>OY856324.1:12892500-15782500 GCA_963693445.1 Agonopterix heracliana
GATTTTGCGATAATTGTTCTCAGTACATTTTGTATGGGGACGCGCTCGATCCCACACACTGCCGCGATATTATCGCAACTCTTTCGACTACATTCAGTGGTGGGGCGCATATGCGTGACGCGAATCACGGAATCGCTGCGGTAAGGTGTCGCGATATCGCTGTCGATAATATCGCTCGATAAAATCGCTCGATAATATCGCTGCAATGTGCGGAGGCCTTTATGTGTGAATTGCACCTGTGCGAAGCCGGGGCGGGTCGAGTTTATTAATAAATTAGTTAGGTTCGATAAAAAAATTGTGTGGATTAGTATTACTTAAGGCTAGGTTATCCCAGTGCAAGCGTCTCTTTCTTGCAAGCATAAGTTTACAATTAGCCATCCCGCTCCAATTGAAAGCAGGATCGCAAAAAAACGTGTTTTTAGTCAATATCTTTGCTCATGGGAGTTTCTAAGCTAAAAATTCTTCTGACTTCACTAGAAATATTTAATGTATTTAGTTAAGTACAAGAATAAAAAGTTAAATATCAGCAGTTTAATCATAGTATTGAAAAAACATAACAAAAAGGGGTAACTTTGGGATGTTTTTCTATCTAGTAAACTTAAACTAATCGTGTAATTGAGAACAGTCGCCCATCCGCCCGATCCTTAAATAAGACAATTTAATTTCAGACTTTAAAACACAGTCTAAAACACTTTCGTTCGTGTTCAAAAAACGGCCTCGACCGGATAACAGCGTCCATTGCCTGTTTGCTATCCACATATTACGATTAGGGTTGCCACCCGTACTTTATAATAAAGTATTGTACGTTATTTCAGGTAATTGTACTCTATACTTTATGAGAATAATAAAGTACACGAAAATACTTTATTTCGCATGATTTGATTTCTTTGAGATTTTGAAATGTTTTGTATTTTTTCGTTAAACGTTATACCTATATCGATTGGTGCTGAATCGATGTGCAACCTAACCTGAAATGTCAACAATGTCATTGTCATAATTTTCTTGTTTGTTTTGTGTGAAGCGGTTTGAGTGCAATAAGAATATGAGTTAAAATTTAATAAATTTATGCTATAGTAAATCATAGACCAGAATACTCCACATACATACAAAACGTAATTTCGATAGTGAAACGGATCAAATAGATAGTGAATATGTTACACCGAAAAAAACGTTACTTAAAAAAAAGATACTTACGACAAAACAGAAAAACGAAAGAAACAGAGCATCTCTGAATTTGATAAAATATGTATTACTTATTTACTTTAATTTAAATATAGACTGTTAAGATGCTGTGCAATTGTTTAGTAAAGATACAAATTTGATACAAACTACAAAAAGCAATAAAAAACATGTTTTTATACATAATAATAAAGAAAAATAAATTGTACTTTATTTTGTTACGATGTACTTTTTTTTCTTACCTATAATAACCAATGTACTTTATTTGAAAAAAAAAGGTGGCAACCCTAATTACGATACAAAATATCATGAAAATGACGAATGGATGAGTCAAATTACGCAATTCTTGTGACGATTTATTTGGCATCAGGTAAAGAATATAAGTATAGTGATGCATTTCTATTTTTACCTATCGTAATAATAAGAATCTTACGCTATTAATAACCTTTTTCACAGGGCTAAATGTTTGTGTGTTGTACTCGTACGTATTAAACATTTTTAGAACAAAGGAATTTTATCAAGAAGGTTTAATACCTACAAAACGACCCACTTCCTATACAGGGTGTAAGGAAATGTATCATTAACCTTTAAACAACATACTCTACCCATCAAACTGAACAACTTAATAAAATAACACCATAAAAACACAAGAAAAACTTTGTTAACGCAAACTTCAGATTCGGACCACCATAGTGTTGTTTATAATCAGATATTGAATATGCTCGTCACGGCTCCAGGGGGTGTTCCATGGTGTTTTACATCTCTCTCTACGAACCTCCCACGCTGCAAGGGGAACAGGGATGGAGAGATACGCATAAGAAGTCCATTACGCTTTACCCCGTGGTACAATAACGGTTTTTTTTATTACAGCTCTGCTCCTTGGTGCTTTAAGTAGAATAGATGTTAAATTGTTAACATTGTACATTGTTTTAAAATGTAACTATATTAAACATAAGTTACTTTGTTTAACATAATATGTTAAACAAAGTAACTTATATACAATATATTATATTGTTTTGTTTGATAATTATAACCAAACTTTAGTAACTACCGAACTATTTTGTAGCACATAATCAAACATTTGGTTTTAAATAGCTAAACAATTGTCTATTTATAACCAAAATGTTCGGTAGTCACTAAAGTTTGGTTATATCTAACAAAACATTTTTTTCAGTGTAGGTACTTTATTTATATTGTAGAGCTTCTGGCCGCATCTTCTCTACAGCAACAACACGATCCAAGGCGGTGGTAGCTTCAAAAAATATTTGACGTTTTATAAATGGGCTTTGACTTCGCCGAGCTTGTATGAAGAGACTTATGGATGTTGAGGAGGCGAGATATGTGTGACAGAATCGAAGCATGTGGCGATCTATTGTCTCTGCCCACCCCAGTAGTGGGACATAGGCGTGAGCTGTATGTATTTACTTTGACTATGACTACTTAGTAACATTCAGATAATGAAACTAATCTTTTCAGAAGGAACACGGGTCGAAAAACGAGATTTTTTTTGGACTTCCCATATAAAATTGATCGGCTGATCCGCACTTTTGTATGGAAGATCCAACAATTTTTCTCGTTTCTCCAGCCATGTTCCTCAGGGAATATGTTGCTTCGTTTCATTATCTGAATACACCCTTGCAATTTTTCTAGAATACTTATTAAATTAGTGGTGTAATCGCATACTGTATTAAACAGGGCAACCTAGGGCAACGAATCTACTGTCGCATAAAAAGGTCTATTTAGGTAAATATTTACGTAAAAAATTACAAAATATTCGTATCAAAAAAGTGAAGAATAATCTGTGACAAATCTAAATACAATAGACTCGAGGTTTTATCTTTTGAAAAAAGTAGTTTAAGCCGAGGGCACTACCTGCGGTGTGGACGGAAGCCCAGGCATGTGCAGTGACGTTGACCTATTATCAAACCAATTCAATCCTCCCAAATTACGAAGTTACACCAAAACCAACAATGAAAAGAACACAACTGCACATCGAAACATACCGGTTATACCAAACGTTGGACCAAACGTTGGCGATGACGTATAAAAACGGGCCCACGAGCAATGGCAGGAAAATGAAACAGAACATGATTATCAACGCGGTCGCACAGCTGGTCGCTTCCCCGATCCACGCATTAAAATTTCAAGACTTAATCAAATATAGCACCATACATTACCGTTAAACTTAAAACTGTAAAGATTCAGACATTACCAGAAGCCGCAATGGTAACAGAAGTGTCGTAAAGTTGAGTGTAACTACAGTTTCATGGTAAAGGCGTTTAAATGCACACATTAGAATCGAGACTACGCACACAAAACAGCTCCCTTCAAACACAAAGAATGCCATTTCGGCAAAGACATACTTACTGATTGATAGCGATAGATTAATCCTTATTTTATACAACAAAGCACAATTTTAAGGATTTATTATTATTAACATCAAAGTTATTTTTAAATGTTGTGGGTCTGATGACGTAGAAGTTTAATAACGACGTCATTCTGATGAGATAAGCGTCATTTTGATCATTATTTAATTGTAATCAAGAGAGCAGTGCTACATATAGGTACGCGTTTCAATAATTGCAAGTATTAATATAGGTAGGTACTTAATTATTCACGGTCCAGTACATGAAAGGTGTTTACAACTTTACAGCCAGTAAATGCTTTGCGAGAAATATAAAAATTTTTGTCTTTGATTTTTTTTCTTTGTTGAATTAATTACGTTGGTAACTTGATAAATATTATGTACTTACCTAAATATTTACGTATACCTACAGTCAGTTAAAAATACGTATAAATAAGTAAAATCTGTAGGTTAGTCTTGCTAAAAGAAGATCTCGCCTATATTCACAAAAAATGTAGTTGAAATGATACTAAAATTTGACTTTTTGGATTAAACTGATTACAATCCCTTATCAAGTTGTTGCTAGTTGTAGCAAAGTATCGTCACGGATAAAAAGCATAAAATCTGATACGCAAAATCACCCCAAAAGGGGTTAAGGGAAATAAGGGGTTGTGAGACTTGTGAGTTTATTTATGTAAGGTGGAGTCGATTACATTATAGAGGAGTACAGGGAAGACCTGAAAGTGATTTAACTGGACAGGGAAAGATGGGATGATGCTGAAAATTTACCTACCTATTAATAATTATAGGAGATAGATGATATTTTGAAACGATATAGTAGATTGCACACCGAGGGCAGGAAAGTAAGAAAGGTCTTAGATCTCATGTAATCGGCGGTGTGAATCAACAAACATGTGATCTGAGGCTTTCTTATTTACTGTCCGAGGTTAGGTTAGGTTAGCTATTTTTCTTCTCGACGGAGGTGGAAAGCGACAATTTCGTTTAGCAGCGGGACGAGAATTGACGCTTTCCGTCCGGAGGGAAGAAAAATAATAAACATGCCATATAATAAATGTAACGTACTTTTGGGTGTAACAAAACACCCTATTAATATTTAATGGAGTGGTTCAGACCATCAAACTGAACAACTTTAAACAAAACGAAACAACGAAATCTGATGTTCCATACATTGGAATCGAGTCGTGAATTAGGTAATTAATTGTCCTAGTAAGGGTGTTTTGTTATTTATACACACTGTATAAGAATTGTATACAAATTAACTATGTTTGTGCAATCTTGGAATAGAGGGAACGAACGCAATGAGAATGTTGATGAGCTCGAGATGAAAGCTGCTGCATACATCTATTTGACAAATGTGTTTAACATTTAGTTTGGTTGGGCAGTCAAGGGGAGTTTTCACGCTAAATAATATGTAGCCTATGTCATTAATTACCCATTATATTACATACTAGTGTTTTCCCGCGACTTCGTCCGCACAAATTATATACCAGATTTTAAGTCAGATCATAAGCAATCAAACAAAAAAAGTTTGATCAAAATCGGTTCAGTAGTTTTTGCGTGATGCGCGAACAAACAAACAAACTAAAAATAGATGGCGCTGCACGTTTTTAAATCGCGCTATCGAATGTTATTTGAATTTATATGAAGAGAACCGCTACTTATTTATTCCGCATGATTTTACGGTTTTATAATAGTTAAGATTATACAGTTACTAAAGGGTAGGTATATTACCGTTGGCGCGCTCCATCAGTGTTGCCAGATGGGGGGGATTCCCCCCAAATTTGGGGGTATTTTCAGACCAAGGGGGGATTTTTGGGGGGAAAAATCCTTTGGGGGATTCTGAGGGGGGGAAAAAATTGGCTTGGAGGGAATTGGAGGATTTTTTGAAAAACCGTGCAACCGGTTTTTAACGCCAACCGCCCGCCAATACCGTCTTTGCCAAAGTGTAAATCGTTGATAAAACACAGTGATTAAATCCAATGAGGTCTCTCAAGGCACAGATGCCGTGGTGAAGATAATGAATGGCACGGTCAAAAAAAATTTTACTCGGAGAAAATGTATGGAACTGCTGACGACGTATGTGGAGCTGCTGATCCAGTGGTGGAAGCATATTTTATTTGATTTTATTTGATTAAATAAATGTTTTTCCAATTAGTGGGGGTTTTTTTCTCAAAACACTACCATTTTGGGGGGATTTCAGGGAGATTTGGGGAGAATGCCAGATTATCATCTGGCAACACTGCGCTCCATTCAAACGCTGGTTATATATTCAATACTAACCAATAACCAATTAAAGACAATGAAATTTAAGCATAAACATACTAGAAACAAATCACTATGCTTGTATGTTTTCCGATTCTCTTTAAAATGTACAGTTTCAAGGTACAGGGTAAATTTAAGATTTGTACGGAAATCTTTGAGGCACTGTAATTTTAAAACTATACATTTGAACGAAAGCCTCAAAACATACAAGCATAGATAGATAGTTTCTGAAAAATTTCATTGACTTTTATTGGTTAGTATTGAAAACCAGACTTCGTTTGTATGGAGCGCGCAAACGGTAATGTAGATACAGAAAACAGGTTTGCAAGCTCAGGCAGGAACAGTGCTACAAAACTATGTCTTTTCTTAGAAATAAGATAAATATTTTCGGCCAGATATAATGGGTATTCAAACCATAGAGGTAGGAATAGAGGAACATACAGCTGAGAGAGCGAGGTGTACCTACCGGCACCACTGTATAATAGAAAGAGATACGTGACGCAAAGCAATAGGACCGTTTTTTAGTCACTAATCAATTTTTACAATTCGGTTTTAGTTAATAATTGGGAATCTAAAGTGAAATAGTAGACAATTTTGTGAAATATACTGAAACTACTTCATTAATTTATCCACGATTTTACGTTAGACTCAGAATTATAGACAGTATTCGAATTTTTGCCTGCGAATAGTCTCCAAAACACATCCAAAAACTGTTTCATATGACAACTCATGTCACTGCCTCTATTCCTAAGGTATAACTTAATGGTTCAAACGCTCTTAAATATACACCCCAATGCCTTTACAAACGCTTCTTAAATATATTGGCGAAAATAGGTAGAGTCAAAATACTTTGTCTTTGATTATTTGTTTCACTAGTGGGCTTTAGAGTGGTTCCTGTCATGACATAGCTCAGAAAATTAGCAAGCTGAAGTGGTAATGGGCTGGTCATATCTGCCGAAGAACAACCGATGGAGTTTCAGAGTTCTAGAATGGTGGTCGTAGTGTGGGACTCCATGCCACATGGATTGAATATTCCTTTCCATGCTGCCCGCTGGACAGACGACCTAAGAAAAGGTAGCGGGGAGCGACTGGATGAAGAAGGCCAAGGAGGGTTTTGTGGACGATGATAGGCTGATGATGATGATTTGTTTGTTCTATTTATGAAAAGATAAGTGCCTTATCTATTCGATTCAGATTCAATTATCATATATCGTATAACTTCGATTATAAAAAAAAAAAAAACACTTTTTTGAAATTATTCTATTTCATCAATCTACAATTATATTTTAGTTAAGTTGGGTATCGAAACAAACAATACCCTTTACTTCAAAGTCGGTTAAACGAAGCAATTCTAAACGAGTTATCCGAAAGTGTGTTTTGTCGAGCACAGGTAGAATTTCCGGTCTCAGTCCGCACGAATAATGTTGCCCATTAAATGTTTTAACTTGTAAAGGAGGACTATTGTTGAGTTACTTAATAAAACTCACTATTGTTTGGGTAAGACTTTAACTTTAACTAGTACCTAAGTGGTATAATCTATGGCTACGCTATTATATATAAAACTGTAACAGAAGTAGGTCTGTACATTGAAGATAAAGGTTACGAAATAATGGTCCCTGAAATCACAGATTTTTGGATTTCTTGTCTGTCTGTTTGTTGGAGCATCAAGCCAAAACTACAAAACCTATTTTGATTAAACTTATTGTGTAGACAGGGTATCATTAGCATCAATTCGATCGGAGCAAAAAAAAATCTGCTGTTCCACTAAACTGCAGTGCCTACTCGAATGTATGCAACAACAGATTTCTTTTTTTGCTCCGGTCGGTTAGCTACCATAGAAAAAGTTGTTCAGTTTGATGATTAGACTTAGTTTAAAAGGATACCAATGATATAAATTTCACCTGTATAACCTTGTGATTAGAATAATAATAAGTCTAAAATCAATGCAACACCGGAATATAGGTAGGTATGTAGTGTTGTACCTGTAGGTAGGTACCTCTTGATAGACTTTTCATTAAAATTCGATATAAATGAGAAGCCCAAAATTATTTTTGCGTTTAAAAAGTTCCATTATCTATTCTAGAAAACGGTTGTCAGGTTTAAAAACCTTGTATTAAACCGACCTACGTCATACTGCATGACGTTGGTCTCGCTCAATGTAGAAATCTCTGTCCCCAAGGGTGGAAGTGGGACGCCGACCCAGGCTGGTTATTAAAAAAACGATGTTGTACGAATTTCGATGATACTGTTCTTGGTATCAAATTCGTAGAGGGCCTAAACTTGGTTCTCGGTAATATTTAACTGTTATCGTTTGTATCACACTTGCCGGATTCGACCAAACTTTGATTTATAGAAGATCGAGTACCTAACTATACAAGGAACAATTTTACTCTTAGCGTTAGTTCCGAAATAACTGCATTCATATACTAAAAGAACGAATGTATAATCCACCTAAAGAAAGAGGTCGTTGTATCCGTACTTGTATCTATACAGTTTTAATTTGTTAGGTTTCTTTTTATTTTTATTTTTTTAATTACATGACATTGACATTTCCTTACTCTCATAGATTAGTATTCATAGATTAGGGTTGGTAAAATGCAAAACTCTAGAGTAACCGGCGACTTAATCTAAGAATAAAATTTACTCGCGTTTGGTCGAATCGGTCGGATCGAAATCCTATCTACGTTTGATAATTATGAATAAACTTAGGTATTTACCAAATACTAAACTAACATTAGGTAGGTAACTACCTACGCTAAATTACCTACATATCGTCGTCAGTAAAATCTGTTTATTTTATTCCTTAACTGATTCTTAAACCGAGCAAGCGTAACAAAACCTCATAACCTTAAACAATTCATACATTTTTTGCTACATTCGTGAACTAAGGGTGTCTAAGGTCATTAATTTCACAAAATACTGTAACCTAACCATCGATAACGAAACTTACCCAATTCCATTCCAGAATCAACTCTAGTATCACTACAATACAGTCGAAATTTGAACGTAGACAACACAAAGGCCATTGGCACAAACACACAGGGCAAAGGCACAAACACATGTTGGCTCAGAGCGACCAGTTACAAAGAGCTCCTTCGCCCCTAACCTCTATACTACAGTCCAGCACATCATGGGAAGTTCTATGATAAAGTAGAGGTCTCAATGACTGGCTTGGCAAGGCCGGGGGGCGCAAAATCGGAATCAATGAACTCGGTAGAGTCCGACAAAAGGACGTTTCAGCCTGCAGGTAATTAAGTTAATAATCAATCTAATTTTTTATAAGTTTTGAGGCTCGTAATGTATACTTGGCATAAAGCCTGTGTCTCATTGGGATAGGTGCAGACAGTGGAATATTCTGATGTGATCTTGACCTCGCGTGCCTTTTTATTCAATGTCGTTCGAGCAGTCGTCTCGGTGCATTTGTCTTGGAAGTTTTTAAGTACCTGATCTGATTTTGTTGGTGTACGCCGCGCTTTAAGCATTCAGAATAATACGTTTATTATTATTCCTATGCTTTAGGGCTGAACTGTCCTTACCTAGGCTTAGCTATATATAATTTTACTTAAACCTGCTTTGTAAAATACATAATCAACTCATTATACTTTTAGAAACTCATACATTTTTTTGCAGCAGAATAATTTTAACGTTTATAATGTAAACGAATGAACCTGCCTGCCTGTTGTGAACCTGCCTGCTGTGCCGAAGGTCGCAGGTTCGAATCCCGTAAGGGACAAATATTTAATGTATGATGATTACGAATATTTGTACCCGATGACATGAGAAAAGAAACATCCATTCGATGTTTGTATCTAAATGTGTGTTCTATATCGTTGTCTAGTCATCATAATTCAAGTCCAGGCTAGTTTCTGGAACTTTAAATGTGACTAGATAATTTGTGTGACAATGTCCAAGATAATATCTTCTCTCTCTATCATCATACAAATATTTGTAGGACACAACTCATTTGATCAGAATACGTCCTACGAGGGCGTCCTCTGCCGACACTTCCACTTAAAAGTCCAGTCAATTAAAAGTCCAAATATCTCGACAACCGTGGCACTTTTACTGGATATGAAAGTCCATTTTCTGGACGGTTTGAGATCCTCTATCAGCAGTTACCGGGTTATCTATTATTTACCGGACACCCTGTATAAAACTTACTATTCGATGGGTATATTAGGTGTGGTCTACCTATACCTAAATCTGCCTGCCAACCGTGAAGATTATCGCAAATCCCCTTATTTATTAGGGAATCCCATGTCCAGTGGATTTATTGTACCTATACCTATTATATTTGGTGAACGTGGATTATGAAGTAAATAATCGAAAGTAACTTATATTTCGGTGTTAATTGACAAGTATACAGGGTGTAAAGTTAAATGCGTTACAATAATTTAGCGGGTGCTTCAGACTATCAAACTGAATAACATAAGGCACCTATGGAGCTAACAACGAAATCGCCTAAAAAAAAATCCGTTTTCCATTCAACCAAGGATTTTTTTTCCCAGGTTCGATGTTGGCTATAGTGAAAGTTGTTCAGTTTGATGGTATTAAAGCTAAACTTAAGCGACACTGTACACGCTGTTGCTTATCATTTATCAAGTATTTCTTCCCAGTTTGTCAAATGTTATAAAACAAATTTACCATAGATTTTAGTTAACGTTTTATACAAATTTAACTACTATTGAATACTTTTGTAGAGGGAAGTGTGATCGAGATGGTAGAGGAGACTCGAAGTGGTTTACGCTTCCCCTAGTTGAGAGGGAGCAGGGGAGGCATGTGCCCTGCAGTGGCACGGATAATGGCCTGCATTATTATTGTTATTTGGAAAGTGCCTCTACCTACTCGTACCTACATAATGTTATTGGTAAGCTTACTGTTACCTACTATAGCTATTGTATATTATCTAGATAGTGTCCCTATTGATTGCTAGTATTTTTGTAAGGGATCGCTAGATGGGGCGCCGCGTTGTGCCAAATGAGTTTTCAGTTTTGTGTTTGGTAAGGACACTCAAAAGCGAAAAAAGATGATCAAAATAATGCAAACTTTTATTTGAATGTAAGTAATACGGGGTCCAATATGCTGACACTTTTTTAAGGGGAAGGTCAGACCATCAAACTGAACAACTTTCTCTATGGGACCAACATCGAAATCGCAAAAAAAAACTGATATCCCATATTACATATTTTAGCTCGAGTCGATTTGTAGAGTACCTATACAAGGTGTTACAAAACTACAAATAAACATTTAAGGGGGTGGTGTAGACCATCAAACTGAACAACTTTTACTAAGGGACCAATATCGAAATCGGGAAAAAAATAAATTATGTTCTATACTCTACAAATCGACTAGAGCTAAAATATGTATGGGATATGAAATTATTTTTTTCGCGATTTCGATGTTGGTCCCATAGAGAAAGTTGTTCAGTTTGACGGTCTTAACAACCCCCTTAAGAGTTTCAAAAATTTATTGTTACTTATGAAACACCTTGTATAACATAATTATTATTTTCGCGATTTCAATATTGGTCCCATAGTGAATGTTGTTCAGTTTGATGGTCTAAACAACCCCCTTAAATGTTTATTTGTACTTTTGTAACACCTTCTATTTACTTATTTAAGAATAATTTATACATTAAAAATCATTCTTGATTAGGAAGATTAGGTATTAATGAATTTCAAGACCGAAAGTATTGTTTTTCTTTTTTAACTAACTTTAGGTAACTTTAGATTTTTTAAACAAGTTTCAAATTAATAACTTGGTTTTACTCAAAATCATTCCTCTCGGTATGCTAATATTATATTATATATATATGATAATTATGATGTTCTTAACCCTAAATTACACAATGTTACGAATGATGGTGGGTGAAATAGTTTCAGCTAAATATTGTTGTTATACCTAAGTATAATATGAGAAGATTGTATAATACAATCTTCTCATATTATACTTAGGTATAACAACAATATTTTTGTATAAGTATGCGAAAGAGGCGAAAGAGATATTATGTAAGGATCGCTGTAGATGGCGCGCCCTGGTGTCTGCCTACCCCACTGGGAAAGAGGTGTGACGTTATAGATAGAAAGACAGATCTTTACACCTTTTATGTAATGTAATGTAGCTAGTTACCATTGTTTTTTTCATTGTTGAATAAATGTGTCTAATTAGAAATTACAAATATCAATGCCATTTTTTTCTCTATGAAATGCAATACTTTATTAAACAAGAGGTTTAATTAGAGGTATTTTTGTAATTTCGTAGTGGTCTAGTGGCAAATTGTGAAAATAAAAATAACTATCCCATACAATAAATATGGGTCGAGTAGTAACCAGTACACTTTTGTATGGAACATTGTTTTTTTACGCAATTTCGATGTGAGTCCTGTATAGAAAGTTGTTTAGTTTGATCATCTACTTATAGCTTTCCATAGTTTATAAACTGTCCCTGGAATCAGTTTAAAATTTTAAAGAATACCTACGCAATATTTTGTGGAAACACTTAGCATTTTTGAGACAAACTTGTTTAAGTATAGGATGTTATAAAGCTGTGATGTAAGACAATTTATTAAAGTTCTATTCGAATGAGACCTGCAAAATTGAGTGGAATGATGCATGGTAAAATGTTAAGGCGTCTGTACCTATGTGACTATGTGACCATACCAGTGTGACCTAACTGACACAATTTTGTCCTCTGTCGAGAAAACAGACACGAAAGGCTGACCCCACCACCATATTATGGGGTTAACGAGCCAGGAAGAGAGAGAGAGAGAGAGAACAAATAGCACAGATTGGCATAAGCATAAGCATATGCTCACGACTATATTCCCCGAGGGGGAGTCAGATATATTCTGAAACCTCAGAACATCCACGTTTCACCGCAGTAGTACCGAAACTCTGTCCACTGTAACGGGGGGTGAGCCCGTCGCCACTTATAATGGACAGTGGGTACAATACATGCCTCGAAATTGAAGCATGCAGGTTTCCTCGCGATGTTTTCCTTCACCGAAAAGCCAGTGGTGTTACAAATCGTACATAAATTCCGAAAAACTCATTAGTACGAGTCGGCCTGGATGGGGATCGAACCATCGCCTCCTGCACGGCAGGCAAGGTTACTCGCCACTGGACCACCACGGCTTTTTGCAGCACAGCACAAGCACAGATTGGGAGCTTATTTTATAACAGAACACGCTGTAGAAGTAAAAGGCAACCCTGTATAAGACCAGAAGCGTCATTACTCTCGAAAGCTGTTGAGGTTGAATTGAACCAGTTTATTTTGAAAGGTCGGTTTCAAGACAAGAGCAAAACCTAGTTTTTTATACATTATTGACTTTATTTGGAATAAAGCATTAACATAATGCTCAAGACTACATTCCTCGGCATGGTAGTCAGAGATATTCAGAATGTTAACCCATTTCACTAGCAGTGTCAAACTCTGGCATGAAAATGCTTGAAATATGAAGTTTTCGTACTAACTTATCTATGCTATTATAATATACAGGGTCCAACTTAATATGCTTACAATTTTTTTAAGGGGATGTACAAACATACCGTCAATCTGAACAACTTTATGGGACCAACATCGAAATCGCGAAAAAAACTCAGCTGGTCCATGCATTCGGGTCGAGTTAAGGTTGGCAGTTTTGTATGGGACAACTGATTTTTTTTCGCGATTTCGATGTTGGACCCATAGAGAAAGTTGTTCAGTTTGACGGTCTAAACAACCCCCTTAAGAGTTTTAAAAATTTATTCTTACTTATGAAACATCCTGTACAGGGTCCATTTTAATATACCGACTCTTTTTAAGGGGATGATCAGACCGTCAAACTGAAGATTCTCTATGGTATTTTTTTTGCGATTTCGATGTTAGTGCCATAGGGAAAGTTGTTCAGCTTGACGTTCTGATCATCCCCATAAAAAGTGTCAGCAAAGCAATATAAGTAGCCGGCTGACTTACGCGCGGCCAGCTTATTTTGGATTTGTATAGCTTGATGTGACGCCGTGTGTACATTGATCAGACCAAAGCAAGTAGGTATATTGACAAATAGTGTACTTTTTCAGAACATAATGAAGTAACGTCGCCTAAACAAGTCTTAATAAGTTTGGCAGAAATCCAATGATGTAACATGTTAAAGGCATTCTTGTTTCTTTCATACTTCACTGTGTTATGTAATACAGTTGTCGCAAGTTTATATACCTACACAGAAACTCACGACCACGATCTCTTTTGGGGTAATCAGAAACTTCGGGACAACTACCTAACAACAATCTTTTCAACCGACTTCAAAGAAAGGAGGAGGTTCTCAATTCGACTGTTTTTTTGTTACCTCAGAACTTTTGACTGGGTGAATCGATTTTGATGATTCTTTTTTTTTAAGTGTGCAATTGCGTGCTTACCTAAATAGTATTAAAATAGCTACCTAATATAAACTTATGGAATAATTATAGAATAGAATAGAATATAGAAAAATTATGTTATTATATGTATAGTTGAGTCCATAACTGAAAATACTCGACTGCCAATATGAGGATAACTTAATTTATTAAATGTAGAAAAAAAGTGATATCCCATACATATTTTAGCTCTAGTCGATTTGTAGAGTATGAAAAATCATTTTTTTTCGCGCTTTCTATATTGGTCCCGTAGTGAAAGTTGTTTAGTTTGATGGTCTACACCACCCCCTTAAATGTTTATTTGTATTTTTGTAACACCTTGTATACTGGGATAGTTATTTCTTGTTGTTTCTTCTTTCTGTGTTTTCTTAATATACTAAAGGTTTTTTGAGAGGTAGATCAGATCATCATATTGAACGACTTCCACAATGGGACCAACATCGGTTCGGGAAAAAAATCACTTGTTCCATACAAAACTGCAAATCCATATCCATATCCATCCATATCCTCGATCTGAATAATATAGAAAAACCCGTATACCTAGTGCATTACAATAAATTTTAGGTATGCAGCAATATTTGACCATAGATTCTAACCAGCTCAAATATTCTTCTGTTCGCGTTGACTCGGTGAAGACGATCCTTAAGTTCGCGTTACGAACCCCTTACCCCTGGGGAATAGAGAAAGAGACGCGAATATATTGACTTGATCATATAAAATATCTAATAATATGTATACACTTTCCCTATAAGATTAACTTTTTGCTCGATTAATATAAAGATTAATGTAAAGGTAAATAGAGAGTGAATGGATAATTTCTTCTTTCGCACAAAACAAGTAGACAGACGGTTTTTAAGGGGATGATCGGACAACCAAACTGAACAACTTTCTCTAGGGCTCATCGAAATTGCGAAAAACGTTCTGTTGTTCCATGGATACGAAATTGCAAACCTACTCGACGGAAATGTTTGGGACAGCAAATTTTTTTCGCGCTTTCGATGTTAGTACTAAGCAGAAATTTGATCAGTTTGATGGCCTGTAATCTGATTATCCCTAAAAAACCGTCAGCATAGGTAATATTAAGAAAGCCTATTATATACAGGGTGTAAGCAAAAATATTATTTAACTTTAAACCACATACTCTACCCATCAAACTGAACAACTTTTACATGGGAGAAAATCTATCAGAACAAAAAGAAATCAGCAGTTCCATACGTTCGAGTCGAGTAGGCATTGTAATGATACTTTACCTTACACCCTGTATAATATGCAACGTGCATACGTAAGTTTATTCCAGCGATTTCGTCTGCGTGTTCATTGATTTTTCCTGAAATTTGAAGTAAATATGTGCTATTCCAGGAGTTACACTAACTAGGTACCTATATCAGTTCTAAATTTCACAGTAATCGGTAAGTAGATGCAGCCGTTTTACCGTGAATCCGGACCCGGATCCAAATATTCAAACTTTCGCTTTTATAATACATTTTAGGATTATAATTATTATACGTATGTTGATGTTACCTACTTAACTTACATTATTTTTTTGTGTGAAATAAAGTATTTGAATGATTTACCTTTATATTTTTGTCACCTACATTTTATCACTGAATCAGAATAAAATCTTATAGAGATATTAACTATAATGTATCATATTATTATGTGTAATTGATTAAATCAAGGTAGGCACAACAATTTATATACACATCAATTAAACTGAATAGTTAGGTATATTATGGGTGATTAATGATTAAATTCTTAAACGATTTGTTGATTTGACTATGTACCTATAATGTAATAATTATGTTCTCTACTTCAATGTCACTATTAGTCCTATTAAGGTCATATAAAACACTCTTTTCCATCCTTTTCATAACAGAACGTATATTGGTTCATAATTAGCTGCACTACTAAAACTCATTTAATTAAATGAACTGCAAAACAACTATCAATAAATAATGGTGCGATTACAGAACACCTGAGTCCAAAACGTTTTTAATTATCGAAAGTAAACACCCAGGAATCTGTTACGGGACTTCATAAATGTAAATTGAAGGCGCATCCCGTTTAGCAGCCCTCCCCCCGGCCGTGCCTCACCCCCGCCTCCCCCCCTCCTCCCGAGGACCGAGGAAACGGGGCCGAGTCGCCGACGGCGTAGTGGTGCCCTATATTAATAAATTCTTGCGGTAAATATCGATGTTTTGGTGTTTTATCGATAGAAGATGTTATAAGCATGATGTTTAGTGTCAGTCAACAGTAAATAATGAAAGTTTTGTTATAATAATGATGGCATTTAGGGAGGTACCTATTGGAACGATTCATATCCTGGGATTCCTGGGTGGGATTAAGCCACCTAACGCCGGGCGCCAACACGCCAACGCCTGCAACGAATGAGATTGCTACTTGCTACTAGATTAGATTACCAAGGATTCTTTATCACTACAGAATAATAGAGAGATACCGTTATGTAAGTATTTCTTCGTACCATTAATTACATACACAAATGGAATATTCAGTTTTCATAATTCTTTAACTATTTATAATTTAAAATTATGAATCATCCTTTTTATTAAGTAAGTACCTTAAGGTTACATAATATGTATATTATTACTATTGTATTTCTACCATGGGTCGGTAGAAAAAAGAAGTAAGGGTACCTACAATCAATTGTAATTGTATGCAATTCAATAACGCCTATTAGCATATTATACCTAAATTACTATAAATTTTTTTTAAGCATCAATTTTAATACAAATATCGATAAAAGTAATGGAATGGCGGTAACCCCTAGTCGGAATGAGGATTGTGGTGTGCATCACTATGGTATACTTATGCGGCGCCGCTATCGGTGTATTAGATAGTTAAATTGTGGTTAGTTTTTTCGGTTTTCCCGAAATTTCTTAACTTTAAGGATACGTTTACATTATTCAGAATATAGTTAACGCGTAGATAGTAGATAAATGTACATATTTCTAAGTTTAAAGTTTTCTTTGGTGAATATTTTGTTCAACAAACAGGTAGGTATATATATGTATCTATCTATGCCTGTAATTTTTTTAGAAAAGAGAATAATATTCTATTTATGGACCGAAAAGATGATTCTTTTCACTATGGTAAATTGAAAACCGACGCGGTCGATTACCATATTTATTATGGAAAGTCGGACATTGTTCTTACGAATTCCAAAAAGTTTCAGCTAAGTAGGTTATAATCTAATAATTAACTTTAAAATGTGACGCTTGATACATACAATTTAGGAACCTAAGTAGGTATATCACGTTATCTTATCACTAAACAAACGTTCTGGTAGCTTGCTAAAATTTGGAACTAAATGCTAGTCCATATTTAGTAGACCACGCAATGGCCATTTCGGTTGTTTATGATCTTGCCATGTCATTATAATTTCACTAGGTTATGGTTCTATCCTTAGCTACTAGGTAAGTCGCTAAGGATGGAACCATAACCTAGTAAATAAGTAGTATCTTAAGTTACACCCCACAATATATCTACGATACTGTTTTACTATACAGGGTGTACGTAATTATAAGTACCAATAAATATTTAAAACTCTTAAGGATTGTTTAGACCGTCAAACTGAACAACTTTGTCTATGGGACCAACACCAAAATCGCGAAAAAAAATTGATGTTCCATACTCTACAAATCGACTAGAGTGTAGCAATGATCTTCAACATCTCGGCTTTATTTGCTATAGATCCTATTAATTCTATATAACATTTTGACAGAGAGCTAAAATATGTATGCGGATGTGAATTTTTTTTTGCGATTTTGATGTTGGTCCCATAGAGAAAGTTGTTCAGTTTGACGGTCTAAACAACCCCCTTAAGAGTTTCAAATATTTATTGTTACTTATGAAACACCCTGAATATAGTTGTCTGTCTCTACATATTGGGTCTTTCAAAATATGACGACGGTTTTTAAGGTGATGATCAGACCATCAAACTGAACAACTTTCACTATGGGCCAACATAGACATGTTCCATAGAAAATGTTTCATTTTAAGTTTACTAATATCATTGAATATAAACCATAGCGGTCAATATTCGCCTTCAAGGCGTAACGACTAAACTAGTTTGGATGAAATCAAGGTGGGATATAGGTTACCTTACAGGTTAATCATTATTATAATATTGTTAAAAATACTTATCGTTTTGCGTAACGTAAATTGAAAGTATTAACATTTTATCGTCAAAATCTCTAAAAAGAATAAAACTATGTAAGAAAACGTCTAGACAAGAGTTTATTATTAAACTAGAGTCAAAATGAACGAGCTGGCAAGGTGCGGACATAGCAAATTAGCATTTTCAAGTGGCTACTAACTCTACCAAGCACTAAGTGTAACTTAGAGGGTAACAGCTTACATCTCTACTTAATTATGACCTTACAGAAACGCTCATTAAAGTTAATCCTCCATTAAATTGCTATTGCATTAAAGTGCTAGCTTTTACTACGTTAATAAGGACAAAAAGTGACCGCAAGAGATTTAATGGAGGATTAACTTTAATGAGCGTTTCTGCAACAGAGTGCGATTCATCTGAAGTGACAACTTTAAAGGAGACTTATTAAAATGGGTGGCGCTCTGGCCCACCTAATCGAAACCGAAGTATAATAGAAATAAGATAAAATGCCAATGGTGAGACAATTATTGTAAGTAGGTAATAGACATTTTGTTTTCTACTGTAACGCAATCAGATCAATCCTCAATTAGGTAAGTATATAATACTTTTTTTTTGTTTTTTTTTTATAAAAAAATGGATTTGCTCTTGACCTCAATCCAGTCCTGAGGACAGAGATGGGGTCGAAGATGTAGCGAGCTTACCCAGAAGAAGCCTATTCACTCTTACTTTAAAGTTATTCGGGTTGTAAGCGCTCGGAAATACTGACGCAGGCGGGGCATTCCACTCCTTGGCTGTGCGCATTATAAAAGAATCAGAAAATAGCTTAGTGCGGATACGTGGGATATCAACCAAGATGGGGTGGTATCCTGCAGTGCGTCAGGAAGTCCGAAAGTAGAAAGGGGAAGGTGGGATGAGCTCATGCAGCTCTTGTGCACACTCACCGAAGAACAATCTGTAGAAGACCGACAAGCAGGCTACTCTGCATCTGCTGTCCATTCGGAGCTGTGGGCTTTTAAACCGTGTCGGTCCATCTTAATATGTTGCCACTTTATAAGGGGATGATCAGACCGTCCAACTGAACAACTTTCTCTATGGCACCAACATCGAAATCGCAAAAAAACAAACTGCAAAAAAATATTACATTTGGCTCGAGTAGATTTGCAGTTTCGTATGGAACAACTTGTTTTTTTTCGCGATTTCGATGTTGATCCCATAGAGAAAGTTGTTCAGTTTGATGGTCTGATCATCCCCTTAAAAAGTGTCAGCATATTAAATTGGACCCTGTATGAAGGAAATATATTTCCATATTATATACTTACGGATGCAGGTGAAACATAATTAGTTTGTTTTACAAAGTAAGTATCTACTGCGATAGAAACAAAAACCGTTAGCGAATTCCTCTTTTTGAAGGACCCTATAGGGTCCTTCTTAATACGCTGACAATTTTTTAAGGAGATGATTGGACCATGAATGACCATTTCGATGGGTAGAGAATGTGGTTACTGATACTTTTTCTGACACTCTATAAAGATATCCTATGGGTGTTAGACCTAGCTACGAGTGCGATTTTCGAAACTCATTCGCTGAGCTCAGCAGTTGAAAATGTCAAAATTACTATGGAGATATTGCATCTTTCTACTGCTGATTTGACTTTCAAAAATCATACGTCAGGAGTGCGATTTTTGAAAGTAAAATCAGCAGTAGAAAGATGAAATTATTTATATCTCCATAGTTATTTTGACATTTTCAACTGCTGAGCTCAGCGAATAAATTTCAAAAATAGCACGCCTGCGGAAAGAAAGTATCAGAAAGAAAGTGTAGAGTCCAACTCTACGTGATAAAGCCACCACTAGTATTTTTTTTAATTATAACGAAAGAAAAAACAAAATAGTGGTTAGACATCGTAATACGAACTATTAGTAAAGTATGTAGGACATCAACTCGATGTACAATGACCTCGGCGGGGCGTGTTCGCGCCAACCTTGCCCGCTCGGTGCTCGGCCGGCCGGCGGGCTGGCGGCGCATGGCGCGACCAAGCTCGAAATTTAAAAATTTATACTAAGATTAGAGCAATAATTTGTAGGGTTCCGTACCCAAAGGGTGAAAACGGGACCTTATTACTAAGCCTACGTTGTCCGTCCGTCCGTCCTACACATTTAGGGCTGTAACTTTTGAACCGTAATAGGTAGATAGTTGAAATTTTCACAGAATATGCGTTGTTACGGCGGATTTGTTGAAAAATAATAAAATGACAAAAAGTAAAAAATTAAGGGGGGTTCTCAACAAGAAACTAGTTTTTATCGACGTTTTTTCTTCTCGCTCTATAGTAAAAACGGTAATATATACAAGCGTCAAACTTGGTGTGATTATAGAGAAAACTCTACAGTATAACAAAAAATAAATAAAACTGGCCAAGTGAGAGTCGGTCTCACGCTTAAGGTCCTGAATAAAAAAAGTTTTTTTCCAAGTTAATATGTTGTGTTCTGTAGTGGTGTGGTACGGAACCCTCGATGCGCGAGTAGCCCGAATCGCACTGGACATATTTTATTTTTAAAATATTTATAATTTATTTTTAAATAAAATCGGTCAAGTGCGAGTCGGGCTACTCGCGCACCGAGAGTTTCCGTACCACACCACCACACAACATGTTAATTGTTGTTATACGGTAGAGTTTGCTCTATAATCAGTTATCACACAAAGTTTGACGCTTGTAGAGGTATGTAAGTATTACCGTTTTTACGAGCGAGAAGAATTGATGAAAACTAGTTTCTTGTCCCCTTAATTTTTAACTTAAATATGTTTAAATTTTTAATATTTTTAGCAATTTCGCCGCGCTGTAATAACGTACATACTGTCTTTAGTTGATAAGTCAATGCACAAAACTATATTGGTATGGAAAATAGAGAAGAGAGGCAGAGGAAGAAATAGACAGAGTTAGTAGCACAAGTAAAAGATAAGGTTGATGTAGTGTCGTATCAGGAACTCAAGGAACTGGCGGAAAAAAGACATGATATAGAGAAAGTTGTTCAGTTTGACGGTCTGATCATCCTCTTAAAAAAGTAGCATATTAAGACGCTATTATCCGGTCGAGGCCGTTTTTTGAACACGAACGAAAGTGTTTTAAACAGCGTTTTAAAGTCTGAAATGAAATTATGTCTTATTTAAGGATCTGGCGGATAGGCGATGGTTCTCAATAACACGATTAGATTAAGTTAGTTAGTAGTTTCTATCTAGTAAGATAGAAAAAAAATTCCAAAGTTACCCATTTTTATTATGTTTTTTTCAATACTATGATTAAACTGCTGATATTTCACTTTTTATTCTTGTACTTAACTAAAAACACTAGTGAAATTCGTAGAATTTTGAGCTTAGAAACACCCATGAGCAAAGATATTGATGAAAAACACGTTTTTTTTGCGATCCTGCTTTCAATTGGAGCGGGATGGCTAATTGTAAACTTATGCTTGCAAGAAAGAGACGCTTGCACTCGGATAAGAGGGCCTTAAGTTGGACCCTATATAAATTTCCGTTAGTGACTAAACAAGTATTTAATATACAATTGACAAACTTACGCAATAATTTTTTAAGTCACTCTTTGAATCTCAGAAGAAATTAATAAAATTAAGCTTACGTCTCTTTTACACTTTACTCTTAAACAAAGTCAGGTATACCTAGGTATATCTAAGTATACAATAAAAATAAAACCTAATCCTGACAATGTCATGCGAAAAAGTATTCGTCAAAAGAATTGCTAAGTTGAACCTTGAAC
This sequence comes from Agonopterix heracliana, assembly GCA_963693445.1. Taxonomy (NCBI): domain Eukaryota; kingdom Metazoa; phylum Arthropoda; class Insecta; order Lepidoptera; family Depressariidae; genus Agonopterix; species Agonopterix heracliana. The sequence goes on from OY856324.1 coordinate 12,914,601, forward strand.
GAAAGGCCCTTAACCGTTTGTCCTTAGTAGAGAAACTATGAACCTTGGTCTGATAGAGCGTAGAATAATTAATCGTACGTATACGCCACCGAACAGATGTGGCCTTCGAACGAATCTACATTATACACAGAATATAATTGTACCAACACGTCTATTATACAGGGTGTAAGTGACAGCCTGGCAAATACGTAAAGGGTGAATTCAGACCACCAAACTGAACAACTTTAAGAGCCACCCTTCAGGAATCGTGAAAAGAAATCCCATACGCATTTGAGTTGAGTAGGTACAGTTCTTTTGTATGGAGCAGCGGATTTTTTTCGCGTTTGAGGGTGGCTCCATTGAAAGTTGTTCAGTTTGATGGTCTGAATTCAGCATTTTAGGATTTGCTAGGCTGTCTCTAACAAATACTGTATCTTTTGATGTTATTTACCATACCTGTAGAATCGCTAAGTCGTGACAGCAGATGGATGATGTTTATTAACTTTAGATTAGTTTTTTTACAGAAAATTCATAAAAAAATTGTTACTTAATTTTTCTTAATTATTTATTCTTTACAATTCGTTTTAGAATTGTGTTCTTAGGAACTTATCAATTGGAAAAGTCCCCTAAGTAAGTTTACCTGAAAGTAAATAAATACATAAATGTACTATGCAATAATTATATTACATAATAATGTATGTGATTTCTTTAACTTTCATTGTGTCCTAACTACCAAACCTACACTCTACATAATTAACATAATGATACATATATGACATGACATTCGAAAAAACTAAATGTATTATTTGTTACTTATACAGGTTATAAGTGACAGCCTAGAAAATACTGAAACGGTGAACTCAGACCATCAAACTGAACAACTTTCACTATGGAGTCCACCTCAGGAAACGCGAAAAAAAAAACAGCTGTCCCATACAAAACGGCTGTACCTACGAGACTCAAATGTATGGGACAGATGATTTTCTTTCGCGTTCCTGAGGAAAGCCTTTCGTGAAAGTTGTTCAGTTTGATGGTCTGAGTTCACCGTTTCAGTATTTGCTAGGCTGTCACTTACACCCTGTAGGTAGTATAGCTATATTAATTATTATGAAGGAAATCTATTTCCATATTGTATACCGACTTATACCGCATGCATGTGAAACATAATTAGTTTGTTCTACAAAGTAAGTATCTACTGCGATAGAACACAAAAACCGTTAGCGAATTCCTCTTTTTAACTTGGTTAGAAACTGAAAGATTTTATGAACAAAACTCGAATCGCAATTTCGCGTTGAGTGGAACATAGAAGTCTCGACTTTGAAGCGCCCGGGGCTCTACTAGACTGAGAAATAGCTTAGAAGTTCCCAGAGATAACTCTTATGTGTTACCTTTTAAGGACGAAAATTGTTTGATTTGCAGGACTTAGGAGTATATAAGGCGCCAATGCCTGCATTACCATGCCCATGTGCCGATGTCAGACTTTCATTTTAATGCAATAGATTTCGAAATCGATTGACAAAGTGTCAGGTCAGGCCGCGGCCGGAAGTAAAACCGGATAGTCTATGGACACTATGGCCACCCCTAAACATCCGATGTGCTCAAATTGAGGTCCTACACAAACAGTCCCTTTTTGAGGGCTGGTTATTTTTGGGGTAGGTTCTTTATGTTAAAAAGCGATTCTTGACTTTTTAGATTTACATTTAAAGTTTCTTTTACAGTGTTTACGTGAGCGAAATCAGCCAAAGGATTATGTTTCTGTAAAGTTTCTGACGAAGATTTAATGTTGTAAGTTTTATGTAATATACGTACCTAACTGATCTAATTATAACTATTAAGTAGTAGTCTTGCTGTCAGGGTATTTGCAAGTCACCTCAATAAATAAAATAAGCAATATTATTTTTATCTTACATCACGTCATTTTAAGATCTACAGCAAGGTAGCATGGCACCGTGATATAGCGGTATCACACCTTCGCTCTCTTTCTATTTGTTCGCGAACGAACGAGATAAAAGACGGGATACAGCCGTATCACGTGTTGCATGCTACCAGCACAGGTTATAAATAAACTTAATTGTGTTACATATTATAAAGGGAGTGATTCAGAGCATCAAACATTAGTGCGATTTCGATTTCGAAGTCATACGTTGAACTCAGCACTAGAAAATATCTATCATACTCCAGCAGTGCGATTTTTGAAAGTCAAATCAGCGGTAGAAAGATGCAAATCTCCATAGTTATTTTGATATTTTCATCTACTGAGTTCAACGTATGACTGAAAAATCGCACTCCAGAACAGGTTTATGGAGCCAAAACCGATTATGATAGTTTTTCAGTTTGATTGTCTGTAAAATAAAATATGTTTTTAATTTATTTAGACAAATGAAAAGTACAGATAGTCCAATCATTTTAGAGTTTCTTTGTATGGACACCCTAACAATAATTCATCTATCGCTGAAACTTTGCAGTGTGATAAAGTAAAGTAGGTATACAGATTACGGTTGACAAATAATCTAGGACCGAAAAAAAACAACCTATATTATTTGTAATCTGTATACTTTACTTTATCACACTGCAAAGTTACGGCGATAGATGAATTATTGTTAGGGTCAAACCCTAAAATGATTGGACTAAGAGTAAAATACACAAATGGAGAACAAAGTGGACAGCAGTAAGTACATTAAGATTGAGTGTTAGTTGTCCCACACAAGACAAGCCTGGCATCGTGATACCTAATGATAATGATAATATCTTTAAAAAAATCAAATAAAACTTAACATAGCACAGTATTGTCTACTCACAAACAATATTACAGTAAATTTTTGAATTAAAAATCGGAACGCGATGTGAAAGTGGCGTCAGCGCATAGCGCTAGCGTGGTCACCACTCCACAACCGTTTGTCGCGGTCACGTAAGAGATATTCATTTCATAATCTAAGGTACTGTTTAATGGACGATATGCCTTAAAGTTATATTTGCAGGCTTCTATATAGTTATGATTTACGTGTATGAAGACGTTGTAGGGCGTTCCATTTGTTGTTCCATACATTTGGTTCTAATCGATTTGCAGTTTAGTATGGAACAGCTAGTTAGCCTGTAGAAAATTGTTCAGTTTTATGCTCTGAAAAGGAACGCATCGAATCGCTAGACACCGTGTATGTAGAGTTATATTGGAATCCGTTTTACATTCTCTACAATAGAGTCCATACTACACATAATAGATCATTATTTAAGTATGTCAAATATCAATACCTACATGAGATTGTGTCTCAAAGATTTCATTAAATCTTGTTACGTATAAAACTTTAGGAATAAAATGTGCATAATAATCTTACTTGGTTTTCTTACTAAGTAGAGCAATTATCAATACAGTTTACATAACAAGCTAAAACAAATGACATTAGACATAAATGTAAAGTCATCTAGGACAAATACAACAAGTGATCCACTTAGCAACACAAGTAGCGAGCAGTAAGTATAGCCACTAGCCTGCTACAGATATCTGCCACATCACAGCCGTTCACACGGGGGGCTCTACGATAACGTCACACCGATTTCAGGGCAAGACGCTGCGCTTGCGACTTGGCGAGCGAGAAAGAGAGAGTGCGGCTCACAGGTGTGCGTCGAGCCAGCCGGCCCATCAGCTGTTCGGCGCGTTCGCTCGTGCCCGTTGTCCATGCCTCGTGCAATGCAGGCACTGAACTGAACAGAACGGAGAACCCAGTGTTCGTCGATAGACGACCGCGTGTAGACGCAATCCCGCCGCTTTGCCCGCCACTGGTCTCGCTCGTTTCCCGCCCCCGTGCACCCGTAGACTCGGATGTGTCAGTGTGTGCATGTTTGTGTAACGTGTTGTCACTGAGGCGGGCGATCGCGAGCTCTTTGTCTAATTAGCAGGTAGGCAAATGGTTCACTAAACTTTTTGTATTGTTCGACAATCGGGCTAAGATTGTCGCTTTACATTTTGTAATTTTAACTTTTATGTAACTTTAGTAAGTATGGTTGTAAGTATAAATAATTAAGTTTACAGCTAATGTTTAGGTGGTGATATGTAAGTAATAAAACGCTATGGAAGTAGCCATAAATTAAAAACAAAGGTTGCGCTCAAAACGCGGCGATAAAAAGGACCGAAACAGGTTTACCGTGGAAAGGCATCTGGCACGCACTAATTGATATAGCATCAACTGACGTTTGTAATTATGCGTCTAAACGGAGATCTGGAAGTAAAAAATGCTTGGGGGCATTTATAGATGACATTTTTCATTCTAATTATGGTGACGTCATCTTCAATTTGGGTATGGCGAATGATTGATTACATGTCTACACGAATGTACATACCATTAAACCTATACATAACACGTCTCACCTTCGAAAGAATTTAACAAACAGATAATTTACATAAACGACCTTGTCAACGTTTAAAACTGAGTAAAAAACTAAAAACATTCATTGAACGAATTAATAAAATGTTTCTTTTTAAATATGAAACTAATTCGAAGCCTAAATAGTGGAAAACAGGTTGTTTAATAATCTCTCAGAGTGATTGATAAAGAGGGCAAGCGGGAGAGCCCTGAGGGAGGACGCCGGGGGAGGTGGGCGGCGGGGGGAGGGGGGAATATAGTCTTGACGCCCATGACGTAACCAATTGGTATGCGATTGTTGGACAAAGAAATTAGTGTTATATTACCCTAGATTAGTAATTGAACACTATTGTTATTTAAGCCAAATAGCTACATATAAAGTTATTTCTTAAAATGACCTTGAAGGATTTTAAGTAGAGTACTCGTATCTCTACAAAGCGCTCTACGTTATCTTTGCATATTTTTGTGGATATTCTGTAAACTGAATATTTAGAATATCGTGGAGCTGTGTATCTCTACATTTCTGTAATGTTTATGAAAACAATCTTGATATTTTCTCTAAATAACACGGGAAATACTAAAAGGATTTTGATGCAGTCTTTACCGTATTTTACCTCGAATATTCCGAGAGTTTCCATATGTTAACCATTGCATTGCAGCTTAAAAGAGAGCGAAACATCTATTGTGAAATAGAACTAAAAGGAAAATACAATAGGCTAAAAAGAGTGAACATTTCGTATTATTAAAAAATCCGGCTTTTGAGCATACCTTCTAATGGGATATACATTTCGATAATAATAAGTGCGTCACAACTTTTTCATTTTCCTTACCAAAATTGGCAAAACGGAACACTTATGGAATCACCTCGGTGTCAGTCCGTCCGTCTGTCTGTAACAGGCATTTTTCTTATTTCTTAAGGCTAGGTTATCCCACTGCAAGCGTCTCTTTCTTGCAAGCATAAGTTTACAATTAGCCATCCCGCTCCAATTGAAAGCAGGATCGCAAAAAAAACGTGTTTTTCGTCAATATCTTTGCTCATGGGAGTTTCTAAGCTAAAACTTCTCCTGAGTTCACTAGAAATATTTAATGTATTTAGTTAAGTACAAGAATAAAAAGTTAAATATCAGCAGTTTAATCATAGTATTGAAAAAACATAACAAAAAGGGGTAACTTTGGGATTTTTTTCTATCGAGTAAACTTAATCTAATCGTGTTATTGAGAACAGTCGCCCATCCGCCCGATCCTTAAATAAGACATAATTTAATTTCAGACTTTAATACACAGTTTAAAACACTTTCGTTTGTGTTCAAAAAACGGCCTCGACGGTATAACAGCGTCTTAAGACACAGGAAGCTTAAATTTGGTACAGTAAGACATGCCACACACATACGGAATTGCGATTCGGAATTCCGTATGTATGTGACAGGCCTTATAGCTTAACGGTCCAATGAAATAAATATTTACAATGTAGTGGACCCAAATCACATAACACCAGTCGATATACGAGTAAGTACCTTATTTTTTATTTAGACCAAAAAGGTACAAAGAATTTTTATTGCAATTACATTCAAAGCTTATATTGCTCTTCCAAACAGTGAAAACAGTTTTTCGGTAGATGAAGGACATGGTTCATTCGATTCAGGTAAACACAACATTAAGGCTTCCGCACATTGCAGCGATATTATCGAGCGATATTATCGATAGCGATATCGCGACACCTTACACACTGCAGCGATTCCGCGATTCGCGTCACGCATGCGCCCTTCACTGAATGTAGTAGAAAGAGATTGCGTCAGGTTGCGATAATATCGCGGCAGTGTGTGGGATCGAGCGCGTCCCCATACAAAATGTACTGAGAACAATTATCGCAAAATCGCAGCGATATTATCGCTCGATAATATCGCGGCAGTGTGTAGGATCGCGCGCGTCCCCATACAAAATGTACTGAGAACAATTATCGCAAAATCGCAGCGATAATATCGCTCGATATTATCGCTGCAATGAGCGGAGGCCTTTATACAGAGTGTTAGAGTAAACAGTTGCATTACTTTAAGGGGTGATTGTATCCATGATAGTGAACAACTTTTCATATGAAACCTATAGGAAATTAGCAATTTTTTTTTCGACTTTTCATTCAAACATTCGAAGTGATTGCGTTCAATATGGAAAGTCCATTTTTTTTTTGCTAATTTCCTGCAGGTTTCTTAGGGAAAGTGGTAAAGCAACTTTTTATCCTAACCACAGACTAGTATCTGTGATCCTAACACCCTGTAAGTACCTACCTATATCTACTTCATGCTTCTGAGCTCTTTATAAAATAACGTTTACAGGGATTTAGTGATTCTTTGCTGTTATCGGTAAAAGAACCCGTCGTCGTGTTTACGTCAACTCCACTGATAAGCAAATCACTTATAAAGTTATTAAGTAACTAACTAAAATGTTTCTCTTATTATTTTTTAATTTCCACACACAATACCTATCAAATCCAAATCATAGTACCACAATCTAATCAAGACTCCAATTCTGACGACAATTATAAAATACTAGTGTTTACCCGCGGCCTCGTCCACACAAATTATATACCAGATTTTAAGTCAGATCATAAGCTATCAAACAAAAAAAAGTTTCATCAAAATCGGTTCAGTCGTTTTTGCGTGATGCGCGAACAAACAAACAAACAGACAGATAACATTTCTAAAAAAGGTTGATTTCGAGTCAGGGATAATTAAAAACCATATCGTAATCTTTTTTGTTACTATCTTCAATGTACAGACACACTTCAGTTACAGTTTTATAATAGTTTAGATAACGATTTAGAATTTTAGATGATCCTAGGCTTTTTACATAGTTACATATAGGGTCCAACTTAATATGCTGACACTTTTTTAAGAGGATGATCAGACCGTCAAACTGAACAACTTTCTCTATGGGACCAATATCGAAATCGCGAAAAAAAAACTGCTCTTCCATACAAAACTGCAAACCTACTCGAGCCAAATGTATGGGACAGCTGATTATTTATTCGCAATTTCGATGTTGGTCCCATAGAGAAAGTTGTTCAGTTTGATGGACTGAACATCCCCATAAAAAAGTTTCAGCATATTAAGAAGGACCCTGTATATTATTATCTCTATAAACGATAGGTAAGGATCAAAATGCACTAACAAAAACAAAATAGCGCTATTCTGAATAACATAAAAAACGTAATTTTTTTGCAATTTACAAGCAAGACCATTATTACAATGTCTGAAAAATTGGCGAGATATTTTTTATGCAAATGTGATGCAGAAGCCGCAGAATATTTTTCCGCAATTTCAAAGTTGGTACCATAGTAAACTTGTTCAGTTTGAGGATCTGAAGCACCCCATCAAGTATTTAACCCGGGCCTGTATAAGCATAAACATGATGTCAATGTACGACGGTTGTTTGACGGCCGGACAGCACAGACTGTAGTGAAATATCTATCTATACAGGGTGTTCCGTAAATCGACGTCAAGCCGGAGTCGGGTGTTAGGCCAAATCATAATAGTTATTAGAAAAATAAAAAATAAAATCTAAGGCATGAATTTTTTAAATTATAGGCATTTTAATGTACGTCCTGTGATGGTTTTTTAGCTCCTACAAATCCTGATACAAATTTTTTTTTTCTTTTTTAATCCTGAATAGTGCTAATCTAACCTGTTGCTTTAAATTCTCAGGGTGTATATTTCCACAAAAAAAAAATGAATACAATTTAAAAAAAATTATGACTTCGATTTATTTTTTTATTTTTCTGACCATTATGATTTGGCCTATCACCCGATTCCGGCTTGACGTCGACTTACGGGACACCCTGTATTATATATCGTTGTCTAGTTATCATAATAAAGTCTAGGCTAGATTCTGGAACTTTAAATGTGACTACATAATTTGTGTGACAATGTCCAAGATATTTATTATTTATGTAATAATCAGCATCAGCAGTGTAACACTCAGTTGCAGAAAAGATTAACTCTATTGCTGTCACCTTTTTGTCTTGTTGACGTAGTATAAAAGCACAGTATATGGTAAAAGCTAGCAAGAGATTTAATTACGAAGGATTAACTCTAATGAGCGTTTTTGCAACTGAATAGAGACACAGATCACTAAATAAGTTTCAGCCTAAATAATTTGGTGCAAGCCAGCTTTTATCCCTTATTAATATTATAAATGTGAATGTAAGTTTGTTTGTTACGCTTTCACGCAAAAACTGCTTAACCGATTTTAAAAATTCTTTCACCATTAGAATGCTTCATTATCCCTGAGTAACGTAGGCTATAAAAAACGGCCAAGTGTGTGTCGGAAAAACTAATTACGATACGAAGTTCACCGGGTCAGGTAGTATAATATAATTTACGTTAGATATTGGTGTCATATCATTGAATGACAATTAATTAAATAGTCAACCGTCTCCAACACATTATGTTAACGCTAAAGAAATAATTTCTCAGGTTAGTAACACGTGCTCACATTACAAAACTACATTATTTCTCCGGCAAGTAGATTGCGCTGCAAGCGTAATATCACATACGTACCTACTAATAGGTACCTATAAGCTACATGCAAGCCGTTGAGAGATAATATGACTACATAGTAATAACTAATTCATATTATACGTTCTGTTACAGCGTTTGAATTGTATTATACTTAGAGTAACGACGTTTCTAAATGTAAGAAATCCTACATCTGAATGACACTGAGGACTTTTTTACTCAATCACGCATTAGACTGCTCAATGGATTTGGATGAAATTTGGCACACATTTCTATAGTCAAAGCAGTCGAAGTCGTGGGCACAAGCTAGTGCATTTATAAATATAAGTATCTGTATATGTTTCTTTCTTTATTAAGTAAATATTAATCATAAGTCTAATTTAATAAATATCTTGGATACTGCCACACAGAGATTATCTAGTCTTATTGAAAGTAGGTACCAGAATCTAGCTTGGGCTTTGTAACTATTATGATGACTAGCAACGATACATAATACTTTATAATACATAGATACAAATTCATCATATAAATATTTGCCTCTTACGGGATTCAAACACGCGACCCTCGGATCAGCAGGCAGGTTCACCATCAACTACAATCATTTTACTGATTTAGAAGCTAAATTTCTACGCCTAAGTGCGTTCACACACGATGACGCACTGACGGAGCAGAAAACGTCAGTCCGTCATTTGTGAAGGAAGGAGTTGTATGAAACAGCACGTAGAACATAGGCGAAGTATTTTTCGCTTACGCTGATAGACGTAACATCAGTGTAACCGCGTATGAGACAGCGATAGTCATAAAATCCTATACAATTTGTATGAAAATAGATGTCTGACTCCGGAATCAGACAGCCGTCGTAGAACAAAAAAGTGGCTACGTCGATCAGGACAGCAATAAGTAGCGATCTCCTTTTTTAACTAGAGCGAATTTGCTATGTGCATCTCTTACTGAGTGATATGACAAAACACGTGCTTTCTTCTAGTTCCTTCTCTTTCTACGACGTAGAAGCACACAGGTTCTATGGACTGACATCTGCCGCTCCGACAGTGCGTCATCGTGTGTGAACGCACTAACATCATCACAATCATACCAGCTGTTTCGCCGTGATAGTGTAAGAAATCGGAACAAATTCATACTGTATGATAAGACAAACTAAACTAGTTAGGTAGGTAAGTCTTCTATAGTTACTTGATTGCCTTATTACAAGTTCAGGGATACCATTATCGGTTATCATTCGATAGGGATATTAATCAAGGCTACAATACCCTCTTATCTATAGCTTTATATAGAGTCCCACGGCACAAGCTGTTTTCACACTTATGGCCTAGGCATCTAGAGTAATCTAAAGAGATTTGCTGTGTGGAATATTGGCATGGACGAACGTTATATGTATGTAGAAACGTGGTAGGTAGATCCCGTGCAACGCACAAAACGTCCAGTCAGAATTTCGCTATATTTTTTATAGAATCTAACCAACAATCAAAGTCAATTTAATATTTTTAATATGAAGCCCACTTATTGTAATGTCGCGTCGTCGCAGAACGTGTTGTCGCTGTATAGAAGATGCGACCAGAAACTCTACACCATGACATGACTTAATAACTAAGTATTTAAGTAAAATTCTTAATGTACTAGGTAGGTGATATATTACTGTGGGAAATTATTGACCTTGTTCAGTGGGTTCTTATCTTATCCCGATAATATTATTTTAAATGCTTCATAGAGCAATGTTTCACAAAGTTACCAACTTCGAGCACATTTCCCAACGAAAGGAACAACATTAAAAACTTAATGAAATCAGTTTCTTTAGTATTCATTCAATATAAACATTTTCGTTTCATTCGTCGAACCGACGCTTTACCGCTGTGTGTAATATTATAAAACCGCAATAATAAGTCTTCGGCGTAGTATGAAACAGATCGTTGCTCGTCGCCCGCCAGCCCGTATCTCGCAGTTACCCGACTTGCTCGTATCTCGTAGTGGCTTTCTCGTCGAATCTCGCCGGTGGCCGGCCGGCCCGCCAAGCTCGCTCCCCGCGCGTTATTTCAGAATGAGTTCTACCAATCAGCTGCAAATGAGATTAGGCGTGTGTAACCTATAGTATATTCTTACTTATTACCAGTATCTTTGGACACGCTAGTTTTAGATTTGCTTCACGTTTCACGCTTTGATGCCTAAGCTAATGTGTTATTTTAATTTTTCACTAAAAACTATACGAGTTTTAATTATAGAAGTATTTGTTAAAATAAAAATAATCTTTGTTGTTCAACTTAGTTATAGTTCTATGAGTAACTAACCGCTTTATGTAACTCATTCAGACACTTTTAGGTAAAAATGTTTTCTTTATGTAATAAAGTTGAATTTTGCCTGTCAATTGCAATATTATGTCATGTAATTATAGTCAGTTACTAACTATATCTGTGCTCGCGACTTCTTACGCGTAATACCGATGCCATATTTTTGTTTAATTTAAATTCAAGAACAAGCTAAGTTTATAGTAGCCTATGTTTTTCTGCGAATTCCATTCGAATCGGTCCAGTCGCTTTTTAAACAATTTTATTCAACTTCGAAGCTGTCATTTTACTTAAAAACGTATTTTTACATTATGCGTTCACAAACAAACAGATAAAAATATCAAAAATTGTCTGTATGGATTCTATTTGGATTTTTTTTATGACAGCTGTACCAACAGATACGGGTGTAAGGAAAAATATCATTAACTACACCCTGCATATTATTATATTAAGATTGAACAATTCAGGCTCAAGATTCGAACCTGCAACCTGCCTACTCACTATCACTTAAATCCTGCATCCACTCAATTAATAGTTACTTTGCAAATATTTCCAAAGAAACTAAACAGAATGGCCAAGTTAACTGTTTTATTATAGGTACTTAGGTATAGAAGAAGTCATTTTAAAAGATTAGAAACATTATTTCCATCAGTCAAAAGGTTGTGTAACTCGGTGTTATGTCCTTTGTGTATCAAAAGAAGCCTATAGCTCTGGTTTAGGTCGTCGGCCGCACTAGCTGGGGCGTCCTAGGCTCTATTGCTAGGTCTCAACAACCCCGAGCGACCTTCGTTTTACTCACCTCCATCTAGAGTTCTAGATGATTCGATTTGTTTACCTCTGATGGCGTCTGTCGTCTAGCTAAATTACTATTCATTTCCTATTAATTTAAAATAAATGGTACGGTTGGCAACGAAAATGAGCCACTTTCCTGGAAATCGCTAGATGTTGCGGCACAGATGGCCAAACTATATAGAAGTTTTAAAATGTTGTTCTTTAAAATAAAGATGGAAAAGACAATCAAAAAGATGCAATCAGATTATTGTACCTATTCAAATTATTTAGTACTAATAATATGCTGTATGGGCTCTATCCCTTGGCCTTTCCATAAAAAAATAAATTCTTATTCTTGTAGGAAAAGTATGTACTTACACTAAAATTGTGACCTACTCTCATTGAAATAAATGTGAGACTTGTTGCTCGATATTTGCAGCCGACTGTACGAGAATTATTAATTGTTTTTTAAACTATATAAATAGGTAGTAGGTCAGGGACTTGCAATAGTTTTTTATGATTATTTCTAGGGGCTACATAGACAAATATCGTCCAGTGTGAAAAATTGTGGGCATTCACTTTTAATGTACAGTGGTCACAATAAAACATGTAGTTTTTCTTCACTTATGCTTTATTTTACACAAAAAACTGTATATTTTATAGTACCTACACAGAGAAAAATAACAGACAAAAAATACAGAAGGTACAAAATAAGGCGGTCTTATCGCTAAAAAACGAAAGCTAGCTATTTATAGCACTCTAAATAACACGTTCCTAGAAACTCATTGGTTTAATTAGATGTTACTTTTATTTTATTTATAAATACAGGGTCCTTCTTAATATGCTGACACTTTTCTAAGGGGATGTTCAGACCATCAAACTGAACAACTTTCTTTATGGGACCAACATCGAAATCGCGAAAAAAAAAATCTGCTGTCCCATACATTTGGCTCGAGTAGATTTGCAGTTTTGTATGGAAGAGGTGATTTTTTTTTGCGATTTCGATGTTGGTCCCATAGAGAAAGTTATTCAGTTTGATGGTCTGAACATCCCCTTAAAAAAGTGTCAGCATATTAAGAAGGACCCTGTATAGTTATTCTATGGTTCCTGCTCAGAATAGACCACCGTCTTGCCGTGGGTGTCGTACGAGGCGACTAATCAGAATAAATCATAAATAACACTCACAAGGTGAATGTTACCCGTACAATGTTTACGAAACATTTAGTAATGGCCCAATAAGTAGTTAAATCACGTTTCCATTCAATCGTAATTTCTTGGCAGTTGACAATCACTAGTGACGACATGGCATGGATGGAGTAGGTAAGTACGTAAAACGATTTCTACCCGGACGGCGCGGCGGACGGGTACTGCGTAACTGTGACGGATTTTACGCTTAAAACTAATTTCATTGCTGCCTATAATACAGGGTGTAAGGGACAGCCCTCCGCAGACTGAAACGGTGAACTCAGACCATCAAACTGAACAACTTCCACTATGGAGCCTACCTCAGGAAACACGAAAAAAAATCAGCTGTCCCATACATTTGAGTCGGGTAGGTACGGCAGTTTTGTATGGGACAGCTGATTTTTGAGGTAGGCTCCATAGTGAAAGTATTGTTCATTTTGATGGTCTGAGTTCACCGTTTCAGTCTGCGGAAGGCTGTGTCCCTTACACCCTGTATACTGTACACTTCATTCCATAAAAAGACGAAAAGATTTTCCGATTCCTTTTTTGGCTTTCTGGCCAATTCTGATTAGTAAAGCAATTTATTTATCCGAAAGATGTACTATCTAACATTTCTTGGACGTTACTGACTGTTCTAAGAATAAGTGAGAGTAAGTATTTCTTATACCTGTTTCTGTAATTAAATTGTTATTTGGAATGGACTTAGGACTTCTTTTATTCTTAAAGAAATTAATAGGAAAACAATGTTTGAACTATCCATACTAAATGCAATCAGTTGATCGAACGTTTGTGTGAAAAGTTAAATGTTGCCTTGGGAAAGTTATTCAATGTCATGAGTAAAATCACCCATTAAAGTAATGCATCTGTCTACTCTAACACCCTGTACTTCTTTGGCGTAAATAATAAAACTTTCATTATACAGGGTGTAAGGAAAAGTATCATCAACCTTTAAACCACATACTCTACCCATCAAACTGAACAACTTTTACTTTGGGAGCAAGCCGATCGGAGCAAAAAAAAATCTGCTGTTGCATACATTTGAGTCGAGAAGGTATTGGAGTTTAGTATTTTACTTTTAGTTTAGTAAGTTGACGGGGCATGTTGCAGATCTCTGTTTATTTTAAGGTTTTGACGTAGTTGTCGCTGATTACTGGCAGTTGTATTACCTATATATGTAGGTACCTATACTTATTTGATTGGCGAAGCATGTGACTGCGGGGGAGTTTCCCCTTTTGAGTTAGAACAACTGAGAAGGATTTTAGAGCCTCGTGGCAGGCTGAGACGCGAACCGCGCGAACACCACGCGTGAGACAAGTGTTCGAGGCAAACCCTGCAACGTGACTCTCGCTATGAATCTTTATTTGAATAAATAACACTGACTTCTGAGTCATCGATTTGTTAACATTTTCTGAAACAAATAATCGCCTGAGTTTAAATATTGTATTGGAGAAAGTTCAATGGACGTCTTTACAATGTTTTGCGTCCGTTTACGCATCGGAGTGACCTTGCTATGCGGCAAACCGCGAGCAATAACAAAAACTTTGTTTTGCTTCGTCAAATGTTTTCAATGATTCTGATGTTAAGTACCTAAGGCACTAACCGATTGTGATTAAAGAATCTACTTTAGTTACGACATCAAATCATAATAGAATGATTAAAAGAAAGAAAAATAGCCTTTAATACAAGGTGTTACAAAAATACAAATAAACATTTAAGGGGGTGGTTCAGACCATCAAACTGAACAACTTTCACTATGGGACCAATATCGAAATCGCGAAAAAAATATATTATGTTCTATACTCTACAAATCGACTCGAGCCAAAATATACAGGGTGTTTCATAAGTAACAATAAATATTTAAAACTCTTAAGGGGGTTGTTTAGACCGTCAAACTGAACAACTTTCTCTATGGGACCAACATCGAAATCGCGAAAAAAAAATTTTTATATCCCATACATATTTTAGCTCTAGCTCTAGTCGATTTGTAGAGTATAGAACATCAATTTTTTTTTTCGCGATTTCTATATTGGTCCCATAGTGAAAGTTGTTCAGTTTGATGGTCTACACCACCCCCTTAAGAGTTTTAAAAATTTATTCTTACCTATGAAACCCCTTGTATACAGGGTCCTTTTTAATATGCTGACGATTTTAAAAAGGGATGATTGGACCATCAAACTGAACAACTTTCTCTATAGAAGCAACATACAAAACGCAAAAAAAAACAGCTGTCCCATAAATTTAGCTCCAGTAGATTCAAATTTACTGTTTGGTATGGAAGAGCTGTTTTTTTCGTGACTTCGATCTTGGTCCCACAGAGAAAGTTGTTCAGTTTGATGGTCTGAGCAGCAGCATATTAATAGGGACCCTATATAAGTCGATGAAGCATGATTGAAGGGGTACCTATGTTCTTTTATAATATTAAAAGAACCACAAGTTCTCCATCGCTTGCGATGTTCTACGGCTAGATTAAAAGGGTTAAAAAAAACGTCACAATTAACTAGCGTCACAAGGTTCATTATCGTAAAACTTAACACATTCACATAATAACGAGCATGTCATAGTAAAAGGGTATTAGAAATGAAGCTACGCTGCGAAACATTACCGCTACGCCAAGCTACGTAATTTCTGCGTAGCAATGCTACGAGAAATATTGCGCTACACCGCATTACTACATAATTATCTTCATACTTTATTTTTACAGTGTATATTGTAAACAAACAAGAAAATCATTATTAATTATCTTGTTAACCTTTAAAAATATTTCCGGTATGAAAATTAACTTTGTAGGTATTTGAGACGAGATTTTATTTCTTATCAGGATGAAATGAAGAGATTTCGTCGCCAATGTTATTTGTTTCCGGTTCCGTATTAATCAATTGAGTGCAATGCGGTTATTCTAGTGCATTGGGTGCCAATGCAGTTTTTAAACTGAAGAGAGACTGCAGAAAAACCGTCTCCAACTTAGTAGGTATTACACGAACTTTAAGAATGGTTGAATAAATAGTTTCTATTGTTAGGTATGAGCTTAGAAAAAGTATATGTCTAGAATGAGCCTCACTAATATCCCGTATAAAACAAAAGGGGCTAAGTTTCATAGGTTGGTGTGCGTGAGGCGCCCTACAAATTTTGTATGTGTGCGTGTATATGTATAGGGTACTGGTTCAGTACTGGTTCCAATTTTTTTCGACGTTTTCGTATCTTCGACTGTCAATCTTGACATATACTTTATCAAAGGTTATGTGATGTAATTTAGATAATAAATCCGTGAACTGTACAAATTACTAAAGTAAACTAAATTTTACGTTTATCTTCTATGATGTACAGGGTGAAAACTTAAATGAGTTAAATGCGTTAAGTACAATACTTTACAAGCAAAACCAACTTTTGCAGTTTGCTATGGGAATGAGATCAACTCTGAAATCGCGAAAAAAAATGTGTCGTTTCATACATTTCGGTCAAGTAGGTAGGTATTGACATCTGCTATGTAACAGCCATAGACTTAAACTCTAGCGATAGACTTGCCCTTCCATAGAAGCAACATGTTCCACTTGAATGAGGTGTACGCACCTGATTGATGTTACCGAGTTCACTTCGTCACTATGGCAATGACAGACCGCAATGTGTCATTTTGTGTTGTTTTGTGTGACATGTTGTTTGTTTGAACGAGCTTGTCTATCGCTAGAGTAATATGTCTATGGTAACAGCTGTTTTTTTCACGATTTCGATTTTGGCTCCATAAAGATAATGAGATGAGATTTGATGGAACCCTACCTGTGAATTAGGTATCTTCGATAAAGTATATGTCTAGATTGAGCCTCACGCTTCTACCGTACAAAACAAAAGCGGCCAACTTTCTTAGATTGGTCTGCGTGAGGTGTCATACAACTTATCTCTGTGTGCGTGTTTGATGCGACACGGTTTAACACCCAGGGTTTGATATATTTTATCAAACATACAACTTATCAAAGTGAATTATAATAAAAAAGAAAGACAATATTTCTCTATGGAATGAATTCAAATTTGGAACGTGGCTTGACAGCTAGGAAGCGCTCGGCTCGGCGCGACCTCCGTGACGTCACGAGGCCGCTCGCTCTCTTTCCCGCCAGCCCTGCGTCGGTTGCCGGGCGAACTACATTACTGATTATTTATTAACCGCCGTCATTCGTTCTATATTGTACTACAAAAAGATGTAGGTACTTATACACTTTTTCAAAATATACTTACAGTCCAATGGACACCCTAACAATAATTAATCTATCGCTGAAACTTTGCAGTGTGATAAAGTAAAGTATACCGATTATGGTTGAGATATAATCTAGGACCAGAAAAATTAAAACCTAGATTATTTGTCAACCGTAATCTGTATTTACGTACTTTACTTTATCACGCTGCAAAGTTTCAGCGATAGATGAATTATTGTTAGGGTTAAACCCTTAAATGATTGGACTATTACCTCGGGAAGTAAATAAGAAAGCCTCAGATCACATGATTGTTGAGATTACATGAGATCTGAGACTGAGACCCTTCGAATTTTCCTGCCCGTGTGTATCTCCTATTAGTACAACATAGGAAGGAAACCTAGGTAGGTTTGGCCCTGAACTCTCAGCATAATTTCTATACAAGAGTGCGATTATTGAACATCACACGTTCACGTCAAAATTACTATGGAGATACGCACCTTTCTACTGCTGATTTGACTTTCAAAAACGCACTCCTAAAGTATGATTTTAGGAAGTCAAATCAGCAGTAGAAAAATGGACCTGAAAACAAGACGTACGTAATGTGACACTAAAAAGATGTGAAGCATGCAAGGTCCTACATTTTCGTTTGTTCTACAAGGGACCTACACTCACACAGATGCACTAACTCTAGGCGCAAGTCCGACACCCGTCAACCATTATGTGCCGCGTGACAGCACGCACACAAAAGAAATGGGTGCTTCACTCGTGATTAGACGAGATTACGTCCGTCTTTTTTTCAGGTCCGTGACTATGACTTACAAATTTTAATCGTCTCTGAATCTCAGCCTAGGAACATGGCTACAATAATTAAGGGGGTAACGTACAAGAAACTAGTTTTTATCAACGTTTTTTCTTCTCGCTCTATCGTAAAAACGGTAATACATCAAGCGTCAAACTTGGTGTGATTATAGATACTCTACAGTATAACAACAAATAATTACAACTGGGCAAGTGTGAGACGGTTTCACGCTAAAGGTCCCGGAGAAAAAAACTTGTTTGTAAGTTAAGCTCGTTGGCGTAGTTGAAGCGCTCGTTGGCGTAGTGGAGCTTCGGTATCGGAAACGATCACCGAAGTTAAGCAACGTCAGGTCCGGTCAGTCTTTGGATGGGTGACCGTTTAGTGGTATTTCATCTCGAGCGTTTCCGTGCTTCGGAAGGCACGTTAAGCAGTTGGTCTCGGATAGTTCCGTCAGATGGCGTTGTAACTATTCGTTAAGCCAGGTCAGAGGCCCATTGGCGGCTTGAAAATTCTCTGACAGCAAGGTGACCACTAACTTGCCTCCACCAACCCGCACTGGGCCCGCGTGGTGGAGTATGGCCCACTCCTTCTCACCCTTATTCGTGAGAGGAGGCCTTTGCCCTGCAGTGGGATTCTACAGGCTATAACTTTTAACTTTTTTTCGTAAGTTAATATGTTGTGTGGTGGTGTGGTACGGAACCCTCGGTGCGAGGAGACCGACTCACACTTAACCGGTTTTATTTAAGGGGCTACCTGCCGGTTTTGGGTAATTTTGTAACCATTTTATTCATTAACTATGGCACTTTTTGAGCTGAAATTTAAACTGAACCATCTACAGGATATGAGAAGTGATGTCGTTTTTCTAGAAATCGATTTTAATGAATAAAACCGAAGAAAAGGGACTCTAAAGTCACCCCTTTTTTTCCAGTTGTAACCATTTTACTCTTACATTTTTAATCGGAACAAAATGAAAATTTACTATATTGTTCACAATACAATTTAGAATGATGTGGTTTTTTTACTTTTTCGAAATTAATAAAAAATCATCGAATTTTTCAAAGAAAACAGCAAAATTCTGACCGGAGCCACGCGCTCTTTCTCATCGATTAGTATGGAGTGTGAGTGAGAGGAGAGTGGTCCACGGCTGATACGCCTTAATATAGCCTTTAATATAGAACAAACCAATAGCAATTAGTTTTTGACGTCCATTTTAACGATCAAAATGTCAAGTGCAACCATAAAACGATATTCATTGAATGTTGATGGACAATGTAGGTATTAATAATTTTAGGCCTATACGAGGTGTTACAAAAATACAAATAAACATTTAAGGGGGTGGTTTAGACCATCAAACTGAACAACTTTCACTATAGGACCAATATCGAAATCGCGAAAAAATTATGTTCTATACTCTACAAATCGACTAGAGCTAAAATATGTATGGGATATCAGATTTATTTTTTCGCGATTTCGATGTTGGTCCCATAGAAAAAGTTGTTCAGTTTAACGGTCTAAACAACCCCCTTAAGAGTTTTAAAAATTTATTTTTACTTATGAAACACCCTGTGTACGTACATACCTGAAGCCAGCGTATAGCCTATACACGGTGTAAGGAAAATAATCATTAACCTTTGAACCACATACATCATCACCATCATCAAATTGAACAACTTTTACTATAGGAGCAAACCTGTCAGAACAAAAAAAAACAGATGTCTCATACATTTGAGTGGAGTAGGTATTGCAGTTCAGTATGGAAAAGCAGATTTTTTTTTGCTCTGACAGGCTTGCTCCCATACTAAAAGCTGTTCAGTTTAATGGGTAGAGTGTGATACTTTTCCTGACACCCTGCCTTGCCGAGTACAATTTTATATTGGTAGAAGATATAATTAAAACAAGAATAGAAAACACAGCAAAAATTCCAAGTGCAAATGGCCAAGTATTTTTTTCATGTAATTTAAAAATGCAGCGGTGTGAAAAGAAACGCTTAGGTTTAAAATAGCGTTACGTTTATTTTATTTATAGACTGTGTAGTGTAGTACGTACGTACACAGAACATCGCGGCCATTGTTTAGTTTACCAGAAACTAATGACACGTACACACGATACAGGGAATCCTGCGGGTCCTGTGTAAAGGTCTGGTGTATTTTGTGCAGAATATGCTATACAGGGTGTTTCATAAGTAAGAATAAATTTTTAAAACTCTTAAGGGGGTTGTTTAGACCGTCAAACTGAACAACTTTCTCTATGGGACCAACATCGAAATCGCGAAAAAAAAATTTTGATATCCCATACATATTTTAGCTCTAGTCGATTTGTAGAGTATGGAACATCATTTTTTTTTCGCAATATCGATATTGGTCCCATAGTGAAAGTTGTTCAGTTTGATAGTCTACACCACCCCCTTAAAGGTTTATTTGTATTTTTGTAACACCTTGTATACATACAGGCTCCAACTTAAATGCTGACACTTTTTTAAGGGGATAATTAGACCATCAAACTGAACAACTTTCTGTATAGGACCAACTTCGAAATCGCGAAAAAAATACTGCTGTCCCATACATTTGGCTCGAGTAGGTTTGCAGTTTCGTATGGAGGGCCAGATTTTTTTATCGCGATTTCGATGTTGGTGGCATAGAGAAAGTTGTTCAGTTTGACGGTCTGATCGTCCTCTTAAAATAGTTTCACCTAATTTTGTCGATCCAAATGTATGGAGCAGCTAATTTTTTTTTTTTTGCGATTTCTATGATGACTTCATAGTGAAAGTTGTTGTTTTCTTGACATTTCCTCACTCGAGTGAACGATGTTTTTGACATAATTTGTATGAAAAAAATGTCAAAAACGTACTCGACTCGAGTAAGGAAGCCTCAAGGAAACAACTAAGAATACGGGTGTTAGTTTGATGGTCTGATGTGAAAGCACCCTGTTCTAGTATACAGGGTCCTTCTTAATATGCTGACACTTTTTTAAGGGGATGTTCAGACCATCAAACTGAACCACTTTCTCTATGGGACCAACATCGAAATCGCGAAAAAAAAATCAGCTGTCAAATACATTTGGCTCGAGTAGGTTTGCAGTTTTGTATGGAAGAGATGATTTTTTTTTCGCGATTTCGATGTTGGTCCCGTAGAGAAAGTTGTTCAGTTTGACGGTCTGATCATCCTCTTAAAAAAGTGTCAGCATATTTTAACGCATTTATTTTTACACTGACAATAGCTAGGCTTAGGCGGCAATATTTCGTAGTATTTTCGAACCGCCTCAAAATAGGATATTACTTTAGGTATTCATTAAATACCAACAAGTGAGTGGGATCGCAAAGCAATATCTGGGAAAATACCAACAAGTGAGTGATGGATCGCAAAGCAGTGTCTGAGAAGAATGAATTAATAGAATTCATATACTTATTTTAAAAGTTGGTATAGTGATGGAAAAACACAATCACAAAGGATCGAAAATTCTTAGCAATGAACCTAAACAGTCAGATTTTAAGTTATCGTACATAGTTCGGCCTTGTATGCTTTTATCAGTAAGTCAATTATGGATAGCAACTGCACTCGATACAATGAACGGCATCGACATTGCTACTTCAATTTTAAATTACGAATTCGATCACGATTATTGGTTAGAAATTACATAGGTACTTCAAAGTTTTTAGCTTTAACATTTTATTTAATAGCTTTTCGTTGAAGGAATTTAAATATCCCAGTATTGTAAAACGAATACTGGCACGAAACAAAGACTTTAAAAAAAATCGGTTGTCACAAAAATGCTTTGCTTTGCATTGCAATCGCTTCTTAGCGATAAGACCGCCTTATTTTGTGCCTATTGTATTTTTTTCTGTATTTTACTGTTTATGTTTTGGTGTAAAATTAAGTATATTTTATTTGTCTTTGGGCCTGTTTCACCATCACATTCACACACACATCGTTTGACATAGGTAATTATTTTGTATGAAAGACATGTCAAACGATCTATTCGTTTCAGATAAGCCATCAAGAACTAATCCAGAAGTGGTAAAACAGGCCCTTACCATAGTAAATTATTAGTCCGAGTTTTCAATTAAAAATCAATAGATTTGTTCGATAAGAAATTTAAGAATGCAGGTTTAAACTTTAAAGATTCCATTGTCTACCTTTATAGGTAAGCTTTTTTTGACCTTTCAAATAGATACTATAAAGATATGCTAGGATATTCATGTTTTACCTACGCAACTATGTAAATATTTCAATTAAAATACAGTAAGAAAAAAAAATTATAGCACATTACAATAAAACTTAGTCAAAATGAAAGACACTGGGCATTCGGACAATATTCTGCATATTCTTTAACACAATATGCAATCAAGTTCAGTATAACGAAACTGAATTAAGGCGAGCACAGACATGAATTAGTTAGGTGGCGTGCGGCTCGAAATAGCCATGAGCTGTGTTCCATTTTTATAACACCATTATAATGTGGATACTTCTCCATAATTCGAAAGACTCGGGACTGCTATTGGAAACAAATAGTTTCAGAATGAGTCTTCGTTTTCGATTAATGCAATTAAGCTCCATAACAAATTGTCAAAAGACTTTAAAGATACTAAAAGTTTAAGCGCCTTCAGGTACTAAAATTCTTAGCACCATCAAGATTCCTTTAAAAATACACATTTTGAGAGGCATTTCTTGAATTGCATAGTATGTTCTTCACACTGCATATCCAGTAAATACAAATCGATGTACAATAATTAGTATAAAATAAAATGATGCTAATGATATCAATTTCGACCTGGAGAGCGATTTTTGAATCTCATTCGGTGAGCTCAGCTGTTGAAAATGTCAAAATTACTATGGAGATACGCATCTTTCTACTGCTGATTTACCTTTCAAAAATCATACTCAAGGAGAGCGATTTTTGAGAGTCAAATCAGCAGCAGAAAGATGCGTATCTCCATAGTAATTTTGTCATTTTCACCTGCTGAGCTCACTGAATGAGATTCAAAAATCGCTCTCCTGTACCTATATATTGATGTAGTTAGAATAAAATTATTGATACGAATGATATAGAAAATGTTATTGTACATAATGGCTAGCTTATATTCCCTAATCCTACTATTTTCCTCATCACAATAACATCTGGTCTTTTTCCCAAAATAAGACCATACACACACATACATAGGTACGCATAATGACAATGACATTTTCAATGACACTATTCGAAAGCAATTAAGAACGGTGTTAAGGGGGGGGGGGGGGGGGGGGATATTCATAGAAAAACTATGAAAAAAGTAAGTGATTTAATCACTTTTAAATATTCGTATTTCGGGGGGGATAAATCCCACCTATACCCCCCCTGGATACGTGCCTGAGTTTAGTATGGAACGGCAGATTTTTTTTCTCCGATCGATTTGCTCCCGTAAAAGTACTTCAGTTTGATGGGTAGACTCCTAGGTAGACTCTTAGTATAAAAGGATGCTAATGATATCAATTTCAACCTGTATATATTGATGTAACTAGTTAGAATAAAATTATTGATACGAATGATATAGAAAATGTTATTGTACATAATGGCTAGCTTAAATTCCCTAATCCTACTATTTTCCTCATCACAATAACATCTGGTCTTTTTCCCAAAATAAGACCATACACACACATACATAGGTACGCATAATGACAATGACATTTTCAATGACACTATTCGAAAGCAATTAAGAACGGTGTTAATGACATATTTATGTTCAACCTTGGCGTGACTGACGACCGAAATTTGCTCAAAAAAGCGGTCTATTTACCTCACTTTACATATACACTTTTGTGATTTTAAACAATTCAAACATACATTGCTTGTTTTATATAGAAATGTGAGACGATGGGAAGTGGAGGACGCGCATTGGATATTGTTTGAGACTCTTTGTCTCTTGAGCTGTGGGGTGGAGTTTTATTTGGACTTGTTTTAGTATGGGAAAATGACCACGTTAAATATTCCTAACAAATGCTCAAAGTAGGGCGAGCGCCATCTTACATAGACTATATCATTCTAATCTAACATCTTCAAAATATACTTATGAAATATAAGGTTAATTTATTGAAAAATATGCTCTATCTTCCCAGCACCTAAGTGTCAAAATAATAATTGTCAAGAAGAATAAAAACCGACAAAAAGTAAAATTAAATTCAGTAACGCTAAAGTTACGTAACTATACATTTTACGTAATAATAAGTAGGTATACGTAGACGGTTAGCAGTTATGTGATATAACCAACAGTCGATTTAATTGCGTGCCGCATTAAAAGTAAGACAAAATTGTTTTTACAGCCAATTTAAAATATCGTAACGTCGATTAGTTAAAAGGTCTTCACCGTGAGGAAAAACAAACAGACCGTATTTTCTTTACAACGTTTCCTTAATAAAATAATCCCCATTCACTTTCAGTCTTTATTGACGGTCATTACCTTGTTGACATTTGTCACGAACGTAGTTTTGACGCGACGAGATTCGGCGAGGTGGGGGGCGATAGCAACGGGGGGCGCAAGCAACGCGGAGGGCGTTAGGGGCGCTAGGTACAGTTCGCCCCCGATCATGCGCGGCTTCTCAATATTGCGGGTTGTGGCGGTAACCAAACTATTTAGAGATTGTCGGATACGGCCTTGAGTGACGAAGAGGTTCTGTAAAAGTAGGTACATTAGTAGGTATGTTATAGGTACCTAGCATTGTTGTTCGCTGATATCAAGACAATCGTTGATGTATGAGCTTCGGTTTTGGAAACGATTACCGAGCAACGCTCGTCCAGTTAAGACTTTGGATGGGTGACCGTTTTAAAGGTATTTCTGCTTCAGTCTCTGGTGTTTCGAAAGACACTTCATAGTAAAAAATATTCAAGTAGGTACTACATTGTACTCGAATTTGATGTCAGTTTTTAAAGTGAAAGTTTTCCAGTTTGATGGTCTAGGCACCCCCAGAAATATGTAACGCATTTTAGTTCACACCCTGTGATACTTAAATTACTTACTAATTCGAATCGAAATTTTTTAAAATATTCTAAAAGCTAGCACAGGACACAAGTCTTTCAAAATAAAATAAGAGAAGTAATACTTGGTCATCCTACGCACCGGGTCGCCCTCCCCCCTCTTCGCCCCGCGCCTCTGACCGCGAAATGAATAACAAAATCAAAAGCAAATAGCTGTTCTTTATCAAAAGGTGTTTTCTATCTTCTTCCTGATCATAATAAGATTTACAAGTTCAGAATAATGCCGTAAGATGGCGGCAGGCCAAGTCAAACTCAAAGGCATGTCAAGGTGACCTAATATTTACCTACCACTGCCTCCACCACTCCACATTGGTTCCTGGTGGAGGATGAACCACTTATCCTTATTCAAGAGAGGAGACCTGTGTTCTACAATGAGACTTATAAACAGGGTACCGGTCAAACGAGGTGACTATGAGACTTGGGGCGACTTTGATGATAACTCCAAATGACAACATTGTAAATTTCTCTGCGAAAACAGAACGCAGCCTTATATTCTTTTTTGTGTTGGCATTATCGATAGTTCGTCCATTTTTAACCAAATCTTCAAGGCTGTAACATGAGGCTGAGTGGTTAAAATAATTGGATAAGGTTTTTAGTAAATATTCGCAGAAAAAAGTTTCCTGTTAGGGGTGACTTTCGAAAGCAATGAAAAAACGACTGGTATCAAAGGAGCTACATTTTCAGTAAAGCTTTTTTACGCTGGTTTATCATTTTTATCATCCGAAATAGAACATAAATAATTTTAATTTTAAATATTGTCATTACTGTATTTTTGTCTAATTTTTAAAATCAATATTATGAAAGATGCACCCATTTGAATTTCAAAACGAATCAAAGTCACCTCGTTTTACGGTACCTACATTATTTGGCACTTTTGTAGAGTCACAAATTTGTCTCGTTTTTCGACCCATGTCCCTTAGGGAAAGTAAAAGTTGTTCGTTTTTATTATCTGGACATGCCCTTAAAGATTGTTTTGGTGTATTTAATTATAATGTGTTACCTACGCAGACGAAGATTTATAATAATAAAACCTTGAAATGTTATAAGTTGTGTTTATCGTAATGTCATTATATTATCACTATTATTATACGCTTATAAGTATAAATTTGATAACGACATGCACTATCCAAGTTGTACATTATTGTGACTCTTGCAATACATTACTGTTGTAATACATTAGTATTTTATATACTATACTAGCATAATATAAAGGATTGTCTTACAAAACTGATATCGAAACGGTTTTCGATACCTAGCAGGTAGTTTTATCTTATCCCCAACTGTGTTTTGCAAATTAATACATAGGTACTTTATGCCTTGTATGTTTATTCTTTACGAGCATTACGAGCTTTACGAGCTCTACGAGCATTTTTCTTATAAACATTTCTTGTTAGTTTTCATTTTAAGACATTTCTGTTTGAAAGGGGCATAATCTACTTCATACCTATACTCCATTCTAAGTAGAGTATAGGTATCTCCATTCTAAATAGCAACTAAAATTTAAGGCTATTTTTATTACAGAAACAGAGATTTTAAACAATTAACTCTCACTTATTCACAGATTCACTTATTAGAATAGCTTTAGTAATGTCCAAGAAATGTCGGATACATCTTTCCGCTAAATAAATTATATTTGCTACTCCTTCTATGTATTTAATCAATAAATTTATTTAGACAAGCACAAGAATAAAAAGGTAAATATCAGAAATTCAAATTAAATCGAATCCGCAACGCAGGCTTCGTCAAACCTTAATCACATATCTATATCCACTACAAGCTTCGTCAATTGCAGCATACAATATAAAATCCGCATGCAAGCTTCGTCAGACTATCACTAACTAATCTAAAGGCACTGCCCTACGCAACCCTGGTTCAAAGGTCCCTATGATGCTGGCCGCATTGCCCCTCTGGATGGCCAGAGAAATTCTCTGAACCAAAAAGGCTCCCGAGCGCGGGTCCCCACCTTTCGTCCGCATTCGCTGCCCTATCTCCCTCACGAAGTCCTTGGCATCGACCCCCCAAGGGCCCCCAGTCTCAAAGGCAGCGGCATTTGCTACTCAGAATTGACCAGAAAGCTAAATAGGAATCGGAAAATCTCGTCGTCCTTATTTGGAATTAAGTATAAGTACATCGTTGTAAATTGCTCTGAAACTTGACCTAAAACGACGTACCTACTACCTATTTGATGCGATGGCGATATCTGTATCTAGGCTGCATAACTCGTTCCTCCAAAGAATATCATTAAAATAACAATTAGTTCGTAGGTACTTATCTGATCTTATGGAGCATATTGCAGGTAACATGCAGCATAAGTAGAGCAGATTTTCTCAATTTGGTATTAATCTTATTATACGCGTATCTTATATTATAAGTTATAACTATTTATAACGGATTATATATTTCTAGTTGCAAAGTATTTTAAAGAGCTTTTTGTTTAAAGGTCAATGCGGATTAAAAAAAGAATATTCTTATGTAAATTGGCGATCAACACTTAAACTAGGTATAGCTATTTAATTAACATACTAATAGGCCTGCATTTAGTTAATTTGCAATTTACTTTTTTATCTAGTTTTGGTTCCTATTTAAGAGTATTAACTTATCGTTAATTTAGATCGTTGTAGATTTCTATTGTAGAATTCAGTAGTATTTGTATGAAACGGCTGGTGAAAAGATTGCGATGTTATCGTTTGTGGAAAATGCGAGCTTGTGAATTCATAGCATACCTAAATTACTACGACTTGGCAGGTTAACTTAAAAATGTTTATAAATCCCACTACTAGGGTGTCTTGTTAATCCCTATATTAAAAGATTCTCCGTAACTAAATAAATATGTAGAAACATATTCAATTGGTTGTGTAATCCTACCTATGTTAACATTCATTGTTTCTTAAACAAATCCCAAAGTTTAACATATAAACGCATTTTCGCACCGAAACTAAAAGTTTGAACAGTCCATTTTATATTAAATCGCTTACAATCTCAATTTATAAACGAAATCGTTTGAGTGAATATCCCTTTTCTGTAATTTTAGCATGTTCTCCGAGGGGAGAGCGGTGTAATTAATCGAGCAACTTCTGTCACTGGATTCAACATCGTCTATTCCACATGATACATCTCCCCGATCAAGCTATTTGCTTTCTTACACCATCGACATAAGAGTTATATCAAGGGACTTTTTGGAATAAACTAACGTGAACTTCTAGCGGACCCGTGAAGGGGGCTAGGAATACGGGCCCTTAATTTCCTCCGACACACAATTTGCAACTCTATCTTTTGTGTCACAAGTTTCAATATCCTTTGTGAGTTTAACGCTTTGTTAAGTTACAACACAAAGGGTAGTTTTTCATATAATTGCAAGGGATTGTGGTTATTGAGCATCTACAATCAAATTTGGTTGTTTATTGATTTTATAAGTTTTGTATACAGAGATATAATATAATATAATAAGAAATTACGTAAAAGGGTGAAAATTGCATGATCTGAATTCTGAACAACTTCCTCCAAAGAACATAAGGGAAATTAGCAAAAAAACGATTTCAACTTTTCATACATAATAAACTAAACATAAACGTTCGATCAGCTGATTGCATTTAGAATGACAAGTCAACATTTTCTTTGCTAAGTTTCTTCAGGCTCCTTGGGGAAAGTTTTTCAGTAAGTATCATGAAAACAATCTTTCTTTATAATAATGCAACTGTCAACACTTACATTACACCCTGTACTCAGATTAGAAGTAATTATTTTGACTTTTGGAGTACAAGTGTTTCCCTATTGCCTTATCTTCTACCTACCTATAAGTTTATATGGTTTTTCAACTATGAACTTTCAAGCCAACTATATAAGATATACAATCAAGTACTCAGTCCGTTTCCCCTCGCTGGTTACTATGTCGATCTTTGTTCTCAATATCTTGTTATGACAGATCTATTTCAAAATGGAACGCATTCCTCAAATTCCTTAGTCTTTGCATAGCTCTTCAAATAGTAATATAAGACTTATATACGGCCATTATATGTGTACTATATAAGACAATAGCTTTACCTACTTAGTAGGTACGTGTATTTATGGTAAAATTAAACTAAATGACAATTAATTAGCGCTCAAGTTATTTTTAATTACTTACGGACAGGACCGGATTTGCTAATATAGGTAAGTATATAAAAAAAAACAAAAAAGTAAACAATTATGTGTCAGGCATGTGCTAAGGATCCCGGAAAAAACTTTAAAAAAAAATGTTGGTGGTATGGAAGTTTACGGAACCCTCCGTGCGCAAGTCCGATTCACACTTGGCCAATTTTTAAAGCTTCCCTAGTATTGAAACTAGTGTTCACTTTCTACATTATTTAATATAATTAAAATGATATTTTCCTCGTTTAAATCAAGTGTACGTACTATTCTCAAGAATTATGAATTAGAGTTTAGAGTCGCGGTTTTCCTTTCATTGAACGAGGTAAAGCTCCTGTTTATTGTAATAAAATACAAAATGTAGTTAATTACATAATAGTAAACAAATGAAAGCAAAACCGGACAATCGTTTCATTAAAACTAATCTCGAATGCAGGAGTATAAAACAAATTCGCTTCATCATTTCTGTTTCTCAACTTACTTCTTCTAAACCACGTAACGGATTTTGATACCGTTTTCACTGTATTTGGAGAATAGTAGCCTTTTTTCGGAAGGTTTATTTAGGGTGAAATTGATATTATTTGCATTCTTATAAACTAAGAGTCCACCCATCAAAATGAACAACTATTACTATAAAATACTCATTTATTTCAGATAAAAATCCATAATTTTGTTAGTGGGTTGATTAATAACAATGTTTACTTAAAATTATGTTAGTTTATGTTACTACTACTACTGTTATATTATATTACTATGGGTGGAAGCAAACCGACTGGAGCAATAAAAAAATCTGCTGCTGATAAAAAGGGGATCTTTTTTTCGCGATTTCGATGTTGGTGCCATAGAGAAAGTATTTCAGTTTTATGGTCTGATCATCACCTTAAAAAAGTGTCAGCATATTAAGAAAGGACCCTGTATACTTACCTACCTTTTACGCTAGTAAGTTAAGTGCGTTCACACACGATGACGCACTGACGCAGCAGCAAACGTCAGTCCGTCATTTGTGAAGCAAGGAGTTGTATGAAACCGTACACATGGTGACGCACCGGGTTTGGTTCTATGGACTGACATCTGCCGCTCCGTCAGTGCGTCATCGTGTGTGAACGCACTAACTGTAAGATTCACAATTAATGAAACTCAATTCAAAACACAAGTCTTTTAAAAGTAACACACGTAACGAAATTGGGGTGTGCCACACACCGTGTGCGGAAGACATGTTAGTTACTCGCCCACCCCATTCTCGTATTAGTTTCTCTAGGTGGTTTGAAATAAATCGCTTCGCAGTGATCACCGCCTTTTTATTGGGCCTTTATTTCTTATTTTAGGAGAGAATTACTAGTTTTAGGTGAAAAAGAATAGTTTGAGTCAAAAAACGCATGCAAAACTGGTTTTGAATTTTATAAGAAATCCCACTGCAGAAAAGGATAATTTCCATTTCATTGGGAAGTATGATATTGGTCCTGTTTTGTGTATAATTTTAGCTATCATACTCTTTGTATTTGTTATTTGATTATACTCATTCGTTAGTTGGGCAACGATTTGAAACGAATACAATTCGTGACGTGGACAATGGGCAATGTCTTTTGAGTTGGGCTATACTAGCCGTTGAGTTCTCGTTTGAACTTGCTACGAGGCTCTCCTCTCGTGTGTCCTGTCTCTGGACTTTGTGTTTCCATTTTTATTCTAAAATCAATCCTTGACATTGGGATAGATATTCCCATAAACTACTTGACATTGGTAGAGATGCAGTGCTAAGTTGCAAGCAAAACCTATAGATGACCACGGCGAACTTTGTACCGCCTTAGAATCTTCCCGACAGACACTTGGCTATTTTTTTAGCCTATGTTCATCACGGATAATGTAGAAAACTAAAGGTAAAAGAATTATTCAGATCGGTCCAGTAATTTCGGAGCCTATTCAATACAAACAAACAAAAAATCAAATCGTTCCTCTTTATAATATGAGCACTGCGCCCGCGGCATGGTACATCGATAAACGTTTTATCGCGACTGCTAACTCGTTCGTTCGCGCGCAAAAAGAAAGGGAGCTAGGGCGCGATAGCGCTTTATCGCGCGATCATGCCGCGGGCGCTGGAGTACTATCATATTAGTATAAATAAATGTAGAAAAAAAAGAATAGGTGAAATCTAAACTATTATAAAACCTATATAAAACTGTTACTGAAGTGTGTCTCTACATTGAAGATATTTAAAAAAAAAGGTTGCGATATGGTTTTATGGTATCCCTGACTAGAAATCAACCTTTTTTTAGAAATTGTGTCTGTCTTTTTGTCCGTTTGTTTGTGTGTTTGTTTGTTTGTTTGTTTGTTCGCGCATCACGCACTACTGAACCTAAAACCTAAAACTACTGAACCGATTTTGATGAATTTGTTTTTGTTTGATAGCTTATGATCTGACTTAAAATCTGGTATATAATTTGTGCGGACGAAGTTGCGGGTAAACACTAGTATTGTATAAATGTGTTATTGTATTAATATTGTAATATAATGTGCCTCTATTAAATGAAATAAATTATTTGTTACAGGTAAATACATGTTACAGTCTACCTACTGGGTTGAAAAGGGTAAGAAACAATCAAACACCACGGCATTTTATCATTCACTAACTTTGATCCTCTTCGATCACTACAAAAAGTTTACAAGTTTTTATTAGTTTCCGAAGTTTACCAAAGATTTGAAAGTAAGTGGCGACGTACTTACTACCTGCGGGGCTAGTACGCCAACCCGCGATAGCGTGATATAGCGCTATCACGCTTCCGCACTCTTTCTATTTGCACGCGACAGAACGAGACAGAAGACTAAATTTGACAGATGGATGTTTTAAATGTGGTTGGCGTACTAGCCCCGCAGCCCTCGTAGTATGCTACACGTGATACGGCTGTATCACGTCTTTTATCTCGTTCGTTCGCAAGCAAATAGAAAGAGAGCCAAGGCGTGATAGCGCCGTATCACTGCGGCATGCTAGCTATGCAGGAGTGGTATTTTGTAAAAGTCATACGATGAACTCAACAGTTGAAAATGTCAATATTACTATGGAGATATGCATCTTTCTATTGCTGATTTGACTTTTATAAATAACAATCCAGGAGTGCGATTTTTTAAAGTCAAATCAGCAGTATGCATATTATCTCCACAGTAATTTTGACATTTTCAACTGGTGAGTTCAACGTATGAGTTTCAAAAATCGCACTCCTGTAGGGCTAGCAGACAAAGCGAAATAAGAGCTATCCAACGACATCTCACTGATTTAACGATCATCAAATCAAAATTAAAATTTTTGCCAAACTCCTTTATTGGGGTCGAAAAAAAATTGTTTCGTTTTAGGGTTACTATTATCAGTCTTCATGCCAAATTTTGATTCAATAGGTTCAAAAATGAGGAAAACATTGAGCCCGGGCATACAGACAGACAAACGGACAGACAGACAGACAGACGGACAGAATGGACGAAAGTATACCTAAGGGTTCCTAGCTTGACTACGGAACCCCAAAAACGAGAAAACCGTCATCCGCGCTTATTTTCGCATCTATTTTGTCGTTTTCTCTAGGGTGGCATGCTATGCCCCCTGCAACACACGGCTACTGAAATTTGGGTATTCCATGAATGTGAATACTCAAAACAACATTACCAAATTTTTTTGAAAACATTTTTAGTGATATATTTATCGTTATCACTACTGATACTGATAAGGAATAACATCACGAGTCAATGATCCCACAAAATAATCCTCAGTGATAAAAATAATGGCTCTATGTCTACCGTTCCACATAGGTACAGAAGTCTCTCGTATTTGCTAATTTTAATCCTTAAGTCTCGGACATAAGTGTTCTGTCAAGGGATTTCGTACACAGTTCACAGTCAAAAAGTCAAAAGTCAAAATTTTTTATTCAAAATAATATCACATAGATAACTTTCTGACGTCATTTTTGATTCTACCACCGCTTCGGAAGGTGTTCCGTTGTAGAGAAGAATATGCGGCCAGAAAATCCACAAAATCAGCTTCTGAGTTTTGAGTAACCTTGTTTTTTACATAATAATGTAAGTAAGTTAGTTATAGCCTGTAGAATCCCACTGCAGGGCAAAATCCTCCTCTCACGAATAAGGGTGAGAGGGAGTAGGCCATACTCCACCACGCGGGCCCAGTGCGTGTTGGTGGAGGCAAGTTAGTGGTCACCTTGCATAATAATGTATTGGAGAAAAATAATTTAGATCTATTAACTCGTGGTAAAAAAGAGCGTCTCTGAAAGGGTAAATCATCATCATCATCATCATCAGACTATATACGTCCCACTGCAGGGCACAGGCCTACCCTCTAGGAGGGTGTTTGGGCGTTAGTCCACCACGCGTGCCCAATGCGGATTGGTAGACTTCACATATGCATCAGAATTTCTTCTTCTCCATATGCGCAGGTTTCCTCACGATGTTTTCCTTCACCGTTTGAGAGCTGTCGGTAATACGTACGTAAGTTAGAAAAACTCATTGGTACGTGGCATGTTGTCCGTGCGGATTCGAACCCGGACCTCTTGATTGAGAGTCTATACCTCTCCGCAACGTGCCACCGAGCTCATTGGGCTCGAGCTCAAAGGGTAAATAAGCCATTCAATTATAAGTCCTGACTTAATAAGACAGAGCTTATTTTATGAATTGACTGTTAACATTAAAAATATATTTATAAGGAAAATGTTATGGGTTGGCAACGCGTCTTGAGCGTCACAGTTTACCGTAACACACGTTTGTAACTGTTTCCCTCAACGATTCGCATAGCAACCTAACAGTTCATAATAATAAGGACCAAAATCCTATATAACAGTTCATGGTTTTGTGCAATATATACCTTTATGATTCAATCCTTCCTCGATGGCAGGTAGGGACTAATAGGTAATTCTTCTCTAACCACCTCAATATTAGTCAATCAGTACCTTGTTTTGGGTACTTGTGAAAGCTGATAAATTCATGATTATTTTGAAAATAAAAAATACCCAAAATCTCTGAAATAAAAGGTCTTTAGTGGCAATAATAATAATTCAGTCATAATGAAATTACGACTTAATTTATTGCATTTATGCATTATTATCAGTGCCACTAAAGACCTTTTATTTCTTAGATTTTGGGTATAATAGGTTGTACTAGAGGTATTCAACGAATATGTCGAATTACAGTTCACCCTGTATAGAACACAATAATGTCTACAAAGAAATTTGTATCTCTATATACCGCCCTCCAATTTGCTAGTTTATTAGTGCATTTTGTGCTCTACATTATCATGCATATTACGTCGTGTTTTGTTTTTCACATTATTTAAGTACCTAGTTTATAAAACCTTGAACAATGTTGTTGTAGAATGGTTTTATGTTGTAAAACAACAAAGAAAACATATGTTGTGATTATGAACGAATTCTTATAAATTTTATTATGGCTTCTATGTACTTAGAAGTTCTAAAAGATTTCATGTGTTATTGTTGTTTCTTGCCATTGTTTTATTTATCACTGTTATATACAACATCAACTAGAAAAATATGCTAGAAAATTTAAGTTTGTAAGGCCCACTTGCGCCAACCACGGGTTAGCAATTAACTCCGGATAAAATGGCTCTTTCAGTTGTTTTTCTATACAAAAAATCATGGGTTAGCAACTTAACCTGGAGTTTATTGCTAACCCAGGTTGGCGCAAATGGGGCTAAGTATATTTTAGTTAAATCTACCAGAATTACTTAGGTTTATAACAACAGTTTTCTAGTAAAGACTATAATTTTCTAGCAAATTCTACTAAAATAAATATTTGTCACATAAACTTAACATTTAGATACACTGTTCTCTTCTTATTTATGGTATCATTAGGTTCGGAACCCTCTATGTGCGAGAATACGCCTCACTCTTGGCCAGTTATATAAAACAAAAACACCATCTGAAAGATAAAAGATCTTCTGACAACTAATCGTTACATTTCGCCAACAACTTCATAGTAATTATAATAAGATATAAACTCAAGGTTGACGCGCAGGCCGGGGTATTGAACCAACAGTTTTCTGTGACGTCACTATACTCTTTGAAGTTGTCATTATAGCTCTCAGTCTGTCACATTATTTATCAATTCGGGTTGACACTTTGTGCAGATTTGTTTGAAGGTAATTTTCGAATTTCACACAGTGGTTGGCGAGATTATGGGGTCGTATTGTGCTAAGACGATTGTTGATTGTGAAGAAGGTAGAAAAGTTTTGGATGAGACGCGATAATGATGTAGCTTTTACTTTGTAGCTGATGATGATTTGGAATCTAAAACTCTTGTCTTCATAATTTGGTGTACCTTTTTATTAGTAATACTATTGTTAGTGTTTCCATTCATATCGTTCATGATCCGTTGTTACTGGACTCTACATTTTGAATATAGAAATTAAACTATAGAAGGCGCACCTTGGATAGTTTTATTCTTAAAGGATTGGACCTCAAATGTATTATTCTTATATTTAAACTGATAATTTTCCTTATTTTATAGTAGAATCACGGAATATCTAAGAGTACTTACAAGAATCAAAGTTTGGTTATGCCTGGTTATATATAATATGCGTTTGTTAGTATAAATAACACGTTTTTGAGCCACCTTAAAATCGTCTTTCATTTTATTGGCTTACTTCATCTCACTTCTGGGCAAAGGCCTCCCCTTTATTCTCCGTCAATCTCTGTCCTATGCGTGCTCTGGCTATACGCATAAAATAGAAAGCATCCAGATCGTCCAGCCACCTCTTCCTATTGAGACGTCGATCTCAGAGACGCCGTTTTGGGATCCGCGTGACAATTCTTGCCCACCTTTCCTGATGCATTCGACAGATATGGCTGGCTTGCCCAATCCCACTTCATTTTTAATTTACTTTTGAATTTTCTGAAAAACGTAGGCTTTATGGCCAAGATACCTTGGCCTCAATGATGTTAAAAATAAAAACTGTCAAATACAATAGAAAAGCCGGCAAAGGAATAAAATCTCATTCAACCTATATTATAATCGTATAATTTTGATATTTTGAATCACATAATCTCCAAATGGTTTTCTTATTTTGGTACCTTTCTTAAAATGAAATGTTGTCAATAACTAACACAATTTTTAGGGTGTATCCGTACAATGAAACAAAAAAATTTTCACTAAGGAATATAGGTCGAAAAACGGGAAGCCGATTAATTTTATTTTGATCTAAGGAAGCCGATAGCCGATCGATTTTCTATGGGAGGGCTAACAATTTTCTTCGTTTTTCGACCCATGTAAAAGTTATTTAGCTTTATTGTCTGAATACACCCTTAAAGTTTAGTTAGTAATTAAAAACTAGTGGTATAATCGTGAACGAAACGGCTACTAAAAAGTATTGTAAAGTAACAGGTACATAGTGGGAGGGCGACTGGGCGAGGGACCGTTATGCGCTATCAGTCGGCCGAGTTTAACGACTTGCACAATGTGAGCGACCTGACCCTCTAGATTCACTGTTTTATAACATTCCCAAAAAAATGGCTAATAGGCTTTTAGTTCGTATCTTAGTGGGTTCACACACGATGACGCACTGACGGAGCGGCAGATGTCAGTCCATGTGCTTCTACGTGCGGTTTCATACAACTCCTTGCTTCACAAATGACGGACTGACGTCTGCCGCTCCGTCAATGCGTCATCTTGTTTGAACGCACTTATTCTTCTTTTATTATAGGGGCCAGCAACACTTCGGCCCAATGGGATCTGATCTTTTAAAGTGACTAACCCCTAGACATTCATTTTCTACACCCCTCAAAAATATGGTACCTAAATGAGTGAGGTAATACCATTCAGGGGAAGAAACCTGTACTTAATCAACTTGCAGTCAGATAATTTTCAAACCTTTAAAAAAAGATCATGATGCCTTAAAAAGAAAAAAATGTTTTGAGAAATTTTATGAATTAAAGCGTTTTATATTTCTGCATAAAACCATAAACTTTTAAAGAAGTAGGTAGATAAGAGTAGGTATCTAGTACTACATACAGTACGGAGATTCCCCCCCCCCCCCCTTCCTCCTACCAATTTTAGCCTCACCCCCGCTTGGTAGGAAGCTTGGCGGAAAATGTAGGCAATGGCGTACTCCCGTGACGCTCGCACTTACTCAGTATAGGACATTACCTCTTCTTGTAAATTTTTCCCATCTGTATGGAATGAAAGCTAAATGTCCAAGGTGTGGAAGTATGTATGTAGGTATATAGACAGTGCGTTATAAAAGGAGAGCGACAAATGGAATGCGACCCAGGTTGCGCGCGTTCGCTGAGCAAATTCCGCCATTGCCCATCCGTCCGTTATGATGATGTGTGAGAATATGTTGCGATTGTCTCTCACAGCTGCGTTTCTTTGGCTTCTTGTCTTGTCAGCTGGCTGATCAAGCCAAGACAAAATAATGTATACAAATAGGAACTTTAATTTAAAAACAGATCTTATTTTGAGGCTTGTCAGTCCCATCGTGATTTGAAGCCCACTTATTAAATGTGCATTGGAACGTGTTGTCGCTGTAGAGAAGATGCGGCCAGAAACTCTACAACATAACTGGTCTCAATTAAATTATTTATCTGAGGTTATGATACCTTATAGTTACCTTATTAAGCGTATACAGTGACCCATGCAAGACGTAGGTATTGAAGAATATTTAATGAATGGGTGTCAATAAGAGATATGAATTGCAAGATGTTAACGTGAAACTCGTTTGTCCAGTAACTGAACAACATTTTAAAGGAAGTTTTTCGAAATGTACCAAATATTATTTGTTTCAAACAAATTAGCCTCGTCGATTATTAAACAAAAAGAAAACATTTTGGGCCGAATTTTTATGCTTATGGTTAGACCTAAAAACTGGTATACATTTTATCTCGCTACGATGACGGTAGCCAATATTTCAAGCGAACGAAGTCGCTGGAAATTGCTAGCATTTTAGTAACTCGTTACCATAGCACAACTATCTTTTTAAGGCTTATACTATACGACCAATAAAAACATGAAATCAAACGCTAAACAGAGGCAATATTGATTAAACAAATTGACAAACATACATCGATTCACAGAATGAATTAAGATCACAGTTTTATGGCCTCCGTTCAAAGCAATAGTCAATCGTCATTTGTAAAATAGTAAATTAAAGAAAAACACGGGAAAAGAAAACAATGGAGTTACAATTTGTAGCCTTATAGTCCATTACACTTAACAATAGCCCCTAACAAACTCTTATAGTTAAGCGTTAAGTCTGAAAATTCTTCAAACTGTGAGACATCCTATGACGAATTACCTATAACTAGTCCAACCCACGTGAGTCTCTTGTAAGAATCCGTATGTCTCTCTCAGTAAGTGTGAAATTGACTTGTGTCACGAGACATGTGTGGAACGAATATGTAGAGATTACCCACGCTTCAACGCACTACATGGCGACGCGACTAGAGAAAGCGTTTCGATAATAAAGGTACTCTAACTGTGCACGCAAGAAGGGCGCTTTTACTTTAATATTGCATGCATTTTACACTTATTTTTATACTTTATATATTTATAATTATAACGGCGGTGCAGGGTAAAAATTACAGAAAGTCTTTCTAGGGAAACGCGTTGAAAGCGTTAAGGGTACAGGTATTATCTTCTTCTTATCGTGTCGACTTCAAATTTTGAACAAAGTCGCTATAGGTATTATGTTCTTTATAAATAGAAAAGTTTATAAAGCCCGACCAGAAATATAAAAAACCTCGCCATGTTGCGGAAAATCATTGGAACTAATTTTTGTACTTGGAACTTTGACATTAAAGGTTATAGTCGATTGCAGCGCCCCCAAACCAGGTTTTTTATATTTCTGGTAAGGCTTTACAGTTTTTGCTATGGTCAAGGGATAATTACCTATTAGTAGGAAGGTAATTAACTTATCTGTACAACATTTTAATATGTTTTACGGACAGTTTTCTTTTTTCTGCAATAAAATTAAACGAAG
The DNA here is from genome assembly GCA_963693445.1 of Agonopterix heracliana. Classification (NCBI taxonomy): domain Eukaryota; kingdom Metazoa; phylum Arthropoda; class Insecta; order Lepidoptera; family Depressariidae; genus Agonopterix; species Agonopterix heracliana. The sequence continues at coordinate 12,953,788 of OY856324.1, forward strand.
TTCGTTTAGAAAGCTATAGTAATAATATATACAATTTTAGTCGTGCTATGTGATGTACATTTTTATCTTTCACAATATTTCGAGGTACTATCATTCTCACTTAAAAACATTTAAGTAGGCACCCTATTTTTTTTTCTCGTCCAATGATCCAATATCATAATTTTGATAGCAAGACAATTTTTGCAAATTTTTGTCCGTAAACGGAAATAAAAGTTTTCTACAGTCGATTTATTATGACGTATTAGATACGACGGTCAGCACCGCACTATAAAACCTGTACGCAATATACTTAAGTAAATTATTACAAATAATTGCTACAAAGTCGTCTCCGTTCCCTAATTGAAAAAGCTACTCTTATGCATCGCCCCACTTCGGTCACCGCATCGATTTTAAAAATAGAAGGTTAGTGCGTTTTCAAAGTACGCTTCACTACTATAATGTCTTATTAAAACACACATATATCCACTTTATTATAACCACGTAGAGTCCAATATCGTTTAGAAGCGTGTTTATATGTATTTGTACAATGTGGTTGAATGGAATTCGAACGATATGCTCTCCTACGTTGAAATTCGAATTCAAACAAATAGAATGCTCGATTTACGCGCGGAATAGTGTTGTGAATCGGATTTGACATTCGTGAATTGATTTGTCGTTTCATTTAGATACCGTTTTGATTCGGGAAAGGTTCCTTGCAAATGGTTTTGGCAAGTATTTGGAATTTTCGATATTTCCAGAAGGCTTTTCGTTCATCACTTTTTCGTAATCCAAAATCTAAGGAGTGTTATTGTAAACAGTTGCACTACTTTAAGGGGAGATTGTACCCATGATACTAAATAACTCTCATTAAGAAACCTGTAAGAAATCCACAAAAAAATGAGTAGTTTCAATACAAAATGCAAGCAGGTAATCGAACTTTTGTATGAAAAATCGTTTTTTTTTTCGAATATTCCTTTATTCCTTTGGGAAAGTTGTTCAGTATAATGTGTACTCCTTAAAATAATGCAACTGTTTACCCTAACACCCTGTATAGTAGGTATCTTAGGAGTGTTTGATATACTTAATAGCTTCTATACCTCATACTTCCATTTATTAATTGAAATATGATGTCTATGACTCTTTGTTCTTGTGCTTGTTCTTCAGTTTGAACCGTAGGCTAGAATCGTATTGATTACGACAAACATATTGACTCTCAAAAAGGAGTAAACAATGAGAAAATACTCTCCCTACTGACCAGTACGTCATTAAAAACAAGTGTGTAACTGAGCAATTAACTAATTAACAAAATATATCTATTAATAGGTTCCGTCGACAATGGTTATAAAACTGTAATCAGTTCGATGATTTTGATTACAAATTGTAAATAATCGTAGCTGAAATATTATCATCATTGCAAGGCTAAAAATTGGCGAGCGGCCATTGACTTCATACGTCAGACAAACGTAGTAATATAGTCAGAAACGGTAATCAGTGGCGATAAAAATTTCACTTTCACAGTCATCAGCTGATCGACGGAGATTGGGTTAAAAAGATTTTTTTTTTGTACCGTGTCAAAAAATCGAACAATCCAGAGTAGCTAAGACAAAATTGTGTATGAGTTAGAGGTTTTAACATAGGTACCTAATCCCGTTGGGTATCTGTTGTATGTTTCCTCTATTTAATTTAAACAGGGTGAAAGGCCTAAAACCATACGAGCTTAGGGATGCGATTTTTGAATGTCATCGGTGAGTTTGAACGGTTTTTAAATCTCATACAAAAGCGTTCTCATGCATCTTTCTACTGCTTATTTGACTTTAAAAAATCGTACTCCTGAATTATGATTTTTGGAAGTCAAATCAGCAGTAGAAAGATGCGTATCTCCATAGTAATTTTGACATTTTGAACTGCTGAGCTCATCGAATGAGATTCAAAAATCGCTCTCCAGTGCCTTTTGAAGGAAAATAAAAATAAGAAAATCAGAATTATATCTGAAAAAACGTACCTACTTACCGGACTGTACTTACTTAACGGAAATTCCCTTTTTAGGATAAAACATTATACAGGGTGAAATTGATATCATTAGCATCTTTTTAAACTTAGAGTCTACCTATCAAACTGAACAACTTTTACTATGAGAGCAAACCGATCGAAGCAAAAAAAGAATTGCTGTTACATGACATTCCTGTTATGTTATGTTACAGTACATTTGAGTCGAATTGGTATTGCAGTTTAGTATGGAGCAGCAAATTTTTGTTTGCTTCTATCGGTTTGCTCCCATAGTTAAAAGTTGCTCAGTTTTATAGGTAGACTCTTCACTTAAAAGGACGCTAATGATATCAATAGTACCCTTTATAGGTGTGTAGATCGGGTTACAAACAAATAGTTACAGTACCTGATAATCAATGTCAGAATGATCAATTTTAAACTGATATTTCAATATTTATCTATTAAAGACAAGAATTTATTTTGTTATACCTAATTCAACCTCCGACGTAAAAAGAAAGGTATTTATTATATAGTTTTAGGGGTTTGTCTGTGTATCTATATATATGTTCACCTAACACAGAAGCTAGTGGACCGATTTCGATGCGGATTTTTCAATCGTTTGTTCGAACACAGTCTAGCTGATTCAAGATAATTAAGTATTGTTTACTCTACATATGCCATAACTTCATAAAAAAAATTGCTATCTTGATTAAAACCCCACGAACATAAGTATCAAAATGCTTAGATTTTCATTATGTAGAACGTGCAATAGAACGTTTGAACTCAACGTAAACGTAGTAGGTACGTAGGTAACGTAGGTAAACGTAAATACGTATACAGTCGTTCATCATACAGGTGACATTAACTGCAACATACCACGTAATGATGTACCTAGTTATTTGCCGTTAGTTTTCTTCGTACTGTATAGCTGTTTGTCACTGAATGTCGCGATTCTCTTATAGATAAGTAGTTCATAAAAATTACTACGAGTATAGATGACTCTAGATGACTGTTTGAAGAAAACTCTTCAGAGATAAGATCACCTTTTGTACTATTGTGTACCTATGGCGTTTATTTAAGTGTAAGTAGATAATTTTGTACCTACCCACGTATATTTTTTTCCATGTGTAAAATAAAGCGTGAATTTGAAATTATCTTCTTCTGTAGTGATTTACACGGGCTCACGCCCTGTCACACTGGACAGAGTTTCGGTACTACTGGTGAAACGTGGATGTTCTGAGGTTTCAGAATATCTCTGACTACCCCCTCGGAGAATATAGCCGTGAGCATATTCGTATGCGTATGCGTGTAGTGATTTTGGGAAAATGCCTTTCCTATTTTCCATTTGCGCCCGATTCTCATTCCAGTGTATGCAAGCTACAGACTTAAAAGAAGAACCAGACGTAATCTCGTCTAATCACGAGTGAAGCACCCATCTCTTTTGTGTGTGTGCTGTCACGCGGTACATAAGGTGACCGGTTGTAGGACCTGCGCCTTAGAGCTAGTACATCTGTGTGAGTGTAGGTCCCTTGTAGAACAAACGTGATTGTATTTCCTTGCATGCTTCACATCTTTTTAGTGTAATGTTCGGTCCGTATTTCTTTCAAGTCTTTGATGCAAGCATACTATGTTGCGTATGTGATTATTAGGGTGTTAGGGTAAACTAGCATTACTTTTTTCTACAACTCTCTACCCTAATACTCAGTATAATTACTCCAAGTATTTACCTACATGAAAACGTACTATGCTAATACAGGGTGAAATTGATATCATTAGTATCCTTTTAAACGGAACAACTTTACTATGCGAGCTAAAAGATAGGAGCAAAAAAAATCTGCTGTTGCATGACATAAGAGTCGAGTAGGCATTGCTGTAGTTTAGTATGGAACATAGATCTGTTTTTTTTTGCTCCGGTTGGTTTGCTCCCATAGCAAAAGTTATTCAGTTCGATGGGTATTCTCTTAGTTTAAAAGGATGCTAGTGATATCAATTTCACCCTGTATAATATATTATATTATTTTGGGTAACATAATATACCTACGGTATACTAACCTATTCCAAAGAATTTCATTTATTTTGGTGAGTTCGGGTTCCGAAACATTCCTAGAGTAAGCTTATATTGTAATAAAAGATGTAACCCCAAATTGGTGTTAAAATGAACCTTGGAACAGAGGCACGAAAAGATACAATACCTACTAGCTTTATTTTTCTCATTACAAATACAGAATTAATCACAATTTTAAAGTTTTATCCGACACATCAAGCTATACAAAAATAAAATAAGCTGGCCGCGGGACGCGACGTTATGCTTGCGATGTAGAGCTTCCGATGTTTTAACGTCGTCTCTGAGAAATATGCCTGTGACAGACGGACGGACAGACACCGAGCTGATTCCTGAACTAGAAGGGTACAAAAGGCGGCATTATCACTAAATATATACAACCGTGTGTCAAGTCAACTTTAAAATTGAATAAAAATAATCATAAATCGAACAATTTCAAAGGTAAATTCTTTCAACGAATGAAATTGATCATACTTTTATTGTATAGTAACTACTGTAAATGTATTCTAGACATTTAGAATACTGTCCGAACGGAGATATGAGTAGGTATGATATGACCTTGACCCTAAAAAGAGGCCTGACCTCATTGCCAAAGAGACACGTAATCATTATTTTGAACAAACAATTTAATGAGCAATAATACAGAGGTACACGTTAATTCACGACCATTTTATCTTTCCAGATGGACAGAAACTGTGCAACAACTACCAACTACCTTTGTTTTTAAGTGTTTGTAGCAAGGTGTGCAAAGTGCATGGGATTGCATGGAAGGAGGACATGGCTTTATAGCATTGATCCCTTGGCCTTTAAAAGAAGGAATTTTTTGACATGGCATACTTCTCTATAGGAGCGATGAACATTGCCATTTGTTATGTTTTTATTAAGGAAGTAAAAAAAAAGAAAAACGGTCAGTCGGTCATTGTCATGCGAATATGCGATGGAGAAGACGAGGAAAAAGGAATCTTTAAGGTTTTAGAATGGGTAGATAGAGTTTAATTGAGCCAATTATTTTAGAGGATATCAATCATTAGACGAAGGCAATGTCTCATTGTTACGATTCACAAGTGCAGTCTACATGCGGAACGATCAGCATGCGATTGATGTAATCATAAGCTTGTTACGTTCGAAAAAACGCACCGGAGCAGGGAAAGTGACGCCGCCGCTCAAGATCGAGAAAGGTACTCCACCACCATTCGACTGACCTCTCCCGTCCCCCCCAGCTCCAACACAAATAGACGATAAAGAGGATCTGCAGTCATTCGTTGGGGTTCTTGATAATCTGGTTTTCTGTAGCTTACGACACCGCCCGAGTGTTCGGAATTCGAACTACTTTCGCGTAATCTTACTGCAGAATATGGTGCCCTAGTTTGTCTACTACGATTTTTGGTGAAATTTTACTTCTTTATTACTGTTTTGGCGTGACGGACCGTCTTAATTCTTACGGTGTAATGTCATGGATCGTGTTCCACTCAAAACACTACATAGGCCAATTTGAAGCTAAATACCATACTTCTTTTTAAACAAAGCCATTTCACTGTACAAAAAAGTGAGCAGAATTTTCGCAAAAATACAGAGGTACTCAGTACAATACGCAAGGAGTCTCCTTCAAAATGAAAAAGTAAAAGAAAACGTTTAAGGGAAGTTTGTTAAGACGGCCCTACCGCAATGGAAATAAAGAATACATTACAATTATGAATTCTGTAATAAAAGACAAGCGGCCGTATTCTCACGGGTACTATAATGGTTCTAAATGACAGAATCAGTGTATAATTCATTTCATGACAGAAAAACCTTCTCTGACACTATAAGCATTAAGCAGTGCTTTGGAATGCATAACATTTAATTACTGACTGTTATTGTACTGAGATGTACTTAAAATCGACCTCTCCAAATAGGAATGCTTTGCAAACTGGGATTGGACGGCTTTAGTAGAATAGATGGTCGGTCTGGTAATAATAACTAGCCGTAAAGAGTGCCAAAAAACACAAATACGAACAGACTCCCGCACCAACCGCCACAGCACAAGTGCTGCAAATGCGGTAAGTCTCGTCACTCCCAACCAAATTGGCTTAGTACGATGACGCATTGACGGAGCGGCAGACGTCAGTCCATAGAAGCACATAGGTGCGTCAATGCGTCACCGTGTGTGCTTCTACGTGCGGTTTCATACAACTCATTACTTCACAAATGACGGACTGACGTCTGCCGCTCCGTCAATGCGTCATCGTGTGTGAACGCACTTATACAGGGTGTTTCATAAGTAACAATAAATATTTAAAACTCTTAAGGGGGTTGTTTAGACCGTCAAACTGAACAACTTTCTTAAGGATCTAAATCGCGAAAAAAAATATTTTATATCCCATACATATTTTACCTCTAGTCGATTTGTAGAGTGTAATTATTTTTTTCGCGATTTCGATATTGGTCCCATAGTGAAAGTTGTTCAGTTTGATGGTCTACACCATCCCCTTAAAGGTTTATTTGTATTTTTGTAACACCTTGTATAGCTACGAACGTCCGTTCGTCGGTCATGTCTAAGTCAAACAGATGTTGCATGCAATATCTAGCCAGACGGTAAAAAGTGAGGTGTAAATTGGGATAAAAAAAGAGAGCTACGTCCGACTAAACGCTATTGGCAAATAAGTATGTATTTTAAATTTCATGGCTATACAGAAGTTGAGTAGTTAAAATGTCAAGGCCATATTATTCAGAAAAATACTGTTGCTCCGGCGAGCGGCGATTTTTTTCAGGTCCGTGGCGCAGAGTGCCTTCCGGCGAAGGCACTCTGCGCTACGGACCTGAAAAAAATACGGACGTAATCTCGTCTAATCACGAGTGAAGCACCCATTTATATTTGTGTGCGTGATGACGAACTGTCACGCGATACATAATCATGGCGCTGGCGGGTTGTAGGACCTGCGCCTAGAACTAGTGCATCTGTGTGAGTGTAAGTCTAAGACAAAAAAAAAATGTAGGACCTTGCATGCTTCACTGAGGCTTTATTGGTGGTAATGTTTGTATTGTAATCCATATTTTATATATCCTTTGTTTTGTATTGTAATCTATATTATTGCGAGGAAGACTGTTTCTTATTCGGTCGATTGTTGTAACGTTCATTATCTTTTTGTTACCCAATTTGTATTTTTAGTCTAAGATCTGCTTTGTTTTTTTTTGTATTTCTGTTTCTATCAGCGGAGACCTGTAATTGGCTTTCTGTTAGCCATCCGTACTTGTATTGTGTCAACAGCTGTTGGTCTTCCAAATAAAATAAAAATAAATAAAATAAAATAAATTCACATCTTTTTAGTGTCACATTACGTCCGTCTTTTTTCAGGTCCGTGGATGATAGATGACAGTGATCACAGAGAAAGTGATACGTAGGTACGTTACCGATCTTGTGAACGACATAATCTGAAACTTACACAATAGCCCTATACTGGTTGGTGTGTAGTATTTTACTGGCAGACATTTTTGTAAAATGTGCGACCACCCTTAACAAAGTCACTATCACTATATCTACTAGATAAGAATCTAAAAGTGACCTTTGCTTTCACCCTTAAAAGGTGGTTGGTAGTTGCAGCAGTGGTTCGCCCTCGAAATAATAAAGGATCAACTCCGAAAGGAAATGCTCACTAAATAAGAAAAATTTATGCATTACAAGGTACAGGGATCTTTGCCCAGCACAGTGTGATTGCCGCTAAACTATCTAGTCAAATATGGGTAATTTCCCAGAATATCCTATGTGCCCGAATACCTGTGAGAGAAATACAGCTATACTGCCGTGCTAAGCCAAAAGGGCCTATGTCCGAAAATGACCAAAAACTGTATTTTTTTTGGATTCCTTGAACTGTAAGGAACCAGAATTTGTAAACAAAAAAAATATATAATTTACTACTAATGCCTGAAAAACGACTAACCAATTAGACGGTAAAGGTGTTTTTCTCACCAATTACTAGAGATATTAGACGTATCTGAAATACTAAGGGAAAAAGACGTATGATTCACTTACCTTAGTACAATAAGGCCCGATTTGACCAAACGCGATTAAATTTTATTCTTAGATTAAGTCGCCGGTTACTATAGAGTAAACTGATTTTGCGTTTTACCAAACCTAATCTAGATGAAATGTCAATGTCACATAATTAAAAAAAATATAATAAAAAGAAACCTACCAAATTAAAACTGTACATAACTTCACATTGCAATAAGTACGGATACAACGACCTCTTTCTTCAGGTGAATTATAGATTCGTTCTTTTAGTACGGGGTGTGTAAACACCAAAAGTAAAATTGTTCCTTGTATACTTACTCTTCTATAAATCTAAGTTTGGTCGAATTCGGCCTAAGACGTAAAGTGTAGCAATAAATACGATGGTTGCCCGCCGGACCAGAAGTACAATCGGGAAGATAATTTTAACCGCAAATTATAACAACTATCCTAAGCGGATTGGACGTATTTCTTACAGTGATCTATAAAAACACGTTTTTCTCGAAATCGCTAAAATGGGCATGTGTCCTTTTAGCTTAGCACGGCAGTATACCTGACGCTATCAGGCTCTCTGAATGCCAAAAACCTGGCCAGTAAAATGTAAAAACACCTAGAACACCAACATGAAAAGACGAATAAGAAACCCTTAGTAATTTCCTGAATGTATCCACAACTACCCTTGGCCATCAACCCCTCTAAACGAAACATTCAATCAATACCCGTATACAGTATCACCCCAGAAATTATTCGGTGATTCGGTCTCACAAACATTAGGTAACCTTAATAAAGCTAATTTCAGTAGGTATTTATTTTTATGTGTGGAGTTACGCTTAGAGATAGAGTGAGAAATTATGTGATTAGAGATCGATGTAAATTGAAAGAAGATGTTGTGACAAGAATAGAGAAGGGTATGCTTCGTTGGTTTGGTCATGTGGAGAGGATGATAGCAGTTAGCAGATGTACGAAAGAGATATATGGAGCTAAAATGAGTGGAAGTGTCGGCAGAGGGCGCCCTCGTAGGACGTATTCTGATCAAATCAGTTGCGTCCTACAAAAAGGGGAGGTGCGGAGTACTCCAAACCGACGGGCATGTATGAAGAGATGTATGGATGTGAATGAGGCAAAAGATGTATGTAAGGATCGTAGTAGATGGCGCGCTCTGGTCTCTGCCTACCCCATTGGGAAAGAGGCGTGACGTTATTGATAGATAGATTTATTTTTAAATTCTAACTGTTCACTACAATTCTCAAATGATATTTTCTGAAATTCTATGTATATCCGAGCTTTCTTATTAACTTTTTTGTTGTTGTTACGAAAATGATGTCTAAAGGCGTTATATTACATTTTGATTTGATCAGAAACCGTAGCATGCTACACGTGATACGGCTGTATCACGTCTTTTATCTCGTTCGTTCGCGCGCAAATAGAAAGAGAGCGAAGGTGTGATAGCGCAGTATCACGGTGGCATGCTACCCATGCAGGTTCGGTTTGAGTCTTACTAAATCAAGCCTATAGAACAAATTACATAGATAAATGTCATCATTTTGGCATCCACTACACCACGAAGCACACACTTTGTGAATTTGCATCAAAATAAGCGTAAATTATGGCATACCTAGATTCAAAACAGCGCTCCGCTATTCCGGTTTTCCTAAACAGATCAACACTTTGCAAGTTTGCAGCATATTATCTAAAGCAGTGACACTCCGCTGGTCGGCTTCCAGATCAAATGTATACCTCCAGTTCTCCACCCTATGCTTCTCCTCACATTTATCGACGCGGAATCGCAGCAGGGTAGTTATTTCTTTATGTTAACGTAATAAGGGTGGCATTCGAATGTAATTTATTGTGTTGTAGACCGCTTCGCCGCTTGGTCGACTCAACACGACTGTGACCGACACGTGTTAATATGGGGTGACAACGGCCTACAACAATATTCTCTAAAGACGTAGGGTATATTCGCTTAGCAACGTTTAAACATTGGAAACAAAAGACTTGGTTACAAATTCAGCAATTAGATGTAATGTATCTAAGACATAAGGGTAAATCGCGGACGTGACCAATTTCGGCACACCCCTTTTTTTAATTACCAACAACAAAAATAGATCGGCTAACTTTTGTATTGAAAATCAAATTTTTTTTTTAGTTTTTCGACCGATTTTTGTTAGGGAAAGTTATTAAGGGGTTACCTCCTGGTTTGACCATGAAATTGGGTAACTTTGTAACCATTTTATTCATTAACTATGACACTTTTTGAGCTGAAAAATAAATTGATCCATCTACAGCTACACGATATGAGAAGTGATGTGGTTTTTCTAGAAATCGATTTTAATGAATGAAACCGAAGAAAAGGGAATCTAAAGTCACCCCTTTTTTCCTGTTGTAACCATTTTACTCTTCGATTTTTAATCGGAAGAAAATGAAAATTTACAACATTGTACACAACACAATTTAGAATGATGTAGTTTTCTTACTTTTTCGTCAAAAAAAATCATATCATTTAAAAAAAAAGGCTAAATTCTGACCGGACTCCGGAGCCACGCACTCGTTCGCATTGATTAGTATGGAGAGTCGTGGTCCGGGGGTGATAGGCGATACCTACACCTTTAAAAGATAGTTGGTAATTTAAAAAAATGGGGTTTGTTGTACGTCCCACTGTAGGGCACGGACTACCCTCAGGGCGGGTGTAAGTGCGGTGCTCTACCACGCTTTGAAATGTGAAGACATACGCATTAGAAATCTTCTTGCAGGAGTGCGATTTTTAAAGTCACACGTTCAAATCAGCAGTAGAAATATGTATAAATAATATATATACTATCATAGATATTTTATACTGCTGATTTCAAAGTGTTACTTTCAAAAATCACGTTTTCCTTCAACACAACTCGACACAGTAAGAATTATTAAATGTTCAAGTTTATTAATCCTCTCAGTTCCTTTACAGTTAATAATTTTACTTCCTTGAGAATATATCTGTTTACATTGCATCGTGGATTTAACAAACCACTAGTTTAAGATAAAAAGTCAGCTGGTGTAATTCTTATGCTCGCGCCATAAGAAGAAAAATACCTTAAACAGTGGGACTTCCCGTCTGGGACAAACTATATTATTATGCGGTGAAATTAATTTATCTGATCGTCTATTGAAACCTTTTGTTGAGAATTAAACGCACCTGCCATATTTCTGTGCCCTTAGATTTGAAGTTACAAAGTTTATGTCAAGGAGAAACAAACCTTTCGAGACCGTAATTGGGTTGATTTATTTATGGCACATTCTTTTCATTTGGACTTCATGTTTATTGATAAACTATGAACTGGAACAACTCATGGGAGCTGTGTCAACACTAAACCCTACCACATTACAAATTGAACAATCCAAAAGCATAATCTGAACACGACACGCCGCTGTCCTAATTTATTCACATTCATGTAAAAGCTTGAAACAACTATAATATGCCAAAACGCCTCAAAATCTGACCTCCACTGTCTCTAAGTAGTTTACCGCCCAGAATTAAAACGATACCATCCAAAATTCGACAAAATTGAAACAGTAACTTCATCTCTACCTCTAAACCAGTCACAAGAACCCATCTCGACTAAACACCGCAGCATTCTTATAATCAAACTCATCCTCCGACTTTGCAACTGAACGATCAACTAGTAGACCAACTGATCGGGAGACTGAGGTACGGACAAAGAAAACAGATTGGAATCGAGGCACGCGTTGACTGAGCCATCGTGCGACTGTTTGGTAACGTTCGAAGTTGCTTCACTGATCGAACGATTCGTCGAGTCTGCCAACCTATCTACAAGAGAAGTCTCGCGAACCAAGCTATTTTGATACTTATTGTAAAGCTTAAAGAGTGACAAAAAGGGAATTTTAAGGATGATAGAGTAGCTCTTTAATTTACGGTGTTGAAGTGGAGATAATAGGCGTTGTTATATTGCTAAAACGCTTTCTTTTTCGACTGTTTTCGATCACGGATTGTAATTGTCAAATGTTACATTTCAGCATTCACGAACGCTTGTTCTCTTACAAAGGGTTGAAGGTTTTCCTCTTCACATTGGGTAATGTTAGGTATGTTTAATTTAAATGAATAACTAGGTATAAATAACAGTCAAATGCTTGTCTATAGCTTGTTTTACTTTGTTATGGAACGTGATAATGTACATTATGTATATGTAGATCTCTTACGAACCCTCTAGAGCTTATCTCTAATACTCGTATATACTTATGCTCATCATCATCAGCTTCTGTTAAACAGCAGGGTGTAAGTCCCCTAGCTGGTACCTCTACTGCCTCTACCTATAGGTAGGTGTCAATAATGATATTGATTTGTTCATAGATGTACTCTTACAGCACTGAAGTATCGTTTTTAGAAACTACAGTGGAAATTCCTACTAAATGATGTAACTCTCGTAACAATGAACACAATCTGGGTAGTTACATAGTTATATCAAAATAATGTTCATATCGGCCACACAATAAGCTACAACCCGAAATTCAACCAATTACTAACGACCAATGCTTTGTTATTAGTAACAAATAATATGATGACGTTTTATCGGTCGCTAATTGAAACTAATTAGAAGGAATTTTATAAACACGATACGATGTCGTGACCTCAATAAATTTCGGTTCACGGTTGCGTTCCGAAACTAGAATTAAGTTTAGTGTTTTGCTATTACTAGCCACGGACTTGAAAAAAAGACGGACGTAATGTGACACTAAAAAGATGAGAAGCATGCAAGGTCCTACATTTTCGTTTGTTCTACAAGGGTCCTACACTCACACAGATGCACTAGCTATAGGCGCAGGTCCGACACCCGTCAACCATTATGTACCGCGTGACAGCACGCATACAAAAGAAATGGGTGCTTCACTCGTGATTAGACGAGATTACGTCCGTCTTTTTTTCAGGTCCGTGTTACTAGTATCAGTATTAAGAACTATGATGTGTCTCATGTAAAATTTTAGCAAATGGCGCAATACTAAGACCAAATTGCTCTTCTTCTTCTTATCGTGTGGGCAGCAAGCCCTAGTGTCAGATTTTTCAAACCGCCTTACGGCATCTGACGTGGTTTCACTCAGATATACCAGCGCTTGAGGGCACTTTTAAGTCTGCCATTTCTGAAGCGTTAAAAGCATGTAAGTAATCAAATTTTTAGGGTTCCTTCCTTACCCAAAGCAAATTGGCACCCCAATGGGCCCCTATTCATAAGTCTACGCTGTGCATCCGTCCGCCCGTCCATCCGTCCTAGCTCTACAACATACTTTGATCTGCATATTTTGAACCGTATTAGGTAGAGAGTTGAAATTTTCACATAATATTTTGTTATTATTTTGGATTTACTACCCATTCATAAAAAAAAACTAAAAATTAAGGGTTGTCCCCATCAAAGAAACTTGTTTTTTCAAGGTTTTTTGTTTTTGCTCTATCGTAAAAACAGAAATACATACAAGCGTCAAACTTGGTGTGATTATTGGTGCATAGGTACTCTAATTTAAAACAACTGGGAAAACTAAATTCTTATACCTACGTAATATTTTATAGTGGTACGGAACCCTCTGTGCGCAAGTCAAACTCGCACTTTGCCGGTTTTTTTACTATAATTCGAATATTAAAAGTGATTAATGCGCCATAAAGGCAACAAATCACTTAACTAAAGCTATAAAAGGTACAGTACAGTCCTTGTCTAATGATGTCGCTTTATAACTTAACACTTTTTATTTATATACTAAATATTCACACCCATTTGTTTATGCTAACCGTGTACGTTACTATAAAAGGCAGCATATAATATATTTGAAAAAAGGTTGTAAGTTTTGGATTGACCAGACGTAGAGTGCAGTGACCCCCGGTGAAGGAATCCACCAGACTTGTCTAGGATTGTCTGGGTACTCGCTAATTCCTTGTCCTAGACTAGACTGATCTGTCTAATAAACGTGTCTATGTGTTAAGAATGTTAAGTGGCTCGTTCAAATGGTTTTATTTAAAAATCGGTTGATGTTAAATAAATATCTTGGTTATTGTTAGGCACATAGTCCCGTTTGAAGTAACATAATCTAGTCCAGACTTATTTGTGATGAATAGACAACGATATACAATACAAACATCAATGACATAATATGGATACAAACATTCGCATTCACCCTACAATATAATATACAGGGTCAAACTTAATATGCTGACACTTTTTTAAGGGGATGATCAGACCATCAAACTGAACAACTTTCTCTATGGGACCAACATAGAAATCACGAAAAAAAAATCAGCTGTCCCATACATTTGGCTCGAGTAGGTTTGTAGTTTTGTACACGGTAGATTTTTTTTTCGCGATTTCGATGGTAGGTCCATAGAGAAAGTTGTTCAGTTTGATGGTTTGATCATCCCCTTAAAAAGCGTCAGCTTAAGGGTCGGCACTACCTACGGCCCGTTTGACATATCTGTCAAAAGAAATAGACCGGTGGCCGACAACACTCAACCCTATGTTATAAGATTAATGAACAAATCAATTTGATAGCTTTTGGTAATAAATTTCTAGCCAAAAACTTGGTCGGTTGCAGCGCGCGGCGCAGCTTGGCTGGCACGTTTACTGGTGTGAAGGAAAAAGTGAACCCTACCTGGTGACACAACATTTTACTAGTTGAATTAAATTTTATTAGTTGAATTAAAGGACGTAACTAGTCTGTTGGTCTAGAGGCCAATTAGTAAGGCCTAAAAAGTCTGGTCGGCCGACCCTATCCTGGCAGGTTCGTAGGTCCGACCGAATTTAGGGTACCTACTACCCGGAAGGCATATTTTACTACATTAAATTAATGTTGAATGTTTGGTTGTGCGTGGAAATGCTCCTGCAGCATCTGGATTTGAGAGCCGTAGGTCGAAATTGATATTTACAGCAACAGTACAGTACCGTGATGGACCTCTAATGTGACTGATCAAAGATCACCCCTGGTGGTAGGATAGGATGGGTCCTTTGGGGACAGTGCTTTGAGGGTTGTTTGGTGGCTAGGGCAGGAGTAGTGAAACCAGTTGAGTCTCAGTTCGTAGGTACTGATTTATTGTGGACAAATACCCTATCTATATACAACTCGGCGGTTCCCTATTCGCCGGTGGACCGCCGAGGTAAATGTCAATGTGGGTACCCCCACAGGTCCCAACTAATTAGATCACAGTATTACTAAGGCTTAAAAAAAACTTAAAATTATAATAATTTTAAGTTTAAAAGCAGAACAAATTAAAACTTATAACAGAATAATTACATTATTATAAGTTTAATATTATTGGTATTAGCAAACTAAGTGTTTGTAATGTTTTATCATCATAATCATCGTCAGATATAATATTTTAAGCACGGAATAAAAGTTAATTTTGCAGTAACTGGAACGATTGCCTTCAAAAACATTTGCGCAAAAGGACATCAGTGTTACCACTTTTAGTAGATACCTTCTTTATTGGTAGATTTAGGGCAAAATTGTTTAGTAGATTTTAGTAGAAATTGGGTATTCGAAAATTTTAATGTACCTATTTAAAAATGCAAAAATCTAAGCTGGCAATACAAATGGCTGAGATAACGATTGCAGGGTTTGCAAGATTTCCGGAACTTATAGTACACCATGATCATAATCAACAGCCTATAATTACGTCCCACTGCAGGGCACAGGCCTACCTTCTAGGAGGGTGTTTGGGCGTTAGTCCACCACGCGTGCCCAATGCGGATTGATAGACTTCACATATACATCAAAATTTCATCGTCTGCATATGCAGGTTTCCTCGATATTTTCGTTCACCATTAGAGAGCAGTCGGTAATACGTACATAAGTTAGAAAAACTCATTGGTAGGTGGCATGTTGTCCGTGCGGATTCGAACTCGGACCTCTTAATTGGGAGTCCATACCTCTCCGCAACGCGCCACCGAACTCACTTCTAGTATAGGAAATATTAATCATATCGCCTAATGTTGTTTTTTTTACAAAAGAGGGCTTCTGAGCAGAGTTGGAATTTTGGTACCTAGCACTTTTAATATGTCAAAGGGATTGCATGTTTATCGACTTCCAATAATGTCGATATACGGGTATATTTTATATAACTGCAGATAACTTCAGCATGTATCGAACTTCAAAATAGCGAAAATAAATCAGCTGTTCCATACATTTGAGTCGAATATGTACCTACTGCAGTTTTGTATAGGACAGCTGATTTTTTTATCGCTCTTTTGAAGTTGTCCCCATAGTGAAAGTTGTTCAGTTTGATGAGTAGAATACGTCATGCAGCACTGGTAGCATGCAACACGTGATACGGCTGTATCACGTCTTTTATCTCGTTCGTTCGCACGCAAATAGAAAGAGAGCTAAGATGTGATAGCGCTGTATCACTGCGGCATGCTAGCTATGCTGGAGTTATCCGCAGTGATAAATAATTACCCGTAGGTATATCGACACAATCGGAAGTCGATAAACGTGCAATCCCTTTGACATATTAAAAGTGCTACCAAAATTTCGGACTCTGCTTATGAGACACAGAAAACTGTATTAAATTTAAACTTGCATAGGGACGACATAATTTAATATTTATTTGAAAATTGAAGCATCCATGTTACAAAATGATGAAAACCAATAAAAATTATACAAAAATGCGAAAATAACATGTGTAATGATGAGCGTTTAGATAAAATTGATAATATTTTGTACAAAAACGTGTTTTATATTAAATTTTAATCATCTGTAACGACATAAATATTATTTGGTAGAACTTAAGTAGAATTTGAAACAGGAATGGTAGATTTTGGTAGATTTCAGCAGTAATTTTGGTCACGCTGAAGGACATTGTGCGACACAAGAACATATAGGTGTTACTTAGTAGCTAAAGTGGGTACATGAACCCTGAAAGGGCCCAGCAATATTAACAAGAAGTAATTTTAAAGAAAAAAAAAATTTGTACAATGTCAATAAGTTCTTTAGGTTCTTTTGGTAGTTTTTGGTTCATTTGGTAGGTTTTGGTAGTTTTTGGTAGTTTAGATATTTTTGTAGTTTCTGGTTTTTTGGTAGTTTTTGGTTAGTTTGGTAGTTTTTGGTTATTTTGGTAGATTTTCGTAGTTTTTGGTTATTTTGGTAGATTTTATATTTTTTGGTAATATTTGATAGAAGAATGAAAATTACCAAAAACTACCATAAAAAACAATAGAGTTCTTAACGGCTTGGCTACGGGGTGGGTCTGTTGACATAAATAAAATATTTGTTTTGCAAAAGAGGTGCATTCGAATCGTAAGCGGAATTCAGTCAGTAAGGGTGTCATGCCGATCCTTGTTTACCGACTTTAAATTACTCATGTATATCCTCGATCTGTGCAAAATCGTGAGACGATACCTCGTAGTATTCCGTAGCAAGAGATTAAATTTAACTCGCAAAAATGAGATACTGGTACCAAATTACCGACTAGCATCGATTCAAAGGACTAGAAAATAAAGTCGAATACTGTTCTTGTGTATAATAAAATACCAGATGACATTAAAGCCGATAAGAAATTTCTGAAGAAGGTTAAAGAAATATTAATCGAACAGTGTCCCTATGACTTTAATTAGTTTCTTCAGTATAAATAAACAAACAGGCATCAATCTGAGTAGAAAAAAATGTGTTGCAGACCGATTATTTGTACCTCAATAGGTTATCATAATGTTTAACAAATCACATTGAACTTATTTTATAACATTTAACTAAATTAATTGTAGTAGTGAAAGGTGGCAGTTAAGTTATTGTCTGGCACCTATTGTTTAAATCTGTTTTTTTCTTAATGTTTATAAATTATATTGTAGTGTGACTAATAGGTACTCTGTACTTACCATCTGTAACTTATGTACCTACCTACAATTTAAGGTAAATAAATGAAATGAAATAATGAGATGAACCACAAAGTACCAAATTAACCATAAACTACCAAAAAGTACGAAAAATTACCAAAATAACAATAATCTACCAAAAGGTACGAAAATCTACCAAAAAAAAACTAGAAACTACCAAAATAACCAAAAACTACCTACCGAAAAGTACGAAAATCTTCAAAAATAACTTTTTGGTTACTTTTGTACGAAAATTTACCAAAAACTACCGATAGACTCAAAAACTACCATAAATTACCAAAATAACAAAAAACTACCAAACAGTGCCCGGAAAGTAACTTTTGTGAAATTCCTTTGTGTTGTCTTGTGTCGCGCAATGTCTTTTCGCGCAAAATTCTGTCGTGCAAATGACTTTCGAAGTCAATCGTTTAAGTTACCTACTACGGTACAGAATTCACTCTTATTCCATTCTTATTTAAAACATATCTGACGATGATGATGATGATTTCAGATTATCAATCCTTAGTTTGCTAGTAACAATAGTAATAAACTTATAGTTATTCTGTTATAATAATGGCATAGCATATGCTCACGACTATATTCCCCGAGGGGGTAGTCAGAGATATTCTGAAACCTTAGAACATCCGCGTTTCACCAGTAGTACCGAAACTCATAACAACCACACCAACATAACTCCGTTATAATAATGGGGACAACAATTAACGAGTAATAGTCGACCAATTTATAAAATGTACTTCTAAGTCCACATATCGTGACGGGCAACTACGGAACCCTACACTGCATGTGGCCCGACACCCACTTGCCCGGTTTTTTATAAGTTACTTTGCCTTCTTTAGCTAAAAATGGATTTGTTAATAAATCTTCTAAGACAGGGTTGGGTGTTGCCGGTCACCGGTCTATTCGCAATGATTTCGAACGATTGACGGCCCATAGTAATTTGTATGAAGAAAACGTCCAAAAAAATATGTGATATTTGGTAACAAATTGCAAAAAAACTAGAAGTCGTATCGAAAAACTGATTTGTTTAAAGTGTTCTTTGATGTTTTGCCATTGATTAGAAATATATTTTGTTGCTTTATTTTGTTTCACTAAATCACAGGACTCGGAACGCGGCAGTGCTATTCTAGAGTTTTTCATGAAATTCTCGATTACTTTCTGATGTAACTACAGAATTTTACTTAAATTTTTTTTGTTTATCTTGTACTTCATCTTTTAAAGAAGCGATGGTATTAATTTTGTTTCTAAATACAGCTATTTACTATCCTCAAAAGTCGGAACGCCGAACCCTGTTTTGCCCGATTAGGGTAGTGCCGACCCTTAAGAAGGACCCTATTATGCCTCTTGCGAGATTCTTATCGGCGACTCTCGGATTAGCAGGTAGGCACACAGGCGACTGAGCTATAGAACCCGTGTGGTTAGAATGGAATGGAATTAGAATGGAATTTTCCGAGCGCTTACAACCCGAATAACTTGAAAGTAAGAGTGAATAGGCTTCTTCTGGGTAAGCTCGCTACATTTTCGACCCCATCACTGTCCTCAGGACTGGATTGAGGTCAAGAGAAAACCCATATTTTAATAAAAAAAAAATATAAATAATGAATGCTTATTTCTTCCCGTAAGTGGTGTATGTGGCAACTGTTTTTGTGGGCGAAAGGCTAGCCAAGTGTCACCACTCGACACATCATTCCTTCCTACACCTTCAAATTGCTAAGGTAGGCTTGCGTCAAGGGCGTTATTGGCGGCCAACTTTCAGACTACCAAAAAGGGATTGTTGACTTGATTTTATCGATGTTATATAAAACAGAATGTTAGTATTCGATCGTTATCTATCCGGTCACAATTTAAGCTAAAATTAAACATTGTGAGGATGACTGATTAATGCCGCGTTTGTAATTATTTGGGACTGCGATATTTCGTTGCTTTGATCATTGGAAATTGGATGCCAACACTATAGTGAACTGCTTCATTCCTCATGCATTCTATATTTCTCCATTATTCCGATATTTTTTACGTCGTTTTATTTGTCTCTTACATGTTCTTGTCATTTATGTACGATTTGTAACGCCACTGGCTTTTCGGTGAAGGAAAACATCGTGAGGAAACCTGCATGCTTCAATTTCGAGGCATGTATTGTACCCACTGTCCATTATAAGTAGCAACGGGCTCACCCCCCGTCACACTGGACAGAGTTTCGGTACTACTGGTGAACCGTGGATGTTCTGAGGTTTAAAAATATCTCTGACTACCCCCTCGGGGAATATAGTCGTGAGCATATGCTTATGCTTATGCATGTTCTTGTCACTTTCTGTTTACAACTCGATTGCATGTAATGGCCACACAGTTTAGCCTAGTTTAACTTGTACTTAACTTACTATTTATTGTGACTAGTAGGCTACCAAATTTTCTTTATCGTCACATTAAAATGTATGCTAATTTCAATAAAAACTCATTGGTACACACGGCGACACAACAAGCTACGCAAAATTAAAATAAGCTGGCCGCGCGTAGGTAGAGTAATGTATAACCACAGAGGATGTATAACGTCGTCGGCCGTCGCGCGGCCAGCTTATGTTGGTTTTGCGTTGATGTGTCGCCGTGTGTACAAAGGCATGTGGTCCGTTCGGATTGGAACCCGGACCGCAAGATTGAGTTTCCATAGCTCTCCGCAACGCGCCACCGATATTCACCACCACCGCCACCAATATTCCCCGAGTCAGAGACATTCTGAAACATCAGAACATCCAAGTTTCACCAGTAGCACCGAAACTCTGTCCATTGTGACGGGGGGTGAGCCCGTCGCCACTTATAAATGGACAGTGGGTACAATACATGCCTCGAAATTGAAGCATGCAGGTTTCCTCACGATGTTTTCCTTTACCGAAAAGCCAGTGGTATTACAAATCGTACATTAATTCCGAGTACGAGGTTGCGGTTGGTTGGTCTTGGTATTAGTGGTAATATCGCGCGAAATTATAGTGACCCATCAGGATGTGCCACCTTCAATCCCTTGCCACGATTGGCTCATTATTTTCGAGCCTTTTTTGCTGCTATCCGAATTTGCACCCTTTACTAAAAGACTTCTGGTTTTGTCGGGAGACTCTGCGCAAACGAAGATTGTTACGAGGTTAATTATTTTCCTGGTCGTATTATACATAATTGGTTCGACTTGTATCTTGATTTCTAAAGTGTTTAGTGCACTTCATTTGTTTGAGCTTCATCATTGACCAATCAAAATGCGAGCACTCCAAAACGAGTTTTTCTGTCCTACCAATCAAATCGTTTTGCAGTCCGGGCTGTCCAATCGAAGCGCTTTCATCAGTATTTGGGCCTACAGTTTCCATCGCTATGTTTTTACTGGCATGTGGTTTTTTGAATATTTCTACTTTAACGCACAAAAATTCAATTACGACTAGTGCAACTGTACAGCCAACATAAAAAGTTGGTGGATGCATTTTAATAAAATATGTCAAAAAGAAAAATAGTTATTTGTTATGCTAGGCTGCAAAGCTGCTTTTTGGCGCGAGTACTTTTATTGAAACCTGAGCAAGCGAAGGATTCTAGGATTGAACCACGAGCAAAGCGAGTGGTTCAAATAATAGAATCCTGAGCGCTTAGCGAAGGTTTCAAAGGTACGAGACGCAGAATAACTTTGCAGCCGAGCGAAACACACAATTTTTCACCTCACAACAGCGAGGAAAAAAAGTGAATTGCTAAAAAGAACATTTCAAAAAGTTTTTATTTTCGTGCTGGCCAGTGTCATGAAATAGTTATTAAGCATTTTCTGTGGATTGGCGGTATATAAAAATATTGAATAGACAGATTCGAATTTCAAAAACTCTTTCCACGCTAGCGGATAAAATACACTTTTGCACTCAGATTTCGCATGATAAACAGAATCTTTCCGAGCTTGTGAGGTGAAAAAAAAATTATTTTACGAAGTTATTATTAGACATTTGTGTGTCGTTCTATGCGTTTAGAATGTGAGTTGTTGCTCTTGCACTGTTTCTCTTTTATCTATACTAATATTATAAACAGGAAAGGTTTGATTTTTTGTTTGTTTGTTTGTTTTTCTGTATTGAATAGGCTCCGAAACTACTGGACCGATCTGAATAATTCTTTCACCATTAGAATGCTACATTATCAGTGATTAACATAAAAACGGCCAAGTGTGTGTCGGGAAGATTCTAAGGCGGTACGAAGTTCGCTGCGGTCTTCTAGTTAAAAATAAAAGTATTTGGCCTACTTATACTTGTGGCAATGCCCATGATATTTAAATGAAACTCTAAAGTGTTTACAATCGTAGTATCAAAGTCACTGACACTTTTGGCAAATATCTCCCACTGTGACATTGATAGTTATAAATACTTATACGTTATGTTGTATATAGGGTCAGCAAAAAATTCTACTCAACATAGGTACTGACCTAATTTTTCCATTCTTATTGGTGCCTATTAGGTACCACAGAATTTTAAACTAAAACACAAGTTTATTAGAACCATAGAGAGCAAATTTTTTTTCGTTTCTTCATTATGCTATTATTATTTTTGTATTAGAGAGACTTGATTTTTTTTTATTTTTTTTTCAGGTTCGATTTTACTGTATTCTTCTAAGAGTATAATTTTGGGTAAGTTTTTAAGAAATTCATATTTGAGAAACGTTTTTTTATCCTACGGCATGCTACGAATAAGAATGTATAGAAATGTAAATCAAGCTCAAAAAGTGGCACCAAAAAAAGTGTACCGTGTTCTAAATTCCGCCAAAACTCATACAACATGTCATTTTTCATTGGGTGCCAAAAATTATGTGGATTTTGTTTAGAGTTACTCTTCTACAGTTATTCTTATTCGTAGACGGCATGTATACATAGAGACGGAGAGAGCCAACTTTTTAAACGAAATGAAATCTTCAAATAATCATAGGCTATACTTGCCGACTCTACACTACATGCGTTTGCGATCGTCATTATTACGCTGATGCTGACCTCAATCAATAGTATCCTCTCGCTCACTCCATTGACAATGTTCGTAGGTGAAAGCAGGCTAAAATAAAATGTGTCCTTTATTATTCTTGTTATATTTAGTATTGTTTCAGAGTTAAGATTCCTTTACCGTACAGTGGTTTCCTCATCACAATGTTAGATCCAAAATCAAAAATGGCTATACTACAAAACCCTATAATATACAGGGTGTGTTACAAAAGTAAAAGTAAAAATAAACATTTAAATCTTTTATGGGGGGTTGTTTAAACTATCAAACTGTGTTCAGTGAAAGTTGTTCAGTGTGGTCTAAACCAAGTAAATGTTTATTTGTATTTTTGTAACACCTTGTATATTTTTTAAATACTTTTACAGGTTCTAAACATTCCACTTTTAAGAATATAGAAATATATGTAGAAGTAGCCACATTTTGATCTTTCTTCGATTTTGTATGTTTAAAGTTTTTAAACCTATAAAAAACCTATGAAAGTGTTGCATAAATAACTTAAAGGCTTTTGTAGTAAGTTGGGGCAGCACTTTTTAAATTTCGGTTTTATTTTTAAACCTAAAAACCTATTTATAAAAGTGTTGCATAAATAACTTAAAGGCTTTTGTAGTAAGTTGGGGCAGCACTTTTTAAATTTCGGTTTTATTTATAACTTAAATATTGTGGTGAGGGTAAAATGACTCTTAACTAAACAAAATTCATTTACAAAATACTTTTGTTCGTAATTACGTATCTAGGATTATAATATTAATGTCCACGGGGTCATAATCGCCGACAAAGGCTATAGGTACTCTAGTTTCATACTTTGTTGCACTGTCTCTTTTATTATAAATTCTAAACACAGCTTTCTATTTGCAACGTTAATTATCTTGTTATTCCTTCCTTTGCATTTGCATCGCTCGTGGAAATCTTTTTATTCGTACTATTATTTTTGTTACGAAACAAAATAACTCTCTGTTATTACACAAAGTTGATACAATAATATTATACTTTCCGATTAACCATTTAAAGTCGATATTTTGAAAGCCATTGTCCGTTTAAAGATTTAAATAAAAAAAAAAAAAAATAAACTAGTACGAACTATTCAAAAAGATAAAGAATATAATTAAGTAATTCAATTAGGTAGCATAATAAAAAGGCGTCGGTAGGCCACGTAGCTAACGACTCACAAACCAGAAAGAGTGGACAGGCATCGCCAGTCGAAGAGCTGTTTCGTTTGGCGAGAGATAGACAGGGATATGCAGAGCTGACTGCTGCTAACCACCAGTAATGGAGAGGAACCCGAAGAAGAAGATATTATATTCTTTTTTTACAAGCCTGTTTCATCCCACTGCTGAGCAAAGACCTCCCCTTTAATCCTCCAACCGGTCCAACCAAATCTGTCCTGCCTGGGCATGCTCTGGCCGCGCGTCATCGAAAGCATCCAGATCGTCCCGCCACCTCTTCTTAGTACGATGACGAAATTATCTAAAAAGCATATTATAGAATTGATGATGCCATAGTTAGTACACATTAGTCCTACTCATTGTGGACAAAAATGAAGAGATACCACTTTCTATTTTACATTTTGTAATTCTTGACAAGGTCGGCTATTTATAATTTGCCAAAAGACAAAGTTAGTCAGTCAGCGTGGCACATCTTTAATTTAAATATCATGTTTATTATATTTATAAACAAACACACAGACAGACAGGATGGCCTTTTACATTTGATATACAGGGTGTAAGGAAAACTATCATTAAGGCGTATCTGCCCTAGACCACGACTCTCCATACTAATCGATGCGAACGAGCGCGTCGCTCCGGTCAGAATTTAGCTGTTTTCTTTGAAAAATTTGATGATTTTTTATTAATTTCTAAAAAGTAAGAAAACCACATAATTCTAAATTGTATTGTGAACAATATTGTAAATTTTCATTTTCTTCCGATTCAAAATTTAAGAGTAAAATGGTTACAACTGGAAAAAAGGGGTGACTTTAGAGTCCCTTTTCTTCGGTTTTATTCATTAAAATCGATTTCTAGAAAAACCACATCACTTCTTATATCCTGTAGTTGGTTCAGTTTATTTTTCAGCTCAAAAAGTGCCATAGTTAATGAATAAAATGGTTACAAAGTTACCCAAAACCGGCAAGTAGCCCCTTAAGTACCTGTTATCTGTCTTAATGCCAAATTTCGATTCAATAGGTGCAAAAATGAGCGAGTTATTGAGGTGGGGCATAAAGACAGACAGATATACATACAGACAGAATGGACGAAAGTATAAGGGTCCCTAGTTCCACTACGGAACCCTAAAAAGAAGTAAGATGAAACAAAGAAAATCGTAGGCCTAATGGTGTCAAACTGTTACTATACATTTAAAACAATAGTGCACCTTACAAGGTAATAAATAGGACGCATTATTACATAAACTTAATTAACGTTTAATTAGAGAACAATGAAATAAATAACAGTCCTGTAATTTGATAAGCAAGTGGTCGATTAAAACCGCAATATGTTGATGACAAAGTCAATTATTTCCTTTATATATTGAATCAAAGACTTGGGCGAATGGTTTGTCGCCATTCAACCTCGTTCGGGTATAGTATCGGTGCCATCGCGATGCGCTTATTGCATTCAACGAGCGAGCGGAGTGATTCATTAGTTTGAATCAGTTAAATTATTAGTACCTACGTGTGCGCGTCATCTTAATGGGTCTAATTATATTAAACAGGCTCAAGCCTAAATTGTGAGTTTCCTATTCATTCAACGGACAATTTACTATAAGGCAAGGGAAGAGCTCTCAATTTTAGTCACCTCACGTATACAAGGTGTTACAAAAATACAAATAAACCTTTAAGGGGGTGGCATAGACCATCAAACTGAACAAATTTTACTATGGGACCAATATCGAAACCCCAAAAACAAAATTTGATGTTCCATACTCTACAAATCGACTAGAGCTAAAATATGTATGGGATATGAAATTATTTTTTTTGCGATTTCGATGTTGGTCCCATAGAGAAAGTTGTTCAGTTTGATGGTCTAAACAACCCACTTAAGAGATTTAAAAATGTATTCTTACTAATGTAACACCCTGTATAGAAAAATTTCTTGAGACTTTCTTCATCAAACTGCAATTATACATTTTAGCGGGTTCTTATTGTGTTTTTGATATATTTGCGTTCTTTAGTGTTTATGCCAGTTGAGATTTTAGTTTAAATAAATTTAGTAATAAAAATCGCGCAACTCTCCCAAACATCTTCTTCAAATCTGAGCTAAAAATCGTTGTCATACATTTTTCCCTTTCTTTAAATACTTAGTTGAAACAGCAAATTTTATGTCTTGCTCCAAAAGAAGCCAGATGAGAAAATTTTGTGATTCATTGGACTTTTAGAAGTAAAGTAACAAGAAAACGACCGTCGTGATACGTATACGTAAAAAATACAAGTTTGTTGTTTAGTTAAATCTTGCATTGCCTTGTTCTTGTAGCCCTGAGCTTGATAGTGAGTCAAATGAAGAAGGTAAACACATCCCATCCCATTACTACGGGCGCGGTAGACGCTCGACTATTTTCGTATCGAGTTCGGGCTTCATCGGCACACTATGGCTCTCCCGTTACCACGTGCAAAGCTTTTTTTCACATTCGGGGAACGACTTATCACCACTGGCACTGGATTAGTTAGCCGCTTTGTGTTTTGCTATAGTTAGATAATGCATTATTTTAACGTGCATTCTGGATATTCTGGATTCAAGATTCAACTTATTTTAGGCCCGATTCGACCAAACCCGAGTAAATTGTATTCTTAGATTAAGTCGCCGGTTACTCTAGAGTAAACTGATTTTGCGTTTTACCAACCCTAATCTATGAATAAGTTGAGAGTCAATTTTACACGGCCAATTTTGACGGTGTAAAGCTTGTACCGAGACTAAGGAAATGTCAATATGAAGTAACTTAAAAAAAATAAATAAAAAGGACCCTAACAAATTAAAACTGTATAGATACATTGCAATAATTACGGATACATTGACCTCTTTCTTTAGGTGGATTATACATTCGTTCTACGGGTTAGTAGTAATGGTATACAGGGTCCAACTAAATATTCTGACATTTTTTTAAGGGGATGATCAGACCATCAAACAGAACAACTTTCTCTATGGGACCAACATCGAAATCGAAAAAAAAAAATCTGCTGTCCCATACAAAACTGCAAACGTACTCGAGCCAAATGTATGGGACAGCTGAATTTTTTTTCGCGATTTCAATGTTGGTCCCATAGAAAAAGTTGTTCAATTTGATGGTCTGATCATCCTCTTAAAAAAGTGTCGGCAAGAAGGACCCTATAGAAGACAAATGAGGTTATTTCTGAGTAAACACCAAAAGTAAAATTGTTCCTTGTATAGTTACTTTTCTTTAAGTCTAAGTTTGGTCTAATCCGGCTAAAATGATTGTAGGTATACAGGGTAAATTTTATATCACTGCTGATAACTTCAGCATGTATTCTACTTCTCTCGGAACAACTTTTAGTGGGATCACACACAATGACGCATTGACGGAGCGGCAGACGTGCGTCAATCCGTTACCGTGTGTGCTTCTACGTGCGGTTTCTTACAACTCCTTGCTTCACAAATGACGGACTGACGTCTGCCGTTCCGTCATTGCGTCATCCGTTTTTTTTAAAAAGCAATATAGTTAAGGGATTGCTTCCGGTATACTATCCCTTACTTCTAACCGGTTTTTGTTACAATTTATTTTCGTCAGTTTCTTCTGTTTTCACTTGTGTTTCGTTAAAAATAAGTTTCAGAAGAAGAATCAGAAGAATATTACAATTTGGTGTTTATTTACATTTCTAATGCCGATATGTACCTAGTTGCAGTAGAGATCGATCAGACTGAAAGAAAAATAAATCTATATCTTTTCCTTGACAATGTTGTTCATCAGATTCTCAGGAATTTGAGGGGAATCCCCAATTAGGAGTTCAGTTGAACTGCATAAGTGGGCAGTCTTACTTAGTCATACACTTATGTTTGAATGGGGAATTGGACTTCAGCAGCAGTCAGTGTATCATCTTATTAGTGATATTATATAGGTACATACCTATCTACCTAACCACGACCTACTATTGTAAACGTATTAAAAAAGGAAGAAGACATTACGTTGCGCTGTGAAATTGATATCATTAGCATCCTTTTAAAATGAGAGTCTACCCATCAAACTGAACAACTTTTACTTTTACTATGAAACCTTATATAGGTAGTAGGTTACACTACAGTATTTGAAGTGACTATACAGGGTCCTTCTTAATATGCTGACACTTTTTTAAGGGGATGTTCAGACCATCAAGCTGAACAACTTTCTCTATGGGACCAACATCGAAATCGCGAAAAAAATATCTGCTGTCCCATACATTTGGCTCAAGCATGTTTGCAGTTTTGTATGGGACAGCTGATTATTTTTTTGCGATTTCGATGTTGGTCCCATAGAGAAAGTTGTTCAGTTTGACGGTCTGATCATCCTCTTAAAAAAGTGTCAGCATATTAAGTTGGACCCTATATAATTTGTCAACGGTACCTAAGTACGTTGCTCATAAAATATCTATCTGAAGATTTTAGTAATTGAATTAAAATCCTTTACTTTATGTTAAACTTGATCTTATATATTTGTGTATTCGACGTTATATTAGAAGAGAAAATGAAAGTACCTCTATACAATAATAATTTCTCACTAGTCTCAAGTGGTATATAAGTTACAGTACTTGAAGTTAGCGTGATTGGAGGCAGTCTTTTCTGTACACAATTATTAATTACGTATTATCAGATTTGGTCTTGCACGGACGACTACACAAGTATTGAAACAAAACTATTGGTGAAATTGTAATTTCATAAAGAAAAATCTACACTCAGGTAAATTAACTACGTTTTAAAATTGATCGTTGGAAAGCATCGTGAGGAAACCTACATGCTTCAATTTCGAGGCATGTATTGTACCCACTGTCCACTATAAGTGGCGACGGGCTCACAAGTATGTCACAAGAATTTTGGTAGTACTGGTAAAACGTGGATGTTCTGCGGTTTCAGAATACCTCTGACTACCCCCTCGGGGAATATAATCGTGAGCATATGCTTATGCTTTAAAATTGATTGTTCTAATTTACTTTTCACCAAAATAAAACAATGTATATGAAAAGAAAATCTTCAACGGCAATAGATTTGAATAATAGCAATACCTACAAACTGCTCCCAAACGGTGAAGGAAAACATCACGCGAGGAACTTGCATACGCTGAAGAAGAAATTCTGATGCAGTTGTGAAGTCTAACAATCTGCAATGGGTATATAGGTACGTGTGTTGGACTAGCGTTTTAGGGTAGGCCTGTGCACTGCAGTGGGACATTTAAAGGCCGATAATAATGATGGTAAATGACGAATAGATATGGAATTTGAACAAAATGCACAACGAATAGTTCTAATCGCTTAAAAATACCACGTTTTTGACAATACCTTCCCATGATAAAGCATACAGATAAGATAAGAAATGATGTGTCATCTATTAGCTGCGGCGGGTCAAAGTGATGATTGATGGGTCATTGTGGGTAACTAGAAACTGATAATTATGGACTTCATGCAATTACGTATGTTTACAAAGATACCCAGAAATTTGTAGCAAAATATTGACCTATTACTCAAAAATTCTTATAAGTTGATAAGTTAACCGATATGGGGTCATTAATAACCAAAATAATCTGCCAAGATAAAGTACTGTAACGGGGCTTAGCTCAGATGGTGGCGGCGTAATAATAACAAATTGGATTATATTTTAGAAGATATTTTATGTATCGAGAAACATGACAATCCCCTCGCCCCCGGATCTAAGACATAATACAAACGTTTTCCCTCTGTTTCTTTTGATATGCGTTCCAAACTTAAACTAAAGCGGCCAGTACGGAACCCGCGATATATAACCTCTTACAGTACCTACAGGGTTTAACGAAATTAAACATTACAATAACCCTTTAGGTAATACATAAATTCAACCATAATCTCTTTTGGGGTGGTCAGAAGCATAGCTACAACTATATTAATTAACTGTCTTGCAGGCGGTGGTAGCGAGGCTCAAGTTTATCATATTGAAGGTGTCAAGTCGGAATGACGAGAAACATAAGTTAAAATAAGTTATCAGAAAGCTTTATGAATATCGAATTAAGTCTCTTTATCCATCTTAACTATTATAAAACCGTAAAATCATGAGGAATAAAAAGTAGCGGTTCTCTTCATATAAATTTAAATAATATTCGATAGCGCGATTTAAAAACATGCAGCGCCATCTATTGACAAAATTGTTTGTTTGTTTGTTTGTTCGCGCATCACGCAAAAACGACTGAACCGATTTTGATGAAACTTTTTTTGTTTGATAGCTTATGATCTGACTTAAAATCTGGTATATAATTTGTGCGGACGAAGTCGCGGGAAAACACTAGTTATACCTATTCCTGTGATTGTTCTTCTAAGTCCTTATTTATAATGTTGTTTCTCTTGTTATTTTGTAAAACCCTATCTCAATGAATTATATAGGGTCCAACTTAAATGCTGACACTTTTTTAAGAGGATGATCAGACCGTCAAACTGAACAACTTTCTGTATGGTACCAATTTCGAAAGCGCGAAAAAAAATCTGAACTTCCATACAAAACTGCAAACCTACTCGAGCCAAATGTATGGGACAGCTGATTTTTTTTCGCGATTTCCATGTCGGTCCCATAGAGATACTTGATCAGTTTGATGGTCTGATCATCCCCTTAAAAAACTTAAGAAGGACCCTGTATTTTATAAGTCGATCATTCGTTATAGTTCGTACGCATACGCTCTTCTGTCCGTCCTATATTACTGAAGTCTCACTAATCACACCATTTTCAACCTTATTGTTACTGTCGTGAAACTTCTGTAGCAGGACTTCGCAAGTGAAATTGACGTCTGGCGATGTTGAAAAACATTGAAGATCTACCTCGTATTGTTTGTCTTACGGAAATTTCCAAACAAAACATTGCACTCGGAATATTCTAGTAGGTACTCCGGTTTATTATTATTAGGTAAAATAAAGAGATAGTCTTTATTTTACAGATTCCCAAAACCATTCTGAAATAAATTTTGATTGTTAACCCTAAAATCTCCAATTACGTGTAAAAAGAAGACTTTTCGAGAAAAACTGATTAAGGGCCTGTTTCACCACTTCTGAATAAGTTCTTGTTAGCTTATCCGACAGATATTTTGACATAGTTTCATACAAAATATGTCAAACTACCTATCTGTCGGATAAGCTAACAAGAACTTACCCAGAAGTGGTGAAACAGGCCCTATATCTATCAAATTTAATGCAGGCCAATAAAATTTGTGAAATAATAAGATATTGGAGACATTTGAGTTTTTGTAAACGATCAATTGTTATTCAAAATAGGTTTTCAAATATAAGATAAACTAGTTTCGGCAAAAATAACTGATATGTATAGATATTATATATGTAGGATATATTACAAAAAGAATAAAATCAATAACGGAATGTTTGAAATACATGTAAAGCAAATACTAAACTAGAAAATGGAAGAGGCTTTTATATATAAAAGTATATTGCAAAACGGATTTCGGGTTTTTTAGTGGGTTTGTAACATTGAATTAGAACACTATGGAAGATGGGTCCACGCTCAAAAGTGTTAAGTGTCCGAACCAAAAGAAGTGTACAATTCAAAAAGGCACTGTAGTCTCTTTGTTTGGTCTTCTGAGCACGCGCGAGTTCATGATGGCGTACTGTGTTGTAAAAACTACCAAATAAAAGTGAAAAAATGTGATGGTGTATCCTATTTTCAGTAAGCAAACTATTATTTTATCATTTAGAAGCGTTTAGAAGTATCATTTTGTTTACGAACATATTATTTAATTTTTATTTTATTTATTGATTATCTGTCATCGCGTCCGCCATTACGTCTGTCATGTTTGATGTTCATTTTCACCTCAAGTCGAAGCTGCATATGGTAAGCAAGCAAAATTAACCCTTGTGACTAACTTCATACGATTTCAATTGCAATGTTTTCAGTTTGTTTACATTACTATGCATATATCACCAATATTTTTAGAAGGTTAGTTTGGGACACTTTTATCGAGAATTTTGTACTAGACCCTGTGTCCATAGAGTTCTAGGTCGATGGTTTGTAAGCATGATACTGAACAACTTTTCCCAAGGAACATAAATAAGGGAAATTACTTTCCCTGTATTTTCCTATCAATACCCAATTTAATAATAAACTTACCTACTACGTAACAGACTTATCTTTCGTCACATTTCGTAGCGTATAAAAAAATCTTTATCAAAGTTCATTCGACCTCCAAAATAATTATCGGTCGTTGTCTTCGTGTTTACGGAGGTTTTCTGTGAAAAACTTCAATTTGAACTCTTGTAAAATTAAATGGCATCATATTGTAGAGGAATACGGTTCATATTTGAAAGTAAAAATTTCCATGCATTCTTTATTACGCTTTGAGCGTCATGCCACAGAGTAAACAATATGGTCATACTAACCAGCATTTTCCTAGTGCGCGGAAATATCGAATGCTTACAAAGTGGAACTGACACACTTTGTATGCAGTGCGTATACGTATAACTTTGACAGTTCCGCGCGGCTAGGAGGGACCGCTATACATTCCAAGAACATCAGCTGATGAACTAAAAGAAGATAGAAAATTATTGTGATTGTGACTTCATGGCTATTGACACTCAAACACACACGCACGCAAAACCTTCTCAACTGTACTTTTTCAATCGTTTTTCCCCCGACGCAAAAAGAGGGGTGTTATAAGTTTGACGCCTATGTCGGTCTGTCTGTCTGTCTGCCTGTCTGTCTGTCTCTCTGTCTGTCTGTCTGTCTGTCTGTGGCATCGTAGCTCCCAAACGGGTGGACCGATTTCGATGCGTTTTTTCTCTATAAGCTGGAAATATTTTAAGGGATTATATAACCAGACCATCAAATTGAACAACTTTTTCTATGGCACGGATGGCACCAATATCAAAAACGCGAAAAGATAGTTGTTTAGTTTGATGGTCGATCATCCTCTTAGGCCCACTTGCGCCAACCACGGGTTAGCAATTAACTCCGGATAAAATGGCTCTTTCAGTTGTTTTTCTATACAAAAAATCATGGGTTACAAACTTAACCTGGAGTTTATTGCTAACCCAGGTTGGCGCAAGTGGGGCTTAGAATAGTTTCAGCTAATTTTGTTGGACCTTATGTCCATAATAATAAGTACCTATCTCTATCTTTATTTGTACAAAATAAAAGGTTAGATATTTCAACTCAGGGTCAGTATAAGAAAGAGTACTACTACGTAACTCAGGATAACCTAGGTGTGGATCCAGAGTAACACTTTTAGTATTGTTTACCTACTTATACAATGATTTTTCTTTGTTATATTTACCTAAGTATACAGGGTGTAAGGAAAAGTATCATTCACCTTTAAACCGCACGTACTCTACCCATCAAACTGAATAACTTTTGGCAGCAAATCTGTTTTTTTGTACTAGCCTGTTTCATCCCACTGCTGGGCAAAAGCCTCCCCTTTAATCATCCAACCATCTCTGTCCTGGGCATGCTCTGGCCACGCGCCATCGAAGCATCGAATATGCTTTCGAGCAAATCTGTTAGAGCAAAAAACGTCTGCTATTCCATACTAAACTGCAATACCTACACGACTCAAATGTATAAGACAGCCTACGAATAAGAGAATGTATAGAAGTATAAATGAAGCTCAAAAAGTGGCACCAAAAAAATTGTAACGCGTTCTAAATTTATTCTTTAAAAATTGTAACTCGCCGCCAAAACTCATACAAAATGTCATTTTTCATGGGGTGCCAAAAATGATTTCGATTTTGTTTGGAGTTATTCTTCCATATTTATTCTCTTATTCGTAGAAGACAGCAGATTTTTTTGTTCTGGATATTTGCTCTCGTAGTAAAAGTTGTTCAGTTTGATGAGAATATGTGGTTTAAAGATTAATGATACTTTTCCTTACACCCTGTATATATTTGTTTAGTACCCAATAATTGCGCTAACAGAGTATCGGTTGGACGTCGTAAAGTAACTGTAACGTCAAGTTAACATTTCACACGCGCTCTATAGTTTATTTAAATATAATGGAACTCTTGAGTCTTGAGCCATCTCTATTAAAAGCATCGATTTAACGAGCGGAATGAGACGATACAAGCGTACAGTACAGGGGTCTACCCGGACATTCGAACTTCGCAATTGCGTAAACGTTTTCGGTCCAATGTCAACTCTATTACAATGAAGTTCGGACCGAAACGGTCGCGATATAACCAAAATCGAAAGTCTGGGTACAGGGCCAGTTCACAAGGTCTACAATATCTATAGACTTTACATTTTATACCTTTTGCACGCGACTTCGTCCGAGTTTAGTTTAAAAAAGTATCATAAGTCTTAACCCAGAACATAGTCGTGTTCCAAATTTTATCCAAATCCCAAAATTACAAAATGGTCACAAACACCCAAACGTAAAGTCACAAAAATTTGCATTTTCTATTGGACATTGTCACAAAAATTATCTGGTTACATTTGAAGTATCTACCAGAATCAAGCCTGGACTTGTATTATTATGAATTATAATAACAGTAAATAAATTCATTCAAGTTTTAATTTAAGATTAGAGATAATGTGATAATAGATGAGTACCTAGCCAGTTTTGTCACAGATTATTTAATGGCCGCAAAAGAAAAAGGAAAGGACATTCAAAAAGAACCCTTGGGCGATGCGCACCGCGGTCCGAACCGAGCCCCACTACCCATTAGTAATCCTGCTTCTCTTAAAACTCTTAAAAATCTTTTCATTAAATTATTCTTTTCTTCAATTTGTTACTACAACTGTTATTGATCAAAATTCTAAAATGATACTGCTACTATCTGCAGTAACAGCTATTGAAGTAAACCGTTATAGACTATGGTACAGAGTAGGTACCTACAGTCAAAGCCGGCAAATATGGGTCGGAGCTCGCGAGTAAACTCGCCGTGAACCAGGCCGGTAATGAAATAACAAAAGGTGCAACTTGGAGCTTAAATAAACAGATTTTGAGTTTAAAACCCAGCAACTTTTGTTCGTCTAACGTCACAACTTACAACACTTTCGAAGGTGGGCTGTGACCTCGTGGATACTTTTGAGTTTAGTTTCACTATCTATATAAAATTGACTAAAGATGTCGTTTTAATAATTGTTTAATTCAGTCTAGACTGCGATAAAACTAAATGGCTAGTTACCTACTATCTTTATTAAAAATTATGTAATGCTTCCCAATGAATGGTTATTCCATTGCAAAACAGAATACTACTATGCAGTAGGTACCTACCTACCACTATTACTTTTTCAGAGAGATTTTAGATTTTGTGTTTCTTTAATTGTAGTTTTTGATTCTTTTTTTGAAGGGTCTTTTATGACAATTTTTCTTTATCTATACAGGGTCCTTCTTAATATGCTGACACTTTTTTAAGAGGATGATCAGACCGTCAAACTAAACAACTTTCTCTATGGCACCAACATCGAAATCGCGAAAAAAAAATCTGCTGTCCCATACATTTGGCTCGAGTAGGTTTACAGTTTTGTATGGGACAGCAGATTTTTTTTTCGCGATTTGGATGTTGGTGCCATAGAGAAAGTTGATCAGTTTGACGGTCTGATCATCCCCTTAAAAAAGTGTCAGCATATTAAGTTGGACCCTATATATAATTTTCATTAGAAAAATGTGTTTATGTGTGTATCTGTTGGGTACGTTTTACAAAATCTTTCCATACGATGAAATTGTTTTCAAATATGTAAAAAAAATTTCGAAATACATATTATTCTAATGGATTTGCATCTGGTGGTCTAAAAAATTTTACTACGTAGACGATTGGAACAAAACTAAAATCTTTGTGGACAATTTTTGTGAATTCCCAAATTTGTAGACCAAAGAACTAGATAAAACATCGCAAATAGTTTGTCGCAAGTCGCACGAGCTACGGAAGTTACGGTGAGCGGTGCGGAGTGCGGAGTGGCCTTGCAGCGTCGTCGGCCGCGCGCCGAAGGTGAAAGTCTTGACAGGCCGCAATTATTGAACCTCGACCCGGCGGCTATCGTCATCCTTCAATATTCGGGTTACTCGTTACTGCGGCCGGCCCGCATAGTCTGCACCGCACAGCGCAAAAGGCTCCCGACTTCCGCATTCTATTCGCCCAATCTGAGAATACATTAATACTGCAATTGAGGGCGTTAAAAGTGATAAACAAACAGTTTTTGATGTTACATTTTAATAAATGTTTGCTTCTTACTTGTTTAGCGAGATAAATGTTCATCATAAAGAAGATACACTTTATTTCGACGTTCTCAAAGAGCTCTTTCGTATTTTGTAAAGACCTGTTTCTAACTATTGTTTGTATCTATCGCCCTCAGGATCCTTTGGAAAGACTAGTTGTGTGTGCCTCCTGTTCGTTTCTAAACATTATATCTGTAATTATAATCTTAATGTAATAGGGGATTACAAATAAAATAATAAGTGTGTCAGAAAATTATTTTTATAACGACCACAACTAAAAGAAGCGGATTGCACCTTCACGCGTGATTGACTACGATCTGAGGGTCGGCCTTTTGTTTATTACAGGAACTCCCCTGATAGAACTCTTATGTTAACGTATTAAGATTTATAATCGTCTGGTTTGCGGGTTATTGTATGCGGATCTAACTATAGCAGCTGGTACATTTGGCTCTTATTCAAATTTAAATGTACTGCTATATTGAGTGCAGTTTTATTCAAACTTCTTACGAATTCGATTACTATGTTTTCTTAGCATAACTAGACATTATGGCATCTTACGCGAATTTATATGAATAATTTTTGTCGGTAATAGAAACAAATAAATAAGCAGTAAAAGGCGTACTTAAGGGCTCTCATCTCCATATTAATTATACTGTTCAAATAATTACCAAAGTTCAGTTTAGAAATAAAAATCTCGTTTTATAGTGAATATTCATGATCATTACGCTATATGTATACGTAGATTTGATGAGTATACAAAGTACCCAAAATGTTATTGGTTACCTCTACATAAAAGCTAACAAAAAACAATGAAGCAAGCTAAAAATCTAATGGTACACAACATTATTGTTTGCAATAAGGAATGGGTATTTGGCATATTCTGAACAGCCACCTTTCAATTAATAGCAGGTACCCGAACTCTGTCCAGTGTAGTGGAGTGGGCCACTCCGAGTGGCCCACCCATCAGTGGACACAACACCCGCCTCGTAATTGAAGCATGTAGGTATCTTTACGATAGATTCCTTCACCGAAAAGCTAGTGGTGTTACAAATAGTACCCGAAATACTAGCATATCCACTGCGGTACCAGTGACCTACCAGAAGTATATTGTACTAAAATAATCGATGTGAACAAGAAGTGCAAGTTCAAAAACATTATATTATGTTGTATACCTATTATGTTAATATTATGCTAGCTTGTTTATAATCTTCCTTATCGCAGAATTTTTATAGCTGATTTTCTTAACGCACATTGGTTGACGTTGGTTTCCTTTTGTTACCTAGTTGATCTTTTGCGATTAATAAATCGATTTGTTACACATAAAGCAGTATGTAATCGCAATGTCAAGGCTTTTATAGCACTTTAAAGATTTCATTGGTTATATTAAACATTCATACTCATTAAAAGATAGCTGGCTTCCAACTAGAACTTTTATATGGAAATATAATTTGATTGCCATATCGTTTGCATTAAATTCATACGTATCTCCTAGTCGTGACGTCAAAAGAACATCCAGCGGTATTTATATTATCTACCTCTATTCTTCTTGTTTGTAAATCTTTCAAGATTGCGGCATTCTGGGTTTAGATTAGTTCCAATACATCAATGGCTACAAATTTATTACCCAACGTAGTGAATTAGACCTTTTGCCTGCCCATAGAGGTAGAATGGTTATTTTTAGGACATTAGGACATCCTATTTACAGCTTTTTAGTATTATTATTGGGAGATATAATTGCATTTGTAATGGTTTCGATAGCTCTATTTCATTGTAACACATTTGTTTTGAAACCATGAATTTAATTATCATAACAAAAGATAGGTAACTCCCAAATGTAATCACGCTCTGTCTGTATGGCCCAAGAACATTGTAAATAGGTACAAGTAGTACAACATTTTTGGTATGGCCTACGAGAAATAAAGAAATATTGACGTGTGTCTCTCTGTCACTTGGCGTACGATAGAGTGAGCGCGCAAGACGGTTTTCTAGTTATTTCGCTTTGTCGTTGAAATGATTTTCCTTCATCTTTAATAAAGTTTTATTTGATCTGTAGTATGCTATCCATAGCAGAAAATCGGATCCGAAGCGCAATTAGTTTCTTAGAATAGATACATTTAACATTACCAAGATAATGTCTTAGTGATTACTCGTTTAACTTTGTGTTCAAAGCCTTGAATAACAATTGGGCAATATTTTTGTGATCGCACGCTATTGTCTTTGCCCGTTCAGTTTTAATTTGTACTTGTACTTTGTTATAAATTTTCCGTTTTAGTGTTGTGGATTTTATTTGATTGAATGCTTCCTTTGGTGTTATAATGAGCAATATTCTGTTGGGACTGTTTGAAAATGTTTCTATCAACGTCATATTTTGCCATCATTTCATTGTTTAGCAGAAGTCATAAAAAAAATTGATAAACCTGGAATATAACTTATAGTAATGTCATTACCTAATTGGAAAATAGTTTGTTTTGTTTCAATTTCTGTTAAGAGTAATTAGTTAATTGATTGGCAACGAAACAACAAATACCTTAGCCTCATTTAGTAGGTGATTAAGCATTCAAAAAAGGTCAGATCTACTGACACCCTATAAATAAAAATTATCAAAAAGGCACGCGGATTACAGTAAAGATAATGAGGTATCCTTTCCAAGGAAGGGGAGTAGCTAGGGACGCGTCCCCGCCTGCGCCCGTATCACCAAGCATGAGTTGTGAACGTTCATCGTCCCCAGTTTGGCGCGAGAAGCCGACACGAGTGGATGTCTCGACCGCTAGCTTTCGATTTAGTTATGTACCGCTGTTTGGACAAGTGTTAAGTTGATCGTTTCATGTGATACAGCTCGTTGAGGTTGCCATTATGTTTATTAACTGTTCGATTTTTAAATAGTTTGGACGATTAATTAACGGATTTTGTGTGTGTGGGTTTTTTTTGTAACTTGACATCGGGATTTATTGTGTTATCGGATTGTTTGTGGATCAGGTAACTTTTTTAATTGTATTGTTTAAATAATTGATGATTAACTTTAAGTATTAAGTAAAGGTGTTATTGTATAAAATGTTGTTACTTCTGTGTTTTTGTTAAATATTTACGAAAGTCTACGTAACAAGAACAAAGAAATCATATATTATGGAAAAAATCGTATACGACTTGTTAAAAATTTTAATTAACTTATCAATAGTCCAATACATACTTATATAAATAAAATTTAAGTGTTAAATGAAATCCTCTTTTGAAACTTAGCTTGAGTTCTTATTATGTATATGTATAGAATAGATAAATAACAAAGATACAGATACGTAATATAGCAACGATAATGATATAACATGATTACTGTGATCTTCTTCATATTCTATACTGATTGAAAGTTAAGTTATAGTGGATTTCGTTATAATCTACTTCTTTGACTTTTTTAAAGAATTATTTTACTTATAACATTATAATATTTTGGATCATATTTGGATATTAGATAGACGAACATAATCAATCTTTTAAAAATTTCAGTATAAATTATGAATATGAACAAAAGCTTAGCAATTGGTTACCTACATACCTAATAATTATAAATATAAATCGTATATTTTACTTTTTCTTTAAAATTATTACACAAAATTAATTGTATTGTGATATGAACAGCTATAAGTAGGTATATAATTAAAACGGTCTAAAATATATCAAACACTTTCTAAAAAAATCGTCACTTACTTACATCATTACTTTATTGAAGACACCTTTTTTAAATGTCTACCTGACTGGTCGGTCCTATTGTTCACTGTTCGTTTTTGTTATCTCTTTCTCTCTTCTTGTGAGTGAGGAAGAAAGAATGTCGTTCCTAGTTTCCGACCCTAATCTGTGATTTTCAGAATTCAATTTTAATGTGAGACAATCGTATATAATTATTTTAAAAATACCGGATAATATTATCATAATTAAATATATTTGAGTAAATTTTATGTTAGAAAAGAAAAGTTCTTATCAATGGTGCCGCAGTTTAAGTACCTACTGACTAATTTTCAAACCTAATTAGTATAATAACAGTCTAATCATTGCAGTACCTCAATCTTGAACCTGCTTGGACTTGACCCGCCCTAGTACAAACAACTATGTTGTACTGTACTATATTCTTACAAGGCAGCCAGTTTATCATGACACCTCGCTCTGATGGCGTCACTACTATCAATATATAAATTTAAACAACTTGTAAATACAATAAATCGTATATAAACATTTTTATATGTCGTATACTAAGCTGTTGTAAAATTATATGCCAAGGAAAATATACTGTACATATTTTGGTCAGCTAAGAAATTAATAGAAAATATTGCTCAAGTGTCAAGTTAAATTGGACATGGCCGTACACAGGGTATATGGTATTCGTAGGGACATGAAACTGATATCTATTCAACTTGGTGATTTATTCATTCGGACCGGAGTAAATTTACAAGCGAAGCTTTTCGTTTCACCCAATTTTGGCTATAATTTGATTTGTTGTCTTTTTGTACTGTATTTTGTTACAGTTTGGTATAGGATGTTGAAAAACTTATTGACAATAATAATAATACATATATAAAAAAGCTTAAATAGTAAAGAGTAATAACAAACAATATGCTATTTAAATTGATAATATTATATTAAATTTAAATGAAAATTCACGGGAACTTCAAATGAAAATATCCAATATGACTTTGAATAGATCGGTACACCATAAATTTATTTTGATATTATAATATATTCGCTACGTAAAATCTGGCTTTCATTTTGTCTCCTCAAGTTCTCACCAACAAAGAAAAAACCTTTCCCGAATTTTCAACGGAAAAATTTGAAGTTTTGTATGTCAATACAGTAGTGTGACAAGGATAGATAGATATTGACTGTAGTGTATCAGTACAGTACAGCATAGTGTAGATTACACTATAATATCCAAGTTTACATTCGTGGGAAACGTGCCAAGAGCGTTCTTAGAGGTAGGTAGCTTTGTGTAACTGTAAAATTAGGAATCGTGTTAAATAGTTTGGAGTTAACAGGACCTCTTTGGCTAAAAACTAAATGTCTTCCTGCATAATAAATAAACATCACTTACAATGAATATTAATAATTTCAAAAGTAGTACGAATTAAAAATTTTTTCATTGTTTCCATTTATTTTCTTGTTTTGTGTCGCACCTTGGGACATGCTTATATTCAGTAGTTTACGACGACAAGCTGATGATGATGGGCTTTTATTATTTAATACCTAGGACTAGGACTGTACATACTGATAAATTATGTAAGTTAAGTATCTCAAGTTACACAGTACTAACCAAAGTGAGCAAGAGAAAATCAACAACTTTATTAGGTCATGCATACTTTGCCGAGGCCATGAAAGTATATTGTGATGTTTTACAAACCCAAAGTTAAGCCTAGTATGAAGCGAATACAATCTAAACGTTTACTATTTTGTATGTAAATGTTATTGACTACTATATCAATATTAAACCAAACCGACTCGGCCAATAACTTTAAAAATCGCGTCAACTCTGCCACCATTATCCTTGATTTATTCGTTTTGCCTCGCTCATTGTCTGGCTCAGCCTATCAACGTTATGCCCTCATATACAAACTGTATACTCAAACATACACTCCGTATATGTGTTTGATATTTTAAGGGGCGGTTGAGGCTATTAGACTGGATTACTTTTGCTGCAGAAGCAAATCTCGTAATGAAATACATATTAAATATGCGTTCTCAAAATATGTGTAGGTATACAGATATAATATAAATTATAATGGAAAATATAAAGTAAAACAAATAATAAGGAGTTTTCTGACAGCTAGTCAAACCTAGTACAACATACCGGCGATAGATGGCGTTGACAAGAGAGAGGTCCGAAGACGAATATTTTAGGCTAAAAAGTAAACAAAAATGCATGTCACTGAGTCAGACGCATCCGTTGACGAAATATATGTTCATATTTTGCTGCTTACTTGAAAACGCAAGTTCTTATTAGGTATTTTATTTGTATTTTATTATCTGCAAGGTCACTCACCCCTGTCTCGTCATCGCCATCTATTGAGCCATTAGGAACTATTTTTTCTTTTTTTAATTTCTTTCGGAAAATCCCTCATTAAGTTAAGGTAAGTCTAGATTCTCAAAGTCTTCGTGATAAATGGCTAAGATTTAATTTTATGGTCGTGGTGGACAATCTATCGGGTAACGGTGATTTTAGGTATAACAAATACGTAGGCATAGTGAAACCCTTTATAAGAGCATTCAGTAAATGTTTTAAATTGAGTGTGAAGTATTATGTTTTAGTTTCAAAAGTCTATCAGGTACCTTTTATACATAAATTTCCATAAAATAATGTACATTTGTAGAACCCATAAGTTTAACTCAAAGGCCTTACGTTTAATATCAAGGCCTCATCGATATTTTATTAACTAAACAAGTATAATTATCAAGTAAATCAAAGACAGTGTAGACTGCATTATAAAGGTATACTTCGTCAATTACCTCGAGAACATTTACATCGACGCAGACTTGTCTCAGTCTAGACGGATCTTAATTATTTGTTGTGACCTAGAAAGGTACAATGGTCTGATATCAGTATAACTATACTACTCGCTAGGTTTATTCATATAACTTCAAGCCATTTCCCACTTGTTTTTAAGTTTGATCTTTTAAGTACATCGAAGGTGTTACTTTTCTACCATTTTATCCGACTTGGTTGCCCTTCATCTATTTTTTCCTTATGATCTTCTGTATACCTACAGTTGTATTACAAATATTACGTCGTTAAATATAAGGAAACTTTGTATCAGGTACCTATTAAATAAATCATTTTTTTCATTTTGGATGAAATTTTTCACGTGTAATATTCTCTATTGTATCTCATTTCATTTGCATTTTGAAAATACAATTATTTTGAATGATAAATGCTAAATGACTTGTAGGATACCATTTTAATTAAATATTTTGTTTTAAAAACAGATTAAACTTTAAATAAACGTGTGAAATTTAATTTGCATACATACATACCTTACAGTAGACTATACTATAATATGTTTATTATATAACTATGACGTTAATAACAGACATGTGATATTTAATACCCTCTGCTCTTTCACATCTTGTCATAATATCCTTGTAACCAGTATTTCTAACATTTACATTGATTATTATTATAAATCTTAGACTTAATTTGTTTTATAAAATAGTTGAAAAGTGTCAGTATAATAAAATGGTTGTCGTGACAAAATCTTGATATTATTATCAATCATCATCAGTTATTTAATCATATAAAATGCATTTACTTACATTCATTTACCATTCATTGTATAAATTACCATGCAGATTTATTTATATTCGTGTAGCACCATTGAAAATATTATATGCATATATCTATCGTACAGACTAAATATAAAAGTAACTAAGTATGAGGCGTTTTCCAAGGTCAGTAAAAATAAAAATCTGTAAATGGCGTTAGTAATTTGTAGGTTAAAAGGGGTTGGTTGTCTATGACTTGTTTATTGACTGACTTTACATTGTCTTGTGTTGCCAGTGCTAAACTGATTATTTCATTTGTTTTCATTATTAAAAAATGCTCCCTAAAATATCTAGAAAACCACGGAACACTGTCGATATGATAGCAACATTTTTAACATTGTTTGTTTGTCCTTTTATTTATTTTTTTTAACATTGTATTTGTAACGCCATCCAGTGTCACTTAACTTTTTCTTAAAATGAAAACGCTTCTTAGGTAGGTACCATAATGCTGAACGTAAGTTTCCCCAAAATGCCACAATTTGTTTTTTGCACCATTCCTCACGGTCCTTTACTAATCTGATCCAATGCGAGCCCGTCACCCTCACAATTTGGTCGCCTTTTATACTTACCTATGCTTTATAAGTTTTAAACTACATAAATATTCTAAATAATTTTCATACTGAATATTTGGTTAAACCTTATTTGAAACCACACCCACAACTAAATTAAATATTTGTCGGGACTCGAATCGAAACCTACGCTTTAGATCTGTAACATTTTACAAATGGGCATGCTACATCCCATATTTAAAACAAATTATGGTTGAGCCAATAAGCTTTTTTCCGAAAACATGAATGTAGACAATTTTTTATTAGATAATCAAGGTTTAACTGAAATTGTTGTAGCAGGTAACGTGTCATTTTAGGATGAAAATGGACATAAAAATTCCTGAGTTATGTAATAATTTACCTAAGTTATGAAATTACATTAAAAAATACGCACGCTAATGCAAACTATGCAGACAATAACTTTATTTTTTAATACTTGACAAATTAAAAAGTTTTCGTCCCAAGGTACAATATTACAATATGTTATTCGTCACTTTTCCTATCTTGATGCGTCAGAAACTCAGAAGCGTACACAAAAAGCTACCCATTACGTTCGGTAGCATTTGAGCATATCAGTGGATTCATGCCCACAGCTCGTGTGGGACAGAGAAAAGAAAGTGCAGGTAGTGTAGCCATAGCCTCGAGTCGGCCCGAGCGAGATTTATTAGATCGTAACAGAACTCGTGGGGTCGCCAACACCCGGCACACTGTCGACGCGCTTTTGCCACGAAAAAAAATAAACGTTCGGATTTCAAATTGGTTATGAAAAAGTAAAAAGCAAAGAGATCTTCTATATCTGAGAAAGGCTGATGAAGGAATATACCTACTTAATCTTATACTCTGAAAGCGAATCCAAGATAAAAAAATTCAAACAAAAGAGCCTCTTTTTCAGATTCAGGATTCGATTTCAG
The DNA here is from genome assembly GCA_963693445.1 of Agonopterix heracliana. Lineage (NCBI taxonomy): Eukaryota > Metazoa > Arthropoda > Insecta > Lepidoptera > Depressariidae > Agonopterix > Agonopterix heracliana. Next base: position 12,998,711 of record OY856324.1, read on the forward strand.
AGTATAGGAACACTTAAGAATAAAAAAAAATAATTGTTCTTTAAACAGGTTGTATATACAATATCACAAGATCATAGTCTAAATAACTATCTTAAAACAATAAAAGTGTGCTCAATGGCAGCTGCCATATTCCTTGTTTGCTCAGCTGTTGCTGTGTTATCGTAGAAAGAGAAGGCACTAGAAGGAAGCACGTGTCTTGTCATATCACTCGGTAAGAGATGCACATAGCAAATTCGCTCTAGTTAAAAAAGGAGACCGCTACTTATTGCTGTCCTTATCGACGTATCCACTTTTTTGTACTTCGGCCATCTGACTCCAAAATGTCACTTCATATAAATTGTATGGGACAACCACCTGACTCCGAGATGTCACTTCATATAATTCGCTATCTCATACCCGGTTACACTGATAATCGGTCTACTAGCGTAAGCGAAAATTTTTTCGTCTATGTGTGTTATGGATTTTTGTGAATTACCTGTTTGTATTTGGTATCAAGTTTAAAAATTTTGTTGATATTATCTAGAACACCATCATTACCAAACTTTCTATTTATTTCCTTGGTAAAATTATTGTGGATATTATTATAATCGGGATAAACATTTTTGTGTTAAAGAGTGTACATGGATATAGAATGTGCTAGCATTTCTCTGTATTTCACATAAGTTTTCATCTTGAAACTGAGCCTGGATAACCTGTAAATAGCCGTTATAGAGCAAGACCACGTACCGTATAACGCTTTTTAGATAATAAGATTGCTAAGGAACGTGCTCAATCCAGACAAAAATCATTTCTTTGCAACAGAAAAATTCTAGGTTTTATAAAAGTTCAACGTGATCGAATAGTTTTTACTTTCAGGATTTTCTAGTTATCTACACGATTTGAATCTCGTCATTCTTGTAACCCGAATTTTCATTATAACTTCTCAATGTAATTGAGAATATTATAAGTACCAAAGAATAAACAAGTGTTACGCAACTAAATGCTCAGTTACTAGGTCGTAACATTTTCTATCGCAGAATCTGGAAACATTGTTAAATGTCAAGTGTACTCAATGCCACTTGTTACACTTTTTGGGTTTCCTCTTTGTAGTTGAGGTCTAGCCCTTATTTTAAGAGTTCACTTATGATTTCTGTTTTCCGCTTACACTCCGTGTTGTTTTGATGTATCATACATATTATGTTAATATGTGACGGCGACGACGTAATTGATCTAGGTACTGCGTATTTGTGTTCTTAAAAACATCTCTTCACATGACTTTTGTTTACTCATGTTTTCTTAAGTACCTAAACTAAATGTATTTCCTTTTATAGAAATATATAGCATCAAGTCCTTAAATGATCAGCAAGCGATAATATACAATCTGACGCAAATTTACCCAATAATGAGTCCTACAGTAGGAAACAGGGAAAATGTTATCATTTTCCTTTTACCTTAGCACCCAGAGTTGAATGGATGATTTTTCATTTTCTTTAACTTTGTTTTCTTTTGCCCACAATTGTGTTTCATTAATTGTAGCTTTCTTGCCTTTTGGGTAATTTTTGTTTTTGTCAAGATCTCGCCTGTGTATCCTGATTTAGTCCCGAAAACAATGAGAGCGAGTCATGGTTAGTCAGAAGTCAGCAGCGGCTAAAATGACGGCTCGTGCTACGTCACCCGTTTCCTCTCTACGCGTACGTAGCCGTACATGAATGACGCAATTGGCTTTTTCAATGTCTTATCTACAGTGAAGTATGTTGTCATTCGTCGAGTGATCGCCGCGCTGCGCACACGTCGCTCACGCTCCACAGTTTATTTTTGTTTCACTTGTGTCTTTATACCTTTTCATCGTCGAGGACAAAGTGGCGAATTGCGCGCTGTGTTGTGCCAGTGTTTTGAACTTTGTTTGTGACATTGAGTGAACCATTTTAATAATTAGGTCTCGGAATATCTTCTACCATGTTGATGTCAGGGTTTTTCATCTTATCCCCAGATTTATCTTTCAGGTTGGTTCAGGTTTTATTTAAATCTTATAAAGTTGTTTACTTTATCTCGTTCCTTTGAAGTGATTGCGAATGGAGAGCGGATAACAAGTTGTGAACCTGATTGGCCCGTTCAGCCGTTAATGCATTGTTCTTTGACCTAGTACATTGCGATTGTGAAATAATTAGGGTTTCTCCTTGGTTTGTTAACATTCTTCGAATGATTTGATTAAAATAAAACGGTCCAAGAACATTATCGTGTACAGTAGGTTGTATGAGTGAATCGGTACGATATTGTTAAAAATATCTTTAACCATTTAGGGAGCGAGCGGGTCGGTTACCTACTTACTTTCCGATAGCATTAATTTGACAGTATTTCGCACTACTTTTGCGCAATTTTCGTATCGCTAATGAATGCTAATATGCTCCGTATGATTGTTGCAGAATGACACCGCAAGAGGAGAGGGAGAGCGCGCGGGGAGCGGAGATCGCTGACGCTTTCGAGGACGACATGTTCGGGCCGTCTCGCACCGAGCCCGCTGCCAGGCCCAAGCTCTCCATGATCTCGGCCCGCCTCCGCGCGAACGAGGAGCGTAAACGGGTCATCGAAATCTGCTCACAGAAACTAGAGAACATCGAGGACCCTGCGCGTGACCTTCGCCGCTCCGTTTGCATAAACAACACATACTGCAGACTAAGCGAGGAGGCGCGCAGGGAGAAGGAAGCCAGAAGGCGTCGCGCGAGGGAGGAATGCGATGACTCGTGGGTCGGGAAGAAGGCTCGGCGTGCGGTGGAGGACGAGTGCCTGGCGCTGCTGGACGCCATCCCGGAGCTCGGGGACGCGAACCTCGGGTGCGCACAGCTGGCGCGACAGATGCCGCGGCAGGACGTGCCCCTGCTGCCCGCCGGGCTACTAACGGTGCTCGACTCATGACCGCGCCGCACCGCACACCTCCACACTCCGCTGTGAGGCGAGCGCTCCGAGTGAGGCACGCTCGCGTGGCCCGAATGCAAGAGTCGCTGACCGCGTTACCGGACACTGCATTTCGAACGCGCTCGACAGCAATATGTGCTCGAATATTTCGCGTAAAGTGCCCGAGTGGACGCGTTCGGGAAGGCGCTCCAGTTTGGTGGCCTCGGTCGCCGGACGAGATGTTTATAATTTTGTTACCCCGAACGGACATTTGAACGTTTAGCCAATTCTTTGTTATAGAAGAGTACTTACTATGTTAGCGTGTTTTTTATTATTTAGTGAAAGTTGCTCAGGCGCTGCCGACGGGCGCGGTCCAATTAGTGTTCAACGATTATTTTTATTATCGAACAGAGGACTTGCAAGTGGGTTTTGTCCACCATGACGTGATGCCGCCTCGCGCTGTGGTGGCGTGGCGATGGCGCGGTGACGTACCAGAGATATAGTGAGCGAGTTATGATTTATGATGAAGGAGCATAGTTGTAAGCGATAGTTATGTTACATTATGTACTATAAATAATTAAATGATAGTGATTAAGAGATAGTGCAAAACGACTGGGAACGGCTGCGCAGACGCTCATTATTATTTCCTCGCTTTTAAACTCTAGTTAGTATTATTTTCGTGCTGCCTTATGTGAGATCAGAATATTATTTTAAGAATACGGCCGTGGACTGGAGTCGACGTCGAACACACATCGAACGCTTCGAAAGTAAAAGTAAACGACAGAGATTACGCCTTTTAGAAAAATGCCAATCAAACAATCGACGCGTTACGTCGTACGTTTGACGTAATTCCTTATAAAAACAAGAAACAAAAAGGTTCATAATCATATGGAAGTTGTGATGTGCGTTAGTCGTCGGCAGTCCATGAGATCTTATTTGTACCAATACTCGCGTCTGGCACGTTGGCCCAACCGGCCAACGTTTGGCCAAGCATAGCATTTTATTATCAAGTCTGAGTTTTAGTTTGAATGAGTTTTGTTGAACATTTTCGCTTTAAGTTTTATTTATGCGTCTTTGTTTTAAAATGTTACCTTATGTCACCATTTTACGCTTTGTTACCATTTTGATATTTGGTTGTTTGAACTATTTCAATGATTACTTCTCATTGATGAGTGAATGTCGTGTCGGCTCTAGTGTCATTGTTAATTTTAATATATTTAGGGCAATCAACATCTTCAAACGGAAAGCGTGCAGGTTGTGCAATAAGTCTTGTAAGTGATTAAAAGACAGATTGCGCAACTCGAGTGAAGATATTGCCAGTTCCTTTTCTTTTGAAATCTTAATTGTCGCAAAATATATTGGTAGTAGCCCGTTTCGCCCCCTCTGAATAGTAAATAGGTACCTGGACGAGAGCGGGGGTGTGGTATGGCGTTGTGGGGCGCGGGGAGGTGGCGCGTGGGGGTAGAGGTACCTAGGTCGGGGGTGGCGAGGGGAGGGGAGGACTCCGCACCGTTCCCAGCACTCCTGTGATATTAGCCTAGCCTGTGTGTCGTATTTGTGCTAGTTTCCCCAACCGACTCGTTTGGACATCGCGCTGTATTAAAAAAATGCTTTGAAGTAATTGATTCCTTTTCTATTGTCCATTTTATACGGATTAACCGGATTTTGAAAAAGTCGTTTGACGAATAATTGTAGCATTTAGAAATTGTTGTCATCGTAATGTGAAAGTAGACATCTTTTGTTTTTATAATTTGATACCGAATTTGTATGTAACATTGGATAAATCATGAATTAACTTAGTGCTTGTACAATTACTTGCCATCTCCCTTTATAGGGGATGATGGAGGTATATTAAACTATGTCAAACACAAAATTTGTTCATTAGTTGTTAAAAGATTGAAATTACTACCTACCAAATGTATTTAAACAAAACGCACATTATAATATATAAGTAGTTTCTTTTTTCATCAAACTCAGAGCATCAGAAGTCACGTTTGGTCCGCATACATCGGTGTGTTATGAAAATAAGTAGAGTATTTTAAACAAGCGAATGAATGACCAAGCCTTTACAGTTTCATTGCGTTTTTTCGACCAAAATGGCTTCTAATGTTCTTCATAGAGAAAAGTTAGATCATCGATATCAGAAAACAGTAGATGTAGATGTGACTAAACGTATCTGTTATTCATGGAATGCGTTCGTGCCACCGGCACCGCCCCGTGAAGCAGGTGTGCGGGGTTCATGACGTTGCTTAATTTTAAAATTTATTGTTGTAATAATAAAAGATAAATTTGCCTGAGAGCATTTTTTTGCTGTTATCCAGATTTGTCTTTTAAATTTAGCAACATTACAGTGCAGGTGACCAATTTAGGACCTACCCTATAGAATATATTTATAATGTTCTTGGGACCGACACTTTTAAACATTTTTAAATTTTGATAATAATGTCAAATAGATTAGAAACACCCTCTTAAATTATTGTGTTTTTAGATATCAAACGCGGCTTCCCCTAGAAGTTTTAGTCCCATCTACTGTCTTTTGATATCGATGTATGAAATTTAGATAAAAACCATCATACCGAGCCTCTTTTATGTTTTCTGCAAATTTATGTACCTACCTACCTACAATTAGGGCCCTTTCATTTCGTTCTCTTTACGTCTCCTTCCTTCTGCTTGACAATGAGTGAGATAGGTTTACTCTTGGGAAAATTTGTAAATGAATAGAATCTCGTTAAAAAAACAAAATAGGTAACTTTGCAAATTTTTTGAAGTCACAATGTAGGTACTGAAATATTTTGGGACTAAATTGTATCTGGAAAAGATGTCATTAATAAAATTAAAACTGTTATTACAATGTGTTGAGATTCAGAGACATCTTTTGAACATTAGCTTAGTTTACATGGAGAAAAATATCTAGTTGTTTAAGTGACAACTATTTATTTTAACAGACTTTACTTAGCAGACTGCCAGAAAATTTGTAGCTGTAAATCTAATTCGGCTAGAGACTTATAAATCGTATTATAACACATTTTCAAAAGTTTGTAAAGTCTGCTAATATAATAAATAATTCTCACATTACCTACTTTTTCTCCGTGACTAAGGTCGAATATTTAACATTCCTGAGTTCGAACTTTGACTTAAAAACGTCTCTGAATAAAGGCCTCCGCTCATTGCAGCAATATTATCGCTGCGATTTTGCGATAATTGTTTCCAGTACATTTTGTATGGGGACGCGCGCGATCCTACACACTGCCGCGATATTATCGAGCGATAATGTCGCTGCGATTTTGCGATAATTGTTCTCAGTACATTTTGTATGGGGACGCGCTCGATCCCACACACTGCCGCGATATTATCGCAACCTGACGCAATCTCTTTCTACTACATTCAGTGAAGGGCGCATGCGTGACGCGAATCGCGGAATCGCTGCAGTGTGTAAGGTGTCGCGATATCGCATTCGATAATATCGCTGCAATGTGCGGAAGCCTAATGTGTCTAAGCAATAGGTATTTTCGGTTATGTAAGCTTAGGAATCGACAGCTAAACAAAAATTACCCGTGGACGGTAGATCAATCCACCGGGTCCACGGGTATTGGGTCAAATATTGTTGTTTATTTGTAAAATTGTGATGATAATGATTTTAAAATTATGTTACGTATATTTTTTGTTTAATTTCCTTTCAAATTATTATTTGTTTTGTAATAAATATGTTTTGTAATAAACATGGCATCGTTTCCAAAGCTTACATCTCTATTACGCATCCAACTTTTGAACTGTAACTGTAAAATGAAACAAAGTTAATAAAACTGTTAGAGAATTAAGAGAGCGTTTGATAAATGTTATCATAATTTTATAATTGTGATTAGCTGCTATTTTATAAATGTTTCCTGTCTTAAGCTAAGAGATGATCATTAATAAATATTAAATTAAAATTTTCATTGTGTTTTGTTTGTTTCCATTAACAAAAAGATCGAAGATAAAAGTAATGTTAAATTGTGTGGAGAATCCATTCTGTATCTCATAGGTAGAGTGTGCTAATTAAAGACTGATCAGAAAAATTTAATCACCTCGCCAATAATATGTTCGGGAATTTATTTTTTTAAAAGTACTTACGAGTATAACTGTGCTCTAAAAATTGACATTTAAAGTCTTATTCGATTGCAGTGCCCCCAAAGCAGGTGTTTTTATTTTTCTGGTCAAATATAACATAAAAAAAGAATTGGGAGGATTTTAGATTGGTTTCTAACTGAATAGGCAATCAAATCAATCAATCAAAGCTATCAAATTATCAAAGCTATGACTTTACCGCCAAATCCAAGCCACAACTCTACCTTCGGGGTAGGTATAGGTACACAAATGATTTGAGAGTAATTTAGTTCTTTGACAAGAAGAAATAAATGATCTATTCGTTAATGGAGTAGACAAATTGAACATACCTCCCTAGACAATATTATTATTTAAAAGAAAAGCGTTATAATTTTTACTTCTCTAATTAATAATAAATAGCTCAACAGATGGCGTTGTTCATCTTTTTTTTTATATGGTCCGTTGCCTATGCGTATACGTATGCGTTGGGTTTCTGGCGATATTAAATAGTTTGTGGTAGTATCAAGTGGCGTGATAGATCGCTAGTTTTTAGCACTCAACAATATTGAATAAGAAACCTAATTCCTTAGTCGCCTTATTCGATACCCACGATAAGATATGGATGATCAATCTTAGCGAAAACCACGCTCTAGGCAAACACAAAACACAAACACAAAAATACAGGTGGAACAAAATACCCTAGTAATAAATATTTAAATGGGTGGTTTAGAGTTAGACTATTAAACTGAAAAATTTTCGCTATGGCCAACATCGAGAAAAAAAATAAAAAATATGTCGTTTCATAAAAAACTGAAGTAACTAGGTACTTACTCATCTCAACTCAAATATATGAGTCACTGTTACTTTGAAACTTTTACCTGATTGAATATAGGAGCTTGAAGCACAGAGATTAATTTCTAGATCATGTCTAAAAATTGCATTTACTTATTTGGTTAATATCCAAAATTTGTATGAAGAGCGCTAACGGTTATATCCTTTTAACACCACAGAATAAATAAATTTTAGTACCTAAACCGCAAAGGCCTGTGCCCTGCAGTGGGACGCATAAAAGCTGATGATGGTGATGATGATAGGAATTCGTAAAAAAGAAATACTAAAAGGATAGGTAAATAATGTGCAGTCAACATCGAAAATAAGAAAACATGTTGAGAATTTCATAACGTTATTGAAAAACAAAAAATTTTAGATAAGTAGTGGCAAGATTTTGTGGTAGAAAAATAAAGTTAAATTAACCTCATTATAAGCTGTCGTTAACCTATTGAGCGCCAGCGACGTCATTCCTGACACCCCGTGACGTTCTGCTTCGACACCGTCAGCATAATCATATCCCGACATATAGTTACAGACAGCCCAACTTAATATGCTGATGGTTTTTTAAGGGTATGGTCAGACCATCAAACTGATCTACTTTCTATATGGGACCAAAGCCGAAATCGCGAAAAAAAAAATACCGCTGTCTGTACATTAGGCTCGAGTAGGTTTGCAGTTTTGTATGGAACAGCTGATTTCTTTTTCGCGACTTCGACGTATGTCCCATAGAGAAAGTTGTTTAGTTCAATGGTCTGCAGCATCCCCAAAAGTACCTATGTAACGCATTTAAGTTGACACTCTGTAGGTCTACTATGAGTTTTCACCGTACTTTACTACTGTAGTAACGTCACCAATTTTGTATTTAATTTCGTACAGCGCTCCTAGTGGTTACGTTGAGAACTAATTTCTGTCATACGAATTGGAGACGTAACTATGACGTAACTACAGTAGTAAAGTACAGGGAAAAATCATGGTAGGCCCTCTGTATGGTAAATGTGCTTGATGCTGTTCGGTAATTTAATATTTGGGTTATCTGAAGTAAAAACACGTTTGAGCCACCACAAAATGGTAGAGCTTCGTGACAGGCCAGAGAGCAGGGAACCGACACAGACCAGCCAGTACCAAGATGTTTTTCAATCATTGGGTACTCTACTAATTTGTTCAAAGTGTATCAAATCATTTGCGGTATTTCCCTCCCTTTAAAACATTATATCATTAAAAAAAATCATTGTTCATTGTCTGTAAATACGTAGTCATAAAGTACTTACGATTTTTTCTTTACTGCAGATTATTTTGGACATTTCTATGTGTTTCCCTCAAGAAACAGCTAATCGTACGCGTACCACTTTCCCTTTTTTGTCGCGACGACGACGAAAAAACGGCGGTCAATAGGTTAAAGATATTTACGTCATCGAATGTATCGTTCACTTTTGATCAATTTCATGTTACTCGTAACTTTACTTGTTTTTGATAAAAATATTCAAGTATTTTAGAAGCATTTGGAAAATACAATCCAGGGCAATTTAAATAACAGATTTACGGCTTGTTAGGGTACAGTGGGTTGCATTACTGCATATAGCAAGCTACACGTGATACGGCTGTATCACGTCTTTTATCTCGTTCGTTCACGTGTAAATAGAGAAAGAGTGTATGAAGGTGTGATAGCGCTATATCACGGTGCCATGCATGCTACCAATGCTGGAAAGGGGTGATTGTATCCATGATACTCAAGACCAAGATGACTAAGTTTGTCGAATGTTTTCAATTTCACCCTATACAGGGTGTATGGAAAAAAAAGTAAGTTTTAGCCTGTCGAATCCCACTGCAGGGCAAAGGCCTCCTCTCACGAATAAGGGTGAGAGGGAGCGGGCCATACTCCACCACGCGGGCCCAGTGCGTGTTGGTGGAGGCAAGTTAGTAGCAGTGGCGGCTCGTCCTAAGGAGCGCTGGAGCGGTGAACTCCCACTCTCAAATGAATTATTAATTAAGTTTTAGTATTACATTATCAACAGTCTCTTTTCATTTAATGAACGACAAACAAAACATAAATTCCTTGTACACTCTTTAAAATAGTCTGTATTTCATTAATAAGTCTGCCTGCACTACAACTTCAGTCCATTTTTTTCATCAGGAGGAGCGCTCGGTGGAGCGCTCCTATGGGACTGACTTTGTTTACAAAGTTAAATACTAAATTCAATGAGTGTGAAGGAGACAATCCACTACGGCCCGACACGTGAAACGAAAGATTTGTACGACAAAATCTGCAAAAATGGAGCGGCGCTCCAGCAGCGATGTTGCCAAACCGTGCAGGCCGGCCATGTGCCAGGGATTCCCAGCTCGGCCCGCGCTGTTGCCGGTTTTGTCAAATTTATAAACAAAGGTGGTTTTTTTCTCTCTGCGCCGTAACACATGTTGTAATAGTTGTGTTGTATTGCATTTATTTAACTCATTTCAAAATGTTTCTATTTCCGTTGAGACGTGCAGACAAGTTTACTTTGTTGCAGTGCAGTGTAAAAAAGGAACAATACAATGTGGATTTCTTAAAGAACTATGAAAAGATGTTAAGAGTTACGGCTCGTATTAAAATCAAAGGGGCCACCGCGACCTGCAATTGCCTTATATCACAGCAATGTGGAACAAAAACTAAAAAAATAAAACCGTGTTTTTAAAGCTATAGGTACCAAATACCGTGGTTGTGTGGTTGAGGAAACGAACATATTGTTTTGTTTTCCGCGTATCTGTAGTGTACCTATTGACGATTTGGCCGAGCGCCTTCAAAAGTCAAAAAACATTCGCAATCTCGGCTTCAATTGGGCGTCTAGATATTCGTAAGAAGCTCGATTCTGTTTTTTTCTCGGATTTGTATTTATGACATTAGGTAAATAAATATAAGTGAACTCCCACTGAAAACTTTCACGAGCCGCCTCTGGTTAGTAGTCACCTTGCTGTCAGATAATTTTCAAGCCGCCAATAGGCCTCTGACCTGGCTTAACGAATAGTTACAACGCCATCTGACGGAACTATCCGAGACCAACTGCTTAACGTGCCTTCCGAAGCACGGAAACGCTCGAGATGAAATACCACTAAACGGTCACCCATCCAAAGACTGACCGGACCTGACGTTGCTTAACTTCGGTGATCGTTTCCAATACCGAAACTCCACTACGCCAACGAGCGCTTGTATTATTAACCTTTAAACCACATAGGTACTCTATCCATAAAACTGAACAACTTTTACTTTGGGAGAAAAACGATCAGAGCAAAAAAAAATCTTTTATCCCATACTAAACTTCAAAACCTACCCTACTCAAATGTATGCAACATCTGTTTTTTTTTAAGTTATTTAGTTTGATGGGTAGAGTATGTGGTTTAAATGTTAATGATACTTTTCCTTACACGCTGTATACAGGATGTACACCTAAATGCGGTAAATCAAACGTTTAGAGAATATTATTCCAAGAGCGAAAATGCGCGCTGCATACTAACGTACTATGGTGATATTTTCAATACTAACCAATTAAAGTCAATGAAATTTTGCAGAAACAATCTAGAAAGAAATCTCTATGCTTCTATAGAGTCAGATTTTCGTTAAAATATACAGTTTCAATGCTAGGATTAATTTAAGATTTGTATGGAAATCTTTGAGGCACTGTAACTTGAAAACTATACACTTTAACGAAAATCTGACTCCATACAAGTATAGAAATTTGTTTCTAGATTGTTTCTGCAAAATTTCATTGACTTTAATTGTTTAGTATTGAAAATATCACCATAGTACGTGTGTATGGAGCGCGCTCCGAATAATATACCCTTAAGGGTGTTTCAGACTAAACTAAAAAACGTTAACTATGGAATCAATTTAGAATTCGCGTAAATGCGATGCGCTGGCTGCCGTTTCATATAATACATTTTGGTCTAGTAGCTATTGACATTTTCTATTATAAACAGCAAATTTTTTTATTTCACGATTTCTATTTTTGCTCCATAGTAAAAGTTATTCAGTTTGATGGTCTGAAGCCCCCTGTTCGATATGTACCTAACGCTTTTAATTTTACATCCTGTACAGAAAGAAATCAAATGAAAACCTACCTACTAGATACCTAGATTACCTACCTTAATCATTCTTTACTCATCCATTTTTTAGGGTTCTGTTCCCAAAGGATGAAAACGGTTGAAATTTTCACAGTATGTGCGTTATTATGGCGGATTTGCTAACAAATAATAAAAATGTCAAAAAGTTAAAAATTAAGGGGTCCTCATACATGAAACTAGTTTTTATCAAAGTTTTTTCTACTCGCTCTATCGTAATAACGGTAATACATACAAGCGTCAAACTTGGCGTGCTTATAGAGAAAACTCTACTGTATAATAACAAATAATAAAATCCGGTCAAGTGTGAGTCAGACTTGCGCTAAAGGTCCCGGAGAAAAAAAAATTGTTTTTGTAAGTTGTCTCTTTGTTGTGTGGTGGTTTGGTACGGAACCCTCGGTGTGCGAGTATCCCGACTCGCACTTGACCGGATTTTAGTTTAATTATAATTTCTTCGACTTCTTTTAGCTAGGAAAATAATAAAAGTGTCTCTTTTTCATAAAATTTGCATCAACAACTAGGTAGGTACTAAAACCAGTCCACAGAAAATCATTTTTTAATGCTTTACAACGGTTTATTAAAAATCGTAATTGGAATTGAAAATGCGGAAAAAGATACAGTATGCAAATAGGAGCGGATCTTTCTTTTCCGTAAATTTCGTGTGCGGCCGACTTTCTACAAGTTTCACAGTCAAATGATTGCATAAGGAGCCAGTCTCCGCAATTTAAGCCAATAATTCTGCTACACTTGCCAGACTATCTTGTACTGTACCTATTATTTCTAATCCAATGTTAACCTACCTCTGATTTTGTCCTATAAATTGTTACTGGTGTATTCCTTTAAAGTACCTACGTGTGAATAGGCTTCTCCTGGGTAACCTCGCTACATTTTGGACCCCATCTTTGTCCTGAGGACTGGATTGGGGTCAAGAGAAAACCCATCTGTAATAATAAAAAAAAACAATTTGGAACTATGTAGTTTATTGTTATTTTGTTCAACCGTCAATAAAATAAGAAAAGGGGTTTTAAAATGGGACCGGTTTAATTAGAAGGTAAGCGGTTTAATTTTAAGGTTGCTCTTTTAAGGAGGATATTTATACATTACATAATATGTATCCGCGGCGAATCTTTGTGGCTAGGTTATCCCACTGCAAGCGTCTCTTTCTTGCAAGCATAAGTTTACAATTAGCCATCCCGCTCCAATTGAAAGCAGGATCGCAAAAAAACGTGTTTTTCGTCAATATCTTTGCTCATGGGAGTTTCTAAGCTAAAACTTCTCCTGAATTCACTAGAAATATTTAATGTATTAAGGACAAGAATAAAAAGCTAAATATCAGCAGTTTAATCAAAGTATTGAAAAAACATAACAAAAAGGGGTAACTTTGGGATTTTTTTCTATCGAGTAAACTTAATCTAATCGTGTTATTGAGAACAGACGCCCATCCGCCCGATCCTTAAATAAGACATAATTTAATTTCAGACTTTAAAACACAGTTTAAAACACTTTCGTTTGTGTTCAAAAAACGGCCTCGACGGTATAACAGCGTCTTAGATTGAAAAACGGCTCCTTCGCCTCGGATAGATTTGCGTCCACCCTTATTATGTACCTACTTAGTAGATTTTTTTTAGGGAATGTTGTTGAGTATCGTAAATACACTCACCCTTTTTAAAGTAATGAAACTGTCTGCACTTACACCCTGTATATTGGATGAGATGAGAGCGAGATGTGAATGAAAGATCGACAATGTTCAAGAAATGATTTCTCATTGCCGACTTCCATTAAAGAGACTGCTTCATGAGACCTAGGTACGCTGGATATTTTTAAGTGCATAAGTGTGCGAGCTAAACACATATGCACTCTAAAGGAGGGGTAAGGACCCCCCCCCCCCCTTCCCCTCCCCTGAATCAGATGGAACGGGAAACCGATACGATCAGAGATGGGGCCCTACGCTTCTAATTTGGCTCGTAGACAACTAAATAAAACAATATTAATAAAAGAGGATCCCTTAATTTAAAGTGACGTCGTAAGCTAGGTACCTACCTAATTGCTTAGATCAAAATAAAATGAATGGGTAGGCCTTACGAGAACATTTTATTTTGATCTAAGCCTAATTGACGTTTTATAATATGACAATAACTTTAAGAAAGTTCGCGGTATCTTTAATTGGTTTAAAGCATGCCGCAGGAGTGCCATTTTTGAAACTCATTTGCTGAGCTCAGCAGTTGAAAATTTCAAAATTACTAAGGAGATATGCATCTTTCTACTGCTGATTTGACTTTCAAAAATCGCACTCCTGAAGTATGATTGTTGAAAGTCAAATCAGCAGTAGACAGATGCATATCTCCACAGTAATTTCAACATTTTCAACTGCTGAGCTCAGCGAATGAGAGTCAAAAATCGCACTCCAGATAGAGGTTTTTCACTTCATGTAAAGATGGAGGATGGACAGGTTTTATTAAAATTACAGTTAAATTACAGAAAATGTAGATTTCCTACTCCTTAACATCAAAACCACTGTTAATAATCTTTGAACTTTCATCTTTCTGAAAAAATCCTGCTACTTTTTATGTCTTATATCCATGTCAACGACCCCACCAGACAGACTACCACTTCTTTTTAAAAAAACACTTGTATCATGTCAAAAACCATAAAAACATGCACGTAACTTTAAGTCTTAAAACCCACCGAGTACATTTTATGGGAATTTTATCAAACAATACATCAAGCAAGTGACTCGTTCCACTATTTCCTCCCTGCATTCTATAATCTTTGGATCTATTTGACATAAGGGTAGCAGCCCCTTTTCGCCATACATTGTACTTAACATGGGGGTTACAATCCAACAACCATTTTAATAAGACCTTCTACGGTTAATTTAAATCCCTCATTCGGAGTTGGGTAACTGTGGAAGCGAGAGGGCAGGGGAGATCAAAGGTTTTTGGGCAGATTGTATTGAGGCGATGTGTGATTTAATGGATTGCGAAATAAATTGATTTTGTTAATGGTGTAGTTATTATTTTATTTATTGTTTGTAGTTGATTAAAGGTAGACGTTAATTCTATAATTGTGTGGTCTTATTGAAGTTACTGCCGAAACAGTACGTTACGGTGATAGTTATATCATATACTGATAGGAAAGGCTTAAATAATGTATAATAAGTTAGTTAAGTTATAGATTTAGAACAAGATATCGTGAGGAAACCTACATGCTTCAATTTCGAGGCATGTATTGTACACACTGTCCATTATAAGTGGCGCCGGGCTCACTCCCCGTCTCACTGGACTGGACAGAGTTTCGGTACCTTCTTATAGTGATACGTGGATGTTCTGAGTTTTCAGAATATCTCTGACTACCCCCTCGGGGAATATAGTCGTGAGCATATTCTTAGGTTATAGATTTAGTACTAGATACTCTTTCAACTGGTTGTTGTTATAGACTTCCAACTATGTCATTGGATTCCAAGGGTGAAGGCCTCCTCTCATGAATAAAGGAGAGCCACGCTAGTTCAGTGTAGATTGTAGTAGGTACTGTAGCCGGAGGACTTTCATACCAAAAAGATTACCGATTGCCGTTTAGATATCATTGTAAGGGACTAAATGACTAATATAAAAACCTAAGTCTTAAAGGAGTGCGATTTTTGAATCTCATTGGCTGAGCTCGGCAGTTGGAAAAGTCAAAATTACTATGGAGATATGCATCTTTCTACTGCTGATATGACTTTCAAAAATCATACTTCAGGAGTGGGATTTTTAAAGTCAAATCAACAGTAGAAAGATGCGTATTTCCAGAGAATTTTGACATTTTCAACTGCTGAGCTCACCGAATGAGATTCAAAAATCGCACTCCAGATCACAACCTGCCGTAGAAAAAAATAATTGTCGTTTTTTTTCTATACTGTCATGTTATTCACCTTAGTTCAATACCCATACAAAATAGTAAGACAGTCTAAAGTTGCCATAGAAAGCTATAAGACCTAGTGGGTTGTGATCTGTAAGACTTAGGTTTTTTATATTAGTCATTTAGTACCTTACAACAATTTCTAAACGGTAATCGGTAATCTTTTTGGTAATTAAAAAGTCCCCCGGCCACAGTACTATTGGTGGAGGTTAGTTAGTGGTATACCTACTCGTAGGTACTAGCTGTCAAAAAACTTTAGATCAAATATGACCCGTAATAAAATACTCTTGAACGTTTTTCAATATACATAATTTTGTTTCTTTGTACATTTTCCTGCTTCGCTGGATTAGATAAAAACAGGAGGTACATTCAGACGTAAAATCCAGTTAACTATGGCTCATTAGTTCCTTGGAATTGTAATTTTTCCCATTTTATGAAATAATAGCTAATTGTCCAAGATATTGTGTTTCAACTGCACGCTTAAAAAGAGAGTTGGTAGTTACAACAAAGTTTGTGACCTCCCCAAAAGGTATCCTCGTATTAGAGTACTTTGTAATTTAATACTTTGTAAAGGTATTAGAGTATTTTGCTATGGGTATCGTATGAGGCGACTAATTCTTTCAAACATCGTCAAAATCTAGGACCCTTCTGAATATGCTGACATTTTTTTAAGAAAATGAACAGAACATCAATCTGAAAAACTTTCTGTACGGGACCAACGTCAACATCGCAAAAAAAAAAAACTGGTTTTCCGTACAAAACTGCAATCTTTATTAGGTACGCGACCTATATGTATGAGATAGCTGTTTTCGCTTGTTTTCGCTTTTTGGACATTTGTCCCATAGAGAAGACACACCTCACCTCACGGTCACTTGTTCAGTTTGATGGTCTGATCATCCTCTTAAAACACGTCAGCATTGAAGTTGAACTTACATTGTTGTCTAGCCATCATAATACAAACGGAGGCTACATTCTAGTACTTTAAATGCGACTAGATCATTTGTGTGAAAATGTACAAGATATTTATTTACTTACCTATATTTATTACATAACAGAGAGCCCGGCTTCGCCTTAATAGAAGTAGCATCATATTATGTAGGTGCAGGCGGCCCGCGTGCCACTGATATGGTTGTGTAGCCTTATCTTCTCATATATTTCGTTCGACAAATGCTCATAAGTATGGCTATTTAATGAAGATTAAGTCGCAAAACTTACGAAGTATTCAACTTTATTTGAATTTTATACGATTAGTTTTTTGTTACGCTACGCTAGATTTCGATGGTTCCTCTTCTGTGGTCAACATTTTTAATAGGTACTTACTGCTTAGTGGGATGACACACGATGACGCACTGACGGAGCGGCAGACGTCAGTACGTCATCGTGTTTGACAGCTCTTAAAGTCACTGCCTGCCCTTTTCTGATTGTGCCTTTACTCATTCCAGTAGGTAGATAGACGAGAGATTGCCTGTGTTTAGGCCACTTTATTTATGCACTTTAATAATCCTGCGTACCTTTTGTAACTAAGGAGTCGCTATAAATTATCCCCCCCTAAAGCCTGATATTATTAGTAGGTACTTCTACTAACGTCAGGCGTGATACGATAATCCGCAGTCAGTTAGGATGTAATCGAATGAATGACGTAACATTCGTAATTTACCGGGAATTACTCAATTTGCGATAGAACTCGGATCAATTTAATGCGGACTATTAAAAGGACAGGCAAGTGGAGTGGTACTTATTATAAACTAAGCCAGCGACTTCGTCTGCGTGGACCTTGCAAGAATATCATATGTGTTTATCTGAGGTTTATCTATCTGTGTGCCAAATTTCATTCAAATACGTTCAGCCCTGTATGCGTGGTTGAGTGAGAAACATCCAGAAATCTAAACAGCAAATTTATTATTGAGTGCATGGGGCCTTAACAGACTTGCGCCTGTGCCACTTCGACCATCGCCGATCTTTTGTGAACGCCCTTTCTACAGTTCAGCTAATAATCCCTACAGCAGTTAGAAATCGCAGTAGGTTTTTAACAGGGAGGTTTTGTATCTCATCTGTCTGCCAAGATGAATACTTCGTTTGTGTATTAGAGGACCACAATCGCAGAGAATGTGCAGGGGAGTTTCCAGTTCCTCCTTGCAAAACCTGCAGCAGGTGGAGTCGCTTAGTTTTAAGGTGTGCATGTGTTTATTAAGTTTGCAGTGACCTATCAGTGATCTCACTATTGCACATAGGTTGTTTTTTTAAGAGCTAATTAGGCTGTTCGTATGCTTGCGATTATACCCTTTGATAAGTGCTTTGGAGTGATTTAGACCTGGAGCATTTTGCCATGTCTTAATCACCTATCGCTGTAGGTACTTATTCAAAGTTTCCCGTGTTAGACTTTTATAAACAGCCAAACTTTCACATCAATATCCAGGCATTTATACATCTAAACTTTCACATTAAAATAATAATATTAGTGAGATATAATGTTATATTATGAGAGCATAAATTAAGTACTGGAATTTCATGAAAATAATCTCAAGGGGATGCAATTATTGTTCTATTGAAGGTGCCAAGGTTTCATTGTCTCATTGGTAGGTAAATTTTTTTATTGAGTCAGATCGAAATGCCCTTTTTGAAGTATTTTAATATTTATTTATATTAATGTGTTTTCGAAAAGGGCTTTAATGATGAATAATGTTTATGGGTCAACAAATCGGTTTCATCCTTGGGATCACTTGAATATAAGTAGGTATAGGTTAAATGTATATGCACATTTAATACCTTCCAACTCAAAATACTAGCAAATAGAGAGCTGATTGATGATCAGCAGACAGAGAAAAGCTCGATAATGTAATGTACGAGTAATAACAGAACCATACAGAACTAATAAATCTCATCGCGCTGGGAATTTACTCCTTGAATTTAGTTTTAATGACGTTCTAATTAAGCACTTAATGAAAAGTGCAGAACATGCTTAGACTAGTTTAGCTAAGATTCGAGATGCAGCGAGACTGTGATGAAAATTGCAGTGCAGGGAAAGTACAGTCGTGTGCGTTAAAATGTTGTCTCTACATGTAGAGCTTTTTATTAGGTACCTACATTTTAAAGAAATCTCGTTTGTAAGATAATTAAATGTTTATTTGTGCAAGTACAGCCTACTCGTAAGTACATTTCCGAAACAACTTATACAACCCTTTCTTTAAACCTATTTTGTCTCATTGTTGGGCAAAGGTCTCCCCCAAGCTTTTCCAGCCTTCTCTATCCCATGCCATCAGTTGTCATTCTGCGTCGTGGGCATCCAGGTGGTCGCGCCTACCAAATAAATTTTAAATTAATGAAACTATTGCCTTCGAAAAAAAAATTGGGCCTTCCAAACCAAAGTGCCAGCCGATCGATTTTCTATGGGAAGTCCAAAAAAAATTCTCGTTTTTCGACGCATGCTCCTTACCCTTAGGGAAAGTTATATCTGAATTATTCTGAATCCACATTGAAAATATTTTGGTACCCTTTAAATGATACAGGTGAAATTGATATCATTAGCATCCTTTTAAACTAAAAGTCTACCCATCAAACTGAACAACTTTTACTATGGGAGCAAACGAATCGGAGCAAAAAAAAAATTTGCTGTCCTATACTAAACTTCACCCGCCGCCGCTGCCTACACGACTCAAATGTAGGGACAACAGATTTGTTTTTTGGTCCGACGATTGGTTTGCTCCCATAGTTAAAGTTTTTCAGTTTGATGGGCAGACTCAGGATGCTAATTAAATCAATTTCACCCTTTAATTGAGTTTTTTTTTATTGTAGCAAATTTAATATGTTTCGTCGTTATCGTGTAATTTGCTGATCATGAGTATTTATTTTTAGCAAAAAAGAACTATTCCAACAGTTTTGCTAATTTAACTAAACTTTCTCTATACCTACGTAACTTTACGTAATACGTAATGATTTATTTTTATGTAGTAGTACATTTAGTTCGTTCATTACGCTGTCTAGTATTTGCGATAGGTAGTAGGTAGGCAGGTACTATTTATTTTTATGTACCTAAGTAGGTGTATGATTATGGGCTTAAACTGCATCAAACTTAAATTTAATCGAACGTAGTCCAGACGTTTGGGCGTCATTCATTATTTATATTATAACAAACATTGTAAATCACGTTATTAGTTAGTCATTCAATTGGTAAATTATTAGCTTGAGTAATATTGTGTAAAACTACATGTAAGTATAAGTAGCTGGTATACAGGGTGAAATTGATATCATTAGCATCCTTTTAAACGAAGAGTCTACCCATCAAACTAAACAACTTTTACTATGGGAGCAAACCAATCGGACCAAAAAACAAATCTGCTGTCCCATACATTTGAGTCGTGTAGGCAGCGGCGGCGGGTGCAGTTTAGTATGGGACAGCTGATTATTTTTTTGCTCCGATTGGATTGCGCCTACGAATAATAATGTCAATCTAACTCAAAAGTGCGTGTTGGTGGAGGCAAGTTAGTGGTCAACTTGCTGTCAGAGAATTTTCTTGTAATGTAAAGTTCCTAAAATGTAATTGAAACTATCTCTCACACAGAGACAAACTGCAAAAACGTTCTGTAAAGTTTTTTCTTTTTATATTTTATTTAGCTGTTCTGGTCATCATCAGCCTATCATCGTCCACTGCTGAACATAGGCCTCTCCCAAGGCACGCCACAAAACTCTGTCCTTGGCCTTCACCATCCAGTCGCTCCCCGCTACTTTTTTTAGGTCGTCTGTCCAGCGGGCAGCAGGGCGTCCCACACTACGCCTACCAGTTCGCGGTCTCTACTCTAGAACTCTGACACCCCATCGGTTCTCAGTTCTTCGGCAGATATGACCAGCCCATTGCCACTTCAGCTTGCTAATTTTCTGAGCTATGTCACACTTTTAACCTCCATGTTTAATATGTAAGTTCTGTGTGATTCAAATTAAACAAACTAAAAATAACGAGAAATAGTCCCAATAATTATGTGTTGAATGCCTTCTTCAATATACAGCGTAAATACAATTTAAAACTCACGACCACAATCCCATTCGGGGCGGTCAGAAACATTGCTACAACTACAAACGAGTGTAAGTAGTTGTAGCAATGCTCCGATTAGCAATTTAAGTTTCAGGAGGAATGACGTGTCAAGTGGTGAGAGGTGGCTAGCCAATCACCCCCATAAACACTGCATAAGAAACCTTTAAGGGCAGGATCTTCCAAATCGACCTGTTTTTGATTGAGTTTTAAGGCATTAAATAGTCGTTGTTTTAATACAGAAAAAATATAATATGTTGTTGTTCATGAACTGTTCTTGATTATTCTGTAGCTCAAAACACGATAGTTATTACTTCTCTCGATAATTAAAACATACAAAGATAGGTAAGTTTATTACCATTTTTCAAGTTTTACTTAAAGATTATTAACACTACAAATAAAAAAAAACACTAAATAGTAGGAAATGACATTGTCTAAATTATTCTCAGGCTAGTTTATTCCCCCACCACCCAAGAGAAAAGATATTGATGAAAAATACGATTTTTTGCGGACCTGCCATCAATTGAAGCGGGATGGGTAATTGCAAACTTATGCTTGAAGAAAGAGTCGCTTGCACTCGAATAACCGGGCCTTAATCCCCTAGTCGCCTCGTCTTCTTCTTCTTCTCGAGTGGGCTGCAAAGCCCTGGTGTCAGAGTTTATTCAAACCGCCTTACGGCCTCTGACGTGGTTTTTATGTAACGACTACTACCACCAGTGATAGTAACCGGGACCAACAGCTTAACGTGCCATCCGAAGCACGGAATCATCTTTCTTTTCAGACAATCAGGTGACTCAGCCTGCAATGTCCTAACCAACTGGGGAAAAACGCACAAAGTGACATTTCACTAGGTGCCCCCCGTGGGAATCGAACCCACGACCTCCGTGTCAAGAGCCCAATGCTCTAACCATTAGACCACGGAGGCTGTCGCCTCGTACGAGTCGCCTCGTATGACACCCACAGGAAGAATCGGGGGTACCACGTACTTATATTGTCATAAACTAACCTATGAAAAGTTTGAAACTAATCTGAATAGCAGCCATTCCGTCTTTATAACCAGTTTTTCAAGAGATGCATAATCGATATGCGCGATACCTACTGTACCTAACGTAGTGGGTTTAAGTCGGTTCTTGTCGGTGAAAATATTTACTCTTTTTTACTGCAAGCTACTCCACAGGGTCCAACTTAATATGCTGACACTTTTTCAAAGGGATGATCAGACCATCAAACTGAACAACTTTCTCTATGAGACCAATATCGAAATAGGGAAAAAAAACAGCCCCTCCTACAAAACTGAAAACCTACTCTAGCCAATTGTATGGGACAGCAGATTTTTTTTTCGCGATTTCGATTTTGGTACCATAGAGAAAGTTCAGTTTGATGGTCTGATCATCCCCTTAAAAAGTGTCAGCATATTAAGAAGGACCCTGTATATAACAATATCACAAAACAATATTAAAGATTGATTACTCAATAAAGAAAACCTACATTTAAAAAATTGCTGCCCCAGTAAACTACAAAAGCTACGGTAAAAGGAGCCTTAATAACACGCAGCCAATATCAATTGGTATATTAAAGATTGAATACCCCAAATCATAAAGAGCTCATTATGAAAAGGTCTGTCCTATCAAATTTAATTTCTCCTTCGATTTTCCTGTATTTTCATAACATTTTATAAATAAGATATTATTATTTGATCAGTTCGTTAACTTTGAGTATTTTGTTTCGGACAGCAGCTTTACTAATATACCTGGCTTATATAAACGATATTGGTGTTCTTTCGTAACAAAACTGTTCATTGATGGGCATGTTACTTGACGTGTAGATGCTTCCCATGGTCTCTACGCAATGGATATATAAATTAACGATATGCTCAATGAATTTTCGCTGGTTTGAAGCAAACATTATGTTACGTTAACTACATTGCTTTATTTTATTTCTGATAACTTTTGGTTAAAGCGGTAAGTTTTTACCAAAATAAGAGACATCAGGTTATTGATTTTACAACTTTTTGTGATGATGGATGACATATTGATATTTTCGGGAAGGTAATAGAAGAGGTCCGACGAGATTCGTTTAGTACACAACAGGGGAACCAAAAGGTTTGAAAAAAAATTTATATATATCGACATGTTGAGGTAATTGGTCGATCGCTCTCGTATAGAGCTTTATTATTACTGAAATATGACTCTGATCGTAGGAAGGTATAGCTTTTTTTTACATTAAGTAGACAGCTATAGGTAATATGTAGATAGATGGTCTTAAGTTGGTATCTATATTGGTACTGTTTTTGGAGGCTTTTGCGTTAAATTATCATTAGAAGAATTTATTTACTTACTATTTGTAGATTCATCATCATCACCATCCTATATACGTCCCACTGCAGGGCACAGGCCTACCCTCAGGGAGGGTGTATGGGCGTTAGTCCACCACGCGTGCCCAATGCGGATTGGTAGACTTCACATACGCATCAGAATTTCTTCTTCTGCATATGCAGGTTTCTTCACGATGTTTTCCTTCACCGTTTGACAGCAGTCTGTATCAACGGCAAACGGCGTCTGTTTGATAGTGGCAAAATTGCTACAATTTAAATAAAATAAAATAAAAAACATTTACATCTAGTGATTTTTACCCGACTGCGACAGAAGGAGGGTTATGTTTTTCGAGCGTATGTATGTATGTATGTTTGTATGTCTATTTCTTTGGCACGCCCTACAGCTTAAACGGCTTGATGGATTTTAACGTATGAGGTGTCATTAGATTCGTAAAAATCGTGACAGTGACATAGCATATGCTCACGACTATATTCCCCGAGGTATTCGACCAATAACCAACCATACCGTCATTTTTCTTTGTCCCCGTTTGCGATACCTATCTAATAAGTAATAACATTAAAATTATTAATTTGCTCAAACAAAGTTATTATTATGATTTAAGGAGCTTGTTTTTATCTTTTCAGTTTTTATTCGATTTACTAGTCTTGGAAAACGCCTCATTATAGTTAAAAAGCATTGACTTAGGTACAATGTCAGTGTTAAAAATATTTTTTTTCTCTTCATGATTTCTTTTTTATTAATCCTCTTTATGAGCTCATTATGCATACAAAATTACAATAACTTTCAAACTAACTATACCTAAGGGTTTTATAGTTAAAATAAACACAATAATCGTCGTTACTTATAAACAACAACAACAACACGACGACGTAACAATGAATTAAAATAAAATAACGTGAAATGAAAATGAATAGAAAAAAACGAATCATAATAAATCGTTTTAAACTAGATTATAATAATTTAGGTACGCCTACCTAATATTTTTACAGTAGTTTTTTTTTCAGTGCGATTGAGATAGGAATACATCACTGCCTACTATTTTCTACCAGGCCAGCAGCGGTAATCTGTGGCCACGCTTCGTAACAGAAGTTGATAATGTATGGATGGCAAGGAGTGTCCTTACCTTACTGTAGGTATGTATAACTCTATACTGTGGTCACGGACCTTCTTTTAAGTCTGTGACTGTGGTATAGTATAGTCGGTCGGTCCTGCCTGACAAACTGTTATTGTGACAGACTTTTGTCCGTAATAGACCGCAAGAAGCTCTATATGACGTCACACACGGCCCACACTTTCTGAACGTCGAGTTATTAGGTACTAAGTTTTTGTACGCTGCAAACTCGATCGCAAAAAAGTAAACTAGTCTGAGGCGAGCTTAACGTGATTTTATATATGGACGCTAATTTTTCACACATACGTGTATCCATTGATTGAAGCCACTTTTTACCCGACTGCGCTACGCCAGAAGGAGGTTTATGTTGTTGTACAGGGGTTTCCCGTAAAACTGTTTGTCATCGTCATCATTGGCCGTACTTCGGTAGACCAGAAACCGACGCGTTTATTCTAAAACCAATATTAATCAAGCGTGAGCTCTTTCACTTTTTTAAATCTACCTTTTTATGGCCTTAACCCTATTTTAAGCTGCCACTAAAAATAGTATAAACGATACATTGATATTTAAAGAAATAATCTTTAAATTACAAGTAGGTATATGAAGCTATTTAACTAATTGTTTGATCTAGAGGCTCGTGCATCGTGTTCTGAATAGACAAAAGCAAAACAAACCTATTATGTTATTATGAGGAGCTAGATTGCAGAATGTATTGTGAATGTGGAGTGAACAACAAAAGAACGCAGCACCCGTAACGCCACCTAACAATTAGCCAAAAAACTGTAGTTGTGTGTCAAAACCAAGTGGGTGAAAGGGCAAAGGTGGTTCTGGTACTTAAAAACAGATGGCGTTGTTCAAATAATGTTTTGGGAAATTAGTCTACTCGATGACTCTTGCGGTTACAGGTGTCGCTGTTGCAGTTTTATTCCGGTAGATGTCAACCTCTTTCACAAAGATAATTTTTTGTGCATGGCTGGACCCTAGAACTAGCGGCATCAGACCCATTTGCATTCCTTGTTCAAGATAGTTCGGTAAAAAAAAGTTGTGGACTGTGCCACGACTGTGCGCCAACGTTCAAATTAGTTATAGCGCCCTCTATTACTTTTGAATGTTATTTTATAGGTATGTCTCATTCTCATAGCAGACGAAAGAAATTTGTTTGTGAGCAAGTTGTGAGCGATCGAGGTTGATGCATACAAAAAGATGAATTGGAAAAATAGACGCTTCTGCAATAGAAACGAACAGCTCAATAATATAATTTTGCGTCCATATTAAGAAGATGTACAGTCAAGAGCACATCAACCTTGACAATCGAAGTGCGATATATAAGAAAAGTACGAAGTCCAAGCTTGACGTGCTCTTGACTGTACCTACAATCTAACTTATCTCTTTGATGTAAGTGATTTGTACGAATGGACGGCCAAACTTCGATTACGAAAAAAAAAATTCCGTGATCTACAAGAATATTACATAAGGTAATAAAAATGGAATAACTGTGGAGTGAACTTGTATAATTATATCCTCCACAATTAATTGAGGGTTTATTTATTCATGAATTAAACTAATGTAGTCCAAACCATTATGCGAATATAAAATTGCGACTTTAAAAGTTACCATATTAATAAATAATAGCCTCGTCGTTTTTGTTTTTTCTATGAAAATAAAAATAAAAAATTGCTAATTTAAATCATTTTATAAACTCATCGAATCTACAAAGTCATTCAAGGTGCGTTCTATGGTCGTTCGTGGGAACTGGGTTGGACATTTATTAGTGGGAATAGGAAATATTTAATAGAAAAATTTGATTCAGCTTCTTAAGCCAATGAAACTCCAATATTTAAATTTCTATTTATTGATTCAATTTGAACTTCGAACTCACAATAAAATGCAGCACAGTAAACACAAAAATCTTCAAACCATTTATTTAGTTACTTATTAAAATACGTGAAACAGTGATCGGGAAAGGTACAGAAACCAGGGTTATACTACGAACATTCAATGATATTGACAAAAACACTGATAAATTGTTCAATTATTAGTTCATAAATCGATCGGGTTCATTGAAAAATACTTTTTTCAAAACCGACAAAAGACAGCTGATTTTGAGCAAAAGTTTTGTTAAAAAAATAAATGGTCGGCTTGTAATCATCATCCATTAGTAAAAATACACAGCGGTTACTTGATGCAGGATTAAACTTACGTTATACACAGTGAGTAACTTACGTAATGCCGTACGTCAAGCCACGGGCGGGCGCCTACTCACGCCTATTTTGCTACGATGCGGTCCACAAAGTAACGCCATCTGTTATTTATTACCCTCTACATTCGCGTCTAAATTCTGAATTAATACTAACGCCATCTATAATGCGTATTCAGAACTAACTTCATTTTTACCAGATCGGAACCGCAACGCAACAAAAGAGGGGCAGCAAAGAGCGCCGTGACGTATCTGATATGACTTCCTTTATGTAGTAACGCCACTACGCCCGTAAACAAATAGAAATAGTGTATATAAATTAGCTTATGTAACAAATAAGCTTAAATGTATATAATACTGAGGCAGAATTACATCTTAACTACGGCGTAACATTAAGGTGGTACGTGGGATTAGACACGAGCGTAAGCCCTTAATTTACGGACGAATGCGATATATAATAATATTTTGCTTTATATCTATGTATCTGACGCTAAAACATCTATATAATGTATTACTTTTTGTACATCTACTTATATAATAACCGTACATACATTCACTTACTAAGCTTACTTGCTTCGCCATAACCGAGTACCCAAAGTGTGTACACAACCGCCAGCCGAAAGTTTTACGAGTGTAGATGCCCCCCTTTGACTAGATTAAACAAAGCACTAATTTTGCGAAAGTCAAGATCAACAATTGTTTATCAAAAATGTCAAAATTTAGAAAACACACGTTGAGTACACGGCGCTCTTTCACATCGGGAACTGTGAGTATTGTCCTGCGGGCGAACGGAGAGAGATAGGACGTTTCCTAAAGGAGTGAAAGAGACGTATCTATTATCCGGGGCATATATAGTACGATCACAAAATATACAAATAGATTTTGCGTATTAGCGCCTTTCGGCCCAGGCATAGATAGCATAATTATAAAGTGACTAGAAGAATACTAGAGAATGGAAAGCGTTCACCCGCGCCGGCTTTGCCGCCCGTCCCTTTGCTAAGTACACATTAATTATTAAAATATATTTTCGCATTTTATTACATAAAATTCACGTTATGTTCTACCTACATTAGAAAAGTAAAGGAAAGCGGGTTTTAGAGTAAGTAATTTAGGTTCAAATTTGTACGCGGAGCCTATGTACACAGCGTACCATGGACGTTTGTTCCACTCGCCCCCTCAGTAATGTCCAATGAACTTCTCTGCTACTAAGTAATAATAAAATAAGTAAATCGAGATCAATAATGAAATGTCTTAAGGAAAATAAATGCCTCTAAAATCTTATATAAGAATAAAAGAAATCCAGGAGTAAATTCGTTGAACATTAACGCGGGGCCTGCGGCTTCGAAAACTTAATTTTAAAACTCGACTACAAGGTGACACTTATGACTTCTAGGACACTAGACAAAAAACTTATACCCTATTCTTAAACAAATAGTAATAAATGTTTTGGTGCAAAAATAACAAAAATATAAAACCATATCACTTCTAAATCTTAAGACTGTATGACTGACCGCGAGATTTCGCAAATGAATTTTTATGTTTTTATTCCACTAATCACACAAGCTTTTCAAATTAATTTCAAAACTAACATAGGATGTTTCTCCCACCACACCTGACTTACAATTTATATAATAGATACGTTAGGTACACACACATTCATTCCATAAAGAATTCATCAGAGGACATAGATACATTAGGTGTAGGGTACAAAACACCCTGTCTCTACGGGGCATCTAACACACATCACAAAGAATTTCAAAAGATTGCCTATTCCCTCTTTATTTACTGAGTAGTCCTTTGATAATTCTCTTCTCAATCCTATGCCTATACAGCAGTAGTTCTCTTTTCATCTACTTGCCTGTTTTGACAAAGCTCGGTTAATAAATGTGTACGCTCACCCACTTCTGCAATACTTAATTAGAATAAATAATCAGCGCCACCTTTTACCGCCATCTATATGTCTGCGCACAGTACTATAAGAGAAGAATAAATTCCGAACTACTCAGTAGGACTAGTAAGGGAAATGAGATTTCACATGGAGTGCACTGCCAATGTCCTTATCTCTCGTCAGGGGGTTTCTAGAAGATAGAAAGAGCGCAGGAGTGGTGGGAGGGATGTTGGGAGGGATGATTTACTCCTTGACTTCGAAGTATTTGTAGGTGGGGTTCTCGTAGCCGTTGATCTGCATGTTGGCCACGTGTCGCTCTTCTGGAGTGGGGACTACTGCTCCGGTCTGCTCAACCTGTGGGATGCAACAGTTGTAGAAAGTGACGATGCTGAAGGGCTTTTAGGATCAGCATGGGTAGCATGCCACCGTGATACAGCGGTCTCTTTCTATTTGCGCGCGAACAAACGAGATATAAAACGTGATACAGCTGTATCACGTGTGGCATGCTTCCTATGCTGGTTTCTAACATAAGGCATTCTCCATTGATCGTTGTTCCACCGCACCACTAATATGGCCATCTTTCATATAGCCAAGATTGCTTACAAGCGCCGAAGCAATCGAAGAGCGCGGGCGCACCCGCACTTTTCTATTGCTAGGGCGCTTGCAAGGCAGGAAAATTAGAACGTGTGGAATTAAATAGTGGCGACCCAGAAAAATTATGATTTTCTAAGATTATTACATCTTATCTTTTGGTCCGCATTTTAATCAGTTATATTTGGCAAAGCCTTTCTTTTACGACATCTAAAAGTTTTTATTTTTATATTTATTGTATTTTTCCTGTTATAAACTAGCCAAACTCCTGTTTCTGGTTTGACGTTGAGTTTTGTGACGTAACAGTACCTGCACGAATCCCTGTGCGGCGGGGGCTCGGTCGCGGCGGCGCGCGACGGCGAGCGCGACGCAGGCGGCGGCGGCCAGCGCGGCGCCGCCCACGCACAGCGCGGGGTACAGCGCGCCCGCCGACGCGCCGCTGCTGCCCGCCGCGCCGCGCACCGTGTACCCCTGCGGACGGGACAACATACAATATTATAAAACAGCCTCAGCCTGTAGACGTCAGGATGTAGGGGTGTGCAATAAGAAAGGATTTTTCAAAAATCACCCCTGCCCTGGAGTGATGCAACGGAATGTTAAAGATTTCCGAAATCCACGCGGACAATGTTTTACAGATCGAATGCAATCAAGCGTGAATAACCAAGTTCGTACAAAATTGTCATCCGAGCGCACTCGTAACCAGTCGACTGTAGGTATAGGAAAGTGGTAGAACAGTATAAAGGAGTCGCAAGTTTTAACATTCCGCGGCGAAAGGGAAAGTTAGAAATATAAAAGTGAACCATGTAAAAATCCACCAGTCTCTGACTAAATTCTGACACTGCACTGAACACTGCAGAGGAAAAGATCAAGTATTTCCCTTGGGCGACGAAAAAATCACCAGAGCCGTCACGCCCATTCCAAGAATTTTTGAAAATCGTTACTATCGCAGAGACATAAAGTTAAAATTATAGCTTCGTTCTACTGTACTGATGTCTATTATAATATGATCAATTGCTGTTGTTTATAAACCTATTCAGCTATGGAACAGAAAGCCTGCATCTTTGATCAATGTCGATGATGAACGATACTTACGGGCTGTGAGTGCTGGATCTCGTGCTTGAGCGAGTGTGCGGGCGGCGGCGCCAGGTCGGCGTGGGCGAGGTGCGCGCTCAGACCCTCGCTCTCAGTCTGACAACAACAAACACTTTATTAACCTACACCAATTTAAAGGTAACATTAGGTATTAGGCTCAAAATGGCAGCGGCCGACAGTTGTATGGTAGCTAGATGTCGGGCGGGCGACCCAGTTACCTTGCCTGATGCTGGCCACCATTCTGCCAAGGTACAAAATAATTCTTACACTTCTCGGCGAGAATGCTCGATGAGGACTCCCAAGGCAACTCCGGGTCACGAAGCCGCGAGAACAATGAGGGGCATCTACCCACACTTTCGTTCTCGGGCTTTCTCGTCTGTTGTCGGGGAGAATGTAGTTCAGGCTTAAGAATCCTTACCTCGCTGGTAGATCGACGGCTGCTCGTTTCTCCAACATAGCCAGT
Organism: Agonopterix heracliana; assembly: GCA_963693445.1. Classification (NCBI taxonomy): domain Eukaryota; kingdom Metazoa; phylum Arthropoda; class Insecta; order Lepidoptera; family Depressariidae; genus Agonopterix; species Agonopterix heracliana. The sequence continues at coordinate 13,029,183 of OY856324.1, forward strand.
TTCAGCTGTCTCACTTTCAGGAGCTTCGGTTACCGTGCTTGTTATTATTTCCTGCAACAAAGACATACTTAAATGATTGCAGTGATCAATTATATCCTATTGGTCCTTAAACCACACATTAGAGATTGGGGCAAAAATTTTTAAAACGTCGGTAAACGAAACACACGTATAAACCGATGATCCCGTCACACAATGCCACCCTTGTAACTCCTGTAAAACCAGGATCAACCTGACACTTAGACAATGATGTCCAGCGAGCCCGGGGGATTACACTATCTGTCTTGAAACACGCAATCAATTTAATCAAAGAAGATAGGAGAAGTAGGAAAAATAAATTTCAGACTTCCTTTCTTTGTAAACGGAGACGGCAATAGGAAAAGCATAGTTGACGATGGTTGATTGGTGCGATTTTCCACCAAAGCTGTGTGAAGATGCTAAACTGTGAGCGAGGAAAAATCCACCAACAGAATTGCTTCATTTTCTTATCCTCGCATAGTGTAGCTCTGGTGGGAAAGGGCTCAGCAGACCGGGGTTTTTTACATGAAATGAGAGCTATACTGTGCTCGGGACGCGAGCGATGGATGCGTACGAGGTCATATCAAAGTCAAAATAGGAACTTGACCCACTTATTATGTGTCAAATCTTTTTTGAAGCTAACATGTTATCCGCATCGTCGTACATCTCTGTTGGAAAACCACCCTTAGACTAGTGTACTTACAGTAGTGGTGGTCTCCTGAGTGTAAGCAGCCCTGGTGGTCAGATCGTGCACGGATACAGAGGATGGCATTGCTGACGGAGAGGCGGAGGAGGGTGGGGGGCTGTGTGTAGTGGGGGCAGAGGTGGTCTCCTCTGGGTCGTTGACCTCGCTCGCTTCGTCGTCAGTCTCCTCGTTCTCTTTGACGCCGTTTGATGTCTGGAAGAGAAAGGGTTATTATGGTATCAATCAGGATTTGAAGGTGCTATATTAGATACCCAAAGTAGCGACGGAGCTAATTTGTCATGCAAATAAGTTTTTAACAAAAACATTTTTATCTTTTGAGTACTTACCTTACCATTTCTAGATTCCCTAATTATTTACCCTTATCTATGTTATATGATTACCAAACCGGTCTGCCAAACCAGATTCCTGGGTTCAAATCCGGTCCAGTCCTTGATGTTATATGTTTGTGCCGTCGTTGTATGGTTTCTATAATTAAAAGCCTTTAGTGCTATCATTACAATGTATTATGCCTGTAAGCGTTATCTTGTTTTTTTAAAAGCCCCTGCCAGTATTTATAATTAACCACTTCAACATTTTTCTCTCTTACAGGCTTGACAAAATGTTTCTCCCTTACCCTAGCCCGTTCGTTCTGTATGTCCTGTCGCTGGCGCGTGCGCTGGTCTCTCTTGGCACTGAGTTGTTCCCTCGCCGCCTGCTCCCTCTGCACCTCGGTCTCGATGCGGTCCAGCAGGAGTTCCTCGGCTTCAGGAGTCATCGACATCAGGGATACTGCCATGTCGTCTTTGGATTGCATGGACTGGAATGTGAGAGGTTCTTATATCAGTAAACATGTTTTTTTTCACTCATGGCTACGTGAATTCCATTGGGCGGGCTTGGTGTTCAGTTGGTGAAGGAAGGAGTGATTATCAATTCCTTATAGAAATAAGGATAGAAAATCGCTCCTTATTCTTAGTAGCTTTTGCCTGCATCTTTACCCACGTGTAAATTCACATCTATGCAGATATGCGGGTCTATTGGTAATATTATCTCCTTCTCGCCTTTTAGCACTAGGATACCTTTTTTGAATACATTTGGAATAAAAAGAATAAATACCTAAATGTGCAACCAAAGGTTTAGGATACTATGACACACCTGCACGTAATCTTCAATAGCTGTTCCAATGCTGGCGTAAAGATGAGGGCGACGACGGAGTGAGGTCAGAGCTCTCTGGAGGGCACGGTCCGCATCCTGACAATAAAAATACTTTGTTTAACTAAATGTATGATTGTATGATATGCCATAATTACATTGTGATAAGATGGATAGGTTTTTGGTAGGGCTTCTTTGGGCCCGCTTGCTATGGTATAACGTATAACCGTGGCTAGGATTAAAGCTTGCTTTACCGACTAAAAAAGGTGGACACTTACTCATTTTGCCCTTATGAAGATACGCCACGGTCGGTCTGTTGTATTGTAATTGTATGTAAGGGAGATACCTACCTAGAGCGAGCGAAGTGAGCTTAGACATTTTTTTATACTAAGTCTAGATTTGTAATAATGCTCTTTAATCCCTCTATGCCCGAGTCTCACGACTGAATTTTACAAGTCAGAAGAGTTGGGCACCGTTTTAGAGGAAAACTATTGCCTCCTGTATCCGCCATTAGTTTCTCGGAACCCTCTCCCGCGTTTTCCACGGAACCCTTGGGTTCCGCAGAACACACTGAGAACCACTGGTCTAGACTCTAGTTTCGGCAGCGGCAGCCTCTCGCCAGCAGCGTGCGCACCAGGCTTTAACGTCTGAAGATCTAAAAGAGCAGTTTATCTTCTAGTTTACCTGTAGCCGGTCAGCAGCGCTGGCGCGTTCCGCAGCGGCCGCCTCTCGGCCGGCGGCGGCAGCACGGCGCCACGCGGCCAGCGCTCCACCACGCTCCGCCGCCAGCGCGCGCACCAGCCGCTGCAGGCATTTCTGTACCCGGTGCGCCTGAAACATTAAACAATAGATTGATTTATTGTTAGATAAGTAAACACAGGGTAGGGTACATAGATTGTTCTGATCCTAAACGAGATTAAGAAAACCAAAAAAGTAAGTTATAGCCTGAAGGCCTGATGGTGCAACAAAAAGGCAATGCATCATCTCACGGATAATATTTGAGGGAAAACTAATGCAAACAATAACGAATTATAATTACAATTTTACTGAGACTAAAGAAATTAAAACGGTTGGCAGAGAAGATAGATGATATAATTAAAAATCCAACATCCACCCCTTAAGAAGTTCGTGGGAAATAAACAAGACAATAACTTGTACTGCTATAGCCGTTCAATGTCCACGAAATTTTAAAAAGCTTTTTATTTCTGCGTTATGAGGCTGCAGCAGTCCAAAACTAGTCTCAGCGCGATACTAATATATTTGTTATGCTCTCGTCAGTTCCAGCTGAAGGCTTACATTGGGAGGTGTGTCGCGCAGAGACCGTGTGTAGCAGGCCAGTGCGGTGCGGCGCCTCTGGGCCAGGTGGGCGAGGACTCGCTGCTGGTGGAGCGCGGCGAGCCGGCGACGCTCCGCCACGCCTTCCTCCTCCAGGGACTGTTGAGGGGTTACATAGAATAAAAAGTTGCAGCTTGTAAAACCAGCATTGATGACGTTCTGGTATAGGTACTGAAGAAGCTTATACAAATATGCCAACTCTTTTAATACATTTCAATTTCCGCTCCTTTCTTACAAAAGTATTTTTTCATGAAATCCACCCATCTTTTTTGAGGGAAATGTGCTTTATCAAAAGAAGTGTTGGTACCTGTACATTAGCCTGGAACTTTGCAGTCATTCGCTGGCGGAAAGTCTGGGCGGTGGATGGATCAGCGGACATCATCTGTTGATAGCGTTCTTCCAGTTCGGACCATTCCTTCATCACCTTGGTGATCTGTTGATAAAAAGTTTTATACTTACAAAATGAGTTGTCATACAGTCAGGATGGAAGGAAAGAGGAAACGATATTTCCTTTTCTCATTCTCAAACCGAAAGAGAGTTTGTTGAAATCATCTTAGTTATTGAAAGTCTTGCATTATTGGGCAAATAGAAGAAAACGTGTTTGATAATTAAAAACGGATAATCTCATATTATTATGATTTTCTTCATCAAACGAACTAGGTACCCATCTTTCTAAATGTATTCCTTCCTTATAATCAATGTTCTCTTTCACGAGGTAATATGAAGTTAGGGTAGGTTAGATCTGTAGATATATAGATTTACCTTTTCACGGTGAGTTTCTTCAAGACGCTGCTGGGCATCCTTATAGCTCTGGTGTTCGGTGCGAGGGTCGAAGTGTGAGAAGTACGGATCAGATGTAGCTGTCGACGCCTGAAGAAAAAGAAAACATTGTGGATAGTGAGGATATTTCGAGACATCATTTTAATTGACTTAAAAACTAATGGACGTCTTATACTAAATTCTTGAAAAAGTGTCCCAAACTAATTTACGTAAACGTAAGAACGTTTTAGTAATAAAGACATTGAAACTGTTGAAATTCTTTTTTCATTTTGCTTGCGTAGTTATTACAAATTTTGCAGCACAGCGGCGCGGCACCATAGACGTGCGCGTAGTCAGCCGATCAAACGAAGACTGACGCGAAATTGGGACTCTTTATACGTTTTGTTACTCTTTTGGTTCGGACACTTTTGAGTGCGGTCCTGCGTCCCTGCGGTCCTGCGGTCCCTGCGTCCAGTAGTTGGTAAGTTAACGTATAGCAATCATATGTTAATTACAACTATGGTACACTTTGTAAACATCTAATAGTAACTAAGTATCCAGTACTCACAGCGGTGGTGGTGGTGGTCGTGGTGGTAGTAGAGGTGGTGGTGGAGGGTGCGGCAGAAGACTCTGGTCGAGGCCAGGCACTGTCGTCACCGTCCGTGTAATCGTCGTCCTCCGCGTCGTCGTCTCGAGACAGATCCGCGTCTTCATCCTCATCCATGTCTGAAGGAACAGTAGGTTTTATTACTAGTTGCAACTGCCTCCGTGGCCTAATAGTTAAGAGGATTGGGCTCTGACACGGAAGTCGTGAGTTCGATTCCCACGGGAGACACCTAATGATGTTATAGTGCACTTCGTGCATTTTTCCCAGTTGGTTAAGACATTGCAGGCTTAATCACCTGATTGTCTGAAAAGAAAGATGATTCTGTACTTCGGCTTATGGCACGTTAAACCATTGGTCCCGGCTATTATCTCTGGTGGTAGTAGTTGTTACATAAAAACCACGCAGAGGCCGTAAAGCGGTCTGAAAAAACTCTGACACCAGGGCTTGCCCACACGAAAAGAAAAATTTTGATAGTGACAAAGGATTTTAAAGAAACTTCCTCATCTTTTTATAATAAGGTACCTACATTATAATATTTTAAACACAAGAGTTGAATGGGGCGGAGAAGGAAAGATAAGGCTCTCAATGAAAAGCAGTACGAACGCAAATACCTGATTGCCACAGCATAGTACCTATTAGTCCGCGGTACCTAATTAGCATTCGTTCCATTATTTACTACTATTAGGTACCTACTTCAAAAAGCAATATTATACCACACCGGGTTTCGGATTCAAAGTTCTAGGTTTCATTCCCGAGTATTCCCTGGGTCATGGATATTATTATGTTGGGCTGTTGTTGTCTTACAGCCCCTGATTTCGTTTGGCGTTATTTATTTTTCGCTTTTATTTAGTATCTCTTAATTGTAATGTAATTCTTGTCTTCTTATCGTGCCGACTTCAAATTTTGAACAAATTCGCTAAATAGTACCTTGCCAGAAGTGGGCAACCGATATTGCACCGGCGCTAGCGGTCATGAGCTCCTCCTATTTGTAATGTCATTACAAATATTATACGACGACGATGTCATAACGTCGTCATAGTCACTGCGGTTGAGGGTATTGTCGTCATCGTCACGCAGATTGTCATGGCGTTCGTCCATCGCTACTGACGTCACCAGCATCAGTTTTCCTATCGAAATCGTCAATAGGAATGTTATAATAAAAATGTAAAACTTACACCTACCGTCATCAGCGTCATCGTCGTCATCGTCGTCGCTGAGGTTGAGGGTGTCGTCGTCATCGTCATCGTCCAGCGCGTCGTCATCGTCGAGTAGATCGTCATCGCGCTCGTCCATCGCTGCTGACGCCGCCAGCATCTCCTCGCCACCCGGGCTCACTGGCACTCCAACGTCCATTGGTTTGTGCATCTTTACATTTTCTGAAAACGGTTTAAGTGTTTTGATTGTTATTGGGAATTAACTTGAATTAAGGCCAGTTTGCACGTTTTTTTAATAGTTCTAAAAATACAGGGTGTAAGGAAAAGTATCATTAAGTAGGTATTGCAGTTTAGTATGGGACAGCAGAATTTTTTTTGCACTGCTTTTTTTGCTTTGCGCAGCGGGCAAATAACTTGGAAAAAAGCATGAGTAGGTATGAAAAACAAATAATTTGTACACAAAAGTGCGACTGCCTGCGCACCTAACTTGCATTCTAGAGAAACTTAGAAAAACTCTGTATCTTAAAGTATTTATATAAAATACCATGAAAATGCCTTCAATTTTTAAGAATATTTATATTAACCAAGAATCAAGATGAAAAATTACAAAAACAAAAATCAAGAAAACCAGTGGAATCAAAATACCTAAAATAAATACTAGCGTCATTTATAAATAATTTCATATTCGACTGCCACCAAATTTATAATTTACTCACCCTTAAAATGTTTCGGACAGCACACGAACTCGACTCCAGAAAACAGGCTGATCCCGCAAGGCAGGAGCATAGCAAACGTCCTCAGTCTGAGGCCACGCTGCGCGCACGCACGTCCAGCCGTCGCGTTCCACTTGGCGAACTGCCAGCATCGGCTCTGGTTGTGGATGTGGTCGAAGAGGCAGCTCTCTGGCACTAGCAGCGCGTCCGATTGGAATGGACCTTCTGCGACAAATTTTCTTTGTAGTTAATGATTGTCTTATCCACCAATCCACCAAAAAATACTGGTGGCTCGTTTCCTCAACCCTTATTAATGATCGCCTATGCCTTGCAGTGGGGCTGCAGGGACGTATAAGGGCCCTGATAATGATTGTTTTGATCATCCGTTTAGGAAAAAACTAATGCTGTCTTAGTATTTTATTACATTGTTTATAACTACGTTGTTTTAACCTAATCTTTAATCCGGTCCAAGACAAGACCCCAAATCGAAAGCCTCAAAATTAGATCAATGTTGAGAAACCGCCTTACGTAAGTATCTTTCTTTGATACAAAAGGCGGCCTTATCACACGGCGGTCTAAATTCACTATTAGCAAAATAATAGTCTCCTAAGAAATGTAGTTAAGGTTATTAGCTTCGCAATCTTCAAAATTAATTAGTTTTTCATACAAATAGTAATTTCACCTAAGTCCTAAGAAGGACAAAACATAATTTTATTCGCCTAAACGAAAATTCTGGAAACTTATTTACGTGTAATACGTTTTCTCAGAGATTCTGCTAACAATTCTGTATTCGAAAAGCTTTCCTTAATCTACATTATTTATTACTACAGCAACGTTTCCCATTTTATTACAAAGAGGAGGTTTTTGCGAAGTATCAGCCGTCTGTTCCACCACTTTTCCTCTCCCTTTGGGAGTTGGATGTAAGTAAATTTCTTTCTAAGACATATACAGACCTGGGATAGGCAAAATTTGGGCAAGAGATTAATGAATATCTTCCTGTGCTCAAAAAAAGAAAAACTTTATTTTAACATCATTCGCGAACTACCGGATGTATATAACTGCATAGAGAAACACGTGACTCCTTAGACGGGAGTCACGTGACGCTCTACAGATATCCGTATGGTTTCCATTGTTGGCTAGATTAGAAGATATTCTGAAAAATATCTAACCTATGAATAAAGCAGATTGGTCTGCGAATGAATCCACTAATCTATTAAAGGAGGGTAATTTTGTGGCTACGTACCAAGACAACGGAAAGGCTTCACCCATCTGGTGACCTTGCACTTGGCAGGGTTGCCTGACCCCAGCTTGCACCAGTTGCTGACCTTTACGTAGTGGGACGCTTCCACGATGTTGGTGATGTCGTGGCTTGGGTACACCTGAGAATGAGAGATGAAGATTATTTGTCATGTGCATTTGGAAGAAAACTAGAAATTCCGATAGTTCATGGTACCAGCGAAAAAACAAAAATTTTCATGGAATTTGCTAGTCATTGTATTACAATTTACAAGCCTAATTTGGTGCAAAAATAAAAACACAAGACCGAAGCGTTGTGTTACAAATTCTAGAATTATTCAAATGGCGGAATTTACTTTTACGATGTACTTAAGAAAAAAGGAACAATACTTAAAACTTTCCAGACGATAGGAATTTTCTTTATCCTCGTCTTCTTATTTGAACAGAAATATTCCAACAACACAAGTCAGTTGATTGCAGCTGAATGTGATAGTTACACTATTTTGAGTTCCACCACCACAGTATTTGCATATGAAATCTGTGACTCGACTACGAAACTGGATCCTGCAGTTTATATAAGCTTACTAAACTTACACTATTGTATTGAATGTGTTTCTGATATATGTCTGTAAACTCCTCCTTGCAATAACATTCAAACCATAAATTTAAGTTTCACCATTCGCTGCAGGGTTGTAAATCGGAAGTAAGTACCTATACCTACGAATCGAACTTAAAGGAAGAATGTATTTTAAATGCATTCTTGATCTTGAAATCAAAGAGAACTATAATTTAATGGAATTCGTCTGTCAAACCACTTTCTTCGGTAGAATTCACAAAGCCATTTTACTGTATAAGTATCTGTGCATAAATCTATGTGATCTTACAGTTTTATCTTGTCTGATCGATTTATCTTACAGATCTTCAGCCTTCTATCAAACATTATCTTTGTCACTTTCTCATCGTCTGTAAGATTTAAATAAAGTTTAAACTAGGTACCATACCATCAGAAGAATCAGTGTTCTTATCTTCAAAGGACCTCTATTTTGTCCATTACGAATTGTGCAAAGTTCACAGTCAGATCACCAGACCTCCGTCCAATGTCGGACACGTACCTACTCTATTATAACTATATTAATGAAAAGTACCAATGTCCATACCTTCTTACAGTAGTCAAGGATCTCCATTTTGTCCTTCAAGCAGTTGTGTGGCTTCGTGGTCAGATCTGGCGTCCACCGTCCAGCGGCGGACATGTATTGCGGATGGTAGGTGTTGCCGGTTTCACATAGCACTGCTACCTGAGGCTCGGCGCCTGTGCTGGCCTGTAAACCAAGAAAAAATCATATTTAAAACAGATCTCCTTTCGTCATCGTCAGTTCTTCATCAGTGGAGAAGAGATTGGCTAATCAGCATTTGATTGCTGATTAGTGTTTACCCAGGTTGCGACGCGTATGGGAAGTTCAGTATGTCACTCGGCGAGGCTCCCTTCGTGAACAATAGTTTAGAATAGATACGACTGAAACCAATAGAACCTAAAAACCCTGCATTTATCTGTGAAGCAGTTGTGTGTAGCGAAAGTCATGGTAAAAGTACAGTCTTATTGTGCTTTGAAATGGAACATAGAGAGAACATGAGCCTTAGTTGAATACGAATAAAGAAGACCATAATATTCTAATCGATAACGCAAGAAACAAGAAAAATAAGAGAAAGAGATGTTGATGCCTCCTTTCTTTCGTTGAAAAGTCTACAACGACAAAACTTGACGAAAATGATTAATGTCCTGAAGATTAATTTCAGAATTTCTATAGGCAAAAGAAATTCTTTGTTAAGAATGATAAATCCATTTGAGTTCTTGGCTTTTCATTTCTGTGTCAAAAATCTCGATTAGAAAGGGAAATTTTTTTTTGTTTTCGCTACTCAAGATCTAGATTCCAAAGTAGCAGTAAGAAAATAGGCCTATTTTTTTCATAAAGCCCTTGAATTCACTTTTCTATAATCCCACTAGGGGATACTTTCATAATTTTCCATATTCCCTGAGTGCCTTTTTAAGAATTCAGTTGCAAAAGCTCGGGACGCGTAAAACTTGGAAGGTTTGGTGTTAAACCTGCCAGATTTGTCTAGACGAAGGAAAAGGGGAGATAGCCCCCCTTTAGACTGGTTGTTTGAGTCTGTGGTACCGAGATAGTTTACAGATTAAGGAAATGTAGACAAAGAGAGGGTGTTGACCGAGATGTTTATTCAATAGTGTCTGGAAGGCCGGTGGCAAACTTAGATAATGGCCGATGGAGATGTCAGCAGATTCTGCTCGTTGGTTCGAAGGTTTCTTGTGCTATTCTAAACTGATAACTCGAACGTAAACTCGAAAGTGAGAAGTCATATTTGCCTTGAAACAGCTATAATGAGAGCACTTTCGAGTTTCGAGTTTGTGCTTTATGGAACAGCAATATTTGTAGGTCATGGATGTTATATGTTTGTTTCGCTATTGTTTTCATAATAAATAGCCTAGTCGCTTACGTTTGGGTTTATTAAAATGTTTGTGTCTGTGATTATTATTTATTATCAAATTTTAAACCCGGGGTAGTCCAGTGGCAAGTAGATAACCTTGCATGCTGTTCAGTGGGCGATGGTTCGATCCCCGTCCAGGCCGACTCGTAACAATGAGTTTTTCGGAATTTATGTACGATTTGTAACACCACTGGCTTTACGGTGTAGGAAAACATCGTGAGGGAACCTGCATGCTTCATGCGAGGCATGTATGGCATTACAAGTGGCGACAGGTCACTCCCTGTCACACTGGACAGAGTGTGAAACGTGGGTGTTCTGAGTTTTCAGAAAATATCTGACTAGCCCCTCGGGGAATATAGTCGTGAGCATTATGCTTATGATATTTATTTTATGAGTATTTGCTTCAAAATGAATCCTGTGGATTAATCATAATCACCTTCAAGAAGGATTATTTTAGATTATGAATTTGTAACATTTTGATATACGTTTGTAAGATTTTGATATACATCTTTCTACTAGAGAGCTACTAAACCGCTTTTTATGTACGTAGTTTTAGCGTAGGTAGGTCGCCACAAAGGAGAGGAGTCTCTTTGTAATTAAATGCAGCGGGCTTCAAGGGCATAAAGCGAGTTTGATTTAGTAGATCATCACAGCCTAATACGTCCCACTGCAGGACACATGCCTACCAGTTACCCTCAGGAAGGGTGTATAGGCGTTAGTCCATCACCCGTGCCCAATGCGGATTTGAAGACTTCACATACGCATCGGAATTTCTTCTTCAGCGTTTCTTCACGATGTTTTCCTTCGCCGTTTGAGACCAGTCAATATTAATACAAAATTAAGTTAGAAAAACTCATTGGTACATGGCATGTCAACCGTGCGGATTCGAATCTGGACCTCAAGATTGAGTTTCCATAGCTCTCCGCAACGCGCCACCGACGCTCCGATTTGTAGGTTATCTTTATGCTATTGCACCTTTTCTCTCGTATTTACTAAACCCACTCGACTAAGGGAAACGAAAAACGATACAATTTCCATACAAATTGGGTCGGTCGATTCATCACGAAAAAGGTTTTTCGTAGCGAACACGTGAATATTGGTTTGTAGTCATATCGAAACATTTTCCCATTTCAATTTTTAGCCACGTTTTTAGAATATCTTATTTTGTACTAGAACTAAGTAGATCAAATGCAATAGAGTGAGTACTTAGGTAAAGCCTAACCAGGAATATAAAAAACCTGGATTGGGGGCGCTGCAATCGACTGTCACCTTTAATGTTAGTGTTCCAAGTACAAAAATTAGTTCCAATGATTTTCCGCTACATGGCGAGATTTTTTATTTTCCTGGTCAGGCTTTACTTAATTTAATTATTAGTTTTTTGAAAAAAAAAATCGTCAACATTTTATATGCAATATGACGCAAAAAATAATTAATCATGATTTAGTGTTAAATAAAGCATAATTAATTTCGTAGGTACCCCGTATTATCTCTAATATATTTAGACCCAATAAACCCAGTCAGTGTTGCCACCTTAGTTTTAGTAATGGCAGTTGAAGAAGATGGAGCAGAATTAACAAGAAAAGACTTGCTGTAAAAAAGGCTAAAAACACCTTTACGATACGATATATATCATTTCAATAATGTATTTATTTTATTAGTTTGAATCACATTAACATTTTTCAAAATTAAAATGAATTTGGAGAAGAATTAAACCAATTTAATAGGTTCAACAATTAAAAATGATACAAACCGCGAAAGTTCGATGTTATCGCGATGTCAGCATGGTGCAAATTTCAGATATTGGTGCAATATTTTTAAGAAAATGAAAAGGGCTATATAGCCCTTTCCGGGCTAAATCATTAGACAACGAGTTCACCTACAGTAAAAAAAAAAAACTAGCCCCAAAAGGGCTAAGGTGGCAACACTGATCCCAGTATTCAATATAAAATTCCTTTCCTTGCCCTAAAATCCATAAAGGTATGTAAGAATAACTCCTAAAATCGGAAGCTATAAAAAATGCACGCGAGCATGTCTGCACGATACGAAATAAGTACGTACTCTGCAAAGTTCAATACTCCCCTTGCACGATTTTTCCATTAAACCTAACGTGTATTGCCATTTGAAATCGATAGTCAATGATGTCTACGTAAATAGAGGGAGCGATGTATACTTAGGTAGTTTTTAGGTAGGCTGAAGCTAAAATTAAATCTACTCAAAACGTAGTGATTCTCTTTGATGGAATATTCTAAAATAATGATCTCGTGATCTCTTGTTTTTTATTTTTTATGGGCGAAATCTCTTACTGTTGATGCAATTCACCATTTTATTTTTTCTACTGCAGCGCAGCGTACCGAATTGGATGCAACCAATAAGATGCAACTAGATAAGTTTAATTGACAGTTAGAAATTTATACCTACAGTATTCGAAACGATTATTACAAATTAACATTATTATTCCCTAGGAATCCAGAGGGGGAATGCTGCCGGCCTCCTGGGTACGGTGCCCCAAGGCGTGGCCTTAAATGAGGTGAGGTGTTTTGTTTATATAGGGTTTTATTGACTTTATTCGTTGTTTTTTTTAATCACTTAGCCCCACTTGCGCCAACCACGGGTTAGCAATTAACTCCGGATAAAATAGCTCTCTCAGTTGTTTTTCTATACAAAAAGTCATGGGTTACCAACTTAACCTGGAGTTAATTGCTAACCCAGGTTGGCGCAAGTGGGGCTTAGTATGGAACCTATACCCACGACCTAAAGAAAAAATAACTGGCCAAGAGCGAGGTGTGTACTCGCACATAGAGGGTTCCAAACCTAATGTTACCGTAAGAAAAGATGAGAACAGTGTTAACGAAAACCGCCGTTGTTGGGAAGGTACAAAGTGGTATAACGAGCACAACATAAAAAAAGTGCAACGATATAATAGAGAAATTATGTCATGATAATTTGATAGCTTACAGCCGTTTTAATATTATAATGTTAAGTAAGTATTTAAAGTTTTAATGTTTATTGAACATGATGTATTGTGACCATGCTCAAAGAAGTGGAAATGATCTCGCTACATGAACACTTACATCGGACAAGTTTGAGTACCTACTGCACGAAAAATGTTACGTAATATTTGGAATTCAATATGATTACTAAGAAAAACCCTGAATATCACAATTAGAGAATAGGTAGGGAGACTTAATGCAAATGTAGGTAAGACATCAATTTTCTTTAACATATTTATTTTTCATGCGTCTGCGTGGGTCATGAATTGTTTCCAGTGAAAGAAAGTGGATGGATAATAGCCAAGAAATGGGTGGGTACACCTAACACGGTAGAGAGTAGTATATTCTTTGCCTAACACCCTCTAATGACTACCACCTGTATTTTAAGTTCACCAAGAAGTTTATGCGTTGCAATCTCATTCAATCATTAGCAATCTTTTTGAACTATGATTCTAGAACATGGATATAAACCATGGATTTAGAACGTAGAAAGAGAAGGTATAGAAGGAAGCACGTGTCTTATATATTCACTCAAAAAGAGACGCACATAGCACATTCGCTCTAGTTAAAAAAGGAGATCGCTACTTATTACTGTCCTTATCGACGTTGTGGTGGTTCTGGTAGGTCTTTCGCTCCTAATTCAGTTAAAACAACAATTGAAATCAAGTTTTATAATTTCATTTTACGTAGCACATGTCACAGCGAAAAAACAAAATACACCGATGATTTCTTTTTCTTTTTCTAATGACAAAGACAAAAAGGTGGCCATAATCTATGTATCCCATATCACTCCCTCCTAAGTGAAACGTACGTTTGGCTTGCAACTTCTTCCTGATCTGGTGATGTATGTGTGTTTCGTTTCTTTCGTTTCAGGCTTGTCGTTTGTCTCAGTAAGGATGTTTGTGTCAAGGGAACTTTTCATTGGCTCGGTCGGATTTCTAGTCGTTACAGGTGATTTTTCTTTAAATTGTTCCTCGTTCAGTATGTAAGCAGGCTTGAGTCGCTCGATTGAAATTACAGAGGTACGTAGCGGTAGTTGGACTTTGAAGAACTTATCATGTCGTCCAATAACTTCGAAGGGGCCGTCGTAGGGTGGAGTCAGTGGTGGTCGCACGGTGTCGTTTCGAACGAACACGTGTGTGCACGTTTTTAAATCTTTGTGTACAAACGAGCGTGGTTGTGATGTGTTATCTCTTGTTGCAGGAGAAAGAGTTGCCATTGTTTCGGTCAGCTGTCGTACGAGTTCTGCGTCTTCGATTTTCGACTTTGTAGGTACGAAAAAATCTGACGGGATGCGTAACGTTGAACCGTATGTCATAAGCGCAGGGCTCATATTGCTGTCTTCTCGAATAGCGGTGCGTAGGCCGAGTAGAACGGTAGGTAGTTCGTCAGACCATTGCGTTGTAACGTTGCGCGCCATAAGCGCGGCCTTCAGTGTGCGGTGCCATCTTTCAACTTGACCGTTAGATTGGGGATGAAATGCAGTAGTGCGAATTTTTGTAATGCCGAATCTTTTCATAAGAGCGTGGAATAGAGTCGATTCGAACTGTCGGCCTTGATCTGAAGTAATTCGTAGTGGGCATCCAAACCTTGCTATCCAGTTATCGTAAAGCGCCTTTGCGACGGTTTCGGCTGTTATGTCTCTCACAGGGACTGCTTCAGGCCACTTTGTGCATCGGTCGATCATGGTAACGATGTATCGGTAATCGTTTGATAACCTCAAAGGTCCAACGATATCAATATGAAGGTGATCAAATCTTTCCGATTGCGGGAACTGTCCGATGGGTGGTATGATGTGCCGGTGTATTTTGGCACGCTGGCAGGATATGCATGCTTGTGTCCAAATGCCGACTTCTTTGTTCATTGCAGGCCAGAAGAACTTGGATGCCATTTGCTTTCGGGTCGTTCGTGTACCGGGGTGGCACAGGTTGTGTTGTGCTTTGAAAGCAGCGTACCGATATTGTAACGGTAGATAGGGTCTTGGTTGTGACATTGAAGTTTCACACGTTATTGGCAGTTCTATTCCGGGAAGTGAGACTGTTGAAAACTTTAAATTGGGCTGACTCTTCAGTAATTTGAGTTCCTCATCGTTCGATTGGTCGTGTGCAAGCTTTGTATAGTCAATTACGGTCGGGCATTCAATATCTTCTATACGCGATAACGCATCTGCTACGATGTTTTGTTCGCCATTCACATATTTTATAGCCGTAATAAATTGGCTTATAAAATGTTGCTGACGTTCTCGCCGAGGTGTGTCGCTGCTACTTGCCGATTTTGACAGAAAATGTACCAGAGGTTTATGGTCCGTTAGTACTACGACATCGTCGTTTCCCTCGATTAGCCGTCTGAAATGTTTGACCGCTGAGTAGATTGCTAGTAGCTCTCGGTCATACACGCTGTATCGGCGTTGCGTTGCGCTCATTGCTTTTGAAAAGAAAGCTAACGGTTTTAGTTGATCGTTAACCTTTTGATGTAAAACCGCACCGATGCTGTGTTCCGATGCGTCAGTCATTATATGCAGTGTCGTGCCGTGTATTGGGTACGTTAAAGTTGTAGCTTTCGAAATGCTTTCTCGGCATTTTTCGAATGCATTTTCAGCCTCAGGTGTCCACTCGATTGGAGTCTTGTCATTTTTCTTTCGGTTATGGAGGTATTTGTTTAGCTCACATTGTACCTCTGCTTGATGTGGTAGGCAGTCTCGGTAGAAGTTTAGCATGCCTAAGAAGCGTCGTAGTTCGGAGATGGTTGTAGGCTTCGGATAATTTGATATTGCTTTGATTCTGTCTTCTGTCGGATTTATGCCTTCGGATGAAACTTCGTAGCCGAGAAAGGTTAGTTTTGCTACGCCAAACTCGCACTTCTCGACGTTGAGTGCTACGCCGTAGTCACTTAGACGTTTCAGGACTTGCTGTAGCAGTTTCTTATGTTTTTCTTCGTTTTCAGAGAATAATAAGATGTCGTCAATGAAGCAGAAAACGTCGTCGATGCCGCGTAAGACTTCATGCATGAAACGTTGAAACGTTTGGCTTGCATTCCGTAGGCCAAACGTCATGCAGTTGAATTCAAACAGCCCGAAAGGTGTAGTTATGGCTGTCTTTTGTGCGTCTTCAGTAGCCATTGGAATTTGGTAGTATGCCATTCTCAGATCTAGCTTCGTAAATATCTTCTTATTGTACATTTGATACGTAAAGTCTTGGACGCGTGGTATAGGATAGCGATCTGGCAAAGTCGCAGCGTTGAGACGACGGTAATCGCCACAAACTCGTAGTCCTCCATCTTTCTTCTTTACGACATGAAGTGGGCTTGCCCATGGGCTCTTTGAGGGTTTGCAGATACCCATGGACATCATGCGCTCAAACTCGTCTTTTGCTGCCTTAAACTTATCTGGTGGCAGCGGTCGCGGTCGTGCAAAGAGTGGAGGGCCCGCGGTTTCGATGTGGTGAACTACTTCATGCTTGGACGGACTTTTCAGTGACATTGGCTTCAGGACGTCAGGAAATTGATTCAGAATGTCGCTGTAAGTCTGCTTGTTGCTTATAAGATGGATTGTTTCTTGACATGGTGTATAGATTTCCATTGCGTTTATAGATAATTCGGTGATTTCATCTATCAATTTCTTTCGGTGTAAATCGACGATTAGTTTGTAGTGTCGAAGAAAATCTGCGCCCAATATTGATGTTTTCACGTCGGCCACAATGAATGACCATTGAAAGTCACGCCTTAAACCTAAGTTGAGCTTGATTGTCTTCTCGCCGTACGTGCATATTGGAGTGTTGTTAGCGGCGTATAAAGTGTAGGTACTGACTGTAGATTTCTTCTTATATAGTTTGGCGGCTAATACAGAGATTTCGGCGCCTGTGTCGACGAGGAAACGTTCTCGAGTGTTGCGATCGAAGACACATAGACGGTTGCTTGTATTGCTTACACCGACGCCCGCCAAAGTCGGTGAAGGATCTAGTTTTCCGGCTTTGTTTGAGGTTTCGTACGGCGCGCGCAGGGTGACACGCAGCGCTTCGCATTGTCGCCAAACCGGTGATGGTAGTAACATTGCCAATCTTTACAATTTTCAGGCGTGCGGAGTGGGGGACGCGACGTCGATCTCCCTCTCGAGTTTGAGTGTGATCTTGATCGTGGGTTGTAGCGTCTGAAGCTGTAGTTGTAGCGTTGCGGCGGACGACTGGGACGACCGCGTAACTCTGCGATTTCGAGCGTAATCTTTTCGATTTGTTTTGATAGTAAATCAAACTGTGCGTTTGATGTCGATGTACTCGGTGGACTTATCGCTGAGATGCTGAGTGGTTCGGTGTGCTCGAGCATTTTGTCTGCCATGGCGGCGAGCGTGTTAAGCGATGACTCGGAGTTGACTGCAAGTACTGCTCGTATTTGTGTGGGCAATTGGTTTAGCCACATTACCTTTAGCGCGTCGTCGGGAATCATGTTACTTCCTAGGTCTCTCATCTTCCTCAGCAGTTGAGTAGGCTTTTGATCGCCTAGTTCAAGACCGCTGATAAGCTTCTGGAACTGTTTTGCTTCGGATTCTTCATATACAGACAGTAGCCGTTGTTTAAGTGCTTCGTATTTTCTTACCTCTGGGGGCTTCAATAGTATGTCGCTAATCTGTTGAATGTCTGTAGCTTGTAGGACGCCTAGGACGTACCGGAACTTTTGATCGTCGCTGGTCTTCAGTGGGGTGATCAGGGCTTCGAATTGGGCAAACCATAGGCGGGGATGCTCACGCCAGAATGGTAATATTCTTGATTGAATCGACACGCCAGCGAGGTCTTGAATCGATACAGGTTGTTGTACATTTTCGTCTTTCGAGGCTCCGCCGACTCCATTTTTCTCTTCGGACATGATGGCGTCTAATTGAAATTTTCTTCAGAAATCTTGGGGATTTCTTCAGGGAACGTCGGTTGGTCACCAGCTGTGGTGGTTCTGGTAGGTCTTTCGCTCCTAATTCAGTTAAAACAACAATTGAAATCAAGTTTTATAATTTCATTTTACGTAGCACATGTCACAGCGAAAAAACAAAATACACCGATGATTTCTTTTTCTTTTTCTAATGACAAAGACAAAAAGGTGGCCATAATCTATGTATCCCATAACGTAAACACTTTTTGTACTACAAAGGCTGTCTGACTCCAGAGTCAGTCATCTAGCTTCATATAAATTGAAAAGTCATTTTCACCGCCTGTACGGAAGGTGCTCTCCAGGTGCTTATAGACAATGCCATCTTTCTGTTCTAGGAGTTAAAATGTATTGTAATGAGGCGGGTTATGACGAACAGAAGAACTAGGTTTATCATTTTCTCACATTAGTACTAGCACCCGAGTTGGATAGAAATACATTACTCCAGTTTGTCTTCTCGGTATGAAAGCCTAAAACCAAGAATTTTGATAATTCAATCTTCATGACTAAAACACTAAAAGGTGCATAAGCTAGCGTAAGCGAAAGTTCATGATCAAGAAGGTTGTAATGTAAGGCACTGTCTCTAATTTCATTGCATGTTAATGATTAAGAAGATTGGAAATCGTTGATTGAGTATTTTATAGATTCGCAGACTGGAATGGTCATACTGGAAAAGGACGGAGATATGAAACAAAATGTATTAAATCTCGTACCTTTGCCCGACTAAGATGTGATGTGATGTTGATGATTTTGATAGCAATTTCAACTTCATCAGCATCAGCATAGCGTATGCGAGTGTCTCGTTTTCGCGATTACTATTATTTTAATGCCTTTTCGAGTCATTGTATTTCTACGTTGGAAAGGTATTGCCCATGATCAGGAAGGTGGCATTGGTATTGTCTATACATTGGTTTATATCCATGTCCCGCAGCTCACAAGAAGGATCTCTTAATTCTAAAGCATAAAGTCCGCATCAATTTAAGATTGTAGTTAGTCTTTTGTCTCTTATGACATACCTTTAATAGTAGAAAGAGATGGAACTTTAGATATTTTGTTTATGCGGCTGTCCACTTTCCACGTTTTTTGACATGATAGTGTATGTAAAGTTGTGTAAAGTAGTAACTTTTTGTGCCTTTTGTCCTACCACATGACACAAAACAAAAAAAAACAAACTTCAAAAAAAGTGGACCGCCATGCAAAAGTTATCCTCCCTCTATGCAAGTATAATCTCTTTGATCCATGTCCATGATTCACTACTGACGTATGACTGACGTGTAAAGATTTTATTCCGATTTGTCCTAATCATTATGATGATAAATATTTCATTTGTGAAAATCATTATTTCAATCCATTTTAATAACGTCGCTATTGATACGGCTTAATATTTTGTTACTTTCCGTAATTCTCTTATATTATGTTAGGATTTTTTCAATAATGAAATACGGTTTACTGTAAAGTTATAAATTTTAAGTTTCCTGCATTGTGAATCGGACCTCACATCCTGTCATTCAAGCAAAGTTCAAATGTTCAAATTATACCTTCTCGAAAATATTTAAATACAGTTTATTCCCAATGAAATAGTGATTTTTCCTACCTTTTATGCTATTTCTGGATATAGGTACTCTAACTAGCTGTTTACCAAGTTTCACCGATACCGGTAGGTACACCGGTTCTTGCATGAAACCATACAAATCACTAATCAAAATATCGAAACAATTATTCATTTTGAACTTTTTTAATGACTAGGAATAATTGTAGGGTGTTATAGAATAGATTTAGGGGAATTTAACAGATTAACCGTCTTTTAAAAATGTTTTAAGCAAAAAACAGTGACGAAATATGGCTAACAACAAAACTTCACAACGGAGTTGGTAATTCATCGAAAAACTAGCATTTTTGTTATCTTTGTTAATTTTTATGACTTAAACTGGGATTAGTTTATTGGATTTTATTAAAAATATTATATAAAAAGTTTGTGTCTATGCTCATCAACGAAAAACATCAACTGCAACCGTAAGTTTGTTTGTACTGTATTTTTTCAAATTTCTCAAAAACTATTATCAATACAGACACCGCTATAATTTTCCTACAAAATTCAATAGTTCATCGACATGTAAGAATTATTTCAGATTTTTTGGCTTTATATGTTCGGAGATCAGGGGGGGGGAACCAAAATTTTTCGTGCAGTCGGGCTTATAAATGAATAACTACGCATCACTTAGTAAAACGAACTACCAATACGAAATCTACGTTTAAAGCCCTTTCAAATGATACCAAACTCGGCTAGGTTGGAAAACTTTTTTTTTAAAAGTCATCAGTTTTTGGACCTTAAAAATTTGTAGAAAAATTATTTTCAAAATTTTTAGTCTCGCTTTACGTTTGGGTTAGCATGATTGACCACTATGCCGAATTTCAAGTCGCTAGCTTCTATAGTTGCTGAGAAAATTGGCTGTGACAGACGGACGGACGGACACGAGAGTGATCTTATAAGGGTTCCGTTTTTCCTCTTTGAGGTTCGGAACCCTAAAAAGAATAGGATGTTTAGATAAATGTCTGTGGTTCATGAACAATGAACATAATATTATGTCGCATTAATGTAGATAATGGGATTGAGGCCAAAAATATGTTCATACTTTTTACCCGACTGCGACAGAAGGAGGGTTATGTTTTTCGAGCGTATGTATGTATGTATGTATGTATGTATGTATGTATGTATGTATGTATGTATGTATGTATGTATGTTTGTATGTCTATTTCTTTGGCACGCCCTACAGCTTAAACGGCTTGACGGATTTTAACGTATGAGGTGTCGTTAGATTTGTAAAAATTGTGAGAGTGACATAGGGTACATTATTTCAATATGGCGTATGCGAATAAAAAAAGAGAGGGGGGAGAATCAATTTTTTTTTTTGTAAAAAATTACAATATGGGTATCAAATGAAAGCTGGTGAAGAGCAGATTCCAAAAATATATATATTATAGTACTTTTATGATACCATTTTGACACAAGACTAAAAAGTATGAAATAAACTAAATTATTAAGAAAAACAAAAAACCCGACTGCCTAAAAACTATTAACTGAAAAGATACAAACAAGCTCCTTAAATCAGCTATAATAACTTTGTTTGAACAAACTAATACAATTTAGGTAGGTATTGCAGGCGGGGACAAACCAATAACCAACAAATAGGTAATTTTTCTTTGTCCCCGTTTGTGATACCTACCTAAATTGTATTAGTTTGTTCAAACAAAGTTATTATAGCTGATTTAAGGAGCTTGTTTGTATCTTTTCAGTTAATAGTTTTTAGGCAGTCGGGTTTTTTTAAGAAATTTGTATCGGTTTCTTGTTAGCAACTATGATTTTCTTTATAGCCATTTGTGTCCCACTGCTGATGGATAAAAGCCTCCCTTTCTTTTTTGCATTCTTCCCAGTTCCCTGCAAAGACCCACCAATCAGCTCCGTAGGTGTCTAGGTTGTCTCGCCATCTTTTGCGAGGTCGGCCCCGATGTTTCTCTTTCTCTCGACCCAAATTGATTGATAATGATTAAACCACGGACCTGAAAAAAAGACGGACGTAATCTCGTCTAATCACGAGTGAAGCACCCATTTCTTTTGTGTGCGTGCTGTCACGCGGTACAATAATGGTGACGGGTGTCGGACTTGCGCCTAGAGCTATAGTGCATCTGTGTGAGTAGGTCCCTTGTCGAACAAACGAAAATGTAGGACCTTGCATTCTTCACATCTTTCTAGTGTCACATTACGTCCGTCTTTTTTCAGGTCCGTGGATTAAACATCATCTGATGATGACTGAATAATTATGTCTTACGAAGACTGAAAAAATGTTGACGGTGACTGACCGAAGTTTGACCGACCAAAATATAATGATGACAGATTGAGCGAAGATTAATGAGAATATCAAATCATCATCATCATCTTTACATTTTATTCCCATGGTTTACAAAATAAACAACTACCTACTTAGGTACATAAAATTGAATGTGGGTTATAAAATTTTAATACTTTGAAAACCAATTTACTTTTTGTAGGAAAAAAAAATAATTAGCTGGGTCAGATTTCATCCAATGATCTTTTCACATTAATATTTTAATCAACCTGGTATTGTTGTCACAATAAAAAGTTTATACCTTTTTCTTTGTAATTTTGAAACATTTTCATTTACTTATGGTTTTGCATGTATAGGACCACAAGCAGAACACACAAGCACCACACACTAGGTACCTATGGACGTAGTGTCTATAAATATAAACCATTAACAAGTAGTATATAGTACTCTGTGGCAATAGGGAGCTTTGTGGCACTCTAGTAGCTGTACGTACTCACTTCATTACCGACTTTTCACTTCCTCTTTTCAGCGGCTGTCTATTTCATTCGGTTAATTAATGTTTAATTAACTTCAAGTGCACTTGCTTTCTATTTTTCTTTTTGCTTATTTATCTTTTACGAGACGGTTTACGAGTGAAATTGTTGCAAAAAGAGAAATAAAATGATCACAGAATACCCTATACAGTTTAAAATTATAGTAGACTAGCTGTTGCCCGCGACTCCGTCTGCGTGGATCTTAAAAAGTATCCTATGTGTCAATCCAGAACATATTCTATCTGTGTGCCAAATTTCATCCAAATCCGTTCAGCCGTTTTTGCGTGATTGCGTCACAAACATCCAAACATCTAAACATCGTCACAAACTTTCGCATTTATAATATTAGTGAGATGAGATTACACACCGAGGACAGGGAAGTAAGAAAGGTCTCAGATCGCCGAGGTCAACAAACATGTGAATTGAGGCTTTCTTATTTACTGTCCGAGGTTAGTATACTATTTTTCTCCTCGACGGAGGCTGAAAGCGACTAACTTCGTTTAGCGCAGCGGGACGACAATTGACGCTTTCCGTCCGGAGGGGAGAAAAATAACTTTTTTTCATAGCTTAAAAAAAGAAAACAGTTTTTATAGGTATACCTATTTCTGTATCCCAGAAAAACTTTGTAAAAAGTTTTCACGCCAAAATTCGCAATTATAACTGGCTGGTAGAAAAATTCTCAAAGCTATAGGAGGTTTTCTTTTCTATCATTTTTCTTTAAAAATTTAATGACCTTATTAAGGTTTTGCCGACTAAATCAGCCAGCAGTGTGATTTTTGAACATCATACGATCAACTTGGCAGTAGAAAGATCTCCATAGTACCTAATTTAGACATTTTCTACTGCTGAGTTGATCGTATGATGTTCAAAAATCGCACTGGTAAAAATCGTACTAATACAAGGTTTTAGGTCCAAACTACATAGATCATAAGTAGTACAAATTATTTCGATATAAGCTCGATTTTTTTAAATATTGCACTGTGTTTGACAACAAATTTTTTAAGGAGACTTTTTTTCTTAAAAGGCTTTCCAATATTTAACTTTAACCCATCTCATCAGATTTCTTAAGGCCCAATGGTAGGACGAAATACCTTGGAGGCATCTTTTATTTTTCATTTTACGACTAGATTTATACCATTTACCGAAACTAAAGTCATACCTCAGTATTTTTGGATAGTTTATCTAGTGAAATCATAAACTGAATACACGATTGGAGTTACTTCACTCGATAGAAAATCGTCACAAAGATGACGTATTTTCATGCATTTTTAAACATTTTTCTCGTTTTAGAAGCACTTAAAATAGTTTCCGATTGTTGGTATTTATACTCACATATTCACCATTAGTTTATCTAGTGAAATCATAAAAAAAATCTTTAAAAAGTGCTTTTGCTCATTCTTTTTAATCGAAAATACGGCACACGCACGCACTTTTCGGAGGGCCGGGCAATCGTGTTTCTCACAGAAAATCTTCGTCGGAACCCATGGCCCCTTATACCTACCAAGAATTTTAGAATACCTACATTACATAGGTAGTTGAATGTAACCGAATAGTAACGTTATGCGGTAGTTAGGGCACGTCTGACACTGCAACTTGGATCGTTAGTGGGACTGACTGACAAGCTTCTCCAAGTTTGAAGGAAAGCCCGAAGGTA
The DNA here is from genome assembly GCA_963693445.1 of Agonopterix heracliana. NCBI lineage: Eukaryota > Metazoa > Arthropoda > Insecta > Lepidoptera > Depressariidae > Agonopterix > Agonopterix heracliana. The sequence goes on from OY856324.1 coordinate 13,053,268, forward strand.
GTTTGCTGAATTATTGCTTGGTTTACAATTTAATTTGAGTTCGAGTTCGTGTTTCGGAAGTTTGAAAGTGGAACGAGGTCTTTACCTTTAATTATGGTTAACTTTATTTTCGCGCCATTTTAAACATTATTAATTACCTACATTGTCGCTAGGAATATACTGGAAAGAGATAGAGATATATGACAAAATTTTATTAAGGGTTGAACTACACCCAGGTAGCACAGCATCGCATTTTTCCGTCGCTCCAACCTTTTCTGTCACTCAGGAACGTCATTTGCTAGAGCAATTATAAGAAAGACGGAACGGAACAGCACGCCGCGTGCGATCGCGTTCCGTCTATCTTATATGCTCTAGCAAATGGCGTTCCTGAGTGACAGAAAAGGATGGAGCGACGTAAAAATGCGATGCTGTGCTACCTGGGTGTAGTTCAACCCTAAAATAGTGCCTTTGTCTGATTTAGTGGCCAGATTTCAACAATTTCTATTTACAACAAAATTTTCCTGTCCCATACTAAATTGCACCCGCCGCCGCTGCCTACACGACTCAAATGTATGAGACAGCAGATTTTTTTTTGCTCCGATTGATTTGCTCCCATAGTAAAAGTTGTTCAGTTTGATGGGTAGACTCTTAGTTTAAAAGGATGCTAATGATATCAATTTTACCCTGTATTCTCGTTCTACGAACTAAGTCAATCAAAGACACGATTTTTCATACATTTTTGTCCCTTCAATCCCATTCAAGTATAGGTATATACGCTCTCTATTATATCTCTCTTTATTATATTGTCTTCGTTAGCTAGGTACAATTTTAAGCCTAAGGATAGAAATACATTCTTTTCTCCCCTCCGGACGGAAAGCGTTAATTATCGTCCCGCTGCGCTAAACGAAAGTGCCGCTTTCCAGCTCCATCGAGGAGAAAACTAGTATACTAACCTCGGACAGTAAATAAGAAAGCCTTTCTTACTTTCCTGTCCTCGGTGTGTAATCTATACTATATTCGTAGGCTTACACACATAAATATCAGAAAATAAACTCAAAATAAAATATACGTAAATAATAAAACGTACACGCTGTTCCATTCAGTGACTTGTAGACTCTGAGTGCGACTTGGATCCGAGTAGGGGCTAAGTGCAAACTCTGGTACCAAACTTAAAAGTTTACTGAATTACGTCCGATCCTAAACAGATATACGTTTTCAACTCTATATGTTAACGTATAGGTTTGAAGTTCTAACACGGGATGTTTGAAAGAGTTTACTGTTGTACCCATAGATATCTAGTTGTACCTAAGTCCTACTTATTAGGACCCTACGAATAATACACAAATTATTCGTAAGTAGGACCACAGAACAAGACCCGAGTACACTGTGGTCTCCATAGACATATTACTCTAGCGATAGACAAGCTCGTTCAAACAAACAGCATGTCACACAAAACAACACAAAATGACACATTGCTGTCTGTCATTGCCATGGCCATCAATCAGGTGCGTACACCTCATTCAAGTGGAACATGTTGCTTCTATGGAAGGGAAAGTCTATCGCTAGAGTTTAAGTCTATGGTGGTCTCTACTATTTTGGAGACTTACCTCAGAGACTGTCAGAACTAGTTGGAATACTGACAAAAAATTAGATAATGTTTTTTTGGGTCATCCTTTGATAAGTTAAACCTATATCAAGATAGACAGTCAAAGCTAGGAACGTGTCAAAAAAAGGCAACTATAGTCAAGCAAGGCCGAAACAGGCACGTATCCAGGGGGGGGGGGGGGATAGGTGGGATTTATCCCCCCCCGAAATCCGAAAATTTGTATGGAAAAGTGATTACAGCACTTACTTTTTCAATGTTTTTCTATGAATATCCCCCCCCGAAATTTAAATGTCCCCCCCCGAAACGAAAGTCTGGATACTTGCTTGGGCCGAAAGTAGGGTTTATCGGCCTTGACTTCACTATGCACGCACACAGAGATAAATTCACCTCAAGTAAACCAATATAAGAAAGTTGGCCTGTTTGTTTTAGTACGTTAGAAGCTTGAGGCTCTATCTTTATGTAGAATTAATCAAAGGGATCATAAAACAAATTGGGAAATTCCTAGTGAAAAAGCTGTTGGAACAGAACAAATCGGAAGGTATTTTAGCTCTGGTTTGGGCGCATCCTACAGAGTTGGTTCTACCAAATTGGACAGTGTGGAAGCTTACTTTCGAACAAACCATACGCTCCATAGATTAAAAACGTTCAATTCATCGATTGAAATAGAAATAGATAAAAGTTAGCTGGAATGAGAGAGACCATTCAGATATCTGATTGACCCGAAGTCGGATTCAAACAACAATTTGATTGGTCTATCCATGCACGACTCTTCTCTTCTCATCTTCAGAGGAATTGCACCATAAAGAAAGAGATGTTGATAACCTTTCGCCCACAAACCGCTATAAAATTCCTACAATTTCCCCATTAACAACAAATATGTCGTAAAAAGCAAAGCATTCAGTATAAGTTGTTAATCATTCTCAATGTTTACGAGCATTAATAATCGTTAAGGGCCAAATTTTGTAAATTAATTCATTTTATTGCTCACTTAGTCGTCGAACTAAACTTTATGATGTAAATATAAACGTTCCGAAACATTTTCTCGTCAAAGTAACATTTATTGTGCTCGCCGCGACTACTACCTACTCATATTGCACTGAATGAGGTACCTACACTTACTTACCGATACTGGTAATTATAGGTATTATTTGAAAACTATTAAACATATTACAGCCATTGTTGTGCTATTTCGAATCAAATTAAAGATTGAAAAATCTGTCTCGGGCGGGACTTGAACCCACGCTCTTCCAAACCGGGGAAACGTGCACGTCCCCTTAAGACGTAACCAATTGAAAATTTCGTTCTCTGGGTAGTGGGCTCGGTGGTGTAATTGGTTAGCACGTTTCCCCGGTTTGGAAGAGCGTGGGTTCAAGTCCCGCCCGAGACAAATTTTTCAATCTTTAATTTAATAAACATATTCACATTCTGTGACCAGTGTGTGTTGCCTGATGGCATATGGAACAGAGACGTGGTCGCTCACTTAAGGCCTCATAAAAAGGCTTAAAGTCACCCAAAGGACTATGGAGAGGGCTATGCTCGGAGTATCCATGCGAGATCAAATCAGATAAGAAGAGATGAGCAAAAGATCCAGAGCAGCTGCCATTGCCCAAAGAATTGCTAAACTAAAGTAGCAATGGGCGGGGCACATTGCTCGCAGAACCGAAGGCCGATGGAGCCGAAGAGTTCTCGAGTGGCGACCTCTTCCCGGAAAGCTCAGCGTGGATAAGATAGTAACAAGGTAGACCGACGACCTGGTGAAGGCGGCGGAAAACCTGGTGAAGGTGGCACAAGGCCGGTCGTTGTGACGATCCTTGGAGGAAGGCCTATGTCCAGCAGTGGACGTCCATCGGTTGAGACGATGAATAGGTAAACACATTATTGTTCATAAGTACCGATTTTTGTCACTAAATGGTTCCATTTACGGTATTAAAGCCCCATAAAAAATGTTACTCAATATCGTCCTATGACTGGCAAATGACTGGACTAAAGTTTAAATTTCAAATAGCTTGGTTGCAAGTCGACGTTAGATTATTACATTCCAAGTTCAAAAATCTCAAAGTCAAAGCAAACAGTGTAATATTGTGCACTTCGCAGCGGACTCACGGGGCTTCAGCGTTGAGCGCTACACTCGCCAAGTGTCCGCAGCCTTATTGCCAAAGTTACTACACAATTCCTTTCCACTTATTTGAAAAGCTTTCTGAACTGAAAATTGCCATACGGAATAGTAATATTGTTTAGAGGTTTTACTTTGTTATACTGCGGTATTTCGAGACAATATTGTGCTATTTGACATATTCGGAATAGAATATTGTGCTCCTGTTATACTAGATGTCAGGTGTGTTATTTGAGATATGTAAATGATATAGATATTCATACATATCAGAAGAGTTGGAACAGTAACAATCGGCCATCAAAGTAGACTATCCGTTTTGACAAAATGTTAGAGACAAACCTAGCTCATAGCTAAAATAGTGAAAATGTTACTAGAATTGTTTTCGAAACAATACTTTACCTACGCGTCACGTTATTTTTGAAATTGTTCATAGTGTGTAAATGTATTTTGGGTCAATAATTAGTCGTGAAACAAACTAAACGAATTAAGCTGTTGCTGATTACTGGCTGTTACATCTTGTACATTTGAGAGAGTACACACGGCGACACCTCAAGCTACACAAAACTGATATAAGCTGGCCGTGCGACGTTATATATTTTTGGACCTACGCGCGGCCAGCTTATTTTGGTTTGGAATAGCTTGATGTGTTGCCGTGTGTACGAGTCGGCCTAGACGGGGATCGAACCATCGCCTCCTGCGCGGCAGGCAAAGTTACTCGCCACTGGACCAATACGCCTTTTTTGTTACCTAACCATAGTAAAACCGAATATAAAAATATACCGACGCTACCCCTATATAATTACCTTATCTATTCCCAACCTTCAACTCTATCCAATATAAAACCCTGAAACCTAACTATAAAGTATATAATCCAGTATCATCAAGAAGCTACTTGTGAAGTAAGTGACGTGGGCAGTGAAGACCTAGCCGCTTGCCAACTGGCAACCAAAGTGCTGAACTTGCATTTTCAATCCAACTTTAAGTGAATTACTGGCTTTATTTTACGATGTTGTTTACGCTCTTAAATAAACGGTAAGAGTGTTTTATTTTCGTATTTCTTGTTAATTACTAAAAGCCTTGCTTTTGTTATATAAAGGTTATCCTGAAAAACCGGCCAAGGCCGTGTCGGACTAGCCCATGCATAAGTAGAATAAGAAAAAATAGTCATAGTCATAGTCATAATAGTTTATTGCTTCATGTGGTTACATAAGGTAGACAAATATAAAAATAGAGCGCACATGAACCCTGTAAGGGCACTGCAAACTAAATGTAAATGTAGTTGTAACTTATTCATTATTCACTTAACTTATTACAATATTTATCTTATCTAATAAGATAAATATTTATCTTATCTAGTAATTAGTTCACTCCAGTATTTTAGAGAAGGTAGAGGGGTGGGGGGGGGGGGCCTCCCCTACCCCCTACCCGACTCCCCCCCTAAATTCGTACCGCACGATTCTAAACTTTTACCAACAAAAAAAAAATCCTCGACCCAAATGTATGGAAAATCTGATTATTTTCTTTCGCGATTTCAATGTTGGTCCTGTTTAATAGGTATGTAACGCATTATCCCTGATGTAGGTAATTCTTTTTTTTAGAACAAAAAATTGACAAGATCTAGTTACTAACCGCCAAACACCATAAAAGCGACCGAGAACAAAACGTAAAACAGAAATGGAATTCCGCACGACAAGATGCGCAAATTAAAAACCCCTGACTTTCCTTTTTATGCAAATGCATGTAGATTTTCTTCTGGCGCAGACACTTGTCGCCTTGCACAGAGGCTTCCAGTTTTTAAGGTTGTCACTTTGAAGTTTCAAAAGGTTAATTAACTTGGGGTAACTAGGGTTTTAAGAATGCAATAAACTCAGATTTTAGTGCAAAACTTTAGCAATAACAGTAAATATAAGTGTAATTATTATGAGGCTTTTAGTGTACTTAGATGACAGATTTAAAATTTATTATTTAAAGCAACGCGGTACAGTCTAGACTAGGGTTAATAATTGTCAAGTACCTACTCATTGCAAGTTAGCAAGCAGAGAAACTAAAAAATTACGAGTAAATTAGGTATATGAAACTGATTTCTACTTGCAACTTAGAAAAAATGCAATATAAATTGCTTTTCACTGTGTGTAATTTTTTCCCATCGATAACAAAGGGTATAATATTAAATGTGGTACATATAAGCACAGCCAACATCAAAGACGCGAAAAAATTAAAATCTGCTGTTTCATAGAAAATGTCAATTACCAAAATATTATACAAGGTGTTACAAAAATACAAATAAACCTTTAAGGGGGTGGTGTAGACCATCAAACTGAACAACTTTCATTAAGGGACCAATATCGAAATCGCGAAAAAAAAAAATATGTTCCATACTCTACAAATCGACTAGAGCTAAAATATGTATGGGATATCAAATTTTTTTTTTCGCGATTTCGCGTTTTGGTCCCATAGAGAAAGTTGTTCAGTTTGACGGTCTCAACAACCCCCTTAAGAGTTTTAAAAATTTATTCTTACTTATGAAACACCTTGTATATCTAACAGCAGAATTGTTTTTCGCGATTTCCAAGTTGATCCCACGGTAAAAGTTGTTCAGTTTGATGCTCTAAAGCACCCTGTTCGATATGTAACGCATTTAGGTTTACACCCTGTATATTTATTTATGCGTTTTATTTTATTCAACAATTAGAATTAAGACACCTAACAGCAATTGCGCTGTTCGGACTGATGATGTATGTTAACGGATATACTTAAACATAAATTTTAATGAATAAAGATATCATTTGGACAGCCCTAATTGAAGCCCTGGCAAGTCTAGGCATACCGCACTTAATGTCTCACTCCTCCACTTTTTATTTCACGCCCCTTCACTTCAACTTACTACTAGGGGGAAATTATAGAGCGCGAAACTTAAGTACGGTTACCCATTTTTATCTACTTTATATGCCACAGTTTATGCCTTCTACATAAAGAGATAATTTTAGTATACCACTTGCTCTTTTGTAAAGACGCCGCGAAAATCGTTTCTAAACAAAATATTGGGATTTTAAGATGCTAAAATCAGGAACCGTCTCAAGTTTATTATATTTAAAAAAACAGACTGCGGACATGCTTCCCACTACACTACATTGCTATGTATTGTAAAGGCATATGACGGAAATGGCATGAAGGCCTCCGCACATTGCAGCGATATTATCGAGCGATAAAATCGCTGCAATGAGCGGAGGCCTTGAAATTAAGTAGATTAGGTTAGTATTTATTACACAAATGGCCTATACTCTAGATAGAGATATACAATGTAAGTATCGTATTTCTTTGTAATAATTATAGTTGTGCGTTATACCAAAAACACTATTGTAAAATGTGTTTGCTTAGTACCTATACTGCTATAAGTCATTGAAACTAGATTCTAAGTTCATTAAAGCTCAATATATGATAGGGCAAAACAATCACTGTAACCGAAAACGTTTTTGTTTTCCCTTCACTAAAAGCATAGAAAAACTACCAATGACACGTAAAAACCCTTCAATCATACGCTATAAGTAAACCTGGTTATATAACGTATAACCATGAACAATGTGACTTCATGTCAGACGCACACGAACAAAAATATCGCCCCCTTTGAAGCCATTCAAAGAACCAGCTCTGACTCGGCTCACCTATACCTATAGATTTCGTATAGACATGATAAATGGTTTCACGACTTGACAGTTCAACCATTTGTCTCCTAAAAGGAAGGAAAAGTCGCACATATTTACATAATATATGCTAGTTTAAAATATTCAGCAGCCATATTGGAAAGTTGCCTTCTTGTTCACTTAATATGAAGTTAAAAGGCTCTATCGGGATGCTTAAGTTTTATCTAACGGTACTTCTTAAGCTTAAAAGAACTTTGTTTGCCGTATGAAATTGTTATGAGTTTGTAGTGGTTACTGTATAAGAAAAATAAAGCTGGCTGAAGAACTAGTTTTTAATAAAAATTAATTGAATAAAGTTTGTGTAAGTTTTATAAATGGCATATATTCTCTTTTTTTAAATTCAATGTAATCCAGAGAGCCGTTGTGGTCCAGTGGCGAGTAACCTTGCCTGCCGTGCAGGAGGCGATGGTTCGATCCCCGTCCATGCCGACTCGTACCAATGAGTTTTTCTGAATTTATGTACGATTTGTAACACCACTGGCTTTTCGGTGAAGGAAAACATCGTGAGGAAACCTTCAATTTCGAGGCATGTATTGTACCCACTGTCCATTATAAGTGGCGACGGGCTCACCCCCCGTCACACTGGCCAGAGTTTCGGTACAACTGGTGAAACGTGGATGTTCTGAGGTTTCAGAATATCTCTGACTACCCCTCGGGATTATAGTCGTGAGCATATGCTTATGCTTATGCTTATGCTATGTAAAACAAAGCGCTCATAAACAATTGATTACTCAGGTTAATAATGCTGCGATGAATTTTGACGTAGCTTTATGTTATTTATGAGTTACTTCGACATAATTATGAATAACTAATACAAAAAAAAATACAAAAATACAAAAAATGTATTTGCGTACCAAAAACATTAGTATAATTATTACATGGTGAGAGGCTACCATCTATAGGTATTTAACTAATTATACAATATTTTATAGGGATTTTAAGGTATCGGTGTGTTGGTACCTGCAGTAAGGTACTAAGATATAACTTCGACATAATTATGAATGGATCCATTCATAAGTTACATCGAAATAGCTGCCTCTTGTGAAAAAGACTACAAGTACCTACAGTTTGATACAACTCTACTTGTATCCTTTTTCACTAGGGACACAGAACGTAGACATTATTATTTAAGAAGACAAAACGAGACAGTATTTTAGTAAACTACTAATTGTGTAATTTTTATTTACAATAGAGATATTACATAAATTTGATATAACTACAAAACTGTTTAAATGTCATATTTTTAAATAATGTTTTTTAAGTATTAAAAATAATAAACGAATGTTGCTTTCAAATACAACATCAATTTTGAGAATTTTAGTAAGTTCTATCCAATTCAGTTTTTCTAATGCGTAGAGTTTAAATATAAACATAGCTATAATATACTATTTATAATAAATTGCGGCTGAAACCGCTTCAAAGATGAGAAGCTAAAAAACGGCGTATCATTTACTATAACGACTAAACTTTTCCGGTGTCTCGACGTAAACGGGATGAAAAGTAAAAGGGAATTTAACGGAATCAATTTGTAGGCACTGCCTGTCACAATAAGTTACGTTAACTTGACGATATTTCACCGAACGAGGCCAACGTGGCAAATTGCAGTAAATTAATTTCATTACCTCGTAAATATACTTTCAATTACCTAGTTTTAACAAAATAATGGCATACAAGGGCATATATATCGGTAAAAAATATTTAAGAAAGTTTTTGTTTAGTATTAGTAATTGTTGAATGTGCTTAACTAATAAGTATAATATAAAGTGTAATAATCTAAAGAAATAAAAAAACTTATCATTCAAAATAACTGATATTGCAACCTCATACGGGTAGGTATGAGGTACCTATAAAAGTGTGATTTAAAATTGCAACGTTCTAAAGAATAAAATGTACAAAATTACTTTTATTTTAATTATCAGACGTGTTTCAAAATATCAGGTGGTGGCGCAAATAGAGAAGGCTCGTAGATTTTAAATTATAGCGTAAAACTTGAAAACTTTTCTATTGGTTATAAATAAAAAACACCAAACTACAAATAAACAACAAAACAATAAAATTCATACCAATTTATTAAAACTTCCAACAATTTCGAATGAAAGAAAAACAATCAGAAATTCAAATAGTAAGTTTTGTTTAGTTTATAAATAAAACAACCTAATTCCAGCATTTGAAGCTTTATTCGGCTTCAACAACCATCAAATGCCACAACAACAAAAAACCCGCAAAATCACAGTAAAATTCATCCCCACATCTATTGATTTACTATCAATACAAATGACAACGAGTATTTGTCACGCACAACTTGGAAACATTCTTATAACGGCCTTAAGTTGTCGAAACTTTGCCGCACACTTTGCCTTAAGATAAATACAGGAGGTACTAAAGGGTACCAAGCCGAAAGGGTGGGATTATACCTACTTGTAAAACTTTTGTTCTACAAGTTACGACAAAAATAAAAAACACGTGTTTCACAGTTTGAATTGATTGGGCACAGCAAGTGAAATATGCATTTATATAATACTAGCTGTTGCCCGCGACTCCGTCTGCGAGAACCTTTAAAAAGTATCCTATGTGATAATCCAGAACACCTTCTATCTGTGTGCCAAATTTCATCCAAATCCGTTCAGCCGTTTATGCGTGATTGAGTCACAAACATCCAAACATATAAATATCGTCACAAACTTTCGCATTTATAATATTAGTGAGATTCGTACCACCTTTTGGAATACAGAGACAGAGTGTAAGTGGAAACATTTTAATTTCTTCGAAGGGTTATTTTCCCCATGATACTGAACGTCATTTACAAAGGAACCTAAAGGGAATTTGCAAAAGAAATGTTTTCTTGTCATACTACTAAGTAAATGCAATCAACTGACCGAACGTTTACAATAAAAGTTTTTTTTTTGCCACAGTAGCTTCAAAAAAAGATTTGCATTAAATTGAATAAATGATGTTGACTTTGACTTTGAAGTATCATGAGAAGGTATAGCTTGGCCATAAAGTCCTGAACGTGGTTACAGGTGGAACTAAAATTTGAGTATGGTGGTGTTGCTAGGTTATGCGTGATTTTGACGTTATTGCGTGGAGGCAGCGCCCTCATTTAATTTCTACTCTTTTTGGCCAAGCTGTACCTATAGTCAAAAACTTTGCTACATTGTAACAATGTCCACGTTTAGTATTTTGACGGTTTCAGGACGAATGAAGACGACGATGTTCACAATCGACGATGTGAAAAATGTCAAGCCTTTCCCCACTAAAATGCAGCAAAGAACCCGTAGGTCGCTTCAGAGACACCATTGGTAAGAAATTATGTGGTCTTTTTAAACCACCCGCCTCATGCCAATCGCTCATGGTGTCACGCTCAATCCCAAATTAACATTCGGCTATCCAATGAACCATTTTTGATTAAACATAAAATTTCACAGAGCAAAATTTGAAATTCCGCCTGCAATCAGTAATCACATTATCGTCCGTGAATATCGATATCCATAACTAGTAATTGATGAATGAATAACGTTTCATCGTTCATAAATGATGTTTCATTACCTTTTCAAACTTCGAAAATACTATTCCTATTTTAGTGTTTTGTATTTATTCAGAATCGTTAAAATACTTTCCATTCTATTTATAATTAATGGACTTTTGTGTGCATTATCACTGCCTGTGTCAGAAGTGTCTATAATATAGGGAATTGTTTTTGATCAAGACCAAGAAGAGATGGCGGATTGCGGAGCCTCGTGGCAGGCAGAAACGCGAACCGCGCGAGCACCACGCGAGACAAGTGCTCGTGTCAGACAGAACCTGCAACGTGACTCCTTCAATACTTTATCTTCTACTTCTTTCGTGTCAGCATGACAGTTATGCTGTAGTGTACAGATTAAAATACATAGTAGGTTGGTACAATTGATAATAATTAGTCTCGTACAGTTACAGTACATATTAAATTAAATAATACAAATTGTATGACACCTGAATTAGACTAAGGCTGAACCTTGCTAAACTGCTAAATACCTAGATAGATAGTTGGTGGCAGCAAACTTTCTGACCACACGACATGATTTTCGGTCGTGAACTTATGTAGGTACGTATTATGCCTGAAAATAATGTGAAATAAACAATTATTAACGCAATAGAATAGTCCTGTAATGTGCCATATAACTCCGATTGAGGTAAAAAAACAAACGAAAAAGTTTCCTCAAAACAAACATGTTTGGGCATCACGCAAAAACTACTTGAATAGACGTATACAGATAAAAAAATTGGTTATTTGAAGTCAGGCACACCTAAAACCATACGAGTATCGTAATCTTTTTCTTGTAAATATCTTCAATGTACAGACAGACTTCTTTTCCAGTTTTATAATAGTTTAGATTAGATTTTTGCTTTGAATGTAATATCACAGAATAGCTAAATACCTAACTACGAGTATACAGGGTTTAAGGAAAAGCATCATTAACCTTTAAACCACATACTATACCCATCAAACTGAACAACTTTTACTATAGGAACAAAAGTGTCAGCGCAAAAGGAAAGTCAATTAGGTATTGCAGTTTAGTATGGAACAGCTGACTTTTTTCTGCGCTGACAGGTGCTCCCATAATAAAAGTTGTTCAGTTTGATGGGTAGAGTATGTGGTTTAAAGGTTAATGATACTTCCTTACACTCTTGTAAGTTCTACAATAATATGACAATGTTAGAGCCAAAGTTAGTTAGCTAAATAAAATTATGCCAAAATTAAGTTACTCGAGTAATAATGTAGGTTAGGTACTGTAACTATATACTTAGTAAACAACGCCAGACCCGTTAGACCACGTATCAACCCTTGGGCTCTTAAGTGCTTAATTTAACTTAATTCGTAAGCTTATGTTAATTTACTTCATATGTTTGTTTAAGTTTGGTGATATCTTTATACTAAATTAAGTTCGGTAACTTAATTGTTTGGTTATACATACCTATAATTTCTTGGTATTTGAGTACCAACTTTGGTATTTATAATGATGCAATGTGGTTTTTAGCTTAGCCTAATAATATGGAACTATAACAGAAAAAAGTGTTTTTTGAAGTAAACTTTTTATGGCAGGGCTTTGAAATTCGTATAGGCAACCTTTTCGTGTATCGAAATTTGACAGCTGCGTAAGTTTTCGTCTTGTGTTTTTATTACCGTTCACATTATTCTATAAGGCGTATCGCGTACAGAAGGTGCGTACGTGGTGTCGAGGCGCGGGCGTACCTTAGTGACCTTGACATACGGTCGATATTTGTATACCAAGAATAAATCTGAGCGCCGCTCAAATTGGTATGATATACGATTACCGACCGATTACAAGGTTGCTAAGGCGCGCGCCCGCACCTCGACGCCACCTCGACTCCGCCTCGACTCCTTCTGTATGCTATACGCCTAACTGTCTTCGTCTTAACTGTATATGGGAGATCGAAATTTAAATTTGGCAGCTGCGTAAATTTTCGTCATAAATTGTGTTTTTATTACCGTTCCCATTATTCTATAACAGTCTTCGTCTTAACAAAATAAGTACTCGAAACAGTAAATATGTTTTCCATCTAATCATCTTCAGATTCAGACAGTCTCTATAACAATAGTAACGATCCCGGACACAAAGGTTCACAGGCAATATATCTTTTCAAGGGGATAGACTCCACACGCATGGTTCCCTTGAGGCGAAGGAAATCCGATTTTCACTGGGACCGTGTAGGATTAACACCTAGAGATATTGTCGTAAATACGCCTATATTTCTGAAGGGTTCTAGAAATATCTGCTTTAGACAGGTTCGGAAGATGTTACGTAAAATATATGTATATTTTGCTACACTTTTATCGTGCTCACTAAAGGTATAGGTACAATTAGTTGGTAGTGAATTTTATAAAGCTGATCCCTCGGCTTTCTCCCGCCCTAATTTTGACTTATATTGCTGTATTTTAATGTACCTACGCTAAGTATGTAACATACGCATTCAGCATTTTAAGTCTAAGAACAGAATAGGTAAAGTAATAGTTTCTAAGTTTACGTCGTTCCATAGAAGAATCAAAAGATATTCCGATTCCTATTTCGCTTTCTAACCAATTCTTATTCGAAAATTAGGTATACAATATACAAGGTGTTACAAAACTACAAATAAACATTTAAGGGGGTGGTGTAGACCATCAAACAGAACAACTTTCACTATGGGACTAATATTGAAATCGCGAAAAAAAAAATGATGTTCTATACTTACTCTACAAATCGACTAGAGCTAAAATATGTATGGGACATCAACATTTTTTTTTCGCGATTTCGATGTTGGTCCCATAGAGAAAGTTGTTCAGTTTTACGGTCTAAACAACCCCCTTATGAGTTTTAAAAATTTATTGTTACTTATGAAACACCCTGTATATAACCTCTTCTGTGACATAACATAATATAAATACTCTTTAAGATGTTACTGAAGCTGTTCTTAGATTACATTTATTTTCGCTACTGATTTCTCTACTATAATAGGTATCGCGACTCTGCTTATATCCATTGTTTGTCGCGGTAAGCACGACGTTCGCTCTCTGAAAAGCACGGGTTGAGGCATTGAGGTACTACTAGAGGCGGCATCCAAACTGAATTGTTTTTAACATTCGTACAGGCCAAATGGCATATGCTTACTTAGCATGTGCCAGGCGCTCGGTGCACCGTGACGCTCCCAGAGTGTGCGCCCCGCACTGCTGATCGTGGTGCACAGATTTTGTTCACATAGTCTATCATTATTCAATGAGTAGAGGTCATTTTCTATGCAGCTAACAGCGCGGTCACCATTAAATTTATACACTAGATGCAACAAATGTTAGTGGCCAAACAAAATCAAAACACATTGTTGTTCTCCATCCCTCTTGACACCTCGAACCTCATAGCTGTATTTTCACCATTTTTCTCACCCCTAATTTACTTATCTACCCTTATTTTCTCCGATATCAAACGAGCATCCCCCTCTCGCCAAGTTCCCATCTCACTTGACAGAACAGGACATGCAATGTTTATGAAATTATGTTACCTTCGTGCTTGTTGGGAATGATACGAATGTTTTTAAACCTCTTTTTGGAGAGTACAAAATGTTTAAGCATTTGTTGAAGAGTTAATCTACAGTAGATTCTAATTCTTTTAAAAAACAAAATCCAATATTCTTGGTTGGAGGATTTTTTCAATTTAAGTCGTGGGAAAGTAAGTACTACCATGCCAAGCAGGACAAAGCCACAAAACATGAAAACCGTCATGCTGCATGCTTACCGCAAAGTAACAAAATCAGAGGCACGTCTCAATTTTTGTCGTTTTCTCGAGCGTGACATGCTAAAGGGGCTGGTTGTTTAGCGTACCGTCCACGAGAAAGCAACAGATTGTTTAAACCAATTCAGTATCATGTCTCGTTTTTAAAAATTTAATTTATTTACTTATAACACGATTTCGTCAAAAAAAATGTGATCAGTTTCTTAAAACGATGTTACGGATAGTAAAAATAAGAAAAACATTTTTAAAAAAACTTGCCATTCCGAAGTCAGGAATAAACGCCTCTTAAGTAGGTACCTACTAACACGATTTTTATAAAAACAGAAACGAAAGGTTTAATTAAATTCACGACAATCTTTTTAACCAAATTTTCATTTCGCCAAAAACGCGCGATTTTGCATGTTTCAAATCTCTTTTTTTAGAACGGGCCGAGGCAATGGTTCCAAATTTATGCAACCACAGCGCAAGTCATTTACTCTGGCCCCAGATAGCGCTTAATGGAAGTTTTAGTCAATTTTAATCACGTTCCGCATCCTAAAGGGACTGTTCCTGTTCTATTAATTGGATTTTATAGCGTCGTTCATTATTTCATGAAATCGAAGTTTCAACGTTTACCGGCATTGTCAAATGAGGCGGATGCGGATATCGATGGGTTTTTAATGTGTCGATGAGCTCGGAACTATGAGAAAAAACATTTTGACTAAATGCTTTTAAAATAATTATACAGCAGTCGTTGTAAAAAATTTAAAACAACAAAAGAAAAAGATTGCTTCTTTTTTTTTTTTTTTTTTTATATAAAACCGAAATTACAACAAAAGTCCTTAATAAAACAGTCAACGCTCATTTACTCCTCTAAACAAATAATGCAAAACGAAATTGTCAATGCCCATGGAAATTTTCAAATCTCCAACGCCAGTAATTAATCATATTCCATAGACAAAGCCGCTAGGGATGGGGTCGAGACATCGATGAAACGACCGCGACGTTATTATAAGCTATTAGTTAATAGAGCTGCGATTGACGGGAACGTTTCGGTGACAGGTTTATTGATAGGTCATTTTAGGATCATTATTTCAGGTGGACTTTACGTCGTTGGCAATATTGAGTGATGTCGGTTTGTTTGGAAACAAAGTTATAGTTTTAACAAATTGTTCACAAATAGTAGGTAATTTAATGTTTAACATAAACATTTATTTGGTTCGTAAAAAAATTGTGTAACAAGCTTGGGAGACCTTTGCCCAACAATAGGACGAACTAGGTTAAAAAATGTAGAATGATAATTTTTTGATTGGTTATTACACGATTTTTTTACAGCGAAATAAATACATGCATGCATGCATGCATATGCTCACGACTATATTCCCCGAAGGGGTAGTCAGAGATATTCTGAAACCTCAGAACATCCACGTTTCACCAGTAGTACCGAAACTCTGTCCAGTGTGACGGGGGGTGAGCCCGTCGCCACTTATAATGGACAGTGGGTACAATACATGCCATAAACAATACATGAAATAAATACAAATAGATATTAATTTAGATTACCATATTTTACCCAGTCTGCAGACTGTGAAGAGCATAGCTAATCCCATTTATTGTCCATCGCAGTTTTACATCAAGATTTCACCACGTTCAAAATAATTCCTAGCTTAAACTAAACACAAAAAGTATTTTCAAAACCTAGCTAACCCATGTCTAAAAAAAAGGAAAAAAAGGGTCAATTTATTTCCCGCAAATACATTAGTACATTTATTATGCCGATACATCGACTAGTCCCCTTGAGAGTACCCGACCGTCGAGACTATCGCAGAAAATTCGATAAAAATGAACATCGCTCAGCGGGATCCCCTCTCACCTCAATGTGCGCTGGACAAGCAATTAATATCGATAGGCTGGCCATGACATCTCTACTTATATTAGTGCCTCCGTATTTGTGCGTAACTCCAACCGTATTGATTTTGTCTGCGCGCGCATCTCACGGGTAAGGGTGTGGGGGGTAAAAAAGGAACAAGGGTGTAGCGACGATTCGAATCGAACCTTTTTATGAGGGAGCTACAATCCCTTAGGTTAATGCTTTGATGTGTCAGCTACTGGGAGTGTGTTTTATAATTTTGCAATTTGCGCTTTTGAGATTTTTTTACGAGGGTCGCTCTTCGCGTCTTTATGAATATTGTTATGCATTCAAGTATTTTTAATGCATTTATTTAAGGACTATCCGTAAATTTTTTTTTATTATCATGTCTAACTTTTTTTAATCGTCTAATAAATATTGAAATTACGTTATGAGTTTAATAACTTACGTAATAACAACTCTTAGAAACGGCGCGGCGCTCTTAGAGTGCCAATTGTGAATTGCACACATTCTAATTAGTATAAGAACGTGTAGGTACTAATAATAATAAGCACATTTGGATCGGTAGACCCTTCGTTGTTCCTCCAATAGTCCGCAGTAAAAAGCAGTAACTGCTCCCTGAGCAATGCTGTATTAGTTGCGTTAGCGTATATTTTCTTTGGTATTAGTCATTTAAAAAAAAATACTAATAAGCACAAGTCGTATTCAAAAAACTATTATAAAACTGTAACTGAAGTATATCTGTACATTGAAGATATTTACAAAAAAAAGATTACGATATGGTTTTTAGGTATCCCTGACTCGAAATCTACCTTTTTTAGAAATTTTGTCGGTCTGTTTGTTTGTGTGTTTGTTTGTTCGCACATCACGCAAAAACTACTAAACCGATTTAGATGAAACTTTTTTGTTTGACAGCTTATGATCTGACTTAAAATCTGGTACATAGTTTATGCGGATGAAGTCGCGGGTAAACACTAGTAAGAATAAGTTGTAATTATAAAATTAAATTGCTAAAGAATCTGTTACTTTCGCGTGGATGGTATGCTAAACAAACTGTATTCGAGATAAAAACATACTTTTTCAAGAATCAATTCTTCAATGTTAAGCTTACATCCACTGAAGACGAACTTGTAATACCTAACTCCTCAACAAATTCTTAAAAGTGTGTACTCTCAATAAAGATGTTTAATTAAAATTCGTATCATTCCCAACAAGCACTAGAGATAAAATAATTTCATAAACATTTCATGTCCTGTTCTGTCAAGTGAGATGGGAACTTGGCGAGAGGGGGATGCTCGTTTGATATCGGAGAAAATAAGGGTAGATAAGTAAATTAGGGGTGAGAAAAATGCTATGGAAATACAACTTTGCGGCTCGAGGTGTCAAGGGGGAACAACAATGTGTTTTGATTTTGTTTGCTTGTTCGTAATGGACATGAGTTTTACAAGGTGATATTATTTAAAACTGATTTAATCCAGAAAGGTAAACAAACCGTAAAGCTGAAAAAGGTAAAAAAACTGCCTCCGTGGTCTAATGGTTAAGAGCATTGGGCTCTTGACACGGAGGTCGTGGGTTCGATTCCCACGGGGGGCACCTAGTGAAATGTCACTTTGTGCGTTTTTCCCCAGTTGGTTAGGACATTGCAGGCTGAGTCACCTGATTGTCTGAAAAGAAAGATGATTCCGTGCTTCGGATGGCACGTTAAGCTGTTGGTCCCGGCTACTATCTCTGGTGGTTGTAGTCGTTACATAAAAACCACGTCAGAGGCCGTAAGGCGGTTTGAATAAACTCTGACACCAGGGCTTGCAGCCCACTCGATAAGAAGAAGCTGAAATTTATCTTTCAGATTGCATTTTGTAGGTTAAGGTTCTTTAAAAATATCCACCGTTCGTTTTATTATTGTACCGTTCGTTGGTGGCTTGTTGAAGACAGATAACGGACACTCAATCATGGGGGTCCGAGTTCGAATCTGCACGGATGATACACCATGTACCTACTAAAGAGTTTTTCCATCTTTTTTTTTTTTTTTTTTTTTTTTTTTTTTAAACGAACATGATTTAAAATTTATTAACAACA
This sequence comes from Agonopterix heracliana, assembly GCA_963693445.1. Classification (NCBI taxonomy): domain Eukaryota; kingdom Metazoa; phylum Arthropoda; class Insecta; order Lepidoptera; family Depressariidae; genus Agonopterix; species Agonopterix heracliana. Next base: position 13,071,854 of record OY856324.1, read on the forward strand.
GTAACTATAATAACACTTAACCTAAAGAAAAGAAATTTTAAAAACTTTTCTGTCTTATGTGCGTAATACCGACTGCTCTCAAACGGCGAACGAAAACAAAGTAAGGAAACCTGCATACGCTGAAGAATAATTTATGATATGTCGTGTGTGCCACCAATTCTTAATGATCACGCATGGTGAACGATACCACATACACACTTCCTGAAGGTTGGCCTAGTGCTCTGCAGTGGGACATACCTATATAGGCTGATGATGATGATTTTTTTAAATGTAACTCAAAATGGTGTAAGTACCTTTTTATTTCCAGTAGTAGGTATATTCGAATGTTATTATTTTACATGTATGCCATGTTAGCTTAATCAAATTAAAGATTGAAAAAGTCGGGCGGCGAGCGGGATTCGAACCCACGACTACCCAATATACATATTAATCTATGCCCACGACCTGCCTATCCGGGGCATGCTCTACTCCAACAGAGCTGTCGTCGCCCCGCAAGCCACGGCGTGGGTTCGAATCCCGCTCGCCGCCCGACTTTTTCAATCTTTAATTTGAGTAGGTATATTGTTTATTTTTATTTTTTGGAGTTAGTTATAAAATATCACGCCACATTTTAACGCATTTCAGGCTTTTGAACACGCTAAAATATGATCGGTAGTATACAGGGTCCTTCTTAATATGCTGACACTTTTTAAGGGGATGATCAGACCGTGAAACTGAACAACTTTCTCTATAGCACCAACCTCGAAATCGCGAAAAACAAAGCAGCTGTCCCATACAAAACTGCAAACCTACTCGAGCCAAATGTATGGGACAGCTGATTTTTTTTAGCGATTTTGATGTTCGTCCCATAGAGAAAGTTGTTCCGTTTGATGGTCTGATCATCCCCTTAAAAAGTGTCAGCATATTAAGTTGGACCCTATAATATAGTACTCTGTTATATGATGCGTCATGCGGCTACTGCTAGGGCTACTGTCATTAGTAGGGGCATCATCGTGAGAGACAGAAAGTCGATACACAAGTTAAAGTCCAATCTACTTACATCACAATTTGAACCGAAAGATAGCCAGTTCTGGGCAGTAGTATTACGTACCTAAGTAGGCATATAAAATTTTGTATAAACACCATTTACAGACAAAAACTATAGAGTCGATAAGACAGCCCCACGATATTAGGTAAACTATACTATGACTTCGATCTACAACAAACCTTTACAAATTGCGGACCCTTGAATCAAATAATTATAAATCTTCTCTTACAATAAGCGCTCGTTGGCGTAGTGGAGCTTCGGTATTGGAAACGATCACCGAAGTTAAGCAACGTCAGGTCCGGTCAGTCTTTGGATGGGTGACCGTTTAGTGGTATTTCATCTCGAGCGTTTCCGTGCTTCGGTAGGCACGTTAAGCAGTTGGTCTCGGATAGTTCCGTCAGATGGCGTTGTAACTATTCATTAAGCCAAGTCAGAGGCCTATTGGCGGCTTGAAAATTCTCTGACAGCAAGGTGACCACTAACTTGCCTCCACCAACACGCACTGGGCCCGCGTGGTGGAGTATGGCCCACTCCCTCTTTTCCTTATTCGTGAGAGGAGGCCTTTGCCCTGCAGTGGGATTCTACAGGCTATAACTTACTTTCTTTTTTTTTTTTTACAATACCTAAGCTTTAACATTTGGGTATAAATCCCCTCAACTCTTACCATCAAAGGCGCAAAATTCCAGAAGCTCTACGATCAGATACGGTTTTCATAAATTCAGAAGCATTAGCATAGTGGAGAGGGGCTTTGAAGTAACTTTAGTAAACCTAAAACCACCTAAGCTGTTTAAAACAGCACTCAAACTGTTTTGCCAGATCTAATGATGAAGCAGTAATATTATGTAACCTGTTAGTTTAGATAAAGTATATAATATATGTCTAGATAGAGCCTCACGCTTCCACCGAATAAAGGCCTCCGCACATTGCAGCGATATTATCGAGCGATTTTATCGAGCGATATTATCGACAGCGATATCGCGACACCTTACACACTGCAGCGATTCCGCGATTCGCGTCACGCATGCGTCCCACCCCTGAATGTAGTCGAAAGAGTTGCGATAATATCGCGGCAGTGTATGGGATCGCGCGCGTCCCCATACAAAATGTACTGGAAACAATTATCGCAAAATCGCAGCGATATTATCGCTCGATAAAATCGCTGCAATGAGCGGAGGCCTTAAAACAAAAGTTAGGTTGGTGTGCGTGAGGCTTCATACAACTAATCTTTGTGTGCGTGTATGTATACCGACACGGTTTATCCAAAGAGATAGATTTTTTTCGACGCGTTCGGTCCTTTGACTCTATCTTGACATATAACTTATCAAAGCTTCGTCTCTCGGTGCGTCTGTCCGTCTGTTATGTAACTGTACAGGGTGTATAGGCCATCAAACTGAACAACTTTCACTATGAAAAAAATCTGCTGTTCCGTACAAAACTCGAGTACCAACTGGACTCATAATGTGTGAGACAATTTCGAGGTTGGCTCCATAGTGAAAGTTGTTCAGTTTGATGGTCATTACTAGGGTGTTTTATTACATCCTGTATATTGCAAGTGTAGTCAATTACATTAGGTACTTTAAAAGGTGATTGTAGTCATGATATTTAACGATATTTCCCAAGGAACCTAAAGGAAATTTGCTAAGAAAAATTTGGGTTGATTGAACGTTTGTTGGTAAAGTTGTTTTTTTCTGCGAATTCCCGGTTGGTTCTTTATGGAATGTTATTTATTTTTAGTTTAAATGTAACTGTCTTCACTTACGCCCTGTATAGCCGTTTTATTCGAAAACTATACAGGGTGTAAAATTAAATGCGTTACACAGTGTGTTTTTCACTATCAAACTGAACAACTCTCACAAAATGGAACCAACACTGATGGTCCCATGTATGGGACAGCAGATTTGTTTTTTCGCGTTTTGCATTTTGGTCCCATAGAGAAAGTTGTTCAGTTTGACGGTCTGATCGTCTCCTTAAAAAAGTGTCAGCATATTAAGAAGGACCCTGAAAACAACTCTATTCCGTATACCAACGACGCGAAACCCCAAAATACCTAGACTAAGTAAATAAATGGGCGTTTTAAAGCGATTCCAGCGCAGTGGGTCGATCAAAGTCTAGGTTTTACATGTGAAACCTAAATTTATTACCTAGGCGATCGACTGATTGGCTGTGTGCCGATACAATATATTGGCAGCTAGCTTAATTGAATATCTACTGCGGAAATGTTGATAAATTTTATGTATTTGAAAGTGACTATGATAAGTGACTATTCGTGAGATCAAATCATAGATTTAAATCTGCTCCGCTGCTACTGCCTCCGTGGTTTAGGTTAAGAGCATTGGGCTCTTGACACGGAGGTTTTAGGTTCGATTCCCACGGGGGACACCACCTAGTGGTATATCACTTTTTGCGTTTTTCCCCAGTTGGTTAGGACATTGCAGGCTGAATCACCTGATTGTCTGAAAAGGAAAATGATTCTGTGCTTCGGATGGCACGTTAAGCCGTTGGTCCCGGCTACTATCTCTGGTGGTAGTAGTCGTTACATAAAAAACCACATCAGAGGCCGTAATGCGGTTTGAATAAACTCTGACGCCAGGGCCTGCCCACACGATAAGAAGAAGATAGATTTAAATCTCCGTTACTGGAAAAATAGATGATAATGAAAACTCGCATTCTTTAGTTCTCTTCTACAGGGTGAAATTGATATCATTAGCATCCTTTTAAACTAAGAGTCTAGCCATCGAACTGAACAACTTTTACTATGGGAGCAAATCGGAGAAAAAGTATTCTGCTGTTCCATACTAAACTGCAATGCCTACTCGACTCAAATACGTGTGTATAAACGCAAAACTAGAAAACAGTTTATTTAGAATCGAGAGTAGAATCTATTTATTAAGGTTTTAGAGGTTAATTATATTACAAGGGTTACATAAGTTAAATTTTTTCAAAATTTATCCATGAGCATGCTGGCGCTTTTATATTATATGAAATAATAACGGTCTGTTTCGTTTTGAAGGAAAACGTCGTGAGGAAACCTGCATGCTTCAATTTCGAGGCATGTATTGTACCCACTGTCCATTGTAAGTGGTGTTGGGTGTTAGCAACACCAAACAATAATTAAAAACCCAAAATGTCATGGTTTCTCTCTCTTTGACTTGTGCTCGCCGATGTAATTGCGAAAATATTAAAGGTGATGTTTTTAATGTGAAGAGCCGCCGTTTTATTCATTCAACACAGTCCACTGCAACGAGCGAGATCGCCACATGGTCCTCCGCGACCGAAGAACTGAAATGCATCATCTAAGAAAGTACTAAGTAAGAGCATATTTTTTCCAAGAGGCAGAAAATTCCGGTGCCATTTTGTTTTCATTGAGGAGCGAAAAGACTACAGTTTATGAATACAATACGTCATCACCTCAAAGAAGCACCAGACGGAAGCGGAAGCGACGATCCTCGGGAGCCTTTCGGGAGTTTTCGGACCAACGAAAATTTTTGGTTCGACGACACGAACTCGCGGAAGCGAATGCCCGCCGAGAAGCCGCGCCTCACTTCACTTCACATTCCTCACTTCACTTCGGACAGCGAAGATCGACCAAGAAGCAAATCACCCCAGGAGAAAAACACTGGAATCTTTTTGGTTGAAATCATAGATATCTTTTTTGAAATTTAGTATTACGACGTACGCTGTCAGATTTTGCGAAGTGCAATTGAAGTGCAATTGCAGTTGTTTTTATACGACTTGTATTTTTATGTGAAATTTCATTTTATAAGTATTTTTCAGTTGATAATATTGCTAAATTATCGTTTGGAAAATGGAGTTAAAGGAACTGATTGCCGCTCGCGGGTACGCTAAGGGCGCAATAACGCGTTTGTACAAGTTTATAACCAATCGAGATGATGTCATGGCGGCGCAGACGGAAAGTTTGATTGCCAAGAAGCAGCGAATCGCAGACTCATTCTCCCAGTATGAAACGTGCAGTATTAAAATTCTAGCACTTAATCCAGACGACGCAGAGAATATTGAAGAAGTTGAAACACGTTTCTACGCGGTTTTGAGTGCATTAAGCCAGGAGATAAACCGTCGTAAGGAACGCAAATGTAATCAGTCCTCAGCTCCAGTTTCCAAATTGAAACTACCACCTATTGATGTGCCGACGTTCAGTGGTAAGTTCACAGAATATGTGCCATTTATCAACTTATTTAACTCTGTAATTAATGAGAATGATTCCATCGATGGCGTTCAGAAATTGTATTATCTAAGAGCGTACCTTCGCGATGAACCATTAGACTTAATAAAAAACTTACCTCTGACGTCAGATAGTTATGAAAGGGCGCTTAAGCTTTTAAATGATAGGTACCATAACAAATTTAAAATTGTAAATGAGCATATTAACGCTCTATTAGATCTAAAACCCTTGTCCAAGTCTACGGCAAGCAATCTTAGAGACTTTGTTTCCAATGTGAAACAAGAGCTCGCTGCTCTAACCAATTTGGAGCCAAATGTTAAAACGTGGGACGCGATTATATTGTGTATACTCTCCCGCAAACTAGATTTGTACACATCTCGAGCGTATCAGCTCGAGCGAGACACGGAGGAGGATCCGACAATGGCAGATTTCCTGAGCTTTCTCGAAAAGAGAGCGCTGGCGCTGGAGAATGCTGAGCCCGGCCAGGGTCAGCATCGTCAGCAGCATAAAGAGTCGAGGGAGCAGCAACCAGGAGCTGGGATCAGCAGATTAAGTGCCTACGCTGCAATGCAGGGCATGCCATGCCTCTTCTGTAAGTCAGATCATAAGTTGTATTTATGCAAATCTTTTCAATTATTACCCGCTACGAAGCGAGTACAATTCGCCGAAGAAAATAGTCTTTGCAATGGATGTCTAGGCGTGCATAAGCAGAAATGTAAGTTTCACTTTCGATGTGCAGAGTGCAAGGGACCGCACAACACTCTGCTGCATTGCGATACTGATGTAAAGGGTGAAACCCCGCTTCTGCCGCCACCACCGCCCGCCGTCACACCAGCTACGTTGGCGACTGGCAATAATTCTAATGATGTCCTTTTACCCACAGCAAAGGTGAAGCTTATTGCTCAAGATGGCGCAGAACTGCATTTTAAAGCTCTACTTGATAGTGGGTCACAGCTGTCCTTTATTTCAGAAGGGGCCGTAAAGCTGCTGGGTTTAAAACCCACTGAGAGCAACATAAATATAACAGGTATTACTAATACCAAGGCAAATGTTAAGCGTTGCTTACCTGTTGAAATTCACCCCTTGACAGCTCCATTTAAGGTTTCGACCACCTGTCACGTGGTTGAGCAAATCACTTGTAAGCTTCCGCAGAAAAAAATAGATCTCGCACATTTAAATTTACCAAAGAATATAAAGCTAGCAGATGAGGACTTTAATACACCCAGTAAAATAGACTTGCTTATGGGAGCGGACGTGTTCTTTCAGATACTACTGCCTTCGGAGACGCCGAGCGTAAGGTTGGCGACGCCGCTTGAGTACGGGCAGTCGGCTTTAGCCAATACACAGCAGCCGCATCTCATCAACACGCAACTTGGTTACATTATTGGAGGGAGTCTGCCGCAGTCAGTGGCTTCAAATGTTGTCTGTAATAAGGTAGCTTTAAAGTGTACAATGTGTGAGTCAGATATTAATTCAAATTTATCAAAGTTCTCGAAGACAGAGTCGGTTCCTGAAATTTTTAATGAAAGGTCTTCAGATCAAGAGCTTTGCGAATACATTTTTAATAGTTCCATGCAGTTGGAAAATAATCAATTTGAGGTTGCAGTACCACTGAGAATACCGCTCAATGAGATTAATGATGCGTTGGGCGACTCATCGCAGCTCAGACAAGTTTTACAGTTGGGAAGTTTTTTTACTCATAAATGGTCATCGAATGACAGTAGAATACTAGCTGATATCCGTTCAACGGAGCAAAATTTTGACGATTTAGAACTCGAAAAAGACGATTGTAGCCTAAAAACTTTAGGTTTGCAACTAGTGATCAAAAAAGATCAGTTTAAAATATCATGCCCAGAACCCTTTAACAATAATAAAATTACAAAAAGGGGCATTCTTGCCTACATAGGCAAATTTTATGATCCTATGGGGTTTGTCAGTCCCATAGTAGTTCAAGCTAAGGCTATAATGCAGAAGTTATGGTCTTCCAAGACAAACTGGGATTCAGCACCTGATGATGATATCAAAAAGGAGTGGAGGGAGTTTTCTTCCAGTCTGGCAGCAATAAAGCCAGTTTTTATAAATAAGAATATTCGTGTATCTGACTCAGACACTGTAGAAATCATAGGCTTTTCAGATGCCTCTAGTTCTGCTGGATATGGATGCTGCATGTATCTGCGAGTTGTTAACCAAACAGGTAAATCAGATATGCATTTGCTTTGTTCAAAATCGCGCATAAATCCGCTTCAGAACAAAAATATGACGGTGCCACGCTTGGAGCTTAACGCAGCGCTGCTGCTCTCCATGCTTATTATAAAGGTCCGAGACACGCTTAAACTAAAGCTTAAAATAAGTCAAACTTACTTGTTCACCGATTCGAAAATTGTGCTTGCATGGTTGCACACTGAGCCTATGAAACTGACCGCTTACGTCACGAACAGAGTGAAAGCAATATCTAACAATGCAACTGACTGTCATTGGCTTTATGTGAGCACTAAGGACAACCCTGCGGATCATATCAGCCGAGGAGTTTGTCCACAAGCGCTTGTTACCTGCGACATCTGGTGGCATGGGCCCGCGTTCTTGCATGATAGTGAGTACGAATTTTATCTCTCTATAGGCTTGCTATCAGACTTACCTGAGACCAAAGCGGACTCAGCATTCTCCAGCAACCAGGTATCTTCGGATGTACCAATAAATGAGGTATTTGAGTGTATGCGCAAATATTTTAGCGTCCACAAGATTGTGCGTGTTATGGCTTATATTTTGAGATTTGTAAATATTTTAAAGGGTAACAAAGTTTCACATAAGTACTTATCGAGTGCAGAATTTAATATTGCTTTAATGTTGCTCATTAGGAATGAACAAGAAATGTATTTCAAAGAGGAAATGGAATGCTTGAAAAATTGTAAAAGTGCTAAGGGTTCCTTGCTGAGTTTGCATTCGTTTCTGGACAGCCTAGGCATTATGCGCGTGGGTGGTAGACTGCATCACTCAAACATTCCATTCTCTCAAAAGCATCAGGCTATCTTGCCGAAAGAATCTTATTTCACTAAATGTATTGTAAAATGTGAACATGAAAGGCTCCTACATGCAGGACCTAAGCTTTTATTATCTAACTTAAATCAAATGTTTTGGATAACTAATGGTTTACCTTATGTTAAGGACATAGCAAGTAAATGTATTATTTGTTTTAGACAAAAGACTACAGCCTTGAAACAGTTTATAGGTTCCTTGCCGGCTGGCAGGGTGACTGCTGAATATTCGAAATTAATTTTCTGTTAACTTTAATGTTGGTTAGGTATTTGTTTCTTGTTGAATTGAATTTGTGTTTAGTACGTTACTCTGTGTTACGTTAACTCTGTTTTAGCTTGCTAGTTCCTCTCATCTACCTAGCAGCCAGATAATCTTGTTGTGAGGCCGCAGCATGTTGGGTGTTAGCAACACCAAACAATAATTAAAAACCCAAAATGTCATGGTTTCTCTCTCTTTGACTTGTGCTCGCCGATGTAATTGCGAAAATATTAAAGGTGATGTTTTTAATGTGAAGAGCCGCCGTTTTATTCATTCAACACAGTCCACTGCAACGAGCGAGATCGCCACAAGTGGCGACGGGCTCACCCCCTGTCACACTGGACAGAGTTTTCGGTACTACTGGTGAAACGTGGATGTTCTGAGGTTTCAGAATATCTCTGACTACCCCCTCGGGGAATATAGTCGTGAGCATATGCTTATGCTTATGCTCTGTTTTGCCTTTAAACCTGTTTATTTCATTATAAATCAGGGTTTGCGCTTATTTGTACGTTGTACCTACTTATATGCAAAAGCAGATTTTTTTTTTGCTCCCGTCTGTTCATAGAATCTAGAGTGAGATGTAGGTAGACTAGGTAGGTAGGTACATTGAAATCGAATTGCTGTATTTCTTGTACTAACTATTTAGTAATCATTAATGTTTTCCATAGAACAGCTAATTTTGCGATTAAAATTTTAGTATAAAGGGATGCCAACGATTCAATTTCAACCCTGTAGAATAGTTGCCTGTAGGATGATATTATGTAATAATTTCAAAATTCATAGTAATTATTTGAACGCAAACACATACCTATTAGACATAATTTTAGCTCCCTTGTTGATACAGCTTGCACGCTCACACGTGTCAATACAAGGTTACACCTAATCAAAAGCAAATTATAATTCCGATCAATTTCCTGATTGCTTGCAACACACACCCCATTAAATTGGATAACACAACGCCCAATTTGTAATGAAAATGTTGCTAGAGCAATAAATTGTGATTAGCCTCGGAACATTTATTATGGTCATAATACAGACGTTAATCGTTTTTGCTTAAACGGTCGTTGACCTTTTTGAGATGAGTGAACCACTCGAAAGATTAATTTGGTATCCCTGCTTGAGTCTGGTATTCTTTGGTAAACCAACATTATTTTGTAGCCTACGTTATTAGAGAAACATTATTTCTGAACGAGTGTTTTTGGGGCTATAGAAATAAACAAAAATCTTTTATTAGGTAGGCACTATATCATCACATCAGTTTATAGAGTATTTTCTATATATTTGTACATTTAGAAAATGTACAAAGTTTAATTTTGGGACGTTTTCCAATTACTCTACAAGCACGTTTGGTTTTCAGATAATAATAGCGTTCTTTTATTTACACGTCGCATACGATCCAATTAAGAATGAATTTCCATTAGTAAATCAATGTTAAAAGGTTTCCACAGAATTTCCCCGTCCCGTCCAATAAAACCTGTAAAAAGTCTTAGCATAGCATATGCTCACGACTATATTACCCAAGGGGGTAGTCAGAGATGTTCTGACACCTCAGAACATCCACGTTTCACCATTAGTACCGAAACTGTCCAGTGTGACGGGGGGTGAGCCCGTCGCCACTTATAATGGACAGTGGTTACATTACATGCCTCGAAATTGAAGCATACAGGTTTCCTCACAATGTTTTCCTTCACCGAAAAGCCAGTGGTGTTACAGATCGTACATAAATCGTGTTAAAAGTCTTGAATTTACATATTCGGGTATTCGCAGCAAAAAGACATTAATTAAAGTTGTTACTATAAAATAAATCCAATCCCCTAAAACTTAAGCATCTATTTAGCATAATAAGTGCATTGAACTACAAACTGAAAGTCAAAACACAAGTCCAACTTAAAACAAAGCCTCTTAAACCATCCAAAGTACTTAAATCAGACAACATAAACGTTCAAACAATTCCAGCGCTTCAAGCAAATAGTTTTTGACTTACAGCGTTTAAAGCGCTTCACGAAATCGGTGTGAAAACAAATTATGTATGTATACAAAGGTAAAGCGATTCCGGTATGACAGGAAATTGGCAATTTCTCCGCAAAATGAACGGCCAGCGGCCAGTTACTGGGATATTTACGACGATATTTATGTATAGGGCATTATAGGATGGTATTTGAACAGTGTGTCCTTTGTAATTATTAAATTATCATGTCTTGTATCGTAACTAAATGGAACCAACTTTCGTGCCAATTCTTAATAAGCTCTAATATACCTACACTTAACTGAATATCAATCAATTAATTAGGTAAAGAAAAAAAATCTATAAACTATGTTCCACAAAGCTTGAGCTATAAATAGGTATAAATAAACACATACATCTAAAGAATTTAATCTTAAGCAACAATGCTACTTTCAGTATCTTACTATATAGGGTCCAACTTAATATGCTGACAGTTTTTTAAGAGGATGATCAGACCATCAAACCGAACAACTTTCTCTATGGGACCAACATCGAAATTGCGAAAAAATAATCTGCTGTCCCATTCAAAGCGGTGATCCTACTTTCTCTATGGGACCAAGTTTCGATCTTGGTCCCATAGAGAAAGTTGTTCAGTTTCATGGTCTTATCATCCCCTTAAAAAAGTGACAGCATATTAAGAAGGACCCTGTATAGGCTTAGAGAATGACTATAAAAGAAACGAATTCTTAAAAGTGTGCGAAGCATGATAATTATTTTATTATTGTCTTCAACTTAAAAGTTAAAAATTACCGTACCTTCATGCTTCAATTTTGATGTATCCATTCACAGTGGACAGATAAATTCTACCTTCTTGTGAAAATATGTGAATATTCCGCGACTTCAGAATATCTATCTCAGACTATCCCCTCGGGGAATGCATATCGTCGTGAACACAATGCTTATGCTAAAAATATAGCAAAATTATATTAAACACATACATATAAAGCTTTTGTATTGTAGCGACATTATTGTAAGTACATTAAAAATCCACTGCGCTGCATTTATTTCATTTCTATTCTGGAGCGGCAGTCGATCCCCAAACGGCTCCCGCTGTGCCTGTGTAACACTGTCTATAATAATTCAGTGTAACTAACGAAAGTAAATATCGGTAAAGTGACTAAATGTTCTTATTATTTCGTGAACCTTGAACATCCTCTGTGCTATAACCGCATAGAGGCGATAGGCGCCTCCAAAGTATTGTAAAATTCAATGAAACAAAATAATGTGTGAAGGACCTAAACCTTTGATTGAAAGTTATTCGTCCAAATCTAGACGTATCAAAGCCGACTCAAAATTTACGAGCGTGAGACGTTTCCTTATTTTATCGTTTCTCGTTGCCTTTCCGGCGTATTTTCTTTTCCTTACATACACATAACTTTTGATATTCCTTAAACTGGAAGGAAGTATATTCAATTTTATTAATATTCTATTAGATTTACTCCTTAGTTATTCTGTTCTATAACTATACTGCAGAATCGCGCTACGGGGTATCCATACCTAATATGACAAAAGTATATCTGTCTGTTACCTTCTCACGGCTAAACCGCTTAACCGATTTAGATGAAATTTGGTATAAAGATAGCTTGATCAATGGGGAAGGATATAGGCATAAAAATTCCGTACAGACAAAGACTTGGAAACAATTAGTACCTACTCTGCCACGCGAGCTCGCTGTATAATTGTGGAGGCAAGTTATTCTATTTGTCTTTTATAAACTTTAATTTTGTTACAGATTATCTAAGAGCAAGCTGATCAAATACAGGAACGTTGCTTGCAATGGCCGCGTTATGATGCGCGGAGTAACGCTATATCGCGCTTTTTTATCACGTTCGTTCGCACGCAAACTGAAAGAGAGCTATATATGTCGCTGTAGCGCTATATCTCGCTTTCATACTACGGCCGCAGATGTCTGTATATATAAGATATATCACAAGTGCATGTTTTAATATCCAATACATTTCTTTATTCAAATTTTAAAGAATTTAAGTGCCTTACCATGTTTGAACTAAGTTAAAGTAGACAAGCATAGTCAAGCGCCAGCGTAAAATATTTCACACCAACTTTAAGTTATGAGGTCTTGCAAGCTACACGTATACCATAAATCAGAAGCGAATAACATTAAAGATTTATCCGCACGCATAGACCGAATGCATACTGCAGTGCGGATGTCGGATAGCCAAGATCAGTATCCGTGGAATTGGCACGTGAGGCGCATCCTAAAATATCCGTAAAATATACGAGGGTCATCACTACTGCCAGCCATTACCCGTGTAACAACTCTTTTATGTAGGTCGCACGCATTGTATCATTATCTAAATTATATTTTGAGGTCAAGAGCCACTGCATTGCGGTTCTTATACAGTCTTAGTTTTATTTGCAAGCAAAATTACGCTTTTTATTTATGTATTCGATGGAAAACTTAACAAGTTTACATAAGAAATTATGTTTTTATTAGATTATATAGACGACACAATATTTCCCATGACTGTTGAACAAGATTACTAAGGAAACAGGTAGGTATGCTACGCTACTGGTACTATAGGTACACAGGTGCTATTTAGGGTTATGTGTAGTTCAACCCTTAGGCAAAAATGTTTCTATCTTCTTACTTTCAGCCTTATTATCTCTTGTCGCGTTAGGGTCAATACCCACTGAAAGAGCAGAGGCATGCCTGGCGGCGCGTGGCATTCGACATACACTCAGTTGCAAAAACGCTAATTAAAGTTAATCCTCCATTAAATCTGTTGCTAGATTTTACAACGTCAACAAGACAAAAACTGACAGCAAGAGATTTAATGGAGGATTAACTAAAAAAATGAGCGTTTCTACAACTAAATGATAGCATATCCTTCTCGGCGTGGCTACCCGTACTGTTTCTGTCACCTCAGCTGAAATAGGTTCGATCGCCGGCGCTGCCGGCCGCCGCTCTCTCTGTGGGAATTGACCCTTATTCCGCCTTGAAACGTTAATTGCTAAAAGTGGATCTTGTTTCAAAGGCACACTTTTTTATCAATTGTTTATTGTATGAAAATATAGGTACTTACAAAATTATTAGGAACTTGTTAGCTATATCAAAATTAATGTGGTAAATATAGAATATAAAGCAACGAGCACGACAATCAATGCAAAACAGATCTCTAAACCAAAATGTCGTAGAATCTGAACATGAAATTTAAAATTAGAGATAGCTCCAAACATGCTGTAAACCTTATTTGTTTCCAAATCCCTAGAGAATTCCCAGATTCGAGTACATTATGAGTCGGGACACACTACATGTACTCGTAGGTCTGGGTATTCGTCGAAATGTGCCAAAACGTGGCGGTCTAGCGCCGTCGTACGTGATACGAAAACCGACGCGATAATAACATTTGGCATGAGCTTGCCGAAACGTGGACTAATGTTACATTCAGTCTATAGTGGATACTGTTGGTGTCCAGGTTTGTCCGGTTACGGCGTGATTTCCCGGATTTATACGGATTTTTCCGGTAAAACCTATTACAGTCTTTACACAGATGTTACTCGCGGAGGTATTTCGTTTTGGGGTGGTCAGAAACAGTTAAAACTACCTACAAATATATAAATTTTGAAGCGTGCAAATTGAAACAAGATTAACTTTTAGTTTATTTAGGGTTTGTATGCAATCTGCTTTTTATCACCAAAAAGTTAATGTCTAAGGCTGACTTGTACCAAAAAGTATTTATGCTTAAACATGTGTTATGTATGATGCTGTCACTGTCATTAGTATGAGCGGTGTAAAAGACAGAGCAATCACTAAATACGTTTAAGCCTAAACACTTTTTGTTGTGTGTTATACATATTCATTTATTTCATAAAAATTATTTTACATGTCAAATGTACTATAGTTAGCCCGGCTTGCACCTACAAGTTTTTAGGCTTTAACGTATTTAGTGATAGTTTCTGGCACTCACACTGCTGATCATACAAATGAATGACAGTGACAGTGACAGCATCATAATTATTTAAACATGTTTAAGCCTAAATACTTTTTGGTGCAAGCCAGCCTTATACTTAATTACATTACATTTTTTTTATGAACCTTTTTGTCCCACTGCTGGGCAAAGGTCCCCCCCCCTAAACTCTTCCATGTCTCACTGTTAAGTGCTATTATATTATTAATTATACAGGGTTACCTCGAAGATAGTGCGCATTTTTCTTCCATGCAATCAGTATCGTTAATAGAACACATTCCAGGAAAAAAAACTATTTTTTTTGTGTTTAATTTTTTGTGTTTTCGTCTTCGGATTCCTATGAATCTCGCCGGGGATTTAACAATCGGATTTTTTTCTTTATAATCAGACGGACACCATGCCAACCAAAGCCATGCCAAGCACCATGAATGTCAACCCCAACCCTCATTACTGTAGTAAGACCCTAATCAGAGTTCAGGCATTTTTTTCTGTTATCTTTGGAACTCTTTTGTCACTCCTATTTCAAAATTTTTGTATGAGACATGATAAAATAAAAAAATACGTGTCTTTTTATTTTCAATGACCTTTATATACGTAAAATTTGCTCACTGTCTTCGAGGTAACCCTTTAATTACTAAAAATTATATTATTTATTTTAAAATCCGGCTATCCATGTTCGTCCTGATTTCCTAAATAGTTTGGTAACCCTATCAGTAAGTATAACTAGTCAACATAAACTCGAGCGCTCAGCATTGAGAAGTTTAATTAAAAGATAAACTAGAAACTGCTCACGATTTCGTACCAAACTCTAAATTAGCTCCTACTTTGTTACGTTAACTTTTAGCGGTAAAACGTTGACATCGTTCAAGATTAAGTTACATTATGAACCTAGTTTCACAACTCAATGTAACTCTATATCAATAACTGGTGTTATAATAAATCGAGATATTCTTAATAGACTCATCACCAAGGTTGGTATATCGTTGTCTAGTCATCATAATACATATGTCTGGGATAAGATTTTAGTAGGTACTTAAATTGCGATTACTTAATTTATGTAACAACATCTAAGATATTTATTAAATCATTGTTATATAGGATATTGATGGCTGAATCACCTGATTGTCTGAAAAGAAAGATGATTCCGTGCTTCGGATGGCACGCTAAGCCGTTGGTGCCGGATACTATCTCTGGTGGTAGTAGTTGTTACATAAAAACCATGTCAGAGGCCGTAAGGCGGTTTTAATAAACTCTGACACTATCCTTGCTTACACGATAAGAAGAAGACAAACTTTAGTAATTGTTTTATTATCGAAGATAA
Organism: Agonopterix heracliana; assembly: GCA_963693445.1. Lineage (NCBI taxonomy): Eukaryota > Metazoa > Arthropoda > Insecta > Lepidoptera > Depressariidae > Agonopterix > Agonopterix heracliana. The sequence continues at coordinate 13,087,607 of OY856324.1, forward strand.
AGAAATTGATTTTGTATGATTTCTTTCGTAATATCGAATAAGTAGTAGAATTGGAAACCAAGAACTTTCTATAAACCTTTTCCTTTGCCAATTAATAATTGGCATTATATACCATATTTTAAAGTTTCATAATATGTGTACACTAATGGTGGCCTAAGTTTCTTTGGAAACCTGGGATTGTTTTTTTTAGTACACCGAAAAGGGGTTATTGCTCTTGAGTTTGTGTATTGTATAAAATTATAAATTAACTATTTTACCAAAAATTTATTGAATGTTAATTACCGCATTTACACGCAAGTTAAACGTAAAGTTCCGGAATTAATAGTTCAGTTTCCGTTACATTTCCGATTTAGTGATGGGAATGGCGACGACAGTTTGACAGCCGCGTGATGTCGGTATGCGGTTTGCTTCACAAATATGTTGAATTAAATAAGCCTTCACGCAAATTTTCATAGAAAAATTGGTAGCTTAACTGGCAATGGTTGGCAAACTGGCTGGTTATATCATCTAATGAGGGGTTTAGGTTCTTGAGTGGAGACCACGAAATGGCTAGATGCTCTACGAGTAACTTGGATGCGAATGGGTAAGGAAAGCCGTGCGGGTGCGGCGCGCTTTTGGTTAGACTAAAGCGCGGTAAGTTGAAGCAAACTACTGGTGCACTTGGTCCATACAAACTAGCGCCATTATCTGTCAAATCTAGGGCACTTGCATACAAATTTGAAGTAAACCTTTCATTTGTTTTGCCTCATTTTTCTGGTTTGAAATGTTCGCGTAAGGCCTATCCATTCATTTTATTTTGATCTTATTTTGATCTAAGGTTAGACCTAGCTATATTGCAAGTTTCCCCCTTTTTAGCTTTCACTTCATACAACATTAAGGGCCTGTTTCACCACTTCTGAATAAGTTCTTGTTAGCTTATCCGACAGATATTTTGACATAATTTTATACAAAATATGTCAAACTATCTGTCGGATAGGCTAACAAGAACTTACATAGAAGTGGTGAAACAGGCCCTAAATGGGAAAACTAACAAGAAGAGGTAAGCATTAACAATACTGAGTAGGTACAGTCAGCAGCAAAAAGATTACTACGACGTAGTAAAAGTCCATTACATGTTTTTGCTGCTGACTGTACCATTGTCTATATTTTCTGTCACGCAGGAACTAAGAAGGGGTTAGGTAAATATTGGTGGGGGGCAGGGAGTATCCGTATGTAATTGTATGTAGTAGGTACCTTACTTTTTTTTTAACTTAGTTTTCACTTTCAATTTCAAAGTCTTATTGAAATGTAGGGTAAGTACGAGTTTACTTATGAGACCCTTTTACAAATGACGGTATTGCAGGGCTACGGTCGTACGTAATACTTTTGTAAGAAAAGAACTAAATATTTCACGATGAAATTCTTAACTTAAGTTCTTATTTAAATACTTTGTTTAATTTGTATTTAAAATGTAAATAAAAGAGCACGAACCTTTCAACTTGAACCTCTAAGTTAAGTTTTGAAATTGTTTCTTAAATAAATACTTTGCAGAATATCAAAGCAACAGTTCTCTCAGTTAATTCACAGCCAATTAAATTGTTACAAAGAGAAACAATAATTGTATACTCAAACTTACGTAGTATTTTTTTTTAAATTATCGCATTTTCAGAATTTAGTATTATTCTAGTGTCAAATGAAAGTGCATCTTTATGCATGGTCTAAAGCACCCTCTTAAGTATTAGTGTTTTGTTACACCCTGTATACGGGGTCCTTCTTATAATGCTGAATGTTTATTAAGAAGATGATAATTGATCATACTATTAAATTGGACAACTTTTTCTATGGGACCAACATCATAGTAATCGCGAAAAAAGTCTGAACTTTAGACCATCAAACTGAACAACATCGGAGGCAAAAAAATTTCAGCGACGAATAGGTTAAGTAGGTACTGCAGTTTTGTATCAAACAAATTTTTCATTATTTTTTCTCGATCTTGCCTCTACAGGGTGAAATTGATATCATTAGCATCCTTTTAAACTAAGAGTATAAGTACCCATCAAACTAAACAACTTTTACTATGGGAGCAAACCAATCGGAGCAAAAAAAAAAATCTGCCGTCCCATACATTTGAGTCGTGTAGGCAGCGGCGGCGGGTGCAGTTTAGTATGGGACAGCAGATTTTTTTTTGCTCCGATTGGTTTGCTCCCATAGTAAAAGTTGTTCAGTTTGATGGGTAGACTCTTAGTTTAAAAGGATGCTAATTGATATCAATTTCACCCTGTATAGTGAACGTTTTTCAGTTTGATAGTCTAAACCACCCCTTTAATATAAAAAGGTGGGTTTGTTACACCTTGTATAATATTATACCATAAGCTTGTGCAGCCCCCACTATAGCACCACAGAGTAATATATAGTACTAAGTGGTGCAGCGTCTAAAATGGAAGTTAATTGGCAATCGAGGCAAGGGAGGCTCTCTATACTAATCATGTTACTCTTAGAGTGTCGCTGTTCTCCATTATAAGGGGTCTATGGTGCTGTTTAGTTATACAATAGTTTCTTAATAGATGTGAAGATGGATAAAGGTAAGGGAGATATACACGGATGGACAATAATAAAAAGAAAAAAAAATAGTTTTTTTGTTTTACAGTGTCGAAGTATGGTGCGGATGTGTTCTTCTTCTTCTTATCGAGTGGGTTGCAAGCCCTGGTGTCAGAGTTTATTCAAACCGCCTTACGGCCTCTGACGTGGTTTTTATGTAACGACTACTACCCTAGGGTAGTAGCCGGGACCAACAGCTTAACGTGCCATCCGAAGCAAATTTGCTTCGCAAATCGCAATTTGCAAATCATCTTTCTTTTTCAGACAATCAGGTGACTCAGCCTGCAATGTCCTGACCAACTGGGGAAAAACGCACAAAGTGACATTTCACTAGGTGCCCCCCGTGGGAATCGAACCCACGACCTCCGTGTCAAGAGCCCAATGCTCTTAACCATTAGACCACGGAGGCAGTTGCGGATGTGTTGATGATGTTTTACTGTTGTGACGAAGCCTACGTGTTGCTGATTTTGACATTTTGTAAATTTAGTCGTGTTTTTTTTTACAGTAATCTTCTGTTTTAAATGTTTACTCTAGTCATTAAATAAGCATAAGCATAGCATATGCTCACGACTATATTCCCCGAGGGGGTAGTCAGAGATATTCTGAAACCTCAGAACATCCACGTTTCACCAGTAGTACCGAGACTGTCCTGTGTGACAGGGGGTGAGCCCGTCGCCACTGATAATGGACAGTGGTACAATACATTCCTCGAAATTGAAGCATGCAGGCCATTAAATGTTCGTATTATTATAATAGGATGTAAAAATAAATGCGTCTCATACTTAAGGGAGCGCCTCAGATCATCCAACTGAACAAATTATACTATGGGACCAATTTTGAAATTGCGAAAAAAAAACTGTTGTTCTAGAGAAAATTAAATATTTCTTAAACTTTTCAAGACGATGTACGAATCTTATTCACCATAATACCTTTCACCATACTTAATATCCCCACGAAAAGAAAAAAAAACACTTTCAATAATAATTCAAACCAAACTGTATTTTTTTCCTAAACTATGATTCATATAAAATAAGGGTAACCTGGAAGTATAATTTATTCCAGAGCCCCTTCATTGGCACAAATGAGTCACCAACCCCAGTCGGAAGGGAAATACCATGATCAATACCATGTCTAGACAAAATGAATCAACAATAATGATCTACGTTCACCGTGTCAGCAAATTATGAATCATGCTACGGCTACGGATGCTACGCCGTAGCGGTGGCTACGAAGTTATGGATGCGTGTTGTTCTAAATGATATAACCCTCCTTCTGTCGCAGTCGGGTAAATATGATGGAATTTTTCACTATACAGGGGTAAGGAAAACTAGCAAATCCGTCAGAACAAAAGAAAAATCTGTTGTTATGTCTCATACTACGAGTAGGTATCCAGTTTAGTATGGAACAGCTGATTTTTTTTTTGCTCTGACAGTATTGCTCCCATAGTAAAAGTTGTTCAGTTTGATGGGTAGAGCGTGTGGTTTAAAGGTTAACGATACTTTTCCTTGCTCGGAAAGGTCAAAATTTTTTTTGCAAATTTCCTGTAGGTTTCTTAGGGAAAGTTGTTCACTATCATGGGTACAATCACCCCTTAAAGTAATGCAACTGTTTACCCTAACACCCTGTTTATACAATTAAATGTACGGTCTATCAAAATTAACTGAAACTTTTAAGGGATGATCAATTGATCGATAGGATTCTGGCTCACGTATACAGGGTGCTTGAGACCATCAAACTGAACAACTTTTACAATAGAACCTATTAGATATTTGAATAGAGACAAAATATCTGCTGTTCTATAGAAAATTTTAATGGCTATTTGACACAAATAAAAAAAAAAAAAAAAAAAAAAACATTTATTTCAGACATCATTAGTCCATACAAAAATGTTAGTAGGCATTGGAGAGCTTATAAACTATGTTAGTAGAGTACAACATTACCTAATTAAATAAATAAATGAAAATAAAAACAATAAGAGTGGGCAGAGAAGGCTAACTATCTAAGGCTATAAATCTACCGCTACGCTAATGTGTGGTTCAGATGATTTGCTATTCGTGATTTCGATGTTGGCTCTATATTGAAAGTTGTTCAGATTGATGGTCTGAAGTACCTCTTTAAGAACGTCACATATTTAATTTTACACCCTGTATAACTGCCGTAACTTAGCAGCGCCAAGTACAATATTAGGGGAGAAAAATTCCTTCGTGGTATTTATTCGTCGATGGAAAAATACACAGATATTATGACCTATTTATTCCCTTTCCTTCTTCCTTTCATCCCGAGTAAAAATATGTATAAGCGAATAATTTTCCCTCCGGTTGTGGTTGGAGAGCTGTCAATTTCATACAAAACTTTGATGTAGAACACTCGTAGACGGTGTTAATAAAAGTAATGTTTAATATATGGAAAAATAGCTTAGAAACTTTCAATTGTGAGTATCAAATAATATTTACAATTAATAATATAATTACGAAGATATCAAGCTTAGAAATTTGTCAATTTGAAATCTTCGTAATTATATTATTAATTGTAAATATTATTTGATACGCGCAATCTAGAGTTTTTATGCTATTTTTCCATATATGATGATTTTTTTTTATTAACACCGTCTACGAGTGTTCTACGACAAAGTTTTGTATGAAATTGACAGCTCTCCATCTCCAATTTTAGAATTTTATTCTAAAATGAAATTTGTAACAACCGAATAAGGTTGATATCCAAAGCGATTGTTCTGTGGCTTCAAGTATTTGTCAACGAAATAAAAGGAATTCCTGAAGGAAAATGGTCTCGTTTATGAAGACCCTAACAACCTAACCTAACAATTGTTAGAAATTGTTATGGAGTTGCAAAATGTTAGGGTTAAGATTGACATTTTAGTTTGCTAAGATTCAAAAATATATTATCATGATGGATTCCTAGTCGATTTCCACTACGTTGACTGTTCATCGACATAGAAAAGCAGTGAGGTAAGCAGGATATTTTAAAGTGCATAAGTGCACTTTGCTGCATAAGTGCAAGTGCTGCTAGTCTTTACAGTAGTACCAGGTTTATAAGTCTCACCAATGTACCTGCGCAGTTGAAAAATATAAATAGCTCGCGAAATTATATTGACCAAACAGTAGGTCTACCATGAGTTTTCACCGTACTTTACTATTGTAGGTACGTCACCAATTTTGTATTGAATTTCGAACAGCGCTCATAGTGGTTACGTTGTGAACTAATTTCTGCCATACGAATTGGCGACGTAACTACAGTAGTAAAGTACAGGGAAAACTCATGGTAGGCCCTCAGGACCTTCAATCCGTTTACGCTATTGGCTAATTTTTTTTTCGCGCCCTTTTCGTTGCTATCCGGCTTTGCACTCTTTGATTACTAAATGACTGATTCAGGCCTGCTCTGCGCAAACGAAGAACGCTAGAACGATATCTAGCACGCGTGACCTTATAATAGAATTAGAATGACCAAAATGTCTGGTCTTGACAATGTTACACTATGTAATTAAATATTTGTACTTTGTATATTTTGTTTTGTTTAAAAGAAGTTGTAGAGTTTCTGGCCGCATCTTCTCTACAACGGAACACCTTCCGAAGCGGTGGTAGAATCAAAAATGACGTCAAAAAGTTATCTATGTGATATTATTTTGAATAAAAAAATTTGAGTTTGAGTTTGAGTTTGATGTAGGTACTTACGCTCGTTTCAATCTTTCGTTGCTGACATCCCTTACCATTCACGCAATGTGCGGGTGACATTCACTCACAGAGAGTCAATGTGCGAGTATCAGTCGCGCTTGGAGCGAGCGTTCTTGGATAGTGAACCTTCTGTTGTACAGTCAGCATCAAAAGTATCTAGGCATGTTAAGTTTTCATAAATATCTGGACAACTTTACGATAGCAAACCTTATTTCAACTTGCATAGAAATCAAATTAATTTATCTGTCATGTTATTATTTCTTAAGTTAAAAACAAATGGTATCTAGTAGGAAATAGGGTTTATTTTCGTGTAATTGTTCAGATGTTTTTGAACACCGGAGATGCTTAGATACTTTTGCTGACTGTACTCATAGATATTCCGTGACTGTATGTACCATTCTTGACTGTACCTATTCTAACTCCAATCAGCCCCTTAACGTCTCGTGCTCGCTCCTAATCGTTTCGCTCACGGTAATGACCGGGTATTACGCGAAATAGCTAGCGCGATTGAGATATCGCTTTTTCCACTACAATGGCTATGTATTACTGCAATTAATGGCTTATTAACTGGACTCATAGCGTACTGATGAAAATGTTATGTTTACTGCAAAGCCGGAGAAATACGAGTTTTATTTTTCCTTTTAAGGGTATATTTTCTAAAACCCCTACTTTTAGGAACATTGTTTTCAGTGATATGCTATTGCATATCCAGAGTTTTATATTTATTATGAAAGAACTGCCTTTACTTAAAAATGTAATGAATCGTTTTTTTGTATGTTTCATATAATTTATTTTAGTAATCGTATAAAATCCGCACACTGTTCGTCGAAATATTGCTAAAAATGGGGTTACTTCAGGAACATTTTTAGAAGGGTTACGTTACACGGTTGAATTTACAGTTTACGTAAAAAGAAAGTTTATATAAATTTAAAAAACATAATGAATCGATTTTTTGAAATACCAGTCTGAAACACTAATATTTTTGAAAACATATTATTTAAAATCAAATATTGTGATTACCATACAAAATGGCGAACAAATTCAAGCTTTTGACATCCTATGACAACTGCAAAATTATACTTGTTTCTGATTTTTTTCATTGTACGGCGAAATGCCGTTACTGGAGCACGTCCGCGTCAAATGTTTTAAAAATAATTTGCGACAATTTTTTTCTCTATCCGTCTGTGGATGACTGAAACACAAAGGTAATTGAATGGAATAATTCATTATTTGTATTTTTCTAAAGCTAAAATTATGTTGTATTCCAAAAAAAATTAACGAATTCTAGGATAATTTTTGTCATATTGTTCAATCAAATTGAAATGACTTCAATTATGTCAGTGTCGTCTAAGTAGCGTATACCAAATCTATGACCATTCTCTTTGGTCGGCTTTTCAATATACAATTACCAATACAGTCGCGCACAGTTTCAAATAAATTCTAAGCAAGAAGATTAAATTACCTACGTAGTATAAAATTCTTGATAAGAAAATCATGCAATTTTTATTTACTTCTGAAATTAAATCACTGCAAATAATATCAAAACAACTAAAAACTTGCTTCCTACCAATTTCAATGAATAATTGAACAGAAAAGATTTTATTACTTAGGTAGGTACTAGTTTCATGCCAATCCAAACTAAGCCCTATGCTTTCGTGAAATCCAAATCTGTTCAGTAGTTTTAAAACAACGTGTGCACAAACAAACAGACAAAAATTCTAAAAATGGTCTCAATGTATTCCATTACGTAGGTACCTATTCCAAACACCGCCAATTAACATTTTTATAAATATCTTCAATGTACATCCACGTCATGTTTGCAATTATGACTCAATCACAGACTTAAATTGCAGTCGAATGACATCTCAACCATCAAAATCGGTTCAGTGGTTTAGGCACGTCTGCCAAAACAATGGGAATATTTAAATTCCACTGCAAATTTTTCTCCACTAGTCATAAAAGCAATATTTTTAAAATTTTGTTAAGTAAACTACTATATTTAAAGAAAACCGGCCAAATGTGAGTCGGACTCACGTACGGAGGGTCCCTTAGCACCATACCATAGCGTAAATTCACTTTGACTATACCATACAATACAATAGTAGTAATATAATTATTGTCTTGAGACATATTTCTCTCGAGATTTTTTGCCCAACTACCATTTCTTGGTGTGGGGCTAGACAGAAGAATAATTATACAGATTATGGGAGATAGTTATAAAATAAGAATTTTTTATGAAAGATAGTTTGTTGCAATGAAAGCGAACCGTAAAAGCTAGCTAGTTTATCAATACAAATACATTTTTAAATGAATTTGAACGGTAATCTCTAAATGCAAAAGTGGTCACAAGAAAATCATTCGAACTCATGTAGAAAAAACTTTGCTAATCTAAAAAAGACACCTTCCTTCTTTTTCTACTTCGATGCTGGAAACAGAAACGGCAACATAAAATGTCAAATTCTGACATTTTAATTTTGTTTTTCTTATCGGCCAGTTATTTTATGTACTTTTCAAATTTACCGAGGAGTTTACAGGGCCCGGTTTAATAAACGTGACAATAAGCGTGACAATTATTACAGGTGGAAAATCTGATAATTTCGTCAAAATGTCATGGTGGAAAATTATAGTACCTACATTACTGCAGTGGCCAGCAAAAGACGCATCGATGGACGAACGTGTAAATGTGGGCCGAGGCGAAGGTTATGATTATGCAATAAATAATAATAATTATGAATGCGCGGAAATGAAAATTAATCAACTTTTCAAAATCAATGACGAACAACAATAATTTTTCCTGCGATAAAGCTAGTAACTTCCCAAGCAGCAAAATCTGGTACTATAAAAGACCTGAGAACGTTTTAGAGCGTGCTTATTAGTGTTCATGATTAGCACTATAATGGTGTTGTAAACGTCTAGAGAACCCCAAAAAGGCCCTAGTTTTATCACTAATTTATTCTATAAACATTACATAAAGGCTCTCACGGTGATAAATCTACTACTATTAAAGTAACCGAAAAACGTTTATAGTGCTATTTTGCACCGTAATCGATTCTGTTTCGCTATCCTAAGTACGTAAGCGCTTAACTAACAAAACAAATTTCGGTATGTGAATAATATGCTTTTTTTATGTCATTCGCCATTGCTTAACGTAACATGTATTACCTAAAAAAAGGACATACTACAAAACATCCATGGACCGTAACTCTGCCGTAACTTGCACTTGCGAAAATAATTGTATCGATAAAATCACTATGCTGATTTCAAATTTGACAATGCGCCCTCATAATTTTCGTGTTTTAATAAAATGTAAATTAATAAAATAAGGAATTGTCCCGACTATGGCTGTTATAGTACAAATTGGCTACAGCCGTGCTGCTAATGTGCTGTCATTGCAGAAAACAGCAGCCATGACAGTATGCCACCATTTATGAATTACCAGTGATATAATTGGTACTCAAAAGTTAGTTACAGATCTAATTAGTTCATAAATCGTTAATTTTAGTACTTTTATGTCACGCTTTAGTCTCGTAGCAGTACCACAAACTCAATTATAAAGCAATTTAAGCCATTTATGTTCATTAGCAACGGCACCAGGAGTAGCTATGGTACTATTTAGTACTATAGAGGAGTTTTCGTGACTTTCACAGAACTGTCCCCATAACGGTGTGGAGGGAGCTTTTAAGAAGCTAAAACATTACGTAATGGTCGTGTAAGGTTAATTTATAGTGCAATTTGATCCTATAATAGGGTTTTCGATATAGCTTCAATACTAGTACTGTAATAACAATTTTAACTCATTATTAGTGCAAAATAGATACATAAAAGTGTCAGTAAGGTTGTCTATAGTACTAAATAGTACCATATCCGCTTTTTTCATATCGATTACAGTGCAACACTTTAAAGGTTCTTTTGTATGGTCCTGTAAGCGTTCTAAGAGCTGAACTATAGAACTTAAATGCTCTTTAATCTTATAGAATCAAAACGCTCTTTTAAAAACCTTTATAGTACAAGCAGTCACAATGGTTACCATTATAGGCGTACTATATCACTATTTGGTGATAAAACGCCTAGGTTATACAGCCTTCTGCTACTTGGGTTATAACTTATCTGTGGTTAAAGTGTCCATTCGTTTTTTTTCATTATAAAGCTTTTTATTTGCAAGCCAGTTCAAAATTTAAACCAAACCTTTGATAAGTTACCTCCTTGGTTGCTATGTTTCGGAGTAAAAGATCGTTCCATTTTTAAATTACACGACTTAATATAAGTTTACTATGTAATTTATTTGGCCGCTAAACTACGACAGATATAGATTTTCATACAACTATTGCCGGCCACTGCTCGCATAGTACAGAAATTTCGATTTATTTCAAAGAAGGTTGTCAACATAATGCTCAAATTTCCAAGCATGTTTGAGAAAAGAAATTTGTCGGATTGTAGCGACAATTTGACATATTTCTGTTCAATAATTTTTCTCCTGACAGGTGACATGTGACAGAGGAGTCGCGTGGCTAAGGAGGTAACAAGTAGACGTGTCGTCGGCTTGTGATTTGATTGCCCAAGTGGCTCCGCCGTTTTATGGTGGTTTCAAGTGTGTTTTTGTTTAAAAACGGGGTTTTGAGATCGCCATATCCTATTACAATATCTAATAAATATATCTTCAACACTTGACACTGGCGAAATCTAACAAGGAAACGCCATTTAATAAAAATAGAATAGACATAATGACAATTTGTCCTGAAAAACTTGACATAAGTATTTGTTTTATTAAACACTTCTTCTTATCGTGTGGGCAGCAAGCCCTGGTATCAGAGTTTTTTTCAGACCGCCTTACGGGCCTCTGACGTGGTTTTTATGTACCTAACCAAAGATAGTAGCCGGGATCAACGGCCTAACGTGCCATCCGAAGCATGGAATCATGTGATTCAGCCTGTAATATCCTAACAAACTGGGGAAAAATGCACAAAGTGACATGTCACTAGGTGTCCCCCGTGGGAATCGAACCCACGACCTACGTAAGCAGAACTCAATGCTCTTGAAAATTTTGTCAATGTACATTTTTATTGAACTGTAAATAATTGTCGAATTTTCGCCTGTCGCCTTTCACCTGTAATTGTCGCGTTTATTGAATAGGGCCCTGGAGTGCGATTTTTGAATCTCATTCGCTGAGCTCAGCAGTTGAAAATGTCAACATTACTATGGAGATATGCATCTTCCTACTGCTGATTTGACTTTCAAAAATAGCACTGCTGAAGTATGATTTTTGAAAGTCGCATCAGCAGTAGGAAGATGCAAATCTCCATAGTAATTTTGACATTTTCAACTGCTGAGCTCACCGAATGAGATTCAAAAATCGCACTCCTGGTCGAAAACGACCTTATATTTTGTTAAAATATCCGTAATCCTTTCATTTTAAAATCTCTAACATAGAAAATGTTGTTTTCTCCCCTCCGGACGAAAAGCGTAAATTTTCTTCCCGCTGCGCTAAACGAAGTTGCCGCTTTCCACCTCCGTCGAGGAGAAAAATAGTAAACTAACCTCGGGCAGTAAATAAGAAAGCCTCAGATCACATGTTTGTTGACCTCGGCTTCACCTCGGTCAGCAATCAAATGACATCTGAGACCTTTCTTACTTTCCTGCCCTCGGTGTGTAATCTACTATATTATTCACACAATTATTCGGTATGTCAAGCATTTTTTTGTCTTTATTTTATATTTTTTACGGATAGAAGATGTCATTATAAGAAACATTTTTATTTTTCAATTCATGAAGTTTATCTGTAAATGGCAAAAGTGGGCTCGAAAAAATTATTCGAACTCCACGTTGTTAATTTTGTTGTTTAAAAATTTAATTTAAAAAATAAAAATTACCTGCCTTCTCTTTCTTACTCCATGTTGGAAACAGAAACGGCAACATGAAATGTCAAATTCTGACACATTGAACATATTTTTTCTGAATGACCAGTTATTTTAAGTTGATATTTAGTTTAATCCTTTCATTTTAAATATTCTGACATATAAAATATTGTTATTGAGACAATTATCTCGAAATGGTTTTCCATTTTGTCCTCCCAAAAAAAAACTTGACATACCGAATTGACGAAAATGTCGGTGATTTTTTTTTCAGTATGTTCAAAATTAGAATACCGGCGGTATATATATCATAGAATCTCGTCCTTGTCGGTTAGTAAAAAATATCACATGTGTAATTTTGAAACTATAAAAATATTTAAAAAAATAAGTGTTTACCTAATAAATTTAATTAGTTATGTAGGCATATTCCGTTACTCTACATATTGTGAAATCATAATTTTTGTATCTCTATACACAATTTTTTTGCCCACAGTGATGATCGTATTTAGTTTGAAAAAAGTGGTATGTATGTAGGTTACACTTTAAATTAACCGAAACTTCCCACTTTGGTTAATTTAAAATGTTTTAGTTAAGTAATGAATTTCTTATTGTGTGAAAAAAAACCTACCTACTAACTAGGTATTCTTCACAAAAAATACTTAACACTTTTCTTATCGATGGTGGGAGCTCAAACAAAAGGTCACGGAAAACTTACAAAACATTATCAACATTTTTTATTGAAAATTGACAGCAAGTGATGACGTCACAAACGAAAATATACCCTTAATCGATTTTTCCGTCTAGTTTTAGTAGTTCAGTAGTTCGTTCCTTACAGAACTACTAAATTAAAAAAGGCTCAGTAGGTACTTCAGTAACAGATCAGGCCCGAATTACTGAGAAAAAAAGTCGTAAAAATTAATTATCGAACTACTGAGAAAAGAAGTCTCAAATGTTCGGTGCTGAACTACCTGAGACTGACGGATTTTTCTGTAGACACATCGATCGATCGATGTTCGATCTTGTTATGATTTTACGATGGCCATGCTATAAATAAATAAATAAAATAAAATAAATCTTTTATTCATAATAATAAACTTAAAACACAAGAAAATACAAATTGGGAACTTATTATAATAGATTTATGCTATTTAGGTGGAATTTATCCTAAGCCTAAGCATACCAATGACCACGCTAAGCTTGTGTAAGTGGCCATCGGTCGCTTACAGTGCTTACCTTTACCTTCTATATATATCATAATACGTTTTTTCAACTTATGTAGTACGTAATACCCACTGGCCCCACTGCTCTCAAATGATGGTGGAAAATATCGTGAGAAAATCTTCCGACTAAGAATAAATTCTGACGCGTATAGGGAGATTAACTATCGGCATTGGGAGTGATGTACTTAACGTCTATACTCCTTGAGGATGTGCTCATATATAAGCCGATTGTAACTCATTTAAACCAGGATCAACAGCGATGCTAACTCATATTATAAAACTAGGCAATAAAGTCCAGCGAGCCCGAGGGACTACTTTTATTTGAGTAGAAGGAAACCTCCAATATTGGTCGGAATAAATTGTCGAGTGGTAGATATCAAGTGTCCAATCATATTTCCCCTGTGATTGTCTATTGTTTTCTTCACTTCCTTTTAAATACTTTCACATTATTACTTTATCTGTTGCATTGTATATTTAATCATCATCATCAGCCTATAAACATTGCACTGCAGGGCACAGGCCTACTCTCAAGGTGTATGGGCGTTAGTCCACCACGCTTGCTCAATGCGGATTGGCAGACTTCACATACGCATCAGAATAGCTTCTTCCGCATATGCACGTTTCCTCACGACGTTTAGCTTCACCATTTCAGAGCAGTCGGTATTACGAACATAAGTTAGAAAAAGTCATTGATACATGGCATTCAACGCTACGAAAGCGTCGAAAAAAATAGGAACCAGTACTGGTTCCAAAACCTTATACATATACACGCACACATACATATTTTGTATGGCGCCTCACGCACACCAACCTAAGAAAGTTAGCCCCTTTTGTTTTATACGGAACAAGTGTGAGGCTCATTCTAGACATATTCTTTTTCTAAGCATGGCATGTTGTCTGTGCGGAGTTGAACCCGGACCTCAAGATTGAGTTTCCATACCTCTCCGCAACGCGCCACCGACTCTCTCCCTATTGTACTTTTGCTTCATGTTTTTGGTAAGAATTTGACAAAACAAAATGATTTTTCTTCTGATTTTTCCAAGAATATCACAGACAAGGTATGTATCTAATATTCATAAGTCGTCAAAGGCATACATTCTCGGCATAGAGTAAACAGGAGCGTTCATAAAGCATTTCATATAGTCTGAGATCAATATACAAATCAAACAGTACCGACGATAGAAATACAGATAGAATAATGTCGATATCTACGCGACCTAAACGTATGGATTTAAATACATAGTAAAAGTCGTTCAGTTTGTTAATTTGACCATGTTTGAGAACTTGGTCTCGATCCCTAAAATGCCCTGTACCCTACGAATAAAAATAACTATAGAAGAGTAACTCCAAACAAATTCCATAATTTTTGGCACCCAATTAAAAATGACAATTTGTATGAGTTTTGGCGGCCAGGTACAGTTTTTAAAGAACAAATTTAGAGCACGGTACAGTTTTTTTGGTGCCACTTTTTGAGCTTGATTTACGTTTTTATACATTCTTATTCGTAGCCTGTACCTATATTTTCACATATTATTATAAACCAGTAGCAAAATTGCGTGACAGCACAGTCATCGCCTTATCTCTTTTTTACTTTATGTATTAATGAGCGAGTTGAGAATAGATGACAGAGCATTGTCGCACAGCATGTGCTTAGTTAAACAGAACCTCAGTGTACATCAGCGCGTGTGTTTTTCGAAGGGTAGTAAAAGTGTCACTACTGCGGGTTTAGTGTATTGACTCTGCGAATCCCTAAGGTACGTTTGTAGAAATGTTTCTGCAATATTATATCTCATAGAGTGATTCTATGACGTAATGAAATATGCCTAAAATATATTTACTCAGTTTTCACTGACTTGTTTTTCTGTATTTTTTCCTCACCTTTTCTCAATGTTTTTCATATTTCTGTGTTAGACTACCTTTACATATACAAGGTGTTACAAAAATACAAATAAACATTTAAGGGGGTGGTTTAGACCATCAAACTGAACAACTTTCACTATGGGACCAATATCGAAATCGCGAATAAATAAAATGATGGTCCATACTCTACGAATAAGAGAATAAATATGGAAGAATAACTCCAAACAAAATCGAAATCATTTTTGGCACCCCATGAAAAATGACATTTTGTATGAGTTTTGGCGGCGAGTTACAATTTTTAAAGAACAAATTTAGAACGCGTTACAATTTTTTTGGTGCCACTTTTTGAGCTTCATTTATACTTCTATACATTCTCTTATTCGTAGTCCATACTCTACAAATCGACTAGAGCTAGAATATGTATGGGATACCAATTTTTTTTCGCGATTTCGATGTTGGTCCCATAGAGAAAGTTGTTCAGTTTGACGGTCTGAACAACCCCTTTATCCAAGAGTATTAAATATTTATTTTTACTTATGAAACACCTTGTTATTACGTTGTGGTTTATTTTCTGACATATTGATCTACACTGCATAGAATTTCAAATTAAATTTTCAGTTGAAACAAATTTACTTCACATGCATGTAGCGCAGTTATCTGTAGTATGGGCAAACCAAGCTCTTGTATAATTTAAAGGATCATAATTTGGCTCCTAAATTAAATGTACTCTACAACTCTAACTCCAACGGTTAAGGTGCAATGACGTTTTAAAAGTGACTGGGAAATGTGGTTCAACTGACCTCATACTGGGGTCGATTGAAACGGCACATGGGGTCCATTGAAACAATCAAAATATCTTTGGAACAAAAGAAGATTTATATTCAGCTTTAATCATGTTCGTAGCTTCGACACCGTTATAATAGATTAAGAAAAGTTGGTAAACTTAGTACACATATTTTTATATTTATAAAGCAAAAATATCTTAAACGAAAAAAAAGTCAATATTTTTTTAAGTATGAGACTTACAGAGATTTCAGTAACACCATTTTTTTTCTTTTAACGTAATATATGAAGTTTTAGTGTAATATTAAGCACAACCAGAATATTATTATAATAAAATGCAATACTTAACATTTTTTCATACAAAAGTGATTGTTTCAATCATAACAATGTTTCAATTGTAACAACACTTTTTTTTAAATATAACTTTTATTTTAAAGAAAGCAGACAAACTAACTAACTAATTAACTTCACTGTGAGCTGTACATTCTCGAAATATCAAATTATATATAATTCACCTGAAAAACATTATCCCCTTTTAATTTCAATTCTTAGGCAGTTTAGTAAAAACGGGGACGTTTGAAACACCGGGACGATTGAAACGTTTCAATCGACCACAAGTAAAATGTTTCAATCTTCCCCATCAGACTTTTTCTGACTTCAAGGTCAATAATTATAACTTAAATAGGCTTTAACGCTAAACCGCAGAAATAAAAACAATCATAAACGACTAAATAATACAATGAAATAAAAAAAACAGTGGAAAAACAAGGGTGTAAAACACTATACAATAAAATATGATACCGTGAATTCATACTTTTTGGTGCGAAATCCGTCAAGGGGTCCTCAGCACAACTGCGTCACTCGCTCGCTCTAGCTCTACCGGCCAAAAATTGCAATATGGCCGCTGGCCTGTTTTGTGTGTTGCATCACTGGCGTAGGTCTTATGGTTTTCGAGAATTTTGAGTTGTTTCTATCATGACCTGTTTCAATTGACCCCGGTCTACCCTACTGTAACTGTAATCCTAATTTTCCTGATTTTTCGGCCATGGATCTTCTTCCAGAGTCGAGTCGATGGCATGTCATTCTAAATCATTCCAGCCTAATATTTTGCCACACGGACAACACTACCGGCATCGTTCGGTTCGTGTCCAGGTCTCCGGACAAAAAGGGCAGGATATAAGATGGGCCATAGTCTGAGGAGCAACACCGCATTCACACCTGTACCCTTCTATACAACGTGTTAATGAATTAACGCAAAACTAGAAAGTAGTTTGTTTTGAATCGAGAGCAGAATCATCGTGGTTTCAAAATAATGTTTTTTATTTTTTTCAAAATATGAATTTTTTAATTCGTTTGTAAAGCTTAAAATTTACTGAACTCGATCTCAACCCACCGCACGCACCACTCAACGCACCCTACTTACTATCAAAACAAGATTCTTAAAATGTATCCATGAGCACGTTAGCGCTTTCATTCATTGCTGAAATGATAACAAATTATTTTAGGCTCAAAACTTAAAATGCAAATAACTTTAAATTTTAACTATCAAATTAATGATGTTTTATTTCAATCTAATTATTTTGTTATAAATCAGTTGGGGTGTGTGAGGTTTTGCGCTTATTTATTAATATTGTAAACCCTACTTAGGTATGGACTCTCAATCATGAGGTCTGGGTTCGAATCCGCACGGACAACATGCCACATATCAATGAGTTTTTCTAACTTATGTACGTATTACCGACTGCTCTCAAACGGTGAAGGAAAACATCGTGAGGAAACCTGCATACGCAGAAGAAGAAATTCTGATGCGTATGTGAAGTCTACCAATCCGCATTGGGCACACGTAGTGGACTAACGCCCAATCACCCTCCTAGAGGGTAGGCCTGTGCCCTGCAGTGGGACGTATATAGGCTGATGATGACACCCTACTTTACAGGTTGTCTTAACATCGGCCGACGCGATCTCAGAGTCTATTTAAGCACCTTCAAACGGGCAGCTCCTGGGAGGCTTTCAACAAGAGGGAAGGGTCATAAAATGTGGGGGTTTCCCGCCAGAGACCGCAACTAGTTTCTTCTTTTTTCAGGCATAGGCCCACTACCACACATTCCCTCCTGTGAACCAGGATCAACAGCGACAACCATTCACAACACGACAATGAAGTTCAGCGAGCCCGGGGAATGACTCTAATCTGTTTCGGAACCCGCAATGAATTTAATCGAAGAAGATAGGAGGAGTATGAAAAAGAAATATCCGACTTCCATCCATTGCAAACGGGAGACAGCAATAAGAAAAAGCATGGCTAATTAGAGAGCCAATTCCAGAGATCATTTATGGTACAGTTCCGCATTCAATTGTGTCAACACATTTTCAGAATTTCTTATATCGGCCATGTATACAGAGCAACAAACTAAAGAAAAAAACCGCTCATGCCAAAAACGTTTTAACCTCTTTCTTTTCAAAACACTAAAAAAAAAGATATACCTACGTCCCAGATTTGGCGAAACGTGATAAATTTGAAGCCAAAAAAATGCTACGTATTTCTTTTGTACACAAATTTTTATCTGGGCAACGTTTTTTTGCTAAGCCTTTTTTAGCTATCAGTCTCTTTTTTAACCAAAATTCAGGGTACAAAGTTCCTAAAGAGGATAAATAAAAGTGAGATACAATTTATTCTACATTACTCGTAATATATTCCTTGTTGCAGTAGTGTATGTGCTAGAATGGCTTGATTCACGTGACTATGTTAAATGGATGGGAACAAACACATTAAAACGCGATAGATTGCGAGCAATTAGCACTATGCCCTCGGGGTGCGAGAGACAGAGCAAAACGACTACCGGGATGCAATTTCCGAGCGAGTTTTCAAATCAACGTGTTTTTAAGCGTTTCTACGCTTGTCGAATTGAAACCGTTGGTGAACTTTGGTATGATATTTCAACCCTTACCTCCCAAAGAATGTTCAATCAGTTTACTAAACTGATTGTGTTTTTGGCAGTTCTTAGCGATTCTGCTTCTTAATAACTAGTTAATTAATTTTTGATAATGGATATGATGATCACAGAAACAAAATATTACTTAAAATTGCCTAATACAGAATCTTGTAAACGATATAATCAGAGACTTACACAAAAATTAAAAAGAAGATAAAATCTGGGAAAAACACAGCACGGGGATGTAATTCGGAGAGCGCTACATACAAACGAAGTCTGGTTATATTTTCAATACTAACCAATTAATGTCAATGAAATTTTTCAGAAAAAATTTAGAAACTAATCTTTATGCTTGTATGTTGTCAGATTTTCGGTTTCAATGCTAGGATTAATTTACAATTTGTATGGAAATGTTTGAGGCACTGTAACATTAAAACTATACATTTTAACGATAATCTGACAACATTTTCTAGATTTTTTCTGAATAAATCATTGACTTTTATTGGTTAGTATTGAACATATGACCTGACTTTGTCTGTATGGAGCGCGATATCCTCTTAATTCCTACAAATTCAAAGCATTTATCAAACGCCTACCACTTTGCACAACCAAAACAAGCTAAACTATATGAGCATTTCTTTTAAAAACCTATCAAAAACGAAACGGTATAAAAACTATTCCGATATCTCCATGACTACGAAACAAGCGATAGGATGCAATACCACAAAAAATGTCCTATTCCGACAACAATAAAAACAAACCGTGTGATTGAAAGCTACAATCATCTACATATTGGATACTTCCCGATATTGGTGGCTATTCGATATTTTATTTTAGAACCTGACTATACGATGACAAGGTTTCATAGTTATTCAGTTATCTTAAAAGTGGAATGTTTAGAACCTATAGAAGTATAGATCTAGATAAAAATACTGTACCTATAGTTGAACATGGGCGTCTTGACTTTACGTAAAAGCCTACTAAATAAAAATAGCGTTAAGGTTTTTGTAGTTTATTGGAGTAGCACTTTTTAATGTAGGCTTTCTTTATTGATAAATTTTTATTATAAAAAAAAAATCTTTAATATTGTGATAAGGGCGCCACTGAACTGTAAAATGGACCTTAAATAAATAAGATAAAGAAGACCAAGGACAAAGAAGTGTCACGAACTAAAAGAAATTAAGACTCATTAAAACAAGGTAGTTATTTAAAAATGTTTTCTGTTATTATAACTTACAAGCTATGAAACATGGTTATAGTAACTTAGTAACTTAGACAGACGGTACGTGCGGTACCGTCGCGGATTACAAGTTTTTATTGCGAGCCGAGTTCAATGACCCCTGTTTTTTTAAACTGTCTGAATTTGACAATCTCATAGTTTTGTTTTGTCTGCGATTTGTTATGATACTAGTAAGTTCAGTTCAGCGTTTTGTATGCTTTTTCATCCGCACACTAAATAAAGTATAATAAAGTTTCATCATTTTCGACTTGAATTCCAAAGAGTTTAAAGTCAGGCTTGCTGCAAATGTACGCTTAAAAATAGTTCTTGCAGCGCGATCCATACTAAACGAAGCTGGATTATTTTTTCAATACTAACTAATTAAAGTCAACAATTTTTTTTAACACGGTCTAGAAACTTTTTCTACGTCCGTACGTCAATTCTGCTAATGTAAAGTAGTTTAGTTCGGAGGTCTAATAACTTAGCAAATGAGACTTCAACAACACCTAGATCTTGGAGAAGGAACTATAGTCGAAATAACTATTGGTTGCCTTTTAAAAGACTTTTACACAAGCAAAGCCCTGCAGGGCCCTATTTAATAAAGAGTACATTCCTGAGAGTACTAGGTACAGAGTACTAGGAGAATGTTACCTACTGCAAGTATAGCGTCATTTTTTTTAATTAATTTGTTTTATATGGGAGCTTTTAACCCTGAGGTTATGTCAGCCCTATCGTGCCTTAACCTTAGAACTTTACAA
Organism: Agonopterix heracliana; assembly: GCA_963693445.1. NCBI lineage: Eukaryota > Metazoa > Arthropoda > Insecta > Lepidoptera > Depressariidae > Agonopterix > Agonopterix heracliana. Next base: position 13,108,492 of record OY856324.1, read on the forward strand.
AACAATGAAAACCTACAAGAAATAAAACTAAACACTACTACTATTTATAAAAATAAATAAATAAATAAACAAATATCATGGACATTGTCACACACAAATAATCTAGTCACATTTAAAGTTCCAGAATATAGCTTGAACTTGTATTATGATAACTAGACAACTATATAGAATACATGTATAGATATAAACATCCATGACTATGGTACAAATATTCATATTCATCATACAAATATTTGTCCCTCACGGGATTCGAACCCACGACCCCTGCCGAGCACGCAGGTTCACTACAGACTGTGCTGTTGGGCCGCCTGCTGGAATGAAATGTATAACCCGCGACCCTCGGCACAGCAGGCAGGTTCACTATAGACTGTGCTGTTGGGCCGTCTGCTGGAATGAAATATACACCATTTAGCAACCAGCAATGTACTCTGAATTGTCATTGTCAATGGACTCCATAAAATCATTATGCTACCAATTACCTCATCAAGAGCAAAAAAGTTTCTTTCATTATTACGAAAGCACATTACATTTCACATTTGAATTAATTATTTTCCTCTCCCTGAAAACTATTTTCAGCCGGGAGCTGAAATTTTCAGGGGTTCAGGAAGCGGGCGACACGTCCGGGCGACGACGCGCCAAACTGTATTTCCTGTTTAATTCTCTGACTTCTGACATCAGTTTAATTTGATTTTCATGTGCACCCTGTATTTTGTTTTTAAAGGTGCTTTATTAAGGTTTCGTACTACTAAGCCTACGCCGTAGTCCTCCGTCCGTCTGTCTGAACATTAGATTATCTGTTTTAGGCGTATCTGTCCACGGACCACGACTCTCCATACTAATCGATGCGAACGAGCCGTGGCTCCGGTCAGAATTTAGCTGTTTTCTTTGAAAAATTAGATGATTTTTATTAATTTCTAAAAAATAAGAAAACCACATCATTCTAAATTGTATTGTGAACAATATTGTAAATTTTCATTTTCCTCTGATTCAAAATGTAAGAGTAAAATGGTTACAACTGGAAAAAAAGGGGTGACTTTAGAGTCCCTTTTCTTCGGTTTTATTCATTAAGATCGATTTCTAGAAAAACCACATCACTTCTCATATCCTGTAGATGGTTCAGTTTATTTTTCAGCTCAAAAAATGCCATAGTTAATGAATAAAAATTACCAAATTACCCAAAACTGGCTGGTAGCCCCTTAAGGATTCCGGAAAAACTCTCTGGCTCACTCCCCGTCACACTGGACATAGTTTCGGTACTACTAGTGAAACGTGGATGTTCTGAGGTTTCAGAATATCTTTGACTACCCCGTCGGAGAATATAGTCTTGAGCATATGTTATGCTATTCCGGAGAAAATACTTTTTTTTGTACTTAAATATAATAATAGGGTCCTTCTTAATATGCTGACGATTTTTTAAGGGGATGATCAGACCATCAAACTGAACAACTTTCAAGCAACTTTTAGCAAAACTATGGGGCTAGCATGCCGCCTTTGATAAATAGAGGAAAATCGAGATGTGTCTATGTCTTTATTACTTTGCGCAAGCCAAAAATAACGCGCATAACGGTTATCTTGTTCTGTCGCTTTCTCGTGTGTGGCATGCTAGCCTTACTATTCCGATATCATCATTATTTCTTTGAAAAAAAATATGAAAACTCTATATTTAATACAATAAGGTGCAATATGCATGTCAGTCGCAAACTAAGGTTCTATTTTGAACCTTAAACGCAAGTCTACAAGGTCCATTATGGTAATATTACGTATAATATGCCTTCGTCACCAAGGCTTTCCAAGAAAATTTCTATTGTCATGCACATTGAGATTGACGTGTCGTGACAGTGTATTTTTGGCTTTCATGTCGCTCAAAAAGCATCCATAATTGTGTGTACTTTTATGACAGGTACTTTCTATTACATCACGGACTTGAAAAAAAGACGGACGTAATAGCGTCTAATCATGAGTGAAGCACCCATTTCTTTTGTGTGCGTGCTGTCACGCGGTACATAATCGTGACGGGTTTTAGCACCTGTGCGCCTAGAGCTAGTGCATTTGTGTGAGTGTAGGTCCCTTGTAGAACAAACGAGATTGTATTACCTTGCATGCTTCACATCTTTTTAGTGCAATATTCGGTTCGTATTTATTTCAAGTCCGTGGTTTTAACTAAATCAATATAAATTTTTTGTATTGTTAAAATAGTCAAATTAAGTAGGTAGGCGAATTACGTGAACCAACCAGACAACAAATAGTTCGCATTACGCATCGATTGATAAAACAATATCGTGCAGCTATTAGTCCACGATTTTGCCCTGATACGATAAGATTCGAAATAGACTTATGTTTTACGTACAAGTCTTTACGGCAATCGCCCTAAGGGTGAAATCATACGTACCACAACCACAACAACACAACGACAGCACGTGACCGGGCTGATGATGAGGGCTAATTTTAATTTGTATGAAAATAAAAAGATTTTTACACGGACCACATTTTGCCATCAAAATCAACCGTGTGGTTTTCATAAAACCTCGCCCGCCCACATGTTATCGTTGTGGTGTGGTTGTGGTACTTACGTATGATTCTACCCTAAATGTCAGTTTACACGTCATAAATAAAAGACCACAAAACTCACTTTTATGTAAAAAAAACAATCGAACAACAGCGTAGTATAAATATTATGCGTCTGTAAATTTCCCTATACTATACTATAGCACTTATACCTGTATAGCTGACTGCAACAACGGGGTAAACGCCCCAGTTGCGTGCCACTCCGTCCCGATTGACTCACTCACCTGAAACAAGGGGTAAATGCGTCATATGTTGCCGTCTGCCCAATTTATTGCCTTTGCATTTTTATGTTGATTTTGTGCGGAAAAAAAATGTACAAACATTTTTTGCGAGGTGAATAAAATGATTTGAATTGTTTGGTGAAGCTCGTCACGTAGTAAACAGGGATAATATTGTTATGATATGTTCTTTGACGGAAATATTTCTCGCTTTTTTATCATTTTTCTTGAAAAATTACTTTCAAGGAAAACGTTTACGTAAATTGGAATCAGAAACATTCTCAGACATTAAGGAATACACCTAAAATGGAATGAAACAAACAATATTCATAAATACCAAACATATGAACATATTATATGTAATACCCGAAAAAAAAGAAGCTCAGTTTGAATATAAATATTTGTACACGAGTCATATAAGTATTATTTTTCTATATGTATGTATTCTATATCGTTGCCTAGTCATCTAATACAAGTCCAGGCTAGATTCTGGGAATTCATAATCAGTATGACAATTTCCAATATATTTTTTTTATTTAATGTTGAACATAGGCAGTTCATTTGAATTCTTGGCAAGGTCAAAAGCTGCATTGTGGAAATACACAAAAACTTTTACTATAATAGATATACAAATTATTAACATTGACGGAAGGGTGTGGCCCATAAGTAGCCTACTGTGGCCGTGAACCGAAAACGCACCCAAACCACAAAAGTCATAGAGCGACAGAAGGTCCACGCGCTCGATTGGGGTGCTAACTTGAATATACTAGAAACTATACGCCTAAGGTACATATTCATCTAGTAGTGGACTACGCCGACCGCGGAGACGGGCGTGAAATTAATATTAACCAAACTCTCTGGAACGTTTGTTCAGGCAATCTAAATTGTGTAAAATTGGCCTAGGGCTTAGGCAAAAAATACTAGAAAATTATCACGTTACGCTCAAAGAAAGTTTTATGAACCGTAGTAATGGGCCTGGGATAATGGGGCAATCCATATCGAGGCATTGTCATAAGAATAATTAATATTAGTTATTCTATGGCATTGTGTTGTGCGTTGTAAAACATTAAGAGGACCTTTCGTTATTTCTATGTATCGCACACGCTGGTCCCCTGGCGTCACTCACGCAACAATCGTGTTAATTACACATTTTCCGTGTCTCTGTCGTGTCCAGGTCCACCCCAGTGCGTTTCATTTATGACGATTAGTTTGAGTTACATTATAAAAGCGAAAAAACTGAAGGGCTGTGATTTCAGACCGCATTTTAACGATCGCATACTCAGATACATAATCGAGATACCTACGCAAGCCCTGTCCTACAAAACAGGTACAATGATAGAGATAATTACGAGTATCATGCTTGATCGTCTACGGTCGTTCTATGCTCAAAATTACAATATGTGAAGTGAGCCTAAGTACAAGGTGTAAACTTTAAAAAATAAGTAGTTTAGTATCGCAAACTCAAGGATTGTTTTTTGAGCAAAAACATTCGGGCTAAGACGCCGCAGCGTAATGACAAGCTCAAATAAATGACATAAAACTGCTTGTGACCAAACTCGCAACGTCCAAAACTAATTCGTTTATTTTTAACAAGGAAATTGCAGACATCACGTCAATGCGCAGTAATAGTTATCCTGTTGCAGTGTTTAGTATAATTATTGTGTTAGTAGAGACCTTCCGTGTTTGCTGTATTTTGCTACCCACTGGTCCCCCGGCACTGCTCACGCAACAAAGGTATTAATTACACATGCCCAGTGTCTCCGTGTCTACCCCCATGCGATCCATTTGCAACGATTTGTTTTGTTGTTTGGATTTTGCATTCGTTACTTTTCGGTTGAGAGTCATTTGGATCAGTTCCAACGTTTAGGATATTGTATTATTGAAAATGATGAAGGAATAGCGTTTTTTACAAAGGGCATTTGTATTTACATTGTTAAAAGATTTCTGGCATACAACATTTTAAAATTTATAAAAAGATTTTTTTTGTTTAAAAGCCACAAAATATCATAATGTTATTCAATTAAATTACTAAAATCATTCAGTTTGGTGCATTATTTTAGCGCTACAAACGACAGAAAAACTAGAACCACTTCAGTCACAGGATTTAATAAAAATCGTAGTAACAATAAGGGGCAGCATCACAATTACCGAGTATTTTTCGTAGTTATTGTCTCACCAGGTAAACCAAATAACACCAGAGAAAGCCTAGCGAAAGCTGTTCCCATTTCATGAAAATTGTTTCATAGAGGAAATACCGAACTTACAAAAAACCCAGCAAAATGAAAAAAGTAAAAAAAAAGGTGAAACACCAAATTGGACTGCAGTCAATAGTCCGCAATCCATCAGCGCGATCCTCACGTCCACAATACATAACACGAGAACTCACGAGATGTGAAAAATGCGCCGACAACCGGCCCGTTTACCCGGCCGTCAGTTTCTCGGCCGCCTGTCCGACAAATGGTATTCTCACCCTACTAGCTTATATGAGCTTTCGTGCTGTGTTTTACTCTTCAAATTTTAGTTATTTCTGTGAGCCTGTGAAAATTCCTAACCTACCTAAGTATCTCTTTTGTTACTAATTATGAAGATGATACTTCATGGTTGTGTTCGACCACATCGACTGATTATAGCTGTTGACATTGAGAGCTTCGTTGATGTGCTCTTAGATGACTGATGTAGCCTATCTTAGCTAGTAAAAGTGAGCCCGCACAGGCTACAAGTCAATTTCCCATTACGATAGTTGTACAGTCAGCAGCAGTTATATACACTTTTGTTCCACGTCGTAGTACTAAAGTGTATATAACTTATTGCTGCTGACTGTACTGGATGGCGGCGAGTCTTTGACTATTGATTATAAGCACTAGCCTTGCGGCAGCATTTCCTCTCTGCCACGGTATAAGAACAATTTGATCATGTGCATTTACATTCAATGTTATACCTTATCACTAAACGACCTATAATTGCGAAACAACAATTTCGAACTTAGGACGTTTGGGGTTCACACGAGACTACTTTTCATGATATTTAACGTTTTTAACATTCAAAATTAGAATCTAAAGTTATAGAAAATAAAATCCAAAGTTGCGGATTTCATGTTACCGCAAAAAGTGGCAGAAATGTTTGTTAGTATAATTACACGCGTAACTAGTCCACATATAATATAAGTAGTCAAAGCCGCGGGTGGTCTGGCTTTAAGTTCATCGCGCTTGGCACCGAAATCAGCCCTACGCATAGCCTTAAGGTCGAATCTTTAGCAAGCTCCTCCCAACAACCCGGATCAATCTCGCAAAGCTTCATGTGGTCTTTCTGCACATCTTTGTACCGCCTTGCTTCCATCTTTCAACCGGCATCCGACGAATATTATGACCACACCATCGCAACTGACTAAATAAATTAAAATACAGCGAATTTATAAACAAGCAAAATGTCGAGAGAACGCGATTGCGGCGGCGTGCCTTGCCTTGCCTCAAACATGGTTTCACGTAAAGCACAGCCAGAAGTCTGAGCCTTTCTGGTTCCCAAAGCGGCCAATTAAACGAAGATCTTAAATCCCTAAAAAGCATGAAACCCTGACGTAAGCTATGATGATGGAAATCGACGCCACGCAATCCATTTTCACGGAGAAAAAACTACGAAACGGGCGTGGACTATCCCTTATCTACATAAACAGTTTAAAACAAAAAAACACGAATAAAGAATCTGCCATAGAAATATTGTAATATACCATAATTACACCAACGTTAAAATTATCTCCCTCAAAAAACTTTCCCCTTGTGAATTTGAGAAACATTCTGTTCTTAAAACAGAAGTTTTTAATTTGCCATCAAAAGTTTATTGTTTGTATGTCATCGTCAGAAACCATAAAGTTATTATACTCAGAAACAGTGGTTATGAATCATCAGTGGAACCTTGTTATGGTTTAATTTAGCTCTCTCCCTTTACAAGGGAAGGAAATCTTTCACGTAAGAAGTTACATCTCAGCAAAATTAAATAATAAGGTTTATGTATGTAATGGAAGGATTTTAACATAACTACAGTAGGCAATGGGTGGCTACGACGTGGCTGACTATACGCGAAGGGCAATATTTAAAAATTATTTATAGTAAAAAGCAAGATACTACGTTAAAGTTTGAGAACAGAAAGTGGCGGCCAAGGCTACGAATGGCCCAGGATTTTATTACAATAACAATATGTGGTGACTTAATTACAGCAGATTCACAAGTTGGATCATGTGCTTTTTGAAGGGCAATATTGCAAACGAAATCAAGTAGGTAGTGCACAGATATTTGCAACTTCGTTACGGAAACCTATTAGTTTTAAGTAGTGATAGAAATTAGTATAAAAACCGTGTTTCTGTCTCTATAATTTTTCAAGTATTGTAAAGATTCCGATACTGCCCACACGGTGTACTAATTTAGTTTTTTATACTCTCTCCTTGCTACAACAGCGTGGTCAAAATTTTGTTGGTAGCGAAGTATCTAACAATCCTGAAAGGGATTAAGATCGTGAATAAAGTTTATGTATGTAATGTAGAAGTACTTAATAAACAATCTAACCGTTATTATAGCCCTTTACTGAGTGAAATATGATGTGGCGTAATACACAAACCCTTCCAGCTAAGGTTCCGGGGTAGTACTCAAAAGAAAGGGTGAACTTTTTGCTTGACGAACATTTTCCAACAACCTACGAAGGCTTACAAAGCAAACCATTTTCATACTTATTACTCTATCGTTACAGTTCTCTCAAGAGGCTTTTATTTGAGGATTTGTAACAAAATTGGCCGGTTGCGTGCGTTAAGACATATTGTTTTGTTCTGCATGTAATGGTCGTGGTCAATTATTTTGCAGGCGTGTTCTATTATTTATTTTTAGAGTGTTATCGACCTGATGGAAGGTATTTTGAGTACTTGACCTCGTGATGGCTGCAATTTTCAAAATCGTGACTTCAAAAGCTAACTTCAACTAAAGCACGAATATATTAGAAAAGTAAGTATATTATATGTATTATAAGTAAGTTTTTTTTTTTGCGTACTTCAACATAATTTTTAAATACTTTATAACATAGTGGAAAATAATTGAAAGACTTAAAATAAGTAAGTATATTATATTAGTATTAGTATATTATATTATAAGTAAGTATATTATAAAAGTTGTTCAGTTTGATAGGTATAGATGATGGGGATGACTTTGAAAAAACTTGATAGTTTTATGTCAAACTTATTGCAGATTTTGCGAAAAGTTTTATTCGTATTTTGACAAGAAAACTTTAACTAAGCAGAATTTTATCTAATTCTAAGTGCCAAGCGTGACTAGAAGGAACCTAACTTTAACCGTAATTCATAACTTAACAACTAATTCAACCGTAACTGTTTTACGGGTAACAATAAATCGTCCGGAACGTTGTTTTAACGAAAACTTTTCTCTCAAATGTTCCTCGGAATGCTTTCAGCTGAGACCGTTATGTTATCTGAATTATTATATCACACACGTCTTGATTTATTTGTTCAAACTTCAAAACATACATGAAATTAACAGTTGAGATATACAAGGTGTTACAAAAATACAAATAAACCTTTAAGGGGGTGGTGTAGACCATCAAACTGAACAACTTTCACTATAAGACCAATATCGAAATCGCGAAAAAAATATTTATGTTCTATACTCTACAAATCGACTAGAGCTAAAATATGTATGGGATATGAAATTATTTTTTTCGCGATTTCGATGTTGGTCCCATAGAGAAAGTTGTTCAGTTTGACGGTCTTAACAACCCCCTTAAGAGTTTCAAAAATTTATTCTTACTTATGTAACACCCTGTAGAGGGTCCTGATTAACTGATTAATATGCTGACGGTTTTTTATGAGGATGATAAGATCATGAAATTGAACAACTTTCTCTATGGGACCAACATCGAAATTGAAAAAAAAAAATCTACTGTCCCACCTTATTTTATTGCTATTTTGCGAATTAAAATTAATTGTATGTTTTTCTAAATTATAGATAATAGGTATTTCCTATTTATTGAAATTAAAATTAAACTTAAAAATTACTCGCATAATCCACTTCAGCAACATGCCACGTCAAATCTAGACGCTGTTAGACCGTCGAGGCCGTTTTTTGAACACGAACGAAAGTGTTTTAAACTGTGTTTTAAAGTCAGAAATTAAATTATGTCTTATTTAAGGATCGGGCGGATGGGCGACTGTTCTCAATTACACGATTAGATTAAGTTTACTAGATAGAAAAACATCCCAAAGTTACCCCTTTTTGTTATGTTTTTTCAATACTATGATTAAACTGCTGATATTTAACTTTTATTCTTGTACTTAACTAAATACATTAAATATTTCTAGTGAACTCAGAAGAATTTTTAGCTTAGAAACTCCCATGAGCAAATATATTGACGAAAAACACGTTTTTTTGCGATCCTGCTTTCAATTGGAGCGGGATGGCTAATTGTAAACTTATGCTTGCAAGAAAGAGACGCTTGCACTGGGATAACCTAGCCTTAATCGAAAAGACCGCCCTTGCCATTCCTGGCCCAAACTTGTCCATTAATGCTGTCTGCGTTTCCACCATGTATTTATACCATTATTTCTTTATGTAACAATAAACAATTTTACTACCTACCCTCCAGGCCTCCATATTGACGAAGCTATTGAAAGCAGATTCCCCGCAATAATTTGAGATCTTTATTTGCAGCATGGGGTAAAATACCACAATTGTTCATTCGTACAATGGCTCCGGGTTGCTGGGGCGGACACTTGTTTAATGGGGGCACGCGTAAAAGCCGCTATCTATAAAAATAAAGCCCGTTTTACGCACCATACAAATTAAAACCCGTGAATAAATAGCTAAGAGAAAATACGAACCGAACAATCTCTGCCTAAGGGCTCTAACAGATGAGCGACACTTTGTTTGCGACAGTAACCAAAATCTGACTTCATTCAAGCATAGAGTTTTGCTTCTAGATTGTTTCTGAAAAATATCATTGACTTTAATTGGTTAATTTGAAAATATCACCATAGTACGTTTGTATGCAGCGCGCATTTTCGCTCTCGGAATAAAGTAATGCAACTATTGACCCCCTAACACCTTGTATATAAATAGTAATACCATAACTTCCAAAGTTGGATTCAAGTATCAGATACCTATCAAGTCTAATCAAAATGTTATTATTCAATCTCGCTGCCTCAACAAGTCTACAACAGCATCCTAATATATCTTGAGTACCGGGCGGGGGAAGAGGTAAAGTGGGGGTAAAGAGGGGGTAAACTCTAACTGGGTCATAAGGGCTTTGTAAGTGCCATCAGGGTAAATAGGAACTTGCTCCAAGAGCCGTTATTTGCTGGGGAAAGGATGTACGCTTACAAACGTAGATCGGCAGGACCTGGATTAAAAAAAGATAACTCTGGAAATCATTTTCATCGTTGTCTTTATACGGACTGAGGTAACTGAATTTACTTTTTTTCATAGCTTTTTTCGGTTTGTAATTTAAATCGTATATTTTCTCAGCTTGATAATTAAGTTTTGGTGGTATCAATGCAACGCTACCATAGACTTAAACTCTAGCGACGCTAGAGTAATATGTCTATGAACGCTACGAACTGATTTTTAGCCGGGTTTTAAATGCACACAAAATTGTGTTTTAGCTAGGTGTGCATCAATCAATTGGTATACCAATTATTGTCAAACTTTCGTAACTTCACAAAAATTATTATAATTAATTAAGAGCCACAATATGGGTTCCTTTTTGCGCTTTACGCGAGATAATTGTCAACTATAGTACCACTACATATTTTATCATTTGTTTTTTTTCTAATATGAGAGCTTAAATTTTTACATTATAAGTCTTCGTTGGAACTTGAATAAGAATAAAAAATATCACCGAACACAGATTATACATATGCATAGTAGATTACACACCGAAGACAGGAAAGTAAAAAAGGTCTCAGATCTGAGGCTTTCTTATTTGCTGCCCGAGGTTAGATACTATTTTTCTCCTCGACGGAGGTGGAAAGCGGCAACTTCGTTTACAGCAACGGGACGAAATTTGAAGCTTTCCGTCCGGAGGGGAGAAAAAAACATAACCCTCCTTTAAAAATAATTGCGCTGCTTACATTTTTTACGCAAAATACATGTCTTCATTTTATAACTTACTAACCCGGGAGAGGAAAGTAAGAAAACATTATTTGGCAAGATGAATTTAATTTGAAACAAAATTTCATTATCACCTACTTATTGGATTGGGATGAGGATAGCGATCGCCAGCAATATTGCCATTTCTACTTTAATATTAAATTTTGAGACGGGTTTATAATCTATATTGAGTTTTTCTGACGGTATTAATAGAATTAATAAAGGTGATATTACGAAAGAAAGTCCGCCCAAAGTCACTTGTTAATTATTTTTTTAGGATACCTTTAAAATTAAACATAAAATATAGGTAAACAAAATTTACAACGGTTGTTTCATGTGGAAGCAACATGTCCAGTGGCGTCCATCTTGATGATTGATGATGATTATCTTAGTTTTGTTCTTGTTGATGATTTTGCCAATGTCTAATTTAAATAGCAAGAGTGGTTGACGTTGTATGGTTATATATATTTGATGTCTTCTAGGGCTGTTTTAAAAAAAAACAGTCCTGAGTCAACTACAATAATTGGAGCTTCATTGTAGATCAAGGACAGGCAATTGACACGCGACCACCCAATGACAGACCTACAACGCGACTCGAGAACAGTGTTTCTCTTGGTCCTTAATATAGGAAATCAAAACTGTACATGTGCTTACTATAAGTACATCTGCACATCCTTGAAATTAATCAGTGAAGTAATTTCTCAGCAAGAGATAAAAATTGTTCTACAACATTCCCATCCAATGTCATTAAAGCCCATAAACACGTCTGTCCTACTTTCATGACGTTACAAAAATGGTTGCCGCTGAAAATCACTCTCGATTAAGGCCGATATATGACATATGACGCCTCCCTTTAGCTTCAGACGACGCAATATGGTGTAGGTATTCATGAGAAAAACACAATATAGGAACATCGCAAACTACGGCAAAAATCTTTTTACGTAACGTGTTGACGTATTTTTCGGATATAGTGTTCCTCTTTGCTTTGCGAACGGTTTAGGCTAACTTACTAAGCCGTGGTGTTCCAGAAGCGAGTAACCTGGCCTGCCGTGCAGGAGAAGATGGTTCGATCCCCGTCCAGGCCGACCCGTACCAATGAGTTTTTCGGAATTTATTGTACGATTTGTAACACTACTGGCTTTTCGGTGAAGAAAAACATCGTGAGGAAACCTGCATGTTTAAATTTCGAGGCTTGTATTGTGAGCCCACTGTCCATTATAAGTGGCGACGGACTCACCCCCCGTCACACTGGACAGAGTTTCGGTACTACCTACCTACTGGTGAAACGTGGATGATCTGAGTTTGTTCAGAATATCTCTGACTACCCCCTCGGGGAATATTCGTGAGCATATGCTAATACTGTACGAGCTCTATTTTTGTTACTGTATTGTTTTACAGCTTATAAAATGTAGCTTCACTCTGGTTAACATTTTGCACCTCAATTTTGATCTATTTCTGCCTATACTTACCTCGATAGATTTATTTGCAAAAGTAACAACATAAAATACCTATTGTCTTACAAAAACACAATGTTTCATCACAGAAAGTAGCAAATTCAACAATAGATTTTTATCTCAACAGCACTTTTTAGTTTCAAAAGCGTGGTAAATAAGAACAAAACGTTGGTTGAAAACTTCAAGGAGAGTTCTTGTAGCAAAATGTTTTGCAACTTAACAGTATTGGACTAGCGTTACATAACACAAAATATAGTATATGAGGTTATATTTTCCTGGAGTAAACATATTTGGTAAGCTTGCATTTTGAAGGGAATGCATTTTCGTTAATATTTTGTAGAACCTCGCCTACGGCTCGGGTCTCAATAGCGCCTCAGCGGTAATCACCAACATTACACACTTGTACCATAATGTACTTATTATTGAAGATAATTAGTACTTTCGTTCTAAAAGAAAGCGGTGCGGGAAAGTGAAAGAGAGGGGATCGGATCGAGCGACCTCCGGCTCCGGTTCGGCAAAGTGTTGCCCCTTATTCCCGGAAGCGTGTATAGGCAACTAAACCAGCTAGAGCATTCGTTTGATAGTTTTATAATTTATACTGGTATCATAAAACATGCACCTTTACAAAAAGCTGCAACAGAAAATCTAGATACTACAATAAAACCAGAGAAAAGCTGTAAAAGAGCAACAAAAAGTTTAGTAATCCTTATACAGCCAAAGAGAAGTTAAAAAGAGCATATTACCACTACGTCGGCCAGTGTTACTAAAGTTGATCTAAATATCTCAAGGAAGCCCCCAACTCGCGAGCATTTTGTGAAAGTTTCACATCGATGCAGAATTTTGTTTGGGTAAACAGCGTAGCAGCGAGTTTTGGAGTTATACACTTTGTTTTGTTTTGTAACTGGTTCGCGCCGCAGTGTTCTGGCTCGAGGCAGTTGTACTCGTAGTTGTGTTACTGTTAACTCCACGTCGTGGTTAGTTAATGGGTTGAGGTGGAAATGTTTACGTGTTTTTGTCTAAAAATAAACGCGTTGCTTTTTGTAACCAAAACTTCGCGTCAGGTTGGGATCGTAGCGGGTGTCGATTTTATCATCTCTGCGTACCCCAATGATAGTCCCTAATATAACCTGAAAAATCTGTATTAGTACCCATTTAAATTTCTTTAAAAAAAATTCCAGATTATGGAAAATGATAAATGATAAATTGACCTAGCATAAAAATAAGCTAAAATTGGTTATCAGACAAAATAAAATTGCATACTTGTCTAGTATGCACAGCGTCTTACACTGTCTTCACATCAGCCAATTAAGCAGCGCTGCTGTATTACTGCAGTAGCTGACAGCAGACACGACAGTCTGAGTAGCTCAACGTCTCAAACCATCGCGACTTCAGCAACAACCTACTCGTAAGCCGAGGTCCGTGCCCCTTAGGGCGGCTACTTAGGTCTCTCATTTGTTTAACAGTGTAAGAGATTTGCTGTCTGAGCATGATACTACTGTTACTGCAGTCAATTAGAGGGCCCTTCCAACTAACAGCACCCAACAAGGAAGCTGCTTCCTGAGTTCTTGTTAGCTCGTTTGACATAATTATTTTGTAAGAAAAATATGTCAAATAAGCAAAAATAAAAATGTCAAACGATCTGTCAAATAAGCCTAAATTTATGAGCTTTAAAATTTCAAGCTTTAATTAGACATTAATCCACAAATGTATTTATAGACGGAAGGTGGGGGACCCTTCTTCGGTCCCCCTCGGGAGCCTTTTTGGTTCAGATAATTTCTCTGGCCATCCAGAGGGGCAATGTGGCCAGCACCACAGGGACCTTTGAACCAGGGTTGCGCAGGTCAGTGCCGTTAGATTAGTTAGTGGTAGTCTGACGAAGCTTGCATGCGGATTTTATTATATTGTAAGCTGCCATTGAAGAAGCTTGTAGCGGAAATATAATTATGGTTTGACGTTGCGGATTCGATTTTATTTGTACCAATATTGATTTTGAGTTGAATAGATTGATTGAACCAATTACCAAAATGGAGCATGTTCAAAAATTTTTGATTTATAGACAGATTCAAAATACTAAAAAAACAAGAATATTACAAGCACATATTTTAACGTGTTTGTTGTGCAATAAAGAATAATTTATTGAATAATACCTAATATTGGGTGATAAATTGATAATAAAGTCATTAACTAAATTTTATTACTTATAATAATAATATGTGAGTCGAATAGGCATTGCAGTTTAGTATGGAATAGCAGCTTTTTTTTGCTATTTCAGTATTGCTTCCATAGGAAAAGTTGTTCAGTTTAATCACCTGACCCAACCCTGCAAATCTAGCTAAAGATGTTCATCCAGTATAATAGACAAAAAATGCTCTGGAAGTGCCACTTGAGGCAGAGTGCCTAAGAGGCTGGCTGTCTTGCCTCTTTGGATCTCTTCGCTGATCTTTTGCACAAAATAGCTGCCAGCCCTCCTGTCACCCGTAGCCTCGAATAGGCGTTTTGAGAGACATTTGAGAAACAATAAACAGAAACATTTGATCTAATAATTTATTACAAGATTCCCAAATCCCCTTTATTACCCAAAATCAGCGAATATTAAGAGAACCTAAATTATAATGACATTTCAAAACAATACAATGATAGAACAATGGCTCAACTAATCGCCAAAATCTTCATCTCTCGCCTTTGTCCTTTATCGGTATCTCTTTAATTAAGGTCGATGGATTTTGGGGATTGTCTCAATCAAAACTTTGTTCATTTTACTAAAACCGAAATCGTTAATGACAAAAAATAAGTTGGAATAGATTGGAGAAGTTTATTACTCCCTGGTTTCTAGATCGATGTTTGACTTGGGTCTTTTATTATTTGCTAAAAATCTTAATTTTAAAAAAAATAATACTTTTAACTATTTTTGTCTTAGCTGGGTAAAAGTCTCCCCTTATTCTTTTACCTCTAACATGCTTTACATTACAGTTGAAACAACTTCACACTAATCAAATGAAAAAAAATTACCTCAAATCCCACCTTCTTTAGTCTGTTTAATGAGAGGAAGACGACATGCTTCCGTGCTGTTTATGTGCGATCTTCTCCAAGAAGATTGACTACGTTCGGCACATCAAGGTCATCAATGCCAACAACGAAATTGAAGCAGTCGCCCCATAGCCGAAATCGGTCAGGAGCAACAATTGTGAGAACACCTTTGCCTTACAAGATTATACTGAAAACACGTTTGGACTCAAACCCACTCCCATCAAAAATCATGAAAAATCTCTACCCAACGCACAGACATTCTACAAACTAAAATTAGGTCATAAAATACGAAAAGAAAACTAATTCAGTATGTTCAATCTAATCTCGGAACGTTCGAGTTCAGCGTTCATTCTCGTCGCATCGAGCAACCTTTACAAATTGGTCGACGCCGACGTTTGTACAATTAGTTTGTGACAATACTATATTTTATACGCTGGTGCATTTTTAGCGATGGACTTGGATAAAACATTTGAATTCTATTACCTACCTAACTACAATAGAAAAGCAAAGTTGTTTTAGCTAAACAAACTGCAAAATGCTAGGTATGTTCAGATTATTTAATTTGTTTCACGAAACATTGTATTGTTCTGTTTTTGTACCTAAAGTTTTCTAGTGAAATCTAAATTAAAAGTTTTTTTTTTATCACTAACAATGTGTGTAGATAGAGATAAGTTAATTTTTATACTAAAAGCAAAATAAATCCACGTGAGGTATTCTCTTGACAAAAGCTTGAATAATAGCTGAAAAACATTCATCAACAAACATCTATGTAGCATCACAAACTGTATTGCAGTTGTATAATAGCTGGTTAGTGGTAATTACCCATATAGTCATTCTCATTCTCGAAACATTTTTTACGACGACTAAAAATACACGACTAAAAATGGGGAAGAGTCAACAAAGAAAAATGTGGTTGTACAGTTAAAAAAAAATACTTAACAATCACAATACACAGTTACCGAAACATTTTTGGTTGGATTGTGAGTGAACAGTTACCACATAGAAACCAAACCTAATACAGTAATAACGTCTCGTAGCAGTTACGAAACCGCGGCGAGATGTAAATACTTCGATAATTCTGCGACCAAAAATGGCTGCAATGAGTACATTTAACCAACTACTGTTCAGCTTCTATACAGCTTGTGTATTACTTTATAGGTATTGAAATGTTATTCAGGTTCTACGCATAATTAGTATTTTAATTCTATTCATCATCATCATCATCATCTCAGACGATGGACGTCCAGTGATGGACATGCCTCTCCAAGGATCGCCACAACGACCGGTCCTGAGCTGCCCTCATCCAACGGGTTCCCACCGCCTTCACCAGGTTGCCGGTCTACCTTGTCCTGGGTCTGTTTACCCACGAATCACGATGCGCTTTCCGGTAAGCGGTCGCCATTCGAGAACTTTTTGACCGCATTCTGTCCCGCCCATTGCCACCTTAGTCTCCTCCGCTTCATCCGTCAAACAAACAGAGAAGAGCTGCTATTTAATTTTGGTTCGATTTACTCGACTCAAACGAAGATTGACTTGATTTGAATACTAACAGCATTCATTTCCATTACCATGTTAAAATAGGACAGAGAGTGAGAAGTGAAAAAACATGGTCAAGGCAAGTTGGACACGTGCTTACTGCTTATAGTGTTCCGTAGTCATGTTTTATGAATTAAGAAATATGTATAGATAGACGCAGGAAAATATATAGAAGTTTGACTGTGACAACTATTTAATTTAGCAGACTTTACTTGCATTTTTTTTTGTTATATTTTTCGACTTAATTGTATACACGGATGTAAAGTTAGGTATACTGCATAGTCGTCGAAGCACAAAGAACTATTTGATAGTCTAAATACACCGTTTCAGTATTTGCCTGGCTGTCCCTTACACCCTGTATACATACACACATACTGCTGTAATGTGACATACAGACAAACCGTTACCCATTTCGCTACGGAACCCTACAAATGTAAATGCAAGACCGTTCATTATTCCACGGCGATGTCTGGCCGGGTTAGCAATTAGCAAAACCAATTAAATAAAACCGACGACGTGTTGCCATGGTTACCGGCCGTTAACTAGAAGACAAGAGACATGCAAGAATGTGACGTAAACCTATCGATTTACAGTTGAAATTAAAATAAATTAATGGAACTTACAAAAACGATGGAGAGATAAACTGGATGCCTTCTTGGAGAGTAGGTCAAAAGTTCACACAATAGAAGGATTGGTGAGTGAAATGAGTGAGTGAGTGAAATACCGCTGCCGTTAAACTGTTCTCACAGTTTGGCAGAGAGTATTGTAACCAAAATTCTTTGTACTATTTTTGCCTAAATAAATAAATAAAATAAAATAAAAAAACGAGTGAGTGAGTGACTGAAATGAGTGATTCAGTGAAATGGTGAAAGAGTGAGTGAAATGGTGAGTGAAGGGAGCCTTTTCCCACTTGTGGGACACTTTTTCTGTCTTCTGACACTGAACAAGCTTAAAAAAAGACCTATTTTTTTTTATTTTTAAGTGGGGATCAGTCAGCTTTGTAGGGAAGGCAAAGGTCCAAAAACTTATCTTGATTTTTGACCCATGTTCCTTTTGGAAAGTTACTTAGTTTCATTATCAGAATACTCCCTTAAACATTGTTTGGTAATCAAAAAATTAGGGTGTAATTGTGCTAGCCCAAAAAAAACATCCCTTGGTCTCCTTGTACGACACTCACAGGGAGATTTATGGTGGTCTACAGGATGTTAGGGTAAAGGTTGCATTACTATAATTGTACCCATGATACCGAACAGTTTTGCCAAAGGAACCAAAACGAAGTTCGAAATTTTTTTTTTTACTTTCTTTACTAAACGCAAACAGCATTCGATTTTTTTTTTGCGAATTTCCCTTACGTTCCTTTGAGAAAGTTGTTCAGTATTATAAGTACAATCACCCTGTATTCTAAGCCAGAACCACAGCACACACACACACGGCAAAGGTAACTTATTCGTTGTAAAATCGATGCTCTGAATTTTATTGAAACCGGAGCACTAAAATTTTAAAGTATTACATAACTTCCATGTAGTTTGAAAGTATGGACTTTTAAAAGTAATGCTCTCTAAAATGTTAAAGTGCTACGCTATGTTCTACAAGTATAAAACGCGTAGACGTCTACGAAATATCGTAGTCTCGCGTATAGAACATTTACAAAATAAAAAATGTACCTTCACCGAGTACCAATGAGTAACCGTAAGTCATTTATATTTGTGAGATATTTTCTTCAATACCTCTTAATTTTGCATGTTCGGTTAATAGCACCTATTTCTAAAAGTAGCATTGTTTAAAATTATCTAGTAAAGTGACGAATTTCAAGTCTCGTAGTCTCGCGTAGCACATTAACTTATTACCTATTTTTTTATTAGCTTATGTACCTACGTAATACCGACTGCTCTCAAACGGTGAAGGAAAACGTCGTGAGGAAACCTGCATACGCTGAAGAAGAAATTCCGATGCGAATGTGAAGTCTACCAATCCGCATTGGGCACGCGTGGTGGACTAACGCCCATACACCCTTCCTGCTTGCAGCGGAACGTCTACACCGTGTATACGTTGTCAGCGGAAATCTGACTAGGTACCGACACAGATATTGATTTCTATACAGGGTGTAAGGAAATGAACCACCTTTAAACCATATCCTCTACCCATCAAAGCCGTGGTGGTCCAGTGGCGAGTAACCATGCCTGCCGTGCAGAAGGCGATGGTTCGATCCCCGTCCAGGCCGACTCGTACCAATTAGTTTTTCGGAATTTATGTACGATTTGTAACACCACTGGCTTTTCGGTGAAGGAAAACATGGTGAGGAAACCTGCATGCTTCAATTTCGAGGCGTGTATTGTACCCACTGTCCATTATAAGGGCGACGGACTCACCCCCTGTCACACTGGACAGAGTTTCGGTACTACTGTTGAAACGTGGATGTTCTGAGGTGTCAGACTATCTCTATATCATATTATTATGATATGCTATGCTTACTAAATCTAGAATTACGCCAGTGTAAATAACCCCACATTTCTCACAAACCGATGCTACTTTACATTTGTATACAACGCCCTGCGCTCTCTACTGTACACCCATGACTCGGTTATTTATTTGGCCAAGTGATGCGGCGTTTAATATGAACGCTCTAAGTGATTACTACGCAATATATGGCCTCCGCTTGTGACGGACAGTTCTGATATGAGAATGTAATTGATATAGGTTTAGTGGTATTGTTTGGCTTTAGGGTTTCATTGTGAATATAATGTTGAGATCAGGGTTTCGGGGGATGGGATTCATAAGAATATTTGTATTTGTATGTAAAGTCATGAGAAAAAGTGATTCCTCAAAAACACTGCTTAAATGATCTGCAACAGATTTAAAAGATTTATTTAGATTTTTAGAGCGCCGGAGCAAACCGTGAGGCACATCGTGGAGGACTGTCCAAAGAGAAGATTCAAGGGGGGTCTAAGCGATATTTGGAGGTTAACGCCGGAAGCTAGGGTGTGGCTTCAAAATTTAGGTTTTTATTTGTAGCTTAATTTGGTAGCCACGACATTCGTCAAATTCTTGTTTCGTCAAATTCTTATTTCGTCAAATACTACATTCGTCAAGTCCTTGTTTCGTCAAATCTATGTACAGTTATGTAGAATAGATGACCGCGGCAAACTTCGTACCGCATTAGAATCTTGCCGGCACACACTTGGTCGTTTGTTTAGCCTATGTTCATCACGGATAATGTAGCATTAGAAAGGACGATTCAGACCTACCGGCTCTCATTGCGCCGCGTCGGAATGGAGCCGTACGGCTGCCGCTCCGACGGACGCGAAGGCAGCCGATCGCATGTCGACGGAGCCGGCTATATGTCGCAGAATCCATCGGCAGCCGTACGGCCGTCGCTCACCGTGACGGACCCACCATACCCCTGGTGGTAGGGTGGGATCTAACCATACCACTATTAGTAGTGATGTGACCATCAAGTGTACCTGCTTGTACCTACACGTTTGAGCATTGAGATGTACCAGGAGAGCAGAAGTGTACAAGAGGTCATTATTTAGGTAGGTATTATTTTTCAACTTTTTAGTTTTTTTTGAAGGCGGTTTTAATTCTTTTTAATTATGTGTTTTTTTTTTAAGTCGATTACCTAATAAAGAATCTTAGATTATCAAGATAGACAGTCAAAGCTACGAAAGCGTCGAAAAAAATAGGAACCAGTACTGGTTCCAAAACCCTATACATATACACGCACACATACATAATTAGTATGGCGCCTCACGCACACCAACCTAAGAAAGTTAGCCCCTTTTGTTTTATACGGAGCAAGTGTGAGGCTCATTCTAGACATATACTTTTTCTAAGTAAAGAATATATAATTATTTTTAGTTTTTTTCCCCTTATTGTCGTTGATTGTCCATAAGCTTAACTCAAGCGGACATGACGAAAAGCGAATTTGACGAAACAAGGACTTGACGAATGTAGTATATGACGAAATAAGAATTTGACGAAACAAGAATTTGACGAATGTCGTGGCTACCAAATTAGCGCCATTATCTGGGTAGATCAACTATTTTTTGTCCTCACAGTACTGTTTAAAAAAACGTTTTTATTCCTTTTTTCTTGACATTCATTAATTTTGAAAAATGGATATTGTATCTAATGATATGATTCTTCTACACACCTGCACATTGCACCATCTGTGTGGAACTACTAGAAGTTTTTAGCGGTTGTCCGATAGACCAAAAAGCGTGGGGACAACGAAATAAAGCGTCCATCAGACAACCGCCAAAATTCAAGTAAAATTCAAGTAATTTTACAAAACCGTGTATGCATTTAATAAATGCAATCCTTAGTTATTCAACAAACATTAATTTTTGGGGCAAGCAAAACCTGAGCTTGAGATTGAGCCTGAACATTGAAAAAAATTTATGCAGATGACTGGGACTAGGTATGGACAAAAAATAGTTGATCTACCCACCTGTCAAATCTAGGGCACTTGCATACAAATTTGAAGTAAACCTTTCATTTGTTTTGCCTCATTTTTCTGATTTGAAATGTTCGCGTAAGGCCTATCCATTAATTGTATTTTGATCTAAGGGGTAGACCACCGATGTGTTGGTCAGACGACATTGTAAGGGTTGCGGGTCAGACGTGGATCAGATTGGCACAGGACCGTGAGGAGTGGCGCAATAAAAAGGAAGCAGCAGTGGGATGATGATTGATTGATTGTTACAAACATTATTGTACTTATTTCCCGTATAGCAGTTATGTACTGCAATAATAATGAATTCTTTGAAACGATTAATACAACATTTAAGAGGATATTTCCGTGACCCCGCTGCATACAAAGAAAATTTGATTCTGTTTTGATTATTAACCAAATAAACGTCAATGCAATATTTTTAACACTAGTTATCTTGAAACTGATATTTATGTCGATGGTTTCTCAGATTATCGTTAAAATATACAGTTTCAACGTCGAACTTCGTTTATAATTTGCAGCCTTAGAAAAAGTATATGTCTAGAATGAGCCTCACTGTTTTACCGTATAAAACAAAAGGGGCTAAGTTTCATAGGTTGGTGTGCGTGAGGCGCCATACTAATTCTGTATGTGTGCGTGTATATGTATAGGGTTTAGGTCCTGGTTCCAATTTTTTTCGACGCTTTCGTATCTTCGACTGTCAATCTAGACATATACTTTATCAAAGTTTGCAGCATATTCGGGCGAGGTCCTAGGAATATCATCTTAAATCAATACAATTGTCACGACAAACTGGAACCGCGGAACCCCTCTATTAAAACAATTGTCAAAACAATTATCACGCAAAATTTAAAATGAAATTGGGCATGAAATGGCAGCCCCGACGGATTTTCAAGGGTTTGGTTTATTATCTTTCGTTACTAACCTATTTCCTTTTAGTCGAGGGATTTGCAAAAATTTTATTTAATCCTTTTCCAATTACAATCCGTCGCGGGTTTTTTCAAAATTTTTAATTTTGCTTTTTCATTATCGAATTAGCGATGTCGAAGGAGGTTGCAACCAAAAAGTTTCATTAGCAAAAAAGCCGATGCTGCAACTCCTTTGTCACTTGTTTGGCAAAGAAAAAAGATAGGCGAAAATACGCGTTGGGCGTTCCACTTTTCTTTCTTTTCTGTACAGAGAAAATGGATGGGAAAAAGGGTTGCCAGGGAAATAATGAAGCGCTGTATGCTGAGGGTATTGTCTGTTACAATGTCGTCTTGTTTACTGTAGTATAATATTAGTATTTACTTGTCTAGAAGCGAGAACATCTTGACAGGGCTTTTAAAAATGTTATTGTGCATTTTATTTCAAGAAGGAATGTAAGACATTTTTTACATCGAGTCTAAAATAAGTCGTTTTTATTTTGAATTTGTTTTTCTGATGTAGAATCTCTTTATTAAACCTGTTTAACATTTTGCTACAGAAATCATGCAATTTGAAGTACATTGCTGAATGAGCGTGTTATCTTTCTTTACATCAAACTAACCGGTCGATGTGCTTCAAATTGCACGCGATCGGATGCTAAATCTAAAGCAAGCATAAACTATTTTTTCTATTGGACTTCTACAATAATTATTATCGTCACATTGGAAGGATATTCATGCAGTGGGGATGTTTACCAGTGCTATGAATTGACACTGTACTTGAATACTGTAGTTTTGACGTGTATTTTTATATACGTTTAAATTCGTTTTTTTTAAATATCAATTATGAGTGCTCGCAAAGCTTCGATGGCCGATGGGGCCGAGTAGTTCTCGAGTGGTCTTCTTCTTATCGAGTGGGCTGCAAAGCCCTGGTGTCAGAGTTTATTCAAACCGCCTTACGGCCTCTGACGTGGTTTTTATGTAACGACTACTACCACCAGTGATAGTAACCGGGACCAACAGCTTAACGTGCCAACAGCTTCTCGAGTGGTGACCACGTAACAGAAAGCGCGACATGAGTAGGTAGAGGAGGAATGAGGACTGCAAGGTGTACCGACGTGAAGGCGGCGGGAACTCGTTAGATGAGAGCAACGCAGGTCCGGTCGTTGTGGAGATCCTTATTGTGGGAGGCCTATGTCCAGCAGTGGACGTCCATCGACTGATATGATGACTAGGAGTACTGTATATCTCAGTACACAACTCAGGGTAGGCCTATTGATCATTACAAAGATATTCGGTATTCGAGCAAAAACTTGACTGCATTGCAATAAGTATAGAAATAAAAAAGTAAAAAGTATTTATTAGCTCACACAAAGAAATAAATGTAGTTACAAGGTTTGACACACAAAGTACATATGTTAGACACTAAAGTAATAATAGGTACAAGGACAATAATTGTCTTTGTGAGAAACTGGCGTCTGGGGCAAATGGACCTGTATCTCAGATCACCAGGCTCCCCCTCGGAACAAGAGTACAAATAGTCAGAAATCTGCTTTTAATTAATGGCTATTTATAAGAATAATTTTAAATAAACGTAGTAAGTCAAATTGAACAGCACTAACAGCATCCTGCATTCACCCCCACGGCTCAATCTTCAAAGCATTCTATGAAAAAACGACGAACTCAGCTGATGCTAAGTATTGATTCAGTTACTCAAAGCCTTTGATATTGCTTCAACACCACCCATCGTCACTCACGATTTTTCATTACCCGAAATTCTACAAACATCCAATTTCTATTCGCATTCGTGACAAAGGAATAAAGTCGTAGTGCCGTAAAATTTGTATAGCATTAAGGCTGAAAATAGCTTGGGTTTCATCAGCTAAAAGGTCCGAGTGGCCAGCTCCATCACATTGACTATGTATGAATGTTTAGTCCACAAAGAAAACTTAGCGAGTAGTCTTCATATTACTCTCGTATTTTTCGTGCAATGGTTAATTACGGTTGTGCGAGAATGGAATTAATTATTAACAATGTTAGGCTCATATTTCATTATTTTTCTGGCGAAATCATTTTGAAGATAAAATAACAAGAGTGTTGTAACAGAACGTAATTGAAATTCTTTATTAAATTGTTTTAGTAAATGTGTGGAAAGAAGAGTATGATGGACGAATAAAATGGACATGTTGTATTGAGTTAAAATACTACAAAGGCACACATCTTTTTAGGACTCCGTACCCAAAGGGTGAAAACGGTACCCAATTACTAAGCCTTCGTTGTCCGTCCGTCGGTCTGTCGGTCTGTCTTACCTATTTAAGGGTATATTATTCGGAGAGCGCTCCATACAAACGTACTATGGTGATATTTTCAATACTAACCAATTTAAATCAATAAAATTTTGCAGAAACAATCCAGAAACAAATATCTATGATTGTATGGAGTCAGATTTTCGTTTAAATGTATAGTTTTCAAGTTACAGCGTCTCAAAGATTTCCAGACAAATCTTAAATTAATCCTAGCATTGAAACAGTATATTTTAACGAAAATCTGACTCCATACGAGCATAGAGATTTGTTTCTAGATTGTTTCTGCAAAATTTTATTGACTTTAATTGGTTAGTATTGAAAATATCACCATAGTACGTTTGTATGCAGCGCGCATTTTCGCTTTCGGAATAAAATTCTCTTAAGGCTGTAACATTTGAACCGTATTAGCTAGACTGTTGACATTTTCACATAATGTGCGTTATTATGGCGCATTTGCTAACAATTAATAAAAATGTCATACAAATAAAAATTAAGAGGGGGTCCTAATACAAGTAACTAGTTTCTATCAACGTTTTTTCTTCTCGCTCTATCGTAAAAACGGTCATACATACAAGCATCTAACTTGGTGTGATTATAGAACAATATCTACAGTATAACAAAAATTAAAAAAAACCCGTCAATTGTGAATCGGTCTCGCGACAAAGGTGCTGGAGAACAAAATGTTTTTTTTTAAATTTCATATGTTATGAAGTTGTATGGTACGGAACCCTCGGTGCGCGAGTAGCCCGACTCACACTTGACCGGTTTTCTCTTATGAAAATAAATTTAACAAAAAATATAGTATTAACAAATGTAACAAGGTATATCTATTCCTTGGCGAACTCTATTTCGCCTTAAACGACACCCAAGAGTAATAATGGTACGCTATTCTACCCCACACGACACAAGCATTTATTCTACTTGTTGGTACATTTTCCACCACATTCAAACAATCTTACAAAAGGACTGACGTTGCTAGCTAATAAAACATTCAAAGTCGTTCTGAAGACATCCTTTACAAATCCTGGAGACAGTCGCAAAAACGTTGGACTCGAAATAATAGTGTCATTAACAGTTATTGTCGAGTTCCCGAGCTATGAGCGTTTCACAGAGGCACACAAAAGTGTATTGTGAAGTTAACTATGGAACCGACACCTCCAGTGTGAGCTTAGCGTGAAGTTAACGCAGTGAGTCCAAAATGTTTGACTGTTTATAATGAAAACTTTTAGTTCAATACGGATAGTAGAGCCATAACCTAACTTTTGTTAATAAAAGTTAGGTTATAGCCTATGTGGGAAACCACTGCAGGGCAAAGGCCTCCGCGCACGAATAAGGGTGAGAGGGAGTGGGCCATACTACACCATGCTGGCCCAGTGCGGATCGGTGGAGGGAAGTTAAACAGCGATTACATTACCCAACATTTAGGGCCGATTTTGGCATACATTGCTTGTTTTGATCGCTATAAACACTTTTAAATAGAGAGAACAAATCAGGCAATACATATGCCGAAATCTGCCCTGCAAGTTGGGTAATGTAATCGCTGCTTTATGGTCAACTTGCTGTCAGACAATTTTCAAGCCGCTTTAATAGGCGTCCAACCTGGCTTAACGAATAGTTACACCGCCATTTTACATTCTAAAACTTGTGAGAGCCGTGAAAAAAAAAACATAAAGACGTCCTTAAACTCCAAGAAATTCAAGCACGAAAACCACTCAATCGATTTTGCTGCAGTTTAAACTGTTCCTAAACCCGTAGTCTAACTTAAAAACAGCAATACTTTTTACTCGATTGTGAAAAGGACGTTAATGTTTTAATCCTGGAATAATAATACAGCAGCGTCATAGTTTCCATTTGGACCAAATTGCAGACAAAAATTAGTCTACCTACATTACAAATTGTGTTAAAATTGTAACAAGTCCATAACTATTAATAACCTTAATAGATACAGTACCAAACTAATTATCGTCCTCCATAAATCCTGTTAGTGACGTGACGTAAATCCATTTATAATAACCCCGGAATAAACCGGGACGGTGCCATTTTCCCAGAACTTCTTTCCCGGGTTCCCGGCGATATTATTAGGTTACAGAACGCATCCTTGGAGATTTAAAAGACAGGAGCCGGCGCCCAATTTGCAGTAATGTAAAGTAATTTGTTGTATAGGTGAGGAAAGGAGAATCTAAACGCCTATTTATTTCGCTTACGGCGCTTTTCTTTGGCACGTATGAACAAGCATTCGTTCTACTTTTAAGGGCTTTTCTTTCAACATATTTTGTCTCATGTTAACTGAAAAGTAGGCATGGTGCGATCTGAGGTATATACCATTTTAATAAACGTAATCTTTGCGCTGACCACTACCTTCCAAATCTAAACAGTATAGCACATTGTATAAACAGGACCCAATTTTACTTTAATTCAAAATAAACATTTTAACATAAGAAAAATATTTACGTTTCAAATAAAATCTGTGAAACGAAAAATATCATAAAATGAATTCCAGATAGCAGAACTGTATGTGGGAGAGGTATCTCTGAGTGCGACCGACATCGACAGGGCGCTCCCAAAGGACCGATTACACGTTTACCGGCAACCCTACCCGAGCCCCCTGTATATACGGCTACTGTATACAGGACGGCACTCGAAATGGATCTGTGTTTATGGATAGTATTAAAAAGACCGTTTGTTTTTAGTCGAGCTTTATTTAAACGAGTTTCGGAAAAGGCTAGTGAATGGTGGATTTTTTGAATATCCTAGGTATAGAACACACCTGTCTACCCTCTCGGGGAGTACAGTCGCACACATATGTTATTTAATGCATATCAATCGGTATAGTAGATTACACACCGAGGGCAGGAAAGTAAGAAAGGTTCCGCCGAGATCAACGAACATGTGATCTGAGGCTTTCTTATTTACTGCCCGAGGTTAGTATACTTTTGGAGGAAAAGGGAAGATCTTCCACGGGCTAGTTGGAATGCCCGGGACCGCGGTCCAACAGTTCTTAGTTGGATGTTGTATATATGCAAAGTCTCTTGATAACTTCGATAGTGCGATTCAGGACTCGCCATATGATTGGTTGTTATTCGTAATGAGCTGTGATGCGTTGGACAGATCCATATTGTGATTGGCCGTCTTCTGTGTGACGTGCTAGGTCGCATGCGCTGACCTAGATAGATCTCTGTTTACATCGACTCGATCGATGTGTTCGGCATTGTTGCTTAGTCAGCTCTCGTAGCTCCGCTACAATACTCCCCCTCCAGATGAGTGTCGAAGCTTGCTTGGTACGCATTCAGTCCAGGCATGGCAATTCTTCATGAAGGCTTGTGTACGGCGTGTGACGGTGTGACCCCAATGGTTGCTGTACCGTTGCGCTGGCCGATAACCTCTGCTGCGGAGATGCGGGACCTTTATGCTTTGTAGGCTTATTCAGGACCTCGTTGCTGCTCCGAGTTGCTGCCATCTTCAGTGACTGCTACGTACCAGAAGGTTGATTGCTCAATTGTCGGTGGTTACCAGTTTGGAGGAAAAGGGAAGATCTTCCACGGGCTAGTTGGAATGCCCGGGACCGCGGTCCAACAGTTCTTAGTT
The DNA here is from genome assembly GCA_963693445.1 of Agonopterix heracliana. NCBI lineage: Eukaryota > Metazoa > Arthropoda > Insecta > Lepidoptera > Depressariidae > Agonopterix > Agonopterix heracliana. The sequence continues at coordinate 13,136,679 of OY856324.1, forward strand.
GGATGTTGTATATATGCAAAGTCTCTTGATAACTTCGATAGTGCGATTCAGGACTCGCCATATGATTGGTTGTTATTCGTAATGAGCTGTGATGCGTTGGACAGATCCATATTGTGATTGGCCGTCTTCTGTGTGACGTGCTAGGTCGCATGCGCTGACTAGATAGATCTTCTCTGTTTACATCGACTCGATCGATGTGTTCGGCATTGTTGCTTAGTCAGCTCTCTTAGCTACGCTACATACTTAGCATGGGCTGGGCTATGGGATGGGCCCGGCCTAGGCGGATCTTGCAAAACTTGAGCTCACTTCGCTTGCTCCTGTTTTTAGAACATACAGCTCTGAACTTATTCATATTGCTGTAAAATCTCGAGCTCACTTCGCTCGCTCTTGGCTAGACACATTGCAGTAAAATAACGAGCTGGCTTCGCCTGCTCCAGAGTTGGGTGAAATGTCGAGCTCGCTTCGCTCGCTCTAGGTTTTGGCTCGTATTTTTTCATAGAGTAGTTAAATCTTAAGTTTGCTTTGCTCGTTCCAGCTTTTAGGTCGTAAAAAACTCGAGCTCGCTTCGCTCGCTCCAGGATTAAAATCTTATTACACTGATCTCACTATTTTGCAGTAAAATCTAGAGCTCACTTAGCTTCGCTCGCTCCAGAATTCAGTGAAATCTGGAACGATTTAAAGTGTATCGATCAAAACAAGCAATGAATGCCAAATCAGGCCTGATTGATTAATCAGGTCGCACTATGAGAATGAGACTATATGTACTGACGGAGACTCCCTGCCGTCCACCAATTTAGACCTGATCCCCTCGGTGACACGGGTGGTAGGCAACGATAGTAAGGGCCTGTTTCACCACTTCTGAATAAGTTCTTGTTAGCTTATCCGACAGATATTTTGACATAATTTCATACAAAATATGTCAAACTATCTGTTGGATAAGCTAACAAGAACATTCCCAAAAGTGGTGAAACAGGCCCTAAGTCTATTACCTATGTATGTCTATATTTTCAGAAACACCCTACACAATATTTATTCTGCAGAACAATCGAAACGTCATCAATAATCTAATAAGACAATGGACTTGGTCGATCGAGAGACAATTTTAATGCCAACCGTAAAAATTTACGTCTCCATAAAACTGGGTATAAAGTGGCCAGCGGGTCCATCCACAAAGTCAGCTTTCTTGTACGGTCCGTGTAAAGTATTAAACTGCAAAATGGAACCTGATGTTAACAAAATCTTTAAAGAAAGATTTGGTTTTAGGTCAATAAGAAATTTCTCTCTTCTTTCGTGTAAGCATGAGCTATATCCCATGAAATATCCCATGAGCATGATAGCTATACCCATATACAAATTATGCCATCTTCCTGGCTTTCTATACCTCATGCACGGACTTGAAAAAAAGACGTACGTAATGTGACACTAAAAAGATGTGAAGCATGCAAGGTCCTACATAATTAGTTTGTGCGCAGGTCCTACAACCCGCCACCATTATGTACTGCACGACAGTACGTCAGCACGCACACAAATATAAATCGGTGCTTCACTCGTGATTAGACGAGATTATGTCCGTCTTTTTTTCAGGTCCGTGACCTCATGTTGTAGTGGAAAAGTGTTCCAGTCAGCAATGGTCGTATCGAGGCTGACTGCCCAGGCAGGGAACGCGAAAGAAATGAACGCGAAACTCTAGTAATATATTTATTCTGTGCTATAATCGTTTGTACATACAGATGAAACTATGGTCCTCAGTTTGACATTATTTGGGTTCTCTATCTAAAAGTGTTCTTAAAATTGGTGCTGAACATGGAATAAATCAAGCATGAAATCAACATAATAATAAAAACTTTTTCAAGTTCGATGTTTTCGCTCTATGGTTGGAGATCGGGAGTATCAAAGTCTTATCAAAATGCAGTTATACTCCAAAATCCCACTGCAAGTTTTCTACGCCCTTTGTTTAGGCAATGATACTTATATATTTCAGTGGGAAGGTCATAGTTTAAGAGTTCTAAATTGCGGCCATATCTCCGCGGTGCGGCGGCGTGGACTGTCTGTTTAAACTTAGATTTTTTGAACTAAACGAACCATATCGCCCCTCGATGGAAGTATGGTGGTACGGCGCGACGCCGTGTCATGAAAAGTTCCGGTACGATCTAACGAGATCGCACTTTTATTTATTTACTATTATTTATTTCCTTCTTATTCTTGTTTTAAATTGTATTTTTTTTTCTTTTCTTGGTGTGCAAATAAAGAATATTTATCTTATCTTATCTTATCTTATTTATAACTTTTACATGATATTATTTATTATTTAATAAAATCTTCCTAGAAATTTAAAAAAACAAAAGTTTCTGTTTTTTTGGGAAAGTTTTCTGGGAACGTTTTATTACATAATGAAATAGCACAACTGGAACAAAATTTCTGCAATCGTCCTGCTGTACTTATAAAAGTTTGCGACAGACATCAGTGTTGTTTTTAGATCCTTAAAATTTCGTACACTTCTACTGGTATATGTATCAAAGCCTAAACATGTGAATGTAGAAAACTTGCAGTCGGTTCTTAGTCTATTACAGTTTATTTAAAATCAGAAATAAAAACAGCACAAACTGCGATTTTCCATCCCTCCATACGGGATAAATCGAGTGCCATTAAGCCATTAGCAGTGAAATAGCCGCTCGCCCTTATCTCGGCTCTACGGGGGGTGCGCGAATAAGCGAAATAAATCGCTTTAAGTTACAAACCCGCGGCATTAACTCACCCTGCGTGAGTGAGGTTTAAATTTTAGGTTTATTATTGATTGGCTGGTTATCTACATTTAGTTTTAAGGTAGTTGGTTTAAGGGTTTTATAGGTTAGATGAATAAATGGATAAAGGTCCGTGGTCATACTGATAACTAGCTTTAGGAGTCCATTTCCGAAAAATCCTTTCTTAGACTTGGCTTAGATAACCTTATTCTACCTCTACATCATCTGTAGAATATATTATACAGGGTGTTACATAAGTAAGAATAAATTTTTAAAACTCTTAAGGGGGTTGTTTAGACCGTCAAACTGAACAACTTTCTCTATGGGACCAACATCGAAATCGAAAAAAATAATCTGATATCCCATACATATTTTAGCACGAGTCGATTTGTAGAGTATAGAATATAATAATTTTTTTTCGCGATTTCGATATTGGTCCCATAGTGAAAGTTGTTGAGTTTGATGGTCTAAACCACCCCCTTAAATGTTTATTTGTATTTTTGTAACACCTTGTATAAGGTCTAACAAAATTAGCTGAAACTATTTTAAGGGGTGTATCAGACAATCAAACTGAACAACTTTATCTATGGGACCAATAACGAAATCGCAAAAAAAATCAGCTGTCCCATACAAAACTTCTTGACCCGAATATATGGGACCGCTGTTTTTTTTTTTCGAAATTGTTGGTCCCATAGAGAAAGTTGTTCAGTTTGATGGTCTGATACTCCCCTTAAAATAGTTTCAGCTAATTTTGTTAGACCTTATATTCAACGTCTCGTTTCTATCTTCAACGGTTTTGGCTGATGTGCGCTGTCTGTCAGTCAGTCAGTCCCGTCACTCTTTCATAAGTATAGATAATGAGCCAATTAGTGACACCGCTAGTCGTGCAACAAATCATTATACTTACCAGCACCTAGGAAACAGTTGTAAACATTTTGGAGGTGCGGGTTATTTTATGGTAGTTGATCTCTACTCGTAAGTAATTACCTACACGACGCAATCGTATGAGACGGCAGATTTTTTTTTTTTTTGCTTTGATCGTTTTCCTCCCATGCTAAAAGTTGGTTAGTTTGATGGGTAGAGTCTGTGGTTTAAAGGTTAATGATACTTTTCCTTGCAACCTGTACAGAAAATTAATGACGGCAGAAAAGTTTTTTCTGGACCACAAAACTTACCGGCACCATCAAAACTACATCCTTGTGGCCTCAAAAATACATTACAGTAGTCAAACCGCGGTATGCATATTTTACAAACGAAATCTCTAATTGTGATTGATTGTTTCACTTTCAACTTTACTTCCTAATTCAATTATATTTTATCAAACCGCTCCAAACCAATTACTGCTTGAAATAGTCCTGACCTTTTCCCGACAGCAATAATAATTAATTCTTTCATTAAGTTCATTCAAAAGGAAAAGAAAATTATAACGGATAGGTATATTCAATACGGACCAATCTCGCGTGATCATTATCTTTTGCTTGTTGCCATTTATCTCACAAAATGGTAGATCTGGCCATCGTATGTCATTCTTAGTAAGCTTTGAAGATCATCACCACCACACCACCTTTTGGGGTTGTATGTAACTTTGTAGGATATGTAATATTTTATTTTCTTATTGCCTCATCAAAGTATGTCGCCTTTTGTGCTGGTGTCAGCAGCAGTTCAAAACCAGGCTGTATCAGACTATACGATGAAGGAAAACCTACATGATTCAATTTCGAGACATGTATGATAATTTCCACTGTCCAATAAAAGTAAGGGGCAAACTGCCCACTAGATTTTGCGGAACAGAGTTTGGGCATTGTTAGTAAAATGTGGAAATGATTAATAACTACGAATAAGTATTCGTAGATTAAGAGTACCTCAGAATCTGACTTTTTTTTTTTAATTTACACAATTTGTTTCAAAAATAATACAAATTTTCTCCAAAACTCAATTGGGAGTTTAGCTGGAGCTCTATAGCTACTGCACGTAATAAAAAATTTTTCAACGATTTCCATGCAAACAGTAACAATTGCATAGGTAAGATATAATAACAACATAATATAATTATTATCCTTCTCGGTTTATCAGTTTCGTTCCTCCCACCTAGCCCTACGACAATGTCTTGGGATCTACCCCTCAGAGTATAAGTAGTTGTGATTATACTGGATGTGACAGATGGTTTAGACCATCAAACTGAACAACGTTTACTATGGAGGTATTTCATACAAAACTGCAGTAGTCGACTCAAAATACATTGCCCACGTGACGAACTGTACTGTGTTTCAAATCGTTGCCTAACTAACGAATGAGTATAATCAAAAAACAAATACAAAGAGCTAAATTATACACAAAACAGGACGAATATCATACTTCCCAATGAAATGGAACTTATCTGTTTCTGCAGTGGGATTTCTTATAAAATCCAGATTCAAATTTAACAGTTCTAAATGCGAAACTGGATTGGGCAATATCTTTTAGGGGACAGGGATTTTTTTTACATTTTCTCCATACTGTAAGGTTGTTGATGTAATTCACCCCTTTAAATATTACTATGGTGTTTTTACGCCTTCTTCTTTTTATCGGGCAAGCCCTGGTGTCAGAGTTTTTTCAGACCGCCTTATGGCCTCTGACGGGGTTTTTACGCCTTATATGTTCCTTTTAACCTAGTGGTAAATTGTTATACTTATCAGACATACAAAAACACAAACGACCTTTGGCATACGAGTATCTGCTCCATTCAACCGTGAATAAAAAAACGTTTTACAATAAAACTAGCCGTTTTCTCGCAATACTTTCCACTCCTCATAAAAAAGGCCTTTTAGATAAATTTTGTATGACCACCATAAAGGGGCAATACTCCATGTCCAAAGCGGCAAGTCACGAATGTGAGTATTTCAGGACATTCATATTTTATGAGTTGTTATGGTGTTACGGCGCCCGGGGCCGCGGAATTGGACCCTTGGATATTGTGTGCTTACGATATCTTAGTGGTGCTATTTTGAGGCAAATATCCTGCAAAATGTTTTTATTATGTGCTTTGCTTTTGTCTGTACATATGTAACATGTTGTTTTCCACGCTAGAAGACATTTTAGTAAATGCAGGTGAATTTATTTCAGTTGTAACGCAGACATTGAAATTTAATTAAGACGCTGTTATCCCGTCGAGGCCGTTTTTTGAACACGAACGAAAGTGTTTTAAACTGTGTTTTAAAGTCTGAAATTAAATTATGTCTTATTTAAGGATCGGGCGGATGGGCGACTGTTCTCAATTACACGATTAGATTAAGTTTACTACATAGAAAAACATCCCAAAGTTACCCCTTTTTGTTATGTTTTGTTCAATACTATGATTAAACTGCTGATATTTAACTTTTTATTCTTGTACTTAACTAAATACATTAAATATTTCTAGTGAACTCAGAAGAATTTTTAGCTTAGAAACTCCCATGAGCAAAGATATTGACGAAAAACACGTTTTTTGGCGATCCTGCTTTCAATTGGAGCGGTTTGGCTAATTGTAAACTTATGCTTGCAAGAAAGAGACGCTTGCACTGGGATAACCTAGCCTTAAAGCCGTATTTATTTAAAATAATAATATGATTTCATAATTTTTTCTCATTTTTTTTTAAATTTAAGATTTTTCGCTGAGGCTTAGGCTCAGGAACGATCTCATCGTATTATTCTTTTCCAAGTTCAGGCGGCGACATTCTCTTTGTATAACTGTATACTTTGTCACAATGTTGCTAATGTGTAATAGGTAATATGTTTGTTATTCTGAATAAATAATTTACTTACTTAAATAACATACTTAATTCAGTTTATAAAACCGTTCAAACTTCAGTTCTAAAAAACGTATTGAATAAGTCAAACGACAATGTTACTTTGTGATTTCCTGACTTTTTAAATAAATTATAGAAAAATTTTAATCGTAAGTTCTATCACACAAATACCAGCACTCGTAGTACCTATGCTAAACGTGATACGGCTGTATCACGTCTTTTATCTCGTTCGTTCGCACGCAAATAGAAAGAGAGCTAAGATGTGACAGCGCTGTAATCATAAATCATAAATCATTTATTTGCTCTTGAATAGGGTACAATATTGTCGGATATTCGTAACAATTATACAAGATCTCCTGATTCAGCCATTAACAAAAGCATGCAAATATTTACAGAAGAGATTATAAATATTATAATAGATTGAATTTAAAATAATCTTTATATAATGTCAAAAAAAAGTGCTTTTCGTACACATTCCCTAAAATTTTAGTAAGTAATAAAATTTAATGCATTTAGTTCGGACTCTTCAGACCATGAATGTAGTTTGACCCAAACTTAGGCCATTTCATCATAGTTCAAGAATTCTTGCACGGAGTAGAAAGCAGACTGAGCTAGCCAATTGTATAATGTTGTTTTAAATCTATTAAAGGGTAGTACTTTGATTGGTTCTGGTATTTTGATATATATTGATATACACATTGAGTAGCAATTTTTTTGAAACCTTGTACTTTTTGGGACGGTATCATGTGCAAGCCTTTCACGATTTCGAGTGCTTCTAGGGTAAACATCTTTAGTTTTTTTGAATAGGTATGTATGCTGCTTAACATGCTTAGCCACCTCAAATACATATAGAGAGGGTAAGGTTAAGATTTTTAACGATTTATAAAGAGGCTTACAAGATACGTCTGGTGCTATACCGCAAATAGCACGTATGCACTTTTTTTGCGCAATAAATACCTTAGATATGTCTGTGCTATTACCCCAGATAATAAGACCATAGCGGAGAACCGATTCTACATAGGAGAAGTACGCCATAAATGCTGCGTTCCTTGTAGCAGTTTTCGTTAACTTATAGAGGGCAAAGGTAAACCTATTAATTTTGTTACATATATTTTCTACTTCGTTTTTCCAATTCAGATCTTCGTCAAGGATTATACCTAAAAAAGTCACCTTAGTTGCGTTCGAGAGAAATTGTCCGTGATAGTTAATATTAAGTTGTAAATGAGGATTGCTAAAATGTATATAATTTGTTTTGTCAAGATTAATTTGTAAATTGTTATTATGAAGCCAATTTATTATTGATACGATTACATTATTAATAGCGTGTTCATGTTCGATTAACGTCTTATTTTTATTTGATGTCACAATTACTGATATGTCATCAGCGAATAAGATGCTTCTATGTGTAGTGACATTCGGTAGATCATTCACATATATGAGGAATAGAAGCGGCCCAAGCACACTGCCTTGAGGGACTCCAAAGTTATTTAATCTAAACTCAGACCTAGCTGTTTGAGATACATGATATTCATCCAGGTATGCCACTTCAACACACTGTCTTCTATTTTTCAAATAAGATTCTACCCAGTCAAGTGCTGGTCCTCGAATACCACTGTGCTCCAATTTAGCCACCAGTTTTTCATGTGACACAAAGTCAAATGCTTTGGACATGTCGAAGAATAAGACAGTTGTATAATTCTTCGAGTTAATATTTTGTAACATCTCATTAACCAAGTTAAATGCAGCAAGTGTAGTTGATTTGTTTTTTTGAAATCCGTACTGATCCTGTGTAAGTACAGAAAATTTATTTAGGAATGATGTGAGTTTTTCGTGCATCACTTTTTCAAAAATCTTTGATAGTATAGGTATTAATGTTATAGGACGATAGTTGTTCATGTCAGTTTTTTCTCCTTTTTTATATAAGGGTTTTACGATGGACAATTTTAGTTTCTCTGGAAACGTACCAGATTCCATTGAGAGGTTTACTAGGTATGCTAAAATTGAGCCTAGTTGCAGTTTACATGCTTTTAAGACCTTTGTGCAGATATTATCGTAACCTTCGGAGTTGGTATTATTCAGTGACATAATTAATTTAATCATATAAGTTTCGTCAATTGGAGTTAAATACATTGAATTTCTTTGTTGATTATTGCATATTAAATTATTAATGCTATTTTTTTTAGTTTGATTAGTCATGTCAATAAAATTGTCATTAAAAGAAGTTGCTATAGTGGATGGTTCAAGAATTATCTTTCCTTTGCAGGCAATTTTTTCTATATAATTGTTGTATTGCGTGCTATTTATTTCGCTATTAATAATTTTCCACGTCGCTCTAGATACATTTTTACTCCTTGAAATAAATTTTTCATTAATGTTCTTTTTCTTTTCTTTTCTTTCTTTCTTTTTCTTTTGTATCACTGCGGCATGCTAGCTATGCAGAAGAGTTTACGAGCGCCTTATTTCTTTAACACAATAATAATTAAATTAGTTATGAATAAACTTGGGAAGCATTATCATGAAACTTCCAAAAATTTATATAATTAATTTGATTCAAACCCCAACAGAAATGCCATTCGAGCCACAATAAATAATTGAAATCAAGATAGAATTGTTTGAAAATTTAACCCAAAGGAATACCTGAAATATCTTACGTTAGGTACCTCAAATAGCTTCACGTTTAAATATGTAGCCATAATTTAATTGAAATTCCCCGCTGCTGTTTCCAAAAGTTTCGTTGCCTTACCTGAAATCAAAGAAAATGCATAGTTAGCTGATTTGTTGCATCACACTTATTCAAAAATGCAGAAAAAATACAGAAAGATGGGTCAAAGTATTGGATCTCGAAAGTGGGTCATCGATGTCAAATTTAACCTAGAAAGAAGTGAAGGGACGAGTTGGATGCCTTTAATTACAAGTCTTCAGAGCTTCCCTAAGACAGGAATGCATGGTGGATGAAGGGGTGACGTTTGCCTTACGGTATATAGCAATAGGATAAATAAACAAAACTTATTTACGTTTCGCCACTGATATGTCCACCCTGTTACCGCGAATGTGTTAAAAGTGATACATGCCCACGACTATATTGCCAAAGGGGGTTGTCAGCGATATTACGAAAACAAAGAACATCCACGTTTCACGAATAGTACCAAAACTCGGTCAAGTGTGACGGGGAGCAAACCCGTTGCTATTTATAATGGACAGTGGGTACAACACATGCATCGAAATTGAAGTATGCAGGTTTCCTCACGATGTTTTTCTTCACCGAAAAGCCAGTCGAACCATCGCCTCCTGCACGTCAGGCATGGTTACTCGCCAGTTTACCACCAAGGCTTAATGTGATCCTTCATACAATACTTGAATATTTAGTTAGTATTTGTATTAAGGACTTTATCCTCCTCGAAATGTATTCCGGTTCATGTAAGTTCATGTGTGTATATAAACATTTTCATTGGGAATAAAATGCTATGTACATTCTTATAATATTCAAGCAGGATCTTATAAAGATGTTAATATAAAAGGGGACTAGGTAATTCCAGTAAACCTATTCCTTATTTCTATTCAGGTCGGAATCAAGTTACAAAACATTTTACTTTGCAGAGAGTGCGGCGAACATGAAAATGAGTTTATAATGCGACTAAATTGCAGAGGTAAGAGTATCTCAGGCGGTTTTATCGCGGCTGTTTACGTGAAAAATGTGCAGGATAATGACTTGTCAAGAAGAGTATTAAAAAAGTGGGCAACTTTTTATTTCATTTCGTATAGTTTTTACTACTGGTTGTCAACTTTCTAGCGTCTGTAAGTACTATATCTAAAGGCCTGTATTCACTTTGATTCGTGTGAGTGAAGGCGTGATTAGTAATTGTGGGTCATTAAGTACTACAAACTTTGAAAGTAAAACGAAAAGACCCGCAATTACTAATCACCCTGCACTCGCACTAATCAAAGTGAATACAGGCCTTACATTACATCCCTATCTTTCTGAACTATCAACTTTTTACAAACAGATAAAAAAACGTCGAATTGAATAAAAATTTCAAATAATTAAGCAACCAATGTCTTTTACATTCACACCTATAGGGTGAAATTAATATGATTTAGCATCCTTTTAAACTAAGCGTCTACCCATCAAACAAGAAAAAATCTACTGTTGTACCTATACATTTGAGTCGAGTATGCATTTCATTTTAGTACCTATGTCGTTTTTTTTTTAAAACCTCATAGAGCTTTCATCTCAGAAATAAAAAGTGTTTCCTGTATTTTGTTTTGTAATTCAGATATGTAATCCCATTGGGGCACCAACAACAATGTGCAATCTGCAATGTGAAAGTTCAAAAATGAAAGCACATTTAGCGTGAATTGTAATAATTTTGCGTGCTCCATTTTAACACTACATCTTCCATTTCAGAAAGGATATTCAACTCGGCGGTGTTATTCATTTTCCTCTTGAAACCTTTTTGATAGAAAGCCCGCCAGAGACCCCAAGGAGATTGCAACTTTTCGCTTCTAAACGAAGTTAACATTTTATTATAATGGAGCATTACTTATTTTCTGTGGAGGAGAGTTCGTTTTTGTTAAAAGTAATTTAGTTGTGTGTAAAAGCCATGGTGGTCCAGTGGCGAGTAACCTTGCCTGCCGTGCTAGGCGATGGTTCGATCCCCGTCCAGGCCGACTGGTACCAATGAGTTTTTCGGAATTTATGAACGATTTGTAACAACTGGCTTTTCGGTGAAGGAAAACATCGTGAGGAAACCTGCATGCTTCAATTTCGAGGCGTGTATTGTACCTACCCATTGTCCATTATAAGTGGCGACGGGCTCACTCCCCGTTACACTGGACAGAGTTTCGGTACTACTGGTGAAACGTGGATGTTCTGAGGTTTCCGAATATCTCTGACTACCCCCTCGGAGAATATAGTCGTGGTCATATGCTTATATGCTATGCCCAATGAAATGGAAATTATCCTTTTCTGGAGTGGGATTTCTTATAATATTCTTAATATACAGGGACCAGGGTGTAAGTGACAGCCTAGCAAATACTAAGACGGTGAACTAAGACCATCAAACTGAACAACTTTCACTATGGAGCCTACCTCAGGAAACGCGAAAAAAATCTTCTGTCCCATACATTGTAGTCGGGTACGTACACTACAGCAGTTTTTGTACGGGTAAGTATCAGCATTACAAATAAAATCAATAGCTTTTACAGCGCTCTCGCGTGGCAACAAAATGTCTTCTTTTCCAAGAAAGTGTAGGTATAATACGCTGTGTTACAGTGTCAAATAAATTCGATCAAACTCACCTATTCTCGGGCACACGCTATAAAAAACATTAGCATATACCAGGGACCCTGACTCAGACATATTTTATGAGCAAATAACACAAAACACGCTCCGCGCAAACTTTTACTTACAACCTTACAGAAAAAACTAAACGCATGCAAATTACAGCCTTCCCTCACAGGAATAAGCACAAAAAAGCTTTACATGACGCGAAAATCTATTGTCTAACAAATAACAGTTAAGTCTAAACCTTAACACAAAGCTGTTACGGTCCATGTTTCAAATGTCTACCCAGTGAGGTGTTTCAAACTTGATCGATTACAAATAGTTTCATTATGTACCTAATTACAGTAGCTGAAGGTAGCTTTTTCGTTACAGCACAACAGATGGTGGTTGTCGATCTAAATTGGACCTTATTGCGTAGCGCTAAAGTTGAATCGTAGGGGTAGATATCCCCCTTAAAGGGTGTCAGTCCCTGGGCACTGAAGCGCGGCGCCTCTAAGGTCAAATGCAAAGTTTACCCTTGAAATAGGGTTGCGACTTCGGAAAAACTCGATCTAGTGACGTAATAATAATATGATAATGAAACTATCTTTACTTCTTTTCAGTAATGTGGAAAATTGAGACTATATCAATACGATAAAATGTTAATTTGATCTGAATGAAATTAGTATTCGTCGAGCAAACGAGGGAACATTGAAATGACGTATGATAGCAATTTGAGAGATGAATTGAAGAGTGGGGGATTTGTAGCGCAATTTTAACTACAATTGAAGTCTCAAAGGTGAATATCCGTTAATTTCATATTAAAACCATACAAATTAAATTAATAGAAACCAGCCAAGTGCAAGACGGACTCGCGTACTGAGGATTCCGTAGGTACCACAATATTTACCACAAAAAAAAGTTTCGCCGGATCCTTACAGCTTGAACACACCTTGGCCGGTTTTAATTATTATTGTTGTTTTTTACGTCATTTGAATTCAACGTGGTATTATTTACATCACATTTATGGCAAATCCATGTGATATAAATATGCCACTTTGAATTCAAATTACTAGTCAACATGGACTTGTTTGTGGCAAACGAGTACTATTGTACTTGTAGTTTGTGCAATAAGCAAGTACGGATTGTTCTCAACATATTTCACAGTACATAAAGAGAAAATCCGGACTATTCCGGATTCCGGACACGTGCTAATATAATAGCGTGGCAACCCTCCTCTAGAAGCTATGGCGTCATTTTAATGGCCCAAGATAAGGGCTGTTGTTCGTAATTGTGTACCATTCGAGAGCTTTGTTGATTATATTATAAAACATTGTTTACGAGACGATATCTTAATGTTGAAGTTATATCAATCTTCACATTGAACTTCGAAATAATGATCATTTAAAAAAACACAGATAACTTCGTCATTTTTAGGATTCAGTAGTCAAACAAGGACCTTTCTTTCGTCCATTCTGTCTGTCTTATTGTATGCCCGCCCCGCCCCCATCAGTCGCTCATTTTTGAGCCATTTAATCGAAATTTAGTAACCCATAAACCACAGACTTAAAAGAAGAACCAGACGGAATGTCATCTAATCATGAGTGAATCACCCATTTCTTTTGTGTGCGTGCTGTCACGCGGTATATAAGGTGACGGGTTGTCGGACCTGGAGAGCGATTTTTGAAACTCATTCGGTGAGCTCATCAGTTGAAAATGTCAAAATAACTATGGAGATATGCATCTTTCTACTGCTGAGTTGACTTTCAAAAATCATACTACAGAAGAGCGATTTTTGAAAGTCAAATCAGCAGTAAAAAGATGCGTATCTCCGTAGTAATTTTGACATTTTCAATGGCTGAGCTCACTGAATAAGATTCAAAAATCGCACTCCTGCGCCTAGAGCTAGTGCATCTGTGTGAGTGTAGGTCCCTTGTAGAACAAACGAGATTGTATTACCTTGCATGCTTCACATCTTTTTAGTGCAATACTCTGTCCGTATTTCTTTCAGGTCCGTGCCCATAAACATTTTATTTTTGACCCAACAACAACTAAACGAAAACAACGAAACAAACGGGGGTTGAAACAAATTAAATTTTTCTACTGTATCGAATGAGGTGACGTCGTTACAATGCTTGTATAACGAGATATAATGCGCTGAAAGACAAAAACAGAGCGATACCTAAGCCTACTGAAGTACAATACTCAAACTAGCGACCAGGGTGACCATAAACTTTGCTTCAACTACGAACTATCGTTTCAGCGTTTCAGGGTTATCACACGGACTTGAAAGAAATACGGACCGAATATTTCAATAAAAAGATGTGAAGCATGCAAGGTAATACAATCTCGTTTGTTCTACAAGCGACCTACACTCACACAGATGCACTAGCTCTAGGCGCAGGTCCTACAACCCGTCACCTTATGTACCGCGTGACAGCACGCACACAAAAGAAATGGGTGCTTCACTCGAGATTAGACGAGATTACGTCCGGTTCTTCTTTTAAGTCTCTGGGTTATCATAAACTTTGCTTCAACTACGAACTCTCTTTTTAAGAGTTGCAGTTGTAGCTAAGACTCTACCTTAGCACATTAAAATTCAATTTCCATTGAAATCCTGACATTTAATGTAATTTACTAACATAGGGTGTAAGATGGCATTTATGTACTTACTAATAAAATTTTATGGAACTTGTTTTCCGAAATAAATGTATTGAATTGAATTGAATTGAATTGAATTGAATTAAATATTTCAGTATCGAAAAACGTGTCGAGTGACGATAGGTGGCTATAGCCTTTCAAAAACTCCGCAAATCAATAGCAATTTATTATTTCCAGTGAATGTAACGTGATTTTCCTGCACATTGTTCGTTCTGACGTCGATAGATGTCAATTGAAGCCTGAAGGAAATGGTCTCCATTCATAGAAGAAAGACAGCTTTTTAATGTCGTACTGAAGTAAGCAAGCGCGAGGAAAATAGATATTTCGTATGAATTATTTATTTTTTTGAGTGGTTTAATGGTTTTTATTGCCCTCATTTCGTGTGTTTATAGGTAGGTAATGTGTCCTTATCACGCTTATTCGGGGCCTGTGCATATTGTCAGCTTATAAATACAAGACATTTAAATAAAACACTTTCGCTGATGACGACAGCGAAAAATGGGCCGCAGTGCTAAAGAACCCACGCAACGAGTCTGTTCTATTGCATTTCGCCTGACCGCGCGAGTCACCGAAAACCTCTCACCTGCGCGGGTTACCCACGACGCGAGCCACATTTATCGTTTCAACGTTACGACTGTGCGCACGACCTACGAGGGGGTTCAAGTTGTATTACGATTTGGTGTGGCCTGTGCTCATGACCTACAGCGTGACTCGCCTTAACCTTGCGTCTGTGCGGGTGACCCACTCGATGAGCCAATTTGATCGTTTCATTACGACTGTACGCACGACCTACGAGGGGGGTCAATGTTAGCACTGCCCGAGGATCATGGTTTTGAGCTTAGCAGCGAAAGTGTTAATATGCTGACTTTGTTTTAAGGGGATGATCAGACTGTCAAACTTAACAACTTTCTCTGTCAACGAACAACAACGAAATCGCGATAACGTTGTTCAGTTTGATGGTCTTATCATCCCTTTAAAAAACCGTCAAGACACTGCATAAGCTGACATTGATGGTTTAATTTACCTAACCTATAGTCTGCTATTGAAAATTAGTAGTAGTTGCTCACGACTAGAGTAAACAGTGACATTTTCCCATATGTTTCTTAGGGAAATTTGATCAGTATCATTGGTGCAATCACCCCTTAAAGTAGTGCATCTGTTTACCCTAACATCCTGTTTAGTCCCCGAGGGTTAGATACTATCAAATGTGTTTTATTGACACAATGTGTATGAAAAGTCAACTTTGCTATTTTCAAACCTAAAGTTATTCAATTAGAACGAAGATTTTCTATGAGAAACGCGATTGCCCGGCCCTCCGAAAAGTGCGTGTGCCGTATTTTCGATTAAAAAGAATGAACAAAAGCACCTTTTAAAGATTTTTTTATGATTTCACTAGATAAACTAATGGTAAATATGTCAGTATAAATACCAACAATCGGAAACTATTTAAAGTTCTTCTTAAACAAAAAATGTTTAAAATGCATGAAAATACGTCATCTCTGTGACGATTTTCTATCGAGAGAAGTAATTCCAATCGTGTATTCAGTTTATGATTTCACTAGATAAACTATCCAAAAATACTGAGGTACTTATATGACTTTAGTTTCGGTAAATGGTATAAATCTAGTCGTAAAATGAAAAATAAAAGTCGCCTCCAAGGTATTTCGTCCTACCATTGGGCCTTACATAAAGATTTTGGAGAAACTCTTTTCATATTGCGTTCAATTCGTAAAAATGTCTAAACAAAATGAAATATAATTAATTTACAAAATCACAATACGTTATATTCCGTCTTCGCTACATAATAACTGCTATTGCTTTGCTACCAACTAAAATATATAACAACTCCGTATTCCCAGTAGAATCGTCAACCTTTGAACATAATTCGATATAAATATCCATGAAGCGTCCCATCCTGTGAGATACATCGGACCAATGAGTGCTCAAACAAGCATGGTCTGTGCCCACGCCTTATCGAAACAGACATGTGTGGCCGGGACAAGTCAAGTGGTCTGGATGGTCAGGCTTTAGGAGTTGTCAAGAACAGGCTAGCGGGCTAATTTCAGTTCAATGAGGGCCTTCACCAATATGAATACGCCTATAAACGATTTTTTTAAAGGACATTGGGCAAAAATGAGTGGCCACTGGTCCAAGAGCTATGGCACATGTAGTGGCAGTTAGAGGATACCTAAACGTACATGGTACACAGGGCATCTAAATATTTTCGAGGAAAAAAAAGATACAGGTTGTTTTATTTTTATATTGTTGTTCAGTTTGATGGGTAGAGAGGTTGATGATACTTTTTCTTACACCTTGTATTATATCTAGGTACTTTTTGGCGGAAGACTAAAAATCTAACCCATAATAAAGATAGTTTTAATTAAAAAAAACCTACCTATAATAATCACGAAATATTGGCGCCTGAGACTTTGTAACTGCTAAATATAATTCCAAACTAACCCCTATATATGATTTCGTGGAAATCAAATCTAAATCGGTTAAATCGTTTTGAATTTATATGCACAATCATTGAGAAAAAAATCCAAAAATGGCTTTTGTTAATGCACTCACTACGTATTGTAACCTGCCCCTAATTAATGTTCAATGCCAAGTTCACAATTTTATTAGGTAAGATAGAAAGATATAGATCAGGGGTGGCCAAGACGTCGACCGCGGTCGACCGGTCGACCGCGTCGACTTTCATGGTGGCCCGCGAAGAGTAGAACAAATTAAAACAAAAACGATTTTTTTAGATCTAAGAACAATCCTAAGTTTTGCTGAACAGTTGGTCTATTTATATGTAGGAAATAAGTAGGAACCTCGAAAGTTAAGAGCATTCAGAACTGAGATTTATAGACCGCCAGGCATATCTTTTTCAATGTGGTCTACTTGAAAAGTTTGGCCACCCCTGATAATGATTGAGCAGTGGACTTTTTCGGCAAAAATTATGATGCTGATATTAAGCACCATAAAATAGTTTTAAGATAAAACTAGAAGATAAACTACTTACGTTATTATACTTTAGTTTGTCACTCGTTACACACGCGAGAGATTTGAGAAGACTTATTATAAAGTTTTCAACAAACGCGAGTTCCTAGCTCCGTGCTCCACAGACTTAAAATTTAAATTCAAGACTCCAAAAGTAACTTGTTCAAAATTGTTCTTTTATTTCTGACAAACTCATTTGTTCCTCATGTGTAACTCACGATCATAGGGTAGTCAAAAACTTTGCTACTACTACGTTATTAAAATTAGTATTAGTAGTAATTAGTAGTTATTAATAAAATGCACTTTAATTTATTTAATTACCTTTACTTCTATTTCTATTAGATTTTTGGAGTAACATTTTTACTGTTTATTAAGATTAGGTCCGTCAGTATGGGCGTTATTCCATTCGCTAGTATTAAATAAACACTAAAGTATTTTAAATTATAATCAAGTGTTACAAAATGTTATATTAAATGTGGGGAGTGACCTACCTACAATTTTTGTTGGCTTTTAGGAGGCGTTCCACTAAAAAGGTTGAAAACCATGGTCTTATGTTTCATTACCTATTCATTAATTTAACTATTTAGTGACAATAAAACTAGAGGTCACTTTAAACGCCCCGCCCGTGAAAATTAAACACCAAAATTTATGCCGTTTCACATTTTACAACTTTTCGCAGCCAACATAAAACAAAGCATCGTAAAGTGGGCGATGGATCATACATTATTTTAGGGTTCCTCAATACATTTGCGTGAAGCACACCTCAGACTAACTTCTAGAGATGTTTGGAATATGAGTTTTTGGACATGAATTTGGAAACGGATATTTCAAATTAGTCTATTTGGGTCTCAATTCTATAATATTCCGAGTAAGTTTAAAGCTTTTGTACCTCTTACAATTTTAAAACATTGCCGGTTGCTTATCTATGCATTGCATCGCCAATTATATCAAGTATTTTGGGGATGTCGTAGTCGCAAGGATTGTTTAATTAAAAAAAACACATCACGCAACGCGATTTCGTATCACGATTTAAGTTAACAATATACCTAATTTTATATCTCAATCTGTGGCAAATGAGCAGGTAAATTCAACAACAGACAATAGGAACGCACATAGTTTTAATAAACAGTGTAAATTAATGTCATTTTCTTCTTCTGTCGAGTCTACTTGCCATCGTGGTGAATATATTTGCAGCATTGCATTCGATGCTTGCTGATTGTCCAGGATGCGCTGGGCTGGGTATCAGGAGTAGGTATCGTTATTTGAAATAAATTCATCTGGATTCACAATTATCGATATTTCGCACAGACAAAGGGCGCAGTGTTCCTGTCGCTGACAAAATCAGGATTTTTTTCGGATACTTCGTACTTTCAGCGACAGTAACATCACTACATAGCTCATTGTGTATTTAGCGGGTGGTGGTCGGTAACGATTACCGTATTCGATTCCCGGCCCAAATACGATCCCTTTCACTCGTAACGGTTTAAATAAATTGGAACCCAAGTAATGCGGGTGAAATCCCCTTTTCGGGAAGAATAGCTATCTCGTATGATTTATTTTTGATGCTCTCAAGCGGATGGGGATGAAGAAAATTTGAGTTAAGATTTGTTGAAAATCTTAGGTTGTTATTTATTTGCATTAGTTATCTCACAGAATCTCTTTGCAAACACAAAACAATCAATATTAAATACCTACCTACCTCGTGGTCGAGTTTTCAGCTAGACAAGTCAGTCGAGTCAATGTTCAAACACTTAACACAAGAACAAGACAAGACTACATAACAATAAATATATAAAAATAAAAATCATTTTATTTCAGGATACAAGGTCCCATATACACAAGATTTTATCACATTAAAATGTTCGTCAAAAATATAAAATTGTCATAAATCTTTCTTATTAAGGAGTTCAGAGACGCACGCGCGCGCTGCTCGAAGGAGGCTCTCGCGGTCCTCATCACTGCAAAGAAATCATTGACCCTGTTCTCTGCAAACATACCAGATGCGCTACACCTCCACGGCAGGCCCAACATGCCTCTAAAGGGGTAACCTATCTTACTTTCGAAATTTCACTGACCGAATTTCAGTTGTTCGAAAACGGTTTATAGAAGTTTCTAGTGACAGATATTTTGTTACACATACATTTGTTACTCCTTATAAAGACTTGACAGAAGTATCATTTTCCAGAAAATTTCAAATCAGAATTTCATAATCATTTTTTTTCTTTTGACAACGGTCTTCTGGGTTCGAAGTTTTAAAATGTAGAAGCAACTTCTTCCATAGTATGACAAGGACACAAAACAGTAAAGTTTTCTGTAATAATTACCTAGTAGATACATGATACCAGGATTATAGCACCAACATGCTTGCTAGCATGCTGCTTGCTTGCCTGCTGCATGCTTGCTTGCTTGTTGCTTGCTAGCTTGTATGCATGTTGGGGGGTGCGGAAGGCGGAAACCCCCTGCCTGAGAAATACAAACTGGTGGTTTTAAAATTGTAGTTTAGGTTAGGTTAGAACATGTAAAACACTTAGCGGGCGAAGCGAGCAGAACATCAAAATGCTTGCTGCATGCTTACTTGCTTGCTGCATGCTTGCTTGCTTGCTGCATGTTTGCTTGCATGTTGCTTGCTTGCTTGTATGCATGTTGGGGGGTGCAGGGGGGCTGCGCCCCCCGCGAGGGGGGTTCGGGGGGCGGAAGCCCCCTGACTGAGAAAAAAAAACTGGTGGTTTTAAAATTGTAGGTTAGGTTAGGTTAGAACATGTAAGACACTTAGCGGAGCGAGCGAAGCGAGCGGAGCATCAAAATGCTTGCTGCATGCTTGCTTGCTTGCTGCATGTTGGCTTGCTCGCTGCATGCTTGCTTGCTTGCTGCATGCTAGCTTGCTTGCTGCATGCTTGCTTGTTTGCTTATATGTATGTTGAAGGTGCAGTGGGGTGGACGCCCCCTGCCTGAGAAAAACAATCTGGTTTTTTTAAAATTCTAGGAAAGGTTAGGTTAAATATTTTTGCGGAAAAGTGACTGTATGGAAAAACAAATATTCGAAAAAGTAAATTATCTAACTTACATTACTTTGGAAAACTGTGTTACAGAATTTGATTCATTGGTTAAAAGAAAAAAAGGACAATAAAAAATCTGGCTCCTCAAAATATGGCGAATAATATTTCGGGGAAACAAAAAAAAAGGGAAACAATAAAAAGTGTAACGATTTCGGAGAACTAAAATTCGGAAAACTCTTTTTCGAAAGTACGATAGGTAACCCTCTAAAGGCGTTGTTAAATTGTACTCTCAGCGTGTTGTAGGCGCGCTGTGTATAGGAGCAACTAAAAAACATACTTCAACTAAAAAACCTCGAAGCAATAAAGCACATTAATAGCTATTGACAAGAACTTCACTATAATAGCAGGTATAAGCAGAAAGCTATTCAGACCTGTTAGGATGCTATTTTAATAAAACCACTAAGCTCCAGCTACCCACGCTTCCCTCCCACGCACGAGCTTGTTGTTCCTTAAGACGCTCCCCATAGGTAAACGCAGGGCCGGGCCATATTATTTTGCTGGTTTTTAGAAGCTATCTTCTCGTTATTTGAAAGACATACAAATTAATGGAAAATATATAGCAATGATCTTCAACAGCTCGGCTTTATTGGCTTTGAAGTATATTTCTTATTTTTCTATAAAATACATTATGAAACCTGTGTTTAAAGGAAAGCTCAAATAGGTATAGGACAAAATCGGTATTAT
The DNA here is from genome assembly GCA_963693445.1 of Agonopterix heracliana. Lineage (NCBI taxonomy): Eukaryota > Metazoa > Arthropoda > Insecta > Lepidoptera > Depressariidae > Agonopterix > Agonopterix heracliana. The sequence goes on from OY856324.1 coordinate 13,157,836, forward strand.
GTGCATCTACTTTATAAGTTGAAGTTACTTGCGACCATAAAGGTATTATACCAGGAATAGAGGAACTGACATCTGAGTGAGCGAGATGTACCTACCTAGCGGCACCACTGTATAATAGAAATAGATACGTAACGCGAGGCAATAGAACCGTTTTTAGTAACTTTTTAATTTTTACAATTCGGTTTCCGTGAATAATTGCGAATCTAAATTGAAATCGTAGATAATTTTATGAAATATTTTCATTAATTTATCCACAATTTCACGTTAGACTCAGAATTATAGACAGTATTCGAATTAATGCCTGCGAATAGTCTCCAAAAAACATCCAAAAACGGTTTCATTTGACAACTCATGTTTGTTGCTCTATTCCTGTAAGGTATACAACACACCATGTATCTATACAACATGGTTCTTAATGTCTAATTAAGAAGATCTAAAAATGCTATGAAGTAAATTATTTTAACAAAATTTGGTGCGAATTCTTATGATGTTCGAATTTGATTTCCTTAGAAGGCACCACAGTGACATAATGAAGGACAAGCCAGTCAAAAATAGGTATCCCTACTAAAATGACGTAGTTTAGTAGAGGTGAGGCGGCTCTGAAAGAGTCAAGGTCGTTCGGTCAGGGAAACTTCTTAACATCAATTTGCAGCTGGTTCACACTGCGCCAGTAAAGCTGCAGTATTAGTAAGAGTAAAATTATAACTATTTTTCTCTTTAAGTCCTGAGGGAAGTATAAACAAGAAATATTTTCCCCATTAACCTTCACCTTACCAAGCTTAGTTGGCAAAGTATTATGAGAAATGTTTTTTAAAAAGCAAAAAAGCAAGCTGTTATGAAAATTGCTTTCACACTTGTATGAAATAAACTGAGTTTTCGGGATTCTCAACACTTCGTTGCTACTAGGTATCAACTAAGTATCAGAGTATTTAGCACTATACTTCAATCCATCTATGGACGAAAAGATTTTCCGATTCCTATTTAAATTTCTGACCAATTTATTCTGATTAGACACCCGTCACCATTATGTACCGCGTAGGGATTGCAATCCGGTTTTCCGGATCCGGTAATCCGGCGGATCCGGCACCATTTACGGCCTACCGGATCCGGCACTAGCTAGCCGGATCCGGTCCGGATCCGGTAAATATCTTGAAAATCGAATAAAACCGCTTTTTTTATGAAAATTCTCGCGGTGGACGTCTCTTACGACGTTATTGAGTCACCTGCTACGACAATCCGCACCTACACGTACATTTAAAATAGAAATTTGCCCTAGTTATGGAGCCTTTCTCTTCCCTACTACGTCCTTAATATGTCATTATAGAAATGACAGCAGAAAAATTGTATTTTGTTATCCTGTTAAAAATAAGTAAGTATACAAATTAACAGTAGGTATAGTATGTATGTACCTGTCTCAGTCGGACTAAAGAAAAGTAACCATAAATATGAAAAGTGTGGTTGATAGGCGGTCTCTATCCATGTTAGTCAATGCCTTGAGGCCTGACTTAAGTTTCTTTTCACGTGAAGTTGAATAGTACCTAAGTAGGTAATAATTTTTTTTTTCAATTAAGCTACTGGTAACATAGGTATACCTTTATCCTAAAATCGATCTACTTTTTAATTTTTGTTTCTTTTTAACAATGTTCTCTATATAATGAAAAGAAAATTTTTTTTTCGCATTAACAACTACGATAGAAACTATCACATCGTAACAATAATATTTTTTTGCAGTTTCTAGAAACACCTTTATGGTTTTACAATTGATTTTAAAATGAAAACGCAAATGATTATGGATTTTACCAATCCGGTCGGATCCGGCCGGATTGAAAATTGCACCGGATTGCAATTTCTAGTACCGCGTGACAGCACGCACCCAAAAGAAATGGGTGCTTCACTCGTGATTAGACGAGATTACGTCCGTCTTTTTTCAGGTCCGTGGCCATGTTGCAGAAAATTATTGGAATAAATTTTTGTACTTGGAACACTGTCATTAAAGGTTAATGTCGATTGCAGCGCCCCCAATCCAGGTTTTTTATATTTCTGGTCAGGCTTTACTTATCAGAAAGATATAGGTACCTAGTACCTACTATCCGACATAGTATCTTGGATTTTACTGAAGCTGACCTGAGAAAAAGTTAAAGCAAATGTTTCTAATCTCTGTGTCTGTAATTCTAAATAGCCTTCAAATTTCGTTGCTATTTGGAATGTAGTATACAGGGTGTTAGGGAAAACAGTTGCATTACTTTAAGGGGTGATTGTACCCATGATACTGAACAACTTTTCCAAAGAAACCATATAGAGAGTCTGCCTGTAGAAAGGTGGGATGCAGCTAAAGCTGTGCTAGGATGCGTAGCGAAGCTATGAAACAATGTGCCGCGTCCACCAAAAGCTATACGAGGTAGAGGAGCGATGTGAAAATGCACCGGTTTTAGGAGTAAGTAATTATTAAAACAAAAGAACTGTCTATGGTAATGTCCAAATGAACTGAATCCACATTTCACTTATGCAAACATAGCAAACTTACCAACCCAAGCGCTAGGCTACATCAACAATTCCCCCATCTATCTAATCTAAACAGTCCTCAATCAATATCCCAGATTTGCAAACCAGTCTAGACATGTTCCTAGTCTAGAAATCTAGACCGTAGTATTCATGTTCCCACACCGTTGGCAAAGGCGAGGACTTGAACATAGTTTGTTAGGCATCTTGGGAAACAAGTAATTAATAGAACTCCAGTTTGATTGTGCAAGTTTCTTATAACTTTTAATGGCTTATTATTCTGTTAGCTGACTTAACTTGTTTGCTTTGTGGACTCCGCCTGGGAATTGTATCGTTTTATAACAAGGACTATGCATGCAAGAAAACTATAGGGTGTAGACTTAAATGCGTTACATACTAAGGGTAAGGGTGCTTCAGCACATCAAACTGAAAAACTTTCACTATGGGACCAACCTACGAATAATTTATTCGTAGGGACCAACATTGAATAAAAACTGCATTTCCACACATTTAGGTCGCGTCACCTTTGACATTTCTATGGAACAGCTGATTCTTTTTTCACGTTTTCAATGTTTGTCCCAACGTGAAAGTTGTTCAGTTTTAAGGTCTGATGCAACAATTATAATTTTTAAACGCAAAAAATGTTAATGTGCAAAATTGCGAATAAAAATGTTTTTTATTCGCAATTTTCGTATATAATGAATGTAACTAACATAATTCAGAAGGTTTCACTCAAGTTTACTCAAAGTAATTGGGTTCCGAGGTAAAACCCTAATTTGACTCCGCTATTTCATATTTTTCCTGGGATTCGACAATAATTGACTATCAAGCCAGAAAAATTACTCTAAGCCCAATCGCGAATCACACCGGCTTGACAACGACTCCAATAAAACAAATTAGGTGTTCTTATACCGGGTCTAATTTATAACATTTTTTACTACTTTTACTATAGGAGCAAGCCGATCGGAGCAAAACAAAAATCGAGTAGGCATTGTAGATTAGTATGGAACAGCAGATTTCTTTTTTACTCCAATCGGTTTGCTCACATGGTGAAACTTGTTCAATTTGATGGGTAGACTCTTAGTTTAAAAGGATGCTAATGATATCAATTTCACCCTGTATATTTTCCACTAGAAGCAATGCCACAGAACAGACCCACAGTCATATATTATATCAAAAGCACCGACACGTGCCCATCGCTACTGACGACACGTCCGTCCCCCATTGCCGCTGACGTCACGTCCCCACGTGCCCGGCAAACTCACAAAGACGGCCAAAGACGGAACTAACGACTTTAATATTAAATTGCCATAGACACTAGCGCCCGAAACGTGCGGAGATAACTTGGTACATTCGGGGCAGAATGGCTGGATGCCGTGACAAAGTCTATTAGTCCTCTCCACGGGGGCAACGGACGATTTGTATGAAGGTATCGAGCGTCTACAAACGTGATTTTCCGCCAGCCAATGCGGAAGACTGCCTGATTTACTGGGGAACGTTGTACCTAGTGCTTTATCGGACATCGCTTTTGTATCTGTCTAGCTTTTGCTAGGAAAATATGAACAATCAATATGAAATTTCTATCCACAGTCGAGAAGTCCGAGGACAGAGTTTTGTCTATGTGGTTTTGTGGGTAGCCTTATATTTAATGTTCATCAGTGGATGGGAGGCTCCTTGTTGATTGATTATCATTAAGTATTATTGAGATAGACTCATGGACTCTCAAGCACAGAATGAATAGGTACTAGGTAGTACAACCACAATCATGTTTGAAACAAAAGGACATAGTAAACCTTGATGTCAATTTTAAAGTCTGAATGAAAATTAAATTGAACATTTTTTTATCAAATAATTGCTCTTTTGTTTCTCCTTCTAGTAGAAAATTAATTAGACACTGAAAAAAAAATAAGTCTGTTTCGAAACAGTTGAATTATTCTTTGAGGTCGACAGTTTTAACGAAATCAAAAATATTGGCAAAAGAATACTAGAACGATGAGATCGTGGTTCTTATAATAATGCTACTTCTAACTTACCTATCTACAATTTAATTACATTAAATCTATGATATTATTGATTGACCCCGAACGTTTATAGAAACGGTCCGGTAATATATTCAAGAACTTTGAAGAACGTACTTGCCTTTTGAAATGGATACGAACGTAGATTCTTATCTAATAACGATAAAGAAGCAAACGAGCCTTCAGAGCCATAAACTATAAAAGAAATTTGATATTCGAAGTCATTCTAAATTATACCTTAGCGCCAAACTTAACGATCTACTTTGGTTTATTACCACAAACAGACAGAGTAATAAATTCTATATTCTATGAAATAACTTCTTTGCAATATTAACAAAGTCTTTTCTTATAATAAAAAGTAGGTCCTCGGCTTCAGTTGGTTAGGTGTATAAAACGCTAATGCAGAAAATTACGGAGTAATTTTTAAAACTTTTGTGTAGTACTCTTTAAAAATTAACTACGGCCTGGTATGGAGGATGGAGGGAAAGCTCGACGAAAAATTTGAGAGACTCTTTAATAAACTCCTGTTACCTGCACCTCGAATTAATACTCGCTCCAAATATGCTCCTTATACTGGCTTAGAGATGGGAATAACTGGTAATCGATATCGATCGTTACGTAGACTTCAGGCATGAGTTTACTATCACATCGAATAAAAAGTGTCGTTAAACATTTGGAGCGTTAGGTACAATTTTTTTCTCGACAAACTAGCAATTATTTTCATGCTTTAATGATGAAATACTTATCTTCGAACTATTGAGCAATGCACCAATAAGAAGACATGCTTAATTATTGTAGGCCGCTATTTTGTTTTGTACTGTTAGCGGAAAAGTGGTTTCTGGCGGACTCCTCTGCGTGCTCTATGGATCGCCCTTCTGGACTCTGAAGTTGACAAGACATACGTCACTTCCTCCCCGCTCCCCGCGCGACGCGCATACGCAAATCTGTACCGCTCCGATAGTTTTGTATAATTATTGAGGAAAAGTATATTAAAATGTATCTAAACTGTCCAGAGAGTTTCCCTTCTATTAGTTCAGAAGCGGAATCGTACTCACAGCCCGCGTAAAAGTATAATATTCAGTTGAAACCAAGGTTGGATCGAATCGAAAACCAACCACGTGCTATTGTGATTGAACTTATCCTATTTTGTGAAATGCATGTGAAAAGTGACTAATTATGTCGGGATATGACGTGATAGCTGCTGTTTACTAAGCTTTACTATGTCTAAATGTAATTTGAGGCGTATGGACGCAATTTACTAACAAGAAAACGAAAAGATGGCGTGCGTCTTGACCTCTCGTGACCCTTGCTTGATTTACATGAAAAAAACGTGTTGTGGTGCTTTTGGTAACTGGATACGCCTGAAACTGCCTGAATAATGCTGCTTGGTTTGATATACTAACAATTATATAATTCGCAACTAATCTGGGTGAGTTTGTTCCTGTTATATTGCCTACTAACAAATTTTGCCGAAAGATCGTGGAACAGAGCCGATCAATCTTATTTGTGCGTGAATTATGATACATTAAATACCAGCTACGTCGAAAAGCATGCTGAACTATCATTGACCGACTCATATCTATGATTTTCGAAAGATGAAATAATAACAAACTCTAATTATAAATTGAACCTTATTGCTTTCGGAATAGAGGTCACATGTTGTACCACCGATAATTGCAAATTAATTGATTTGGATAGCATCGTCACGTTACATCGTGGTGGTTCTGTGCTTTGGAAATGTTTAGGTATTTGTTCTGGTTAAAATAAACCGGCTTTTGCAATAAATAACAAAGCTTGAAATGCTATGATTTCAGATTACTTACCTACTTTATTACGGTAAAATCCACTGAACAAGTAATCACTACGTTTTAGTAAAATCTAAATGAATCAGTTTGACATGTGTGTCACAGTTTTATCAAAGAGGTAATAATCTTAATATTGCAAACTCCTGAGAGTCACAAACAAACCAAATCGAATAGCTTAGCTTAGTTATTAAAAGTTGTGTGCTCTTCAGGTTCAACTTAACACAAACACAGGTAACATAATAATGATTGTTTTTAGTATAAATTATGTTAAATAAAATAAATATTGAATATTATGCTGACATGTTGCCTTCTCTGGTTGAGTATAGTTTCTTTTGATGTGCGCTGCAGTGGATTTTCAGTAATTTGCATTTTATGAAGATTAATTTGAAATGATTGACTATTTAATAAGCAAATAGTATTTTAACATTTGTAATTAAAAGAATTAATTGTGGGGCGTGCATTGTGATCATAACAGAACTTTCATTGATTCACATTGAATGACTAATTAACAGAGACAGTTGTTGTGTGTCTGATAGTCAACATGACGTTGCTTCTTTAAAACATCTAAATGGAGAATTTCGTACAATAAGATATTACATTACAATAATAGTACTCATATAAGATTAGTTTGAGATGTGTGACGAACATGGATTATGATGTGTCATAAGTATGTGTGTATAATGATCTGTCAACCATTATGCAGGCATAGTATGTTTCATTGATCAACTAATTAACTTAACATGCACTGGTTTATTATCGAATTTAGTTTGATGGTCCCTACCCGATAAAGGATTGAAAGGAATAAAAGGAAAGGGCAACGCTGCGTTATATGGTTTAAGTTCACATAACTTCATAATACAAATAATATGATCAAAGTGGCTATTTATTGATGTTATCATTATATTATTATGTATCTCTAAATTGATCTAGGGGTCCGATAGACCTATGTTTGGTAGTGGTCTGAAAATGAAAGCCAATTATGGTATATGACTGTCGCTGTTGTTGTGAAGGTACTTATGTAATCATGATATATCTGATTTAATCTGTTGGTTCTTTTAAAAGCACACTGAGCATAAAATAAACATGTAAGGAACCAGTGATACCTGAAGTTCGACACCTTATTCTACATCATATTCACTCAGACTCCTTCGTACCTGTCACACACTGTATATGATTACACTACAATCCCATTCATAAATCTTTTACACCTTTTCAAATCTGCAACGTGAGTGATCCCTATGCAAGAGGATGTCAGTGCCCTGCAGTGGAATGTGTATGGGTTTTGATGAAATAAAAATGAATAATTATCTTTACTATCATCAGTCATCACACTATCTCCGTTTTGAAAGAATGTATTGAAAGTGTTACAAATGCAACAGTGTTTGATAATTGGGAAAGTAAGTAAGACATTAATTCTCTTCAACCTTCAAAACATGGTAATGATGGAAGCCAATACCGGAGAAACTTGTATTGTCCCAGTTTGGATATCTAGGGTCTAGAGTGAACATCATCTTTTGCATCATCATGCTTGTGGGGCCTAACACATGCTTGTCTCAGGGCCCTAACCCATGACTTTGGGGCCTTAACCCTAGCCTTTGGGGAATGACACTTTGACATCAGGGGTGCTCACCTTAGGGGCCCTAACTCGTGACTTGGGTGCCCTAACCGATGACTTGGACACTGATGCTATAGTGTTGGTTAATACACAATTACTTAAAATTACGCTTAAATGTCAACCCAGATACCCATATTGTTGATGTTGAGATGGAATTATAATTGACATGTTGTTTCGTGAAACTTTTATAAACAAGCTAATGTGCATATTTCTTTTCATGATCAACCATGCTGTATGAGATGACCTATGTGGCGACTGGCGAGAATGTCAGCCTGTGTGCTATAACAAATGATGCCTGTGGGAATAGAGGAATTACTATCCAAGACCAGTGAAATGTGACGAGCAGAAGCAATATAAGCCTATGTGACTGCCACCTTGCCTTCATGGCTTCTACATTATGAAGACTTGCCTTTGGGGCTAATACACACCTTATTATTATTATGCCACCATGCCTTCAGGGCTTCTACATTATAAATACCTACTCTAATTGCCTTTGGGGCTTATATGAACGATTATTATTATTATGCCACCTTGCCTTCAGGGCTTCTATGTTATGAATATTTGCCTTAAGGGCTTATAGACTGTACCTTCGAGCTAAATGAAAACTTACCCATATTGTGTATTTATTTACACTATATATTATTACACATATACTTTACAATACCTATACAATATAATACTATGAATCGTTGTATTTGAGCTCACAGGTTGTCAACTGCTTTCTGAACTTACATGTTGTGGATCAATGCCTTCGGGGCGTATAATTATTGACCAACGCCTAAAGGGCCTCTGTGAAAACCATTGTTTGTTGTATATAAATCTTGACTTGAGTACTGTTGAAACACTTGTTGGATCCATGCCTTCGGGGCGTATATTATTGGCCGATGCCTGAGGGGCTTCTATGATCCTAATCGTTGTTGTTGACTTGAATATTATTGATATAAGTGTTGGATTCATGCCTTCGGGGCGTACATTATTGGCCGATGCCTGAGGGCTACTGAGATACTAATCATTGTTTGATGTCTATGATTTGGGTAGTATTGAAACACTTGTTGGATCCATGCCTGAGGGGCTTATATTATGGCCAATGCCTGCGGGGCTTTTGTGATACTTACTGGTTGTGGTTTGTTGTTCTATGAGTCTTGAGGATTATTGATACACATGTTGGATCAACGCCTTCGGGGCATATATTAATGGCCAATGCCTGCGGGGCTTTTGCGATACCTATTGATTGTTGTTGTCTATGTGGTTAGATCATTATTGATAAATGTGTCATTGCAGTTGTGCATACATTGAAACTGATTATTACATGCGAAAAAAAAAATGGTGATTATTTAATTGCCTAAAGGGCTTACATACATGATTATAATCCTACGCCTACGGGGCCTACGAACTTGTATAATACCTTTTCTGTTAGCTACCCGAAATGTTACTGTTGGATTAATTGATAATAAACTACAGAACTTACAACAGATTGATTATTGCCTACATGGCTTACATAATGACTACACACTACCTGAGGACTGAAAGACTTACTTCTAGAACATGTGAGTATATCTACCTGCTGTAAATTGGTTTGAATAGTATATATCCAACTCACTTATTGCGTCCGATATAATGCGATTATTATTTGGATTGAGATTTTGCGTATAACGCGTAAATTGTATGCTGCGTATTTTGAACATGGTGATTAATTGAACCTTTGCGTAAATTGAGCGAGACGCGTTTGAGCATTTGGTGTATTAACTAAGACGCGTTTGAAAATTCGTTGCGTTGAGCAAAATGCCGTTGAAATTATGCGCCATATTTGAATGACCAATCGCCAACTTTTGATCTGATGATGCTACTCCTAGCCGATTCCGTGAATGACATGACTGTTAAAAGATTTAAAGAAGTGCCTTCGGGGCTTGGAGATAATTAACAATTGTTTACAGATTCCATGCAAGAGACTTATAAACCTACAACATGATGGTTATAACTGGACAAATAAAGATATTACTGAACATAAGAGTGAGATTAAGAGGTTCCAAAATACAGTTTGGACGGTCTTAACCCCTCAAGATTGTTGATAGTATTCCAGTCAAATATCTACCATTAAAACTACTTTTGAAACTTTGCCTTACAGTAAATTTTTGTACTATTTGGAATCAACTTCACAGTAACGTTTGTCCTGATATAACAATCAGCGTAAATTTCTGGATTATGCCTTGCTTTAACCTTTTGACCGCCGACAATTCACACCGGTGGATACCTAAGTCTTTGTTACTATTGGCGGTGAAAGGGTTAAAGGGGTTCCAGAGCCTCCAGATGTTCCTACGTTCAGCTGAAGAGAAGCAATCGCCCAGATACTCCTACGAGGACGCAGGAGAAATCAGGAAGGCCGAACTGTTAGCGGAAAAGTGGTTTCTGGCGGACTCCTCTGCGTGCTCTATGGATCGCCCTTCTGGACTCTGAAGTTGACAAGACATACGTCACTTCCTCCCCGCTCCCCGCGCGACGCGCATACGCAAATCTGTACCGCTCCGATAGTTTTGTATAATTATTGAGGAAAAGTATATTAAAATGTATCTAAACTGTCCAGAGAGTTTCCCTTCTATTAGTACGAATAGTTTAAAACTCATGCATATTCTATTCTGACACCATCATCTTCGTTTCTGTCTTGTAATCAAATATGATACCTACTCTACCTGCATGACCACGTTTCCTTTGAGACCACAAACTATCAATAATAACTATCTACAATCTATTATGTCGTGAATTGTTTGTAACTTAATAACTGCGTAGATATTACTGTCAATACTAGATAATTATAATTTTGTCGCAAGTAATACGGAAGACTTCAAGTTCAAGACCTTCCAGTTCTTTACAATAAAAGTTTAAGATCGAGTATTTAAGCGCACCTTTATCATATCGAATGGAACTAAATAACCGACTCTAAGTATTATAAAATAATCGTGCTTCCAAGTAGTATAGAGACAATGTTTTACAGAATTGTCATAAAAGAAACGAAACGAGACGAGGAAAACAAATCTTTCCGCCTCTTTAAGAAAAAACAAACTCTATTATCAACAGCCAATGATCTAATCTTTAATCATCCATCGACAACACTCTGATTACATCACTAATCCCAACCAGGCCGGTAGCGGCACGTACTCGAGGAATTTCTCATTTAGTGGCGCGACAGGGTACCTTAACGCTCTAGAGCTGGAGACTAGGGTATTTCTCCTACCCCTTCCTCGATAATAGTGCTATTTATTACATGTCATTCGATGGGACTACACTATTTTCTAGTCCAATAACTGAATCTTAAGATATCAACAATCAAACAGGGTCTTCTAAATGTCCAGTTCACTAAATGTTCAGTATGTCATAATGACTAAACCGAACAGGTCGGTTTTGAAGTTTTGTAATTTAAAAAAAATTATAACTATTGACAACATTAAAAACACAGTAATGATATTCTTTACACTCTTTACTCAATTTCTCGTCCTGTATTGCTCTTAAGCTAAATTTTAATAAGTATAGGTACATACAGGGTGAAATTGATTACATTAGCATCCTTTTAAACTAAGAATCTACCCATCAAACTGAACAACTTTTACTATGGGAGCAAACCAATCGGAGCAAAAAAAAATCTGCTGTGCCATACATATGAGTGATGTAGTTGTAGGCAGCGGCGGCGGGTGCAGTTTAGTATGGGACAGCTGATTTTTTTGTTGCTCCGTTTCTTTTGCTCCCATAGTAAAAGTTGTTCAGTTTGATGGGGAGACTCTTAGTTTAAAAGGATGCTAATGATATCAATTTCACCCTGTATAGATATCATGTAATTTGAATCATACAGAAAGTAAATAATTACATTTATAATGAAAGCCTACGCCTAAACCACAGATACATGAATACTGTTGAATTAACCGTACATGCCTACCAATTCAATTTAATTGGATAACCCAATTGAATATATGTCACATAATTACGTGTATAATGGTCAATTTAGTATCGATCGAATTAAATTATGTACAAAGTTACAAACACAAATATTTAAGCTTCAGTGAAGTTTAGTGAATGAGTGTGTTATTGTGAAGGCGAAACGAAAGGCTAGCCACCTCTCACCACTTGCGTCATTCCATCCTGAAAATTTAATTGCTAAACGTGAGCATTACTGCTACAAGTGAATGTACCTAAGTATGTGTGTATGCTTTAGTGAAAATATTGTTTGTCATACCCAAAAGCATACTCGTAAGGCACATAAAAATTTTGATAGTCTGAGCATCCCCTTAAAACACCGTCAGCATATTAAGAAGGACCATTCATTCGATATAGTCAAAATAAGCACGTGGTAATGTTAAATACATGCTTGAAACATGGAGGTAAATTATTTCAAATGCAACAATTTTATGCATACAAAACAAGACAGAACTCTGCCGTTAATTAGGCTGGCTTGGACTGCCACAAATCACGCCGATTTGCTCGAATAACTCAAATCTCTTCGATTAATGAAAATAGTTATTGCACTCACAAGATTTCCTCAAGAATTAAATTTCAAACTTCTAGCATAGAAAGGATTGTAGGTATTCGAGAAATACCTGGAGCTAAAACAATATACAGGGCACCAGTTTTATTACTTGAGCAGCAATAGTTTACGAGAAACGTGACTTTTCGAAATGAGGTGAGAATTTCGAACTCTACTTCCTGTAAAGAATTGAACTTTAGATTTGTTGGAATTTCATTCTGCGATTCATAGAAACGACATTGTTTTGAAAATGCATTTTTCTATACAGTAGAGATCCCATTAAGTAACAATTCCTTTCTGATAGGGTAAGGTGGGGTAATATTTTTTTTTTTTTTTTCAATTTATTTACTAGCCTGGTTACTAGACCTTTTGGCTAAATCTTATTTTATTTTTAAAATTCTTCCGTTTTCACATCAAAACGCTGGTATTCGACGCTTTAATGGTTCTTTGGAGTTTTTGGAGACAATCGAAAGACGCAGGAAAAGCAGAGAAGTCCACAGGAAAGAGGTGAACCGACCGCTTTGCCGCGCTAAAATCACGGAACACTTTTCCTGTTTACGACCCATGCACCGTCATATTTCACTGAACTATATATTGTTCACTTGCACGACACTTTGTTACGCAAAACAACACCAATTTTACGAACCAAAACTCACTATAAACAATAAAAATTCGATGAAATATGAGGACTCCAAACGTCAGCTACCAAAGCCCGCCAAAAACTCGGTGGGGTAAGATGGGCGCTGGCAGCGTTGCCAGACCTACGGATTTATCCGTAGATCTACGGATTTTTGGCCTGACCTACGGATATACGGATTTCAATGGCAAATCTACGGATTTTTAGAAATCTTCTGAATTCCTTCCTAAATTGTCAATTTGCTGCATAAAATGATACCCAGCCGCAAATAAATTGAATTAATGTTTCCTTTTTTTTATATTTATTTGTGTTTCGTAAAATATGGCTCATCCCTACTCTTTTCCATCTCCTTCCTTCTTCTTTATTTCGCTATACAGACACGACAGAAATATTTAACTGTAACATGTATGACAAAAGGACTGACTGACACAAATTGATATTCACGTTGTCTGAGCTTTGTTCTTGCTTAAAATTGTCTAAGTTTCCATTTTTTTCGCCAAATTAGAGCGACTTTTTGGGTCAGTCCACTTCAAAAGAGTCAGATAAAGCATTAAAAAATAAGTCTGTAGATCTACGGATTTTTCAAGACGTCATCTACGGATTTCTCCGGATTTTACAACCTTGTCCTACGGATTTCTAAAAATTGGATCTGGCAACACTGGGCGCTGGGGTAAGAAGTAATTAGTTGCAATGAAATTATCGGCGAATGAGGCCAAAGTTTTTAATGCTGGTAACACAAACGGCGCTATTAGATGTTGATATGTACTGTATAGATATCATTAAAAAATGTTGTCCCATTTGCTGGTGACATAAACAATTTGCCGAAGTTGAAGTTCTACTACCTCCGTGGTCTAATGGTAAAGGGCTCTTGACACAGAGGTCTTGTGTTTGAATCCCACGAGGGACACCTAGTGATATGTCAACGGTGTGCATTTTCCCCAGTTGGTTAGGACATTGCAGGCTGAATCACCTGATTGTCTGAAAAGAAAGATGATTTCTGTCCCGGCTAATAGCTCTGGCGGTTACTACCGCTACTACTATAGTTGTTACATAAAAATCACGTCAAAGGCCGTAAGGCGGTTCGGATAAACTCTGACACCAGGGCATGCTGCCCACACGATAAGAAGTAGAAGCTGGTGATATCAACTCACCTCAACTCCTATCTTAACCAACATTTTAAAGAGATACAAAGCGATAAGATACATATAAACAAGAGTGCGTGTACTGTCAAAAACACCCTTGAGCCACCACAAATTAGTGGAGCTTCGTGGCAGGTTGAGAAGCAGGCAACCGACATGCGACCGCCTAGTAACAATATCTGCAACGTAATTGTAGCAAGTTTTTTTAAACTCTTATTTCCAGCAATAAATACGATGACGAAGCCCGCAATGCCAAAACCACAGAATTAAAACCATCATTGGCGGACAGTTCATTGATTTACTGCTATGGACTGACAGACGCGTTACATGTGATATATTATACTATTAGAGGCTAACTGTCAACTGAGTGAATGCACTCGTTTGCGGCTGAAGCTGACAGGTAATGGCCTATCTGTCTGGTTTTAATACTCTATGGATGTACTGCAAAAGTGCAGTGAGAAAATTGATAACCATGCAATGCAAAATCAACTCTTGATTTGTGTAATCTCTAATCTCATAGATCTCTCGGTATCACCGAGATTTAATAGGTAAATAGATCCCTTTTTAGCACCTGTTAATTAACCAATTCCTAGCCAAATCCTTCCCTAGAAAAGTTGTGTATGTTTGAAGAAGATGTGTTGAAGTCGATAAAAACTACATTTTGCACTACGTATATCAGTAACAACTTGTGTTGCATACCGTACCATAATTCAATTTAATTGCTTTCGTTTGCTATAAAATTGTGCCTACTAAGCTCTAAACAATTCACATTAAATATTTGAAAAAGAAAGTACCGGGTTGAGGTATCGTTTCTCGATACCTAAAAATCATTAAAAAAATATAACGTTTTAATAATGAACTAAAGAAAACTGTAAAATTTTAGAAAAAAAGTTCTTTAATAAGATTATTGTTTACATTTTAAGACTTAATTACTGAAACAGTAGGTACTTAAGTTTTGCAGACGCCAGACTTGAACTTCTATGAAATATTGTTTGCCGTCTGAAACTACAAACAAAATGTTGTTTTATTAAAATCTACCATATTGCCTCGGGGTTTCGAACAAAAGTGTGCAAAAGATCAAATATGTCTGGAACTTATTTGAGTACCTTGTATTCATAAAACATATTTGTAAACGTTGTGTACCTACATAGAAACTATTTGCAAATGAAAAGGAAAGATGAAGGTAAATTTTTAAGGTTTTTTAAATCTTTTATTTGCTATAAATGCTTTCCGTTTATTCAAAACGCAGATAGCTTTTTGACATCATTTGTATTGACTCTATCACCAAAACTCTACAACTCAAGATGCGAAGCAATAAACAAAGAACAAAAAAAAAATCAACACTTAATACAGAGTAATATACAAAATACATAACGTAATAACATTAGTTAAAAACATTTTATGAATGCAGAGCAATTAATCATCACGTCATCTTTTAGGGGTGATTGTACACATAATTCTGAACAACTTTCTTTAATAAACATAATAGGAAATTATTTAAAAAATATGACTCTTTATACTAAATGCAATCGGCTCATCTGTCTTAACAGTAGAATTTTTTTGTGCATGTTTCCTTTACGTTTTTTGAAAGTTGTTCAGTCATGAGTACAATCACCCATTAAAGTAATGCAACTGTCTAACCTAACACCCTATACTTTTACACTGATCTCCAAGACGTTGCCTCGGTACAGAATTACACCCAACCGCAAGGCGATGCCGGCGGCATCACAACAAACGAGCTGTTTCTTAAGAAAATGCATAAAACATTGCTGTGATCCTGTAAGGAGGTGATAAGTGACAACCTTTGTAGCCGGATAAACTTGCTTTCTATTTAATTAAAGACCATAAGTAAGGTTGGTTAAGGTTCTTTTGTGTACAATACGTTTTTCTTTGTGCCACGTTTTCTTGATTTTGCAGTTTTTCAGTAGTTTCCTATCGCCGAGGTGGGATTTAACCGGGGATATATTTTCAACGTCTTCGTTGTTAATTTAATAATGAAAGTATCCAAACAATACTATATATAGCATACTGTATGTATGAAATATACTACTGTACATTGGGGAGAACGTAAATATCAAAAATTTATCAATGAGGAGAATTAGGGAGTCCCAGAGCTAAATAGCAAGGCGGCCTGATAGTTCAGTTGATAGTGAACCTGCCTGCTGATACGAGCATCGCGGGTTCGAATTCTGCAATTTTACGGTGAATAGGTAGATTTATATCCGAGTCATGGGTGTTTGTATCTAGTATTCTATATCGTTCTCTAATCATCGAAATACAAGTCCTTGCTGGTACTTTAAATGGGACTTGGTAATCTGTGTGTCTGAATAAATTTTCATGGTGTTGTATAATACTTAAGAATGATCCAATTGCTACAACTATTACTACCATAGACTTAAACTCTAGCGATAGACTTGCCCTTCCATAGAAGCAACATGTTCCACTTGAATGAGGTGTACGCACCTGATTCATGTTCCCGAGTTCACTTCGTCACTATGGCAATGACAGACCGCAATGTGTCATTTTGTGTTGTTATGTGTGACATGTTGTTTGTTTGAACGAGCTTGTCTATCGCTAGAGTATATGTCTATGATTACTACTATCAACAACTTTCCTTAATCACAGTATACGTAACAGAATGCATGTCAAAACTATCTTTTAAAACTTTCAGCGCGAAAAAACCTTTTTTCACCTAAAACAGCATGCCAACTGAAACGAACAGAGCAGAAAAAATGCACTGAAATCCCGGAAACGTTGAAAAAATTCCTAAAATATAGTGAGGGCAGCAGAGCGCGGCACTAACAAAATATGCTGGAACACTCAAGCCGGATGGACAAAATGTGGAGTTAAAATATTGTTTCCACACACGTTTTTGTGTACAATTTATGGGATCACTGTTATAATTTTGTTGGCAAAAACATTATCACAGGATTGACGCCAAGAAGAGTCAAACGGACGGGACACTTCTATACCTTTTCTCTAAGTGATACAGGGTGTGAATTGACGTTAAATAAGTGTGCTTCAGGCTCCTATGTTGAATAAATTATTTTGAATTGAATTGTTAGGGAATTACTTTAAGGGGTGATTGGACCCATGATACTGAACAACTTTGGCTAAGAAACCTGCAGGAAATTCGGAAAAAACCCTATACGATATGATTGCATTTAGTATGGGAAGTCAACATTTTTATTTTGAGTATTTCCTATAGGTTTCTTAGGGAAAGTTGTTCAGTATTATGGGTACAATCACCCCTTAAAGTTATGCAACGGTTTACCCTAACACGCTTCTAGTCCTAGAACCGTACTTGGATACTCAAAACTCCCATTTTGGTATCTTCTTGTTGTTGTTGAGATATGCACTTAGTTCCGCGGAACTATTGGGAAATAGTCTCACTAGTTCTGCGACGAAACTTCCACGAGATACGAAACTACTGGAAATAAACGAAACACTACAATTGATGTTCATATCCAACCTCCCACGCAGGGTGTTAAACCAGAAGGCGTAGCATGTTGCACGTGATTACGGCTATATCATATATATCACGCTGCCATGCTAGCCATGCAGGAAGTCATTTAGTGATCAGACCTTTATGTTGTGGAATTTTTATGGAAGTTGGTATTTGCTTCAGGGCTCGTTTTTGCGAAATATTCTGGTATAATGCCTACAGTCATTGAGACATCCTAGATTTCAAGAGAAAAGGAAAACATTACTTTTTTGTTCCATATTTTTTGTGTTGTGGTGGTTGTGGCCTGCTTGTAAATTATAAATCAAATAAGGTATGTAGGTATGTCAAACTTCTATACATTTTTATCTTCTTTTAAAGGTTATCTACTTTCAACGGAACTCAACATTCAACGGAACCCTCGATGCCAAACACATACGGCCCATGGAAAAAATAACTCAGTTTAATTTCCCTAAAAGCTTCACTGTTCTGACCATCGCTCCCCCAAATTCCCTTTCATTTGTCTACAGGGCGTGTTGATAAGATAATACCCCTCTTTCTTGTCTGACCTAATTGAGAGCTATTCTAAGCTTTTGTTGTTTTATAACAAAGTATAAGCGACGAAGCGTAAAAAGCCTGATAACAATAGTTTAGGATCCTAGAAATACTTTCTTTACCCAGACGCTACGTAGCTTGTGTCATAAAACAAAACAATACCATTGAAAAGCTCTGAATGAGGTCAGAAAACAAAGAATAGAAGCGTAGAAGCCAGCCTCGAGAGACTAATTGAATAAACGATAAGTTCAGCGCATCCAGCACGGCTAGCATGCCACCCACGACAAAGCGTTTAAACGAGAAAAACGTCATGCGCGCTCTTTTTGGCGTACGTAAAATAATATAAAGATGGAGGCACGTCTCGATTTTTGTCGTTTTCTCGGCGGTGGCATGCTAGAGGCTCTGGAGGATCAGCAAGCACCTAACTAGTCTGATTTCATCACCACGATGGCCAG
Organism: Agonopterix heracliana; assembly: GCA_963693445.1. Taxonomy (NCBI): domain Eukaryota; kingdom Metazoa; phylum Arthropoda; class Insecta; order Lepidoptera; family Depressariidae; genus Agonopterix; species Agonopterix heracliana. Next base: position 13,176,511 of record OY856324.1, read on the forward strand.
GCAGACAATGACATCGTCGACTTGACAGGAGAAGACCAGTGATTCCTCGCCACCCCAGGGGTGCGATTTTTGAATCTCATTCGCTGAGCTCGGCAGTTGAAAATTTCAAAATTACTATAGAGATATGCATCTTCCCACTGCTGATTTAACTTTCAAAAATCATACTTCAGGAGTGCAGTTTTTGAAAGTCAAATCAACAGTAGGAAGATGCACATCTCCATAGTAATTGTGACATTTTCAACTGCTGAGCTCACCGAATGAGTTTCAAAAATGGCACTCCAGTTGTGAACACGGATATTTGCTTTATAAAATATCAAGAAGTTGTGTGCTGCTAGTTATGTAGGTACTGCTGGTAATTCATAAAAAAAATACGAAATATTTAAACAGACTTCAAAACTATAAAAGTCGTCCTTTTATACTAAGAGTCAACCCATCAAACCGAACAACTTTTACTATTGGGAACAAACCGATCATATGAAACCAAAACTGCTGCTTCATACAGTTTTTTTTTTTTTTTTTTTAATCTTTATTGAAGAGCTTGGCCTGAGGCCATGTCGCTCTGTGGGATTTTCTGTTGGGTAAGTTCACTTATTATTATTACAATATTAATTTTAAAAAAAACAGTAAATACCGAATGAAGAAATAGAAAAATAAATAACTACAAATTGAGTCAAGTAAAAATTGCAGCTTAGTGCGTTCACATACGATGACTTACTGACGCAGCGGCAGATGTCAGTCCATAGAACCACACCCGGTGCGTCAATGCGTCACCGTGTGTGCTTCTACGTGCGGTTTCATACAACTCCATGCTTCACAAATGACGGACTGACGTCTGCCGCTCCGTCAATGCGTCACCGTGTGTGAACGCGCTTAAGAATGAAATTCTCCCCTGATGAAACGATGACAAAGGCATCGAGAATTGAATACGTTACACATAAAATGTATATTATTCACACATACCTTAAAGACTACGAGATTGTGTATGTAAGTGTAATTCAATTTAACCCTAAAGAACTATTTAACCTCCTGAACCTAAATAACAACGGTTCGTAAATGTACGATTACATCACATTAAATACCAGTTTGAATCGACTCGGCGATGTAACACGACAAAGATAAGCATCACACTAACGTCGACTTACTCCTGCCTTTATTGCGCCTTATTGGGATGTGGTTTGATTTATAGGCGACAGGGTTTTATACAACTTATGATAAACTAGCTTTTACGCTCTAGCTGCAGTGCGTGGTCTAAGACAACGAAATGAAACACAGTTTATAAGTTAAGCAATAAAAAGAGTTAAACGTGGTGACAGGTAGAGCTAATTCTCTCGGTGTACTATACAGGATGTTTCATAAGTAACAATAAATTTTTAAAACTCTTAAGGGGGTTGTTTAGACCGTCAAACTGAACAACTTTCTCTATGGGACCAACATCGAAATCGCGAAATAAAATATTTTATATCCCATACATATTTTAGCTCTATTCGATTTGTAGAGTATAGAACATAATTAATTTTTTCGCGATTTCGATATTGGTCCCATAGTGAAAGTTGTTCAGTTTGATGGTCTACACCACCCCCTTAAAGGTTTATATGTATTTTTGTAACACCTTGTAGAAGCAAACCTGAATTCGTAAAACACAATCGACTGTCTCATACATTTGAGTCGTAGTAATTGCAGTTAGTATGGAACAGTAGATTTTTTTTTGCGATTTCAGGTTTGGTCCCATAATAAAAGTTGTTCAATTTGATGGTCTGACCCACCCCTGGAAGTTACGGAACAATAAAAAATCTTCCGGTATATTCCTTGACCTAATTATTTTAGTACGGTGGTTTTGCCAGGTTATACGTGGTTTTGGCGTTCTTAAAATAAAAGTGGCGCCCTCATTTTTTTTTCAAACACTTTTTTGCTAACAGCGCTCCGCAAGCTGTCAATAAACAATGTTGTCATTGTAAAGTGTATCTACAGAGCAGGACCTTCAGCCTATATTTGAATGTTCATTCTTTTACCGTGCGAAACCGCTGATCACCGGTGTCGTGTAAATCAGCTATGACCTTTTATTACACAAACATGTAATTCCATTAAACACCTGCTCATCTCTTAACCCTTGCACCATCCATTGTATTGGCTCTGTTTCGGTGATTTATGCCGTTCCCTGGTAATGAGACGTCCGACAAATGCTGAATTATAGCCCTTATGGGCCACTAATAACGAAACGAAACGGTAAAGTTGTTCTGGCCATTACTCCACCGTGTCCGGCACTGAGATATTGCCGGACAATAAAGTTCGTTTACATTGTGGATTAGTTGAATTTAACTTTCTGTTAATTAAGAGTTATGGTTGATTTTTCATTGGGTAATTTCACTTTACCTACTCTTATACAAGGTGTTACAAAATTACAAATAAACATTTAAGGTGGTGGTTTAAACCATCAAACTCAACAACTTTCACTATGGGACCAATATCAAAATCGCGAAAAAATATATTATGTTCTATACTCTACAAATCGACTCGAGCTAAAATATGTATGGGAATCAGATTTTTTTTTCGCGATTTCGATGTTGGTCCCATAGAAAAAGTTGTTCAGTTTGACGGTCTAAACAACCCCCTTAAGAGTTTTAAAAATTTATTCTTACTTATGTAACACCCTGTATAGGTATTATAATACAGGGTTTTTCTCAATATGCTGAAGATTTTTTTAAGGAATAATGAGACCATCAAACTGAACAACTTTCACTATGGAAGTTTCTAAACAGCATAATCCTACTCGACCCAAATGTATATAACAGCAGTTTTTTTTGGCAATTTCGATGTTGGTCCCTCAGAGAAAGTTGTTCAGTTTGATGGTTTGATCATCCCATGAAAAAACGTTCAGTTTAATTAATAAGAAAGATCCTATAAAATTATGTGCGTTCACTTTTATGTAAGAAAGGCACATTTGCGAAGGGATTGTTTTTCCTGAATAGAGAAGATAAGAAGCATTTTCTTTGAATTGTTGCGAGTTCATATTAGTTATTCCTACTCCTCTTATCTTCTATGATTACATTTATTGTATGTTCGAAGATGGATTGAAGGCTTCCGCGCGATATTATCGACAGCGATATCGCGACACCTTACACACTGCAGCGATTCCGCGATTCGCGTCACGCATGCGCCCTTCACTGAATGTAGTAGAAAGAGATTGCGTCAGGTTGCGATAATATGGCGGCAGTGTGTGGGATCGAGCGCGTCCCCATACAAAATGTACTGAGAACAGTTATCGCAAAATCGCAGCGATAATATCGCTCGATAATATCGCTGCAATGAGCGAAGGCCTTGAAGTCATCTCCCGGGCTAGCTGGACTTCATCAACACTCGACATGTCTAGTGTTGTAAATGATCGCCGCTGTTGATCTTGGTTTCCAGGAGTTATAGTGGTTGATCATACTTGATGAACAACTTTTATAGGACCAGTATCGAAATCACGAAAAAAATAACATTTTCGCGGTTTCAACTTTGGTCCCATAGAGAAAGTTGTTCAGTTTGACGGTCTGACCATCCCCTTAAAAAGCCTTCAGCATAATATTTGAAGTACTTAAGACTTTTTATTCTCATGCAAAATGATAGTGTATTAATTCTGAAGTAAAACTGAATTTTCCAAGCATACGAGTATACAAGGAATAAGCTATTTGTCGAAGTAATCCAAAACAAATGAATGCACCGATGAGTTTATACAAATTACTTGCATTTATTCGCACTGTGTTAATACTTGCTCAGCGCTGGATGTATTTTGAAAGCTTTAAAGGCTATTGATTGAAATGCTGAATTGCTGACCTGGATCGCGACTGATCAAATTAGGCCATACGTTCCAATGTAACTTTCAATATTTACAATTTTCTGATGATATCTTCTGATATATTTGAGCTACGAACTTTTATAGTCTAGGTATAAGTCGGTTTAAAGCTACAATCTATAAGTCAGTTTTGAAGATACAGCAGGTCAAAGGTCGGACCTTTAAACGGCTCTATATCCTAAACAGATTGACAGACCATGCCAGTTTTTCTACTGTTCGCATAGCTAATATTGCATATCACAATAATACCTGCATATTAATGTTCACCGTTTCCTCTACCCTAAGGTTTTCTGGAAGAAATCGCTTCTTAGCGATAAAAGCGCCTTATTTTGTGCCTCTTCTTTTATTTTTCTCTGTATTTTACTGTTTATATTTTGGTGTAAAATAATAAATATTTGATTGGTTGATAATGCATATTCATTTTTTGCAACCATAACTGACCTTTGAACGGCTGTAACTCCTAAACCGACTGGAGTTATGCAGGCAGACCTGGTCCATCCCCATTACAGAGATGCTCCACACCCTATGAATACTAAATCAGCCTACCTGTTAGGTAAACTATACAAGGTGTTACAAAAATACAAATAAACCTTTAAGAGGGTGGTGAAAACTGAACAACTTTCACTATGGGACCAATATCGAAAAAACAACCCCCTTAAGAGTTTTAAATATTTATTGCTACTTATGAAACCTGCATAGGGTATATGGTTTTTTCTTCTCTTTATTGTACCTTAAACAGTTTTTAAAACGTGTTATCATGTAATTGGCGCTGTACATTTAAATGTTGTTGTATTCGAAATTAAGTATTTTGCTGTTTGATAACCAATAAAGATAAATTAAATTAAAATTAAATATCTTAATATGCTGCCACTTTTTTAAAAGCATGATCAGTCGTCGGTTCACCTTGTGGGATCTACCCATGCTGCGCTACTTAATCAAATGTGAATATATGACTCCATTGCATTTTATTTCTTTATATCTTTGTCTCCCCTCGAGGTACATAGTCGTGAGCATATATGTACAACATATTATACCTGATAAAGATTAAGCTCTCTTACTTGAATATTCGAAAGGAGAAACTGACTTGAAAAGGCTCTTTCACGCCGAGAAGTCGCACACTATAGTCGATGGGGACCCAATCCAATTTACTTGAGTTATCAGTACATTACCTTGTGTACATTATGTGGAAAAGACATCAGTTTCTTGCAAATTTAAGCTTTATCACAACGGAGTAAGGTGCATTTGCATATACTTGCATTCGTTACAACGATGAAGGAAAATTGATTTCTAATGGAGGTAGAGGATGTTAAGTGCTATTTTCTTTTACAAAAAAATGGTATGCAACTTTTCCTTCGTCTCCTCGAAAATACTCAAAGAAATGTTTTCCAGGTGCAAGTATACATGTATAAACTCACGACTATTATCCCACGCTGGGTCATTAGAAGCTTTGCTACCAAATATCTTTTTCAACAACTATCATTTTGCTCAATATGCAAGAGAGCAAAGTCTTGCTACAACTCTACGCTTGCAATGTCTTGTGCAAAATTGTTTTAATCTTTATTCTTATATCGTTGGATTCACACAGATTTTTTCGAACTCCCGTATATGTATAAATTATTGACTTCTAAAAGAAATCTCAATCTCGGCCATTGACTTAAATCCCTGTTTCAGAAACAAAAGAGTCTACCATTATAAATAAGCAAAAAGTTAAATCCAGGGCAAAGCTCAAATGCGCCATGGACCTTGTTTCGAAAAGTTACAGAGTCACTTCTCGTCATAGATAAAAGTTGACAGAAGTGTCCTTGAGATAAGGCTGGGGTCGTGATGTGGCATAAACAGTAAGCTACTAGCGTTCCTTATCTAGATTAAAGTAAAACGTGGGTTTCAAGAGGTTCTTTTATTTGTGAAACACTTCTTTTATTTGTATTTTCACTTTGCGATCCAAGATTTAGTTGGGAATTCTTGTTATCTAAGACTTTTAGCTGAGGTCATGACTTGTATAGTGAAAAGTGATGTCGATTGCTCCGCCGATAAGAGCGATATAGCTCTTAAATATAAGAAGTTTATTATTCTAGCAGGCAAATAATAAATAGAGTGTCTGTCTAACATACAAAACCTTTAAGCGTCGATTTTTTCAGACATTTCGCATCTTCTTCTTTTCGTATAAGCTATATCGCATGACAATCACTCAGCAATGTTCGTATCGAGGCTGACTGCCCAGGGTGCGTCAGACAAACTCAGGTTTCGTCACTTGGGGAGGAGGCTCCTTCATTGCATACATCTTGCAAACGATGTCCATACAAGTTATCGAGTTTGGCTTTTAAGGGGCTACCTCCTGGTTTTACCATGAAATTGAGTAACTTTATTGCACTTTTTGAGCTGAAAAATAAACTGAACCATCTACACGATATGAGAAGTGATGTGGTCTTTCTAGAAATCTATTTCAATGAATAAAACCGAAGCAAAGGGAATCTAAGGTCACCCCTTTTTTTTAGGTTGCAACCGTTTTACTCTTCAATCGGAAGAAAATGAAAATTTACATTGTTGTTCACAACACAATTTAGAATGATTTGGTTTTCTTACATTTTCGAAATTAATAAAAAAATAATCTAATTTTTCAAGGAAAACGGCTAAATTCTGACCGGAGCCACGCGCTCGTTTGCATCGATTGGTATGGAGAGTCGTGGTCCCGGGATGATACGCCTTAAACAGATCTTTTGTTTATTTTAGCAGCATAAGCATATGCTCACGACTATATTCCCCGAGGAGGTAGTCAGAGATATTCTGAAACCTCAGAACATCCACGTTTCACCAGTAGTACCTACCGAAACAGTGTGACGGGGGGTGAGCCCGTCGCCGTCGTCGTCGTTTGTTTATTTTATTTTTGTCAATTCTCTGTTTCCGCTCATCGCTTGGACTATACAGCGCGACTTCCTTGCTTCTAATGAATACAATCTTAATCACGCCGGCCTTTTCAAGCTAAATATTTAATCAGGGTTGTAGGTGCTGCTTTAATGGCTTAATTGTTAAAATACTACCTTTTAATAAGTCGCTTATTCCTTTTTGAAGTTAATCTGGTCCATTATTTATTTTTAACAAAAAACTTTCTTGAAATAAGTTAATGTTTTGGGAACTTATTTCCGAATTCATAAAAGGCGAGCGTTTTCTAGATTTACACCACGGATTATGCATAATTATTATCTTTTATTTTATGTATGGCTTTTTATTTTCAACCTAGTATACAGTCAGCAGCAGAAATATGTATGTATTAAACTGAAACACTTTCAATATGGCACCAACAATAGATATGGCGAATAAAAATTTGGTTGTTCCAAAAAAAAATCATTGATAATCGATCCAAATGTAGAGTTTTTTTATTATAAGTATACAGGATGTAAGGAAAAGTATCATTAATCTTTAAACCACATACTCTACCCATCAAACTGAACAACTTTTACTATGAGAGCAATCAGCAAACCGAACAGAGCAAAAAAATCAGCTGTTGCATACATTTGAGTCTAGTAGGTATTGGGTTTAGTATGAGGCAGTAATTTTTTTTTGCTCTGATCGGTTTGCTCCCATAGTAAAAAGTCAGTTTGATGGGTAGAGTACTTATGTGGTTTAAAGGTTAATGATACTTTTCCTTACACCCTGTATAGCAAGGTATCTTGTAGACATCAATCAATAACATATTAAGGCCGGATTTGACCAAACTTTGATTTATCCAGTAGAACGAATAACACCTAAAGAAAGAGGTCATTGTATCCGTACTTATTGCAATGTGAGGTTATACATTGTTAATTTTTTAGGTTTATATACGTCACATATTGTAATCAAATCACATGACAATGACGGACTTAATCTAAGAATAAAAGTTACTCGCATTTGGTCGAATCCGGCCTAAGTAACTTATTTTAATAACATGTGGTTTAATACTCATTAACAAAACTGATTAAAAAGAAACAAAATCCGTAACAATCTCACCGAATCCCTTGTTAGGCCCAATTTCACCAAAGTCGTATAAGTCTTAGTCTAAGGATAAACCCTTAACTTGCACTCAGATAACCAAATTTTCATTTCACCAACAAGAATAACGAAGATATACGAGTATAGTTTTAATACCGCCAATTTCGGCGGTAAAAGGATATATTCCTCTGGTAAAAATGGCGCCGAACGTTGATGTCAGCTGAGAGAGCATTGTGTACCGTACCAGATGTGCACCAGATGTGCAACAGAGTGACCGACGTCCTCTGTACCTGCAAACGTGGTTGCTTAGAATTTTAGATAACTAATTAGAAAAGGTCCTTTCTTGGCAGTTTTGTTTTATCTCTCTAGAGAAATGCAGCGTTTGATAAGAATGGTATCGGACAGTGAAAGCGATAGTGAAGATGATTATTATATTAGGTATATCAAGGCGTCCAAGGTGGTTAAGAGAAAGAAATGAGCATTTTAACATCTATGACGAAAAGGATTTCATGATAAGATTTCGTTTATCTAAAGCAGCAGCCTAAATTTTATTATTAAAAATTGAACATCAATTGGAATTTATATCCGAGAGGTGTGTTAGAGTGTGTGAGAGGTGTGTGAGAGGTGTGTGAGAGGTGAGTTTCTGTTAGTATGAAACAATATGTAGGTACCTATATGATTGTGTAATATGTATGACAGGAGGTCTGGTTATCGGTTCGTGGACCTATATCTATCTACTATTTGAGTAATTTCAATAGGTTGAACGTGCCTAGGTCAAAAAATTTTTTGGTCAAAAGATTTAAGTACTTATTTATATCTCCGTTTTTTGAAGACCTATCAAGTGATTCGAGTCCCGCCATGTGTACGCTAGCTATCTTCTAGCTACATACATACACTTGATTTTTATAGTTTCTGTGCATCGTGCCATATGAAAAACCAGTAAAAATCACAAGCAACCGAGAAACACAACTCTCTACAACAACACCGTTACCAAAACAAACACTAACAAACACGTTTGACACATTTTGAATGTTACGTATAACACGACGTAATTAAATATACCCTGCTACGCTCTGTTAGTGTACAGATAAAATGACGTATTCATTTTGACTGCATTCTCATTCATTCCATATTCATTCGTTCATTTGACTCGCCACAGATAACCAAAAAAACTTTACCAAAGTAAAGTTATCTTATGCCACTGTGTGCAGTGGTGAAACGTAATAGGAGTTATCAGAGAATAAATGTATAGTATAATTTTTTATATGGTATAGCTTTTCTCGGATAACGGCCCCGTTGGTGAAATCGGGTCTTAGTAATAAGAATATTAAACCTAAATGAAGCCATACATATTAGATGCAGGGTTATCCTCCTCAAACATTAATATGTACCATAAAGATCTGAACATATCGGCACGTAAGGCAAGGTCCTCTCTGGGGATTATACTACCTAAAACAATAGGCTTAGCTAACAATGGATAATTGGAATATTCCACGCGGATAGCTGTTAAAGTGTGTTATTGTTGAGATGGTAAATCTTACGTATACTACATTAATAATAATTTCAGATTCCTTCTTGATTATGCTGACACTTTTTAAGGGAATGATCAGAACGTCAAACTGACCAACTTTCTCTATGGCACCAACATCGAAATCGCGAAAAAAACCTGCAGCCAAATGTATAAGACAGCTAAATGTATAAGACAGCTGATTAAATCCCACCTATCCCCCCCCCCCCCCTGGATACATACTTGGGAGATACGCATCTTTCTACTGCTGATTTGACTCTCAAAAATCATGCTTCAGGAGTGAGATTTTTTAAAATCAAATCAGCAGTAGAAAGATGCGTATCTCCATAGTAATTTTGAAATTTTCAACTGCTGAGCTCACTGAATGAGATTCAAAAATCGGTGTCCAGGTCAGAGGCCTATTGGCGGCTTGAAAATTCTCTGACAGCATGTTGACCACTAACTTGCCCCTACCAACCCGCACTGGGCCGGCGTGGTGGAGTATGGCCCACTCCCTCTCACCCTTATTCGTGAGAGGAGGCGTTTGCCCTGGACTATAACTTACTTTATTAGACCATCAAACTGAACAACTTTCACTATGGAGCCAACACACACACATTAATTTACATTTTCTCTACATGCTTATCAACTTTTGCTGTTTACCATTTACAACACCGCAACCAAAAGTTTTACCCTCTAACTAACTAATACAAAAACCTAAGCCTCGGCTGACTACACAAACAGCTACCCTTAAGAACCACCCCCGCCCTCATTAAGGCGCCACTTGCTCTCATCTTATCTAGAGCCTGTTGGCCATGACACACTGACTTGCATTTCTTTATTAAACTCGCCATTTCTGTCAGACACCTTTGAACAATCGCTCTGGAAGTTTTATTAGAAATACATTCTTATGGTTTTGCTTTTAATAACCGTACCAGCGCGCATGTACACGAGTACAAAAATTGGCGCGCGGGATGCGAGAGGCGCGTAGGATGTGTGTGAGAGTCGGGGGCGGAGGTCACTGATGCCAAAAAATAGACGCGTGCTCTATTCCATGCTAGCGCTGGCATGCGGCGATAAACTGGCGTGGAAAGTGTTTATACGGTGTTTTTTTCCTTATTAACCCAGCGTTAATCCCAGTACTTGCCAACCTACGTTCCGGGTTCAAAATACAAGTTATGGCCAAAATGAAATTTTCAAACTACAATTTAATTTAAAAATAGTACGCAACGTGTAAAGGCAGGTTGTCATCATCAGGCGTGCAAAATAATCATCATCTGAACCTGCCTTTATACTGGGTTTAGCCTTGATTTACTGTATCTATAACACACAAGGACCAGTAGCTCCAAAACGAATTTCCCAGTGTATATCGAAGGCTTTTATGATTTTCAAATTCAATTCATTCTAATGGAATGTATTGGAAACTGTTTAATCAAATTTTGATAACACTTTTCCATCGATACGTTCTTTCTTTTATCAAATGAGGCATTGGTGTCCTCTATACAGGTATACAGGGTGAACAATTTTCACTATGGGATCAAATACTTGGCCCAAATGTAAGGAATAACAGATTCTTTTTTCACGATTTCAACGGTGGTTCCACAGCAAAAGTTGTTAAATTTGATAGACGCACCCCTTTAAGTATATAACGCATTTAACTTTACACCCTGTATAAGTGTCAGGAATACTTAAGGTCGCCTCTAGGGTTGATACGTTGACACAATACGGTATATTTATTTACCAAAAAATATATGTTTTGTTTTTTCTTCTCAGTAAAATGAACGTGTGAGCTAAATACCAACATGGTATAGCCAGAAAGGTTGACAAATGATTAAAATCATACTTTTAAAACTATGCTAAGACGAAAATAAAATTACTTCAAGCACAGAAATTAAAGCGTTCCAACTTCAGCTAAAGAATATTAAATACCTTTCACATTGTTCAACTGCTATCCCCGTACGAACGACAAGTTTATTAAAATTGTTTTCAATTACCTCCCCACCAGTATTACATTCCGCCTCTTTGTTCCCGGAATGATCGTCATGTCCCCGTATGAAAGTATTCGAGTGAAAGAATAATCTTTTTTTTATTAGCACCCTAAAAGTTTCAGAGCCTTGCTTCCTAAAAGTTTGGGAATTTTGTTAGTAGTTAAGATAATAACGTAAGTAAATAATGTATAGGTGAGAGTATACTTCTTGGTATAAAAGCACATTAGTAACTACCTTAAAGTGAGAAACTTAGATAAACAATCGTGCTAGTTGACACTGGTCGAGTGTATGAGAAAGAAAGAAAGAAAGACAATATTTTTCTTAGCATACACAACAAAACACACTGATTAATTGCATGGAAAAACTAAACTGAAATACACAATTAAAAAATGACATAATTAAGACCAGTGTGTGCCGCAGCAGCAAACAGGGTTACAGCTCAGCATGAAGGAATGCGATTTTTTAACATCACAAGTTGAAAGCAGCAGTAGAAAATGTCAAAATTACTATATTATGCATCTTTCTACTGCTGAGTTGATCGTATGATGTTCAAAAATCGCACTTCTGGGCTCAAACGAGCTCAGTGCAGATTTTCTGTCATCACATGATAATTTCGTGCGTTCCTAAAAACGATGACTCTGTGATGCAAGGCCAGCTGTGCGATTTTCGGAAATCATACGAGCGGTTCGGCAGTAGAAAGATGCATAATCTCCGTAGTAAAGGCCTCCGCTCATTGCAGCGATTTTATTGAGCGATAACATCGCTGCGATTTTGCGATAATTGTTCTCAGTATATTTTGTATGGGGACGCGCTTGATCCCACACACTGCCGCGATATTATCGCAACTCTTTCGACTGCATTCAGTGGTGGGGCGCATGCGTGACGCGAATCGCGGAATCGCTGCAGTGTGTAAGGTGTCGCGATATCGCTGTCGATAATATCGCTCGATAAAATCGCTCGATAATATCGCTGCAATGTGCGGAGGCCTTAATTCTGACATTTTGTACCGCCGAACCGCTTGTATGATTTTCAAAAATCGCACTGCAGCACACACAATGATCACGTGACGCGATCGCCCAAGGGCTTCCATAGATTATCCACAAGCTCGCGCTTGTGGAAGCTTCGTTGCATCGAAGCTTCGTTGCAAGCTTCGTTGCGTCGAAGCTTCGTTGCAAGCTTCGTTGTGTCGAAGCTTTCTCTCTGTGGGGTATTCTGCCCAATGCGGATTGGTGAACATAGGAACGCATCAGAATTTCTTCTTCAGCGTATGCAGGTTTCCTCACGATGTTTTCCTTCATCGTTTGAAAGCAATCGGTATTACGTACATAAATTAGAAACACTTATTGTTCTATGGTATGTTGTCCGTGCATAACATACATACGTGTGGAGCTCCTTGATCGCATGTCGGCAGTGGGACGTTTATAGGCTGATGATGATTATGATAATCTCACAAATATTATAAATGCGAAAGTTTGTGACGATGTTTAGATGTTTGGATGTTTGTGACGCAATCACGCAAAAACGGCTGAACGGATTTGGATGAAATTTGGCACACAGATAGAATATGTTCTGGATTAACACATAGGGTACTTTTTTAAGGTCCACGCAGACGGAGTCGCGGGCAACAGCTAGTGGTAATATATTTATGAAATTACAAATTCACAGATAAAACATGATCAGCATCAGAACGATGCGATGGAGCGTTCAAGATAATAAACTTCCCATCAGAATTTCTTCTCCAGTATGTATTAGGTTTCTCAAGATGTTTCCTTCACCGTTTAAGAGCAGTCGGTAAGTTCTAACACTTGGAGTACCAAACTATTTTAATTGCCATCTTATCTTAAATCAGCATTAAAGAACAAAGTCGCAGTGACCTTTGATACTCCAAAACCCTGATTCGGCATTTTGTGAATCAATTAGGTGCGGATTACATCGGCCCTCTGCGGCTCCCTCATCAAAACTTTGCTCTGCGACCTTTATAATGACCTACGTAATGGACGTACACAAGTTTTAAGAGTCATCATGTTAATCCTATATTTACTTATGTAACACGAGGGTTGAGGAGCGAGGCGAGGGGGTATGCCACTCAAAAAAAAGATTACCTAGTACAGCACACATTCTTGAGATCGGGATAGAGCGTTACACGTATATTGTGTTGTTATTAAATTAAGTATGTTTAGGTCAATATATGGAAGATAAAGAGTGTTAACTGACTTTTAATTAATATCACCTACGAGCAACTTTTATACTTAGATGACAACCCGGTTAATGGGATGGTTACTACCTCGGATAGATTGCCTAACCAGAGGTCGTGGTTCGAATCCCGGTTCAGTCAACTTAAAGTTGTTATGTTATGTTAGTTTCTGTGTTGTCTGGTTTCCGATAATCCCTTAGCTTTCTTCAATGGCCAAAAATGTATCCTATGTTAGCATTTGGCCGCGACTTCGTCCGCGTAAAATACGAATACATATTTTTTTAAATTTCTTAGTGCACCCCTCTATATCCTCCGTAGAATGTTCATGTTTCTTTCTACAGCTGTTTAGGCTGGCGTTGTCAGTCAGTCACAGAACTGTTTTATAGCTTGGCCATAAAAAAAGATTTATAAAATTGAGGACACAATTATTTTTTTGCAGGAACGTAAAAATCATGAAATCGTCCATGATTTTGACTTTGCTTTTGCTTCGATTCTTATTATTTTTATTTTGTTACGCAAAAGTTTGTTCCTGATATCACTTCTGTCACTATTTTCTACTCTTTCTGGCCATAAGCTGTATAAGGGTTGAACTACACCACACAGCACAGCATCGCATTTTTTTGTCGCTCCATCCTTTTCTGTCACTCAGGAACGTCATTTGCAAGAGCATATAAGATAGACATGTGGTGTAGTTCAACCCTAAGACATTTCAGTCAGCTAACGTTTGAATCTATTTCCTGTTCCAAAAAGAGAAGTTCCATTTTCGCCTTAACTTCGTCACGTCACGTACTACGCAAGTAGGGTAACCTACGTAAACTAGTTACTGCTAAACTTTAGCTATATATCGCTCGCTAGTAATAGCTTAGCTTAATAATGTAGACAGGTGCCTTTTGTGGCAGTTAGTACCTAACTTTTACACTAGATTTTATGCTGTAACGTCATAGCTGTTTACTATTTTCTTTTGTCGTAGCCATTGCTGTGGTTTCTATACTTAGGATAGACTGTCCCATTTTTATATGTGAACAACATTTAAGACTTATAAAAGATAAAGTTTATTATTGGAATGGAACTGGAACAGGCTAGCACACTACCAGACACAGGACATTGGATTGTCGAGATTTTCTCAAAAAATCTTCAGGAAAAACAACTGGCTGGTAGGCTTCCTGAAGGAGCTGGGATGGAAAACGTCATACGCAAAATAGGTAGCTATATAGGGTCCTTCCTACGAATAAGAGAATGTATAGAAGTATAAATGAAGCTCAAAAAGTGGCACCAAAAAAATTGTAACGCGTTCTAAATTTGTTCTTTAAAAATTGTAACTCGCCGCCAAAACTCATACAAAATGTCATTTTTCATGGGGTGCCAAAAATGATTTCGATTTTGTTTGGAGTTATTCTTCCATATTTATTCTCTTATTCGTAGGTTCCTTCTTAATAAGTTGACACATTTTTAAGGGGATCAACAGATCGTCAAAACTGAACAACTATTTATGGCACCAACATCGGAGTAACGAAAAAAAATCAGCTTTTCTATACAAAAATGGAAACATACGTTTCGCTATTAGGTTGATTTGATCGTGTTTCATTTTCATGTGTAGGACATTTTGCTTAAGTGTCCTTGCGATACGAAAGGACCTACTCGAGCCAAATGTATAGGACAGCTTTTTTTTGTGATTTCAATGTTGATCCCATTGAGTCTGATCCTCCCCTTAAAAAAGTTTCAGCATATTAAGAGGGACCCTGTATAAGACGACCAGTTTCCAGAAGATAATTCGCTTGCTCAGCCAATATCAAAACCCCAAAGTAATTGTTTTTTTACGTCAAGCTAAGAATAAGGTAAGCAGTAAAAGTGAAAATAGTGAAAAAAAATCTTGGTATAGGGTCAAAATCGTTTATACCTTTACTTTTACTTAATCTTTTAAGTAAACATCAAATCTTTGTTTGAAGCTACCACCGACCGCTTCGGAACGCGTTGTCGCTGCGCTGTAGAGAAGATGCGGCCAGAAACTCTACAACCTACAACATAGTGTTTCATAATAGCTTTGTAGGTCAAATATTTTGATCGAAATGTAAAATATATACAGTTAGATACAGTGATTGCTCTAAACTCAATGAACCGTTGAAAACAAGAAGCGCAAAACGCTATGATGCCATTACACAAAATCTACACAATCGCAAAGATTTAAATCCTGATAAAAGAAGCCTTATTCAATGATCATCCTTGAGACCGTGACTGGATACAGAGATTTTAGATTATCCCATCACTTTGATCTACCCTGGAAGCATGGCCGTCGATTACTTTCAAGCTTATTTGGGCCTTGAGCCCGCTTTGATATTAGAACGAATAATTTCTCAAGGGAATTTCTTTTTGTCTGCACAAATTAATTTTGAGGGACATTGAAATATCTCGCGAGTGGATAAGCCGAATTAGAGTTCAGATTAAGAGACCGTGTAGTGGTTTAAAATTGCTTTTTATGCTAATTTTGGTTTTATTATCTATTAATATTAACCCCTCGGGAATTTAGTCGTGAGCATAAGCTTCACTTTTTAAGGGGATGATCAGACTGTCAAACTGAACAACTTTCTCTATGGCACCAACATCAAAACCGCGAAAACAAAATCTGCTGTTCCATACAAAACTGCAAACCTACTCGAGCCAAATGTATGGGACAGCTGTTTTTTTTTCGCGATTTCGATGTTGGTCCCGTAGAGAAAGTTGTTCAGTTTGATGGTCTGATCATCCTCTTAAAGAACTGTCAGCATATTAAGTTGGACCCTGTAATCTCTGAAAGCGTATTTACTTTGTTACATTTTACTTTTTAAACTGTCGAACCGATTTCATCGTTTGGTAAGGTAATCCTGTAATATTACTTATTATGAAAAAATTTAGAATGTAACCATAAATGCGTTACATATCAAACAGACATCAAACTGAACTAGGAGACCAAGATCGAAATAGTGAAAAAATATTGCTTGTTCCATAAAAAATGTCTATGGCTACTCTACCCATTTGCATGAAACAGCTGATTTTATTTTCGCGATTTCGATGTTGGTCAGTGAAAGCTGTTCAGTTTGATGGTCTGAAGCATATCTCAATTTATGTAACACATTTACGTTTACACCCTGTATACTAAAGGCTACTCTTGATCTCAAAGACGAACAGAACGAACGGGATAATTTGTGAATATCCAAAATACCGTTAAACACCTGGCAATATTACGAAAAGTATTATATAGGTACGTACTATTAAGGCTTCCGCTCATTGCAGCGATATTATCGAGCGATTTTATCGAGCGATATTATCGACAGCGATCGCGGCAGTGTGTGGGATCGAGCGCGTCCCCATACAAAATGTACTGAGAACAATTATCGCAAAATCGCAGCGATATTATCGCTCGATAATATCGCGGCAGTGTGTAGGATCGCGCGCGTCCCCATACAAAATGTACTGAGAACAATTATCGCAAAATCGCAGCGATAATATCGCTCGATATTATCGCTGCAACGAGCGGAGGCCTTTATTTATCTAATGATTTTTTTTTAATTTTGTCCGAGCAAAGATTAGTTTTGTAAACTAGGAATAGAAAACAAAACTGTAAACCTTTTGTAGGTCCTCAATAAGTTAGGAAACTCATCGACCCCTCTGGCCTCAATCGTCATAAATACCATAAAGAACTTTTTACTTTTTAAAAAAATAAACAAAGCTGCATTTTTAACTCATTTTGGCCAAAAGTGGCGTTTACGACCTTTGAGGCCAGAAGGGTCGAAATAGTTTTCTATTCTATTTTTAAGGTTATGGCATCCATCTTGGTGTAGATGATTTTGCCAATGTCGAGTTTTTGTAGCAAAAGTGCTTGACGTTGTACGGTTATATCTACGGGTTATATAGATATTTTGGTGACTTCAAGGGTTGTTCTTATAAAAGAACAATATCCTGAGCCACCACTGGAATTCCGCTGTAGGCCGGGGATGGGACAACCGACAAGCGACCGCCCAATAGCAGACCCACAACGCAACTCGAAATAGTTTTCAGGCGTTGCGTTCTTGTGTTAAACAAACATAAGCTGGCCGCGCGAAGATACACATTACTCTATCTTCGCACGGCCAGCTTATTTTGGTTTTGCGTAGCTTGATGTGTCGCCGTCTGTACAAGTACCTAGTGTAATATACTTTACTATTTGATCAAATTATGTTGTTAAGTCTACAAATTATCAGAACCACTAACCTTAGATATTGCAAAAGCAAACCAATTAGTACCCAAGCAAATTGCAACTCACACACGCTACGAATAGAGCTCTAACTCAATTCCGAGCATGGCATCAATAAATTTAACGGACAAAACTGGCATTAAATCGTCGACCGATACGAGCACTAAATGACTTTCATCGCCAGCACATTGCGCGCTCCCATTAGGTTTAGTTTGGCACCTCGTAAAATGAAAATGCTTACAATGGGTAGGTACTAAAGGAAAAAGTTAAGTAGTACGACTGCGACGTTCGCAGCTGCCTAAGAAACCAACGTACCTACTATACTTCATTCCAAATAAGGACGACGAGATTTCCCGATTCCTATTTGCCAATTAGGTATGATTGCCAAATATAATTTATTTATCATAAAAATGTACTATCCGACATAATCTTGGACGATACTAAAGCTGTTCTAAAAAAAGTGAGAGGAAGTGTTTCAAAGCTCTGTTTCTGTAATTAAAAATAGCCTTAAATTTTCGTTGCTACTTGGAATGGAGTAGCTACGTGGGCAAAGATAATGAAAGTGGCATCGAAATAACAAAAAAAATATAAGTTACGTAATGGAATCATAGGGCCGTATGATTAACTGTTTAAAACTAATTTTCCTGTTTGGAAACAATTTCTTTGGAGGTTTTATAGAAAACAAGAAAAGGGAACACATTTTTCTATTTATTTAAATTTTACAGAAAAGATCGAATATCTTCTGAATTTAAGTTAAACCTCATCATTTAATTTCCTAATATTTTAATAGGACTGGCAATTAGACCCGGAAAAAAATTAGAGATGGCATTAACATTTTAAAAAGAAAGAAAATTTTTGTTATTACTTACTTTACGGTTTTTTCAATATTTTTTTCTAACAATTTCGACCAGCACTAGCACAGCAGTTAACAATATTTTGTACAAGTAAGTTTCAATCTGTGGCATTAAAATCTCCTTGCAAAAAATGCTTCAAGGTAGGTATTATAGTACGAATAAGAAATTATTCGTGATAATAATGCGGTAAGTAGTAATTTAAAAATACCTCTATAGTTCTGTTAGTGTAGGAAAAACAATCAATCAAATCAGCGCTGGTACCTATAAGTATTAGGGCAAAGTAAAGTACATTATATGATAATGGTTTTTTTTTTTAACCTGTTTTGTCCCACTGCTGGGCAAAGGTCTCCCCTAAACTCTTCCACGTCTTTCTATTTGGTGCTACATCCCACCACTCATTGCATTAGGCAAGCTAATAATAATATTTAAAAATAAATGATCTCTTCTTCTATAATGATCGTGCCTTTCGTGGTTTGGAAACCACGTTTTCTTCCAATTTTTGCACAAAAATCATCTTTATTTGACAGGGACTCATCAGGATTAAGAGATAGGTAGGTACCTACCTATAAGAAGCCAAAACAAAGCCAAGCCAAGCCGAATGTGAGAATTAAAACATAGGCCCAAATACCTATTGTAGCATGAAAGCAAAAGCTATTTAGTGGTTTTGTATACCTTGGGTCTGTTCTGTCTGTAGTATTTTCTTTTTCGAATAAGTACCCTTTTTTCAATCCCAATGGTAAATCTAGCAAAACTCGAAACAAAAACTATCGAAAAATCCATTAAAAGATATTGTTTCAGAACCACCATAAAATATTGATTCACATTCTGTAGGTACCAACGTTTTTGCCTAAACTTTATAAATATTCAGTCCACGTGTACAAATGCGAGTATCCGATAAAATATGGATACATTTCACGGAGCACCATATTGTTTACGTGCCAAAATACAATATGATGACGCAATACCATCGGTGCGGCACTAACTTTTGAAATATGGAAGATCTAAACTTAAAACAATCGTAGAAATCTGACATTGTTTTCGCAAAATCTGCAGAAGTTATGACGATATGGACCGTGGCAGAATAGGTAAAAATATTAGACTGTCCGATTGTGAAAAACTTTTAAACTTTCATAATTCTCTATCTACGTCAAAGGCATTCTTTCTACATGAGATTAGAATTGACTACCTACACGAACGATTACATGAATTCTGCAGTAAAATATAAAAACACAAAATACTGAAAAAGCTGAATCTTATAAAAGCTTTCGAGATCTTAATTAATTCGAGCTGCACAGGTAACAAAATCTACATACATACGCTCACGACTATATTCCGCGAGGAAGTAGTCAGAGATATTCTGTAAACTCAAAACATTCACGTTTCACTATTAGTAAAGTCTATTCGTTTGAGGGTGGGTACTTTTGAATGTAAATTTTTTTAACCTACTTTTGTATCACTACTAGGGAAGTAAAATACTAGATTTAAGTATACCGTTACTTTTGTATTAATAATATATAATATAGTATACTTTATAACAAGTAATTTAGATTCGCAAACTTGTACCTTTAACACACCTAGTAGGGGACAACTGACTAGTCTTAATAACATCAGTTATTTAGTGTGATTTAGCCGGCACTATCAGTATCAGTAATACCCGGGTGTACAGAATAATGCGGTTGTCTGATGAGACCACCCGGGTGAATACTGATGAACGTTGATTTGAATTCTGACCCCGTTAGCCGGTTATTAATCAGTCGAGGTAATGCGAAAGCCTGTTGCATAATGGTTTGAACCTTTGTTCCGATTAGGTAACTGCTAGAAACATAGTCAGTTCACGGCGACAAGGATTTTAGCAAATTAATGTTTTAGTAGTCTAAAGCATTGGATTTATGGAGTAGCAAAGTCGAAGGCACCGATAAACATTTTCTGAATAGGAGATAAAAATATACAAAAGAACTTCGATAAAAAACAGCTTTTAGTGTAATTAAACCCGAGAAAAGCTTTTCCTTCACGGAAAAAATCCATCGGAATCCGTAGCAAAACCATAGGAAAATAAATTGCGGACGATTTTACGATAAAAAGCACGAAAAATAGTGGTAAGAGAAAGTGTTCAGGCTTAGTCTGATTTATATCCGGATCGCATCAGTCAAGCAATATCCGGCGAGATAGGACCGAGCGTACGAGCGGGCGCAGGTAGAGGAAATAAAATAATTTTTCATTTTCTCATCTAGCTACTTGATTAATTCTCATACGTTGCAATTTAATACAGGAAAATGTAGGCAATCCACATATTTTATTAAGTACGTTTTTGACAAACTCTTTTATAATATACTTTATCGAGGCTTACAACATTTTAATAATCGTTGCTGTAGTGTATATCAAAATGCCTATAATTGAACTTAGTATTTTCGATCCTCTTAGAAGGACCAGAAATATAATACAATAAATTCAAACTATCAAACTTTTTTTGCAATGAGTAGAACATAATAATTAATAATATAGGCAGAGACATTAGGTACTTAGCAAAGAAAATAATTATAAAAATTTCCGTTTACTCATATTAAAACTGTAACAGAATGCTGTTACATAACTGAATAGTATAATATTTAACAATTACAGCGCTAGGTAAGCAATAAATATTCGTGAAATTATAATTAGCCCCTAAAAACGTCGGAGTAGGTATCATAAATTGTTGACTTGTTATTCTAGCCGTGTCCCCAACGACTGCGCCTAGTGAATTTATTAAACAAGGTCACGCCTCTCTTTTATAGGGATAATAAAAAGTTAAACAACACGTCCATCTGACAGATGAGATCTCAAATAAGGATCTCGCGCTTCTAGGGAACGAAGCTGGTTCGAAAAATAATCTTGTCACAGATAATGCATGCATGCATGAATGAACAGCTCTGTTGTCGACGGAAGACAATGGGATCACACATACATAGAATTCACATGAGTCTTGGATTGCAAGAAGATTGCCTCGCCAAGTGAAGTAATGTAACTCTGGATAAATCCAGCGCACCCTGACTGAACAATTAACAAGACGCTAATGCTGATAAGCAAATCTCGTTGTCTGCGAGACGGCTCGATAGCTCAGTCGGTAGTGATCCTGCCTACAGTGCCAAGGGTAGCTGATTTGAATCCCGTAAGAGGCAAATATTTGTGTGATGAATATGAATGTTTGTTCCCGAGTGATGGATGATTGATTTACGTATTCTATATCGTTGTCTAGTCATCATAAGACAAGTCCAGGCTAGATTCTGGTACTTTAAATGTGACTAGATAATCTGTTTCACAATGTCCAAGAAATTTCTTTATTTATTTCTTAACCACGATAACAAGAAAATGGCAATGCCATCGACTCAAAAAATGAAGAAGAAGATCACTTTTAGTCTTATAAAATACACCCACGGAAATTAATACATACCTATTCTAAACAAGAAACCACACAGTTGCGCCGATGAGGAACTATTTTAGTAGGTACGTATCCCATAGTGTTAATACAGAATTACGTTGGCAGAAAGGTATACGGGTTCCAGAGTAGGTAGAGCTTAGCTTATGTTAGTTAGTAGAACCTGTCCAATAAATTTCGCGCTACAGGTAATAAATTCAGCAGAACCCTGCAGGTTCCGTAACTAAAATTCTGTGCTTAGCGCTCTCCAGACGGTGATGAAACCGCCGCTATCAATCTTCTGAAGTCATATTTACACAAACATAATTAGAGAAGTGCCAACAAAAAACAAAAAGAAGACATTTAATTTGCACGAAGCCCGCCGTGTTAGCGCTATCCCACAAGGCTCATTACAGAAAATTAGGTTAGAGAGACTGTAGAAAAATAATGGTGGGAACTCTTCATCGGCTGAATATTCAAGATGGCGGGCAACATAGGACGCCGTCGTAGGGATAATTAAAAATAATTATAAAACCCGGACAGCACTTTGCGATCGCGACCCTGCTAAATTATGAAATTTTACGCGTAGATTTCGATAGAAATCCACAGAGGAAATACCGATGGATGAATATTATTCAAATTCTCGTTTCGCCATGCGAGAGTAGTGACGTTCCCGCAAAATATTTCGACAAATGGAAATAATTTTGCGGAACTCGATAAAATTGCCGCGCTGACAAAAATAAAAATGTTCGTGTTCATCAATACACAATTTACTATTATGTACCGACTACCGACCAATAAATTTACTCATATAATAATTTTCCCTTTTTGGAGTGACCAAAAAATACCGTGTGAATTTGAATTTAGGTTTCCGCGTCGCGCTTAAATAAATTAGTGTCCGTGTCCATATTTATTCAAAGTCCGTACCTACTAAATTACTCATAAAAATTATTCTTTTAAAATTAAATAAATACCTACTTTTACTAAAACCACGGACTTTTTTTGCCACAGTCTTAAAAAGCTAAAAAAAACAGAATTAATGATCCTTTTTGTTTAAGTTTACTAAATTATAAAGCAGCTAGAGTGTGTTAGACACATCAAAAAGACTGAGTAATTTTTTTTAATGACTGTTTACTGTTATAGATTTTTATTCCGGCATTCGGGCATATTGGACCAAGAAGATTGGCTATATTATCCACATGAGGGCCCATCAACGCCAACAACAGAGTTGAAGCAGTCGCCGTGGCCGAAATCGGTCAGGAGCAATACATACACATTCCCAACTTCTGTTACACAATGCAAAAATTGATAACATGGTTTGGCATAAAACAATAATGAATGTTTGGCTTACCTTTTGTAGCACAACTTAAAAAATACCTTCCAGAACATTGATATCAAAGTGCAACATACCTGAAACAAACAACATCCTAATTCAGCAATTTATCCACAAATTGTTATTACCATATTGTTAGTGCTTAGAAATTTAACTCTGGCGTCCGGTCTAGTCCTGGCAATTATTATCGGAACGTCCGAAATGGTTATTGTTGGGAACCCTGAAATCCCGCGGGAACCGTTCTGTCGACCTGAAAATCCCGGGAATTTAGAGCATCGATAATCACTAGCCTTTTATTAACGACATTGTTTTGCGATGAAATGGTGCTTGATTTTATTTAAATTTCGAATACTTTTGTTCTTTGATCGTTATATCCTCTCTCTTCACGGTACAGTGACTTTGGAAGATTCGTATTCTGCTTGTGGCTCACAGTAGGTATCGAGGTTTCTGAAATAATTGAATTAATTATTTCTGGGGAATAAATATCATAGACAAAAATAAAAGTATTTTACTGTTTTTGCTTCTGCATCTGAAAGTAAGTAAGTTATAGCCTGTAGGATCCTATAATATGCAGGGCAACGGCCTCAATTGACGAATAAAGTTGATTGGGCCATACGCCGTCACGCGGGCCTAGTGAAAGTAAACCGCCCTCCATACAAACGATGTCTGGAGATATTTTCAATACTTACTTCTTTTGTCGTCTTATAGCTGCTAAGCTCAAAACAATGACATTCGCGCAGTGCTAACACTGTGGAATGCTATACGACTCTGACTCAAGGTGTGAGTCATGAGCACTGCGGCCCATATGTCGCTGACCTACCAGATATCTCGTCACCAGTTAAAGTGAAAGAAAAGATCATATTTCTTGTCAAAAGTTTAAGGGATTTTACCATGGAAAAAAAACGATTGCCTGCAGCAGGGCATTTTCCGTCAACAAAAAAGCACTACCTACTATAAATACAGGTATGTAGATTGTTATTTTACATTTGCAAAGGATTGCGATTCCCTACCACTTCCTTTGTTTAGAACTATCTTCTGACAGTGTACTCTCTCAAATAAGCATTTCTTATTCCACATTCTGCCAGTATGTATTCAAAAGCGGAGCGGGTGAAGAGATAAGTTTGTACGGGCGCTGCTAACCATACAAAGATAAAGTAAATGGAGCAATGTGACTTTGTACGGCTCCTATCGTTTGTAGTGCAACGTTGGCACATTTCAAAATCAGCCGCTTCTGATATTTAGTTTTTTGTAATAACACCGTTTTGCTCTAACGAGCGAATATTTTATGCAAATTATCTTTAAATTAAGTATAATTAATGACTATGAGTAGGTATGTCAATTATGATCATAATTCTAAATCTTTAGTGAACTGTACCATTGTTATTTATGCCTTAACTAATTCTGTAGCTTCGTATCCAACAAACTTTACACCGTGTATAAAATATATCTCTCGTGATTTATTCAGCTTTTTTTAAAATAACACTCACTAATGATATAACACATTTTACACATTTCGTTTAATGAAATTCGTTGGACGCTATGGAAAGAGCGCTACGAACGATGTTTTGTTTTTCTTTAAAAATTTTACCCGGTTGGTAAATTATGTAGGAATCTTCTAAAACATTTTTGTGTTTTTTTACCTACAGGCGGAAGGAGCATTGCGAATTTTCATACAATAAGTGATATATTATTTAAAAAGATACTTAAAGTTTTTCAGTAAAAAATATTATTTTCGATGCAAGGTCTACAAATATGTTAATTAAATTTTAAGACTGCATCCATACGTGGTAGATATTCCAACAATCCGTACAAAAAGGTTCGCATCCTCTTTTATAATGAGAACCGGCAAGGTTTGGAACTCGCTCCCTGCGTCTGTCTTTCCAAGTGAATACAATCAGGACATTTTTAAAAGAAGAATTAATAGGCTTTTTCTGGGTGAGCGCGTTACATCCTCGGCTTCATCTTCACTTTCCATCAGGTAAGCTGAAGCCAAGCGCAAGCCCATTTTTAATTTAAAAAAAAAAAAAAAAAAAAAAACAATTTAGTCGATTTACCTATTTTTCTGCGTTGATAAAACCTTAACATTGTACATCGTTAAAATCTTTTAAATTAAACAAAATTCGTTTAAATTAAATAAACAGAACTTTCAGCTCATTTTCCCCTGAACCCTTATGTCCTTTGTAACATTATGCATAGACGGAAACAAACCTTCATATCAAAGTAAGAGATAACTTTGTAAGAGCGGCGTCATACTATAAAATATACAAAACAGAACAGTATGTGACTTTGCCACAACGTCGTAGCATCGTACTGTATCTACCTATAAAACACTGCATCGTTATGAAGCAGGAAAACCGAGAAAAGGCGTTATTTTTCTTTTTTTCCACACAAAGGCGGTCCGATGTGATTCCTTCGACTGAAAACTGAAAAAAAAAAATGCCAGGGGATTGAAAAGAATTTTCTAGACGATTTATTGTAAAAGAAAATGCTTTACGTTGAGGAAAAATAGTGAAATCAGGACTGATACTTTATTCTGGATCATTGGAATGATTCATATCAGAAGCAAATTATACTTCAAAGGTTTTATATTTCATCCAATATTGTGATTGACTACTGTGATTTTAAATCATGAGTTGACCAAAATACCATTGAGTTATTTTGATCGAAATAATATTCAAAATTGAAACTTGGATAAGTTATATTTCAAGATAGATAGGTAGGTAGTTGAATGAAGCTACAGAGGGTCGAAAAAAATTGCCACCAGCACTGGCCTCTAAACCCTATCCATATACACGCACACAGACATAATTTGTATGATGACTCACGCACACCAACCTAAGAAAGTTGGCCCCTTTTGTTTTATACTGTAGAAGCGTGAGGCTCATTCTAGACCACAGACCATTTCTTACTGGTCTGTGTTCTAGACATACTTTTTCTACGGGTTGAAAGTGCAAACACTCGAGCCGAACAAGCCGTGTAGATTATTAAAAGCTGCCAAGTCCCAAGACTATTAAGTATAATGATGTTCTCAGCAAGGTATAGGCAAAGACCGTCATGGGACGCCTACTTAATTAAAAAAGCTAATAAAACTTCCAAGGATAAGGAAAAATTTTGGATTTAAACGAGTAACTTTCACCAGAAAATATTGTTCTGAGGGTGAGAAAGTTAATAAGTTATCGTTTATAATGGAAAAGTCTACAGTTTGCTACAAAGGTCTATTATTAATGGAAATTTCAACAATTTAAGGTCAGACTAAGAAAAAGAAGGAAACCTTTTGAGATTGAAATACTTAATTATCTGTTTCGTAAACTACTTTATATTCAGTGTTTAGGCACAGAGGATTATCTGTGGTTTAGGTTTCTTTGATAGGTATTAATTCTACGAACATGTATATTTTAAATACATTACTATTTTATTCAAAGATTACTATCCTTCGCCGTGGTCGGATAAATAAAGGCGTAACTCTGATTATGAAATAAAATGTTTTACATTCGATTCGATAGTTATGTAAACATGTAACTAGTTATGTAATGTTACAATTTATAAACTGTTGTATGTCTTACAAATAACAAAAACTTTTTAAAGCCTTCAGACCATCGTTGATGCTTTCAGTACCTCAACATAATATATGTATAGGGGTCCATCTTAATATGAAAGAAACATCGAATCCGCGAAATAAAAGTCAGCTCTTCCATACAAAACCGCAAAACCTACTTGAGTCAAATGAATGGGACAGCTGATTTTTTTTCCCGATTTCGATGTTGGTCCCATTGAGAAAGTTATTCAGTTTGATGGTCTGATCCTCCCATTAAAAAAGAGTCGACCGCGTATGTACATAATTTTGAAATACGAACACTGTCCATAAAACAAACATCTCCCAAAGTATTAGCTGGAAAAAACACTAACAAACTAGGGCAGGGGGAGGCGTAATGTCAAAACTTGGGTGTCCTACATATGTACTTGGCAGGCTAGGGCTGGCCACTTGCCAGGACAGTTCCCAGCCCCTAGCGGCTTGATAACCTTGCCAATTTACTCTGCTACATTTCTGCCAGAGAACGCAGTTCGGAGACCATTAATTTGCTTTTTTGTGGAGTCTGATCAAGACCAAGTAGCGCCTTTTGGTTGAGACCACTAGTATGATGAAGTACCTTAGGGGAAGCAGGGTTTAATAGGGTAGCATGAATAAATACGATTGCGCTTCTGTTGTCCGTAAATTGAACTAAGTGCTTTCTTATAGTTCTTTGGGGCGAAACATCAGAAAATATATTCGTTATTTTGTTTTTACACTCATTTCCATTGAACCTTATCCCTTAAGGTGGTTTTCGTCCATACAAAAAAATCTAGGCTATTTTCTAAGCAATTTTTCCATATATAAAACATTACTTTTATTAACACCGTCTACGAGTGTTATACGACAACGTTTTTTATGAAATTGACAGCTCTCCAACCACCTTAAGACTTCTATGATAACCATGAAACATTTTGTGGTCTAATCTTTGTTTTGAGTCAACTTTTAGGCATATATGACTATCTATTTTTTGACGCATTCGTTGGACACTCCAGAAAAATAGTGGCAACTACTATTCTCAGTGAAAGCCATAGACTGCTGCAGTTAGCAGGTGGTCGTTGTAGCTTATCCGGCACATTGTTTTGCATTAAATTGCCCGCAGTTGTAACCACACAGGAGCGCTGCGCAAGACTGGTACACTACCCAGAATTACAATCCCGAATAATACCAACAGTCATTTTATGACAGAATATTTATTGCTATGTAGCGTAGACTAGCTTCATAACTTGGATTGGTACTGTTACAATTTTCAAGATCCGAAAGTCAGCAGAGAAGCTTTATTAAATATTAATTTTAAAGAATGTTTTTTTAATTTATGCCAAGTAAAAATCAAATTAAATTTCAAGGAACATTTCGTGAGGCTATTATCGTTTAAAAACTGATAAATAAGTAAAACATAAAGCGAAGACAAAGAAGGAAACATGAAATTACTTTATTTAAAGAGTCAAGTGTACTGAATAAAATTCTTCCTTACTCATTGGCCGGCACAGTTTCCTGCGACAGACCGGAAATGAGTTTTGCCGTCTTGCCCCTCTCCCCCTGTATTTCACAGCCGCTCTCCCCTCTCCAGGGGACAAGCAAACCCGAGTCATTATTAGCTTGTTGGAAAATCCATTTGACCCCATTCTCCTCTCGAGAATATACACCTCAACTTTTAAACGAGTTTTCCGCGCTCAATGGTGATTTTCATGTTTCTTTTTTATGTTTTATTTTGTGGAATCATAAAAAGGTTTCGAAACCTTACTTTGTGAAAATAATAAAATATGCTTTGTGAATTAACTTTAAAGAAACTTGTTAAATTGTACAAAGGTCTCTTCAAAAGCCTGCGTGCGATAACCTTTCTAGTATATTTATAATTCCAGTCTAGACGGACTCACAATTAGAGTAGAACTTTCTTAGAATTCTAATACGCTCGATTTTGTTTAAAATGTCAGGGCGATCAATTACACTTCGATTATCGATAAGTTCAGGTAAGGCAGTATAATCTAAAATCTGCGATATGGGGAAGTCACTGTCGACCATTTAAACCCATATAGGGTGATAGACAAAAGATAAACAGCTTTTATACAGTCTACTTCAAAAGTTTTACTTTCTCCCAAAAAGATAGTTTATTAATGTTGTTCTTTTATATCCCCACTCATAATTAACAAATTATGTTATGCTTTTTGAGCTTTATGTTACTAAAGTATACCCGTGCCGAATTTCAGCTCAAATTAATGAGTCGTTTTAGGACATTGCCAGCTTGGCAAAGCGAGGAAGAAAATCGCAAAAACATAAACCATTTTTAAACTTACCTTAAGTTGGTCCAAATGGTGAGTTTTCAAAATTATGTAAGTATGTTCTTGCGATTGTAAAACCAGAATTCAAAGTGATACGTACCTATTATTGAAAGAAAAACAGACGAAAATAAACCACAAAAACTGCAAGTCCTCTTTGAGACCATAAAGAGATTAACTGACAAACAAGCTCAGATGAAAATGCTATTCCAAAATTCAAAGCACGAACGCGAAACCTATATAAATTTTGCCAAAACAATAATGGGCGCTGTATCTCGACAATAGCGAAATATTTGCCATGGAATTTGAGACCTTATATCCTTGTGAATATACAACACAAATTCTTCTCCAACGTCTTCATGGAGAATGGTTAGTATAATCGTGCATTTTCCTATTTGACCCAAAAAAAATACAGCCACGGCCTGGATTTGGTAAAATTAAATGCTTACCTTGGATTGTGGCCAGTAGCGAGTCGGGGCCAAATCGAGATAGAATTGCTTTTTGTGATTTATTCGTAAATATAAACATCGGACTATTTCCGTTTGTTTATTCCATTAGACCGCTTTTGGTCTGTTTAATGCGTTTTATCAAAACAAGGTGAAATATTTTACCCTACATGGTTATTTGTATTGTATTTATTTTACCGCATTTTATCTAGTTTTTAAATAATTCAATATTCGACACCTAACTCGAAATATACTGTATTTGATTTGACTACAAAAACCCTCCATGTCTCTACGATTAATGCAATTTCATTTGTTTAGACTTAAACACATTTAAATATTACGCTGGCACGTTCATCAATATGAGCATTGTTAGAGATAGAACGTAAATATACTAACCTAAATTATAAGTATGCCGGTTTTATATTACAAGCATACATTTTATGCCTTGCTACAATTAGGCCAAAGGGTGCGTCCACATCTGGCGAATGCCCGCAAATGCGCAGCTAGTGCGCACCCTAAAAAGCCTGAAGTATTTCATGTGTCGTTTTCACTAACTAGCTTGATCAAGAACTAAACATTCCGAACATCTACATTAGCGGTATTTCAAGATTTGAAAAAAACCCAGTGCTAAACCGGGCGTTTTAAAGCTACGAGATTTTTATTTTATTAAATAAAAATTAAGTTACATTTTGTAAGCCCCTTAAAAGTCATCTCCTTAAAAAAACTAAAGAAATAACCGCAACAAATCGCACAGGTACCAGGCTCGCATAACACACGAGGAGATACGGCGAAGAGGAGAGGCACAAAACGCTAGTGCGCCACGAGCTCTTGAGTAGTGGAGGGCCGGCAGTGATTAGAGCGCGCTAACAAAGCGCGGAGGGCCCTTAACCTACATGCTCCGTTTCACAGCAGCGCCGGTGACACTCCTAGCGACCGCTGCGAGCCTGGTACCCACACCCACTTGCTGTCGGCTAATCTTACTTTGCTTCTACTTTAACTTTTTTTCTATTTAACATTTTTACGGTTTCTTTATCAAGCGTACCCGTTGGTATAATAAAAAGGCAATCTCCACAAACCATAAGTCCCTTTTCACACGTTCCGGCTACCGGGTAGCCGGCGCCGGGTAAAAAGGGACTAACGAGTCTACCAACTTATGTGAAATCTGGAAAATCAAGCAATCTTTACAAGCTGCACATCAAACAAGACACATTTTCTTGCATCAAATTCCTTCAAAGGTTGTTCAAAACTTTCTTATCAAGATTTTACAGTCCATCCAGAACAATAAAATAAAGGACCCTCATAATATAAACGACAACATAAAACGCGAGAGCAAAGCAATACATAAAACAGAGGACAATGTAGCGGCAGCTGTAGATTTCCTAGATAACACCGAGAAGCTGGCGCGCCGAGTGTTTCAGTTTTATTTTACAAAACTAGAGGGGTTTTGCAGGGGCTTTTACGGCATCCAGGAGCGGTACTAAAATGGCATTTAATAAAACGTAGCTACACGAGGCTGGCACCGACGGCGTCGCAGCAAACGAGAACATGAAACACGTCGACGCTACAATATTGATTCCATAGCTCATTTCCAGTCGAGTGACGAACAACCTCTATATTGATTCTCTAGTAGATCTGCTGGCACCTCGTCAAGTAATAAAGCGGTTATCTTCGCTCGTTTGCGCCAAAACGGAACTGTGATACGCCCTCTTCGCCAATAAAAAGCTACCGGCTTCTCTTGAAGGTACATCGACACATCTCAGCGAATGCCGTAATTACTCGAGAACTGCGAAGGTGCGAGACAACTTTACGCCAGTAATTTGTTCCTAAAGTTGGTTAATGTTCCCCTTGACAAGATAAATTCATTAAAGGTACCTATGTCGAGCGCTTTGTAAAGGTACAGGTGAATTGACGACATCACTTCAGCCTCTTATGTCGTCGTCAATATACGATATATTGAGCTGAAACTTTGATGATACATTCATATAGAGAGACTCTAACGTTTATTATTATGTCGCTACGTCTTTGATCAAACGAAATTGTTACAATAGAATTCGTGAATAAATTATCACAGGTTTGATAAAACTGGGGCTTCTGCTAGGATTTCTAAAACAGATTTTTCAAATTTTACCGATTGTAATATTAGTTTCCAATCCAATCCTGCCCTCCAGGAAGCGTATCAGGCTCCTTCCAATTATTTAAAAGGAAGAATGTTTATTGAATAATGACAATAGGGAAACTATTTTACTGCCGTAACGTCATTATATCGATTTGAGCATCGCTTCTGTTCTTCATCATTGGAACGATAAAGTACTTTTTGGTAACCATAAGTTCTTTTCAGCACACAAAGATAAAGTCACTCTCATTCTACCTCATCAGACTTTTGCAGTCCGAATCTACAGACTAAAATAACTTACTTATGAAGATAACCTACATTAACGAAAGAATATTTAAATGAAAATTAAACCAATTCACGATTCAATAGAGTTTAATCTCGGTAATCTGCAGATTGGTGAGGATGGAGCTCGCAGGGCAGAGCATTAAAGTTTAACAGTACCATTAGGCGATGCGACGTTGAATGGACATCACGACTTACGATGGATTTTAGCACTCGCCTGCTAGTTCTGCGTTTAAAATACTTTTTTACAGAGTTTGTAATAAAATTAGCTTACTACATTATTAACATTGTAAAGTTGTAGACTGACTCATCCATGATGATGTTATAAGTTTTAATACTAAGATGAACTATGTGAATTATTTTATTCTGATGGTGTAATTGTAGATATTACTTTTAATTTAAAGAGTGATTGTACTCATCATACTGAACAACTTTCCACAAGAAGCCTAAGGGAGATTCGGGATGAAAAATTTCACATCATCACAACGCACACAACACACTCTGTAGAATAGAAACATTTTATGCAGATAAAACAATAGATTCGAGCTTACCTACAACTTGTGGTGTACCTACGCGTTAATAATAGACGAATATCATTGACGTATCGAATGCTTCAAAACCATAAAACAATGTTTCCGATATTTCTTAGGTGTAGAAACCAATTTGTTTCAGACAGATTTCAAAAAATGACGAAAATATTACATAGGCTATTATACGATTTCGATGTTGGTCCCATAGAGAAAGTTGCTCAGTTTGACGGTCTGATCATCCCCTTAAAAAGGGTCAGCATGTTAGGAAAGACCCTGAAGAGAAGGCAGCTCTTCAAATTGAAATTACACAGATTGTCAGGTTCCACACCAAGCTGCAATGAAATTCCTTTAAAAAAATAGATAATGTTGTAGTACCTACCTTCCAGAGATACACTAACATTTTTATAACAGTTGTAAAAATATAACCGACGCCATTTTATAATTGTGACGGTGACTTTATGATTCGGAATGAAGAGTAATCACTTTTACGCTTTATTATAGTGGGGAATGCTGAAAATGGCCGTTAAGTTGGATTTATTATATCGTTGAATGGACCACGTTCACTGCCCCACAAAGTATTTTCTATGGTTCGTTGCCATCATAAACTGAATTTAGTGATAATGGTAGATGTAGAACGAGAACTGGCTTGATTCTGGTTACATAATTATGTCAAAATGCAATAGCATAAGCAAGGCGTTACCTTATCTAATTGAGTGGCGTGGCTGAGGGGGTGACAAGTGGACGTGTCGTCGGCTTGCAATTTTGACAGCCACGTGGCTCCGCCGTTTTATGGCGGTTTCGAGTGTGTTTTTGTTTAAAAACGGGGCTTTGAGATCGCCATATCCTATTACCGTACAATATCTAATGAGTATATCCTCAACACTTGACACTGGCGAAATCTAACAAGGAAACGCCATTAATTAAGAATAGAATAGAATACCTTATCTAACAAATTAGGTACGGTACCGAACGATTTTTTTACTTTCAGTCCATCAATTTTGTTCCTACTCATGTTAGTAGCATAAAAGAATACGAACGATGAACGCAAAAATCGAAAACCATTTTTTCAGAAATATTGATTTAGTTTTTATTTACATTTTAGAGACGCACTGGTTACAGCAAAAATCGAAAACTGTTTTTCCTAAATATCGATTTAGTTTTTCGAGAAAGTTTGTATTAGACGACGAAGATTAAACGACAGAAAATAATTTGCATATTTCTAAAAGTATTTTACCTATTATTTATTCTTCTTCTTATCGTGTCGACTTCAAACTTTGAACAAAGTCGCTAAATAGTACCTTGCCAGAAGTGGGCAACCGATACTGCACCGTCGCTAGCGGTCAAGAGCTCCTCCTGCGTACAGGTGTTAGGGCCCGCAGGGCACGATGTGAGATGGGCCGTCGTTTGTGGAGCTCCACACAAGCAACTCACATTTTGAGCATCTGAGAAATAGCATCGAAGCATTGAGCATTATCGATTTATAGAATGGAATGGGTTTTCAGGTACCTAAGTATGTGTTGCGTTTATCCAATAATACTCGTAATCATCGTCATCAGCCTATTATACGTCCCACTGCAGGGCACAGGCCTACCCTCTAGGAGGGTGTTTGGGCGTTAGTCCACCACGCGTGCCCAATGCGGATTGATAGACTTCACATAGGTACGCATCAGAATTTCTTCTTCTGCATATTATTGCAGGTTTCCTCACGATGTTTTCTTCACCGTTTGAGAGCAGTCGATAATACGTACATAAGTTAGAAAAACTAATTGGTTCGGGGCATGTTGTAATATCATTATTCAATCGAGAACACAAAGAAACAAACTAGAACTATCAAAGGCTCAATCGGTCCAAAAAAAACTTTCAAGACCAAACTAAAAAGTTGTACTAAATCAATTTCCATTATCTTACATCCAGTAAAAAATCAATTACCAACATCAAGAAAGAACAAAACATTCCGTTACCGAAACAGGCGTCTGAATAATAGAAAATCCATTTACACTAGTTATTTATAGGGTAAATGGGTCTGAGAGCGGACCTCGGCAGTGGACAATATTTAATGAGAGACCCTGCGGAGGGGATAAAGAATGCAAATAGAATTCTCAGTATTATAATTGGTGTCCCAGTCTGGGTGTTTGTGACTGCGTAATTGAATTTTCAGTTTTAACATAGGCGAGGTTAGTTTAGAGGTAAATAATGTATGTACAAAGTTATTTAAATGTTTTATTTATTTAATGTGAAAAAAGAAGTGCTTTCGTTGAGTTTTTAGTCGCATCTTCATTAGCCCAGTCATTTTACGGTTTGACCTGGGAATAATTAGGAATGTTTTTTTTTGTACCTACTTATACTATTTTAGAGCCAATTTGAGCCTAGAAACATACTATAATTTAAAAAATTGTCACTTGGGCAATGGCCCCAAATTAAAAATTTTCCATTTATCTAGTGCTAAAAAACCAGAAGACTTTGGTTTTTACATTTTCAAGGCTTTACCATTACACACATACACACTTCAATCACGGAGTAAATATTGTTGTCTGCTTAGAAAGATTTGAAAAATACATTAGTATTTTCTTCTGCCCATTTATGACGTTTCTAAAAACAGGTCATTCTCACCACTCGTATGAAAGCAATTCCAAAAAATTACTTTCTAAATGGTATAGGGACCTATACACATATCCCAATAAAGATGTTGATAATATGTCGTTGTTGACTTGAACTTGTGTGGGCGGTAACGGTAACATACGGTAACATTCCACGCCGGCACGGGTAACCACAGAAATCCAATATCACCAATTGAGTAGGTATATAGGTATGCTAACATTGTTGTTCCTATGTTGAACTATATCCTCGAATTATTAAACTGGCATGTCACAAAATCAGGAATTTATTACCTGACGTAGCGTAGTAGTAAGTAATCTAGTGATGATAGCGAAAAAAGAAATGTTCTGCCTGTTGTCCCATACAAAACTTAAAACTTAGGTACGTACGCGATTCAAATGTAGGTATGCTACAGTTTATTTTTAGATTTTAATTTTAGTCCCATAGAGAAAGTCCCATGGAGAAGTTTCAAAGAATTAAATTAAAAAAAGCGAAAAAGCGTTTATTGTAAAATAAGGTTTTAAACAACGATTTTTTTTGGTGTTCGCTGGTTTTAAATCAATTAGGTACATAAATTACCCTACATTTAATGCCGTTTTCGGCATACATTGCTTGCTCTACACTTTAAAATAGAGAGAAGAAATCAGGCAATGTATGCCGAAATCGGCCCTGCATGCGTAATGTAATCGTTGCTTTGCTGGTAAAGGTGTTCAATATTTATTATAAGAATTAAGAACTATACGAGGGGGGATCAAAAGGTTCTTTGAATGAAAGGGAAGGGGGGCGAAATTAAACATGAAATTAGTTAGGTATCCTTTTTGATATATTCTTTATCAACCCTAATACAGTTCTTAGACATTTCTAATAATTTGTTTATACCCTCGAAAAAAAAAAGATTTGTCAAGGCTCTGAAAATAGACGGAAATATTTCGAATGGTCAGTTTGACGGTCTGATTCAATAATATAAATAAAAAGTTACTGTTATATCTAAATATACATTTATAAGGGATATAAGGGATCACGTAGTTATGAAAAAGCTTAAATCCAGTAAGACCCTGGATCCCAAATAGAACAATACGGTATCCTGCGTCCGATTTCACTAAAAAACTGAACAAAAGAGTGAAAAGCCAGCTGAATTTTCGATAGAGTGTGCAACAAAGAATATTCTGTTCTACGAAAATGAAATTTTGCCGAAACGAGTATTGGATCAGACAGGAACCACCCAATCGAGAGATACGTCTAGAGTACAAAACGGGCTTGAATAAAGTTTAGAATGTATTTCTACATAGAAATAATATTGAATGTAGCCACTATATAGTTGAAGCAAAGTTTCTGTCTACCCCAAAAAGGAATACGAAAACTAGGTGATATACAAGGTGTTTCATAAGTAACAATACATTTTTGAAACTCATAAGGGGGTTGTTTAGTTAGACCGTCAAACTGAACAACTTTCTCTATGGGACCAACATCGAAATCGCGAAAAAAATAATTTTAAATCCCATACATATTTTAGCTCTAGTCGATTATTTTTTTTTTCGCGATTTCGATATTGGTCCCATAGTGAAAGTTGTTCAGTTTGATGGTCTACACCACCCCCTTAAATGTTTATTTGTAGTTTTGTAACACCTTGTATACAGGGTATTTTTAAAATGCTGTCGGTTTTTAAGGGGATAATCAGACCATCAAACTGAACAACTTTCTCTATGGGACCAACAGCGAAATTGCAAAAAAATGCATAAATTTGGGTCAAGTAGATTTGCAGTTTTGTTCGGAACAGCAGATTTTTTTTCGATGCTGGTCTCAAACAGAAAGATGTTTGGGTTATGTTGTGAAAAAACTGTCAGCATATCTAGAAATCCCCACTGCATCTGAAGATATGCATCTCAACATTGTACCTTCATTTGTCAATAGCAAACGTGACCACATTTGGACGTGAAACATGACACAAACATCTAAACTTGGAGGTAGAATTCACTGCAATATTCGCAACCATAACAACTATAACCAGATCTGAGGCCCAGCGAAGTGAATCAAGGCCTATTAATAGGAAATGAGATTAGTGACATGTGCCGTCGGTATTGACTGCAGTCAACAGAGGACCGGAAAGGCTGTGGCCGTCTCGGTCTACTGGCTCTCCATAGACCGTGGTTATCTTGTGCTGAAGAGTATGTTGAAATGTTTCCAGATGTTTCTAAGGTTGGGTTTCGGGTTTCTGCTCGAGATTTCTCGTGAAATCTAGCTTAAGTCGAGAATAGAGTAAAATTTTTTTCAACATCTCGAGAACTCGAGAAAACAATTCAAAGAACACTAAATAAAAAATAATTAACGAAAATAAATTATATTTGTCGAAACAAATAAAATTTTCCATATCTATCTAGGAAAATTTCTGGAAAATGATCGCTGTTTTCTAAATATTTTAATTCAGTTTGGGATTTCGGAATAAAAACTTTATATTCTAATTTTTTTTTTTATGTGAACTGACAAGATGTCTTCGAAAAAAATTAGTCAAGAGCCATAAAAAGTAAGAAAACCCGTTTTCTTTTTAATTGAAGTATTTGGCTAGACGTCATTTTTTTTGACAGATAGCTGCCAGTTCTGTATTTCTTATATGTAATGAAAACTCTTTGGTTGTATGAAAATATGTAGACGAGAAATAAAAACTTTTTGGATTCCCAACGTTAGAGCTAAGCTGAGCTGAGCAAGAATATTATATACTCCATAGGTGGATAGAAGACTCGAATTTCGTCGAGAATGCAAAATAAAGGCTATTTTCTATGCAACAAGAATTATTTTTCTTCAATGTTGTTGTGAGCTGACAACCAAGCCACTGTGAGATAACCGAAACCCTCGTGTGTCCCTTTCTAACATGTTGCCAACTTATTAAACTACCACTTTAGAATTTACTGTAAATACAAAAGATGTAAATTAAAAAATATTTTTGTTTTTGAAAATGTATAATTTTAATTATTTTGTGCAAAATATTTATTTTATTAATTGATAATTGTAGTTAGTTTTACACTATGTTTATTCAGTTTATCACAAAACAAATAAGGTAAGGAGGTAGTGTATTATTTCAAAACTTTTTATTGGCAACTCTATGGTCTTATGAAAAAATATGGCGGTCATAATTCAAAAGTCATAAAATTACAAATTCAAAATTGTTGTAATAATATTGGAAACTGTCGAAATGGTGAACTTTTGCTGTGTAGTTGGATGCAAAAATGAATACTACCCCGGCTGTGGCTTTTCTTTCTAAAAGTTAGGTATGTTATTGTTTCGTAAAACATTTCTTAACTAGGGTGACCAATTGACCATTCTAGCGACCTATGTTTCTCTCTCTTCCTGGCTTTTAATCCCATATGGTGGTGGGGTCAGCCTTTCGCGTATGTGTTAACGCAAAATGAATTATCATTGTCAGACGAGATGTTTCATATTACAATATTAATACCTTTACTAGCTGTGCCCGTGACTTTGTTAGCGTGGTCTTAGGCCGAGATTCAGAGACGATTTGTAAGTCATAGTTCGAACTCCCGTATGTCAAAATCCATACATTTCTACCCTACTTAGCTCGAACTAAGACTAAAAAAATCGTCTCTGAATCTCGGCCTTAGATTACATTAATTTACACAGGTTGGAATAGAACAGCATACATATTTAAATTAACATCTGAACTATTTATAAAACTGTACCTAACAGAAGTGTCTTTAGTTCTGTACTTATTGAAGATATTTACTTATACAAGGTGTTTCATAAGTAACAATAAATTTTTAAAACTCTTAAGGGGGTTGTTTAGACCGTCAAACTGAACAACTTTCTCTATGGGACCAACATCGAAATCGCGAAAAAAAAAATCTCATATCCCATACATATTTTAGCTCTAGTCGATTTGTAGAGTGAAAGTTCTTCAGTTTGATGGTCTACACCACCCCCTTTAAGGTTTATTTGTAGTTTTGTAACACCTTGTATAAAAAAGATTACGATATGGTTTTTAGGTATCCCTGGCTCCAAATCAACCTTTTTTAGAATTTTTGTCTGTCTGTTTGTTTGAACAGCATCATGCAAAAACTATAGAACCGATTTTAATGAAGTTTTGTTGTTTGATAGCTTATGATTCGTCTTAAAATCTGGTATACAGGGTGTAAGGAAAAGTATCATTAACACTTTAACTGTCCCAATGATATTTTACGTTACCATCACCACATGTCCAAAAATATTATTATATTTTGAAAGTAATACGAGGTCACGTAATGAATTGCGGTATATACGGTAAGTAGGTATGCGAAATATTTTTGGTAAGATAAATGTCGTCTGCAGACTCCTAGGTAGCTATAAGAAAATAAAAAAAATCATATAATGCACGGACGTCTGAGCTTGGACTACCGACCAATAGTTTGTTTAAAAACATTGAAACACACTCGAGAAATAATGGTAAATTCACGCTAATGGTTCATTTTACGTATCAAGCCAGCTTGTCAGTGCATTATATGTGATGCATGGACAGTAAAAATGTTAACCTTTAAACTACTACTACTCTACCTATCAAACTGAACAACTTCTACTATGGGAGCAAATATGTCAGAACTAAAAATAATATCAGCTATCCCATACGTTTGAATCGAGTATACTGTATTGCAGTTTAATATGGGACAGCAGATTTTTTTTTTCCGACAGGTTTGCTCCCATAGTAAAAGTTGTTCAGTTTTATGGGTAGAGTATGTATGTAGTTTAAAGGTTAATGATACTTTTCCGTAAGGAAAACACACGTAGACACCCGTAGACATGTAAATGTCTGTATAATTTCTGTAAAATATTCCCTGTATAATTCGTGCGGAAGAAGTCGCGGTAAACTCTAATTACTTTTATACGGTGTACGTTTTGACGGCCCGGTAGCTCAGTCGATAGTGAACCTGTCTGCTGTACCGAGGGTCGCGGGTTCGAATCCCGTAAGGGACAAATATTTATATATGATGAATATGAATATTTGTACCCGAGTCATGGATGTTTGTATCTATATAATGTATTCTATATCGTTGACTAGTTATCATAATACAAGTCCAGGCTAGATTCTGGAACTTTAAATGTGAATAGATAATTTGTGGTACAATGTCAAGATATTTATTTATTTATTTATACAGGGTCCAACTTAATATGCTGACACTTTTTTAAGGGGATGATCAGACCATCAAACTGAACAACTTTCTCTATGGGACCAACATCGAAATCGCGAAATAAAATCGGCAGTCCCATACATTTGGCTTGATTAGGTTTGCAGTTTTGTATGGAGCGGCAGATTTTTTTTTCGTGATTTCGATGTTGGTGCCATAGAGAAAGTTGTTCAGTTTGATGGTCTGATCATCCCCTTAAAAAAGTGTCAGCATATTAAGAAGGACCCTATATATACAAGGTGTTTCATAAGTAAGAATAAATTTTTGAAACTCTTAAGGGGGTTGTTAAGACCGTCAAACTGAACAACTTTCTCTATGGGACCAACATCGAAATCGCGAAAAAAATTATTTCATATCCCATACATATTTTAGCTCTAGTCGATTTGTAGAGTATAGAACATAAATATTTTTTTTCGCGATTTCGATATTGGTCCCATAGTGAAAGTTGTTCAGTTTGATGGTCTACACCACCCCCTTAAAGGTTTATTTGTATTTTTGTAACACCTTGTATTTGTTTTTATTCTGAGTTTACCCCCCCAAAAACATTTTCCAGGATAAAAAGATAATATTAAACCCTCAACAAGATGGTAAGAAACAGGCTTGAATAAATGCATATTAGGTATCCCGTCAAATTTGAGAATGAATGGACACCCTAGTTAGAAAGGGACACACGAGTATTTCGGTAATCTCACTTGTCTCGTTGCCAGCACCGTAGTGCGCAATCTAGTTAGTATACAAAATCTTTGGAGCTGAGCTTTCCTTTCTGTATTTCTTATATGTAATGAAAACTCTTTGGTTGTATGAAAATTGTGCAGACGAGAAATAAAAACTTTTTGGATTCCCAACGTTAGAGCTACTTATTTCCATTTCCATGAACTTATTTCCGAATATTTAAACCCAAAAACCTTTTTTTATTTTATGGAAAATAATAATGTTTTATTACGTTCATTGTTCATAACTATTATATGCTTTGAATGAATTGATTTCAGTTGTTTGAAAGAATGAACTCATCAACAGCCTATAACATACGTCACACTGCACAGGGCCTACCCTGAAGGAGTATGGGGCTTTAGTCCACCACGCGTGCCTAATACGGATTGGTAGACATCACATACGCATCAGAATTTCTGCTTCGCGTACCTATGCAGGTTTCCTCACGATGTTTTCCTTTACCGTTTGAAAGGAGTCACACTACGTACATAAGTTAGTAAAACTCATCGGTATTGGCGTATCGTTCGTGTGGATTCGAACCCGAACCCTCATGATGGAGTGTCCATTACTTCTCCGCAACGCGCCATCGACGCTCTTCTCGAGGGTGTAATAGATGTTAGTCCACCACGCGTACCGTAATGTGGTTTAGTGGACACAATCATGGCGAATTTCTTCATCAGTGTAAATGTTTTTTCAAGTGCATAAAGAGAAACCTAGTGACGTTGCAGGGTTTGCCCCGAACACTTGTCATTCGCGTGGTATTCGCGTGGTTCGCGTTTCAGCCTGCCACGAGGCTCCGCAATCCATCTCAGTTGTGTTCTTACTCAAGATCAATCCTCGAGATTGGATAGATACTTCCTTAAACCACTTGACACTGGCAAAAATGCGGTGCTAACACACAAGCAAGAAGTCCATTACTTAAGGGTATATTACCGTTGGCGCGCTCTATACAAACGTAGTCTG
The DNA here is from genome assembly GCA_963693445.1 of Agonopterix heracliana. Taxonomy (NCBI): domain Eukaryota; kingdom Metazoa; phylum Arthropoda; class Insecta; order Lepidoptera; family Depressariidae; genus Agonopterix; species Agonopterix heracliana. Next base: position 13,218,432 of record OY856324.1, read on the forward strand.
GTGATATTTTCAATACTATCCAATTAAAGTCAATGAAATGTTTCAGAAACAATCTAGAAACTAATCTCTATGTTCGTATTATCGTATGAAGTCCGATTTTCGTTAAAATGTACAGTTTTAAAGTTACAGTGCATCAAAGATTTCCATACAAATCTTAAATTAATCCTAGCATTAAAACTGTATATTTTAACGAAAATCTGTCTTCATACGAACATAGAGATTAGTTTCTAGATTGTTTCTAAAATCGATTCTCTAAAAACTAGTCTAAAGATTACTTAAGTTTTTATTTTTAAATACCTTGTAAATGAAAGTCTGCAGTGAAAACTAAACTGTAAACTATTCATTTAAAATCTACGATAGTATCACTGCAGTAGATGTGGTATACAGAATAAGCCACATGTTACACTGACGTCGTGCGGTTTTGGTTAGCACAGCACATGCAAACATTACTCTTAAACACATGAATAATGTAAAGTCTTGACATTTTTGGAACACATTGACAATAATACATGTAAAGGGCAAGTGTTACAGCATTTACTTGCAGTGGACCATTGACTTGCAGTAATTAAAGGCCTCCGCTCATTGCAGCGATATTATCGCTGCGATTTTGCGATAATTATTCTCAGTACATTTTGTATGGGGACGCGCGCGATCCTACACACTGCCGCGATATTATCGAGCGATAATATCACTGCGATTTTGCGATAATTGTTCTCAGTACATTTTGTATGGGGACGCGCTCGATCCCACACACTGTCGCGATATTATCGCCACTTGACGCAATCTCTTTCTACTACATTCAGTGAAGGGCGCATGCGTGATGCGAATCGCGGAATCGCTCGATAATATCGCTGCAATGTGCGGAAGCCTTAATAAACAATAACTTATTAAAAGAACAATTTGTTATTGTTATAGCTACTCTTGGATACTCTCGAAGCTACGAAAGCGTCGAAAAAAATCGCCTATCCTAACCTAACAGTTTTTCCGTTACCTAACTGTTTTTTATCTTTTTTGCGAAAACTATAATAGATAAGTACAAGAAAAATGTCAAAAGCAAAATGCCACATTATCTATGATGAACATAGGCTAAAAAACGGCCAAGTGTGTGTCGGCAAAATTCTAATGCGGTACGATCTTCGCCGCGGTCAGATGACTACTACTATTCTACATGACCACACGATAATAGGAGGCGAAAACGCGAAAGTTATCCCATATTAATCGTACTTTTATAAATAAACAGTCGATGAGATTGTCCTTAACCCTTAAAAGTCACCTTGAATATCCATTTCAACGACCAAAACCAAACTTTACAACCAATTCCAATTTCAGAGATCCGTCTCGTTCATGTAGGAGAGGATATAAACCCAGCAAGATTAGTTTATACGGTCTATAGGTTCGGGCTATCAGTGTTTAGGCCCCGTCTCCATGGCAACTGGGGCAGAAGGGCCTATTTACCGCTCCATTGGGCATTCTGCAAGCCTCCGACGTAGTTAAGGCCTCTGTGTGTGTTTTAATGCTGTTATAATGAACTTTTCAAGGTTCTGGAAGTTGGAGAGGAGTTTCAAGGGAATTTAGGGCTCTTTTTGATCGAGGAAGTTTTGTTGTCGATTAACATAAAAGTTTTTAGCACGAATGGGGATAGGCACTGTAATTTGTAAGATATTGTTTGGTAGAAAGACTAGGTTATATTATGATGAGAGTGAATAGAAAGAATCAAGAGTTTACAAGGATAATGGCTAAATCCGAGTCTAAAACAAATCAACAAACTAAGTTTCATTCAAATGAGAAATTGCGGAAGTACTTAGTCAACATTAGAAATTGACCATTCTCATTTAACTTTAAGAAAGTAGTCCAGTCATTTTAGAGTTTCCTAGAAGAGCTGAAACTTTGCAGTGTGATAAAGTAAAGTAGTGCAGATTACGGTTGACAAATAATCTAGGACCGGAAAAATTAAACCTAGATTAGAACAGCGATAGATGAATTATTGTTTGGGTCAAACCCTAAAATGATTGGACTAATGTTGGTTGTGAAATAGGCGCCAGAAGGCATATTTTAATGATCTTGAACTTGATCTTGCATCTTATTGTGTATAATTAATTCAATTTATGTCATACACTCACGGACGGTAAGAAATGTGGTGAACTATTATTTACGGTAACCTATCTTACTTTCGAAATTTCACTGACCGAATTTAAGTTGTTCGAAAACGGTTTATAGAAGTTTCTAGTGACAGATATTTTGTTACACATACATTTGTTACTCCTTATAAAGACTTGAAAGAAGTATCATTTTCCAGAAAATTTAAAATCAGAATTTCATAATCATTTTTTTTCTTTTGACAACGGTCTTCTGGGTTCGAAGTTTTAAAATGTAGAAGCAACTTCTTCCATAGTATGACTAGGACACAACACAGTAAAGTTTTCTGTAATAATTACCTAATAATACATGATACCAGGATTATAGCACCAACATGCTTGCTAGCATGCTGCTTGCTTGCTTGCCTGCTGCATGCTTGCTTGCTTGTTGCTTGCTAGCTTGTATGCATGTTGCTTGTGGCGGAAACCCCCTGCCTGAGAAATACAAAGTGGTGGTTTTAAAATTGTAGTTTAGGTTAGGTTAGATTAGAACATGTAAAAACACTTAGCGGGCGAAGCGAGCAGAGCATCAAAATGCTTTCTGCATGCTTACTTGCTTGCTGCATGCTTGCTTGCTTGCTGCATGTTTGCTTGCATGTTGCTTGCTTGCTTGTATGCATGTTGGGGGGTGCAGGGGGGCTGCGCCCCCCGCGAGGGGGGGCGGAAGCCCCCTGACTGAGAAATACAAACTGGTGGTTTTAAAATTGTAGGTTAGGTTAGGTTAGAACATGTAAGACACTTAGCGGAGCGAGCGAAGCGAGCGGAGCATCAAAATGCTTGCTGCATGCTTGCTTGCTTGCTGCATGTTTGCTTGCTCGCTGCATGCTTGCTTGCTTGCTGCATGCTAGCTTGCTTGCTGCATGCTTGCTTGTTTGCTTATATGTATGTTGAAGGTGCAGTGGGGTGGACGCCCCCTGCCTAAGAAAAACAATCTGGTTTTTTTAAAATTCTAGGAAAGGTGAGGTTAAATATTTCTGCGGAAAAGTGACTGTACGGAAAAACAAATATTCGAAAAAGTAAATTATCTGACTTACATTACTTTGGAAAACTGTGTTACAGAATTTTGATTCATTGGTTAAAAGAAAAAAAGGTCAATAAAAAATCTGGCTCCTCAAAATATGGCGAATAATATTTCGGGGAAACAAAAAAAAAGGGAAACAATAAAAGGTGTAACGATTTCGGAGAACTAAAATTCGGAAAACTCTTTTTCGAAAGTACGATAGGTAACCATTATTTACTGGGAACCGCAAAGCAAATAACTAAGCTACTAATTTAAAAACAAACATCATCTACAACCATAGTGAAAAATTACAACTAGGAGAAAAAAATACGCTCCTACTCTACAGAGTGGAAACGGAATGCAGTCTCAATCCCACTTGACAAGTTAGTTAAATGCGAAATATATCTTTAGGTCTTGTAATAAGAACTGTATCTTCACCACATGAAAGCCAGCTCATTCAAATGTAAGCTGTATCACAAATGAGTAAGGTGCTGGATCGTATAGAGATTGGATTGTATGTAAGGGTACAAAGACCCGGCAAGGATGACCAGCAATTATGTACCGTTCTGCCCTAGTGCCATCTGTTTTATTTTCATGAGAGAACTTCTGACAATGAGAATATCAAACGTTTTTTTAATATACAGGTTCCAAGTTACTGTGCCGACAGATTTTTAAGGGGATGATCATACCACCAAACTAAACAACTTTCTATACGGGACCAACATCGACATCGCGAAAAATCTACTGTTCAACGTTTTGGTCGAGAAAAATTGCAGTTTTGTACGGAACAGCAGTTTTTTTTTAAGTTTGGAAGTCTGACCATCCTAACCTTTAGTATATTAAGAATGACCCTATGTAGGTACACACGACGACTGCTCAGGCTACCCTGTTATTGGACTTTGAACTATTAGAAGTTGAACGTTGCGAATCGTGCGAGAGGGTGCGGTATGTTGTTGTTGTTTCGTCTCACGGCACGCTACGCCCGCGCCGGCAGCCGCGTCTATGCAGGCTCTCTACCGCACTATTTTGTGTTTTGTACGTAGTGTAGTTATGGGTATATAGGGAGCGTAACCTGGTGTGTCGCCGTGAGTACCATTTTCCATTTGGGTATAAACCCAAACGCATAGTACTTATTTATAGATTTTTTAAAAATATAGGTTATATGGATAGAAAAACGAAGTTGGCAATAATTGTTGCTTTTGGACATCGGATAATGCCGATGTTATTTTCAGAACTGTTCCAAAAAAAACAGCAGCTATAAACTAGTGCTTTTAGTCTGAGTGTTAAAAAGCTCATACGACCAAAAAACGTACCAAAACTGGCACTTCTGACAGGAAAAGCTTACCGAAGCCCAGTTTTTATTGAAACGTCTTTAAAATTGCTTCCTTCCTTCACATCCTCTGAAGTTTCCAAAGTAATCCTCTTACAGTAGCGAAACCAAGTAACTATGTGGTGAGATTCACCTTCAAATAGACATGTTCATTTCACATAAGTCCCCCGATACCACGCTTATGTCTATGTCGTAAGACTGAAAATAGCTAGATTCAGGTGACTGTGGATGGAGCCGTGATATATAATGCAACGCTTCGAACAGGAGCTTGCTTCTTTACGGTAAGCCTTTTAGGATCTTGCTTTTTGAAATTACTGGGTAGTGCCCGAACTGTCGATAAGGATTTTCTTTGTGTCTGAGATCTCAAGAACTGTAGCATTCGATGATCAAAACATAATCGTATTAAAACATAACTTGATTATCTTGCTACGATCTATTGTATCTCTTTAATTTAAACCGCACTGAGTGACCATATTGTAGTGGCTAGGGGACATTCGAACTAGGTACGCAATTGCGTGAACGTTTTCGGTCCAATGTCAACTCTATTACAATGAAGTTCGGACCTAAAAGGTCAGGGTACAGGGCCAGGTCGTAGGCGTTCTAAGCGATCGCTTGCAAATCCCAGAATTCACTGACCGCTGGTCGTTGCGGCCAGGTCCCTCAGTGTATAGGCGGTCTTTTGGTTTCGATAGTACTTTTAACAATATGATTGTATGGTATCCATCTCAGAACAACACCAACAGCAGCGACTAATTTATTGTACCGTCAACATATCTGATGCCCTTGTGTTCGATGTATCTAGTGAGACATTTTTATTATGTTTGTAATTTATATACAGTTTATAAGTGTTTCATTCCAATGAACATAATTAATTGCTTCTCCGACATCAAGGAAGATTTCTACTATTGTTCAGTTGTAGGAACCCTTTGGCATTAAACATATCAGATTCCATCAAAGTAACATGTTAAATCAATTATACAAACACTCGTGAAAGAGCTCCATCAATTTCAATCTAAACTGCACGTAATTGCAGGTTCAGTTCCAGCTCCTTGATAAACCCAATATCACTCCAATCGCTTTGAAACTCTAGCTACAGTCTTACTGAGGATAATGTTGCGCCATCTTGTGCTACCCGGCTTACGTTTCAAAGACCTCCAAGTTTCTTTAATGAAAGACAACTCTACTAGAAATTACTGAGGAAAAACTGTACAAAGACCCTGTTAACCCTCATTAGGGAACGGAGGGTTAAAGAGTAAGGATGAATTTGGGAATAGCTCTTAGTTTCGGGTGAACGCAAATAGACGGCACATTTTTGGTGCAATTCTTTTTTACCGTCTTTACGTCGTAAGAATCTATTTAAAAAGCAGTTTCAATGCATGACATTTCCAGACGAAGACAAGCTGCTGTGATACTAAACACCAGATACCAGCACCCTTTTAAGTAAATTTGGTCAAGGGTTTTATCTTCCTTAATCCTCATTTCACTTCTCTTGTTGTCTCCTAAGTTGTGTCCATACGATTCGTGGAGGAGCAGTCGTCATAGCGTAGGTTTGTGGTGTCCGGTTGAATAGGACTAACCCAGACCGATAAGAGGCCACTAATGATTTCGGGCATAATTCATGAGTGACATACAAAAATTGCACTTTAGGTACTACTGAAACTCAGTACCTTTCCGCTACTTGCCACTGAAACCAAATCTTCCTGCCCTTATCCCATTAATTGGGGTCGGCGCAATATGACGTCTTCCTCCTTTCATCTCTTTTAGCCGTCATTTCAGCTCACACTCCTTTTACACATTTCATGTTTCACACAATCCATCCATCTTTTCTTTGGTCGTCCTCTCTTCATGCAGCCATCAACATTCATATTTAACATTCGTCTTGTAACTAATAAGACACTCATCTCTTCTCATCACGTGTCCATACCACGATAATCGATTACCACGCAGCTTTTCATTGACAGGAGCCACATTCAAACTTCCTCTAATATCATTCCAAATCTTGTCCAATTCAATACAAATAATTTATTCAATATAGGAGCCTGAAGCACACTTATTAAACGTCAATTCTTTTTTAAGCTAACCACCGCGTCGGAACGTGTTGTCGCTGTAGAGAAGATGCGGCCAGAAACTCTACAATACTCTTCTTCTTCACTCATCTTCACTCTCCATTCTAGTAACACCACACATCCATCTTAACATTCGCATCTCTGCTGCAAGCAGTCGTTTTTCATCCGGCCCAAAACTCCGAGCCAAACATGACGACAGGTCTTACGAGGGTTTTATTAAATTTTCCCCTTCAACTTACAAACCGAAACCAAATCTAACTAATAAATTAAATTTGCCTCAACAATGAGAATATAAACTGCTAATTTTCACAGATTTTCTGTGTAAATCCGAGGTGTCAGGTAGCTGGACAACACAAGCCGTTATCATAGGATTATGTCAGGGTAAGCTTCCATGTTATCTACTGCGGTGCGGGGAATGAACGTTATTTTTGTTTACGTTTCACAGTGTTTTAAGAACTGGGTTTTGGTGACGTCCACGTTTTATTCAAGAAATCGATAGTTTTTCTAATTCTGAGTGCAAGAGTAAAACTCCAGCTTCGATATGACTTATAGTTTTTTTTATAATAAATGACAAAAAATCCGCAATCCGGATTCTGGAAAACATATAACGTATAATTAAAAGAGAACTGAAATACTTTTTTTTGTTTTGATTAAATCATATAATTGTGTACAAGACAATACACCTTTCCACAAATTTTGGACATTTTACTGCGAATAGGTAACGAAATATGAGCATTTTTCGTATTTCAGTTTTCATGTTTTTACTCGACCATAACACCGTATTAGGATGAGATTTCTACACCGAAAAATTGTTTATACCCTCCTTTATAGGTTCTAATAAAATCACAGCCCAGTTCCGTTTTATGTAGAAGTTATTAATAATTTTCTATTTCCTTCAGGGTTGTCACTTACTCATATCCGGTAATACGTTATATTTTTAAAATCACCAGTTACAATATTTTTGTTCATACCAAAATTTAATGTTTTGTAAATGTCTTAATTATCTAATAATACACAATACAAAATCAGGGATATATTCCTATTCCTAGCTATATTCCAAATAAAGTAAATAAAGTATGCTGCAATTGACGAAGCTTGTAGCGGATATAGATATGTGATTAAGGTTTGACGAAGCCTGCGTTGCGGATTCGATTTAATTTGAATTTCTGATATTTAACTTTTTATTCTTGTGCTTGTCTAAATAAATTTATTTAATAATAAAGTATACATATATCTAAAGTGCCATTAATGCAACCTACTCCATACAAAAATCCGTAGATTTCCCCGACAAACGCTTATGTAAAGATTTAGCAGATATTTGTTGCTAACTCAAAATCAATCATTTTTACGCCCATAAATTTATAAATCATCACATTTAAATCATCATAATCATAATAATTTATTGCCATTAATTTTGTCTATCGTACTCTCGAAAATTTAATATCTATTAACTAGAACGTAACGGAACTCGATAGGTACCGAGACTTGTAGTAACCGCAGAAGCAGAACGATGACCCTTGAACATAACTATTATTAAGACTTCGTTATTAAAAATTAGTTTAATAACTTGTTGTCAGCATCTGACCATCAATTTGTCTTTGTTGAAATCTTACTGTTATTTAGCTGTTAGTTCTCCAAAGAGGAAATAAACAAATAATAAAAAACTAAAACCCGACTACTGAAAAATCACGCTCTAAAAAGTATGAAACAAGAAAATATAATCATCTGAAATTTTGTTGTGTAGTTTGTATACCTACATATTATTATTATAACAATTTCAGATCAGAATGTTTTCATGTTTCATACTTTTTAGAGCGATATTTTTCAGTATTCGAGTTTTAGTTTTTGATCTTACTTTTTATTTAAATTATTTTGGGTATTTTGGTTTATTACAATATACATATTTGAAAGTCACATAATAATATCCTATAACCAGTGGACGTTCAAGACGCTTCCAACAATACCTCATTTGTCAAATTATGATAAGGAGTTTAGAAGTTATGAGGAAACCGATGGATATACATGCATACATAAACATCGTCTGTTTTTACGGCACTAACAGAGTATAATTTGCTTTATGTAGAATACAGCTATTAATAAAAAAAAAAAAAAAAAGAAGTAGAAATTACAAGATAAACTTATAGAAAAGATGTTTAAAATATTATATAATCAGACACTTCTAAGAAGCAAGCAAGAATGTTTAATTAGTGTTTCATACAAAAATTTAATATTTAATTTGAAGTCACATGACAACCCTAAGCCCGGAAATTCCGGACAAACCTAAAATTAATAATAACTTCTACATAAAACGGAACTGGGCTGTGATTTTATTAGAACCTATAAAGGAGGGTATAAACAATTTTTCGGTGTAGAAATCTCATCCCAATACGGTGTTTATGGTCGAGTAAAAACATGAAAACTGAAATACGAAAAATGGTCATATTTCGTTACCTATTCGCAGTAAAATGTCCAAAATTTGTGGAAAGGTGTATTGTCTTGTACACAATTATAAGATTTAATCAAAACAAAAAAAAGTATTTCAGTTCTTTTTTTATGAATTTTTTCCTCTTTTTATGACCCAGATTTTGGGAAACTTTGATATTTATTATAAAAAAAACTATAAGTCGTATCGAAGCCGGAGTTTTACTCTTGCACTCAGAATTAGAAAAACTATCGATTTCTTGAATAAAACGTGGACGTCACCAAAACCCAGTTCTTAAAACACTGTGCGTTTCCGTCCCCGTGAACCAGAGGTTTCATTTTTTTGTTTTTTCGTAGTTACTTAGGTCCCTTCAACGCTTATTTTGAGTTTCGTTCGTTAGGTAAATTGTATCGCGAAACTATGCAGGCTTTTGTTTTGAATTTGGCATTTAACTCACTCCCACTATATGAGACTTCACATTAAAATTCTTAACTCACTTTTAACACACAAAAACACTTCACATACAAAGTGGAAGCAAAAATATTTTCTATAAATTATTTCACTTAAAAAAAATTGCTAGTAGGTAAAGTCTCTCTTGTTAGTTGTATTTTTTTAATTTTATAAACACAATTATGATTTGTTTTACAAGCAAAAAAGTTACAAAATTAAATCTTTCAAATAAAACTTTTGTAGGTACTTGATAAAACATAAGTAAATTGTGAAGTTACAACGGTTCGTTAGTCTCTCTCCTTGAGACTAGCTTGCGGCGACGGCTAGCGGTTTTGATCCCAACAGAATTTACTCACAAAGTATGCTTACTTAACACCCTGCGGAATATGTACTTAATTATGCAAGAACACCGAAGAAACTCGTAAACAAATATGCTGGAAAACTTTACGTTGAATTTAGCCATTTTGATTTTGGCAGCCTAATTTTAAATGCCAGAGAATGAATGTTAATTAGGTTGATGGAAATATAAATGTGTTAACAAATTGTGCGGTCGTCTCTGGTAAATAATAATTCATTTGGCACGCAAAATGAATGCGGATATAGTTCTGCAATATCATGTTTTACTCTTCTGAAACAACCTAAATGGCATTTTGTATTATACTTAACAAATAAAACAAATAACATGGTAGCACTTGGTCCAATACGCATTACATTACATCCAATAAGCAGTTCTTCCATACGCATTTCGTCAGGCACGCATTTCGTCAAGCACACATTTTGTCAAACACGCATTTCATCAAGCACGCTTTTCGTCAAAGTACCTACTTGCAATTTTTATATTAATTAACGTGTAAAAGAAATGTGGTTTGAATGTTAATAATATAAAAATTTACGCATTCGACCCACGATAGTAAAATTTAAGTCGTGTTTCCCTCGTCTTCGAAACTTTTATTTAGAAAAATAATTTTGTATTCACAAAGTGCTTATCAAAGCAAAAGTTAATGAGTAGGTACATTAACCTAAGATCAAAGTAAATAGATAACAATTTAAGCCTCCAGGGTGAATGTACCTTTTCTTCGACCTTCTCATCGTAGAGTACCTCCCATAAGGTGAGACGAGGTCGAACCGATCAAATTTACTAAAAAATATCTAAATACCCGATAAAAGATAAGTATATAATAGGAATATGTTTTTATTTCTACTGAACAACTTTTATTGTGATTAAATATTAAAATATAAACAAGATATTTTAGAGTGCATTGTATTAAAAACCAATTAGTAAACTGTGATACAGATAAACTAGTATTTAGTTTTTCTAAAACTATAAACGAGGAACATATATTTTAAAATTTTCAATACAAAATAGAAGAGAAAGATATTATAGAGGGGTCCGAAGTAAGACTACCAAACCAAACAAAGTAGTCTATTTAAAAAATCAGCTGTCCTATAATTGGTTTGCAGTTTTGGTTTTGTATGAAAAAGAGTTTTTATTCTTTTATTTTTGTTCCTATATAGAATGTCACTTAGTTTGATAGTCAGATCATTCTTTTCAAAAATCATAAGCATTTTAAGTAGTAATACCTATTGTAATTATAGTATTCTTTGGTATACCTACTTATGGACTCTATTTCAATCTTCATTGCCTCAAACCCTTTTCGGCTTGCTGTCCATAATTATATCATTACACGCCGAAGACAGGTGCAAAATCTTACTTAGCCTTTTATATTCAACATGTTTTATCAAACCAACGTTTTTATTAACCACTTGAGACAGAACAACAAGAAGCTCGTCCGTGTCTCGATGCAGTTAACCAGAATGGTTAAACCGGTACACAATTAAACTCGAGAGCATCCTTGCAGATAAGTTGCAGTCGAATTACTGCATTCTCGCGTCTCGATTTAGTCTGGGTGGTACGAAATTGAAATTTGAGCGTGGTTAGACTACATAGGTTCTTATATCTTCTAGACTAGTGCACGGACCTGAAAAAAGGACGGACGTAATCTCGTCTAATCACGAGTGAAGCACCTATTTATATTTGTGTGCGTGTGGACGCACTTTCGCCCGGTACAAAATGGTGGCGGGTTGTAGGACCTACACCTAGAAATGGTGCATCTGTGTGAGTGTAGGTCCCTCGTAGGACAAACGAATATGTAGGACCTTGCATGCTTCACATATTTTTAGTGTTACATTACGTCCGTCTTTTTTTCAAGTCCGTGGACGCGTGGCAAATAAAATACGAGGTTTCTTATACAGTGTTTTAATGGGTGAAAGGCTTACCACCTATTGCCACTTGACCTGCACCCTGAAATCTTAAGATGCTGAGAAGACGACGGGCAATTTTGTCCGTGGGCACGTTGTATGTAAGATGGAACTTTACCATTGTCCGCTGCCGCCAAATCGTCCGTCATCTACGTTGGCTTTAGCCTGTTAGGGTGGGATATCGTATTACTACTTAAGGTGGTTGCAGAAACTTTGTACGAATATAATTACGAAGATATAAGGCTTTGAAATTTTGTATGAATACTTTCAAAGCTTGATATCTTTGTAATTATAGTATTATAAATTGTAAATATTATTTGATACTCGCAATCTAGATTTTCTAAGCTATTTTTCCATTATTTAAAACATTACTTTTATTAATACCGTCTACGAATGTTCTACGACAAAGTTTTGTACGGACGGAAACCACCTTAATACGATATCTGGTAGATGTAGCCTTCGATCAAAATAAAATGAATGGATAGGCCTTAAGCGAACATTTCAAACCAGAAAAATGAGGCAAAACAAATGAAATTTTTACTTGTCACTTGTATGCAAGTGCCCTAGATTTGACAGATAATGGCGCTAGTTTGTATGTACCAAGTGCACCAGTAGTTTGCTTCAACTTACCGCGCTTTAGGCCTATCCATTCATTTTATTTTGATCGAAGGATGTAGCAGAGTTTATTTATACATAAGCTTACGACCGTGTAGGGTGTACACGGTCGTAAACTTATGTATAATATTTTTTTATACATTTGATATAAATACAGGGTGTGAATTTAAATCTTTTACATATTAAAAAGCACTGACAAACCAGGGTCCTGGGTTCGAATCCCGGTTCGGTCATGGATGTTATATGTTCGTGCCGTTGTTGTATGGTTTCCATAATAAAAAGCCTTTAGTGCTTCGTTTGGGATCATTACAATGTATGTGCCTGTGAGCGTTATTTATTTATTTATTTATTTACCCTGCTTCAGATTATCAAACTGAACTGCTTTCTCTATTGAGCCAAAATATCGAAAACGTAGAAAAAAAATTTGCTGCTCCATACCTTCTCCACATTTGGGTCGAGTAGATGAGTAGTTGACCTTTTCTATGAGACAACAAATTTTCGGAATGAAAATTTTGAGACGCATACGCTGATGAACATTCTGATAATGCGTATGTGAAGTCTACCAATCCGCATTGGGCACGCGTGGTGGACTTACGTCCATACACCTTCCCTGAGGGTGGGCCTGTGCCTTGCGGTGGGACGTATACAGGGTGCTAAGAAAAGTATCATTAACCTTTAAACCACATACTCTACCATCAAACTGAACAACTTTTTCTATGGGAGCAAAACGATCCGAGAAAAAAAGACAGCTGTCCCATACTAAACTGCAATACCTACTCGACGCAATCGTATGGGACAGCAGATATTTTTTTTTATTCTGATCGTTTTGTTCCCATAGTAAAAGTTGTTCAGTTTGATGGGTAGAGTCTGTGGTTTAAAGGTTAATGATACTTTTCCTTACACCCTGCATAGGGTGTTAGGGTAAACAGTTACATTACTTTAAGGGGTGATTGTACCCATGATACTGAACAACTTTCTGTAAGAAACTTATAGGAAATAAGCAAAAAAAAATCGAGACTTAGGATACGCTAGAAAACTGTTATGTAATCTATTTACTGAAAAAGCTCTTATTATAGGTACATAGGTATAGTGGTTCTATTATATCTTACGAACAAGCGTACACTGCGTCAGGCATGGCTATTGCATAAACCTCGCCCACCACCTAGTTTTCAATAGAACTATTGAAGTGTAAAGCTACAGAATGGGCACAGATAAGCGCAGTATCGTTGCATTTTGCACCACTTTGCATAGATAATGTGTGGGGTGTGCAGGAGGGTACTTATATATTTCACATATTGTGTCATATACCTACCTACAGTTTGTGCTTTTAGTACCTAGTTGGTGTTAGGTGTGCTGTTTGTACAGTCAGCAGCAAAAAGATGTATGCCTCCTCAAGCAAAAGATGTGCACTTTAGTAGTACGCGTAGTACTAAAGTGGATACATCTTTATACTACGACGTAGTAAAAGTGCATACATCTCTTTGCTGATGACTGAACAACTTTCTCTATAGGACCCACATGGAAAACGCGGAAAAAAAACAGCAGTCCCAAACATTTGGCTCGAGTAGGTTTGCAGTTTTCGATGGAATAGCATTTTTTTTCGCGATTTCTGTTTTTGTGCCGTAGTTGGTCAGGGTGACGGTCTGATCATCCCCTTAAAAAAGTGTCAGCATATTAAGAAAGATCCTGTATAGGTAAGGATACTATACAGCGTGTATTTCTAAACATGTTGACGGTTTGATTAGACCATCAAACTAAACAACTCTAATGGACTATCATCGAAAATTAAGCACGTAGTTTGCCTCGCGATGTTTTCCTTCACCCAAAAAAAACCCTGTTGGTAGTCCCAAATTTTACATACACACGATCCTAAACAGAGTCATTATTTATTATTATTCATTATTAATTTTCTCACAAAACACAGAACACTACACATTGTGGATGTTGATCATACCTCACACAATCCTCATTTGGTATATAGGTACCTAACTTTAAATCATGGATTGAAACAGGTACATAACATTATCAGCATACTCCAGCACTGTGGTAACAGTTAATCAAGTAACAAAACAAAAAAAGCCTTATCGGCTATCACACACCAACAACAACAATAGACCCTTCGCCCGCTTAAAACAATGCACAATGCCACGTAAACCACCCTAAATCCTTTAAAAGAAAGAAAACCCGGATAAAACCGGTTAAAACCGCACCGCTCCGGTCACAGAAAAGTCATTTAAAACAAGTTTTTTTAACCCGAGCTTAGCCGGGCAATTAAAAATTTACTTTTTCGCTTGTTAATCCTCGAATAAAAGTCGGTTTTAAAATAGTTACCATTTCTCTTTGCGGATTCTATGACTAGGGTTGCCACCTCTCCGGATACGTCGTGACGTCTCTACAGGTTTGAAGGATGTCCGGGGTATGGGTGTACGTCGTAAATTTTCAGGCGGCGCGACGCGGCGACGCAACGATGATCGTCCGTTACGCATTTTATTCATAACGTGTTAGGTATTTTGTCTGATTTTCTAAGTGTAAAGTAGTTCAATATAGTTTTAAATATTATTTCAATTATTAATATTAACAAATAATTTTGCATTAGGCTCTAGTAACTTACTTACTTTTAGTACCTACCAATACATTTTAGTAAGCATCATTTCAAAAAATATTCTTACATAGAACGGTTTTGCTAAAAATTCTTAATGTTTTTTTTATGCCTTAGCCCCTTCGCAACCTGGCTTTAAGATAACAATAAATAACACAATAAGTGGTTCAAATAATATCGCGTCTATGGAAGTTTAAGTGTTAATAGTTGTGGTGTTTAGGGTCACCTTTTACCCCTTTGGACTACCTACTACACCAAAAGGGTAGCCCTATCGTACAATCCTTCCACAGCTCTATTTTAAGAAAGTATTTTACAAGATAACTGCGCAGTAGAATTGTTTCGAGGCGAAGAGAGTAATGGATTTCTCTCGTACCACTTAAAATCTTGATGATTTCCAACTTATAAATGGAAAACGTCATGAAAATGGCGCGGGTCCATTTAAAACATACGCGAGTTACTTACTGTGTGAATAAAGAAAATTAATCCTGCTTTAGAGCGATTAATTCACGACTCTTAGATCTTTCATCATTGCCAACTTCAGAAGCAAATGCAGGAGTGTGAAACTCATTATTATTAACCGGATTCAAAAACAGGAAGAGATTCTCAGTTAGTCTGTGCGGTTTTATCTTTTTATCTTATTACGTTACACGATAACTTCGACATTTCTTGGTCGACTTGGATGATTCTTTTTCTGCTCTGAAGGAGTTACGACTTACGAGGCCCGAATTGGTCCCATTTTAATTTAGTGAAGATCTGATGACGCGCTGGGAGCTACAAAATTAAAACTCGTCTAAAGTTTTTTTAATATTATGTAATGACAATTTAAATTGATTCTAGTAATTCATGAAAAATACCACTGAAAAACCATTGACACGAAAAGAAGAAGAATTAAATAAAAATTGTTTATTAGAAAGCGTTTTAGGTTTAAAGGTTTTACATCTGTTAATATCTCGTAGTATTACTTATTTGCTTACTACATACTTTCTTTAACAAGAAATAAACTAACCATATTTAAATCCATAAGACAGTGCAATATCAAGAATAACTACACCCAATACAGCATTAAAGTTGAGAGCTCGGATTTACGACAGGAAAGCGAATGTAACGAACATGCTGCAATGAAATGAAACGAACATGCTTGCCGGATGCAAGGGCCTTAATCTGAAAATAACATTCTAGGGCATAACATTTCAAATTCCAGTTAAAGAGTAAGACTCCGGTTCAAACGAGGGGTTTCAGTTTTAAGTAGGTAGGCTACTTTTGTTGGAAATATACATGGTGTAAGGAAAAGTCATACTATATCTACCCGTCAAACTGGACAACTTTTACTACTACGGAAGCAAACCTGTCAGAACGAAAGAAAAATTGCTGTTTCATACGTTTAGTAGGCATTGTAGTTTAGTATGGAAAGGTAGATTTTGTTTGCGCTGACAGGTATGCTCCGCTGAAAGTTGTTCAGTTTGATGGGTTTTTTATGGGAACAGCACCGACACCGCGAAAAAAAATCTGCTGCCCTATACCAAAATGCAAACCTACTGGACCCAAATGTTGACAGCTGTTTTTTTTTTTGTTGCGAATTCGATGATGATCCTATAAAAAAGTTATTCTATGTCTGATTGTCACATGAAAACACCGTCAGCATATTAAGAAAGACCCTATATAAACTTAAATAGGTTGCCTACCTTAAAGCGCAAAAAATTTGTTTGTTGTTCCATACAAAACTATCGCTACTCGACCCAATTGTATGGGACAGCATTACATGTTCTGTTCGATTAAAATCTAATGAAAATAGAAACAGTGATGTTACAAAAATGGTACGAGCTTAATTTAAACTTTAAAAAATCGTTACTTTTCATAATGGTGACTGCTATTGCAATTATCAATTGATACAATGTCATATTGCACATATCCCCATTTTACGAAGTGGACTACAAACAAAATGAACGCAATGATTCATAACTTCGTAAGTAGGTGCCGATGGCCAGTGGCGTAGCGTGGGTTTCCGCCGCCCGGGGCACAGACCGATTTTACCGCCCCTTATCTTTATAAGAAGACCAACCCAAAAAATTATGGAGCGAGCTCGAAATTTGTTATCTATTCGGGTTGTGGTCAGACATCTTTTGGTTTATCTATGCAAAAATTGAAACTTATAGAGCGAGCGGAGCGAGCTCGAGTTTTCCCCTCAATATATGAATCGGTTAGAGCCAGAGCTTTTTCCGTACAAAACATGTGTAAAGTAACCTAAGTAAAAGCTATGGATTCAGCGAAGCGTGCTCAAAATCGTTAGCACCACCGCAATCTTACCTGTGGTCAGAAGTCTTTAGGATTATGTTATACACATAATAGGCACAAGAAATTAAAACAGAAACTTAGCGAAGCGAGCTCGACTTTTCTCTGCTCTACTGTCTACGAGTTGATTATAACCAGAGAGATATATCAATCGATATTTTTCCCGAATTTGCCGCCCCTATGAAAGTGCCGTCCAGGGCATTTGCCCCTCTGCCACCCCCTCGCTACGCTACTGCCTATAGCCGTAATAAATCGAACCGAAATCATATCCTCGCTATTGATAACTTACTCCGAGCTCAACCCTCACACTTGCAATAAACGTTAGTGTATAACAAACACAAACAACACAATAACCGTATCCCGGAGTGTGCGCCGCTCTTTATTTTACTGCCTTTACTACATTAGGGATTCAGCTACGTAATATCAGTATCCGAAGCCGAAAATAATGCGAAAATAATAAGTAAGTTGTAGCCACAGCAAAGATTCTGAACCTTTATAAAGGTCGTGATATTTTGTATGTTACCAACCTGGATGCAACTTTTTCGTAGCATTATACAGTCTCCTAATTATCGCAATCAGATTAACCTACTTATAGTAGATAACACACCGAGGACAGGCAAGTAAGAAAGGGCACAGATCTCATGTAATTCTGTCAACAAACAAGTGAACTGAGGCTTTCTTATTTACTGTCCGAGGTTAGTATACTATTTCTCTCCTCGACAGAGGTGGAAAGCGGCAATTTCATTTAGTGCAGCGGGACGAAAATCCGAGAAATTGATTAAGATTTTGGATCCATTAATAATACCATACCGACAACAAGGTACCTTTGCGCCGAGAACCTGTATCTTTATATATTATTATGTATTTCATAATCTGTTTTATTAGTTAAATGTGCACACTATGCCTGCCTCACTTTGTATGCTCTCTCTCTGTCACGGGTTTGCTGGAAGAAATCTCTTTAGAGATAAGCTCGCCCTTTGTAATTGTCTATTATGCTGTTTTTTTATGTATATTTCCGTGTGTACAATAAAGCGTTAAATAAATAAATAAATAAATAAACGTCACAATATATTTGCTTAAGTAATACAAACCTAATACTACAGTACCTAAATACATACCTACACATACATAGTAATAATAAGTAATTGAAGTATCAATACAATATCCGTATCCAAAATCTAATTTACTAACATCTCTAGCTCTACTACATTGTAACACATCCTATTACCGTGTATTACGATACGATACGCCAAGTTTTAGTGACATTATGTTTATTACTTTGCTAAATTAATTCCTTTTAGTGACGTGTTAACCGTGTAATTTTGGAATGTAATGTAATGTTAGGAACTAATGAGAAAGCTAAACCTTTCCAATTTAGACTGTGTAGAAATTAATATCTCTCTGACGTCCTATACAAGGTGTTTTATAAGTAACAATAAATTTTTAAAACTCATAAGGGGGTTGTTCAGACCGTCAAACTGAACAACTTTCTCTATGGGACCAACATCGAAATCGCGAAAAAAATAATTTTATATCCCATACATATTTTAGCTCTAGTCGATTTGTAGAGTATAGAACATAATTTTTTTTTTCGCGATTTCGTTATTGGTCCCATAGTGAAAGTTGTTCAGTTTGATGGTCTACACCACCTCCTTAAATGTTTATTTGTAGTTTTGTAACACCTTGTATACCCAAAGAGTTAGTTTTATGAACTGCTTCGAACAGGTAGTATGTAAGTATTTAAAAGTCAATATGTCACGTTTTTAGTATTTTGGTCCTTTAAAGTTTTGAACGAACTTGAAAATAGACGTCTATCTTAACTATTATAAAAATGTAACAGATGTGTGTGCACATTGAAGAAACACGTAAAAGATTATGATATTATGGTTTTTAGATATCCTGGACTCCATATACTTAATTTTTGTTTGTATGTTTGTAACAGCATCACGCAAAAACTACTGAACCGATTTTGATAAAACTTTTTTTGTTGATAGCTTATGATCTGACTTAAAATCTGGTATATAATTTGTGCGAACGAAGTCGCGGGTAGGTAAACTCTAGTGTTATTTAAAAACACAATTAAAAAAATACAAATCAAATCTTGCTCTTAGTGATTTTTTTCTTTGCCCACTTTGGCCATATCAGATTTTGCTTTCATTTGTCACTTTGTAAAAGAAACAAGTCTAGTTATTACAGAATAAAATTATTGTAGAATTATTGTCGCTGTCAAACGGGAGAGGTCTAATCTAAAAACAATTTCCAGCTAAGAGTCCTCGTGGCTGGCAAACGACATTTTAATTAACTTCTTTTGTTACTTAACAACCGTTTTCATTTTATATTATTTGTATTAATAAATAAGCATAAACAGCAAAAGTTGACAAGTCGTTTCTTATACAAGGTGTCACAAAAATACCTACAAATAAACATTTAAGGGGGTGGTTTAGACCATCAAACCGAACAACTTTCAGTATGGGACCAATATCGAAAAGGCGAAAAAAAATAATGATGTTCCAATAGGTACTCTACAAATCGACTAGAGCTAAAATATGTATGGGATATCAGATTTTTTTTTCGCGATTTCGATGTTGGTCCCATAGAGAAAGTTGTTCAGAGTGACGGTCAGAACAACCCCCTTAAGAGTTTTAAATATTGATTTTTACTTATGAAACACCTTGTATATTTATTACATGAATTACTCAGTTTACTTTATATTTTATTGCCATTTATTGAGAAATATCAAATAAAAAAAGAAACGAATCCGCAATGCAGGCTTCGTCAAACCAAAATCACACACACATAAAGTACATCACTTCATATTGTAATTCTAGACGGTTTTATATAGGGATGATCAGACCATCATACTAAACAACTTTCTCAATGGAACCAACGTTGTTTTCGCAAACCAAAAAAATGTTTCATACAAAACCTATTCGACCCCAGTGTTTCGTGATTTCATCGATATGGTGGTTGTTTTTTTTTTTTTGCTACGCTCGGTTTGCTCCTATACCTAGTAAAAGTTGTTCAGTTATCTGATGGGATCAGGTCAGTTACGTCCTTTTCCCCGAACGTCCACTTTAGACCCGAACGTCCATTTCCCGGTTTCGTCCTTTTCCCCGAACGGCCATTTCGCCATAACTCTTAGTTTATAAAAGGATGCCAATGATATCAATTTCACTCTGTATAAAATGATAATGATATCTTTTACGTACACGTATTCTAATTCGGTATGTAGTCGGTGTGTTGGACTAGTTAGGGAATTTGTGTTGTATCAATTTTACTATATTTATCCATTCGCTAAACCTAAGCCTTAGTCTGATGATATCGAAAAGACGCGGTCATTGTTTTATTGATTTCCTTTCTGGGTAGCGTAACGTTATATAAATTCATTTCGCGTATGGCTGTAGCAGGGACGTTGTATCTTCCTAGGGCTGTAGTATTTGGTTCCGATTTTAAATTTAATAAGCCAAACTTAATTGTCAGTTTATAAGCTCAAGGACTGCCCAAACAGCAAGTTTTCTTATTAATCTTTCTTCGAAGGTTTTCGATAGGATTATAAAATCGGATAAAAAAGTAAACAATTTTCTTGGTAATGATATGGTTTTCTTTTTCATTGTTCTTCGTAAGGTTAAAGATAACACTACTATTTTTTACCGACTATCAAAATGCTTAGAGTGAATTCAGACGCTGAAACTAAACAACTTCCCCTAAGGAACATGGGTCGAAAAATGGAAAAAATTTGTGGACCTCCTATAGAAAATCGATTGGATGATCCGTACTTTGGTTTGGGAGATCCAAAAAAATCTCCTTTCGACCCATGTTTCTTAGGGAACGTTTTTAAGGTGCATTGTCGCTGAAATCTCCCTTAAAATTTTGTTAGTAATATGTCTGTCTATGTTAGTAATTAAATAGGTAGTGTACCGAGAAAACACATTTTGACAGGTAGGCGTAACTGAAAATTTATACCAGATCAAAGTAAAATTGGATCTCTAAGATTTATACGTAGCGCTCAACCGAAAAAAGCTTTTTCTGTATAAAATCACCTCGATGTTAAGTTACGTTACGTCGTTTAGTAAGGCTAGCGACGATATGTAATAGGTGAAACAAATCGATTGCTGTTTTTAATTAAATGACTATACATTCGAAAACGAAAATATACGAAAATTGTATATAGTTAACACGATTTTCGTGTACGAAAGCGAACGAATGAAATTCAAGATAAGCTAACTTACACGCTCACTTCTTTCTTCTTATCGTGGGCAGGCCCTGGTGTCAGAGTTTTTTCAGATGCACCCCTTACGGCCTCTGACGTGGTTTTTATGCAACGACTACTGCCACTGGAGATAGTAGTCGGGACCAACACCTTAAAGTGCCATCCGAAGCACGGCATCATCTTTCTTTTCAGACAATCAGGTGACTCAGCCTGCAATGTCCTAACCAACTGGGGAAAACGGACAAAGTGACATATTACTAGGTTCCCCCGAGGGAATCGAACCCACGACTTCCGTGTCAAGAGCCCAATGCTCTTAACCATTAGACCACCGTAAAGTGGACACGCTCACTAAGTTGGCATAAGACTTTTCCCAGATCACATAACATTTTGGACTTTTCCCCAAAAACCAACTTCGTTCTATCACCACTTTAACAGTTGATTAAGGGTCGGCACTACCCTAATCGGGCAAAACAGGGTTCGGCGTTCCGACTTTTGAGGATAGTAAATAGCTATATTTAGAAACAAAATTAAGACCATCGCTTCTCTAAAAGATGAAGTACAAGATGAACAAAAAAAAACTTCAGTAAAATTGTGTAGTTACATCAGAAAGTAATCGAGAATTTCATGAAAAACTCTAGAATAGCACTGCCGCGTTCCGAGTCCTGTGATTTAGTGAAACAAAATAAAACAACAAAATATATTTATAATCAATGGCAAAACATCAAAGAACACTTTAAACAAATCAGTTTTTCGATACGACTTCTAGTTTTTTTGCAATTTGTTACCAAAAATCACATATTTTTTTGGACGTTTTCTTCATACAAATTACTATGGGCCGTCAATCGTTCGAAATCATTGCGAATAGTCCGGTGACCGGCAACACCCAACCCAGTCTTAGAAGATTAATGAACAATTCCATTTTTAGCTAAAGTAGGCAAAGTAACTTATAAAAAACCGGGCAAGTGGGTGTCGGGCCACATGCAGTGTAGGGTTCCGTAGTTGCCCGTCACGATATGTGGACTTAGAAGTGCATTTTATAAATTGGTCGACTATTACTCGTGAATTTTTGTCCACTTTATTATATTAGAATAACTGTAAGTTTATTACTATTGTTACTAGCAAACTAAGGATTGATAATCTGAATTCATCATCATCATCGTCAGATATGTTTTAAATAAGAATGGTGTAAGAGTGAATTCTGTACCGTAGTAGGTGACTCAAACGATTGACTTCGAAAGTCATTTGCACGACAGAATTTTGCGCGAAAAGACATTGCGCGATACAAGAAAACACAAAGGAATTTCAAAAAAGTTACTATGTCACTGTTTGGTAGTTTTTGGTTATTTTGGTAATTTATGGTAGTTTTTGAGTCTTTCGGTAGTTTTCGGTAGATTTTCGTACTTTTTGGTAGATTATTGTTATTTTGGTAGATTTTAGTACTTTTTGATAGATTATTGTTATTTTTGTAATTTTTCGTACTTTTTGGTAGTTTATGGTTAATTTGGTACTTTTTGGTTCATCTCATTTCATTTCATTTATTTACCTTTAATTGTAGGTAGGTACATAAGTTACAGATGGTAAGTACAGAGTACCTATTAGTCACACTACAACATGAAAAAACAGATTTAAACAATAGGTGCCAGACAATATCTTAACTACCACCTGAAAAGTACTACAATTAAATTATTTAAATGTTATAAAGTCAGTTCAATGTGATTAGTTAAAAATTATAATAACCTTATTGAAGTACAAATAATCGATCTGCAACCTGCAACACATTTTTTCTACTCAGATTGATGCCTGTTTGTTTACTTATACTGAAGAAACTAATTAAAGTCATAGGGACACTGTTCGATTAATAATTCTTTTACCTTCTTCAGAAATTACTTGTCGGCTTTAATGTCATCTGGTATTTTACTATACACAAGAACAGTATTCGACTTTATTTTGTAGTCCTTTGCATTGATGCTAGTCGGTAATTTGGTACCAGTAGCTCATTTTTGCGAGTTACATTTAATCTCTTGCTACGGAATACTACGGGGTATCGTCTCACGATTTTGCACGGATCGAGGATATATACAACAAAGCTGTCACAGTGAGTAATTTAAAGTCGGTAAACAAGGATCGGCATGACACCCTTACTAACTGAATTCCGCTTACGATTCGAATGCACCTCTTTTGCAAAACAAATATTTTATTTATGTCAACAGACCCACCCCGTAGCCAAGCCGTCAAGAACTCTTTTGTTTTTATGGTAGTTTTTGGTAATTTTCATTCTTCTATCAAATATTACCAAAAAGTATAAAAATCTA
The DNA here is from genome assembly GCA_963693445.1 of Agonopterix heracliana. NCBI lineage: Eukaryota > Metazoa > Arthropoda > Insecta > Lepidoptera > Depressariidae > Agonopterix > Agonopterix heracliana. The sequence goes on from OY856324.1 coordinate 13,242,119, forward strand.
CAAAAATAACCAAAAACTACGAAAATCTACCAAAATAACCAGAAACAACGAAAAACTACCAAACTAACCAAAAACTACCAAAAAACCAGAAACAACAAAAAATCATTTTTAAACTTTACCAATAACTACCAAAACCTACCAAAAGAACCAAAAACTACCAAAAGAACCTAAAGAACATTGTACTAAATTTTTTTTATCTTTAAAATTACTTCTTGTTAATATTGCTGTGCCCTTTCAGGATTCATGTACCCACTTTAGCTACTAAGTAACACCTATATGTTCTTGTGTCGCACAATGTCCTTCAGCGTGACTAAAATTACTGCTGAAATCTACCAAAATCTACCAGTCCTGTTTCAAATTCTACTTAAATTCTACCAAATAATATTTATGTCGTTACAGATGGTCAAAATTTAATATGAAACACGTTTTTGTACAAAATATTATAAATTTTATCTAAACGCTCATCATTACACATGTTATTTTCGCATTTTTGTATAATTTTTATTGGTTTTTATCACTTTGTAACATGGATGCTTTAATTTTCAAATAAATATTAAATTAGGTCGTCCCTATGCAAGTTTAAATTTAGTACAGTTTTCTGTGTCTCATAAGCAGAATCCGAAATTTTGGTAGCACTTTTAATAATGTCAAACGGATTGCACGTTTATCGACTTCCGATTGTGTCGATATACGGGTAATTTTTTATCACTGCGGATAACTCCAGCATGTATTCTACTCATCAAACTTTCACTATGGAGCCAACTTCAAAAGAGCGAAAAAAAAATCTGCTGTCCTATACAAAACTGCAGTACCTACATATTCGACTCAAATGTATGGGACAGCTGATTTATTTTCGCTATTTTGAAGTTCGATACCATGCTGAAGTTATCCGCAGTGATATAAAATATACCCGTATATCGACATTATTGGAAGTCGATAAGTACATGCAATGCCTTTGACATATTAAAAGTGCTAGGTACCAAAATTCCAACTCTGCTCAGAAGCCCTCTTTTGTAAAAAAAACAACATTAGGCGATATGATTAATATTTGCTGTAATAGAAGTGAGTTCGGTGGCGCGTTGTGGAGAGGAATCAAGAGGTCCGAGTTCGAATCCGCACGGACAACATGCCACGTACCAATGAGTTTTTCTAACTTATGTACGTATTACCGACTGCTCTCAAATGGTGAACGAAAACATCGTGAGGAAACCTGCATATGCAGACGAAGAAATTATGATGTATATTATGTGAAGTCTACCAATCCGCATCGGGCACGCGTGGTGGACTAACGCTCAAACACCCTCCTAGAAGGTAGGCCTGTGCCCTGCAGTGGGACATATATAGGCTGATGATTATGATGATGATGTACTAGAAGTTCCGGAAAACTTGCAAACCCTGCAATCGTTTTCTCAGCCATTTGTATTGCCAGTTTAGATTTTATTAGACGGAATCCTTGCATTTTAAATACATAAAATTTTCGAATACCCAATTTCTACTAAAATCTACTAAACAATTTTGCCCTAAAACTACCAATAAAGAAGAAATCTACTAAAAGTGGTCACACTGATGTCCTTTTGCGCAAATGTTTTTGAAGGCTATCGTTCCAGTTACTGCAAAATTTACTTTTATTCCGTGCTTAAAATATTATATCTTACGATGATTATGATAATAAAAGATTACAAACCCTTAGTTTGCTAATACCTTAACTTATAATAATTTCTTTATTTTGTTAAAAGTTTTAATTTGTTCTGTTATAATAATTTTAGGTTTTTTTAAGCCTTAGTAATACTGTGATCTAATTAGTTGGATCCCATCCTATCCTACCACCAGGGGTGATCTTTGATCAGTCACATTATAGGTCCATCACGCACGGTACTGTACTGTTGCTGTAAATGTCAATTTTGACCTACGGCTCTCAAATCCAGATGCTGCAGGAGTATTGCCACGCACAACCAAACATTCAACATTAATTTAATGTGGTAAAATCTGCCTTCCGGGTAGTAGGTACCCTAAATTCGGTCGGACCTACGAACCTGCCAGGATAGGGTCGGCCGACCAGACTTTTTAGTCCTTACTAATTGGCCTCTAGACCAACAGACTAGTTACGTCCTTTAATTCAACGAGGTAAAATGTTGTGTCACCAGGTAGGGTTCACTTTTTCCTTCACACCAGTAAACATGCCAGCCAAGCTGCGCCGCGCGCTGCAGCCGACCAAGTTTTTTGCAAGAAATTTATTACCAAAAGCTATCAAATTGATTTGTTCATTAATCTTATAAGATAGGGTTGAGTGTTGTCGGCCACCGGTCTTTTTCTTTTGACAGATATGTCAAACGGGCCGTAGGTAGTGCCGACCCTTAAGAGTTGAAGCCTCTAATAGAAATCTAGTGAAACTGAATAAATAAGTTGTCTAACAATCAATGGCGGCGTCGGTACTAAAGGGCTTCTGAGTCGTCACTAATCGACGGACGGGACATCTGCGTTCCATCGATCGATCGAATTACGCCGCCTTCACGATACTCTGATCAGTTTGATGGAGAAATAGACTCGGAACATATCGCTTAGTTAACACTTTGAGTTATTTATGAACCACTTTTCTCTCATACTCTGGTGCCGTAAAGTTGGGACTGCGTCTACACTGTGGCACACTCACATGTCTGGACGTCTTCTTATGGAGCTTTAGCAGAGTTAGAAAAAAGTAGGTGCCAGGGATTGTGTGACAGCTATATTTTCATGCCCTTCGCTGTGGAGACTCTAGGTTACTGGGGTCCCAAGGCGACAGTTTCTCAAAACCTAACTATTCGAGCTACAGGAGACAGGAAAGCTGGCAGCTATGCGCAAAGGATCTTTGGAGCGCCGTGGTGGTCCAGTGGCGAGTAACCTTGCCTGCCGTGCAGGAGGCGATGGTTCGATCCCCGTCCAGGCCGACTCGTACCAATGAGTTTTTCGGAATTTATGTACGATTTGTAACACCACTGGCTTTTCGGTGAAGGAAAACATCGTGAGGAAACCTGCAAGCTTCAATTTCGAGGCATGTATTGTACCCACTGTCCATTATATAAGTGGCGACGGGCTCACCCCCCGTCACACTGGACAGAGTTTCGGTACTTCTGGTGAAACGTGGATGTTCTAAGGTTTCAGAATATCTCTGACTACCCCCTCGGGGAATATAGTCGTGAGCATATGCTTATGCTTATCTTTGGAGCGCTAGCGATCCAAAGAGCGGCAACGCTGCCAGCCTCCCAGGCACTCTACCTCGAGAAGGAGCGTTGGTTAAAAGGTTTTTTCATTAATAATACCCGTGATAATAGTAAGTACCCATGTTATGTAAGGTAATTGACACTAAGTTTGATTTAATTTTTCATTTCACTTTCGTCGCCTGATCCGTCTTGCTAATTGTTCAGTTTGATGGTCTGAAGCAACCCTTAAGTGTTACTATTGTTTTTTGTTACACCTATATGTGACTCGACTATCGTAATCGCAAAAAAAATCGGCTGTTCCATAAAAAATTTCAATAGCTTCTCGACAAAAATATGTGAAACTGACGATTTTTTTTGCTCTTTCCGATTTGGTCCCATAGTAAAAGTTGTTCAGTTTGATGGTTAGAACATAAGAATAGTTAACTATAAGTATTATTAAATTATTCTTATGGTTAGACGCACCCGGTTCAGGCTTCAAAACGACCTCGATCCAGTAAAGTGTAAGGGTATATTACCGTTGGCGCGCTCCATACAAACGTAGTCTGGTGATATCAATACTATCCAATTAAAGTCTATGAAATTTTTCAGAAACAATCTAGAAACTAATCTCTATGTTCGTAAGAAGTCAGATTTTCGGAAAAACGTAAAGTTTTAAAGTTACAGTGCCTCAAAGATTTCCATACAATCTTCAATTAATCCTAGCATTAAAACTGTATATTTTAACGAATTTCGGACTTCATACGAACATGTTCAACGTTCAAAGAGTTTCTAGATTATTTCTGAAAAATTTCATTGACTTTAATTGGATTATCACCAGATATTTACGCGAATTTTAATCTTGGCTCCACAGAGAGTGTTTAGTTTGATGTTTCGCACCCTCTAAAATTTGTTACGTATTTACACCCTGTATAATAGGGAGGTTCAGCGATTGATTCCGTTGTAGGACGCATTGCACCAGATTATGTATGAGTGGCGTCAGCAGTCCGTCTGACCTTCAAACTTCATGGCTTTCTTTTCCCCCTTTCTTTATTTGTTCCATAGGGTGTATTCTTCCATAGTCTTGCTCGCACTTATCCCTTAGGGTAAAGAGGCGGGTTTGTTCTGTACAATGTATTAAGTGGATATACAATTTCTTCATCGAACCATACGCCCACTGAGGTGAAAGCCCTAGGCTCTAAGGCCTCTAATCTGTGTTATGTGGCACTTAGAATTGAATTAGCTGAAGGAACAGAGCTTGAGTTAGTAGAAATTTATTGTTAAAAACATGTACCGAAACATGCTTTTAGTTTATTTTATAGACGGTCGTCGTCGTGCTCTGAAAATACTTACTTTGTACATTGCCTCATGTGTTTAACTACTGCTAAACAAATTATCTTGTTTAAAAAACAACGCTTTTTAAAATACACGCGTAAAACGCACATGTGAGCAGGCCGCTCAAACAAATTTAAATATTTAACCCTTAAACGAAGGTCTCAATACGGCCTTATGCTTTCCACAAGGCAACATCTGTTACGCAACGCGAATTACTGGCCTGAAAAAAAAACCGGACCGAGGAATAAAACTTTTACGGCATCCCAACTCTGCAAGCTACACAAAACGACTCTTTTCAGCCAGCTACTTTACACCCACCGTGAAAACATTACCGAACGCATTTAATCGATTTTCGACTTAGTAGCGCCGGCACGACGCCGCTAAAAAACGAACACACAGTTACATTAATGACGAACAAATTGTCATAACTCACCTGTCCAGCGTGCAGGACGTCCAAAAATATGGTAAAAACACTTATAAAAAGCACGGCGCGCGACATTTTTGCGGCCGCGATGCGTTCCAAGAGCCGACTGGCGCAGATGACGTTTGTGTCAGACGCCAGAAACCTGCGTACTAGTTGGCTGGTACGGCACCGTAGTTGTACCTAGCGTGGTATAGATCGACCCTCCCGGGAGCGAGAGGGACGGAGAGGGCCCAGCTACGGGAGTGAGGAGGACGATCGAGGGAGGATAACGCACGCGCTCTGCAGTCGTACGCGACACACAACGAGGTATATTGAAGCGTATCACGATGTCTTCGTCTGGCTTTGTCTGGGTTGAACGATGATGATGAATCATTTTTAAACTGCGAATCTAATGGTTGAGTAGTCCTTAATTAACTTCAATATTTCGGTATTAGATATAGGACGAGTACCTACTTAGTCACGCAGGACATTTTGTCCTCTGTGTTACTGACTATACAGGGTCCAACTTAATATGCTGACACTTTTTTAAGGGGATGATCAGACCGTCAAACTGAACAACTTTCTCTATGGGACCAACATCGAAATCGCGAAAAAAAATCAGCTGTCTGTCCCATACATTCGGGTGAGTTAGGCAGGCAATTTTGTATGGGACAACTGTTTTTTTTTTCGCGATTTCGATGTTGGTCCCATAGAGAAAGTTGTTCAGTTTGACGGTCTGATCATCCCCTTAAAAAAGTGTCAGCATATTAAGAAGGACCCTATATGTCGAAGTGTCTCACAAAATTAATGGTATCATAATGGGAAGACAAGCATTTATAATGGGATGTTACAAATGTTGTCTTTATTTCATTAACACAGTAATTCTTAATCTAAATAAAATTTTCTTCAATATGCCAGTCAATCCTTCAAAATTATCAACATAGAATTTTAGTTTTCAAAGAAAATATACTCTCTAACCCTCCAACACACACCTTTTACCCCCTGTCAACGGCACTTGTATCAATTTCAAAATACTTCCCCCGCCTGCCTGCCCGAGCCGGACTCCGGACTCCGGACGAAGGGAGAGGTGTCAAAATACCCGGACCTTTACAACAATTTTAAAGTAACGTTTTGTGAATTCAGTTTCAATGGGGACACTTGATGTCACAACGCTCTCGAATTGTTAACAATTTACTTTGTCGTCAATAAAATTTTAGACTGTCGTGTAAAAATGTTGTATGATAAATGATAAATAAAACAAACGAGAAAATATCGAATAGTAGGTATTGGTATTATTAATTTAAAATATTTACGCAACAGTAGGTAAATGAGATAATTAATTAAGTCCTACCTATTTATTTTGATTTCATTGAAATTTTGCAATGTCTCCGTGTCTTGCTGACTCGTAATTTTTTTTTACTACTAGCAATTTTTCGAGAAATCTAAACTTAAACTTATCTAAGTACTTATATTAATTAATTGTCTACGTCATAAAAAGAGATCCATGTTTTAGACTCTTTAGACTTGACTTCTCTGGACGTCAAACGAACGACCGACGCGAATGGACTGAACTGCGAATGGGACGAATTGCGAACGCAGGACGAACTGCAAATAATGAGAAGAACTGCTAAGAAGATCAGTGGTATGTCGATTCGAACTCTAGTTTAATAAATAATTATTTTTAAACAAAGGTATAATTTTAGCCATAACATGATTATTAAATTTCCACGCAAAGATGTACTTAGGTACTCACGTATAATTGTTTCCAGTTCAATCAAACATAATTTGTGACTAAATTTATTTTTATTACAACACCTCTTTTCATGCTAAGTCTATTTGTAAACACAAACATAGTTAACTTGCTGGCATTTGTCTTATCTTAACGAAGGGGCCTTCAAGGGGCGAAGGCACTTCATCCGTATGGGGGGTGTCCCCCTTTGCGACTTTGCTCCCCAATGACCGCTTTGTGATTCTTACACTTTGGACCCATTCGCATGTGTACAGGTTAAATTACTTGAGGACGTTTTAGGAAGATGGGTTTAGGTAGAGACAAATAACATTAAAGTTTATTGAAGTTATATATTTTTCGGAGTAGGAGAAAAGTGGATTCCAGCTTCCTGAGTGGTGGAACCTTTCATAAAGTCTTGATTTTAGTTAGTTGATGGACTATCTATGGCCTCTCGCTCGTAGCTACAGACGGCAGGAGGAGGGTGGCGAATTTGGACCCAATCTTTTTAAAGAAAACTCAAAGCTGCACTAGTGCCGGATTAAGTATAATTATTTTTAATGAAACAGAACAAATTAAGGAATATTTAAAAAAACTTAAACATCTCTAAAAGCTCGAATTATAAAGTAGAAATTACTAGTAAAGACAAAAAGAAATGAATTAATAATGTCCCTCATTTCTTCTTTAAAATAAAAACCACGAATAGATAGAAGATTGGACTGGATCTCAAATATGAGAAAGATTATGTGGTTCACACACTTGACTCAAAAGGTACCTATCGTAAGGAAAGGAGAACTAAATATCTTTCTTTTACTTCTACAGGTTACATTACAACCAATAACTAGGCATAATTAACTTTTTTATTCGTTTTATTTCACTCTACACGTATTGCCAGGTTTCATATGTTGTATGACGGCCCGGTTGGTGTAATGGTTACCACGCCGGACTGCCAAACCAGGGTCCTGTGTTCGAATCCCGGTTCGGTCATGGATGTTATATGTACGTGCCGTTGTTGTATGGTTTCCATAATAAAAAGCCTTTAGTGCTAGTTTGGGATCATTACAATGTATGTGCCTGTGAGCGTTATTTATATGTAAACAGTCTAATAAAAGACGGAGACCAAAAAAAAACAGGCGCGTATCCGCCATTCATCGTTGATTTATAAGTGATAACCCTGCACCTTTTATATTAAACGACTAATCATCAAATCCTTTTAATTATGATTGATGTTCAAATGTATACCCTAGGTACCCTACTGATGCATGTATGTAGCTATCCAGCAATCCAATATGGGACCATCGGGGCTTACGAAAATGAATAGCATCGGTCGTGTGATTTCAAACGTGTTACAAAATATTGGTCCGGAACCGCGCAGCTAACCCGGACCCAAAACACGGACGTCCGGTTAAATTGAATATTGATTGGATCCCCAGTGGACACGACAAAATATGTTTTTGATGGTCATTGCGTCCCTTTTTTATTCGATATGCAAATTTTAATGTCCGCGCAAAACCTTGAACAAACATTTCAGTTCAAATTAAGCTTTCAGTTGAAAATAAAATAAAAGTTCGACAGCCGAGCAATTTTTGACGTAATTAAATCCAGTTAAGTATTCAACTAAATGGTGTTAAACGAATTAAAACGTTTTGTTGGCTGTTGTTTTAATTTTAACCCGCTTGATTTATTATAAGCTGACGTCACTGGATACGTAACATGTTAATGATCGAACAGACAACAATTTGTCATTCGTTTAATTAATTTTCATTTAATGAAAGATTGATTTGTCTTTGCTATGAAACAAGGTAGGTATAGTAGTTTCATAATACTTATCGACATAGACACCTTTCACACGTAACACCGCGTCGGAAGTGTTCCGTTGTAGTAGAGAAGATGTGGCCAGAAACTCTACAACAACACACATCTTTTGAACAAAATACACAAAGTATAATTACAAATACAATCCATTTGATGTTTTCATTTATTAAAATAATGTAATTGTCATTGTCAATACAGTATACTTAATAAAGTTATGTCGGGTAGATCAACTATTTTTTGTCCTCACAGTACTGTTTAAAAAAACGTTTTTATTCCTTTTTTCTTGACATTCATTAATTTTGAAAGATGGATATAGTATCTAATGAAATGATTCTTCTACACACATGCACATTGCACCATTTGTGTTGAACTACTAGAAGTTTTTAGCGGTTGTCCAATAGACCAAAAAGCGTGGGGACAACGAAATAAAGCGTCCATCGGACAACCGCCAAAATTCAAGTACAATTCAAGTAATTTTGCAAAACCGTGTATGCATTTAATAAATGCAATCCTTAGTTATTCAACAAACATTAATTTTTGGGGCAAGCAAAACCGAGCTTGAGATTGAGCCTGAACATTGAAAAAATTTTATGCAGATGACTGGGACTAGGTATGGACAAAAAATAGTTGATCTACCCTGTCCATCTTCCAATAAATAAACAAAAAAATCTAATTTTATTGTTGACTGTTTTCTGAGAGGTCGGTGGCGCGTTGCGGAGAGGTATGGACTCTCAATCATGAGGTCCGGGTTCGAATCCGCACGGACAACATGCCACGTACCAATGAGTTTTTCTAACTTATATACGTATTACCGACTGCTCTCAAACGGTAAAGGAAAACATCGTGAGGAAACCTGCATATGCAGAAGAAATTCGAACTCTCTACCAATACGCATTGGGCACGCGTGGTGGACTAACGCCCAAACCCCCTTCTAGGGGGTAGGCCTGACCCCTGCAGTGGGACGTATACATATTATGTTTTCAGAAAGATCGACATACATATCTTGGACGTCACTAATGTTCGATGAATAAGTGAGATTAAGTGTTTCAAATCTCTGTTTCTGTAATTCAAAATGGCCTTAAAATTTTGTTGCTATTTGGAATGGAGTATAGATAGAAAATTGTTTTAACAATCTTGCAAAATTACTTATCAAGTGTCGCCCTTTTTATTCCATTCATGCCGTATTAAATTAACATGATTAACACCATACTAAATAGCTTTTCTTTCACGATTGCCGTCTAAAATGTAGTCCGCAAAGCATTCAGGATAGCGAGAGCCAAGCCACGCCATTAAGGCATCTGCAGATAGAATGCCCCGGTCTGCGAGCGCTCCAGAAATTTACATATGCGCCGGATGACGTCACGATTGCGACGACCGACTCCATACAGACGCTACGCTATGTTGAGGGAATTCAGGGGGTGGATTTAACCCTCTTTTACTGGAGGGTCACTATATTTTATGAATAAGATAGACAATAAGTACACCACCTCATATACCTAGTTTAATTTTAACCACCGGTCACAAGACGAAGGCGTAAGATAAAGAAAAGTGGTTTATGTTTGAAGTGTTTTATGTACAGGAGTGCGATTTTTGAATCTCATTCGGTGAGCTCAGCTGTTGAAAATGTCAAAATTACTATGGAGATACGCATCTTTCTTCTGCGGATTTGAATCTCAAAAATCGCTCTCCTGTAGTATGATTTTTGAAAGTCAAATCAGCAGTAGAAAGATGCATATCTCCATAGTAATTTTGACATTTACAACTTCTGAGCTCACCGAAAAAAGAACAGCTCTCCCATGGGTAGGTACATTTGAGTAGAGTAGGGTTGCAGTTTTGTATGGAACAGACGATTTTTTAATTATCCTATTTGGCAGTGGTCTCATAGAGAAAGTTGTTCAGTTAGATGGGCTGATCATCCCCTTAGAATATTTTCACTATACTATTAGGTTTTATTTACCTACTTCATCAAGAATACCAATGTTTTAAAGGCTTTTTTACCTAAATATTTATTTCTTTCCATTGTCACGTAATGGTATACCTAACTTATAATCTGCGGTCCCATACATTCAGGTCGAGTAGGTTTGTATGGAACAGCAGATTTTTTTTTCGCGATTTAGATGTTGGACCAATAGAGAAATTTGTTCAGTTTGATGGTCTGATCATCCCCTTAAAATAGTTTCACCTAATTTTGTTAGACCTTAAATAAAACTAGAAGAGATTCATTTTGTTATTTTAATTATTAGTTTGTTTTTTATTAGGTATTATTTAATTTTTTATTTAATTTAAGAAAATGAAAAAACGTACATAAAGTTTTTGTATTTATTTTTAATATGTATCCTAAACGTATTTGACCCTCTATTCCTGAATTCATGTCTGACTAGCATTATAGGAATGGTAGAGAGTAGAGACGAAACGTTTGTCGGAGTCTGTTTATTGTTAAACAGAAATGGTAGCAATTACAGTTATTATACCTGTAATTTGGTCTCCTTGATTGTTACTTTAACTAGCTTTCAGCTCTCTGTTTTATCGTTGTTGTAGGTATTTGTTCTAGAATAAGTAATTGTTTCAAAGCAAAGTTGTATTAAAACATGGTTGTCGTTTCGTTGTTTAATTTAACGTTGAGTCTTAGAATGATTATAAATGAGAACAGTTATTAGAAAATCCTGATTAATATGCTGACACTTTTTAAAGGGGATGATCAGACCATCAAACTGAACAACTTTCTCTATGGCACCAACATCGAAAACGCGAAAAAAAAATCAGCACCTCCATACAAAACTGCAGACCTTCTCGAGCCAAATGTATGGGACAATGGGATATGAGAAAGTTGTTCAGATTTATGGTCTGATCATCCCCTTAAAAAGTGTCAGCATATTAAGTTGGACCGTGTATACTTATAGTGATGTTTTTTATGTAGTTTCTTAGCCGTTTCGGAGTTCCCATTACAAAGATGACGATAGGTCAAAGATCCCTTCCTGAAGAGTTGGTCGACATTTATAAGCACAAAAAGGATTGGAGAAAAGGCCTCTCAAAATTAGAAAGCATCTATTGACGTTATGAAGTGCAAATCTTTTGTCCAGGAGTGCGGTTTTTGAAACTCATTCGCTGAGCTCAGCAGTTGAAAATGTCAAAATGACTAAGGAGATATGCATCTTTCTACAGCTGATTTGACTTTCAAAAAAGGGACTCCTGAAGTATGATTTTTGAAAGTCAAATCTGCAGTAGAAAGATGCATAACTATCTCCTAAGTAATTTTGTCATTTTCAACTGCTGAGCTCAGTCAGCGAATGAGTTTCAAAATCGCACTCCTGAAGAAATGATTCTGTGATGATTTAAGTCATGTCTCTAAATGCATGCGATGATGAGATAGCGACAGGCATGAACCCTGAAAATTTTACCTAATAACTTATTAGGTAAATGAAGGGCGACCTTCCACTCTCACTCAAGAGCAAACTTATCGACATGTGTATTCTGCCCATCCTAACCTACGGTGCCCAAACCTGGTCGTTAACAAAGGTTCAAAAGTCCAAACTGCAGGTTTGTCAGAGAGCTATGGAGCGTAGTATACTAGGTGTGAAAAGGACGGACCGTATCCGGAACACAACACTGCGCTCCAAAACCCAAATAGCTGATGTAGTCGAGAAATCTGCGAAACTAAAGTGGGACTGGGCTGGGCATGTTTGCCGAATGCACGCCGAGCGGTGGGCATCAATCAGCACGCAATGGGTGCCTAAAGATGGTAGTCGAGGTCGAGGCAGACCCCGGAAAAGGTGGCGCGACGAGTTGGATGCATATTGCAGCGAATGGAGGGATGCCGCGTTGGATAGAGATAAGTGGAAGAGTTCAGGGGAGACCTTTGCCACAGAGGATTATATTGTACAGAGTTACAGCTTCAAACAAGCTCGCAAATGCGGCGCATCACTACATGCGCAGTATGATTGTGTGCGCGTTCACCTACGGGGCTCACGAACGAGGCCGAGGGGACACTTTGGCTATGCTTCGGGTGGTTACGGCGTAACGAGGGTGTGAATTTAATGTGTGAGATATTGTCCATTCTTCCTTTCGGAAAGAGATTGGAGCCACTGACCTCTTAGTGTAGGCAATGAACCGATTTTTTGTATGGGGACCCATGCATTAATTCCTCAGTCGATGAAACTTTGCAGGATTATAAAATAGTATGAGTCAATACTAAAATAAATATTTTCCAAAAAAAAAAATATCCTGTTTCAGGTATGTATACCTAAACATACAAATCCGTTTATATATTGAACCGAGTAAATTCTCTGTCCAAATTTATTTTACCAAATGAGTTATTTATACCAGTATGTGATACATGATAAAATTCAAAAACTTTTTACAAACATTAGAATTACTTTTGTACGATAATACCTTTTTCTGACCCTCATTGTCATCGGAAAAGTGCTCAGTAATTTTTTTTTTCTTATATGACCTTAGAATGTAATTTAGCGTTACGAGTATGAAAATCAAAAAAAAAAAGCTTACCAATATAAATTTATTTTAAACTATATATAACTCAGTATGGAAAAATTCTCAGCATTATTTCTTTTTAAAATTATTTTAGGTAGTCACATATACACACAAACCCAACATTTCAAAAAAAAATATCATCCAGAACACCGAAATTTTGGAAGTAAAGATAAATCTATCCCGCGTTTACGCAATAATGTACCGTATTGCTTTACCAGTTGGGTGCAGATTACCGTCCTCGTGCTAATTGTACGACCTTGATCGCGTGACCCGCACCGGGTCACCGGTATGCCGGTCATGCCGGTATGTGATTCTTTACATTACGTTTATTGCATTTTTGTTTTCTTTGTACGTACACACAAAACTAGGTACGTATATAATATTATGTAGGTACCTACGTAGTTTTGTGTAACTTTGAATTTAAAAATGTGGAAAAAATTAGGTTACTTTCTGGAATGACCAAACGAGGTCACAGGTTTTGCGACATAATTTTAAGTATGTACTTTATTATTATCATTATTAGTACCTACAATAATTACTGACTCTGAAATAATAAAAATATTTAAATTGGGCATATAGGGTAAGTGGACCAGTGGCTGAACGCATCCCATAAAACTGGAGCTTTTCAGTCGTATGACGATGACGTATATTTAACGGCAAAAAAGGGTGTCTAATTATTAAATAATTCACAATTATAGGACTGGTGTTTGAAATTTATTTGTGTCCTAGTGAACGAACGGGAGTTTGTTTATTGGTTAGTTGCATTATTTCTTATTTTAATTTAGATATAGTTTTTTAGATTCTGAGTACGCACGGCGACAGATCAAATTACCCATAGATGGACTTTATGTCCATTTACTGGTGAAAATTCTCCAGTGAATAAACGCCCGTTCATTCATTGGTTTTCAAGAGTCACATCACATTTTCTTTAATTTTTGACTCGTGTGACTCGAGAGGCGCACGGACCCGAATGCTTTCTCACTCGCACACATCTACCTGCCCTTGTCACACGCCCTCTTCATCTTTTTGCACGTGGCACGAGCTTCGAGGATCGTATAATATAAGACAAGACCCTCGAGTCGACCACCGCATGCTTCCACAAATAGTCCTTTTCAGGGCTAAACCCCCACTTCGATTCCCCCCCTACCAAATACGAGGAGTCCCTCGTACCGGCGCTCAGGGCTCCGCGCAGTCCGACGCCGCGCCCGAAAACGCGAAAGCGCTAGTTTAAGCGCACCGGACTGCGCCCGCGACTGCCACCAAGTTGCCCACCCGCGGAAACCCGCGAAGATGCCTGACGGAAGATCGTCATCCAGCTGTGGAGCCCGCCCACGTCCACGCCTCCTCGTCGAGCCGTCAGGACTGTGGGCCCCCCCCGCAACCTACTCCCCGGATGACCACGCTGCCGGCTAGTAGCTCGCCCACCGGGCCTCCCCCAACGGGGTCCCACTCGGTGGGTTCGAACTCGCCAGCAACACCGCAGTGCAGCCAAACAGCCCTTTTCAGGGCAAACCGTAGTTTTTTCCCAACCTACCCCCGGGTAGGTTGAGTATTGATTGTATCGCCCGCACGTACAATCAAGTCGACGCCGTGTCTCATTTTGTTTTTGTTGGGCTACCCACCCAATGCCACCCAACGCCACACGTCTACTCCCCCCGCAGAGTCCATCGGCACACCCGCCTCCCCGTTCCTCCTGCACCGCGCCCCCTCACATCGCCGCGGCGCCCGCCCGCGTCCTCCTCAGTGAGTCGTTAGGACTGTGGGCCCCTCCATAAGCCCTCAGAAGAGACCACACTGCCGGCATGCAGGTCGCTCACCGGGCCTCCCCCAAGGGGGTCCCACTCGGTGGGCTTGACCTCGACGGCAACCCACAGGATTGACCACCGCTGCGGAGCCCGCGCGCGCCCTGACGAGTCGCCAGGAACGTGCACCCCTCCGCAGCCCCCCCTGGATTGACAACACTGCCGGGCTACCCCCGGCAGCTGTAGAAGCCGAGTCCGAAGAGGACTCTACCTCGCTGCGGAAACCATCCACGTCCACGGTTCCCCGTGGACCCAGACGGACCGAGGGTCGAGTCGTTAGCCGCGACTCCCCAAGGACCACTGTGGATCATGGGTGAGCCGTTTGGACCGTGGATCACCCCGCAGCCAAACCCCCCCCCCCCCCCCCCCCGGATCGACAAGCAGCAGCAGTCGGCGGCAGCAACCACAACCTAGAGGCAAAGCCTCGATATTGTTTCCCGGCGCGAGATGTAGACCCTCGGCGACCACAGCAGCCACAGCGTGCGGACGTGTCCGCGCCTCGCTCCCCTTCCATCGCCCCTCTACCGCGCCGTGCTCCGCCACACGCACTCCGCTGGTTCGCCGCCTCCGCGCCGACCAAGTCACCCGACGCCCGCCGCCCGAGACGGTCCTTCGTCTCCACGGTGCGTCACCGCTCCGCTCCCGGTCAGAAAGTACAATTTTTATTGCGCGGACTGACCTACAGTTTCGATTGATTCGATACTCGAAGTCTGATCTTCGTAAATTCTCGCTTTAGTGGTCGTCTTGGGGATACGTAACCGTGCCAACGAACCTTGACGGAGCTTGACCCGGAGGCTCGCCTTTCCCCTTCAGGGAACGGTCATTCCGGCTGGGGCTGACACCACCGCCCTTGGGGGGACTCCTAGTCGACGTCAGACATCTCCCTCCCACCTTACCCTTACCCTATTTCCTATTCCTTGGTGTTGTTTGGGCGTTGTCGAGCCACGCACTTGCAGCTACCCTCTGCATCAAGGCTACTAGGGCCTTTTAGGCACACACCCTTCGCACAATAAGATCGGCGAAGGACCACACCTAGGGCACACGGTAGGGAGGGACCACGTCAGGTACACAGCCTCCCAGCCAAACCTGTCAGCTCTACGGGCACAGTTCCCGTAACTGTCAGGCTCACCCACAGTGCGTAAAGTGCCTGGGTGACCACGCAACGGTGGACTGTGAGAGGCCGAAGCACCGAACGCTCTGCGTCACTCCCCCCTCGTGCGTATTGTGCGGGGAGCAGGGGCATCCCGCGAACTATCGCTTTGATTTACAAACTGTTTCTACTCCAAGTGCCAGACCGTCTCGTTTTCATCATAAGATACTTTTTGTCGAATCGTAGCTTTCGCTACCGAGTAGAGGGTACGCAATCGTCCCCTCGGGCCATAACCGCCGGGGTCCTCCAGGGCTCCGCTCTCTCGCCCTTACTCTTCTATCTCTTCTGTTATGACGGCCCGACAGCACAGTCTGTAGTGAACCTGCCTGCTGTGCCGGGGGTCGCGGGTTCGAATCCCGTAAGGGACAAATATTTGTATGACGAATATGAATATTTGTACCCGAGTCATGGATGTTTGTATCTATATATGTATACTATATCGTTGTCTAGTTATCATAATACAAGTCCAGGCTAGATCCTGGAACTTTAAATGTGACTAGATAATTTGTGTGACACTGTCCAAGATATTTATATATTTATTATTTATTTATTTATTCATCAACGACATACCGCGCCCTCGCGTTTGTTAGTTATCTCTATCCGCGAACGATACCGCGCTTTACACCTCCAGTTGGAACAAGTCCTTAGTGTGTGCGAGACTCCAATCCGCAGCCAGTGCCCTCGGGAACTGGTTTCGGAAGTGGAGAATCGAAGTCAATCCAGAAAAAAGCATGGCAGTGTTCTTTTTCTGGACGGACGCACGCTCAGAACTTACCCGATCAGGCTATTCGGCCGTACGATCCCTTGGGTGAATACGGTCAAATACCAAGGAGTCACGTTAGATAGGGCAATGACATTCCAGCCGCACATAAAGCGCGTTCGCAAGAACAGAGCGCATTGTAGAGGAGTGTCCTAAAAGAAGTTTCAAGGGGGGTTTGGTAGACATATGGAAACTAACGCCGGAAGCCAAGATTTGGCTCCAAAATTTAGATATAGATTTGTAATTTGATTTTGTGTACTTTTGTATTGAGATTTGTTCTTTTTGATTGGAGGAAATAAAAGCCATACGCAAATAATAATCGTTTCTATCCGGTCCTGAACAAGCGTTCTAAATTTTCACTTAGAAATAAGCTGACAATTTACAAAACTTGTATCAGGCCGATATTTACGTACGCTGGAGTGGTATTCCCAGACCCATATCCATACATTGGAGACTATTCAGAACACATTCATGCCTACCGCGACTGGCGTGCCATGGTAATTACGTAATAAGAACTTAAATATCGATCTAGAGCTGCCCACCATCAACCAACTTCTCAAATTTATGGCTATGAAAAAGTATTGTGATTTATATGTGTTATGACGTGAGAAATAATTTAAAGATTGGTGTTGCATGAAATTATTTCGAAAATTGTGAATATTTTTCAAATTATCTCTTACTAAATAATTCCATTCTGTATTATTCATTCACTGGTGCTCGTTTTTCATTTATTGGTGTAGGTCGTTCATTCACCGGTACAACACCCTATTTTGAACTTCACGTGCACTTTTTAATATCTTGAAGTAAGAAAACTTGTTTTCTTTTTAACTAGTAGATATTTACATTATCCTGATAATTCAACAAAGTAACTAAAATGGTTGTTACTATATTTCAAATCTTTGAAAATATATTTTAAGTTTGCAATCCGCTTAATCGTTCATTCACTGGCACACTTACCCTACCTACTTAATTTACCTATATAGGTAAGGTAGTAGGTATTATACTACTGTACCATGAGCATTAGCCCAAAATAAATAAAAAAGTGAGTTTACGGTGTTTATGTTGAGTCAGTAAATTTACAAATTACATGAATAACTCCATACCTACATTTAAAAATCATTCTGTTATTCGTTTCGCAATAATAATAAGGTTAGCGTACTTAAGGCCAGGCTATCCCAGTGCAAGCGTCTCTTTCTTGCAAGCATAAGTTTTCAACTATCCATCCCGCTCCAATTGAAAGCAGGATCGCAAAAAAACCTGTTTTTCATCAATATCTTTGCTCATGGGTGTTTCTAAGGTCAAAATTCTACGGAGTTCACTACAAATATTTAATGTATTTAGTTAAGTACAAGAATAAAAAGTTAAATATCAGCAGTTTAATCATAGTATTGAAAAAACGTAACAAAAAGGGGTAACTTTGGGATTTTTTTCTATCTATTAAACTTAATCTAATCGTGTAATTGAGCACGGTCGCCTATCAGTCAGATCCTTAAATAAGACATAAATTGGTTTTCAGACTTTAAAACACTTTCGTTCGTGTTCAAAAAACGGCCTCGACCAAATAACAGCGTCTTAAATTATTTAAATACATTTTAATTTTAATTATTACGTAGTTAACTTGGGAATGTGCAAAATCACTTTGTATAGGATTCGTACCATCTTAAGGCAAACTTTATTTAAGAGGTAATTAAATGGGCTTTCAATAATCAATAATTATAAATCAGAAAGTAAAATCAACCAGGTAAGTAACAAGACTAACAAGTATAGGTACCTACAGGGAGAAACAAAACACCCTAGTAATACTTAAGTGAGTGGTTTAGACCGTCAAACTGAACAACTTTCGCTATGGAGCCAACATCAAAATCGAAAACAAAACCAGCTGTCCCATACATTTTAGTCGAGTCGATACTGCAGTTTTGTATGGGACGGCAGATTTTTTTTGCGATTTTGATGTTGGCTTAGTGCAAGTTGTTCAGTTTAATGGTCTGAAGCACCCCCTTAAGTAATACTAGGGTGTTGAGTTTACTTTCTTTATATAAAAATGCAAACGCAAAACAATAATAATATGTGAAAACAACTATTAGAATCGACGATTGATACGTGAATATAGAAAGATGTGTCGCGCGGCCGGCGGCGGCGGGCAGCCAGTACCGCTCCCGCGCCCCACTTCTACACCCCGCTCCCCACTCACAGCTCTCGATTGCTAGATTCAAATCTGTCGATGTAAAATGTTTTTAGTTTTTAATACGCTTGATATTTTTTTTGGAAATTCTTCTACATGAAAAGAAAATTTACTGTGTGCTTCAATCAATAAATAAAACGGATAGAGAAATTTTCCACTGCGAGTAGAAAGGCATTTTTTAAAAATAGTATTGCTACATGGTTTATATTTTGGAATTTCATTTTGTGGCTATAAAACTACAATAAAATGGCATTCCCGTAAAAAAAATTGAGAGAGATTTTTTCCGGTCCAAGTCGCACCAAAAATACGTATTTTCTTTAAATTTGGCATTTCTGCTAGGATATTTTTTTTGAAATTTCATACATTGTTTTTAAACGTTACGTGAATATGTCCGGTGAAGAAAGTTTAAACAGAGAATTTTTCCTAAAAAAGATATCAATTAAATAAGACTTTTGTTAAAAATACCTAACTTCTATTATTATTATTCTTTAGAAATTTATACAATACTTTAATTTATTGATACTTTATCATGCTATAAAGTTTTTTCCGACTGTTGAATTACTGTGGGGGTCCACTACCTTCGTTTCCTACACATCTGTTAACATTAATATGTCTATGGATTATTTTCTGTTTGATCGTCACTGTCCACTGAACAAATAATCACTACGTTTTAGTCACTGTCATTGTAGAACGTCATGACATGTGAATTTAAAGTGTGAGATATTATTATCGTTCATTTTACTCGAGCATGTTTAAAAGTAGTTTAATAATATTAAACGAAATGGTTAATAATTGCACTGTGTGCTTTAATAATACGAGGAGGAACACAAACAAAAACATCTCCTTCTTCATATACCTACCTACCCCAAAGATCGTGACAGGTAAGTCAATTTCTGAGTCACCCGCGTAAAGCGGCGGATCGGGCGGCAACGTTTTTTTTAATTTTAACTCATTTTATTCAACTAAATAACAAATAATAAATAACACAACAAACAACAACAACAAAAAAGAAAAACAATAGGTATACCTACATATTATAAAACATTATCCTTCATACTTCAATTAAATTTATTTCCTTTTAGACAGCCCTACAAGAATAGGCTAATGTAATCGAAGCTCCTATGAAGCTGTTGCTCTGTACAATATAATCCTCTGTGCCTTTGCCCAGGAGTGGGACGTAATAGGTTAAAAAAAAAAAAAAAAAAAAAAAAAAACTTATTAGGTAAGTACATCATGATTTATGAGTTAGGTACGTTTTTACCTAATGTAAATAGTAAATACTGATTTTGACTACAAACTTTTCTTCTTGGTCCTTATTACCCCGTTACTACGAATTTCATTATTATGCTAATAGTATAATAGATGCCGACGCGACATCAGAGTTTATCGAACGTCGGGGAATCTAAGGATATGCTAGCCTTAGGCTGTGACCTCGATTCCAGTACAAAGACCTTCTCTTCTGGGAACTCGGAGTAAATCTTCAAACTGACTTATAAATTCAACACCGAGTCGTTATGTCAATAGGGCTATTGTTTAAATCTACAGTACCAAAGCACTAACTCACATTAGTAAAGTTAACTGTTAGGTATTTACCTAGTTCGGTCACAATGAATAAGTATCCCTACAAAACGAAAGCTTCAGTGGCTGCTGTTAGTGCCACAAATAAGTAGCACGCGTAAAGGGTATATTACCGTTGGCGCGCTCCATACAAACGTAGTCTAGTTATATTTTGAATACTAACCATCATCACTATGCACTCGGTTGAGTATGTGCACCTGTTCTTACCTTGCGCGCTATGTGTACCTACCTAAGTGCAGCGTCAGCGGGCGCCTTGTATGAAGCCTTCGTTCTGTTGGGCTATTTATTCATGTGGTTCGGTTGTTTGTTGTGCTTATGAATGGTGCCTCCTGTCTGTTAGGCCTGTGTAGTCTACGACATTAATCTAAGCACGATAGGTGGACTCAATTAAACAGACTACCTTTGATTAAGTTATATGTCAAGATTGACAGTCGAAGATACGAAAGCGTCGAAAAAAGTTGGAACCAGTACTGGTTCCTAAACCCTATACATATACACGCACACATACATATTTTGTATGGCGCCTCACGCACACCAACCTATGAAACCTGGCCCCTTTTGTTTTATACGGGATATTCGTGAGGCTCATTCTAGACATATACTTTTTCTAAGCAGACTACAGTCTGCAAGTAGTTAGGATCGATCTTCTTTCAAAACATGCGAGCTAGGAAGGTAGTGTCGTAGTCAAGAAGCCTTCGAGTCGAATGGTGTCATTTATAAGTACGATTTTAAATTCGAAACCGCAAATGTATCTTTACTAAGTACTCCGATAATTTTAAAAACAATATTTAGTTCACCAACCCGCTCCGATCTGCCAAGCGTGGTGATATGGCATTTTACCTCCCAAATATGGAATTTAGTCCCACATGGCCCCGGCCCCTACTTCCCGGCGGCTATAAAAAAGGTAGCGGGGAACGACTGGATGAGGAAGGCCCTGGAAAGAGTTTTTTGGCGCGCCTTGGGAGAGGCCTATGTTCAGCAGTGGATGATGATAGGCTGATGATTATGATGACTTGCTGTCATGGAGCAATGCCACAGAGGCAATGCTACACGTCACGTATTGTACCTACCTAGCTGACCGTACTTCTAAACGGTTATGTCCAAATCAGCAATACATAATAACGAAGACGTGCTAGGTAGGTACCTACCTAATTAGTGGGTAGGAACATCGAGGACATTTTGCTAAATGCCACGGACACGGTCGTGAGGCGCCCCCACTTATTGACTCGGTGACATGCGCCGCTCCCTCTGCGATCGACTTCGACGCGAAGAATCCGAGCTAATTAAATGTCAAACAAGGAAGTCATGTCCTTCTTACATGCATTATAGATCAGGGGGCGGGCGGCGGAAATACGAGGTCGTTAACAAATCCAGCTGATGAAAAAAACAGTTTTCATGCAATAGTTTTCTAAGCATTCATCATTCTCTTGCCCATTTCCCTTTATTTTGGGGCGGCGCAATATTTCATCCTCTTTCATTCATCTCGCTTGGCCGTCTTTTCAGCACTCACTCCCTTCTTACACATATCATCCTTCACACAATCCATCCATCTTTCCTACGGCCTTCCTCTCCTACCACAGCCATCCACATTCATACTTAACACTCGTCTCGTAACATGACACTGTGGTCTCTCCGCATCACACACATGCCCATACCACGATAATCTATTACCATGCAATTTTTTCGTCATAGGTGCTACTTTCAAACATCCTCTAATATACCTCTACTCTTCTTTCTAGTACCTACTCATTCCTAATCCTGTCCATTCTAGTTACACCACACATACATCTCAACATTCGCATCTCAGCTGCATGCAGTCGTTTCTCATCCGTTCCTTTTGTGGCCCAACATTCTGATCCGACCATAACGACAGGTCTTGTTATCGTCTTATATATTTTTCCCACAATTTGAGGGGGATTCGGGAGTAATCGGGAGTCGCAGATCGTTCCCGTAACCAACCGCCACTTCATCCAACCTGGGTAGATTACTAAGTATTCTAATACTTCGCATCTCTAGATGTGAAAAAACTTGGTCGGTCGACATCCTGGCAGGAGACCAATCACGCTAAATAAATCTCCGAATGAACCGTGATTGGACCGCGTGCGAACTACAACTTTTAACACATTCGGTATCGCGCTAATGATTGGATAGCAGTTAGAACCGTTTTGACAGATCGCTCAGACGTTAAAGGCTGTCAGTCACTTAGTAGGTAAATAAGTCAAGTTTAGCGCAATACGGAATTCAGGACAGTTGAATAGTAATTGGATTGCAATGTGATTAGGACCGAAATTGGATTAGGGTTGAACTTCGATGTTTTTAATTAACACGATCGGGGCCCAGGTTGTGGGGCCAAACAAAAATGGTGGTAAAATTTTGGAAGACCTTTTAACCCATCGTGCTAATGGATAAAAATGTAGGTATGCCAAATCAAAGGTGAGACCTTAGATAAAGCCTCTACCAAAAACAAAAAGGGCCAACTTTCTTAGGTTGGTGTGCGTGAGTCATCATACAAATTATCTCTGTATGCGTGTATATGGATAGGGTTTAACAGCCTTAAGTCTTGGGCGGGACTTGAACCCGCACTTTTCCAAACCAGGGAATTGCGTTACCCAATTTCGCCACCGAGCCCACTACCCAGAGAACGAAATTTTCAATTTATGTGACGGACGGTGGAAATTTCTTTCTTTCTCTCTCACTTAATTTTTCAATCTTTAGATAATTTGATTCGAAATAGCACAACATGGCTGTAACATGTTTAATAATCCATAATATTTGAAATATAGCAATTTGTTTATAATAGTGGAAATGTAACTGGATGAAGCGGAACGTAAACGCAACTGATCGTAGAAGTATATAGCTGCCCTACAAGAGTCATCGGTGCAGAATGAATGCATTAAACTGCACGCGATTGCACTTCCTAATGAGCGTCCTGGGAAAGAGACGTCTTGCAATCATCTGGATAGAAAATTGTGTTATAATCAGTGTAAAACATGCACATGCTATCCATTCAGTAGGTATGTTATGTACCTAACCCTTTTGAAGTAAGTACCTACGTATTCTTATTACCAACGCCTTCCCGATATTTCGACTTACGACAGAGCAACTGCCATGACTTTAATAATTATAAACCCAAATAATTATATTATCCGCGGCGACTCGGACGTTTATCATTCGAAATCGGAGTGCAAAAGTGCATTTTAGCCGCTAGCGTGGAAAGAGTTTTTAAAATTCGAATCTCTCTATTTAATATTTGTCTATGCCGCCTTAATGCGCCAAAACATCGCCAAAATGTTGTTTTTGTCATTTTTTTTTTCTTTCATCCAGCCAGCATTTTCCTCGCCTTTGTGAGGTGAAAAGTTGTGTGTTGCGCTCGGCAGCAAGTTATTCTGCGTCTCGTACCTTTGAAACTTTCGCTGCGCTCAGGATTCTATATTTGAACCCACTCGCTTCGCTCGTGGTTCAATCTTAGAATCCTTCGCTTGCTCAAGTTTCAATACAAGTACTCGCGCCAAAAAACAACTTTGCAGCCTAGCATAACAAATGACTATAGTTCACCTTCACCGCGGATAGGTCATGCACGATGCAAAAGCGCTTTATTCACAGTCTATCCTCGCTGTACGTCAGCTCAATCGAGAGCTACATCGAGAGATATAATTACGAAGATTTATGGCTTTGTTTGTATGAATACTTTCAAAGCTTAATATCTTCGTAATAAAATTCATTTATAAATCTAATCTAAACTATTATAAAACTGTAACTGAAGTGTGTCTGTACATTGAAGTAATTTAAAAAAAAAAGATTACGATATGGTTTTTAGGTATCCCTGACTCGAAATCAACCTTTTTTAGAAATGTTGTCTGTCTGTTTGTTTGTGTGTTTGTTTGTTTGTTTGTTTGTTCGCGCATCACGCAAAAACTACTGAACCGATTTTGATGAAACTTTTTTATTTTATAGCTTATGATCTGACTTAAAATCTGGTACTTATATAATTTGTGCGGACCAAGTCGCGGGAAAACACTAGTTGTAAATATTATTAGATACGAGCCATCTATATTATCTAAGCTATTTTTCCATACATAAAACATTACTTTTATTAATACCATCTACGAGTGTTCTACGACAAAGTTTTGCATGAAATTAACAACTCTGCAACCACCATAACATAAAATTATTGTGTTTAGTTTTAACAATGAAAAACGTATATAACAATAGTTAGTATAAATTTTATTGATTCTATATTCAACAAAAATGTAATAAAGTTTGATAACTGTTTAACTTAACAATGAAATTAAAATACTTAATAATAGGTAACATTTAAGTAGGTTTTTTTTCTTAATTATTTAACTAATGTAATAATAACAAATTAAATGTAAAAAATATAATAGACTATTAAAAATAACATCAAAAATCTCATTACTTTTACCATTTCACTAATAAAAAAATATTACTATAAAAGTAAGACTGAGTTACTTTTTCAATGTTCAATACACCACTTATTTTTAATTATTAACGAAATTTTAAGGGTGTATTCATGAACAACTTTCCCTAAGGAACATGGGTCGAAAAACTATAAACATTGTTGGACCCCATACAAAAGTGCGGATCGGCCGTTCGATTTTCTATGGGAGGTACAACATTTGTTCTTCCAACTCGAATGTATGGGACAGCTGATTTTTTTTCGCATTTCCTGAGGTAGGCTCCATAGTTAAAGTTGTTCAGTTTGATGGTCCGAGTTCACTGTTTCAGTATTGCTAGGCTGTTACTTGCACTATATGCTGTGACGATTAGGGATTGCAATCCGGTGCAATTTTCAATCCGGCCGGATGCGACCGGATTTTCACCGATCCGGCCGGATCCGCCGGATCCGACCGGATTGGTAATATTCATAAAAATTTGCGTTTTCATTTTAAAATCAACAGTTTTTGTAATAGAGGTGTCTTGTGTCAGCAACTGTGAAAAAAAATATATTGTTACGAAATGATAGTTTCTATCGTATTAATAAAGCGAAAAAATATTTTCTTTTAATTATTTAAAGAATAATGATTTGAATATATGAATTTAATTTTAATAGAGTAAAAGGCCTTCTATTCTTGGTTAATAAATTAATCTATGATCTCAAAGTAATGATCACAACAAGATATTTGAAGTTGAAGAATTTGGTGGTGAAAAATTATAATAAACATAGCACATTTATTTTGGTAAAGTTTACAATTTCCCAAAAATTTACAAATTTCTATTGTACAGCTTGGCAAAAAAGTCGTGATAAAAAATGAGGGCGCTGCCTCCACGCAAGAACGTCAAAATCACGCATAACCTGGCAACACAACCATACTAAAATTGTAGTTCCACCTGTCACCACGATCATGACTTTTTTGCCAAGCTATAATTATGCGTGTAGGTGCGGATTGTGGTAGCAGGTGACTAAGTAACGTCGTAAGCGACGACCACCGCGAGAATTATCATTATAAAAGCGGTTTTATGCGATTTTTAAGACAATTTCCGGATCCGGACCGGATCCGGCACCAGCAAGCCGGAGACAGTAAATGGTGCCGGATCCGCCGGATTACCGGATCCGGAAAACCGGATTGAAATCCCTAGTGACGATGAAACGAAATTATAGTCCCATAGAGAAAGTTGTTTAGTTGATGGTCTGATCATTCCCCTTCTACTTTGGGGTTTGTTCTCCTTATTAGAATTTAATTCTATAATTTTAATCCTAACATTTTTCTATCACAAACACCGTGCAATAAAATTAGTTTGTACTAATTTCAAATGATACAAGTCGTTGAGTATAATTTCATGGTGTAACTTCATACAGTCCACATACTTTATTGGCAGGCACTGCTTTATCTGTGAACAAAAGATTTAATTATTTATTGTGCACTAAGAGAGCGTTCCAGTGACGTACTGAACCCCTGATATGACCAGTGTTCCCTGGGCACTCGGCAAGCCTCTAAGCAGGCGACAATGAGGCGTTTTCCAAGACTAGTAAATCGAAAAATCATTCATAATTTTTTTTATTTAATGGCAGACAGACTTGACACGTGGACTGACGGACATACACCCTCCTTGAGAGGCCAGTGTCCTGCAGTGTAGGACCTATACACCTTGGAATCTGGGTCTGAGGCCGGAACAGGGTGCTTTAGATTAGACCATCAAACTGGACAACTTTCACTCAATTCGAAATCGCCAAAAATAATCTATTCCATCGATTTTTTCGCGATTTCAAAGTTTTTCAGTTTAATGGTCTGAAGCATCCTGTTACTGCTTCAAAACGACCCAGATTCCACGGTGTATAGGCTGATGATGATGATTATACGATTTTGAGGAAACGGTTATCAGATTTCGCATCCATTAGTTTTTCCTTTTCAATTTAAACACAAAAACTTACCAATCATCTTAGGATACGGCAAATTCAAATTTTCCATGATATGTATAAACTCTTCCAAAGGTTTCGTTAACCTCGGATTGTATTTCTTTTCCTCCCCCACCGACGTGGCGGTTTGTCCTCTGTAGTCGTGCGCTGGGTACAGGGTATAGTGGTCTGGCAAGGTAAATATCTTGTTGTGAACTGAGTTGTAGAGGTTGGTGGGGGAACCTTCTTGGAAGTCTGTACGGCCGCAGCCTCGGATGAGGAGAGTGTCGCCGGTGAATGCCAGGCCCTGGAAGTAAATTGTTTTTTTGCTATATAAAGTGTAACAAAACACCCTAGTTATATTTAAAAGGTTGGTGAACATGACACTGAACAACTTTCATTAGAAACAAGATTGAAAAAAAAAAATAGGGTCCTTCATAATATGTCGAGGGGATGATCAGACCGCCAAACTGATCAACTTTCTCTACAGGACCAACATCGAAACCGCGAAAAAAAAATCAGTTGCTCCATACAAAACTGCAAACCTACTCGAACCAAATGTATGGGACAGCTGATTTTTTTTCGCGATTTCGATGTTGGTAGGTACCATAGAGAAAGTTGTTCAGTTTGATGGTCTGATCATCCCCCTAAAAAAGTGTCAGCATTATTAAGAAGGACCCTGTATATAAAAGGTTGGTGAACATCAAACTGTAAAAGGTTGAAAAAAAAATTATAGTTTCAAAGCTACCGTGGCTTAAAGATTTACATACAAATCTTAAATAAATCTTAGCTGAAACTGTAATGTCGATGATAATAATGTTAACGAAAATCTGACAAAATACAGATACAGAGATTCGATTCTAAAAAGTGTTTAAAATTTTTTAAGATGGTACCAAGCTTCTAGTGCTGCCCTCGTTCGTATTTTATTATTGCTAAACAATTACCTAAACAACATTAATTCCAAAAAACATTAACTTCACATTGTAGTCTCTGCTGATTTTCAATTTATCGAGTCATTGACTCGTTTGTAGTTATTATCATTAAAACTGTCAAAAGTCACTTTTGGCCTACTACCTACTACTCTTAATATTGAAAATAGGACGAAACTTCTTCATTATGCAGCGCGCTCGGGCGCTTCAGGACGAGAGACTGTAATTGTGTTTAGCGCAAACGCTAAAGCACTTAAAACACATTTCTAAAGCGGTGGCTGTATTAAATATCGGCTAAGAGAATTTGTTCTCATTAATGAATGTGTCTTTAAAACTAGAGATCGGTTTAAAGATTATTTATTTTTTCTCAAACTACATTTACATTTCACTTATTCGAGAAAATTATACAAAAAGAAATACTTAAAAAAGCAAGAACAAAAATATTTGTGTGCTAACAAAACTCAATTTAATCAATATAGTATTGTTGATTTACTAAAGAGATAAAGTTTGCATTCGATATTGAATGGACTTTTCGTATCCTAGAAACAATAGGTAGGTACTAATGAATGACAATGAAAACCTATTATCGAACAGATAACAATGATAATGATAACCGATAAGATAACAGACGCAATTAGCAATATCAGATAACAGTTCGACATTACGGTAGCCATATTTTGAACTATAAAGGTTTCTTACGCCTTGTTTATGTTGGCGAATTGCCCCATAAGCCACCTCACCACATTCTTAAACAAAAGTTGGTAGTTGTAACAATGTTTCTGACCACCCCGAAAGGGATTGCGGTCGTGAGTTTATGTGTGTATATTGTATTAATATTTTGAACTAAGATAGTACAAGATCCCGCCGGGTACGTATTTGAATGTCAAAAATAAAAATAGCTAAGATTTAAATATCTAAGGTTAAAATGTCTAAAATATGAAAATCTAATGATTAGAAAGTCAAAAGTTCAAAATGTCTAAAACAAAAACGTTAGGTACAGCGTGGGTTGTAGGTAATAGGAATAAAGGCCCTCATCCACATAATTAAAATTAACAACCCCCCTTTTTTTTTTAATAAAACAAGTTTTAAGATTATAATAACCCAATACAAACTAGTTTCGACTTCCTCTCAACCCCCGTTTTTTGGTGGGTGCGGGGGGAGGGGGTAACCCCCTTCACCCCTGCCTCCCGAGCTGTGGGTTACGAAAATTTTTCTGTACTGGCATTGGCACCGGGCCGTAGCGGAGCGAAGCGGAGCGGCGGAGGCCCGGCCCCTTTTTGACAGAAGTAAGGGGTGCAATATAGTATCGCGGAGTGAAGCGGAGCAAACACGTTTCGACTCCGTAAGGAGAATCTTTTGATTTTATTGTGAACTTATACATTAAAACCATTGATATTTTAAATAATTTGGTATTTAAAATGTTCAACATTTTAAGTTTCGCTGTTTTAATGTTAAACATATTGATTTTTGATATTTTAAACATTAAAATTTTAGACATTTTGACCGTAGATATTTAAATTTTAGCTATTTTTATTTTTGACATTCAAATACGACCGCCATATGTCGACCTTCCCACATACAGTACGGACACTCACCTGCACCACCAATTTTAAGTTCACTCCCGCTTGGTAGGAGGCGTGGCGGAAAATGTAGGCTGTCTCGCTCGCTCTAACTAAGTATCGCACATGCTTACCTCTTGTAAATTTTTCGCATTTTTATGAAACGACAGCTAAGTGTCCAAAGTGTGATAATAGCGTATATTTGGCCCTCTTTGGTTACGGAACCCTAACAGCAAGGAACCAACCTGTTTATGACAAATGTAAGCACTCAATCTACAGTCTAGTATTCATACAACCTTAACACATTCACTGTTAGGATCAAAACAACGACACGACGCGTGTGCTCTCACCGAGGAATACTATACAATCTGGACTCACCATTCGAGTCGTGCGTCATCTTTGTGACGATTATCTATCGAGTGAAGTAATTCCAATCGTGTATTCAGTTTATGATTTCACTAGATAAACTATCCAAAAATACTGAGGTATGACTTTAGTTTCGGTAAATGGTATAAATCTAGTCGTAAAATGAAAAATAAAAGATGCCTCCGAGGTATTTCCGCATACTATTACGCCTTAAAGTAAGAATGTACCCTCTGCCTTATCATTACTTACCATCAGGAGAGATTCAGACCAACGCAAACCCATTTTAAAACATTAAAGAAGAAAGGAACCAACCTGTTCATGACAAATGTAAGTCAGACACCCGTTCGTGTGTCCCGGGGTAGCGGCCACCAGCAGCTGATGGTCGCCGAACTTCACCAGGTCGCCGTCCACCAGGTGGACGTCGGCCTTGGCTCCGGACGACTTGCCGATCACGCTCCTACTCCCGGGGAGCAAGGTCTTCAGTTTACCCGTGCCTGTTATGTGGTCTGCGTGCATATGCGTGTTCACTGGAAAAATTTCATAAAAGACATCGAATTTAGTCCAAATTGTGAAAGTTCCGACAAAAAAAAACGATTTTCTGTTAGGACTTGCCCTATGGCACCAAAGCTATAGGTCCATTGTCCTTGCTTTTATTTGGGTTCGAAAAATATGCATTTTCATAAATTTTTGATGAAAGGCTGTATTGTGTTCTGTTCTCCTTAGTCCGCGTGTCGCCGAGTAGATACGTGTATGTACTACTGATATACTGCGAACTTACTTGCATAAAGAAGCATGAAGCCAAGCTGCTGAATGAGAGCGGCATCTCTCTCGGCGTGTTCCACCACCGGGTCTATCAGAACAGCCTCCTTAGTCCGCGTGTCGCCGAGCAGATACGTGTATGTACTACTGACTGTGTCGAATAACTGCAATATGTTATTAAGAAAATCATATATGAGTTTTTCGGAATTTATGTACGATTTGTTACACCACTGGCTTTTCGGTGAAGGAAAACATCGTGAGGATACCTGCATGCTTCAATTTTCGAGGCGTGTATTGTACCCACTGTCCATTATAAGTGGCGATGGGCTCACCCTCCGTCACACTGGACAGAGTTTCGGTACTACTGGTGAAAAGTGGATGTTACGAGTTTTCAGAATATCTCTGACTACACCCTCGGGGAATATAGTCGTGAGCATATGCTTATGCTTATGCTTATATATCTTCTATAAAATTTTAAAGTTAGCTATCATGTAGGTACGCTAAGCCACTGAATTTAATGCCCGCATCACTTAAAATCCACTAAACCGATTTGAATCTTATATTATATCAAAGTAAAATTAATACTTTGATCTAAAAATGGAGTTTTCACAAAAGCATAGGGCTTAGATTGGATTAACATTTAGACTTCATTTCATGGCAATCGGTTTATTCGATCATAAGTTATGAGTATTTAAGGTCAGTAGCCGACATCAAACCACAGCTAGGCATACGTACATAAGTAAATACCCAACAGAGGACAAAATTATCACGTGAAGCGCTCGCTCATAGTTTTTCTACTGGCCTAGTCAGTTTTTCCCACGGGCGACGCGTAGATGAACTCTTCGGTGAAAGGTCACGCACACACCGCCCCGCCTTGTAGAAGCAGGTATGCCATATAGGTATTATACCAGGAATAGAGGAACTGACAGCTGAGAGAGCGAGATGTACCTAGCAGCGGCACCACTGTATAATAGAAAGAGATACGTGATGCGAGGCACTAGAACCGTTTTCTAATCTCTTACCAATTTTTACAATTCGGTTTCCGTGAATAATTGCGAATCTAAAGTGATAAGTGATCGTAGATAATTTTGTAAAATATACTGACACTACTTCATTAATTTATCCACGATATCACGTTAGACTCAGAATTATAGACAGTATTCGAATTTTTGCCTGCGAATAGTCTCCTGAAAACATCCAAAAACGGTTTCATTTGACAACTCATGTCAGTTGCTCTATTCCTGTAAGGTATAACACCTTTATGAGGTATACAATATCGTAACGCGATTGTATGAAGCTTTGTCTCTGTGGGATATTTACTCAAAATGCATAGGCCTCCTTTTTACCCGATTGCCACAGAAGGTGGGTCATGTTTTAGCATAGCATAAGCATATGCTCACGACTAAATTCCCCTAGGAGGTAGTCAGAGATATTCTGAAACCTCAGAACATCCACGTTTCACTAGTAGTATTTAAGTTATAAATGATCAATGTATTTTATTATAAATGTTATAAAGTATAAAAACACCCTAGTAATGGGGCAACCCAAGGGGGTGCTGCCGAAACTCTGTCCAGTGTGACGGAGCGCGCCGCCACTTGTAATGTACAAAGTTTTTATTGATCGATTTGTCAAGGCCCTATGCTTATCTGCGCCATTTGACAATAACGTTGTCTATAAACATTTTTATCAACAGATAAAAGAATAAATAAAAATTTGATCTCAGCTTGCAGTTTTGCCATTTGTACAGTCAAGAGCACGTCAAGCTAGACACCTTGGACTTCGTACTGTTCTTATGGCGTTATCGCACTTCGATTGTCAAGGTTGATGTCTTGACT
Source organism: Agonopterix heracliana (assembly GCA_963693445.1). Taxonomy (NCBI): domain Eukaryota; kingdom Metazoa; phylum Arthropoda; class Insecta; order Lepidoptera; family Depressariidae; genus Agonopterix; species Agonopterix heracliana. Next base: position 13,274,334 of record OY856324.1, read on the forward strand.
GTACGATTTAGATAAGATATCTTAAGATAAGATTCTGGTTTATTATTAATCATTTTTTATGATTTCAATATCGATTGCATTTAACTTTATGACATTCAAATGTATGACGGCTTATTTTTAATCGCGATTTCGAAGTTGGCTCCATAGTGCATGTTATTCAGTTTGATGGTCTGCAGCACCCCCTTGGGTTGCCCCATTACTACGGTGTTTTTATACTTTATAACATTTATAATAAAATACATTGATCATTTATAACTTAAATACTACTAGTGAAACGAGGTTGTTCTGACATTTCAGAAGTCGTGGGCATACGCTCATGCTATAACCTTAACATACCTACAGAAAAACAAATAGATACAAATGAAGCTAGCATGGTGAATTGATGACACAATTCCAAAACAGAATAAGTCTTTTTTTTCAGATTGAAATGAAATCTGTAAAAAATTACTTATTCTGTTTTGGAATTGTTGCGTTATCAATTCATCATTCTAGCAGATGAATAGATCATTAATTTATTATAGTTATATTTACACCAATGATCTGTCATTGGTATAATAACGATATCTACCTACTCTAGTAGATATAAACACATGTTAGTTTTAGGGAAGACAGTAAGGCTGGGCCACACAGAGTGCAGCTGCAGACCGGCAGCAGTTGTAAACTATGGAATTATATGCGAGGTGTCACACTGCGGCTACCGTTCCCCAGCAGTTCCGCAGCCGCACCGGACTGCATCTAGTGTGACACCTCGCATATAATTCCATGGTTTACAATTGCTGCCGGTCTGCACCCGTTCTGCAGCTGCACTCTGTGTCAATGCAACTGTTTACCCTAACATCCTGTATGTATAGCTAGAAACTGATCATAAGTAACAACTCAAACAAAAAAACTATGTTCTATTAATATAACTTTAAAAGAAAAGAAATAAACTCGCCTGCCTAAAAAAGAAATTTGATCCCTTCTCCATCGCCGTAGACATCAATCTCACTTGAAATCCACAATTTGAAGTCACCACCAGGTCTAGCGTCCTCAAACCAACTGACAGTTTTTGTAGCATTCCCTGTAATATAAAGATATGTTATTTCACAACAGTTCCAGTAATTACAAACAGACCAAGATAACTTGAACCCTCACTTGGATGATGTCATAGTCTACAATATAAACCACTCGAAATATAAAAAATGTAAACCAACGTCAAAACTAGGAAAACCGGTCAATTGCGAGTCGGGTCTCGAGCAAATAGTGTTCCGTACTACCAGTTGATTAATGTGGGTCGTTGATGACAACCACTATAAAGTATAAACTGACATGTACACACGGCGACACATCAAGCTACGCAAAACCAAAATAAGCTGGCCGCGCGTAGGTAGAGTAATGTATAACATCGCACGGCCAGCTTATGTTTGTTTTGCGTCGCTTGATGTGTCGCCGTGTGTACTGAGTATGTAGTCACATAGTAACTGAAGATAATTTTACACTGGCATTTGTTTTTTTTTTTTATTTAGAAATAATAACTACCTATCAAAGTTAGTGTCAGAGGTGTCGGCCTGATAATTTTCCCTCCCCATCTACAAGTTATTTCTAATGTTCTTGATTTTGTCCGATTTTATTTGGCTATATTTTTCGAAACAAAGGGCCAGCAGTTTTTCTCAGTTAATTTAAAAATTTCTTGAACAAAGATTTAATGAAGGACTTGTTTTTTTTCTTTTCAGTTTTTATTTAAAGTTGACTTTTTACGCAGACGGGTTTTTGATTTCTTAAATTTATTTATTTTTTGACTTCATTTACTATATTGGGCCATCAATTGTTATATCTGTGCCAAGTTTCAGCTTCCTAAGTCGTACGGTCTCCGAGAAAAATGCATGTGACCGACGGACGGACGGACGGACAAACACCAAGGTGATTCCCAATTTTGATACGGAACACTAAAAAGTTTTAAATAATATAGTAGCCGACATGGTAGCCGATGACTTTTATTTTAACATTAAGGCTTTAACCTTGAGCAAATGGGCGGAGCTTATTACCCCTCCCCGCACCACCCGCATCACGCTTACGTTACGATTAGTGACGACTGACGATCGATGCCTAAATACGCCATAGACGTGGACATGCGCCGACACCATAGATATGCCGCGCGCCATAGAGTAACAATAGCACAGATTACTTAAGAGGATAGGAGGAATTTGGAGAATAGGTTACTTTTCCAACCGTATACATATTTGTCCGATCCGCCCCACCCATACAACCCACCGACTAGAGTGCGAAAGAGACTACTGCAGCTAGGACCGATTTTATCTACATAAAATCGACGAAAACAGCATTTCGTATTCCCCTGTTTTCTCCTCTAAAACTAAACCGATTTTAATAATTATTTCATGAATAACATGAGAAAGACTTTGGCTATGTCTGTACGTTTGACTTTTTTTGTTTATATCCGTCAAATTTGTTCGCTGGATGTCTGAAAACGGGCTGTAAAATTGGAAATTTTCAAAGGTCACTAATTCCTACAGTAATTAATTTATGTAAAAAAGCAAAACATAGGGACATAGCAGAGGTAACATAGATTGGATGGTAAAAAAATTTTTGCTCTAGTGTAATTATCCATGGAGAAAACAGGGGAATACGTTTGTATGGAAAAAACCGTACTCGTCTATCCTCTTAAGTGTAATAATCACGGGCCTAGCTAAGGTGGGCGCCCGCATCGCCCACCTCAGAAAGCCCGTTGCCCCGTAGAAAAATCGAAAGTTTTGAAGAAATCATTGTAGAAGACTGTTTTATCATCATCTGGTACAATTCTAGCCAAAACTGAGAGGCAGAGGCAGAGGCAGAGGCAGCTGCTGTAGCAGACTACCCCTAAAGGGTGTTAGTTGCCCTACTTTAAGGGGCGATTGTACCCATGATACTGAACAACTTTCCCTAAAGAAACATATCGGATATTCGCAAAAAAAAACCGAGTGTGCTTTAGTGCTGTAATATGTTTGGTGCGCAGGTTTGCGCGATGCACTGAAGAGGTAAAGCGTACACTTTTCAGAGTTTTTTGCCAGTCGATGTACACGTGCAGCCTGTGTGTCAGCTATACGCAGAGCCTACAATGCTCTGCGCATCCAGTACAATAATGGGTTCAGGATGCTGATGGGGCTCCCGAGGTTCTGTAGCGCGTCAGGGATGTTCGCGGCGGCAAGTGTGACTTCCTTTCACGCCATAATTCGCAATAGAGTCGCCTCCCTAGTGCGTCGCGTCCAAAGTAGTACCAACAGTCTCCTGACCACCATTTTAAACCGGCCACACTGTCCATTCTGGAGGCACTGGACGGAACTACACCTCTCCGCTGCCCCCTCTATCAGAAAATAGGCTATGTAAAATTTGTTAAGACTACTGTGTATTATATTGTACTAACATAGTTTTTAAGTATATACTAACAATCTATGGACTGTGACTGTGTCTGAAATAAAATTATTTTGATTTTGATTTGATTTAGACCACACGACTGAAGTAAAACTTCCTTTCGCCTCGCCCGATCACACTTTTCGTAACGCTCTCGTCACGCATTCACCCAGCTTACTCCCCAAGTCAAGCGAGCGTAAAGAAGTTTTACTTCAAATAATTTTTTCTTTTCATACAAAAGTTCGACCAGCTGATTGCGTTTAGTATGAGAAGTCCATAATTTGATTTTCGAAATTTATATATGTTTCTTTAGGAAAGTTGTTCAGTATCATGTGGGTACAATCACCTCTTAAAGTTATGCAACTGTTTACCCTAACACCCTGTCTAATTTATGGAATAATCGTATTTTTCCACCTTTAAAATGTGTTCTGCAACCTCCTTAACACTTTCGCTGCTAAGCTCAAAGCAATGATCCTCGCGCAATGCTAAAATTTACGCCCCTTGTAGGTCGTGCGCACAGTCGTAACGATAAAATAACCAACATGGCTAGACTCGGCTTGGGTGATAACTTGGGCCCTCTAGAATTCTGGTCCGGAGGCGAGTTGTCCATTTTGTGCAATGTAAATGTGCAGAGGCTTAAGATTTAGGTGACTCGCGCTGTAGGTCACGAGCACAGGCGAAATGCAATAGAATTTTTATTATAATGACTAGACAACAATATAGAATACATTATGTAAAACATCATCATCATTATGTATGATCATCAGTCAAACATTCATGACTGGTACAAATATTCATATTCATCATACAAATATTTGCCCCTTATGGGATTCGAACCTGCAAACTTTGGCAGGTAGGTTCACTACCGACTGATCTATGTGGCCGTCGAAAAAACAACTTGCATGCGATTCTGTAGTCAGCCAAAGATTGTGTTGCATATTAAATTAAAGGAACTTTGCTTGGCAGTGCAACATAGAATGCATAAGTCTCTAAATATCTCATCATTTTAATTTAGGAGCCACCACATTGTATTCTAATCTTGTCTCCTTACTGCAAAGTTTATTGACTCCCCTCAAATTCAATATTATATGAATATTAGCCTAGCATATGCTTACGACTATATTCCCCGAGGGGGTAGTCAAGAGATATTCTGAAACCTCAGAACAGAACATTCACGTTTCACTAGTAGTACCGAAACTCTGTCCAGTGTGACAGGAAGTGAGCCCGTCCACAGTTGTAATGGACAGTGGGTGCAATAATTATATGCCTCGAAATTGTAGCATGCGGGTCTTGATGTTTTCCTTCACCGAAAAGCCAGTGGCGTTACAAATCACACATGAATTCCAAAAACTCATTGGTTTGAGTTGGCCTGGACGGGGATCGAACCATTGCTTCCTGCACAGCAGGCAAGGTTACAAAGCTACTGGACCACCACAACTTTTTTTATTTTTTATTTATAATTAATGGCTTTTTGCTTGTGCGTAGCACCGCATTTCCGCCAGTGTCAAGTGTAGTTTATGGGAGTATCTATCCCAATCTCAGGGATTGTTTTTGTTCAAGAACAAGAAGAGATTGAGGATTGCGGAGCCTCGTGGCAGGCAAAAACGCGACGCGCGAAAACCACGTGAGACGTGTGCTCGGGTCAATTCCTGCAACGTGACTCCCACCACAACTTTATTATTTAGGTACTAGTGTTTTCCCGCGTCCGCACAAATTATATACCAGATTTTAAGTCAGATCATAAGCTATCAAACAAAAAAAGTTTCATCAAAATCGGTTCAGTAGTTTTTACGTGATGCGCGAACAAACAAACAAACTAACAATTTAGGTGTTCATGCCTTCGCTTGAACCACATGTGAGATAACACCTTTGTAATTCAGCCTAGAACAATGCTTCTTTACCCACTTCACCACGCCATCTAGCGAGCATGAAGGTATAACTCTGTATGTCACGCGCCCGGTGACAGCGCTCGGCTGTGTTGTTCTTCAGTACGCTTTTGTAACTCAGCCAGATAACAAGTGAAAAGTGAAAAAAAAAAAAAAAAGTAAGTAGATCTACAATCAGGAATTCCGCTCGGCGCCCTTGGCACAGCGACGAGACGCAGTTGCCTCTATAGGCACCGTCATACTGTCGTCGTCCTGTAAGACGACAAAGTAAACCGACCGACGTCGACTCATTCCTGAGACGACTCATAAGACGACAGCGTTAGACGACGCAATGTCGTCTCACAGTACGACTACCGTATGACTACACTACGTCTTTGTTAGACGTCAGACAATCTGCAGTCTCAAAATTATTAGACGACGTCACCTCATGTGACGGCGGTAGTTCGAGTAAATTATCTCACTGCACGATTGTACTATAGGTACCCTCATAGAAATTATTTGTTAATTTCAGATCATGTCGTCTCCACCCTTAACAACTATGGGCCAATTAGCCATGTTGGTGCCTGTCAGCGACGCAAATGCATTCGATGCAGTCCTTCGCTCAATTTGTCGGCATTATCCTGAAAATTGGGATGAATGGAAAGTCATCAACTATAGCTTCGAAGAACTGTTTGGAGAGGAATTATCACCGTCAGTCGATTGCAAATTAAGGTTCGGAATACCTACAATTGACTTAGCTCAAGCATTTCATCCAGATGCAAACGATTTGTCGGAACGATCATACCGGAAAATTCATGCTCCGTCATATAAAGAATTTATGGGCACTATTCGTGAACTTAAACCCAAACTATCCAACCGAGAGCGGACTAGCAATTTATTGAAAGATAACGCAGATACACCACGATCTTGTCACAGTACTCCATCACATACTCGGTCCAGCCGAAACAGCAACCATATTGATAACCCGCCAGATGAGGGAACAACTTGTACCACAGCGACAAAGAGGCCCTGTGCAGAAAGCAATGGAAAACCACACAAAAGACAATCGCAAGAGGGAAGTAGTGACCATCTTATGGCAGCCGTCTTCCAACAACAGATGGAAATGTTTAACAAACTCCTCGAAATGTCGGCAGAACAAAATAAGACCATAAACGAACTCCGGGGAAAAATATCTGGGCCACGTCGGGCTAACTTGAATGAATCATTTGATTCACTCCCAGATAGTACTCAGGATGATGAAGAGACAGAGGTACATGAGCGTTCACCAGGACCATCTGATAGGGAAAGCATCCCGCCATCGTACAACTTCCATCCAAGTACATTGGAAGCTGAAACTAAGTTCTCCAAGGCAGACCCAGTCTTAGTTAAGCAGGCAGCAGAATGCCAAAGGCTGGGTTCTGACGCGTGGATAAATATAAAATATTCAAACGTCCAGAAGCAGTTCCAATCAACTCCAATTTTTAGTTCTCTTAAAGTGAACAACCAGTTGGCAGGTATTACACCTAAGTGGACGTCCATCAGTCTACTTGAAAAATTTGACTTGACCCTAGGGGCTATAACCAATGGCCTATTACAACAAAGGAAGATATTCCAGGACCTTTGCGATAGCTTTCCGCAAGAATTCAAACACAAGGTGGGGAAAGAGTTCCTGGCATCAGATTCTAACTTCCGCAAGAACTCCGATGATCTCCTCCAGTATGTCTGCGGACGAAGGGCGGAAGTAATCCAAAATAGAAGGAACACTTACAAAGTTAAAAATAAGGCATTACATGAGATTATTCATAGTATACCACCGTCCGAAACACATCTTTTCGCGGAACCCGAGCTTTCCCAAACAATCAAAGATCAAGGCGGGGTACACAAATTCTTCCCGGTCAAAAAATTGCCTCCGAAACAAAACTTCAAACCGGAGTTTAAGAAAGAACGAAAACCAGAACCTAGAAGAGAACACAAAAACTACAAATCCTATAATGACCCGAACCCCTCAATGGGAAAACGAAACCCAAGCACCTCCGAACGACAAAACAAAAATTCCTTTCGTGGCAAGTGGAAAGGAGTCAAGAGAACATGACTCAAAGCCTTTCAAAGCGGGTCAGTTAAAACTCTACCTACAAAATTGGATAGACATAGGAACCCCTCCAACAATATTAAAAACACTGTCAGATTACAGAATCCCATTTCGAATAAAGCCGCTAGCAATAAACCTAGCACACAACAGCCGCATGTTTCAAACACGAGTCTCCAACGAGATGTCAAACGAAATAAAAAAGATGTTGGTTTCAGGAGCAATCCGTGAAAGCGAAAACAAAACGGGTTTTCTATCGACAATGTTTTTAAGGAAAAAATCCGACGGCTCAAATCGTCCTATTTTCAACCTAAAGAGGCTAAATCATTTTGTATTTGCCCCGAAATTTCGACTGTTAAGCCAATTCCGAATTCCGATGGTGCTCAACCCACAAGATTTCATGATAAAGATAGACATTTCACAGGCCTACTATCATGTGCCCGTAATTCCAACACATTGCAGATACCTATCCCTGAATTACGAAGGGAAAACTTACGAAATGACATGTCTCCCCTTCGGACTCGCCAGTGCGCCATCAGCATTTGCAAAAATTACAAATTGGCTCGCACACTGGTTCAGACAAAAAGGTATAAAGATAATAGTATATCTGGACGACTTCTTAATCGCTCATCAAGATCTGAAAATTTTGAAATTACAAACAAAATTGGTTATAAACCAATTGGAACATCTAGGATGGTGCGTAAATCAGCAAAAAACGTCAAAGGAACCAAAGAAAATTCTAGAATACTTAGGGGTGATATGGGACACAAAAAACAACAGGAAGATGCTCCCAGAAATAAAAATTCAGCAGATAATAGATCTCACACGAAACTTCAGGAGACGCGGTTACTGGAGCTGGCACGACGCGAAAGTTGTTCTAGGAAAACTGAACTTCGCGGCATATGTGGTGCCTCTAGGAAGACTTCATTGCCGAATTTTGCAAGTAGATGCCAACAAGCTGCCAAAATCCAAGCCCCACAAAAAATTCCCTATTCCAGAGAGGAGTCTTATGGAACTAGATTGGTGGTCGAAAAACGCATACAGGGACACCCCGATTCATTACCCGGATCCGTCAACATTCATAACCACGGACGCGGCAGATACAGGTTGGGGAGCTTTAGTGAACGACCAAAAAATATGGGGTTGTTGGACGAAAAACCAGAAAAGCTGGCACAGCAATCAAAAAGAACTTTGGGCGGTCTACGAAGCGCTGAAATGGTTGGGACCAAAACTGAAAAAAGAATCCATAGTCTTGCAGACAGACAATCGTACAACCGCAGCATACATAACAAAACAAGGCGGCACAAGGTCAATGAGACTGTTACAAACCACGAGCCACATTCTCGAGCTATGCGAAGAGTACAAGTGTCACCTAGTAGCTCGATATATTCCCGGAATATGCAACGGCATAGCGGACGGACTGTCAAGGACAAAACGGCTTCCCGAATGGCATCTCCGAACAAGAATAACGAAGATAATTTTCAAAGAATTGGGCACTCCAGAAGTAACCTGTTTGCATCAAAGCGCTCCGCGGTCGTTCCAATGTTTGTAAGCGAGGATGTTTCAGACAGGTTCAGCATGTTCACGAATGCGTTCAGCAAACAGTGGCATTACAATCTGGGATGGATCTTTCCCCCGCCAGCCCTGATCCCAAGGATACTTCAACATTTGGAGACTTCAACAGGGACATACCTTCTGATAGTCCCAAATTGGGACAAAGCATTCTGGTCGGGAGAAGTCAAAAGACGAGCGACACAAAAACCATGGATAATCCCGAGTCTGAGAGCGAATCTTGTAGACCTCCAAACAAACCTCCCCCCTCCAGGTGTGGACCAACTAGATTTGCAGGTCTGGAAGGTACGGGCTGGGCCAATGAAGTCACAAATTGGAATGCATCTGAAATAAAGGTATTGGAGTCATCTTGGCGAAGTTCAACACTCAAAACTTATAAGCCTGCTTGGCAAAAGTGGCTGCAATGGGCTTCTAGTCAAAATGTGTCAATCAATGACCCTGAACCATCTGACTTGGCAAAATATTTGTGCTATCTTTCTGAGGTATCTAAGCTAGCACCTAGAACGATATTATTGCACAAGTCAGTTGTGACAACATTCGCCAACCCACGAAAAAGTGCATTTTTTGGCTCGCATCCATTAATTGCACACACACTGAAGGGAATTCTTCTGAAGAAGCCTCCCATTAAGAGACCTTTAACATGGAAGATAGAAGATTTGATTGATTTCCTCAAGGTATACGATATTGACGAAAACAGTTTGTTTGCCGTATCCCGTCATACCTGTATTTTATTACTTTTAACATCAGGAAGGAGGGTACACGACTTGACCCTTTTAAAAATAGATCGAGATCACTTTCAGGAAAAAGATGAGGAGATAATTTTTTGGCCCGCTTTCGGGTCAAAAACAGACACCGCTGTCTACAGACAATCAGGATGGAGTTTGAAAAGTAATCCTGTAACCAAACTAAATGTAGTTTACTGGGTGAATAAACTTATTGTCTTGTCACAAGATCGCCGGCGATCTAATCAATTGGAAAACCTGTTCATTACTACCAGGGGTAAGGTTAAAGAAGCTTCCCGAACCGTAATTGCCGGGTGGATTAGAACTCTGTTTAAAGAGGCTAGCATTTCTTCATCAGCGGGTAGTATTCGAGCAGCAGTTGCAACACACAATTGGACCAAAGGACACTTAAGCATCGAAGAGGTGTTAAAGAGAGGAAATTGGAAATCAAAGAACACATTCATGAATCATTATTTCCGGGAGGTAGATATACCCCCATCTTCAGTAATTTCTACAATAATTGATTGCTTCACTCCTGTCCAATAATTAATTTCATAACATTGAGCATAATTTGCACCTGATCTATAACAAAACGTGTACTTAATGTATTTGTACATTCTACAATTAATTTAATTATTAAAGAGTTCAAAATTGTTTTGTTACATAATAGTTCATAAATAAAACTCATCAAAATATAATTATTAGATATGTGATTGTTTTATTCTAAATCTTACATTTCATACATTATTTAGATTAGACTATATTATTCACAGTACGCCCGGGTACAGCGCCGGCAGACCGGAAACACGTCTCACATGTGGTTCAAGCGAAGGCATGAACACCTAAATAGAACCGTTTTCCCCCCGAAGGGTAAAAAACGGATATTTAGGTTTCTGCCGAAGCTTGAACCACACCTAAGGGCCTTGCCGGCTAAGGTACTGAAGAACAACACAGCCGAGCACTGTCACCGGGCGCGTGACATACAGAGTTATACCTTCATGCTCGCTAGATGGCGTGGTGAAGTGGGTAAAGAAGCATTGTTCTAGGCTGAATTACAAAGGTGTTATCTCACATGTGGTTCAAGCTTCGGCAGAAACCTAAATATCCGTTTTTTACCCTTCGGGGGGAAAACGGTTCTATTTTGTCAATAGATCGCGCTATCGAGTGTTATTTGATTTTATATGAAGTAAACCGCGACTTTTTTGTTCCTGATGATTTTACGGTTTTATTATAATAGTTAACACTACAGTTATTTATTTACCTTTAGCCTAAATTAAAAGCGTTGAAATCTTGCATGACCCACTCCCTCTTACTAATATTTGTGAGAAGGCCTTTGCCCTGCAGTGGGGTGGGGTTCAATACAGACTTTAACTTTGCTTTTACAAATCAAAATCAATTACTATTTGAAAATGGAAAGAATACTTACTTAATTTTTTATTGTTTAATAAATGTCCCTTTGCTTGTGACTAGCAGTGCATTTCTGTCAGTGTGAAGTAGTTTGTGGGAGTATCTATCCCAAAAAACACAGCTGAGAAGAGACGGCGTAGCCTTGTGGCCAGTTCAAATGGGAACCTCACAAACGACACAACAGCTAGCGGCCAAACTTGACTAACGTCACTCCCAAATTCCCAATACTAAAGTTACCTTTTAGTTAAAATCAAAAATATTCCACAAGGATCAAGTTAACTTGGTTTGGTTGGGTAGTATAAGTGTTTTATAATAAAGGTAGATGAGTAGATGTTTGCACTGCAAATAGTAAATGTACTCTGGCAGATGATGTGAGCATGACTTGTTGTTTTATCTTACTCATTACAGTAGAGAATGAAATATTATTTTATTGTTCTAGACATAATGTTTACCAACGTAATGTATAGTTTTATTGATGCATTGTTCTTTTATATAGAACTATATTTTGCCCCCATCTTCGTCCGCATAGTGAGATGAAAATAGGAGGTGCTTCAGACCATTACACTGAACAATTTTCACAATGGGACTAATTTTGAAATCGTGAAAAAAAAATCTGCTGTTCCATACATTTGGTGGGTCAAGTAGCCATTTACATATTCTATGAGATTAGTTTCTTCTCGATTTCATCATTGACCCCATAGAAAAAGTTGTTCAATTTGATGGCCTGAAGCATAGCATAAATACAATAAAGTGTTTAGTCACCAGCTGTTGAGGTACAGCGCGCGTATATGAGTAACTTAACACTTTCACTGCTAAGACCTACGTCATAGATCGGCGACAAATGGGCCACAGTGCACACAACCTACAAGATGAGTCAAGTTCTATAGGGACCTTCGAAAATGACCCATTTCACACCCGTTTCCATTTCATCCCCATATGCCCCCCCCCCCCCCCCCAATCCCACCGCCCGGCTCCACCCCCAAATTCGATGGTAGGTACTCATTGTACAGTTGTGCCGTACCCTGAACTTCAGAAACCCATCATCTCATAATCATCTTCCTATAGTTTGGTCAGAACCTCATCTTAGTTCAGTGTGATCCAACTGCGACCAAACTGCACGAAAAACTAGCCAACAGACCAGAACGGCTTATTATAATCATGTCACATACTAAGTACTGTAACTAGCGATCACAATACATGACAATATTACGTTAATTATGCAACAAATACCTGAATTAGTCGAGCTCCGGCTGCTAAAAGTTTTAATTATGAGCCGCGTAGAAGTGGAATACACTGTAAAGCGCAAGTAACGTTATCGATACAGAGGATAGGTACTTTTATCCAATGCCAACATTTCATTATCACCAGTTATTATCGTATCTTTGCGTATTTATTTGCTGAAAAACTAAAAATTGCGAAAGAAAACACAAATTGAATTGACAACATTGACAGAGTTGCCAGATGTCGTTTTGGAAATTTCCCCAAATTGAGAATTTTATTTCCCAAAATGATACGTTTTGAAGAAAAATCACCTAAAATACATAAGTTTTGGCAGAATTTAAACAAATGCACAGAAAACAAACCGCCTATCAACTCACAGACAGACTTTGCGTATAAGCTATTTTTCAGTCAAGGACTCAGTCGAGTCAATAGTCATCATTATGTTTCTTGTCAGTCAGTCCATCTCTCAAGTTAAAGAACTACAGTGAAGTAAAGAAACGTAGGTATTTCACAAAATGATGTGGAGGGAGAAGAGGAGTTGAGGAGAGGTCTTGGGAGCTCTTCAAGATCCTTTCGGTGTAATCTATTATTAAGGTGTCATAATAGTCTGTCTATAAAGTCTTGGCATGAATGTTTCAGGAACTAATCATTTTAGTATGGTGGTGTCGCCAGGTTATTCTTGATTTTGACGTTCTTGCGTGGAGACAGCGCCCTCATTTTTTGCCAAGACTTTATAGACAGACTGTACGTGCCGGACGGAATTACCTGGGAAGGGGTCTCTTATTTTTCGTTTTCTATAATATTTATAACAGTTACAAAAACGAAAAAATTACACAGTATTCTTGGATAGTTTACCTAGTGAAATCATAAATTGAATACCTATACGATATTGAAATTAATTCAAACAATATAATTTATTTTCTAAAAGTTAAGAAATTATTATCTCAAACTAGAATAACTTGCAACCGTTTGTAATTACTGGAATTTTACTCACATATTCACCATTAGTTTATCTAGAGAAATAATTTAAAAAAAAAATAAGTATATAAAGTACTTTTATGAATAATTTTTAATTGAAAATACGGCACACGCAAGCACTTTTCGGAGGGCCAGGCAATCACGTTTCTCATAGAAAATATTAGCTTGCATTGAACCTATAAAGTGTACTTAAATCTTTTAAACAGAAGTATAAGTTCTAGTGTTGTAACATAATACGGTATTAAAATTATTTATTTAGATTGGAGAACCACCAAAATTCCCCACCTTGGTAGTTTTTCCCCATCAATTTCCCCAAAAAAAATTCCCAAAGGCCAAAATTTTTCCCCATAATAGCGTGAAAACCCCCTAATCTGACAACCCTATATTGACATAGAAAAATTTGACAATTACTTTTTTTTTCGGAAAGTCTTTGGGATCTAGCCCTTTCAGCCGTTGTCTTCAGAAGTTTTTAATGAGGAGTTTTCTGACAGCTAGTAAAACGTAGTTCAACATACTGGCGATAGATGGCGTTGACCAGAGAGGGGTCCAAAGACGAAAATTTTAGGCTAAAAAGTAAACAAAAATGCATGTCACTGAGTCGGACGATATACTTATATTACTCTTTGGTCGGACGCATCCGCTGACGAAATATATGCTCATATTTTGCTGCTTACTTAAAAACATAGACTTAAACTCTAGCGATAGACTTGCCCTTCCATAGAAGCAACATGTTCCACTTGAATGAGGTGTACGCACCTGATTGATGTTCCCGAGTTCACTTCGTCACTATGGCAATGACAGACCGCAATGTGTCATTTTGTGTTGTTTTGTGTGACATGTTGTTTGTTTGAACGAGCTTGTCTATCGTTATAGTAATATGTCTATGCTTAAAAACACAAATTTACTATTGTATCCTCAGATCAATTAATACAAGTAGATAACTTCTTGATGACGTCACACCGTACTACCCAAAACGTCAAACTGACTCCTAAAGACCTCTATCCATACTGCCAAATAAGAAAGTCACTTTTATCTATCTACGATGGCAACATTGGGAACCCTTTTCAATTTGGTCGCGTATCATTGCTCGAAAGTACCGTCGCGGTTCATTGGCAAGAATTGTAATTTAAAAAAGAAATCTGAAGAAATTAGTGAAGTGGTGGTGACTTTAATATAAAGAGAATGTCCTGTATTGTGCGCGGGTGCAGATCGCATTCAGGAAACAAGGAAAACTCGGGCGTAAATATCAGATTCCACAAGTGAGTACATAGGTAACATTTTCTCGAGTAAATAAACCAGAAAGTGTAAAGTCCGATTTTCCCATGGCTTAATTAATAACAATAAGATAGTTTTGTAGATTTTGGACTTAAATAAAGCACGAAAATGGAACCAATCAGATTTTGAGGTTATAGCATTTGACAGCGTTTGACAGAGGTTTGACAGATAGGGGCTGTAGCCTGCTTGGAATCGACATGTTGATAAAAATACTGCCATCTTGTTTTTCCACACGTTATGTTGTATTTGCGCAACCAAGATAGCATTACTATCGTAAGTTCTTGCTAATTAACTGGAGGCCTTGATTGTATCTGTATTTTATTATCTGCAAAGTCGCTCGCCCCTGTCTGGTCAACGCCATTAGGAACTACTTTTTCTTTTTTAATGGCTTTCTGAAAATCCCTCGTTGTCTTTGGTCGGCTGTCATTGTCATGGCTTTTCAAACAATAGGTATTTTGTAAAACCCAAAAATAAAATGTAATGTTGTGTGTTATCCAATTTCAAAATTCATTTATGATTTTTAGAAGGTAAATCCTAGCCGTAACATAATTATGTAAAAAATCTATACCTATTGATATCATTGAGATTGATATTCCATAAAATGTAGTGAAATAGGGTAAGAGCACTACTTTTAGGCATACTTAGCCCAACCAACGCAAGCAGTGCCCAACACGGAACGACGAGAGTGGGTTGGTTGGTTGGTATACTTGGTTTACCTGATGCTCTCCAGTCTCCACTACAGCAACACCTTTTGTATGTGTGCAGAAGTTTGTTGTATTCCCTTCTCAGCCAACATAACGGATTAGTATATCTCCGTCTCGGTCTAGCAGCACCGCTCATCTGGCAACGTCATTGACCTCGTTCATCCCCACCACGCTAGTCAATATTTTGTTCTTGTATGCACAGAATCGATCGTAGTGTGCGTGGAAGCGGGCACTGCGTCTGTGCAACGTATTGATGTAAACATTCTCTTGTCATTTTATTTCAGTGCGTTTAGAGGATCGTGTGGGAATCTACAAGGCGCATCTGATAAAAACATGTAAACAGCTGATTTTGTCCTGAAATAAAAATTTTCGTGAAAGTAATGTGAACTGCCATAACCACGTAACAAGTTTTGAGCGCCAAATTATAAGTGCGATAAAAATTCTTTGTTTCAAAGTGGTTTTAGCTGCCTTCATCTTCATGGTAGAGTTTTAGGAGATAAGAATTTTTTTGTTTGATTACCTATATGTGAAAATTTTGATAATTAAAATTAAGTTCATGGAGTGAAAGAAGAAAATAAAAGTTTTAAAAGTGAATTTGAATCTATAAGGCTGTGCTACCTGCCTATTAAAGGGTAAGTTACTATCAAACTCTTAAATACAGTCATAGTTATTAGTAGGGTAGTTACCTATACGTAAATAATTAATTACGTAGAATAGTTAATACTTAATAGTAGTTATAGTAGAATTAATATAAAAATATATAACAATTACCTAAATAAATAAAAGAAAGACCAATAAGTAATATCATGAACCAGTAAAGGTGAAATAAATAATGAAACGGTAGAGGACCAATAACTATTTTATAATATTTATTGGCCCTTCTACTATTGCAAGCGCCTAACAAAGAAGATGCAACAACGGAATTTAGATTTCGATTTAAAAAAAACACCAATACCTACAAAAACATAGAGTGGAATCATATAAACACCTTTATGTAATGTTGCTAAACAAATGGTGAGAACCAGTTTGTAGGTATACTGGTTGCTAGTGACGATATATTATGGCTAATCACTTCCTTGTTTTAGTTAAACTTTTAGGACATAGGGCAAATCAATTTAATACCGGATGGCCGAACATGTTTAATAAAAGGGCGTTCCACGTGAATTGACAAAGGTGCAAAGGCTGTTTTGATATAAACTATCGAAAATTCGTAACTTGTTTACAACGTATTCTGAATTTAAATGCGCATTAACCGTTAGTTTTCTCTCTATCTTCATAAGAAAACTCAGAAAGAAAGTAAGTAATTTATTAAGTTACCTATTATTCAGTATTTTATTTAGATGTCGATGTCGCTAGCTAGGTACATATTTTGACGTACTTAGGTATTTTAGTCCAATAAATACCTCCGCTAATAAGTAGAAACTAACAACTCGATTTACTGTTACTGTTATCCACGTAGGTACCGCAGACCAGTCTATTGGGTAGGTACCTATGTAAAATACCTTTTCAAATGGGTTTGGTATGTGTACCTACCAAAGAATCTGAATACCCCGAAATGGAAACATGGTCATGAGTGTACACGTCATTTTGCATAATATATTATTGTATGCCTACCCAATATCAATTATGACAATCTCTAGTTATCAGTTTTGACCATGACCCAATACCTTTGTTATCTACTTCCTCAACCAGCTGTTTTATTTTATCACAAACTTTTAGAACAAATTAACTACAACCATTATAAAACACTTTCCGAGAAACTAGGTTTATAGAATATTTTTTCCTGTTCATAGCGTAAATCCGAAAGTATTAAATTCCCGCGCATTTCGACATCACGTTCAGAAATAGTAGAGGGTTGTCCTTGCCTTGCTAACGCGCGCGCTGTAAAATTAACCCAATGTAAATTAATGTAACTACCGTTCATTCAATACACAGACTTAATAGAGAATACTACGTACTATTCAATATAAACATGGCAAAGCCTATTATGCTATGCTGTGTGTATTTTATTAATGGAAAGACTCTATACCTAGTGTGTCCATTAAATATGAAAGGACTAGGTAGGTAATAAATGTGGAGGAAGCTAGGGAGGTTTGTCAGGATCGTAGCAGGTGGCGTTCCGTTCTCTGCCTACCCCAGTGGGAGACAGGCGTGAGAATATGTATGTATGTATGTAATACACCTGTGGAAAAAATTTTAAAACTTTGAGATTGTTTAGGTCGTCGTTGGAGTCAAAACGACCTAACTATTTAAAGATTTACGTAGTTACAGTGTTCGCAAACTCAGTATTTCGTCACCGATCGATAATTTTAATCTGTGGTAATGTTTAAAACTTTTAGTATGTAGTAGGTAACAAGAGGTACATTTACCTGAATTTTGAAGCGTTTAGCCTTAGAGTATCTATTACAGGGTTTAGCTCATGAAGATTAATCAACCATCAAGTTACCATCCATTTCAAGTGAACTAAGCGAATGCTAAAAGAAATCTAAATTATTATTAATAAGCAAGTAAGTATAGATAATTATTACCTTACTAGGTACCTAGTTACCTTTTGTTATGGATTCCAGAATATATTTAGTAACTAGGTGCAGGTAATTTAAGTTGTTGGTATGGCACCGATATGGCACTGTAGTGTAGGGGAGAGACCTTTGATTTTTTAAATACCTAGGTAGGTACCTGTACTTTTATTAGTCACAGCTCAGAGTTTTATCTATTGGAGGACTTTCGAACAGTAAAAGCGGCATCATAATGAGTTAAGTGGTTTTTTGAAATTCTTGAACCAACCCCAAGACATTAGGTAGGTATTTTGCCCAGAGTTTTTTTTCTGGAATATGCCTATAGGACATCACTTTAATAGGTAAGTAATAATTATTTATTTATTCAAATAAACATGATTCATTTTGTTAGTAACTTAACTACTTATGTAAACTATGTTAAAAGGTTCCTAATGTCCAACGATTCTAATCGTTAAATTAAATGTCAGATTTACACAATACCACGGATTATCAATACAATACTTTAGGTAACATCTCTTTAAACTAGACCTATGAAGGTACTTATGGTCTTAAACAGAAATAAAATAATTAAAAAAAATCCTTTCCCATGTACCTAAGTAAATATTCCACTACAATACTGAAGTGAATAAACATCGCGAGGTAGGTACACGTGTTTGACCTACGTACGTAGTATTTTATACAAACGTGCATTATCAGAGTTATCAGCGTCCTTCAATTATTCACAAATAGACGTAATTTTAAAATAATACACTTGTCTCTACTGCGTAGTTATTAGACTACGACGCGATATAGGTAGAATTTTCGGGTTTTTGTCAGGCTGAATGGTTGCATTTCCTTTGCCTGAATCTAAATCATTGGAAATTTCTCCGGCCAAGGTAACAATGGCCATGATAGGTAACAATTCAAAATTCATTAAAAATATAAATAGTTATAATGAATAAAAATTTAATCGAAAAATACGTGTCGCTCATTTTAAACCATATTTTTCATTTATTTAAAAAAATATATTATTAAAAAAATGTAATGCTGTCCATTTGGTCATGCTATTTACATAACGCACACTGTGCAAGTAGATACTACCAGTTGGTATCTATCTAATGATTTCTGTTATTTACCACACTTTTGTCAACTGCGTAGTTACATTAGGTATCACGCAAGTATCACGATATAGAATTCGCAAAAAGTTTTTTTTGCCGGCATGAAGGACGAACGGGCAATTTGGTCATGCTATTGTCAAAACGCACACTGTGTAGTTAGGTACTAGGTACTGGTGTGACATGTTTTTGTTGGCTCTTGAATTTTTTGTAACCCTGAAATCATATGTAAGTAGGTATGTAATTTTCGATCGAAAGCTTATCTTCTCCCGTTCGTTGATGGTATGGCATTAAGTTTGACTTGCCATCGTGAAGGTGACGAGATTACCATAAAACCTCATGAACCTAAGAAATTAATTACTAATATTTTTTTTATTTTAAGTACACTAAATTATTAAATTGATAATTTTTGAAATAAGTTTGGCTTTTTGCTTCCTATCTAACCTACTCATTTAGGTAGGTAGGAACAGCTAGTTACTTTATTTTATTTATTAAAATCTAACAAATTATCCGTGTAAAGAAAAGAAAACGAATAAAAAATGAAGAACGCAAATATAAATTAAAAAAAAAATCACCTATTTATAAAAGAATAAATCAGTAATAATGAGTAATGACCCATGATGAAATAGGATAGCCCACCACACACGGTGATTTTTAGGTGGTCTAACAAAACCAGCAACCACACGGGGCGCAACTAACGGGATAATCCCTGTACCTAGTGTAGTGGTTATTAGGTGGTAATCGGGAACCACTTTTAATGCAAACCAAGCATTTTAGTCTTAGATAAAATTACAACGCGAAACACGTAGAAGGAACTACATACGTACATACGTACACCTACAGCTAGTCTATTACCAATAGAAGTAAAGCTATAAAATGAGACGTGAGGCAGACAGAATCGGACAAGACAAACTAATGGGTCTTATTGTAGTCGAGAGTGGAGACTAGACTAGATTGCCTCATGGAATACCTAAGTTCGGTGCACCCGCTGCGTCCAGACGGGGTGTGTCTGCCGAGTCCCGCCCTAAGGGCGTCTGTCCACCGCAGCGGAGCGATGCGATAGTGATGTCGTACATTTTGGTAAAGTGTTGAGCAAATTACAAATACAATTTTTTTTTGCGATACAGCAAACAGGCGGGTTGCCTTTCGCAGAGGAAAATAAAAAATATGAAAATCTAAAAAAAAATTACCTGTTTGAATACAGAAATAATATCATACTTACAGATATCTTTGGGATGTAATGTGTGACTATAATATCACCGTGTCGGAAGGTGTTGCGCTGTAGAGAAGATATTTTACGCAACCAGAAACCATTACAACTTTCAGATCAATTCCCATCGAAATACCTGTATCTAGACTTCTTCTTCTTCTCTCCCTGTTACCCCTACGTGGGGTATAGGGCTCGGATACTAGCTCTCCACCAGTTGCTATCTTGGGCAGCACTGTAGATATCCTCACAGGTCATGTTGAGGCTTGTTGTATTTAGACTTGGTCTAGGACAAAATCTATTTGTTTTACATATGCACTGAGCCTAGAGAAATTCAAAATCAAGACTCTTATCACGCCGGTCGGTCTGTAGTTATACACGTGTTAATGAATTAACGCAAAACTAGAAAGTAGTTTGTTTAGAATCGAGAGCAGAATCGAATTATCATGGTTTCAACATAGGTAATTTTTTTCAAAATCTTAAATAATTGGTACTTAATTAAAATTTTCAGATCTCGATCTCAAACCACCGCACGGGCACACTCACCCTACTAACTACCAATACAAGATTCTTAAAATATACGTATCCATGAGCATGTTAGCGCTTTCATTCATTGCTGAAATGATAACAAATCATTTTTCCCACAAAACTTAAATGCGAATAACTTTTAATTTTAAAGTATCAAAATAATGAAATTATTTTTTCAGTCTAATTATTTTGTTATAAATCAGTTGGGGTGTATGAAGTTTTTGCGCTTATTCATTAACACGTTGTAGAGTCAGCACGTTTGACACCATATCTTGTTGGTGGATTTTTTGCTAGCTTGCATCTTCGTTTCCTCGCTTAGCTCGCATCTGGGCAGATAGCCTAACACTGCAGGGATGAGATGACATTTTAATATTTAAACGTAATCTTCTGGTTTTATACGTTTTCGTTGGAAAGACTGCTGCTTACTTAGGTACATTGCTTGATTTATCTGGATATTTTATATTGAGATTTAAGGCGACTACGATAACCGTTTATATCTCTTTTTTGATTTTCAACAAGCGCGATTGTTAGAATTTAATCGTTCTCTCTGTGGGCTATTTACTCGTGTGGCACAATATTGTGCATGTGGTATAGGCCTCTATTTTGTTTATGCTACTCTAATATGTCCTGCCCCCTGGCGTTTCGCATCCACAAAATATAAGATGACGTGCAAAGATAAAATACCTATACAGGGTGTAAGGTGTAAGTGACAGCATAGCAAATACTGAAACGTTTAACTCACCATCTAACCACCACCAACCATCCAACCACCATCCACCATCCAACCACCACCATCAACCATCTAACTGAACAACTTCCACTATGGAGCCTACTTACCTCAGGAATCGCGAAAAAAAATCAGCTGTCACATAAAAAACTGCTGTACCTACCCGATTAAAATGTATGGGACAGCTGATTTTTATTCGCTTTTCCTGAGGTAGGCTTCATAGTGAAAGTTGTTCAGTTTGATGGTCTGAGTTCACCGTTTCAGTATACAGATACTTAGGTATTGCTATTTAAAACACATCTTAGGTAACCCAGCTATTTTTAAAAAACGTAGCTAGGTATACCTACTAATAACGTAACAAACAGAAGGCATAATAAAAACATCGCAACCTTGATAACTCTCGATTTCTGAATCACTAACCGTGTAAAACCTACTTCTTCGTAATAAAGCCACAGTTTATTTAAATGCAAATATTTCTTGTTACGTCCATCGCAACATAAAAATAAGAGTTTTGACAGAGTGTACGAAAATAGAATTAGAAGAACCAATTGACTTAATTTCGAAGATTTTAGCTCTGTTCCATCTTTGATCTAAGGGAAAAACAGTTTATACCTACTGTCCCATTTTCGAAGATTAATGACTCCTCCGCAGTTTAATAACGTTTCTTTGTGTCCATCTGGAAATAAAATATCACTAAAGATTAATAAGCGTATCTACCGTTTGTAATAATAAGTGGTAATAATCTTCACAGTGGTTATGGCATATGAGGATAGTTTGCACAATTGATGGACATCAAAGTTGCTTAATGGCGAACGCAGCAATAACTGCAATAAAATTATGTACGCGCTATTTCAAATCTAGAACGCGATTTTATGTGTCACACTCATAAATTTTAGTGGATCTTCTGAATGGGACATACTGTGGCCCAACGGCTGAATGTTGTGAAAATTATTTTTTTATTTAGGTACATACCTACCTATTCATACATAGCTCTTACTTTTATTGCCAAAGGCAATTTGTGTTACTGTAGAATTTCGTAATGCGAAAGACATACCCTGAAATTCATTTATACAATCACGACCTTAATCCGTTTCGGGGTGGTAAAAAACAGGCTATCAACTGTATTTCAACTGCAAAGTTCACTTTTAGCATATTAAGGGTACCGCAGGGTGAAATTACTGTCCAGTGGTAGTCATACCTACATAATAGGTGGCTACACAAAAATATAGCATAAGAAACCATATCCCTTAGTCATCTCGTACGACCGATATCCACGAGAAGAAATTTGGTGGGCCATTTTAAACAGAAACCACAGCTGAAGCTTTTAATTTAATTTCAAGCCCAGAAAAAGAACGGAGAAATAAAAAAACGAGTAGAGTCAATATTGTCAGACTTCCTCACTGGCAATTCGTGAGAATACTTAGGTTCTTTCACAAATAAGGCATCGTATCATTATAAAGGTACGTTCTTTCTCTTGTGTGGAAAACGCCTTAACTCGTCTTATTTCAAAAACACGAAAAGTTTTCAGATTTCAAGGGTAGCCTCATCCAACTCATTTACCGTATCATCATATCTTTAAATCGCTTTCTAATTCTAATTCTATTTTTAAAAAAATGGCTGCCATCTTTGGTTAATGATGATTTTGCCAATGGCGAGTTTTTATAGCAAAAGTGCTTGACGTTGTACGGTTATATTTGATATTTTGGTGACTTCAAGGGTTGTTCTTATAAAAGAACACTATCTTGAGCCACCACTGGAGCCCCGCTGTCGAGCTGGGAGGGGACAACCAACAAACGTGACTGCCCTATAGCAGATCGACAACGCGACTCCTTTAAATCGCTTTTCAAACTTTACAAGTAATCACACGTGGCTAAATTGCGTGTAATCAAGTAGTTACAATGCTTACTTTGTGTTCTGTCTGATCAAGATATCAGATCTCCGTGTTGGCTAGATTATATGGGAACCTTGACATTTATCGTCGGAAAATTCCGCCGTCCGTTTTCTCGCTAACTCTATTGAATGATTTTATTGTATTGTTGTTATTGCTTGATTCTTATGTTCTATGGTTAGCTGTGTTGCGGTTATATTCTAGCTGTGTGACCACCCTAATTCTTCCTGTGGGTGTCGAACGACGAGATTAAGGGATAGGTCTGCCGTGACGTTTGCACATTTCATATTGAGATTTGCTAAATGCTTCAATACCCTAAAAGTGACCCTTATTGTTACAATTGAAAAAAATTGTAGTGCTCAGCACTTTTTCTCAGCACTTGAAAATGTCAAAATTATTATGGAGATACGCATCTTTCTTCTGCTGATTTGACTTTCAAAAATCGCAATCTTGAAGTATGATTTTTGAAAGTCAAATCAGCTGTAGAAAGATGCATATCTCCAGAGTAATTTTTACATTTGCTAATGCTGAGTTCGACGTATGACATTCAAAAATCGCACTCCAGACCACCAAAATGAACAATTTTCTTTATGGTACCTACTAACGTCAATCGGGAAAAGTTTTCTGCTCTTCCAACTGCAACCCTACTCGACCCAAAATGTCCCACAGGTACAGCTGTTTTCTTTTTCGCTATTTCGATTTTGGTCTCATAGACAAAGTTGTTCAGCATGGTCTAATCATCCCCCTAAAAGCATATTAAGTCGAACCCTGCATTTTATATCCTTAAGTTTAGTTAAATTTATCCGAGCGTGCCAAAAGGATTGTCATGACATTAAATGCTAATCAAACGTATTTGGCTAAGGACCTCGATTACTACCATGTACACACTGTAGGTATTATCATATCAAGGTCTATGCTAGGCTATAACTTGTTAAGTACTCACAATTACAATAAAGAGTATTGTAACTACCTACTTAAGTATGTGTTTACAGACCTTACAATGTTACTTTGTTAGATATATATACGTAGAAATAGATACTTATAGGTAGGTTTGAATCGAAAAGAATAAAATCTAAATAGATTATTACTACGACTACCCTGAGATGCCCAGACAACCTTTCTTCTAGCGTTAGTCAGATTTTTTTTTGCATCATGCATGATACTCATGCATGATAGAAATAATAGATCTACCCGAAACCATGCATGAAAGGACTAATGAATGTGGAAGAACCTAGAGAGGTTTGTCAGGATCGTAGAAGGTGGCGTTCTGGTGTATCTGCCTACCCCAGTGGGACACAGGCGTGAGATTATGTATGTACCTATGTATGATTGAGGCCCTGAATTCACCAATGCACGACTTTGTAAAATCAACCAATCGATCAATTTTCCTCGCTTGTCAAAATCAAGCTATTTAATTTGGTCTATTTTTTACACATCCTCTTCTCTTTGGTGGATTTCGGGCCATGGAAGAGGCATTTGCCCAGTTTTGGGTCATGGCATGAAGCAGACTTTCCCCCAAAAATACCCTTATTTTTGCCTCAAATGGGTAGGTAAGTAACTAAATAGATGTGTTTCCTTTCCGACTCCGAAACCGGTAGACCCATCCAAACCGCTTCATTCGATCTAAAATTAATTTCTGTAGAACCAGATTTAAAGCCGTTTCAATTTAAAAATCGATTTCCTTGCATGTCACGAAGGGACCGGATAACATTAATAGCAATAATAGCTAATCAAATTCATTAAGTGCACCTTTTAGTAGACCTTGGTACGCTCACGAGGCACGTGGCCTTATAGTTATGTTACTGACCACTTCTGTTGAGTAACCCCCTTCTAATGCTGTTCCTGACAATGAACGTTGCCTAATTATAATTAGTTGTCTTTTGATGCTGACGCTCCTAGAAATCTCTTCTCATGCCAAAATAGCTTTGAGATTCTTAAATCTTTCATCCATGGTCTGCGTCGAAAAGAAGTTTTTAGAAGAATAATCAACAAAGAATAAAGTGTATTTCTCTTTAAATTTCCGTGGCTTTTCAAAATTTTTTCTATGGTATTCAACCGCCATTATTTAAAAATTATAATAAAAGTCTCCTTGGACCAACAAAAATTAAGGAAAGTCTTTCTTCCGAAACAATAATTTTAAAAACGTATAAGTACCTACTTTTCCTACCCCGATTTTCTTAAAAATGCTGTTGTTTTTCCAAGGTCAATATCGATAAAATCAAAATGAATGAAACTTCAATCGGATTTCTCCTGTTACCTTAATTAGTTTCGTCCTTAAAATGTTATGACAAAAAACGAACAAAATGGAATATGAACACTTACTCAATAGAATGTTTCGTCACGCACCCGCCGGCTCGATGGATAATCAACATCTAGCTACTGCTAATCATGTATCTACTTTGCCGGCAAAATGTATATTTGATGAATGTGATAGGTACGCACAATCTAAGATTCGTTTTGGACTTTGTCTGACCACTCTATCCACCAGACAAAACTTCTGTGCAACCTGGATAACAGGAGGTTGTCCCGACTTGTCCCTGACACTCACTCAATCACAACACTAAAACAGGCAGCCAAGCAAGTATACCTGCTTATACAGAATGTAACAAAACACCCTAGTAATAGGTACTTTGGGTGGTTTAGTCCATAAAGTTACTATACAGCGAGATGGACCTAGCGGCACTCCTGTATAATAAGTAAGAGAGACGTGAAGCAAGGCAATAGAACCGTTTTTTTGAGGATCTTATCGCAGGGTAAAATTTCGGTTTCCGTGAATAATTGCAAATCGAAAAGGAAATCGTAGATAATTTTGTGAAATATACTGACACTATTTCATAAACTTATCCACGATTTCACGTTAGACTCAGAATTATAGACAGTGCTCGATTTTTTGCCTGCCGATCGTCTCATGAAAACATAAAAAAATCAGTTCCTTTACTCCTGTAAGGTATAATAACTTTATGGTTTATTCCATCAAACTGAACAACTTCCACTATGGAGCCAACATCGAGAAAAAATAAGAAAAATTTGCTGTTCCATATATTTTAGTCTTGTCGGTAGGTTGAGGTAATGTAATTTGTATGGGACAGCCGATTTTTTTCGCCATTTAGATGCTCTGCAGCACCTCCTTAGGTATTACTAGGTGTTTCGTTACACCCTGTAGGCCTTAACTAAAAAGTTAAGAACCCTAATTCAATTAAAGAATATATAGAAAAGTTGTAGGTTGCAAAAGTAGGAACAAAACACTCGACTGGAAGCAACGGTAGAGTCAGTATTCGAATACCCAATGTCGTAGTAACTCCCTATAGGTGTATGTTTTATGTTTATTTCGTCCCCTCTATCTACACTAACTACCTAATATATTATAAACACGCGTGCATTTATGAGGTTCTCTGGGCGACCCCTCCCTTTGATCAGAATCCGACTGTCCTTAACAGGTCCACTTAAACAGATTTATGAACGCAAAATGACAAACTGGAGATGACGTTTCAAACAATTTATAAAACTGCTAACGTGAATCTTTTTTTTTATCGATAATAAATAGAAAGAGAAAATGGTATCATCATCTTATTTAACGAGAGCTACGCTCTTATCGGTGGATTATTCGCCGTATATATCTTTTCTCTTTTCCGCCAGTTCCTGATAGGACACAACATCAACCTTTTCTTTCATCTGTTACGTAGCTCTTCCTCTGCCTCTCTTATTTTCCTTCCAATATAGTTTTAAAGAAGTTGTCGTGTTGTTTCGAAAGTTTTACATTTTTGTTGTCTATTGTTTCTAAAATGTTTCTACTTTCTATAACCATTCTTATCACATCTTCGTCATTTCTTATCACCATTCGATCTGTCCAACTCCTGTCCTCTGTTCTCTGTTCTTCTCCAGACAAAAATGGTACTTACTAGCATAGCATGCATAGCATATGCTCACGACTATATTTCCCGAGGGGGTAGTCAGAGATATTCTGATATTCTGACTCAGAACATCCACGTTTCATCAGTAGTACCGAAACTCTGTCCAGTGTGACGGGGGTGAGCCCGTCGCCACTTATAATGGACAGTGGGTACAATGCATGCCTCGAAATTTTAGCATGCAAGTTTCCTCACGATGTTTTCCTTCACCGAAAAGCCAGTGGTGTTATAAATCGTACATAAATTCTGAAAAACTCATTGGTACGAGGCCTGGACGGGGATAGAACCATGGCTAAAAATGGTATCAAAACTCTAAAATAGCTCAATCTGAAATTTAAGCTTCGTCAGATAATAATATTTAATTAGTATCAGAGTTTTGTTAAATCGTTGTTGATTGGTGGCTCACCGGCTCACTGCACTCCGTCACGCATGCGCTCTGCTGAGAAGGAAACGACGACCATTTATCGATTAATCAATATCAAATTAAATGTTTAATTGTTCTGTACAACACTTTTAATTTCATTTTGTAAAAAGCTGACAAGAATTATTACACTAATAATTTTGGATCCGGAACGAGATTAAGATTTTTTTAATCAGACAAATGTGTTGCAATGTTCATGAGCTGGATTTCCTCCTGTCTCCTTTACCAAATCAGTACTTGCGAAACAAAAGGAATACTGATATTAAAGGAATAGAATTGGCTAGCTTCACCAGATATTAGATTACACACTATTTCCATCCTATGGTTGTCTGGAAGAAATCGCTTTTAGTGATAAATAAGACCGCCATTTGTACCCTTTCTGTTTGCTTTTAATATTGTTTACAGCATTTAGGTACTTATAAAATATCATAATTTTGTCGCAGGTGTACAAAATGCCGTCGCTCCTCGAAGCGCTAGAGCGCAAGTATGGCACTAAAGGCGAAATCAACCCACCCATAGATGACATGCCGGTGGCCATCTTCGTCCCGAAACGGTCACCGAGGCTCAGCGTCCCAACGCTGCTGGTCCTCAACGACTGTGACATCGACTGCGCGGGCGACGCTTGTGCCTTGGCTGATAAGTGTGCCGATGTTGTCGAACTGGACATAGCTAATAATAAGCTTACTGATTGGGAGGAGGTAAGAAACTGGATGATTTAACACGTCGGTAAGATGTCTGGATAGTTTTGAAGTTGCATTACTCAAACTTAATTATTTGAAATAATATCACATTGATAGCTTTTCAACGTCATTTTTTGATTCGACTCTACCACCGGAAGGTGTTCATTGAAGAGAAGATGCAACCAGAAACTCTAAACATCACATCAGCTATCAGCATCAGATTCCACATCAGTGAACTGCAAAAGATCAAAGTATTTCTCAAAGAGGATCTCGTAATTAATACAGATTCAAAAATAGTCGAACGTACCTACTGTTGCGATAATAGACGATCTTGACCTATTTTATCTTCCCGACGTCACTTATTTCGTGCTTGAATATTTAAATTACGAAATGGGCTGTTTTATAACCCCGCAAATGGGAACTGATTGCAGCTACATCGTTTTATTTGGTACTACTGTAAAAACCAATTCTCGATATATCCGGTCCAGTCCATAATCTATATAATGTCCAGTGTTCTTTAGTTACGTAAAGTAAATTCACGTGGTTATTACAAAGTCTAGCCAAGAGTAACTAAACAAGTTTTCACAACTGAAAACACCATGATTATGACAAAACAAATTATTGGTTGATCGGCTAACTGCACGCTGTTTTTGCAACGTACTATTCAAGGTTTTAACTTCAGGTCTTCGCAATATTGGAGCAGACGCCGCGGGTAAGATTCCTGAACCTGAGCTTCAACCGGCTATCAGCGCAGATCCAAGCTGCACTCGCTCTTCGTCCCAGATGGGACAGTCTCAGTTACCTCGTCTTGAACTCCACCTATGTTGGCTGGCCGAGTATCCACGCACTACTCAAAGCTCTACCAGCTCTTGAAGAGCTGCATTTGAGCCTCAACGAGTATTCGTACGTGGACTTAAGTGGAAAAGAGGTTAACGAGAAAGACCGATGCGAGTCCTGCTCCAGATTAAACGCAGAACCGACTGAAGTTGTGCACGAGAAATTGAAGAAGCTCCACTTCTCCGGAAACCCTATCAGTAGCTGGAGAGAGGTATCAAAACTGGGTTATGCCTTCCCGAATTTGGAAACGTTGTTGGTGAATGACTGTAGTGTTACGACGTTAGAGCCTGATCCCTGTGAGATATGTGATGACAACAACAGCAATAAGAAGAGTCATGATGCCTTCCCGTAAGTTAATCTTTCTAACTTTTTAAGCAACTCTTCTAGAAACCACGAACAAATCGTACCTCTTTTCAACCTCAGATACAAAATAAACCGTAAAATAATTCGCCTTTTGAAATATTTCTAAGCTTTCCATGTATTCTGTGCACAGTACGAATATCAACATTGTTTTAGCCTGTTATCAACAGCTCAATTATGTTGATGTGTCTGCTGCCATTGACCCACTGAACCTACGAATTTGAGCCATTGTGTTAGGATTGCGTAACGCATGCCAGTCAATGTTATAAATAAACTGTACTTTAAATTATAGTAATGTTTCCAATGGCATTGCAGTCACCTCCGGTTCCTGAACCTCAATAACACTGGCCTGGCAACATGGGACGAGGTGGACAGACTGGCACAGTTTCCTTCACTGAAGAGTTTACGAGTTCAGGTGAGTTTCTTGTAATAAAAAACGTGTCTTGTACCAAGAAAAAGACTGGTAGCCTTGACATTCAAGGTTAGGGAAACTATGTTCCGCCTTAAAACGAAGTCAGGTTGATCTCTCAACACGGTTACAACTGAATGAAATCGATTTTAGATTCTCCAAACGTCTCTCGCTAATACAAAGTCAGTGACACACTTGCATTAGCAGCAACACTTATTTCTAAATCCCTAGGCCACTTGTGCCAACACTTGCTGCGCCAATTTGCAGATCCAACAAGCGTGTTGCCCATTGCATCATGCATAAACTTTTACCCTCCCGACTTCAATGTTCCCAGCGGTAGTACGTCTTGTTTACGATTGTGATCAATGTAATTTTTCCGTGTTACGTCCCTCGGGAGCTTGTATAATGCAGGTGAAGGTCTTCCCGATTTAGTGGCGGCACACTTGACGCCAGGCGTTTGCGCAATGGCAATGGATTTCGCCCCGAACTCTAGTACGCAATGTTTCGCCACGTTCGTAATTATAGCAGGAACGGATTTCGGATTTTATTGTATCGTAAACCTTGGACGTCGTGTTTTGATCCTTTAGTTCCGTTTACTGCGTGGCATTATTATTCAAGTGGCATTTGATATTTCGTTTTATCCGAGAACACTATCTGTCCTATAGGTACTTGAATTGAATTTAATAAGCATGGATACTTATCTCCATATCAATTATATTCTTAAGTAAAAATATTGATGGACATCAACATAACATTGTAAACAACAGCCAGGCTCACAGATACATAACGACAGTATACCTACTTACTCGTAGATGCAACTAAAAGTCGACCTATCGTTCATGAATGAGTAATAGAATGCGTCAAAACCACCATTTTGAAGTTTTTGAAGGGTACATGACTTATCAGCAAGGTCGCTTTATCTTATCCCTATCTACTGTTTTTAATTCAACATCGATAATAAAAACCACAAGATTAGCTTCTCTTGTTTTGAATGGAAGATCGTATGACCAACTCTTTTTAGACGTAGTTAATCCTTTGTTCTGCTCAATGGTAGGCACAGTTTATGGCCGTCACGCGTTGTAGAATGTGAAAGTGTGTCTGACTGTATACTGTCAGTCTGTACGATATACAACGCGGCAAAGTGTATGATGTCACTTGGCTTGATGTAACGTTATGAAATGGTGCACTTTTTGTTGTTTTTAGTGTCATTACTGTCGCGATCGTAAGGCAAAAGTAATATACAACAGATAAATTAATGTTTCGTAAAAGACTGACGCTCTCCTATCTACTTTTGCGCAAATATTTATTATAAATTTGTTGCCTCTAGGATCCCACTGCAGGGCAAAGGCCTCCTCTCACGAATAAGGGTGAGAGGGGATAGGCCATAGTCCACCTTTTGGTCACTGGTGGAGGCAAGTTAGTGGCCAACTTGCTGTCAGAGAAACGGGAAATAGTAAGACCGCCTTCAGACGGAACTATCCGGGACCAACGGTCACCCATCCAAAGTCGTTTTCAATAGGTATACCTACCTACACCAGCGTTCCACTGTTCCACTACGCCAACGGAGGCAGCATTAATGATACGTGATTCAAGACCATTAACACCATAAAAACAAACATCAGAAATATTAATGTCGGTACTTCTAACTGCCATAACAATTCGATGACTTTCAACAGGTATTGTTTCGAAGGTTGGAAAATAAAACCAAACACAAAAGGTTAAACGTAAAATGCTCTCAACCGCAAACGGAATCGAACCGACCGATCGATGCGATGATTCATTTCGAAATTGAATTAAACTGCATTCAGGAGGGTCAATCACATTGCAGTTGATTTAGTGGTCGACCTCGGTGGCTCTGTCAATATCGAGATGATTGTCAACATTCAATTAGTCAGCTTGTGAATAACCCGTCTCTTGGAGTGTTTTGATCCTCTGCAATTGCCCGATAAGTGCTTGGTTCATAATTATCTACCTACCCATCCACGAGAGAGTCAAATTTCAGCGATGGGGTAATTTATTAGGTTAAAAATGGCTGTCCAGTGTGACGGGGTAGTGGCCCGTCGCCACTTGTAATGGAAAGTAGGCACAATATATGCCTCGAAATTGAAGCATGCAGGTTTCCTCACGATGTTTTCCTTCACAAACACATTGGTACGAGTCGGCCTGGTCGGACTGGAAAATAGGTGCAGTACGACCAGGAGAATATGGCCCAATATAATTTCGCGCGCTATTAAAATTTGTCAACTGCGCAGGTACATCGGTAAGCCATACAAACCTGGTACTACTATAATAATATATCTAATCTCACAGGCATGCAAAATCTTAAATCGTCATCATACCTTTCCTTATTATTGTGGTCCGGTCGGTACATAAATAAAGTATCCGTAAAAATCAAACATCAAGATCAACATAAACAATCAAGGGGATAATAAAGCTGCACTTGACTTTCAAATGGGTTTCATAATAAATCTAGTTTGCAAATTAAACACCAGAGAAAACAAATAAACCACTGAATCGCAGTTATGAGATTAATTGCAATTCTTTTATTGCTCAAGGCAGAAATTCACAGTCTAGAAATTTTGAAATGATTCGGTCGGTTATTTTAAAGAGCATTTACTAATCTTTAGGTAGGTACGCATTAAATTCAGGCAGTTGATGTTACACATGTTTTTTTAACTGTTTCAATTATGTGTGCCGTTTGTGCAATTTTGCAATGATAAACCTGTGTATAAACTATCTAAAGCGACCTCAATATTCCTCGTCCATTCTTGAGGATCTGGCCGATCTGGCTTGAAGGACCAAAACGGTATGACTTGTGACCTTGTGAGATAAAGTGTAGGTATGTACCTAATCTAGTACAAATCACAACGTCCTTTTAAAAGGTTCCTCGTGTACGAATTGCGCTTCAGCAAATTGGAAAATTCCTGATGTCGCGGACAATGAATACAATAACCACACGTTTGACGTGATTCATATTTTATTGATGTTACTGGTCGAATGATCCTATGCCCACGCTTAGTGCGCGTCATCCTAAACTGGTTTTTGTGTTTTTATTCATCGTTTTAAAGACACTTCTTTTCTTTTAAAGTTGGACGGTCATTGGGTTAAGGATGAAGGTCGGTTAAGACATATCTAGATCTAGTAGCATATGTTCACGGCTATATTCCTCGAGGGAGTAAGTAAGGAGGAGGGAGGGAGTCCAATTTCTATTTTTAAGTTATATAGCCTGTAGAATCCCACTGCATGGCAAAGGCCACTCTCACGAATAAGGGTGAGGGAGTGGGCCATACTCTACCACGCGGGCCCAGTGCGTGTTGGTGGAGGCAAGTTTGTGGTCAACTTGCTGTCAGAGAATTTTCAAGCCGCCTTAATAGGCCTCTGACTTGGCTCTGACGTGGAGAACATACACGTGCAAGGCTATGTAAAAACTGCACTTGGATTGAAATCTTGTCATGTTGATGTCACAATAAAGCAAAATAATATCATTGTTGTTGTTATTTCGTAGCAACACAAATAACAAGTTTCCTTTTTATAGAACAAGGTTCGATCCATGATTTCTTTTTGTGTCTTTGATTATTTAATTATGACCCGACCATTCGTAATCAATGGAAATAAATAATTGGTGAAGTCGGGTGTTGGAGCGGGTCAAGCCAATTGACCCAGATCTCTCCCTAGCGCAGGCAAATCCAAGTTATTCATTCGTATAACCAACGTATAGGAATAAGATCGTAAAATATTTGTTTTGCTAAGTAAGATTTACAGTCTGAGATTTGTCGATCCTTAACCCAATCTTTTTAGAACAACAGATTTGCTATTAACAAATTGACTGTGGGAATTGTTTTGGGCATTAATCTATAATGAGAGGTTAATACATTGGTGCTTTTATTTTCTTACCTAGGACCTTGTCGAACAAAAATTATGATATCAGCCTCGACGTCCGACTCGATCTTTCTGGACCGAAGTAAATCTAAAAAGTTTCTAATCACTAATGCAATGGACATTGGACAGTCAACGTTTTAATTAACAAAATTACTCAGTAGCTTAGCACTCTGGAATTTGCTTTGTATTCTCGGTGCTATAAGATTTGAAATTGCTTTCAATGCTGTAGGAAGATATACGTAGGCAAATCCTTTGTCTATACCGCCGACAAGACATTATGCTATGTCGTGACTACTCGTGACCCGTGTACGTTACCTTAGCTTATGGCCGATTTTAGGTCAACTGCCTTATTCTTTATACTCAAGAGATCTACTACGACTCGACAGCATTTATAAAGGCTAGGTCTGCATAGCGTGAGTTCATCGTTGACTGGCTGAAGTTATTGGATAGGTAGGTACAGTACCTATCCTATTCATGTATGGATGTGTAGCGAGAAATGTATTGAACGTCTTTTCTACGTACGGAGTAAGTAACTAGGTGCACTGACTTAATGGTAGGTAGGTGTTATAGATTTGATACTGCTGCAATTTGTGAATATTTTTATAAGTATTACGTATGGCATTGATCTAGAAAGGATGAACTGATTGAAGGATTTTTTCGTTTCTAGGATACTCCTATTCTATTCTATATTTTTAAAAAATGGCTGCCATCTTGGGTATGTGATGATTTTGCCAATGTCTAGTTTTTGTAGCAAGAGTGCTTGACGTTGTACGGTAACTTATGTATTTTGGTGACTTCAAGGATTCTTTTTAAAGAACACTATCTTGAGCCACCACTGGAGCTTCGTTGTAGGCCGGGGAGGGGGCAACCAACAATCGACTCGCGATGCGACTACCCTATAGCAGACCTACAACGCGACTCCTAGGATACTCCGGTTCTGACAGTTCGCTTCTTGTGTAGGGATCGCGGTTAGGTAACTACAGCTAGGAACTTTCACACACGCTTTTTGGGTCTGGCGAGGACCAAGATATTTGGGGCTTTACCTACCTATCGGTTTTTAAATAAGTATTTCTAATTCCTCCAACAAGTTGATTCCGCAAATATGCTAGAAGCGAACCATGCTGTATTAAATCTTTACTATATTTGATCTTAAGATCTATGCTCGTGTGTAATTCCACTAGGGTAGGGTCTTAGTTTACGTACTTAAACAAATAGCTGCTACTTAACTTAGGCATTAGCTTTGTGGCACTATAATATTGCATCCTAATGTCTAACTTGCACGCTATGTTAGAATACTACGGTTATTTTCCTTTTCATAGATTTTAGATAGATACTTGCCGCGGTACTTAAAATTTTTGTTAAATAAAAGACATACCAACCTTATGCTAGTATGATCGTATCCACTAGGCAACAATTGACGCACATCACGTGACGCTCAAAATTGCAAAACAAACGCGCGACGTTGCTTCTACTGCAAAAAGAAGAAACTTTGAAAGAAGCAACGTCGCGCGTTGTTTTACAACGTTGCCGAACATGTTGAGCGTCACGTGTTGCCTAGTGGATACGTGACTTAAAGGAAATTTTCCTTAATAAAATTTAAAACTTCGGGATACATTTAAGAAAATATCGTAAATAAATGGTAGTGAAATTTCTCAATAGATTGATTTTTAGGATTTAAAAGTCAAATTATCATTGGGTTCAATTCATAACGGATTTGAATTAGGTACTACTTTTAAATACCTAATAAATGCTTTATGCTCCACCACGCTTGCCCAATGCGGATTGGTAGACTTCACATATGCATCAGAAGTTCTTCTTCTGCATATGCAGGTTACCTTCACCGTTTGAGAGCAATCGGTAATACGTACATTAGTTAGAAAAACTCCTTGGTACGTGACATGTTGTCCGTGCGGATTCGAACCCAGACCTCATGATTGAGAGTCCATACCTCCCCACAACACATGCCACCGAGCTCTTAAAATACATATTACTTACAAAATGATAAGTGCTGTTTTCAAGCTCATTGTTTGTAAACCACATTAGGATTAATAATGTAAATGATACTTAAATCTTTGTTTCTTTTTGCGTACCTATGTCATTTCCTAGTTCTTTGTTCGTATTCGCATGCACGGACGCAATATCTCAAAGTACACGAGTGCTCATAATAAAGTCAACTATTTACAGCTATTACCGAGTTTAACCTACTGTAGAATAGATGTAGGATTATACTATACCTACGTGTAACAGGTAAGTATGTAAGTACGTAGTAGGTAGCGTGGATGGCGTCGCAATGTCTTATTGTATACAAAAAAATACATATTACATAAAGACCATGTGTGTGAATCACGTGTTTAACAGTGTTTGTGAGAGCGTAGGTATTATTCTGTGGTTGTCTTGTGTTTGCACTGCCCCGCCCGATCTTCACACATTAATTAATAACTTACTCAAAAAAAATCCTAATCTATTTTAATAGATAGGATTAATTTATCTATTTAATTAGGATTTTATTCAGTAATATTACCGATGCACGCGTCGGCCATCGACTGACTGACTAGATATCGAGCCACTCCAATTTGGAGTTGTTGTGATTGCCTCACTTTCAAGCGCGTTGACGGTTTCTGGTTTATTCTGGATTCTGACGATGTAGGTAGCAAAGAGGTAGCTGTATTTTATTTATTACTTTATCTATCGGTGATTATATATAGGTACCTACTAAATCTAAAATATATCCACGAAGACCTACACCTACCTATATTTATTGCCTACCTATTGAAACGGATTGTAAGTGATAAAGACTGGGCAATACCTGAAGCCGTAGCATGCTACACGTGATACGGCTGTATCACGTCTTTTATCTCGTTCGTTCGCTCGCAAATAGAAATAGAGCGAAGGTATGATAGCGCTGTATCACGGTGGTATGCTAAACATGCTGTTTATAACAGTAAAGCTAAAATGGGTTTTAAAACTTGAAAATTGCAAGTATAATAAGCGGATACTATTGCTAAAAATGACACCTGACATGCATTTACATCATTATATGCTATCTATCGGCAATGTTGATAATTAATGACACAGAACGTTGGTATTACCGCGAGTGGAACGGAACGGAACCGTTTTAAATTTTAACGGCTGCGAAGTGCAAACTGTTTGCAGCTTGTGTTCTCCGTTCTCCCTCGCTATCAAAACTATTTACTTTATCGATTTGTGACTATTAGATGCCCTACTCTACTACTAAAGATTTTTGCAAGGCTCCTGTATGTAGTTCCAGAACCAAGTAAAAAAAACTATGATTGATCGCAACATATTATTCTTTCGTGGTAAAGAATATCTGACAAAAAGCTTCTGAGCAACTGTAAATTTTATAGTACCTGGGTAGGCACTTATTTGATATCCATAAAAACATAATCCTCCTTCCGGGGCATTCAGTTAGTAAAAATAGGTGGTTGGTTAGTTAGTAGGTTGCTCAGGCCACGATGTTGTTTTAGCCACAATATACATACAAAGTTCATGTTTTTTACCTGTAGATAAAGTTACCTAGATACATAGTAGGAAAGGAATAACATAAAACTCCTCAGATACTTACCTATATTTGAATGAGTACCTAAAATGGTTCACAAAAAATCTAGGTAAGTACCTACCTACTTCTCTTATTTAATTGCGTTTCATTCACGGATTTGGTCGATACTAAACACCTCTAGCTATCATCCTATTTTAGAGTTAGGTATTTCTCTGTAAGACATTCAACAACAAAAAGCGATGGGGTTGGCTGTATATTCAAAATGTAATGGAGCTGGAAAATCCGGTAATAGCAAATTACCGGATTTTCCAGCTCCATTACATTTTGAATATACAAAATATGAGGTAGATAACTGCAATTCCGTTAGGGTTCTCTGACGAACGTTTAAGGCGTTCTTTCCGCCTTCCAGTTCCACGTATAGACAGGCCGGGTGAGCGAGTTACATAGGTAGGTACACTGGATGTTTGAGAACCGTTGTAGGAACAACAAAGGAGACGGGTAGATTAGTTACTATACCTAGCAAGAATTAAAAAACTCACAGGTCGCGATAATTTATCTTCAATTAGATGTCGTGACAAGAAATCCCACTTCTGATTTAGAGTTTTGTTTAATAATAAGATAAAGATAAAGATGTTGAATAATAATAAAGTACCTAAAATTATGTTTTGTTCTTAGTTTAATTTTGTTCTAAAAATATACTCCTTCACAGGTGTTGATTGGCGTAATGTAGGTAATCATCGCGAAATATTCCGAGGAAGCCCTAAAAGGAAGCTTGATTTTCTCGGAGCCTTGAGTAGAACAAAAACCGATTCAATTTAATGTCTAGGTTTTTTGTTTAAAAATTATACTTGGATGTTACTGTGATCGTGACTCTCATTACAATAATCGTGCTCGTATGTATTTTATGTTTGTCTACCTTTTTACTGCATTACCTTACTAACTCAGGTACTTTACTAACTCAGGTACCTTACTAACAAAATTTACTTAGGTATCTCTGGTAACTCATATACGAACACGGATACAATTAAGTATATTGTCTGATTACCACAATGAAGATCTCCTAGCCTAGACGGTTAGAATACACGTGTCTGTATTACATAGGTACCTACATGGTATGAGCTGTTTATAAATCTGTAATTTTCTTAAATTACAGGGTTGGCCGCTATGGGAGAGATTCGAATCCACGGAGCACGAACGACGGCTACTCCTTGTAGCGAGACTGCCCCTCGTGAGGACCATCAACGGAGGAGGAGCAGTGCCTGATGAGGAGCGGGACGCGGCGGAAAGGGCCTTCATCAGATACTACATGGAGAAGGCAGAGTCTGACCGTCCGGATAGGTAAGAATTGTTAATCATAAAAAACAAATTATATAACTACGGAAAATTCTCAATGAATGACCGGTCCAGGAATTTTGACATTCTTAACTGCTGATTTAGTGAGTTTCAAAAATCGCACTCCCGATAATTTAGTTTAAGTTCAAAGCCTAGTAACGCCTAGTACGCCTAGTGCGTGTTTAAAGTGTAGTAACTTCGAAATAAACGTACTTAATCACCATTTGTAGTAATTACCACAACTATTTCCGGTAATTTCAAGGTGAATGTGATTACTGGTTCTAATTAAAAATCTTCCATGACAGTTAATGGACGAAATTAACTCAATTAATTGTCTCCTGCAGACAACAAATTATAACGTTGACAGCAGGTAGAATTGATTATAATTATTGGTTGGCAATTGGCCTAAGGTCATATTTATAAGGAATTCCGTGGGCGGAAATTTGTGCTAATATTGTCCTGACCTAAATGACTAAAACTCTATTCTAATGAGGCATTTCGTATTGTTATGTTAGTAACTGTAGGAGTCGACAAATCAACACTTTTGTTTGCTAAAAAGGTAAGAACGAGCATAGGTTGTAAACCGTCACTTTTAACTCTCTCAACTGTATAACTATATAAATTAAGTTTTTCACAATCATATTTTTTGCCAAGTTATTTGCTAGCATAAAGTTCTCGACAGAGCTCCCTTGTGCGCTTATTCTGGAGTACCTAAGTAGTGAAAGTAACAATGACAGAGGCATATTTCAATCTTAGTCGGTTCCTCACAGTTCATAATATCCTATAAGATTCAGTCACAGGACAAATTCCTTCGACTACTTATATGAGGACTAGTTACGCGTGTAATTCTACTAACAAACATTTCTGCCACTTTTTGCGGGGGGAGAGGTAACATGAAATCCGCCAATAAGGATTTTATTCCCCGTAACTTTACATTCTAATATTGAATTTAAAAATCATGAAAAGTAGTCTCGTGTGAACCCCAAACGTTCTAAGTTCGAATTTATTCTTTCGCAATTATAGGCTGTCTCGTTTAGTGATAAGGTATACAATTTAATGTAAATGCACATGATCAATTGTTCTTATACCGTGGCAGAGGGGAAATGCTACCGCAAGGCTAGTCCTTATAATAAATAGTGAAAGACAAATTCTTTCGATCCGTTAAAAATGCAGCTGTGAAATTACCGAGATTAGATGATTAGTAAAGTCATTAGTAAATTTGTTTTGAGCCAACACAGTAAAGGATTTAAGAGCGATACGACATGAGTTTTTCAGGCTAAGTATGATGATTATGACTTGAAACATCAACCATCTCATGATAGGCAATGAATTCTTTACTCTAAAATGGAAATGGATGCCTCAATTTCGGCAAATCTAAATAGGTGCCTACCTAAATCAGCTTGATTGTAAATCTTGCAGATACTGGGAGCTGGTGGGAGTCCACGGCAAGCTCGACCCTCTGGTGTCAGTGGACCTTCGGCCGGAGAAGCGAGTCCAGATCACCTTCACGTGCGGAGAAACCAGTGAAGTTCGAACCATTGATGTTTACAGGTACCTTACATAACTTTCCGTTAAATTATTTCCCTTTCGAGCCCTTGTTGATGATTATTGGTGAGAGAACATTGACAAACATCTGTTTCCAAGGACACTTGAATGAAAAGATAACGTACGTAAAGTATGTTTAGTTTACCTACGGTAACGACTCTCAGAAGCTTGCCCCAAAATAAGATAAGACCCTCAGAAATCCACCGACTCTGTCAATTGCTGCTTTGGTAGTTATAGTCAAAAGAGCTAAGGTCATCATCGTCAGCCCTTATCCATCCTTTGCAGGGTATAAGCCTCCTCCCCATGCTTCTCGATCCTGTATTTCCTGCCAATCGCATCCAGGTCTTTCCCGACGCTGTTCCAGAGTTAGACCTATACGTAAATATGTAGGATGATGTTTTACTAATAAGAAGGCAGTCCAGAGCTAGCGCGTCGCGGCAAATGAGAATTTAAAACCTTTTTAAAAGAAATTAAGTTCATGACAATTAATTATTTTTCTAGAACGGTATCAGATCTAAAGACTCGATTGGAGCGGCTGGCTGGGTTCCCAGCGTCCAAGATGAGACTGTTCTACGTCGATCAGGAACTGAGAGATTCACAGGTAAGTGTTGTATCTTTTTTATCTTTTCGACTGGCTTGTTTTATTTCTCTTCGTTATTGACTCGATAGATAGGTAATCGCGTACGATCCTTGATAGTATTTTCGATGTTACTAGAATATTCACATGTTGCACTAGTAGTACAGAAACTCTGTCCAGTGTGACGGGGAGTGAACCCGCCACTTGTAATGGACAGTGGGTACAATACATGCCTCGAAATTGAAGCATGCAGGTTTCCTCACTATGTTTTCTTTCACCGAAAAGCCAGTGGTGTTACAAATCGTACATAAATTCCGAACAGCTCATTGACAACTGCACGGCAGGCAAGGTTACTCGCCACTGGACTACCACGACATATTAAGAAAAGTGTTCGTAAATTTATCTTGGTTAGTGGCAGTAATTAGTCTAAACTATTATAAAACTGTAACTGAAGTGTGTCTGTACATTGAAGATATTTACAAGAAAAAGATTACGGTATGGTTTTTAGGGATCCCTGACTCCAAATCAACATTTTTTTGAAATTTTGTCTGTCTGTTTGTCTCTTTGTTTATTTGTTTGCACATCACGCAAAAACTACTGAACAGGTTTTGATGAAACTTTTTTTGTTTGATAGCTTATGCTCTGACTTAAAATCTGGTATATAATTTGTGCGGACGAAGTCGCGGGTAAACACTAGTATTTAATAAAAAAGTGGCTGATCGTAATTAATGGTCAATAAAATATTTCCTTATTTTCTAGGGTCCCGAAGAGATGAAGTACCCAACAAAGCAGATATACTCCTACAACATCAGGTCCGGTGATGAAATCATCATTGACTCCAAACTGAAACACTCTGTGTCGGCTAACTCGACCGCGTGAGACGCTGTCAAGAATGCTTCGCTAGTATCGGCTACCGACATCGTGGTGTTTAGATGCATCTCTTATTTTAAAAGATTACAATTAAGTATATTGATTTGCTAAAAACATTTGCATCTTTGTAGATGCGCCCTACGTACAGTCGACAGCACGATAAATGTTCACACGCGGGAGTTATACCCTTCTTGTCTTTTATGCCATATAATTGCTTTTAAATGTGAAAAAGCATCACGATGACAAATAAATTAAAGTAAGAAATGCAACTTACGGGACCACAGGTCAAATTTACTTCATGGTCGATACTAGCTTTATAAAGCCATTGCAAATAATTATCATATGCTAGTGAGATCGATTAATTTTGTATTGTACCTATTAATTTTAAATGTTGTAGTACTAACAGTTCAATTTGGGGTGTAGTTTTTAGTTTTCCTAGTAAGCAATGATAATTCCTTATTTTGTTTCTAATGAAAATGTATATTTTTGTCTTTTATCATAAAATATTTTAACGATGATCATGGGCGTACCCAGCTTTTGGTCTTGGGGGGGGCAAGTCTGGGCGAGCTCCAGTTTTTGACGACCTAAAATCTGGAACGAGCAAAGCAAACTCGAGAATTTACTTCACGATAAAAACATATAGGAACCAAAACCTAGAGCGAGCGAATCGAGCTCGAAATTTCACTGAATTCTGGAGTGTGCGAAGCTAAGTGAGCTCGAGATTTTACTGCAATGCATCTAGGTCTTTGTGGTACAATCGTAGCCAGGAGCGAGCGAAGCGAGCTCGACAATTCACCAAATTCTGGAGCGAGCAAAGTGAGCTCGAGATTTTACTGCAATGTGTCTAGCCAGAAGCGAGCTCGAGATTTTAAGGCAATATAGTGAGATCAGTGTAATAAGTTTTAAATACTGGAGCGAGCGAAGCGAGCTCGAAATTTTACTGCAATATAGTGAGATCAGTGAAATAAGTTGAAAATCCTGGAGCGAGCGAAGCGAGCTCGAGTTTTTTACGACCTAAAAGCTCGAACGAGCAAAGCAAACTCGAGAATTTACTTCACCATAAAAACATAATATAGGATCCAAAACCTAGAGCGAGCGAAGCGAGTTCGAAATTTCGCTGAATTCAAGAGAGAGCGAAGCTAAGTGAGCTCGAGATTTTACTGCAATGCATCTAGCGCGTCGCGTGTATGCGTCTTTGTGATACAATCGTAGCCAGGAGCGAGCGAAGCGAGCTCGACAATTCAACGAATTCTGGAGTGTCTAGCCAAAAGCGAGCGAAGCGAGCTCGAGATTTTACTGCAATATAGTGAGATCAGTATTATAAGTTTTAAATCCTTCGAGTTTTTTACGACCTAAAAGCAAGCACAAGATTTAACTACACTATGAAAAGATATACGCCAAAACCTAGAGCGAGCGAAGCGAGTTTTCACCCAATTCTGGAGCGAGCAAAGTGAGCGAAGAGATCTCAAAATTTCTCATCACAGACTACCATGTCTATAGCAAGCAATGCTGCTATAGTAGAATAGAAAAAAAGAGCGAGCGAAATGAGTTTGAAATTTATGAATAATACAACGTAACTGGACCAGAATTTGGCCGACATAACCGTGCCATAATGAACAGAAATCAGAGCGAGCGAAGCGAGCTCGAAATTTTTCAGTGACATGACGTCGCTTTGACCAGAATTCTCACGTACGGAAGGCAGGTTAGGCCGATTCCAGGGGGGGGCAGCTGCCCCCCCCTGCCCCCCCCTGGGTACGCCCATGACGATGATGCTTTTTATGGTTGTTGCAAGCATTTAGGTTAGTCACAAAATGTGAGAGTTCATTTTAATTGTATTTTTTACGATATTGGAATACGGGAGTGGTTGAAATTTATTGTATTGTATCATAGTAGATCATGTCTAAATATTTTATTATTATTCAGTTATAGTTTTAAAATCGATGCATGCTACTTAAGAGGCTACCGAGCCTATTGTGCTGCCCTCAATCGTATATTTTTTATTTCTGTACAATTAAACAACATTTCAAAAACACAAGAATGTCACATTGTAGTCCTGATTGGCTTTCAATTTATCGAAACATTACGGATTGACTTTTATGTTTTACTACATACCTACATTATTAAAACTAATCCGTAGTGACCCGATAAATTGATAATCAGCAATGACTACAATGTGACATTCTTGTTTTTTGGAAATATTGTTTAACTAGCTTTTGCCCGCGACTTCGTCTGCGTTGACTTTAGAATTTAATTCAGAGAGGATTTAATAAATAGTGCGATAAAATACTTAAGAGAAGTTTATTCCGAGAGCGCAAAAGCGCGCTGCATACAAACGTAGTCTGGTGATATTTTCAATACTATCCAATTAATGTCAATGAAACTTTTCAGAAACAATCTAGAAACGAATCTCTATGTTCGTATGAAGTCAGATTTTCGTTACGAATTTCGTTTAGAATTCGTCGTTCTATAAAATTCACGCCTTGGTTTTGATTGTGATATATATTAGCAAAGCTTTTGAAGTCATGGTTGTGTCCTTCAGGGGGGCTCCGCCCCCCGTACCACCGGGGGGCTCCGCCCCTCCACCCCGCCGACCGGGGGTTTCGGGCAAACATTCGGCAAAACTTTCTGCAACTGAATTCGTCTTTCTGTAAAATTCACGCCTTGGTT
Organism: Agonopterix heracliana; assembly: GCA_963693445.1. Lineage (NCBI taxonomy): Eukaryota > Metazoa > Arthropoda > Insecta > Lepidoptera > Depressariidae > Agonopterix > Agonopterix heracliana. The sequence continues at coordinate 13,318,510 of OY856324.1, forward strand.
TTGATTGTGATATATATTAGCGAAGCATTTGAAGTCATGGTTGTGCCCCTCGGGGGGCTCCGCCCCCGTACCCCCGGGGGTGCACCGCCCCTCCACCTCACCGACCGGGGGATTCGGTCAAACGTTACATAACAGAATTGGTCTTTCTGTAAAATTCACGCCTTGTTTTTGATTGTGATATATAAGCGAAGCTTTTGAAGTCATGGTTGTGTTCTCCGGGGGGCTCCGCCCCCCGTACCCCCGGGGAGGCTCCGCCCCTCCACCCCACCGACTGGGGGCTTCGGGCATACATTACATAACAGAATTCGTCTTTCTGTCAAATTCACGCCTTGGTTTTGATTGTGATATATTAGCGAAGCTTTTGAAGTCATGGTTGTGTCCTTCGCCGCTCCATCCCAAGGGGGCTTTGGGCAAACATGCGGCAAAGCTTCGTACTGTTGCGTTAGCTCAGATTGTACTCAAAGACCAATATACTAAAGAACGATTAATTATAACGATAATACCGCGTTAATCAACCAAATTTGTTAAGCTCATTAGGTTTTGGAATAAATAATTGATGCAAACTTGCTATAAAAAATACCCCTAACGCCATCTATTTATTTGAAAACGAACTACCTACTTTAGAAAAGCTTAAAAGAAAGAGGATTTTTTTGGTATTTTTCCAATTCACCTAGTATCTAAGTATACAAAAAAATCTGCAAGACCTAATAAATAAAATGCTCCGCACTTCTACCCCACCGACCGGGGGCTACGGGCAAACATTCGGCTAAACATTCTGCAACAAAATTCGACTTTCTGTAAAATTCACGTCTGACATTAATTGTGATTGTGATAATTAACGAAGCTTTTGAAGTCATGGTTATGTGCTTCGGGGGGCTCCGCCCCCCGTACCCCCGGGGGGGCTTCGCCCTCCACCCCGCCGGGGCCTTTTGGCAAACATTTGGCAAAGCTTCGTACCGTTGCGTTAGCTCAGATTGTAGGTACTCAAACGACCAATATACTAAGAACGATGAATTATAACGATAATACCGCGGTAATCAACCAAATTTGTTAAGCTCAGTAGGTTTTGGAATAAATAATTGATGCAAACTTGCTATAAAAAATACCCCTAACGCCATCTATTTATTTGAAAACGAACTACCTACTTACTTTAGAAAAGCTTAAAAGAAAGAGGATTTTTTTACTTAACACTTGGCGGGTTTAGGTTACACGAGCTATAAAATAGTATATGATACTCGTGACATTATTTCACGCCGTGCAATAATGGACTACTTAGGGCACAGTCGTAGTGTACCTACTATAAGGTTATCGTACCGTTTTGTTGGCTCAGATTTGACTCAAATGACCAATATACTAAGAACGATGAATTATAACGATAACACCACGATAATCAACCAAATTTGTTAAGCTCATTAGGTTTTAGAATAAATAATTGTTGCACACGACTTGCTTTCAAAATACGCCTAACGCCATATATTTATATGAAAACGAACTACCTACAAACTTTAGAAAAGCGGGATTTTTTCGTATTTTTCCAATTTACCTAGTAAGTTTCTGACCATTCACCTTTTACCTTTTACCATTTACTTCAACTGATCGATCTGGAGTGCGATTTTTGAATGTCATTCGGTGGGCTCAGCAGTTGAAAATATCAAAATTGCTATGGAGATACGCATCTTTCTACTGCTGATTTGACTTTCAAAAATTATACTGCGGGAGTGCGATTTTTGAAAGTTAAATCAGCAGTAGAAAGATGCGTATCTCCATAGTAATTTTGACATTTTCAACTACCTGAATTCAGCAAATGAGATTCAAAAATCGCACTCCAGATCTCAGGATATTACGATTGGAAGTCAGGTCAAGCCAAGCCATGTAAAATTTTAAAATAAAAAAAGTCATCTCGACCAAGAATCGAACCTCGACCCCATGCGCGAAAATCTAACCGCTTACCAACCACGCTAAACTGATTTTATGAAAAGTGTTGAAAAAAGGAACTGCTATTTAACACTGGAATCTGCCCAAATGCATCTGTCAGAGTCAAGTCGGCGCTAGTGAGCGTGATAAAACATTGTAAATTATCCCACAGAGTCCCACAGCTGGGGTAAAAAGTATCCTATGTGTTAATCCAGAACATATTTTGTCTGAAAACCAAATTTCATCCAAATCCGTTCAGCCGTTTATGCGTGATTGAGCCACAAACTCACAAACTCACAAACATACAAACATCCAAACATCGTCACAAACTTTCGCATTTATAATATTAGTGAGATTGGTAAGAAATAAAAAAAATAAGATTGGGGGCAGCACAATAGGCTCGGTGCAGCCTTAATCGGCCTAGAGTCAGCTATTTTTTTGTTTACAACAAGCATCTGTGATAATAAATTATAGTTTAATATGACATATTTGAGAGTGACCTACCTACTTATCATGGGTACCTTTATTTTTACACAATTTAACTTCTGTGACAGTAATTTTATGGGCATGTATTTCGTCAACAATGGGTGTTGTATAATAAAAACTGACTTACTTATTAATTAAAATCGAAAGTGATACTAACTGCCATTATGGGATTCATAAGTATACCATGTATACCTGTTTAGATTTAAAAATTAACTACCTAAATGAATTCTAAAACATATAAGATTAAAATATCACATTTTAAAATGATAAGTACAGTTTGCAGATTAAGCTCTTAATTTAAGAATATTCAATTTATAGTACTGTGATCTTTAGAGCTGCCAAATAGGAATATCAACAATGTAGGCACTAAATTTGTATTCTTCTGTCCTAAAGAATAGTAGCAAGTGATACATGCAATAATATATTTGACACAAAATTATACCTATCAATGTGAAATATTGTTTACTTTCTAGATGATAGAATTCAAACTGAAAATAAACGATAAAATTGTATTAAGAAAAGTTTTACGTTTTATTTTCCAACTATGTAATTTAATCACCAATCCACAGCCTTTTCCCATAAACTGCTATCATAGCATTTTGTACTTGTTCAATAACATGGTTATATACATCTATCCAATCTTTGCTGTTCATTTCACGTGTTCTTCTCCTCAAAAAGTTAAGTAAAATATTTAGTTTATCAATATTTTTGTTCACAACCATTTGCCTCATATATGCAGCAATCATGTTGATATCGCATGGCAACGGCGCCTGACCACTTTCTAACCAAGCTCTTAGCAGTTCTCGTACTTTGTCCCAAGGGAGTCCTAGTAAACCTTCAGGTTGTGGTTTTTCCTCCCTTTTAACTGGTTTTTCCTCTTTCTTGGCTGTCATTGTAAGGACAGGAGTTGCAAATTCTTTTATCTCTTTGCCCATTGGGTCTCTATAAGGTGGATCTCTAGGACTTCCATGAAGAAATTTTCCAATAAGATTATTGTTTGTTTGCAATTTTGAACTTTTCGGTGGCCTGCCTCGTTTCTTTATTCCCATTGTTGGAGATTTCTTTTCTAAAGATGTGCTAGATTTCGTTTTATTAGGAGTTGTTGGAACTCTCGGTCTTGGTAAATCAGTTATAATATTTGGTTGTATATCTGGTTCTTTTTTAATGTTGCTCACATTTTCAATTTCTGGTTTATTTTCGATTTTAACAGATTTATTACTAGATAAGAATTTACTCATAGCACCCTTTGTTTGCTTATTGTTTAAAGATTCTAATTTCGATATCTGGATTCCAATGCCTCTCATTTCCTTAGGATCAACATCTTGTTTCTTACAAAGCAATAATACTTCTTTGGTGATCACTTCAACATCATTTGAAGCATTGCACAATGAAGTAGACTTATTAATAACATCACAGAAACCATGTCCCATGAACTTGGCTGTTTCTACTGGGGCATTTTCCGCTCTAACCATAAGTTTCAATGTTATACACTTTCCAATAACTTTAAATTGCTTCATACGTGAATGAACTTCTGCTGACAATTGTTTTAAGAAATCCTCACATTGATCTTGGTTTTCAAATCTAATACCATAGTTCACTTCAGCAGATACAGATTTTCTGACAGTATGGAATGATAAAGGATTTGGATCTCTTCCCCGGCATTGATCGAACAGTTGCGCGCCAGATTTGATGCCAAAATGGGCCTTTAAAGAAGCCAAGGTCATACTTTGTAATGAGCCACAAGTCTCATGTCCTAAAGACTCCAACTTTTGAGTTGTCTGCCTGCCTACTCCTGGCAAATCTTTGAGCTTAATATCAAACATAAAATCTTCAACTAGGTCTGCTGTAAGGAAGAACTGTCCATCGGGTTTAGCACGTTTTGTCGCTAATCTTGCCTGTAAGCGATTACCACCAAATCCAGTTGAACATGGACAGCCAGTTTTACTTTTTATTTCATTCCTTAGTACTGTTGCAAAGTCCTGGACACTAATATCCAATTCCTTTAACAGCTCAGTGCATTCTACATACATTTCATCACAAGAGACTGCTTCTATGTCAAGAGTATACTGAGCGATAGTGTTGTACAAAGTAAAAGCCACTTCTTTGTACTCCTCAAAATCATAGGGTATTGTTTGTAGATCTGGACATAGCCTCAGGGCTGCTCCCATGAACATGCCATTTCCAACACCTTTTGCCCTTGCTTCATATGAACAAGAGGCTATTTCACTCATTGATCCATACTTATCATCTTCATCGGCTATGTTATCAACTCTGCTCTCAAATATAACTTCACCTTCAGGTATTCCAGTTGCCTTGACTAATTTCTGAGCTTGCTTCTGTCTGTATAAATTGAATTCAGTATTTCGGTCAACACCAGGCCGTTTGGGTCTAGATTGTCCTCCTTTAGAGTGAGTGACTCCAACCGGCTTGCCTCTAAGATCAGGTCTCTTTCTCAAGCCAACCGAAACGAAAAAACAATCCATATCAATGTGCATGATTATCTTTCCTTTTTCGAAACTTATAGGTGAGAGGTTTGTAGAATTATTTAAACTAAGTACTTTATCCTTTAATGTTGCACGGGCAGGAAATGAGGAGTTACCATTTTCCCTTAAATCATTTACATGCTGCTTGAACATTGCCCCGAGTTGTGATATATGATGGAGTCTAGAGTTATTGTAAAATTCCGTTATAAAGTTAGGATCGACGGCAGTTTTTGCAAAATCACTTTTGATTTCATTTTTTTGGTTTATTTGCAATTCTTTGATAACATTTTCATCCTCTAACATTTCTATATCATCAGGTAAATCTGGTTTTGTATCAGTATTGGGTGATCCAGGTTTACTTTGATTTGAAATTGAGTTAGTCTCTAAATTCAGGTTGTTTTTTGAATCTACTGAGAAGTCAACAGATTCCTTTGTATCCTCAATACAACCCTCATTCTTAACCATCTTATTAAAGTTCAAACGGGGCTGAGTCCTTGAACTTTTGTATAACAAATAGTCTCTGTAATCCAGGAGTCGATTAGATGTTATGCTATCTGTTATCCATTCAGGTTTTACAACTTTGACTAGAGACATTCTTTTAACCTTCGTGTCTGGCAGGTTTGAAGCTATAATGTAGTCATCACTTCTTTGGTACGTGTGATATACACCACCGTGTCTGGACATCAAAGTTTTGAGCTCATCAGCTGAAGGTACCGTATAGCCATTAACGAAAATACTTACGCCACTAAAGATGTCTGACAACTTGGCTTCTTCCTTGTCTCCTCTTGCAGCGAACTGTTCCTCTAGTTTTGAAATTTTTGCGTTCATGTAACCTCCCCAAGCTTCAAATCCATTGTCTGGAAACTTATCATCTCTGCGTCGCATTTTGAATTGCACTTGAAAAAATTATTGTGATATTTCTGTAATAGGGTTTTCCCTCCTTTTAGTTTTGGAGGGCACAAATCTTTCGTACAGGGCTGCCAGTAGATATTTTATAATTATTCAGTCAGGTTCCCAAAATTATACAAAATTGACCCGCAGGATACATACAGGTGTAAAAACCTCCGAAACGTATAAAATAATGTTTTTTCTGACTATTACACGGAATTTGAACTCAGTAGTGCGATTTTTGAACATCATACGAGCGGTTCGGCAGTAGAAAGATGCATAATCTCCATAGTAATTTTGACACTTTCTACTGCCAAACCACTCGTATGATGCTCAAAAATCGCACTACAGATCGATATTTTCATTCCCAACAGGTATTTTTTATCAACTTTATAGCATCTTTTGGTCTCGGTTGAATCGAGAGACAACATTTTACAAAACTTGAACGAAACATGGAGTTTTACTCTATTGAATGAGCGTTTTTCTTTTTTTTTTTTAATGCCGTTTTCTTATACCTCAATAGATGGCAGTAGTGTCTGTACGACAAACTGTCAAGCAAAAAACTTCCTCTGCAATGTCACCTATAGACTTAAAAACGTAGAGATTTCATTCTTTTTGGTTCGGATTTGGAAGACGTCATCAAAAAAAAATTGAAATTATTTTCGATTTCTTTCTTAGCCAAAAATACAGTCCTTTTTCGTTGTTTTTCAGAAAAGCAGTTTGAAGAAAACTATTCTATTCTATTTTTATTTAATGGAGTTTCCTTGTTAGATTTCGCCAGTGTCAAGTAGTTTGATGGATTGTCTATCCAATCTCGAGAATTGTTTTTGAGTAAGAACACTGAGAAGGATTTTGGAGCCTCGTGGCAGGCTGAGACGCGAACCGCGCGAACACCACGCGAGAGACTAGTGTTCGAGGCAAACCCTAGCTTATCTATGCAAACCCTGCAACGTGACTCCTGAAGAAAACTAACAAGCACGACAAAGTATTCTATTCTATTCTATTCTTAATTAATGGCGTTTCCTTGTTAGATTTCGCCAGTGTCAAGTGTTGAGGATATACTCATTAGATATTGTACGGTACAATAGGATATGGCGATCTCAAAGCCCCGTTTTTAAACAAAAACACACTAGAAACCGCCATAAAACGGCGGAGCCACGTGGCTCTTAAAATCGCAAGCCGACGCACGCACGACAAAGTAAATACTACGATACGAGTTTGATTGACAGTGACATTTGACAGCTCAAGTTTTCTTATTGCCAGTTCAATTTCCGATTTTGCCTTATGATCAAAGAGTTTTTATATTTATTTTAGTCAAATTGTAGTCTTGTATCACCTTAAAGAGTAAATTAGCATAAGAAATATAGTTAAATATCATAAAAAATATGTTTCATTATGTTCAACAAGATTTTTGTATTTTTTTCACTTCACTTTACCCTCCCTCCCTCCCACCCTCATTTCGGGAAATGATAATTTTTCAGTGTTTGACATAAATTCGTATAGACCGTAGCGTCATCTATCGATCTACTATGAAACGAAAAAAAAAACGCTCAATGACTGATTATAGTGGCTTTTATCTTTCTCTTCTGCGATTTACCGACTCAAGCAGAGCTTTCAGTTGAAAAATATTGATTATGTATCCAATTATACAGGAGGGTCCAGGATACACAGAGGATACAAACAGGTACCCAATTATACAGTTTTTGTATCCAATTATACAATCTGGCAGCCCTGCTTTCGTATCGTACAAATCTATAGTTCCGCGCGCGCGATATTCGTTCTTCGTTCTTCACCACAAATTTAATAAGGTTCTTGAGGTTCTTCACGAAAGAAACCTTGGGCCGCCTATGCCGTAAAGATGGGCGATTGTGAATGAAATTATTCGAATAATTCGATTGTAGAAGTCATTCAAATTATTCGAATAACCTTACATTTCATTCGAATAATTCGAATTCGAAAAAAAAGCGAGATGTAAATAAGAATGTATTGCGTCGTCTCATTCTTCCCTATTAAAATTTCATTATTACTATTTTATTTATTCGAATATCCGTAACATCATCTAAAAGTAAACTGTATTTATTGAGAAAAAATACCCAATTTCGTGTGGCAAATTTAATCATTCATTCAACCATCGAACTTAGCGCAATTCACATTAGAACGGACGGGCGCGGGCGGAGGACGAGGACGGACGGGAGCGGGCCTAGGACGGAGGACGTGGACGGACGGGAGCGGGCGGAGGACGGACGGAGGACGTGGACGGACGGGAGCGGGCGAGGACGGACGGGCGCGGGTGGAGGACGTGGACGGACGGGAGCGGGCACAGGATGGAGGATGTGGACGGACGGGAGCGGGCGGAGGACGGACGGGAGCGGGTGGAGGATGGACGGAGGACGTGGACCGACGGGAGCGGGCGGAGGACGGGCGGGCGTGGGCGGAGGACGGAGGACGACGCCGAGAAATTCCTGGCTTAGCACCAGATTCTGGTTAAATATGTGTTTTGCTATCAAAACTGAACGAATGCAAAAAAAAATCAAGTCCATGCTGTTACCCGTTGAGAAGATCCCTCGTACGGAGACATTCCTGGCTTCATTAGTAACTAATTATTGTTATCAACTAAAAGTAATCTTAACAATACGAGAAAAATGCTCAATTTTGTGTGGCAAACTGATTGAATGAACTAGCGGTTCGCAAATCAGTAACTATTTACTTATTACTACGAATATCAATTAAAAGTAGACTTTATTATACGACGAAACAGCCCAATTTTGTATGGCAAAGTGAATGAATGAACTAGCGGTTTTATTCGAATTTGCGAACTAGCGATCGATTGTTTTTGTATTCGATTGTTAATATTAGTACTATCAAACCATTCGAATATTAGAATCAGTAACAATCGCCCATCTCTGCTATGCCGGCTGATTGGACATGACATTGACATTGACAAGACAGCAATGACCATAGGCAATGACAGATGTGAAGTCTTTGGTACCATAGACAATACTAAGTCTAGCATGCCACGCACGATAAAGCGACAAAACTAGAAAGCCGTCTCATTTTTTTGGAATGCGATGCGCTGTGCAAGAAGAACAAGCACAAGATAACAAAATTACAAAACCAATAACAAAACAAAGACCAGTCTCGGCCCCACCTCTAGTGCGTCTAGTAAGCTGCCTGGGGCATGGGCAGCTTCTTTTGAGCGTAAGTAAGTTGAGTCGAGAGGTATTTTGGATTGTCTCAATAATAAATAAGTATTCTACGCTTTCTAAAAGGTAGACTCAACTCCTTTGCCAAGAATCACCATTTTCATCATCATCATCTCATCACCGATCGCCGTTTCGTAACGTGTGAAAATCCCAGAAATCACTTGGGGTGCCAATACGAAAGAGCAAAAGCATCGAAAACATCTATGCTAGAGTGAGATAGATAGAATCCCCAAGTGATTTTTACGTGTTATAAACCGGACCCTTAATGTCAATGTCAAGCTCAACCGTAAATTTCAAATTTTAAAATCAAAACAAACAAGCTTGAGAAAGTGAAAAAGTTAACGTTTTTATATTATTTTATTCATGATTATGTGTGTTCTGTGCTGATTATAAACAAATAAAAATGTCTATAATCCAGGAGAACATGATCGTCGCACCCTGGATTGGGCCTTTCTGCTGCAAAAACGCTTTATCCATCATTGTACTATCATCGAACGTAGAAATAATCGAAAAGATTGCCGAAGCCCTCACACAAGTGCACGCAAAAGGGAACTTCAGATGGAAACTGATTGTTTTGCGATCGTTTAGCTTGGATGAAGTCGTCCGGCAGTCGACCTTAACAGGAAGGATCTCGTTAGACTTTGTTATATTAGCAATGGACACAAGTAAGACCATTTGTGTAGATTGGGCAAAGAAGGTGATGGCTCAAGTGCATCCGGACCTAAGAAAACGCCGTGTTGTGCTTGTGAACGCGAGTGGATTGCCTGTAAATGGAATGGCTGTGAGTTCTAATGAACTAATAAACTTCCAAACCCAACTGCGACTGGACATGTTGACTGCAAATGTGTACAAAGAAGATGATGTAGTGTTTTTGGCGCGAAGATTGTTGAAATATGTGGAAGTGTCCGTGGGACTAGAGACCGGTATTCCAAATGTAAATGTGTAATTTGCTGGTTCTTTACATTTAGGTACAAGAGGCGGCGCCGAGCCTATACAGGGTGAAATTGATATCATTAGCATCCTTTTGAAACTAAGGGTCTACCAATCAAACTGAACAACTTTTACTATGGGAGCAAACCAATACAAAAAAATCAGCTATCCCATACTAAACTTCACCCGCCGCCGCTGCTTACACGACTCAAATGTATGGGACAGCAGATTTGTTTTTTTGCTCCAATTGATTGGTTTGCGCCCATAGTAAAAGTTGTTCAGTTTGGAGGGTAGACTCTTAGTTTAAAAGATGCTAATGATATCAATTTCACCCTGTATTGTTTGAAACTTGTTTGTAACACTTATACAGGCCAAACAAAATCGTGATTGTGTGAAATGCCCTAGAATGTATGGGCTTCAAGGGTAGAATGCCCTAGCTTCATACTAATTTCGATGCTAGTTAGATAGTGCTCTCTTAAGGCCAGGCCACACAGAGGCGGGACTGCGGGAAAGCGGTCCGGGGCGGACCTTGCGGGAAGCGAATATCTCCAGACCAGCGCTTATTTCTCTGTAGCAGGGGCATACAAACTCGGAAATGACCTTCCCACCACACCATACACTACAGAACACAAAAAATCTGCGCAGGTCTGGAGATATTCGCTTCCCGAGGGTCCGCCCCGGACCGCTTTCCTCAGTCCTGTGGCCTGCAGTGTGGCCTGGCCTTTATACAGGTTGTTTAACACTTTTGCTGCTAAGCTCAAAACAATGACATTCGCGCAGTGCTAACACTGTGGAATGCTATACAATTCTGACTCAAGGTGTGCAAGTCATGCGCACTGCGGTCCATTTGTCGCTGACCTATGACTTAGGTTGTCAGCAGTTAAAGTGTTAACTATAGCTGGCGCGTGCCACACATTTACGCAATGATTTTGTCTCACAGCATGCATAATGAAAAGATTCTCTTTATTTATCAAACACGGACGCACTGACAGGAAAATCGCATGTGTGTATCTGTGAACGCACCAGCTTTAGTTAACCAACCTGTAACAGTGATTCCATTCTCTTTGTACTGAGCTGTTCCTCTATATTTTTTATTATGCTGACAATCCCAAGCATCAGTGGACGGACAGATTGTTTTTGTCTAATTGACGCCACTGATTCCTTGCATCTAATTTTATGAAACTGAAATTCAACACGAAAGTGTAGGTGGTTCTTTAAAATAGGTAATCCATAATGTTATAAATTTGAAAGTTTGTGGATGTTTGTGGCTCAGTCAAACATAAACGGCTGAATGGATTTGGATGAAATTTGGCACACTCCTGGATTGACACATAGGATACCTTTTTAACCCCCGACACAAAAAGAGGGGTGTTATAAGTTTGACGCCTATGTCGGTCTGTCTGTCTGTCGGTCTGTCTGTCTGTGGCATCGTAGCTCCCAAACGGGTGGACCGATTTCGATGCGTTTTTTCAAGTAGAAAGCTAATTTTTGCGAGAGTGTTCTTAGCTTTGTTTCATGAAAATCGGTTCAGCAGTTTTGAAGTAACTTTCAAAATTGCGACAAAAGAAAAGAGGGGTGTTATAAGTTTCTGTCCGTTCATGGTTTCGTAGCTCCCAAACGGGTGGACCTATTTCGATGCGGTTTTTTTAAGTAGAAAGTTAATTTATGCGAGAGTGTTCTTAGCTTTGTTTTATGAAAATCGGTTCAGTAGTTTTCATGTAACTTTAAAAATTATGAAATAACATTAAATTACAAATTTAATAAACCCCCAACACCAAAAACTAACATTTAAAAAGTAAAAAATAATGCGGTCGCCTATTATTTTTGATGTAAGCAAATGTATGTTTTACTTCTTTACTCTCTTTAAGATATTTTAGGTTAATTAATGTGTCGGGGACCGAAAGTGATTGTAAAAAAAATCAATGGTCATTTCATAGCGGTCCCCTACGCTTTAATTAACCTAAAATATCATAAAGAGAGTAAAGAAGTAAAACATACATTTGCTTACATCAAAAATAATAGGTGACCACATTATTTTCCTTACGGACTGTTGGCCCTACCGCTTAGTCCCCCTAGTAGGTCCAACAGGATTTTAAAATCCTCGTGGCCCCCCTGCTTGAAAAGACACGCTGGCCGCAAAAGTGCACAAGTGCATAAGCATAAGCATAAGCATATGCTCACGACTATATTCCCCGAGGGGGTAGTCAGAGATATTCTGAAACCTCAGAATATCCACGTTTCACCAGTAGTACCGTAAGTCTGTCCAGTGTGACGGGGGGTGAGCCCGTCGCCACAAGCCGTGCACAAGTAATATTTTTGAAATCTAGCTAGTAGTGATGTGACCATCATGTGTACCTGCTTGTAGGTAACGTTTGAGCATTGAGATGTACGAGGAGCGCAAAAGTGTACAAGAGGTCATTAGGTTCCGACGTCATGGAAGTACGACCTCTTGTACACGTCTGCTCTCCTAGTACATTTTGAATTTTTTAAATGCTCCCATCAGCAAGAAAAAAAAAAACTTAATAAATAGAACAAAAAATGAAATTAAAAAAAAAAATTAAAACTTTTTATTTTAATATATTTAAGTGTTACACTTGTATACTTTTGCGCTCCTCGTACATCTCAATGCTCAAACGTTACCTACAAGCAGGTACACATGATGGTCACATCACTACTAGCTAGATTTCAAAAATATCACTTGTGCACTTTTGCGGCCAGCGTGTCTTTTCAAGCAGGGGGGCCACGAGGATTTTAAAATCCTGTTGGACCTACTAGGGGGACTAAGCGGTAGGGCCAACAGTCCGTAAGGATTATTTTTTACTTTTTAAATGTTCGTTTTTGGCGTTGGGGTTTTTTTTTTAAAGTCCATGCAGACAGAGTCGTGGGCAACAGCTAGTTCAATATAATATTTCTCATTCACTCCCGATGAACGATTATTCAGCCAATGTCATTAAAATGTCTAAACGAAGGAAAACAAAATGTCAAATAATACTTGGTATCTTGCATAGGGTAATAGTTTATAGTCAAGAATATTTCAAATTCATGTTGCAAATTGTTACTGGTCCTATGTCTGGTGCCTACTCTCTGGCCTGCCGATGCTCCACCATTTTGTGATGGCTCAAGAAGTGTTTTCGTACATAAAATTAGATCACCAAATACAGTCAAGCACATTATTTATTTGGGTGATTGCAAAATCATCAACTTTACGATATTAGAAACTAAATCAAATGTGGACCAATCAATACTGGATAACAATAATAGAGTATATATACTCAACTAACATTGTTGCTTTGTTTTGCAATAGTTGTTTGTAATTGGTGTAAATATAAAATAAACTGAATAATGAATTTATTACTCAAGAGTTTCATTTATTGTTAGCAAAAATAGAACAAAAACAACAAATTACACATTTCCGAATCAATTTTTATTATAATTAGATTGTACTACAAAATAATAGGAAGTTTTCTACAGTACATTATATATTACATAAATAATGAAACAATTATAGCAGTCCTCATTCTTGTAGCGACTTCACAATATTCATGTAGCAACACTATTGCTAGAAATAAAAACATAAATAATTTTCTTAGATCGGATGTATTATGTAAAGTGATAACTATGCTACACTAACAATTTAGTATAATACACTTATCACTTTTCAAGGAAAGTGTATTAAATATACTTATTATCTAACTGAAATACTGTTTGTTTATTATGTGTAAGAATAATAACATTTATTGTAAGCATAAAAATCTAATAAAGTAAAAAAAAACTCTCGATTCATACAAAATAAATCAACATTCAGAATGTCTTCTAAATTAAATCCAAAACTTAGAACTGCACTACAATTTACGTCTCACACCAGACTTACAAGGTTAAACAACACATTTAAAACTAAAATATAATAACTATAATTGCTGAATCTAAAATTAAAGTCATCATGAGTGACTCTAAAACTAAGCTTAAATAAACGTATACAAAAATTTAAAATTACTTCAATATCACAACTAAACTGTCTGATTAGAGTCAGACCAAATAAATTAAACATTATATGTAGTGCTGAAAACAGTCAGATCCATTGAGAACTAGCACTGGACATTGATCAAATGAAATACTAATAACTTGATTAGTATAACTGGACAAAAGAAATCAACAATACAATCTAGCTTACAGTCTTGTTGCTGATACTGCCCAGATACGGTTCAAGTTTAGTTTTATTTTACTTGCTAGTTGTAAATGAAATTTCAGAAATAAATCTGTGATATTTGTCTAGTTACATTAATTAAGAATTTTTTAAGACAATGTCATGGTTAGGGTATCATTTTGGGAACTGAAATGCTATTCATTGATGTTAAGTAAACTTACTCAACCCAGTAAATTAACCTAATTTTATATTTAAGGTGTTCCACATCCATAATAATTACAATAATAAGACATGTTAACATTGTTGGTGCATAGTATTGGTGCAGGTAATTTTGTCACGCATCCTGCGATAGTTTTAACCATAGTTATCTAGCTACAGACATATACCACACCTTATTACTAATTTCCTGTACTGAGAGATATAGTTAAAATTATCATACTGACACTCTAGGCCTTTCATATATCTGAATCACTTGCCGATATAACATTGGAATGATTTCACATTCTAAATTAAGTTTAAGTGCGGCAAGCTAATTCTCAAAGGCCAATTTGCTGCCTTCAAGCAATATTTCTAGCTTAAGACTACACATTCCTCTCTAATGATGTAATTCTTTCAAAATGAGTGTCAGATAAGAATGTTCTAGGTGCACAAGTGTCATATTTTAAGATTGAGCACTTTATAAAATCTACTATCTGTTCATCTTTAAAATATGACAATACTTGTGCGAATTTACAATTATTAAGTTATACGCCTTAGGCTTCCGCTTTACTTTCGAATTTAAAAAGTAGAATACAATGGGAATCGAGATTACTTGTTAAGTAACCAAATCAAGTTATTAAATTAAATAATTATTTTCTTATCATATGTTCAGAGAGAGAGAAATAATAATATATTGTTGATATGTAGCTTCAGAGCGCAAGCCTTAAGGCGGAAAGCTACATAGGGAGCTAAAATGTTCGATATATCACTTATTTTGGCTAGACAGTCACTGGGAGCGTGGACCTACTTGCCCGGCGGGCCCGCGGGTCTCAAGTCCACGACACTCCACATTAGCGTAGCACCTATATCGTTCACTGTACACATCTATTCACTATACACTCCAAGTACCTGTAAAGAAATTAAATAATGTTTTATAATAGGGGAGAGAGGCAGAGGAAAACCGAGACAGAGTTATCTAGCACATGTGAATGAAAAGTTTGATGTCGTGTCGTATCAGGAACTCCAGGCACCGACACTGACTCCAGTAGGCCTCGCACGTCACCCCCGAGAAAACAAAAAAATTGAGATGTGCCTCCTTATTATTTTACGTATGCCATAAAGAGCGCGCATGACGTTTTTCTCGTTTAATTAAACGCTTTGTCGTAGGTGGTAGTGTGGTATACTAGCCGTGCTGGAAGAGACAGAAAGTTTCATGAAGCTGGGGACATTAATTCAAAGTGAACTTTGTCTATCATTCATACGAGCATTTATTGTGAAATTGTAACAGGGGGCAGGCGCGGCTGTAGCGGCAGGCGGCCCCGCATCATTATCTAGATAGAACAGTCGAGCTCACCATTCTAATCGGAGTCCAGGTTGACGACGTCGCCAGCGGCGGCGCCGGCGGCGGCGGAAGGCAGGCGCGGCTGTAGCGGCGGGCGGCCCCGCGGTCGGCCGCGGTCTCCGATCATTATCTCGCGCGCCCGTTGCTGCTGCAGCGCCATCGCAATCGGGTCCCGGCTACCGAGACCGCCAGCGTAGAACTTCGCTCCCATTGACTGCAAAATAGAATTATTTAATGAACTATCTAGCGTGTAACAAAATATGCTAGTAATTTTTAAAGGAGTGGTTTAGACCGTCAAACTATACAACTTTCACCATGGAGCCAACATCGAGAAAAACTCAATAAAACTGAAGAACCAACTAGCTAGACCTAAATGTATGGGATAAAATGTATTGCAGATTTTTTTTTTCTACCTTGCCTCCATAGTTAAAGTTGTTCAGTTTGATGGTCTAACTTAAGCACCACTTTAAATACTACTAAGGTGTTTTTTACACCTTTTATAAAAGCCTGTTTTACCACTTCTGGATAATTTCTTGATGAAAGCAGTAACGAAGCGAGCAAAGCGAGCTCAACATTTTTAGCAATGCGCCAGCTGTGGTCAGAACTCTTTAGAATGATGTCTAGGTACAGTAATTAAAACAAACTTATAACGAGCGAAGCGAGCTCGACTTTTCTGCCCTTCAAATTGGTTATAGACAGAGCTCAATCGATCTATATTTTTCTTGAATTTGCCGCCCCTAGTATATTGAATAATATATAGTAAATAAATCTAACATTCTGTTGCTGCTGCATAAGCTGCTGCAGACGCATCTGCTGCTGCTGCTGCTGCTGGCGCTGCCACGGCGGCTCGTACTGCAGCCCGCTGCTCCCGCCGCCGCCCATGCCCGCTGCGGCACCGCCTGCAACACGTCACCCGTCTTAAAATATCGCACAGATTATTCGTACCAATCGAAGCACCACAATCCGATAGAGAACTAGACTAATACCGATTTATGTAGATATACAAATCTATTACGCGTGTTCAAACAATAGTATTAATCACACGAGCGCTCCGTACAGCCAAGACAGGTTCACTACTATCAAGAATAAAATACAGGGTAAATTTTATATGCATTTTTATTTTACTGGTGAAACGTGGATGTTCCGAGGTTTCAGAATATCTCTGACTACTTGTACTTACCGGCCGCGTTCATGACGGAGTTCATCATGGAGGCAGCAGGGTTCATCATACCGGGCTGCGCTGTGTACTTGTACATATCATTCAGTTTCTGCATCAACTGTGACAGAAAAACATAGTTTAAATATTTGTGTTTCAATTCTGTATCGGACGAAGTCTATTCCGCGTGCAACCATAGTTTCCTCATTATGCATTATCTATCACTTATTCCCGAAACACTTTATTTCTTTCAATATCATCAACTAGCTTTTGCATGCAAGTTCGATCGCACTGTCTCCCGTCATCGTAGAGTGATAAAATGTATACTCATTTTTAAATCTGTTAAAAGTTTTATTTAAATCTGTCCAGTAGTTTTTGCGCAATGCGTGAATAAAAAACAAATAGATCAAAAATCTATGATTTGGGAGGAACACGTACAACTTTTGTTAATATTATTTGTTATTAGTGTGACAGTTTTTAATAGTATAATAGATGTACGTAGTTCATTATATCGATATTTCTCACACAACGAGAAAGATTGAGAAGTGCCGTTCTATGTGTAAGACATTATTATTTTAAAATCACGGATCAAATTACCGAAAATGTGAAATTATGTTTGCACAGAATCACTTTATATATCATACGGTTATATTTGATACACTATTTAGCATAAAGAACTAATACATAGGAGTGGGCATGCTAAAACAAAAAGAAATATGGCGTTACAAAACAAAACGGGGGGTAACAAAGAGCTTTATGAAACTTACGCCATAATCGTATCCACCGAACATCTGAACAAAAATAGTAATCATTTATGATTATCTTCTACCTTTATAAACTTTACATATACCATTATTTCGCATTTAATAAAACTTATTTCGTGGTTTAACTTGGTACTCCGTCTAAGCCCAGTTCACTAATATAATCATAGAATCAATAAACAGCATAAGCCCAGTTCACTAATATAATCATAGAATCAATAAACAGCATTATTTCAGCTCAATCAATGGAATTGCATTAAGTAATAACTTATTGACATCGAAGATACTTGCGGTGTCGCTATAAGGATGAACCCGATTTGAACGGGTAGGTAGTGGGTGGGTATGTATTGTCGCTTCAATGCAGTCAGCTTCAGAGAAACCTGACCCCTATCTTTATTAGCGCACAGGGGTTATAGGGGTTATATTTCTGAGATGCTGACCGAAAAGGTAATTGACTCCATTTAAATATAACATACAAATTACGCGGGTTATGAGTGGCATCTTCACAACGTTATGCGACGTTACGCAAAGACGCATGCATTTTGCTATCATCCACACATATTTATATAGTTGCGTGTCGGGAGCATTATAAAACTCGCTAGCTCTCTGGACAACACATTAATCCCATATAGACTGACAAGTTTGATTGCTTCCATTTGTATTATTTAGTAAGTCAAATAAAGTATAATTGATTTGAAAAACCTATTTTATGATCCCTCTTGTGTTTTGCAACCAGAGCACAATATAGACTCGTAAATGTTCTCCAATGAATAAGAATGGTTTCTTATCCTAACTCCATATCGATTCGTTCCCATAGTCTTCCTACGAGTATGGGCTGAAATGACGGCTAAAAGAGATGAATGGAGGAAGACCCTAAATAATGAGATAAGGGCAGGAAGAACCTACAAGTCTCCAGTACGTAATACTCACGCCAGGGTTTGCTCCGTAAATGAGGGGTAGCATTGATCTGATCTGGTCATCGGACACGTTGGGCATCTCCTTGCGCAGCATGGTCGCGAGGGCGGCGTACGCGAGCTGCTGCTGTTGCTGCTGCGCCAGCATGTTGGGCACTGGTGGAGAAAGAACATTAAAGTTATACATAACGATCGATGACATGGTGGAATTGGAAATGATCACCAAAGTTCCGTAGTCAATGGTTTTTGTGTGGTATTAAATCGACATGGTGTTTTTTGGCAGTTCTTAATTATTCTGCTTCTTAATATTTAGTAATTTCAGACAATGGATATGATGATCACAGTAAAAAATATATTACTTAAAAGCACAGACTTGAAAGAAATACGGACCGAATATTGCACTAAAAAGATGTGAAGCATATTATGCAAGGTAATACAATCTCGTTTGTTCTACAAGGGACCTTCACTCACACAGATGCACTAGCTCTAGGCGCAGGTCCGACAACCCGTCACCTTATGTACCGCGTGACAGCACGCACACAAAAGAAATGGGTGCTTCACTCATGATAAGACGAGATTACGTCTGGTTCTTTTAAGCCTGTGCTTAAAAGTTTCAAAGTACAGTCATCTTATCTTATCTTGTTGTAGGGGCTGGCAAGCCAGCAACACTTCGACCCGAATTCGAACCCGTTGGATGAGGGCAGCGCAGGTCCGGTTGTTATGGCGATCCCTGGGGGAGGCCTATGTCCAGCAGTGAACGTCGTCCATCGGCTGAGATGATGATGATGATATCCACGAGAAAGTATAACACTTACTCATTCCGTTGTGCATGGGCCAGCCTGAGGGGAAGGGAGAGGGCGGCGGCTTGTTCTTCTCGTTCTCGAAGTCCTCCCAGGCGGCCTTGCGTTCCTCCTCACTCAACGTTTCCTCCTCCTTGTTCTCAAGGAGCGAGTCGTGCTCGTGGAACTTGTATATCTGCAGGACGAATATTATATTATAGAAAGGATTTACGATACGATTTAAGGAAATATTTAGATTGGTTTTGAGTTAACATATTATTTTTAATAAAAACGGTTGGATTTCGCCTATTGGAGCCATGAATGAGTAATTGATATTAGCTTTGAGTCTTTAGCTTTACAGGTATAAAAGTTTTAGGGGTAACAAAAATTGCATGAATATGTTCATGTACCAAATTTTTATTAGCATTCTACTGCTGGGCAAAGGCCTTACTCTTCCACTCGTTCCTGTTTTGGGCAACTTCTGGCTTTTGGTTGTTATATTTATATAATAAAAATACGAAAGCGCGGCCACAATCCTGCCGGAATATTTTCGCGTAGTCTGTCTGCGTGCTAATGTTTTTTGCCCTCCTTTTAGGATGCATGCGACATACATTTAAGTTTGGCGCTGTTCTCTCCAATGTCGTTCATGTAAACATACACTGTAATATAGTTTTTCGAACTGCCATGTGTTTAGATCCGGAAGCCGGAAGACGGAAGCCATGATGGTCCAGTGGCGAGAGTTTCGGTACTAATAGTGAAACGTGGACGTTCTGAGTTTTCAGAATTTCTCTGACTACCTCCTCGAGGAACATTAGTCGTGAGCATATGCTATGGGTTTAGATCCTAACTAGTGTTTTCCCGCGACTTCGTCCGCACAAATTATATACCAGATCAGTCAGATCATAAGCTATCAAACAAAAAAAGTTTCATCAAAATCGGTTCAGTAGTTTTTGCGTGATGCGCGAACAAACAAACTAACAATTTTGTCAATAGATGGCGCTGCACGTCATTTAAATCGCGCTATCGAGTGTTATTTGAGTTTACATGAAGTGAACCGCTACTTTTTTATTCCTCATGATTTTACGGTTTTATAATAGTTAAGATTAGATAGTGCCCAAAGTGAGAGGATGCTCACCGAAGCCTCATGCTCCTTCAGCATCTCAGCGAAGAACCTGTCCTTGGGCACGGGGGGCACGGGGCGCGGCATGGGGGGCGCCGGCTCGAACATGTAAAGCTCAGCCAGGTCGTTGGCCGCGTAGTGCCGGTCGATCTGCTGCTCGTCTATCACTCGCTTTGAGATCGCCTGCTTTGTCACTTGACGCTCGTAGATTTTCTCCTCCATTGTGCCCTGCGGAATTCAGTTTGTGATGGTTAGTTGTGGCATAACCTGAACACTTTACAAACGGACACGCACTGACAAAAGGCTAGCAAATGTATGCACCGCTGCTTAGTGTCGTCCTCCTTCCATACAATCCAGAATGGGCGAAGTCAAAAGAAATGGCTTAATATCAAGCGCTAGTGCCTAGTAGGTAGTAGAGCCTTTCGCCCACAAACAAAATAATATCTTAATCGCATCGGCGACAGCCAAATGAAGGACTTGGAATCACAATTCAACTTCATCAAATATATTGATTCGCCATCAGATTCAATTCAATTTTTGTTTAATGGCATCCGATGTGTTATCACAATTCAGCCAACTTCTCGTTATATGAATATTATACGTAGGAAAATGATCAGTAGTTTTAAAAATCTAGAGTAGCAGTTTTGCCAATGTAAGTAGTTTAGAGTCTCAAGTGATTGTTTTAAGGTTAAAACACAAAAGAGTTCACAAAATGGCCGACCCGCATGGCCAGAAAAATCACGAGCCGACGCAGACGCCTCTCGGTAGACCTCTAGCCACGCGAGCGAGTCGATTCGCAATCAGATTAATCAAATCAAAACAGACCTTGACAGTTAATATAGAACTAAGACAGAAGTTCAAATATTAATGATAATTTTTACTGAAAATTAACACACTGCTCAGAAATATTTGAACGCCTTGTCTGCTACGATAAATCAGACGGCGACTGTATCAGCAAGTACAGCAATTGAACAAAAACATAAACACTCACCATGGCAAGGAATCTATAAATGTAGCAAGGTTTCTTCTGTCCAAACCGGTAGACTCTGAATATGCTCTGGACGTCGTGGGAAGGGTTCCACGAGACGTCGAATATCACCACTCTGTTGGCCGCGACGAGGTTGATACCCAGGCCTCCGGCTCGCGTTGATATTAGGAACAATCTGTAGGTTTGACAAGGATATTTATAAGAAGCAGGTCACTCTTATCAGCGAAGGAATATATTGGCTCTGTCAAGGCCCAGTCGCTATTGCGACTATTATTATTGGGCATTATTATGCCAGCGCTTTTTCATTTAAGAAAAATCAAAGCTCTGTGAAGCATAGAATAGAATAGAAAAATATTTTATTGCCAGTATAAATACAACAATCGCTTAGCACAGGGAAACTTTCTCTACCATGAAGTAAAATTGGAGCATTTTATTTTAAGACGCTGTTATCCCGTCGAGGCCGTTTTTTGAACACGAACGAAAATGTTTTAAACTGTGTTTTAAAGTCTGAAAACCAATTATGTCTTATTTAAGGATCTGGCTGATAGGCGACCGTTCTCAATTACACGATTAGATTAAGTTTAATAGATAGAAAAAAATCCCAAAGTTACCCCTTTTTGTTATGTTTCTTCAATACTATGATTAAACTGCTCATATTTAACTTTTTATTCTTGTACTTAACTAAATACATTAAATATTTCTAGTGAACTCCGTAGAATGTTTAGCTTAGAAACACCCATGAGCAAAGATATTGATGAAAAACACGTTTTTTTGCGATCCTGCTTTCAATTGGAGCGGGATGGCTAATTGCAAACTTATGCTTGCAAGAAAGAGACGCTTGCACTGGGATAACCTGGCCTTAAGGGTGCATTTTTTAAATAAATGAATGAATACACTACTATCAACTTTTCAGGCTGTCTAGAAACCATGAAATAAAGAATTAGATTTATGTTGTAGAACTATAATTATACTATTACCTATTCTGTGGTTGTAGCTAGATTACCACATAAACTAATAGCTAATCGTCAGTATAATTTACCTCGCTCGCGGGTTGTCCTCCCGGTTGAAGTTCTTGCACCAAATGGATCTGTTCTCGCACGACGTCGAACCGTCCAGTCTGAAGTAATCCACTCCGGGAGACCACGAACCTGAGGCGAATTCATTTCATTATATTTACATTATTTGGATATTCGACTAAGAGTCTGACATAGTAATACATACTGCAAGGACCTCTCATGAATAAGGGTGAGCGGGATAGGGCCATATTCTACCACTCGGGCCCATCACTCTATGGGTGCGCCAAGCAAGCAAGCTAGATTGATATTGTTTTTTGTATATGAAAGCATGGCTAAAAAATAGTTATTTGTTATGCTAGGCTGCAAAGTTGTTTTTTACCCGACTGCGCGACGCAAAGGAAGGGTAATGTGTTTAACAGCCTATGTATGTAAGTTGGTACCTTTGTGGCACACTAGAGACCAAACGCGTAGGCCGATTTTGATGATTCTTACGTCAATCGATTCGTCTTAATCTTGCGAGTGTCACTAAAGACATGACAGTAATCAAAATTTAATATGGCGACTACCAGACGCCATATTGTAACAAATAAAAAAAATAAAGTTGACGAACTATATCGAGTGGGGTATTATTGAATAGGTATTTGAAAATCATCTTTAGGTTTCTTTTATAGTTTTTCATTCTGAGGGACCATTTAGGATCTATAGCGATTTAAAGTTGAAAAAACTAAAAAGTGTAAAATAAAAAAATAAATTAAGAAATCAAAAAACCCGTCTGCGCAAAAAGTTTATTTTAAATAAAAACTGAAAAGAAAAAAACAAGTCCAGTAGTCTAGAATTCTGTTATGTAATATAGAAGCGACTTTAACAGTCGGGATCCATTAAAAATTCTAGACCGGATAAAATTTTCCGAATAATGGGTCCCGACTGTGAAAGTCGCTTCTATATTACATAACAGAATTCTAGACTACTGGACTTGTTTTTTTCTTTTCAGTTTTTATTTAAAATTAACTTTTTGCGCAGACGGGTTTTTTGATTTCTTAATTTTTGGCGCGAGTACTTGTATTGAAACCTAAGCAAGCGAAGGATTCTAGGATAGGACTCGCTTCGCTCGTGGTTCAAATATAGAATCCTGAGCGTAGGGAAGGTTTCAAAGGTACGAGACGCAGAATAATTTTGCAGCCGAGCGAAACACAACTTTTCACCTCAGAACAGCGAGGAAAATGTTCGGCGCAAGCACTTAGTTAGATGTATAGAGCAAACATCGCGCTTCATGAAGTTGTCGTATTCTATTGATTGCCTTGCATTTAGTCACTGTCTCACTGACGTTACGTGTAGCAGTTTGATTGAAAAAAAAATTCTGCATAAAAAATGTTGTGGTGTTGTACTGATATACTGCGCAAATAATTCAAGAAATGTAAGCAAATGTTAAGGAATAACTTTTCACAGGTAAACAAGAAGAATTAATTATTAAAAGCATTTTACATATCATTTTAAACGATATTTTAATCCTACCCTCGAAAAATAATTATGCTAATGCAAATAAGGACAAACCTATTCATGAAAAAAAAAGAGAATACAAGAGATATTACCACTCAAAGAGATTACATTTAGGTATAATCTCTATGTTGCAACTCAAATAAATGATAGTGAAGGACAAACCTATACGCGAAAAATAGAAGACAATAACATGCACGAAAATATGCAAAGTTCGCTAAGTTAGCAACATAATTTTGTTGTCTCTCTCGCACGTATAGTTTTTACTATCTTTTTATCTGGACTGGCAGTATAGACAAATATTAAATAGAAAGATTCGAATTTTAAAAACTCTTTCCACGCTAGCGGATAAAATACACTTTTGCACTCAGATTTCGAATGATAAACAGACTCTTTCCGAGCTTGTGAGGTGAAAATGTACCAACCGACATGACCGCCAAGCTTCTCATCGATGCGTCCGTCCTGCGTGGCCTCGTCCACTTTGCGCAAGAACTCCTCGATCAAGTCCAGCGAGTATAATGACTGCGAGAACACCAATCTGTAGATAAAGATACATTTTAACCGTTTTATTGGGCAGATTTTACTCAACCACCGTGCTAAACGAGACAATAGGTAACAATGAGTGGCTTCACAGGACGCCAGCGGTTACCAAAGGGTTAATGTTGAACTGTGCATTGTTTTGTGAAAAATTTGCGTTGCATCTGATAGCCACAGCCGTCGGCTTTGTTGTGATATGACGACCCGGTTGCTGTAATGGTTGCCACGCCGGACTGCCAAACCAGGGTCCTGGGTTCGAATCCCGGTTCGGTCATGGATGATACATGTTTGTGCCGTTGTTATATGGTTCCATAACAAAAAGCCTAAGGCTTACTTGTAAGCCTTTACTTGAGATCATTACAATGTATGTGCCTGTGAGCGTTATTTCTTTTTATATGTGACAATGCAATGCACTACCTGGGCAGGACGTGAGATGCGAATGTATCGTATAGTTAGTATGAAAGCCCGCTTTGCTTAAAGAAGCGAAGAATAACTCATCAAGTCAACAGTAGACACTTACAGCTTATCTCCGATAGCTTCACACTGCCGCAGTATCTCAAACAGCAGCACCAGCTTGTTGGAGTTGCGCAGGTCTTCCAGCACTTCGTCGTTCACGAGGTTGATCCACCATTCCGTCGGGTTGTCGTTCTTCACTTCTAATATGTCCGGGTCTTTCATCTCTTCGTTTACTAGTTCTACTGTGGAAGACATTATTAGAAAGATTAGTTTATTGTTTTATTAAACATATATTTGTCCGCGATTTTGTCCGCATCAGATCCTTTTATCGTAACGGGAAAAATATAATACCAGTTTTAACTCTAAAAAAAAAAGTTTCTGCAATATCGGAACCGTAGTTGATGTGTGATGCTCAAACAAACAAAATAATCGAAAAATCGCTGGTTTGGAGTGAGTGACTCCTAAACACCCAATATTAACTCATTTCTGATTCGATCTCGAAGGGAAGATCATAGAGCTCGCTCTCCATTGCCCTTTGGGTGACTTTCAGGCTTTTTATGAGGCCTTGAGTGAGCGACCACTTCTCTGTTCCATAAATACAGCAACCACATACAGAGTAATTTATTATCATTGCGGATAACTTCACCATGTATTCTACTCATCAAACTGAGCAACTTTCAGTATGGAGCCAACATTGAAATCGCGAAATCAAAATCAGCTGTCCCATACATTTGAGTGGAAACTGCAGTTTTGTATGAAACAGCAGATATTTATTCGCTATTTCTATGTTGGCTCCATCGTGAAAGTTGTTTAGTTTGATGAGTAGAATCCAATGGTGAAGTTATCCGCACTAATAAAAATAGTACCCCGTTTAAACCATCAACACAGTAGTTTAATAGAATACCTGGGTTGGCCCTAGTGCCGCGCCGCTGGCCCCCTTTAGAGTCCTTCCCTTTGCTCTTCTTGCCCTTGTCCTTCTTCTTCTTGCTCTTCTTGCGGCTGTCGTCGCTCATGTCTGACGAATCGTCCGAAGATTCATCCGTTGACGTTTCCTATATCAAACGTACAGTATTATTTTACTTTACACTTATTTTACTAGAATTACTACGTTTATAAGTCTTACGCTCTGTTGCAGAAACGCTCATTAGAGTCAATCCTCCACTAAATCTCTTGCTGTCACTTTTTGTCTTATTGACGTAGTAAAAGCTAGCAAGAGATTTAATGGAGGATTAACTCTAATGAGCTTTTATGCAACTGAGTGTTAACGTGTACCTACGCAGTAGTTTTTTTTTTTAATCACATTAGCGCAATAAAAATAAATCAGCTGCCGTAGTATGGCAGCGTGCTATAGCGCTATCGTGCCTTAGCTCTCTTTCTATTTGCGCGCAAACGAACGAGACACATACATAAACTCACGACCATAATCCATATCGGGGTGGTCAGAAGCTCTGCTACAACTTCCGACTAAATTTTTAAGCATGCTGGGGTGCGTTCAGAACCTACGCCCAGAGTGCGCCCAGAGTGCACCCCGAGTGCAACTTTTCGCACTAACGCCGTTCCGAGGCTCGGTGAAAATCGTTCTACCCATAAGAGCGAGCGAAAAGAACAACCGCACCCAAAGGTTCTGACGCAGCCCAGTTGTAGCAAGGATCACTTTTAGTGTATTAGATGGTGCTAGTCTTTCGCCCACAAAAACACTGCACAAGGAACCTTCCGGTTCCGGTAATCTTTCGGTTTATTTTTATCACATTCTCTTGAAAAAATCTCTTGAGAGATAAGCTCGCCCTTTGTAAATGTCTACTTAAATTGTTTTTTCGGTAATATAGTGTGTACAGTCAGCAGCAAAAATATGTATGCCTCCTCATGCAAAAGATGTATACACTTTAGTAGTACGCGTAGTACTAAAGTTTATACATCTATATTCTACGACGTAGTAAAAGTGCATCCATCTTTTTGCTGCTGACTGTACAATGAAGTGCTTAAAATAAAAAATAAAAGTGGTTTCGATTTTACCAAGCACGGTGGGGGAAGCCTCGACTTTCACTCTATCATATTATAAAAGACTAGTGTTTACCCGCGACTTCGTCCGCACAAATTATATACCAGATTTTAAGTCAGATCATAAGCTATCAAACAAAAAAAGTTTCATCAAAATCGGTTCAGTAGTTTTTGCGTGATGCGCGAACAAACAAACAAACAAACATACACACAAACAAACAGACAAACAGACAGACAAAATTTCTAAAAAAGATTGATTTCGAGTCAGGGATACCTAAAAACCATATCGTAATCTTTTTTTTGTAAATATCTTCAATGTACAGACACACTTCAGTTACAGTTTTATAATAGTTTAGATATAAAAATAAAAGAGAATGTTGTGATATTTACCTCACCCGTCGAATCATCGTCGATGAAGTCAACTAAGGATCCTTCCGAGTCTTCCTCTTCTCTGTCCCTCTGTAACACAAAAACACAACTTTCGTTTTATTTTTCAGGTAAATATTTGCCTGTTTTTTTCTCTCTGACGAATCTCTCTGGCGTTAATAAAAAACTATGTACCAATCATTGACTTACACTCTAGCGATAGACTGACCCTTTTATAGAAGCAACATGTTCCACTTGAATGCGCACCGCATTGATGTTTCCGAGTTCACTTCATCACTATGGCAATGACAGACCGCAATGTGTCATTTTGGTTGTTTTGTGTGACATGTTGTTTGTTTGAAAGAGTTTGTCTCTAGAACGATTTAACCACTGGACCAGTAATGTTGCCCGTTGTCGCCTATACCACAGAGGATTATATTGTACAGAGTTACAGCTTCAAACAAGCTCGCAAAAGCGGCGAATCACTACATGCGCAGTATGATTGTGTGCGCGTTCACCTACGGGGCTCGCGAACGAGGCCGAGGGGACACTTTGGCTGTGCTTCGGGTGGTTACGGCGTAACGAGGGTGTGAATTTAATGTGTGAGATATTGTCCATTCTTCCTTTCGGAAAGAGATTGGAGCCACTGACCTCTGTTAATATCAAGATGTCTATGGATTATTTTCTGTTTGATTGTCACTGTCATTGTAGAACGTCATGTGAATTTAATGTGTGAGATACCTATCGTTCATTTTACTCGAGCACGTTTAAAAGTAGTTTAATAATATTAAACGAAATGGTTAATTATTGCACTGTGTGCTTTAATAATACGAGGGGGAACACAAACATCTCCTTCATCATATACCTCCCCAAAGATCGTGACAGGTAAGTAAGTACATACAATTTTTGATTCTGCCCGCGTAAAGCGACGGATCGGGCGGCAACGGTTTTTTAATTTAAACTAATTTTATTCAACTAAATAACAAATAATAAATAACACAACAAACAACAACAACAAAAAAGAAAAACAATGTACCTACTACATATTGTAAAACATTATCCTTCATACTTCAATCAAATTTATTTCCTTTTAGACAGCCCTACAAGAATAGGCTAATGTAATCGAAGCTCCTATGAAGCTGTTACTCTGTACAATCCTCTGTGCCTATACCCCGCTGTCGCGAACAGTCGTTTTTTGCTCTGCTGGGGATTTTCTCTATCAGTTTGACTTACCAGCTCGGTGAGAAAACATCCAGGAAAAATGACTAAATACGCGTATATTGGATGTAAAATCTATAGTGAGCGAACAAGAAATGTTTCTTTTTACGAATAAGTACAATTTTATACCATGCAATTTTTCACGAAAATAATTATTGTTGACAATTATAAACAGTGCAATCCGATCAATTTGAGTACGTAATGTTATTACATACAAAGAAACTAAAAATATGTCAATCATAATCAGGCCGCATTATCGTTCATTCATAACGTCATTTCTTTTTTAAACTTGACATTGAAGTCTATGGATGGGATGAACATAGTCGATAAAGTATCGATATATGTCTAAAAAGATCCGATAACATTTTCTTCGCTCAAATAGAAGTCCTTTACTCGGACTTTCAATTTTCGATCTATCGTGATCGTTTTTGTCGAAATTCATAGGAATTGGCATTTGAAGGAAAACATTCACGAAAGATAGAAAATCGAATGTCCGAGTAGACCCCCAGATTATTGTCGTCATTTAATACAGTTGTAGAAAAAGTAGGAAAGTAGGTTTTCTTCATAGTGTAACCTATGTGAGGTATGTAAGGTTTCAACCTTGATAATTCGATTCTGCTATTGATTCTAAACAAACTGTATTCTAGTTTTGCGTTTATTCATTAACATGTTGTATACAGGGTGTTAGGATAAACAGTAGTATTACTTTAAGGGGTGATTGTACCCATGACACTGATCAACTTTCCCTACCTAATGCTCCGTCTACACGCTCCGTTATGCCCGCGCGCTTACTTGCGCAAACTGGTTTGCAAAACTAAGCGCGCGCGTATGGTCGGCAAGACTGTAGCTCAAGCAGTCCTACAAGCGCGGCTCGAACAATCGTTGACATGCTGAAGATTGGACTGCGCAGTTTTCGGTTTGCACGGTTTTACTTATAATATGTATGGACGGGCAATCAGGCGGCGGCGCCTTGGTCCGGCAAGTTTTTTTAACACAATAATGTTTGTTATTTGAATAATGGATGATATTCGACGACCCGGTTGGTGTAATGGTTACCACGCTGGACTGCCAAACCAGGGTCCTGGGTTCGAATCCCGGTTCGGTCATGGATGTTATATGTTCGTGCCGTTGTTGTATGGTTTCCATAATAAAAGCCTTTAGTGCTAGTTTTGGATCATAACAATGTATGTGCCTGTGAGCGTTATTTATTAAAAAAAAAAAAAAAAAAAATTTAAGCCGACAATCTGATTCAAAAAACTTTCTGCAGTTTAGCGTAATATTTATTGTGAATTTACTGTGTTTTTGGAGAATAAAATAGGTAAATAAATGTCTACGGCATCTCTTAAATGTCTGTTTTTTTTTCAATCGGCAAGCAACAAAATAAATTTTAGCCGAAAAATCTTCACAAATTCGGTATGTCAATTTTTTTTTGAGGGGCTGAATCGAAAACCATTTCGAGATAATTGTCTGAATAATCATATTTTCTATGTCAGAGATTTTAAAATGAAAGGATTACAGATATTTTTAATAAAATAACGTCGTTTTTCGCTCCACGAGTGACGTCACTCGCTGCCCCTGCAAACTCCTTGGTAAACAAAAAAAACTACTTAAAATAACCGGCCATTAAGAAAAAAAAATACATTCACAATGTCAGAATTTGACATTTGATGATGCCGTATCTGTTTCCAGCATAGAGTTAGAAAGAGGAGGCAGGTTTTCATCTTTTTTAATATAGCAGTAGGTCGTTTTTCTCCATAGAGTTCGAATTATTTTTTCTCCGCCATTTTTGAACTTTGAGATTACAGATCAAAATAATTTAAAAATTAAATTTATATTGATAAACTCGATGAATCGCAATAAAAATGAAACGAGTGTCTTAAAATTATGTCTTCTAACCGTAAAAAATATAAAAATTAAGACCAAAAAAAACTTGACATACCGAATTATAAAGACATTATTTGGTGGCGCCCAGAATACTGAGGTTTGCGCGGGTTTGCGCGAAGGCCCGTGTACCGTGTGGACGGCGCTCCGTGTTATGTTATGCGTTCTATTAAAACCGTGCGGTTTTATAACTGCGCGGGCAAGAAGGTATGTGTGTAGACGGACCATAAGAAACCTATAGGAAATTCGCAAAAAAAAATTGGGCTTTTCTGTCTAAATGCAAGCAGCTGATCGAAGGTTTGCATGAAAAGACTATTTTTTTTTACGAATTTCCTATTGGTTTCTTTTTTTTTCTTTTTTAATTATTTATTTATTTCTTAAGGCATACACAACAGAATACATTCATTACAGTGCTAAATTACAAGGCTAAT
Organism: Agonopterix heracliana; assembly: GCA_963693445.1. NCBI lineage: Eukaryota > Metazoa > Arthropoda > Insecta > Lepidoptera > Depressariidae > Agonopterix > Agonopterix heracliana. The sequence continues at coordinate 13,349,213 of OY856324.1, forward strand.
ACAAAATAGTAACTAGAATGGATCCCAAAGCGTGTACACACGGCGACACATCAGGTTACGCACCCTATATACCCATAACCACGCTACGTACAAAACACGGCATAGTGCGGTAGAGAGCCTGCATAGACGCGGCTGCCGGCGCGGGCGCAGCGTGCCGCGTGAGACGAAACAACAACAACATACCGCACCCTCTCGCACGATTCGCAGCGTTCAACTTCTAATAGTTCAACGTCCAAACAGGGTAGCCTGAGCAGACGCCGTGTGTACACACAGCTTATTGAACGCTTAAAAATTTTAAATAAAACATTTGGTACCTAATAGATTTAAAAACCGACGGATGAATTAATACAAACAAACATAATTTTGTTGGGTAACATAATCAGCTCATTATGTACTTATTTATTATAGTATGCTTAGGGCCTGTTTCACCACTTCTGAGTAAGTTCTTGTTAGCTTATCCGACAGACAGTTTGACGTTTTTTGTATGAAAATATGTCAAAATATCTGTCGGATAAGCTAACAAGAACTTTCTCATAAGTAGTGAAACAGGCCCTTAATATACCTAATTAATATAAGGTAAGGTAGGCCTACTTGAGGACACTTTTAATTTTTCTCTTAAAAATGCCGGGCCTGGGATCAAACAGATCCGGAATTAGATGTGGTTCAGCGACGCTTGAAATTTCATTAAATGACCTGCACATTCTTACAATGGGGTTATAATACGAGGTGTTCTTTGAGAAAGTTGTTCAGTATCATGGGTACAATCACCCCTTAAAGTAATGCAACTGATTACCGTAACACCTTGTAGTGAAATTGATGCTCTGTAGGCATCGCATGCCACACCCGAGTAAACGATAAAAATCGAGAAGTGCCTCCATCCTTATTATTTTACGTATGCCAGAAAGAGCGCGCATAACAATTTTCTCGTTTAAACGTGGATGGCATGCTAGCCGTGCTGATCCTCCTAAAATATGGATGTATAGTTTTAATGTTTTTTGAGAAGAACTTGATTATGTCATGAAGATTAAATCGTTTTATTTTTATCCAAAGTAAGCATAATATGTATTAAACATTAACGATTGACATTAAATAAAGATTAAATCTTTATCGATAAAAATAAAATCGTTCACAAACAAGTTATCGACTACGTCTATCCCTAGAGTCGTGGTCACGTGACCAGTTTGTAAAAAAAATATGAATGACTTCCCCCCTCGACCCGCAAATTTCGGTTGAATGTCATTTCATACATTATCAAGAAGATCTCGCGTCCAGTGGTTAAATCGTTCTAGGTTTGTCTATCTCTAGAGTATAATTATGTCAGTGGTACCAATCGATATTCCAAAAATGACAGATTTAAAGGTCCTCAAATGAATATCTTAAGGTGGTTTCAGTCCATACAAAACTTTGTCGTAGAACACTCGTAGACGGTATTAATAAAAGTAATGATTTTATATATGGAAAAATATCTTAGAAAATCTAGATTGCGCGTATCATATAACATTTACAATTTCTATTTTAATTACGAAGAAAATTTTGTATGAATAATTTCAAAGCTTGATATCTTTGTAATTATATTAAAAATTGTAAATATTATTTGATACGCGCAATCTAGATTTTCTAAGCTATTTTTCCATATATAAAACATTACTTTTATTAATACCGTCTACGAGTGTTCTACGACAAAGTATTGTATGAAATTGACAACTCTGCAACCACTTTTAGGCCATTTTGTGACCTGTGCCATGTTAAGATTACAGGTTTAGGTTACAGTTACAAGTAATAAATCTTATCTTTGTTTCTATAGTAATAGTACATACCTTCTTCTGCTGCATGATCTCGTATCTCTCAGAGTTGTACTTGAGCACGAGCGGGTGCGTCCATATCCTCTGCAGGGACTGGAAGTCGGGGAACAGGAACCCTGACGACTTGCCAGCCTGAGGCCTGTCGACGAAACATACACCTTGTAGGATAGACTAGGTCGACTTTACAATAGATGCATTTGCTTTTAAAATATTGTTCTAGGATCATAGAAATAGTTCATAAACTGCTAATTGAATTAACGAACAGAGCCGAATTCAGACTACGTCCCGCCTTTTTAGGGTTCCATACCCAAAGGGTGAAAACGGGACCCAACGCTGTCCTTCCGTCTGACTGTTCTACCTTCAGAGGGTTGTATCTTCTAAAACGTAATAGGTAGCCGGTTGACATTTTCACATAATATGTGTCATTGTATTGAATTACTAATAACAGAAAAAACACTTTCTTTTTTTTATTAATTTGATGACAAGACAAATAATTAAAAAAACAAAAAATAAAAAATAAAGGAGGGTGCATACAAGAAACTAGTTTTTATCAACATGTGTTCTGTCATAAAACAGTACTGCATACAAGTTTCAAACTAGGTGTGATTGAGCAAACTCTACGGTATCATCATCATCATCATTTTCAGCCTGTATCTACCCACTGCAGGGCATAAGCCTCCTCCATATTTTGCCATTCTTCTCGGTCCTGTGCCAGTCGCATCCAGGTCTTGCCTGTACTTTTCCAGATGTCGTCAACCCACCTGGCTGCCGGACGACCCACTTCTCTTTTACCTAATCTCGGCCACCACTCTGTTAAGGCTTATAGGTATAACAACAAATAATAAAAGTGGTTAAACATGAATTGGTCTAGCGCTAAGGGTCCTGAAAAAAATCATTTTTTCATGTAGGTTAATGTATATTGTGTGGTGGTACGGAACCCTCCGTGCGTGAATAGCCCGACTCGACTTACCGGTTTTATTTATAACTTACCTTCTAGCGTAGTTGTCCAAATAGTACTGGTACAGCTTGACCTGCACCTCTGTGAGTGTGATGAACAGCACGTACTCGTGCTTGGGGGGCAGGAAAGGCGCCAGCACTCCGTAGTCTCGCCTCTGCACACAACATTATTACTACTTCACAAACAGATTCAATCAATCAGATAAGATGAAATAAAAAAAAAATAGATTTTGAGACAACGTTTTTTTCCTTCTATAGGATCGAAATAATACATTTTAGCATAGACGTAGACTCTAGCGATAGACTTGCTCGTTCTAACAAACAACATGTTCAAATCTTCGGGAACATTAGTGCCATCTAGTTTATATAAACAGAAACTACTATAATTTGGTCAAAGAGCATCACTGACCAAGACAGATGCGACAGTTCATATGTATGTTAGGTATTATACCTACTATCTGTGAAACAATAATGTGTGTATGAATTTGTACAAAGTTGTTTAAATACTAGTGGTGCCCTCGACTACCTACGCGCAGACTACTGAAATACGTACACACGGCGACACATCAAGCTACGCAAAACCAATATTAAGCTGGCCGCGCGACGCGCGACATTACTCTACCTACGCGCGGCCAGCTTATTTTGGCTTTGCGTAACTTGATGTGAGGCCGTGTGTACCTGAAACTTTAGAATTAAATTCTTACTCATAACTTTTGATTGTGTGAACTGTGAACAGATTGCTATGAAACAAACATTAAAATGTTTCCCAAGCAAAGCCATACAGGGTGTAAAATTAAATGCGACACATACTTAAACTGGTGTATACATTTTAGTAGTAGTAGTTGTTCAGTTTGATGGTCTGACTGAAGAACCCCTTTAACTAAGTGTCGCATTTAATATTACACCCTGTATACCTTCTTAATATGCTGACACTTTTTTAAGCGGATGATCAGACCGTCAAATTGAACAACTTTTTCTATGGCACCAACATCGAAATCGCGAAAAAAAAAACCGCTGTCCCATACACTTGGCTCGAGTAGGCTTGCTTGTATGTAACAGCTGATTGTTTCATCTTGTTCATCTCAAGGTAAAAAATATATGTTTTCTCATAATTTATATCCCGTAAACAAGTGGTAAGTATAAAAATATAATCTCAAGTATCAACGATCTTAGCGTCATTTTCAATGTTCGTCCGGCAACCGCGATAAGTTCAATAAATTGTGCCTATTTTGTGCCCTCTGATTTAAGTCTCTTGATTCATCTATGATCATTATACCTTGTCTCTTTTTCTTATATATCACTTTTTGGGTGCCGAAATGAGACAAAATGTAATGGACTTACCCAATCTTGAGGAAATTAATAGACTTTCCTATTTTCGCAAATTTAAATTAATAATTACATTTCCTTATAATTTTACATACTGACCTTATATTAGAATAGTAGTTTACCTTACAAAAGATTACAGGTGGTTTTTATTTATTAAAAATATTTAAATAAATTGTTATAAATTATTGTAAAAAATGACAGATTGTCAAACAGATGGTCTGCCATTCTCATTAGTGCCAAGGAGACTAACATGAATCAGGTGCATACACCCCATTTAAGAGGAACATGCAGTTCCTACTGATCACCGTATCTAGTACTTTAGTACATTGATATCATTGCATTTTAGTTACTCCTGTCTATTATAGGTCCAATCTGGTTTTTCTTTTTCTTATCCGATTTGATCTCGCAGGTAAACATCGAGCATAAGCCCTAAGTTGTCCTTTGGGTGACTTTTAGTTTTTTCATGAGGCCTTTGGTGAGCGACCACGTCATTACCTTAGGCTTTATAAGGGACGCAGCCGCAGTAAAGTACGTGAAACATCTTGTACCGAGTAATGGCTTCTATCCTCTAAATCAGGGGCGCGGGCGGCCAAACTTCATACATTGAGCGGTCTAAATAAAAACTTTAGATATACCTGCCAGTCTACCTTCGACCGAAACAGGTTTAGCAATGAATGTATATGAATAGACTGATTTTGATAGACATACTGTAATTTTTTTTCGTCTTTAATTTTCTTTGCGAGACTACCATAAAAGTCGCCCGCGGGCGACCGGGTAGACCGCGGTCGACGTCTTGGCCACCACTGCTCTAAATAATGGTTTTAAAATAAAGCCAGTCGGTGCTATACTTCTAAACAAGCGATCTTGTCATAACATATTTCTTTACTTATGGTTTTTGCAAGTGATCCCCAACTGAGCGAAATGAAAGACGTTTTCCTACAAACATGTATTTACCTGCACAGCTCCGTCGAGCATCTTGTGAAGCACGTGTGAACGTCGCTTCATGACCCTTATGTCGTGCTCCGTGGAGTCCGTGTACTGACCGTTGGTGATGGGGTTCACGAATCGGTTCAGATACTCGTTGTATTTACCCAGCAGGTTCGGCTTCACGAACTGCACCATGCAGTAGTCTGTTGAGGACATAAGTAGAATGTAATTAGAATTTCTCTATATTATCGATGGTGACTGCTAAATAGTTAGAAGGTATTTGCTGTATTGGCCTTGGCCCCTAGCTTGTCTGGACTGCCGTAAATTATTAGAATAATGTTTGTTTGTTTATAATAAAATAATGTACAAACTAAAGAAATGAGCAAAATTATCGATCGATATTAAAATACGTATTAGCTAGAAATTCGCGATTTTTGCAGCGCCAATTTCCGTACAAACTTTTGTCCCGGGTTTTCTTATCACTTAATTTTAAAACACCCTTTTTTAGTGAGCATCTAAATGCCAACAGAAACTTCCACGCTAAATTTTAAGTTACTTATCTTTAATTATGGTGTTTTCGTGTTGAGGTATTGTGTAAGTTTGCATAGATTCATGCATATTTGACACGGCTTGTCCAGAAATGGTACAAATGACTGCATCACAGGGCGCTACAATCGATTTGACAGTTCCCATCAGCCACTTCGCACGTAGCTGGCTAGTAAAGACGTACAGTAAAACAATAACGTACACTCTTTCAAGTTGTTCTGTAGCGGCGTTCCCGTGAGCACGATGCGGCGGAGTGTCCGCACTCTGTTCATGGACTGCGAGAGGCTGGTCTTCTCGTTCTTCAGCAGGTGACCCTCGTCGCACACCACCATGTCCGGCCCTGTGCACAAATATATACACTATTATTACATGTGTAGGTTCAGAAACAACACAAATACATAGGAATAAAGAAAAACACAATACAATCTTAATTGTATACCGCGCATTGTATTAAAAAACTAGGAGAACTATTGCACCAGTATAATGTTGCCATCTCGCAACATTTAGCGCCTTTGACTCAAAAATTACCTAATCTCTTATTATTATTTAACACTTTATTGTACACACGGAATTCAGATGAATTCAGCAGAATAGACAAGTACAAAGGGCGAGTTTATCTCTGAAGAGATTTCTTCCAGCAGACCCACGATAAAGAGAAAGCCCAAGCCTAAGCTCATTGACAGTAACTATTTAGCAATAAAAAGCTTTCAAAAAGCTTTTTAATTTGTTTCACTACTGTTACAGTACAGCACAACCTAGTGAAATGATGAAAAAAATGTGGCAAACGATACGATAGTCTTGGCAACATGAATTCCTCATTTGCTGTGACAATTTTGAATATGTCAAATAAAATAATTACTAATCGTAAGTACCTATTGTGCTGTATCAAACATTAAATGAGATAACAGTTTTTTTTTCAACATTTTTGCACATGGGCACGATGCAAGAGGGCGCAATTTAATTTGTCTCAATTTTGAGACTTCTGATGATGTCCATGGACAGATTGAATACGATAGTTTCAAACTAGACTTAAGAATATTCTTTGGCTTCGAATTGTTCGCCAAATTGGACGCCTATAAGGCAGGCACTTTACATGGCTTATTTCACAAATGACACATGACAAATACGCGTTTCCCAGCGTCTGGCGTCTGTCTGTTTTCGACGCACACATTTCGGCTGTCTGTTTTCACAGGAGTGAAATAGGCAAATACGCAACGCAAATATCCCCTGGGATCCACGTTTTTATAGTTTTATTGCCTATATTCACGTAGAAACGCGAATTTGTCATGGTGATATATGCCAAATACGCCATGTGAAGTGCCACCATAATAAACAATGACAGTACCGGGATCGACGAGGCTCTCCTGGAAGGCCTTGAGCATCTTCTTCTTGAACTTCTTGGGGTTGTCCGCGGACAGGTTGCGGAACATCTCGTAGCCTAGCACGCACACGCCGCCGCTCTCGTACCACTGCGACAGCTGGAACGCGCGCTCCGAGTTCTGCTTGAACCTGCACGTCGAAACATTCGTTACTACATGGATGAGGCTTGTTGGTCTTGATGGTCCAGTGGCGAGTAACTTGCCTGCCATGCAGAAGGCGATGGTTCGATCCCCATCCAGGCAGACTCGTACCAATGAGTTTTTCGGAATTTATGTACGATTTGTAACATCACTGGCTTTTCGGTGAAGAAAAACATCGTGAGGAAACCTGCATGCTTCAATTTCGAGGCATGTATTGTACCCACTGTCCATTATAAGTGGCGACGGGCTCACCCCCGTCACACTGGACAGAGTTTCGGGACTACTGGTGAAACGTGGATGTTCCGAGGTTTCAGAATATCTCTGAATACACCCTCTCGGGGAATTATAGTCGTGAGCATATGCTATGCTATAAGGCTTGTTAACTAGGCCAGATCATGGGACGTCGTTAAAAAAATGCCAGGTTAAACATAGCCAAAATCGACGGGAATGTATATCAAGATGTATGGACCTTGCTTCCTAGCAAGAGAGGTTTGTCAGAACCGCCTAAAGTGGAAGTCCATACCCCTCTGGGGAAAAGGCGTGAGTGTATATATGTATAAAGCTTGTATCGCTTTTATAGGAATCATTATCGTATCACCGATAGACGTCCACTGCTGGGCCGAATAGGCCCCCAAGGATTGCCACAACGACCCATCCAGGGTAGACAGCGGACAGACGACCAGCACTCGCCTCACGTTCGTCAGCAGCGTGTGGAGGACATCATATGCCCTGCAGTGGCAGGGTGGCCTGGTATTGACGACGACACTGACAACAAAAGGGTGAAGTAGCAACACTAACCTGGACAGCTCGTAGACGTCAACCTCGTAGTCTCGCACGGAGTGCTTCAGCCACATGCGGAACTCGTTCACCCAGTTGAGCACGGTGGACAGCGGACAGACGACCAGCACTCGCCTCACGTTCGTCAGCTTGCGGTGCGTTAGCAGCGTATGCGTTAGGGAGACCACCTGCACAACAATCGCATCATTATCTATCTATCCCTATAAAACAGTTCCGTGACTGACACTGACTGACAGCCTAAACGGCTGAAGTTAGAATCAAGAAATTTGGAAGACAGGCAGGGACCAAACTGTACGGCGTGATAGCCGATAGGTAGTGAGAGAATGATCACTTTCAATACACAATACACACCTCGAAATTGAAGAATGGCCTTCATCGCAGAGCTATACAGTGTCCTTTCTAATATGCTGACACTTTTTCAAGGAGATGATCAGACCGTCAAACTGAACAACTTTCTCTATGCCACCAACATCGAAATCGCGAAAAAAAAAAAAACAGCTGTCTAGTACAAAACTGCAAACCTTCTAGAGCCAAATGTATGGGTGGGACTGAGTGGGACAGCAGTTATTTTTTCGCAATGTCGATGTTGGTCCCATAGAGAAAGTTGTTCAGTTTGATGGTCTGATCTTCCCCTTAAAAAAGTGCCAGCATATTAAGTTGGACCCTATAGAGACAAATTCGTACATAGAAAAACTCAGCATTACAAGCTACGGATCGAACCCAAGACCACACGATTGTGAGGCGTGCTCTGTTCCATCTAGGTTGTCTTGAGCTTACATTATGTTAGTAAAAGTTAGGAGCACTTTACCTGTAGAGTTTTTCCGAGACCCATGCAATGGGCTAGAATGCAACCCGATCCTCTATCCTTCTTGATTCGCTTCACACTCTCGAAGCACGCGTCCCACATGAACTTTATGCCGTTTGCCTGTTAATTTAAAAGTTTTTTTCATATTCGGAAATAGATTTTTAGATAAAGCAGTCGCTGTAGTCAAAATAAAATATATCCTATCCAATAGATAGATGACACTTTTGTGTAGAGACCTCCGCTTCTAAATATCTCATCTCATTCACACATTAGCTTGACTCTTGTAATTTTTTCCAATTTGTATGAAATGACATCTAATAGTCCATCCATTCCAGATAGCAACGAAATTTTAAGGCTATTTTGAATAACAGAAACGCTTACTCTCACTTATTCTCAGAACAGATTTAGTAACGTCCGAGATGTGTCGGATAGTATACAGGGTGTAAGGGACAGCCCTCCGCAAACTGAAACGGTGAACCCAGACCATCAAACTGAACAACTTTCACTATGGAGCCTAGCTCAGGAAACGCGAAAAAAAATCAGCTGTCCCATACACTTGAGTCGGGAGGTAGGGCAGTTTTGAATGGGACAGCTGTTTTTTTTTCGCGTTTCCTGAGGTAGGCTCCATAGTGAAAGTTGTTCAGTTTGATGATCTGAGTTCAACGTTTAAGTTTGCGGAGGACTGTCCCTTACACCCTGTATATATCTGATAAATAAATTATATTTGGTAATCAGAGTTGGCCAGAAAGCAAAATAAGAATCGGAATATCTTTTCGTATTTATATGGAATGAAGAATAAATGGTCAGTGTATAATACCTGATGGGGCTTCAGTTTCTTGACAAGTCCCCTGTCGACCTCGATGAGCGGCTCCTTGGTTTCAGGATCAAAGTCAAGCACCACCTTGTCCAGTACCACCTCGTCTGGTTTGCCGGATTCATCGAATTGCAGGTTGTTGTACTGGTATAAAAGAATATTGTTGAACAATGTGTATTTATGACACAAGATACTGTATTCTACAAAAAGGAAAACAAAATGTACAGGGCCTATGGACAAAGTAATATTTCTATTGGCGGAGACGCTAGTAGAAATGACAGAATGTATGAATTTGACATTGGCGATCGAAACATTTTGACGTTTGCTTTGTCCACCATACGTCAAGTCCATATAAGTTTTATGTGATTTCTACGGTCGTTAACGCTAATCGAAAGTACTTTGTCTAAGGGCCCAGGTCGGATAACTAAAGCTGGCGCGTGCCACACATTTACGCAATGCTATTGTCTCACTGCACGCATAATGAACAGTTTCTCTATCTTTGTCAAGCACGGACGCAGTGACAGGAAACATTCGTTTGTGTCTGTGAACGCGCCAGCTTTAGTTTACCGACCTGTAGTCCTCGTCGAAAGTAGTAAATCTTCTTCTTATCGAGTGGGCTGCAAGCCCTGGAGTCAGAGTTTATTCAAACCGCCATACGGCCTCTGACGTGGTTTTTATGTAAAGACTACTACCACCAGTGATAATAGCCGGGACCAACAGCTTAACGTGCCATCCGATCACGGAATCATTTTTTTTTTTCAGACATTCAGGTGACTCAGCCTGCAATGTCCTAACCAACTGGGGAAAACGCACAAAGTGACATTTCACTAGGTGCCCCTCGTGGGAATCGAACCCACGACCTCCGTGTCAAGAGCCCAATGCTCTTAACCATTAGACCAGAGTCAGAGGCAGAGTAGTAAATGAGACCACGGAGAGAGTAGTAAATGATAACGCAAATCGATAAACGCTAAATTCTTCAAAACATTTGAGGAAGATGCTAACTAATGTATTAAATAAAATCGAATAACGGCCCGCATTTTAAGCTCATGGCTGGCGTCATTTGTATAAAATAATTCTACTGAACCAATTTTGATTAAACTTTTTGCGTTTTAAAAGCTTATAATGAGTGATAGCAGATGTACGAAAGAGATATATGGAGCTAAAGTGAGTCGAAGTGTCGGCAGAGGGCGCCCTCGTAGGACGTATTCTGATCAAATCAGTTGCGTCCTACAAAAAGGAGAGGTGCGGAGTACTCGAAACCGACGGGCATGTATGAAGAGATGTATGGATGTGAATGAGGCAAAAGAGGTATGTAAGGATCGTAGTAGATGGCGCGCTCTGGTCTCTGCCTACCCCACTGGGAAAGAGGCGTGACGTTATAGATAGATAGATAGATATAATTTATGCTTAAAAAATTGTATACAGAGTGTTACAAAAGTAAACATAAACATTTAAGGGGTTTGTTTAGTCAGATCATCAAACTGAACAACATTAACTATGGGACCAACATCGAAATCGCGAAAAAAAAATCTGCTATCCTATACATTTAGCTCGAGTAGATTTATAGTTTAGTATGGAACATCCGATTTTTTTCGCGATTTGGATATTGGTTCCATAGGTGAAAGTTGTTTTGTTTGACGGTCTAAACCACCCCCTTAAATGTTTATTTGTATTTTTGTAACACTTTGTATACTATTTATCTCACGACGATAGCGGGAGTCGGTGCTGACGAAGTCGGGGACAAAATCTAGTGTTTATTATTAAGCCGGTATAATTCGTGTTTTATTAGGTATTCCACCCAGAAAGGGGAAATGGACATGAGTATACTCTGAAATGGAATCCGACATCAAAAATTTCAAACAAAAGAGCCTCTTTTGTTTCCAATTTTTGATGTCGGATTCCATTTCAGAGTATAGTTTATGTGTGAATTGTATGTAACTGTTATAACTTACCAATTTCTGCCTCTCAGCAATACGGGCCATCCTCTCCTTCTCCTGTCTGGCGGCCTTCTTGGTGGCCTCTTCCAGTTGATTCTTACCCATAACCTGCACGAAAATATTATTTTTTTGTTTTAATTTATTCAAACTGGTAAATAAAATATCTTTTTAGAAGGTAGAGATTTTAGGAGCGTCGATTCTAAATGCGTCAGTGTCCTATTAAGTCTGATTCAGACTAGGTCAGATTTCGACTACGCTGGCATTATTCCCGACCTGTATAAACACACTGGAATAAATTTGGGAAAACCCCCAATGAAGAATGTAATTGGGGTTTACACAAGGACTTAGCATCAGCACGGTGTTAACGGGAAATCCAACATGTGCTTGACTGTTTTACATTACTGCTTAGTGAACGAGGACATTTGAAAGGACTGGAATGTCAGCGGCAATGTACGGCAGCGGAGCACAACAGAAGCATACTATGGTGACATAAGAGACATTGCCATTTTTGGGTTTTGCATAGTGCGTCATTGGAAAACCCACATGAAAAAACCCGAGGGTTTAAGAAGGACGTGGATAAGTTTTCAATTTGCATGCGTTATATTACGTAGATACATTTTTAACAACTTTAGTGCTTGTTATATGAGAGATATTGTAGAAAAGCAAAACTTATGTATACTATTATTTATCCTGTATCGCTGGAATTGATTAGGTGTCCATTTCATAAACATGAGAATAGTCATTTACAATGATAATTCAGGATACATTGCTTGTGATTTATGGCGTTAAACAACATGTGTTTTAACCATAAAGTTATTATACCTTACAGGAATAGAGCAACAAACATGAAACCGTTGTCAAATGAAACCGTTTTCGGATGTTTTTTGGAGATTATTCGCAGGCAAAAATTCGAATATTGTCTATAATTCTGAGTCTAACGTAAATTGTGGATAAATTAATGAAGTAGTGTCAGTATATTTCATAAAATTATCTACGATTTCACTTTAGATTCGCAATTATACACGGAAACCGAATTGTAAAAATTAATATTTGACTAAAAACGGTTCTATTGCCTCGCGTCACGTATCTCTTTCTATTATACAGTGGTGCCGCTAGGTACATCTCGCTCACTCAGCTGTCAGTTCCTCTAATCCTGGTATAATAATACCTTTATGGTTCTAACATTCCCAGTAATGTATCTCAAACTCATTGTATATTACAATTGTAACGTTTATTAATTAAATAGGCCACAGGTGGATGGTAGACTCATACCTTACGAATATTCTTTCTGCCATGTTTGTTCCTGCCCTCGTTCTCTGAGTCAGATCCAGAACCATCACTGTCTATAGGCTTTATACGTCGCCGTTTCTTCTTCCTGCAAAACAAATAAAACAATTATATTTGTTCTTCGCGAAGGTGTTACGTTGAGAGAGAGTGAGAAATTGTGTGATTATGATTAGAGTTACGTATAAATTGAAGGATATGACTAGGAATGATGCTTCAATATGGTAAAGGTGAGCCTTGCTACAACTGCAAGCTTATACAGGTAGTTGAAGCACTAGATATCTATGAGTACAGCAGAAGGTTCACTATCCAAGAACGCTTGCTCCAAGCGCGACTGACACTCGCACATTGACTCTCTGTGGGTGAATGTCACGCACACATTGACTCTGTGCGTGAATGGTAAGGGATGTCAGCAACGCTAGATTGGAACGAGCGTAAGTACCTACATCCGAGGCATCGACCGAGTGACGGACGTGCGTTGCAATGAGCGCGTGGCACTCGACTGAATTAGGCCGCGACGACGCGGCGCGACAGCTACGGTACAATTTTATTTCTACAGTGCGGAGTGAGACAGGCCTGGTTGAAGAAAGTTTCCAAAACACAACGAATTATGGTCTCTACCGCACTATTTTGTGTTTTGTACGTAGTGTAGTTATGGGTATATAGGGTGCGTAACATGATGTGTCGCCGTGTGTACCATATGATCGCATGAATAAATGAATTATTTATTAGTGTAAATTAGAGAAGATATTGAAGATAATTATGTATGTTTCTCACCCTCCTTCGTCGGAAGACCCGCCAGCCGAACCGTCACTGTCGCTCCCCTTCTTTTTCCTCTTGGCCTTCTTAGCCGGCTCCGAGTCATCCCCCGAGTCTTCGAAGTCGCTCATTCTGACGTCGGCGTCTTTAGGCTTGCGGCGAGATGAACCGCCTTCAGAGTCCGACGATATAGCGTTCGCTGCTTTACGACGTTTTGCTTTTAGGCTATAATAAATTTATCGTTAGTGTTTTTTATTTATTTCAGGAGTAGTGGACAACTCTCAAACCTCCTACGGACGTACATATACGGACCAAATTGGCGACGTGCTTAAAAAGGTACAGGTGAGATCTACCCGAAACCGACGAGCATACATGAAAGGACGAATGAATGTAGAGGAAGCTAGGGAGGTTTGTCAGGATCGTAGCAGGTGACGTTCCGTTTTCTCTGCCTACCCCAATGGGAGACAGGCGTGAGAATGTGTATGTAAGACCAACGTTCCTATTACGGAAGCATAACTTTTGAATAAAAATAAATAAAAGTTAAGTAATACCACAGAGTGGATAATATATCAGAATAAATAAAAGTTAAGTAATACCACAAAATAAATTAGTGTTCCCACATTTTCGACTCAGTAAGGTCAACACATCTTTCATGGGGCACTGTATACGCTATTATAATAAGATACCAGAGGATATTCTAAACTTGCCAGACAAAAAGTTTAAATCCCATGTTAAACAAGTCCTCTGTAAAAAAGGTTACTATAAACTCGATGATTATTTGAATGACCAAAATGTCTGGTCTTGACAATGTTACACTATGTAATTCAATATTTGTACTTTGTATATTTTGTTTTGTTTAAAAGAAGTGTGTTGTAGAGTTTCTGGCCGCATCTTCTCTACAACGGAACACCTTCCGAAGCGGTGGTAGAATCAAAAATGACGTCAGAAAGTTATCTATGGGATATTATTTTGAATAAAAATTTTGACTTTGACTTTTGACTTTGAGTACCTACTAAAATTACTACCGTAGACTCCATGGTCATACTAATGGAAACCTTCTAACTATTACCTACTGCGCCGACACTTACATGGAGGAATTAACTCACATTATTCCCACCTTTTTCTTCTTATCGTGTCGACTTCAAATTATGAACAACGTCGCTAAATAGTACCTTACCAGAAGTGGGCAACCGATATTGCACCCACCTAAAGCTTTGACAGTGGAATAAATATCATATCATAGCTTATGCCACAAGCTACGCTTATGCACTCAGTTGTAATAGACGACGGTTGTCATAGAAGAAGGCGCTTGGTTTCAGCACAGAGTAGGTACTATTATTAATACCGTAAGTTATAGCTTGTAGTTATAGCTCACGGCAAGGCAAAGCCATCCTTTCACAAATAAGGGAGAAAAGAAAACAGGGTATAACTACGGAAGCGAGAGGAAGGGGAGATCAAAGGTTTTGGGCAATTTGTGTTAAGATTATTATAATGTATTGAGAAACACATTTTGTTAACGGTGTAGTTATTATTTGTGCGAAGTAACTCATATAGGGGCACAGCTACTGACCATCATAATTATTCTATTCTGATAGAAAAGACTTATATAATATACTAGTGTTAACCCACGACTTCGTCCGCACAAATTATATACCAGATTTTAAGTCAGATCATAAGCTATCAAACAAAAAAAGTTTCATCAAAATCGGTTAAGTAGTTTTTTCGTGATGCGCGAACAAACAAACAAACAAACAAACAAACACACAAACATACAGACAATATTTCTAAAAAAGGTTGATTTCGAGTCAGGGATACCTAAAAACCATATCGTAATCTTTTTTTGTAAATATCTTCAATGTACAGACACACTTCAGTTACCGTTTTATAATAGTTTAGATAGACTTGATATTTAGTGTAAGTTAAGTTGTAGGATCCCAATGCAGGGTCAAAGCCTCCTCTTACAAATTAAGGTGAGCCACACTGGCCCAGTGCGGATTGGTAGGAAAGTTAGTGGCCTACTCGCTGTATTATCAAGCTGCCTTCATTTGAAATATTCTATACTATAATAACCAGTGCGGGACGTTAATGGTCTCGCAGTTCATGGAAGTGGTTAATGAGTTTTTTGGAATTCACTTACCATTTGTAGCACCACTGGCTTTTCGGTGAAGGAAAACATCGTGAGGAAACCAGCATGCTTCAATTTCGCGGCATGTGTTGTACCCACTGTCCATTACATAGCGAAGGGCTTACTCTCCGTCACACTGGACAGATTTTCGGTAAAACTAGTGAAACGTGGATGTTCTGAGGTTTCAGAATATCTCTGACTACCCCCTCGGGGAATACAGTCGTGAGCACGTGACTTAACACAATAAGAATATTAAGAAAATAATGAAAACTAACGTGTCTTCCGTATCTGAGTCACCATCTTGTTTGTCTTCCTGTAAACAATGACAAATTATTTTACAAAAAAGAAATATTTTATGTTCCAATCATATTCCAAATGGAGAAACGATGCGTTACATACTTAAGAGGATAGACGAGTACAGTTTTCTCCATACGAACGTATTCCCCTGTTTTCTCCCTGGATAATAACACAAGAGTAAATATTTTTTTACCCTACAATCTATGTAACCTCTGCCATTACCCTATGTTTTGCTTTTTTGCATTAATGAATTACTGTAAGAACTAGGGACCTTCGAAAATGACACATTTTACCGCCCGTTTTCAGACATCCAGTAAACAAATTCGACGAATATAAACAAAAAAATCAAAACGTACGGACATAGCCAAAGTCTTTGTCATATTATTTTTGAAAGAATTATTAAAATCGGTTTAGTTTTGGAGGAGAAAACAGGGGAATACGAAATGCTGATTTCGTAGATTTTTTGTTCATACAAACGTTCCGAGCTGCAGTTGTCTCTTTCGCACTCTAGTCGGCGGGGTGTTGGGTGGGGCGGATCAGATAAATACGTATACAGTCGCAAAAGTGACCTATTCTCCAAATTAGCATTTCAGCCCGCCTATCCTCTTAAGAGACCATCAAACTGAACAATTTTTACGATGGGACCAACATTGAAATCGCAAATAAATACTAGTTTCATACATTTTGTGTTAAGCAGCTATTGACATTTTCTATGGAACTGCTGTTTTCTTTTCGCGATTTAAAGTTGGTCCCACAGTAAAAGTTGTTCAGTTTGATGGTCTGAAACCCGCTAACGTTGTAACGCATTTAAGTTGACACCCTGTATATAGGGTGTTAGGGTAAATAGTTGCGGTACTTGTAATAGTAATACTAAACTTAAATTAAAACAAAACTAAACGTAAACTTGTAATAGTTGTAGTTGCAGTACCCATGATACTGAATAACTTTCCCTGAGAAACCTATAAGTATAGGAAATAAGGTAAAAATTTGTTTGCCTTTTCATACAAACGTTTGATCAGCTGATTGCATTTAGTATGAAAAGTTGTTCAGTATGGGTACAATCAATTCTTAGAGTAAGGGTTGAACTGCACCAGGCAGCACAGCATCGCATTTTTCCGCCGCTCCATGCTTTTCTGTCACTCAGGAACGTCATTTGCTAGAGCATATAATAAGATAGACGGAACGCGATCGCACGCGGCGTGCTGTTCCGTCTGTTTTATATGCTTTAGCAAATGACGTTCCTGAGTGACAGAAAAGGATGGAGCGGCGGAAAAATGCGATGCTGTGCTGCCTGGTGCAGTTCAGCCCTAATGCAACTGTTTACCCTAAATCCTCGTATCCACTAGGCAACAATTGACGCGCAACACATGACGCTCAACATGTTCGGCAATGTTGCAAAACAAGGCGCGACGTTGCTTCTTTTGCAAAAAAGAAGAAACTTTGAAAGAAGCAACCTTTGATAAAGTTATATGTCAAGATTGACAGTCGAAAATACGAAAGCATCGAAAAAAATTGGAACCAGCACTGGTAGCATGCAACACGTGATACGGCTGTATCACGTGTTTTATCTCGTTCGTTCGCAAGCAAATCGAAAGAGTGTGAAGGTGTGATAGCGCTATATCACTGCGGCATGCTACCTATGCAGTACTGGCTCCTAAACCCTAATACATATACACGCACACATACATAATTTGTATGGCGCCTCACGCACACCAACCTATGAAACTTGGCCCCTTTTGTTTTATACGGTAAAACAGTGAGGCTCATTCTAGACATATAATTTTTCTAAAGAAGCAACGTCGCGCGTTGTTTTGCAACGTTGCCGAACATGTTGAGCATCACGTGTTGCGCGTCAATTGTTTCCTAGTGGATACGAGGCTTTACAGCCTGTGTGTATATGAATAGGATCTCACCTCACTAGGTTTGTTTTTATCACTAGAGTCTGAAGAGTCACTTTCTATGAGTAAGTCATCCTTAGCGAGATGGTCAATTCCGCTACCGTTAAGTCCTGACAATGTTACTGCTGGCAGATCTGTAATATTAAAAAAGTTAGTTTTAACCACGGACTTGAAAGAAATACGGACCGAATATTGCACTAAAAAGATGTGAAGCATGCAAGGTAATACAATCTCGTTTGTTCTACAAGGGACCTACACTCGCACAGATGCACTAGCTCTAGGCACAGTTGCTACAACCCGTCACCTTATGTACCGCGTGACAGCACGCACACAAAAGAAATGGGTGCTGCACTCATGATTAGACGACATTACGTCTGGTTCTTCTTGTCTGTGGTTTTAACCTGTAGAACTCTACTGCAGGACAAGGGTCTTTCACTGATGAAAGCTACATACATATACAAGGTGTAACAAAACACCCTAGTGTAATACAGGGTGTAGGGACAGTCCTCCGCAGACAGAAACGGTGAACTGAGACCATCAAACTGAACAACTTTCACTATGAAACCTACATCAGGATACGCGAAAAAAAATCTGCTGTTTCATACAAAACTCAAATGAATGGGACAGCAGATTTTTTTTCCCGTTTCGCGTAGGTTGGCTCCATAGTGAAAGTTTTAGTTATTTATTTTATTCTACATTTACAACACAAGTTGTTCAGTTTGATGGTCTGAGTTCATTGTTTCAGTTTTCAGAGTGCTGTCCCTTACAATCTGTATGTAAAACTGAACAACATTCACTATGGAGCCAACATCGGAAAAATATTTGCTGTTACATATAAAACTGCAGCTGCAAGACTCAAAATTGTTTGAATGCTCCATAGTGAAAGTTGTTCAGTTAGACGGTCTAAATCTAAAGTACCCCTTTAAATATTACTAGGATGTTTTGATACACCCTGTATGTGTATACAGGGTCCAACTTAATATGCTGACACTTTTTTAAGGGGATGATCAGACTGGACAACTTTCTCTATGGGACCAAAATCGAAATCGCGAAAAAAAATCAACTGTCCCATACATTTGGCGCGAGTAGGTTTGCAGTTTTGTATGGAGGGGCAGATTTTTTTTTCGTGATTTTGATGTTGGTGCCATAGAGAAAGTTGTCCAGTTTGACGGTCTGATCATCCCCTTAAAAAAGTGTCAGCATATTAAGAAGGACCCTATATGTATGTAGTTAGAATGCATGCAGCAGTTATAATGGTTCTCACGCCGCGCCTATCTTACACTGGGGTAGGCAGAGACAACTGAACGCCACCTGCTACGATCCTGACAGACTTCTCACATTTCCTCCACATTTATCAGTCTTTTCATGCATGCTCATTGGTGCATTCTAACTATTTATTACTAAATGACACAACACTGTTTGTAAGCACTGGGTCATAATGCACCACACAACAAATGTTAGCAGATAATTTACTCTCCGAGGGTAGCTAAGCCTAGGTCCCTGAGTCTGCGTGTCCGTATAGTTAGCAGCCTCACCAACGAATTCGAAGATTTTGACTCGGCCACGATTTAGTACCCAATTAGTACTATTTAGTGCCCAAAGCACAGATTTGGTACTCCTGTATTTTAAAAGATATTTGGGTTACTTACTGAGGCTGCTAGATAGACGTCAAGATAGCAGTCGCACCGAGAAATACTGTTTATATCAATGTGATTTATATGTCACGATTTAGTACTCATTTAGTACTCCCTATATCCAAAATTTCATTCATATTGATTCAATACAAGCCGAGATATGACAGGGCATTGTTGAGGCTGCTAACTTGACGTTTATTCCAACGATGATTCCAATGAAACGGGTGCACATTTCAAACAGATAAATACATACAGATTTAGTGCTCGATTTGGTGCCTCTTATGATATTTATGAAATGTAGAATTTTCATTCCTACTTCCCAAAAAATCTATGTAAAGTTCTACATACTAATCGTAATTTAGGTCCGTCGATATCGTTAATCAAATTTAGACTTTATTCAACTGTAATAGGGTTTACAATTTATTTTAATTCTGTGGTTGGTACCGTCAAGCAAAAAAGTGAAATGATATTAAATTGTATAGGTAACTCTGATACTTCTCAATCTCGTATTGTAAGTAACCTATGTAATGTGTTGTACCTATGTAATGTGAGTCCAGAAGACTATTATTCTTCTTTAAATCTACTCTACTATTATTGTACTGGAAATTTTTTTTTCACCTCACAAGCTCGGAAAGATTCTGTTTATCATTCGAAATCTGAGTGCAAAAGTGCATTTTATCCGCTAGCGTGGAAAGAGTTTTTGAAATTCGAATCTGTCTATTCAATATTTTTATATAGGTACCGCCAATCCACTGAAAATGCTTAATAACTATTTCATGACACTGGCCAGCACGAAAAAAAAAAAACTTTTTGAAATGTTCTTTTTGCAATTCACTTTTTTTCCTCGCTGTTGCGAGGTGAAAAATTGTGTGTTTCGCTCGGCTGCAAAGTTATTCTGCGTCTCGTACCTTTGAAACCTTCGCTAAGCGCTCAGGATTCTTTTATTTGAACCACTCGCTTCGCTCGTGGTTCAATCCTAGAGTCCTTCGCTTGCTCAGGTTTCAATAAAAGTACTCGCGCCAAAAAGCAACTTTGCAGCCTAGCATAACAAATAACTACGAGTATTACCCTTAGATTATCAAGATAGACAGTCAAAGCTACGAAAGCGTCGAAAAAAATAGGAACCAGTACTGGTTCCAAAACCCTATACATATACACGCACACATACATAATTTGTATGGCGCCTCACGCACACCAACCTAAGAAAGTTAGCCCCTTTTGTTTCATACGGAACAATTGTGAGGCTCATTCTAGACATATACTTTTTCTAAGCTATTACCGTTCCGAAATAAAGCGAAGCAATAAATATTGATTTCATTGTGGTTTGAAACTTTCATGAGTGGTTCAGATCATCAAACTGAACAACTTTTATTATGGGACCAATCCTGAAATCGCAAACAAAAATCAGCAGTTCCATACTAAACTGCAACGCCTACTAGACTCAAATGTATGAGACTAGTACTTTTCAAACACTACAGTGCGATTTTTGAAAGTCACTCGTTCAAATCAGCAGTAGAAAATGTAAAAATTACTATGTAGATTATTCATCATTCGATCGAAGTGTTACTTTCAAAAATTGCATTCTTGTTCACAACATAAACAAAAACATAAAAGACAATTTGAAAACATCTATAATAGAACAAGGTTCATCATAAACTCGTTGTAGTCCCTCGGTTGCACTCATTTGAATCAAGCAATTCTTCGACAAGTTTTCGCATCACCCACCGTAATTAACGTAAATAAAATCCCGCCATCTCTCGGTATTGCTATGAACTACTTGCTATGATCGCGTGCGCCAGCTCATGGCAGTAGAGTTCCGATAAAGGCCAGGCCACACAGAGGCGGGACTGCGGGAAAGCGGTCCGGGGGCGGACCTGCGGGAAGCGAATATCTCCGGACCAGTGCTTATTTCTCTGTTACAGGGGATATACAAACTCGGACATGACCTTTCCACCACACCATACACTACAAAAATCTTCGCTGGTCCGCAGATATTTGCTTCCCGCAGAACCGCCGCCGGCCCGCTTTCCCGCAGGACCGCCTCTGTGTGGCCTGAGCTTTAATGATAATTTTTGTTCATGATTGTACCGAAAATCGAATGTATGTAGAACTTTACATAGTTTTTTTGGGAAGTAGGAAAGAAAATTCTACATTTCATAAATATCATAAGAGGCACCAAATCGAGCACTAAATCTGTATGTATTTATCTGTTTGAAATGTGCACCCGTTTCATTGGAATCATCGTTGGAATAAACGTCAAGTTAGCAGCCTCAACAATGCCCTATCATATCTCGGCTTGTATTGAATCAATATGAATGAAATTTTGGATATAGGGAGTACTAAATGAGTACTAAATCGTGACATATAAATCACATTGATATAAACAGTATTTGTCGGTGCGACTGCTGCCTTGACGTCTATCTAGCAGCCTCAGTAAGTAACCCAAATATCTTTTAAAATACAGGAGTACCAAATCTGTGCTTTGGGCACTAAATAGTACTAATTGGGTACTAAATCGTGGCCTAGTCAAAATCTTAGAATTCGTTGGTGAGGCTGCTAACTATACGGACACGAGTCTGCTATATATTTTTTGTTACATAATTATTTTGATATCAATACCAGTATCACTTTCAGATTGCAAATTTCATTATAATATTTTGTATGTTTTTGGGATGCAAACAGTGGAATGTTTGTAAAAATGCCCTTCTAAATAATCAGTAGAAACTTATGGAGTGGGTATCAGGGTTCGAAATTATCAAGATAATTATTTTCTTTGATAATTATCGGATAATTATCAAAGCTGATTCTTAGTTTTGAGAAAAAAAAATTACTAAAAGTCCTAAGCTTGCTTTTTTTTGCTTTAATACACTCTTATCCAGACCGAACAGAACCTAGTCTTTGGCATAATAGTTTCTCATCACAATGAATAACAAATAATTGAGAAAAACTACAGAAATCAGTGAAAAAAGGATTTCGTGTTAGCGCAAGCTATTTGTGTTTCCGATGAATTTGAATATTATCAAGATAATTATCAATGATAATTATCACTTCAAACCCTGGTGGGTATGAAGCCGCCTTCCGTTTCGTAGTTTTCAAAAATTTCCTACAACTACGCGGAACCGATGAGCATGCATGAATCAACTTATGAATGTTGGTCTGAATCGGAGCATAAGGCGATCAATTATCTCTGCCTACCCCCCAGCAGGACCAGGGTGAGCATATACGTATATTATATGACAAGTCAAAGAAAGCAAAATGGCAAAACCATTTAAAAAATTCCAATTCTGTGTAGGTATTTTGATTACATTCTTGCATTGCACCAACAAGAGTGTTCATGCGTGTAACCAAGTCTAAACCAGGGTTCGAAGTGATAATTATCTTGATAGTTAAACGTTGATAATTATCTTGATAAATATAAAATTTATCGAAAACACAAAAAGCTTGCGCTAGCAATGTCACGCCATGTGTTTCCGAACACGATTCGCGAAAAAAGAAGCCCCCAACAATGAAATCATTTTTTTTCAAGGTTTTCTGTAGTTTTTCTCATTTTTTTTTTGTTATTCATTGAGATGAGAAACTATCATGCCAAAGACTAGGTGCTGTTTGGTCTGGATAAGGGTGTATTAAAGCAAAAAAGCAACTTTAGAACTTTTAGTTCGAAATTTCTCTAAAAACTAAGAATCAGCTTGGATAATTATCCGATAATTATCATGATAATTATCAAAGAAAATAATTATCTTGATAATTTCGAACCCTGGTCTAAACAACGACAAACCTTCTTCAACAGCATCATTCTCCTCCGCAGACGCCTCATCAGAACTGATGGGTGCTTCCAACAGCCCCTCCCCAGTGATAAGTGGAACTGTTTTAGGCATCTTCTTGCTTCTCGTCGAGCTAGTCCCGGCTTTCTGAGAGTCGCGAGCTCTACTCTTTCTGTTCAGTGTGTTCATATCTGTGAGACTGAAAATGGTGTGAAGTAGAAGAATTTTACCTAATCATAACTTTACTTGTGCCTATTTGACCGAGGTATTATATTTGGAAAGGACTGCTCAATAAGTTAAAATTGTGAGATCTGTAGGGTCCTTAATATGATGACACTTTTTAAGGGGATGATCAGACCGTCAAACTGAACAACTTTCTCAATGGCACCAACATCGAAATCGCGAAAAAAAATCTGCTGTCCCATACAAAACTGTGAATCTACTCGAGCCAAATGTATGGGACAGCCGATTTATTTTTGTGATTTAGATGTTGGTCCCATAGAGAAAGTTGTTCTTTTTTATGGTTTGATCAGCCTTTTAAAAACTGTCAGAATATGAAGTTGAACTCTGTATATTAACACATTCAGTGAAACCGACAAAATAGAACTTTTATTGTTATATCAATGCTATAGCCAGTTAATGTCCATGAACAGGTTAAGAACTTGTCTACAGAGTGAAATTGATATCATTAGCATCATTTTAAACTAGTCTACTCATCAAACTGAACAACTTTTACTATGGGAGCAAACTGATAGGAGCAAAAAAATAATCAGCTGTTGCATACATTTTAGTTGAGTGGGCACTGCAGTTTAGTATGGGACAGCAGATTTTTTTTTTGCTCCAATTTGTTTGCTCCCATAGTCAGTTGTTCAGTTTGATGTGTAGACTCTTAGTTTAAAAAGATGCTACTGATATCAATTTCACCCTGTATAATGAACTTTGACTAAGTTAATGAAGGATAACATGATATGAAGATTGCACGTCTCTGACGAAGTTTGCAACTAGTGATTGATTTGTGTTATAAAAACAGTCCCGACTTTAAAGGCGGTATCATACAGATCTTTTTCTAGTCTTTTTTTTTCCATTGTTATTTGCTACATATTTTGGATTTTACTTTTAAATATTTACCCATCAATATCTTTGTCGTCTTGTGTATCAGAATTTTGGCTGCTACTTGCGGCAGGCTTCCCCCTAGAACGGCCCATCTGCAATTTTGTATTTATTTTTAATTTCTCATTTATGTATTTGGCTACATCCTAGGCCTCTAATGATTAATACAATGAACTACTAGCTTCCTGAGATCAAAAGTTTGGTTTAGTTGAGACAAGATTATTTTAACTTCTCGACATTTAATGGTATTTATTTAATGTACTAACTACAAAATTAAAACACTGAATTTATCCAATTAGTATTTAATAGAAGACTGTACGACGACAGTAACAATAACATAAATTTTACTTGTACAATAAATGCTATGCATAAGTGCTTTAAACTTAATACTAAACACTAAAATCACAATTTAATATTTTCTCATGGCATTGGACAAAACAAAACGAAGGTACATTTGATATCAGTAATTAGGCTAGACGCCAGATCCTGAAAATTCATAACTATCAAACAAATTACAATGTTGAGTTTTAATAACCAAATTACATTAGAATAGAAAACATAATCATAAGCGATTGAAAAACATTTTCTATCTCTTTGTGGTTTGTAGGATAAGATGTAGGTATGAGGTCACTAATAATATATTTGCCTCTCCCTGTAATCGTAAACTTCGAACACTTATTTCGGTTACTTGTAAGATTTTCGAAAAATTATTTACAAAATACAAAAATAGTAATGAAAAAAAATTGTTATCTCCCATTGTACTTGGAAACCCTGAAATTAATATGACCAATATTTATGTCCTAACCTTTTTTGAACTGGAACTTGACTCTTCATCCACATTCCCATCGACCTGATCAATACAACTGGTGTCATTAGCATCTGCATCTCGATCCTTCGCATCGCATGACTTTGTATTTCCTTTGTCGGTCTCTGAAGGAGATTTGGAGGTGTTTAACTTCCGTTTCTTTTTTACCCTTCTTTTGAAAACATCGTCATCGGAATCTGATGAAGCAAGTAATTTCTTACTGACAGTTTTTTTTACAGTATTTTCATCACCAGAACTGATTTCTTTCAGTAATGTGACTTGAATATCTTTTAAAACATTGTTTAACTGCTCATCCTCAGTTTCGGAACTTGAAGAATAAGTCAGCAACATTTTCTTTGCATGCATGCTTTCCATAATATGTTTTCTCTTGGACTGAGGTGTGGTACTTTCACTATTTTTCGTTTTACTATGAGGAGTTTTAGGGCTGTCTTCAGAAGAATCCATAAGTAAAGAGGACTTTACTTTATCTGGATCGTTTATAGGAGAAAGCTCTCTCTCTGGTGTTTTCTCAGCTTGTGACTGTAGTGATTGTGATTGTAGTGATTCTGCTTGTGTCTGATTTTCATTTGAGTTTTCTTTCGGTTCAGATTCATTTCTCTCACTTTCATTTGCTTCACCATTTTGAGGCCGGTCTGATGGCTGACTTTCATTTGCTTCATCATTTTGAGGCCTGTCTGATGGCTGACTTTCATTTGCTTCATCATTTTGAGGCCTGTCTGACGGCAGATTTTCATTTGCTTCACCATTTTCAGACCTGTCTGATTGCAGTCTTTCATTTGCTTCATTATTGTCAGAATCAGACTCATTAAGCAATGCATTTTTAACATTTTCAGATACACTTTTCAATTGATTTTTTTTAGAGTTGCTATCTGATTTGTCAGAGTCAGAATCATTTAAAAGATCATTTTTTACTTTATCTATTTCATTTTCATCTGCTTTTTTAGATGACTTTTTCTTCAGCTTTTCAGAACATTCCTTTGATTGATTGCTAGAATCTATTTCAGAATCAATAGACTTATTTCTTACTTCACAAATACTAGATCCATTTCGTGTTACTTTATTCAAATTATTTTCAATTAAAAATTGCACAGATAGTGTTGGTAGTCTGGTAACATTTATTTTAAAATCCTTAGCTTTGAATGCTTTCACCTCTTTTCTCTTCTGGACCCAGAATTCCTCTTCATCTTCAAATTTAAGTTTCTTAGGTTTAGTATGAGATTTATTTTCATTTTGGATCTTTTTTAGACTGCTTTTACTTTCTTTCATTCTTTTAGAGTCAATCTTTTGTTTGACTATTTCTTCAACTGGTAACACATCCGGTTTTAATAATTTGCTGAGACTAACACATTTTATAATTGGTTTTTGAGATTCTGATTTACTGTCAGGGCTTTGACCAGAATCTATTGTTTTTTCTTCAGTCTCACATCCTTCAGCTTTGTCTATTTGTTTGTCTTGTTTAGTATCAATAGGTTCTTCACTAGACAACCTATGGCATGGTGACTCATTATCATCATTACTAGAGGCTAAATCAACAATTGCTTCGACTGCAGTTTCTTTATCCTTTTGCAAGTCTTCTTTGCTGCTTGTTGAGCTCTCATCTATGACTCTAATATTTTTAAATTTTTTGGCTTTATCTTTTTCCTTCTTACTTTCGCTTTCATGTTTAGATTTGTTAGAACTAGAATCTTTTCTGCTTTCTTTTCTTTGAGAGCTCTTTTTAGAGTGAGATTTTTCAGTGTCTGATTCATTACTGTCTTCATCTTTCGATTTTTTTGTATCAGAATTTCTCCTACGAGAGGTATTTTTCGCTCTGGATTTTTCAGTGTCAGAATCATTATTACTGTCACTGGCTCCATCATTTTTAGACTTTTGTGCAAACGAAACTTTTTTATTTTTCTTTGAAGACCTTTTTGCATCAGACTCAGAATCAGAAGAGGCTTGTTTGCTCTCTGTTCTTTTAGAGGAATTCTGTGAATGTGATTTTTCAGTATCAGAGTCATTATTACTCTCACTGGCTCCATCATTTTTAGACTTTTGTGCAAACGAAACCCTTTTATTTTTCTTTGACGACTTTTTTGCATCAGACTCAGAATCAGAAGATGCTGGTCTGCTCTCTGTTCTTTTAGAAGAATTCTGTGAATGTGATTTTTCAGTATCAGAGTGTTTATTGTCACTGTCTTCACTTTCTTTAGACTTTTTTGTATCTGAATCTCTTCTACTTGAAGTTTTTTGGTCTGAATCAGGCTCCGGAGATGATTGTCTCGATTCTTTTCCTTTATTTAAGTTTTGTGTTCCATTCTTAGATGGGCTTGTCTCAGAATCTGTCCTACTTTCCCTCCTTCTCGAGCTCTTTTTTGAGCCAGATTGTTCAGTATCAGATTCTTTGCGACTGTCACTGTCTTCATGATCATGATTTTTTGAAACAGATTTTCTTCTGTGTTCCTTTGGTCTTGAAGAATTTTTTGTGTCTGTTTCAGACTCTGAAGACAGTCTTGAATTTTTTCTCTTATTCAAGTTTTTGGTACTACCCTTAGGTATGCTTGACTCGGAATCTGTCCTAAGTTCCCTTCTTTTAGAAGTCTTACTTGAATCAGATTTTTTAGCGACCGGTTCTTTTTTGTCAGTTTCGTCGCTTGAATTTGAAGGAGTTTCATGGTTTTTCTCCTTCTTCTTTTCAGTCTCTTCACTGCCATCATTTTCAGACTTATCAGAATATCTCCTGGCTTTTTTACCCTTAGTTTTATTTCCAGACCTAGATTTTTCTGTCTCATCTTCCGATGAATCACTATCATCTTTTTTAGATTTTTGACCCTCTACTTTAACAGACCTGGCTGCTCGATCTACAGAACTATTTCTTCTTGAGCTACGGTCAGCAGACTTTTCTCTCTTTACCTCAACTTTTCTGGCATTTCTCTTCCTCAAACGATACAATTTACAGTCATAGTACACTGGATACTTATCTTGCATAGAAGGTGGCATACTCTTAGCCAACACTTTTACTGACAAATAATGCTTCAATGGAACTTTTTTAGCCACTTTCAACTTTTTCGATCGGTATTGGAAATATTGATACTTCGTATGACTTTTATCAGAAGTCACATTTTTCCCGCCATCGCGGATCGATGCTTGCGAGGCGTCAACAAGGCGCAATATCCTTCGAACGCCGGTCTCAACGTTGTCAAGCGACTTTTTAGACAATTCACAAATCAATAGAACCTTATTGGCGGCCTTTTGCACGGCGTGGGCATTTTTTAGCTTATCCTTACGTATTTTTTTCTCCTTCAAAGTATCAGAACGATTTCGTAAATTGGATCCGAGTTTCGACAAATACTCCATCGCTTCGCATAGTACATCGCAAACAGGAACCTCGTCCGCCATTTCGCGTTGTGTTGATTATTTGCATAGATTTTGATCTGAACAGTTTATGCGGATCACAGTATCACAAGATGACACGAAATAAAGACAATTCATCAATTATTTAGAACAACTTGATAAAATAGATAAAAATATATCTGCATTGGGTTTCAACAAGCCAAAGAAAATAAAAATCCATAGAGAAAAAAAAATGTTTTTAAATTTTTGATGAACGCGTTCCTGCATCATTCCGTTTTCACCATACTTTTTGAACACATTTTCATTTTTCATATATTTGTTGTAATAGTTACAATAAAAAGTACAAAATACTACAAATATTAACCTAATTTAATGCAGAGAGTAAGCTGGAGTCAACGGAAACTAGATTACTCTGCTAGCTAGCTAGAATGATTCTTATTAAAAAATACTGTACATGGAACGGAACGCAACACTCCCCCATGACCTATTCAAATCGGTCGGATTACACGATTTGCTATACATAAATGTAGTACAAAATAGCGGCAATAGGTATACATATGAACTATATTACATGCATATTATAACGATTCCTGCATAATTTCTCACTGTCTACTAACATAAAGGCAACAAAACTGAATCACAAATGAAATAATCAATAAAGCTGTTACAATATCATAACGGTAAAACTGTGTCTATAGAGCAAAATAAAAAAAATATTGAGGTATCAATTTTTTGTACTCACCTTTCATGTAAATGGCTGAACTAGCGTTATATGGATTCTCTCACAGATTAACAAGACTCAATAACGATCATTACACATTATTACACTTTACAACACAAATTACGCGTTAAATTATACACATATTCCACTCCTAGACCGAAAAATCGGCGAAAAAGTATGGTAGGTAAACTATCCAAAACAGTCGTGAAAAAGAACCATAGACAATAGATAGATCAAGGGTGAGGGAGGGAGAGGGCGGAGGAAACGGAGGAAGGCAGACGATAGGGGGAGAGAGGGGATCGGGAAGTGATTTATGATCGTTTGAATCTTATTTTATTTCCTTATTAATATAAAATGTGCATATTCGTACAATTTTTATGTTTTAATAGATAACTGTAATTTTCAACGCAAATAAAGGGTGATTTTCTGAATTTATTTGTATTTCTGAGAAGAGAAGACGCTTGCAAATATCAGCCAATATGAGTAAAAGAGATAGGGCTTTTCGGATAATGGTAGGACTGAGTAAGACAGAAACACATACTTTTCTCACTCTACGTTTTATTTTTGACATTGACAAAATTGACAAAAAAGTTTTTTCTTCTCGTCCAGTATGACCATTTGTGTCAGATTTCTGCCATTTTGGCAGATTTGGCTATCAAATTTCACTGTGACAGATGTTGACGAAAGAGGAGTTTTCTGACGGCTAGTCAAACGTAGTTCAACATATCGGCGATAGATGGCGTTGACCAGAGAGGGGTCCGAAGACGACAATTTTAGGATAAAAAGTAAACAAAAATGCATGTCACTAACCCAGACGCATCCGTTGACTAAATTTATGTTCATCAAATTAAAGATTGAAAAATTTGTCTCGGGCGGGACTTGAACCCACGCTCTTCCGAACCGGGGAAACGTGCTAACCAATTACACCACCGAGCCCACAACCCAGAGAACGAAATTTTCAATCTGTTACGTCTTAAGGGGACGTGCTGTTTATGTTCATATTTTGCTGCTTACCTAAAAAAACAAATTCTTACAATTTTATTTGTATTGTTATAATCTGCAAGGTCGTTTGCCCCTGTCTCGTCAACGCCATTCGAGGCATTAGGAACTACTTTTTTTAATGGCTTTCTGAAAATCCCTCATTAGAAAAGTGGCAGGATTTGGTAAAGGGAACCGGCTCCGAATAAACATTATTGTCAGTATTGTAACTGAACAGCACTGCAGTACAGCTCATACTAGCTCTGTAATGCCACCTGGTACGCACCACTCAAATCAAACCAACGTCAAACAAACACGGCTGCACTGCAGATCGACCGGTAGGAGCGGCAACTTCTTCGTTGAACGAATGTTCTATTAAGTAGCTCATTCACAGTAGTCCTACATGCAGGACTGCGAGCCCACACACTGTCCTACAAGTCTTACACTTGACTACTCATACGTTTTGCTCAAGGTCGAAGGACACCTTGTAGGACTGCAACACCATTCACGATCCGATATTGGTGTAGAACTGCAAGACGGACTACTGTGAATGGGCTCCTTTAGAGAATTGATTGGAGAGAATAATCTTTATTTAGATCCTTATAAACTTTCATCATCATCATCGTCAGCCCGGTAAACCTCACTGCTGGGTATAGGCCTCTTCATTTTCACGCCAACCAGAACGGTCCCCCGTCAGTTTCATCCACTGTTTGCCGGCTAACTAAATAAACTTTAGTTCCAATAAAATTATAAAATGTTTTTTTGCCAATATCACGTAGGTAGCATTGAGCCATGTTTGTTTTGTTTATTTATTTTAATTAGCCCTTGACCTAGCGACGAGTCAATACGTGTATGATACAGTAGGTATGTGCGTGCAAATAGGATTGAAGTTTATGACTTTTTGAACAAAACATGTGAGACTCAGAACAAGAAAATCCTAGTTCTGAAATATAAGAACCAGAACTTGGTATGGTGAGTGAAAACCTATAAGTTCTATAATAAACAACCAAAGTAGTATTTTAAGGTAAAAACGTTATTTTTCTTGCCATTTAGTGCAGTTTTTTTAAATAAAATTATTTTACTTAAAATTATAATTAAATTCCTTTGAAGTATACAAAGGAACATTTTGTAGGTTCTTTATCATCAACAGTTACGTGTCTTACGATAAAACAAGGTATGATACATAACTTATATATTATATTACAAATGATTAGAGATGAACAAAACAATTCCTAAAGAAATATTAGCCAAACCTATTTTAAAGTAATTAAAATAAATAAAATTAACATACATTTTCGCTCTTTATACAGCAAGGTATTGATAACTTGAAATTCCTATATATGAATATTTTATGAAATAAATTTAAAATTTGAAAAAAAAAAAACAAATGCGGATGCGGACTTATACAGACTACGGGTGTCTGTGTTGCAGCCGGGTTTGTATTTACGCGACCAGGCAACTCCTGTTCGAAGGCAGTCTCTACAAGAACGCGATATAGTATTTGTTTTTATTTTATTTCTAATTTATGTTCGCAAAGGAAATGTTTAAAAATTGATATGACACGCACGTGTGACGAAAAAAAAGGTAGGATATGAAGTAAAATGTTGTGTGGACGTACAAAAACGTTTTAAGTAACTTAAGTTATAAGGTAAACCCTGCAAAAAATCTTTAAAATAAGTGTTTGGGCACACTAAAATATACATATTTTTGACATTTTTCTTTAGGGTGTTTGGCAGATTTTTAGCTTGTGTGTGGCAGATTCTCTATTTTCCACATGGTCACACTGTTTGTGTCAGATTCACTTGACAGCTGATTCGATTGTCAAATTAAATCAGTGTTGCCAGAAGGTTACTTTTGTAACCTTTTAGGTGATTTTTAGCCCTGTCAGGTTACTTTTAGGTTACACGATTCAAAAGGTTACTTTTAGGTGACTTTTCGGAATTTGTATAATCAATCATATTTTTCCATGAAACGGAATACTTTTTCATATTTTTTGCACTGTTTTATAACGCAAAACGTTCGTAACGTAGTGAGTGCGACTCCTAAAAACACGTTTTTCTCCGTTTTTTTCTCTCGCACTAATGTATAGGTACCAAATCACGAATGATCGCTCGATCAATCAATCGGATGAAAATGCAACTTGAAATGGAAAACGCTACCGAATGTTTTACATTTCTGAAAGTCAATGGAACCAACGTCTGTCGATCAACTTTTAACACCTTATTACTGTAAAAAAATATGAAAGGTTACTTTTCACACCAAAAGGTTACTTTTTAATCGAATTCCGGTTACTTTTGACAAGATCCGGCTGGCAACACTGAATTAAATTAGATAATTCGAAGTATTTTTCAATTTATTCGGGTTTTGCATAGGTTGATTGTGTAATAAATAAATATAATGATCGGGAGATCAGCACTAAGGACTCTAAGGAGCAACGAGCTTCGAGCATTCACCAGGTATTACAGTGAAGGCGCTCAAAGTTCAACTGGATCCTCGCAACCACCTTCTCCCAAAGTCGCGGAAGTCCCTGGCCTGAGCAGCGCTGTGGTGTTGCCTGCTACTGGTCCAGTCGGCCCAGACGTCGACCCACAGAAGACTGGCGCCTACAAAGTCCCAGAATATTTCT
Organism: Agonopterix heracliana; assembly: GCA_963693445.1. Lineage (NCBI taxonomy): Eukaryota > Metazoa > Arthropoda > Insecta > Lepidoptera > Depressariidae > Agonopterix > Agonopterix heracliana. Next base: position 13,381,997 of record OY856324.1, read on the forward strand.
GCTACAACAATATGAGTTATTTCGAAGCTGAAATCGAAATGTCGAAGTTTAGGCTGCCTCAACCTTCGGCACTAAAGAAGTAAATTCAACGAATGATTTGTATACTTAGTTCAATGTTTTAGTGTATCTGTTATTAAATTATATTGTAATTTTACTGGTTATTTTCATTTTTACAGGTCTTGTTTAGAATACTTCCTACCTCTAAATTTGATTCTAAAACAAGATATCATTGGCATTCTTTTTAAACTAAGAGTCTACCCATCAAACTGAACAACTTTTACCATGGGTATGGGAGCAAACTGATTGTAGCAAACAAAATCTGCTATTGCATACAGTTGAATCAAGTAGACATTACAGTTTAGGGTTGAACTTCACATAGCCGCACGCGATCGCCCTTTTTCGTCGCTCCATCCTTTTCTGTCACTCAGGAACGTCATTGGCGAGAGCATGTAAGACAGACGGAACGTGATCGCGTGCGATCGCACGCGGCAGGCGATCGCGTTCCGTCTGTCTTATATGCTCTAGCCAACGATATCAATGTACTAAAGTACTAGATACGGTGATCAGTAGGAACTGCATGTTACTCTTAAATGGGGTGTACGCACCTGATTGATGTTAGTCTCCTTTGCACGGGAGTCATATGCAGTTTCCCTTTGCACTAATGAGAATGGCAGACCATCTGTTTGACAATCTGTCATTTTTTACAATAATTTATAACAATTTATTTAAATATTTTTAATAAATAAAAACCACCTGTAATCTTTTGTAAGGTAAACTACTATTCTAATATAAGGTCAGTATGTAAAATTATAAGGAAATGTAATTATTAATTTAAATTTGCGAAAATAGGAAAGTCTATTAATTTCCTTAAGATTGGGTAAGTCCATTACATTTTGTCTCATTTCGGCACCCAAAAATTGATATATAAGAAAAAGAGACAAGGTATAATGATCATAGATGAATCAAGAGACTTAAATCAGAGGGCACAAAATAGGCACAATTTATTGAACTTATCGCGGTTGCCGGACGAACATTGAAAATCACGCTAAGATCGTTGATACTTGAGATTATATTTTTATGTACTTACCACTTGTTTGTGGGATAGAAATTCGGTATGTCAAGTTTTTTTTTGGAGGGCTGAATCGAAAACCATTTCGAGATAATTGTCTCAATAATCATATTTTCTATGTCAGAGATTTTAAAATGAAAGGATTACAGATATTTTTAATAAAATAACGTCGTTTTTCGGTCCGTCCAGTGACGTCACTGGCATACCTGTGAACTCCTTGGTAAACATAAAATTAACTTATAATAACTGACCATTAAGAAAAAAAAATACATTCGTAATGTCAGAATTTGACATTTTGATGTTGCCGTATCTGTTTCCAGCATAGAGTTAGAAAGAGGAGGCAGGTTTTAATTTTTTTAAATATAGCAGTAGGTAGTTTTTCTCCATGGAGTTCGAATTATTTTCTCTCCACCATTTTTGCACTTGGAGATTACAGATCAAAATAATTTAAAAATTAAATTTATATTGATAAACTCGATGCGAATCGCAATAAGAATAAAATAGGTGTCTTAAAATTATGTCTTCTATCCGTAAAAAATATAAAAATGATGACTAAAAAAAACTTGACATACCGAATTATGAGAAAACATATATTTTTTACCTTGAGATGAACAAGATGAAGAAATCAGCTGTTCCATACAAGCAAGCCTACTCGAGCCAAATGTATGGGACAGCCGATTTTTTTTTCGCGATTTCGATGTTGTTGCCATAGAGAAAGTTGTTCAGTTTGACGGTCTGATCATCCGCTTAAAAAAGTGTCAGCATATTAAGAAGGTATACAGGGTGTAAAATTAAATGCGACACTCAGTTAAAGGGGTGCTTCAGTCAGACCATCAAACTGAACAACTACTACTACTACTCTACTAAAGGACCACAATATCGAAACGCGAAAAAAAAATCTGCTTTCCCATACAAAACTGCAAACATAACTTGACTCAAATGTATACACCAGTTTAAGTAGGTATGTGTCGCATTTAATTTTACACCCTATATAAGGCTTTGCTTGGGAAACATTTTTATGTTTGTTTCATAGCAATCTGTTCACAGTTCACACAATCAAAAGTTATGAGTAAGTATTTAATTCTAAAGTTTCAGGTACACACGGCGACACATCAATTTACGCAAAACCAAAATAAGCTGGCCGCTCGTAGGTAGAGTAATGTATAACGTCGCGCGGCCAGCTTAATATTGGTTTTGCGTAGCTTGATGTGTCGCCGTGTGTACGTATTTCAGTAGTCTGCGCGTAGGTAGTCGAAGGCACCACTAGTATTAAAAAAAATTTTGTACAAATTCATACACACATTATTGTTACACAGATAGTAGGTATAATACCTAACATACATATGAACTGTCGCATCTGTCTTGGTCAGTGATGCTCTTTGACCAAATTATAGTAGTTTCTGTTTATATAAACTAGATGGCACTAATGTTCCCGAAGAGTTTTTGAACATGTTGTTTGTATGAACGAGCAAGTCTATCGCTAGAGTCTACGTCTATGGCTCTAGCAAATGACGTTCCTGAGTGACAGAAAGAAAAGGATGGAGGGATGGAAAAAGGTGATCGCGTGCGGCCATGTGTAGTTCAACCCTTAGTATGAAACAGCAGATTTTATTTACTACGATCGGTTTGCTTACATAGTTAAAGTTGTTCAGTTTGATGGGTAGACTCTTCGTTTAAAAGTATAAATTGTACAGGTTCAATCCGTTATAATAACATAGAGGGGACAGTCATATTAGGTTGTAAAAGCCAGTTTTGATATGATACCTTACATGACTTTTGTTCAGAATTAAAGTTATTAAAACTGATAGGTATATTGTAGGTAGATTTCGTTATAAGAGATTTCATCTATAGTAAAAGAAGTTACATAGTTTAATTAATTTTGTTGCTTATATTGATGTTTCTTTATCTCTCTGTAAACTGTATGTAACAAGTCTATAAACACAAAAGTAAACATTTATTTGAAAGTTCCATTCTTCAAAACTGAATCCTCTAAGCCCAAAAAAATAATGATATTATTATGAGTGGAGTACAAAATAAGTCCTTACAGGCTTTCTATTATTTCAGCCAGCCACGGCAAAGGTATTCTTTTCATTCTGTCATTTATCATGGTTCTGTAAGCACAGTGCATAGGCACCATAACATTCCAAACCCATCACCCTAACAACATTCAATCAGTGCTGGTGGTCTGTTTACTGACCTTCACTCCATCCCTCCTTTGGTCACCAATGTCATACATTACCTAGTTAATAGAACTCAACACAAAGTACCTACCTACATTAGAGGGAGAGGAACCGATGTAAAGCCTGATCAGAAATATAGAAAACCTGGTTTGGGGGCGCTGCCATCAACTATCACCTTTAACGCAGTGTTCCAAGTACAAAAAATAGTTCCGATGATTTTCCGCAACATGGTGAGGTTTTCTATTTTTCTGGTCGGGCTTAAGTAGTAAAGTAACACTTCCACATGGAGACTCAAGACTCATGTTACTACAATGACTCATGTTAGGTACAAGAGCGTTAACTTGTATTGTAATGTGGAGAATGAGTAAGAGAGAATGACCAAAGAAGATATGAATGGATTGTATAAATAAAAGACAATATGTAGCCACGGACCTGAAAAAAAGACGGATGTAATGTGACATTTAAAAGAGGTGAAGCATGCAAGGTCCTACATTTTCGTCCATCTTTTTTTCAGGTCCGTGTATGTAGCATGAAAGGAAGGAGTGAGTATTGAAATGACAACAACAAACCAAATGAATCGAATATGTCATTAGATTGCATCAGCCCTGATATAATGGCATAAGCAAGGGGAATGATGGAGGTATACAGTAGTGTAGTGTTCCCTAACTTCAGTTACCGCACCTCACCCCACACATCGAGGCTTCGATCAAAATAAAATTAACATCGAGGCATACTGTAGCGAGAGCTTAGCAAGAAGAAGTGCAGAGCAAGTGCGAATAGGAAGGCGCGTGTGCCGACGCCATCTTGTTTCTGTTGCAGTACTATTGAAGTATAGCGAGATTGTTGCTAGAACGAATCGTTCTAGGATTGTTGTATAACATGAAAATGAAACTAGTGCAAGAGACAGGTCTCAGATATTTGTTTGGTTTTTCCCACCTGCATACTAACTACCTGACAGTAAATAAATTGCAGTCTGTTTCCTTTTTTGAATGTTTATTTTAGAATTTCTCACATTTTTTGTACTACTCACTACCTACTCTTAATATTAGTCTAGTGTAAGTCCCGTATATTAAACTGTAGTCTTTGTGTAAGTCTTATATTACATACAGTCAACTAGAAATAAAACATGAATAATTTTATCCAGACATTTTATTGCAATCATCTGATTCCCATACATACTATAAACCTACAACTAAATAACGTAAAATGCAATAAGTAAATGTGAAATACAGTAGAATTTATGACTTTTTACATTAAAAGTAATGCTCAGACAAACGCTAAGCAGCAATTGAAGCAGCGCCGCTTAATATAACAGCGAGTTCATCCTCCTCGGTGAGAGCGGGCGCTGGCTCCAAAAGCTCAGCACGATCGCACTCTACCGCAGCCGAATACTACTTCTTCTTCGTCAGCTTCTCCGAAAGGTCGTCAAAGGTCGGGTCCTGCAGATTGATCATCAAGCTGTTGCCAGCAAGGAAGACTCTGTTTTGAGACTGAGCGAGCATTCTAGAGATACTTTGTGCGGCACGGATCTTGCGAAGTTTAAGGTAACCGGGGTTCATGCCCATGGCTTTACCCAACATCTCGGCGGCTTCAGCCTCTCCCTCGGCCTGGACGATCTTCTGTTGACGCTCTTGTTTAGCCCGTTCTACCACGAAAGCGGCACGTTGAGCTTCTTGTTGAGCCACCTGCTTGGCTTCAACGGCGGCGGTGTATTCCTTCCCGAAACTCAGTTCAGTTAGAGATACATCGTCGAGGATGATGTTGAAATCGGCGGCACGCTCGACCAACTCCCTCCTGATGAGCAACGAAACTTGTTGACGCTGCGTGATTAGCTGGGATGCGTTGAATTTAGCGACTACAGATTTCAGCACCTCATTGCAAATCGATGGAAGTACTTTCTCGTCGTAATCCTGGCCGAGTTGTCTGTACATGGCTGGTAGGCTGTTGGCATTAGGGCGGGAGAGCACTCGGAGGGAAATGTTCACCATTTGTAAGTCTTTGGAGCCGGTGGGAGAAGAAATCTTGCGAGGACGCGACCTGATGTCGTAGATGATGGGGTATTGGAACCAAGGTAAGCGGAAGTGCAAGCCCTCGGCCATAACATGCTGTTGCACACCTCCTATTCTGTTGAACATGATGGCTCGGTGACCAGCTTCCACGGTAAACAGAGATTGAGATATTCCATAACCTGCAGCACCGACTAGGGCAACCAGTTTCAAGCCGATGCCGAGACCAGGCGGCCCGCCCTTGGCGAATTTTCCTGCCATATCGTTCAGCGTACTTTGGGCCATTATTTGAGATGTTTTATTCGATGTGATGAAGTAATTTTAGGTCAAACTTTCAATAAAAAATTATAACCTCTCCGGCAGGTGAGATAAAATTGTGCAACAACCACAGACAAAGGAAAGAAATTTTTTGTTGCTTCGCTTGTCTATGAATTTGATAGCTTTAGCATGGCTAGCATGGCAGTATAGCGCTATCTATCACACCTTCGCTTTCTTTCTAGTTGCTCGCGAACGAACGAGATAAAAGGCGTGATATATCTGTATCACGCAATACGCTACGCCTGCTACGCCTGCTGCGCCCGCAGTATGGCGCCTCGATAAACGTTTTATCGCGCCTGCTAAATCGTTCGTTCACACGCTAAAAGAAAGAGAGCTAGGGCGCGATAGCGCTTTATCGCTCCATCATGACGTGGGCGCTGATTCTAGTATTTTTCTGTCCTCATTTGGTACAGATGATGATGATACAAAATGGAAGTGACTAGGACACTAAGCCATACATCTTCGGAAATAATAATTTTGTTTATGGCTTACCAAAGACTAAACGTTTTTGACAACTACTTTTTTTCATTAAGTTTATTTTGACAGCTTGTACAGCTTTTTATTTTGTGACAGGAGGTTTGCGCGGGAAACATGACGGAACGGACGGGCTTTGTTTCTTAATTTTCTAAATTAGTTTTTCGTGTCTATTATTGTGTTAATGTGGTGGAGTTAGTGTAATAATGTGCTATTAATGGAGAACAATATAGTAAAAGTGAGAAATAAAGAAAGGCGCTCCCGTTTGATTCAGATTGTATCCCCGTGTAAAACTCTATTGAACATTGGAATGCGTCCATCCTCGCATTTCAATGTGTTAGGGTTAGGTTAATAGGTTAAGTTAAGTTAGGGGAGTTTTGCATGGGAACCGTGAAGAAAAGGACGGGCTTTGTTTCTTAATTTTCTAAATTACTTTTTCGTGGCTGTTATTGTGTTAAGGAGCACATTCACAGTAGTCCGTCTTGCAGTCCTACACCAATATTGGATCGTGAATGGTGTTGTAGTCCTACAAGGCGTCCGACGACCTTGAGCATTATGTATGGGTAGTCCTACTTGCAGGATAGTGAATGGTGTTGTAGTCCTACATGTAGGACTACTGTGAATGGGCTACTAAAATGTGGTGGAATTCGTTTAATAATGTGTCATTAATGGAGAACGATATAGTAATAGTGAGAAATAAAGAAGGCGCTCCCGTTTGATTCGGATTGATCCTCGCGTAAAACTCCCTTGAACATTGGAATGCGTGTTCCACCCGCGCATTTCAAGAGTTAGGTATAGGTTAGGTTAGGTTTAATACAAAGAAAAAAGACACTAATGACCAGGCAGTAAGGGCTAGTTCCCATAGCCTATCCGAAAGGATAAACTTAAAAAAAAAAATTTTTTTTGACATTTTGATTTGTCATCGGATGGGAGGGCAAACAAAATGTCTATTTCTATTTTCGTCTGAAAAACATTTATAAAGAATATAAATAACACACATAAATAAAATTACGAATGCGCCCTGCCTGTATTCTCTCGGATCTCGATATTAATTCCTTTAACTAGTGACACCTCTACAGACTAATCGTTGCGTTTTGTATAAACACAACACTCATCAACATGGATTCGTGTCTAGGTGTAGAACAAGATTTAGACAAAGCTTTATCGAAATTTAACTCTCTAAATGATAATACAACCAAGGTTCTTCAAGACTTAATAGACCAGGTCGAAGATTTGAGGAAAGAAATTGCTAAACGTAAGTAACTTTTCTTTGTCCATTGTTTTCTATTTATGGGTTTATTGCTCCTTATTTTCCGTCTCGACGATTTTGTATGTTGATTTGTATCGTAGCATATGCTCACGACTATATTCCTCAATCGACCAGACATATTCTGGTCATGGGCGTAGCAATGAAATTTTCCCAGGGGTCCCAGGCCCAGGCGAACCTAGAGCGAACGAAGTGAGCTCCAGATTTTGACGACCTAAAATCTGGAAAATATAAAAACATAGGATTCAAAACCTAGTACGAGCGAAGCGAGCTCGAGATTTTACTGAATTGCATCTAGGTCTTTGTGATACAATAGTAACCAGGAGCGAGAGATGCAAGCTCGACATTTCACCGAATTCTGGAGCGAGCAAAGTGAGCTAGAGGTTTCACTGCAATGTGTCTAGCCTAGAGATTTTACTGCATAGAGAGGTCAGTGTAAAAAGATTTAAATCCTTGAGCAGGCGGAGAAAGCTCGAGTTATTACGACCTAAAAGCTGGAACGAGCAAAACAAGCTCAAGATTTAACTACACTATGAAAAGATATACGATCCAAAACCTAGAGCAAGCAAAGCGAGCTCGACATTTCACCCAATTCTGGAGCGAACGAAGTGAGCTTGAGATTTCACTGCAATGTGTCTAGCCAGGAGAGAGCGAAGCAAGCTCGAGTATTTACAGCAAATTAAATAATATCAGTGCTGTAGGTTCTAAATACAGGAGCGAGCGAAGCTTTGCTTCAAGATTTGGCGAAAGTACATTCTGACCACATTGACTTTACAAGAAAGTGGACATGAGAAACGAAACAATAAAATAATATTGTGTTTATTTATTATTACCTATTGTGTGTTTTGTAGTGATTCATTTGATATCTGGGGTGGGGGCCCACCCGACGCCCCCCTTGCTACGCCTATGATTCTGGTAAAACTTTGATATGTGGACCGTTGAATTAAGGGTGGGGGAGGGGTGGTCGGGTATAAGCATTAATGAACATTTTTAGCGAAATAAAATACCTAAAATAATGAGAAAAACAAATTTTCAACTACAAAAGGCAAACTGTGATTGCCATTGCATTTACAGTATTGCATTAGAAATGCATCTTGTGTAACTACATCCTAATTGATAAATCAAGTGTTATGCTCTGTCTGTGATTGCATGTTGGTATGCAATGTTCATTGAATTGATGTGATTGCATGTTAGTACACGCTATTTCCAATTTTATTGTTTTTTAATTACGATTAATAAATGTATGTTAATTCTAGTGATCCGCATTGGGTATGCCTGGTGAACTAATGCCTATACACCCATCTTGAGGGTTAGTCTGGGCCCTGTAGTGGGACATTTAATATTCTGATGATTAATTATTATTATCAAGTTGTGGGGTACTCTACCACTGCAGAGTACAGACATTCTCTCCTAGGACAAGTGTGCCTGTTATAGTACTGTAGCCGCGCATGTTGTAAGGCACGAAATGACTCTTAGGTTTTTATATTAGTCATTTAGTACCTTACAACAATTTCTAAATGGCAATCTTTAATCTTTTTGGTAATTACAAAGTCCCCCACCTACAGTACTATTATATTCCACTATTAAGGCTCAGTGTGATGATGTTATGGAGGCTATTAGAGAAAATAAAATGAACTATTCATACATAACATTTCTTTCAGAGCCCTCAAATACTCCGCTGTCACAGACAGAAGCGATGGTGGTCGGGGACCTAGCATCTTCAGTCAAGCAGAGTGTGTTTCAAATGTCAACAGGTACCTGGCTTTCTTAAACTAAGAGTCTACCCATCAAACTGAACAACTTTTACTATGGGAGCAATCAAATCGGAGCAACTATAAAATCTGATGTCCCATACTAATCTGCACCCGCCGCCGCAGTTTGATGGGTTGACTCTTAGGGGTATCCCCCTGACAGAACCATCCATCCATCCATCCATCCATCAGACAGAACGACACTTAAGTGGAGATCTCTTCTTGAGTATAGATAGAAAAAGATGCAAATACATACAACATATACAAGGTGTTACAAAACTACAAATAAACCATTAAGGGGGTGGTGTAGAACATCAAACTGAACAACTTTCACTATAGAACCAATATCGAAATCGCGAAAAAAAAAAATTATTTCTATACTCTACAAATCGACTAGAGCTAAAATATGTATGGGATATAAAATAATTTTTTTCGCGATTTCGATGTTGGTCCCATAGAGAAAGTTGTTCAGTTTGACGGTCTAAACAAACCCCTTAAGAGTTTTAAAAATTTATTGTTACTTATGAAACACCCTGTATACATGCATCCTTGTCTATCTTTACCTAAGAAGAGATCTCCACTTGAGTGTCGTTCTGTACTACCCCCCTTAGTTTAAAAGGATGCTAATGATATCAATTTCACCCTGTATGTGTGTGCCATTGTTGTATGGTTCCCATAATTTAGTATTTATTTTTATTTACTATCTGCATGACCTTGAAGGGCCGTTGGATAACTTCACTCGGTTGTAAAGGAACATAGACTCTATGTAAAAGAAAAAAATTATTTGAATGACTCTAGTGAAGCTTGTGTGATTGAGTGACTTCACATTTGCGAGCGAGGTTATGCACATTGTAATTTTAAATTTAATTTAGTTTTTTTTTGTTTTTTTTTTTTTCAATCTTTAATTTGATTGTAATTTTAAACTGATAGTAAGTCAAAATATGTTTTTTTAAGTTTTAGTTGTACTACATGACTAGTTTGTTTGACATGTATATATTCCGCAGAGCACCGCGAGCTTCACGCCACGGTGTCTAGAGTGGGCAAGTCGATTGATCGTCATTTCATAGCCGACTACGCGTCGGTGGCACCGAAGGCGGAATCCTTCTGTTCTGACACAAACAGGCCGATTATGGAGCAAGCTATCGCACAGCACTTGTTCAGACAGGTATGTTTCGACAATCATTCTTCAAATGAGTCTCGCGTGGCTAGAGGATTCACCGACGGAGGTATTCGTGCGCGGTTTAGCTGGCACGTGGCCAGTCTTTATGGGACCAACATCGAAGTTGCGAAAATCTGCTGTCCCATACATCATCATCATCATCTTATTTAAGAGCTACGCTCTTGTCGGTGGAGTATTCGCCAATCTTGTTTCTTTTCCGCTAGTGTCTTGAGTTCTTGATACGACACGACATCAACCTTTTCCTTCACTTGGGCTAGATAACTCTGTCTGGGTCTTCCTCTGCCTCTTTTCCCCTCTATCTGCCCTTCTAGTATGGTTTTAAAGAAATGTCCCATACAAAACTTCAAAAATGTATGCAACAGCAGATTTTTTTTGCTCCAATTGGTTTGCTCCCATAGTTAAAGTTGTTCAGTTTGATGGGTAGGCTCTTTAGTTTAAAGGGATGCTGATGATATCAATTTGACCCTGTAGACAGGTGATTTCTTCGTCGCACGTTCTCTATTTCGGTCCCATCGAGAAAGATGCTTAGTTTGGTCATGCCCTGAAACAAGTGTCAGCATATAAAGAAAGACCACAGAAATAAATCAAGATAGAACGGTTATGTGAGTAATTACAATATATTGCTTAATTTGCCATACGTTTACTCATTAGTCATTACGCACTGAGTCGCGCTACGATAAATATAGGTGACAAATAAGAGAAAATGCCTTATTGCTTGGTTTCTAACTGCAGCAACAAAAGGTCTGAGGTGACTCTGAAGATTTGAGTACTTTTAATTAAAAACTTTATTTGATGACAATTGAAACGAAAATTCAAAAATGCACGGGTGATCCGAAACAGGCACGCGCGGGACACAAGTAAAAAAATTGATTATGGCCGTTCTATCTTGATTTATTTCTGTGAGAAAGACCCTATATACTATTATCTATTCTGTGATATTGTGTTAGATTTTGTCTGCATCCTAAGATAGTCCTTTCTAATGGAATCTATGTAGTAAATTATTTGTTGTTTTTATTACAGGGTCTAGAAGATGTAGGCGACACATTTGTAGCGGAAGCGAAAGTGCCGCCCGTGGAGCGAACGTGCACGTTCGCGTTGCTGCAACGTTGCGCAGCGGCGCTGTGCGAGGGTGACCCCTCCGCGGCGCTGCAGTGGGTGGAGAGGCGCGCCGCCGACTTGCAACACTCCTCCTTACCTTTCACGTTGCATCGCATGCAGGCTCTCAAGGTATGCTTAAAGAGACGGTAGAAATTGTTAAAGGTTTTAGTATTCCAGGGCCTGTTTCACCACTTTTGGATAAGTTCTTGTGAAGTGGTGAAACAAGCTCTTAGTAATGTTTCTCAGAAGTTTTATTTTTGCATCTCACACTACATAGATCCATGTTATTATAGTATACATAGTTTTTTTAGACATTTTCATAAACGAATAGAGATGCCATATACACTAAATAAGTCGAGTCGAGCGAAGTCGCACGCACACAGATGCGACCGATCGACGGCGAACGCCAGTTCTATCTGTTAATTTTTAATTCAAATTTTATAATATGAAAAATATAAATAAATGAAAAATAAGATAAGATAAATATTCTTTATTTGCAAACCAAAATACACAAAAAACAACAACAATATACATGAACAAGAAGGGTACAAAAGGCGGTGACGTACAAATAAAGAAACAAATGCAAATAAAGAAACACAAAGTATAAGGCGATCTAAAATTATGGGTGTCTACATGATATTCAAATTCTGATGGGTGATTAATACTAGGAATGTAGGCAAATAAAACTACGATAACAGATTGGACCGACCGCTCTACATAACTCTCAATCTCTTTTCACGCAATAAAGATAGCATGTGATATCCGCAGCTAGCGCAGGAGCGTGGGGTGGTAGCGGCGATAGAGTACGCGCGACAGCAGTTCCCGGCACACGCGTCGCGCCACGAGCGACAACTACAGGCCGCCGTGTGCGCGCTAGCCTGGCTCACACCCTCCGCGCCTGCCGCGCCGCCCCAGTACCAACATCTACTAGACCCCAAGGCACTGGGTAAGCACACACATACACATGCTACACACGAGCGACAACTACAGGCCGCCGTGTGCTTAACTTGGCGCACCTCTTTATCGTATTTTCTCGTTATCGTCTCATTCATTCAAAGTCCCTTAAGAGAGCGCTACCGTTTACGTGTGTTTTTTTTGAAAGATTTACTCGCATGAAGTGTTTACAAACAACTATTTGGCTCCAGGTGCGGAAGCAGCGGAACTGTTCATACGGGAAGCTTGCGCACTGCTCCGCCTGGCGCCGCTGTCGCCGCTAGCTGGCGCGGTGCTCGCCGGCGGACGCGTGCTGCCGGCGCTGCACGACATCAGGGCCAAGATGACGCATCCGCACGTCATTGCCGCCTGGTCCGACGACGAACTGCCTCTAGAGGTTAGTTGCTTTGTCGGTATATTAAGATACTTCTGAAACTTGTAATATAAAAAACGAATACCTTTGTCACAGTCTGCTTAAAATATGACTGACTCACTAATGTTCGAATTTCTACCTGCTTCATAAAAATCTGTGGCATAAACAGACAGTCAACTAATAAGGCTAGGTAGGCCACTCCAGAACCTTTGCGAAATAAGTAAAGTCAATGTCAAAGTATCTTTTATTTGAATTCGTTTTATTTAGCAAGAGTCTAGCTCAAGTTTTTTTTATTTTCACATAAATTATTATTATAACTTATGTATCTACAGGTTGATCTCGGAGAGGACGGCGGCGGCTACCACTCTGTATTCGCGTGCCCCATCCTCCGGCAGCAGGCTTCAGAACAGAACCCACCGATGCGGCTACTGTGCGGCCACGTTATATCGCGCGACGCGCTCAATAAACTCGCCATGGGCGTCAAGTTAGTACACACACCATATTGAACCACTCGTAGCTCTATCACAATGTTCGCATGGTCAAAGATTACTAAAGAAGTACTACCAGTAACAGTTACTTCACTCCCATAAAAAATGAGCCCCAAACTCGAGCTAACTTCGCTCGGTTCAGGTTTTAGATCATATTGATATTTGATAGTTTTAGATCGTGTAAATCTCGAGCTCGCTGTAGGTTTTAGATTTTATTGCAGCGCCCTAACCTGGCTTTTTAAGACGTACAAATAGTATTATTCAAATGCCTATTACATGGATAATAAACTAAAATTTATAAAATTTTTGTTTGTTCAGTACCTACTGATTTTCTGGAAGATAGGTAAAACAAAAAAGAAAGGTAAAATCTTTAACGTTAAGCCTCTTTCCCCTTATTATTTCTTCTTATTAACATCCATACATCTTCATTCAAGCCCGCCGGTTTAGAGTACACACGGCGACACATCAAGTTACGCAAAACAAACATAAGCTGGCCGCGCGACGTATATTAGCTTATTTTGGTTTTGCGTAGCTTGATGGGTCGCCGTGTGTACTTCGCACCTCTCCTCTCTGTAGAATGTTATCGATTTAACTTTAGTATAATAATTACCTATTCTTTGTTTCAGACTGAAATGCCCTTACTGCCCAATGGAACAACAACCTTCAGAAGCACGCCAAATCTACTTCTCTTAAGTCGAAAGCTAACGGATTTAAAAAAAAAATACGATAACAAATAAATAATTACTATTTTCAATAAACATACTCATGTCTGTTAAAACTTAGAAGCGTTATTAATTAATTGTGTTTAATTAACCTAATTATTAATCACATTTTATTAGTAATGCATTAGTTTGGTAGCATTTTGTATCAACTTTGTCTTATAAAGATATTTGATACAAGATTATTAAAGTGATTAGTAAGTTGCAGAGATTTTTAGGAAACTGTATTTAGCTGGGCTCAGAATTATTCTTATATTTAACTATATAACTTTATGAATGAAACGAAAAATAAAATAACTGCCAATTTACACCCTCGTAAGTCCTATGTTCATTTTCGAAATCCGACTTTATGTACTGTAATTAGTACAATTATTAATAGTGTATTTTACTATAGAAAGTCAACGATGTATTTAGACCGTAGCGTAGAACAGAAAATCAGTCCTAATGTACTTTCAGTCGGAATGAACTGAGCTTTTGTACTTTAAAAAGTACGCTGGGTCTTACGAGGATAATCCTGCACCCAGCTTGAAACTATAATTAACAGTAATTTAGACATTTGATTGGCCTTTCTTGCTACTGGGTCTTAAAAGCTATGTGATGGAATATCATCGTTTGTAAAGGTTTATAAAAATAGATTCAGAATTATTGTGTCCGGTTACGGGGGACTTTTACATGCTGCCGTTGTAGAGGATGTACGATGACCAGTGATCGGAATGTCGGGGCATTTTTTGAGCATACAAGTATGGATACGCCTGAATTTCCCGGAAATATCCGGATTTAATAAATTTGGATAAAATTTCACGGGATTTACTGGGATTACCTATTTAGATGTCAAGAGACGTTTTTTTTTAATCAAGAGTATTAGCAGCGCCTACTAGAGGCCGCGCCTTTGAAACACGCCGCCTGGTACTTTTGACATGTACCGCGCTTAGGTAAATATGTTGACCGTTATTAAACAATGATATTAAGTAACTAGATTAGTAGTTAGGGCACCAAAGCGTTGCCACTTCGAAGATGTCTGCAGGCTTCTTTGACTTCAGTTCAGGCGTTTATCTATAGTGAGCGGACATATCCGTGACGTATAAATTAAGCTACCAAAATGGGGAAATGCGCCGTAAAAATTTGTAAATCACAGTCGGAAAAGAATAATAAAGGAAGTGGTGTTACTTTTCACAAGTAAGTTTACTATATTTTGTCAAAATAAAATTAAAAAACTAAATAAATTTTTCACGCATTGTTTTTGCCATCAGTGTTGCAAGTAAATACGATTTTGATTTACAAACTTTTACGGCGCATTTCCCCATTTTGGTAGCTTAATTTATACGTCACGGATATGTCCGCTCACTATAGATAAACGCCTGAACTGAAGTCAAAGAAGCCTGCAGACATCTTCGAAGTGGTAACGCTTTGGTGCCCTAACTACTAATCTAGTTACTTAATATCATTGTTTAATAACGGTCAACATATTTACCTAAGTGCGGTACATGTCAAAAGTACCAGGCGGCGTGTTTCAAAGTCGCGGCCTCTAGTATGCGCTGCTAATACTCTTGATTTAAAAAAACGTCTCTTGACATCTAAATAGTTAATCCCAATAAATCCCGTGAAATTTTTATCCATATTTATTAAATCCGGATACTTCCGGGAAATTCAGGCGTATCCAAACATGTATGCTCAAAAAATGCCCCGACATTCCGATCACTGACGATGACTGATAGTGACTAAAAGAGAAGTAGCGAGGATTGAATGAAACGGCAATGCGGAAAAGAATGAATAAGAGAGAAGCATGTTAAGAGAGAAAGACGAGACTATTGCCTGCCTGTTTTTATCTGCCTGGTGTCAATCGTGAACAAAACAAATTTTACTTATTTATTTTCTAATTTGTTTTGGCCATGCACCACAACATTCTATATATGAGACCAACGTCGAAATCACAAAAAAAAAACAGCTGTCCAATACATTTGGGTTGAGTAGGTCTGCAATTTTGTATGGAACTGCTGTTTTTAGGGTAACGTACCCTTCTACTTGGTTACTACTTTACTTTGTAGCAAGGTAATTAAATTAGCGCAATATTTTGAATTCTATATAGTTTTGTTAGACTTCAGCTCGTATTCAAAATTAGTCATAATACCGACGAAAGAAAAGCGGTAGTTGTCTAAAAGTCCCCTGTATGTGAGCGATTATTGTAAATGTAAGACAAGATAATATAATTATGTATGTTTACATATGGACTGGTTGTAGTGCTTTTGTTCTTTTTTATAATAAAATGATTACAGTATTAAATGTGTTTTCTGGTTTAATCTCGATAAGCGGTGTTATATAAAAAGTAGGTACTTGCCAAAATTGTCTTTTGTAGTAAGGATGAGAACTACATAAGTAGTTAGGCCTTTAGACCCAAAATAAATATTAGAAAAACGTCACTTAATGCCAAGCCACACAATACGTTGCGGCCCAGTGGGTCTACCCTTCTTATTTTGATCGAAGGGTCTACCATGAGTTTTCACCGTTCTTTACTACTGTAGTTACGTCACCAATTTTGTATTGAATTTCGTACGCGCGCCTAGTGGTTACGTTGAGAACTAATTTCTGTCATACGATTTGGCGACGTAACTACAGTAGTAAAATACAGAGAAAACTCATGGTAGGCCCTCTGATTATAGTTACTTCGTAACATATACATCACTTCCTTAACTTCTGCCAGACGGTACGCGCGAAAATGTATCTAATGGCGCTTGACTCAGCGTCGTTATTACTTCGTACAGCGCGCGACGTACCTATGCGACGTTACCATCTGGAGCGAGTGGCAGAATTCATACAAGCGCATCGCTTACAATGCGCCAATTAGTGTAGGTTACGGCCTACGGCCGAGTAACGGAGGCCTGGTTGCGGTGCCTCACAGCGTCGGATTTTTGTAGAATCTAAACTATTATAAAACTAACTGAAGTGTGTCTGTACATTGAAGATATTTACAAAAAAAAGATTACGATATGGTTTTTAGGTATCCCTGACTCGAAATCAACCTTTTGTAGAAATTTTGTCTGTCTGTTTGTTTGTTTGTTCGCGCATCACGCAAAAACTACTGAACCGATTTTGATGAAACTTTTTTTGTTTGATAGTTTATGATCTGACTTAAAATCTGGTATATAATTTGTGCGGACGAAGTCGCGGGAAAACACTAGTATTGAATAATTGTGTATAGTACATACCAATTGGCCTATACGAGTGTTACAAACAATTCAGTCTGGGTGTCGCCTCTAGTACCTCATTGAAGTAGAAAACGACGCAGGCGCAGCTGCGAGATCGACTGCGTCATTTTTCAAACATACAAAAAATCGGACGTTGGGGGTTGCACCCTAGTTGCACCACCCTGCACCGCGCCGCACCATGTGGTTTGGCCCTTAGTGTGGCGACATTTGCCGAATTTATGCGACGTAAAATACGCGTGCAACGTACAATAAATAAAAAAATCCGGCAGATGTGTCAGACAGCATCACACTAGTCAATACTATTTTCAACTGGTATTCTGGAAGATTTTTTCACAATCAGCAGTAGTAAAGGTGTCAAAATAAAATACAAACAAATCCTCAGTACATAATTTATTTAATGTTTGGATATGTACAAAGACAAAAAGGATTTTAGGGACAAATAAAAATTTGGCAATAACTCTCAACAATAGCATAAAAAGAGTGTCGTTCTAAGCCAGCAAAAAAATAACAATAACAATTAATAATTTTCACTTAAATATAGTTCGGACCAACATACGGCTAGATTTTTAGGAAACTGTGACGTCATCACTGATATTTTCAAAAACTTAAGTAGCTTTATGGAGTAAGTAAATACCCTATGTGTATGATAATACGATTTATAATTGGTAGACAGATTAATTCTGTATATAATTAGGAGAAAAAGCCGTTTTTTTTAAAGTAGCCAGTCGATATATTTTTTAAATTATCTACAGTAAAGTCAGTAGATAACGTCACAAAAGAATTCGTAGAACGAATCCCTCAAACAAAATTCAGATTTAAAAAAAATCATAAACTTTAGTTTAAAAATTTCGTTTCACAAACGAATAGCTAAAACACCATAATTGAATAATAATAGAGTTTTTAAACCTAAGCAATAAATTAATCGATAAAAATATTATATTTGACAATAAAACGTGAGCCGCAACAATTTTAATATCATATTGATATAACTTTTCTAAAAAGATCACTTTTTATATTCATAAATAACTTTCCACCGAACTTTCTTGATTGTTTTATATTATAAATTGTATTATTTAAGTTATTTATGAATACAAAACGTAAACACAGCACTTAATAAATAAATTGCATGTATCACACAACAATACGTAGCATCTACCAGCAAAGTACTACAATTAGGTACTAATTATTGCTGTAAAATTTCATCTACATTTACTTATACCACCGAAAGAAAGGCTAGTGTGTACAGGTGAGGAAAATAGATCAGAATTTGCGTATTCTGAAAGATTGTGTCCATCCGAAGTTGATACAATTCTAACTCTTTTCAGATTTGGACTTGTGTATCTATCTATAAAGTTATCGTATTCAACATAAACGACAAGCTTTTGCGAAAATTCGTCAATTACTTAACACTGTAAAGTTTAAAGAAAGCATAATTCATTAATATATTTAGCCAGAAAAGGCATACAACTGCACTTTTTGCTCATATAGGGCCGTTGCATTTTTCCGAAATAAAAACCGAATTTTCGGTCGGACACTATAATATTAAACAACAACTATAAATGTGAACAAGTGTAAGAGCTTAATTAAAAGAAAGCATCAGCATTTCATGCTATACAATTTCGTATAATGAATCAAATTTCGAAGGGTCTAGCATAAAAACTGAAACAAAGTTTGACGCTCTGAACCGCCCCTTATAAAATAAAACAGGTAACTCAATTTAAAGAATTATAACTGACTTTTTTCCTCACCTGTTACTATCTAAGAGAAAACAATAAGAATAAGATGGAAGACGCTCCTAAATACAGCAAAATGTATGTATTTCATTTTTAGCATTAAAAATTAATATTACTATAATATCACTTACGACCTAATCTATGTGTAACATAGTATTTTTATTTATCATAAATATACTTATATTACTGGTATTATTTCAAATTTGCTTGCTACACGGTTTTAACATTTGGCACACAGCTAGTAGCGACCTTTCCTTTGCCTGCGTTTAAAAAGTTTTAAAAACAATAAAGAACATAAATAATATTTAGTGGAATTGATTTTGTCGTTTTGTCTAATCCACTAGCTTTAAGCTTTGCCTAAGGCTCTTTAGAAAGCAATGCAACTGAATATTGGTAGTGTAGACCGATGCAAAGCATTATTTTATATTAATATCTACAAATATTTATTGCGTTATCCACGCAAAAGATATGACGACATAATTATATGTTTACCACAAAAATAAATAAATTACACCCCAAATAAATGTTTACTACAAGCGGGTAAAATTAACTCCTCTCATTTTTCTAATAAATAATATTGCTTCATCACAAATCAGTCATTGCATCAGTCTAGTTAGTGTTTTCCGCATTATTTTACGTTTGTTTCCACCATACAATGAACCACGCGAGTCTTGCTGTAAGATAAAAAACTGTTATCACATAATTGGTGTACTCTGCCAAGGCTTGATCTTTACGATAGCAATAGTCCATCTAAAGCAGTTCGGAGACGATTAGATTGCAAATATCTGTGATTTGATATCGGGAGCGGCGCGGCGCCAGCTGAGAATATTTTGAAATAGTAATTCTAAAGACTTCTTACTAACAATAATTCACATTGAGATTTGATTGGATTTCAAATGAGCAACTTTGAAAAATCCTGCATTGAATAGTCGACCTAAATGATGCGCTATGTATTGAATAGTCGCTATGTAAAATGGTTCTTAAAAGGTTTATTTTGCTGTCACTTTCGCACTCATATTTGTGTCATAAAAGAATGTCATCTAGCGTACACACCGTTTTACAACGTTAGTTCAGTAAAATGTAGATTTAAAACAAACATTTTTATTGTTGCGAGATATTGTCCGATTGGTAAATCATAAACGAATCGTCTAGTTTAAATTGTTATTCTTCGTTCAGATACAGATTACTGGTTATATTATCGTCTTATTTGTCTATCCGACCGTCTCCGACCAGCACAGCGCTACCCAAATGCAGTATAAGAGTAGAATAGAAGCATTTAGTAAGTAGGCACTTGAGAGAAAAGAGCAACCCCATGCATCCATGTTACATTTCTAAAATATTTTAATCGGAGTATTATTTTAATCTTATGCCAATAGTTTCAATTGAGACTTATTATTACTACTTCGACACCGATATCTTATATTAAACTTTTAGTTAACATGTCTCGCTTCAGCCAATTTTCTACAATAGTTTAAGAGTTCTGAAAAACAGACTGGAACAGTACAGAAATTGAGTACTATTTACAGTATGACGACCACTTGTCATTTGCGTAACGATTAGTACACCCTTAGGAACACACAAGTTCTATAGTAGCTGTACAAAGGTAAATCACCACTATACAGATACTGTAGATCTTTTGTACTAATTGGGCAGGCCCGCGTATGTTCTTAGCCTTCCACATAAATTTATATATCGGATCGTTTGTACCTAACTGTCGTAATTTTAGTGAGTTTAGTTTTCTGATATTTTGTACGTTTTGACGCGAGTGTTCGAGGTGTGCTTAGAGTTATCGAGCCTATCGAATCTACTAGGCCGGCCAGTAATGCGAGATAACAACTTGGTAAAGGTGACGGTTAAATATAAACTAGAAGACTACCCGCTTTATTTACATTCAACTGTCACTCTTATTACGTTGACATAAAGGAATTATTTCTTGACTTAGTGCGATACCCCGTGATAAGTTGATATGTGTTAATTTCGTATTATTTTATGTAGTTCGACCGAAATTGTACTGTTATTTATTTTGTTACCGAATATTAAACACTTGATGCATATAAATCCACCGACGACTCCCATACAATTTTTCGATATCAATCTAATTTAATATTAATTGAAGGCAGACTCCTACAGGGCAGTAGCTAAGTGAATATTTGAACTGAAAATTAATATCTATTCTTAAATTACGAAAATTTCACTATAATCGTAGGCGACTGCCTTTACTTGCTAATTGCTTAACTGACAAGTGTGTTAACAGAATAAACTTAGCATTATATATCAAGTTTAAGAGTGTCTGTCACATATTAGCAGTATTAAATCTTATTATTTATAATAAATAGATACAATTTTGTTAATTTGTAACCTGTAAGCTATTATGAAATAGATCACTTGGTTGAACACAAAATACGGTTTGCTTACATATTATTATTTCAATATAGATTCATGTATTTAGCGTTAAAAGAATAATTTAATATGCTACGATAGTTCTTATTTAAGAGGATATCTGCATATTTACGTTCAGATCACATAGATAGATAAATATATTACTTTATTAAACCCTATATTGCTCAGTTTAGTATTCAATTTACTTTGTCAACAATAATAATCGTCAAAGATTTATTATTGTTTGTTACTTATTATAATTCAGCTAGAAATCAAAGTTACAACCTTAGAGGAAGCGAAATAAATATACATAAGTAACATAATTTAAACTTAATGAAACTATCATGTACCAAATTTCCGTCGTTATGATATTAAGTTTTAACAAGTATAGCATATTTAGCATTGCTTCTTAAAATAAATTAAAACGAGCGGAAATATGATAACATATTATTACAATAATAAAATAATAATAAGTTTCTTATTAATATTATGAATGATTGACTATTAGAAACTGGGAAATCTAAATGCATTTATGGATTAATGTCTATTTTTTTTCTCTTTTAAATAATATTCCATACTAAGTAGTATCACATCTATCACTATGTATTGACTAATTATTTTAATAGTTCTAGGCATCCCAGATAATATAACGAAACGGCAAAATGTGATGTGGTTTATTACAAATGTGAAAACCGAATGGAAAACAGTCGGATCTTATCTAACTTAGAAGTGACCCATTCCTAACTTATTAATAGCAAGATATAATTGATTAATTTTAAAGACATCTGTGTATACTTCGAAATTGTTATATGGATTGTCTTTATTGGACTAGATAATGGTAAACTTTTTTTGTCTATTGATAATTGCGACAATAGACATAATAATATACTATTTTAATAACAAATTTTGAATTTGACGTTCTAAGAACTTATGTAACAAGTTTCTTTAGGGCTATGCCCTAATCTACATCAGCCCCTTTAGTGTGTTTTCTCTAGTCGCGCGCGACGAACCTTCGCTGTATAGAAAATTACCTCTTACCGCGCATTTCAGAGAGCGAACCTCGCGCTCACCGCGACAAATAGTATGGAAAAAAACAGAGTCGCGAGCAAGTAGAGAAATCATACTAGGAAGGGGCTGGAAATATATCTTTATAACTTAGAAAGACAGTCGTTTCTAAGGGCGTTTTACACATGTCACCGTGAATTGGCAAAGCATTTGCTGCAGATAATACCAAATAATTCAATGCACGGCATGCGAGATCACTTGTAAAGCAAATTATTGATGTGTTCTTTCTGGGCGAATAATGTACGGTAATGGATGATTGTCATGTTTAAAAGCCCTTAGTAACAATTTATTGAGCATTACATAAAAATACATAATAAAGAAGTATTAATACAGAGGCAACCACTCTTATAGTAATTTTGTTTACATTTCGATGCTACATCTTTGTCGCAAATAAATCTTTATATTTTATATAGATTGTTTTAAGAATTTAACAGTATGTATGACGTTTGTCAGGAAGAATCAGATGGTGTTCAATTGCAAAGGGCGGTAGAAACCACTTTCTGCAAAATACCTCTCCCCTTTGTATGGCCGTGCGTTTTGGTTAAGTTACTCTTAAATACGTTTTGATATGCTGAAATAATTACATAAAAGAATGATCCATAATTTTTAGAGAAAAAGTGATCAAACACGCAGAAAAATTACTTCATATTAGAATTGGCAATTCATTGTTAGGTCAAAATTTTAACCACTGTTAATTAAAAGTGGTTGCAAAAATTTCAATTAAAATAGCATTTTCCTGCGTATTTTAACATCTTCTAAAAGCAAAATGTTATGAAGGCTTGACAGTAATTTCTTGTTCAATTTTACTAATAATTACCAAAGATAAACATTTTCAATGGTTTCTTACAGCAGTAAGAAACCTTTAAAAACAGTAAAAGGTCAATCTTGACGTTAAAAAATTAATTTACAAGCAATTTCAACCCCTCTCTTTCCATCAGAGAAATGTCATCCTCTTCCTATAACATAATACACCTTATAGTACTATTAATTAAAGTTCAAGTTTCAGACGTTCAACATCAAGTTTTATCGCAGGATCTTTAGAAAATTAACTCCGTGGAATTCTGTAAAACTACGAAGCTTTTTATTCTGCTAGCTTTACGAAGTTTTTTAGGTCACCACACCATGTAACCTGTGAACTAAGATCAATAGTGGCGAACACCGATCTCTTAAAATAGTAAAAAAAAATGAAAATGAAAATAAATTTATTTAACAATATACACATACAATATGTTTTAGATTTATACTTTACATATTTATGAATATTGTACAGTTTGTTAGTGTGGGTACATTGCTAAGAGGTTAAAAATATTGTACGATTTCCTGTGGTCCCCAGACGAAGCGAGCTTGGATCTAGGGGGCCGGTTTAAATATATTACACTTGTTATTATTGTGACTATTTGTTAACCTCGATTTTCTCAGTAGGTATTATAATTTAAATACAATGATTTAACAAACAAAAAAGAAGAGTAAAATAAAATAAAGATAAAAGCAGCACTATTTGGATTAACAATGTTAGTTGACAGAAATACAATACGAGGACAAAGAAAGTACAAAGAGAGTGTCGATTTTGTAGTGTAGTGTGAGCGAAACGGAGGTGTGGGCTATAGAATACTATGCAAGTAGACAATGAAGTTCATCGAGCCCAGGGGATGACTGAGTTTAGCGAAGATCGGGAACTTTAATAAATAGTACTTTACAATATTGTGTATTTTTCCAAATTTCGAACCTCAAAAGTGACCTTTCGAAACAAACTGGAAATCATAAATAGACGACCAATTTTGACGTTACCTATAAATGAACTATGAGCCACATTACACAAGTGATTTCTGAGCGTACGTAGGCGATATCGCAACTGCACTGCAACGACACGACGTCACATTTGCACCACCGTGACGTCACAACTGAATCGCCGCGATACCGATTGATCTACGAAATATCGCGGCGATATAACGGTATAATCACGGCGATAGATATCGTTCCGTCATTGCAAGTAGAAACAATATAGAAAGAGAGCTAAGGTGCGATAGCGCTCTATCATGCTGCCATACGGCCGCTGATGTGATATTTGCTGAGTTCATAGAGCTTATGAACAGTCACGGAGGTAAGAAAGGAGCGGAGATGTACCAAGGCAATTAAGTGTGTCGTTCATTGACCTCTTGGTCAATGGTATCGCTATTATATTATTGATGTTTAATTATTTTTGCTGAGACGGTACTGAGTCGAGTACTTTGTCAATAAAATACATCTAAAACGATGAAGTGCGCTGTTCCTAGATTCTGTTTAGCGGTCTGCGCTTACCTGCGCACCCGTCTTGTCTCCCGTCCCTGCATTTTAGCGACACTTACATCGACAGAAATATTTTGCGACACCTCCGCTCCTGTCCTCCATGGAACAGATCCATTCATAAGTTAGCCCAACTTGATCATCGAATTATGAATTTTAGAAGTGTCAAAACAAAGCATGTACCTATTAAACGTATAAGTAAGTTAACCTCGCACAGGAGCCGGTGTGTGCACAAACGCCTACCTGTGTGGTGGTTGCTAGCTGGGCGCGGGCTCTGACGGCATGCCGGCCAGGTTGAGGAGAGCCTCGGCTGTGCGCCGCTCCTCGCACCCGCCCGAGTATGAGTGCTCGTCGCGCAGGCACCGAGATATTACCAGGTGAGCTGCTGGCGGCAACTGTGTCACAATATGATTGAGATTTTAAAATACAGACAGTAACAGTATATTAAAACTACTAGTGGTGAAGCTTAGCGGTCGAGACGGTCAATAGAGTGCGGGAGCTCAAACTGTGTAATATGTTTTAACCGAAGTCTTCAAATTATAGGTCTTCCTTCCCAGTCGATTAAATTCCTAGTCGTGTTTTTTACCAAAGTACTAAATTATAACCAATATCATATGTGTTTTCACCAATCGAATAATGTATCTTTTGTATAGATTATGTGGCACATGTGTATGTATTGTAGCCAAGAAATATATTGTTTCAATGTACCTGTTTAGATAGCGGATTCCTTTATAACTTATTTCAGAACAAGGCGAAAACATCCTTTCAAACTTAACTGTCAACTTTCATGACTTCCTACAAGTCCTATGATTATTCTATGATCGGGGAGGGGACTAATAACACATGAATTTATATCAACCTAAAGACAAAATTCCCAGGCAGCACGGCGTCGTATTTTTCCGTCGCTCCATCCTTTTATGTCACTCAGGAACGTCATTTGGGTGAGCATATAAGATAGACGGAACGCGACCGCGCGCGGTAGCACGCCGCGTGCGATCGCGTTCCGTCTATCTTAGCTCTAGCAAATGACGTACCTGAGTGACAGAAAAGGATTGAGCGACGGAATAATGCGGTTCCGTGCTGTCTGGTGTAGTTCAACCCTTAATCTCTATCTCTATTAGGATCAAAACGGCGTGTATACGGGACTAGTGGCGGTTTACAACGGCGCGGCGCGCCCCGCTTGTATTCTGGTGTGGCCTCGCCGAGATATCTATTCTAATGCGTGTTAACTGACCTGGTCGAGCACTTTGGGCCCGTACTTCATGGCGAGTACTGTGGCGGCGGCTAGATACTCGTCGGCGCCGGGTTCCGGCCGCGGCGTGTCGCCGGCGAGCCGGCGCGCTAGGAACGGGAACAACTGGGGGTCCGGCGCGTTCTTAGCAGGGGGAGGCGTGTCCGGGGGCGCGGGGGGGATCGGCTGACGACCGAACGCCTGAAGGTTTAGATATGAGTTTATAAGTTATGTGATACCAGTGGTAGGCAGTACGTTCATTTCAAAGTAAATGCTGGTGCGATAAATTTTTCTCGTTTTCTTAACGGCATGCAAGGCCTAAAGCAAATAAAGGCATCGTGAATGTCTCTGAGGCCGAGATTCAGAGACGATTTGTAAGTCATAGTTCGAACTCCCGTATGTCAAAATCCATCTACCCTACTTAGCTCGAACTAAGACTAAAAAAATCGTCTCTGAATCTCAGCCTTAATGCCAGTGGCTGCCGTTGAAGCTACTGCAAGATTGATATGTATATTGGTTGAATGAATGGGTGGTGAATCCAACTTTGATCGTATCGGTGTTTCTCGTTTCATCTTATTTAATAAAGACGCAAGAGGATCAATCTCTAGACATTTGGCCGTATTAATTAATATAGATTAAATGATCTTACTTACTTGTAATAACGTAGCACGATGTTGTGGATCAACCGTCCATAACGATCCTTTGCCGAGACCTGGAGCAGCCGCGACCTGTAAACCGATGAAATTTAGATTTTGTGCCTTCAACACAGAGAACAAATCACAAAAAAGCTGTTCTAGTATGTTATGAATCCACAAAAAGTAGGGATTTATAAATAAAATCACCCAAGAAATGACTACAGATTAGTTTCTACCACAATAGCGTCTAGCGCTAACTGAGTAGCTTCCATAGGTAGCAGAAGTGTAGCGGCAGGGGGTGAAATATGACGTAACTGCATTTTCGCTCCATACGTAGAGTTACAGACGACAGACATCATATTTCACCCTTTACCGCTCCGCTACCTAAGGAACCTACTCAGTATAGCGCTAGACCTAGAGGAAAAAATCTATGGATTCCATGGTTTATTAGGACGTGTTAAATTAAAAACATAACACCCCAGAATATAAAACGTACACTACAAGTATTCAAGCCAAAAAAAGGTAAAAAAAACCACGATCAACATACATTACCAACCTTATGGAAGCATTTGTTCAACGACAGGTTATGCCTAACGCTGTTCTTCCACCCTTGCGGCGCGTGCTTGAAGTA
Source organism: Agonopterix heracliana (assembly GCA_963693445.1). Classification (NCBI taxonomy): domain Eukaryota; kingdom Metazoa; phylum Arthropoda; class Insecta; order Lepidoptera; family Depressariidae; genus Agonopterix; species Agonopterix heracliana. Next base: position 13,409,013 of record OY856324.1, read on the forward strand.
AGGGAAGTGTTTAACTATCCACGCGTAGATCTCCTTCACGGGCAGCGCGCGCGCCGGCGCGGCCTCGATCGCCATGAAGATTAGGCAGGAGAAGGAGTAGGGGGGCTTCGTGTGTGTGACCACTGATGGGGGGGAGGGGGGAGCTTTGCAGGGAGTGCGGGGAGGGGAGGGGACGCGGGCTAGTGGCGGTGGAGTTTTCGATGGGTCTGACTGTAAATAAAGTGGAGTTGATTGGTTACTTTGTTGTTTATCAATTTTACCATCAAAATGTAGTAATTATAGTACTCTGTGATAATAAGAGTAATAAGTAACTTGAAAAAGATAGTTTATGTGGTTTAAAGGTTAATGATACTTTTCCTAACACCCTGTATACGGGGTCCTTCTTTATATGCTGATATTTTTTTAAGGGGATGCTCAGACTATCAATCTGAACAACTTTCACTATGGCACCAATATCGAAATCGCGAAAAAAAAAACAGCCATCTCATACATTTGGCTCAAGTAGGTTTGCAGTTTTGTATGGAACAGCAGTTTTTTTCGCGATTTCGGTGTTGGTGACATAGACAAAGTTGTTCAGTTTGACAGTCTGATCATTCCCTTAAAAAAGTGTCAGCATATTAAGATGGACCCTATAGTTAATCAGAAGAAAATTTATTTTAGGGACATTAATACAAATTCGTATTTAAGTCAATACAAATGGAGTTGTATGTAAATTAAGTAGGTACTTCTGATAGTAAAAATATTTCACATTCTTAGAGCCGGCCTTCACGGCACCGCGACGCATCGGTTAAACTACATCAAACAATCAAATCTGATAATGTAAACAGTAACGATATGTCGCCTTACAAAGTTTCTGCAGTTATTTGAGTCTACCGATGGAATCGTGCAGAAGGTACCTCCAATACACCAATAATTAGTATGTTTATTTCATTATAATTCGTTATAAGTGAGAGTTGGGTATGGCAGAAGAAGCATGAATCTAGAATAAATGCTGTTGAAATGCGCTCCCTGCGTAGTATGTGTGGTGTGACTTTAAAGGACCGGTTACGGAATAGTGTGATTAGAGAAAGATGTGGTCTGAAAGAAGATGTAGTGACAAGGATTGAAAAAGGAATGTTGAGGTGGTTTGGCCATGTGGAAAGAATGAGCCAAAGTAGGCTGACGTATGAAATCTACAAGGAAAGTGTGAATGGAATGGTTGAAAGGGGTCGCCCTAGGCGCACGTACGCTGACCAAATAGGATGCGTACTGAAGAAGGGCCAAATAAAATGTACTCGGAACCGACGAGCATGTATGAAGAGACTTATGAATGTTGAGGAGGCGAAAGATGTGTGTCAGAATCGTAGCATGTGGCGATCTATTGTCTCTGCCTACCCCAGTAGTGGGACATAGGCGTGAGCATATGTATGTATGTATGTATGTATACCTAGTAATACCTAATGCGGGAGTGCAGACAATCGGTGTACACGAAAGCCTTTACCGAAGCCAAACTTATCAACATTGCCATTGACATGAATGTTCCTTTTACTTTGACATGTCGTCAGCCTTTCGCCTATAAATTGGAACACTATTTGCCCATATCTTCAGGAAACCCAGAGAACATCACCCCTGCCCCGGAGGCCCCGACGAGCGAGCCCCCGGCCAAGGAAGGCCCCCCTACCAGGAGGAACAAGAAGAGGAAGAGGACGTCCTAATCGCCCCTCCCTTCACCGGAAACCTACGACCGGCCTGCAATAGGGCTGGCCATACAAATCCTCAGAGAGGCCATAAGAACCGCAGTGAGCGACTCAGGCGCCTCGGAGTGTATCCGAAGAGCGCTAGAGTTGCTCCTGCCCAAACGCCGCATATCCCGGGAACAAGATGCCTGAGGTAAGGCCGCCTCACCTCGCTGGAGAGCCCGCTCACGCCCACGACTCCTCGTCGAGTCGCAAGGGCTGTGTGCCCCTCCCCCAGCCGAAAACATCACCCCCAGTCAACCTCACTGCTGGCTGAAGGTCGCTCACCGGGCCTCCCCCAAAGGGGTCTCACCTGGTGGGCTTGACCTCGCTAGCAGTCGCATCACCACAGACTTACCTCAGGCATCCAACAGGACGCCGACCCATCGACCCGGCTGTTGCAGCAGTCCGCGATAGAAGCTACAATCAAGAGGAAACCCTCGACATTGATTCCCCGCGACCCCCCTTCGGGGGGCCGCGAGAAGAAGACCCCGTCATACCTTCAGTCGGATTTTAAGCCCTGCGCGGGACGATAAGGAGAAAGGAGCTGATTAAGACTATGCATTTCTTTCTAGATCAGCGTGGCATTAATATGTACTTAAATATTGTGTTAAAATCACAAACGTAGATACCTGCGCAGTAGACTGTTCGATTTATGCGTGACATTGAATTGTAATATAACACTTGTCCAAATAGAGATGTACAAAAGAAATACTGTTTTAATAATATATGGGACACGACATGACATAGTAAACGTAAAAATATTAATGCTGTAGAATCTGTAGCTGTGTGTAGTTTATTTTACTTCCTAGTTAAATTATTAAGAGCCAAGGACCTTTGCGGCATCAATTTTGCAGCGGTTAATTAAGAAACCATTAAATGAAGCATAACTCTAAGTAGGAATAACTCTAGCTAGAAGGCAATTATATTTTTGAAAAATTTAGTAAAGAATTCTCTATATTTATAGACGCAAAATCGGAAGTAACAGCGGAAGAGTTTATAATGCGACACTGGAGGGAACAAACAACACACCTTCCCAATTTCGTCAAACCAGCTGAAACATTACCCCCCGGTGGGAAGGAGGAATGGACTGTGTTGAAAGCTTTAAACCGCCTGCGGGTGGGAGTGGGCAGGACCAAGGACAATCTTATAAAATGGGGAATTATCCCCCAAAACCTTAGATCAAAATAAAATCAATGGATAGGTTACGCGAACATTTCAAACCAGAAAAATGAGGCAAAACAACTGAAAGGTTTACTTCAAATTTGTATGCAAGTGCCCTAGATTTGACAGATAATGGCGCTAGTTTGTACGGACCAAGTGCACCAGTAGTTTGCTTCAACTTACCGCTCTTTAGGCCTATCCATTAATTTCATTTTGATCTAAGCCCAAAACAGCAACCCTTTATGTCAATGCGGACTACAAACCACCCCGCACCTAACAGTCTGTACAGGTGGACCACAGTGTGGAGAGGGGGATCAAATGAGCGCATCAGCCAGTGCGACAGAGGTGGCAAGATACTGGAGATTGACGATTTGAATAAGACGTGACAATTCCACACGAGAAGAAGAAGAAGACGCAAAATCTTCATCATGAATTTCTTTGTATCAACGGTATAAGAGTAAAAATTTAATGGGCCGATACTTTGGTACATTATGGTCTTTGATTACAAGGAATATAACATAGGATCAAAAGCTTGTTATCTTGTTTGTATATTTCTTACCTTTATTATGACTTGACTGCCAATCATTCTCGAATCTTCCACGTCGCCTTTAGTTAGGTTAATTCCTGTAAAATTAACCACAATTATTATCAATTTCACCAATTTATCATCAGAGTTTGGGCACTGTTAAAGAGATATGGATATTCTGGATTATGGTATGTTCAGAATATCTCTGACTACCTCATGCCTCAGGGAATATAGTTGTGAGCGTATATACGAAGAGATCATCATTGTTTTTGGCAACAACACACAGTATTACTTGGTTACAAATCAAAACAAAATAAATATAATTATTTTCAATTGTGTCTTTAACCACACAATTTAACTGAATGTAAAATAAGCTCTATTATAAAGTGTGAAGGTATAAAATTGTATATAAAGACCTCTGAGTAAATTCCTGTCCTGCAACCAACTGAGACTGGTGAGATCGTCGTCATGGTCGGCAGGGGGAAGGTTGCCGGCGTTGCCTCCGCATGCCACCCTGCAGGACGTCACAACACATTAACATTTATTTATTTATTTTATTTATTTATTTCCTTTTTGGAGAACTTACAGCTAAACAACAGTCGGATTTCAAAAGACAAATTGATAGTCAGATGCTGACAACAAGTTCCCATTTGTAGAAAAACCTTTTAATGAGAATAGCGTAAATTCCTTATACAGGGTGAAATTGATATCATTGGCATCCTTTTAAACTAAAGGGGGTATTACAGAACGACACTCAGGTGGAGATCTCTTCTTGAGTTTAGATAGAAAAGGATGCAAATACATACAACGTATACATGCATCCTTGTCTGTCTTTAAGAAGAGATCTCCACTTGAGCTTCGTTCTGACCCCCCTAAGAGTCTACCCATCAAACTGAAAAACTTTTACTATGGAATCAAACCGATCTAAAAATAAAAATCTGCTGTCCCATACTAAACTACAATGCCTACTCGACTCAAATGTATGCAACAGCTGATTTTTATTTTGCTCCGATCGGTTTGCTCCCATAGTAAAAGTTGTTCAGTTTGATGGGTAGACACTTAGTTTAAATGGATGCTAATTATCAATTTCACCTCTATCGTGTCTACGTGTGTTGTTAAAAAATATGTTAGGTATAATGGCCGACAAGAGAGAGTCGGAGGCGCGATACATCGCGATGTGTTGAGGTGTGGAAACCCAATCTTGAGGTCCTGGTTCGAATCCGCACAGATGACATGTGCCAATGAGTTTTTGTAACTTATGTACGTAATTCTGACTGCTCTCGAAAACGGTAAAGGAAAACATCGTGAGGAAACCTGCATACGCTGAAGAAGAAATTCCGAAGCGGATGTGAATTCTACCAATCCGCATTGGGCACGCTTGGTAGACTAACGCCCATACACCCTCCCTGAGGGTAGGCCTGTGCCCTGCAGTGAGACGTATAGTGGCTGTGATGATGATGATAAATGGCCGACAAACATCTTGAAAATAGCCTTGACTGGTCAGATCAAAAATTTTAAGTTTAAGTTCCACCACTGCGCATTTTACCTCCGCATTTATCAAGTTTTTGCCGAGTACAGTAGCACTGTATAGCATAATATGTAATTGATGGAAAGATAAGAAATGGAACTATGCGGTCTGCGGTAACGTAACTTCCGTAAAAAAAAAGGAATTCAGAGCCGATAACTGACATTAGAATAAAAAATAACTTAATATTGTTTTCCCTGAAAAAATAAGAGACGCGATCGGAAGTCGCATCTGTTTGACCTTATATAATATTACGAACTACATAAAACAGTACACGTGTAAAATAAAATACAATATTATCTATATAACAGCGATTGCGATAAATAATTTATCTACGAACATTTGTCTTACCCACTAACCTAGCGAGCTGATAACAAACTTTATCAGGTGAGAGTAATTTTAAAACTGACGGACAGCTCTGATTGATGGAGTCTCCAAAATTCTGAACATATTTTTAAGATAAAGCACAGAATAGATAATAGTTCTACACACAGAACGGCCACTCCCTGCCTCTTACTGACTTCCGATACCGTACCTCACCCCGCGCTTTCTGGGGACAATCCAGGGAAGAAGAGGAAGTAGCAAATAAAGACAGCGCGCGCGTGCGTGAGGGACGGCGCGAGTGCCGACGCCATATTGTTTCTGGCGCTAGTCATACCGCGAGAATGTGCTATGGAGTGACAGAGGAGCATTTATTCAGTTGTGCCGTAGAAATACGTACCGATGCCGTATCTTCTGATTGACAGGCCCGGTTGCTGATGAAATTCAAGTCAAGGAGCAAGCCGCACATGACGAGGCATTTCTCATAGAAAAATCCTAATCCTAAGACATGCATACATTTGTATGAGACCCCGCAGACTTTCAGAGTTTTGCCGGGCCGTACGTGAATTCTGATTGGTGAGCGGGATTTTCTGATACAAATTCTTATACAAGCCTAAGCCGGAACTCAATCAAACTCCAGTGAAAAGAAAAAAAAAACGTAATTCTTTGTAACCATTATTGTAGCGATTATTCTTTCTCCCCTTAAGTTGTGCACCTCCAGCTCTTTGAGATCTTTGGTGACCTCTGACCTGCACGGGTAGCATGTCAGCGTGATACAGCGCTATTACACCTTCGCTCTTTTTCAATTTGCGCACGAAGGAATGAGATAAAAGACGTGATATAGCCGTATCACGTGTGGCATGCTACCTATGCTAGTCAATTTTGGTGACTTGAGATTCTTAAATTACATCCAGAGTATCAAGGAAAAAGCCTTATAGAAACTACTAGTGTTTTCCCGCGACTTCGTCCGCACAAATTATATACCAGATTTTAAGTCAGATCATAAGCTATCAAACAAAAAAGTTTCATCAAAATCGGTTCAGTAGTTTTTGCGTGATGTGCGAACAAACAAACAAACTAACAATTTTGTCAATAGATGGCGCTGCACGTCATTTAAATCGCGCTATCGAGTGTTATTTGACTTTATATGAAGTAAACCGCTACTTTTTTGTTCCTCATGGTTTTACGGTTTTATAATAGTTAAGATTAGCAGGTTCAAAGACCGCAATTTGATATTGTTGGGACTCAACGGTTTAAATTGCTCCTAGATGCCAATCACTTAAAATGTCTAAAGGCACTTAGTAAAAACATCGACGATATTGGATAGGCAGTAATTTCGTACACGATCAGTCCCTAATATGATTGGCTTGCGCCAAATGTTACCTAGAAAACTAGATTCTTAACTGTGATAAATATTTACAATCATACTTTATCGCTTTTTAAAAATGGCCGTCTTACTTATCTTTGCTTGACCTAGAAACGTTAAATTCTGTGATAACTTCATCTCCAGAGAGGGCAGAGAAACCGAAAAATAGACAGTCGGATATCTTCCTGTAAATTCGTATAAGAAAAGAATACTAATACGTCATTAAAGACAAAGAGAGAGTAGTATATAAAGTTTTACAACCATCAATAGGTAAAACATCCAAGCTAAAATGTACCTTACGTAGAAGCCTTAAAGCTAACGCAATCGGTTATATTTCCTCCTGCACTGGATCATATTAACTCCCCCCTAAGACAGTCAGGACTCCAAGTCTCATTTTCATGATTCAATAGCCTCCGCATTCGGGGTGCTGGAGATTTCTGTAAAGCATGCCATAAGGCCCTCTATAAGGAAATCCGCGCATGCTAGATGGATTTTATCAGTCGTTACCCCGCCTGTGGAAAGTCCCGGATACATATCGACCGGGTATTTTGACTAGTCGTTATACCGCCTGCGGGGATACCCAGCATGCTGCGTATCAACCAATGAAAATGAGCATTAAGACAACCTTCGTTCCCTATTGTTAGGACAAGAATCAGGCTTACGATTAAGGGTTGAACTACACCAGGCAGCACAGAATCGCATTTTTCCGTCGCTCCATCTTATTTTTATTTATTTATTTATTTATTTAACACTTTATTGTACACAGACATATTGATACAAACAATAGAAAAGACATGTACAAAGGGCGAGCTTATCTCTTAAGAGATTTCTTCCAGCAGACCCGCAACAGTGACAAATAATAAATGAGAGGCAGACATAATGTGTACATACAATCAAAAACTAATTAAATAATACTGAGAATTTAAGCAAAAGCAATAGAGAAAATTTTAGAATTAGCTTACCTACAATATAAATTGAACAAATAAAGCAATAATAGTACAAAACATACCAAATGAATACCTATATAAATAAAATACATATACCTAATAATAAAATATATATATGTATATATATATATATATGCTAAATACATATAATTAAACCAACTACATAATATGTATTATTATACCTACTAGCTCATTGAGTAGAAAGATAGTGTTCTTTTACTAGCTTTTTGAAAGTAGATATGTCCATCCTTTTCTGTTACTCAGGAACGTCATTTGCTAGAGCATATAAGATAGACGGAACGCGATCGCACGCGGCGTGCTGTTCCGTTCCGTCTATCTTATATGCTCCATACCTTATATGCTTCAACCATAACTCAGCACTTACGCAGGTTGTGGAACTTCTAAATCAGACTCGTCCGAAGCGTCTTCAATATCGTCGAAGTTGTCGATAACTCGGCCGGAGACCTCCAGGCGGCGCAGCGAGCGGCCGCTGGAGGCGACATGTCGCGCGATCTGTCGGATGAGCTTGCGAGGCAGCGGGAGTGACGCCCGCGCTCCCCGGGCCGGGGATCCGCCGCGCTCTCCGCGCATTGGTGCCATCTGCGGACAAGCAAGGTTTATGTAAAGATTATGTTAATAGGTAACTCTTATCTGCATATGATAGGTAAACGAGTCAATTTTATCATCAAGAAGAGATCGAGAGAGATCGATTGAAATTAAAATGATGGCAGGTGGAGTAAAGCCTTAAGAGAGTGGTGGCCGAGATTAGGCAAAAGAGAAGTGTGTCGTCCGGCAGCCAGGTGGGTTGACGACATCTGGAAAAGTATAGGCAAGACCTGGATGCGAATGGCACAGGACCGAGAAGAATGGCAAAATATGGAGGAGGCTTATGCCCTGCAGTGGGTAGATACAGGCTGAAAATGATGACGATGATGACGAAAAAGGTAAGGTCCATTGTCGTTTTCATTGTACACACGGCGACATATCAAGCTATGCAAAACCAAAATAAGCTGGCCGCGTATAGGTAGAGAAATGTATAGCGCCGCGCGGCCAGCTTATGTTTGTTTTGCTTAGCTTGATGTATCGCCGTGTGTACTCTGTTCTGGACAAAGGCGTGAATCAAGTAAAATGAGTATTTACTTTACACCTTTTAGCCTGATTCACACACATCAACATCTTCGGTTTCTTATATGTTTTCCATCAGGTTTGATGAAGCCACACGAAACATGTCCAATGTTCATACAATGTATAACCGATCAATTACAGTAGACCCTAAGGGTTGAACTACACCACACAGCACAGCATCGCATTTTTCCGTCGCTCACACGCCGCGTTCGACCGCGTTCCGTCTATCTTATATGCTCCAGCAAATGACGTTCCTGAGTGACAGAAGAGGATGGAGAGACGGAAAAATGCGATGCTGTGCTGTGTGGTGTAGTTCAACCCTAATAGATCTAGTAAGACTTTTCTATTGACAACTTTCTTTCTCAGTAAATCCATCAAGAGTCTCCACACCGCCGCATAAACGTATGGCAAACCTAACTTATTTTATCTCGATTTCAATGTTGGTTCCCTTGAAAAGTGCAGACATAAAATATAACCCTGTACACAATCTTATCTTAGAAGATACAAAAGCCCTCTAGAGTGTGGAAACAAGTAACAGCTAACCAGTAATAATTTAGGATACTCTCCATCAGACAAATAATAGTCCCATTATTAAAATACTGATGTATGCTTCCATTTTATAACGCATTGTCTTAATGTTTAAATTTAATATTGATGTAGCCCATTGTGTGCCAAATTGTGACGCAATAAGAAATAAATAGCAACCGTTAAAATTACTTTTGCGAAAATCGAAAGACAAAAAGTTTAATGCTCGAAAGCAGAAAAGTATCTTTATCTCTATGTATCTATTCTCCGAACATTGTCTTTGCAGACATATACACATTCAATTTTAGCATTAAAATAAACAAGAAACATAATAAACTAAAATTATAAATGATATCAAAATACTTAATAGATTTTAACTTTTGATTTATACAAACTTATAAACATAATCAAGCTTATGTAACACATATGTGTTAGGGATAGGGCTGTAAGGGACGTAGGGTTATGGAGATCCTGTGAAGGAACTTTAGCCTAGCTCACCTATAAAGAATTTCACAGTTTGCGGGTGTAACAAACAACCACTCATCTCTTGACTTGACACTCTTTTAATTCACATAGGTACCATACGTATTATTATTATTTGTGTTGGGCTATTGCATACGTAACATTAGAAGGCAAACTGTACAATCTGTAAATAGGTTCACTATTACTTCAGGTTCAGGTAGAGCTTATGCTCTATACAGGGTCCCACTTAATATGCTGACACTTTTTTAAGGGGATGTGACCAGACCATCAAACTGAACAACTTTCTCTATGGGACCAACATCGAAATCGCAAAAAATCTGCTGTCCCATACATTTGGCTCGAGTAGGTTTGTAGTATTGTATGGAACAGATTTTTCTTTTTTTCGCGATTTCGACGTTGGTGCCATAGAGAAAGTTGTTCAGTTTGACGGTCTGATCATCACTTTAAAAAAGTGTCAGTATATTAAGAAGGACCCTATATGTATAATAGAATGAAGGCATCAAAAAGGCATGTAATGATTATCATTCACTACCTTTTGCCCGCGACTACGTCCGCGTGATTTCGGGGAAACTTTAACAACAAGTTGCACCCTTTAGGGATCGATTTTCAAAAAATCCCTTCTTAGTCGATCCATACATCCTGTCCATTCCAAATATTTTCAGTGGTTTAGGCTGTGCGTTGTCTGTCAGTCACGGAACTGTTTTATATAAGTATAGAGATAGATATGTTGATAACATTTTCCTTCCCAACTTTAACAAAAAATCTAAATCAAATTAATGTACAGTAATTTTAGTGATAATCAATGCATATAATCACACACCTAATTTATCGACTGCTTTACGATATTTAAATCGATTTCGGAACCATGACGTGACCCAGTTTAAATATAACAATCGTAACTATTTCTGTAACGCAACGGGACTTTGTTTCTAAAGAATCTGAGAAAGAAAACGTTTTATCTCCAATATATTATAGACACAATCACATAATAAAGCACGACCTTGGCATAGTAACGACTGAATGTATTCGACAACAAATCTGATTATACGGCTTTTAAAGACGGCGTGCGCTGTTATCGTCTTTATTAGAAGGGAACATTGTTTATATTGGCATGTTTTATTTTGGCGGATGATATAGACTTGGGTCGTTGCTTGGTCGTTGGATGTACACAACGTGGCGTCTTCGTGACTTCGTGAGGTGAACAGCAGACAAAATGTGGTTATGTAACGACAGATTTATTTCACATTAAGGATTGTATTTCTGCGTCTGATTTATGTCACGACGGAAGGAAGACAACGGGGCTTTGATACTTTAAGTGTAGAGCCTCATCTAGCAGCACAGAATCGCATTTTTTCACGCTCTATCCTTCTGTAACGTCATTGGCTAGAGCGAGAAAGGCACTGACGGTGCTGCCGCGTGCGATCGCATTCCAGCTAGCTTTCTCGCCCCAGCAAATGACTTTCCAGAGCGACAGAAAAGGATGGAGCGACGGAAGAATGAGATTCGGTGCTGGCAGATGTAGTTTAACCCTAAGAGTGACTACGCAGAAGAGTTGTGTGAGAAATATCCGAGAGTAGCCTGGAATCGCTAAAAGAGATTCAATTCGCGACGGATAAATAGGAGCACGCGGGGCTGACTGCCAACCTCCAATAGAGAGACACCTGAAGAAGTAAACTAGACGAAGAAATATCAGGGTAGTTGATGTTATGGGTTAGAGGACATGGTGATGATGATCAGTTCTAATTGTCAGTCTGGAGATTTGCGTTATAATTTTATTTAGCAGCAGTCATAGGCGACACCGTCACGAGTAAGTCTCTCGAAGCTGTTATCTTGCTATTTTGCCGTGCCACTAAGTCCAGTAATAACTATTATAACGATTATTTGTTGAAGGACTATCATGGACTTTTACATTATCTTAGAGAAAACCTTCTACGTGGTCTAGTGAGGACAAGTGAGACTCCTCGGATAACAAAACAATGAAGCATTCAACCGAATTAGAGACCAAAGCCCTTTCGCTTTTTTTCCTCTTACACCCTTCATTTGAAAAAATCTGAAGTACGATTTTGCTGTCACGAAGCAATGCTTAAGGGTATTATCGTTGGCGCTCTCAATGCAAACGAAGACTGGTGATATTTTCAATACTATCCAATTAAAGTCAATGAAATTTTTCAGCAACTATGTAGAAACTAATCTCTATGTTTGTATGAAGTCAGATTTTCATACAAATCTTAAATTAACTGTAAATTTTATCGAAAATCTGACTTCATACAAACATAGAGATTAGTTTCTAGTGTTTCTGAAAAAATGCATTAAATTAAATTGGATAGTATTGAAAATATCACCAGACTACGTTTGTATGCAGCGCGCATTTGCGCTCTCGGAATAAACTTCTTTTAACCATCAAAAGAAAGCAACGAGCTCTTTCCTACGTAAAGGCTTTGTTGAAGAAGCGGCGGTGCGGGACGCCGAGACGAATTGAGAAGAAAATGCAATATCTACGATGAACGAGTCGATGAATCACTTTAAGATTGGTTATGATGTAAGGTGACGCGATCGCGTCTTAATTAATATAAGTAGGGTTCAGCTATTCTCACAACTCCAGCAAGCTAGATTCTATTCAGATACACTAAAAAAAAGTTGTACTAAAACGTGACAAAAATTGTAAACAAGTAACCTTTCAGATAAATATTCATAATATGCTAATGACGACATTATTTGGTTTCTTTATTATCTATTATACGCAGTATTACGCAGTTCTGTGTTAAGTTAATAGATAACAGTTTTTGGATATTAGTAAATAAACAAAACGTGATTTTTTTACTATGCCTTATTTACGATCTAAATGATTCTTATTTGATATTTATACAAATATTAAACTCTACTAAGTAGGTAACCTATAATAATTCCTCGGAACACAGAAATTATCGTGGCGGAAGATTGAAACAACTTTGTTTATATGCATTCAAGAAAGGTTTTAAATTCATTGTGATGTGGAAACATAATATTTTGCTTCATTTTAATGTTCAATTACCTATTTGTAGAGGGGCTTGCGTAAGGAATCACCAATCGATGAGCCATTGTATACTTATCAATAGAACGGAAATAACTGATGCCATTTCAGTAGTTACGTATCAATTAGATAACATTAGTGTGGTTTTCACTAAATAGGCGACAACGAATGACCTCACACGAAATGGGTTTTAACTTTTAACCAACCACTTCCTGACCAATTTTTTGTAATGTAAGACCAAGTTTTAGTATGTCCAGTTTCGTCATGTCTCCCAAACACATGAACGAGCATGAGCACGCAAGAGCTGTCTTTAGAAACGAGACGGAAAATCTAGACGCCGATTGATCTAGAAGAAAAATGCAGCAAATATCACAGGAGCGAAAGATAGAACACTAGATGAACAGTATGCTACGCACAAACGAGAAAAACATGGGTAAAATAAGAGCCATATCACACAAAGCGATTTCTGAGCATTGACGATATCGCAACTGCACCGCTGCAATTGAATCGCCGCGACACTGTTTTTATCTCAGAAATATCGTGGCGATAACGCGACTATGTCGTTCCGTCGACGCCTAGGTACGCTGAAAAATGATTGTGTGATATGATTCTTAACAAAGACAGGCACATTACGATATTTCTCGTTTTTTGTGGGTGGTATGCTAGGCCTACTGGAATGGAGCAGTCTGAAGACAGCCTACGCCAAAATAATAATCGAGAATTGTTAGTAAGATAAAAATAAAAAGAATCTCTAACTTCTGTTGTCTTAGTTGGATTTGAATTGTGAAGGACAGCAGAAAAAAACACTGATCATTAGCCATAAATTGATTTTTCACAGTTGAAACAGGAAAAATAGCTTGTTTATTAGAAACCTAAACAGTTGTACCTAATGTTTAAAACCACATATCAAACTGTTTTGTTTACTCACAGAACAACTGAGTTTTGATGAAGCTATGATCTCATAAGGACAACTGTAATAATGATACATATAAATATAACATGACTTTATTCACTTTCGAGGTGGTCAATGTTTTATAAGTAGGCGTGCATATATAGTAGGTCGCGTATTGTCCAAAACGCAAAATTTCCAACTCACATTACTGAACAAAAGCGCATTTTGTCCAAAGAGTAGCTGCAGTCGCTGTACAGTAGTCAGTTAAGTTGCGACGGGCTCACCCCCTCCCCGTCACATGGGACAGAGTTTCAGTACTACAGGTGAAACGTGGATGTTCTGAGGTTTCAAAATATCTCTGACTACCCCCTCGGGGAATATAGTCGTGAGCATATGCAAAGTGCCTTTTTAGCTCTTTAAATGGTTTGAACATTAATGCTTTGCAATGCTTTTTAAATTTATTAAGAATAAATTGGCATTTACATCTTGGCATATCATGTAAAATTTTGTTATCATGAAGTTGATTACATAAACCATGATATTGTTTGTATCACATTCTCACTACACAAAATATAAATGTTTTTAGCTAAGTGACATTAACTTTATCATTTATGTGAAGATTATGTGGCCTTCATATGATAAATAACTGAATGTTTTTAAAATTTAAATATCTTGTTGAGAATAAACTTATGTTATGCACTAAACAAAATATATGTTTGCCATACAGTTAAATTATCTCTTAATTACATGTCCTTAGAATTGATAAGCACAGGGCTTTTCATTGAAAGTGACCTAACTCAAAATTATCTCCTAATTCCAAGTCCTTTGAATTGATAAATGCAGGACTTTTCATTGAAAGTGACCTATTAATCTAACTCAATCATTTTGAAGCATTTAGTAACAATCACATAATTTGAGGAAACTAGGTAAGTAATAAAGAATAATTATGGATCAAATCAATATAAAAAATGAAGAATGTAAAACAATAAAATATATGATGGTGTTACAAGTTGAAATTAGCTCTCATCAAGAGTAATTAAGCTTCTAACTAGAGCTGTGTTTCTGGGTGACAATTAAATATAGATTTTCATCAGGAAGTGTTAACGGAAATCTAGGTCACGCAAAGGTCTAGACAATATTTATAGCTTCAGGGTTCCGGACATAATATGTCCTACTAATGACTCCTACTGTTTCCTAAACCTCACCATATACTTTAGAACAGTCACCAAGGTTTATGCAAATGTTAATAAACACCCAATACTCACCGCAGTAAATAAATGAGGATCAAAGTCCACTCAAGCATATAATAACGACTCAACTGCAAATTAATTGGACATTTTTATGTTATGGTTTAGAATCCCTAGCAACGCATTAACACGCGAAAATACCCAAAGTGGGGTGATGTAACTGGCATAGCATGTGTTTTTGTGTTCATTGGGTCAGTGGTGGCGTCAACAACTGTTGCTAGGAAACTGTGAAGGTAGCGCGCTCACCGCGTGCGCGATTGCGTTGCGTCGTGCTTTCGATCCGACGTGGTGCTAATGCGCGCCGCGTGCACCAACGATGCACGTGCCGACGCCAAATTCCGAAGGGCCGTTATATAACCAGGGATACCCACGGCCCCACGACATGGGGGACACTAAAAAAAGTACACTAATGCCCGTTCCATAATTAGAAGGAGCGCCACGACGTTCCTGATGCGTCTCAGTCACATTTTTAGAACCGCATGTAAACGATACGCTACGCCCCACGCTATGCGGCCAGGAGAACGCTGCGTGATTGTGTTGCACCCCGTTTATGTTATTCAGGGTGCAAAATCCGAAATGCGTAATTCTAATAGTAATAGATTTTGGAGCGACGTAATCAGTTTATTGGAATCGAAGTGGTTTTCTAAGAGGAAGAGGAACTACAAGAAGGGAGTTTCTTGGTAAGGACAATCTACTCACCTTTCAGATGAATCGTTTGTTAGACGCACTAATTAATGAGCAATAACAATAAACAGCATTCCGCGGCCTCCGTACTTGAAATCAACACTCAACAAACACATCGACACCCAATCAAACCATAAACTAACCTACATAAATAAAAACATATGATGATAGTTTTGTCTATGACAGATGCCGTTTGTCCACTGGTCTTTATTATATCTGTGTGTTGGTACTATTGTCTTTGATTCGTTTGCGTTTCGCCAGATTTGTACATAGATGGCGGTATTTGATAAAATTAGGTGTATTGGTTAATAGATGGCACTGCCTGCCATGGCATCTTTTAAGATTCATTCTAGTAGGCCTAGCATGCCAACCGCGAGATATCTCGACACAAATAGAGTACGTAGTACTCTCTATTAAGTCTGTGACAAATAGGTAGAGCCATAGACAAAGAAACAATTTTTTGTTTGTTTCCCAGCCTCAAAACTCAAATGATCCTCGATTATTAGTACCTCAATGATTATTATTTTGAATTTTGGTCACGATTAACTTTCTAAATAAGATTTTCTGGTTTTCATGCGGAAAATTTTTAATTACCTATTCATTTTTATAACATTCTATCTTCGATCAAATTCATTTTATTTTGATCGAAGCATTCTATAATAAATAATTTAACGTGGCTTTCTTTATAAACTGGCAACTTCCTGATTAACCAAAAAGAAGAAAACACGTTAAACTTGACGTGGACTAAAGTATTTGGCCCACTTCTAAATAAATTCATAAAAGATTCAATAATTTCATATCCCAGTGAAAGGATAGTGTGATGAAATAGGAGGCTGGATGTTGTTTATTTGACTCAACATGGCTTTATATCTGGTAAGTGCATACTTCTCACAAAATTTCCTTTCGCTAAGACAACGAATTTTCCGGAATCTCTAAAATAAGCAATTGCGATGAAAGAAAGTGATTTTTCTCTTATAATTTACAGAAAATGTATGGAGCACTATGTGTGGTGTTGTTACCATTACTTTTAAGTCAGAACACTGACGCGGCGGCGGTAATTTCCATCGATTTAGGATCGGAATGGATGAAGATAGGCATCGTGTCGCCAGGAGTTCCTATGGAGATAGTGTTGAACAAGGAGTCTAAGAGGAAGACGCCGGCAGTTGTCGCATTCAGAGACGACGTCAGGACGTTCGGTGAGGACGCCGTGACCGTGGGCGTCAGGTTCCCCAAGAACTCCTACAAGTACCTGCTTGATCTCCTCGGGAAGTCTTACGATCATCCCCTGGTCCAACTCTTTAGGTAAGTGAGGTTATAATTTTTATGAATTTTGTATTGAAATTTTACTTGTTGGTATGTTTTTAATTGATAATCTGAGACAGATTGTAATTGATTTTCAGTGCAATTAAAATTGTGTATTAACTTGCGTAAGCGGTTCATTGCATGTTGTTTGAATCACTTACACATTTATGTATGTATGTTGTAACCTTAGATTATCAAGATAAACAGTCAAAGTTATGAATGCGTCGAAAAAAATAGGAACCAGTACTGGTTCCAAAACCCTATACATATACACGCACACATTCATAATATGTATGGCGCCTCACGCACACCAACCTAAGAAAGTTAGCCCCTTTTGTTTTATACGGAACAAGTGTGAGGCTCATTCTAGACATATACTTTTTCTAAGGTTGTAACATTGGGGCTGGCATGACAGCGCAAAGGTCTATGATAGAGTATGTGACTGAATTTGGATTAGGCAGGGAGTGTCCATACAGTATCAACACTCCCTGCCCAATCACTGCTTCAGTGATATGGGAGGATGCAAAGAGTTGTGTTGTCCTCTCTCACTCGCACTCAGTATTGTCTTGTCAGTGTGAGCCCGTTTGTATGAAGTGTCCCTGGTGAGACAGTGCACACAGCAAAGTTGTGCTTTATCTCTTTCTTCTTAGTTAGGCGGTAGGATCAAAAACCAAAGGCTTACATGGCTATAAGGTGTGGTTTAAGTATTTAAATGCTAATGATGTGCATTAATTAAGTCAAGTGTTTTTTTTATTTGGACCTCCTCTTGTTGAGATTGGTTAAGATTTTGTGGGACCACTCCCCCTCGTGTGAGATTTTCCCCATACATATATTTATTTAACAATAAAATGTGATATTATTTTCATGTTATCTGTTTAAATAAATGCATGTTATCTGAATTACAAAGAGTTAGATTCAGAGCTCTTTAAAGTCCTCCCTTAAGGCTCTCCCTTGAAATGAGATTTGGTAAGATTTTGCCAGACCTTCTTATCGTGTGGGCAAGTCCTGATGTCAGAGTTTATTCAAACCGCCTTACGGCCTCTGACATGGTTTTTTATGTAACGACTTCTACCACCAGTGATAGAGTAGCCGGGGCGGGACCAACGGCTTAACGTGCCATCCATTTTCCATGTGCCATTTTCAGACAATCAAGTGATTCAGCCTGCAATGTCCTAACCAACTGGGGAAAAACACACAAAGTGACCTATTTTATGCTCACATAATTAACGGACCTAGAGTGTGATTTTTTAAACTGGGCAAACCACGAATGCATTGAGAGTGGGCACTGAATACACACTTCAAAAGGGAGGGGGTCAAATATGTTAACTCTGCACCATCTTTTATTTCCAGAGAGCGCTACCCATATTATGAAATAGTGCCATCGGATCGTGGAACATTAGAGTTTATACATGATGAGAACACAACATTCACACCAGAGGAGCTGGTCGCCCAGCTACTGGCTAAAGCTAAAGACTTCGCTGAAATCAGCCATGGTAAGTCTAATTGAAGACCTCATAAATCCGTTTCTGAACAAAAGTCACTTTTTGATGTTATGTATTCTATGCACAATTTGAATGATGTGTCAACTTGTGATAGGTGGCGAACCTTTCGCCTATAAAACCACTCCATTACAAGAAACCTTATCCCTTAGTCACCTTGTAGGACACCAATGGGAAGAAATGGGGTCGTCAATTGTAAGCTGAAACCACACAGCAAAATATAAAATTTTTTTTCTATTAAATTCTTTAGGACGTATGGTGCAATGTCAAATAACCCATTTCAATAATGAAAGAGAGACAGAGAAAGCTCTGTGTGGCTCCGTCCTCCGCCCGTGAGGCCCATATGAGCGTTCACTCTGTCAACTCTATCAGTATTGAAATAGGTATTATTTTACATTGTACCCTCCGCGCCCTCCCTTCGTAAATGTGAATAGAGCTTGAAACATCTTCCAAGTAGGTATGAGGTATTCAACTACCGACAATATGCTAGTATGTAATACATAATAGGCAAGTAATGAAATGTGGTGTTCATGCTCTGATTTTTATAATGAACCTTGCAGTTATTTACTTAGGTGTATAGCTTACCTCATAGTATTTGCAATAAAAATTATTTGTTTTGTAATATTGGTAATTTGAACGTAAAATGGTTTTTGCAGAATTATTTTTATATGTTAAGTAAGTATAGCTTTGTATAAAATCCATATAATTTGTTCAATATTTTTTTATTTATTCAAAGTCTATTTACAATTAAAGGACTTTTGCGTGCGTTAGCACTGCATATCCGCCATGCGCCAGTGTTACGTAGTTTGTGTGTGTGTCTATCCCAATCTCAGGGATTGTTTTTGATCAAGAACAAGACATTGCAGATTGCGGAGCCTCGTGGCAGGCAAAAATGCGAACCGCGCGAACACCACGCGAGACAAGTGCTTGTGTCAGAACCTGCAATGTGACTTTTATTCAATGTCAACGATAAAATTATTTTCTTGAAATACGCTTGAAATATAAATTTTTGATTGATTTACTTATTGTTGACAATGAGAAAATCTGCCAATCTGATTCAAGTTAAATTCATCAGAGACCCGTTGAAATCAAATTGAATCAGACAAACGCATCTTATTTCTTCTTTACATAGATGGCTAAACCAGTTCAAATATTAACCTGTCTAAAACCGGATTTAAGTAAACAATCAATATAACAATGGCTATTGTATCACATGTAGTGTGCTGGGGTTTTTTAAAAAATCCTTGTCATCATAGTTGCATATTGTTTTTCTTACACAGGTCAACCAATAACGGAGTGTGTGATCACCGTGCCTGGCTACTTCAACCAGGCGGAGCGTCGAGCGGTGAAGGAGGCTGCGTCTCTGGCCGGCCTGAACGTGCTGCAGCTGATCAACGATTACACCGCTATTGCTATCAACTATGGCATATTTAGAAGGAAGGTATGTTGATTGTTATTTGCACAATTTGCTGCACATAATATTTTTGTACATTTTTATCTAGAAGCTATTAACATTTTCAATTCAGCAGCTGTTTTTTTCGTGATTTCAAAGTTGGTCCCATCCCATAGTCAAAGTTGTTCAGTTTGATGGTCTGAAGAACCCTTTTCCGGCTTTAAAACGACCCCAAATCCACACCACGGGGTATAAACTTGAAAAAAAAAATTATAAGCTAAATTTCATCAACCATCAGGTGACCCATATCAGCTTCATATCTTCTTATTTCGTTATTTTTCTCTTCTGTTTGATGAACTATTTTCTTATTCCTAATCTCCTGACAACAATTATCTTTGTAAAATAATTGATCAATCTCATCCTTTTGAGATTAAAATTCTAAGTAATTTCAGTTCTCACACCTATTGTAATGACCAACAAACTTATTGAAAAACAAAATTTGTAGGCGAAAGCGCTTATACCCCCCGCAATTTTCAAGTTGTTTATGTAATGTAATGTAATATTAATGTATTTCTAAACCAGGAAATCAACGAAACAGCGTGGCATGCTCTGTTCTTTGACATGGGAGCAGCTTCAACCAAGGCGGCTCTCGTAGAGTACAAGAATGTTAAGATAAAGGACCAGGGCTATGTGGAGACCGTGCCCCAACTGCAGGTTCTTGGCGTTGGATTCGACAGGTTCGTTTGTTTTGCAATTATTGTCTGTTTTAGCCCCCAGGTCTTCTAGTTACTAGTTTCTTCAAGAAATTTGAAGAATTGGTTTTTAACCGTAGAAAGAGAAGGAACTAGAAGAAAGCACGTGTCTTGTCATATCACTCAGTAAGAGATGCACATAGCAAATTCGCTCTAAGTTAAAAAAGGAGATCGCTACTTATTGCTGTCCTTATCGACGTAGCCACTTTTTTGTTCTACGATGGCTGTCTGACTCCGGAGTCAGACATCTATTTTCATACAAATTGTATGACAATAGACAGGACTGACTGACTGTATTGGATTTTATGACTATCGCTGTCTCATACGCGGTTACACTGATGTTACGTCTATCAGCGTAAGCGAAAAATACTTCGCCTATGTTTTAGAACAGATATAAAGCTGTCGCGATGTTCCCGAGTATCCGAGCTACCAGTGCGACAGTGACAACTGCAGTTTGGACAGATTATACCTACAGAAAATGGATGAAAACACGATTTCGTACTCCCCTGTTTCTTCTTACAAAACTAAACCGATTTTAATAATTCTAATTAATTTAATAGACTAATACATTAATATGAGTATAAGCTATCAATTAGTGAATAGCGTGTAGCGAGTGGAAGTCTCCACCTGTCTGTGGGACAAAGGTGAAAGCCAGTGGCGTGGCTACTGGTTGGCAGAACTGGTTCCAGATCCAGATTTAAAGGGGTCCGAGCACAAAAACGACAGGGTGTGATTGTATTTAAGGGGCGATTGATTGTACCCATGATAATGATCAACTTTCCCTAAAAAAACCTATAGCAAATTCGCAAAAAAAAAATAGACTTTTCATACAAACTTTTGATCCAGCTGATCAAACATTTAGAATGGAAGGAAAGGACTAATATTTTTAGAATTTCCTACAGGTTTCTTAGGGAAAGTTTTACAATATCATGGGTACAATCAATCACCCCTTAAAGTAATGCAACTGTTTACTATAACACCCCCAATTATTAAACGACGACCTTTTTTACTCGTATTTAGTAAATTTTTAGTTTCATTGAGGAAGGCTATACGATTTTGCCAAGTGCATCACTCATGATCTAGTTATGCCGCTGGCGAGAGCATTATTAAAATACATTTTTATAAATTATTTGTGTTGGGCTATTGCAAGCAAGGGTGGTTATGTAACACTTAGACCAGCGCTGGTCCTTTGTGTTCGCCCCAAGCTCACCCATATTTTACGCATACCTTCAAACTTGTGGTATTTTCTTTTCATTCTCGGGAATAAAGGTCACGATGGTTTCCTTCACCGCCGACCTAGTAAATACAACCGTACATAAATTCCGAAGAACTTAGTGGTACAAGCCAGGAATCGAACCTCCGCCTCATGATTGAGGCGCAAGCTCTCTTCCGTATGGGTTATTATCGCTCTTCATATCTCGGCGAGAACATACATAGCATAGCATATGCTCACGACTATATTCCCCGAGGGGGTAGTCAGAGATATTCTGAAACCTCAGAACATCCACGTATCACCAGTAAGTAGAGTCAAGGCTGTTGGCAACACCAACATAAAATGTAGTAATTAAAAATGTTGTATTCCCGCTTCCTTCTTCCATATTGGTACGGTGCTTGTGCGTGTAACTAAGCTTGGTGTAAAATTCACTAAAATAAACCTCCAGTGCCTCAAACAAGACTTTCCATTATATCCAACACTCCTGCCATCAGAGGAAACCTATAGTCCACTGAAGTCTCTCCAGCGAAGCCATATAAAACCTGTAGGCCAAGTTGTCTACAAAGGCGAGAGCATACGCATGTACTAAATCTGTTAAACAAAAACTTGCAGAACACTCGGTGGTCACGAGATGACGTTACGTCTTCGAGAGCACCTCATCAAAGCGTGGGAGGCTAACGGAGGCGGTGACGTCAGAGCATCGCCCCGCTCCATGGAGAAGTTGCTGAGAGAGGCGGAGCGGCTGAAGATCGTCCTGTCCGCCAACTCGGAACACTACGCGCAGATTGAGAGCCTGCTCGACGATAAGGACTTTAAGCAGTTGGTGAGTTGTCTACATTGATGAATGGGTCGGAAGCAGGTCGTCCCATTCGCAGCTGGTCCAAATCGCTACTTGTCCCATTCGCAACTTGTCATAGGGATCTTCATTAGCTATTACAAATCAAGTGACAGGTATGGTATGGTCCTCTTTCTAAGGGTCGATTCACACCAGAAGATCATCGAGATACGGACAGCGACGCGCAAATAAATTTAAACTCTATTCACTAGTGATAAGATTTCCGCTGTGAGCAAATGCTTTTCGATCCTCTTCTGGTGGCCCTAAGAGGGATCATGGTTTTAGTTTTGCGATCGTAGTTGGATGGAGGTGATAGTTCAATTTATATGATGATGTCTTCTAATCTACAGCAACTGCTAAATCACAAAACCATTCAATTATGGATCTAATTATTTGCGTGTCCGTCCATCTCATAATATGTGAAAATCACTGGGTACCAAACCCTAAGACAAATAACATTCGAGAAAATGGATGCTAGAGTGAGATAGATATGCTCCCCGAGTGATTTTTACGTTTTGAAACAGACCACAAGTTGAAATGGTTGCACTAAACACAGAACTTTTACCAACGTCTTTCTATCCTGTTCTAATTCATTTATAAAACTATTTTTTGCATAGGTAACTCGCCAAGAATTCGAAGATCTCTGCACTGATCTCTGGGCCCGCGTGTCAGGTGTGGTCCAGCGCGCTGTCGCATCCGCGGGCGGCGCCGGCGAGGGGGCCCGGCTCATACTAGCGGGCGGAGGCTCCAGGGCTCCAGCCGTCCACGCCGCGCTGAAGAACGCCGTGGGACAAGACCCCGCTCGGTCTATCAATGCCGACGAGGCCGCTACTATGGGAGCTGTTTATAGGTACGTCAGTTATCAGGACGAGGCTTATACTAGTGGGGGAAGGCTAATCTAATCTTCATAATAAATGTCTACTTTCTTTCTTTCTGGGTCTTTCTTTCTTTCTTTCTTTCTTTCTTTCTTTTTCTTTCTGTGTAGGATCTTTGGTTACATTTTTAATGTGACAATGTCCAAAACACTTTTTGTTTTGTTTTATCTGAATATTTCGAGCTATTTCAAGACTGTTCTAAATTTCTATACAGGGTGTAAGTGACAGCCTAGCAACATCAGCTCCATAGTGAACGTTGTTTAGTTTGATGGTCTGAGTTTACCGTATTTGTTAGGCTCTTACACCCTGTATAAAAACATGAGCAACAGATTTTACAGACTTACTCACGCTCCTGAATACAAGTGTTCGTCCCACAGAATGTAAACTGCACCGCTACAATTTCCAACACATCTAGTGTCCGAAAAACAGCAAGACCACAGCACCATCTCTGCTGCAGCAGCACCTCTGTGTAGATGTGTCAGTGTTAACTGTAATAATGTTTATCGGCAGGGCGGCGTCGTTGGCTACCGGCTACAAGGTGGCTGCTCTCAACGTTAGGGACGCCGTAGTGCTGCCCGTGCAAGTCGTGTTCTCCAGGCACGTCGATGGCAACGATAAATTGGTCAGTTTATCTTATTAATACGTTGAGGTGTTCTCGAAAACCAGCGGGACACAATAGAAAAGGTCAATTCTTATAAATAAATCTTTAATTGTAAATTACTTTCGATAAGCATCAAAAACTTAACTTAACTTCGCTGGGTCAGCGATCCAAAGTGTGTCTTGTCTTGCTTCTTATCCTTATTCTTACATAAATATAACGTGAGAAATGTTTATCTACTTTTGATGCTGACCGTACAAATACAGCTGGTTATATTTATTACGTCCCACTGCAGGGCACAGGCCTACCCTCAGGGAGGGTGTATGGGATTTTAGTCTACCAAGCGTGCCCAATGCGGATTGGTGCACACATACGCATCGGAATTTCTTCTTCAGCGTAGGAGGTTTCCTCACGATGTTTTCCTTCACCGTTTTTTGCATTATTTCATTCAATCGATGCCCAATTACTACAACACTTTAGCTCTGTTTTTTATCACCTTATAAGTGATCTTAAGGCTAATTTCTTTTTGTGAAATGAGGGTAAAAAACGATGCATTAACATTTTATTTTTATTTTCAGGAATGGGTATGATAACAATATTATTTTGACATTTTTACGCTTATTCATGTACCATTCACACCCCTGTTTAAAGCATAGGGGTACGTGTGTTTCATTATTGAATAAATAGATTAATTCTAAAAAAAAAAACTGTAAATGGGCATAATCATTGTGTTTTAAAAATAAACTAACCAATCCTTTTAATTGGTTGTGAGATTCCCATTTGGTTCATCTGCTACAAAAGTGTGTTTTATATTTGAGTGATGCTATATTAGTATCAAAATGCGTACCTACATTCCCAATCTCAAAAAATATTAAATTTATTACAGATCAAAAGAACACTCTTCGGCCCAATGAACCCCTACCCACAAAAGAAGGTAATCACTTTCAATAAACACACCGATGACTTTTCCTTCAACGTCAACTATGCAGAATTAGACCATATACCTTCAAATGAACTCGCCTTGGTCGGCTCCTTGAATTTAACCCAAGTTGTTCTTAGCGGAGTTAACGCCGCACTTAATAAACATACCGGAGAAAACGTTGAACACAAAGGAATAAAAGCACACTTCAATATGGACGACTCTGGTATCCTAAATCTAGTGAACGTTGAATTTGTCACAGAAAAAACTGTCACAGACGACGATTCGGACAGTACTCTATCCAAAATAGGTAGTACGATTAGTAAGCTATTCGGTTCCGATTCTGATGCCCCAGAGAAATTAGAAGAGAAAGAGGAAAAACCAGAAGAACCTAAGAATGATACTAAAGCCAATGAGACGACAGCTGAAAAACAGAATGCTACGGAAGCAGAAACTAAGCCTAAACCTAAAGTAGTTGTCTTAAAAGAACCGATAAAAACTGAGGAGCAAATATTAAGCTTACAACCTCTGTCACAAGATCAATTCAAGAGTTCCAAAGCGAAAATAAACAAGCTCAACAAGATTGATAAAAAACGTATTGAAAGAGAAACTGCTTTGAACAATTTAGAGGCGTTTGTCGTTGATGCTCAAATGAAGGTAGATATGGAAGAGTTTGCTGAATGTGGCACCCCAGAACAGATTGAAGAAATCAAGAAACAGTGCAGTGAAGTATCGGAATGGTTATACGACGATGGTTACAATGCTGCCACAGAACTGTACGAAGAGAAACTCGCAGCACTAAAAGAAAAGACCAATCCAATATTCTACAAAAATTGGGAGCACAGAGAAAGGCCTGACGCAGTAGCCGCAATGAGAAAAATGCTAAACAGCTCCAACGAATTCCTCAAAATGGCCAAAAACCTCACCAAAGAAGCCAACACAGAAAAAGATGTGTTCACAGAAGTAGAAATTACCGTTTTAGAAAAGAAGATTGTTGAAACGGAAGTTTGGCTCGACCAGTCCATCGAAGAGCAGAACGCTTTGAAGAAAAACGAAGAAATTAAACTAACAATCGATAGTATAAGAGAGAAAATGGCAAATTTGGATAGGGAAGTTAAATACCTGTACAATAAGATGAAGTTGTGGCGGCCTAAGAAACCAGTGAAAAAGGAAGAGAATAAAACTGAAACTGTCATCGAGCCTGAGACTGAAAAGCCAGAGACTGAAGAGATACTAGAAGCGGAGAGTCCTGAAGAAAACGTTGATGGTAAAGATGCAGATTCCAGCAACGCGACGGAACCTCCGTTGCAGTTGGCCGACGGTAACGATAAAGACGAACATTCCGAATTATAATAGTAAGGTGTGGATAACTAATTTAATTTATTAGTCTAATTTATTTTATAATTTAATTGTTGATGGCGTGTTCGCGTTTCGCACTGCGTTGGATTCAAGTTGTGGTATCCTTAGAAGATTAGAAGCATCATGCATGTATGTTATTTGTGAAATCGTGCTTAGTATTTCTGTTCTGAAGTTGTAGCATGTTGCGTTAGACGGCTGTATCACGCCTTTTATCTCGTTCATTCGCGAGTAAATAGATAGAGAGCGAAGGCGCGATAGCGCTGTATCACGCACGCTGCCATGCTATGGCCGCTGTTGTTGAAAAGATCGTATTTCTTCAAATAATATCTTTGATTCTCATATGCTGGCGTTTTGTTTCAAACGGCGATAAAGACATTAGTATAGGGTATAGTTTCTTTATATCGATAGCATATTATGTGTCGATATTACATATCTAAACATTTTGAGTTATGAATTATGATGCACAAACTGTTCCCCCAAAAGGCGAAAATAGTTCCATTTACTGGATGGCGTTACAATTATATCAAAAATTAACCTGTCAGATGCAATAGTGAGAGTATCTTTCCCATGTTTTTTTTTCCTCGGGGAATATAGCCGTGAGCATATGTATGCTTATGCGTTTCTTTTTAACAATCTTGGAAAACGCCTAAGTGTGTTCACACACGATGACGCACTGACGGAGCAGCAAACGTCAATCCGTCATTTGTGAAGCAATGAGATGGAGACGGATTGACGCACCGCGTATGCTTCTACGGACGTCTGCCACTACGTCAATGCGCCATTGTGTGTGATCCCACTAATTGTATTGTTGCGTTGTATTTATGTATCTATTGAAATTGTTTTATTGTATTATTTTGTTTTGGTGCGAAAAGCGAATATGGCATGTTTTAAATACTTAATCTCAGAACAGACTGGCCGCCTTCCTTTTCTAGATTCCATTTAAAATATAAAATTTCTATTTATCGTTGTTTATGGTTTGTCTAAGTTTTTTTAATGAATTTAATTAAAAAGCGCGGCTTCTCTCTACTCTGTTATCTATGATTTCGCAACGTCCCCAAAAAACCGTAAAATGTGAGAATGTTAACGTATTTATTATAATATATGTGATATATAAAAATGGCTATAAGTTTGTGAGAGTATTGCGGCTGAATGTGTTACAAATGCAGGTGTTTAATATTAAAACTTTACCAGGAATTTTATTACTTATTATTACTACTATAATTACTTAATTACACCTCCCGCCAAATCAACTAAGCGTAGATTAAATATTATGCAGGCCAAATAGTACAATCCCGCGTGTTTTTTGAGTAATTGATGTTTCATATATTTAATTCGAGTATCTGGGCACACCCTAGATATTCGCAAAAAATAAGGGTAGAGACACATTGACCAACGGCGAACGACGGCGGGCACATACAGAAAACCACGTTTAGTATGGGAACGCATTCGGCACCGCGTTCTCAGCGTCGACAGCGGACGGATTCCCATACCAAACGTGCTTTTTGTATGGGCCAACAGTCTTTCGCCGGTCAATGTGTCTCAACCCTTATAAAATACGATAGCATTGTCATAGAATATCCAGTAATAACTTTCACAATGGGGCCAACATAGAAATCGCGAAAAAATTGTAGTTTCATACATTTGATTTCATACTTATAGAAAGACTATTCCCTGCCTCTCACTAACTTTAGGTACCGCGCTTCACCCCCGCACTTGAAGCGGGCGGGCGCCTCAAAGCAAGGTCACTGCCAGTATACAGGGTTACCTCGAAGACTGCGCAAATTTTACGTATTATAAAGGTAATTGAAAATAAAAAGACACGTATTTTTTTATTTTATCATGTCTCATACAAAAATATTGAAATAGGAGTGACAAAAGAGTTCCAAAGATAACAGAAAAAATGCCTGAACTCTGATTAGGGTCTTACTACAGTAATGAGGGTTTGGGGTTGACATCCATGGCGCTTTGGACCGTCTGATTATAAAGAAAGAAATCCGATTGATAAATCCCGGTCGAGATTCATAGGAATCCGAAGACGAAAACACAAAAAATAAAAAACACAAAACAATATAGTTTTTTTCCTGAAATGTGTTCTATTAACGATACTGGAATGCGATTTTTGAATCTCATTCGGTGAGCTCAGCAGTTGTAAAAGTCAAAATTACTATGGCGATACGCATCTTTCTACTGCTGATTTGACTTTCAAAAATCATACTTCAGGCGTGCGATTTTTAAAGTCAAATCAGCGTGCAATGAGTTTCAAAAATCGCACTCCTGATTGCATGGATGAAAAATGCGCACTGTCTTCGAGGTAACCCTGTATATAATTACTGAAACCCATACAAACGCTTTTCAGATAAAAAGCCTGTATGTGTATGTACTAAAAAAACAAAATAAACCGCAAAGAGATTATTTCATGCATGCATGCATGCATGAGATTATTTCAAAAGCAATTTCCTGGTAAAGTTTTAACTAATAAATAATAATCGCTTAGTGAGATTAGATCTGTATTTGTAACAACTAGCCTGTGTTGATTTGTGTCGTATAAAGTGAGATTTGTTCAATACCCAGTCGCAAAAAAATAAATTATACAATGAATGAACAAAATGTCGTTTCATTGATTTATTTCTAGTTATATTTATGTACCTATCGCCCCATTTTTTCTCATAGCAGTCCAGCTATTTTAATGTGATAATATAGGGTTATTCTTAATAATAATATGATCTGGTTTTTAAGCGGATGATTACACTATCAAACTTAACAAAATCCCTAAAAAACATCTGCTGTTTCATACAATCAATCGATCATTCAAAATCGTTCCATACAATCCTACTCGACCGCTTATTTTTTTCGCGATTTCGGTGTTGGTCCCATAGACAAAGTTGTTCAGTTTGATGGTCTGGTCATCCTCTTAAAACACCGTCAGCTTATTAAGTTGGACCCTGTATAATAAAATTTAACGATTGTTCTTTGCATAATAAAATCATTCAACAATAAAAGGAAGGGAGAACTGAGACGTCCCTTATCTTATAACAAACTAAAATGTATCGTAAATGACTTATTATGAACTACAGGAGACACTGACTTCATTACGTTGTGCCATTTCGGCAATATGCCGTAATTCATTCAGTCATCATCATCAGCCTATATACGTCCCACTGCAGGGCACAGGCCTACCGCAGGCCAGGCAATTTAGTCCAAGTACTTGCATAGATTCAAGCTCAAGCATATTTTACACTGCTTGTCCGACAAAAGTACACATTTCTGCCACCCCGGGCGCTGCGATCAATTTGACAGTTCATCACCACTTCGCACATAGCTAACCAAAGAGTACTTTATTATATCTACATAGGTAGCACTTAGTCTAAGGGTAGCACCAAAAGTGCAAAGTCATATATGTGAGAAATGTTTTCAACTTCTGATTGTACAATAAACGTTGAACCTTTTCTTTGATGGAAAACGCTCGCTCCCTAAACATAAATAGAACGTCCTTGTCGAACTCAAATAATTGGATGTTATTATAATGGGTCTCCGAGGACATGATAATGCTTAGTGACCTAGTTACTAAGTATTTATTTCTGATTTCCATCGTTAACGTGTCGTAATCGCAAGCAAAGCAAATCGCTATGGTTATTTACCAATACATAATTTACTCGGGAGAACTCGGTGGCGCGTTGCGGAGAGGTATGGACTCTAAATCATGAGGTCCGGGTTCGAATCCGCACGGACAACATGCCATACGTACCAATTAGTTTTTGTAACTTAAGTACGTATTACCGACTGCTCTCAAACGGTGAAGGGAAACATCGTGAGGAAACCTGCATATGCAGAAGAAGAAATTCTGATGCGTATGTGTAGTCTACCAATCCGCATTGGGCACGCGTGGTGGACTAACGCCCAAACATCCTCCTAGAGGGTATATAGGCCTGTGCCCTGCAGTGTGACGTATATAGGCTGATGATGATGATGACATTCTTTACGCTAACTTTCATTCTCTTCCTGGTTCATCATCATCATCATCATTGGACATCCACTGCTGGATATAGGCCTCCCCCAAGGATCGCCATAACGACCAGTCCTGCGCTGCACTCGGTACGCTGTCGCCACTCGAGTTCTTTTCGGCCCCACTGCCGGCCATCGGTTCTGGCAGCAATGTGCCCCGCCCATTGCCACTTTAGTTCAGCAATTCTTTGGGCTATGTCAGCTACTCTGGTTCTCCGGAATCGCGGATCTCTCCTCTCTTCCTGGCTAGTTAAGACTCATTATGGTGATGGGAACAGACTAACCCATTTCTTCCCGTGGGTCGTACGAGACAACTAAGGGTTTAGGTTTCGGAGCAGTGTCTTTTTGAATATTCTTCCTCTTTAGTTCGAAGGCGATATGCTACTCGCTAGCCACCTGTTAGCATTTGTCGTGATTAACGTTCAAGGTAACTTTTAAGGTAAGGAAGGGGAACGTTTTGGGGGACGATATACTGGGAAAGTGCGTTTTGAGAAATGGATTTGCTGGGAAGTGGATATGTTGGGAAGTGGTCGTTTTGGGGAATAGACGTTCTGGGAGTAGTCATAGCGGGACATTCTGGGATGTGGTCCTTTTGGAAGGTGGTCACTACGGTACGAAATGGCTGTACTACCTTCTACCGTGATACTGTCCTGAAACTTATGTGCTATTACAAGATCATAATACAAGGTGTAACAAAACACCCTAGTAATATTTAAAGGGATGAAGAGACCATGGAACATATCCTTTGTGACTCTGACTGTGATGTCTTGGCGGCAAAACGCATGTGCCTCCTCGGAGATGGATATCCAAAACCGGGAGGTCTTAGGTTTCTTGTATATTGACCATGTAAGTATTTGAAGGAAGAAAGCAACAAAAGTGTAGGTGCTAACACAAAAGATCCCACTGGGTCGAAGTGTTGCTGGCCTGCCAGGCCCGACAACAAGATAAGATAAGATAAAGGGATGGTTTAGTTAGACCATCGAACTGAAGAACTTTCACTATGGAGCCAACTTCGAAATCGGGACAAAAAACATCTGCTGTTTCATACAAAACTGCAGTATCTAGACCTACTCGACTTAAATTTATGGGACAGCAAATTTTTTTATACCAATCCCGTACTGGGCTCTCGTGGTGGAGTATAGCTTTCTGCCTCTCAACCTTTGTGTTTATTTTTAACAAGTAGGTGCCTACCATGCGCAGAATCAAATCGGTTTATTAAAGGTTATTGTAGTTAAATATTTTCAAAATAACGAATGATATTTTAACGCAAAATTATGGGCACCAGGCACCATCTGAGAAACACAATAGAAGGATGGATACATATCCTTGTGACCTCGAGAAAACATTACAGAAGTCAAACTGGCGGTACGCATATTTTGCAAACGAAATCCCTGGTCTACAATTTTTGCTATCGCTATGCAGCAAAATCTAGAACGATCGTTCTAGAGCAAAATAGAAGAAATTAACGTTAAACAGGCTTAACAATTAAAATAGGAACACGTTCCCGCTGCTGTACCTATCTACTTACTTTTTTAAACAACTTAACCACGGAATATCTAAGACTTAACTAAGGTATCGCGTGACTCCCTGCTTAGAAGGTTTAGCAGTAGTTAAAGAGCTAATTATAATATTCTCGTTAATAACATAGGTCACAGCCCACATGTAAGTACTAAACATTGACTGTGAGTTGAGGACCTAGGAGTCCTAGCCTAGCACAAACACGGTGAACCAATGGCAGTCAATTTAATTTGTATTACTATAAATGTCCACACTCCAATAAGTGGTTGCTTTAAATTTCACACGTTTTAATTCATAGACAATATATGACAATATTCATAAAATTCATACATCATTTGATAGGTCATCATCATCAGCCTATCATCGTCCACTGCTGAACATAGGCCTGCCCCAATAAGGCGCTCTACAAACTATCCTCAGTCTTCCAAATCCAGACGCTAATGCGTTAGGCACCGCTTTCTCAGGTCTTCGGTCCAGGAGTGCGATTTTTGAATCTCATTCGGTGAACTCAGCAGTTGAAAATGTCAAAATTACTGTGGAGATACACATCTTTCTACTGCTGATTTGACTCTCAAAAATCATACTTCAGGAATGCGATTTTTGAAAGTCAAATCAGCAGTAGAAAGATGCGTATCTCCATAGTAATTTTGACATTTTCAACTGCTGAGCTCAGCGAATGAGATCCAAAAATCACACTCCAGGGCGTCGCACTCTACGCCTGCCAGTTCGTGGTCTCCACTCTAGTATTCTGACACCCATTTGATAGATAAGATCCACAAACTCTTTTTTTTTATTACAGATAATATGGGTTTGCTCTTGACCTCGGCTTACCCAGAAGAAGCCTATTCACTCGTACTTTAAAGCGTTCCGGTACCTGCATAGCTAGCATGCCGCAGTGATACAGCGCTATCACACCTTATAGCTTTCTTTCTATTTGCGTGCGAACGAACGAGATAAAAGACGTGATACAGCCGTATCACGTGTAGCATACTACGAGTGCTGGCTGTTCACATGTCTGAACGTCCAAAGGGTTCGATTGCCTATGTGCTAAATAATACGAGGGTCAAAATGCATAACAGACATATAATACGATTGATAGAAATAACGATTGTTAAATGCATTACTAGTCATATAGTTCAATTGTCAGAGGAATTCGGAAGTACAGCCGCAGGCAGGGCATCCCACTCTTTGGCTGTGCGCAGTATAAAAGATTCTGAAAGGCGCTTAGTGCGGATACGTGGGATGTCAACCAAGTACGAGTAGGGGTGATATCCCGCGGTGGTACTTTAAGAGAATATTATTCCGAGAGCGAAAATGCGCGCTGCATACAAACGTAGGTAATATGGTGATATTTTTAATACTAACCAATTAAAGTCAATGAAATTTTGCAGAAACAATCATAAAACAAATCTCTATGCTTCTATAGAGTCAGATTTTCGTTAAAATATACAGTTTCAATGCTAGGATTTATTTAAGATTTGTATGGAAATCTTTGAGGCACTGTAACTTGAAAACTATACATTTTAACGAAAATCTGACTCCATACAAGCATAGAAATTTGTTTCTAGATTGTTTCTGCAAAATTTCATTGTTTTTAATTGGTTAGTATTGAAAATATCACCATAGTACGTTTGTATGGAGCGCGCTCCGAATAATATAACCCTTAAGTTTGGATGCCTTGGATGGAATGCACTAGGCACATCAACACAGCTTTTTAGCATCTAAAGGTTTAGCTTTTTGATTAGTGCAATACACAGGGTCATTCTTATATGCTGACACTTTTTTATGGGGATGATCATTCCATCAAACTGAACAACTTTCTCTATGGGACCAACATCAAAATCGGGCAAAAAAATCAGCTGTCCCATACATTTTTCTCAAGTGGGTTTACAGTTTAGTATGGAACAGCTGATTTTATTTTTGCGTTTTCGATGTTGGTGCCATAGAGAAAGTTATTCAGTTTGATGGTCTGATCATCCCCTTAAAAAAGTGTCCGCATATTAAGAAGGACCCTATACAAGGTGTTACAAAAATACAAATAAACATTCAAGGGGGTGGTTTAGACCATCAAACTGAACAACTTTCACTATGGGACCAACATCGAAATCGCGGATAAAAAAAATGGATGTTCGATACTCTACAAATCGACTCGAGCTAAAATATGTATGGGATATCCGATTTTTTTTTCGCGATTTCGTTGTTGGTCCCGTAGAGAAAGTTGTTCAGTTTCACGGTCTAAACAACCCCCTTAAGAGTTTTAAACATTTATTTTTACTTATGTAACACCCTGTATAGGTAGGTAGTATAGGTACCTACTTCAGGATATACGACCACTTCTCCATAGACGACGAGACGTAGGTAGCGTTTAACACGTTTTAATCCGATGCGAGCTTTTTATTTTATTTGAGTTGCTACGGAGGGGTTGTTCGAAGACCTCATTTCTCCAGTCGTTAAAACTATTTTTGTTGTAAGATAGCTATCTGCGAACGAACGAGATAAAAAGCGTGATATAGCCAGCCGTGTCACGCGCAACATGCTACGGCTTCTGAAAGATAAAAAACCTGCATTGGGAGCGTTACGCTACTATCTATAGATAAACGAAATTCGTTCCAAAGATTTTCCGCAACATGACGATGTTTTTTTTTCTGCCTGACCGGCTTTAAAGTTATGTCTAGGGAGGCTGCTTTACAGTACCTACCTACCTATCAACACTAAAACCATCCGCTCCGATTGTGGTGGATAGCCTGGATAAATACTTAGGTAGAGACTTTAGTTTCATTTTTCTACAGCAAGGTATGACAATGAAAACTGCTATACTTGTTCACAACATTACGACATTTCACCTACCTACCTTAGTAAGTATAATAATACCTACCTATACAGCCTGTAGTTACATACTTACACAGCTATGTCCGGCCGGGAGGCAGCTATTCAGCGAGGTATGCGGCCGCGCAAGACCCTCCCCTCCCTGCGTCCTATCGACTGCGCCAGTTTTTGTTCCCAGCACTTTGCCATTGACATGCGCCATTGAATTCAACCAGTACTGTGAGTTTTTTCTTAGGTTAGTAGTAGGTAGTTAGGGTTCAGGTGAGGTTGGTACAGTTTCATGTACAAGTACCTTACCTATGTACCTACTTCATGTATAGGTAGCCTAAATTAAGTTAAAGAAGAGTGGCGGATGCACACGTTATTTCGGTCTCAGTCTTAGAAGGATCGTACATCAATGAAATTTGGCAATAAGTGTAGCGTGAAATAAAACTAACAAAAAAGTTAATTAGTTTTAACCTGTAGAAGTTGGGGGAAAGGTGTCTCTCCTTCTGATACCTTTTGAATCGAGTGTCTGTAACCTTTCTCATTAGATAGTCCATTCTGTTAAAACGAATTATGACCGCCGCGCCGCCGACCAGCTTTTAGTTTCAGTAAAAATGAATGGGGTTCAAATTCGCCATTGTTCTTTCAAATAATGTCAGTAACTAGGTAGGCTTATATGTATTATCTTTTTTCTGACCCAACGAAATGAAACAATACATCAGGTCAAGTTGGTTTTTTTTTAAGTTAGGTCCCAAAAAATTAAACTAACTGCCTTTGGTACCCTACCCAATTTTAATTAAACCTTAATAAATGTTAGACCAGACAAAATAATAAAAGAAATTCCAGTTAGGGTTTGTTGGTACAACAAAAGGTCGCTATTATGCAAGAGAGCAGCATCTTATCGCGAGTAAATATTAAAACACTCCTCAGTTTTTGAAAGATAAATAGTTACCAGGTTTATCTTACGAGTCAGCCATCAGACTCATCTTAAATACATTTTAAATCATACAATATCTTGACAGGGTTCCTAAAGCCCATTACCCGCAACTTGTTTCAATGCTTTTGTTTTTTCCGAAGCCCCGTCCCGAAGGAAGAGCACTGTGCGGCGCCCGCGCACATTGGCGCCTTTCTCCGAGCAAACGGGACACAAGACATAAATAGGTGGGCGTTGAAAGAAGACGGAGCAATAGCATTCCGCGTCACACACAGTCAAGCCAAATAAATCCAGTTTGTTGGCCATAAGCCGGCCACTCGCTTGTGCAGTGGGTTATTACGAGTGTATTTCGACAGTGATGTAAACAAAAAAGTAATTTTTGTGTGTTTTTTAACAATTTTTTGACTGAGTGCTTTCGAAAACATGTGTTGATAGTGTTTCTTGGTAGTTTTGTTAAAGGATTTTTGGTGTATTTGGGATTTTAAAGGTAAGAACGAAGAATGCAATCCATTCCCTCTCCCGTCTCCCTCGGAAGAATGCATGCACCTTGGTCAGGCGCACCTTGCGACCGAGACTTTATCGAAAAATTGTTCAATTACAAATAAAGAAGTCTGTCGTTTATCTATAGGTACTTCGATCTTGTTTATACATTTTGTGAGGGACCAAAATTGGTCATGTTTGGAGCCAAACGCCGGTCGGGCGATATACAAAATATGCTTTGTTTAACTATACCTACACCAGAGTTTGTACTACCTACAGCAGATGACAGTACAAGTTTTATAACGAAATTCAGAATAAAAAGATTTACCTACTTAAACAAAGTACAGATAGACAACAGCACAGGAATATTTGTTAAAGAAAAGCGAAGATGGCAATCCGGTGTCCAAATTTTTTCTATGACCTACGAAGACAAGGACAACTGGACAAGTAAGATTCATTGGATAAATCTCCTAGCATTCTGTTTATAGAATTAATTATTCTCAAGCCATATAAAATAGAGGTAGGTTGAGGTACATTAAGAATTAAATCCCACTTCTCAGAATTTGTTTTGTTGTTCAGCATAAAGAGAGATTGATTTGATAGGATTCCTGGAATGTGACGGTTCATTTATTATTGTCTTTAAGTCAATAAATTGATAACCAAGGCAGAGAAACCAAACAAACATAAAGAGATAGATAGATGTTTCAAAACTGCAGATGGGTATAAACAATGTTTAATAAGATTCAATCACGCTTGGATACCTATGTACCTATATGTATACCTAGTTCCAGTGAAACATTGCTAAATTTCAATCAATCACACGATCAAAGAGAAATAAAGGCTGTCTAGAAAAGATACCTACTGATACAATTTTCATAGAGACAAAGGCACTAAAGGTGGCTAAGTATTTGATAATGATGAATGACAATGTCCAAATTAACGACACCTAGACCTAGAAATTTTTTACAGTATTGTACCTATAAATCCGAAACAATGAAGTTCAAAGATTGATAAATGAAAAACGACGGTATAGACAGAAACGAAGAGATGCTGTAACTAAATTCAGGAAGATAGAAAATTCAAAATCAAGTCAAAGACCATATTGGAGAAAAGACAAACCACTTAGCCAGTTCTTCATAATGTTGGCAATAATATGAAGTTTTCAAAGGAAAGAGAGAACATAGAATACCTAATAATCTTTGGAAAAATCATTTCATTCATGAGTTTGCAACCAACCCAACATTCAAAAAGTGAACGGTCTATAATAGATTGGTAGACTCAAGTTAGTGTTGTCAACTTGTTAACCAGAGAGTTTCAAGCTGCTTCAACCCTCATCAAGACCTCTGACTGTGACTAGGTTTCACGAGTTCCACCATCCAACAGCAGTATGTTATCAGGCCATGAGTTCTAACTTGAACAATTTAAGCAGGGAATAATATGGAATTTGTTATTCGCTTCCCACGAAATCTAAATATTTGTGGTTTTCTGGAATTGCATGCCCTCGGTTCGTGGTTTGTGTAGGAAAACTGAAGGTCTTCCTAGGGGGTGTTGGAATGCCCTGGACCGAGGTTTCGGCCTCACGAATTCCGCCAATGAAAAACCACCAGCTGTATCGGGAACCAAAGCTTATCTGCGTAATGTAATTTGTGATTGGCTGATAGAATAAAATTGTTAGCTAACTGAAGTTATGTCTCGAAACAACTACCTACCTATACTTAATTAGAGGAGAGGAAAGACGAAAACGTTGATCTTAAAAAAAAAAATAGGTAAGTATTAGTTAGTTGGGTGTTTCTCGAAACAAATCTTTATCTACTTACTTATATTTATTTAATCTTTATTCAAAATCACACCGTCGATCACAGGTTACACGGTACCATCTGGGTACCCACTAACCGAAAATCTGATATTTGCTATTTTTCGTACAGTGAGTCTTTCGTCGCTTATGATTACCTACCTCAATACTTGTTAGGTATTACGAAACTTTCGCTCCAAACGCAAACGTAATATTTTTAACTACCTGTAGGAAGCTAGGAAGTTAGTGTATTTTTATAAACTGGAACAGGCTATCCGAGATTCGACGCCTCCATACAGAAACACTTCCGTAAATATTTTCGGCATATCAAATCGCAACGCTCGTTGTGTCTACTTTGATTAGACGCGGTCTCAGCCACACAAGTAACTGTTTCTTTTATCTTATTGGGCTACTTACCTATATGAAAAAAAATCTGCGGTAGAATATTTGAGGGACAGTCATTGAGATAATGATGAATGATCGACAAAAAAAACAATTAATTCTCTAACTACAACACAGAATATAATATGATTGCTTGGACGATTAATTCGTCCAAGTATGATAGTTACTACGCGTAGAATGGCCACTCTATGCCCGTCACTAACTTCAGATATTGGTATTGCACCTCACCCCGCACTTGGAGAGAGATTTGAGTGGCGCCGAGCAGGACAGGCGCGCGCGCTCGATCAAACATTGTTCTATGGCTGCCCAGGGTATGCCTAAAATGCTGACTCACTTCCAAGTTTCAATTATATCAATGACATTATCATTTCAACATAGTGAATACTAGACTGCAAACTAGTTTCTAATTCCTAAACTGAAACCAAAAAAGTAATTTCAAAAAGCGAAAATCTTCTCTCTGGCTTCTAGGCTTTATTATCTACTATTTTAAATTTTGAAATTATAGATTGATTCCCTCGCCAACGAAACTCAGATCCTGAAGTTCAAACCATAAGAAAATAATGTACCTACTTATTTTTATTAGCACCATAAAAACCATGTCCAAGCATTTATTTGTCTCTGACGTAAAACATAAAGTGACATACATCGTACATAACAATCACACTCGTATCTACATGCATGTCAGACACTATGACGACAGTAATTAAAACATAGTGATAAGGAGATGCGTACGTGATTTGAGACATTGCGGCTTTGTAACGCAGAATTTGGGTCTTTATCTTAAACTAAAAGGGCTTAGTTGTCACGTAAAAGTTATATAGTTGATGTCGGCGGCTTTTCTCATTTAACTTAATGAGATTTATAAAGTACTAGTGTTTTCCCGCGACTTCGTCCGCACAAATTATATACTTACCAGATTTTAAGTCAGATCATAAGCTATCAAACAAAAAAAGTTTCATCAAAATCGGTTCAGTAGTTTTTGCGTGATGCGCGAACAAACAAACAAACAAAAAAACAAACATACAATCAAACAGACAAACATAGAGACAACATTTCTAAAAAAGTTTGATTTCGAGTTGGGGATACCTAAAAACCATATCGTAATCTTTTTTTTGTAAATATCTTCAATGTACAGACACACTTCAGTTACAGTTTTATAATAGTTTAGATTAGGTAAATTAAGTAGGTACCTATCTAACAATCATGAAGCACCTAATACGTCGATACGAAGACCTTAAAATGATATTTACTATTTATTGCCATATCAAATGTAAAACATTAACCTTTATTCATAAACTCTTATCACTTCAGGTCATATTCGCATCGAGACTTCTCAAAATCGCCAATCAGTTTAAAATTCGTGGAATTCCCCAAATTGGCAACGCTGCTCTGCTGAAGTCTGCTGAGAGTAAAGCACTCATCGTGTAATAGACATATGGTGCGGAACAATGAGTGTGATATTATTGATTTGATATTCATTATGTATTTACGTTATGTACTCATCCATCCATCTCTTATTAGACGAAGAGCAGAAAGGCCATAGAAAATAATGGCTAGTGTGAAAAACGACGCGTGTCAGAAAGGAAAGGAAATTCGATAGTACCTAAACTCTTGTTGCTTAATTTTCCATGGGACCAAGATCGAAATCGCAAACAAAAATTCCATGGAGTTTTGTATGGAACGACTGAATTTATTTCTCCATTTCAACCTAGGTAGGGAAACTTGTTTAGTTTGATGGTCTGATCATCCCCTTAACAAAGTTTCAGCTAATTTTGTTGGATCTTATAGGACACCTCTATAGTTGTGAATATAGTAAGGCCGAGATTCTAAGACATTTTTTTAGTCTTAGTTCGAGCTAAGTAGGGTCGAAATGTATGGATTTTGACATACGGGAGTTCGAACTATGACTTACAAATCGTCTCTGAATTTCAGGCTAAAACAATTATCTCTAAAGCCATATACATATTCACAAGAGAAGGTAAGAAATACGCGTAAAGTTAAAACTAATTAAATCTCAAACTTAAAAGTTTCTAAGTACTTTTATTACTCTTTTAATAGGAGTAACGAGTTCCTGTGAACCTGTTAGATGGGAATTCTTAAGGGTGTCAGATTATAAATGCAGTGATTAAACTAACCGAGATCGGGAGATAACTTGGTCTACGTAATGAAGAACGCCTTTCTTAAGTTATACATCATGTTTGAAGGGACAATTAATAACTTTAGATTCTTTATCATTCTTGGGAGAATTCCGATTAGAGTTTCAGCAAGTTTTATTTCAATCTGATGTCAGAAGCGAGAGAAGTGTAATTAACTAACCTATTTTTAGTAATATAATATACATAGCTATTGCCCACGACTTCGTCTGAATTGACTACAGAAATGTACCCTATGCGTTATCCAGAACATATTCTATCTGTGTCCAAATTTCATCCAAATCCATTCAGCCGTTTATGTTTGATTGAGTAACAATCTTCCAAACATCTAAACTTTCACATTTATTATCTTTGATATAAGAATTACCTATGAGTTTGCGATTGAACTAATAAAGTAAATGGATAGGTAAAATCTAGCGCACAAACAGGGTTCTGCTTAATATGCTGACACTTTTTAAGGGGATGATCAGACCGTCAAACTGCAGAACTTTCTCTATGGGACAAACATCAAAATAGCGAAATACCAACTTCTCCAGATTATTCTACAGGGGAAAATTTTGGGAAGACGAATGCCTGGTAGAAGAAGGACGTCCTGGCTTAAAAACCTGTGTGAATGGTTCGATATGAACTCCACCTTACTGTTCAGGGCTGCAGTCTCCAGGGTCCGAATAGCCCTAATGATAGCCAACCTCCGATAGGAGATGGCACCACAAGAAGAAGAAGATGGAACAGCTGATTTCTTTTTCCCGATTAAGATGTTAGTGCCATTGAGAAAGTTGCTCAGTTTGACGGTCTGATCATCCCCTTAAAAAAGTGTCAGCATACAACCCTAAATATTATACTTAGGAGAAAATGGATGGAATTTGAAGTATTTCCGTTTTTCCAATAGTGGTACCTACGGAACTCTACAAAAGGGAACTAAAAGTAAACTACGAGTAGAAACTCTCAAAGAATTGTTTTTATCTATAAAATGTCTATGCAATGCAATGACTGCGGACGCATAAAACTTGAATGAGCCCATTTATGGTCATTCAAGGTTTGGGTCATCTACACTACAGTGTAGAACACAGCTGCGAGATGATTGTTTTCTCATACAATTGTATAAACAACCAGCGTGGTGTCCTGTACAGAACAACGTTGCCCGATTGGTTTAGGCACTTATTAATTAACAACCTACTGAGAACCACAGATTGGCACGATACGATTTATTTATAGTCATGACTAGTTTGTTTTGAAAGTTGAAACCTATAACTCGGAGCTGTATTATAAAAGTCAAGAGTTCTGACTGGAAACTATAAAATGGTTTTATATGAGTCTTTTATGAAATCGGTGATTATTAAAATGTTGTTAATAGGTTTGTCAACTATTTCTACATTCTATGTCAGTTCGTCATAAAAACATCGAATTTAGATAAGAAGGTAGGTAATATACTTATTTTTTTAATTAAAAAAGGATATGAACAATAAATTCATAACTTTGCCTTTAGGTACCTAGGTACTGCAGTCGGTGAAATTTATCAAAAAACCTACCAATAGCTAAAATGATATATTAGTTTTCATTGCTTTTCGACGATTTTAACACATTTTGTGTGTATAATCAAATACTTAGGTACAAAATTGTACTCACCAAATATTATTGTATTCTGTGATGCCTACTATCTCTACATTAACATAGAGCCAAATTAGATAACTGCCTTTGAACCCCGAAATACTAATATTAATTACAAATGTTGCAGTTTAAATAAACATTTCAATGGCCGCTGTATTGAGCCAATTTCCAAACAGAATGTTGTCCATCAAACAATGGAATTTTACTAGAATTTGTGCATTACAGTTCCATTCAGTACCAGACTTAGCTCTCTCCTAATTGTACTGAAAGCTGACAACATTTCAGAAACAATAGGGCATTTTAGCCAGCTTCCTGTCGACGTACCTACGCTACGTGCCTGATCAATAATCTGTAATTATCCAACGACCAAAGCTCACCAAATCCGGACCGGACATCCTAACTCCACAAGTCCTCATCCACTTGTACTACACGTGCCATCGCGTGCTAAATAATTTAATTTTAAAAAGCAATTCTCTTCCTCACAATATAAGGTTGAGAATATCACGTAGTAAAAACTCGAGCAAAAACTGTCAATGCTCTCAAACATTTCCTATTTCACGGTGGTCTTTATTAACCGGCAAATGTGAAAAGTACAGCACGTGGATAAAGTGGCAGCTGAGAGCTTTTTAAATCGAGGGCTCTAGAATCAATACGGATTGCACCAAGGTGGTCTAACCGTTCAACTGGATTACGCAATGGGACTTCATTTTCCATAGGCACGATTGAAACACAGTTTTGAATATAAGTACTCAAACAACATAGACATACAGGGTGTATCAAAATGCCCTAGTGATATTTAATTAGGGTGGGTGATTTAGAAAATTAAACCGATCAACTTTCACTATAAGCCAAAATCGAGAAAAAAAATCTGTTGTTT
This sequence comes from Agonopterix heracliana, assembly GCA_963693445.1. NCBI lineage: Eukaryota > Metazoa > Arthropoda > Insecta > Lepidoptera > Depressariidae > Agonopterix > Agonopterix heracliana. Next base: position 13,451,865 of record OY856324.1, read on the forward strand.
CATACAAAACTGCAGTTCGTAAGTACTGGTTTCAACTGGATGGGACAGTAGTGTGTTTTGTTACACCCTGTATAACTTGTTGATTGCGTGTGGTAGTATCGTCGTGCAAATAGAATCACTATTACAAACTTTTAAAGTGTGTTTTCTATCACTGGCCACATTTTCAAGGGTGGTTCTAACAAAATTTTGCTACTTTTGCCATAGGAACAATCGAAATCAGGAAAAAACAGATGGTCCATGTTCTTCGCAACGATAGATACGATATCGACATGTTCTAAGAAACAGTCGAATTTTTTAAATGTTTCTTACATGATACCTACAAGTGGATCAGTTATATCATCTGAAGCTCTCCTGTTTTCTTCGAAATCAAAAACTACCCTGTTGTTTCCCTGCAGGCTATATTCAGACGCCATCGCCACGCTGCTAAATTGTTTTAGTCCGATTTGACAGACAGCGCCTGTGATTGTCCCGGCCAAGAAGTTTGGAATCCTCTATAGTGGAGCACAGACTGCCTAACAAGAGGGAAAACATGATAATACTCCTTGATGGTCGGTAATGATCGTTCTTCTCCGTAGTAGTTTTTAGTGACGTTAACTTTGTCCCTTTCTAATGTATGTCTAGGCATGACGTCACTCAATTGTCGTTCATGTAATTGTGACGTCATTGGAATAGAAAGGGACGCACGTAAAATTGGAAATACCGACGACGGAGACGAACGTCAAATTTTCTTGTATCAATGCTTGTAAGGAGGAGTGCTATCCTTTATGATTTAGAATTTAGATCCATGGTCGCGGCCAATCGGAGGCACATTCTAATCTGCCTCTCGGCTGAAGCGAAGAGTATCAACCTTTCTAAAAAACCGGTCAATTGGGAGTCGGGCTACTCGCGCAACGAGGGTTCCGTACCACAACATTATTACGAGTATTAACTTACAAACAATCGTTGTTTTCTCCGGGACCTTTAGCGCGAGACCGACTCACACTTGACCGGTTTTAATTATTTGTTGTCATACTGTAGAGTTTCCTCTATAATCACACTAAGTTTGAGGATTCCATTACCGTTTTTACGATAAAGAGAGAAGAAAAAAAACGTTAATAAAAATTAGTTTCTCGCATTTATAACTTTTTGCCATTTTACTATTTGTTAGCAAATCCGCCATAATGGCGCACATTCTGTGAGAATTTCAACTGTCTATTTATTACGTATCAAAAGTTACAGCCCTAAATATAGGTATGTAGGACAGACGGACGGACGGACAGCGTATGCTTATGAATGGGTCCCATTTTCACCCTTTGGGTACGGAACCCTAAAAAAAGGTTTTATCAATAACGCTTCCATTGGTTTTATTCCTCCGCGACTCAAGCATTTACTTGATAATTTTATGATCATAAGACGACGTAACATCTCAGGCTCTCAGAGCCGACACAAAAAAAGAAAGTGATGTTTTTATTCAAATTACCCAAGTGCTAGGACATAACGGTACAACAAAGGGAATAATAATAAAGCAGGAAGGAAAAGCCGTGTGTTTCGAAGTAACAGCGAGTCCAAATGGGTGTCTATAACATAAATTCGCTCTCCCAAATTCCTCGAGATCGCATTCAAAAGTACGTCGTGTATCTTCTAGAACATTTGCTTCGTAATGGTTTCCATATGTATGTTTTAGTGTTTTGGCTTACTGATTTCTGCGCGAGTTACTGAGTTTCATGTGTGGTTGCGGAAAGACAATTACGGGGGCCAGGTTCGAATCCGCACGGACGACATGCCATGTAACAATTAGTTCCGGGGTACATCTGTCCCTGTTTCCGGCGGTCTTGAGCTTCTGGGCATGAGGTTGACTACGAAGCTCAACTTTGGCGCTGATATAGAGTCTTAGGCTCAAACTGCAGCCAAAAAGCTGGGCATCTTAAACAAGGTGAAGCGGTACTTCACTCCTGGACAGCTCTTAATGTTGTATAAAGCTCAGGTCCGATCTTGTATGGAGTATTGCTGCCACATGTGGGAGGGCTCAGCTAAGTATCAACTAGACGCTCGCGACTCGGTTGAACGCAGAGCCAGGAGGCTCATTGGCGACAGTAAGCTGGTGGAAACCAAGCTTAAAGCACAAGCGCGCACGCAAGTGTGCACAAGAGCTGCATGAGCTCATCCCGCCTTCCCCTTTCTACTATCTGACTTTCAGACGCACCACGGGGTACCACCCCTTCTTGGCTGATATCCCACGTATCCGCACTAAGCGCCTTTCTGATTCTTTTATAATGCGCACAGCGCGCGCAAGGAGTGGAATACCCTGCCTGCGTCAGTATTTCCGAGCGATTACAACCCGAATTCCTTTAAAGTACGAGTGAACAGGCTTCTTCTGGGTTAGCTCGCTACATCTTCGACTCCATCTTTGTCCCCAAGACTAGATTGAGGTCAGGAGCAAAACCATTAATTTGTAAACAAAAAAACAAAAAAAAGTTTTTCTATCTTATGTAGGTACGTAAAACCGACTGCTCTCAAATTGTGAAGGAAAACATCGTGAGGAAATCTGCATACGCTGAAGAAGAAATCCTGATGCGTATGTGAAGTCTATCATTCCGCATCACGCGTGGTGGCTAACGCTCATACATCTGCCCTTAGCCTACAGTAAGTGTGCCTAGCCTACAGTAAGACTTGAGTAAGAGTACGAGGAGTTGGCTCTGCTTCAATTTTTCCGCCATGGAATTGATGGAAAACTTCTTATCTTATCTTATCTTGTTGTGGGGGCTGGCAGGCCAGCAACACTTCGACCCAGTGGGATCTTTTGTGTTAGCCCCAATACTTTTTGCTTTCCTCACCCTTCAAATACATGGTCAATGAAGGAGGCAATACCATTGAGGGGAAGAAACCTAAGATCTCCCGGTTTTGGGTATCCATCTCCGAGGAGGCACATGCGTTTTGCCGCCAAGACATCACAGTCACAAAGAATATGTTCCATGGTCTCTTCATACTTACTTACTGATATTGATTGCTACTCAATCAAGGTCTCATGGTTTTTAAGATTCAACGTATAAGAAGTCCGAAAGGATCCTTTAGGATACTCTGAGTACGGTTTGCTCACTGAATATTTAAGAGAACGTAGCGAGAGGTCGGCATCTTCCCGTAGTAAAGATTATCGATTTATTTCCTATCTTCACAAATTAGAATGCGTGTGGTGAATTTACAAATTCTTCTTAATTCTACTTAATTTATTTCCCCTAAGATTTCAATCTTGGACTTCATGATCGTTTTACAGAAATGATAGTGAGAGCACCGGAAAATAAGTGATACTTATAGTAAACTCAAGATCTTGAACTTTCTCTAGGGGACTAGGCAAAAATACTGGACTGGAAACATCAATAATGACATGCCTTCGACTTGATGGACGAATAGGGAGAACCGTAAATTCGGTGCTAATAATATTATTAACCGTACCAGCTAATACAGTACGGCAGTGTAGAGGCGCGCTTTGAAGAGCCAGAGCATATTCAAAATGACGTTCAGAACATTTTACAGGCTATAGCTCGTTGCAAGCTCAAAATTTTTAACAGGCAAAATTTTGTCATTGCGAATTCTAGTACCGTGCTGCAAAAGCGATTTTTTTCCTATTTACTTTACAAAAGTTAGCGCTCATGGTTTAAATTTTGAGGTTAGGGATTTTTTTTTTCAAAAAACTTTAATCTACAGAATGACTCGGTAGTCGTACTTTAATTAAATCAGTAACAGTTTATTAACAAGGAAACATACTTGAACAATATTCTGTACTAAACTGGAGCAACCGCTCGAATGTAAATGTATGAGCTTTCAGCCACTTGGCTTGGTCCGACTTACACAATACTCATTGCTAGTAAATTAAGTATTTCCAATCTCAAATAAGGATATAGCATAAACAATGATCAGACAGTTAAGAGATTTCATAGTGGAAAGTAGTATTATAGACGGGAGAGAATAGGACTTGCACGCACACAAGTAAAAAACAGAAAAAATTAATTAGTATTGAGAACTGAATTAGCTTAGCTTATTTTGCGAATACCACAACAATGTGCAAAATGTTTAGTTTAACACAGACACAAAAGTGTTGTATTTAGTTGCTTGACTCTATAGAGCATTCTCCTGCTGAAATAAAGACTACGTCAAGACAGGACTGTGCCTTTATATGCATTCATTAAATTATTGTGCCTATATTCCTTTTAAAAACGCCTCTCTGTTATTAGAACCTATGGGTGAAAAAGAATCTATCTATCTATCTATAACGTCACGCCTCTTTCCCAACGGGGTAGGCAGAGACCAGAGCGCGCCATCTACTACGATCCTTACAAATCTCTTTTGCTTCATTCACATCCATACATCTCTTCATACATGCCCGTCGGTTTCGAGTACTCCGCACCTCCCCTTTTTGTAGGACGCAACTGATTTGATCAGAATACGTCCTACGAGGGCGCCCTCTCAGTCAGTCGTGAGTGACCAAAGTTCCAAATTCTGCTCATTTAGTTCAGATACTTATTGCGTTCGCCACTCTTCTTCGAAATTGAAGCATGTAGGTTTCCTTACGGTGTTCTCTTACACCTAAAAGCTAGTGGTGTAAGTAGGTAATAAAAGCCCCGAAGGACGAAACCTAAGTTCGTCTGTCGTACCCTAGCCAGTCAGCCTCGAAACTACCATTGCTGACTGACAAATCCTTCCACATCAGCATGAGTAAATTGTCTTGTAATGTAGCTCATCATGATACTAAAGAAGAACCAAATAATCACTTTTGAATTTAATTTCTCAACCCAAACAATAAAAATCAATAATTACCGAGTTAGCCCAGTCATTTTAAGGTTTGAGCCGGGACTAATTAAGAATTGATATTTTTTTTTGTTTTTCATTTAAGAGCCAGTTCGATCATAGAAATATACAAAATAAAATCGCGTCAGCAACAACCCCAAATTAAAAAATTTGCATTTATCTCGTTCTAAAAAAAACTGACGGAATTTTTTTTTTACATTTTAAAGGCATTAGCCATTATACACACTTCAAACACCGAGTAAATATTTTCGTCTACTAAGAAAGCTTTGAAAAATCATTTTAATAAATGAGTTCAATTATAATTAATTAAATGACTTTTTATTGCTCAAAACTCATTTATATTGTTGAGTCTAATTAAAATGCATGCATCGGTATTAATATTATTAAATGAAAAGCCTTTTGGGACTTTTGGGAGGTACAATTTGGATTTCTATGTTACGTAGTGAATTATTTTATAATTACTTTTCAAATAGTCTTTTTGTCACTAAATGGTACCAGTACAGATTAAAAGTGCCATTCTTAATTACTCCCCACTCCTTCTAACAAAACTCCGTAAAATGACTGGGCTAAGTATGTTTATTTTGAAACCGTATATCTCGGTCATTGATACAACCCTTCGCAAGACCACACATGCTAGTTCCGGGTACCCGAACAGTTCGTATTACCAACCATTGCACGATGCACATTACATGCCACCATTCATCGATTTACCCTCACTACTAGTTCTCGATTTGGAACTTACACATATACAACGTGTTAATGAATAAACGCAAAACTAGAAATTAGTTTGTTTAGAATCGAGAGCAGAATCTAATTATCAAGGTTTCAACATAGTTAGCATAAGCATATGCTCACGACTATATTCCCCGAGGGGGTAGTCAGACTTATTCTGAAACCAAAGAACATCAATTTCACCAGTAGTAGGTACCGAGACTCTGTCCAGAAAACAACAACATTGTTCAACAATCAACATTGTTTTTTTTTTTCAAAATATCATATAATTTGTTAGTATAATTTAAAATTTTCTAAATTCGATGTCCAACCACCGCACTGGCACACTCACCCTACTTACTACCAAATAAGATTCTTAAAATATATATTCTCGAGCACGTTAGCGCTTTCATTCATTGCTGAAATAATAACGAATAGTTTTTCATGAAAACTTAACATACAACAACAACTTTACATTTTAATTAATAAAATAATGAAATCAATCAATGCAATTACCTATTTCATTATAAAATCAGTTGGGGTGTATGAGGTTTTGCGCTTATTCATTAACATGTTGTGTAGGTAACCTACTCTAATAAAGAGATCTAATAGAAATTCTTCGATTGAAAGGTAATTTCGGAAAAGTGTTCATTCTAAAAGAGTATTTTAGTGGTGTCATTGAATTGTAATGTGTCTTGTGGGAGGATCGTTTCTTTCGCTTCAAGCTCTAATAAACTTCAATGTGCCAATGTTAAATAGGTAATTTCTTATTCAGTCAAGTCCCCATACTTATTACTAGACACAATAATAAACAATTATTGTTCTCGGGTGGTGTCGGCTAAGAGTAGCACCATCCCATTTCCTCCGGTTGGTGTCGTAAAAGGCGACTAAGGGATCTACCGGAGGATGGGCAGCAGCATCCTCCCTCTGAGTACACACATTCAATCCAACTGCGATCGCCAACCCGCCTGCCAAGCGTGGCGATTATGGCAAATCCCCCCATTTTTGGGGAGGCCTATGTCCAGCAGTGGACGTTTATCGGCTGATATGATGATGATGTTCTCGGGTACAGACGTTACTCTGAGGTCTGACTAGTTCAATTTATTCAAGTATCTATGTGAAAGTAGGTATACGGAAACATAAAGCTTTAGTTAGGTATCTATTTATATGAATCAAGACGATTAAGATAAGACTAGGATGGTCGTTTCGTTTTAAATGTTGAACGGTTAAATAGAAGATTTAATTATTTGTGTAACAAACGAAAATATGCATTAATTATGCACATGATTTTGACCAAACTTCATACGATAGAGGAGTCTTCAATCTTCATACAATAAGTCCATAATATCTGTCTCTTTACGTATAAGATCGGGTTTCACGCAATTTGGAGTATTACCTACTGTGTTTGTATTGCATCAGTACAAATGAGAGAAGGAATAGTAAAAGAAACGTATGGTAAGACCATTAAGGGTCAGTCAGACACTGCCAATGCCATAAACAAGATTACTATTCCAATTTAGAAGTATAGTGAATCAGCTTACAATTAAGTGGGTAGGTAAGTCTTGAAAGCATACATTTCGCTCATCGAACGAATGTACCATCCCGTATGCCACCTTCCTTGTTACTCCTATCTGTCAATTAAAACTTTACCTCACTTTATTGTTGTTGGGTATATAATTAAACAAGTAAAAAACTTATTGCATCGACACGAGAAACTAAGGGCTGGCTCAATAAGTGACTTTATGGCTTGAATAAGAAACTCGGGGTCTTGTTGAAGCAGTGTAATTGTAAAGCGTTGTAAAAGCTCTAATGCGGTCTCATAACCTTATTGCTCCGACACATTCAGTGGTATAGTATCTGTACCCAGCATTACTAAAGGAACACTTAACCTTTTTTTATTTGACTATGGTAGTACGAGCATGCGTACCAGTATGTTTTAAAACGAGAAAAACAATAAAAGCTTCAAATGAGGGCTTGTTAAATAATAAAGAATTCACTTTATAAGAAATTTCTAAGACGTGTGTGGTAGATGCGGGCCCATACAATTCACTTTATGACGAGTTTCAATGAAGACAATCTTTTTTAATGTTTTACCGATTTTTTAATTTAAAACGAGGCGTTTTTTTGGTCTCTAATAAACGTCAACTAGTGGAAGACTATCCTAAGGACGTGGAGTTGATAAAGTATGGTATGGACTATGGACTAGAACTGAGCTAAATGCATTTATTTACGTACCCACCAATCCTATTATACAGGGTGGGAATTAAATACGTTACATATCAAGAGGGTGCTTCGGACCATTAAACTGAACAAGTTTTACTATGAAATCAAAATGAAATCGCGAAAAATAAATCTGCTGTTCTATAGAAAATGTTAAAACTGCTACTCGACCAAAATTGACTGAAACAGCTTATTTCTTTTTCGCGATTTCAAGGTTCCATAGCTACTCAACTTTTGATCCTAATGATCTTAGCCTTCTCTACATCTTGGATCGTGCAACAAATTCACTAACTTTTCAGCAACATCTGGTTTCCATCATCAGACCAAATAGTTCATACCATATAGCCGACTATGGGTTTCTTTTAATGCTGGGTTTTGTGGGTGAATTAGTTGTCTATGCTAAAAGAGAATCTTACCATGTAAATTAGAGTGTTTACCCGTGGACCCGGTTGGTTGACCCATTACCGGGTCCACGGGTAATTTTAATTACCTACCCGTGGACCCATGGCATTAGGCATCGCTCCCTGAACATTTTGACTATATCGATAAAACGGGTTAGTCCAACGGGATCCCCTAGCCCGATCCCCCAGGGGATCCTGGTGAACCGCATCAGTTCACCAGGATCCCCCTAATCAACAGCGGCGACCACTCACAACACTAGACAATGAAGTCCAGTGAGCCCGGCAGGGTTCAAAGTGATAATTATCATTGATAATTATCACGATAATTATCATGATAATTATCTTGATAATTATAAAATTTATCAGAAACACAAAAAGTTTGCGCTAGCAATGTCACACAATGTATTTATGATAATGATTCGCGAAAAAAGAAGCTCCCAGACAAGAAATCATTTTTCTTACGGTTTTCTGTTGTTTTTCTCAATTATTTGTTATTCATTGTGATCAGAAACTATAATGCCAAAGACTAGGTGCTGTTTGGTCTGGATAAGAGTATATTAAAGTAAAAAAAGCAATCTTCGAACTTTTAGTTAGAAATTTCTCTCAAAACTAAGAATCTGCTTGGATAATTATCCGATAATTATCTGATAATTATCCGATAATTATCATGATAATTATCAAAGAAAATAATTATCTTGATAATTTCGAACCCTGGAGCCCGGGGAATGACTCTAATCTGTCTTGGAACCCGCAATGAATTAATCAAAATGAGATGGAGGAGTAGGAAAAATAAATATCGGAATTCCCTAATAAAAGCGTGGCTATTAGTAAGGCAACTCCAGAGAGAATTTATGACATATGCAACTAGTAGCAATTAGCGAATATCGTACGAGTACCTAATAGTGACCATACTCGGGTGTAAATTTTGCTGGATACAGTAAACGATCAAAAGCCGAATCAATAGATTATGTTGATAGCCAAATCCGAAGCGAGCACTTAACCTCTATCAAGGGCATTTAATTTATGCGTCCGCTATGGCACCGACCATAGATTAAATAATAATTAGTCCTATTTCCGCGATAGGTTCCATAGTAAACTGGCATTCTAGCAACCAGCACGTACATTTGAGTTTGGTCCTGTTTAAATCGATAACTTTGTCAAGCGGAAAATGTGTTAATTGATTCCAGATTCCATTGCTAATGAATGTCAGCTTCTTCCATGAATATCAAATGTCCAGTCACTTCGCAGTCCATATTACAGAAAGCCAGGATGTGATAGGCCCATCAAGGCTTCTATTTTATAGTGTCTGTCAATTACTTAGCAGGACAGCCTGTCGTCCTGTCCATTTCGTTAATCATTTTGCGTACAGCTTTACTCAGAGTTACGGTATACGATAATGTCTGGATCGTTTTCTTTGAGTTTCTGTTTCTCGGTTGGTAACATGCGTCTTTCATCGTATGATGATGATGATCGATGTAGGTATGTTTTAAACGATGCGCTACAATCAGGTACCTTTTTCCAGATAAAGAAATATTACACTGCAGGGTGTCAACATTACATGCTTTAGTTTAGAGGAAGCTTCAAACCATCAAACTAAACAACTTTCACTATACTACTATAAAACCGTAAAATCATAAGGAACAAAAAAGTAGCGGTTCACTTCATATAAATTCAAATGACACTCGATAACGCGATTTAAATGACGTGCAGCGCCATCTATTGACAAAATAGTGTGTTTGTTTGTTTGTTCGCGCATCACGCAAAAACTACTGAACCGATTTAGATGAAACTTTTTTTGTTAGATATCTTATGATCTGACTTAAAATCTGGTATATAATTTGTGCGGACGAAGTCGCGGGAAAACACTAGTAGGGACTATCATTGAAATCGCGAAATAATAATTATCACCAACATTTTCTTTCCAATTTCATCAAATTGGTCGTAAAGAAAAGATTTTCAGTTTGATGGTCTGAAGCACCCCCTATAAAATATGTAACGTATTTAAGTTTACAACCTGTAATTAATTTATCAATAAGAATTTCAATGATATTATCGATGTTCGTATTTGCGAATAGTTCCTAGTAAATCAAGCAAGCCCCAAATATATATACTAGTACTATCCTAATAAAGGTGGGTACGTATTTTTGGTACCCTAACATGATGATCCTTGACAAGCCGTGGCTAAAAAATGTTTGAAATCAGCCAGGAAATGTCAATGGTGACCGTAAATTACACTAGCGTACAGCACACGCACTCAGAATATTAAATGGCGTTTAAACTCGGCCTCTGATGGTTTGTGAATAATAAATGTGAGATGATCTAAGTCCAATACTCTGCTATCTATTAGCAATGAAAACAATGTTGATATTGACGTGACTTTGTACTTAATCTAATATTATTATATCTACAGGGTGTTAAGGTAGACAGTTGGATATGCTTATAAAACTGAACAACTTTCAAAGGAGCAATGAGAAATTCGCAACAATAAATAAACAACTTTTCATGCAAACGTTCGCGTATTTAGTATGGAAAGTCCAAAATAATTTTTGCTATTTCCTATAAGTTTTTTAGGGAATGGTGTTCAGTATCATGGGTAGGTACAAGTACAATAACCCCTTAAAAAAATGCAAAATATTAAACTGTTTACCCTGATATCCTTTACAGTCAATCAATTTTTGACTGTAGTATTCAAAAGAATAATTCAAAAGATAACACTCCATTAGGTATGATTAAGTAATATGATTTCCTTTATTTGCCATTTGTATTTTGGTTGCCCTATAGAAATAAATCGAGGATTCCAGATCCAGATTTCTATGAGCCTAGTTAGGCTTTTTGGTGAAGTAAATGTAACCGCCGCGATTTCAGAATACTGCCGTTGACGTGATGCCATTTTCATGCCAATCCGTCCAATCTAAAATCCCCTGCTCTATTCAGCTCAAAGACCCGCGTAAGCGACGTCATTGATTAGCTTAGCAAAAATCTATTAAAGCTAATTTGAATATAAATGCGTTCAGCCAACGATAAACACAATCCTTAACGTTGTAGATTTTAAACGATTAATGTCGTTAGCGAGCTATTAGACGTAATGTGGACCGGTCCGCTTATTTCTTCTCTATCCAAGTGCTTTCAAATCTCTTATAAGACTAAGCTATAAAGACTAAAATGGTTTGATTCAGGGGCCATCTTATTTGTAAAGGACGTCGGTATATTAGAGTCGACGTATGATATACGGCCTATAAATATTGATTTGAAGAAAGCCTGGGATCTGTTATCGGTCGGCTAGCTTGAGACAAAAAGGTGCGAAAGTTTTGCCGCATAATAGTGCAGAAATGAAGTAATGACATAATTATGCTGACGGTTTTTAAGGGGATGATCAGATTATCAAACTGAAGAACATTTTCTATCGGACCAACATCGAAATCGCAAAAGAAATGTCTCGACGGAAATGTATGGGACAGCGGACAGATGATATTTTTTCCCCTAGATAATGATGCCTAGTTTGATGGTCTGATCATCTCCTTAAAAAACCGTTAGCATATTAAGATGGACCTTGAAAGCTGTGGAATTAAAAGTTAAGTTTATTAATCTGTGGTGAAGTATTCTAAACGTGAAACAACAAATGATGGATTTCCAGCGATCAGGAAAATACAAACAAATTGAAAAATCCAATGGAAGATATCAATTCAAACATACCAAGCCGTAGTTGTAGCAACAAACAAGATGTATCGCATTCAATAAAGAATGTGCAGTACAGTCTCCGTCTAGCTCTTCGTGTGTCAACTTTATTAAATGTAGAAAATCTATCTTCATTCTTAGAGATAAAGTTTATTTTAAACTGTAGTTTAACACAACTTCTTCGTTAGAGGAAATATTCACATAAAATAAACAAGTTACATTGTTAAATAACGGTAGCTAGCTGTTATTAGTAAAATAATTTTAGCGTTTAAGCACGTGTCAGTTTTAAATTTCAACAAACATTCTATTTTTGAAAACAGAGTTTAGCTTTCTCGTGTGTGACCGAAATAGTGCCGAAATAGGACAAATGGCACAGAGATGGGCGATTGTTACTGATTCTAATATTCGAATGGTTTGATAGTTACTAATATTAACAATCGAATACAAAAACAATCGATCGCTAGTTCGCAAATTCGAATAAAACCGCTAGTTCATTCATTCACTTTGCCATACAAAATTGGGCTGTTTCGTCGTATAATAAAGTCTACTTTTAATTGATATTCGTAGTAATAAGTAAATAGTTACTGATTTGCGAACCGCTAGTTCATTCATTCAGTTTGCCACACAAAATTGAGCATTTTTCTCGTATTGTTAAGATTACTTTTAGTTGATAACAATAATTAGTTACTAATGAAGCCAGGAATGTCTCCGTACGAGGGATCTCCTCAACGGGTAACAGGCATGGACTTGATTTTTTTTGCATTCGTTCAGTTTTGATAGCAAAACACATATTTAACCAGAATCTGGTGCTAAGCCAGGAATTTCTCGTCGTCGTCCTCCGTCCTCCGCCCACGCCCGCCCGTCCTCGCCCGCTCCCGTCCGTCCACGTCCTCCGTCCGTCCTCCGCCCGCTCCCGTCCGTCCTCCGCCCGCTCCCGTCCGTCCTCCGCCCACGCCCGTCCGTCCTCGCCCGCTCCCGTCTGTCCACGTCCTCCGTCCGTCCTCCGCCCGCTCTCGTCCGTCCACGTCCTCCACCCGCGCCCGTCCGTCCTCGCCCGCTCCCGTCCGTCCACGTCCTCCGTCCGTCCTCCGCCCGCTCCCGTCCGTCTACGTCCTCCGTCCTAGGCCCGCTCCCGTCCGTCGACGTCCTCCGCCCGCGCCCGTCCGTCCTCGCCCGATCCCGTCCGTCCACGACCTCCGTCCGTCCTCCGTCCGCTCCCGTCCGTCCACGTCCTCCGTCCTAGGCCCGCTCCCGTCCGTCCACGTCCTCCACCCGCGCCCGTCCGTCCTCGCCCGCTCCCGTCCGTCCACGTCCTCCGTCCGTCCTCCGCCGGCTCCCGTCCGTCCACGTCCTCCGTCCTATGCCCGCTCCCGTCCGTCCTCGTCCTCCGTCCTAGGCCCGCTCCCGTCCGTCGACGTCCTCCGCCCGCGCCCGTCCGTCCTCGCCCGATCTCGTCCGTCCACGACCTCCGTCCGTCCTCCGCCCGCTCCCGTCCGTCCACGTCCTCCGTCCTAGGCCCGCTCCCGTCCGTCGACGCCCTCCGCCCGCGCCCGTCCGTTCTCGCCCGATCCCGTCCGTCCACGACCTCCGTCCGTCCTCCGCCCGCTCCCGTCCGTCCACGTCCTCCGTCCTAGGCCCGCTCCCGTCCGTCAACGTCCTCCGCCCGCGCCCGTCCGTCCTCGCCCGATCCCGTCCGTCCACGACCTCCGTCCATCCTCCGCCCGCTCCCGTCCGTCCACGTCCTCCGTCCTAGGCCCGCTCCCGTCCGTCAACGTCCTCCGCCCGCGCCCGTCCGTCCTCGCCCGATCCCGTCCGTCCACGACCTCCGTCCTAGGCCCGCTCCCGTCCGTCCACGTCCTCCGCCCTATGCCCGCTCCCGTTCGTCCTCGTCCTCCGCCCGCGCCCGTCCGTTCTAATGTGAATAGCGCTAAGTTCGATGGTTGAATGAATGATTAAATTTGCCACACGAAATTGGGTATTTTTTCTCAGTAAATACAGTTTACTTTTAGATGATGTTACGGATATTCGAATAAATAAACTAGTAATAATGAAATTTGAATCGGGAAGAATGAGACGACGCAATACATTCTTATTTACATCTCGCTTTTTTTCAAATTCGAATGAAATGTAAGGTTATTCGAATAATTTGAATGACTTCTACAATCGAATTATTCGAATAATTTCATTCACAATCGCCCATCTTTAAAATGGCAACAGAACTTCTTTTTCTCTGCAAAAAAAGACTGGCTGAAATATCTGTCTGTCTTTTAAAAATAAATTTAATGTTCGAATTTCGAATGTTGTTTGAATGTAAATAAAACATTTTCAGTTCAGTTAACTTTATGTTTATTACTTTAGGTTTACTTTGTATTTTAATTACGTAAACGTTACATCAAATTGTAAATTGTTATTAAATCATAATTTACATCTTTTCAGGTTGAACAATGGCAGTCATAATATTTCTGCAGCTGCTCTTAGCAACAATTGCGCCTGCAATAGCCGGTAAGTAGCTTTTCAGATAATTTCATTTACATCTCAATTATACATGGTTCTTGTTTAACATATTTTTAGGTAAGTAAGAAACTTAAAATTTTGGCACACCGACTTGGCACAGTTTTGTTAAAATAATTATTTCTCTTATAAACGGGTAGGTAAATAAAAGCAGAATGGTTTTGGTCTCATTTTATTTAGTGCGCTACCTATACTTCATTCCAAATAAGGACGACGATATTTTCCGATTCCTATTTAGATTTCTGGTCAACTCTGATTATCAAATGTAATTTATTTATTAGATAGATATACTATCCGACATATCTTGGACAGTACAAAAACTGTACTACAAATATGTGAGAAGAAGTGTTTCAAATCTGTGTTTCTGTAATGCAAAATAGCCTTAAAATTTCGTTGCTATTTGGAATGCAGTATAGGTATATCTAGGTGTACTCTATTTTCATTTTTAGGTAGGTGTACTAGGGTGGGTAGGTTCGATTTTAGTCTTACATTTTTTTTTCTGTAATAAATTTTTTTTTGCAATTAAGTACATTGTTGGTCCTTGGTGGTTGTTGGTACCTTTAGTGAAAGTTGTTCAGTTTGATGGTCGAAAGCACCCCCTAAATTATGTAACGCTTTAAGTTCACACCCTGTCCTGTATGGGTACCTACAGAGAGTAAAATTGGGTTTTTCATGTTTATATCCTGCGACAATGTTTGAAAAATATGTAATTTGGGTAAGTAGGTAATAATTAATAACTGCAATTACATTACTAAACGCTATGTAATATAGCCAGTTTCTAAAATAATTCAACAGAATATTCCCCATATTATAAATAAAAATTAAAATCCCTAATTAGAAAGTGTAATTCAACGAAACCCAACTTGTTTACTCATTAAATTTAATTGCTTGCACGATTATCTACTTTTTTTAATCCCGTACAAATTGATGGGACCTGTCCCTTGCATCGGACACGGCCCATTTCTTCGAGATTTTAATCTTACGACGTTCTTCCGTCTACCTCGTAGGATTTACTTTACATTGCCGCGTGAATAACGCCCTTTTTAAAGGCACGTTGAAGTAAAAAGGTAACGAATGAGGTGTTAAGTGATGGGTACATTATAGATACAAGTTTTTTCTCCTCTATTTTGGAATAGTTACTGCCGTGACGGGTAGCTCCCGGATGCCGCGCAGGTAGCTACGCACACATTGACATGGGATTTTAGGTTGTTAAGTAAAAAAAAAAGTTTTGGTTTCCGAGAAGGGTTCTGTAGATTTAAACGTTAGTTAATTACTTTAATTTAAGCGGTAAAACAAAGATTCTAGATTCTGAGACTGAGATGTAATTGGACCTCGATGACCGATGTCCAGCTAGATCGTTTTCTTTTCCACTTCATACAAAAACCATAATTTTAAATTGAGACTAGTTATATTCCATTTAAGTACAGGGTGTTAGGGTATTATACCAATGGGTAAACAGTTGCATTACTTTAAGGGGTGATTGTACCCATGATACTGATCAACTTTTCCTAAGAAACCTATAGGAAATACGCAAAAAAATACTTGTCATAAGTATAATTTTTTTTAAAGAATTCTACTGCTATTGCACAGTCTGTACTTTGTATAGTGATAGCTATATTAAAATAATCTGTATTTAGTTAATAGCCCAAGAAATAATCTAGGATTTTTTATATTATGGTTCATCATCAGCCCATATCATAGTTCACTGCTGAACATAGGCCTCTCCCAAGGCGCGCCACAAAATTCAATCCTCGGCCCTTTTATAAAGTTATATGTCAAGATTGAAGATACGAAAGCGTCGAAAAAAATTGGAACCAGTACTGGCTCCTAAACCCTATACATATACACCCACACAAACATAATTTGTATGGCGCCTCACGCACACCAACCTATGAAACTTGGCCCCTTTTGTTTTATACGGTAAAACAGTGAGGCTCATTCTAGACATATACTTTTTCTAAGCCTCGGCCTTTCTCGTCCAGTCGCTCCCCGCTATTATCGTCGGTCCAGCGGGCAGCAGGGCGTCCCACACTACGCCTGCCAGTTCGTGGTCTCCTCTATACAGGGTGAAATTCATATCATTAGCATCCTTTTAAACTAAGAGTCTACCCATCAAACTGAACAACTTTTACTATGGGAGCAAACCAATCGGAGCAAAAACAAATCTGCCGTCCCTTTGAGTCATGTAGGCAGCGGCGGCGGGTGCAGTTTAGTATGGGACAGCAGATTTGTTTTTTGCTCCGATTGATTTGCTCCCATAGTAAAAGTTGTTCAGTTTGATGGGTAGACTCTTAGTTTAAAAGGATGCTAATGATATCAAAATCAATTTCACCCTGGCCCTGTAGAACTATGTCTCCCAATCAGTAGTCTGTTTTTCATATTATGGTGTTCAGCCATAACCTAACCATTATCTACATTTAAACTCGGCAGGTATTTTTAAATTTAATAAAACAGACAGAACTCAGAAACTCAGAATCAACTAGAATAGTTAAAACAGTTATCGATGAAATATCTATCGGCAAAATGCACAAGGACTCTACTCATGAATGCCAATACCAACATTTTATACAAATATTGTTCCTGCTCATTAATTGCAAAAGTACATTAACATTCCGCAACATAATACCTACCTGTGCAGTACAAAATAAATAGCATAAACTATTCAGTACCATTTGAAAATGTAGGTATTCCATATCATAGAGCCGCTCTATCAGAAAATACTGGTGATCTCATTGACTCCAATCCTTGTATAGGTTTTGATCTTCAATATCATTGACAAAATCTGTTCAAGACTTACATAATAATAGTGTAACTTGTCCATTTGCACACCAAAATACACAAAAATCTACAATTTGTACACAAAAACAAGATAAGAAGGGAACAAAAGCACAGATTATTCATTAAAGTTAAGACAATGCTCTTGCCCTACAAAATAAGCTACAACGTTTTTTTTGTACCTACCTAAACAAATGATTTGAGATAATAGATAATTAAAATTTTTGTAGGCACGCTTTTCATAATAATTAGGAAAAAGTTTTCAAAAATCATAGGGCGTATAATTAAGCTTTTATTCCATTGCATCGCAATTGACTCTATCGATCTGATGACGCGCGAATTTATTTTCAAAAATACGTCTTCCAAACATATTCAGTATTCAGAAGAAGATTCTCATTCGATCTGACAAGTTCCTGTGGGACCCTAAAAGGTAATTGAGTATATGTGTACACAACAAATTTTACGCTTGCCTGTCAATGTGTTGTCTCTAAGTATTTACTGAGAACTCATTACTGCCTGCCTTTGGGACTTACGATCTTTTGTACCATCGTTTTTGTGAAGATACAGCACAGTCTTCCACCAAGAGATGTATAGGGTTGTAAGGGATATCGTGTTAGGAAAGTAACTTGTGTTGTAGGCTGTATTTACAAGGGACCATTTAATAAGGATCGGAGGAACTGCCTCTCTTGACAAATTAGTCTGACATCTGCACAGTTTAAGGCTTGATATACACGGAGCTGTATAAACTTAGAAAGGCGATACGAATTTTCTGTCATTATTTTATTCATCATCAGCCTATTCCCACTGCAGGGCACAGGCCTACCCTCTAGGAGGGTGTTTGGGCGTTAGTCTACTACGCGTGCCTAATGTTCCCAATGCGGATTGGTAGACTTCACATATGCATCAGAATTTCTTCACGATGTTTTCCTTCACCGTTTGAGAGCAGTCGGTAATACGTATGTATGTTTGAAAAACTCACTGGTACGTGGCATGTTGTTTGTGCGGATCATGATTGAAAGTCCATACCTCTCCGCAACGCGCCAACGAGCTCTAAATTTATTTTATTTTATTACGAGTTACGAAAGAGCAGATTTCGCGATTAGATAGTCCAGATCCTTGTTAAACTACATGCTACATGATCATCTGGACGTTGCATTCCAGTACCTACCTAAGATAAATCCTGTAGGATTTCACTACAGGGCAAAGTCCAAAGCTCTTTTCATGAAAGAGGTGCCCTTTCAAATGCACTGTAACAATTGGTCAAAATTGGTCAGTAGGTACCCAACGAGACAATTAATGAGTGTCATGCAAATCATTGCATAACCGTGTGGCACGCGTTCCACGCCTTCTTTGAACTTCTATCTAACCCCTCTTATAATGTTCTGTGCTCTTTATATTGTCAACCCATCGTACCGCAGGACAGGACGGGTTAGTCCACTTTGATCACGCTATCCGTTGCTGGTGGAAACGGATCACGCGCCAAAGGTGGACGACGACCCATACTTATCTTACCTTTAGGCTACCGTTCGGACAATCCTTTGCTCCATCTGCCGTCACCTCGCCTTGCCATGTGTCCTGCCCTTTTCCATTCGAACTCCATGTTTCTCTTACCGACATCTTGGAACTTATTAATGGCGTCGGATTTCCGGATTCGGAACTTTGTCTAGGAACTTGATGCCCAGTATAGCACGCTCTGCGACTCACACTTTGTGCACAATTTCCTTTGTGAGTGTCCATGTCTCTTGTAGGTCATTGTGGTATTAAAAAAGTTATTAGTAAATTAGCTGTCAAGTAGGTAAAGAGGGATCATCTGTAGTGGGTACACCCGAAATACGGAGGCGCTTCACATGAAATATTACTAAAGAAAGGTGCACCGGTAGTTTAGTCTGACACTAATGGTCAACTTAAACTAAGCCACGACAGCTTCCTATAATATAACTGTGTATATAGGTACTAAGTTTGACTCAAAGGGCATTTAAGTCATGTACATCGTTCAAAATGTTCATGTAATTATCTTTTGAAACATTATAGGTACGTACGGCATTAAAGTAGAAACATTTTCCTGATCATTGGAGTGAATGATTGGGACGAGAGTTTTCCAAAAGCGAAAAATGTTATTGTGATGTGACGTTTAAATTTTATCACAGTAAACAATTTCGAGATTAAAGTAGGCAGGTAGGATTGAGGCAGGCAGGATACATGTGTTTTTTTTGCCAAATTAAATATATCATCATTCTCTTGCCCATTTCCCATTGGGGTCGGCGCAATATCTCATCCTCTTCCATTCATCTCTCTTAGCCGCCATTTCAGCACTTACTTCAATTTGATCGAAATACAAGTAGATAGCAGAAAGTAGATAAGTCCTGGTTAAGCAGTTTGTTGGTTCAAGTCCACCCGTGACACTTAATACCTTGCCACTTATACATAACATACAATTACGAGAAATTGTCTTAATTGTCTAAAACCTAAACTAATAAAGGATTTCTCTTGTGAACAATGTAAATTGATGACCCCATTGTTTCATAGGTAGGGAGGTATGCTTGTTTCATATGCTAAAAATATGTTTTTAATAATTTAAGCAACGAATTATCCTTTTCTCTTGCCCAGTGCTATAAGATAAGTTTTTTAGTAGGTAGGTAGGCAGGCATAAAAGCTTTAATAAAACTTAGGCCTATGCAAATTTTATAGCTATTGGTCACATAAAACTTATATTAAACGACCCTGATTCCATTATTTCGATGTTCCAGTTTTTTCGCTGCCTATTTTTATCGATTACCTACACGTAGGTAATTTATTTGTCTCACATTGATCTAGTTCAAGTTACCTTATTATTGTATCCAGATGAAACCAGTTCGAACATGAATTAAAAAGCCGGCGACCGACCGACCGTGCAAATTATGTCTCAAAGTCATATTAAGTTTTGATTACATACCTATCCAAGCATTACTTCTAAAGATACCTTTAAATTAGGGCGATGTTT
Organism: Agonopterix heracliana; assembly: GCA_963693445.1. NCBI lineage: Eukaryota > Metazoa > Arthropoda > Insecta > Lepidoptera > Depressariidae > Agonopterix > Agonopterix heracliana. Next base: position 13,471,920 of record OY856324.1, read on the forward strand.
ACTTTGACATTACTTGACTTTGTACTTGGAAATTGGTTTTAGGGGTAGTTCAGGATTTCGCGAATAAAATGCGTAAAGAAGTAGGTAGGATTAGGAAAGTAGGTGCGTAGTAGTAAAGAACGCGTTCTAAAAGGAAAACGCTAAATCTACAAACCGTTTATATTAAGTAAGTACCTAAGTAAGTTGTTTAGAAAAATATTTGTTTTAAAAGACGGTAAATGATTGCTCCTGACCGATTTCGGCCACGGCGACTGCTTCAACTCCGTTGTTGGCGTTGATGGGCTCTCATGTGGCTAACATAGCCAATCTTCTTAGAGAAGATCCTCGCACATAGCGGGCCCGTGAGCACGTCGTTTAAGTAGAATAATAATAATATTGTAAGCTATACAATGTATAGCCACTGGTGGTCGGTTTTTTCAATTCATCACGTTTGGCATCCGGTTGTGAACGCCTACTCGCTTCAAAATCATAAATTTGACTGTATACTCGAGCTCTCAATGCTGGACGGATGGCTGCCAAATCCCACTGCGTAGGCTCTATGCCACCCCTTTTCATATGGCGCTTTTGCACATCTTTAAACCCAAGGATTTGCCCGCCATGCTTACGCTTACCCTCTTTCAACTCAGGGTAAAAGCCACAACGATTAAAATCAAAACATTTTGCTATTTCAGTCTTATAATCGTTGTAAATCGTTGCAATAGCAATAGGGATGCCTATATCCAGCAGTGGACGTTGAAGAATCAAAACAAAACTGGAGTGAGATTTTTGAACATCACACGTTGTAATCAGCAGTAAAAAATGTCAAAATTACGATGGAGATTATGCATCTTTCTACTGCTGATCTGAACGTGTGATGTTCAAAAATCGCACTCCAGGGCGCTTGACGAATTGGGACTGTCATCAGACCTGACCAATTGTATCCTAAATCTTATTACTAAACCACTACCTACTGTGACTAAAATCACCCAATCTGTCTCATCTTGATGCAATAAGTGCCATTTTAATAACTTCATGTTCATTCACTTTGTACATGATCTCGACGGTAAAATTAAATTGTTAAAATTCTTTATTTCATACGGTCATCGACTCGCACGACAAAAGCTCATATAAATAAGCAACACAGCATGCAAAAACGAATCGCTACAACTCAATTATAAATTGATATTGAAAATAAGCTTTAAGTCAATACTGTTAAAGTTTTGGTTTCCGGTTGTGGATTTAGAACCTTATATTAGTTTCAAAAGATGCGTCATTCTTGATCAAAATGTGTAGGTAACGAAGTATCAAGGACACCGGGATTAGTTTTTTATTATTTTTAGTCTCACTAACATGATTTTGGACAGACTGTTGGTATGCAAATAAAAAAGGTGGTTTCGGTTTTGTTTCTCCTGGGCTTGAGACGGCGGCATATTTGAGAAGTTCGTCAGACATGACTGCTTAAGCATGATTTACACCCACTCGTCTGACGCCAATATCGAATAGGATAGGATCATATTCTCCATTTCGGCACATCCTTTCCTTTGTAAATAAATTGAATTTATGGATGGCCAGCAAAAAACTTGATAACAATATTTACAATCATTCTAAACAATTAGTTAACAGTTGCGAGGAGTATATTTCTCTTCTTAATGAAGATGTTTTGCTTGCCACAGTCTCATTTCTTCTTTCTGGACACACGGTTTTCGGGATTTACATTTTACCAAATTCAGAGACATCCGAATAGCCGCCATTTAACAAGTGGTACCTACCTATTTCTACTTTGCATCTTAACAAATAAGCATAAGCATAATTATGCTCACGACTATATTCACCGAGGGGGTAGTTAGAGATTTTCTGAAACCGCAGAACATCCACATTTCACTAGTAGTACCGAAATTCTGACCAGTGTGACTGGGATCTTAACAAATACATAGTTTACCAAATTCAGAAAATTTCGAGCACGTGTGAGAACATTAACAATTTTTTTTTGTTAATTATTTATTTAAGCAAAAACAGTACAAAGAATTTTGTAATACGCTCTGCCAAACGGTGAGAACAGTTTAACGGTAGACGAAGGACATCACTGTTGTTCTTAAATTTTAAACTACTATTTCGTACATTGAGGTAGGCAAATACAATACAATACTTGTACAGTTAACTTTTATACTATCTACGCAAATACAATGAGTAAAGTACACATTTGAAACAAAATCTAAAAAAGTAATTATTTACCGCTATGTACCTAACCTAGAGCCCTCTTGTCTACAGAAATAGAAATGGAGTTCACCAAATACCCAGAATCGGTTACTGCACCAGTCGGAGATACAGTGACCTTCGAATGCGCAGTCAGGGTACCTGGTGAGCGGCTAGCATGGCGCTGGAAGCCGGTTGACAAGCCTGACGATGACTGGAAAGATGTCGCAGGGACCAGTGATAAGGAGAAGGTCTCTACCAGGCTGGTGGTGGAAATCAAGGAGGATACTCAGACCGCGTTGTACCAGGTTAGTTGAGTATGAATTTCCTAACTTAGCACGTAAAAGCTTTTGTTTGTGGCTTTATTGTCTCTATAAACAAATTAATTTGACATTTTTGATATGAGGTCTGTTAATGAAAGCTAGGAACGGGCTACATATGGAATTTAACAACGTATTTCTTTGTAATTATAGTGGTAGATATAACAATATTTTAAGAAGCTTTCCATCTACCAAATATCTTCTTAAGTTCTGCGTTTTAGGAAATCTAGGTCTTGGCATAATTAAGGTTTCAGGGAGCCCTATCGCTTACAAAAATACTGCAAGACCTTTCTCTTAGCCGCCTCAGACAAAACACATGGGAAAAAATTGCTTGGGTATTTCTAAGTCGAGAATCACACGGCTTTTTATACTTTATCTACTGTTAATTCTTTATTTATTTATTTAATCTATTATATTCAAATTATTTGTAATAATTAAAGCGCTCCCTTTTTCAGTGCGTGGTCTGGTACGGTGCAGTGAGCCTGGCTTCCATCCCTGCTCGGCTGTCCATCGCTAGGCTGGACCTCAGCAGGAACAGTCCCGGGAAGAGGATGCTGACAGCGTCCGTTGGCAACACCGTCGTGATTCACTGCAAGGAGCCCGTGTCTGAGCCTCCGGCTGTGCTGAGCTGGTGGAAGGAGGTTGCTAAAGTAAGTTGGATTCTGTTTATATTGTCGCAAGGTATAAGATCGAAGGATGGCATGGAAACTCAATGTTAAGGTCCGGGTTCCAATCCGCACGGACGACATGCCATGCACCAGTGAGTTTTTATAACTTACGTACGTAATACCTTCTATCTTGAGGAAACCTGCATACCTTAAGTCTACCAATCCGCATTGGGCACGCGTGGTGAACTAACGCCCATATACTCTCCTTGAGTATATGTGCGTTACACTCTCACAGTGGGCCGGGATGTGGGTATATAGGCTGATGCGATGATGATGAAGGTACAAGATAAAAAAATATTAACTACTAGTGTTTACTTACCAGATTTTAAGTCAGATCATAAGCTATCAAACAAAATAAGTTTCATCAAAATCAGTTTAGTAGTTTTTGCGTGATGGGCGAACAAACAAACAAACAAACAAACAAACACACAAACAAACAGACAAACAGACAGACAACATTTCTAATAAAGGGTGCTTTCGAGTCAGGGATACCTAAAAACCATATAGTAATCTTTTTTTGTAAATATCTTCAATGTACAGACACACTTCAGTTACAGTTTTATAATAGTTTAGATAAGACTAGTCTCGTCTAGGTTGACAGGTGGAAGCTGATTGGAAAAGTATGTTGGATTCTGTTTATATTGGTGTAGATGGAATAGCACCTTCTACCTACCAACATGATGCTAATACGACCAATACCATCGTGTTTAGAAAGGAGCTTATCTCCGAGCTTCTCACAGTCCTTAGCTGGTGAATGAAGGTCGTCAAAGAAAGTTCATCTTTAATTACGTTTAGATAAATACTACTTAACTAGTCTGTTTAATAAAGTGGATGGAAAACGCAAGTTTGCTTTCCAATATTACATTCTCGTCTATGTTCAGAAGTGCTATTTTTGAATCGCGAGACTCAAAATCGTCTTCGAATGATGTATAAATTTTGAATATTTTTACTGCTGATTTGAACCTGTGACTTTCAAAAATGACACTCCAAAAGGTACCAGAAAACTAGAAGTTGTTCTTGAAACGAAATGCGTTGCATTTTTTTTTGTATTTCGCTCAATCCTTGTTGAGTAACATGTTCGATAACGTAACAAAATAAAATAGTTTTTCAAAAGTTTCGTAGATTGGTTCATAGAAAATGCATTAAAATAGAATCCTATTAGACTTAAGATTGTATCCTATTGGACTTGAGTGCTTTCAGAAGACAATAGTTACTTATAGGAAAAGTATTAAGTACCTATTCAGTTCTTAACCATTGAGGTACTATGTTAACTAGAGAAGCTACCGAGAAGTAATGTTTTGTAATACGAGTTAGGGTGCATGCGCTCTAACTCACTTAGCCTGTGCCAGGCGCTCGTCGCAGCCTGACGCTCCCAGCACGCGCCCCACACTGCTGATCATGGTGCACAGATTTTGTTCGCGTTGTCTGCTCTATACATAATTAGTAATTACTCAATGTTCTTAACAAGGAAATTTTCAATGTACCTACCTATTGTCTTGACAGTCCAGTCTGCATGTATGTTCTTTGTAGTTGTTAGTTGTAGGTGCCGACAAGCACGTTGCAGAATTTTGTTTCGGGGGGGACATTTAATTTTCGCGGGGGGGGGGGGGGGGATATTCATAGAAAACCAATGAAAAAAAAAGTAGGTGCTGTAATAACTTTTCCATACAAAAATTCGGATTTCGGGGGGAGGGGATCATTCCCACCTATCCCCCCCTGGATACGTGCCTGGGTGCCGAGCATCCTGTGCTGCCCTCAATTGTGCTTTTTCTTTCTTAACAATCATTAAACATCCCCAAAAACAAGAATGTCATATTGTTGTCATTTGGTGCCTCTGTCAAAATGTTTGCAGTAATTGGTATAAAGCATGCCTCAGATAGAAAGAAATCATTTTATTAGAACAGCAAACCCTGGTCAGAAACTTTAGGGGGTTATTGTACCCATGATACTGAACCACTTTTCCTAAGAAACTTATATTCAGGAAATTCGCAAAATAGTTGTGGACTTTCCATACTAAATGCGAGCGTCTGTGGTGCGTTGCGGAGAGCTATGGAAATTCAATGTTGAGGTACGCGGGTTCGAATCCGCACGGACCACATGCCATGTACCAATGATTATTTCTAACTTATGTACGTACGTACCTAATACCGATTGCTCTCAAACGGTGAAGGAAAACATGCATCGTGAGGAAACCTGTATACGCTGAAGAAGAAATTCCGATGCGTATGTTGATGTCTACCAATCCCGCAGTGCCATTATGCCCCCATTGGGCACGCGGTGTGGACTAACGCCCATACCCCCTCCCTGAGGGTAGGCCTGTGCCCTGCAGTGGGACGTATATAGGCTGTGATGATGATGATTATACTAAATGCAATCAGCTGTTCGAACGTTTGTATGAAAAGTAGGTTTTTAAGGGAAAGTTGTTTAGTAACATGATGAGTACAATCACCCCTTAAAGTAATGCAACTGTTTACCCTAACACCCTGTATTGTTTGTAAAACTTTATGGTCGTTACCATTGTCATCACAATTTTCTAAATATTTCCCTTTCCAGAATTCCAAGAAGCAACTGGAAACCCCCCACGGCGTCCTTGTCATCCACAACGTGACCGCGGACGACAGCGGCACGTACGGCTGCACCGCTACCAACGAGCTCAGCGGGCAGTTCTTCGAGCTGCCGGAGACCACCTACTTGAGGGTGCAGCACGATGGCAGCAGGGGAGTTAGGTTAGTTGGTCTCCTCAAACTTTAAACTTTATTTATTAACAATAAGTCATTACTTCGAGAAATCAGAAAAATCAGAAATCAGAAATCAGAATTTTATTGGCCTTGTAACAGAGAATGCTACACTAGGTACGTCATGTTTACAGAATCACAAATGTATACTTAACTCATTTACATTCACAAGATTAAAGAAACACTATTACAAATAAGCAATTGATGCTGAAGCAAGAGTAATTTCTAGTAACAGTAATATTATACCTACATCAAATTCATCAAACGAAGAGATCCGCAGAAGAACCTGAATAGCTGACATAGCCCAAAGAATTGCTAAACTATAGTGGCAGGGGACGGAGCACATTTCTCGCAGAACCGATGGCCGGAGGAGCCGAAAAGTTCTCGAGTGGCGATCGCGTATCGGAAAGCGCAGCGTAGGTATGCCCCACACAAGGTGGACGGACGACCTAGTGAAGGCAGCGTAGGACCGGTCGTTGTGGCGATCCTTGGGAGAGGCCTATGTCTAGCAGTGGACGTCCATCGGCTGAGATGATGATGATGAAGCAACTACATGAGAGCGTCGGTGGCGTGTTGTGGAGAGCAATGGAATCTTGAGGTTCAGGAGTGCGATTTTTGAATCTCATTCGGTGAGCTCAGCAGTTGAAAATGTCAAAATAACTATGGAGATATGCATCTTTCTAATGCTGAGTAAACTTTCAAAAATCATGCTTCAGGAGTGCGATTTTTGAATATCAAATCAGCAGTAGAAAGATGCGTGTCTCTAGAGTAATTTTGACATTTTCAACTGCTGAGCTCACCGAATGAGTTTCAAAAATCGCACTCCAGGTTCGAATCCGCACTGACTTAACTTATGTAGTTATGTTTGTCAATGTTTTTAGTTCATAAGATGTTTGTTTATGTTTTTGATAAATAAATTTAAAAAATTATATAGGCACGTATAGGTACGTTATATAGGCACGTTTTGTGTCATAGTTCTTTATTTATCCAATTTTACGCTTAGCATAATATAATAAATAGTATATGTATGTAGGTATAATATAATATTATTTCGTTTTTACTTTTTCTTTTTTTTTTACTCTTCCATTACTATATTTCATCTAAACTTTACTTATTTTATTTATCTCTCATTGGCTGCTGCGTCTGACTACTACCAGAGGTTTCATCTGAAAATCAACACCCTGCTTTCGGGCAAGGTCTATGTTGAGATGGGACCTATTTGCTGCTGTAGCATACAATAAATTACATGTTTGTTCTGTTGATGTTTCCATGTTTTGTTATTTTGTAAACTTGTGAACTGTATTATTTATGTGTGTGTTACTTTTGCAAATAAATGATTTATCTATCTATCTATCTATCTATCTATCTATCACGTATCCATGGGGGATAAGTGGGATTTATCCCGGTCCAAAATCCGAATATTTGTATGGAAAAGTGATTACAGTGCACTTACTTTTTAAATTTTTACTACCTATGAAAATTAAATGACCCCCCCGAAACAAAGGTCTGGATACGTGCTTGATGTAATACCGACTACTCTGAAACGGTGAAGGCAAACATCGGAAACCTGGATACGCTGAAGAAGAAATTCCGATGCGTATGTGAATTCTTCCAATCCGCATTATGGACACGCGTGGTGGACACACCATACACCTCGAGCTCGCCTTCGAGTCTTCTGATAGGTGCAGTTTTATAATAGTGTAGAATTAGTGTAGGTAGAAGATTCTTACAGTCACACTTTGAACATTTCGCTGTCTCTTCATACAAAAGGGCTCGCAATGACAAGAAGTTTTTTTTTTTTTGTGTGATTAGTAACACAAAAAAAAAAAAAAAAAAGTACAGCATTGCTCAGGGAGCATTTACTGCTTTTTACTGCGGACTATTGGCGGGACCTCGAAGGGTCTACCGAACCAAATGCAAGAGCTTAAGCAACCTGCCCAAGGGGCACCCAAAATGGGTACGAACCTCGGCAATGGGCGTTGCTGGGACTACGCGGCCTACGTCGTAGGGGTGGTAGTGGGGATCGGTGAGAATGACATGAAGAGGTAAGCACGTGCGACTGAGTGGGTTCGAGTGTGAGAGTTCAAATGTCTTCCAGGGGGTCAGGTAAAAATTGGTTGGGGGCAGGGTGTGTCCGTATTGCATGTACCTTACTGTGGCAAGTAAGGGATACAATATAACTCACTAAAGTTTAGCAGAATATAATATTACCAATTCTGTGGTTTAGCGCAATCTTGAAAAGTCCTGTCGAAAAAATGATTTACATTCTCGCTGTAACCTTATTTCAACGTTTGACTGAATTTCGTCTGTTAGCTCAGATTGATCGGGTGAATCGGGTTATAAGATAATGGCTCAGTAAATCGGTTTAACAAAAATGTAGTCCAATATTTCCATTGCTTCAGAAAGGCTTGTGTTGATTTAGGTTATAAAATATGAACAGATAAAGCGAAATTGATTTTATGGAAACGATAATTCCGCTTACCGTTTTTGGAAAGAGCATGTCTGTTAATATTTGATGGTTGGCATATAATTTGCACTCCAGTGTTTAAATAATAAATGGTTGAAAAAATCCGCGCCTTTTATTTTCATATAAGGTGGGGAGGTAACACCACCAGGTAGGTAACACGATTATTGTTGGGATGTTCGCTTGTTCTTAATGTTACGATGTTATCAGGCATTGAACGATTAAGGTTTCGAATACAAAGCATATCGGGTCAGATTGGGTTCGGGTTAAACTGTATGAATTTGACCCGCATCGCTACCCGTTTTGTGTGCCGTAGTATTTACAATCAAAGTACTATTCCTGAATCCAGGGAGTGTGATAAAACTGTTCAAAATTTAAACCTAATGCTCGTACGTAAAATTTACCTACCTAGATATAGTTAGCCCGTGTAAAAAATGAGTATATCCTTTCATCATGCGAGGCTATTGAGTGGCTTAGTGAAATGCAAAGGCCGAGAGGTTCAGAGGCTTCTTTTGAGCGTAAGCTTCGTCTAAGTGGGGGCGAAAATGTATGGATTTTGACATACGGGAGTTCGAACTATCTGAATTTTCAGCTAGTAACCTTTTCAAAAAGTCCATGCGCCAAAGGTGTTAATTGAGCCGTGTTCATACGTGAAAGTAATAGCAGTAAAGCTAGAACTATAATATACTATTACCTACACCGTGCTAAAGCTCTAAGGCCCACTTGCGCCAACCACCGGTTAGCAATTAACTCTGGATAAAATGGTTCTTTCAGTTGTTTTTCTATACAAAAAATCACGGGTTACCAACTTAACCTGGAGTTTATTGCTAACCCAGGTTGGCGCAAGTGGGGCTTAGTATTCTACTCATTCCCACTTTACTCGTACTACCTGTGCACCGTCCGATCTTATTTTCTTCTCCGTGGAATAATCGTCGAATCTTTTGTAAATTATGGTCAAAAAGACTTATTTTAAAGGAAAGATCATAAATCAATATTAATCAACTTCCATTGTTTTCATTTTACAAATCCCTATCATCCCCAGGTTCCTAGAGACAGAAGACTACGTGGGCACTGTGGACAGTGAGGGGGTGCTCACGGTGCCCGTGAGACCGAATGGGGCACTGCGGCTGTGGTGCGGCGCCGTGGACACTCCCCCTCCCCGGGTGAAGTGGACCAAGGAGGGGGAGAGTGTGCCGAGGACTAATGATCAGGCGTTTAGTATTGCGCCTTTTACGTCGTTGGATGGGGTTTGTTGAATTTTATTATAATTTACGTATGAAATGATTTCCTAAACAGATGTTGTGTTACTGATGGTGATGATAGATGGCTGAGTAGATATGGCTAGGCTAGAAGGGAAGGCAAGATGTAATTGGGCAGACCACCACCCATGCGTTGGTCGGAGGACATTATGGGGGTTATGGGTCAGATATGGATCAGATTAGCATAGGGACATTGAGGCCTAATGCCCAGCAATGGGTTGGTGTAAGCTGATTTTATTGATAACCTGATAAATGGAGTGGTCAATTCATATTTTAGTACGTAGCGACAAAAAATTATATCGTTCCTTTGCGGAAATCCGTGACTTAGAAGCGAAAATTGCGATACCATCTTTGTTGTCTATTGGTAATTATACCGTTCCCAAATTAATGGCTCCATTCTCTTTCAGGGCGTATACTCCTGTGTAGCCAATCCATCGCACCCAATCCGTCGTTCCTGGAAGGTGATAGCCCTGGAACCACCTCGGTGGGAGGATTCCGTAGCTAGTGTCAATGCAAGTGAAGGCAAGAGTGCCCATGTGGCTTGCGGGACCCCGTTCGGACAACCACCCCCGACAATACATTGGTTGCTGAATGCTGAGCCTTTGAAGACTGGCAAGGGAATTAAGGCTTCCGGTTAGTATTCGTTAATTTTCCTTAGTACAAATGCCAAATACCGCAGTCTCAAGACCAAAGTCTGTGTTTACTGTCGTGATGATATACCGAACTGAGACGTAGTCGCTCACTAAAGGCCTCATTAAGTGGCTAAAAGTCGCCCAAAGGGCAATAGAGAATGCTCAGAATTTCCGTGCAAGATCGAATCAGATATGAAGAGATTCGTAGAAGAATCAGGGTAGGCTAAACTCCTGTAGCAAACGGCGGGGCACATTGCTCGTAGAACAGATGGTCGATGGGGCCAAAGAGTTCTCGAGTGGCGACCGCGTACCGGAAAGCGCAGCGTGGGTAGACATTGAGTCCTTCACAAGGTAGACCGATGACCTGGTGAAAATAGGATCTCATTAGATGACGGCAGCGCAGGACCGTTCTTTTTTGCGATCATTGAGGAGTCTATGTCCAGGTGTGGTCGGCTATCGGATATGTTGATGAATATAAAGGGAAGTAATGTCTGAACCAGTCATGCTGCTTGCGGTACTCTGGTCATATTTGTCAAATCGCTCGCTAAAACAACCTCGCCGTATAGGACTCTTGTCTTCTTTTCAAATACGCTGTTTTAGAGTTTCTCTGTCGCATAACACCATAACACATTATAAAATGGTAGTTAATTTATTAAATGGCGTATAAATGTTGGAAATTACTAGGTATTTAGAAAGGAATGATTTCAGGTTCGGATCTATACATAGACCGGGTAGAGAAGCGGCACGCGGGCATAGTGCAGTGCTTCGCGTGCAACGAGCTCGGGTGCGCGTACGACGCGGCGCTGCTGACCGTCGTGCCCACACAGATATCCGACCAGGTATACAGGGTGAGTCACATAGTGCAGTGCTTCGCGTGCAACGAGCTCGGCTGCGCGTACGACGCGGCTCTGCTGACCGTCGTGCCCACACAGATATCCGACCAGGTATACAGGGTGAGTCACATAGTGCAGTGCTTCGCGTGCAACGAGCTCGGGTGCGCGTACGACGCGGTGCTGCTGACTGTCGTGCCCACACAGATATCCGACCAGGTATACAGGGTGAGTCACATAGTGCAGTGCTTCGCGTGCAACGAGCTCGGGTGCGCGTACGACGCGGCGCTGCTGACTGTCGTGCCCACACAGATATCCGACCAGGTATACAGGGTGAGTCACATAGTGCAGTGCTTCGCGTGCAACGAGCTCGGGTGCGCGTACGACGCGGCGGAGCTGACCGTCGTGCCCACACAGATATCCGACCAGGTATACAGGGTGAGTCCCATTAGGTGTGATGCGATGCTGAAGGTGACACTCTATCTGTCACGTATTTTACCCGCCAAAATAATTATAAAGAGATAAAGATATGCCATTTTCATAATCGGCCATAGAATAAGAGTTTCGAAAATGCGGCCGCCGCATACATAGGTTTAACGCATGTTGGTGTGCGTTGTATGCCGACAGGATCGGGAGCCTCGGAGAGGTGAATAATACGCCAGCAATGTTGTTGTAGAAATGGAACGTCTTTATTAGGGCCAGTGTAGTTTATATAGTAATAAGTACGTGCTATAAATACATGCGTCATTACTTATTAAGCTACGTGAGAGACGTGCGAGACGTGACTATATAAAACTACACTGCTTGCATAAATATCCCTAACAGTACTCCCCCCCTTTGAAAAAGAAAGGAGACCATAATATTTAACAATCGTAAAACTAAAAATCAACAAAATTGTTATAAGCTAGGAGTGTTAACATTTAAAAAAGTATATAACAGAAGGGAATAAAAACAAAAATATAACAAACATTTTTAACTTATAAGCTAAACCGTAAAAGTTTGGGTTTACGGCATGTCCGGAGCGTGTGAGTGTCGATCCATTTGTTGCACTCGAAGGTGGGGTCCGGGGAAGAGTCGTCTCGTCTGCTGCTTCGACGGCTGGCGACGAGAACGCTGGCTTCAAACCGGTCCATGGAGACAACTGTTATGTAGTGCGGCCTGTAGCTGGATGGTTAAGCATTTACCATCTCATTTCAGGGCTTTGAACGGGCAATCGTAAGGAGCTGTCACGGACTTTTTAAACATGTCTCTTCTGAGGAATACATGAATGCAGATCTGCAGGTCCTTGTGAACGAAATGTAATCCCGTAGCTACTCGATCCCTCGAACACTTCGTGAAGATGCTTTTTGTGCTGTTCTTCTTTCGTGTTTGCGATGGGGACATCGTTGACGTAGCAAAAGGTGTGCTCCAACCCGTATAACACCGTATTCTTGTAACGCTAAAACGTTTGCACGGCGTTGTGTAGACCCAAACGTCATTTTGACGAATTCAAATAAATCGAAGGTCATTGTTTACATAAATCGCACGAATTGCTGACTCATTAAGTCATTAGAATGTGTCACGCTTGCAATGACGGACGGTTCCGTAACCTTGTCGGTCAGCTCTCTTGTATGTAGGTCAACAAGTAGGTATGTTTTGCTTCATGAAAAATTTTGCACCGAGAATCGAACGTGGAACATCTCGGCTGCGGTGATGGTCCATTTGAAGACACGGCGCGATCCCAGATTCACATACATGGTTTTCTCCCCATCAGTGTGAATGGGCGTGCCTTAGCGGCGAAGAGATTGAATGCATCGGTCGAGGCTTCTGCTTAAAACAGCTAATACAGATACGTCTGCGCCTGTATCGATTAAAAATCGTGTTCCACTTTTGAGGTAGGTAACAACAGACGGCAGCTGCTTGTATTATTGACGCCTTGTGAACCACAGGCGTGGATGCGCGAGCCAAAAATCGGGAAATCTTGACAGGACGGTTAGCGCCTCGCTGGTCTTCTCTGGTGCTGGCGGCTGTGGTAATGCGGTTCCGGGCTGTCGCGAGACTCCGTACATCGTGGCAAGAATACAGAGCTCACTTCAGTGACTATATTGCCTCTTGAAATTTCAATCGGTGAGACCCGCTTGTGGGAAGCCGAAAGAAATTGTACAAATCACCAAAGCGAGAAATCTTCCACACGATGCAACTAATTCCTTGTCGGGTGCGACGGATCACGTCGGGCGCGATGGATCACGTCGCGCGCGATGGATCACGTCGGGGTCACCAGTTTAACGCATGTTGGTGGTGCGTTGTATGCCGACAGGATCGGGAGCCTCGGAGAGGTGAATAATACGCCAGCAATGTTGTTGTAGAAATGGAACGTCTTTATTAGGGCCAGTGTAGTTTATATAGTAATAAGTACGTGCTATAAATACATGCGTCATTACTTATTAAGCTACGTGAGAGACGTGCGAGACGTGACTATATAAAACTACACTGCTTGCATAAATATCCCTAACATAGGTATAACGTATGGTATAAAGCCAGTTATTTAACGACATTCAGTATGCAAGTATTTACGTGTGGGACTTTTAAACCATAATCGGCACTATGTCGCAGTAAAGAAAGAGTACCTATCTAATACTCCCTACGTAATTTAGTACTACCTACATAGTTAAGTGATGAAAATACAGTCACAAAATTGTATTCGAAACAATCTCGCTACGCATCATAGACATCAAAATGCCGGTATCCCGCAAGGCTAGTAACTCAATAATACTAATATCTGTAATATCCATGCGCTCATTTTAATTAAATGTAACAATATAATAGACTACTGAACTATTGGAATTAAATTATAAACGTGTCCCTGATAAAATTATCGTTATCAGCAGGAAGGTGGCATAGGTATTGTGTTATTTATGAGTCATCAAAAATAACACTAGGTACACCCATCCCATACCACAGAGTAGGTACTATAATTACTACCTATATATATCACTATATTTTATCACGTTTTTTACGTTGGAAAGGTCCTTTCTGTGCCAATTTTAGCCACTGTAAGTTGCTATCAAAATCGCTCAATAGTCTATAAGCTTAGTCTCTCTTGATATCGTCATGTCTTTATAAAAAGAAAATCGGAACAGTGCCTTTAATTTGGCCCAACTTGTATATAGTCCAATCATTTTAGGGTTTGACCCTAACAATAATTCATCTATCGCTGAAACTTTGCAGTGTGATAAAGTAAAGTACTTATACAGATTACGGTTGACAAATAATCTAGGTTTAATTTTTTCCGGTCCTAGATTATTTGTCAACTGTAATCTGTATATTTTACTTTATCACACTGCAAAGTTTCAGCGATAGATGAATTATTGTTGGGGTGTCCATACAAGGAAACTCTAAAATGACTGGACTAATAGGAATCTAAAATTGACAATTTTCTTAATCATTGTTGTAACGACATCGCCGTCCTTAAAGAAAATTACTAAAAACACAAAGACAAGAATCACAAAGAGACAAAACAGTCGAATTACTTTCTAACAAGACTTTTGTCTAACCGAAGGCACTTTCTTTTGTAGGAATACCCGTCAGAAGCTTCGACATTGCATTTTCCTTCGCAACCGCCGAAAAAGCACAATGGGAGGAAAAATGGACGAAAACATAAAGGTAAATTCGTTTTCCTTTACAATTACTGTGAATGAGAATCTCATTGTTTAGCAAAAGACACTGCCCTTGGCTTTGCCTAATCTAGTAATAACCTCAAATCTGGATATTTAGGGTCTGTTTCACCACTTCCGAGTAAGTTCTTGTTAGCTTATCCGACAGATATTTTGACATAATTTCATACAAAATATCTCAAAATATCTGTCGGATAAGCTAACAAGAACTTACTCAGAAGTGGTGAAACAGGCCCTTGTTGTCCTAAATTACGATCTTGACGGTTTTGTTGAATGACTTTTAAAAGATATTTTACTGCAGGGCACTTAAATTGTAGCAAGACATACCTATATGTCATATTGATGGAATTTGGAATAATTATGTGTCAAGTGGTGATATATGACTAGTCTTTCGCCCACAAAATCTACATGAGAAATCTTATTTCTTAGTTGCCTCTTAAGACACCCATGGTTAGAAATGTGGTGGTCCACTCTAAGTTGAAACCACAGTGCCTCAACAGAGCTTTGATTATAATCCGAGACTTCATTACACCATTCTAAATTAGATAGATAGATAGGGAGGGACACATTGCTTGCAGAACCGATGGCCGATAGGGCCGAAGAGTTCTCGAGTGGTGACCGCGTACCGGAAAGTGCAGTGTGGCAACCCACGTGGGGGCCTACGCCCATGGTGGACCGACGGCCTTGTGAAGGCGGCGGGAGCCCGTTGAATGAGGGCAGCGCAGGACCGGTCGTTGTGGCGATCCTTGGCGGAGGCCTATGTCCAGCAGTGGACGTCCATCGGCTGAGATGATGATCATGATGAGATAGACAGCCAATCCACATCCAATCCACATTGGGCACGCGCATCCCTCAACGCGCAACCTCACAACCCACACCCCAGTAGCAATTGTCCTAGTCTTGTAGGGACGGCTGCGGTTAATGATAAGCGTATGTGGAAAATCTACAACAGCGGAAAGCGTTGTATTAAAGTTTAAAGTATTTTTTCAGCTGTAATGATCCCTCCATCAAAACCCAACGTAACTCGGATGTCGGACAACAGTGTGATGGTGACGTGGTCTCACAGTGCCAACCACGGTCTGCCTATTCAATTCTTTAAGGTAAGCTCTTGCAACCTGCTTATATTAAATCCTAGTATTAATTGCTTTTTTACGTGATCATGAAAAATTAATCTTTTATAATATTTTCGGGGTATGGTAAGCATCCAGCATTCATTATTTCGGAATGTAATTTTATTGTCATTTTGCATCCACCTTTTCGGTTACTCAAGCATTATTGTATAAAACTGGGATATAACGTAAACTTACGTCGTGATGTAAATATTTTCTTTTTTTTATGAAACAGTCTTGTAAATAAATCATAGTGAATTAGTCTACGACTCTACAATACAACTTAATAACAACGTACTGACGGTTTTTTGAGGGGATGATTAGACCATCGGCATCGAACTGTACATTTTTCTCTACATCGGACCTTCGATCAAAATAAAATGAATGGATAGGCCTTAAGCGAACATTTCAAACCAGAAAAATGAGGCAAAACAAATGAAATTTTTACTTGTCACTTGTATGAAAGTGCCCTAGATTTGACAGATAATGGCGCTAGTTTGTATGTACCAAGTGCACCAGTAGTTTGCTTCAACTTACCGCGCTTTACGCCTATCCATTCATTTTATTTTGATCGAAGCATCGGACTAGCATCAAAATAGTGAAAATAATGTCTTTTCATTTGGGTCCATTATTATTATAATTTTTTTTTAATTTCGTTTATACCTAGTTAGTCTTAAAGAGAAATTTGTTCAGTTTAATGGTCTGATCATCCATCTAAACAACCATCAGCACATTAAGAAACACCCCTTTGTATAAGTGGCAAGCAGGGAATTTTTATTTAGGGTAAAATTTGTATTGTCTTTTATATTATCTTTAACAATCTTGTAAATAAATCATTTTCTATAGTCTACGAAAAGCCCAAATTTATATCCTTCTGTTTGATCTCATAAGTATTGAGTTATAACTTGAGATTACACAGTAGAGCTAATAAAACATCTTTGTTCACAGATTCAATATAGAGAGATAAATAATTCGACTAACCTTCAATGGCAAACGGAAAATTATGAAATCCCAGTTCATATTCATTCGTACGAAGTCGACAACTTGACTCCTGATAGATATTATAAGTGAGTATTTCTACGCATAATTATATTATGTAACATAAATGTATTATGTAACATAAGCAACTTTTCCCCAATAACATGTATTAGTGTTAATATCGTCTGCAACGGGTATGAAACATCCAACAGTTTTAAGACTTATTCTTTCTTAAACCCTTTTTCCTTCCAGTCTGTCTCAGCATGGTCTCATTTTGTCCTTTAACCTTGTTGTCCGATCATCTGATGATATGCGTCTATTCCACACGTTCTACACCACATTCTCTTAATCAGGTTCCGCATAGCAGCAGTATACTCCAACCTGGACAACAAGCTCGGTAAAAGCAGCGCCAAGTTCTACCTGCAGAGGGGAGGCGTCCAGGGCCCTAAGGCACCAGTGATCGCTAAAGCAGAGGCTCTGTCGCCTATTAGTATTCAGTTGAACTGGACTGTGAGTGACTCAAATGGTTTAATATTATTATTTCTGCACCTTTTACCTTACTTACAGTGGTAAGAAACTTAATTTCAACAGTTTCATTTTTCAGTTTGAGGTATTACTACATCAATGAGCCTTGAAGGCTGCAATTATTGTAGCAGAGGTCATTTTAAGGATATTTTAGGTTTCAAGATGATAATAATTATCAACAATCCAACGAATCTTTGCCAGATTTTCGTTAATTATAATTATTAGGTATACTTAACGAAAATCTGGCAAAGATTCGTTTGATTGTGTATTGAGTGAGCTATTGCCACCCATTTCACTTTTCACAAAATCATTCCCACAAATTGCAAGAAAGCGAGAGGAAAGATGATACACATCAATAAATCACACTTTTTTTAAAAGATATCATTTATTTGAAGAAAAGTCGTGTTTTTCGTAAAGACCATTAAAAATTGAACAATCCCACAGTGGTCAAGCGGAGGTGAAGTTGAAGCAACAGGCTTCTACGTATACTACCGCGCGCATTTCACTGCCGGTGCTTACATCAAAGTGAAGGCAGAGGGCGCTACCGCTCGCAGTATAGTGCTGTCTCACCTCATGCCCGACACGGCGTATGAAATGAAAGTACAGGCTTACACCGAGCAGGCACCTTCAGACTTCAGCAGTATACTGGTAAGCATCATAATGAGTAAACTAGACGGGCAAGAAATAATTTTAAACTGCAAAGCAAAGTTGATCTGACTTTAAGCAAGGCTTTTGACTGTGTTTATCACGTTGGTTTGTGCTAATTATTACTAGAGATAAGGAGATTGATTGATGACAGTTTGATGATAGCAGTTTAATTCTTACCTGTGTAACAAACTATCTAGAGTTATAGTCGATGATCACAGCTTGGAATCTTTTATGAGCTTATCGGGAGTTCCACAGGGCTCGCATCTTGGTTCTATTATGATAAACATCTTTATTTTATAAACTGTTACTGAATTTTTTACGGCTTTAGCATAACATTGCCGAACTACTAAATTTACGAACCTAACAGAAGGGCTTGCGCCAAAGTTACAATTTTTTTATTGATACACGCTACGTTAAGACTAAGGCTAAGAACTAAATTAACTAAGGCTCATTAAGCATACACACTGTCGACTGCTCGCCAGCGACTCGTACGATAGAGCTGCTCCTTTGACTGCCACTCGCCGCGACCGGTAGGAGTAGGTTTATATGGGAGCAACACTGGGCAAGCAATTTCCAAGGCGAACACATGTTGAAATTCCTTCAAAGTCTTCGCTAGTTGCTCGGCTTGGTCAACTAGTCTAGCCGGCCAAGATATCATTGTTGCCATTGACCAGGCTCTAAGGCCGTTAATAATAAACCGAACCCCAACGCCCGCGAGCTTTTAGTGCGTTCACACACGATGACGCACTGACGGAGCGGCAGATGTCAGTCCATAGAACCACACCCAGTGCGTCAATGTGTTTCATACAACTTCTTGCTTCACAAATGACGGACTAACGTCTGCCGCTGCGTCAATGCGTCATCGTGTGTGAACGCACTTAAGCTTACACTTTAGTATGCGTTAGAGGTGACTTATCTTATCTTATTTTGGGGGCTGGCGAGTCAGCAACACTTCGACCCAATGGGATCTATTGTATTGGCCTCTACGTATTTATTTCTTCACCCTTCAAAGACGTGGTAATTCCGTTCAGGGGAAGAAACCTGTAATCTCCCGGTTTTGGATAACCGTCTCCCAGGAGGCACATGCATTTAGCCGCCAAGACATCACAGTCACAAAGGATATGTTCCATGGTTTCATCCTCCTTTCCGCATGCTCTGTAGCTGGGATCCAGGGTAAGCTTCATCGTGCTTAAGAGCCGGAAGGCGTTCGATTTTAGTTTATTCATACGGGAATAAATATCAACAGGTAGCCAAGACGTCAAAGTCGACGAATGACCCCGGCACAACCGTGGAGCCGCCCCCGGAGGAGGTGAGCCGCGCGGGGCAGGCGCCGGGCGCGCTGGTGACGGCGGGGGGCGCGCTGGGAGCGGGGGCGCTGCTGCTCATCCTGGTCGTCACGCTGCTGCTGTGCCGCCGCGCCAAGCGACCGACCGCCAACAGTCAGTACCTAATTAATAGAATCAGACGTTACTTTGCGGTCCAAATCCATGAATAATAGGTAGATAACACGATTGTATCCAGACCTCCGCTTCTAAATACAGTTGTGTTACGTTATGTTGAATACACAGGTCACTCCTGAGGATGCTCCTAGGTGAAGCGAAACACGTGTAGAGTAGAAATTATTTGGTGAGCAGGTTTTTACTGTTTATATTTTGGTGTAAAATAAAGAATATTTGATTGATTGATTGATTGCATTGCATGACGTAATACAACTTTGTCTACAAGGTATTTAGAAGCGGAGGTCTCAATACAATCTTGTTATCAACTTTTTAGTCAGTACCTACACAACACTTAATTTTAATCCTGTAGTAGTAAAACATCGAATCAAATAACAGGTAGGTATATTCAATTTCAGCTGTAATCACATAATTGCAATCCAGGGCTGCGTTCACGACCTTCGGGTGCGGTTGTTTTTCAAAACGCTTTTCGTTGAGGCTCGGATCGGCGGCGTTAATACGAAAAGTTGCACAGGGGTGCACCTGGGTTCGGAACGCAGCCCAATTATCTATTCAACTGTACCGAATTCGCGCTAAACTTGACTTATTTATTTATTTATTTTTTTATTTATTTTTATTTATTTGCTTACAGGAAGATTTACAGATCAAATAGTATCTTTAGTTAAACATATACCTAAGTTTACAAATGCTATTAACAAATCTTCACATGCAGGTCACAGACTTAAAAGAAGAACCAGACGGAATGTCATCTAATCATGAGTGAAGGACCCATTTCTTTTGTGTGCGTGCTGTCACGCGGTACATAAGGTGACGGGTTGTCGGACCTGCGTCTAGAGCTAGTGCATTTGTGTGAGTGTAGGTCCCTTGTAGAACAGACGAGATTGTATTACCTTGCATGCTTCACATCTTTTTAATGCAATACTCGGTCCGTATTTATTTCAGGTCCGTGATGCAGGTAACATAATTATTTGCTAGTTAGACTAGCTTATTGACTGCCTGAAACGTCTGAGCGATCTGTCAAACGTCTGTCATGAGCTGTCAAATGATTAGTGCGACACCGAATGTATGAAAAGCTGTGTTTCGCATTCGATCCAACGATGTTTCAGTGGAGATTTATTTCGCGCCATTAAATGTAGTTCGTTGTTAAACCAATCATTTCTTCTGTCAGGCCATTCAGGCACCAGTGATTATAGCGATTTCTTATACATCGTTCTTCAATGAAACTTATAATTATTTATTAAAACCGGCGTGTATGCACAAAGCGATTGATTCAAAATTCATTTTGCAGTTTAGTTAAAAGAGAACACACACACAGGTTGCATTTTATAAGACTAAGCGACAAAAGCGTAGTCTTGCACTATCTAGGTAATTAAGAGACAAAGAGCAGCTTGGTGATTCTAACTATTTTAAATCTATTTACTCTGGAGCTAGTTAAGAGAGGAAATAAATGTATGTCGTTATTTTCAGAGGAGAAAGGGTCAGTTCCGGAGACTGGAGGCACCAATGGCTACATCCCTGCCAAGGTACCAATTACAATCACAGCAAATCCTATGCATGCTGAGGTTAGTGGTGTTACGTTAGCTTACGTTTAATGTACTAAGTAATTGATTTTAATAATGTTCTTTGGTCTTGTCCTTATCGTGTCGACTATAAATTCTGAACAAAGTCGCTAAATAGTACCTTGCCAGTATTGGGCAACCGATACTGCACCGTCGCTAGCGGTCATGAGCTCCTCCTGCGTGCAGGTGTTAGGGCACGCAGGGCACGATGTGAGATGGGCCATCTTTGGTAAAAAGAATTAAAAATATTATCACATGGAAACATAGATGACTACCTAATTAAAATAAGTCCGACCGATATATAGAATCCAACTTAATATGCTGACACTTTTTTAAGAGAATGATCAGTCCGTAAAACTGAACAACTTTCTCTATGGGAACAACATGGAAATCGCGGAAAAAAAATCAGCTCTTCCATACAAAACTGCAAACCTACTCGAGCCAAATGTATGGGACAGCTGATTTTTTTTTCTCGATTTCGATGTTGGTCCCATCGAGAAAGTTGTTCAGTTTGATGGTCTGAACATCTCCTTAAAAAAGTGTCAGCATATTAAGAAGGACCCTGTATAGTACTCTGTGGTCCGACTATTCTATTCTATTCTTAATTAATGGGGTTTCCTTGTTAGATTTCGCCAGTGTCAAGTGTTGAGGATATAGGTACTCATTAGATATTGTACGGTAATAGGATATGGCGATCTCAAAGCCCCGTTTTTAACAAAAACACACACTCGACACCGCCATAAAACGGCAGAGCCACGTGGCTGTCAAAATTGCAAGCCGACGACACGTCCACTTGTCACCCCCTCAGCCACGCGACTCGTGGTCCGACTAACTAAATTGGCCAATACAGGTCGGTTAGCAAAAGCTAGCGCGTTCACAGACACAAATGCGCTTTTCCTGTCATTGCGTCTGTGTTCGATAGAGATAATCCTCTGTGGAGATACTTTTCGTTATGCGTGCAGTGAGGTAAAAGTATTGCGTACATTGTAATGTTTTATTGTATTTTTCTAAATAATAAAACTCCACAATAATAATGCAATGCAAGTTTCTTAACACTTGGATTTGATTAAGATAATTCGATTAGTATATGATAGGTACCTTCTTTCAGACAAATCTAGATCTGGTACCTAATTGAAGTATCAGAAACTAGTCCCAGATATTTGAAGTTACTCCTAGTACCTAATTGATTAACCAGAATCGAATCCCACCTAATTAAATTAGCTTCAATTTAGGACTTTAAGATACTTCGATTGGGATATGATTCTCGTTCGTCTTTCAGACAAGTCTAGATTATGGTAGTCCCACCTAATTGAGTACTAGAATCTATAAGTCCCACATAATTAAACTAAGTTAGTCCCGGTACATAATTGAAGTACCAGAATCGAATTCTACCTAATTGGACTAAGTTAGTCCCACTTAATTGATGTACCAGAATCTACTTACCTGAATGACGAACCAGAATCAATCAATGTTTAGGAATACAATTATTGCTGACTTCTGTTATATTCTAAAAAATACATAGAACAAGACAAAGAACAAAGATTCCGTCCTATGCATTTAAAACAAAACGCACGTAAGCCCCTACAGGCATCCCCGACAATTATGTTATGCGACGTTTTTAATTAGATCCCCCGGTAACAGGATCCTGACAAACATAATCTCATTATGTTTTCTTCTAATTTAGTATTATAATTTATCCGCAGGGCGGTGATGCTGGTGTGGAAATGTCATTTTTGCACAACAACAATACAGGAAGCAACGACGATACGCTGCCTCACTCGAGGAAAAACGCTCCAGCTCGACAGTACGTGTGAGCAAACGATTATAGGCTTTGTTCCACACGACACACGGATAATAATGTCTTAAACAGTCTTGAGTGTTGCTGCTTTTTAAAAGAATTTTCTTACCACATTGGCAGCTCGTTTTTAGGAAAATGGAAGAAAATGTGATATCTACATAATCGCCATATTTGAGAAGTGTACAGACTTTTAACAGTACAAAATTTTTATTTATACGTTATAGTGTATTTGCGATTTAAGTGCGTGTGCGTTGATGGAATGTGTGGTTATTCGCAGTTCTAATGCCACCTTTATTCCGTGGTGTTAAGGAACTTTATTGTTGGTTTTGTGACGTAGTTGGTACGTTTAGTAGTAAATCGATATTTTACAACGATTTTTATTTATTATTATATTGTAATTTAATATTAGAACATAGATCTTATTTATATTTAGATCTGAAGATAGTAGGTAATAGGATTTTTTTTACTTTTATGAATGACCCTATATTATATGCCACTACACAATATTCTAAATTCTACACTTATAATTATATGAAACGTGAATTGTTTGAAATTGACTGATGTTGCCATGGAGAAAAAAAATATATATTTATTTGGTAAAATACAAGGGGAAAAAATGGCAAGGTACTTAAAGAGGAGGTTTTTGTTATTGATTTGTTTTACATATTTGTATATAATATTATTATTTTTATGATTTCATCGCAGTTAATGCAATCTTCGATTATGTCTGATTTTTTTCTTAAAATTGATTTCTTTAAGGTTGCGATTGAAGCATTTATTATTTTTTCGAATTATTTTATTTCTGTTTACAATTGTACAGGTGACATTGAAATCATTGGAATCCTTTTAAACTAAGACTCTACTAGATCAACTTTTACTATGGGAGCAAAACTGAAATCTCAAAATGATTGCCATTTCAACCTGTATAAGCTACATACGAACGATCCAGTGTATATGATCCAGTGTGAAAAATAAGTATCCGATTTAATTTTAATACCTCTTACACATTGTATAATTATTAATTGTGGCGAACTTAGTAAATTTAATCATGATCAATAAGTTGTCGATCAACTAAAATAGTTATTTTTAAAATGAAACGATTGAAAACATTTTCATGTAGACAGGTATATGTTTACGACTATATTTCCCGAGGGTGGAGTCAGTGAAATGTACCACTTACTCAGAATATCCTCATTAAAAATAAAAAACAGCACAAACACATTTTCATTGCAATTTTATCTCGACTGCATTCATGGTTCAGATAGCACGTGAAACAGTAATTGGTCCCTGATAACGCCGATGCAGAATATTGGATAAGCTAAGTCATATGGCCTGTTGGGACTCTGTAACTACCTGCCAAGAAGTTCGCATTAAACCTGCTTGATGGAATATTGGTTGACTCCTTTGTTACTAAAAGGAATAGGATGCATTTGCCTGTGCTTTGATTAAAAGCTCTTGTATTTCACGCTATTTATACAAAAGGCCTAAGCGCCATTCATAATTTGTTTCCTATCTTGTTTCATATTAAAATAATCGAAAATCAATGCATTACATCAGCCTAGGAATAAGTAGGTAATGATATTATTCTTAGGCATTATTACTCGCATATAAGACTGACACGCTTTTATTAGAGTTTACATAAGTATTATCTATGATCGAACAACTGTGAAACTCATAATTAAAGCAAAATAATTAATATTATTTTCTCCCCTCCGGCCGGAAAGCGTCAATTTTCGTCCCACTGCGGTAAACGAAGTTGCCGCTTTCCACCTCGGTCGAGGAGAATAATAGTATACTAACCTCGGACAGTAAATAAGAAAGCCTCAGATCACATGTTTGTTAACAATTACATGAGATCTGAGACCTTTCTTACTTTCCTGTCCTCGGTATATCGGTAATCTACTATTACCAACAAACAGGTAATGCTGTCCGGAAAGGAAGACAACTATGCTAGTGAAACACGATTGATCCGAGATAGATCCATCCGGAGATCATGATCTGCGGATCGCGATCCATACTTTTTTTTTATCGTGTTACTTATGTCTAACAAACGAGGATTATAACTCATGCCAAGCCTATATTTTGGTTCATATTATCAATGCAAGAAAGTTCAAAGTTGCTCAGAAATAAAACAGCGAAACCAAGTTGTATTTATAAATGGGTTCACTTAATCTATCACTAATGATTAATTAATTATGATGTAAATTTTATAGTTTAATGAGCCTTTCTAAGCAACCACGCAACGTAAATTTTTACTATGTTTAGTATCTTAATTGTAAATACCAGACTAATTGAATGATATCAAAATTTTAAAAATGTTGTACAGTCATTATCAAACATATCTGAGCAGCAAAGTTGTTCTGCTTAGTGCGAAGTCGTGTTTTTAAACTACATTCTTACACGCAGATTAAAAACAAGTCACCTAAGAAAAATCGGCCAGTGAAACTAGCGTCAGAATTTTCAATAATTTCTTTCGGTGCTTAAATCTTTCATTTTAGATACTGAGATAATTATATTTGCTAATGACTGTACCGGACCAAAACTAACTTAAGGCGACATGTCACACTCCGTGCTCTATACAAAACTAAAATACCAAGAACTTATCAGCATAAAATGTTTTCGAGTTACTTCTATAAAGTAAACTCATTCTATTATTTTCGCCCATGTTTTCAGTACAAAAAGTTTCAAGTAAAATTAGCATCACAAGGTAAGACCACAAGCATACTTTTCTGTCACACACATTATGTTTGTATGAGAGGACTGTAACATGTTTTTGCGTTTGGTATAAAAAAATAAAAAGGTACCTATGTGTGCAGTGTTTTCCACTGCAGGATGAGTGATTGTCATACCATACGGTATAGTCTCGTAACGCCCAGATGCTTTTTAAAAGGTCTTTAGCTCCATTGGAATACTTGCCCTAGATGGAAATCCAATTTCATGCATTAGACGCCCAGCCACCTTTTAAAAGGCCCTCGATTTGAATGTGTCATAAGACTCATAAGATATTAAATAGTGTGCTATATGATATGAGCATTAAGACACATTTTCGAAAATTTTACCTTCTGGGCCGGTACCATGTAAGGTTTACATGGTACCGGCCATATAAAGAAAAACGGGCAGTAAGCTAATGTTTTGTCGAAAAAGCCTGGGCGTTACGAGGCTATCTCATGCTGACACGAAAGAATATGTTAATAATAAGATTTTATGTCGTGTGTTAACTTCATAAGTACTGGTTCTTTGAAGTTTAAATGGAGCACTTACAATGTGAAACGATCCCCCTTAACATGAAATACTATGATACGACTGCCACAGGCAGTGTAATAACGAATTTAAAATAAACCTGTTTTAATATTGTAACGACAATATATCGAAGAGTTGTACGTAGGAATTAATTAAAATTTTAATTTAATTTATGAGTCTCTCGTTTTATTTATTGTTCTCGTTTCGTTGCGGCGAAGCTTTGTTGTTTTATAATATAACCCTTAACCTACGGGTGCCTGCCTAGTGCCTACAGTCTGAAGAACTTTATTGTATTTGAGAAAAGTTATAAATTAATAATTTATGTGCCTGTATGGAGTGTGCTTATTGTTTACATTGCCTTTCATTATGCCATTATGGAAACAGGACCAAGCAACAAAATACAACTCAACTATGGACTTTTTAAATTCAAAAAATAGTAAGATTGTCTAAAGTTCCCAACTAACCCACTATACATTTTAACGAAAATCTGACAACATACAAGCATAGTTATTATTTTCTAGATTGTTTCTAAAAATTTGCATTGACTTTAATTGATTTGTATTGAAAATATAACCAGACTTCGTTTGTATGGAGCGCGCTCCGAATAACGTCCTCTTAAATCATTTCTCGTATGTTTATGATTCTCACCCACATCAAAGTATGAGTTACCTATCAAGTCAAAATTATAGTCCTGCTTTGAAATGAAATGTTACATTTTGGGACACACCTCGAGTGTGACCGGAGAATAAGTTACGGCGCATTTGGTGAAAACCGATAAATAAATAACAGCACATTTGGAAATAACTGGTAAATAAATTACGGCGTAAATTTGGTAAAAACTGATAAATAAGTTATAGCGTAGGTACCTATTTGGTAAAAACACATAGAAAAGTTACGGCGCAGCATATAGAAAAACCCGGTAAATAAGTTACGCCGTATTTGGTTAGGCGCATTTGGTACATAGTTACATTGGTCTGTGGTAGTTATTATTTGTGAGTAGGGGGAGACCGGGTATGTTCTCACGTGTAAATTGTCACAGCCTGGGACAACCAACCCGCGAGACAACCAACCATACCCGGTCTCCCCATTGAAAGGAGAGCTTTGATTGGTAATGCAGTTTTATCTGCAACTGCATTTTTAATTATAAGTCGTTCATTTTTATACAGGGTCTTAGGAAAAGTATCATTAACCTTTAAAGCACACTCTCTACCATCAAACTGAAAAACTTTTACGATGGGAGCAAACCTGTCAGCGCAAAATCTGCCGCTCCATATGTTTGAGTCGAGAAGGTATTGCAGTTTATGTATTTAGTACGGTACAGCAGATTTTTTTTGCGCTTATACAGGTTTGCTCCCATAGTAAAAGTTGTTCAGTTTGATGGGTAGAGTATATGATTTAAAGGTTAATGATACTTTTCCTTACACCCTGTATTTCTTAAATTTTTTATAATCATGAATGAAATAATTTTACCATCATAAACCCATTGTTGAAACAGTCACAGAAAAAACGCGGTGCAATTATGAATGACACAGTTTTATTTAAACTAAAATTGTAACTACCTTACACTACTGTTATCTGGTGTTTTAATTTTGCAAGCTATTGTATGCATTGTCTTCGTGAAACTTCCTTGCGACGATGAGATATATATTATGTTCCGTTGGGATTGTCTTCAGATATAAACAATATAACCTTACCATAAAATAAGTAGGTATGTACATAAGGTATGTAGGTTCCTACATAATGTGCACATAAAGGTCACGATGGATGAAGACGCATCAAGTGGTGGATAGGTGCAACAAAAACCATATACTAAGGTAATTTAATCGAGTGGTCTATTTTATATGAAATGTACCAAATTATATTCCTGTGGTAGTTTATTTTTTTAAAATGATGCAAACTATCAAATTAACAATTTTCATTTCTAATACAGTAATAGGCTTAGATCAAAAATAAAATTAATGGATAGGCCTAAAGCGCGGTAAGTTGAAGCACACTACTGGCACAGAGGATTATATTGTATAATCCTCTGTGCTACTGGTGCACTTGGTCTATACAAACTAGCGCCATTATCTGTCAAATCTAGGGCACTTACATACAAATTTGAAGTAACCTTTCATTTGTTTTGCCTCATTTTTCTGGTTTGAAATGTTCGCGTAAGGCCTATCCATTCATTTTATTTTGATCTAAGGTAATAGGTATTCTAATAACTATTACAGAATTTATGAAAATTCTTATCGAAAAAGGAAAGTTATAGTTTTATTTTCAATAGTATCTAACTGTATTCAGGTCAGTTGTTTGTTTGCAGTTTAAGAATTTTCTTTTGGTGTGAAATATAGAGACGACAATTGCGAACGTTCCAGTTTTTACTGAATGCAGTAAGTACTTTCTACACCGACCGTTTTAAAGTTTGAAATGCTTAAAAAAAGCTTTTAATGTGAGTTCAGGTCCCAGGGTGAAGTTCGTTCGTATACGAGTACCTAAGGCATTAAATGGCGTCAATTGAACATAAAGATTACCTGTACCCTTAATCGATAACTAGTTCTTTTAATGTTTCAAATATTACATTCAGCTATGGTGTTGCTGGACCGTGGTCTCGGGGCAGCGCTGTTTTTCAGCCACTACCTTCTCCCTGAGATGACATACGTGACACGGGAATGTAAGGCGAGGGCTGAAAGGTTTACTATTAACAAGACTATTAGCAAATATACTCCAAAGTAAACAAGTTCCAAGTTTTATACTTGGAAGAACCTAACATATGTTGATAAAGTCAGCTCATGCTTCGTTAATCAAATATACATAATACAACAGCCAGTAATCAGCAACATGCTTCTTCAAAACCTTAAATAAACAGTTAGTCATTTCTGCAACATGCTTCGTCAATGTTAAGGGCAGGATCTTCCAAATCGCCTGTTTTTGGTTTAGTTTTAAGGCATGAAATAGTCGTTGTTTTAATCCAGAAAAAATGTATGTTGTTGTTCATGAACTTTTCACGATTATTCTGTGGCTCAAAACACGATAGTTATTACTTCTCTCGATCATAAAAGCATGCAAAGATAGGTAGTTTTTTTCAAGTTTTACTTAAAGATTATTAACACTAAAAAAAAAAATACACTGAAAAATAGGAAATGACATTGTCTAAATTATTCTCAGGCTAGTTTTTCCCCCACCACCAGAGAGAAAAGATATTGATGAAAAATACGTTTTTTTGCGGACCTGCCTTCAATTGAAGCGGGATGGCTAATTGCAAACTTATATGCTTGTAAGAAAGAGACGCTTGCACTCGAATAACCGGGCTTTAAAACAAAAACCAACCCCGGAGGGGTTCAAACGCAGGGGAACGCACCTGACTCAAAGGAACCCATCACACTAGCCCCTATCTAGCTTGATAGTAGATAACTTTCTTCAGTACCTATTCATGTACGTTAGTAATGAAACGACCTAATGAAAACTCTCATAACTGCACTTTATCTCTATTTTAATTATAATTATTAGTGTTTATGTTTACTGGTACGTCAGTGATGCTAAGCGTATTCATAGCAATTAGAGCCAGGCTAATTTCCATTAGGCGAGCTCTTGTTGGCCCCTAATGGAATTCTTAGTTCGTTTCTCGGTCAATTAGTTCGCTACATGTACTAATTAAAATGAAAATACACGGTTATTATTGTTTGAACAGTCGATATGTTTTTATTTTAGTCCCGGGTCTTTTACGAGCAATTTGCGTGGCTATTATAGTGATAGTTTAATGGCAGTTTAAGTTTTATCGTCGGTAGTTTTTGTTTAGTGATATTATTTTGGGACCACTGTTAGTGATTACGGTATGGGCATTGTTCTAAAAACTAAAGTTGATATAATCGTAAAAAGAATACTTAAAACTTATGAAAAATAAAATAGCAAAAAGATTCAAAATCATGATCGAATGATGCATTTTGACGTTGGTCCCATTAGTCCCATAATAGAGAAAGTTTTGCTTGACAATCTGATCATCACCTTGAAAAATCTTCAGCATTTATATTTCATCATCATCACCTAAAATTCTATTTTAATCAACATAGGAGTTCAACTATGGATGTAGGTTTACCTGCCGCCGTGTGTTCGCGTCAGTCTTTCGTTCTTCAGTTGCCCGTATCTGTAACACCGTAGCATGCCTTCACTGCATGTCCTAAAATCTAGTGTAAACAGTAAATAAGTGAAAGCTAAGTGAAGATAAAGGATGGGAAACTGATTTGAGAAAAGTCCACCCTGCGTGAGATGCTGTATTTTATTTTATTTTTATTTTATAATATTTTATTTTATTTATTTTAAGGCTTGCTACGAAATGAATGTCACATAAATGTTTCTCTTTATGATAATGGAAATAAAGAGAATATTCAATGATTGTATTTACTTACAATCACTCGTTGTTTGTTCATGTTAAAAGCTAGTGAAGCATAAAACACATTTCGAATAAAACTTAAGTAAGAAATTTTAGAATCTAAATTATTCATTACTCGCACGGCTGATGAAAAATTTTCACAATTTTTTTCCCTTGCGATTTCCATTCATCTAATCTAATCTTTACTATTATAAAACTGTAACTGAAGTGTGTCTGTACATTGAAGATATTTACAATAAAAAGATTACGATATGGTTTTTAAGTATCCCTGACTCGAAATCAACCTTTTTATTTAGAAATTTTGTCTGTCTCTTTGTCTGTTTGTTTGTTTGTTTGTTTGTTTGTTCGCGCATCACTTGAAAACTACTGAACCGATTTTGATGAAACTTTTTTTGTTTGATAGCTTATGATCTGATTTAAAATCTGGTATATAATTTGTGCGAACGAAGTCGCGGGTAAACACTAGTTTATGATAAAAGCGGTGAATCTCGCATCAGCCTTAGCTAGCAGGTTACGATCAATTGTATTAGCCTACCACTAATGAGACAAACGCGTAAATATGGTGTAGTGTAGGTTCTTATAACCCGACACAGATAGGAATCCAGGATCTCGGTGATAAGCGACAGTCCAGGAACATGTGGCCTGCTTTGGTTAGTGCCCCGATGAGTCTGTATCCGCTATCCATGTGGCAAAATACTGGGCTAGAAAAATGCCCATCGACTCGATAGATTTAAGGTAAAGAATAAATTCAGCTAAAACTAAGAAAACGAAGGTTGTCTTGTCTTGCTTATTTCATCTCACTAATATTCTGCCGTGATGCGGTAAAAGGCGGCTAAATTGTATGATACTCCATAGAATTTAGCCGTCTTTTACCGTATCACGGCAGTATTATAAATGTGCAAGTTTTTGACGATATTTAAATGTTTGTGGTTCAATCACGCATGAACGACTGTAAGGATTTGAATTTGATAGTTAGACAGATAGACTACTTACTTCCTACTTCTTGTACATTTTTTTGCACTTTCCTACATTTTCTGAAGACTTATTTTGCATTTAGCTCCATTTCTTATATTTGCAAGCAACTGGTTTCTTTGCAAAATAAGCAAAGCTGCTCTCGGGTTGCTAGAGAGTAGGGACAAAACGCGGTGGAATCTGTAAACATGGTACATACCTGTATCGCAATAAAGTCCTTTGACTTTCTACGCTTTGACACCAGATATGCAATATCTTCACCGCTTTGTCGTCCAGATTGGTGCTTGTAAAGTATTTTTTTATTTAACAGGTTCAATCTATAGAAATTCCGCAACAGAATGCGATCGAGCTTTTACCTGCTAGAAGTGCCCTGGCTGGCTGTGTATTGTATAGTGTACTAAAGCTATATAGGTAAGCCACCGATTTTGCCAAGAATTTGGAATTTTTTGCGACAGTGACGTGAAAGTGGCCAGAAATTTTACGTTACCTTAGCGTGAAAGTGACGAAAGCTGGTAGTTCACGATGGTAAAGTTTGGATTAGGTACACCGAACACTTAAGAGAAAAATCACGCCGTAAGTTGAGTCGGGTCAGTATTGGAAATAAAACATAATATCACTTCACTAGTGGGTTGGCTGCACGCATGTCCTCACGGTACTGTGGCTGGGTTGCCAGACCTAGAAAACTTCTTACTTTGCCTAATACACCTCGTACATTCATCTAAAGTTCTCAGAACTAGGCATATGGATAATTTAATTTTAAACATTTCACAAAGCAACACATTATTTTATAGAAAATATTGGTTCAAACACAGCTAATACAAGGAACAAATCTAAGTGGTGATCAGTTTATTGAGGGTTTCCCCGCAAACTACAATGTAACCTTAAGTCGTATCTGCCCTGGACTACGACTCTCCATACTAATCGATGCGAACGAGCGCGTGGCTCCGGTCAGAATTTAGCTGTTTTCTTTGAAAAATTAGATGACTTTTTATTAATTTCTAAAAAATAAGAAAACCACATCATTCTAAATTGTATTGTGAACAATATTGTAAATTTTCATTTTCTTCCGATTCAAAATGTAAGAGTAAAATGGTTACAACTGGAAAAAAAGGGGTGACTTTAGAGTCACTTTTCTTCGGTTTTATTCATTAAAATCGATTTCTAGAAAAACCACATCACTTCTCATATCCTGTAGATGGTCAAGTTGATTTTTCAGCTCAAAAAGTGCCATAGTTAATGAATAAAATAGTTACAAAGTTACCCAAAACCGGCAGGTAGCCCCTTAATCATGTCTGAAGGTTAATATCTCGAAAACGAATTGTAAAACATGGTGTGATTATTATTCAAAGGTAAACCAACAAACTGGTCCAGCGTGTGTTTGTCTTGCGCCGAGGATCGTAGAGAAAATACATTTTATTGGTAATATTGTATGGTAATCCCTCCGTACGCGAGTGCGACTCGCACTTGGCCGGTTTTCCAGCTTCTTCTTCTTATTCTATTCTATTTTTAAAAATATGGCTGCCATCTTTGGTTAATGATGATTTTGCCAATGTCGAGTTTTTATAGCAAAAGTGCTTGACGTTGTACGGTTATATTGATATTTTGGTGACTTCAAGGGTTGTTCTTATAAAAGAACAATATCCTGAGCCACCACTGGAGTTCCACTGTAGGCCGGGGATGGGGCAACCGACGCGCACGTGACCGCCCAATAGCAGACCCACAAAGCAACTCCTTCTTCTTATCGTGTGGGCAGCAAGCCCTGCCTGCTGTCAGAGTTTTTACAGACCGCCTTACGGCCTCTGGCGTGGTTTTTTTATGTAATTGTTTAGATATCTATGATCACCAGATATAGTAGCCGGGACCAACGGCTTAACGTGCCATCCGAAGCACGGAATCATCTTTATTTTCAGACAATCAGGTGATTCAGCCTGCAATGTCCTAACCAACTGGGGAAAAACAAACAAAGTGACATATCACTGGGCGTCCCCCGTGGGAATCGAACCCACGATCCGTGTCAAGAGCCCAATGCTCTTAACCATTAGACCACGGAGGTAGGAATACGTTTTCCAGCTAAAGTATAATGATAAAACTCATAAAATCTCATAAAAATAATAACCTGCAGTTCAAATTTAATCTGTTGCACACATTTTAAACTCATTAAAATTAAGCTTAATCGTTAATTGCCCAGTGAAGCGAATGCGAAGTAGCGTTTATTGAAATTTAATTTCTGTTTAAAGTTTCATATAAACGACCGTCCATGGCTTGCTTTTAGGTTAATTATACCTTGTTTGTGTTGTTTTGTACGTAATGTAACTATTGTTCTTGTTGCAAAATGAAATACTCATAAAGGCTCGTTTGCTTCTCTGTGGTTAGTACTTGACTGAGTAATTTGGAATAAATAATGGTCTCATTGTACACGAGTAAATGAAATACGAGGGAAGTAGAAAAACGAGCGGAATATAATAATTGTTTTGTTACGTCCACATACCTACGTACACAAATATACTGAAGTCTTAAACTAAAATAAAAATAAAGACAGATTTTTAAACTTTTGCATAAAACAGACCAAAAACGAGGCAAGCCTGTTACGCGAGGTCTACAGTACGAACAAAGTAAAATACATTTAACAGTTAAAACAAAGTGATAGATTGTGTGTGGAGTGGGGGGGAGGTGTGTTTGCCTTGTATGAGCTATACTACTAATACAAAGTTTAATGACTATTGCGTTTCCATGCTAACTTGGTATACCTAGGTACATATTATCAGTTTGATCTGCATAGAAAGCAGCCACTTTTTTGTGGCCATGTCTACCGCTTATTGGTCGGGACAACGAAATAGCAGTCTCCATAGAAAAAGATTACTACCAAACATTAAAAATTATATTTTTTTAATATATTTTTTAAATGTTATTGGTAGGATAAAATAATCAGTTTGGATGTTTTATTACATGTATTATTTCACAAAAATTCAGTCATGTTTTAATTAAAAACCGCTGAATCAAATGAGATCATAATACTATAATAACTTTATGAATGAGATCAAAACTATAGCTTTCTGCAGGTAAAAACGTTTTCGCTTTTTGTATGGAGTTCGTTAGCTTCACAATCCAGCAAAGTTCAACAAGGGCGTCACGTTGCAGGTATTGACCCAAGTACACGTCTCGCGTGGTTTTCGCGCGTCGCGTTTTTGCCTGCCACGAGGCTCCACAATCCTCAATCTCTTCTTGTTCTTGAACAAAAACAATCCCTGAGATTGGGATAGATACTCCCAGTGTTGGGCAAAATGTAATCTAACTACTGATTACTAACTACAACTACATTTTGTAGTTAGTAATCAAAATAATAGATTACATAAAGTAATCGTAAAAGTAGTTAAAAATTTAGATTACTAACTACAAATTGTAGTTGCAATCACGGTTACGTGATTACTTTTTGTAACTACAATTCAAACTACTTCGTTTTGTGTTTAAAATGCTATATCGAGTCGGGTGGGGGTCCAGTGGTGGGGGGGGGGGGGGGGGGTCGAATGGGGTTTGAGTGTGGGGGTGGAGTGGGAAATCGAAAGGGGGTCGGATCGAGAGGGGCTCGAGATTTTTTTTTAGGGTGCGTAGGGGTGATTAAGGGGGTTTGTAGGTGTGATTAGGGGGTGTACCCCCTAGGGCGTAGGGCTGATTAGGGGATACTCCTCCGTGTACTTAGTGCGTATGGGTTATTAGGAGGTGCACCCCTAGCTCGTAGGGGGTGATTAGTGGGAGCACAATCTAGCTCGTGGGGATGATTAGGGGGTGCACCCCTAGTGTGTAGGAATGATTAAGGGGTGGTGTAGGGGTGATTAGGGGGTGTACCCCCTGGGGCGTAGGGCTGATTAGGGGTGCACCCCTAGCTCGTAGGGGTGATTAGGGGGTGCACCCCTAGTGTGTAGGGGTGATTAAGGGGTTGTGTAGGGGTGATTAGGGGGTGTGCCCCCTAGCTCGTGGGGGTGATTAGGGGGTGCACCCCTAGTGTGTAGGGGGTGCGTAGGGGTGACTAAGGGGTCTTGTAGGGGTGATTAGGGGGTGTGCCCCCTAGCTCGTGGGGGTGCACCCCTAGTGTGTAGGGGGTGCGTAGGGGTGACTAAGGGGTCTTGTAGGGGTGATTAGGGGGTGTACCCCCTAGGGCGTAGGGTTGATTAAGGGGTTGTGTAGGGGTGATTAGGGGGTGTATGTACCCCCTAGGGCGTAGGGCTGATTAGGAGGTGCACACCCTAATTACCCCTACGTCCTAGGGGGTGCCCCCCTAATCACCCCCTAAAAGGAGGGGAAAACTATTTAAGGGTATATTACCGTTGGCGCGCTCCAAACAAACAAAATACTAACCAATTAAAGTCAATGACATTTTGCAGAAAAACTCAGAAACAAATCTCTATGATTGTTGGAGTTAGATTTTCGTATAAATATACAGTTTCAATGCTAGGATTAATTTAAGATTTGTATGGAAATCTTTGATTCACTATAACTTTAAAACTATAAATTTCTATTTCTACGACACAAAGATGACGTATTTTCATGCATTTTTAAACATTTTTCTCGTTTTAGAAGAACTTAAAATAGTTTCAGATTTTTGGTATTTATACTCGTCACATATTCACCATTAGTTTATCTAGTGAAATCATAAAAAAAATATATAAAAAGTGCTTTGGTCATACTTTTTCATAGAAAATACACTGATGACCATTCTTCTTTGCACTGTTCCCTAAGTTGGAGTAAATGTAAGCCAATAACAATGGAATGGTCACAATCCGATGAAAAGTTTCGGAGATATGCGTGGACAAACATACATACATACATACATACATACATACATACACCTACGACATTTTGTATGTTTGTTTGGAAGGCCTAATAGATTATTATAAGTGAATATTTTGCAATTGTAATAGTATTACATTCATACGTATCGAATTGATAACCTCCTTTTTTTTAAGTCGGTTAAAAACAAGATATTCTTAGAACTGAAATAATCAGTAGTTATAACTACTCGATTACAGTAATCAGATTAACGATTACTTTATGTAACTTGATTACTGTAGTTAGATTACATGTAATCATAACTACTTGTAGTTAACTACTTTTAATTGTAGTTAGTAGTTAGATTACAAAATGTAGTTAACTACGCCCTACACTGGATACTCCCATAAACTACACTTGACACTGGCGGAAATGCGGTGCTACGCACAAGCAAAAAGCCTTAAAAAAAAGTTCAACAAGCATATTGAAGGTTTTTCCGAGTAAAAAAATTTCCGAATTCCACTTATTTGGAAAAAAGTATACCAACTAACATTAGTGGTTATTAGAAAAGTTAGTACAACTTCGTCTCTGATTTTCACTTTGAAGTTTTATGATCGTCCAATCTATTGCTTTGTTATTGTGATCACGTCTGAGGCGAAACAACAATAAAAGCTTCTTCCTTGCGTAATTCTTTTAACAAATTTTCAATAGGATTGTCCAAAAACTTACCAAAAAATTTTTTTTTTCTAAAGTAATACATTATCTTGATTTTCTTACCGTAATTTCGTTTCCTCACACGCTAGAACCTACGAATAGTTATTCTTATTCGTAGGGTAGAACATTCCAAAACTAAAGAAGACATTTTAGGTCAAAGAGTAATTAATATGAGTTGTTTGAAGGGCGAGCAAAAACTACATATTTTATGTTTTAAACTACTATTACAAATACAAACTAGAAATACCTACACAATACACTCTCCAATTAATAGCGTCGCCGTCGGTGGCGCGTTGTCGAGAGGTATGGACACTCAATAACGAGGAAGAATCGTGAGGAATCCTGCATACGCTGAAGAAGAAATTCTGAGGCGCATCCGAAGTCTACCAATCCGCATTGTGGGCACGCGTGGTGGACTAACGCCCGTCACCCTCCCTGAGGGTAAGCCTACGCCCTGCAGTGGGACGATTATAGGCACAGATTACTATTACTATATAGGCTAATGAAGGCTATAAATGACGATGGTGATGTGCGTCTAGTTCTTTAATTTAAACTTTTTATGAGTTTAAACACTATTGGATCTTTGATGTCCGATATCTGCCATAATATGGCTGCTGATCATTATTATTATCAAATGAGTCAAAATAGTTGAATTGTTATTGCATTCGATATGCTCTTTTTATCATGTGGGCAAGCCCTGGGCCCTATTCAACATACGTTACAATTGTAATTTACAATTACAATTCTGGGTACATTGCTGAGAATGTGAGGCATACGAGTATACTGCAAGTTTAGCGTCATAAGTAACCATCAATGTACCCAGAATTGTAATTGTAAATTACAATTGTAACGTTTGTTGAATAGGGACCTGGTGTTAGAATTTATTCAAACCGCCTTACGGCCTCTGACGTGGTTTTTATGTAACGGCTACTACCCGAGATAGTAACCGGGACCAACGGCTTAACGGCTTCGATATGATGTTGGTATCAGTAGTATGGTTGAACTACTGTAGTCCTCACGGTCCTGATTTACCCACTTGCAGATTCTGCTGTGAAGCAGAGGAAACGCCCATACACCTCCTCTGCGAATGCGAAGTGCTCATTCACAGCAGGATTCACCATCTGGGTGGGTACGTGATAACACCTACTGACATTAGGGATCTCCCCTCCAAACGCATAAAACGGTTCATGAAGCCCGTGAGTCTAGGAAATGACCTTTAGGTCAAGGGTGACAGCAAAAATAGATCTGTCCAGGTCGCGGTAGATATTGGTAATTGACCCTTACTAACCTCAGTGTCAAAAGCGGTAACCTATCTTACTTTCGAAATTTCAGTGACCGAATTTCAGTTGTTCGAAAACGGTTTATAGAATTTTCTAGTGACAGATATTTTGTTACACATACATTTGTTACTCCATATAAAGACTTGACAGAAGTATCATTTTCCAGAAAATTTTAAATCAGAATTTCATAATCATTTTTTTTCTTTTGAAAACGGTCTTCTGGGTTCGAATTTTTAAAATGTAGAAGCAACTTCTTCCAAAGTATCACAGTAAAGTTTTCTGTAATAATTACCTAGTAGATACATGATACCAGGATTATAGCACCAACATGCTTGCTAGCATGCTGCTTGCTTGCTTGCTGTATGCTTGCTTGCTTGTTGTTTGCTTGTATGCATGTTAGGGGGGCCGGTGCGGGGGGAAGCCCCCTGCCTGAGAAAAACAAACCGGTGGTTTTAAAAATGTAGGTTAGGTTAGGTTAGAACATGTAAAACACTTAGCGGAGCAAGCGAAGCGAGCAGAGCATCAAAATGCTTGCTGCATGCTTGCTTGCTTGCTGCATGCATGATGCATGCTTGCTGCATGTTTGCTTGCATGTTGCTTGCTTGCTTGTATGCATGTTGGGGGGTGCAGGGGGGCCGCGCCCCCCGCTAGGGGGGTGCGGGGGCGTAAGCCCCCTGCCTGAGAAAAACAACCTGGTGGTTTTAAAATTGTAGGTTAGGTTAGGTTAGAACATGTAAAACACTTAGCGGAGCGAGCGAAGCGAGCGGAGCATCAAAATGCTTGCTGCATGCTTGCTTGCTTGCTGCGTGTTTGCTTGCTTGCTGCATGCTTGCTTGCTTGCTTGCTGCATGCTAGCTTGCTTGCTGCATGCTTGCTTGTTTGCTTATACAGGGTCCTTCTTAATATGCTGACACTTTTTTAAGGGGATGTTCAGACCATCAAACTGAACAAGTTTCTCTATGGGACCAACATCGAAATCGCGAAAAAAAAATCAGCTGTCCCATACATTTGGCTCAAGAAGGTTAACAGTTTTGTATGGAAGAGCTATTTTTTTTTTCGCGATTTCGATGTTGGTCCCATAGAGAAAGTTGTTCAGTTTGACGGTCTGATCATCCTCTTAAAAAAGTGTCAGCATATTAAATTGGACCCTATATGTATGTTGAAGGTGCGGGAGGTGGACGCCCCCTGCCTGAAAAAAAACATCTGGTGTTTCTAAAATTCTAGGATAGGTTAGGTTAAATATTTCTGCGGAAATGTGACTTTACGGAAAAACAAATATTCGAAAAAGTAAATTATCTGACTTACATTACTTCGGAAAACTGTGTTACAGAATTTTGATCCATTGGTTAAAAGAAAAAAAGGACAATAAAAAATCTGACTTTTTAAAATATGGCGAATAATATTTCGGGGAAACAAAAAAAAAGGGAAACTATAAAAAGTATAACGATTTCGGAGAACTAAAATTCGGAAAACTATTTTTCGAAAGTACGATAAGTAACCGTTAATAGCCCTAATATATATAAAAAAGAATAAAATAAAGAAAATTGACCCTTACAGCCAAATAATAAATACGGCCCTGTTAATTTCCATTCTTATACCAAGCTCTCTATTTCATTACAATAAGGTCTCTTTTAGCAGAGTAATCTCCTCATTAGTCATGCAGACCCTGAGAAATGTAAGGGGTCGACGTAAGCTGATTTGGACGTAATCTGACTTAAGCCTGATTATATAAATGCGGTATCTTATGTGAAATTAGATACTATCTCTTTTTGCTGGTGGCTAAGAGTATTCTCTTTTGCCAAGTACCTAATTTATTTGTGAACGAAGTTCAGGCAGAGAAACTTCGTGCATTAGGTATGATCAGATATCATTAACCCTTCAGATATGTATAGAAAATTCACCAATCTCTTGCCGCCTTTTGTACCCTTCTTGTTCGTGTATATTGTTGTTGTATTTTGTGAATGTTGGTGTGCAAATAAATAATATTGATCTATCTTATCTCTTGCTCTTCGGTTACATTGAAAATGAACTCAGTTTTCCTCTCCTCCTGGAATTGAACCAAATTGCAATATAAAATATAAAACCTTTAAAAATTCATGTCCAAAGGCGTAACAAATTTCCTTTAAAACTCCCTAAAACGACAATTTTCAGCGGTTTGCTCCATAAATTTTCTAACACGTAAATAATTTTTTTTAACATCTTGTAGCTCTTGTCAATGCGCTTTGAAATACATAACATGTTTTGGAACTTGTTCTGTAAATTTACTTGTAATTTTAATAATAAATAAATAAATAAATAACAGTCATTTGACACAGCTATAGAAAGTGAGTTACAAGCATAGACCTATAAGTACATTGATATCGTTGGTTACAAGGTTATATTGCTAGAGTATCTATTTTTTGTTTAGTCTAACAAGATAATGAAGGAATCTTTTATTTTTTTGCCTAAAGCTGCTACGAGGAGTCAGGACAAAAACAACTGATTGAAAAATTAGATGGCCCAAACCTTGTTGTGTAACAAAACCACACACCTAATTAGATTCCGTGTATTTCAAGCTTAACATTACCAACATCTGAACAGTTACACACGCGTAAAGAAAGTTCCTTCTCATAAATTAACAGCGAAGCAAGTTTGTTGCTCGTAAATCTACCCGCTCCTTTCCTGCAGGACATGTCGCTGCGATACAATACAATACAATACAATACAGTGCTTCCCGATCTTCGGGGTACATAATATAGGTATATACTATACTATAAACACATACACC
Source organism: Agonopterix heracliana (assembly GCA_963693445.1). Lineage (NCBI taxonomy): Eukaryota > Metazoa > Arthropoda > Insecta > Lepidoptera > Depressariidae > Agonopterix > Agonopterix heracliana. Next base: position 13,512,836 of record OY856324.1, read on the forward strand.
CACTTGTTCTATCATTTAGGCTCTGCTTAGACAACAGACAAACCGCGTCTTTGATACGAAAATGTTTTCACAATAACTATTCGAGTTTAAGGGTTAATTTTAACATTCTATTGAGTCGTAGTTTTTTACCTTTACTTTTATTTTCCATTAGTCAGCTCGTATGACATCCAAAAGCAGAGAGCTACATGGTAAAAGAGGCGTCAGTATAGGGTCCTTCTTAATACGCTGACACCTTTTTAAGGGGATGATCAGACCGTCAAACTGAACAACTTTTTCTACGGCACAAACATAGAAATCGCGAAAAAAAAACTGTTCCATACAAAACAGCAAACCTACTTGAGCCAAATGTATGGGACAGCAAATTTTTTTTCGCTTTTCAGATGTTGGTCCCATAGTGAATGTTGTTCAGTTTGATGGTCTGATCATCCTCATAAAAAGTGTCAGCATATTAAGTTGGACCCTGTTTATGGAATTATGTTGTGTGATGTGCAAAAAACAATACCCTCCTTCTGACGCAGTCGAGTTAAAATAGTAGACGTTGCTGGCATTTCACTAGATCTGTGAGTAGTGAGGCGATGACCGAGGAAAGAAGCTAATAATTTCCCTATAACCCGATCAAGTCAGCTAGCTATTGGTGGATATTTCCCTCGCTCACAAGCTCGCTACCTTGCACAGCTCAGATGAAAAGCCAGCCTTCGTTTGCACTGGGCCTAACCTCGAGTGGAAACTTGTAATGTTCTTATTTTAAAGGAAAGTAAGTAAGTGAAAGTGAGACGTGGCCGCTCACTCAAGGCCTCATAAAAAGGCTGAAAGTCATCCAAAGGGCAATGTAGAGGGCTATATTATGCTCGGAGTTTCCCTGCGGGATGGAAATGAAGAAATGAAGAGATCCGCTGAAGAACCAGAGAAGCTGACATAGCCCAAAGAATTGCTAAACTAAAGTGGCTGTGGGCGGGGCACATTGCTCGCAGAACCGATGGCCGATGGGGCCTGAAAGTTGTCGTGTGGCGACCGCGTACCGGAAAGCGCAGCGTGGGTAGTACCGACGACCTGGTGAAAGCGGCGGGAACCCGTTGGATGAGGGCAGCGCAGGATCGGTCGTCATGGCGATCCTTGAGGGAGGCCTGTGTCCAGCAGTGGACGTCCATCGGCTGAGATGATGATGATGATCATGAAGTAAGTGAAACGTTATAATATTAAGTGGTATTCTAAAAGAATTAAAGCTGAAAGTATCTCACTGCAGGCCAAAGCGGTATCGCATTGCAGCTTAGTGGGGGAACGTGACTGGCAACTTGCTGTCAGAGTATTTGAAGCAATTTATAAGCTACAGACTTGGCTTACCGTATTATGCTATCTAGGAGAATTAATACTGGTGCAGGACTGTTGTTGAGATATTTAAAAAATATTTGATGTGACATTTCAGCGTTAAAAATAATCGTTAACAATGAAGTAATCTGTGGTCAAGCTTGAATCTATAATACCAGTCACCCTTAAGGGTATATTACAGTTGGCGCGCTCCATACAAACGGAGTCTGGTGATATTTTCAATACTATCCAATTAAAGTCAATGAAATTTTTCAGAAATAATCTAGAAACTAATCTCTATGTTCGTATGAAGTCAGATTTTCGTTAAAATATACAGTTTTAATGCTAGGATTAATTTCAGATTTGTATGGAAATCTTTGAGGCACTGTAACTTTAAAACTATGCATTTTAGCGAAAATCTGAATTCATACGAACATAGAGATTAGTTTCTAGATTATTTCAGGAAAATGTCATTGACTTTAATTGGATAGCATTGAAAATATCTCCAGACTACGTTTGTATGAAGCACGCCAACGGTAATATACCCTTAAGGCGCCTTTTCAGTCAGTCAGTCAGTCAGTCAGTTCAGTGGCGCCCTTATCACAATGTCAAAGATTTATCAATAAAGAAATCCTATAATAAGAAATTGCTACTCCAATAAACTACAAAAGCCTTAGAGCTATTTTTATATAAAGTACTTTTAAAGTTCCTAAACATTCCACTAAATATCGAAATAAATGTAAAAGAGACAGTTTTCTTTTCTTATCTAATACCTATTTGCTTGTTTAGACTTATAAAAAACGAATTAAAGCATTGCATAGATTTTTTTGACTTTTTAAATTTCTTTATTGAGAATTCTTTAATAATGTGAAGAGGGCGCAACTCCTAAGTTTGAAATACTTGGCTTATTTCAATTCAAACCTTAGATTCAAACTAAACTAAATAGTTTAATGAATAATGGACTGAGTCAGGCATTACTCATTGTGTTTTGTCTCTGTCTCCACAAACAATTACTTCCAAAACTGCTAAAGTTTGAAAGTGACAGATAATACATTTTAATTTCTGTTTAGGGCGCTTACAGTGCCACTCTGAAGATTCATAGATCTTTTATGACCTCTTCGTAACCTCGTTAAATAAGAACATTGGTAAATACATTCAGGACCAAAATCATTTTCGAAGACTAACTTCAAAAGAAGTTTATTTTTTTGGCGTGACGTTGTAGCGATGTTCTATTGTAGATTTTTGTTTATTTTTACATTTTTCTGATTGTTTATGCTTTGCACTGCAATTCAGCCAATGTCAAGTAGTTTGTTGGAGTGTCGTTATCTCAATTATTGTTTTATGTACTAAAACCATTGAAAGAGAAGGTACTAGAAGGAAGCACGTGTCTTGTCATATTCACTCAATAAAAGATGCACATAGCAAATTCACTCTAGTTAATAAAAAAGGAGATCGCTACTTACTGCTGTCCTTATCGAGGTAACCACTTTTTTGTACTAGAAAGGTTGTATGACTCATGAGTCAGTCATCTAGCTTCATATCAATTGTATAGGATTTTATGACTATCGCTATCTCATACGCGGTTATACTGATGTTCCGTCTACCAGCGTAAGCGTAAATTTGTCGTCTATGACTAAAACACATTTGAGCTACAAAAACCGTCCAACGCTTGATGTCATTCGTTGTAATTTTGTAAAAATATGCTTTGCATGCGCGCCCCAGTCATGCGCCCTTTCAGCTTTCTTTAAAAATTCCCTACAACCCTGTAGCATACTCAAATCAATAAATTATTTAGAGCACTAGCAGCAAAATGTACCTGCAGGTGTAAAAGTTATACGGTAGATGAACAGTTCGGTTTAACGACCTCCTGGCCTCATATCGCTACAAAGCCGGCATAAAGCGGGTAGCTGCCGAAATGAAAACTGTAGGCTCCAAGACGAATGTTCAAGACACGAAACAAGTCTGGAGGCAACAGCTGCATGGTCTGATTAAGCCATAAATATGCAGCGCTTGTATGAAACATGTATGCCTCTCGTAAACCGCTTTACTTTAGACTTCTTACTTTTAAATACTTCCTTGGATTTTGCGTTGCATACATACGAGAGCATCGGTGGTACGTGTCATGTTGCGGAGAGGTATGGACACTCAATCATGGAGGTCCGGGTTTGAAACCGCATACGAATGTCATGCATACCACCAATGAATTTTTCGAATATACAGGATGTTACAAATGTAAAAATAAACATTTAAAACTTTTAAGGGGGTTGTGTAGATCACCAAACTGAACAACTTTTACTATGGGACCAACGTCTAAATCGTGAAAAAAAAAGGTATCCCATACATTTAGCTCGACTAGATTTGTAGCTTGGTATGGAACATCAGATTTTCGCGATTTTGATACTGGTCCTATATAGTGAAACTTGTTCAGTTTTACCGTATGGTCTATACCACCCCCTTAAATGTGTATTTGTATTTTTGTAACACCTTGTATATCTTACGAGCGTAATACCGATTGCGCTTCAGCGGTGAAGTAAAACTTCGTGAGGAAACCGGCATACGTTGAAGAATTCTGTTGATTCTGATGCGTATGCGAAGTCCATCAATTCGCATTGGGCACCCGTTATGGACCAACGCCCAAACACCCTCCTTGAGTTGTTCCCTGCAGTGGGATGCATATAGGCTGATAGTGGCGATGATACTTATGTAAATTCACGACTGTGTTACAGTTAGGGATTGTCAGAATCGATGACAAAACAAAATTTTTACCTTTTCAGTACAGTTGCAGCTAAGTTAATAAATGTTAGATTGCAGTTTTTAAACTGTTATTTCTGATATGTCAAGTGCTGATTGATGGGTGGTTAGCATTTCACCCACAAATACATTTCACAAGAAATGTTATCCCTTTTTAGTGCGTTCACACACGATGACGTACTGACGGAGCGGCAGATATCAGTCCATAGAACCAAACCCGCTGCGTCAATGCGTCACCGTGTGTGCTTCTACGTGCGGCTTCATACAACTCCTTGCTTCACAAAAGACGGACTGACGTTTGCTGCTCCGTCAGTGCGTCAACGTGTGTGAACGCACTTAGAAAGCAGCAGACACGCTCTTTTAACTCTCTCAAAAAAATAGAGAATCGGGAATTTTTTCAAGTAAGTATTAAATAATCTTATTGAAAATATACTGTTCTATTTTTGTGCCCAATTCAAGTAATATTAGATAAAGCGACTTGAATGGAAGATCAAGTTCTTTTCTTAGAGAAAATAATAAAATATTCTAAGTGTCGTTCACAGTAGTTCTCAAACTGTTATCAAATCGGCGGAACTACGGATATCTCAAAAACAAAACTTTTTTGTAAGTTAATATGTTGTGTGGTGGTGTGGTACGGAACCCATGGTGCGCGAGTAGCCCGGCTGGCACTTGACCAGTTTTTCCTTTTCATAGTCTTGGAAAACGCATCAATACTAGCTAATTTTGTGTCAAGTGAATACCATGTGAATACTACTAAGGCCGGATTCGACCAAACTTTGATTTATAGAAGAGTCACTATACAAGGAATAATTTTACTTTTTGTGTTTACACACCTCGTACTAAAAGAACGAATGTATAATTCACCTAAAGAAAGAGGTCGTTGTATCCGTACTTATTGCAATGTGAGGTTATACAGTTTTAATTTGTTAGGTTTCTTTTTATTATAATTTTTTTAATTCTGTAACATTGACATTTTCATTTAGATTAGGGTTGGTAAAACGCAAAATCAGGTTACTCTCTATTAACCAGTGACTTAATCTAAGAATAAAATTTACTCGCTTTTGGCCGAATCGGGCCTAAGTAGATTTGTATGAAAAGTCTAATTTTTTTTTCCAATTTCAAACAGTTTCCATAGCGAAAATAGTTCTGTTACTGATTCTGGAAAAACGATTTTTTGATATACAATATTGTAGGTAAAGCCTGACCAGAAATATAAAAAACCTCGCCATGTTGCGGAAAATCATCGGAACTAATTTTTGTACTTGGAACACTAACATTAAAGGTGACAGTCGATTGCAGCGCCCCCAAACAAGGTTTTTTATATTCCTGGTCAGGCTTTAAGTAGTGTGTCGTCATGAAAATAATAATCAGCTTCTTCAGTTATTCGGTAATTAGTTCGGTACCGAACTTTTCATTTTTGTCTCAGGTGTTAGGGCCCGAGCTGTTACCGAACTTATGCGACTTTATAAGTCACCGTTTTTTTTAAATAGTTATTTTATTCAAGGTAACGATAAATAGGTAACAAATATAACCAAATAAAATAACACTAGCTTAATAAAATATTAAAAAATAAATAAATAAATAAATAATTAAAAATCAATAAAACTATCCACAAACCGCCCCACATCATGTCCCGCTCAAAGGTTCCCATTTAGTCCAATAGAGCTGGGCTATTTTGATGCCATAAGTTTAAAAAATTCTAAAGTTGCTTATTTCTTGCATGTGGATACAGTCGTACCCTATGAAGCTTATTTTTGCGTTTTGTGTCACATCTGTGCATTCAGTAAATGGATGATTTGTGGTTGGTTCTTTTTATTCAAATAAAAGCTGGCAATATTTATTTAAAGTTTAAAATAATTATGGAATCATATCTAGGATAGCATGAGAGTGTGCAAACCCAGTTTGTATCATCTTTGTTCAGTGCATACTGACATGTACTCTAAAAAGCGTAACACCTGTTTAGCCTGTTGTAATATTATTTTAGAGCTAGTTAGGCGATGTATATTAGGTACTGGTAAAATATTAGGATTCTCGTGGACAGAGATGACACAAAATGTCTATACAGGGTGTTACATAAGTAAGAATAAATTTTTAAAACTCTTAAGGGGGTTGTTTAGACCGTCAAACTGAACAACTTTCTCTATGGGACCAACATCGATATAGCGAAAAAAAAAAAAAACTGATATCCCATACATATTTTAGCATAGAACATAATTTTTTTTTTCGCGATTTCGATATTGGTCCCATAGTGAAAGTTGTTCAGTTTGATGGTCTAAACCACCCACTTAAATGTTTATTTGTATTTTTGTAACACTTGTATACATCAGTTACTACTTCGTTATTATCATGAAAGTAAAATTTTAATCTCTTTATTTCTTTTCGTCCAATACTGATCAAAAAGATAATTACCTAAATATCTACCTATACAAGTACCTAGGATGACACAAACTAATGTCTTATGTTCGGCAAATGGTCCGGAAACTATATGCGAAAAAAAATCAATTTTTAATATTTTTGAAACCTTACTAGCGCTATCGGTCTAATTATGCTGGCTGCATTGCCTCGCTGGATGGCCAGCGACATCCTTTGGACTGACACAGTTTAAGAAGTGCTGTTCTACAATATTCATGCGCCACGATCAACAAATATTACCATTATCCTAAACAAGTGTTTTCCCGCGACTTCCTCCGCACAAATTATATACCAGATTTTAAGTCAGATCATAAGCTATCACACAAAAAAAGTTTCCTCAAAGTCGGTTCAGTAGTTTTTGCGTGATGCGCGAACAAACAAACAAAATGGTCAATAGATGGCGCTGCACGTCATTTAAATCGCGCTATGGAGTGTTATTTGAGTTTATATGAAGTAAATCGCTACTTTTTTAATCCTCATGGGTTTTTCAGTTTTATAATTAGTTAAGATGACAAAATAAAGTCTGAGATCTAATATCTGCATTATAGGTACTGGCTCTACATGGGATGAGGATGTCAGCCAAGTCTTATAACTTTATTTGACCGAGATGAACACTTACTCAAGACTTGACTTAAAATGAGATCTCATTACTTTTTAAAAGTAAAAGGGTTATGAGTCTTGGCAACTTTTGAAATGCTTTTGATGGCATTTAGTACCTATAAAGAGTAATTGAAAACAGTTTAAGAAGTGCTGTTCTACAATAAGTATGCGCCACTAGAGATCAACAAATATTACCTCTGTACGATGTTCAAATAGAATATTGTATTCGCTATCGGAATAGTTCCATACCATTTTAAAATAAGAAATAGAGAGAATACCGATAACTCGATGTCGATAAAAATAATTCCTTTCCGTTTTTTTTGCAATATCACCGGATTTGTCTTACTGATTGAAAATAAATTCTTGATCCGGTATCAGTAGATTAAATCCCCGGAGACGAGTAAGATGTTCTTTAATCGAAAAAAAGACTGAAAAAAAAAGAAATTAAATTGCGATCTGTAGAATTTAATAACGAATCGCTTGAATATTCAACAAAATGGGGGATTATTCACAAAATGTTCGATTTAATCCTTTCTCGAAATTGCTTTACAATAATAACGGTTAGCTGTGCTAGGAGGTACTTATAGCCAGCAGTTTCAATACAAAAAGTTAAAATGTTTTAACCCGAAACCGTATAAAAATCTGTGGTTTTGGTCTATTTGATTCAGTTAATTATCACTTATAATAGGTATATTATGAATTTAAATTTTACTTTGAAGTCACATCATTTTCGTGAAATAAATTATTTTACATTACTGGGCGAACATTGGTACAATCAACCCTTAAAATAATGCAACTGCTTAACCTAAAATGCAGATTTGGCTAAGTTCACAATCCTCTTAGGTTTAAAAAAAAAGCCTTATAAAATAACGGCTATTATTAAGAAAAAAAACGGATCATTCCTGTGCAGGGCTCACGATAAATAGCCATATGAGATCAATCAGCCTATGTAAGTCCCACTTCTGCACTGTAGAGTCTGCAGAGCATGGACCTCCATGAATAGACGTGGGCCCCGGGACATACACCAAACATACACCTAAGGTTGTATGGAAGAAATAGCTTTTTAGCGATAAGACCGCCTTATTTGTACCATTACCTTTTTTTTGTTTCTTTTTCTATGCTGCATCTGTGTTTTTGGTGTAAATAAAAGTATATTTCATTCATTCAAAGTCAAAGTCAACATTATTTATTAAATATGGAAGCTTGAAGCACACTTATTACTAGTAACGTAGCGAGAGCGGGGCGGGGGGGGGGGGGGGGGGGGCGGGGGAATGCCCAGGGCGGCATTTTACTAGGGGTGGCAAATTCGGGAAAAATATAGATTGACTGAGCTCTCTCTATAACTAATTTGTAGAGCAGACAAAAGTTGAGCTCGCTCTATGTTTCTGTTTTAATTACTGTGTCTATATAAATACTTAATCCTAAATAGTTCTGACCAAAGACGTGGTGCTATAAATTTCGAGCTTGCTTCGCTCGATCCATATCTTTTACTTAATCTAGGTACTTTACACATGTTTTGTACGGAAACTGGCTCTAACCGATTCGAATTGAGGAGAAAAGACTAAGTTTCAATTTCTGCATAGATAAACAAAAAGATGTCTAACCACAATCGCTCCGTTTTTTTATGTACATAATATAAGGGGGCGGTAAAATCCATAAAGGTATTATACCTTACAGGAATAGAGCAACAAACATGAGTTGTCAAATGAAACCTTTTTTGGATGTTTTTTGGAGACTATTCGCAGGCAAAAATTCGAATATTGTCTATAATTCTGAGTCTAACTTGAAATTGTGGATAAATTAAGGAAGTGGTGTCAGTATATTTCATAAAATTATCTACGATTTCACTTTAGATCCGCAATTATTCACGGAAACTGAATTGTAAAAATTAATAAAGTCCTATTGCCTCGCGTCACGTATCTCTTTCTATTACACAGTATGTTTTTTGACCTGAAAAGCGGTCATGGTCGTTTTATTCGTGTAATCGTTAGTGTTAATCATTTTGAAACTTAGAGTAGAACTCCCGTGCGTCAAGTCTTCTTAATTCTTCTTAATATTGAGTTATAATTTTTTTATTTTTTTTTTTCAAAATATCGCTATAACTTCCAAATAATCCGGTTTTTTTCTTTTTTCTCAATTTAGTATTATAAAACAATAAACGAGGTATTTTATACACATTACAAAAGTTCTAAAACATTTATGTTAATGACGAAATTATACATTTTATTGTCTCTCGTTTTTTATTTTTTATTTCTATATAGTCAGTTATTGGGGTTCAATTTTGACTTTTCAATATTAAGAGCCATACTATTGATGTCTACTAAAAAAATCTGATCTAAATCTGGTAGGATATAGGAGTTATTAACTTCTAATGTTTTTTTCTGATAATTTTAGAACTTTTAGAAGAATTAGTTAATAACTCCTATATCCTACGAGATTTAGATCTGATTTTTTTATTAGACATCAATAGTATGGCTCTTAATATTGAAAAGTCAAAATTGAACCCCAATAACTGACTATATAGAAATAAAAAATAAAAAACGAGAGACAATAAAATGTATAATTTCGTCATTAACATAAATGTTTTAGAACTTTTGTAATGTGTATAAAATACCTCGTTTATTGTTTTATAATACAAAATTGAGAAAAAATAAAAAAACCGGATTATTTGGAAGTTATAGCGATATTTTGAAAAAAAAAATAAAAAAATTATAACTCAATATTAAGAAGAATTAAGAAGACTTGACGCACGGGAGTTCTACTCTGAGTTTCAAAATGATTAACACTAACGATTACACGAATAAAACGACCATGACCGCTTTTCAGGTCAATAGCGGCATGCCGCTAGGTACATCTCGCTCTCTCAGCTGTATGTTCCTCTATTCCTGGTATAATACCTCTATGGTGAAATCGGTCTTTGGCCCGGGCGCGGCGGCAGAAACCCACGCTACGCCACTGATTTGATTATTACGTCAAACCTTTGTTTAAAGCTACCACCGCATCGGAACGTGTTGTGGCTGTAGAGAAGATGCGGCCAGAAACTCTACAACATAACACAACTTAATGACTATTACAATATAAATTCGTAAGCTAAGGTTATGTATACAGTAATACATAATCTATTTAATTAAATAAATTGATACTGTACAGTAAACTATAAGTTAATGACACTCAGACCCATGCACCATGCGGATTGATGCAGCCAAGTTAGTGATCCTCTTGCTGTCAGAGAAATGTCATATGGTCTCTATAATAAAATAAACCTCTAACTGGTTTAAGCAGATAAGGCAGAGAATGAAATGACGAGCCATGAGGTGATAGCTAAACTAAGCCCACTCTAAATGAAACAGACCTATGATTTTCGCTTATACTAGTGGACGTAACCGTGGTGTGACGTATGAGATAATGATATGGGGTTGGAGATTTTCAATTTACGTGTCTACAATTTGAGTTTCTTGGTCTGACATATATAAGGTAGGAAGACAAAAATAAGGTAGTGACTCTTTTTTTGTTCGAATGTGGCAGAAGGAGGGTAATTAACTAGAGTAAAGGTTAAGTGAAACATCAAATTCATTTAGTAAGAATTGATAAAATAAGCATAAGCATTTGCTCACGACTATATTCCCCGAGGGGATAGTCAGAGATATTCTGAAAACTCAGAACATCCACTTTTCACTAGTAGTACCTACTGAAACACTGTCTAGTATGACGGGGAGTGAGCCCGTCGCCACTTGTAATGGACAGTAGGTACAATATGTGCCTCAACATTAAATCATGCAGGTTTCCTCACGATGTTTTCCTTCACCGAAAAGCCAGTGGTGTTACAAATGGTACACATAATCGTAAATTCCGAAAAACTCATATTGACAAAATAGTCATTGTTAATTTCACGCACTATGCATTAATCACTAGAACTTAGTAGGTAATTGCTTTATTATCGACTATAGAGAAATTGTATTTGTATGATTTCTTTCGTAATTTCGCATAGGTAGAATTGCAAACCACGAACTTTCTATAACCTTTTCCTTTGCCAATTTATTAATTGACATTAAATACTTTTATTTCCATATAGTTTCATATGTGTACACTGCTGGTGGCCTAAGTATCTTTGGAAACCTAGGATATCCCTTTGCTATGTGCATTTTTATTTGTGACGTTTTCTCTGGGAAAAGGGACCTTGGTGTCGGTTTTAGTTTCCAAGATATCTATAGATTTATATTTAAGTATATCGAATTTATTATTCTACACGTATGCCATGTTAGCTTGATCAAATTAAAGATTATAAAAGTCGGGCGGCGGGTATTTTATTTATATTTATGTAGACAAATTTATGTAAATTTTGGATCCATTAATATCTCCATAAAGACAACAAGGTCCCTTTGCCCTGAGAACGTCATATTTGACTAAATACGTAATTCCATCTAGTGCCTTTCTCTATATCTAAGAAAAGAAAACTGTTACTATACCCGCGAGAAGAAAATCTATCGAACATACTCGTACAACCAAATAATTTGTTTTCTAATTAAAAAATCTACGGTATGAAATACGAATCGGCTATAAATCGGATCATAATTTATATAGCATAGCATAGCATATGCTCACGACTATACAGGATGTAAGGGACAGCCCTCCGCAAACTGAAACGGCGAACTCAGACCATCAAACTGAACAACTTTCACTATGGGGCATACCCCTACCTCAGGAAACGCGAAAAAAAATCTGCTGTGCCATACATTTGAGTGGGTAGGTACGGCAGTTTTGTATGGGACAAGTGATTTTTTTTCGCGTTTCCTGAGGTAGGCTCCATAGTGAAAGTTGTTCAGTTTGATGGTCTGAGTTCACCGTTTCAGTTTGCGGAGCTGTCCCTTACACCCTGTATTCCCCGAGTCAGAGATATTCTGAAACCTCAGACCATCCACGTTTCACCAGTAGGTAGTACCGAAACTCTGTCCAGTGTGAAGGGGGGTGAGCCCGTCACCACTTATAATTGTCAGTGGGTACAATACATGCCTCGAAATTGAAGCTTGCAGGTTTCCTCACGATGTTTTCCTATAATATTAATTAATTTTCCTGTAATTTATATAATGCTTGTTAAGTACCAATAATCTCCTTATTTTGAGCCAATGCTACAATATTAATTGCATCACGTTAAATTATTTTAAGCACGCTGTTTTAATAGTTATTCATGCAGATTAACCGTCGCAATTAAAACACGTTTAACGCAAAAGCTTTATTTTGGAAAGTGTTGAAATTTTACTCAATGAAATTAAAATTGTTATTTCAAATACAAAATCGTAGAGCATTTTAATCAAAGTATTTATTTTTACAACTCCATTTTAAATGAAATGAACGTGTTCTCTTAATTAAATTCGTCTAAGATTTAATGAACGACTTTAACTTAAAATAAAATAGTGGTGAAAAGTGGACTAAATAAAACTAGAGCAATGAGAATAAAATAGAAAGAAGCAAGTGTTGAATTTCTTCGCATCACTATAGAAGATTTGCAGGGCCAAAATTTCCACTATGTAAACGCAGGGCCTGACTATATTTAGCTGGTTTTTAGAAGCTATCTTCTCGTTATTTGAAAGACATACAAATTAATGAAAAATATAGCAATCATTTTCAACATCTCGGCTTTATTTTTTACATTTCGTATTTCTTATTTTTCTATAAAATACAAATGAAACCTGTGTTCAAAGGAAAACCTAAATATTCGAAAATTTATTACGATATGGTTTTTAGGTATCCCTGACTCGAAATCAACCTTTTTTAGAAATTTTGTCTGTCTGTTTGTTTGTTTGTTCGCGCATCACGCAAAAACTACTGAACCGATTTTGATGAAACTTTTTTTGTTTGATAGCTTATGCTCTGACTTAAAATCTGGTATATAATTTGTGCGGACGAAGTCGCGGGAAAACACTAGTTTATTATATTATTGTGTAGACAATAATATTATGATCTAAAAATCGTACATATTTTTTTTAATGTCCAATATTTAATGAGTTAATTTACAAACTAATTAGAAGAACTACCGAGTTGATTAGATAATTGTAAGTTTGACGTGGTTTGACTATGGGAGTAAACTTGTCAGAACAAAAATCTGCTGTTCCATACTAAATTGCAATGCCTACTCGACTCAAACGTATGAAACAACATATATTTTTTTCTTTCATACACATGGGGTTTATGATGTAAACCCATAGTAAAAGTTGTCCAGTTTGATGGGTTGAGTATGTGGTTTAAAGGTTAGCTATACTTTTCTTTACACCCTGTATTATGTTCGTGTCGTCGTAGTATGGTTTCAATAATATAAAGTCTTAAGTTTTGAATTATTACAATAGATGTGCCCGTTAGCGTCATTTATTTGTTAACTTTACATAAATTTCCAGAACTTGATAAAATTACGTTTTGCTTGATTTCTAGGATTCTGTAAAATTAGGTCGATTACCAGGTGATCTTTTACCAGGAGTAAAAGTGATTACCAGGATGTAGTCATAATCTTAGCGAAGTCTTAATCCAGTTATATTTATATTATAATAAAATGGTGAACCAGTGATTCGGTCAGCAAACTGGAGTCTTATTATACGACGACCCGGTTGGTGTAATGGTTACCACGCCGGACTGCCAAACCAGGGTCCTGGGTTCGAATCCCGGTTCGGTCATGGATGTTATATGTTCGTGCCGTTGTTGTATGGTTTACATAATAAAAGCCTTTAGTGCTTGCTTGGGATCATATAATGTATGTGCCTGTGAGCGTTATTTATTTTATTGTCCTCTTATCGTGTGGGCAGCAACCCTTGGTGTCTGATTTTTGAACCGCCTTACAGCATCTGACGTGGTTTTTAAAGCTAATGACTTCTACCACCAGAGATAGTAGCCAGGACCAACGGCTTAACGTGCCATCCTGAAAATTGATATGGTGATTGATCAGGTGATTCAGCATGCAATGTCCTAGCAAACTGGGGAAAAACGCACAAAGTGACATTTTACTAGGTGCCTCCTAGGAATCGAACCCACGACCTCCGTATCAAGAGCCCAATGCTCTTAAAACCATTAGACCAAGGTGGCAGTTTTTATCCGATTCAACACCGGTATCAAATAAATAGACATGGTGTTTTTTTGGTCGATGTTTTCTTTGTGATTCTTAATATTTAGTTAATTAATTGTACATGTAATTGTCTAGTACCGTAACACGTCATGAACTTGTAAACGATATAATCGAAAACTTACACCATTGCGCTGCACCACTATCACTTTTCTATTACACTATGCTTAAACTTTTGTAAGTTTCCGATTATAATATTTTCTCCCCTCCGGACGGAAAGCGTCAATTGTCTTCCTGCTGCGCTTAACGAAGTTACCGCTTTCCACCTCGGTCGAGGAGAAAAATAGTATACTAACCTCGGACAGTAAATAAGAAAGCCTCAGATCACATGTTTGTTGACCGAGGCGAAGCCGATTACATGAGATCTGAGACCTTTCTTACTTTCCTGTCCTCGGTGTGTAATCTACTATCATCATCATCATCAGCCTATCATCGTCCACTGATGAACATAGGCCTCTCCCAAGGCGCGCCACAAAACTCTGTCCTTGGCCTTCCTCATCCAGTCGCTCCCCGCTACTTTTTTTAAGTCGACTGTCCAGCGGGCAGCAGGGCGTCCCACACTACGCCTACCAGTTCGCGGTCTCCACTCTAGAACTCTGACACCCCATCGGTTGTCAATCTACTATAACCCTACTTAACATCAACCAAGGTATAATTATAGTGGCAAAGCTTGAAAACCCTGTACAAAGATATCGCGGCGGTATCGGCGGAGGTAGGTAAATAAAAACAAATAAATCCGGGGGATTGCAGGCGCCAGCAAACCGCTGCGAGCATGAAATTCATACGAACTGCAACCAGCAAAATGTTGGTACAGTCAACTACATAGTTTTTGATCGGATTGTAAATAACCAGATTTATGGGTGTCAACTTAATACTGCGATTCATAAATTACTGTAGAATTTGGTGCTCAGCTGGAGTATAAGTTTTCTGGCGTATGGAATACGTCAAAATAATAAACAAGCTCTTTGAATAATAAAAACAAAAAACAAAAAAAACTTTCAGACAACAATATAGTCGACACAAATATTTATTTTAGTAGGCCTTGGTAGATTAAACAAATAATGATGTTTTGTTTAAATTTTTGTATCTTTTTATTTATTTTAGAGTGTCTGCTTTATTTCTCACTCGTATTATAATGTTAAATAGAGTTTGTTTATTTGTTTTCTCGACTTGCCTATACGATGCTATAGTAGATTACACACCGAGGACAGGAAAGTAAGAAAGGTCTCAGATCTCATGTAATTGTTGACTGAGGTGAAGCCGAGGTCAACAAACATGCGATCTGAGACTCTCTTATTTACTGTCCGAGGTTAGTATAATATTTTTCTCCTCGACGGAGGTGGGAAGCGACAACTTCGTTTAGCGCAGTGGGACGAAAATTGACGCTTTCCGCCCGGAGGGGAGAAAATGGTATTTTCCGTACGACGTCTTTGTTTCCCCCGTAGTCCCTATTTCACCATGAAGCATCCTACCTATGAACCAGATAAGTGTTAGTGGTAAGATAGAGGTAACCAAGGCTATGAAAGAGAAAACGATTCACCAATATCACACTGATAGTCGAGGTTAAACCGAGGTCGGGATAAGTGTTTGCCCTGTAGTGTGTTATGTAAATTAGAAGACAATACATGCATAAGATGCATATAACCTATAACCTTAATCTAATAACCTTAGCTAGATCTAGATGTAAGTATTAATGACACACTCAGGACTATAAGAAGCACTTAGGCAGTTTCATGAACTGGTGCGATATTTGACCTATCAGTGCGCTTCAAAGTCACTTGTGTGCCGGGGACAGCATTACCCGATATAATAAGCAGTAGCTGCTCTCTGAGGTAAGCTATGATGATGATGATGATGCCACTCCTAGCCGATTTCGGCTACGGCGACTGCCTCTGATCCCTTCGTTGTTGGCTCGTGCGCCCTAATGTGAGGAAAGCTATACTTGCCTTTGGAAAAGAAAATAAAAAGAGTCAGAGAGAGAGAGAGAGACAGTTATGTTATGTCATAATATAAGGAAACTGAAACGATTCGATTGGTGGAATAGTTCCTAACTCACCGATGGGTAGGTAGGATAGGCAATAACTTTATACGCCTGTTCTAGGGGTTTGTTTATACTTCTTGCACATATCCGTGTCGTCAACTTTACTGTACGTACTGTAATACGTACAAACGGGATCGTGTTTGTTCCGTGTAAACGTGCCATAGCTCTCGGATTTGCGTTTTGTGGCACCGCGCATCGCCTGTAAGTATACGCTTTGCGTTCTTGGTTTCAACTTTATTACCTCTTGTTTTAGCTTATGACACTTATTAATGTGAGTTTTAGAACACATCAGTTGTTTCGATTTAAGTGCGTTCACACACGATGACGCACTGACGGAGCAGCAAACGTCAGTCCGTCATTTGTGAAGCAAGGAGTTGTATGAAACCGCACGTAGAAGTACACACGGTGACGGATTGACGCATCGCGTATGCTTTTATGGACTGACGTCTGTCACTCCGTCAATGCGTCATTGTGTGTGATCCCACTAAGAGAAGTCCTTGCAGTGCATCCGAACACTCTGCATACAAACGAAGTTAAATCCTATTTTCAATGAAACCAATAAAAATCTATGATTTTTTTTTAAAAGCGCTAGATATTTAACTCTATGCCTATGGTTCGCCAAATTTCCATTAAAATACATAGTTTCTAGCTTTTCGGGAAAGTAAAACATCATGAGGAAACCTGCATGCTTCAATTTGGGCATGTATTGTACCCACTGTCCATTACAAGAGTGGCGACGGGCTCACTACCCATCAACATCATACGGGAAAGAGTTTCGGTACTAGTTAGTGAAACGTGGATATTCTGAGGTTATATAACATCTCTGACTACCCCCTCGGGGAATACAGTCATGAGCATATGGTATGTTATATACAGTTTCAATGCTAGGATTAATTTAAGGTTTGTATGGAAATCGTTGAACCACTGTAACACTATAACTTTGAAACTATGGACCAAAAATCCAACATTGTCGCGTCCTCCAAATTTTACAACTGTTATACTTACATTAAGGTTAAACTTTTGAAGATTAATTAGCAAAAAAGAAAGTTTGAAAAAGTCTTTTAGTTTTTTTTTTTTTTAATTATTTATGTAGTCGAGATAGAGAATTCTCTAAAATTCACAAAAACATTCATTACTCGAAAACTACAAAAAATCGTAGAACATACATGGGGGGGCCCCAAAGGGTGCTCTGTCCATGGACTTCTGCTTGACACTATATTTTGGGACACCCTATACAATGTGTTACAAAACTACAAATAAACCTTTAAGGGGGTGGTGTAGACCATCAGAAAGTTGTTCAGTTTGACGGTCTTAACAACCCCCTTAACAGTTTCAAAAATTTATTGTTACTTATGAAACACCTTGTATACTATGCAGTGTAAAGGTAAATGAAAAAGAACCCTAAACTACGTGGTTCGACAATCACATTACCGGTTTCGTTAAAGCAAAATATTATGTAAGAATAAGCAACGACATCGCTTTTATTACAGTAACATAAAACGTATATTTATTGTGTCCTAAACACGTTTTGCAATAATTCCCGTAATTAAGTTTAGAATTGGAAACACGTATGCGTCGCACATGTTAGGGAGTCCCAAATCGTATTACCAATAATAAAATTTAAATTCGAAATCATTGGCAAATAACAGAACGAGCGAAAGGGTAAATATACCCTTTTGTTTAATAGTAATAAAGTGTGTTTAGGTGAGACAATCCGTTTTAGAAGTGTAGATTAAAATGCCGTGTGGTTCCAGCTAGGGTTCCAGCTTAGAATGGACTACCCCATTTCTTCTCGTGGTGTCGTACGAGGCGAATAAGGGATTGAAGGTATCTTATGCAGTGTCTATGTGGGCGAAAGGATAGCCACCTCTCAACACTTGACACGTCATTCCATCCTGAAACTTAAATTGCTAAATGTGAGAATTGCTAAAACTTCCTTTTTAATCGAGTAGCAAGGCTCAGTAAATGGGTTAGGTATTGAATTATTCGATAATTTTCCGTTTTTTTTTCATCATTATCATCACAGCCTATATACGTCCAACTGCAGGGCACAGGACTACCCTCAGGGAGGGTGGGTGTATGGGCTTTAGTCCACCACGCGTGCCCAATGCGGATTGGTAGACTTCACATCCTCATCGGAATTTCTTCTTCAGCGTATGCAGGTTTCCTCCGTTTTTTTGTTAATTTAATATTTTTTTTGTTTCTGATGTGTATAAAGTATGTATTTAAATCATTTATTCATTCAGGGTCATTATTAATAAGTAAAAATTAAGTAAAAGTAGATAACTTTCTTAATAATTGACCATTGAGTAAGTATCAATTATAAAACTCAATATTAAGTTGCTTGATGCTGATTCATCTTAATCAAGGTGGAACGAAAATACATACGCACGTACACACGGTGACACATCAAGCTACGCAAAACAAACATAAGCTGGCCGCGCGACGTTATACATTACTCTAACTACGCGCGTCCAGCTTATTTTGGTTTTGCGTAGCTTGACGTGTCGCCGTGTGTACATAATGCAAAGAGATGAAAAAACAATTAGGTATGTTTTCTCAAAAACACTGCAAAAGACTACTTTATTCAAAAACATAACAGCCTCAATGGTATCTATCTCCCGATGAAGTAATATTTTGTTAGCAGCCATAAACTCTTCAATAATTTACACTGCAGACCATAAACCATAACACAACAGTGAGTTTAGCATTTCATTTGCGAAGGCTCAAATGTGAAATGTTTGCAAACCTAATGATTTGGCTATTTGAGTAAATATAGCCCGTATAACCCGTACACGTACGATCGGTATAACAAACGTTACAATAAATACAAGTAACTATGGATATCAAAATAGTACTTTGATGAAGAATTAGCACATGATTTGGGGCAATCGATACACTGGTATAATATGTATACTTCATTCCAACGATTTTTAGATTCCTTCTTAGCTTTCTGGCCAACTCCGAAAAGCAAATACAAATGTACTATATAAAAAATCAGACATAATATATCGTTGACAATTGAATGTTCAAGATATTTCTTTGACGTTACTAAAATTGTACTAAAAAATAAGATAGTGTATGTTAATCTGTGTTTCTGTAATTCAAATAACCTTAATATTTCGTTATTTGTAATGGAGTATAGTTATAAATCAATCCTGAAAATCATTTGTAAAGAACTGAAAACTAATGAACACACATACATAAGCTCACGACCATAATCCCTTGCGGAGTGGTCAGAACCCTTGCTACAACCAACCATCTTATGAAGCGTATACAAGGCTCACTTTTGGAATATTTAAGGTTTCAGGATATAAAGATGCGTGTCAAATACGTTGTGATATACAGGGTCCAAATTAATATAAGGGCACTTTTTTAAGGGGATGATCAGACCATCAAACTGAACAACTTTCTCTATGGGACCAACATCGAAATCGCGAAAAAAAACCAGCTGTAAACTGCAAACCTACTCGAGCCAAATGTATGGGACATTTGGCTCGAGTAGGTTTGCAGTTTTGTATGGAGGGGCAGATTTTTTTTTGCGATTTCGATTTTGGTGCCATAGAAAAAGTTGTTCAGTTTGATGGTCTGATCATCCCCTTAAAAAAAAATACTAACAATGAAATTAATTGTAAAATGTGACATACCTACAATATGGAATTTATGTTCTGAAATAAATAATTTGATTGATTGATTGATTGAAAAATATTAAGAAGGACCCTATATGGATAGCTTTTCGCTCACAAAAACAATGTAAAGAAACCTTATCCTTTAGTCAGCTCATACAACACCCACGGAAAAAAATGGTTTGGTCCATTCTAAGTCGGGACCACTTAGAATGGACCAACCCATTTTACTAACTATACCCATGGCTACTAACTAATCAACAAGAATGAAACGATTGTATTTGAGTAATTTATTACATTGAATTTGTCTAGGTTATGTTGTAGTGAATGTCGTGCTCACCTCTTAGGCTGCGTTTCCACCAGAGATGTGCGAGGTAGCGAGGTGGTGAGCGAGGAAATTCATTGTTACTACACTTTATAAATACGACTGAGAAGTATCTAAAATAATGGAAACAAACAACTTTGTGCTCCTAGAAATGTAGTCTTAGATTCAACAATGAACTCAAACATTTCGCTGCTAACGTTCGATTGAAAAGTTTGTTAAATTCTGTGTATCTTTCACGCGATACAGCGTTCGTAGTTTGAATTGTAAAAACCCCGAAAGGGATGATGGTCGTGAGTTTATGCATTCATTAACTTTCGCCAGGATAATGTACATTCGTTGATAAATTTCTTTTAGTCGCCTCGTATGACATTCACGCGTCTTTGAGCCCATTGATATTTATTCAAAGGTTGACCCTACTCGATTGGTTGGAGAATTATTATTTACTAGAAACTTAGTAGCATTGTTTTTGCACTTACTGAAGTTAAAAGGCCTATATCAGCGCGCACTCTCATGCGAATATTATGGGAAACTAAAATAACAAAAGTAGGTAACGTCTATCACCAAACCATCGTAACTCAGAAACTTTTGGTTAACACTCAAAGAAAGAACATAAATAGTTAAACATCTCAGACGCCGCAGGCTCCCAAAAGTTTATAATTCCGATAATTTGATCGAAAAAATTCACAATCTTAACTCGGAGCAACCCGAGTACGTTGTCAAAGTTTTGAACTTGTTATCTGGGTGAAATAGGTAAGGTATTAAAGGTTCTTGTGGAAAGTTAAGGTGTTTTTATACGGCCGAATAAGGTATGTTCACATTGGAGTAATAGTGTCCCATATCACCAAGGTGGCTAGGCCATGTATGACAAATACCTGAACGAAACATCAAGCATCCTTAGGCTTGATAATCGCCCACCCAAGACAGTCTTTACGTGAAAAAATTACAATTGTAATTTACAATGACAATTCAAGGTACATTGCTTACTTAAACGCTAAACATGCAGTAGGTAACACGTATTCTACCATTCTTTGCAACGTATCCTGAATTGTCATTGTCAATTACAATTGGCATGTTTATTAAAGAGGGCCCTGCTATAGAACAAGTTCGCTACCAACCTGGAAAAAGTCTGAGTTCAAAAAGTATTAGATTATCCGATGTAAGTACACCTTAAGTCCCACCTATAAGTAAATCCGTAGTCCATAGATAGGCTTACGGTAACAAAGTATTTCCGACGTGCAACTTTATAACTGTTACCCCTCTGACCTATAGCCTATTATTTTACACATACTTACATAAACTCACTGGCGTATCCCCTTTTCTGGTGGTCAGAAACTTTATTACAACGGTTAACTATTTTTAGAGTGCATTTGTAGCGAGGTTCACATGATGGTTATAAATGATCCACATTTTGCAGTTTAAGGCGTATCCGCCCGGGAACACGACTCTCAGTCAGAATTTTGCAGTTTTCTTTGTAAATAAGATGAATTTTCAAAAAAATAAGGAAACTAAATCATTCTATGTTGTATTGTGAAGTATATTGTAAATTTTCATTTTCTTCCGATCAACAATGTACGAGTAAAATGGTTACAACCAGGAAAAAAGGGCGACGTTAGGTTCCTTTTTCTTCAGTTTTATTAATTTAAATAAGCAATTATGCTCACGACTATATTCCCCGAGGGGGTAGTCAGAGATATTCTGAAACCTCAGAACATCCATGTTTCACCAGTAGTACCGAAAGTCTGTCCAGTGTGTCGGGGGGTGAGCCCGTCGCCACTTATAATGGACAGTGGGTACAATACACGCCTCGAAATTGAAGCATGCAGGTTTCCTCACGATGTCGTACATAAATCGTACATAAATTCCGAAAAACTCATTGGTACGAGTCGGCTTGGACGGGGATCGAACCATCGCTTCCTGCACGGCAGGCAAGGTTACTCGCCACTGGACCACCACGGCTTAATTTAAATAGTTTTCGAGAATAGTCAAATCACTTCTCATGTCCTGTAGATGGTTCAGTTTTATTTTCTGCTTGCAAAGTGCCATAGTTAATGTATTAAATGGTTACAAAGTTACCCAATTTTACATTAAAATCGGCTCTACGCCTTAAGTAGGAATTTGTTTCTAGCTATAGATAAAAAAAAATTATCACATATTATTCAATTACGTTCGCCTCCTATGAGTTATCAATCTATCTGTCTTGTTTTGTAACGCCCGTAGCGTCGTAAAAAACATCTAGAGATCTCTTGATGTTTTTTATTAGCCTATATCATCCCACTGCTGGGCAAAAGCCTTACTATTCTAGTCGTTCCTGTTTTGGGCATTTGGTCGTAAAAGTTTTTAGACATCCAGGGCATAAAGGTTTTAGCCCATCTTTCAGCATTCACAGGCCGACCCGGCCCACTCCAGTTTGGTGCTTCGCTAATACGACGTCGGTTATTTGAGTGATCTTGTCCGTTTGGGCCACAGAGTGTCATAGTGTCCTTGTATCTAGAATAAATAATAGCATGAAATCAAACCGCAAATAATCTAAACATCGAAAGTATGATACAACGGGGATATTACACAGCAATCGTGGAATTTACAAAAAGGCATTGTTAATAAGTTTTATTTTGTTCAACAGGGATGGCGCCCCAATTCAATTTAGCTTTTTCTGGAATACATTAAAGGGAAGGGGAGTCCTAAAATGGGTGCTGTTTGGAATTTATTCAATAACTTTCAGTGAATGGACATGGGACGCTTCGAGTTAAAAATAAGTATTTCTTTTTTACTTTTGAATAAACTTTCGTAATAAATTTAACATTCTTATACGTCTGTGATTTAAGAAATACAATTCGAAATGTTCTTTTTCCAAACAGAAACTTTAGGAATTCTTTTCTCACGTATTTAGGAAAAATTTGTAGATAAATTAAGGGTTCATGTCAACTTGTAAGTAAAGTATGTTGCAATAATAGGTTCATACATTCTCATTAAATTAAAATATAAAGTCAATTGACAATACAATGAAAATAGTTGATGTACAATCGTTCTAACCTACAACCAATCTGTAAGTAAACAGTGATTGAAAAAAAAACAAAATATTTTGGTGCTCCATACCGGTGTTTCCAACTGTTAGAAACTGTTGCAAACACTAATGTTTTGTACCAAAGTGTTTTGCTGGGGAATGTTTACTTACATTCGTTAACGGTCAAAAACAGTTTCGAACTGTTAACAACATTTAGACACTTAGTGCGTTCACACACGATGACGCACTAACGGAGCGGCAGGATGTCAGTCCATAGAACCACACCCGGTGCGTCAGTGCGTCACCGTGTGTACTTCTACGTGCGGTTTCATACAACTCCTTGCTTTACAAATGACGGACTGACGTTTGCTGCTCCGTCAGTGCGTCATCATGTCTGAACGTACTTAAAAAGAATTCCCACTGCCGGTATGAAACCATGGAGCGTGTAATTTCTCCATGGTTTAATTAAACCGATCGATTCACAATGTCATGAAACAAGATACTTCATAATACGGCATTGCGACTTTTGTATTAGCTCTTGCAATGTTACAAAGTGTGAGATCATTTACAAATGTTTCGGAAAGTTTCTAATCGTTTATAAAGATTTCTAAATGCTTTTGGGATTGCATCTGAAATGTTTGTAACATATACAAACGTTTCGGAATATTTCTTTTACTGCTCCCAAACCTGATCCTCTAGCATGATTTCTCTACACGCGCGCGACTCGGCTATTTTCCATACTACATGTCCCGGCAGAAAAGCGAGCGAACCCACGAGCGAACAGTTTATTTTGTATGCAGCGAAGGCGCGTCGCACCCATACTAGATGTGCTGATGTTTCTAAATGTTGATAATTATGTTTCTTTTTTTTAAATATTATTATGGCCTTTGTTATTGTGTCAAGGCACAATAATTCCGCCAATATCAGCGTAGTGGAAAAGACACGAAATTCTCGAGTCGTGGTCAGTTTTTTGGAGTCGGAGACTCCGTTTTACTTAGTGGAGATTAACCGTTCACCATCTAAAACAAACAAAACCACAAATAGGTACATAGACATCACAGACAAAAACAACACCACAAATATTTTAATAATATTAGTAGGAAGCTTATAGATACATACCTACAGTAAAAAGATAATCTTGTCTACAATTTAATATCATACATTTTAATATACTTACATAAATACTGTCGTGATTCGTGATATTTTGTTACTAAATCTTAGTGTTTGTACTAGCAACACATTTAATATTCTATGACATTCAAATTAACTGAAAAATAACCAACGAATGGCTTAAAATGACTTGTATCCAGAGCCGTTCAAATTTGTGTCAGAATCGTTTAAATATATGCTTAAGGTGGCAATATTGACTTTTGTGCCGTTTGGTTGGTACAGCGCACTGAAAAATGGAGGGAAAACGGTGGAAGTGGTGCAAAAGGTATCGAACAGGCAGTTCTCCAGTTCTCGGCGGACACTCAAAGTGAATAGTTGTATATTATAAAGTAATTCTAGAATAATTTTAATTAAATTCAGTGAAATTGTAAAAAGTAAAATTTATAAAATTACAAAAGTATTCTAAAGTCTTTCGGAGTTTAATTTCATCACACTTCAGCAGCGGGAACCAGACCTTCAGCCCTCAAGGTATGTGAATTCGGTCAAAGTCCACTGATATTCTTTGGCTATTGAAAGATTATTATTTTCTTTAAAGTACCTACTGAGTTATTAATTTTTCTCGTGGATTTTATGGAATTTTTCGTGACGGTTAACGGTTAAACATTGGATTTATCATTTGGTCAGGCTACCCCATGACAATGTTAAGTCTGATTTTATTTCGGAGACCATTAGGTCAGGGCAACTCCCTGACATTGTGCTCCGAAGTATTCATAAACCGTTAACCACCGTATTTAAAATTGTAAGCATTTTATCATTCGCCAGACTAGCGTTCGGTCAGGGCTACTCCTTGACAGCGTCTAGCTGGTATTGAAACGATGCTGTGTGATCGTATAATGACCATTTGGTCAAGGCTACTCCTTGATAATGATATTGTGCGATAAAACAGTATTCGAGCTAAATTGCTTACAACTATTTTATGATTTTGTTAATTGATATATTTTTCTACCTACATTGATCGGTATTTAAAGAAAATAAGTCTCAGATTTAATGATGTCATAATTTTTGAAATCACTAGCATAGTCAGTCATGTGGACAAATCGAATTCAAATTTTTTATATGCATGGTGGCCAAGTGTGTCACATAGTTTGGGCTAAGTATGTCCATCGTTTTATATGTATGGTGGCCAGGTGTGTCACGTAATTTGGACCAAGTGAGTCCATCGCTTTTGCATGTATGACCAGGCACTCGGGCATGATTTCTCTTCTTGCGCGCGACTGTGCTTTATTCCATACTACTTGTCGCGGAAAGCGCGACTTTCTCTCTCCCAAAAGCGTGGAAACTGTTTATTTTCTACGGAATAAAGACGCGTCGCGCGCGAGTGGCGGGTCATGCTAGACTTGCAGGTGTATCACATTATTCCGGCCATTTGTTCATAAATCAATATTCTTTTTGTTTTGGTATTTTTTACAAGGTTTAAAAGATCAGTTTTTAAGAAGTCAGATTTGCATTAATTAAAATCGTTGTTAGTACTGCATACCTGTGTATAGATTGTATAGGAGCAAACTTTTTCATATTGGCATTATTTGTACCAAGAAATAGCTTTCATGAGTGGATGTTCTGAGGTTTCAGAGTATCTCTAACTACCCCCTCGGGAAACATAGTCGTGAGCATATGCTATGCAAATACACTTTATTGTGTCGAATGGTCGATAAATTGTGTCATCATCAGCACGGTCCGTGCAGCCTTTATTTACAGTCGTGTTCAGTGAATTTTATTTAACCTTAATACAAACTTACAAAATTAATGATACTAGTATTCCCAATTAAATCTAGGCGGCACACTGATAACATGCCGCTATTCGAAATATTACGTGAAAACTTGCCTTGTCTGTGACAATTTCTGGTACGTGATGTTCTGATCTGGTATTAAGAAAAATTTACCTGTTTATAAATGACATAAAATAAAATTAGGTAAAGTCGACAATAAACAAGTGAGATATTAATATTTTGTGCTATTGTTAAAAATTGAGAAACTGCTTGAATATTTTGATACTGGGTGATTAAAGTCAATTTGGACTATTGTTTTATGAGAAAACTGGTACGCAAAATACATATATATATTTTTTTTCTCAAGTACATAAATAACTCTGTGCCCTCATAAATTGAAAGTTGTCTAGTAATACTCAAGTTTGAGATTGAAACTTACAAGAAGCCTTGTATTTTGTTTCATTGTCTTTAACAGAAACATTTTTTTAAGTACTGATAATATGTCTTCAAATATTATGAGAGACTTAATTTACTAATTCATATTTAGCGAGCTAATATTCCAAGCTTTAACGATTCGGAGAGATAGAATTACTTTCGCACATTTAGAGAAGTAATATTTTATTAAGTGTTCCGAGACATCAAATTTATTCTCGCACACCCAGCGGGCTAATATTCTGAGGTTTAATAATTATTTTTGAGATTATGTTGCGAGATATTGCGAGATGTTACGAGATATTGCGAGATGTTGAGAGATATTAAGAATTTATTGTCGCACATTGTACCAATGTAATCTTCCAAGTTATCGTTAGTTTAATTACTTTCTTAATGCATATTTTTATTCCGAGGTAATGGTGAATCTGATGGACGCGGACATCGCCTTCGCTGACAGAGATGTTACTACGTGCCGTCATAGGAGTCTGAGATCAGTCATGTTTATGCTAATTATCTTCCGAAATGTTCACTACAGAACTGCAGCAAATTTCGACTTCCATAAGATTTGTCTTAATTTCAAGATACTTATTTTATATTTGAAACACTTTATTTGTTCTGTCACACAGACAATAAAATTAAATCCTTAATAGTATTTCTAGATACTTGATAAGCAATTGTTGGATGGTAAAATAAATTATTAGACAATGTACTTGTAGGATATTATTGATGTTATTCTAATGAATCATAACAGATTCTTTATTTTACGAGTTTTATTAGATTATACGAGATTTCCTCCAGGAAACCGCTAGGTAAATTCAGTAGGTAGGTATATTAAAATTGTTGTTTATATAATGGCTGTAGATAGCTTTGTTTGTCGAATAATTGAATAAAATCAGAACATCAGTGTGCAGTTATAGCTTTTAGAAGACAAGAGGTCGCCTTTTCATCTCTTTTAGATAGGTATTTTGCAATTTTAGACCCGGATTTTGTGAACTAAATAAACGCACCTGCATTTAGTTAGTTGTGCCTTATCGCGAGTACTGCTTGGTTTTTCACTGGTTGGGGCCCGGTTATCCGAGTGCAAGCGTCTTTGTCTTACAAGCATAAGTTTGCATTTAGCCATCCCGCTTCAAATGAAAGCAGGATCGCAAAAAAAAAAAAAAAAGAAACGTATTTTTCATCATAAACTTTTTATCCGAGTGTATCTAAGCTCTAAAAACTTTTGCGATTTTGTCTAGAAATATTAAATGTATTTAATTAAGTACAAAAATAACAAGTTAAATATCAGCAGTTTAATCAGATTATTCAGTATTAAAAAAAAAAAAGCGCGGATAACCTAGCCTTAACATTAACGATCAAGTAGGGCAAGCTTTCAAGGTACATATATGGTTTCCATTTCCATTATGACAAAAACCCAGTACTCTAGATGTTGAACCAAAATAAAAGGTAGAAGCATATTTTCTTCTAGTCAAATAAGTTGAGATACCTACATTCAATGAATCATTTATTTATTTAGTGTTAGGTATCTAGGATCGCTAAATTTCGACTTATTTCGCTAAAGACTTTTACTTAGGTTAGGCGTAGGTGTTATAATAAGTGGGCACTCATGAAATTAATTATCGTACTTCGTTCCATTTCACAATGTACAGATGTTCCGTTTGTTCGTTATAGATTTTGTTCTAACGATGAGACTAGTCTATTTCCATGATTGTTTTGAGCAAAGTCGCTAGATGGGGTTGGTTGTAGTAGTCACCATAATAATTTTATAAGAATCTTAGAAGTTTTAGTATCGTAATTATTAATTCACTAGCGATAATAACTTAAAATTTTGGGTAATCGTAACAAATGCTTACTCGATGAGTTTGACAACGCCATCTAGTAAGTGCCGTTGATTTGTTTATTTTAAAAAGAACACTACCATGCAATTTACTTCACAATAATTATAATTATTTCATTACTTTAACGTTAGTAAAGCCGTTCTAAGAATTGAAATAGAATCTATTTTTGTCGTTCAAAATGGGGATAAAGCTCTAGTCTACTTTGTTTAGATTGTAATACTTACAAAATCAATTAAGTATAACAATCTATTTTTTAAATGCTGCTATTGTAGATATAGATTCGAGTTTTAATCAATTTTATTTCATTATCTTTATTATTGGTATATTTTCACAAATTACACAATATTTTGCAACTGTATACTTCAACTGTTTCATACTTGAGCTGGGCTGTGCGAAAGGCGTAAGGCATCGCAGTGGGCTTGCCATGAGTCTTCACTGTAGTTGCGGCGCCAATTTTGAATGACAGAATTAGTTCTCGAAACTAGTTTACGAAATTAAATACAAAAACTAGTAAACTACAGTAAATACTGCAGTACTGTAGTATACTTCAGTGTGGACTCGCGGTAGACCTACTGACAGTTAACTAGCTGATGGAAATTACAGTATATTACACTGAGCTCAAGACAAGATTCATTATCAGCTGTCTTACTGTGCGACTATCAGATTTAATCGATGGATATTGTATAATACAGTTCTTCTGATTAAGTAAATATAAATAAGCAAATACTCATGTTATCTGTCAATTTGTAAAAAAAAATGAATTTACGAAATATATAATTCAGTTAATAATTTATTTATTGCGTCATATGGTGTGGTATGGTATTGTAATGTTCATGTATTCAACTATGATAATACGCTATGCGCTTCCTGTTAAATGCTAAATATTTGTACACAATGACTGACCCGGCTATCGTACTTTTGTATTTAATAAACAACTGTTTTGATTGATTACCGGTTAATGATGGATATTGATTTAATTAAAAAAAACAGTATAAACAGAACCGGTATGTTTTCGTGTGCAGATAGAGTATTTACTGTATAAACATAAGAAGCATCAAAATGTAGTAAAATTGAGAACGTTGTAGCAGCAAATAGAATTAAAATCAAGTGTTACCATTTATTATGTTTCGAGCGTTCAACTAAAACTTTGAATACCTTCTTAATTTTAAATACTAAACTTCTTCGTCTAAAATGGATGGGTTCAGAATGTACTATTTCCAAATAAATCATTAGACAAGGAAGATCTCACTTATAAGAGCTGCCTCTGTTAGAGCTGCAGCAACGTTCACAATCATTCAAGTTGATAAATATTGATATTAGTGTAAACTGCCAAATGTCGTGATTTAATCATGTAATTATTACATAATGTTAATTAAAATTTACATAAGATAACAGATTAACTAATGTAAGAGCCAGTAAGAAGATTTAAGAAATCATTCTCTAAAATAATCTCTAAAAACTAAACTTTCAAGTACCTACTTTTTGTGTACCAGCTGTCATTCTTAAATAATTAAGTTTACATAAGTCTGGTCGTGATCTTGTAACTGCATGTTTAAGTGTTAAACATTGTGTTGCTGTAGAGTTTCTGGCCGCATCTTCTCTGCAGTCATAACACATTACAACATTAAAAAAATAAACACACATTTACAAGATTAAAAAAATAAATATTAGGTACTTTCAATGAGTGATTTTGAAAAACATGTTCTGAAATGATTTATATAAAGAAAAACTTTAGTTTTCCTCATGTTTTGGTGTTGGGATTGTGTGACTCAGGTCTACTATGCACTAATGGACTTGGGTTGTACGATCTCGGAATTGAAACATATTTTCATTTGTATGGATTATTTTGAATAATTTTGACTAAATGGTAATGAGAACTGACTGTTGGGTAGCTGTGCACCAGGAGGTTGCACAGAATCGGATGGCCGAATGTCGTGATTCGTGATATTTTGTTACTAAATCTTAGTGTTTGTACTAGCAACACATTTAATATTCTATGACATTCAAATTAACTGAAAAATAACCAACGAATGGCTTAAAATGACTTGTATCCAGAGCCGTTCAAATTTGTGTCAGAATCGTTTAAATATATGCTTAAGGTGGCAATATTGACTTTTGTGCCGTTTGGTTGGTACAGCGCACTGAAAAATGGAGGGAAAACGGTGGAAGTGGTGCAAAAGGTATCGAACAGGCAGTTCTCCAGTTCTCGGCGGACACTCAAAGTGAATAGTTGTATATTATAAAGTAATTCTAGAATAATTTTAATTAAATTCAGTGAAATTGTAAAAAGTAAAATTTATAAAATTACAAAAGTATTCTAAAGTCTTTCGGAGTTTAATTTCATCACACTACTTAATAACGGAAGGGTAGTTAAGGGTAAGAAGTGATTGGAAGCTAATAGGGCGTGGAATTTTGTTGGGAAGGGCATCAATATAGAGAAGTAGGGAATCTGGAGCAGGTGTCAAAGAAAATGTGTTCCAGAGTGCCTTCGTCAATACCACATTCACACAGGGAGTTATCCCTGACCCTGATTTTGGCTAGAAAGACTGGGGTGCAGACATGACCTATCCGTAGTCGGCATATAACTGAAGTGACTCGTTTGTTGGCCTCTCGGAAGCGAAAGAACCAAGGCTTAGGCGGAATGGTTGGTTGGATATTGCCATAATACTTGCCTTTAATCATCTTGGATGTATTCCAGTCATCATTCCAGGTTCGTCTCAGATCCGTTTTTGCAAGGCTCATGAGGTCAGAAGAGTATATTTTCCAATGAGACGTCAATCCAGTCTGAACAGCTTCTTTTGCCCATAAATCAGCGGACTCGTTACCGTACGTTTCTTAATTTCATACCACTGTGAGAGCACCTTTAAGTCACAAAAAAGAACCGAAGTTTTTAGTTGTTAGGTACTCAATTGGTAAAGTGATCAGATCGTTGATCGTTGCCCTTTTTCAACAAGGTGATTCTATGTTCGTGTTTAATATGTATGTTTGCTTATATTTTTTTAAATGACAGCTTATACGTAGGTACATTCTATACAAGGTGTTAGGGTAAACAATTGCATTAATTTAAGGGGTCATTATACCCATGTTACTGAACAACTTTCCTTAAGAAACCTATACAAAATTCGCAAAAACAATTTTTGACTTTTCATACAAATGTTCGATCAGCTGGTTGCATTTAGGATTGAAAGGCCAACCATTTTTTGTTGAATTTTCTATTGGTTTCTTATAGAAAATTGTTCAGTATCATGTGTATGCAATTGTTTACCCTAATACCCAGTATACTTTCACCAAGGTCTCTTAAGAGGCCTATTACGCCCTCATCACAACAATAAAGATTTCTCAATAAAGAAAGCCTAAATTAAAAAAGTGCTACTCCAATAAACTACAATAGCCTTCAAGCTATTGTTATAAAATACTTTTCTAGGTTTGTAAGAATTTCGAAATTAAAATAAAACGTTTTTTTTTTCTTTTTTCAAATTTGTATGGTTAGACCCATAAAAAACCTACAAAAGTATTTAGGCTTTCTTTATTCAGAAATCTTTATTATTTCGATGAGGGCGCCACCGAGCTTGTAACATTGAGGTACTATGTTAACTAGAGAAGCTACCGAGAAGTAATGTCTTGTAACACGCGTTAGAGTGCACGCGCTCTAACCCACTTAGCCTGTGCTAGGCGCTCGTCGCCGCCTGACGCTCCCAGCACGCGCCCCACACTGCTGATCATGGTGCACAGATTTTGCTCGCGCTGTCTGCTCTATACAAATTACTCAATGGCTTGTAATAGGCCTCTTAAGGTAGGCAAAGACGATTGATCCTCACATGCCACGACCACGCCTCAACATTCATCATTCGTTCCATGCATGCTCGTTTGTTTCGATAACATGTGACCGGACCCTTCTCCCTTGGTTCCAATAGGGTAGGAATACATTAATTGATCGCCACGCTGCTACGACCATGACCTCATTCGCTTTAACATATTATATTAATCGTTTCATGCATGCTCTTTTGTTTTGGGTACATATTGACCTGAAGCTTTTGAAATTCGATTCACCTGGCAAAGGAAATCAAAGTTTCATTCAAATTCGGCTGATAAAGTGCTTCATACTTTTCTTTTATAAAACTACCAAAAAAAATTAACAGATGTCACGTTCATCGCTTCATAGAGAAGTGTGCGAGATCATGACAAAGCAATATCAAGACTCTGCCCATAGACAAATTACTCTAGCGATAGACTTGCCCTTGCATAGAAGCAACATGTTCCACTTGAATGAGGTGTACGCACCTGATCGATGTTCCCGAGTTCACTTCGTCACTATGGCAATGACAGACCGCAATGTGTCATTTTGTGTTGTTTTGTGTGACATGTTGTTTGTTTGAACGAGCGTGTCTATCGCTAGAGTAATTTGTCTATGACTCTGCCAGAATTTTTTTAAAAGGTCTAGTTATCGAGCCTCGGTTAGTTAGGAGATCGTTATGTCAGACAAAATGATTGGTAAATAATAAAATAATCCATTAAAAGATGCGTTAGCACGTTTTCATCTTCTTTACTTTCTAAGAAGCACATTCGCGCAGACCGCAAGACTAGAAAACCACAGGAAAAACGCTCATTATATGATAGAAAAGTAACTATATAAAACTACTCGTATGTCTAACACAGATACTGTATACGGCGGAGATGTAAGATCTGTATTCTAAAAAAAAAGTACAATCTCTGTTACATCATCAAGTCTTGATTAATCCCGTCGCATGAAAAAGGCTTCCGCACACGCTCTGGCGCTCCACCGACATAATTAAGCTTACTCCAGTGAGGGTAGCTTGCGAAAACGACAAATATTCTAGAGAGATTTGCTCTACTGAGATTTCATGTATTAGATATGTGAAACGAATACTACTGGGATTGCTCACGATACGTTAAATATATACTTTGTGCACATTTGAAATTGGTGGAATGTTCAGAGCTTAGAATAGAGAAATCAGATCGAGGAAAGGATTAGTTAAAAGGTGAGTTTAAAATAAAAGAAAAGGATAAAGATGTTTGGTGGAAAGTTTCTGGCGGCATCTTTTTTACAACGGAACATATTCAGACGCGGTGGTAGAGTAAAAAAAATTACGTTGGAAAACTATCTAAGTAAGTATATTATTTTGAATAAAAATGTTGAGTTTTTGAGTTTAAGCTGCATGCCAGTTTTTGAGCGGCATAAAAAAATCAATGGAGTCGTTTCAGGAAAACGAATGCCGATATTGGAAAAAAACTGTTAAATTAAAGTGGGATTGGGCCAGCCATATCTGCCAAATGCACCAGGAGAGGTTGGTAAGAATTTTCACGCCCTTGATCCCAGAAAACGGTCATCGGCATCGAGGTCGACCTAGGAAGAGGTGGCGAGACAATCTGGATGCTTTCGATTATAAGTGGACCGAGCAGGCCCAAGACAGTTGGTTGGAGAATTAAAGGGGATGCATTTGCCAGCAGTGGGATGATGTAGGCTAAAAAAAACATCTGCAATAGGGAGGCTTAAGGAGTTATTAGCTGCACTTTTGTGGTAACTACACATTTTTGTGACATATGGATCTGACCTGTTTAGAGCAACTTCGAGCGTAGGTATGACGTAATGCAGAAGGTATTGGGCTTTAGCATTGCATTAGGATTTCACAGGAAACATTTAAATTCTTGTTTCTTACTCTCGTTTGTCGGTGTACAAGTTATAGTCCAGTCATTTTAGAGTTTCCTTGTATGGACACCCTAACAATAATTCCTCTATCGCTGAAACTTTGCAGTGTGATAAAGTAAAGTATACAGATTATGGTTGAAAAATAATCTAGGTCCGAAAAAAAAACCTAGATTATTTGTCAACCGTAATCTGTACACTTTACTTTATCACACTGCAAAGTTTCAGCGATAGAGGAATTACTGTCAGGGTCAAACCCTAAAATGATTGAACTATTAAGCAACGTCAGGACCGGTCAATCTTTGGATGGGTGACCGTTTAGTGGTATTTCATCTCGAGCGTCTCAGTGCTTTTGAAAGCACGCTATAGGCAGTTCGTCCCAGATAGTTCCGTGAGATGGCGGCATAACTATTCGTTAACCAAGGTCAGAGGCCTATTAAGGCGGCTTGAAAATTATCTTGCTCCTTGCTAACACCAATCAGGCTATAACTTACTTTTCTCCCCTCCGGACGGAAAGCATCTATTTTCGTCACGCTGCGCTAAACGAAATTTCCGCTTTCCACCTCCATCGAGGAGAAAAATAGTATACTAACCTCGGGCAGTAAATAAGAAAGCCTCAGATCACATGTTTGTTACATGAGATCTGAGACCTTTCTTACTTTCCTGTCCTCGGTGTGTAATCTAAACTATTATAAAACTGTAACTGAAGTGTGTCTGTACATTGAAGATATTTACAAAAAAAGATTACGATATGGTTTTTAGGTTTCCCTGACTCGAAATCAACCTTTTTTTAGAAATTTTGTCTGGCTGTTTGTCTGTTTGTTTGTGTGTTTGTTTGTTTGTTTGTTTGTATGTTCGCGCATCACGCAAAAACTACTAAACCGATTTTGATGAAACTTTTTTTGTTTGATAGCTTATGATCTGACTTAAAATCTAGTATATAATTTGTGCGGACGAAGTCGCGGGAAAACACTAGTCTACTTTAAAACGGACCAACTGTTAAATTATAAACACATCACTCTCAGGAAACTTGAACGCTTTGATTAACCAAACTACGTCAGTAATGCACGTCCGCAAACTTGTCAGGAACTCTGGATACCATGAGCCTGTCCCATCACACCCACGTCACGTTAATTTCACGTTACGTATACGTTACAAACTATGATAACTTTATGTTGTCCGTCGTTGATTTTATCTTTTTCACGCATTGATACCTTATGCAGGGTTATAACAAAACACCCTAGTAATTATTAAGGGGATACTTCGGACCATCAAACTGAACAACTTTCTCTATCGCACTAACATCGAAATCGCGTAAAAAAATCAGCCGTTCCATACAAAACTGCAAACCTACTCGAGCGAAATGTTTGAGACAGTTGATTTTTTTGGCGACTTCCATATTGGTCCCATAGCGAAAGTGGTTCAGTTGATGGTCTGACCATCCTCTTAACAAAGTGTCAGCATGTTAAGGCGGACCCTGTATGAAAGAACTAGATTCACAATCGACAGCGTTCCAAAAACGGCAGAACCAAAAGGAGCCATACAACCAACACCATAACCACCGTTGCTAGCCTATTACGAAATTGGCATACGCTAGCAAATTATTATGAAAATATGCCCCATAATAATGTTACCTTCACATTGAACCCTATTGTCTATACCCAAATGGGTCTATTTCAAGTCTTATTTATGGTTTAAGGAAATATGCAGACAGGCTATTTAGTCCAGTCATTTTAGAGTTTCCTTGTATGGACACCCTAACAATAATTCCTCTATCGCTGAAACTTTGCAGTGTGATAAAGTAAAGTATACAGATTATGGTTGACAAATAATAGGTCCGAAAAAAACAAAACCTAGATTATTTGTCAACCGTAATCTGTATACTTTACTTTATCACACTGCAAAGTTTCAGCGATAGAGGAATTACTGTCAGGGTCAAACCCTAAAATGATTGGACTAATGGTGACTTTACGCGGACGGTCAGTGCGCAAAAAAAGACTAGCTACTACAGTTCCTTTTTTAGTTATATTGTTTCACTCAGTTGCAGAAACGCTCATTAAAGTCAATCCTTCATTAAATCTCTTGCTAGCCTTTACTACGTCAACAAGTCAAAAAGTGTCAGCAAGAGATATAATGGAGGATTAACTTTAATGGGCGATTCTGCAACTGAGTGTCAGTCTTGTAGATTGATATTCCGCTACAAGTTACCAAATTGCTTTGTTGAGACCAAGTAACAATTCCTGTTAGTAAGAACCATGGTCCAACTGTTCTTGTTTGGACGTTGTCTAACCAATCTCTTAGCTTAGTTTAAATTCACTTGTCAAACAGTAACGATATTCAGGCCACGTAATCAAGATAATAACATAATCTGTAGGGATGTTATGTAAATTGCGGATAACGGATCTATATCAATATTTTGTTTTCCCCGTCCCCTCGTCTCAATTTGTGGCGTATAAAAACTGTCATAAATAGGAGAACGTTTTAAGTTAAATTGTTAACAAGCAGTCCGCCTGCAGCATCAGAGGGCCTACCATGAGTTTTCCCTGTACTTTTCTACTGTAGTTACGTCGCCAATTAGTATGACAGAAATTAGTTCTCAACGTAACCACTAGGAGCGCTGTACGAAATTGGTGACGTAACTACAGTAGTAAAGTACGGTGAAAACTCATGGTAGACCTACGGAATTGCAGGAATTGGAACACTGATTTTAATGACAATATGTCTTTGCTTGATATGAATATGCTAATTCAAAATCAACAGATCCTCAATTCTCACGGTTTCGGTAGACAGTACGTTTATGGCCATTATTTCTAGTTAGAAACAAATCTAGCGGAAAAATTGATGTAAAACCGGGCGTCATTTTGTTCAACGTACCTATTGAAATAAATGTTTTTTCGCCCAGTTATGACGCGATATTGTAAAAACTGTTTTATTCGTTCAAATCTTCTTGAATTATTTCGGTATAATCAAGCGAAATTTCGCGGGAAAGTTGGTTCTCCATTGATCTTGTTTGTACCTTACATTGCGAGCGTACGCGCCTCTGTGAGGTACCCTATAATATTCGAAATAGTCACTACTACTTGCTTAGTGTATTGGGTATTAGAGCAATACGGAGTGTTTTAGGTCAGTACGTATAGAGATTTGGTACTAACATGATTGGTCGAAGCTATTTGGTGTGTGGTTTCATGTATGGCATTGTATTATCGCATAGTCTCGTCCAGTCAGCATTCTGTTGCAAGCATGCACGTACTAATAATTGGAATTGCAACGAGACATAGTATTTGGTATGTTCATGTACATCCATACATGCTATAAAGTATACAGGGCCTGAAAAACTTTCACTATGATATGGAGACAACATCGAAATCGCGAAACAGTTGAAAAAACAGCTAATCTAAGATCATTGTTACCGTGTTTCACGCGAATAAACATTTCATGTTTCATATAGGGTCCTTCTTAATATGCTGACACTTCTTTAAGGGGATGATCAGACCACCAAACTGAACAACTTTCTCTATGGGACCAACATAGAAATCACGAAAAAAAAATCAGCTGTCCCATACAAAACTGCAAACCTACTCGTGCCAAATGTATGGGACAGCTGTTATTTTTTTCGCGATTTAGATGTTGGTCCCATAGAGAAAGTTGTTCAGTTTGATGGTCTGATCATCCCCTTAAAAAAGTGTCAGCATATTAAGTTGGACCCTGTATATCATATATTTCACAGGTACTTTATATTTTACAAAAATGTATAAAACTGCTTATTTTGTTTGGCGATTTCGATGTTGTTCACGTAGTAATTTTTTTTAAATTTGATGGTTCGAAGCACCTTGTTTGATATGTATTTGTAGATAGATTAAGATTACACTACACTTTGTATTGTAAGAATATTAGATACGTTTTTTCGATTTCAAGAAGGTTGAATGTGTAAAATTAACAAAGAAGATTACAACAATACAACAATGTCAGAAGGGAAGGCGTTCATTCCTGGACAACGAAAACTCTGTCTATTCAAGGCCGGCGGCGGCCTCGCTAAATAAATTGTTACAATTTTTCTTTGACGCCTCTAGAATGTTTCTTCTTTCGCAGAGTTAAGTTTTAAGCGATAGCGAGTTCTGAGAGCCTACCATGAGTTTTTCCTGTAATTTACTACTGTAGTTACGTCGCCAATTCGTATGACAGAAATTAGTTCTCAACGTAACCACTAGGAGCGCTGTACGAAATTCAATACAAAATTGGTGACGTAACTACAGTTAAGTAGTAAAGTACGGTGAAAACTCATGGTAGGCCTACTGTACGTGAACAGTGAGTTGACACAGTACTTCTTCGATCAACAATATACAACTAGATAACTGGTCGCATACAAAATCAAAGAGAAATTCTGTCCTCGTGAATATACAACATTTTTTGTTAACGAACCGAGAAAACAGTCCGAATACATTATAATTTCGACCTCAAAGCAACCATAATTCCTAGTAATTTAAAAAAGGAACACTGCGGCATTGCGAGACGTGCTTACGTTGGCTTTGTTCGAACGCAACTAATTCAAAATAAGACCTCACTCCAATAGTGAGGCGTTATTTGCCGGGACATTTTTTGAGCGCTGACGCGTTATCTAGTTGGATATTGTTGATCGAAGCAGTACTTACTGCAGTCGACTTGTACAGTCAAGAGCACGTCAAGCTAGACCTTGGACTTCGTACTGTTCTTATGGCGTTCATATTAAGCAACAATATCGCACTTCGATTGTCAAGGTTGATGTGCTCTTGACTGTACTGCAGTTTTTTTTTTTTTTTTTTTTTTTTTTTTAATGTTGACAAAAAGAGGAAAATCCATCATGGACATCTGGGAAGGAAACCCAGATAGTGCCGGACTCGTACCGGCCAAAAACCTCAATTTGTCATTCCTCTAGTCTCCGATAAAATTGTTCGGAGAGTATTGTACATCGTGTGACTAGTTTTATAACATTGTATAGTTGTTATCGTATAAATAAAAAAGGGTATAATAATTAGTCTAGTCAGTCTTTTTCTTAATTAACTTAACAATTTTAACATCTAGAGGATCTTATTTTTAAAACAATCACGTAACTTAATTACTAGACACGCTAAGGTAGTTCATTTTTTTTCTTTTTTATTAAGGAAAATTCAAGGTTTGCGGTTCTTACTATTTTTCGTTCCTAAGTACAAACTTGCCATATTATCATAATATGGCAATTTGTACTCTTTCTCTTGTGTAACAAAATTATTGGTGATACCTACACTATACTCTGACCTTGACATCCTCAAGATGTGGACGGCATTTGCTATCTGCCAATAATTTTGCTGCCATTT
The DNA here is from genome assembly GCA_963693445.1 of Agonopterix heracliana. Lineage (NCBI taxonomy): Eukaryota > Metazoa > Arthropoda > Insecta > Lepidoptera > Depressariidae > Agonopterix > Agonopterix heracliana. The sequence goes on from OY856324.1 coordinate 13,552,143, forward strand.
CTCATCTTAGCCGATCTTGTGACTTCCTCCGCAAACCTAAACAATAATTATCTACCGTGTCTTTCGGCTACAATGCCGGGTAAGTTCTCGGCTGTTAACTGCTGCTCCAGTTGTATTTGCAGGTCTAATCTTTTTGCACTGTGTATAGGACAATCGAGGATAAGGTGTATAATGGACTCCTCGGAACCTGTGTCGTAGATGCACAGGGGGCTATCTTTCAAGTTAAACTTGTGCAGATAGAATCCGTATCCCCCATGCCCTGTCAAAATCTGTACCAACGTGGGGGTCAATTTAAGTTTTTTAACAATACTGTACGCTGCTTCTGTGTTGGGCAGGAAATACTTGGTAGTGGAGGCGTTTTCGCTCTCAGCGTACCTCTTCTCCCATTCTTTCTTCGTTTCCTGCCGAATGTTCCTCCTAATGTTGGATAGAGGGCATCGGTCGTAATCGGCCGCGGTCTTTTTAAAGAGTGCTGCCTCCTTGGCTAGCACGTCAGCGCGTTCGTTACCCTCTACTCCAACATGCGCCCTTATCCAGAAGAGCCGTAATGTCCTACCTTTCTCCATGAGCAGCTTAATGTTGCGCCTAACCTCACATGCCATGGGGTGGGACGTATCGGGGTCACGAAGCAGCTCCAATGACGACCTGGAGTCACTGAAGATGTTGATTTCGCTGTCCGCACTTCTTAGGGCTAGTTCGGTTGCTTTTTGCAACGCGAACATCTCCGCTTGAAATACGGTACAGAATGGCTCCAGGCGGTACTTGGCACTTCGTTTCTCCGACCCATCCCTCCAGTAAGACATAGCAGCCCCGACCTTCCCTTCAATCTTGCTCCCATCCGTAAAAATGTGAGAGCCAGAGACTTGATGGTCTGCAAGGGTTTGAGGCTGCATGTCCTCTAGGCACTGGAAGTCGATTTTCACTTCCGAGGCAGGGTGTGGTGCCTTCATGAATGACACTCTGGCCTCTACGGTCCTATCGCCCAGGTAAGATTGTGGTCGTCCCCTCTTCGCCTCGTAAAGCTTAGAGGCTTCTCGCACTCTCATATCCAGGGGGAGAAGACCAGAGAGTACCAGCGCGGCATTCAGGGAAACTGTGCGGTAAGACTTTATGATCTTCTGGACGAAACCTCTCTGGACTGTGTTAAGTTGTTTCTGCACCGACCATTTGTTCGATGCAGGAGCCCAGGCGCTTGCCGCGTACAGTACAATCGGCTCGATTACTGCCACGTATATCGTCCTGATCACCTCCGGATTCAAGCCCCATGAAATTTTCGCCGCCCGACTGAGCTGTTTGAAAATACCGGTGGCTTTATTGCACACTTCACTTACGTGTTTTTGGAAAGTGAGTTTCCTGTCAATAGTCAGCCCCAGTATTTTTACCTCTTCCTTCATCGGGATTTCAGTCACGCCCATGTGGATGCAAGGAGTGTTGAACTTCAACTTGTTGGTAACAACCATGGCTTGCGTCTTGTGCGCAGCGAACTTTAGCTTGTTACCCTTTCCCCAAGCCTCCACATGCCCGAGAATCTGATCTCCCATCCGCTCAATTTCAGGAACCGACTTTCCAGAGAAGACCAGGACGACATCGTCCGCGAAAGCCTGGCAGTAAATCCCACGCTGATCCATCTCGTCCAAGAGGGGGTCCAGCAATAGGTTCCAGAAACTTGGTCCACCTATTGAGCCCTGCACGCACCCCTTTGTGGTGGACTTGCTACAGCGCTGACCTGCGTACATGACTGTTACTGTGCGGCCTGAGAAGTAGCTGGTCAACAGCCTTCTGATGTTGAGAGGGCACCTTTTGTCCTTCAGCCGGTTCTTAATGGCTGGCCACCAGGCACTGTCGAAGGCTCCCTCGATGTCTAGAGATACAACAACACTTATCAACTTCTTCCTCAAGTTGTCTCTGAGATGTTGTATGAGGTCGTATAGGGAGTCTTCCGTGCTGCGCTGGGGCACGAAGCCGTACTGCCTCGTGTTCATCTTGGGCAGTAGGTGCCATCTCAACCTCTTGACCACCAGCTTCTCAAATATCTTACCCAGGACCGACAGCAACCCTATCGGTCTGTACGACTTTGCCTGAGAGTAGTCGTCCTTTCCCGGCTTCCGGAGTACCACAACTGCGGCCTCCTTCCACGGGTCAGGGAAGTAAGACAACTCCAGGCACTTGTTGATCAAAGCTAAGTATAGCTTTAGGTCGCACTGTATCGCCGCTCCGCAGATGTCTGCGGTAAATCCGTCAGGACCGGGTGCCTTTTTGGGGTTGAATGACCTAATGACATTCTCGAGCTCCACCTCCGTAAACGGTGGGTCCCATTTGTCGTCGGGTACCTCTTTTCCCACGAGTTCTGCTGTTCGACGCACAATCTTGTGGTCTTCATTATCTTCCGCTTCCACGTCCTCCGGGAAGAACGTAGCGGCCAGATGTCGAGCAGATTCCTCTGTACTAAGCACCACCCCGTCCCGAATCAGAGGCTGGTCCTCGTGTCTTCTCGCAGTTTTGCGTAAGACCCTATAAACCCCATCCCACATGCTTTGCCACTGTACTGCAGTTATACGGCGCCAATTTCGTATGGCAACATTCATTCTCAACGTAACCACTAGGAGCGCTATACGAAATTGAATACACAAAATGGGAGTAAAACTACTATAAGGTGTTTTGTTAGGAAAAGTATCATGAACCTTTAAACCACAGACTCTACCCATCAAACTGAACAACTTTTACTATCGGAGCAAAACGATCAGAGAAAAAAAAAGGTTGTTGTCACGTACTAAACTGCAACGACTACTCGACGCAGTCGTATGGGACAGCTGATTTTTTTGCTGCATACATTTGAGTCGAGTTGGCATTGCAGTTTAGTATGGGACAGCTGATTTTTTAATCAAAGCTCCCATAATCAAAGTAGTTCAGTTTGATGGGTAGACTCTTAGTTTAAAATGATGCTAATGATATAAATTTCACCCTGCATATCGCATGAATTCCACCTGTAACATTAGACTTTTGAGTCAGTAGTTTGTATAACTCTAGTAGATGGCACTGACGTGATGACGTCCCTTAAAGACGATGACATGGATTTTAAATTTCGTCGTGGCTTGCGGGGCGACGACAGCTCTGTTGTAGTAGAGCATACCCCAGATAGGCAGGTCGTGGGTTCGAATCCCGCTCGCCACCCGACTTTTTCAATCTTTAATTTGATTAAGCTAACATGGCATACATGTAGAATAAATAAATTCCGGTCGTTTGCACCAAATTATAGTAACGCTCAAACATGACATAAACCTTTTTAGTGACGCTCTGTCTCTCACTCAGCTCATATTAATGACAGCATCATTAAAACTTTCTGATCCGTCGTCGCTCTTATCTTAAACTGTAGAATTACATTTATTTCTCACTAGGTTTTGTTAACGTCTTTGTTCACTTAGAATGTTAAAGCGTGGCAATTTTGACCCTTTATTCTGCGTATATGTCTGTCTGTAGATATAATGATATGTTACAAAAAACACATTTCCTTTGTATTAATATTCTTTTTTACTTTATCTCGAGCCTAAATCTAAAAATGGCCACTTAGCGAAGATAAACGCTAACGTTTGCTTTCAGGGTTTCTGGCAATATTAAAAATACCCTCAAAGCTGCAGGGTACAGGCCTACCCTCAGGGAGGGTGTATGGGCATTGATCCACCACCCGTGCCCCATGCGGATTGGCAGTTGGCAGACTTCACATAGAAACATGTCCTCTACATAGAAATTAGTTTCTAGATTGTTTCTGAAAAATTTCATTGACTTTAATTGGTTAGTATTGAAAATTTTACCAGACTACAATTGTATGCGCGCGTATACAATTAAACTCAATGACTACGTTTGTATGGAGCGCGCCAACGGTTAATATACCCTTAAGTTAAAAAAAACAATTGAGAGCAGCACTGGTGGCCTCAGTACCCTCTTAATCGGTTAATATCCAAAATATTATCAAACTTCGTTTGCATGGAGCGCGATAAAGGGCATAATATTATAAAAAGGAAAGATTTGATTTTTTGTTTGTTTGTATTGAATAGGCTCCGAAACTACTGGACCGATCTGAATAATTTTTTCACCATTAGAATGTTACATTATCAGTGATTAACATAGGCTATAAAAACGGCCATGTGTGTGTCGGGAAGATTCTAAGGTGGTACGAAGTTCGCCGCGGTCCTCTAGTCCTCTTAATAAAAATATATCCAAAGAATATACTTATAGAGTAAACAAAAGCGGAGAGCCAGCGCAAAGCGGATTATTCTTAACGAGGATGAGGCTGAAATATAAATCATTATCCTTTTGTGAGTCTGGATTTATCTTCACTACTTTTTGGAGGGCCATAACAAAAAGCGTTCTAGAAGTTATATTTCTTTCCATAAAATAGAGAGTAATTTATACTACACAGAAAAAACCAAAAAGAGGAAGAGCTGTGCTAACTTGTCGCACGTGTATTTGCTACACAGAGTCCAAACCAAACCAGATCCAATATATCTGGAACTGGTTTCGACTTCCAGTTTCCTGTCAGATTTTGTTTCACAATGTTAGTTATTGTATCACAAAACCAAAAAAATTGCTCATGTCTCCTCAGTATGCTTCAGTTAATACTCGGCTGTCATACATTGCCTTAATTTAAAAATAAAAAATTCAATTAAAATAATAATTTGGAATCAATCCGCTTCCTAATTTGATGGATGTTGCAAAAACTAATTGAAATTCCAAATTAACAAAACTAAAATAGAATATAGATAATACCTATGCTAGCTTTCTGAGATAAAAATATATACATATGCAAATCGTTGTGAGTTTTTTGACTTCGCATCTTTTGCCTATGACGTAATGACGTAAATCCTTCAGTTACATTACAATCAGGAATAACTAATAATATACACGCATCAGCTCTAAGCTGCTAGTGTATCATAAATAATAATAATAATAATAATAAGCCCGCAGGGCAGCTTGTGGCGAGCTGTTGGTGATTGGCGACACCACGGACCCGATTCTCCAGAGGGCCCGGATTGATTTGGCCCTCACCTCCTGTCTTGCCTTAATCGGCCGGTCAGGAGTGGAGTCGCAAGAGCGGAACCTATGCTCCAGGTTGGAAGTGTAAAATGTCATAACGCCGGGACCTGCTGACTGGTGCGCTTAGCACCGGGAACCGGCGCCCGCAGACTCACCTCTCTACAACCTTAGCCGCTCACTAGATGTTGCTGCCTTGTCGCTCCTTGCGAGCGGTCGTTTTGGGGGGCCCATCAAATGAGTTGGCAAGTCACCGTCTGCCATTTTTGACAAACTTAGAGACATTTGTTACGGCAGGCGTCCCGAGTCTCTCCGCAATAACCCAGATTTCCCAGTCCACCCAGTTCACCCCCATAACCCGAGTAGTTTTGTCCTTTCTACAATAGTCTCTGCACCGAACGTGGTATGTCTTCTGGTGCATTTGCATAATGCATTCAGATAAAAGTGTCTCAAAGGGGCCTCTACGTGTTGGACCTGTGTCCCCATGCAAGCCTTCCAAAGGTCCGGGCTACTGCCCGTGAAATACCGTAAGAGATACAATAATAATAATAACTAGCTTACTTGCATGCGTTGTTATTATTTTGGGAAGACAGTCTCTCTAATGCTTACTATATCCTTACAAAAATGTATATTACACCTTTGTGCATTTTATCTGCATAGTGTTTGGTCATGCTGAATCACTTTGGTTTCATCTGTGTTTAAAAAAAAAAGCTACACTGGCTTACACAATTTTGTTATTTTCATGTTGGGCAAAATTCTTTTTTAGCTTTCGTATTTTAATAAAGAAAGAGAAATGTTTTATTTAAACTGCGCCACATTACAACGTAACTTACTTTTGCTATTCCCTGTTTCAGATTAATATATAAAATATCCAAGGTTTGCCGATGGTAAGGAAAATAACAAGGCATCGAATCGAGAGAAGAAGGTCGTAGGGGTCTACCCGGACATTCGAACTTCGCAATTGCGTGAACGTTTTCGTTCCAATGTCAACTCTATTACAATGAAGGTCTTACCGAAACGGTCCCGATATATCGAAAATCGAAAGTACGTGTACAGGGCCAGGTGTTGCAGTTTTTTTTTATTAACCTGTTTTGTCCTACTGCTGGGCAAAGGTCTCCCCTAAACTCTTCCACGTCTCTGTGTTAGGTGCTACATCCCGGCACTCATTGCAGTAGGCATCTAGCTCGTCTTGCCACCTTTTCCAGGGTCTGCCTCGACCTCGGCTCCCGTCGTGAGGCACCCATTGCGTAAAGATTGATGCCCACCGCTCAGTGTGCATTAAATTCTGTAAACATGCCCAGCCCAGTTCCACTTCAGTTTTCCTGACTTTTCCCCTACGTCTGCTGTTTGAGTTTTGGAGCGCAGTGTTGTGTTCCGGATTCGGTCTGTCCGTTTTATACCTAGTATACTGCGCTCCATAGCTCTCTGACAGACTTCCAGTTTGGTCAGGATGATGCAATGGGCAGGATACACTGGGCAGTTTTATATTTAAGCATAATTAAAGTTTGCAAAAAATGTGTTTTTGCATCGGACGGGGCTTGAAACAGCAACATGCTTTCGTCCAAGAATGGCTTCTTGGACGAAAACATGTTGTGTCAAGTCAAAATGCGTCAACATTAACGTTTTATAAGGGTTCAAGTCCAAAACGAGACAATTTTTTGAATCCTTAATGTGTTTGGTAGCACCTAACTCACACTAACACTACTATAACATGTTAAAACTCAATAATATTTGAAATAAAGCATTTATAATCATCATCATCTCAGCCTACGTCGCACTGCACACACCTAAATAGCATAAATCTATTATAATAAGTTCCCAATTTGTATTTTCTTGTGTTTTAAGTTTTTATTATGAATAAAAGATTTATTATTATTATTATGTGTCTTACGATCCGTAATCACGGGCAATTAAGTCCCGGACCTTTGGAAGGCGTGCATGGAGCCGAAGCCAACATGTAGAGGCCCGTTCAAAAGACAAGTTAATCTAAATGTAAGGGATACACATGGCGGATACCATCTCCGAGCGCACAACATGATACACACGGGGATGGTCCCCGCCAGGTGCAAAGACTATTGGAGTGCGGCGCTATGGCCGCGATGGAAAAATAAGGTCTTGGGCTATAGAGGTGAAAGTTGGATGGTTGGATACTGGGCTATGGGAGGAGACTAACGGACGCCTGCCATGACAACTAGTCTCAAAATTGTAAATAGGGCAGGCGGTGACTCGCCGACTCGTCGAGTGGGCCCCATAAAACGGCCGCACGCACAAAGTGCGACAATGGGGCAACATCCCATTGAGCGGCTAAAGGTTGTCGAGAGGTGCGGCACCGGTTTCACCATCGCGGGGTTTACCCCCGTGAGCGGGTTTCCCCGTTATTACGCCATTACGTGCAATACACTTCCAACCTGGAGCATAGGTTCTGCTCTTGCGATTCCACTCTGGACGGCCAATGAAGGCAAGCCAGAGGTAGGGGGGTGTGTTACTGTCTGTATGTGTGTGTGTGAGCGCATGTCTGTATGGTCCCCCTGGATAGGGGTCCGCGGTGTCGCCAATCACCGTCAGCTCGCCACAAGCTGCCCCCGCGGGGTTATTATTATTATTATTATTGTATCTCTTACGGTATTTCACGGGCCGTAGCCCGGACCTTTGGAAGGCTTGCATGGGGACACAGGTCCAACACGTAGAGGCCCCTTTGAGACACTTTTATCTAAATGCAATGGGATGCACCAACCGTGGTCTATCTCTGAATGCATTATGCAAATGCACCAGAAGACATACCACGTTCGGTGCAGAGACTATTGTAGAAAGGACAAAAACTACTCGGGTTATGGGGGTGAACTGGGTGGACTGGGAATTCTGGGTTATTGCGGAGAGACTCGGGACGCCTGCCGTAACAAATGTCTCTAAGTTTGTCAAAAATGGCAGACGGTGACTTGCCAACTCATTTGATGGGCCCCCCAAAACGACCGCTCGCAAGGAGCGACAAGGCAGCAACATCTAGTGAGCGGCTAAGGTTGTAGAGAGGTGAGTCTGCGGGCGCCGGTTCCCGGTGCTAAGCGCACCAGTCAGCAGGTCCCGGCGTTATGACATTTTACACTTCCAACCTGGAGCATAGGTTCCGCTCTTGCGACTCCACTCCTGGCCGGCCGATTAAGGCAAGACAGGAGGTGAGGGCCAAATCAATCCGGGCCCTCTGGAGAATCGGGTCCGTGGTGTCGCCAATCACCAACAGCTCGCCACAAGCTGCCCTGCGGGCGCTCGCCACAAGCTGCCCTGCGGGCGCTCGCCACAAGCTGCCCTGCGGGCTTATTATTATTATTATTACTGCAGGGCACAGCTTACCCTCAGGGAGGGTGTATGGGCGTTAATCCACCACGTGTGCCCAATGCGGATTGGTAGACTTCACATACGCATCAGATTTTTTTCTTCAGCTTACCTATGCAGATTTCCTCACAGTGTTTCCCTTCACCGTTTGAGAGCAGTCGGTATAAAAAAACTCATTGGTACATGGCATGTCATCCGTGTGGATTCGAACCTAGAATTGAGATGAGAGAAAATGCCTCTTTTCATAAATTTTGTACGACCCCGTTGAGGTTCGGATTTGATATCAAATTCACAGCAGCCAACAAATTGTAAACCGTTATGAGAGCAGTTCAAACAGCTTCACTCAAGTAAATACGCGGATTCTAAGCTTCATACATTTGTGTCCATTTGCGATTCCAGGATATAACTTTGTCCGTCTAAAATGGAATTATAATCCCCTCTTTGACTTTTCCACTTTCGTTAAGCCTTCTGCGCTCTCTGTTTTGGGCAGCTTTAATTAAGAAACAAATATTTTTTACAGTTTTAAATCGGGATTTTTTGAGAATTTATGTTTTTCTATTCTTTTCTAAGATTTTTCCGAGCTGGGGCAAAAACTTGACTTTTGCGCCCCTTCAAGCGTGTAGCAAAACTGTTTCGCAGGGGGCCATGTCCAGGCGTGGGTCCCAATTAGCCCAAACCTCCCCCACCCCCTCTCGATTCGGGGCTGAAAGTACAATTAATGCAAGTTTCTCCATACAAAAAATCTACGATTTACTGGACTACATGTAAAGTCCGTTATACATAAAACATAGCGTGCACACATACATAAACTCACGACCAAATTCCTCTCGGGGTGGTCAGAAACTGCTACAATTGCCTTAAGATTGCATGCAGTTGTAGCGAAGCTCACGTTTAGCATATTGAAGAATTCTAAATGGAATTACGAGGAAACCATCCAGAGTAGATTTACTGGACTAAATAAAAAGTCCATTGTACCAACAGAAAACATAGGCCAACCACGGACTTAAAAGAAATACGGACCGAATATTGCACTAAAAAGATGTGAAGCATGCAAGGTAATACAATCTCGTTTGTTCTACAAGCGACCTACACTCACACAGATGCACTAGCTCTAGGCGCAGCAGGTCCTACAACCCGTCATCTTATGTAGCGTGACAGCACGCACACAAAAGAAATGGGTGCCTCACTCATGATTAGACGAGATTACGTCTGGTTCTTCTTTTAAGTCTGTGAGGCCAACAATAAAATTCTTCGACTCGTCCGAGGTGACTTTCAACTTAGTCACCTACAATTATAGAGATTATAATCTTTTCTCCATTATTCAACCATTTCATTAGTCAGACTGTAGACAAACCTAGCTTTGTTTTAGCAATAAAAGTAGCAATAAACTTCTAGGTAGATAGCCAGTCAACTAATCTTATTAACAGAATGTGTCAATTAGGCATAATACGACTTGTAATATGGCCGAGAAGGTTCTAAGTATTGAGGCAGAAAACAGCTTTTTAAAACATTCACTACACTTGAAATCTTGTCGTGATATTAGAACAAAATGGGTAGCATAAAACGTCAGCAAGGACGAAACACAATGCTTAATTGTCTGGTAACAAAGTTTACTCAAATGAAGATTAGAACTATATATCTGTAACAGAAGTGTCTGTACAAAAAAGGTTACGATATTTGGTTTTTAGATGATTTGACTCCATTTTTTTTTTATTTATTGTTTCTGTTTGTTTTGGTCGAGCATCATGCAAAAACTATGGACCGACTTGATGAAACTTTTTCTTAAGCCTATGCTTTGGATTTAATCATATAACTAGTAGGTGATTTTTCATACATTTGAGTCAAGTACCTAGGCATTGCAGTTTGGTATGGAACAACAGATTTTTTTGAGTTTCGTATATTAAACGTAGTTAAGTTTGATGGCCTGAACCACACCTGATGAAAGCGATGACCGGAGCCGGTGCGGATGAAGTCGCGGTTTAAATCTACTTACCTACCTTTATATTATTTGTTGTTTAGTTTAAGTAAAACCTACCTCTGTAATCTCACAAATATTATAAATGTTAAAGTTTAGATGTTTAGATGTGGATGTTTGTCACTTAATAACCCATAAACGGCTGAACGGATTTTGATGAAATTTGGCACGCAGATGGAATATGATTTAGATTAACACATATGACACTTTTTTAAGGTCCACGCAGACAGAGTCGCGGGCAACAGCTATTAGTTAATAAATCTAAACTCCGCTTTTGCTTACATCATCGCCTTAAATAGCTTGTCTATTGTATTTGAAGCAGTTAGATAGATCTTGAGCCTAACTTTATCTCAGACTTTATTATTACAATTTGATGTAAAATTTATTGCACAAAGCACTACAAATAATTCAAAATATTATTGGCAGATGCAGTTAAGTGCGCCGTAAAAAAATTTTATGTGTCTCTTTAAGAGATTGTCTTCCAAGAAGCTGGAACAAGGAGCATAAAATAGTAAGGGTAGGATTTATTTGAACTTACTGAAGATTTTAGATTTTAATACGAATTTGATGATTTGTACAATTTGTTCAATACAGTGTTCACTTTTAAGTTTTTAGTTAAACTGCCTCCGTGGTCTAATGGTTAGAGCATTGGGCTCTTGTGGGTTCGATTCCCACGGGGGGCACCTAGTGAAATGTCACTTTGTGCGTTTTTCCCCAGTTGGTTAGGACATTCCAGGCTGAGTCACCTGATTGTCTGAAAAGAAAGATGATTCCGTGCTTCGGATGGCATGTTAAGCTGTTGGTCCCGGCTACTATCACTGGTGGTAGTAGTCGTTACATAAAAACCACGTCAGAGGCCGTAAGGCGGTTTGAATAAACTCTGACAGCAACAACAAACAACTTTGCAGCCCACTCGATAAGAAGAAGTTTTTAGTTTAATGATTTCTTGTAAGTAGGTAAAGTATATGAATCTAGATATATGTACAATTTAGAGTTCCGTACCTCAAAAGGAAAAAAAACGAAACTGTCCTCCCGTGCGTCGCGTCGTCCTTGCGTCTGTCTGTCTGTCTGTCCATCCGTCCGACCATCCCTTCCGTCAGTTTCAAAACTATTTTGAGATCAGTAAAAATTAACACAGTAGTGTTTCTTTTAACCTATTCGTATAAGACTACGAAGCGATAGAGGTCATCATCATCTCAGCCGAGAGACGCATACTGCTGGCTATGCCTATAGGCATCCACCAAAAGATCGCCACAACAAGACCGCGGCCTTGTGCTGCGTTCTTCCAACGGGTTCCCGTCACCTTCACTCGCTCGGAGAGCTATAGAGGCAATTATATTTATTAATATGTATACAAGGTAAGACTTTAAAAATTCGATTACGAAAATAATATAATTATAACTAACTAGTGTTTTCCCGCGACTTCGTACGCAAAAATTATATACTTACCAGATTTTAAGTCAGATCATAAGCTATCAAAGAAAAAAAGATTCATCAAAATCGGTTCAGTAGTTTTTGCGTGATGCGCGAACAAACAAACAAACAAACAAACAAACAAACAAATAAACAAACAAACACACAAACAAACAGACGGACAAAATTTCTAAAAAAGGTTGATTTCGAGTCAGGGATACCTAAAAACCATATCGTAATTTTTTTTTATAAATATCTTCAATGTACAGACACACTTCAGTTACAGTTTTATAATAGTTTAGACAAACAAAAGATTTTAGATCAAGATTGCCAGTGGAGCTGAAAATACAATCAAAGTCACCGAGGCAAGACGTTTGTTACTATTTGACAACCCTACCTAAGTCCTTCTGCCTATTGATTTTCCTCAAAATAATTATGAGCAAAACACTAAACCAAGCGACAATGAACTATATATCAGAATTAATGTCATCCTGTGTAAACAATTGATCCGGGAGCGTGATAAGGGACTGAAAATTATTACTTACAGCCTAATTCTAATCATGGCAATGGCGCCCAATCGATAAGATCATTAGCACGGAAAGGCCATTAGTGAGTGTGGTGTGTAGACAAGGTATGTGATTTAGTTTTTGATAAATAGATAGATAACACTTTCATTCATTTAAAATATACCTAAATGTAAGTGAACGAAACAAAATAAAGGGCACAATACAAACATTAGCCTAGAAACCCCGAGCCACATGAGCCTCTATTTTTTTTTACAATAAAGTATATTTTGATTTATTGACTGATTGAATGACTATGCGACCAATGTCACAATGTTTCAATGAATAAGGCTGATTCAAGAGTTCAAGATACAGTCACAAACTTCAATTAATTCTAAAATTAAATACTTATCATCATTATGGGCCCTTTTATATCTATCTAAGATGTTTCAAGCAGCCAATGAACGTCTACTTTCAATCATCAAAATCAGCCTAAACATACGCCTCACTGCAAGGCACAGGCCACCCTCAATAAGGGTGTATGGGTAACAGTTCATCCACTGCTTCTTCTTATCGATCTTGTGGGCTGCAAGCCCTGGTGTCAGAGTTTATTCAAACCGCCTTACGGCCTCTGACGTGGTTTTTATGTAACGACTACTACCACCAGAGATAGTAGCCGGGACCAACAGCTTAACGTGCCATCCGAAGCACGAATCATCTTTCTTTTCAGACAATCAGGTGACTCAGCCTGCAATGTCCTAACCAACTGGGGAAAAACGCACAAAGTGACATTTCACTAGGTGCCCCCCGTGGGAATCGAACCCACGACCTCCGTGTCAAGAGCCCAATGCTCTTAACCATTAGACCACGGAGGCAGTTCCACTGCTGATTGGTAGTCTTCAAACACACATCAGAATTTTTTCTTCATCGTATGTAGGTTTTCTTACGATGAATTCCTTCACCGTCGGTATTTTACGTAGGTACCTACCGTGGACCGTGAGGAGTGGCGCAATAAAAAGAAGGCCTATTCCCAGCAGTGGGTTGATGTGGGCTGATTTGATTGATAATATGTGTATTTTTAGTTCTTCTTTGTGTCATTATGTTAAGTACCTTAGAATATAAATTTATTACAAAACAATAAACAGTATCTTTGGTGGTAATTCTCTAATATTGTATGGTGGATGTGTGGTACGAAACCCTCCGGCTTTTTATATTTTAACTACTTATTTCGAAACTACGAACGACTCTTATACCCTTTGACGTACTCTTACCTATCTTTGTAATACCTCGAGTCGTGCTCAAAAACAAAATTAACTTTCAAGAAAATCTTCTACTTTACACTAAAGAAGACGAAAAGTTGCTTACTTCCAAAACATTCTACTGAAAGTCTTGCAGTTGGGAGTTTTATAATAATATGAAGTGAAACAAAATCAATTTCACACGTTTTCCTTTGTGCCGACGTAAAGGCAAAAACTTTACTAATATACAGGTTTCTATCACAGTTTTATTAATAAAATCTTGTTTTATGTGTTTACGGCACCTGAGAGGTGCATGTGATGACTTTGGCTTTGGCAGACCAGACGTTTTGGTACTTAGTAGGGATGTAGTGATTATGATCATTGTCAAGTCATCATCAGCCTATATACGTCCCATTATAAGGCACAAGCCTACCCTCAGGGAGGGTGTGTGGGCGTCAATCCACCACGCGTGCCCAATGCGGATTAATAGACTTCACATACGCATCGGAATTTCTTCTTCAGCGTATGCAGGTTTCCTCCCGACGTTTTCCTTCACCGTTTGAGAGCAGTCGGTATACGTACAAAATTCATTGGTACATGGCATGTCGTCCGTTCGGATTCGAACTCGGACCCCCATGATTGAGTGTTCATACTTCTCCGCAACGCTCCACCGACGCTCGCCGATTACCGATTGCAGCTACAGATTTCCTTCTCTCTTTCTGACAAGATAGGCTAGAGACATAATCTAAGCAGAAAAACACGCTGAAATTTCTCTCTATCGTGTCAAGTTACAATGCTCCAAAAGTGATATCCAATAAATTGTTTGCGCGCGTCTTTCCAAGCATCCACAACGTTGCCAAGCAACGCCATCGCAGAACAGAAGCAACATTTCCATGTGGTCCGCTCAGATTTGATGAGTTGTTTTTGATGCAAAAACCCAAGGACACATGTGGTGGTGAGGTCCGCCTTCCGCGTCTTTTCTCTTCATTTTGCCCTATTCATGAATACATCTTGGGATACATTGGACTCCGTCATTTCACTGCGAGCTGTGTTAGATGAAACTTCATCTTTCAGTCTGCAGACGTTCTCTATGTCTTTGTCAAGGAATTGGGGTGCAGTGCAGTATGAAACGGACATAAACCCGCATACTCGTACGTAATGCCATATAATTTGATTGAACCGTATAGCTACATCAAAACCTAGGTGCGTTCATACACGATGACGCACTGACGGAGCGGCAGATGTCAATCCATAGAAACACATCCGGTGCGTCAATGCGTCACCGTGTGTGCTTCTACGTGCGGTTTCATACAACTCCCTGCTTCACAAATAACGGACTGACGTTTGCTGCTCCGTCAGTGAGTCATCGTGTGTGAACGCACTAAGTATAATAATACTCGTATAGAGTTCTCTTTTCATTATCGACTACCCTTTACATTTGTTCATAAATAAAGTCTGTCTATATTTCGTGAAATGAAAAAGAGACGACTCAAACGAAATCTAATTAAACTTTTCGAATGTCAACATAAGGTGAAAAACGAATACGTTATGAATATAATATAACAACACGAATGTCGCAGTTTATTTCAAGAACACCGACTCAATTCACGAAATCGGTTTGAATACTAGTCGCAAATAATTTTTACTTAGTTCTACATAAGAAACCTCTAAAATCATGCCATTTTGACAATTATGACGTACTTACATTAGAGTTAACTCAGGGGATTCGCTATTTGATATGAATTGTAAATAATAGAAGCATTGACTCCTTCTGTACCACATAACAGTAATGAGGCAGTATCGAAACTGTCTTTTTTGGTGTCAACAAGAGCTAGGTATAATCTCTCTCAATTACTAATGCTGAAGTGGAATGATTAGCCAGCCAGCAATGGCAATGTACAGTCACTCACGTTTGAAAACTGCGATAAGTCCCTACGGTGCCGCGTATCGCACGCGATACAGGCTGTCGTGCATTGACATAAGGCGCATCCGTAACTCCGAGCATGGCCCTCTCCATTGTTCTATGGGTGACTCTCAGCCTTTTTATGAGGCCTTGCCAGCACTGGCAACACACAATGCTCAAAAACTATTGTCTTGAGACACTGCAGTATTTGGGACGTGAATATTTTTAATTTTTTTTTTTGTATAGATGGGCTTGCTCTTGACCTCAATCTAGTCCTCAGGACAAAGATGGAGTCGAAGATGTTGCGAGCTTACTCAGAATGGCACTGGCAATCCTTCACACTGACGGAATGCTGCAAGGTGCTTGGCGCCAGACTCCGGCAGGAGGGTGGTCGCGAGCCAGGCGGCTCCTTGCGGAGCCTACCACACCGCTGTGGGGATTGTTCAGCCGCCACCACAAACTAGGTAGCTTGTGGTGCCGTTGCCCGGGGTGGACCGCTAGGAGGTAGATCCCCAGCCACCCAGATACTACTTTAGCTTCCCGAACGCTGCCGCGTTTTGTGTCTAAATAAAACAAAATAAGAGATTCGCCGCTGCGGCACTGCAGAACACCGTGTGGCTTGGCTGTTCGCCTCTACATTTTGGTAAATATAAATAGTAGTGGATATCGGCAGGAAATGTATTTTAGTAAAAATATTTGCGTTTATGAAATGTCTAATGATCGATAATAATTACGTATTTATTATCGCCACTGTTTGATTCGAATCATACGGACTAAACGGTCATGTGTGTCAAGCCCTTTTAACCTCTCCGTTCTAACTTTAATTTACTTAAATTTTGCATTTATAAGTCGATACAAATTAATATTTATTTGTTCGTTTGTAGTTTCATGTAAAGTCTAACTTTTTCTTTTCTTTCATCATCAACATCAACATTATATACCTTTATAAATCCATAGCCGTAAAGTAAAGCCTCGAATTTCATTCGGGATGATATTCTTTATAGATATCATATTTTAATTTAAGAAATTTTATGTCTAGTTGGTCCGACCGATTAGTGAAATAAATACCATTTTCACTGGGTAATGAATGACTATAGGAGATAATATTATTATAGAAATTAAAAAAACATTTTTGTTTCATCCCAAAATTGGCGGCGTAGACGATAATTTACCTGCTCTAAGCTCTAAAGGTATTTTAGGTTTTTGACTTCTAACTTTGCGAAACAGTTAGTCTGTGATAAAGTTAATCATACTTAGAACCCTTTTAGAACCTTATTGCAACACATTTATCATCATCAGCCTATATACAGCGTGTTAGGGTAAACAGTTGCATTACTTTTAGAGGTAATTGCCCCCATGATACTGAACAACTTTCCCTAAGAAACCTATAAAAAATTCACAAAAAAAAAATCTGCTGATTGCATTTAGCAAGTCAACAAAATTTTTGCGAATTTCTTATAGGTTTCTTAGGGAAAGTTGTTGGGATTGAGTTATCGCTCAAAAAATCTAAACATTTTAACTCGGATCGACCGATACGATCAATCGATTTAAATAAAATCTGTTTACTATGGACGCAATTTTTACACAAATAAATAAAAACAAATTGAGTGTAAAATTTTTTTTCTCATGTAAAAGTTATAGTAAACTAAACAATATGTCAATTCGGACAATATTGTTTACTTTGCATCTAGCATACGTGGAATTGGGCTCGTTTTAAAGCCGAAACCATCAAACTGAACAGCTTTTACTATGGTACCAAAAACGAAATCGGGAAAAAAACAGCTGTTTCATACATTTTTGTCGAGAAGCTATATACGTTTTCTATGACACAGCAAGATTTTTTTTCGCGATTTCGACATTGACTCCATAGTGAAAGTAGTTGAGTTTGATGGTCTGAAGCACCCTGTACCGGCTACAAAACGACCCCTATACCACGCTGTATATCTATAGCATCTATTTCTTTTATTTATCAGCACACTTTGCTAGAAAACTCGTGTTTGAGATACAAATATCACTCCAGACTAGATATTATGAAACAATTTTTTTTCTACTTACCAAGCTAGGCCTTGGTTTCTAATTAATCAGTTCTCAGAATTCACGTAAAAACGCTCTATATCTTAATGTACATGTACTTTATGTATCATATTTTCATTTGAAATCGTATCAAATGAAAATATGATATCATAACGTGCGTCGTTCAATTTGCATAAAGAAATAAAAAAGAGAATTAATGGTAAAAATAAACTTTAATAAAGTAAATATAAGATTGAGAGTAAATTGTTGATGAAGAATTTAATATATTTCTGGAATAAAGGTCTGAATCTTTAAAAGATTAATCATTTTTGTGGAAAGTCGGTACGAATTCGGTCAAAGAGGTTGGTTGAGAGATTCGTTTCATCAATTCAGATTTGCTAATTACGGTATAGTTAAATAGAAGCGGTATGCGGTTGCGGTCTCAATACTGATGTATTTTATATTATTTTTATAAAATTTTGCTATTCATACGATACATTGATAAATTACAGATTCACGTTAGTGGTCAACTTGTGGTCAGATTATTTTAATAATTGAAGTATCCCTAAATACCTTTACCATGATGCTTTGTGGTCCCATTTTTTCCACCGATCTGTTTATGAAGTAAATGAGATGCCATCTGAAGGAGACGAATCTAAAGAACTGAAAAAACTAGGGTTGCCACCTCTCAGTCTGCCACCCTATAGAGTTGCGGCAGACTGAGAGGTGGCAACCCTAGTTTTTCCAGTTCTTTAAATCGGTCTCCTTCAGATAACACCTCAATTACTTTCCAAACAGATAAGTGGAAAATTTTTTACCAATAAATCATCATGGTAAAGGTTATTGCGGCAAGATTTTTCTACGCAACCCGGCTGCGTTTTATAAACCCCTGTATATAAACTTCGTTCACCAAACAAATAGGTGCATAATTTTGAGGTCGGATCTTGGTATAAAAGGGTCATCCAAAGACATAGATTGTTTTACTTAGATAATAGTGTCGATTACGGAAACACACAACAAATGACTTATCTATACATATAATAAAATTCTAAACTTGGTGATGATGTACATTGAAGATATTTACAAAAAAAAACATTGGGGGTGTTTAGGATACGTAATGGAATACATTTAGACCATTTTTAGAATTTTTGTCTGTTTGTCTGTTTGTTTGTTCGCGCATCACTTAAAAACTACTGAACCGATTTGGATGGGGTTTTCACTGAAGTGTAGGGCATGGCTTAGATTAAAATATAGGCTATGTTTCATCGCAATCGGATTATTCAATCAAAAGCTATGAGTAATTAAAGAAAAAGTCGCGAGCCCCACTGAATTTAATTCACGCATAACTTAAAAACTACTGAGCCGATTTAGATGGCGTTTTCACAAAAATATAGGGCAAAAATATAGGGCTTAGTTTAGGCTTTATTTCATTGTAATCGGTTAATTCAATCAGAAGTTATGAGTATTTAAAGTCAGTGGTCTGCGCGTTTATGCATTTGCGAAGATTCAGTATGGTAAATACTAATTGCTTTTTTCAACGCTTTTTTCAGAAAGCTCAGTAGCGTAATTGGTATATGGTCAGACTTTCAAACACGAGTTGATGGTTTCGAATCTTGGTGCAGAACTTTTTGTTTTTATTTTTATTTTTTTAATGATAATATCACATTTTCATCAGCAAGTGCATAGGTACATAGGAGAATCTGATTTATGGATGAAGTTTTGATTAACATTAGGCTTTATTTCATCGGAATCGGTTTACACAATCAAAAGTTATAAATATTTAAAAATTTACTCACAGAGGTTGAGTAAATGAAAGTTAGTACTCCAACTGCTCCAAGTGTACAAATTACACAAATCTAATTGTACTTATCATACTTTATGTGCCTATTCTGTGAATGTGTATTTCAAAAGACCGACGGCCTACGGCCTAGCTTTGGTGTCCTGGCAGAAAAGCATGTGCCTCTGTGGCACACTACATGCGTAAGCACCTTCCCCGCCAGACCTCAGTCGCACGTCGCGTACACCTGGAGCAGCTGCAGAACTTACTGCCACAAAAAAGAGAGTTCGGTACTCAGCTTTGAAGCGTCAATATCTCTTAGTTCCTGTCACCGTCATGACCACAGGGGCATGGGGAGCCGAAGCTAAAAGCTTCATTGCTGAAATTTCGCGTCGACTTTGGGAGAGGAAATGTGACCCTCTTTGGGTCGTTCCGGGCTAGGGTTGCCACTGCCAAATCGCCGTTGCCGGACAAATACGTCAAAAACCCCGGACATTTCAGTCAAATCTGAAATTTTCCCCGGACAACCACGATACATTGTATTTTGACAGTAAAATTCAGCTTTGGTCGTCATTGCACAATCTAAAATCTTCTTTTAAATTTACATCGATACGAATAGGTTGTTGAAATACGAGCTGAAACCTGACTGGAGCGAGTGTAACATGGTCTAAAAAAATTGAGCAAGCGAAGCGAGCTCGAGATTTTGCAATATACGACTAACTTGATTCAAAAACCAGGAGCGAGCTCGAGATTTTCATAACATATCGAGATTTTGCAATACGACTCAATCGATTCAATATGTACGAATAAAACTAGGAGTGAGCCAAGCGAGCTTGAGATTTTACCAAATATTATAGCGCATTTCCAGGTCATGCCAAAATCGAGGCTTTCTATGTATGAAATAAGAGCTGAAGCGAGTGAAACGAACTCACGATTTTGCTACATAACAACTCGATTGTTATGCTTATGCCGAAATCGAGTTTATTTTTGTTGATGAATCAAACTTTTGTGACGACCCCGCCTGGACGCCCCCGGACGCCCGTCAAACTAGGACAAATCCGGGGAAACCCGGACGGATGGCAGCCCTATTTCGGGCTGGTCATAATGTCTTCCGAAGAACTGACGCCCAATAATTTAGACCACTAACTGGTTAGGTGTGGGACGCCATCCGGCCTAGCATCCGGCGCTGTATCGACGGCCTGGCGACGGGACATGACAGGGCGAACTGCAGCGCAAAAAGCGATTTTTCAATTCGCCTACGCGACGGACACAACACTCAGTGTATTGAAAAATCGGTTTTCGCGCCGCAGTTCGCCCTGTCCCATAGCCATTGGCCAGTCCGTAAGGCGTGGAGTACTATATACCATGGTAGTGTGGAGTACTATGTACCGTGGTAGCTCGGAGCGACTGGACGAGGAAGGCCTAGGATAGTATCGTGACGCGCCTTGGGAGAGTCCTATGCTCAACAGTGGACAATGACAGGTTGATGATACTTGACACTGTTTTTGTAAAACATGCAGTTACAGTATCCTTTTTTATGTACCTACACTACCTAATTACATATAGATAGATACATAAACTCACGACCATATTTCCCTTCTCAGAGGGGGTCAGGAACAAAGCAATTTTTGTTAACACAAATTAACATTAAAAAAAATAACATTGGGTTCCAACTCTTCAGTGTTGATGCTGCAGGGGTCCTGACTGTCTAAGCCATGATACTTGAGGATTTGCCGATTTTGAATTAGATTATTAGGATCAAGCAGAGTTCTCTTCACGGCTACTTACTCTGTAGGGTATTGTCAACATAAACGAAGAATGAGTAACTGTGTAGGGGTGTGTGTGAGCTTTAATAATCTACAGATTTCTAATAGTTGTTAATTTGTTGGGTTAAGGAGAAACATTGCTTTTTCTGGTTCCTATTACTCAGTCCTGATGCTGCAGGTATACTGCCTGCATGTTCTGATTTAAAATTAGTGTTTGTAAGTACTTATCAAACAATTTAGATGTAGTTTTGAGAAATGTATGGAGATTACTTTATGTTTTAATTTGATGGCAATGATGGCAATATGATGCGATATTTTTTTTCTTTACTTTTTTTCAAAATGTCTATTTATTACTCTTTCTTTGCATTTCTTATTCTTTTTTTCTTTCTCTTAATATTATTAAGAACTTCTCTGCGCGTACGAAGTCGCGGGCACAGCTAGTTTTCAGTATAAAGAAACTATCGTAACAAGCACAAAGGAATTAAGTGTGCAAGTATATAATTACACAATCATAATATGATTTCTGCAAATCTCAACACATCGGCTTAAGGTCCAAGAACTAAGTAGTTCACAAAATAATTACGAAATCTCATAACATACGGACACATTAAAGAGGTATCTTCAAGCCATTCCTTTTGTCCTAACTTAAGTTGGGCAGTAAACTAAAGTATGTAATACAATAAGCCAAAGTACTAATGCTAGAATAGCGGTTTACCGGGCGCTGTCCTCTGAAATGGCCTATCCGTTTCATACAAAAAAAGACTCAAAAGTCAACCCTCTTTCGTACTTCTCACGTGGAGATAAGGGTCTTGTCATGGGACTTATTTTACGCGGAATGAACTCTAGGTTTAGAGTTAGACAATTACTGCTAGAAGCTCGCTTTAATTAATTAAAGTAGGCGAGACTGCGGTATAACTTAGCGTTGTGGTTAAGGCGATGTAGTGCTTATTTACTTGGTAATGTAGGTTTGTTTACATGTGTACCACTGTGCAGTAGGATACCGCACATAGTTTCTTTGTTAACTGGTATGTATCACTTCTAGTTAGTACTATATTCCGTGGCAAGGATATGTCTATTGGGTCATCATTCCTTGTTGTCGCATTGTGTATAATGATTAAGAGATAAGGAGATTGAGCTTCGAAAAATGTGGGACACCCTATTACTCGTATAAAACAACTAGTTTTAATGGCGCGTATTGATAGGAACTCAAACATGAGGGTCCAGGTTCAAATCCGCACAGAAGATATTATGCAATCTACCAATGAGTTATTACTTATTGTACGTAATACCGACTGCTCTCAAACGGTGAAGGACAACTTCGTGAGGAAACCTGCATACGCTGAAGTAGTTTTGATAGGTATGTGAAATCTATCAATCCGTATGGATAATCTTTGATTAAGCACTCGTGGTCTACTAAGGATAGACCTGTGTCTTGCAGTGGGACCTATATGGGCCGATGATGATGAACTGGTGGAGAAAATTACAGCTAGCGGTCTAAATGATCAACTACGATTTGCCATGTACAATCTTAATTCCACACACAATTACTAGTAAGATTTAATTTCAAAGACAACACGAACAAAAAGAATATCAGAGACTTGGCTCCCCCAGTACGGTGCTTTCCGCAGAAATGAGGCATCGATAAAGAAGACATAATTGTGTCAACCTTAGTAATTCGTCTTTTGATCTCATGAATTCAGAATAAAATCATGAAAAAAAATTGTGATTGCTCTATGAATAAAATAAGGAAAGTTCAAAAGTTGTCAGAACAGCGAAGCGATTGGACCTCCAAATTAGACCGTTATTTAGTAATCTCAGATAGCTATTGTTATTCGCGATCTATTCAAATCGATGACCCAAAACTTAGCGACTTTTCGTTTCGCATCTCATTTCCTTAGATTCGAATAACTTCGCCTTAACAAAACGCTTTGTTACTCGTTTCTTATTTAAATTACTTGCAAATCTTCGCGGAGTTTCGGTTAAATATAGCAAGAACTAAATAACTTTTAAGTTGTCATTTTTCTTAAGACTTTGAGTAAAGTTTTGAAAGTTGTCTGGATATTTAATACGGAGTTATCGCGAGTTATTTGATAGCTGATGTCTGGATGGAAAGATTATTGGCTGGCTAATTCAATTTCTGTTCATTTAATAGGTACTAAAATATATTTGAATGTATACAGTAAGCATCGACTTACACTCTAGCGATAGACAGGCCCTTTCATAGAAGCAACATGTTCCACTTGAATGCGGTGCCCGCACCTGATTGATGTTCCCGAGTTCACTTCGTCACTATGGCAATGACAGACCGCAATGTGTCATTTTATGTTTTTTGTGTGACATGTTGTTTGTTTGAACGAGCTTGTCTATCGCTAGAGTATATGTCAGTGACAGTAAGTCATATAGCAGTTCTCATAATTATCAGTAGTAAAATTAAGTGAGTGCAATGCTGTAGAGTTTCTGGCCGCATCTTCTCTACAGCGACAACACGTTCCGACGCGGTGGTAGCTTAAAAAAGAATTGACGTTTAATAAGTGTGCTTCAGGCTCCTATATTGAATAAATGATTTTGAATTGAATTGAATTATAAGAAAAGCGTAAAAATAAGTGGAAATGTTGCCCTAGACGTACATTAATGTACGTCAAAGTATATACTTTGACCAAATTGGATTTTGATGTGCTTAAAAAGGACCAGGTCAGATCTACCTGAAATTGACAAGCATTCATGAAAGGACTAATGAATGTGGAGGAGACTAGAGAGGTCTGTGGGTGGCGTTCCATTGTCTCTGCCTACCCCAGCGGGAGACAGGCGAGGCGTGAGAATATGTATGGTATGTAACTAGGAGTTTACTATAGTAGAGTCAACGTGTGGAATCAGTCGAAACAGTTTACATCTATACAAGGTGTTACAAAACTACAAATAAACATTTAAGGGGCTGGTGTAGACCATGAAACTGAACAACTTTCACTATGGGACCAATATCGAAATCGCGAAAAAAAAAAATTATGTTCCATACTCTACAAATCGACTACAGCTAAAATATGTATGGGATATCAATTTTTTTTTTCGCGATTTCGATGTTGGTCCCATAGAGAAAGTTGTTCAGTTTGACGGTCTAAACAACCCCCTTAAGAGTTTTAAAGATTTATTCTTACTTATGAAACACCCTGTATACTTTGACCAAAATGGATTTTGATGTGCTTAAAAAGGACCAGGAATTGACAAGCATTCATGAAAGGACTAATGAATGTGGAGGAGACTAGAGAGGTCTGTGGGTGGCGTTCCATTGTCTCTGCCTACCCCAGCGGGAGACAGGCGAGGCGTGAGAATATGTATGGTATGTAACTAGGGGTTTACTATAGTAGAGTCAACGTGTGGAATCCGTCGAAACAGTTTACATCTATATATGAAAAGTTAAAACTTAGTTCTTTTTAATTGCAGAATCGTTGCTTAAATTACCATGTGAAAATTCAATGACACTCGTACATGATGATATAAGTTATACACACCTAAATAGCTCTTCTTTTCGTAGCAATAACTCTGACGTTCTCTTTTTTGCGTCCTTGTTGTGAATGGAAGTAAATTATCTTAGAGTTTATTGGGCTGGTAACAAAAAAATACATTATCTTGTATTCGATTCTTTGACGATTTGAAAACTTCGAAATTACCCATAAAGTTACTAAAATTACCTGAAAATAATTTCATCAAGTCGTCTTTGTGTTTTTGCGAATATCTGTCAGTCATCGGTACCATAACAGAAGTTGACAATTTGGTACTAATGCGATCAATATGTCTGCCTGTATTGCATTGCGTCTTGGCAACACAGGGTGAAATTAATATCAGTGGAATCCTTTTAAACTAAGAGTCTGCCCATAAAACTAAACAACTGTTACTATGGGTGCAAACCGACGGTAGCAAAAAAAAAATCTGCTATTCCATACTAAACTGCAATGCCTACTCGATTCAAATGTATGCTACAGCAGGCTACAGCAGATTTTGCCACCTTCGGTTTGCTCTCGTAATAAAAGTTGCTCAGTTTGATGGGTAGAATCTTAGTTTAAAAGGATGCCAATGATATCAATTTCACTCTTTATAACATTGAGTAATTATGTATAGAGCAGACAACGCGAACAAAATCTGTGCACCATGATCAGCAGTGTGGGGCGCGTGCTGGGCGACGAGCGCCTGACACAGGCTAAGTGAGTTAGAGCGCGTGCACCCTAACGCGTGTTACAAAACATTACTTCTCGGTAGCTTCTCTAGTTAACATAGTACCTCAATGCTTTATAATGACAACTTGAACACTATCTATCACAACTCACAATAGGTACACGAGTTATGACACTTTGAAAAGTTATTTTTATTTGATATATTTAGAACATCTCTGACTACCCCGTCACACTTTTTGTAGTCGGCGTTATCTCGCATAAGTTCCATTAATCTATATCGATGTACGAAAAAGTCCGCGGATTATCAGTCTACTTCCAGGGCTTAATACTTTTTATAGATAAGTAGGATTAGCAATATTTGGTCTAGACTTCTTATTATGAAACTTCTCCGAAAGAGACTGTAAGTTTTATAAATGTTATTTATAAGCTTTTTAACTAACACCTTTTACTCTCAAGTTTGAATAGGGATTCGAAGTGTTTCACCTTGGCAGTTGTCTCAAAGTGAATATAAATGTTATTACTTTTACTGAGATTGAGATAGAAATATATGTACTAGAAATGTTCTTTATTGCTTTTAAAGTAGAGTGCTTATTCATTTCATTGTGAGACCATTCTTGATTGCACAACTGGCCTTTTTTTCAAAAGTCACTAAATGGATTTATGTTTTTATTGGTTGGTAAGAAAGAAAGATTGTACAGTACCTAAGCAGTGAGCACTTAACACACTTTCATTCTAAGTTTAATCAAATCAAAAGCACTCTAATATTCCTTTTTTTATCAGGCTTTTTTGTAACACTTATTCCCACCGGCTGGGGTTCTTGGCAGTTCGTCACATTCGCAGTTTCTCCCGAGTTCGGAATTCAGCCCAGCTAAAGTGCAAATGTGACGAAGTGCACGTCACATTTGCACTTTGTCCTATTCGCAGTTCGTCCTATTAGCACTACGTTTCATTCTCAATTCGGCCCATCTGTACTTCGTCGTCCTTTTCGCAGCTCCGTTTATAAGCGTTTATAAGTGCATTTGATGTACTTATAAACGCCTTCTACTAGACTCACGTGCTGGTCCATTCAATCAAACTAACATCAATGACATAAATTATTATCTTACCATACACACATATACTCCCGACTGTGTCCTATTGGGGTAGGCGGAGACAATAAATTGATTGGCACCGGCTACGATCCTAACACACCTCTTTTGTAAATGATTTCTATTTCTATTTCTATTATACGGAATCATGTCCCATGTTGTGTTTTTCAAAGCAAATTTGCCTCTACGCATTTTAAAATCAGAATACTGACCAAGTGAAGTGAGCCGTTGACTTCGATCTCAAATTAGTAGAAAAAGTTAAGTACAAAATCTTGAACTTTTTTAAAAGTTTTTTTTTAAATTATTTAACTGTCATTGGAAAGCAAAGAAACACTATGAAAACTCATTCTGAGGATAATCTCAACTAATTTTGTTTAAATAATCGTAATGCATCGGTTATCGTAATAAATAACGATTAATATCGTAATCGTAATAGCAGAATCGTTGCATCCCTAGTTTCTTGTGCATCTGACCTAAATAGTCAACATACTGCCCAAATTACCTATTCAATTGCGTATCATATATCTAGAGTACTGTTTCAGTTAGTGTGGAATTACTTACTAACTTCATTTGGTTAATTTGCTTGATTAGTTTCCAGTAGTTAGGACAACACAAATAGCAGGCTAATAGCTACTTAAACTGCTACTAAATAGTGATTAATTAAGAACGGTTCATAGGGTGTGGACTTTTTAATAATAGGACTATAATGAGAGAACTGCCTCCGTGGTCTAATGGTTGGAGCATTGGGCTCTTGACGGAGGTCGTGGGTTCGATTCCCACGGGGGACACCTAGTGATATGTCACTTTGTGCGTTTTTCCCCAGTTGGTTAGAACATTGCAGGCTGAATCGCCTGACTGTCTGAAAAGAAAGATGATTCCGTGCTTCGGATGGCACGTTAAGACGTTGGTCCCGGCTACTATCTCTGGTGGTAGTAGTCTTTACATAAAAACCAAGTCCAAAGCCGTAAGGCGGTCTGAAAAAACTCTGACACCAGGGCTTGTTGCCCACACGATAAGAAGAAGAATAAGAGAAAAGCTTAAATACATCCTTCTCATCTCTACTAATACAAAACTATAAAAGATGTGTCTGTTCAAGATTATTACAGAAAAAGTGTTACGCTATGGTTTTTAGGTGTCCCTTACTCCAGATAATACATTTTTGGAATTTCTGTTTGTCAGTTTGGTCAGGTATCATGCGAAAACGACAGACCGATTTGATGAAACTTATTGTGTCTAAAAGCTTATGGTTGCACTTAAAATCTGGTATATCATTTATAAGACACGGGATATATGTGGACGACGTCGCGGGTAAACTGTAGTAATTTGTAAAAGTATACTCAATGAGGTTTACAAAGGTATACTTCTGAGAGACCTTCAGATATTACTGTATGTTGCCAGATACCTTACATTAATATTAAGATCAGCATATTTTTTGGACTTCCATAAAAAAACGATCGGTTGATTCGCAAGTTATAAGAGAATGCGAATGTTATAAGAGATAGACGTACATTTTGCTATCATCAGCTGCAAGGCTGATTCAGTATTCATAGGGTGTAGAGCATCTCAGTGATGGGGATGGACCAGGTCTGCCTGCATAACTTCAGTCGGTTTAAGAGTTGATTTAAATGATCAAAATGCATGGGTCTGAGGTCACTAACTTATAGTTTATTTACATTACTGTATAGTATAAATTATTTTATTAAATAGACTAAGGGCCTGTTTCACCACTTCTGGGTAAGTTCTTGTTAGCTTATCCGACAGATAGTTTGACATATTTTGTATGAAAATATGTCAAAATATCTGTCGGATAGCCTAACAAGACATTACTCAGAAGTGGTGAAACAGGCCCTAAGTATTATTGTATACTTAACCGTAGCTTAAGAATTTATATTGTAATAGTTATTGAGTCGTGTTATGTTGTAGAGTTTCTGGCCGCATCTTCTCTACAGCGACAACACGTTCCGACGCGGTGGTATACTTTAAAAAAGATTTGACGTTTAGTAAGTGTGCTTCAAGCTCCTATATTGAATAAATTATATTGACTTTGACTTTATTGCAGCTTATGATAACAAAAAGTACGTCTATCTCTTATTCTAAAACCTACTCTACCCAAATATATTGGGACATCTGATTCTCGTCTCGCTCGCTAGTACAGTTTGATGGTCTGATAATCCCCTTGAAAAACCGTTAGCATATTAAGAAATACCCTGTATTTGATATAAGTTTTATTACTAAAAGCGGCAATATATCAGGTAAGCGTGTGAGTGTTTTATAGAACCTGCAATACGGCAGATAAAGTAGTTGAACACTCGCTACCTTAATTTTGGTTTCCTACTGCAGTTGTATCACTATTCTGGTCGATTGTGGCTTCTGAAATGTGTCTTTAAAAGACCATACAATGAGCGACCGAAACAAAGCGGTAACGTCAAGATACTCGTACAGTAAGACCAGGAAAATAAGTCCGCTCGCCAATCTTCGTTTGCGCAGAGCAGGCCCGATTCCCCGATAAAACCCGAAGTCACGTAGTGATCAAAGAGTGTAAAGTCGGATAGCAGCGAAAAGGTCGCGTAAAATAAATTTGCCAATAGCGTAAATGGATTGAAGGTGGCATACCCTGATTGGTCAATATAATTTCGCGCGCTATTGAAATTTGTCAACTGCGCAGGTACATCGGTAAGACATATAAACCTGGTAGGTGCTCTGTATCAAGTTCCTTCATTTGCTACAGTGTACAGGGTGGCCAAAACTACAGGATGTTAGGGTAAACAGTTGCATTACTTTAAGGGGTGATTGTAATCATGATACTGAATAACTTTCCCTAAGAAACCCATAAGAAATTAGCAATGTTTTTTTTTAATTTCCATACTAAATGCAATCAGCTGAACGAACGTTTGTATGAAAAGTAGAAAAAAAATTACGTAAGTATATATTCAGAATGCGTTACAATAAACTGCAAAAAAAAAATAGTTTTATTGTTTGTTTCGTATTAGACTATAGAACCTTTTCGAACGACGTTGAGCAAATAATAGTACAATAATAAAAAACAATTATGAAATAGCAACGGTGCGAAAAGGTTTTTTTTTAGTGAAAAAAAATTTAGTTTAAGTTTTTTCGTTTTTACTGTTTTTATTTCCTGACTGTACCACTTTTAGGTCGTTTTGCTTATAGGAACATTGGCTAATAGGTAATTTTGATGAATAGGACGTTTCGCTATTAGGTCGATTTGATCTTGTGTCATTTTGATGTGTAGGACATTTTGCTTAAAGGGACACTTCAACTTACGATATAAAACAACCTTGCTATTTCGTTTATTTGTTTAACATTATACCTATTAAGAATATTGGAATATACCTATTTATATTCTAAGTACACAAGAAAAGTTGGACGAACACAATAGAAAATAATATAATTAAGAACAAATACCATATTTCTAAAGAGACTCTTCTTCTACACAACCCGTGACTATATTCTTATACTGAGCAGTGACAGATCAATTTGAAACGGTCACTTTTTAAAATTATTACAGCTACGTAACGCTACGCTTCTACGAGTAGTGCTACGAATTTCAATGTCATTGCTGATGGGCTACGTGTCGTAGCGGGTGAACGACCTTGGTTGGACAGTCACTAATAATGTTTGCATGACCTTGCCTGATTTATGTCTTGTCATTTGACAGGTCTAACACCTACACAAAGGTACTTGCACGTAAAAGAGTATTTTTGTAGCCTAGAATGTTTTTACTGAGTTCTCACCTGTAAAGTTTGTTGACAAATAAACGCAAAACTGTATTAAACAACATTCGATACGTAGGTACGTTTTTTTTAATAAAACAGATTTCACAAACAGGTATGCCATTCCATAAAACCGAAACTCGAAAGTGAGATTTAGAGCAGGCCAGTAGTGCGATTTTTGAATCTCATTCGGTGAGCTCAGCAGTTGGAAATGTCAAAATTACTATAGAGATACGCATCTTTCTACTGCTGATTAGACTTTCAAACAAATAATAATTTTGACATTTTTAACTGCTGAGCTCACCGAATGAGATTCAAAAATCGCACTCTTGGTCCCAGCCCAGCGCATTGACGGATTTCTAGATACATTAGTATTGCCCGATTTAAAAAAAATGGTTCAATGCGTCGCTAGTCTTACTGAACGACGTATCTGACATTTTTGGAGTAACTGACGTATTCATTGTGGGCAATTCACTTTTAGAAGACGAATCGATCGGTCTAATTGATGTATCTGTGTCTTCGAACGTTACCAAGAAAACACATTTTGACAGGTAGGTGTAACTAGCAATTTATACATAGCGCTCAACCGAAAAAAAGCTTGCTCTGAAAAATCACCTCAATGTTAGTTACGCCGTTTAGTAAGACTATCAACGAATAGATTGTATTCGATTTATATGATACTTTTCCTTACACCCTGAAAAATCCCAACAAGGATTTCCTACAAAAGTATGACTTAGCAACAATCGCATATAATGTGAAATAAAATCAGAATCAGGATTCAGCGGGGGCCGAGCATCGCGCAGCACAGATTACTTTTTAACGAGCTCTAAACCTTCGCCGTTTAGCACACGCTGTATACATGAGGACGAGGACGTTTGCCGTGTTAACTCCTATTTGAATATGTTGCCTTTTTAGGACATTGTTAAGCGCAATGCGTTGCGAGTGAATTTGTTTAAAGGTTTGTGTACATTGTACCACTGTGTGATGTGTTGATTGTTGAATTCGACTGTAAAAACTGTATAAAAATTAATATATTCCATTACACATTTGTCACGTTGTTGACACTTGTTAAGAGCATATTCGCAAATTAAAAAATGCAATACACAAAACCAAGATTGAATATATTGCGAATAATATTTCGGGGAAACAATAAAAAGTGTAACGATTTCGGGGAACTAAAATTCGGAAACCACTAATTCGAAAGTACGATAGGTAGCCGTTGAGAATGTAGGTACAGCCGCGAGAATACTCGTGCAGCCACCAACATACTCATGGGGCCGTGAGCATACTGGAGCAGCCGTGAACTTGTTGGAACTGCTTTGTGAGGATGGCATGCCTGCGGATTTTTAAGCAGCTGTGATTATGATGGTACAACGTGATCACGTTGGAGAAGCGGTGCATGACGCCGGGGCAGCCGTGAACAGGCTAGATCATCCGTGAGCATCCTGGTACAGCCGTAACTATGTTGTTATAGTCGTGAAAATACTCGAGCAGCCGTAAGCATACTCATGTGGCCGCGAACATGCTGCTGCAACCGTGAACATGCAGCCGAACAACATAGTGTAACATGAAAATTAGCTTGAGTCACCACACAAATTCCGTAACACGTACTATGGTCGATAAAATCTACACTGGTATCTGTTCTATAAAAAAATTGGTTCATTATATAAAATTGACGCAGGTGTAGCGCTTCTGTAGTTCTTTGTGAAGACACAGCACTCCATCAATCTGGTGGCGGGTGAAGATTTACTGTTAATCGCTTTTCGAACAAGTTTTTTGGTGTATACCGATACAAACGGCCTATCTAATTATAAGAAAGATATATTTTTTTCTAATATAAAACGGGCTGGTGTTTGAGCTCAGTCTTAACTTATGGGAAAAGATCAAGAGACCGAGGCTTTAAAAATTATAACCCTCTTTTTCGGGGTAGTCAGAAATTTTGCTACAACAACTTTTACGTGCATTGACATTAATTGCTTAACTTTAAGCGTCTCCTTTAACATGTTGATGATTACCAGAATATAATTTATATTGTCTCAAGTAGTGGGGTGTACAGGAAGCCCAAAAACAAAACATCAGAAACTATAAATCCTTTAGCCGACTCGTAAGTACGACAACCACAGGAAGAAGGGTGTTTTCCAATTTGATGCCATTCTAAGTTGCAACCACAAGGCTTTTTTATTAGGGTTCCGTACCCGAAGAGTGAAAACAGGACCCTGTTCTGACCCCGGGGCCTTCGTTTTCCGTCCGTCCGTCCGTCCGTCCGTCCGTCCAACTTATTTAGGGCTGTAACTTTTGAACCGTAATAGCTGAAAGTGACAGATGAAATTTTCACATAATGTGCGTTATTATGGCGGATTTGCTAACAAATAATAAACATTTCAAAAAATAAGGAGGTTCTCAACAAGAAACTAGTTTTTTACCAACGTTTTTTTCTTCTCGCTCTATCGTAAAAACGGTAGTACACACAAGCGTCAAACTTGGTGTATTTATAGAGAAAACTAGATATGTGTAGTTAAACTGTAGACGGTATAACAACAAAATAATAAAAACCCGTCCAAGTTGTGAGTCGACCTCGCGATTAAGACGTAATAGTAGGTGGAAATACCTCGGAGGCATCTTTTATTTTTCATTTTACGACTAGATTTATACCATTTACCGAAACTAAAGTCATACCTCAGTATTTTTTGATATTTCATCTAGTGCAATCATCAACTGAATACACGATTGGAATTACTTCACTCGATAGAAAATCGTCACAAAGATGACGTATTTTCATGCATTTTTAAACATTTTTCTCGGTTTAGAAGAACTTAAAACAGTTTCCGATTGTTGGTATTTATACTCACATATTCACCATTAGTTTAACTAGTGCAATCATAAATAAAATCTAGAAAAAGTATTGTGGTTAGTTGTTTTTAATCGAAAATACGGCTCACGCACACACTTTTCGGAGCGCTCGGCAATCGCGTTTCTCATAGAAAGGACCTATGGCCCCTTAAGGTCACGGAGAAAATATAAAAAAAAAAAAAAATGTGGCGTTGCGGTGTGGTACGAAACCCTCGGTGTGCGAGTAGCCCGACTCGCACTTGACCGGTTTTTATATATAGGGTCCAACTTAATATGCTGACACTTTTTTAAGAGGATGATCAGACCATCAGACTGAACAACTTTCTCTATGGGACCAACATCGAAATCGCGAAAAAAAAATCTTATGCTCCATACAAAACTGCAAACCTACTCGAGCCAAATGTATGGGACAGCTGATTTTTTTTTCGCGATTTCGATGTTGGTCCCATAGAGAAAGTTGTTCAGTTTGATGGTCTGAACATCCCCTTAAAAAAGTGTCAGCATATTAAGAAGGACCCTGTATTATATGAGGTATTCGATCATTTAAATAACTTTAATTAGAATTAAGTTGTTGTCGTTTGTGAATTTCTAAAACTATTGCAAGAGAAGTATTTTATAACTTCAGTTGGTTAAACAAGATTGAGCGGTTTGGAGCTGGTAATGTATGCAAAATACGGTACGTAGAGTCGGTTTGGGGAACTTATGAGCCAATATAGTGGTTAGGTCCCGAGAACAGTGATATAGGGGTAGAGTAAATAAATGCTTACTTCAGCAATATTAATAACTTTTTCCCATATTGATTTAACCCAAATTACACATCGGAACTTAACACATCATAGCGCTGCTGATCTATCTACCTCACCATCATTGTAATCATCTCAGCCGATGGACATCCACGTCAGGACATAGGCCCAGGATCGCCACAACGACCGGTCCTGCACTGCCTTCATCCAACGGGTTCCCGCCACCTTCACCAGGTCGTCTCGCAACGTTGCACTTTGCCGTACGCGATCACCACTTAAGAACTCTTCGGCCCCGTCGGCCATCGGTTCTGTGAGCAATGTGCCCCACCAATTGCCAATTTAGTTCAGTAATTCTTTGGGCAAC
Organism: Agonopterix heracliana; assembly: GCA_963693445.1. Classification (NCBI taxonomy): domain Eukaryota; kingdom Metazoa; phylum Arthropoda; class Insecta; order Lepidoptera; family Depressariidae; genus Agonopterix; species Agonopterix heracliana. The sequence continues at coordinate 13,586,028 of OY856324.1, forward strand.
ATAGCTACTCTGGTTCTTTTGCGTAGTTATTTATTTATTTATCGTATGGCTGATTCTATTACACTCAAAAATCATAAAATTAAAAATCAAAACACTGAATACAAAAAGAATAACACTAAAAAAATCTAGAGCAGCGAGTCATCGAGTCGATCCAGGTACGTCACAGCTGCCGGTGTCAGATCGTTGAAGTCCTCCATGATGCCACGGTATGAGTACAAGGGGCATTCGGATACAATGTCTTTCACGGTCTGCTGGGGGTCGCCGCACGGTACTTTTTGCGTAGTACTTAGTTTATGATTCGATCTCACAGGGTAACTCCGAGGATAGCCCATTCCATTGGCCCTTTGGGACCCCACTGCAGGGCAAAGGCTAATTCTCACAAAAAGGGGGAGAGTGGGCCATACTCCACCACGCCGGCCTAGTATGCTTTGGTGGAGGCAAATTAGTGGACATAACATAACATATAAAATATTCTTTACTTGAGAATTGTCTGTCCTGATTGTATTACATTTTTGTTTGGTGTAAATAAAGTAACATAATCCATTCATTTATTCATTCAGTTTATAGCCTACGATGAATACACACCTTTACAAGCATATTTTACCCATTATCATATTCATTTTGCAGGCAGTAAAAAAGTACCTACATGATGTGAAAAAGCGTAGACAGTATTTTTTTACAAGCTTTCATTTTCTCACAGTTTCTACGCAAACAAACTTCTGCAAACTTTATCCTTATAACTTTGCCGTTTAATTAATATTTGTATAAACGCACTGACAGGATATTAGAAGACGTATATATATTTATCTTATAAATATAATAATATGATAATATCGTACAGCAGTTCAGAATTTTCGCGGTACCGCAAGTAGATACTTAGCTAAGTTTACCGATATTGAGCAAACTTGTGCAGAAATAGGACGTTTTGGTAAATAGGCGATGAAGTTTATGTAGGAACTTGTTATTAAAGTGTTTACATAATGTTGTGCAGGGTGTGGCTGGGTATAACATGAGTGGGAAATATCTTGTTAGGCGGGAAGGGGCTTCCTCATCAAGAGCTTCCGGTGTTGTGAAATAAATTGAGCTAATCAACATGAGATGGTAAAACTGGGTAGGCTATCAATTAAGTACATAAGTATGAGAAGTTGGCTTATGCCTGTGTGTGTGTGTGAGGTGGGCACCCCACGATACCCATTCCCTAGGAAATAAATAAAACCAAAATTCACATATTATTATTAGAGATGAAACGATGATTACGATTTCGGTTAGTACCCCGAATAATCGTAGATTACGATTATTTCAAATCCATACTCAATACACTAGGTTCTCATAAATACATCCTATTTTTTAAGTTTAGTAATGATGTCGGTTTTTCAATTTACAATTACCTAAAATGGTAGTTACCATTTATTATTTATTAATCTAAATTGAAGAATTGCAAATTTCCGAATATTTCTTTCTTTGGTTTTTATTAAACTGATAGTAGAAAACAACCCCTCTGAGGCAACGAATGATGGTTTGAGGCGTTCGAATTTTTGCACGTTTATGAATTAAGAGCGTATCATTCAGTTAAGTCGGTTTAGAATTCGGATAAACTAATAAATTATTTATACTATAATCGCAAAAATAATCAACGATTTCGATTAATAGCGAAATGCCGATAAACGCCGATTACGATTAATAGAAATCGTTTCATATTTTAACTAATTACCTATTTTAATATGTATTACCTATTTTATTTATACACCTATTTTATTATATTACCTATTTTAATAGTTTTTCGGAAGTTATGTACGATTTGTAACACCACTGGCTTTTCGGTGAAGGAAAACATCGTGAGGAAACCTGCATGCTTCAATTTCGAGGCATGTATTGTGTACCCACTATCCATTATAAGTGGCGACGGGCTCACCCCCCGTCACACTGGACAGAGTTTCGGTACTACTGGTGAAACGTGGATGTTCTGAGGTTTCAGAATATCTCTTACCACCCCCTCGGGGAATATAGTCGTGAGCATATGCTATGCTACCTATTTGTTATTATACTATTTTAATTAATTACCTAAATCAATAGATTCTTATCCTTGGTCTATGGGACTAAAATCTAAATCGCGACAAAAATACCAGCAGTTTTTTATCTGGAAAGGGTAAGTAAATTAAACTGGTTGACTGTGATAACATTAATTCCACTCAATTTGAGTTTTCTCTTGTACATATATGATTTTAGACAGCATTTTGTCTAGAACTAAAAGCCTATGAAAGCCCTTCAAAGGGCTGGCTTACGGTTTAATAACAAAAAGCAAATTCCTAATATTGACTTCATATTCTAAGGTAATAAAATAATAACTTCCACTGGCTTTAACGTAAGTGCGGACCAAATCCTTGTCCAAAATCTCAACGTCCGTTTGCCCACTTTGAAGCCGCTTCCTAACGCTGCGTGTACAGTCAGCAGCAAAAATATGTATGCCTCCTCATGCAAAAGATGTATACACTTTAGTATTACGCGTAGTACTAAAGTGTATACATCTTTATACTACGACGTAGTAAAAGTGCATCCATATTTTTGCTGCTGACTGTACATACTTATTTTCTCTGATCGTTCTCTACAACCTATTTTTAATCTGATGTCACACAGTAATTATGAAGGCCCGTTGCATGAAAATAAATCGTGCTATCATTGTGTTTCAAAAATTTCTCTTAGGCAAGATAAACAGATTAAAGCTTTTCTTCTTTTTTTACTTATACAATGGCTACGGCACCCTATCATGGGCGAGTCCGACACGCTCTTGGCCGGTTTAAAAATCGGAGCAACAAAAAAATCTGCTGTCCCATAATAAACTGCACCTGTCGACGCTGCCTACATGTCTCAAATGTATGGGACAGGTGATTTCTTTTTGCTCCGACTCGTTTGCTCCCATAGTTAAAGTTGTTCAGTTTGATCGGTAGACTCTTAGTTAAAAAGGATGAAAATAATATCAATTTCACCCTGTATAGTTTTAGAAAAAGGAGAAATTTTATGTCATTGTTACTAACACCTACTATGGATCTATGATCTGACACACAAAATAAATGAACTGATTTGAATCGCAAACTAGTCCGACCACAAGGGCCTTATTAAAAGGCTCTACAATTCGGTATGTCAAGTTTTTTTTTGGGGGGCTGAATCGAAAACCATTTCGAGATAATTGTCTGAATAATCATATTTTCTATGTCAGAGATTTTAAAATGAAAGGATTACAGATATTTTTAATAAAATAAAGTCGTCTTTCCGTCCACGAGTGACGTCACTCGCTGCCCCTGCAAACTCCTTGGTAAACATAAAATCAACTTAAAATAACCGGCCATTAAGAAAAAAAAATACATTCACAATGTCAGAATTTGACATTTGATGATGCCGTATCTGTCTCCAGCATAGAGTTAGAAAGAGGAGGCAGGTTTTCATTTTTTTTAATATAGCAGTAGGTCGTTTTTCTCCATGGAGTTCGAATTATTTTTTCTCCGCCATTTTTGCACTTTGAGATTACAGATCAAATAATTTAAAAATTAAATTTATATTGATAAACTCGATGAATCGCAATAAAAATGAAATAGGTGTCTTAAAATTGTCTTCTAACCGTAAAAAATATAAATATTAAGACAAAAAAAAACTTGACATACCGAATTCCGACGACGTAGACTTTCGCGGCGACTACTCGGTTCTTTTCCACCCGACTGTGTTTGTCATACGCACATGAGATATAAATATATCCATAGGTCTGACGCACCTGAGGGCGGTACAGCCTTGTGGTAAGACAGCGATGATCATAGACATATTACTCTAGCGATAGACAAGCTCGTTCAAACAAACAACATGTCACACAAAACAACACAAAATATCACATTGCGGTCTGTCATTGCCATATAGTGACGAAGTGAACTTGGGAACATCAATCAGGTGCGTACACCTCATTGAAGTGGAACATGTTGCTTCTATGGAAGGGCAAGTCTATCGCTAGAGTTTAAGTCTATGGCGATGATTATATTTTTTTGCATACGCGATGATGGTATGAGCTTTTGGTCAAAGAAATCAACCTACTACGTAGTTAGCATACTTAGGTAGCCGGTACCTTTATTACCTCGCTAGTGTTTTGACACGAGGATACCTACGTGTAAACACAGCACATCACATCTAAAGTTTAGTATTTCTCGGAAACGTAAATGGACGTTGTAGCTTTAGGCTTATTTGAAGCTGATGTTAGTTTATATAATGTTCAAGAGACTCTTTGAACACAAATATCACTTAGAATAGAGTATACAGGCTGTCCGTCAATGCATACCTAACTTGGGGTAATAAGCTCCATCTAAACTAAAGCATTTTTCAAAAATTCAAGGTCCAAAATACGCTGACGGTTTTTTAAAAGGACGACAAAACGATCAAACTGAACAACTTTCTCTATGGGACTAATATCGAAATCGCGAAAAAAAAAATCAGCTGTCCCATACATTTGACTCGAGGTTGGTTTGCAGTTTTTGTGAATCAATTACAAATATAATATAGAATTACACAGTGTAACATTGTCATAACCAGACACTTTGTCATTAAATCCTGTATTTATATACAGGGTGTTACATAAGTAAGAATAAATTTTAAAACTCTTAAGGAGGTTGTTAAGACCGTCAAACTGAACAACTTTCTCTATGGGACCAACATCGGAATCGCGAAAAAAAAAACTGATATCTCATACATATTTTAGCTCGAGTCGATTTGTAGAGTATAGAACATAATTTTTCATCAAACTGAACAACTTTCAAGCAAACCAATCGGAGCAACAAAAATCTGCTGTTCTAAACTGCAGTGCCTACTCGACTTAATTATATGCAACAGCAGATTTTTTTGCTTCTTTCGGTTTGCTCCCATAGTAAAAGTTGTTCAGTTTGATAGGTAGACTCTTAGCTTAAAAGGATGCTAATGATATCAATTTCACCCTGTGTATAAATACAGAATATATGAATGACAAAGTGTCTGGTAATGACAATGTTACACTGTGTAATTCTATATTGTTGTTTAACTCTACAACATAACATACATTTTATGTTGTCGAGTTTCTCGTCGCATTTTGTATACAACGGAACACCTTCCAACGACGAGGGGTAGAGTTGAAAATATGACGTCAGAAAGTCATCTTATTTATATGTGTTCATCTATTATTTACGTGTAAATTATGCCAATTATCTCCGTAATGCGATAATTTAGGACAAAATTATGTTACATGATTCTTTTAATTCTGCCCCAATACTAATATTTAAGATTCAGTATACGAGACAAAATAAAAAAATAAAAAATGTATGTAGGTACCAAAAGCTTGCAAATTCCTTTTCAAATAAATAACTACCAAAACTAGGTTTGTTAACTTGAACTTCAATTAACAATCTGCACACTTAGTTCCTAAAAGTTCTTTTAATATTTTACTTAAGCCGAATTAAAGTCAAGCAGCTTAAAATTTACATAATAAACTTTTGCCTAAAATAATGTTTGCGTAACAAAGTTTCATTTACGACCACCTTATATAACGAGTCAATTGATGGCCATGTTTGTCCGCATCGTCACCTGCCAGGTGACCTGTCATCGCGCTACGAGGTGTCAACAATTTGGACTTTTACCCTTATCATGGCAGCGTCATACAGTGGCGTGTTTACCCTAGGATATATGGAAATACGACAGACACTTACGGTTTTTATTTATATTGGCAGTGATTTTAGTATTTACTAGTGTTTACCCGCGACTTCGTCTGCACAAATTATATAGGTACCAGATTTTAAGTCAGATCATAAGCTATCAAACAAAAACAGTTTTATCAAAATCGGTTTTTGCGTGATGCGCGAACAAACAAATTGGTGGACCTCCCATACAAAACTGCGGATTAGCCAATCCATTTTCTATGGCAAATCCAAAATATTTTTTCGTTTTTCGACCCATGTTCCTTAGGGAAAATTGTTTAGTTTCATTATCTGAATACACTCTTGCAATTTTATTAGTAAACAAAAACTAGTGGTGGTGGTGGTTTTATGCTTAGAAAAAGTATATGTCTAGAATGAGCCTCACTGTTTTACCGTATAAAACAAAAGGGACCAAGTTTCATAGGTTGGTGTGCGTGAGGCGCCATACAAATTATGTATGTTTGCGTGAATATGTATAGGGTTTAGGAGCCGGTACTGGTTCCAATTTTTTCCGACGCTTTCGTATCTTCGACTGTCAATCTCGACATATAACTTTATCAAAGGTTTTATGATCTGTATTTTTTCATCCCACTGCTGGACAAAGGCGTTCCCCTTTATCTTCCATGCATCCTTATCTTGATTCACTCCACCCACACTTCTTCGAAGGTATAATGTCACATGTCCATCTCTTCCGGCGTCGACCCTGAGTGCGACGTCCATTTTCCGGGTTCCAAGGTGGTGAAACTGTGGCCCATCTTTACGGGTTTCATCGACGGACATGGCTGCCCCAATCCCATCTCAACTTTTTTCTCACCAACATTTATTAAGCTATTTTCCTTTTTTGGCATATTGTGATGTTCCGGACGCGATTTGTCCTTTTAATCCCCAATATACTATGTACTTATTTAATATTTATTTATTTATTCACCCAACACACTTTTATGCAAGTCATGTTTATGTAATTAAGTAACAAGTATTTTTTTGGCTACTCACATAAATATCATCGCATGACTCATCATGAAAACGTTGGTGGCGCGTTGCGGAGAGGTTTGGACACTCAATCATGGGGATCCGGGTTCGAATCCGCACGGACGACATGCCATGTATCAAACTCGTACGCGGTGAATACTGTGGGTGTTAGGGGGTGAATATAGACTGGCCAAGGCATTTCGGGGGTAGTTTAAAACCCCAAACTACCCCCGAAAATCAGCCCCCCTAGACAAAGTGACATTCTATTGGCGTTGACGCTAGTAGAAAATGACAGAATGTATGGATTTGACATTAGCGATCGAAAAATTTTGACGTTTGCTTTCGTCACCATACGTCAAGTCCATACATTTTATTGTTTTCTACTGCTAATCGAAAGATACTTTGTCTATAGGCCCAGACCACATCATTTTCACACGCTATGATCTAATGATCATCCACGTCAGATACCTTTAGCGAGTTCGGAGTAGTGAAGTAAAACAAGTAGTTGCTTTGTAGAAGTGAATAATTTATTGTAAAACAACTAGTGAGGGAATACCAGAGTTTACAATAATTCTAATAGGATTCTAATTGGCTAATGGGAATGAGGCGCGAGCCGCGGTCTTGTGCACCCGCCCTTCGCGCCGCACCTCTGCCCGCGGCGCTCGTCGCACTGTATAAATATTCGTGCGGCGGCCGCGCTCGTTCTTTTGGCTCCAGTCGTCGCGGCGAGAGAACGTGTGCACAGCTCTGCATTGAAAACCGAAGATGTTCGTGTTGAAGCGGCTTACACTCCTGTTTCTTATAATCGATGACAATATTGTTTCGAACGACCGAAGACAATAAAACAAAACGTTCTTTTCAGAACGCCCATCTTGTTTCAAACCAACCGCTCTTGTCAGAGCGACCTTCACTGTTTCGCGATGCGTTACAAGACAATAATCTGTAGGTACATACCTTTTAATTAAAATTGCACTTATCATAAAATTCCTGGCTACGGCCATAAAGAAAGGCACTCTATGTTGTTTGCCAAACCTAATAGACTAAAACGGTATAGGTAGTGAAATCAAATTTCCTGACAATAACTCTGAAATCACTTCAAAGACAGAAATTTCCACGAAAATACATCGCAAGTAGCTTTTATCAACGTCTCATCAAATTAAAAGGTTCTTTTGTTTTAACGTTACGTTGGAAGTATCTCAATTGATTCGATTAATTATTTTTACATTTAGAAAGCTCGTTGCGTCCGTCCGGCGACTGTATCAGTTTACCAGGAATCCCTGTTACAATTAAGTATCAAACGGGAAACGGTTTGTAGGCAGGAATACGTGGAGGTCAGGAAGTCCAGTAGGTATCGATAAGTGTTTCGTTTTGTTTCTCCATAGACTTAAACTCTAGCGATAGACTTGCCCTTGCATAGAAGCAACATTTCTACTTGAATGAGGTGTCCGCACCTGATTGATGTTCCCGAGTTGACTTCGTCACTATGGCAATGACAGACCGCAATGTGTCATTTTGTGTTGTTTTGTGTGACATGTTGTTTGTTTGAACGAGCTTGTCTATCGCTAGAGTAATAATCTATGTGTTTCTCTAAATAATTATCACTAATTTAATAATGCCCTTTGGCCATCACTGACTGACATGAAATACATAGACAGCCGACCTGCTGTCTTAAATCAGACGTTAAGAGAAGTTTATTCCGAGAGCGCAAATGCGCACTGCATACAAACGTAGTCTGGTGATATTTTCAATACAATCCATTTTAAGTGAAATTTTTCAGAAACAATCAAAGAACTAATTTCTATGTTCGTATGAAGTCAGACTTTCGTTATAATATACAGTTTTAATGCTAGGATTAATTTAAGATTTGTATGGAAATCTTTGAGGCACTGTAACTTTAAAACTATACATTTTAACGAAAATCTGACTTCATAAAAACATAGAGATTAGTTTCTAGATTGTTTCTGTAAAATTTCATTGACTTTGAATGGTTAGTATTGAAAATAGAACCAGAGGGTCTACCATGAGTTTTCACTGTATTTTACTACTGTAGTTACGTCGCCAATTCGTATGACAGAAATTAGTTCTCAACGTAACCACTAGGGGCGCTGTACGAAATTCAATACAAAATTGGTGACGTAACTACAGTAGTAAAGTAAGGTGCAAACTCATGGTAGGTCTACAGACTATGTAATATAAGGCGTACTTCCCATGAATCTTTTAAAAAGATATATGTCAAGATTGACAGTCGAAGATACGAAAACGTCGAAAAAAATTGGAACCAGCACTGACCCCTACACCCTATCTATATACACGCACACATACATAATATGTATGGCGCCTCACGCACACCAACCTATGAAAGTTGGCCTCTTTTGTTTTATACGGTATAACCGTGAGGCTCATTCTAAACATATTATACTTTTTCTAAGCCATGAATATGCACTGTAGTATTATACTACAGTAGTTTTATAGTTTGTACAGCGCTCTTAGTGGTCACTTTAGGAACTAGCATAAGCATATGCTCACGATTATATTCCCCGAGGGGGTAGTCAGAGATATTCTGAAACCTCAGAACATCCACGTTTCACCAGTAGTACCGAAACTCTGTCCAGTGTGACGTGGGGTGAGCCCGTCGCCACTTATAATGGACAGTGGGTACAATACACGCCTCGAAATTGAAGCATGCAGGTTTCCTCACGATGTTTTCCTTCACCGAAAAGCCAGTGGTGTAACAAATCGTACATAAATTCCGAAAAACTCATTGGTACGAGTCGGCTTGGACGGGGATCGAACCATCGCCTTCTGCACGGCAGGCAAGGTTACTCGCCACTGGACCACCACGGCTTTAGGAACTAATTTTTGATATATAAAATGTACTATCTAGCCATTCTGGACTGCCGTAAATTATTTGTATTTAGATGTAAGTTTAATGTTTGTTACTTACTTTATAATAAAATAAAGTAAAAACTAAAGAAATGAACACCATTAACGATATTAAAAATATTTTAATACATATTGGTAGGTACTATATATATCTACTAACTGGAATCGCCGTTCTTTGCGGGATATTCCCATACAAAGTTTCGACCCCGTTATTGCTACGATATTTCCGTACAAAATTTTACCCCCGTTAGAAGAAAAGAAACAAAAAAGATAGTAGGTACTTAACATTTCTATTTTGTTAAAAAGTTAAAGAATACAATTATATTTGCTAAACGTCACCAGAGTGACAATAAAGTCTTAGTAGGCTGTAGCCGGGGGACTTTTTAATTACCAAAAAGATTACCGATTGCCAAAATTGTTGTAAGGTAGGTACCTACTAAATGACTAATATAAAAACTAAGTTTTACAGATCACAACACGCCGTAGAAAAAAAAAAGTCTGAAATTTAAGGTGAAGAACATGCCAGTATAGAAAAAAACGGACACCTCGAAATTTAAAATTTTCTGACAATTTTTTTTTATTTTTTTTTTTCTAAGGCGAGTTGTGATCTGTAAAACTTAGGTTTTTATATTAGTAATTTTACCATACAACAATTTCTAAACGGAAAGCGGTAATCTTTTTGGTAATTAAAAAGTCCCCCGGCTACAGTACTGTAACAATCTATTCCCTCTGCGTCTTTTAAACGAGAACAAAAAAAAGCAAAAACATTTTCTTATTAAAACCCCTAGTGTCATTGAATCAAGGGCAGACTGACCTTTTAACGCAAAACGCCATTTTGCTCCCAAGATAAAAGTTTGAATTGAACAATGACTGCGAAAGTAGGGGAAAAACTTCAAGACTTCGCAAATCACGCCATTAGCACAAAAAAGACAGGCACAGAAGACCGGTTTCATACAAACGAACGAAACTGGAGCACGCACACATAGCGCGTCGCCTTATAGTGAAGACCTCGGGAATGAAATATTGATAAATTTTTTTATTACGTTTCTGGAAAGAAAATCTCAAAAAGCATGTCCTAATTTCACTCGAAAAATTTTCTGATACTCGCAATGCATCTATAAGAACATCGCAAATACTCCCGAACTTGCAAACATGTTATAGGACTCCGATTTTTCTTCCTCCTGAAAAATTATCTCTATTGCACTTACGAATTCTTTACTCTATCGTCGATAGACGTGCACGTTCCGCGATCTCGGATCAAGTCGGTCGAATGCCAGTACTATCTATCTATTCATTTTGTATCCTTACGTGCGCGTCTGTGTGCGCCTTTGTCGCTCGTTGCATGTAGCCGCCCTTCTGTACCCTGTCTGTTGTGCCATTAGCCAGTCTGTATTGTGTTCTGCGGAAATTAAATATAATTACTCCTCTTTCATTTTGTGCCAGCCATTGCGTTTTTGATTAGAGCTATTGTTCTTAATGAAATGATTTAGACTGGAAATGAGTTCATTTGAGCCTGCGGCTGGGTTTGAAACTGTTATTTGTTGGATTGTTTCATATTTATTAGGAATTTTTTAGACTTTAAAATATTTTTATCTTCTCAGTAAATAAACGTTTGACAAGACAAACTATGAATAAATAATAAATAAATAGTACATTACTGCAGTGGCCAGCAAAAGAGGCATTGATGAACGAACGTGTAAATGAGGGCCGAGGCGAAGCCGAGGCACACATACGTAAGTCCATCAATGCCTAGTTGTGACCAAGGCTTGTATAGTGCTTTTCTCAAACAATGCGCGGAAATTAAAATCAATCAACTTTTTAAAATCAATGACGAACAACAATAATTTTTCCTGCTGCGTTAAAGCTAGTAACTTATTATCAGTCTGTGGTTAAAGGGTTTTTTTTTTTATTACAAAGCTTTCTTTTTGACGACCCGGTTGGTGTAATGGTTACCACGCCGGACTGCCAAATCAGGGTCCTGGGTTCGAATCCCGGTTCGGTCATGGATGTTATATGTTCGTGCCGTTGTTGTATGGTTTCCATAATAAAAGCCTTTAGTGCTAGTTTGGGATCATTACAATGTATGTGCCTGTGAGCGTTATTTATTTATTTATTTCTATTTACAAGACAATTCGAAATTTAAATAAAACCTTTGATAAGTTACGTACCTCCTTGGTTGCCATGTTTCGGAGTAAACGATCGTTCCATTTTTAAATTACACTACAGATATGAGTACTACACGACAGATACTATGTAATTTATTTGGCAGCTAAGCCACAGAATATAATCCTCTGTGGCTAAGCCACGACAGATACGGATTTTCATACAACTTTTGCCAGCCGCTGCTCGCATGTATTTGACCAGTACAACAATTTCGATTTATCTCGAAGAAGGTTGTCAAAATAATGCTCAAATTTCCAAGCATGTTTGAGAAATAGTTATTTGTTATGCTAGGCTGCAAAGTTGCTTTTTGGCGCGAGTACTTGTATTTAATCCTGAGCTTAGCGAAGGTTTCAAAGGTACGAGACGCAGAATAACTTAGCAGTCGAGCGAAACACACAACTTTTCACCTCACAATAGCGAGGAGAAAAATTGAATTGCTAAAAAAACGTATTTTAAAAAGTTGTTTTTAAATAGTTATTAAGCATTTTCAGTGGATTGGCGGTATATAAAAATATTGAATAGACAGATTCGAATTTCAAAAACTCTTTCCACGCTAGCGGATAAAATTCACTTTTAACTTTCCGAGCTTGTGAGGTGAAAAAGTTATTTTCGATTTACAAAGATATTACTGTTGTGTTAAATCAACTGTGATAAAAAGTTCTGAAATGTAGCTGATGTTTATACAATACATACATACTACATACAAAATTTACAGAACAACGCGTTTTGACGTCCGATAAAGAGTTGATGATTTGACTAGTTAGCAAATATTCTGCTCTAAAATACTAATTACTACTCTTAATTAAAGTTATCATCCTTCTTCTTATCGAGTGGGCTGCAAAGCCCTGCATGGTGTCAGAGTTTATTCAAACCGCCTTACGGCCTCTGACGTGGTTTTTATGTAACGACTACTACCACCAGTGATAGTAGCCGGGACCAATAGCTTAACGTGCCATCCGAAGCACGGAATCATCTTTCTTTTCACGGTGACTCAGCCTGCAATGTCCTAACCAACTGGGGAAAAACGCACAAAGTGACATTTCACTAGGTGCCCCCCGTGGGAATCGAACCCACGACCTCCGTGTCAAGAGCCCAATGCTCTAACCATTAGACCACGGAGGCAGTGTTATCTTATTATCCATATAATATGCTAAAATCTGCTGTTTCAAATAACACTGCAACCCTACTCGATCGACATGTATAGGACAGCAGTTTTTTTTTTCGCAATTTCTTTGTTGGCTCCGTAGAGAAAGTGTTTCAGTTTGATGGTCTGACCATCCCCTTAAAAAGCCATCAGCATATTAAGAATGGCCCTATTATCATCATCATCATCAACAGCCTATAAACGTCGCACGGCAGGGCACAGGCGTACCCTCTAGGAGGGTGTTTGGGCGTTAGTCTACCACGCGTGCCCAATGCGGATTGGTAGACTTCACATATGCATCAGAATTTCTTCGTCTGCATATGCAGGTTTCCTCACGATATTTTCCTTCACCGTTTGAGAGCAGTCAGTAATACGTACATAAGTTAGAAAAACATTGGTACGTGGCATGTAGTCCGTGCGGATTCGAACCCGGACCTCTTGATTGAGAGTCCATACCTCTTTGCAACGCGCCTCCGAGCTCTCCTATATGTTGGCCCTATATGTTATTATAATTGATAGCAAAAATTCGAACCCGCAACCTGCCCAAGGCTGTGCTTTCTTAAACATACCTACTATTTAAAACTACGACAAACTACAAAGCCACAGAAACTAATAAAAAAATCGCAAACTCGTAGCAACACGCTACGCCCCGTAGACTTTCGTAGCAACTAAAAAGAAACCGCCGCGCCGCCAAACTTTCATTCACTAGTTAGCGCTTACCCGGCGATTGTGAAAAAGGCCCTATCTCCTAACGACTAGCCGACAGCCAAAGGGTGATTAATGCGTTTTACATCTGCCGTTGAGTCTACCTTGACAAAAACACCGACTAACGACTCTTCGATAACTTGCTTTATTTAGCTTTTTAATAGTGTTGTTTTACGGATAAACTATCGGATATCCGAAATATTTTAATGTGTTAATTTATCATGTGTGGGCCTTGATAAAAAACCCGACTTACAATAACTTTCTTTATTTAGCTTTTTGATAGTTTTGTTTTTCGGATAAACTATCGGATATCCATAACATTTAACGTGTTAATTTATCATGTGTACCTTAATAAAAACACCGATTACCGACTTTTCAATAACTTGTTGTTTTTGAATCCGAAAAATGTTACGTGATATTTTCAACGTCACACGCAAATGATTTAACACTTCCACGCGCGGAAGAGTATATGCCATTACGAGCCCTATTAGGTGTACAGACATAGGAAATAAATAGTTTGCCATATTTCTGAGGTTTCAGCGAGCACTTATTAGAATTATCTCCCTGCATCTGTTTTTTGAATTTTCTTTAAATCGCGCCATGCCGGAGGCGGCAAAGACGTACTGCCCACAGGCGCGGCGCGGCCGGTCACTTGTGCTGGCCGCCGCGCCGCGTCCAAAGACCCCCGCTACCCGGTCGATCGTTACTCGTGACTAGCTACCACGATTTCTTCCTCGGTCGAGTTAAACATTGGTTCGTTCGGAATTGGAACGCACTACTGACACTCCTTGACATTCTCGCACAGAGAGTCAATGTGTGCGTTTCAGTCGTGCTTGGAGCGAGCATTCTTAGACAGTGAGCCATCTGTTGTACTCTTACCCATCAAACTGAACAACTTTTACTATGGGAGCAAACCAGTCAGCGCAAAAAAAAATCTGCTGTTCCATACTAAACTGCAATGCCAGAATTACCTGAAACGTATATGGAACAGCACATTTTTTTTTGGTTCAAATGTTTGCTCCCATTGTAAAAGTTGTTCAGTTTGATGGGTAGAGTACTTATGTGGTTTAAATGCTAATGATACTTTTCCTTACATCATATAATATATTCCGTGCCGAAGCCGATATTTTAAAGAAATACAACTTCAAGATCCGATTCGTATCCGAAATGTGTTTCATCAAACATCCCTACTTTTTATAAAGTCTGTGCAACTCGAAGGCTATCGATTTTGCATAGACTGGTGAAGGCAGTTATGTAAATTTCTTTACTGTGACGGAACTCTACTGCAAGTTAATTAAGGTCGAAAGTTGTTTTCCTTGTTAACTCCTGGATGAATTAAAAAAGATAATTGTTATGCTAAATACTTCACTTGGAGTTAGTGTTAAAGCTATGTTCAATATTGCATAATGTATCAATTTTGATTCTTAGGTACTGTTTTCCTTATCTACGTGCACCAGCCCCCTTATTTCTACTCGTCCACCAACTATTGCATTAACATAACTCATTCAGTCGGTGGATCCAAGTAAAGGACATTTATACAGAGTGTAAGCAACGACATTTGTAATTACTAATTTCGTTAGATGTAAGTGACAGCCTGAATTCAGACCATCAAACTAAACAACTTTCACTATGGAACCATCAGGAAACGTGAAAATAAATAAACTGTTTCACACATTTGAGTCTAGTAGATACAGCTGTTTTGTATGAAGCAGCAGATTTTTTTTTCGCGTTTCCTGAGGGTGGCTCCATAGTGAAAGTTTTTTCAGTTTGATGGTCTGAATTCACCGTTTCAGTATTTGCTGGGTCCCTTACAAAAAAAATTGGACTTCTGACGTAATAAAAAAAAACATGTTAGGTGTCACGTCCTGGATCCTAGAAAATGGTCATCGGCGTCTTGGAGTGCGATTTTTGAATCTCATTCGGTGAGCTCAGCAGTTGAAAATGTCAAAATTACTACGGAGATACGCATCTTTTTACTGCTGATTTGACTTTAAAAAATCGCTCTCCTTGAGTATGATTTTTGAAAGTCAAATCAGCAGTAGAAAGATGCGTCTCCCCATAGTAATTTTGACATTTTCAACTGCTGAGGTCACCGAATGAGATTCAAAAATCGCACTCCAGGTCGTCCTAGAGATGGCGAATCGTCGAAGAGATGGCGGGACGATCTGGATGCTTTCGATGACGCGTGGCCAGAGCATGCCCAGGACAGAGATGGTTGGAGGATTGAAGGGGAGGCCTTTTCCCAGAAGTGGGATGAAATAGGCTAGTAAAAAAAAAAAGGTTAGTAAGGACAAGAAAGATCCAATTATAGGACTTATGAAACTATGATTAGCAAAAATTTCAAACACTGAACTTAATTACTTAATTTGGTACATGTGCCGTAGCATTGGACACTGGTTACTTTCAACAATGGCTTTCAGGATGCTATTGTAATGGCTCGGTGGCTTAATTTCCCTAAAAGCACAGCCCCAGTTTGGAAGGTTGCGGGTTCAAGTCCCATCCAAGACACATTTTTCGATCTTGAAAATTTGGTTTACTAACCTGATGTTTTAAAACTGTAAACATTTGTAAATAAATTTCAACAAACTTAACAATGATATTTGAAAAGCAGCTCTATTATTATCAGTTAAAAGGTAAACCCAAGTAACCACCAGAACCCTCGTGATTTAGATCTAACCACACACGTTACATGGAATTAGAACGGATCTCACGGATTAAGTAATGCATAGACGTAGTGTTTCAGAACAACATTTTAGGTCACTCGAGCAAGAAAATGATCGCGCGGTTTTATTTTCTATTATGACACTGACACTTTCTTTTTTGTGGTAAAAAGCGTCCGCCCAAGGAGGGTTCGCGAGGTAACAAAGACGGCCATATCTTAGTGTTTTTTGCTCCCTTGCAGTTTGTGTCTAGTGATAGGCATACAAGACTATTCCGTCGCGTCTGTTATATCGGGCAAGAGTGAATGGATTTAATGTAGTTATCACTTATGGACAGAGTTTCGGTACTACTTGTGAAACGTGGATATTCTGAGGTTTCAGAATATCTCTGACTACCCCCTCGGGGAATATAGTCGTGAGCATATGCCTATGCCTTCACTAATAACATGAAAAGAAAAATTCTTTAAGAAAATTTTTAATAATAATTTGAACGAGCACATCCATCGATGACAAGTTCGCATAGCTTGTGTTATATTTATAACTAGTGTTTACCCGCGACTTCGTCCACACAAATTATATACCAGATTTTAAGTCAGATCATAAGCTATCAAACAAAAAAGTTTCATCATAATCGGTTCAGTAGTTTTTGCGTGATGCGCGAACATACAAACAAACAAACACACAAACAAACAGACAAACAGACCGACACAATTTCTAAAAAAAGGTTGATTTCGAGTCAGGGACACCTAAAAACCATATCGTAATCTTTTTTTGTAAATATCTTCAATGTACAGACACACTTCAGTTACAATTTTATAATAGTATAGATTAGATAAAGATTTTGTTCAGCGTCCTAATTGCCAATCGGTTTCTTTAAAGTTCAGTGAGCACAAGAATTTTATTCGGTATTAGGTACCTACGTGCGTATGTAAGAATAACTCATAGCATGGTATGTCGTCCGTGATTCGAACCCGGACCCTCAAGATTTAGTTGCCATATTTTTTATACTCATGAATAAAACCAGTCATATAAAAACAGTTCATGATAAAGTAAGACGTCAATCCTTTAGTTATAGCTCTGAGGTACAAATTCATTCTCGTTTCCGATGTTCCGTCGCAACACATGTTTGTTACTTGAAATACTTACACCAAAATATATGAAAACATTACCCTATTCTATTCATCCAATCACTCCAAAACTTGTCATTTGTGGACGTCGCCTTTTGTTGGATGAAATGGGAAAATCGTTTCATTTGCGTACACGTGTATGTTTTACCTTTCATGTTATCTTTTAGAGATGGATGGGAAGGAATAGTCTTTATTCTTTTATAGTGGCATGTTAACGTGAAATGTTGAGGTTACCTTTGAAGAGTAATCTGAAGCTCTCAAAAGTGAACAGAACTCACGATATCTGTTGATTTTGTTTTTTATCTTTGTGTCTCTGGCATTCTTTCTGTATTGACAATTTAAGGACGTGTCGGTTGTGATGCCCGACCAGAAATATAAAAAACCTCGCCATGTTGCAGAAAATCATTGGAACTAATTTTTGTACTTAAAACACTGACATTAAAGGTGATAGTCGATTGCAGCTCCCGGTTTTTTATATTCCTGGTCAGGCTTTATAATTAAATACAGTTACATTACTTTAAGTGGTGATTGTACCCATGGTACTGATCAATTTTCCATGTAAGAAATCCATAAAAATTCTAAAAAAAAAAATTTTTTTCCTAAATCCAATCAGACGACCGTTGACGACGTCGTAATGACGTTTTTGTATGAAAAGTAGTTTTTTTTTCGAATTTCCTATTTGTTTTTAGGGGAAGTTGATCAGTATCATGGGTACAATCACCCCTTAAAGTAATGCAACTGTTTACCCTAACACCTTGTATATAGAAATCGAAGGATATTTGCCTTTTTAATCCACCTCCTCTGCCGCACTCCTGCTCAATATTAACGATTAGGCTATGTGCAAACGACACATTGATTAAATATCCCTACAGATCGGAAGCTTCAAACAAGCGGCCGCTTACTCCAGTAAAGTTACGGTGTGCTTGTCCATCGGTTTGCGCCCATAGTAAAAGTTGTTCAGTTCGTTGGGTAGACTCTTAGTTTAAAAGGATGCTAATGCTATCGATTTCACCCTGTAGAGCCTCTTCGTTGTGTGTACCCTAAATAAGCGCATTAAATCCTCTTAGCCGGGTTTTATCTATTCTAATTTGTTCGGAACCTGCATGCTTCAATTTCGAAGCATGTGTTGTACCCACTGTCCATTATAAGTGGCGACGGGCTCACCTCCTGTCACACTGGATAGAGTTTCGGTACTACTGGTGAAACGTGGATGTTCTGTGGTTTCAGAATATCTCTGACTTCCCCCTCGGGGAATATAGTCGTGAGCATATGCTATGCTAATTTGTTCGGATCGTAAATCGAAATCAGCTTATTATTATACTCGTATTTGTGATAGTGAAACTTTGATGTTCTGAGTTTTCTGAATATCTCTGACTATACTCGGGGAATATAGTCGTGAGAAGTCTGTGGTCGTGAGCGTACAATGCATGTTTATGATATAAATAAACAAGGCCGGTTCTTATGCGCCAATATTCTAACAAAACTATATAATATTATGATTTGTTTTGAATTCTCCCTAATATTTTTTCCTTATTAAATTACTCCATTATGTTTTGTTTTGCCTTTAGCTTTAGTTAAGACATAATTTAAATAGTAGGGTACATAAACTTTATTCAAAATTGAATTGTTTCTTTAAATGTATTGTGCTTTTTTCCCTTTCTTTCTGGTTTGTTAAGTTTGAGCAACATATCTACTATAATTTCTGTAAGTGGAAACTGTTTTGGCTAATTCCTTAATTATGTTTTGTAATCCAAGTGTAAATATTAACGCTGTGTGTTTCTCTCTTTTTTTTTACTAGCCTATTTCATCCCACTGCTGGGCAAAGGCCTCCCCTTTAATCCTCCAACCATCTCTGTCCTGGGCATGCTCTGGCCACGCGTCATCGAAAGCATAGATCTAGATGTTTCTCTAATCCAATAAAATAAAATAAATAAAAATAAAAAATCACGTGTTTAATATTCTGTTAACTGGTATGGTAACACTGGTAATTATAGTACTCTGTGCAATGGTGGTGCAGTGCTGTGAGAACGTTTGAATATAATTTAAGGAGTAGCTTCATGAAATACACTTGCAATCAAGAAAAATGGTTTAAATTTTGACATGACCAAGTCACTTGAAGGTAAATTTTTTTATACGGATACGACGACTAATAAAATGCAGCTATATTTCCCGAGGGAGAGATAATAAATGTTTGTTTATTTACATTTGGTGCCATTTCGAATGGAATATAATATAAATACCTAAATGTGTGGCTATAAATAACATCTCATCAATCTTTAAGCAAACTTTGTTTGCAAGGCCCCCCGGGCTAGAAATGCTTAATCATTCTTTCGTAGGTTCGGTTCCCAATCTTAATTATTTGTCTGTACACTCGCTTTCTATTAATTTATTGCAGTAAAACTTCTATACGCACGCTTGACTTGGGGACTAAGCTGGTGAATGCGTGACGTGAGCGTTACGAAAAGTGTGATCGAGCGAGGCGAATGGAAGTTTTACTTCAGTCGTGTGGTCTAAAGCACACTCGTTTTATTGTGTACCTATTTTTATATTAGAAGCGCTCGTTGGCGTAGTGGAGCTTGGAAACGATCACCGAAGTTAAGCAACGTCAGGTCCGGTCAGTCTTTGGATGGGTGACCGTTTAGTGGTATTTCATCTCGAGCGTTTCCGTGCTTCAGAAGGCATGTTAATCAGTTGGTCTCGGATAGTTCCATCAGATGGCGTTGTAACTATTCGATAAGCCAGGTCAGAGGCCTATTGAGGCGGCTTGAAAATTCTCTGACAGCAAGTTGACCACTAACTTGCCTTCACCAACACGCACTGGGCCCGCGTGGTGGAGTATGGCCCACTCCCTCTCACCCTTATTCGTGAGAGGAGGCCTTTGCCCTGCAGTGGGATTCTATAGGCTATAAACTAAACTATTTTTATATGTCTTCTTCTTCTTGGTCGTAACCTCATGGCTGAGGGACGTGACCATCGTGGGCCGCTTGTGCCACCATAGCTCTCCAGGCCGCTCGCTCTTGGGCCCGGTGTACGCTGGCCTCTAGTATTGTATCGCTAATTTCTTTTACTACATCGGTCCATCGCGTAGGCATGTGTCCTCTACCTCTACCTTTTTATATGTAAGCAGTTAAATAACGCTCAATTTTCACATAATAATGTGAGTTTATATTTTATGCTTTTTGCGCGTAGTCATAGAATAGTATGTTAGCGTAGTTTAAGTTGATTTACGTGGCATGCGGGTTAGAAAATCTTAAGTTTGTTTAATGGTACCCACTTTTTCTGAACTAAGTGCCTATTCTATTTTTCTCTTAATACGATTCTTAAGAGGAAAGGCGGGTGCCGTTAAGTCCATACAAACGTAAATTCCCCTGTTCCGTCCCTGCGTATTTACACTAGAGCAAAACAAGTTGTGCTTGTAATCTACATTACCACTGCCATGTTTCTATATTTGTTTTTTCAGCAAACTATTTACTACCTACTCATAAGAACTAGGGACCGTCTAAAATGACGAAAATTGTTAAATTATTTATTTTAACACTTGATTGTACACACGGAAATATAAAAGGAAACCGCATAATATACAATTACAAAGGGCGAGCTTATGTCTAAATTTCTTCCAGCAAACCCGTGAAAGAGAGAGAGTACAAAGTGAGGCAGGCATAAGTACGTGTGTAGTAAATAAAACAACTAAAAACATTGAAAATGCTGAAATTATTTTTCATTTTGCTTGTGTGTATAGTTTTTACCCATCTCGGCACGGCGCGAACCGCGCGCCCGCGTTTGCGCGTAATCGGCCAATCAAACGACGACTGTCGCTTAATCGGTTCTCTTTATACGTTTTGATGCTCTTTTGGTTAGAACACTAGTGCGCGGACCCTACGTCCAGTAGTTGGTAAGTCAATGGACGTAGCCAAAGTATTTTTCATATTATTCTTGAAACCATTATTTATATCTGTTTAGTTTTGGAACAGGGAAAACAGTTTTGATTTCGTCCATTTCATGTAAGTAGGTAAAATCAGTCTGAGCTGCAGTTGTAACTTTCGTACTCTATTCGGCAGGGTTTGTGATTGCGCTACAGTAATAGACCTATTAAAAACCTATTCTTCGAATGTCTTGCAAACCGCCTTTCCTCTTAAAAGAGCGTAGATTCTAGACAAATGGAATATCTTAGGCTGAACATTAACTACAATTTCTTTGACAATATCACATTTTTATGAATCTCCTCCGACCCATCACTTACACAATAGACCCCAAAAATCATAAAAAATAAAGCATATTTTATTACAACTGTAACCACGCATTATAGTCACATATTGTCGAGTGCGAGCAAGATGGAAGGATCGTTTGTAACCGGCCATTACGCGAGTTTACGAGCTATAAACCGGACAAATGAAATAGTTTGCCGTTCTAACGCAATAGCTCCGTGTCGGCCCGCCTATTTGTCTACTCTTATGTTACAGTGACTGCTGAAAATTACTTTTGTATGTTCTCCGCGTGACTTGGCGGAAAGATAAATAAACAGAGCAGTGGACGGAATTTTTAAGGTCCCAACCACATGATTAATATATCCGTACAGATCCGAAGCTTCATACATGCGGCCGCGGTGTACTCACACAAGCGCACCGTGTAGTAACTTATTAGTAATCTGTGGCACGGTGCACAACGCAAACATACACAAAGAAGTTAAAGCAAACAATTTTACTAGCCTACTTATCCACAACAGTTTCTAGTTTTTATTTTTATTACAAATTTTTTAACATTTATTTTTTTCATCTAGTTATCTATTTATTTAATGTTTACGGTGCGTTTTTCGTCTGGGGTGGTATTTTTGGGAGTCACACGTTCAAATCATCGGTAAAAATATCATTATTACTATAGAGATTATACATTACGATTTTGGGGTGTGAGTTTCAGAAGTGGCACTTCTCGTATTTGGGTGCGACAGAAAATCAGCGCTGAGCTCGTCGAGCCCAGCATAATGCTGAGTCGTAACCCTGTTTGCTACTGCGGCACACACTGGTCTTAATTATGTAATTTTTAAATTGTATGTTTTTAGTTTAATTTTTCTAGATAATAATTATGTCAGTGTGTTTTGTTGTGTATGCAAATAAAAATATTTTCTTTCTTTCTTTCTTTCTTTCAACGCGTTCCATCCGGTACGTACAGTCAAGAGCACATCAACCTTGACAATCGAAGTGCGATATTGTTTCTTAATACGAACGTCATAAGAAAAGTGCGAAGTCCAAGGTGTCTAGCTTGACGTGCTCTTGACTGTACGAACAGGGGCTCACATTGATACAGTCAGCAGCAATAAGTTATATACCTTTTGTTCTACGTCGTAGTACTAAAGTGTATATAACTTATTGCTGCTGACTGTACCTACCTGGGATGCAATTGTGGTAAATATTCGGTGACTGGACTACATGAACCATAACTTTCGACACATTTCTATTCTATTCTATTCTATTTTTATTTAATGGCGTTTCCTTGTTAGATTTCGCCAGTGTCAAGTTATTTGAGGGAGTGTCTATCCAATCTCGAGGATTGTTTTTGAGTGAGAACAACTGAGAAGGATTTAGGAGCCTCGTGGCAGGCTGAGACGCGAACCGCGCGAACACCACGCGAGAGACAAGTGTTCGAGGCAAACCCTGCAACGTGACTCTTCGACACATTTCGTATTGCGCTAATCGCGGTAGTACTGCTCTATTCTATTCTTAATTAATGGCGTTTCCTTGTTAGATTTCGCCAGTGTCAAGTGTTGAGGATATACTCATTAGATATTGTACGGTACAATAGGATATGGCGATCTCAAAGCCCCGTTTTTAAACAAAAACACACTAGAAACCGCCATAAAACGGCGGAGCCACGTGGCTGTCAAAATCGCAAGCCGACGCACGAAACGTCCTCTTGCCACCCCCCTCAGCCACGTCCTAGTACTGCTCTTGACAGCCGATAGAGCCGTTTTGACAGATCACACAGACGTTAAGGGCCGTCAGTTACAAAGAATTTAGCGCAATGCAGAATTAGCACAGTTGAATAGTAATTGGATTGAAATTTGATTAGAACTGAAATTGGTTAAGAATAGAACTTCGATGTTTTATCTTAGCGCAATATGTTCCTACGTTATGCGCTTAGACCATTATAACTAGGGACAAGCTTTCCAGTAGCATTTCTCCTCTGTCACGTTACAAGATCAATAAATCATGAGCCTTCACATACCATTTTATACCTTATCACTAAACGAGACAGCCTATTATTGCGGAACAATAATTATAACTAGTCGCGTTTGGGGTAAACTATTTGTAACATTAATTCGAATCTAAAGTAGTTATTGGTATAACATCCAAAGTTGCTGATTTCATGCTACCTCTTCCCCCGCCAAAAAGTGGTAGAAAACTTTGTTAGTAGAATTATACGCATAACTCGTCCATAGTTACATTGTCTAAGGTTATGCGTAAGTGCAGCGACAGCAGACGCTTATTTGAAGCTTCCTATCTGTAGAGATATTTAATCACATGTCCCTACTCTGCGCGTAGGACGAAAAAAAACCTTTTTCATCATGAGAAAAATTATGTTGTCCGGTTACGGCAACATAGACTTAATTTTGAAAGTATTTTTGGGAAAGGAATATAGCGGGAACGCTGTGAGCTCGATTTCGGTAAAAGTCTTTGCAAGAAAAAATGCTGACTGACCGATGCATTTTATAAACTTTGCATATTTTGCCTTGCAAATATCCGGGGTTTTTTGACGTCCCTAGTCCGGATTATCCAAATAGAACTGGCAGAGCTGTGCGCAGGAAGCGTAACATCTTGAAATAACATAAAAAGTAAACATAGTGAAGGCGGAATTAAGCTCTAAGCACTGAAGTCGGTAGATTACTTAGTTTTAGTGCCTCTTTTATCCTTTTGGTATGTATGGCCGTGGTCGGATAACTATTTGGGAAAAAGATTAACGGGATAAAACATTACCGTTAGCCCAAGCCCAATGCGGATTGGTAAACTTCACATATGCATCAGAATTTCTTCTTCTGCATATGCAGGTTTCCTCACGATGTTTTCCTTCACCGTTTGAGAGCAGTCGGTAATACGTACATAAGTTAGAAAAACTCATTGGTGCGTGGCATGTTGTCCATGCGGATTCGAACCCGGACCTCATGATTGAGAGTCCATACCTCTCCGCAACGCGCCACCGAGCTCTTATGATCCTTAATTCATTTGTTCTGCCACTAACTGTCTGACAGAGTGTAGTATTGAACAAACCAATACGTTTGTTCGACACACGGCAATGATAATTAATCAATGTCCCGCCAATTTGTACGCACTCTTCATTGCCAAACAAATATTCTTTCATTCGTGTATTATTAATGGAGGCACTGATTTATTTTGAAAATGAATTGTGGACGAGTGTTATTGGAACTCATACATTTGTGGGACTATTTATCTTTTATTGAGCAATCTATACCTACGTATTACTTACAGTAGTAATTATAGTACTCTGTGGTACTGCTAACTACTACCCACGGACTTGAAAGAAATACGGACCGAATATTGCACTAAAAAGATGTGAAGCATGCAAGGTAATACATACATACCTACAATCGTTTGTTCTACAAGCGACCTACACTCACACAGATGCACTAGCTCTAGGCGCAGGTCCTACAACCCGTCACCTTATGTACCGCGTGACAGCACGCACACTAAAGAAATGGGTGCTTCTATTCTATTCTATTTTTATTGAATGGCGTTTCCTTGTTAGATTTCGCCAGTGTCAAGTATTTTGAGGGAGTGTCTATCCAATCTCGGGGATTGTTTTTGAGTAAGAACAACTGAGAACGATTTTGGAGCCTCGTGGCAGGCTGAGACGCGAACCGCGCGAACACCACGCGAGAGAGAAGTGTTCGAGGCAAACCCTGCAACGTGACTCCAATGGGTGCTTCACTCATGATTAGACGAGATTACGTCTGGTTCTTCTTTAAAATCTGTGCTACTACCTGCATTACTAACGTATTTATTTGTTAGCCGTGATGGTCCAGTGGCGAGTAACCTTGCCTGCCGTGCAGAAGGCGGGCGATGGTTCGATTCCCGTCCAGGCCGACTCGTAAATTAGTTTCTCGGAGTTTTCGTACAAATTGTAGGGTCCGTAACGGAAGTCCGATTTACACATATCCGAATGCATGAAGACCGAAATAATATTTTTCCAACCCACCATTATCCGACATGGACCGAATCAAATTAACTTGCAACGAAATACGGTGCATCGACACCATTGGCTTTTCGGTAAAGGAAAACATCGTGAAGAAACCTGCATGCTTCAATTTCGAGGCATGTATTGTACCAACTGTCCATTCTAAGTGGCGACGGGCTCACCCTCCGTCACACTGGACAGAGTTTCGGTACTACTGGTGAAACGTGGATGTTCTGAGGTTTCAGAATATGTCTGACGGGTCACAAAGTCGAGAGCATATTATACTAATTATTTGTTTGGTACAGGTATAATACCGATACTGATTAGAAAGTAATAAATACAGGTAGGTAACTTCTGAATTTGTTAAAATCTTTATATGTTTACTTCCATAAATGAAACGACTGGTCTGGTACCGGTACTAATGGCACCTACAGGAAAGACATCTGGTACCTGTGTGTCACCAAAGCCAGCGATACTGGTTCCCAAAGATACCGGTATTTCAAGCGCTTCTTCCTAATCCCCGATCGATTCGGTCCATTCGATCCCCGTCCAGGCCGACTCGAACCGATTAGTTTTTTCAGAATTTATGTACAATTTGTAACACCACTGGCTTTTCGGTGAAAGAAAACATCGTGAGGAAACTAGCGTGCTTCAATTTCGGGGCATATATTCCCACGGTCCATTACATGTAGCGACGGGCTCACTCCCCATCACACTTGATCAGAGTTTGTGCTCTGTGGTTTCGGTACTACCTAACTAAGTAAAACGTGGATGTTCTGATTCTTTATGCTTCCTAATCCTTTAAAAATATTAATGAAGGTTTAGATACCTATTACAAAATGCTGAAGATATATCCAGTCGAGAGAGGGCGTCCGATGATATCTTACCATGACCAAATAAATGGTCTTCTCCGAAAAGGACAAGTGCGCAGTACCCTCAACCGACGAAAGTGTACGAAGGGATTATGCAAGTGGATGAGGCGAGAGAAGTATGTCAGGATCGTAGTAGCGAGCAGTAAGCTCTGCCTACCCTTGTGGGATAATGGCGTGAGTATATGTATGTATGTATGCTATAAGTGGCCCTTTTTACAACTGCATGCAAGACGGTTGGTAGTTTTAACAATGTTTCTGACCACCCCGGAAGGGATTATGGTCCTGAGTTCATTTATGTACCTATGTATGTGTTTATAAATAATTTTAATATTTTTTAGGGTTCCGAACCTCAAAGAGGAAAAACGGAACCCTTATAAGATCACTCTCGTGTCCGTCCGTCCGTCTGTCACAGCCACTTTTCTCAGCAACTATAGAAGCTAGCGACTTGAAATTCGGCATAGTGGTCAATCATGCTAACCCAAACGTAAAGCGAGACAAAAAATTTAGAAAATAATTTTTCTACAAATTTTTCAGGTCCAAAAACTGATGACTTTTAAAAAAAAAGTTTTCCAACCTAGCCGAGTTGGGTATCATTTGAAAGGGCTTTGAACGTAGATTTCGTATTGGTAGTTCGTTTTACTAAGTGATGCGTAGTTATTCATTTATAAGCCCGACTGCACGAAAAATTTTGGTTCCCCCCCCCTGATCTCCGAACATATAAAGCCAAAAAATCTGAAATAATTCTTACATGTCGATGAACTATTGAATTTTGTAGGAAAATTATAGCGGTGTCTGTATTGATAATAGTTTTTGAGAAATTTGAAAAAATACAGTACAAACAAACTTAGGGTTGCAGTTGATGTTTTTCGTTGATGAGCATAGACACAAACTTTTTATATTACATTTTAAATAAAATCCAATAAATTAACACCAGTTTAACTCATAAAAATGAACAAAGATAACAAAAATGCTAGTTTTTCGATGAATTACCAACTCAGTTGTGAAGTTTTGTTGTTAGCCATATTTCGTCACTGTTTTTTGCTTAAAACATTTTTAAAAGACGGTAATACTATTAAATTCCACTAAATCTATTCTATAACACCCTACAATTATACATACTCATTAAAAAAAGTACAAAATGAATAATTGTTTCGATATTTTGATTTGTGATTTGTATGGTTTCATGCAAGAACGGGTGTACCTACCGGTATCGGTGAAACTTGGTAAACAGCTAGTTGGAGTACCTATATCCAAAGATAGCATAAAAGGTAGGTGCTTAAGATTTTTGTGAAAAATCACTATTTCATTGGGAATAAACTGTATTTATATTATTTTCGAGAAGGTAACAGTAATTTGAACATTTGAACTTTGCTTGAATGACAGGATGTGAGGTCCGATTCACAATACAGGAAACTTAAAATTTATAACTTTACAGTAAACCGTATTTCATTATTGAAAAAATCCTAACATAATATAAAAGAATTACGGAAAGTAACAAAATATTAAGCCATATCAACAGCTACGTTATTAAGATGGATTGAAATAATGATTTTCACAAATGAAATATTTGTCATCATAATGATTAGGACAAATCGGAATAAAATCTTTACACGTCAGTCATACGTCAGTAGTGAATCATGGACATGGATCAAAGAGATTATACTTGCATAGAGGGAGGATAACTTTTGCAAGGCGGTCCACTTTTTTTGAAGTTTGTTTTTTTATGTTTTGTGTCATGTGGTAGGACAAAAGGCACAAAAAGATACTACTTTACACAACTTTACATACACTAGCATGTCAAAAAGTGTCAAAAACGTGGAAAGTGGACAGCCGCATAAACAAAATATCTAAAGTTCCATCTCTTTCTACTATTAAAGGTATGTCATAAGAGAAAAAAGACTAACTACAATCTTAAATTGATGCGGACTTTATGCTTTAGAATTAAGAGATCCTTCTTGTGAGCTGTGAGACATGGATATAAACCAATGTTTAGACAATACCATGCCACCTTCCTGATCATGGACAATACTTTTCCAACGTAGAAATACAATGACTCGAAAAGGCATTAAAATAATAGTAATCGCGAAAACGAGACACGCGTATACGCTATGCTGATGCTGATGAAGTTGAAATTGCTATCAGAAATCATACAACTTAGTCGGGTTAAGGCACGAGATTTAATACATTTTTTTTCATATCTCCGTCCCTTTCCAGTATGACCATTCCAGTCTGCGAATCTATAAAATACTCAATCCACGCTTTCCAAGCTTCTTGATCATTAACATGCAATGAAATTAGAGACAGTGCCTTACATTACAACCTTCTTGATCATGAACTTTCGCTTACGCTAGCTTATGCACCTTTTAGTGTTTTAGGCAGGAAGATTGAATTATCACAATTCTTGGTTTTAGGCTTTCATACCATGAAGACAAACTGAGGTAATGTATTTCTATCCAATTCGGGTGCTAGTACTAATGTGAGAAAATGATAAACCTAGTTCTTCTGTTCGTCAATAACCCGCCTCATTACAATACATTTTAACTTCTAGAACAGAAAGATGGCATTGTCTATAAGCACATGGAGAGGAGAGTTCCGTACAGGCGGTGAAAATGACTTTTCAATTTATATGAAGCTAATATATCTGGAGTCAGACAGCCTTTGTAGTACAAAAAGTGGTTACGTCGATAAGGACAGTAATAAGTAGCGATCTCCTTTTTTAACTAGAGCGAATTTGTTATGTGCGTCTCTTTTTGACAAGACACCTGCTTCCTTCTATAGGTACCTTCTCTTTCTACGTTCTAAATCCATGGTTTATATCCATGTTCTAGAATCATAGTTCAAAAAGATTGCTAATGATTGAATGAGATTGCAACGCATAAACTTCTTGGTGACCTTAAAATACAGGTGGTAGTCATTAGAGGGTGTTAGGCAAGGAATATACTCTCTGCCGTGTTAGGTGTACCCACCCATTTGTTAACAAAAATACTTGGCTATTATCCATCGACTTTCTTTCACTGGAAACAATTCATGACCCACGCAGACGCTTGAAAAATAAATATGTTAAAGAAAATTGATGTCCTACCTACATTTGCATTAAGACTCCCTACCTATTCTCTAATTGGGATATTCAGGGATTTTCTTAGTAATCATATTGAATTCCAAATATTACGTACAATTTTTCGTGCAGTAGGTACTCAAACTTGTCCGATGTAAGTGTTCATGTGGCGAGACCATTGCCACTTCTTTGAGCATGGTCACAATACATCATGTTCTTTAAACATTAAAACTTTAAATACTTACTTAATATTATAATACTAAAACGGCTTAAGCTATCAAATTATCATGACATAATTTCTCTATTATATCGTTGCACTTTTTTTATGTTGTGCTCGCTATACCACTTTGTACCTTCCGAAAAACGGCGGTTTTCGTTAACACTGTTCTCATCTTTTCTTACGGTAACATTAGGTTTGGAACCCTCTATGTGCGAGTACACACCTCGCTCTTGGCCAGTTATTTATACTATTGATAGCTTGTGTAAATAGTATAAAATAAATTCAAGGTTTTATAAATCTAACTGCTGGGGGGACGATCTGGATGCATTCGATGACGCGTGGCCAGAGCATGCCCAGGACAGAGGTGGTTGGAGGATTAAAGGGGAGGCCTTTACCCAGCAGTGGGATGAAATTGGCTAGAAAAAAAAAAACTGCTGGATCTTATACCTACTTATTTCTTGAGGCGTAAAATACCTAAATAGCTCAAGTATTTACACGTGCTATCAGAAACCAATATTAATCAGGCATGGATCGTTTATGTAAATAAGGTCGTTTACATAGCTTTTATGGCTTGTATTAAAATCATTGAACTTTTTCAATGGTACGAACTTCGATGTCATTATACTTTCGGTTTCGCTCCAAATGTGTCTAAGGAACGTTTCTTTTGTATCGCAAGCGATCGTTTTTTCGCCTAATTCATAGTTTTGTAGACGTACGGCCAGCGGGGCTCTCGATCCTAAGCCTTTAAAAACCGGCCAAGAGCGTGTCGGACTCACCTATGATAAAGTTCGTAGTCATTATATCAAAAGCTTATCCCGATATAGCTTAGATAACTTCAAGAATCTTCAAAAGCAAACAGTATCGCGATTTATGTTTCAGATTTTTTACTCCAGTATTTCAAAGGCTGAGCCACTCAGAGTGCAGCTGCAGAACGGCTGCAGGCCAGCAGCAGTTGTAAACTATGGAATTATAAGGTGTGCGAATTATATGGTAGTCAGAGATATTCTGAAATCTCAGAACATCCACATTTAACCAGTAGTACCGAAACTCTATCCAGTGTGACGGGGCATGCCTCGAAATTGAGGCATGCAGGTTTCCTCACGATGTTTTCCTTCACCGAAAACCCAGTGGTGTTACAAATCGTACATAAATTCCGAAAAACTTATTGGTACGAGTCGGCCTGGACGGGGATCGAACCATCGCCTCCTTCACGGCAGGCAAGGTTACTCGCCACTGACCACGGCTTAGTCGTGAGCATATATGTTATAATATGCCAGGTGTCACACTAGATGCAGTCCGGCGCGGCTGCGGAACAGCTGCGGAAATGTTAGCTGCAGTGTAACACATCGCATATAATTCCATAGTTTACAACTGCTGCCGGCCTGCTGCCGGCCTGCACCCGTTCTGCAGCTGCACTCTGTGTGGCCCAGCCTTAAAAGTTAGCTCCGTTTTTGTCTTTGAGTGCATATAATATGTTAAGATACTTGCATTGTAGTGACTAAGTTTGTATGGGTGTTGAATTCCACGTTACAAGAGCTATCTAATCACAAAAAAAAAACACGAGAGTGCAAACTTCTTTTTAGCTCCATCTTAAATCTCCGTTCGACTCGCCCGATCACACTTTTCGTAACGCTCTCGTCACGCATTCACCAGCTTACTCCCCAAGTCAAGCGTGCGTAAAGAAGTTTTACTTCAAAAATGCAACCCCGTTTTCGTTGTAAAATGTATATGGTTATTTCAAATTAGGTAGTTGGCGAAACTGATCCAGCGGGCACTTGGTTTGGTAATAATAACAGACTGCATTATCAATGTTTATACAAAGTAAGTAGGTAAGGCAGCAGTGGGGCGCGGGCGGACATTGACCTGTAAATCAAACGACCGGGCGGCGGGTCGTTATCACGCAATTGTACATAGTAACAGATACCGAATGCGTTTGTTAAGTTTCGCCAACTAATTAAATGTAACCTTATACATGGTTCGAAATTAATTTGTTTCTTAACTACCACATTTCTGTTTTTGGGTTATTGTTTTGGTATCGTCAGGCTAAATTTCAATTCAATAGGTGCAATAATGGGCGAGTAATTTTGAGGCAGGGCATACAGACAGACAGAATGGACGAAATTATGAGGGTTGGGGGTTTGTTTGACTAAAGAAATATTCTCCCAGCGGGGCCAGAGGGCCTACCGCAACGATATCAATGTACTAAAGTTAGGTCTATGGCCTACCGTGTTAACGTTGTTACGTTGCCAATTCGTTGTCAACATAACCACTAGGAGCACTGTACGAAATTCAATACAAAAGTGGTGACGTAACTACAGTAGCAAAGTAAGGTGAAAACTCATTGTAGGCCTACAGGCCAGGGTAACGCACACACCGCGGTGCCTTGTACTGACCTATCGTAGTGCGATTGTATGAAGCTTTATGTCTGTGGGGAATTTACTCATGTGACGGGTAAATTGTACATTTAGGAGAACAAAGCAAAGCAACAGTTACAGTCATGTTTTGTTTTAATTATGTTCTATTCGACAATTCAATAGTATTGTTATAGGAATAAGCCTGCATGCTCATTTCATTAGAGCCGGTAGAATTTAAGATATAACCAAATAGAGGAAGCTGACAAGCAAGCTGCCCTGGTTGCGCAGGGCAGTGCCTTTAGATTAGTTAGTGATAGTCTGACGAACCTTGCATGCGGATTTTATATTGTATGCTGCAATTGACGAAGCTTGTAGCGGATATAGATATGTGATTAAGGTTTGACGAAGCCTGCGTTGCGGATTCGATTTTATTTGTACATATACAAGGTGTTACAAAACTACAAATAAACATTTAAGGGGAGAGCTAAAATATGTATGGGATTTAAAATTATTTTTTTCGCGATTTCAATGTTGGTCCCATAGAGAAAGTTGTTCAGTTTGACGGTCTAAACAACCCCCTTATGAGTTTCAAAAATTTAATGTTATTTATGAAACACCCTGTATATTGATTTTGAGTTGAATAAATTTTTTTGAGCTGACAACTAGATGGCTGTATTATGGCTATCTAATACTGCCATCTAGTACCTACATAGGAGACATATTGAAGGAGCTTGAAAATACTCGTCAGCTACAGAAAAGAAAACCAGTCGTGTGACCAAAAACCTTTACCATAACCATACCACACCAACGAGCATTAGTCACTTGTCTGAATCTACATAGCATTTTTGTTCGAAAACTATCCTTGTGATTGTGACCAAAATTATATACAGGGTGTCCCGTAAATCGACGTCAAGCCGGAATCGGGTGATAGGCCAAATCTTATGATTTGAATCGATAATAGTTACTAGAAAAATAATAAAATAAATCTTAAGTCATAATTTTTTTTTTACTATAGGCATTTTTTTTGTGTTAAAATATACACCTGGGGCACCAGGGGCACTTCGTTACACCCTGTATA
This sequence comes from Agonopterix heracliana, assembly GCA_963693445.1. NCBI lineage: Eukaryota > Metazoa > Arthropoda > Insecta > Lepidoptera > Depressariidae > Agonopterix > Agonopterix heracliana. The sequence goes on from OY856324.1 coordinate 13,619,138, forward strand.
CTTATTACCGAACAACGTCAAGCAAATTAGCTTTTTGGTCCGCTACTATAGTATTCCGATCGGGAATTGCGAATCAAAATTAATAAATAAAGTTCGTATGTATGTAGCGGACCTAAATCCAGACATTGGCAATATCATCGATGATGAATTTTAAGATGATAATAGAATAGAATCAAAGTGACTTACTCGTATGACGTTTTTTTTTTACGATAATGCGATACTTCAAGTACGATAAACTAAATAAGCTAAGCATACTCATAGAATAACTTAATACTACGTAGCGTACTTGGGTCACGACTCACACGTTACCCGCGACCTACATGCTACTTCTCACTTCTGTGCCGTCAGCAAATTGAAGACAAGTAAGTGGTACTTCCGCCAATCCACCAATCCGCACCGGGACCTCGTGCAAATTCACCTTTATTCCTGAGGAGGCACGTGATCTGAAGTGGAACAATTTTGTTGATGTTAATAAAATAAAGGAAGATGCAGAATATTCTTGATGTGCGTAAACAAAATGTGGAAAGAATGAGCGAAAGTAGGTTGACGTATGAAATTTACAAGGCAAGTGTGAATGGAATGAAAGGGATCGCCTTAGGCGCACGTACGATGACCAAATCGGATGAGTACTGAAGAAGAGCCAAATTAAATAGCATATTATACAGGGTGTCCCTTAAATCAACGTTTTTGTTAAATGAATGATGATGATGCATTGATCTTGAGTCTTTAGCCTGGTTTTGGCATTGTCTTTTAACATACTCGGTATAGAAGGCGCAAGTGAGGTGAGTAAGTGCCGCTTCCTCTTTCCGCTTCATCTATGGTTGAAAAGTTAATAAGGCCTTGATCATCGCATTTCGATGCTCGTTGCCGTAGAAACATAATGAGCAGGAAAGGAACGTCACAATTATCAATTCCAAGAAACAATTTCCTCAAGATAGCTGCCTGTTTGATCATTATTATTTGTTATTTTTATTTTTTTTCAAGTAAAGGTACCTGACTACATACGTAAGTCGCCGCGGCCTATACGGCCTATTGACAAATCCAGGACTGAGTGAGGGTGATTGTACTCATGATACTTAACCACTTTACCCGAGGAAACAAAGGGAAATCAAAAAAACTTTTCACACTTCATTGCCTCTGAAACTGTGAAATTCGAGATATTTAACCTTTGACAAACCTAAACTCACAACCATAAGCATAAGCATATGCTCACGACTATATTCCTCGAGGGGTAGTCAGAGATATTCTGAATCCTCAGAACATCCACGTTTCACTAGTACCGAAACTCTGTCCGTGTGACGGGGAGTGAGCCCGTCGCCACTCACAACAATAATCCGTGATAATCCCTTGCGAGGTGTTCAATAACCTTGCCACAAATACGAACTGTATTATAAAGCGTGCAGTTGTAGTGATAAGTGGCTAGCCTTCCCACACTACATAAGAAGGAACCTTAACCCTTAGTCACCTCACACGAAACCCACGGGAAGAAATTATGGTCCATTCTAAGCCGAAATCACACAGCTCTGGATCAGAATGGAATTTAGAGAGCGTCTCCGCTGCCGGCGCGTTTCGCTAATTGAGTTGCCGGCGCTGGTTTATCCATAATATGAGTGCCAGCGCTGGTTGCCAAGCTAGCTGCCGGCCCCGGTTGCCGAACTACGTGCCGGCGCCGACAGCTGACTTGGCGGCCGGCTCTAGTTGCCGGGCTAAATTGTACTTTACACTCTACGACTTATGTGTCGTTATTCTTAGTTGCCAACGCTGGGAGCAGAGGCATTCCCAGGAATTTAACCTATGAAATGTGTGAAAAACAAAATATAATTACCCAGGTAGAGTATCACGAACCTATACAATATTTTGTACGAAAATAGCGGGAAAACGTGATAAATCAAATCAAACGCCATCCGCCACTGGGTCGTCACTTGACTACGAAATGTTTTAACACAAAGGGCTGTATTTAAATGTCAATCTCACTTTGAATATAATATTGTTTTATTGTTCATCTGGAGCTTTTGTTTTTCGTAGGTACGCTGTTATCCATGTTATCTCTGTATACGAAAAGGGTCTACCAACGTACGGTATGCGCACTCCTTTTCCTACCAATTTTGACCTCAACCCTTTCTCTTGTTGGTATGGGAGGTAAACGACAGTACTATGAGCGGTGGTGTATTCCCTTCCCACTCGCACTCACGTGCTATAGCCTCTTAGGGTGTCCTGTTTATTTGTTTTATGTCATAGGCACACAAACATGCCGGGTAGGTAGAAGCAACTGAATGCCATCTGCTACGATTCATTAAATTGTAATAGAACAAATATGTAAATAAGTAGCAGTAGAACGAGTACCTACGAATAATACTACCCAAAGAATGATTAAAACAAGTAAAAAGGGAATTCGTTTTTTTATTTAAAGCTCTTTTTAGATTAGCGCGAGCATAAAAATTAACTTCAGCGATCTGAGAAAATTATTCTTCTACAACGAAAGCATCATTACACCTCAAGTACGAGTATATTCTGTAAAACAAACATTAATATTTCAGAATGTGCGCGGCCTTTTGGTTCGTACTCATTTGACATTCCCCCACCCCGGTGTCCCGGGTATTTCATTACGCATTCCCGGGTTTGAACCGGGATCATGTGCTAGAAGGGACAACACTAGAATAAATTACATAGTTCTAAAGGAATACTTGTTGTGTCTAGAGTTTTGGTTTCATGATTAGGTAGAAGTTTTTAGGTAACCTGTGGGGCATTGTAGGTAGGTACGTGGCGTGAGAGACATTTTCTACTTTTGTTATTCTTCTCATTCTCATGTTGCTCTATTCTTTTAATTCTCAAGTTTAGTTTTCTCATACAATCATATTGTTCTATTTTCTATATCATTATGAATTCTTTTGTGGAGAAAAGGAAAATATTTGGGATGAATATCCGGGATATAAATTATATATAGTAGAACACTCTAGGGAAAGTAGGACCGCCTCCAACTCGTTAAAAGTTGAAACACATCGCTGCAGCATTGTGCTGCTTACTCAATACTTTATTAGTTACCTGCTTGTTACAAATAAATACAGTCATCATACCTACATCACTACTGTATCTGATTACGCGCAGACCACTGAAACACACAAATAGCTCACATGTGGAACCAATCAGTCTATGTAATTTCTTTTAGAAACTGTGGCCAATTATTTTAAAAGTAAACTTTTATAAAATTGTATCTATTTGTGATAATAAATATAATTCACATATTAAATTTTACTGTAAAAGATATGAAGTTTATCTAGGTTCAAATTAAAAAGAAATACTTTATATCCGTGGTACAGATATCGGTATAAGGGTGACAGGTTTTATCAAAAGTTTCCGAAAAGGAAGTTTAATATTTATTCCAAGGAAACGTTGCTTTGTTTATATTTATTACATGTTCGTTCTGGATAGGTACTTGGAAAGTGATTAACAGAGATGAAAATGCCGCGCACTCTTTTGGCCCAAAATACTGCTCTACGCTTTTTAACCCTTTTGAAACTAATAGTATATACAAGGTGTTACAAAAATACAAATAAACCTTTAAGGGGTTGTGTAGACCATCAAACTGAACAACTTTTTAAATATTTATTTTTACTTATGAAACACCTTGTATAAGTCCCATGCTTCATGTTTCCAACGCCCGTCCCATGGCATGATAAGCCCTGTGTTGATACCTATATCAGTTAAAATATTAAGGAAACCAATTTCTCAGCCTCAGTGTTAGATTGTATTTTCAAAGGTTTTTGATATGTAATTTAGTCATTACATTAGATTTAAAAAAGACTCTTATTTAATATTATTAGAACAGTTTTGGTTTACCGATTTAATCAGACTCCACAAAAAAATATTAGTAATTTTTTTTTTCATATTTTTTTTTTCAAAACTTTTCACAAAAACTCGAATATTGACGCAGTTACAAAAAAAATGTTATAAGCATTTTTGAAACATAAATATTTAATTACTTAAGATAGTTATGTTTTACTGTGTCTGGTTTTTGAAATTATTCGTTACCTACTTTCAAAAATTATTAACCGCCTGTTCTTTAGTGATCGAATCTATGCGACTAGTGTCGGGTTTAGTGATCATCAGTAAATACGACGCACGCGTTGACCCGCTAAAACCACTGGCACCAAATAAACACTGGTAAGTGTAATGTTCGTGTAATAATTTGTGGTCAACATTTAATTCAAACAACTTAATTGTGGTTGCGAAACGAATCACAATACAAGGTACAGTGAATACAAATGCTACCAATTCATGGAAATGAATTTAGTACAGTATGGCCACTCTCTGTGTCCATGTCAATTCTCTTGCCCTTATAATAATGATTATTTAGGGTCAGTGCAATATGTCACAATTGAAATAATTCATTGCATGGATTACGGGTGCATGTTGTAATTTTCTTTAATCAATCACTGTAAGCTGTCATTTCAGCGCTCATTTCGTTCTAACGATTAACGTTATTCACACAATACCTTTATCCATCTTTTCGTTGTCTTCATCTTCTAAATACACATATATCCACATTCATACGTCATACTCATTAATGATTATGACACTCATCTCTCTGCTACACGTTTATATGCCACGGTCATAGACTTAAACTCTAGCGATAGACTTGCCCTTTCATAGAAGCAATATGTTCCACTTGAATGAGGTGTCCGCACCTGATTGATGTTCTATTCTATTCTATTCTTAATTAATGGCGTTTCCTTGTTAGATTTCGCCAGTGTCAAGTTATTTGAGGGAGTGTCTATCCAATCTCGAGGATTGTTTTTGAGTAAGAACAACTGAGAAGGATTTTGGAGCCTCGTGGCAGGCTGAGACGCGAACCGCGCGAACACCACGCGAGAGACAAGTGTTCGAGGCAAACCCCGCAACGTGACTCCTGATTGATGTTCCCGAGTTCACTATGGCAATGACAGACCGCAATGTGTCATTTTGTGTTGTTTTGTGTGACATGTTGTTTGTTTGAACGAGCTTGTCTATCGCTAGAGTAATATGTCTATGGTCACGGTAATCAAAATATACTTAATGTGTCATGTTTTAGAAAGAAAAGGACTAATACTACGACTGTACTTTTAGAAACAAGTACTACAAGTAAAAGTATAAAAATGCACGCAATGACTAAAATTTATAATAGAACAACATTTTACTTGTAATAATTTTAGATTTTCATGAAAAGTTTAGGCACAAATTGGTACCGAGTTTTGAATTTGTACGCAGATTCAATTAAAAACAAATTACAAATTTCGTAAAGTTAAATATCAAATGTTGCGTTTTGATCTGTTACCGATTATGTTCAAACTGTACTAAAGTTTTGTGTTATAACTCGTTATTTGTAAATCATAAAGATTTGTATGAAAAATCTTTAAGGCACTCTTCTTATCTTTAAGGTTTCTTTAAAACTATACATTTTAACGAAACTTTAACAACATAAAAGCATGGAGATTACTTTCTAGATTATTTCTGAATAATTTCATTGACTTTTATTGGTTAGTATTAAAAATGTAACCAGACTTCGTTTGTATGAACCGCCCCAACGGTAATATCTCACAATTATTAATCAAGGCCTCAAAATACGAATTCCTGCCAAGCAACAAATGAATAACAAAACCAATAGAAACGTCGATAAAAATTACATTAACCTATAACACAACAATAATACGGAACACACTCAACAATCCAAATCAATAATCCCTCCCTAATGGAGACATAAGCAGTAATTCAAGCCTCTGATCGGCAAAGTATCCCGGTATCCCGGGAACGCGAGAGAAACCGGGAATCTATGATGAAATACCCCCTTGAGTATGACTAATTAAATTCCACGCAAATGGCGTCATTCCCGTAATGTGGTAGGGCAGTGTACACACAAGCTAAAAGAAGAGAAAAACAAAGTACACTCTAGGGAGATTTGTAAGCGGGAACATCTGTTTTTGGGAGGTTAAAAATTGACTTGAATATATTGTGTTTGTGATATAAATAAATACGAAATAGCTATTACCTTAAAAGATGACTGCGGAAACCTTCAGAAATGTATCCAATTACTCTCGTAGACTAACGCATATACACCCTCACCGTAAAGGCTTGTGCCACATGAGTAACGATTTGTAGAGGCTAACAATGGAACTAGAGTATGAGTTTACTACCGTAGGTCAACGTATTATATTCGTCAAAATATTGGAGAAAATTTAAGCGCCAAAGGTCATTTGAAATTGTCATGGTGACACTTTAACATGCAGGTGTAGGTGCATTCGATGTATTTGACCAAATATTTGATGTATACGTGTATCCGTCTGCTTGACGTTTTTTTTCAATGTCGCACTCTGGGTCTTAGAGGCCCAGGTGGCATTATGAATCCTCCAAGAGCGGTATAGCTATTATTTTTACCAGGGGAAGGGGATATTTTAAACCAACGCTGCCGACAATTAAACATTTTATGACTAAAACTATTGTAGCGAGCGAAACGAGCTCGAGATTTTACTGGAATAAGATTAGGCTGTTGCAATAAGATCTTAATCTTGGACAGAGCGAAACAAGTTCGAGATTTTGATGTAAGTACTTTGATTAATCACAATAACTATGATCTACAAACAGGAGAATATTACTGCAGTATGATAAGATAGCCGCAATAATTATGATAAAAAAATGAAACCAGGAGCAAGCGAAGCGAGCTCGAGATTTTATTGTAAAATGATAAGACCGTCGCAATACGATCGCGTAAGCATGGAAGGGCCCGCGCAGGCTGGGGCCCGGGTGGCAAACGCCATCCTGTATGTATGGCGGTCCGGCCCTGTATGTACATAGATAAACTCACAACCATAATTCTTTTTCTGGGTGGTCAGAAACATTTAATATAGTTTTATAAATTATTATAGTTTTCGACTGTATCGATCTAAAATGACATTAGATATAAAACTAGAGCAAAGTAAATCAAAAGTACAACATAAATTAATATCTCTGAAAGCAAAAGCTCTCTGTCTCATTCTTTAACGTGACTATTAATACATTTTCCTCAGACAAAAGGACCACAAAATTAAAAACAACTGACGCTCTACGAATGAACTCGGTGACTACAAAAAGAAGTGGAAAACATTTTAATGTTCTCAGCTTAACAATGCGAACGTTCGCAGGAGATGAGAGGAGCCGCAATCGTTAACGATGTTCGGATTATTCGAGTTTACTATTATTTTACTTTATTTTGTTAGACGTAAGAGTGTGGAATTTGATAGTATCCGAAAGTGACGACAAATTATAAATGTTATTGATATTTTATGCTCTTTTCCACTATTCTATCATCTCTCATCGTATTTTTTATTTCTTAGCAATTATACCGGTGATTTTTTTTACATTCGGAAACATTCGATGATTGTTCAGACCATCAAACTGGACAACTTTTACTGAAACCTGAAATTGCAATCAAATAATCAGCTGTTCCATACTGCACCCACCCCCCACCTGCCCCTGCCCTGCCCTTCTGTTGCCTACTCGACTCAAATACTATTGAGGGCAGCACTACAGGCTCGGTGCCCTCTTAATAATTATTACTGACTACTCTCAAATGCTAATGAAAAATATTGCGATGAAACCTGCGTACGCTGAAGGAGACAATTGTAATGCCTGTGTGAACATCTAATAATTATCATTAGGTATTTAAAATGCGCGTTGGATTGTCACCTTATACATAATACACCTCCTTCAGAACAGGCTTGCACCCCTGTAATAGAAATGATATACAAGGTGTTACAAATACGGTATGGTTTAGCCCATCAAACTGAACAACTTTAACCAATATCGAAATCGCAAAAAAAACGGATGTTCCATACTAAAGTTTAGTATGTAGTGGTTAGTAGTTTAGTATAGTTACTAAACTACAAATCTACTCGAGGTAAATGTATGGGATAGTAGGTAGATTTTTTTTTTACGATTTTTATGTAAAAAAAAAGTCTAAGTTTGATGGTCTAAAGAAAAGTTTTAAATGTTTATTTTTACTTTTGTATCATCCTGTACATTTTCAGTATTCACGGTGGCGACTACCTAGGTATAACCAAAAAATGAAGTCCGATAAATTTTTATTCGTAGAGACAGTAAACCGTTGACATTTTTTCTTTATTCGTAGAGACAATAAAACGTTGATTCCATCCTCTATTTTGTCAAAGGACATGGCATTTTTATGCCGAGCTTCGTTCTAAAAAATCTTAAAATGTATAAAATTCGACGACTGAGAACTACAAAACCAGATTCTGAACCTTTAGCCTAAAGATTAAGGTCTAGTATCTAATTCAGAATCTCATCTCTCCGATTTTATTACAACCGTACCCAAAAGCGAGCATATAGCGGCAAAGCCTCTAACGCCGTACGAAAAGCAATAAAAATCCGTGTAATCCATACAAAGCTTTATGGACGAGGACCACTCCACCGCAATCGTGTTTATTCCCCTTTTTGGCATTTTGTCTCTTTACAAAATATTTGTTTATTGCGCCAAAACGTTTCGGTATGGTTGTAATTGTCGTTTTAATAAAAATACAAAGCTCTTTGTGATAGTAAAACATTCGCCAGCAAAGAACATACAAATCACAACACAAGTAGTTACTTAAAATATTAGAGATACATAATTTTTATTGCAATAGTTATTAAGTTGTGCAATGTTGTAAAGTTTCTGGCCGCATCTTCTCTACAGCGATAACACATTCCGACGTGGTTGGTAGCTTAAAAAAAAAGGATTTGACGTTTTATAAGTAGGCTTCAAGTTCCTATAATGAAACAATTATTTTGAGTTTAAGTTTGAAAATTATGAAGATTTCTTTAGTTACTATTAGTGCGTTCACACACGATGACGCATTGACGCAGCGGCAGACGTCAGTCCGTCATTTGTGAAGCAAGGAGTTGTATGAAACCGCACGTAGAAGCACACACGGTAACGCATTGACGCACCGGGTGTGGTTCTATAGACTGACATCTGCTGCTCCGTCAGTGCGTCATCGTGTGTGAACGCACTTAAACATACTAAGGTACCATGATCAAATTAATGATGTTTTCCGCAAAGGGCAAGCGCGCAGCACCCTCGATTGAGGTATCAGAATCGGTGCGTGTGGCGGTCTGTAGGGTCTGCCTACCCCCATTGAACCTTGGCCTGAGCTTATATATGAGTTACATATTTATCTTTTGATTTAGTTAAAAAACCGGTCAAGTGCGAGGCTTACTACTCGGCAACGAGGGTTCCGTACCACACCACCGACCAACACAATATTACCTATCAAAAAAGTTTTGCTTTCTCCGGGACTTGGCCGTTTTTTATTATATTATGTTGTTATACTGTTCAGTTTGCTCTATAATCAGTAATTACACCAAGTTTGACACTTGTATATATTACCGTTTTAACGATAGAGCGAGAAGAAAAAACGTTGATACAAACTAGTTTCTTGTATGAGGACCCTTATTTTTTAACTTTTTTATTATTTGTTAGCAAATTCACTATTATAACGCACATTCTAAAATGTTAAATGTATAAATATTACGGTTCAAAAGGTACAGCCGTAAATAGGTAGAAAAGATAGACAAACCGACGGACGGACAGACTGCGTAGGCTTATGGAGAGGGTCCCGTTTTCACCTTTGGGTACGAAATCCTAAAAATGTATAGAAAAGCAATGCATGCATTAATTTTACATTCCCTCCATCTCGAGACATATTTTAATATGAATAGCGATTAAACCCAAGCTTTTGATTATGGTCATATTTCAAAAAGACGTTGGATCCAAAGCGATGACAAAACGTCCCTCTTACCAATTTATAATACCTAAGTTTTTAAAATTATCTTCAAAGACATGGAGCATGGAAATATCGACTTTAGCTGAAAGAGATACGATATATTATCTCTGTGAATTCAGATAAAGTTTGAATCTTACCCTATTTAGTTCAAAAGATATTTAAGCAGATTTATTAGGTTACTGAATTCGTAGAGGTTGTAATAAATTAATTGCTGAAACAGACGAGTCATAATCCCGAAGGTTGACGAAGTTCGGCCTTGATTGTGAAACTATAAAAGCTTTTAAGAGGAGCTAGTATTATTGTAATTATAGTCTCCATAAATTGATGTTTTAGTAATTTCATTGGTATGATAAAAACCTTTTTGTGTTCTTCGATTTTCATTGTATAAGTTTGTAGATACTAGAACCAAACATCCCTCGTTTTATTTAATTTCCTTTGTCTGCGTTCTAGTTTGTTTTAAGATTTTAGTTTTAATTACGCTTTTCTATCCTGTGTCATTTTTTAAAATCAGTTTCTTCTCTAAAACTAAGTGTGTTTAGAGTAAATCGATTCTTATAAGTAGGTACTTAAATGCAATTAACAAATGAATTATGAATGAACGTAATACAACTTTGTCTACTAGGTATTTAGAAGCGGAGGTCGCGACACAATCGTGTCATCTACCCTACCTGTTAAATGAATGAATGCATAACTAGTGCACTGAATCAAATGAGACCAAACCTACTTTATTCGTAGGACCAAACCCATGGATTTCTGTATTATATTCTGCTATTTAGGGGCGTCCGCCCGTGACTTCGTACAAGCTACTCATAACTTGACGATTGAATGAACCGATTTCGATGAAATAAAGCCTAAATGTTAATCCAAACTAAACCCTAAGCTTTTGAGAAAACCTCGTCCAAATCGGTGCAGTTTTTAAGTGCTGCGGGTGCGAAACAAACATAAATAATCTTAAAAAAAAAACATACGGGTCGAATTGAGAACCTCCTCCTTTTGTTGAAGTCGGTTAAAATAGTCTCAAATTATTCCCTTTCCTAAAAATATATTTGAAAAAATCTTTAATGTAACATTAATTGTACATCCACGCCAAGTTTACAATTTTATTATAATGTAAGCAGTATGTAAATTTAAGCTTTTTAATGATTAGGTATATCATTTTAGCAAAGAGTCTGTATCTCATTGCGTATAATGATGCTAGAAATTTCTGTCTCATTAGGTAACTACCTTGATCTTAGTAACAAACGAACGTATCGGTAACTACTTACCAGAAATAATCCGATTACTTAACATTGCTTATTAGGCATGTTGACGTCTATGCGGTCACATCATTGACATAGACCGGGAGGTAAGTTTCAGTAATCCTAACTCATGGAGTAGAAAAGCATATTGTGGGACGTGTAATTAAAAAACTTTAACATGGCTTTAAAGTAGTCACAAAAATGTTTTTTTTATTAAACAATAATATTATACAATCACTTTTTGTTAATACTCGTTTGAATAGGCAAGTAAGTTTAGTAATATTTATTATAATTACAGCCCAAAAACTAACTTTTACAGTGACAAACTGCGAGTTGTTCACGACACGCACGATAAACCGAGAACAATGAAAAAGTTTCTGAAGCAAATAAGTTCGCTTCGATATTGTTTAGTTTCTGAAACAGGGAAAAATTACAAAGCGTTTATTATTTCTTCGTTAGCAATTTTCCCCCTCATTGTATAGTGATTATCTTGAAATCATATACATGAATTTTAAGAATAAAATTACGATTTACAGTCAGAAACAGAAATGCTGTTTTAATTGTCATTTTTAAATTGATTAATTCAAATTAAACATTAACAATACACAAATTAAACAAAACGCTACAAAAGTGCTTCTCTAAATATTTTACAATAGCGCTTGTAACTAAGTGCTTACAAACTGATTTTGCCAAGTTTACTATTGCTATGATCAGGGAATGTTGATCAACTGTAAGGAACTCAAACAGTTATAAATGCAGTATAAACTTGTTATAATGTTTGAATAGCAACCTCGACCGCTTGGCAATAGAAAACTGTAAGATTCGTATCGAAACTATGGTACTCGATATGGTAGTGTTGCCGATAATATCCTCCCGGACTAGACCTATATAGTAATATTGGTCAGATTATCCATTACATAATGCAAAGTCCATCATGTAATCGCATTAATGTAATCACTCTCGGCCAATGCGTTCAGGTCAGTGACCTTTGATTGGTTATACCGATAATGAAATTTGATGCATACACATTCACTTTGTACCTATTAATTTAACAAAGGCTTTGTCGATATCGCAGTAGTGTGTACCTATCCATGCACTAAATAGTCCTGTATTTTAAACTCAATGAATCAAAATAGATTTTAAATAGGATAATTCCTGATTTCACATAGACCATTAGGGTTGAGACACATTGACCGAAGGCGAACGACGGTGGGTCAATACAAAAAGTACTTTTAATATGAGACACCGTCCGCATTCTCCGCCGTCGACGCGGCGAACGACGCCGAAAGCGTTCCCATACATGAATACTAATTGTGGTTCTTGTAAGGGACCACCGCCGTTCGCCATCGGTCAATGTGTCTCAACCGCTAGACGTTTTTGTCAAGCTAGAAGTCTTGACGTGAATACAGTTTCAGCAGGTTCACTACTAACGTGCCTTCACTAAAGACAGTTGACCAGCACGGCTAGCATGCCACCCACGACAAAGCGTTTAAACGAGAAAAACCTCATGCGCGCTCTTTTTGGCGTACGTAAAATAATAAAGATGGAGGCACGTCTCGATTTTTGTCGTTTTCTCGGCGGTGGCATGCTAGAGGGGCAGCATGAAATACTTTTTCTCACTATATTACGATTATTTACATCAAGAAAATAATTTCTTTTTTAGACACTTATGCATAATTTCAACTATTATTGATTATAAACATGTTACATCCATGTTGTGCTATTTCGAATCAAATTAAAGATTGAAAAATTTGTCTCGGGCGGGACTTGAACCCACGCTCTTCCAAACCGGGGAAACGTGCTAACCAATTACACCACCGAGCCCACTGACCAGAGAACGAAATTTTCAATCTGTTACGTCTTAAGGGTACTTATGCATAAGCCTTGAACCATCTAGTTCTGACGCCATCATGTAGAAACATAAACAAATTAAAAAATAAAAGAGAAAAGTAAAATCTTGCTGGATAACCTAGACGCGAAATGACCAGCAGCAACTAACGAGCCACTTACAAAGATTTATAGAGATAGGCAGGCGAGAGCAAAAAACTTCGGACCCAATGGTCTGTGTTGCCATCTCTTTGGTCAAAAACCTCCTATGCCTAGCAGAAAAAGCGTGGGATACTATTGGGAACTCGAATGGATTACGGGGCTACAACTCCAACATGTTTGAAATTGGCAGTTGTTACGAATTATTTTTAAGGTTCCGTAGTCACACAAGGAACTCTATTACTTTCGTCCATTCTGTCTGTCTGCATGCCCGGCTTCAATTACTCCCTCATTTTTGAACAGATAATAGTAACCCAAAAACGAAGAAACTATTCGTTCAACCCCTCCTCCCGTACAACGAAAAAGGGGGTTGGAATTTTTTCTACTCAATCTAGTGAGGTATTGCAATCTGTCAGGATAAGCTTTGTACACAATGACTACGGAACCCTATCATGGGCCCTAGCTTTCAGGGATGTATTTAAAAATATTGCGCCCCTAGGCAAATATGTTTGGCCACCCCCCATAACAGCAGCCATAGCCAGCGGCGGGCCCGTAACCATGATTTGTGCCAGCTTAAGTTTTCTAAATATAAAATATTGACCAACAAGAGTTTTCTGATATTTCATGACAGTAACTACACGGAAAAACCAGAGCTAGCGAAGCGAGCTCTAAATTTTTTAACAATATGTCTGCGCTGTAGCCAGAAAACTGTTAATCTGAAGACTCAGTGTCTGTAATAATTTCCCTCCCCATGTGTATGGCCCTACGGGCCGCCCCCCTCGAACTTACTGCCCCCCTGAACTGGCCGCCCTTAGCACTTGCCCATTTTGCCCTTAAGAGAAAACATCCCTGCGAGCCCTACACGCTCTAAGCCGTTTTTTTTAATTTTTAGTCGACTTTGTACTTTTGTAGCAAGGAAAACAGTAACTTTACTCTGGTGTTACGCAAAACAGGCAACACTACGTAACCTCGTCAGCGAGCGATCCTAACGGTCTGACCCTAATACATACGGCTGAAAAAACAGCTAAAGTGGGAATTGCATCCAGTTTGCTAGATTGCCGGCTGGATAGCATGAGTTTCGTCTTAATAGTTGTCATTAGAACCGAAAGCATGAAACTTTACGACATATACGTTTTCTAGGATCGCTATAGGGTGAAATTGATTTAATTAGTATCCTTTTAATTAAACTAAGAGTCTATCCATCAAACTGAACAACTTTTGCTATGGGAGCAAACCATAGAGAAATTACACGAGCAAACCGATCGGAGCAAAAAAATCTGCTGTAGCATAGATTTGAGTCGAGTGTATTACAGTTAGACCAGACCAGTGTGTTTAGTATAGACCGCAGTTGTTTTTTTTCTTCGATCGGTTAAAAGTTGTTCAGTTTGATGGGTCTACTCTTAGTTTAAAATAATGCTAATGCTATCAATTTCACCCTGTATAGCGTGTTAACTTAAATGCGGTATATATTTAATCCAATTATCGACTTAAAGCCAATCTGCCTGACTCACCAGGCCATCAAATTGAACAACCTTTATTATGGGAGCAACTTTGAAATTTCCAAGAACAAATCAGGTGGTTCCATTCAATGGAAAATTACAATTAGCTAATAGATCAAAATTTACTTTTTACGATAGGTGAAAAAGCCGCATACGTAATCGGAACCGAAGGTCTATTAAAATTTATTTTACCACTATCCTTAGATTATTCATTGCTTTCAGTAGATACAATAATTGATCACCTGAGTTGCCTCTCAAACAAGCAAAAGATAAAAGTTCATTACCTGTTAATTATTTTTGTCAGGAGAGTACCTAGCCTACGAGTCAGCGTAGGCGGCTACGGTATACTACGGCGTAGCTTTCCTTTAAAAAATAAGTGTATTCTACGAAATAATTTTATATTTCTAAAAATAGAATTGTGACATGAATTTGATTTATGGGCTTTAATCTTTGTTTTGTTCTTGTTTTTAAGGCTTCTTTAACAGTCCAGTGGCGCCCTCGTCAAAATATTTATGATTTATCAATCAAGAAAGCATATAGTGTAACATAAATACAAAATAATAAACATTTAAGGGGGTGGTTTAGAGTTTAGACCAACAAATTGAACAGCTTTCACTATGAGACCAAAATCGAAATCGCGATAAAAAAAACATTTGGTGGTTTTAACTACAATACCTACAAGCATAAAACATAATTAATCCGTAATGTTTCGATAAATTGAAAGCCAATTAGGACTACAATGTGACATTCTCGTTTTTTGGAAATGCTGAATAATTGCATAGAAATAAAATAAAACGATTGAGGGCACAATAGACTCGGAAGGCTCTTAATTTATCATAAATTATTCGTATTATTGAATATACTTCGATTAGTTTGTACATTTTAAACTTAATTGAACGACACAGGTGAACTCACCCTAATTACTACCAAAATAAGATCCTATTCCGAGAGCGAAAATGCGCGCTGCATACAAACGTACTATGGTGATATTTTCAATACTAACTAATTAAAGTCAATGAAATTTTGCAGAAACAATCAAGAAACAAATCTCTATGCTTCTATATAGTCAGATTTTCGTTATAATATACAGTTTCAATGCTAGGATTAATTTAAGATTTGTATGGAAATCTTTGAGGCACTATAACTTGAAAACTATACATTTTAACGAAAATCTGACTCCATACAAGCATAGAAATTTGTCTCTAGACTGTTTCTGCAAAATTTCATTGACTTTAATTGGTTAGTATTGAAAATATCACCATAGTACGTTTGTATGGAGCGCGCTCCGAATTATATACCCTTAAAATGTATTCATGAGCGCTTTCATTCATTGCTGAAATAATAACAAATCATTTTTTAATTTGAACACAAAATGTAAAAAACATTTAGTTAAATTAATAAAATTATTAAGGGCCTGTTTCACCACTTCTGAATAAGTTCTTGTTAGCTTATCCGACAGATATTTTGACATAATTTCATATTAAATATGTCAAACTATCTGTCGGATAAGCTAACAAGAACTTACCCTGGTGAAACAGGCCCTAAATTACCTAAATTGTTCAATGAAATGATTTTATTATTAATCAGTTGGAGTGTATGAGGTTTTGTGCTTATTCATTAGCTAAAACACATTGTTATTAATTATAATAGTTTAAAAGCTTGTTATTACTACAAGTATAAGCAAGAACCATCAGAATGCATTTGTGTATTTTACAAACGAATGTAAAACAATTTTGAATTGAATAAACATAACGAATGTATTTCTAGCGGACCATGACTTCTAGAAAATAAATTACTCCAATTCACGCTACGAAACAGTGGATTTTCATCTTTATCTCGTTAATAAATAAGGTCGTAAATTTGTAATCTGTTCCAGGAATTGTTTCTGATTACAAGAAAATACTGAAACAAGAGAGAAATTATCGAATACCTGAGAGACTTGACCTAGTAATACCTATATGGATTTAAACATTTCTTATTTACATAATTTAATACGTAACTTCGTCTTATTGTGTGGGAAGCAAACCCGTGTCAGAGTTTATTCAAACCGCTTTGGGGCCTCTGACGTGGTTTTTATGTATAAGTACCTAAACATCTACCACCAGAGATAGTAGCCGGAACCACCATCCGAAGCATGGAATCATCATTTATTTCCAGACAATCTGGTGATTCAGCCTGCAATGTGCAAACCGGGGAAAAACGAACAAAGTGTCATATCACTAGTGGGAATCGAACCCAGGGCCACCGTGTCATAAGCCCAATGCACTTAACCATTGGACCACGTAGGTAGCATAACATCTTTGCTACTCGATTTAAAATTTATACCTCACGTTCTTACGCCCAGACAGGTACGTCCATGGCTGCGAGATTCGAATTTAGTTAATATTTTTATAACACATTATATCGGGTAGTCCTTCTTTATATTATGCTGAATAACATTGGGTCCAACATCGAAATCGAGAGACAACAATCTGCTGTCCAATACTCTTAGATCGAGTATGTTTGCAGTTTTCTATGTAAAAACAGTTTTTTTTTTGCGATTTCTATGTTGTTCCTATCGAGAAAGTTGTTCAGTTTGATGGTCTGATCATCTCTTTAAAAAATCGTCAGCATAATAAGAAGTACCCCATATAGTTCTAACATGGTAACCATTTACCAAAACATTAGATATTTTGATAGTTTTGTCTCTCTGTTTGTTTGTTTGAGCATTGCACAAAAACTACTAGACCGATTTTTAAACGTTTAAACTTTGTGTTTAAAAGCTTATGATTTTATTTAAAAACATTTTATCTCGCTACGATAACGGAAGCCGGTGCGGACGAAGTCGCGTGCAAAATCTAGTCTTACCCAAAGTTCTAATTATTGTTTCCAACTTCTTATTAAACATATTCGAGAACAAGACCAACAAACTTACATAATTTTGTCACTGTCAGTTCTTACCTAAACTTAAATAAGTAACAAGTCTTCGAAGGAACTACTCTAAGCCTAGACTCGCATCGTGTTTCTCCACACATAGACAACCTTCTCTATTGACTGCTAAAATGCAGCGACAAGTCGACAATCGAAATGCAGAGGGAGTGAAATGTTGGTTTTGAGATTTTTAATCCCGTAACAAGTTGTCTTGGTTGAAAATGCATGCATAAATTGAAGCAACGTTTTTGTCGGTGGATGACTATATCGATTATGGAATTAAAAAAACACACATAGAATTCAATTTGCTTCGTCAAAATTAATGAGGTGGTTTTGCTATTTGCCTTCCTCATTTCATGCATCTTATAACAGAAGTGCAGGATCTCATGATGTTTTTCAACATACTTGCTCGTAAAGTGGCTCTTATTGCACCGCTTTTAGGTACATAATGCAGCTTATAGAACACGCGTGCAAAAATGATTATATTACCGCTTTGATTACCGCAATGTTACATTTTTTTTTCTATTGTCTGTTTTTTAATCTCAGCAAAGAGTTTTTATGAAAAAAAAAATCTTAATTAATTTATCGGTTTTAGTTAAAACATGATAAATAAACGCTTCATTTCATCGAACAATTAATTTTAGTTACAAATTAACATTAATTTGTGTTATAAATACATTAATATTGAGTTTGTAACGAGGTTGTTTGCAACAAAATATCGTTGGTTGAATGGCGGCTACAGTCATCGCCTCTTTATAAAAAAAAAGTCCAGCTCCATTTTCAAAATTGTTCTATTTTACGAAATTTTAGTACTTTTTCCTCGCAAGTATGTTGAAAAACGTCGTATGAAACGCGTGAGCGCGAGCATTGGTCATTACAGCCTCTGCTAGCTAGCAACACTCGCCTAGCGGCTCGTGTTGCAATCCCGTCTCGGCTGTAATGACCAACTTTGCTCACTTGAATCATAATGTACTATTCCTTCACTGTTTGAGAGCAGCTAGTTATCATCATCATCATCATCATTTCAGCCGATGGACATAGGCCTCTTTCAAGGATCGCCATAACGACCGGTTCTGCGCTTCCCTCACTTTGGGCTATGTCAGCTACTCTGGTTCTTGTAAAATAAAGAAACAACAATAATTTATTACCGGGCACCAATTACGAGTCAGGGTCAGATCAGACCCAAGAAAAGGTGGCATGGTGAGTTTTATATTCAAGAGTGGCAGGGTATCCCACGGTAACTATTATAATAATTATAATACATTCAAATACTACATACAGAAGAATCACTCTGCTGCAATAACTACTTTCGACGCGTGGCAATAAAGAGCAAAACAACTCTTTCTTGCGTCTCTCAATTATTGAAAACTGCTGTCAGATCCGGGAACCCTGGCGGTTCTGCGCTGGTGATTTCTGTGCACTCTCGGATATTTTGCAACCCTGACTACTTCTTTCTTTCAATGCGCCGTAAATAATGAGAAGTCTACATTTACAGGTAGTCTATGCATCACCCACGTAACTTACAAACAGCGATTTATCATCGACTCTAATACCGACTTAAGTTATTGGCGTGAAAGTGTACAGTCTAGAACACGGGCAGAGTTTGGTTCATGTTAGGATGTTTTAGTAACAAGCTACATACATGAACTGAACTCACGTATTCTCTTTTAGGATGGCTGAATTGACTATACAATACAATTACTGACTTCCATTTCAGGGTTCCGTAGTCTCTATTTGGGGAAAAGTCACTATAAGGTAATTCATAAAATATACGCATTTAATAAGCTAGGTTATTTAGGAAAAAATAATGCTTATGAGTAGCCCTTTCAAACGCTATTATAAATAAAATACATGTAATTTTACTTTCACATTTGGCGGGTTCGATACCGGTTGAGGTAGGCGATTTTAAAAAAATCTGTGAATGCAGTTCTACTTATTATTAAAAATTAAACGATGTCTTCTTTCAGTAAAATATCCTATCTTTAATATTTAAGGTACTTTCCCTCCGTGTGGCATCGCCGTGGGACGCCCTGTATACGAGACGATGATATTCCATTTCACCTGTACGTTAGGGACAGAGACTACGACTTGAACCACGTCTTTAAGACACTTGTTGATTTTATGGGTATATATAAATTATAAGTTAGGTATGACAAAAAATCTGTAAACAGGACAGCCTTTCATAGTCAGTTTCCGAAGATAATAAGTTCGTTGCAATATTGAAGCAAAGCAAGTTTCTTGAACAGGAAAAAATGTGAAAGCAGTGTATGAACAGCAGACGCATCCATAATTAGCATTTTTAAGGTTTTTAACCTTTCGCCAAACGAAACAACAAATAAGAAACTTTATTCTGCTCATACCAATAAAATAATGTTCCCTGTAAAAATAGAAGCACAACAAATGATCCCTTTGTAAAAAGTAATACTTTTACAAGTTGAGAACAAAGTACGCACGTTTCATAAAGTTCAACTGAAATTAATGAAACATGTTGACGCTTTACAAAATAATATATTCATTACACAGCTCAGTACCTACCTTGGTAACCAGATATGTATATGGGAATTTTACTGGTACCATAGATTACTATGGTACCTGGAAGCGCTCGTTGACGTAGTGGAGCTTCGGTATTGGAAACGATAACCGAAGTTAAGCAATGTCAGGTCCGGTCAGTCTTTGGATGAGTGACCGTTTTGTGGTATTTCATCTCGAGCGTTTCCGTGCTTCGGAAGGCACGTTAAGCAGTTAGTCTCGGATAGTTCCATCAGATGGCGTTTGTAACTATTCGTTAAGCCAGGTCAGAGGCCTATTAATGCGGCATGAAAATTCTCTGACAGCAAGTGACTTACTTCCACCAACACGCACTGGGCCCGCGTGGTGGAGTATAGATTACTATAGTTACTAACCTAACAGATTTATCAGTTCCTTCATCATCTCAGCCAATGGATGTCCACTGCCGGACATATGCCTCCCCCAAGAATTGCCATTACGACCGGTCCTGCGCTGCTCTCATCCAACGGGTTCCCGCCGCCGTCTTCACCAGGTCGCCGGTCCACCTTTTGGGGGGCCTTCCCATGCTGCACTTTTTGGTACGCGGTCGCCACTCGAGATAACTTTTCGGCCCCATTGGCCATCGGTTCTGCGAGCAATGTGCCCCATCCCCTGCCACTTTAGTTTAGCAATTGTTTAGGCTATGTCAGCTACTCTGGTTCTTATGCGGATCTCTTCATTTCTGATTCGATCTCGTAGGGAAACTCCGAGCATAGCCCTCTCCATTGCCCTTTGGGTGGTATCATTTCCTAAGAAAATGATAAATTCCACCGCTTTAATTGCCTACCTACTGCCAGACGATAAGGGCAAAAATGTATCTAATGGAGCTTGACTCAGCGTTGTTATTGACGTATTGAAATTGCCGTCTGGCGCGAGTGGCAGAAATCAAGCAAGCACGTCGCTTACGATACGCCAAAGTGTAGGACGGCCGAGTGACGGAGGCCTTTCTTCTTCGCATCACAATGTTAGTCCTAATAATTTTATCATTAAGAATCAGTCGAAAGTTATCCGCGTTGTTTTGACAAGCAGTGGGACGTATGTAAGCTGATGATGATTATACGATGAGCGATCCGTGGCAAATTGTTTCAACAACAATGTTTATTCCAAATTCACAAGTAGGAGTACACTGAAAAAAATGCGCTCCAACTAAGAAGTATTTTCTCTTGGTTAACACAAAAATAAATGAAATGAAGTTATTACTGTTTACTAAAAACAAAAGATGGTAGTTGTAACAGCAAGCCGAATTCGTTTAACAAAGTTCTCTTAGTCACAGAAGTCATGATGTTGACAGGCTCATATGGATTCATGATGCATGATTATCATAAACAAAGATCTTGGTTGAAGTAAACACTTTTTTTTCAGTGTAGGCACTGTAAACAGGCTGTATAATGGAAGCCTAAAGAAAGCTATACAAACATAATTAAATGAGCATGAGATAATATCACATAACATCGATATATTTTCTGTATCCAATATCCGCTACGCTTCCTTTCAGAAACAAATATTTTTCCATCAATTCGCATAAACTCGAACGTATTGATTACTTACTTATGCCTTATACCGAAATTGAATACATGATAATATAAAACTTTATTTGAGTTAGGAACTGTATGGAATAGGTACTCAAAATCTACTAAATTGATTCCAAAAGATTTAGTTAAGTCACATAATGTAGCTTGAACCACCGAAATCAAGTCTCAATTAAATTGACAGGGGCTACGTCATACCACGAGCAGTCATTTAAAGCATGATTAATATACATCAATTGTTACGTTTAAAGCCTCCGCTCATTGCAGCGATACCTATTATCGAGCGATATTATCGCTGCGATTTTGCGATAATTGTTCTCAGTACATTTTGTATGGGGACGCGCGCGATCCTACACACTGCCGCGATATTATCGAGCGATAATATCGCTGCGATTTTACGATAATTGTTCTCAGTACATTTTGTATGGGGACGCGCTCGATCCCACACACTGCCGCGATATTATCGCAACCTGACGCAATCTCTTTCTACTACATTCTGTGAAGGGCGCATGCGTGACGCGAATTGCGGAATCGCTGCTGTGTGTAAGGTGTCGCGATATCGCTGTCGATAATATCGCTCGATAAAATCGCTCGATAATATCGCTGCAATGTGCGGAAGCCTTTAAATTGACAGGGGTTCCTACGTCATACCACGAGCAGTCATTTAAAGCATGATTAATATACATCAATTGTTACGTTTAAGTACGTGGGTATTCGATTTAACTTGTACAATCTGGAGGGATCGCGACTTATGTGCTGGAGATCAGAGGAGGCGAAGCGAAACGCCAACTTCAACTTAAGAGCTGTGCACATGTGACAATTAACGCTGATAATATTTTTAATGATAATCATTTTTGTTTTGCCTATAACTTCTTTATAAGAATCTCGTGAAATCTACCACTCCTCATTGGGCACACGTACGGTGGACTAACGCCCATACTCCCTCCCTGAAGGTGGGCCTGTGCCCTACAGTGGAACGTACATAGGTTGTGATGATGATGATGATGATAATGATAATCTTAGGGACATTGGTAGCAATTTTCGGAATAATTTAGCAGTTCAACGTTATTTCTAAATTATTTGAAAAACAGATTCTTTTCAATCATAAAATCGCGTTTTTATTTCGCAACTGAACAATGTAAAATAAAATAAAAATACAGAATAGTAAAAAGGGTAATAATGAATTCAGAAATTATTATCTCGGCAGGAAAGCGTTGTTTAATTCATATTTACTAAACGACCGTACGACTTTGGTTATATCATACATTGGGTAGACAGTTTAACAAAAACTCTGTTTACATAAAAATAAATACTTAGTGCCATCTAGAGAATCACATTGAACTATATATAATTTACAAGGTGGCTTATTTTCACCGCAAAACACCTGCAATAAGCGAGTTTGATCCATAAGTATCACGACCCAAAAAAAAAATATTTTGAAAGCTTTGAAATTTTCTATTGAAATGATCAAACAAAAATTGCTCGTTTATTAAAACGCAAGTAACATAATATATTGTTAATACGTATAGAATTATTGTAAGAAATTCAGTATGAACTCGCCCTAACCCTGTCTGGGATCCCAATTCAACAAATCCAACTAATAGTTGGAAATGTTCGTGTGATGGAAAGCCTACCTCATTTCGACTCAGATTATTATTTCTGATCAATATGGAGTAATTTATGTCTAAATTACATGTTCTGAGTACTTTACATAATGGATTCTGATTTGATTTATAATTTTAGTCTAGCCCAGTCTATTAATAAAGGGATAATCATGAATATCAGACATATAATTTTAAAGCCAACCACATATTACCACCTATACCACCTATAAAGTAACAATAATACACCACAATAATATACCACATAGTTACATGCATAACCTCATGACCATTTTTCCCTTTCGGGATGGTCAGACAGTTTGCTGAAACAACTAAATTACCTAAACAAATAAAAAACCTAAAAACACATAGTAATGATAAACACACATATTAATAAGAGCCATTATTTGTAAAATACCTAATAATACCCATATACATGGTGTTTCATAAGTAACAATACATTTTTAAAACTCATAAGGGGGTTGTTTAGACCTTCGAACTGAACAACTTTCTCTATGGGACCAACATCGAAATCACGAAAAAAATAATTTTATATCCCATACCTACATATTTTAGCTCTAGTCGATTTGTAGAGTATAGAACATACATTTTTTTTTTTTGCGATTTCGATATTGGTCCCATAGTGAAAGTTGTTCAGTTTGATGGTCTACACCACCCCCTTAAATGTTTATTTGTAGTTTTGTAACACCTTGTATATGTAATTTTAAAGCCACAATTAATTTAAGTACCTACAACCTAATAGTGCTAACCTACTTCACCATTCTTTCACCTTTATTTATTCAATCTTTTTAATTTGTTTTTGTTCTTGTTGTACCGCTCACTGTATTACTACATGATAAATCGCAAATTTTTTACCCATCACATTTTGCCAGGCTTAGCCTAATGTGGGGGATAATCGTAAATCTTTTTGAAATACTGTGATGTCAATGTGCAATACCTATCCTTTGTTGTATATGAACTAAATGTACTTAAAGTGCTCATTGAAATAAATATTTTTGTATTTTGTATTTTTTTTTTGTAATACATACACACACACACAAGACTCTAACCACACATCTACTCACACAAATCCGCAATATCACAGCATAACTATATTAGTCCTCATAGTACGGCAACGGATGTACTTGCGCAGAGCAACGGTGGGGGGCTTGCGGGGCAGGGGGCGGCGCAGATTTTCCCGAGATCTGTATGAAGATTTTGGGATCGACTGTGCATGACAAAGTAAGTACCGGCGCGCGGCGGCGGGGCGCGGCGTACTTTAAGAACTAATATTATAGTTATGCTGTGGCAATATCAATATCACCATATGGACTCATCACGTTATACAATAACAAAACTCAAAAATAGCACATGTCTCTAATTTCACCTTTTAATTTTTCTGACGATTGGTCCGATTTGCCGCGGATAAGTGTACCAGGTGTTATAGAACTTCATACAAAGAATTCTAAAATTAGATTCATTCGCATCCTTCGGCTCGCGGATAAATATGCGTCCTCCTTAAGGGCTCTTACAGACCAGCGACAGTTTGTTTACGACAGTTTGCGACAGCGGTCGCCGACAGTCAGCGACGGTCGTGCGACGTCGCGCGACCGTCGCGCGACTGTCGGCGACCGCTGTCGCGAGCTGTCGCAAACCAACTGTCGCTGGTCTGTAAGCGCTCTAAGTTGTGCTCGGCTGCCATACATTCCCGGTGACATTCCAGACCTTTCAAATGTCCTTGGTTACTAAGCAGTTTTACCGTCCGTCCAGTTTACAGCGGGCAGATGCGAAGTCCTTGTATCTAGAATGTCATTGAATATCACACATAATTTTATTTTTCTCCTGTAGAGTTGTCAGCTCCCTGTGCGACCTAATATCCAATGTAACGTTTCTGAGAGTTCTAGCTGATGTCAACGGCAAGGAAGGTTGGACCTGCCTATTATGGTACAACCTGTATCTGTCAATACGCATATACTAATATAGTGCATCAATAACTTGTGTTTTTTGTTTGTTCTTTATTTATCTATAGGGTCCTTTTTGTTATGCTGATACATTTTTAAGTGGATAATCAGACCGTCAAACTGAACAACTTTCTATATGGCACCAACATCGAAATAAGAAAAAAAAGAGCTGTTTCATATCAAACTGCAAACCTACTCGAGCCAAATCTATGGGACAGCTGTTTTTTTTTCGCGATTTCGATGTTGTCCCATCCCGTCCTCATCCCCTTAAAAAAGTAAATAATAATAAAATAATAAATAACGCTCACAGGCACATATTATAACATCCATGACCGATCCGGGATTCGAACCCAGGACCCTGGTTTGGCAGTCCGGACGTGGTAACCATTACACCAACCGGGTCGTCAAAGTGTCAGCATATTCTTCTTCTTATCAAGTGGGCTGCAAGCCCTGGTGTCAGAGTTTATTCAAACCGCCTTAAGGCCTCTGACGTAGTTTTTTATGTAACGACTACTACCACCAGGGTAGTAGCCGGGATCAACAGCTTAACGTGCCATCCGAAGCACGGAATCATCTTTCTTTTCAGACAATCAGGTGATTCAGCCTGCAATGTCCTAACCAACTGGGGAAAAACGCACAAAGTGACATTTCACTGGGTGCCCCCCGTGGGAATCGAACCCACGACCTCCGTGTCAAGAGCCCAATGCTTTTAACCATTAGACCACGGAGGCATATTAAGAAGGACCCTGTATACCTATTGATTAGGGCCAGTTTCATAATATAAGTATAGTACATATTGGTTTTGGGGTGGTTGGGGATCTACCTGCTAGCGGTCCACCCCGGGCAACGGCACCACAAGCTACCTAAGTTTGTGGTGGTGGCTGAACGATCTCTACAGCGGTGTGGTAGGCTCCGAAAGGAGCCGCCTGGCTCGCGACCGACCGCTCCTGCCGGAGTCTGGCGCCAAGCAGCTTGTTGCGTTCTGTCGGTGTGCAGGAGTGCCAGTGCCATTCTGGGTAAGCTCGCTACATCTTCGACCCCATCTTTGTCCTGAGGACTAGATTGAGGTCAAGAGCAAGCCCATCTATAGTTAAAAAAAAAGTATTGAAAAGATGAGACTATTAGAATGTCATGAAATATTTGCTCTATGATGTACTAGTAGAACTTTTATGTTGGGTTTTTAATATGCTGACGGTTTTAAGAGGATGACCAGACCATCAAACTGAACAACTATCTCTATTGGACCAACATTGAAATAACGAAAAAAAGTCTGCTGCAATGGAATAAGTAGTAGAAGTTTTGTATGGAACACCACATTTTTAGTGTTCCGTACCAACATTGGCAAAGCGGAACTTATTATTTCGAGATTTCAATGTTGGTCTCACAGAGAAAGTTGTTCAGTTTGATGGTCGCATAGTAAGTGAGACTAGTATTTATTCTGTGGTTAGACCCTGCATACAACTTCGGCCGTAGTATAGCAGCGTGGTATAGTGCTATCGCGCCTTAGCTCTCTTTCTATTTGCACGCGAACGAACGAGACAAAAGCCGTGAAATATCACGTGCAATATGCTACGGCTTCAGAAGGCGTAGCATGTTGCACGAGATACGGCTATATCACGCCTTTTGTCTCGTTCTTTCGCGCGCAAATAGATAGAGAGCGTAATATAGAGCGCAAATAGATATACATAGATAAGAAAAAGTATCATTAACATTTAAACCACAGACTCTACCGATCAAACTGAAGAACTTTTATTATGGGAGCAAAACGATCAGAGCAAAAAAAATCTGCTGTCCCATACGATTGCGTCAAGTAGGTATTGCAGTTTAGTATGGGACAGCAATCTTTTTTTTTGCGCTGACAGGTTTGCTCCCATAGTAAAAGTTGTTCAGTTTGATGGGTAGAGTATGTGGTTTAACGGTTAATGATACTTTTCCTAACATCACGTATTGCACCGTGCCATCCTAGCGATGCTGGTGTATACAGGGTCCAACTTAAAAACCCTGTAGATGCGAATGTAAATGACAACGGTTATTTTACCGTCCAGTACTATTAATTCACATTCATTTATAAACTAGTGTTTACCCGTGACTTTGCCCGCCCAAATTATATACACCAGATTTTAAGTCAGGTCATAAGCTATCAAACAAAAAAAGTTTCATCAAAATCGGTTCAGTAGTTTTTGCGTGATGCGCGAACAAACAAACAAACACACAAACAAATAGACAGACAACATTTCTAAAAAAGGTTGATTTCGAGTCAGGGATACCTAAAAACCCGATCTGTTTTTTGTAAATATCTTCAATATACAGACCATAGACATATTACTCTAGCGATAGACTTGCCCTTGCATAGAAGCAACATGTTCCACTTGAATGAGGTGTACGCACCTGATTGATGTTCCCGAGTTCACTTCGTCACTATGGCAATGACAGACCGCAATGTGTCATTTTGTGTTGTTTTGTGTGACATGTTGTTTGTTTGAACGAGCTTGTCTATCGATAGAGTAATATGTCTATGATACAGACACACTTCAGTTACAGTTTTATAATAGTTTAGATAAAGTTTAAGATAATATTTACAAGTTGACCTTTAATAGTGGCTATATTAGAACAAGTTTAAGCCCACAAAGTAAGAGTTCCTAGAACATTGGCCAACTAACTAGTTGCCTCGCTGCGTATAGGTACTTACATTATTAATGCTATAAACTTCTCAGGTATGCTAATTTTCCACACGATATTTTTCTTAAGGAAAATTACGTAAAAAGTTATTTTTAACTTTTCAGCTTCACAATAATATAGAAATTTCGTAAACATTAAAAATGGAAAGAGACATTTCAAAACCCAACAGAGTGTAAATCAATGCTCTTCCAGAATTATGTAACTAACACCATGTCACCCCTTAAAGTACCTAATGCAACGTATACCTACACTATTTCGAAAAACCAAGAATGACATTATTTTGTAATACCTATCTAAAATTAAACCAGAAATGGGCCATTTCGTAATTTTGAAGCATTTGTATCTTCTTCCGGAAGCATTTTTTGGGAATTTCCTATACGTACCTTTGGAAAAGCTGTTCAGAGTCATAAGTGAAAGCACCCATTAAAGTAATGCAACTCTATATTACCGTTGGCGCGCTGCATACAAACGTACTATGGTGATATTTTCAATAACCAATTTAAGTCAATGAAATTTTGCAGAAACAATCTAGAAACAAATCTCTTTGCTTTTATGGGGTCAGATTTTCGTTAAAATGTTATAGCCTTAAAGTTACAGTGCCTCAAAGATTTCCATACAAATCTTAAATTAATCCTAGAATTAAAACTGTATATTTTAACGAAAATCTGGCTTCATGCAAGATTTTTTCCTCGCTAACCGCCTCGCTACCTCGCACATCTCTGGTGGAAACGCAGCCTAACACTTTGTTCATTGTGTATTATGCAGGTAATTGGGTAAATACAAAAAAATCTCTTTTATTAAGCATTTCGAGGCCATTAATACAAAGTACGTTTTCAGGTGGATAAAAAAAGCATAAATAAAAGTAGATCGGCCTATTGTCAAGCATAACAAGTGAAGTCGCAGGATAACCCGGCTCGCATTACCTGACTAATTAACCGCGTCTCAGGCGTAGTAATTAATTCGTAACACCACCCGTTACTACGCCTGTCACATAAATTGTTCAAAGCTAACATTATATTGCGCAAGTACAAAGTGTAAGGGTGACCATAATTCTGACTTAAGTGAGAGCAGTCCTGTTTTTTGCCGACTTCGAAAAAGCAGCTGGAGGTTATCTATTCGTTCGACGGTTTTATAAAAGACTTTAAAAAACGGGAGGAAAGGAATAAAGATTAATAGAAAAATTACATATTTATTTGAGTTCGAATTCTTACAATTTGAATGAAATTTTTACGAAACGAGATTATTTTGTATACAACAAACAACATTACAATTGCCACCGATGTGGCAATACAACAAACAACATTACAAAGCGCATCGCTTAGAGAAGGAGTCGAGGCGGAGTCAAGGCGGCGTCGAGTCGCGAGAGAGCCTTGGCGACATTGACATACGGTCGATAATTGTATACCAAGAATACGAGCGGCGCGCCGCTCGGTTTGGTATGATATACAATTACCGACCGTATGTCAAGGTAGCAAAGGCGCGCGCCCGCGCCTCGACGCCGCTTAGACTCCTTCCTTCTGTATGCGATGCACTTTAGACACGAAATAAATATTCACAGATTCGGTCAAATTTATGAAAAGTTGTAGAAAAGCTATTATCAATTATGAAAACTGTAAGATATTTACTATTGTATGTGTCACACAGTTGTATGAGTATGTATTGCGGGATCCGACTCAGTTAAATAAAACGTTTGTGGTGTTTTGCAGTAGGTTAGTAATAGGATAGGGTGACCATCATTCAGGGTTATTATTGAGACCGGTACGGAACCTAAGAAGTTTTTAACTGACCTTAAAAAGTAAGGGTCCGTTTTTTTCTATAGTCTTACAAAATTTCGATAAACACACAAAGTTAGGAAAAGCTCGTTTGTTATAAATCAATAGTATTCGATAGTAAGTAATACCTACTTTTGATATTGTTACTGTTTTTCAAGATTAGACAATACGTTTCCACGCCATAGGTCATTCATTACTTACGTAAAAAGTACCTAAGAATTGAAATGTTTTTCTATCGTAATTTTTATACTTTCATGATACTTTTATAGCAACGTATATCACATATTAAGTCATTAGCGGCCTAACTAAGCCTAAATTGTGGGAATCAGTGTCAAACGACGACCTTCACGGTCGCGCTAGAACTAATGTGATTTACCAAACTAAATTACTCCGTATTACGTTGTATTACGCGAGAAATGCGTTTCACATTACACGTCCGCGAAATACACACTGTGGTAAAATTCTGTTAATGTCACATTAGCTTTTGATGTCCACTAATGTATTTGGTTGTGATATTGGTATTTAGGTAGGTACTTGCTTAAAAGTTGTAGAACTGACATAGGTTTTAAATTGGTTAGTTCCCGGTTAATGGTGCATTTCGGGGTAGCTTACGATTTGGTACGAAAACCTGAATCTTGAAGTTTATAAATCAACACGAGTCTTAACGTGGCAAAACTCATTTTGATGTGTGGGGGTGTGTGGGGGTGTGTATATGTGTGATGTTCTCGGTGTTATATGCCTATGTGTACAATATAGTATTGAGTAATGTATTCAAATGATCATATAGGCTCGATGCTCTACTATACCACTCTAAAAGTGTATAAAAATAGATATAGCATAGCTTGTTGATAATGATATCATATTAAAAAACAATAGAAAGCTGCTACTGCGTAGAAAAAGATATATAAAGTAGGTATTTAAAAAGAACCGAAAATTTTACGATTTTCTACAAACAGTTTTTAAACTTCCATTCATTTTTAACGTGTCCTACGAAAAATCCATGAAAAATAGAACATAGAATATTTTCTGAGCTTGTCACAGACCAACAATAATTCAATGACTATCAAATCCAAAGCAGATCTGTAGCAAATGGTACCGTTTTAGTACCAAATTAGACCTATCTGACTCAGAAATTTTACATAACTTTTTAACTTTAACGAGTTCGACTCACGTCTGACTTTTGTGACCTTTAAAATACCCATTTGGGACCTTCGTCATTTTTATTGAGCCTATTTGCTACATTTGAGCGAATTTTTATAAAAGTTAGGCGAAGAGATGGGTGACTGCTTTGGAAGAATTTAATTTCGACCGTTTTCATGTCGGAAGAGACGTTAAGCTTTAGTTCCGGATCAAATAGAAGGACGTATAATTAATACATAAACAACAATTAACAGCTAATTGACCGATAATTTAAACCAACTCACTAATAGAACTGTGGTTAATTGACATGGTGTTAAACTTAAAAACATTTTGTGCTAACATTGACAGTACCTAATGTATCTCAAATTGTCATTGTAAATTGCAATTGTCACGGTCTACGAATAAGAGTAACTCTAAACAAAATCCACATAACTTTTGGCACCTAATGAAAAATTGCATTTTGTACAAGTTTTGGCGGCAACGTACAGTTTTTAAGGAACAAATTTAGAACACGGTACAGTTTTTTTGGTGCCATTTTTTGAGCTTGATTTACATTTCTATACATTTTTATTCGTAGGTCACGGTCATGACATAGGCATATAAATAGATACGACTAGAAGTCAAGCTTCTTAAAGCGTGCGCAACGGCGCTAGACTCGCGAAAAAAGTTGTAATCCATTGTTTTATGGATCAAAATGGCGTGTTTACGAGTCTAGCGGCGGTCTCCGGCGCGGCGCCCAGCTTGTATGAAGCTTCCTATCTGAAGTGCGATTTTTGTGCGATCTGAAGTGCGATGAAAATCATACGAGCGGTTTGGCAGTAAAAAGATGCATAATTCTGACATTTTCTACTGCCGAACCGCTCGTATGATTTTCAAAAATCGCACTGTGTTCGGATATTTAATCATGTGACATAGGCTCCTGCTGGTCTATCTAGCAATACCTGGGTCTGCCGACCGGACGGCGCTCGGAGGGTAGCCCCATACGCTCTCGTCACCGTAATGAAAGCGAGATCAAGACCTAAAATTATTACATTCTGCCCACGTGACGAACTGTATTCGTTTTAAATCGTTGCGCAACTAATGAATGAGTATAATCAAAGAAGATACAAAGAGTCATCATCATCAGCCTGTCATCGTCCACTGCTGAACATAGGCCTCTCCCAAGGCGCGCCACATTACTCGGCCTTCCTCGTCCAGTCGCTCCACGCAACTTTTTTTTTTTTTACTAAACAAGGAGTATGATAGCTAAAATTATAGGTACACAAAATAGGAGGAATATTATACTTCCCAATGAAATGGAAATTATACTATTTTGCAGTGAGATTTCTTATAAAATTCAAATTCAAATTTACCAGTTTTGTATGCGAAATGGGATTGGGCAATGTTTTTTTATAACACACAATATCATACTAGAAAAGGAAATATTCCTATTAAAAAGAAGCTGAAAAATGCCGAAATCTTCAAAAATTTTGAGATTCCACGGAATGTTGTGAAAGGATAGCAAATTTTAATTACAACTGGAATTTCTGGTGACCCTACATACCAAGCCATACCTACAAATGTTGCTGAGAGTGTTAAATACTAAGTGTTTTCCATATTGATCCGTATTCCAAAGAGTTAAGGTCTATAAGATTATAAACTACCTGTGAATACTAAGTTTGTATTTTTGACATTTCAAGACAGTTATGTCAACAGAGCCGGACATGGTAAATTAGGTTGTCTTTAACCCCCGACGCAAAAAGAGGGGTGTTTTAAGGCCTCCGCACTTTGCAGCGATTTTATCGAGCGATATTATCGCTTCCGCTTAGCAATAAGTATTTATTTCCAGTACATTTTGTATAAGGGTCGCGCGCGATCCTACACACTGCACTGCCGCAATATTATCGCTGGACTTCGCGACGCGTCATCGAGTCGCACCCCGCGATTTTGCGATAATTGTTTTCAGTACATTTTGTATGGGGTCGCGCTCGATCCTACACACTGCCGCGATATTATCGCGACCTGACACAATCTCTTTAGACTACATTCAATGGTGGGGCGCATCCGTGACGCGAATCGCGGAATCGCTGCAGTGCGTAAGGTGTCGCGAAGTCGCTCTCGATAAAATCTGTCTGACTGTTTGTCTGTCTGTCGGTCCGTCTGTCTGTGGCATCGTAGCTCCCAAACAGGTGAACCGATTTCGATGCGGTTTTTTAAATAGAAAGTGCATTACTTTGTGCGTTTTCCCCAATTAGTTAGGACATTGCAGGCTGAATCACCTGAGTGTCTGAAAATGAAAATGATTCCGTGCTTCGGATGACACGTGAAGCCGTTGATCCCGGCTACTATCTCTGGTGGTAGTAATAGTTACATAATAAACCACGTCAGAGGCCGTAAGGCGGTTTGAATAAACTATGACACCAGGATACCATGGATACCAGGATAAGATGCCAAATTATCTTCAGTACGATGTTTAGTGTACCTCCTCTTTGCCTTGTCACGCTAGACCATTAGAGTTTTTATATCGGATGTTAACCAGGGTGCGGGTAGATGCTTTACTTTTACTTGTCTTAGAGGAGCGTGTCCCACACGATAAGAAGAAGAATAGAAAGCTAATTTTTGCGAGTGTTCTTAGCATTGTTTCATGAAAATCGTTTCAGTAGTTTTCATGTTACGTTAAACATTATGAAATATCATTAAATTATTATCAATTTGGCGTTGGGGGTTTTTGTTTTAACTTTTCATCATCGTAGACTGCAAAAAATATCACATAGAAACATAATTAGAAACTGAAAAAAAATTAATTGCTAAATTTGATTCATATCTACGAGTTTCATACAATATTGTCGTTGCATTTCATTCCACAAAACAAATTTTGTGACAAAGTTTTTAAGAGTTACCTTTGCTGTTATTAATTAAGCTAAAGTTAATCATATTAACATGTTCTCCAAATATAAACCGGGACCGGACCCAGGTTCCCGGGTTCCCGGATTCTCCGGGTTCGGGATCTGGAACTCCAAAAACTTTAGCTTAATTATTTGGTAGTTTATTAAAAGTAATATTATACAACGTGTTAATGAATTAACGCAAAACTATAAAATTGTTTGTTTAGAATCGAAAGCAGAATCGAATTATCATGGTTTCAACATAGGTATTTTTTGTTGTTGGTTATATTGCAATACTGCTCGCATATGGTATAGCCTAGTATAGCGCTTTCATTCATTGCTGAAATGATAACAAATCATTTTTGCATCAAAACTTGAAATGCGAATAACTTTCAATTTTAACTATCAAAATAATGAAATTATTGTTTCAATCCTACGAATAAAGTTTCAATCTAATATTATTTTGTTATAAATCAGTTAGGGTGTATGAGGTTTTGCTTGCTTGCAAATGCTTATTCATTAACACGTTGTTTAGGTATAGTTCTGTTTAAAATTATCTGTTCATACAAACCATGCAAGCTGTTTGCATTTAGAAAAACAAGTCCAAAATTTTAAAAATACCTAGTGTAAGTTATTCAATGTCATGACTAGAATAATGTATTGGTGTGGTGTCTTAACTTACACCCTGTATAAGAATTCTACTCTCAGTCAATTTAAATCTTAATAAAAAAACTTCCAGTGCAATATCTTTCATGTTTTTTTTGCCCATAATTTAACAAGACTGTTTAGCGAGTGATTTGGATGAATAAAAAAGGAACACTTTATCAAACTAATGCGGTTTGCGGTCGCAGTTGCGAACCATTCAACGTTATCTGACGCGTTGACTGCGCGACGCAAAGTAAGGGTAATATGTTTAGCAGCCTATGTATGTATGTAAGTTTGTACCTTTGTGGCACACTAGAGACCAAACGCGTGGGCTGATTTGGATGATTCTTTCGTCAATCGATTTGTCATCGTGCGAGTGTAACGACTACCAGGCGACTACCAGACTAGCGTTCTAGACCGGATCATATTTTCCGAATTATCGGTCCCGACTCTGAAAGTCGCTTCAATATTACAATGAAAGAATTCTCGACTACTGGACTTGTTTTATTCTTTTCAGTTTTTATTTAAAATTCACTTTTACGCTGACGGGTTAATTGATTTCTTAAATTTAATTTTTAATATCTATTGTTGCTATTTTCTATGTACTCTCTTAACAATAAAGAAACAGTCTGATTGGTGTCCAATTGATTGATTGCTCAAAATTTTCAATTATCTATTTCAATTATAATAATCTAAGTAAAAAATATTTTTTATGCTTTTTCTGGTACCCAAAAAATTAAAATCATCTGGTCTGGACTGGACTAGTCACCCTGTATACCTACCTATTTTAATTTAAGACTGTAGACTGACAAATTAAAAAAAAAATTGGTCTGCAACCGTAAACTGCGTTAAATTGTACTTTAAGGAAAAGATCACTTTCAATGCCCGAAGGCGAAGGTAACTCGTAAAATTCTAAAAAGCCAAATTATCCATCAAGACAGAACAAAGTTCGGCGCTTCGTATACGAAATGGAGTTTTCGTGTTACAAATAACATGTAATTACTTTGGAAACTTTAGAAAATAACTTTGAAGGTATAATAAATAATGTGACGTTGTTATACACTTAGGTGTATTGGCCTTTCTGTAATGGTAATTATTTTATTATTTGGAAGTCTTAGACCATATAACTTAGGGACCAGCCTCGTGTTAGCATTCCACTCTGCTAATACGTTACAAGATCAGTTGATTATGTGCATTTACATACAATTTTATACCTTATCACTAAACGAGCCTATAATTGCTGAAAAATAACTTCAAACTAGTCTCGTTTGGGGTTCACACAGTCTAAAGTTGTCCAATCAAAATTGACTTTTTCATCTTGTCTTATAGCTTGTCTTACTATTACGTATGGGTATTGAAATAAGGTGAAGAACATGACAGTATAGAAAAAAAAACCTTACGGACTGTTGGCCCTACCGCTTAGTCCCCCTAGTAGGTCCAACAGGATTTTAAAATCCTCGTGGCCCCAATACAATACAAACACAATACAAACTTCGTTTGTATGGAGTGGAGCGCACCAACGATAATTTTGGAAGTTTAACCTCTTTTAATCTTCTGCTTTCCTGGTAGGTACTTCAAAATCCCTTTCGGGGAGTGGAGAAAAATTGCTAGCTTTCAAAAATATCACTTGTGCACTTTTGCGGCCAGCGTGTCTTTTCAAGCACGAGGATTTTAAAATCCTGTTGGACCTACTAGGGGGACTAAGCGGTAGGACCAAGAGTCCGTAAGGAAAAAAAACGGTAACATCGAAATAAAAAATTAAAATTTTTTTTTTTTTTTTACGGCGGATTGTGATGTAAGACTTAGGTTTTTATAATATTAGTAATATCATACTTAACTTTACAATCAATTTTTAAACAGCAATCGGTAATCTTGATGGTAATTAAAAAGTCCCGGGGCTACCAGTACTATAAGCCAATTTTTATTAAATGAAAATGACTAATTTAATTATTTTTTATGAATGACTGGTGAAACGTGGATGTTCTGAGGTTTCAGAATATCTCTGACTACACCCCCTCGGGGAATATAGTCGTGAGCATAATGCTTATGCTTATTAAATAAAAATGCCTCATTTTATTCTATAGTCTATACCAACCAATCTTCTTGATTCTGACCTGACCTTTCTTTATAGAACTCTAAAAATCTAAAATTCAGCGTACTTTTGATATGTCAATCAAAGTGATTCTCAAAGCTAACTTGAAAATGCTATTTCTTTTAGTTTTCAGAATAAAGTCTGAAATAATAAATCTTGACATTCGTCGGTCTAGAAGACAATCTGGCTTACCGTACCCTTCTCAAAACTAAACGAAAATATATTGTTTTTCTATATTTTAGGATATTTCTTATTGACTATTCTAGAAGCGAGATACCTTCTCACACTGCGATTAAAGATCACATCGTCACCGTTGCTAACGTATCGCCAACGAACGATAATAAATAAAATAACTATAGGATCCTTCTTAATATATTGACACTTTTTTAAGGGGATGATCCGATTTTTTTTCGCGATTTCGATGTTGATCCCATAGAGAAAGTTGTCCAGTTTGATGGTCTGATCACCCCCTTAAAAAGTGTCAGCATATTAAGTTGGATCCTGTATAACGTATTCACAATCTCATAAAATATAAGCAAATTGTCCGAAATGACTGTTTTGCTGGCAAAGGTGCTTTCAGATATTCGATTCAGGGTACTTTATAATCGGTCATTTGGAAGTGTTGATCAAATAAAATTACTCTTCTCATTCTAAAATATTTATTATCATCGTGGGGGCTGGGAAGCCAACAACACTTCGACGCAATAGGATCTTTCGTATTAACCCCTAGATATTTATTTTCTTCACCCCTCATAACACTGCAGAACAAACCTGTAATCTTTCGGTTTTAGGAAACAATCTCCACCACCGCTGCCAATCTAAAGTGGGATTGGGCTGGACATGTCTGCCGCATGCCTGATGACCTATGGACCAAAATGACTTCCAACTGGCCCCCAGTACAAAATCGGCGTCGAGGCAGACCTAGAAGAAGGTGGCGGGACAAAATCGATAGCTTCTTGAAGAACTGGCCTAACGAAGCGCAAAACCGGGCCGCATGGAGAGAACGGAGGGAGGCCTTTGCCCAACAATGGGACATTGACGGCTGATACAATAATCTACAAGAAGGTACATAGTTGCTAAAGGCATCGCAGTCGCTTACAATGTTCCATGGTTGGTGCCTTTCATAACATATTATGATGGTGAGAAATTGCAATAGTACATTTTTATTATGTGTTAAGAATACCTATTTATAATATGTAAGCTAGGTAACTATCGGCAATAATACTTCGATAATATTATAAATTGACGGGAAAAATCTGGATCAATTTAAATATTAAATTGACTTCATAAAAGTATGAAATTAAATTAGTTTTGTACCGAATTGATATTGAAGTTGCCAGTAAGTTGAGTAACTATGTTAACGATAACTTTTGAAAGCAAACACGATCATGAATTCAGTAGTGTTATTTTAGACTAATTGATTACTTATAGACATTTGATACACAAAGCTCTTGGCGTTTGTAATTTAAACCTTAAACTAACCATAGGCCATAACGGAAAGCCTCCAGCTGGATCCGGAGCGTCAAGTTTTCAAGATGTATCTATATACTATTGACGTCTCGCTTATCCTTATGGAAGTTTGTCATAAGTGTGAATAGATGTCAAGTAGCCAAGATGTTATTTCTTGATTTTATATGATTCTTGAAGTCTATACAGGGTGTAACAGAACATACTAGTAATGCTTAAGGGGGTGCTTCAGACCATCAAACTGAATAACTTTCACTATGGAGCCAACGGTGACGGTCGTAATGTGAATAGAGCTAATGAGATAACTGGTCTGTGGTCGAGCGACAGTGAAGTCCGATCGTACACACGGCGACACATCATGTTGAGCACCCTATATACCCATAACTACACTACGTACAAAACACAAAATAGTGCGGTAGAGAGTCTGCATAACATACCGCACCCTCTCGCACGATTCGCAGCGTTCAACTTCTAATAGTTCAAAGTCCAAACAGGGTAACCCGACCTGTCGCCGTGTGTACATCTGTGTCGTCGAGCATCATGTCGTAAGCCTGGGTATTTCATAGAAATAAATACTAACCCAGTAGTGTCGCAGCGACACGTCGCGTCGTCTGCTGCTGCTGGGTGCGGTCGGCTATCAAGTTGTATGGTTTGAATCATTAAGACGCTGTTATTCGGTCGAGGTCGTTTTTTGAACACGAACGAAAGTGTTTTAAACTGTGTTTTAAAGTCTGAAAACCAATTATGTCTTATTTAAGGATCTGGCTGATAGGCGACCGTGCTCAATAACACGATTAGATTAATTAATAGATAGAAAAAAATCCCAAAGTTACCCATTTTTGTTATGTTTTTTCAATACTATGATTAAACTGCTGATATTTAACTTTTTATTCTTGTACTTAACTAAGTACATTAAATATTTCTAGTGAACTCCGTAGAATTTTGAGCTTAGAAACACCCATGAGCAAAGATATTGATGAAAAACACGTTTTTTTGCGATCCTGCTTTCAATTGGAGCGGGATGGCTAATTACAAACTTAACTTAATGCTTGCAAGAAAGAGACGCTTGCACTGGGATAACCTGGCCGTCAATGGTAACGTTTTGTTTCAAAGAAACCAAACTGTCGAGCGGAAGTAGACTCATTCAAGCATCGGTTCACGCTTGATCGCACGCCCGCGAGTAGGGTTGTCAATCTGTGAGATGTGAAGTCACCGGTATGGCTTGTTCCACTGAATCGGAACGCGATTCAATTCGTTCTTGGAAAACTATGATAGGGGTTTTTATCTTAAAGGTGTTTTATTTTCGTTCTTTATTTATTTATACATGTTAGGGTAAACAGTTGCATTACTTTAAGTGGTGATTGTACCCATGATGCTGAACAACTTTCCCTAAGGGGGCTTTTAACCCGAGGTCATATCAGCCCCATCGTGCCTTTAACCTTGATACTCTACATAACAATTAAAACCTAAAAGCTGACGAGCAAGGGCTGATTAACCTCAGGGTTAAAAGCCCCTATATAAATATACAGGGTGTAAGGAAATGTTATAATTAACCTTTAAGGGCACGTCCGCACAGCGATTTTTATTCGCGCGAATGATGTGAATGTTATAACATAGGATGACTGCTGACAGGACACTTATGTCAAGACAATAAGTACGAAAATTGCTTGTTGCATGCGTCTTCCTATGTGAAAGTAGGGTGTGGGAGGTCGTTTTAGCGGTAAACAGCATATAAAGACGCGTGAGACAAACAATTTTCATACTTAGTTTCTTGACATAAGAGTCTTGTCAGAAGTCATCCTGTGTTATCACATTCACATCATTCGCGCGAATAAAAATCGCTGTGCGGACGAGCCCTAAACCACATACTCTACCCTCTACCCATCAAACTAAACAAAATTTTTCTATGGGAGCAAACTTGTCAGACCAAAAAAAATTAGCTGTTCCATACTAAAACTGCAATGCCTAGTGGACTCAAATGTATTCAACAGCAATTTTTTTTGCTCTGGTCGGTTTGATCCCATAGTAATAGTTGTTCAGTTTGATCGGTAGACTCTTTAGTTTCAAAGGATGCTAATGATCATCCTGTATAAATATAAAACAAAATAGTGTAGTAGGTAGCTAATATAAAAATCAGTACATTGCTAAACGGTTAAGACAAACAAATTCAGTATCTAAAGTAACTTTTAATTACACTAGTGAGGTCTGTGATTGGGCGACATGTTTTTGTAAGTGAGAAAAACACTTTCATCACATAAATCTGGGTGTACCTACGAGCACAGAACCTATTTTCGATAAGAATTTAAGTTCCTACAGGAAATAATGTCGCCCACACTCTAAAGTAGCAGTTTACAATTTTATTATATACTAGTGTTTTCCCGCGACTTCGTCCGCACAAATTATATACCAGATTTTAAGTCAGATCATAAGCTATCAAACAAAAAAAGTTTCATCAAAATCGGTTCAGTAGTTTTTGCGTGATGCGTGAACAAACAAACAAACTAACAATTTTGTCAATAAATGGCGCTGCACGTTTTTAAATCGCGCTATCGAATGTTATTTGAATTTATATGAAGAGAACCGATACTTTTTTATTCCTCATGATTTTACGGTTTTATAATAGTTAAGATGATAGAAGATATGTCTATACTATGATAAGTCTATACTAGAGTCTCTAGACATGATTTCATTAAGTAGTAAAAGCAGTGATTAAATAACATAATCTTAAAACAACACTACCGAACCATCTCTATAATATAAATACAGACTATCTAAAACAATTTACATAGCCCAAATTGAACTTAAACAGAATCCAAATTGTTTTCGCCTACCTATTTAAAAAGACCAAGTGTGGGTTGATCTCGCAAAATTGTGTTCCGTAAGGACTAAGTACTAACCTTGTTTTGAATCTATTGTTATTATTATGGCAGAGAAACTTACAATGGCCCCTGTAGCTTATGATTTTTCATGCATATGCATATGCTCACGACTATATTCCCCGAGGGGGTAGTCAGAGATATTCTGAAACCTCAGAATATCCACGTTTCACCAGTAGTACCGAACCTCTGTCCAGTGTGACAGGGGGTGAGCCCGTCGCCACTTATAATGGACAGTGAGTACAATACATGCCTCAAAATTGAAGCATGCAGGTTTCCTCACGCCGATGTTTTCCTTCACCGAAAAGCCAGTGGTGTTACAAATCGTACATAAATTCCGAAAAACTCATTGGTACGAGTCGGCCTGGACGGGGATCGAACCATCGCCTCCTGCACGGCAGGCAAGGTTACTCGCCACTGGACCACCACGGCTTATGATTTTTCAAATGTTTTTTTATATTTTGTGGGTAGTAGGAGCAATAAGCTTCTGAACACCCCAAAAGCTATTATGGTCATGAGTTTACGTATGTATGTAGGTATGCGAATTTTTTACATTTTAAAGATAGGATACAGCACAGCGATTAGTGACTTGGTCACTGACATATTATACTTTACGCGATAGACAAGCCCTTTCATAGAAACATCATGTTCCACTTGAATACGGTACCCGTATCGCATTAGTGTTCCCTTCCCGAGTTCGCTTCGTTACTATGGCAATTACAATAACCGCGTAACTCTCAAAACTGTATGGCCATGACAGACCGCAATGTGTCATTTCGTGTTGTTTGTTTGAACGTGCTTGTCTATCGCTAGAGTATATGTCAGTGGATTTGGTAAATAAAGAAAACACATGACAGCTAATAATGCAATTCTTTTTTATGTACTATGTGTGTACTATCTTTGAACATAGCTTTCATTTGATTCCTTACATAATTATAGGAAATACTTTTCCAAAGTTCCAACAAAATAGTTCATAATTTTGCATTATGTGCTATACACAACTCTACATTTCAGTATACAAATTATGCAAAGATTTTATGCTTTTCCCAAAACAAATTGAACATGAAAGTCTATCTTTCAAAACTACACCTGAAATTGGGCCACCAAACTGAATCTTCAAAATGGATCAGAACAAAATATCAGTGATCGACAGTCTGACAGTTACTGGATTGATTCAATTAAATGATTCCGTTTCAATTTTTTTTCTGCGGGTTTCTGAAAATTCCTGTTCACCTGCCTGTAGTATGGAAAAGAAAATGAGACACGGTACAAAGGCGCTCGCAAATTGTTTTCATCCGCTCTATAATGATTACACGCTTGACTTGACATTATTCATAGAGTCGCTAGTTCAGAAAAAAGGTTAACTACCTTCGTGTTAGCTTCAGCGGATACGATGGTAGTCAATAGGTACGTAAACAGGTGAAGTGAAGAGAGATACTTTTGATCCTTATTTTTTACCCGACTATGCGACGCAAAGGTGCATGTGTTTATTTATATTTTGTGTAATACAATTGCGAGTCGGACTTGCCCACGAAGGCTTCTGTACCACCAAACAATATTACCAAAAAATTGTGTTTTCTCCGGGATCCTTTGCGCAAGCCCGACA
This sequence comes from Agonopterix heracliana, assembly GCA_963693445.1. Lineage (NCBI taxonomy): Eukaryota > Metazoa > Arthropoda > Insecta > Lepidoptera > Depressariidae > Agonopterix > Agonopterix heracliana. The sequence goes on from OY856324.1 coordinate 13,661,338, forward strand.
CACGCTTGACCAATTTTTATTATTTACACTACTTACTTTACTTTTACTTTTTTTAAAATAATTAATTGACTTCTTGCTTGTGCGATGGCACCGCATTTCCGCCAGTGTCAAGAGATTTGAGGGAGTATCTATCCAATCTCGAGAATTGTTTTTGAGTAAGAACACAACTGAGAAGGATTGTGGAGCCTCGTGGCAGGCTGAAACGCGAACCTCGCGAACACCACGCGATAGAAAAGTGTTCGGGGCAAACCCTGCAACGTGACTCTATTGTTTTACTAAAAAGTATGACCATAATCACACCAAGTTTGACAAACAGTTTTTATTATCGAACAAAAACAAAAAAACTTTGAAAAAAAAACTCGTTTCTTCTGGGAACCTTCCCTTCATTTTTTACATTTTTTGTTATTATTTATTAGCAAATGCGCCATAATATTTCATATTCTGTGAAAAAACCGTCTAGATGGTTGAAATTATTTCTGAACTATAATAGTTAGATACAGACCTTTATAAGTACCTTTAAGGACAGACGGACACACGGACAGTACAGGTTTAGAACCCTAAAAGCAAGTAATCTCACGAATAAGGGTGAGAAAGAGTGGGCCATATTCCACCAAGTAGACTCAGTGCGGATTGTTGAAGTTTGTACTAGGTAGGACACTTTAAAATAGAATCTCTTAAAAAGAACACTTTAAAAAGTTGCCTACTAACTTTTAAATTCCTAATTCGCAATTTTTGCTCTCCATTTTCAGTGCAAACTCAGAAACAGAAACAGATTTTTTTTTCAAATTCCTACCTCCGTTTGTTTTATTTCAAAACGTTTCTTAGCGAATGTTGTCCAGATTTTGATTCTCGAGAAACGGTTCTTATGTTTAACGTTCGTTCGTTAACTTACACTTTACACCTACAGGGTGTAACTTTAGTAACAAAATACCCTAGTATCATTTAAAACGTTGGTTTATTTAGACTATCAAACTCAAGAAGAGCCATCATCAAGAAAAAAAAGCCAAAGCAAAACTTCAACCTATTCGACTCAAATGTATGGTCTTGGTCCAACAGATTTATTTTTCACATTTCGTCAATATTACCGATGCAAGAAGGCCTCTGACTTCTACTTACTCCTAGATTTGACATTAAATAGGCTTGCAAATAATCTGACCGGTGGTTGACCACTTACTTACCTACCACCATTAACCCGCACTGAGCCAGCTTGATGGAGAATGCCCCACTGCCTCTAATCCTCTAAAGTGAGAGGTCTATGCTCTGAAATAGAAACCTACATAACTTATTTTAAATGAAGCATTACTATATAATAGATACCCACATTGCGTTTGTAGAGATACCTCAGAGATAGCTGGTGTGAAATAAATCAAAGAAATTGGATAAAAATTTGAATCCAGTTCTTATATTTCAGTGTCGAAGTATCTAGATGTTTCCATTACTCAAGAATAATTTATATCCCTTCAGGATTTACCTTGGTAAGCTGTTAGCAATGTTATTAAAATTACACAATTTTATCATGAGACTAAACTTGTCTGTGGCACCTGTAACCGAAACTGTTTCAATTTGAACTCCTATGATAGATGTGGAAATTTTGGCAAACGAAAATAGTTTCTACTGAAGTGGTCTTGGTCCATTTATAAAGTGCTACCGGGCGAGCTAAGTTGATAATAGTTCAATGGTTTAGTTTGAAAATGGTTAATATAACTTTTAAGTTGTTCGCCAAATTGACGGCCCGATAGCTCATAGTAGTCAACCTGCCTGCTGTGCCGAAGGTTGCGGGTTTGAATTTCGCAAGGGGCAAATATTTGTATGGTGAATACGATTCATTCATTCATTCATTTCATTTATTCATGAAATTAATTCATTAACCACGAATTCTTTTAGCCAAGTCATGGTTTGGTAGGTATCTATTTGAAATATGTAATCTATATCATCGTTCCCAAGCAGCAAAACAGATCGTGACTAAATCAATTTTGCCTTAAATATACCTAAACTTCGCATTAACCAAGGCAAGCTTTGCTGAAGTCTGTATTAATAAATTCAAGTTGTCTTAGTTTTCAGAAATACCGACTTAAGGATTAGTTAAGTTATGTAGTATTAACTTTGCCTTAAGTATGTCCTCGCGAAATGCAAACTTAAGCATAAAGTTACTGAAAACAGAATTAACGGAGATATAGTTAAATTTAATAGTGTTTAGAAGTATTACTTAAGTTCTACTTAAGGCAAAATTACCTAAAGTTTGCCTTTAGTCTTCCTTAGGTTATCCAGGTCAAACGGTTGCTTTAAGTCGTTCCTTTGAAATTGCAATTTAAGTGGTTGTTTACTTAGCTAATGCTTGTGTCAGTACTATCAGCCTTAAAGGGACGTTTTTAATAAAAAGTAACAAGTTAGTGCTACAATTTGTGTTTATAGAAGTAACATGAGCATAATTAAAGTTAAGAAAATTAAGATAGCAGGAAATTTTCTACGTCGTGTAAGAAAATATGTGACCGCAAATTCTATTCATGCCAAAGATTGTGCAGTGAATGTTAATCCGAGTAGTCCGAGTACAGCCGGAGCCAGTGACTCCTTGTTAGATCCTTGTTAACAACGTTCAAAGTTTACAGTCTGTCTATAAAGTCGTGACCTAATAATTGTAGTAGCTTGATTTTGACGTTCTTGCGTGGAGACAGCGCCCAAATTTTTGTCAAGACTTTTTAGACAGACTGTATCATGTTTGCCAGTACATCCACCAGGCCCGCATCGGTTGATGAAATCATAGAAGACACGAACAGCGAACTTGAATACGTAACTTCAACAAAAGAAGAGCGTGATTCTAATTATAGATTTTTTTTAAAGTGTGGTCTATCTCCCATAATATACCACAACGTACTCATCAGGAATATGAAACTAAAATAATCACAAAAAAAACCAACAGAATAATACGCAAAATAGTAGATTCATATTCTGTATAAAAGATAAGATAAGATAAGATAAATATTCTTTATTTGCACACCAAAAATACAACAACAATATACACGAACAAGAAGGGTAAAAAAGGCGGCCTTATCACTAAAAGCGATTTCTTCCAGACAACCAGTCAACTGTTCAACTGTCTAAAAATGTCAACTGTTTCCTGTTACGGTTCAAAAGACACATTTCTTCAAAAGTAGGAAAGCCGTAACCGGAACGGAACCTTTGCGTACGGAACCCTAAAAAATACAACTCTTTACATGTTTATGTTGTGACTGAGATACATAAAGTAGATACAAATACGACGCGTTACGTCAAAAGATTCAAGATTTAGAGTGTAGACCTGAGGTTACCTCAGTTTACAATTATTTATGTACATAAATGTCAAATTATAATTATCATTGTCCATAAGTAATACATAAGTAGTACTTAATCACTTGTTTTTCTTTAAACACAAAAACGAATTGTTCAATCTTGCATTGGCCTTTTGTTTGCAGGAATCACAACAACAATGACAGATGAGAAGAAAATAAAATATCCGTCGAATCAGTATTTATCAAGTACGAGTTAAGGATGACTTAAATCGACACGGTATTTACTTGTATTATTTGAAGTCACACTTCGGTATAAGTTAAGTATAACATTACTTGAGTAAGTAAGCAATAATTATAAACACATTTAACTGATCCTTTACTATGATTTACCAATACTGTATTGCTTTTACTCGTACTTAGCACATGCAATATAGATTTAACGCCATTTTGAATGATCTGCAAATTTGAACATGTTTTTTATTAAGTTCTGTCTTTGTTATTTTAGGCACTCTCTTAATTTTACACAATTTTACATAGTTTTGCGTAACGAAATCAACATTGATATTTAATATTTAATTAAATTTCGAAGAAAAAATAAAAAAAACAGTTTTTATGGTTGAATTTTTTGAATTTTAAATACAATTACTTTGTAATTTTTGAAGCCCGCCTGTTTTCTAAGAATATTTGTCCATTTCACACGATAAACGAATGTGCGTTTGAATTTTTACTTTACTTGTCGACGAAATAATGCATTATAAAATAATAATAACTATCAGAGCCATTTTGTTTATCATTCATCATAGAATATTAAGTTGGAAAATGTTACCACCATAATTTATCTTTACTGTATCTACGTAAAGTATAATAATATATTATGAAGGTAGGATGAAATTTCAAACCAAAAATTTTTACTTAAGTTCATCTAAGAGAAGTCAACTTTCCTTAAGTCGTACCTAAGTTTATCTTAGTTTATCTGTAAAGTAGTATGAAGTCTATCTTAACTCATTCAGTACTCCATATGCCCACTTTTGCCTAACTCTGCCTTCTAGTGTATCTACAAGATATCTTGAGGGACGGATGGTATTACCTAAGTCAATAACCGAGAATTTGGTTATTGAATGAGAGATATCTACAATTCAGACTTAAGGAAAGATTTTGCCGCTTGGGTTGTCTAGTATCATAATACAAGTCAGGGCTAGATTTTGGTACTTTAAATGGGACTCGATAATCTGTTTGACAATGTCCAAGATATTTATATTTAAAATGCGTTTTTACAGGAAAGTTTATATCAGAAAAATACTCTGGTGAGACGTCTTCTACTACCGAAAAATCCAAACGAAATCTACAAACCCTGCTTTGTTTTTTGCACAAATATAATTTTCTATTGCTGTAGTCAGCCTATTAATTTTTTCGCATGATCCGATGAAGTTCAAATTTTTTTGTTTGCTCATGCACAAACTAAATAAATTGACAATTTCTGCTCAAAATTAAGTCTTAGACGTTCTGAAACTCAGACAACTCAAAATTTTAATTAAAGCGTGTTTGTTATTGAAATGCATTATAAGCACAAAATGTTAAATATTTAGTTACTAAATAGTCATTGTCTCAATTTGTACGAAGATTAATTTAGTTAGGTTAGCTCACTGAATTCGTTGAATAGATGTTTTGTAAAGATATAAAGTTGTTTCTAGATATACCACACCTTGGTTCTTTTGCTGTAAGAAATACCACGGAGAGAAATACCTACCTACACCTTGTTGACGATTATGATAAGATAAGATAATATATTTATATACTATGCCATGACAATTTTGCGACGCGGGGATCGTTATTTTCTACCCAGTATGAAAATATGTATTCCCATAATGTGTTATTATTGTTTATGGCGTTTTTCCATCACGCGTGTCCAATGCAGATTGATAGACTTCACATACGCATCAGAATTTCATCTTCAGCGTATGCAGGTTTCCTCACAATGTTATCCTTCACCGTTTAAGAGCAATCGGTATGAAAAGTATCATTAACCGTTAAACCACATACTCTGCCCATCAAACTGAAAAACTTTTACTATAGGAGTAATAATGTCAGAAAAAAAAAATCTGCAGTCTCATACATTTGAGTCGAGAAGTAGTTCGATTTTATGGGTAGAGTGAGTGGTTGAAATAATGATTAATGATACTTTTATTTACACCCCGTATAAGTGAAAAAAACTCATTGGTACTTGTTATGTCATCTGTACGGATTCGTAATCGGACCCTAATGATTGAGGGTCTATACAAGGTGTTAAAAAAAAAGGTGGTAAAATTAATATTTAAAACTCTTAAGACCGTCAAACTGAACAACTTTCTCTATGGGAACAACATCGAAATCGCGACAAAAAAAATCTGATATCCCATACATATTTTACCTCGAGACGATTTGTAGAGTATGGAACATCAAATTTTTTTTTTCGCGATTTCGATATTGGTCCCATAGTGAAAGTTGTTGAGTTTGATGGTCTAAACACCCCCTTAAATGTTTATTTGTATTTTTGTTACACCTTGTATACAGGGTGAAATTGATATCATTAGCATCCTTTTAAACTAAGAGTCTACCCATCAAACTGAACATCTTTTACTATGGGAGCAAACCAATCGGAGCAAAAAATAAATCTGCTATCCCGTACATTTGAGTCGTGTAGGCAGCGGCGGTGGTTGTTAAGTATGGGACAGCAGATTTTTTTCATGCTCCGATTTGTTTGCTCCCATAGTAAAAGTTGTTCAGTTTGATGGGTAGACTCTTAGTTTAAAAGGATGCTTATGATATCAATTTCACCCTGTATATCTTCCTCCGCAACTTACCAACGACGCTTTCATTCAATTGTCTTATTCCATCATATAATAATAACATCTTATATCCCTTCGTTGGCGTTGGCGTAGTGGAGCTTCGGTATTGGAAACGATCACCGAAGTTAAGCAACGTCAGGTCCGGTCAGTCTTTGGTTGGGTGACCGTTTAGAGGTATTTCATCTCGAGCGTTTCCGTACTTCGGAAGGCACGTTAAGCAGTTGGTCTCGGATAGTACCGTCAGATGGCGTTGTAACTATTCGTTAAGCCAGGTTAGAGGCCTATTGGCGGCTTGAAAATTCTCTGACAGCAAGGTGACCACTAACTTGTCTCCACCAACACGCACTGGGCCGGCGTGGTGGAGTATGGCCCGCTCCCTCTCACCCTTATTCGTGAGAGGAAGCCTTTGCCCTGCAGTGGGATTCTACAGGCTATAACTTAACTTTTATCCCTTCCACACACGATCTACACCCAACATATCACATCTAGATTTGATCCTACGTCCATCAAAAAGAGCCTATCAATCTCCCACCCCACGTCAGATGCAAGACTCGACGGTTTTCAAACAATGATGCTTACTTAAGTATATTAAGTCGCTTTCAAGTTAACTTGGCTGTTTTAGAATACACTCTGCTAAGTAGGCGAATAAACTTTCATGAGAATTCGCTAGATAGTGCTCACTCGTGTTTTAGTTAAGTTTAAACTTAAGTTAACTACTTTGAGTAACTTGTTTACACGTTGCGTGTAAGTGAACTTAGCACTAATCATTTCGTTTGTTAATTATTGCACCGTGAAGTTAAATGTTTGCGTGTGTCTCATTAGTTTGAATCTGAGCTGTAATCTACTTAAGTATAGACATGGCTCTATTATAAATAACTGCCGCTTATTTTGTATCTAAACGTTAATACTAATGCTGATCCTCATTCCACCATACCCTGAGTCTATTGTGGGATCACAGCTTAAAATTGTTCATGTATTTTCTATCCAAAGTGCTAAATAGATATACAGGGTGAAATTGATAGCATCCTTTTAAACTAAGATTCTACCCATCAAACTGAACAACTATTACTCTGGGAGCAAACCGATCGGAGCAAAATAAAAATCAGCAGTTGCATACATTAGAGTAAGTAATTGCAGTTTAGTAGTGGACAGCTGATTTTTTTGCTACGATCGGTTTGCTCCCATAGTAAAAGTTCTTCAGTTTGATGGGTAGACTCTTAGTTTTAAAACTTTAAAAGGATGCTAATGATATCAATTTCACCCTGTATAGGTAATCTAATGTCGTTAATCATAAGGTGTCCTAAAACGTTTTCTCCTTAAAATCTATATCACACATTGGCTCAATAAATATTTTGTATTTTAATACATTCGTTAACACGACTGAAATTTTATGATTGAGTGTCCATAGGTACCTCTATGTAAAGTTTAAACAACGCTACCACACAATCATCATTATCATCATCAGCTTATATAAAGGGTCCTTCTTAATACGCTGACACTTTTTGAAGGGGATGATCAGACCGTCAAACTGAACAACTTTCTCTATGGAATCAACATCGAAATCGCGAAAAAAAAAATCTGTTGCTCCATACAAAACTGCAACCTACTCGAGCCAAATGTATGACGGAAGATTTCTTTTTCCCGATTTCGATGTTGGTCCCATAGAGAAAGTTGTTCAGTTTTATGGTTCGATCATCCCCTTAAAAAGTGTCAGCATATTAAGTTGGACACTGTATGTCCCACTGCAGGGCGCAGGCCTACCCTCAGGTAGGGTGTTTGGGCTTTAGTCCACCACGCGTGCCCAATGCGGATTGGTAGACTTCACATACGCATCGTAACTTCTTCTTCAGCGTATGCAGGTTTCCTTACGATGCATCCACATTATTCCTCACGATATATTCCGTCACCGTTTGAGGGCTGTAACTATTTTTGGGTTTTCAGATCATTTATTAAAACCTTTGTTTATATACTATGTAAATATGCTTAGGTATCTGTGATTTTAGGATCAAAAGAATACATAATTAATTACAACGAAAGTTATTCAGAAATCGAAGAGTTTCTTACGTAATGAACCAGATGTTAATGTTCCGATAGCGGAACTTTCCGTCTTTTTAACTTAATTAAAATATGTAAAAATATTCACTCAATTTACATGAAAGATTTGGCTGGAAATAAGGGCTCAATAATAAGTGTTACTTAGTGTTTCATCTAAATATTAATCGTTGTTTTAGTTTATTAAATAATAAACATCATTAGCTATTATGATGTAAGATTACCTACCTAATATATTTTTTTCTTTCGAAATTAAATCCTGAGTGAATATTTTTAGAGTTCCGTACCCAATAAGTGCCGACTAAGCCTACGCTGTCCGCCCGCCGTACGTCCGTCCGTCTGTCCTACCTTTAGGGCTATACGTAACTATAATCTGTGGCTATGGTAATATAAATTTATATTATGTCGGATTTTGCTAACAAATATACACAAAAAACTTTTACGTTAGTCTTACACCTAAAATACTGCACTCAATCGCTCTTTAGCAGATCTTGAGGCCGGATTTTAGTATGAACATACTCTAAATTAAACAACAAATAATATCAACTGGCCATGTGTGTTTAAGGCTCTATAACATTTTTTTGGTAATTGGTAATTGGTTTTGGTAATTGTTGTATTCCAGAACCCTCGGTGCGCGAGTCCGACTCGCACTTGGCCGGTTTGTTACGCCTTAAAGGCTTCCGCACATTGCAGCGATATTATCGACAGCGATATCACGACACCTTACACACTGCAGCGATTCCGCGATTCGCGTCACGCATGCGCCCTTCACTGAATGTGGTAGAAAGAAATTGCGTCAGGTTGCGATAATATCGCGACAGTGTGTAGGATCGCGCGCGTCCCCATACAAAATGTACTGAGAACAATTATCTCAAAATCGCAGCGATAATATCGCTCGATAATATCGCTCGATAATATCGCTCGATAATATCGCTGCAATGAGCGGAGGCCTTTATTCCCCGAGCGTGGTAGCCAGAACTCATTCTTAATATACAGTATTTAGTTAAATATGCTGTGAGCACGTCCCTATACTTTTAATGGACAATACACGCCTCAAAACTGAAGCATGAACACTGAAAAAAATGTTTTGTTAAATACAACCAAACTTTAGTGACTACCGAACTGTTTTGTAAAACATAATCAAACATTTGGATAAAACAGCTAAACAATTGGCTATTTATAACCAAATGTTTGACTATGTTTTACAAAACAGTTCGGTAGTCACTAAACTTCAGTTATATTTAACAAACATTTAGTTAAAGATTTCTTTGAGTGAAGGTTTTCTCACGATATTTCCCCCTCCGAAAAGTCAGCGTTGTTAATAATAATACCTTTTAAGTAATATTAGAAGAATACTTGAAACAATGGGGAAAAGGACGAGGACCACAAGGATAAAGCTATACTTAAACAGTTTTGCTATGTGGAAGGAATGAATGAGCACAACAAGAAAGAAAATGGCCATTGTGAGTGGAAAAGTTAGAAGAGGTATCTACAAACTTCGGCCAAATAGTCGAAATACTTAAAGGGGTCAAAGTAAAAATAAATGCGGTGCTTAATTGCCATGTATATTTTGATTACTAAGCCCGACTTGTGTCAACCATGGTTAGCAATTTAACTCCGGGTAAAATAGCTCTCTCCGTTATTTTAAAGGTGGTGGTGGCTGTGTTGGTTTGATTGTTGTTGTTTTCAACCCCCGATGCAAAAAGAGGGGTTTTATAAGTTTGACGCCAATTTCTGTGTGTCTGTCTGTGCGATAATCTTTGCGAGAGTGTTCTTAGCTGTGTTTTATGAAAATCTGTTCAGCAGTTTTCAAGTAAGTAACGTCAAAAATTTGGATGTAACATTAAATTATAAATTTAAAATACCCCCAACGCCAAAAACAAACATTTAAAAAGTGAAAAATAAATCGGTCACCCATATATCCTCGCTGTTGTGAGGTGAAAAGTTAGGTGTTTCGCTCGGCAGCAAAGTTATTCTGCGTCTCGTATCTTTGAAACCTTCGCTAAAGCTCAGGATTCAATACAAGTACTCGCGCCAAAAAGCAACTTTGCAGCCTAGCATAACAAATAACTATTAAATTTTTTGTCAATGTCCTTCCTTTAATTTTTGTTTCTGAATATTACCGTTAGATACCAATTTATCTTCCACAGGGTGGGTTTCCCTTGTATGGCCGGCCGTATAGGGAAAACAAAACGTTTTGGTAAGTCAGTAAACATATTCCACCACGTCAGAGGCCGTAAGGCCGCCTGAAAAACTGTAACACCTGGGCTTGCACACCATGATAAGAAGAAGAATAAACATATTGTGTGGCGAGTAGTCCGACTCGCACTTGACCGTTTTTTTTTGCGTTTTGTGTTAGATCCCTTGTGAGTACTGCCGATAAGCCTGTTCCGACCGACCGCAATCACACCTAGTACTTAACTAGCTATTGCCTCCGGATTCGTTCAGATAGGTTTTTAGATTGTAACGATAACGTCAAGAAATCTTTGGAAAGATTGGAAAAGATAATCATGCGGTAGCGATCTCCTTAGTGAATGTAGTTTAAAATCAGGAAGGTGGCATAGCATAGGTATATTAAAAATCAATTTTTGGATTTAATGTTTTAGCGTAAAGCAGTCAATTTCTCCAGCTATGGGAAATAGGCCACCAAAAAAATCTGGAACTATACACCCCTAGTTTTTAATTATTAGCAAAATATTAATGGTGTATTCATTCATATAATGAAATTAATGGGTAGAAAAAAAAAACACCAATTATATTTCTGACCATCAAGAAACTTAAGCTTATTTTTATTTTCTCAAACAAGCACAGTCACTCGAAAAAAATAATTTAATAAAAAATTAAAGAAGGTTATATTGAAAAGATATGATAAACCTTTCAGAAAGAAATTACCTTCGAGTTCCATTAACTTTCTTCTGAGAAACGCTTCGAGGGAAATTAAGTTAAATGATTTTTTGAAAACGCTGTCAGTTAGCAGCCGCTTATATCCACCGTTTGGTCTAAGTAATTAAATTTGTTTATCAGTGATCCTTGGGTCATTCCTGGCCCAACGCAAAAAACGCAATAAATTAGAAGACCTCGAGCTCTTTTAGTTTTTTTTTAATTGTAACTCAAAGTTGTGTTGTTCCTTTTATTTTTCTTCTTCCAAATAAAGTTAAGTTAAAAAAAAAACTAGAGGTCGCATCCATGTAATTTTAATGTTGATAGCACCGTACAACATCAGAAATTCAATTTTAAAAAACTTGGAGGTTGTACACAACTTTTCTTTTTATTCATGCTTAAATGCTGACTTACGGACTTTTTGAGAAAAAAACTAAAAAAATCACCTAAAAAATTAGGAGAAGCAAAAATTTTTTTTTGGGGCTTGTCGAGATAGCAAAAGACCTCTTCTATCCACAAATTTAATTTGGCCAACGATGCACCAAACACGCTGTAGTTTAACTTAAAAACTGCGACACTTTCCTTTCTTTGTCTAAATTCTTCTGAAATAATTTTTAGCAACACTTTTAGGAAATTTACTATTATACACGATTTTGAGGTGGTATTCTTTCGTTCCTATCATTATTGCCGTTCAAATGAAATAAAACAATATTTGTTAAAACTGCATTTATTTATTACACAAGAAATCAGAATAATGACAAAAATATAGTGGTCAGCACAAGCGTCCTCAATTACATACGTATACTCAAACAGACATAAATCAGCAACAAGCTTTGTCAAAACAATGAAATACAAGCTCAGTCAAATAGCCCGCCCTTTGTCGATCCTGGCGCAAAGGAGCCCATAAAACGCCATAATGCTAGCAGCGTTGCCACGCTGAATTGCTGAAGCAATATTTAGTAAAAATACTAACAAAGCCACCAGGTACAAAATGTAAAATCCATTTTACTCTACGGAATTGTTACAGATTAACATTATTCCTTCAATGTATTAAACTGCCTCCGTGGTCTAATGGTTAGAGCATTGGGCTCTTGACACGGAGGTCGTGGGTTCGATTCCCACGGGGGGCACCTAGTGAAATGTCACTTTGTGCATTTTTCCCCAGTTGGTTAGGACATTGCAGGCTGAGTCACCGTGAAAAGAAAGATGATTCCGTGCTTCGGATGGCACGTTAAGCTATTGGTCCCGGCTACTATCACTGGTGGTAGTAGTCGTTACATAAAAACCACGTCAGAGGCCGTAATGCGGTTTGAATAAACTCTGACACCAGGGCTTTGCAGCTCACTCGATAAGAAGAAGAATGTATTAAACATTTCGAAATGAGCATTTCTTTTTTCAGACTTTTATTTAAATTCTGGTCTCAATTTTGTGACTCGCACCAATCATCTGCATCCGGTTCCTAAATTAAATATCAGCTCGTACCTATCACTCTTTTTTGTGCGAAAGAATTTCTTAAAACTTCCTTCAATTCTTATTCGTCAGTACAGAAAAATATTTGCACCCACAAATTCCACAACAATCATAAAAATTTTCAGATTCTACTTCTTTATTAGAATACTCATTTCATGTTACGACGAATATATTTTCCGATTCCTACTTAGCATTCAGGCGAATTCTGATAAGTACAAAAATATAATTTATTTTTCAGAAAGATGTAAGTACTATCCGACATATATCTTGGACATCAGTAAAGCTGTTCTAAGAAAAAATAAGAGCAAGTGTCTCAAATCTACTTCAATAATTCAAAATAGCCTTAAAATTTCGTTGCTATTTGAAATGGAGTATATATATATTTTTATAACCGGCAATGTTACGACAAAATAACCTATACAACTAGTTCAAACACTTCAGCATTTGTGTTTGAAACGAAAACTTAAGTTAACCAACGCAATGTCCGGTCAGGTCTTTGAATGGGTGACCGGTTCAGCGGTATTTAGTCTCTAGCTCTTTCGTGCTTCAAAAGGCACGTTAAGCAATGGGCCACGGATGGCGGTGTCGATTCGTCCAGCTTTGTTAGAAGCAGTGCCGTAACTAGGGTGGCGCCGGTGCCCAGGCACTGAGGCGCAGACGCTTGAGGGGCGCAGAAATGACTAGGACCAAGTTTGGGGTCATACATGGTAAAGCATTACTACAGTATTTTTTTATCGCGTAGGTATAGGTAGGTAGGGGTGTAGACGCGCCTTACTGTAAATCTAAGAAAATCGTCAAACTGGCTGAGATTTACATTAGTTCAATTATTGTCGCACTTTTAGCGTATGAGAGATATCAAAATTCATCGTTAAGTTGACAAGAGTTAAAACAATGACTTACGGCAGGCGGTAATAAGGCTGCTTTTCCACCAGAGATGTGCGAGGTAGCGAGGCGGTGAGCGAGGAAAAAATCGGCAGAAAGATAAGAGCGGCGGTAAGAAAATAATGTCTTTGCTTCCTTCTGTGACGACATTATTTTGTTAACTAAAGGTGTACGCACATTTATCAGAGGCGAACGAGCCGAAGGAGGCGAAAGAATCTAATTTTAGAATTGGTTGTATGAAATTATATGACACCTCGCACACTTATCCGCGGCGAATCGGACGAATCGTCAGAAGAATTTAAAGTGAAATTCGTTTCGTTTGGCTCCTTCGCCGCGGATAGATATGCGGTCACCCTTAGAGCATTATATTATATAGGCGCAGTTATAGAAGCTCGCACGAGTTGCTCTGTGGCTCTGCTATTGGGTGGTCACGTGCGCGTCGGTTGCCCCATCCCCGGTCCACAGTGGAACTCCAGTGGTGTCTCAGTATATTGTTCTTTTATAAGAACAACCCTTGAAGTCACCAAAATATCAATATAACCGTACAACGTCAAGCACTTTTGCTATAAAAACTCGACATTGGCAAAATCATCACATACCCAAGATGGCAGCCATTTTTTAAAATATAGAATATAATAGAAGCTCGCACCGACCGAGCGCATAAAATGCTAGTTACGGCACTGGTTGGAGGCCAATTAGGCTTGAAAATACTCCAGCAAGTGTAGTGCACTGGGCCCGTGTGCTGACAAGTTTCACAGAATACAGCACTGGAAACAATTGCTAATTAGGCACCAGCCCGCTCCGATCCTACCTCGGCCTTTCTGTGCGACCGGCGCTTATAAGCTTTCAAAATCCTTTATCTACCAAGCCTTGAGGTTGTCTGTTCTCATTTCAGCTATTATTATTTTCTCTTTATGACTGAACATGTAGGTAGAGTATGTCCTAATAAAACGGAGGAACACTCACACTCGAAGAAAAAGAAAATAAAAGAAACTACTGTCTTTAGAGCTACTTTTATTTGTCCATATTTGCGTGTGAATATTCCTGGTTTTTTTATTAGGATTCTTTTGAAAAAAAGAATTTCTGCAATGTCGTCAAATGTCTGTGCGTTCGTTTTTTACCGAGACTCTAAATTGAGCTGAAACTTATCACATTGCAAAATAAGAACTGTTTCTCCACAAACTGTACTTAAACAAATTTGGTATGTAACTTTTTGGTACCTACGTATCCAAATAAAATTATTCACTTTTTATTCAAATCGTCCTCGTAAGATTTTATTAAAGTCGAAAAAAACGACCATTCTGATTTTTTTACACCTTATACAGTGTCCAACTTAATTTTCCAAGGGGATGATCAGACCACAAAACTGAACAACTTTCTCTTTGGGCCAACATCGAAATTGAGAAATATATCGGTTGTGATTGCAGTTTTGTATGGAACAGCAGATTTTTATTTCGTACTTTTAATAAATCATTAAAAATTTTCGCCAACAGTCTAAAGTGCGTGTTAATTTTAATAGTTTCGTGTCACTTCAAGCTATACAAAACCAAAATAAGCAGGCCGCGCGTAAGTCGAGCAACTTTATTACATCGCACGGCCAGCTTATGTTGGTTTTGTATAGCTTCATGTGTCGCCATGTGAAACTACAGTTTATACAGTTTAAAACATATGAACAGAGGGCCTACCATGAGTTTTCCCTGTACTTTACTACTATAGTAACGTCGCCAATTCGTATGACAGAAATTAGTAATCAACGTAAACACTAGGAGCGCTGTACGAAATTCAATACAACATTTGTGACGTAACTACAGTAGTAAAGTACGGTGAAAACTCATGGTAGACCTACAGTATTTACAAAAATACGCGTAGCATACGAAGTAACAATCAAAACCACGACTAACTAGATCTAAACAAACAAATCCACAGTTATTAGTTGACCAAGTTGTCGCGTAGTTTACCCCATGTTTGCTACGAATAAACAGCACACAAAGCAACTGAAACCTCTTTTGCATTTCGAGTCGCTTTCACATTCTGTAAACGTGGCTGGATAAACCGAAATAGTGATTTCTAAGTGGCAGTTAGTCACATGTGGTGTCCGCAAACTTTGTAACATCTAATTCGTGAATTTGGTGTTACATAAGTTTAGTTTTTCAGAGTTTGGGCACTTTTAGTCTGCTAAGTAGTAAAATGAGGATGTTAAGAATGAATATCATGTTATAATTAGCCGTATGGTTCCGACTTAAAATAATCATTATCATCATCATCATCTCAGCCGATGGAAGTCCACTGCTGGACATAGGCCTCCCCCAAGGATTTCCACAACGACCGGTCCTGCGTTGCCCTCATACAACGGGATCCCGCCGCCTTCACCAGGTCGTCGGTTCACCATGTGGGGGCCTACCCACGCTGCGCTTTCCGAATTAGAATGGACCACCCCAATTCTTTCCGTAGGTGTCGTAGATTAAAGGTTTCTTATGCAGTGTTTATGTGGGCGAAACGCTATACACCTCTCACCACTCGACACGTCATTCCATCCTGAAACATACATTGCTAAATGTACAACTGCATTCTTAAACAGAAAGTGGATAGTTCTAGCAATGTCTCCCACCACCCATAAAGGGATTACGTTCGTGAGTTTATGTATGTATGTACCTATGTTATAATTAGAAAAGTCTATGCCCTGCATGCGCTGAAATACGTATTTTTTCATCCGTCATTTTTGTGTCCGGAACCTTCGTGGACGACCGAGAGGAGCGTAAAGGGACAAAAAAATTTACGAAACATACATTGATATTATGTACTTCGAATGCTTCAGACCATCAAAAAGAAAAACTTTTAATGTTATGTACCTATACCAGCCTATACCACCTTTAAAACCGCGAAAAATAATCTGCGTTTTTAAAGAAACTGTCAATAGCTTACACTTACTACTCTAATACAGTTTTTGCGGTTATTAAACATTTTAAAGGGTTTTTATTGGGAACTCAAATATACCAAAACGCGGTAAGAACCCCTTAAAAAAGTTTATTTTTAGACTAACTACTCTACCAAAAGTTAATTAATTTATTAACAACAGAAATAATATACATATTATAGGTTAACATAACACTTAACCTACAAAAAAACAAAAAAACGTGTATACCTTCTATCAAAATGTATGAAACATTGATTTTTATTCACGGTTTCATGTATTTTTTTACCCACATACCATCAAGGTCTCAAGGTCTCTTTAAGCCTGGAATACCTAGTTAACTTTTCGTAATCCGTTTTCCGTCACGAACTGGAACGGTTTTATAATATCAGAGTTTGCATCTGGCTCTATAATAATTGTGGTAAGTATAACGTTTGAACTATAAAATGTTCAACTAAAGTTACGAACTTCCAACGTTAACTTATAACAACACAAATCCTCTTAAATCGAAGTTTGACGAAGAGATCTCAGAGTTACTATAATACCTACTCTATTCACTAAGGTTTATGTCAAAACTTTACTATTATAACAGCTAGGAGAAGACAGTAATAAAAATAAATAATAAAATAAGTAATAGTCTAAGTTAAAACGAACTAAAAACCGTTTTTGGCGTTGGTAATAGAGCAGTATTTTGAATACTCAACCATATCGCACATGCAGAAATTTTTATGTAATCCAACTTGCGAGTTTTATCACCGAGATCTTGGATTGCATCCTGGCTGCTTGCCAGTCGGGTTTGAGTGGCAAACGTTACGCTGAGCGGTGGAAAATTGGGGAAAATAAAGTCTTGGAAAGCCTTACCCAGGCCCTATAGAGGCACGGTTGCTCGCATATCCCGGGATATACTTCTACTAAATGCCAATATCAATTACTTCAAATCCCCAAGCTTCTTGTAAGGATACGTTCTGACTTCTGATCTTTGTTCCTGGTTTTATCTATTATAGGAATGAATCGTGTGTTGCATTCGGGATATGATATAGAACGTCGGTGGTAGGTTGAGGCGAGGTAAGCATACCTACTCAATGTTGACGGTTCGCCATGCCATGTGCCAATTAGTTTGCCTAGCTTACGTACGTAATACCGACTGCTCTCAAATGCTGAAGGAAAACATAGAGAGGAAACCTGCATACGCTGAAGAAGAAATACTGATGCGTATGTGAAGTCTACGGATTGCATTGGTCAGGTGGTGGAGTAACGCTCATGTACACCCTCCCTGTGTCCTGCAGTGGAACTTATATACATAGGCTGATGGTGATCCACCACGCGTCCCAATGCAGATTGGTAGACATCACATACCCATCCGAATGTTCCTCCAGCGTATGCAGGTTTCCTCAGGCTGATTTCCTTCACCGTTTGAGAGCAGTCGGTGTTACGTACCGTACATAAGATTTAAAAAAAATGTATATGATAAATCGTCGTAAGAATTCGATCCCGAACCCTCATGAATGAGTGCCCATACTTTTCATCAGCGCGTCACATCTGAATGCAGTTGTGTAAAACTGTTTGCTAGTTGGGATGACTTGATGTATCGTTTCTATATAAAATTTTGGTAATCTTACTAATACCAACTAATTGCTTTGCGTAGAAGTAGTTGAGTGGACTTAAATTAGGTCACAACAAATTACTACCTAATTTAAACGTTGTTAGCAGCGAAGTGTGAAGAATTCTCACCCTATTTTCCATGGCGGCAATTAAATTAATTACTGTAACAGCTAATTTTCTCTTCAAGGCTTGTTAGTCTTAATACCTAGAGGACCTAGATAATAAGCACTTAGGTCACAGAATCTGAATATATTAAATAGGTTAGTATATGAGATTTCGACACCGTTTGACCGATTGCGATGACACTTTGGTGGGTTCTTGGGCGCATGCAAGGTTTATGCGAAAAAAGTAATCCGATAATCGGATAAAATTTTCGTCTACTATGGTCTAGTCGTCCGACTATCGGATGATATTGGTGCTTGTACTGGCGATTTATAACTCACCATCTAATTAATCGGTTAGGTTATCGAGGAGTGAAGCGACGAGCATTTAGGATTATGTTGACCACAGCGCACGAGCAGAGCGAGCGAAGCGAGCGTGTCGCGGCCATAAGAATAATAACGGCAGCGGTTGGCGAGAGCCAGAACCGAATCGCTACTATTTCCCATATTTTGAAATTGAAATCCTTCGCGGATGACTAACTTTATTTTATTCGTCCGACTATCGGACGACTAACTTAATTTTATTCGTCCGTTTATCAGATGACTAGTGTCGCTCAGACCATCAAAGTTGATGTTCTGAACCCCCACTGAAAAATTTAAAAATATGGTTAAAAATCACCCAGTATAACATAGGTTCTTTCATTCTGGAGATTTCGTATTTGTAACCTTCCCTTGTGTGCACATTGCACGTTTGGAATACAAACGCACACCGTTCGCCGACACAAACTCCAGGTTTAATTGCCAATTAGCTGTATGGATTCTCATAATTAAAGACAGCTGCAGGCAGTCGAAAAATTGTACATATTTGCTTTAATTTATAATAATAAATTCAGAGACGTGATGCAGGCAGTAGCGGATTTACAGTCTTGGCCACCCTAGGCCCAGGCCATGTAGTAAGTACCAGCCGCCCTTTTCTCAGCAACCATCATTTTTTTTATTCAAAAATCACTTGCGGTCCCCGACACATTAGTGCGTTCACACACGATGACGCACTGACGGAGCGGCAGATGTCAGTTCATAGAACAACACCTGATGCGTCACCGTGTGTGCTTCTACGTGCGGTTTCATACAACTCCTTGCTTCACAAATGACGGACTGACGTTTGCTGCTCCGTCAGTGCGTCATCGTGTGTGAACGCGCTTAATTGACCTAAAATATCTTAAAGATAGTTAAAAGGTAAAACATACATAAAACATAATAGGTGACCGAATTATTCATCACTTTTAAATGTTTGTTTTTAGCGTAGGTTGGGTTTTTTTTTTAAATTTGTAATTTAATTTTTTATTACGTAATTTTTAAAAATACTAGAAAACTACTGAACCGATTTTCAAGAAACATAAAATCATCATGATAAAGATACTTGCGGCAAGATTTAGCTAGGCAACCTGGCGGCGTTGTATAAACTTTCACTTAAAATATACATTTCGTTCCCCAAACAAATATAGGTGCATAATTTTGTGGTCGGACCTTAGTGTAAAAGGAATAAAGAATGGTTTTCTTTTTGGTTGATTGATTGATTTATGACCAATCGAGAAAACGCTTTCTTTTAACAAAAAGAATTGTGGTAAAAATGTACTTGACTTGTTATTTTAAGAAGCGACGTGGCTTGCCTTTGATGGCTTTAGTCCCATTTACTGAATTCGATAACCAATTACATTAGAGAACAGTGGAAACGACATCAATGTAATTTTCATAGGATCTTTAGTTCAGCACTTAGGATACCTAGCTATTAGGTAGGTTAATTAATAATTTTGGAAACCTTTGAGGCCCTTAGTAATATATACTTAGGTCCCTTTAGGTTATTTAAAATTAGGGAACTTGTATAATGATGATGATGAACAGATTGCATTATCAATGTTTATAAATTGGTATTGATGATTATCAAATTTATCATTATCGTACGTAATGTAAATCATAAGACCGGGCGGCAGGTCATTATCACGCAATTGTACTCAGTAACAGATACCAAATGCATTTGTTAAGTTTCGCCAACTAATTAAATTTAACCTTAATACATAAATTAGAACTAGATTCACAATCAACGTTCAGAACGGAAATGGCAGAACCAAAAGAGTTCCTGATTTTTTGTACTAGCTGACAACATACCAAATACGACTAAGTTGGTTGTAATTGTAATACACCGTATTTGCATGCATAATTTGTGTGGATTATTGTGTCAATTCGGATAAAAAATACATCATCAATTTTGGTACAAAATGAGAAAGTGCCGGCCAAAAAAATTATGCAATATTATGTTAGAACTTGCCCGTCTAAGCATGTAAATGTTATGGCACCTAGCTTTATTCTAGGTTTTATTTGGGTTCGAAAAATATGTAATTTTTTATACATTTTCGATGTAATTATTTAAGGCATTTATATTCTGTTAGAACTTATCTGTCTCAGCCATAGACATAGGCATAGACAGATCAGCCATAGACAAACTAGACTCACAATCAACGTTTGAAAAATGGCACAACCAAAAGAATTTATTAGTATGGCGCCACAGGTTTACTTACGCCCATTACTCTTAGTTTCATTAAAATCCTCCTTTCCATACATATTTATATAATAAAACTTATAGCTACAGCTTTCATGATTTAATAATAAATTCTTAGACGAACAACTTCTAACAGAATATAGCATTAGTTTTTGTTTTCACATTTGGACGAAACATTTATGAAGCCCGGATGATGTCCTTTGCTAAGATTTTATAATGAAACTTAGAGTTCTGTAGTATTTATTTCAATTCCTATCTCACATTTTACCTTTGCTGAACGCCTTCTTTAATTAAATCGTTACGGACGGATTCAGCAGCACCGCTGTTCATAATTTTGAATAAACAATAGTCCTGCCAATTTAGCGTGTCAGATTAATGTGAAGTTCTGGCTTGATTTTGGAAACGTTCCAACTTGGCAGCATATTCAGCAATTTGTATACGGCGTCGGTTTAAGCTTTTTTATCAGAATATCTGTGGGATTAGGCGCTTCTACGTACACTAATGGGTTTGTTAGGTGCAGTCGGATTTTACATGTTTTTTACTGACTGCGCCAGAAAAAGGGTAATGTTTTTTCCTAATAAAGCTTGCGAACAGAGTAAACAAATAAACTTTTTGATAAAACTATTGTATTTTCATCAAGTTAATTTATTTCGGCGCCATTTTAACTCTATCTTGCATATACCACCTCGCAAATAATATATAAATGTCCATGATATTATTGTAAATTTTATTAAATAGGAATGGAATAAAAAGGTAAAAGAAAAAACACTAAGTACAGCAAACAAAACTTAACCTAAACTTAAATAATTCTAGACAGAGAGCCACTACGCCAGGGCTAAGTTCCTTAATTGAAAAGCCCGCCTCTGGTCATACCTGGCCCGAAGGTGCCCATAATACTGGCCGCGTTTCCGCGTTGAATCGCTATTGATATGCGTTGGGCCAGATATGATCCAGCACGAGGACCGTTACCCGCATCCCGTAATCGTTTGCCCAGGTCCCTCACGAAAGTCTTTGCTTCGTGACCCCACGGGCCTGCCGTCTCCACAGCAAAGGGCACGAAAAGGTAGTTCTCCTCCAGAAATGCGTACCATTGATGTTTACGTACTGCTGCCCTTTCCGCCGCCGACCCTGCTACTCGGATGGAAGCACTCAAGTAAGATGCAGCGTACGTACATACGCATGTTGCATCCCACAGAAGACATTTGCCCTTTTTCCACGGCACAAGGGTCAATCCGTCCGGTCTCTTCCCATCGGTACGGCTCAAACCAGGTGGCTCGGTTGTACAGGGAATATTGGCGGAGACCAAAGCTCGACGGATAATATCATTAAGCGTGTGGTGCCGCGGAGACCTTCCTGCACATTTGACGCAGCTCAGACCATGGAAGCCGTCTGCCTCCACTGGTGCACCGCAGACGCAGTTGTGTGGAACACATACGCTGCATCCTAATCTTAGGGCCGCTGACATTCTGAGGGAGTCGTTATCTAGATGTGTGCCCAAATGGGGTGATGGAAGTGCATGAAGCCATGCGCCAGATTCTACTTGTGATGCGGCTCTTAAGCGAGCAAGATTCGAGCCGGACGAGTTAGACATCAGGTCTTGAAGGATAATGTTACACCTAATCTCGTCCCACTCCCGCTGAACTGTAGGTGTGGACGGAGCTTGCATATTGGGGCACAGCCTAGACCAAGCCTCAAAGGCTTCGTCCGCGAAAGGAATGAAGACGCTGGCACCATCAGCTGGAAGTAATCGAGTTACCAGACTCACCACACCATTTGCAGACGCCAAGAAGGCTGGAAGGCTCGTATCCTGAACGCGTCGCACTCCTAAACCCCCGTGGCGGATAGGGAGAGACGCTTGACTCCAATTTGTATTATTTAGGCGCACGTTGAGAACCTTCTCTAAACTGGCTTTTAAGGATTGATCCATGATATTTATTTATTTTTTGTTGAGCTAAGGTCATTGTTAAGGATTTTTTAAATAACTTTTATCCAAATTAATAAAATTGTGGTTATGTTTCAATTATAAACTTATGTGATACTCGTAAATAGAATGGAAGGAACTGTATTAAAGCAATTCACCAACGAATCTTAATCATTCAAAGTTTAATTTTGGTTTTGATTTGCGTGGGTTTTCTAACAATTTGAACTTTTGAACAAACTGGACTTTTGCTATAATAGTGAATACAAGTTGACCTAAAGCTAGCATCGAATGCTGATTTAGCAATTCTTTTTACTTCAACGACAAGCCAATCTCAAAGAAGTAGCCCTTCGATCACTGATAAAAACTAAATATACTTACATAGAAAAATTTCAGATTTAAAAGTGCCTTCAACCGAATATGTAAACATTTAAATTCGGTCAAAATTTGCAAAGATTTTACGTTTAAGATATTTATGGGTACTCCATTTCAAATAGCAACGAAATTTTACGGCTATTTTGAATTACAGAAACAGAGATTTGAAACACTTTAACTCACTTATCCTTAGAACTGCTTTAGTAACGTCCAAGATATGTCGGATACATAGACATATTACTCTAGCGATTTACAATCTCGTTCAAACAAACGACATGTCACACAAAACAACACAAAATGACACATTGCGGTCTGTCATTGCCATAGTGACGAAGTGAACTCGGTAACATCAATCAGGTGCGTACACCTCATTCAAGTGGAACATGTTGCTTCTATGGAAGGGCAAGTCTATCACTAGAGTTTAAGTCTATGGTCGGATAGTATATCTTTCGGATAAGTACATTTTATTTACAAATAATAATTAGAAAATATTTTCTTTCTTATTTGAAATGAAGTATAGTTCTTATAATGATCGATTAAACAGATCCATGACAATTGTTGTGGAATGAATGTTCTTTTCGATAGAGTTCGAATCCTAGTTCGGATTTCGGACGTTCGGTACGTAGAACCTTGTGTCCTCTAACAAAAGCCCTGCAGCCTTAGTTGACCAACAGAGCAATGTAATGTATGTTCACAATTTTCTTACACTGAAATTTTTTTTTAGTTAAATATAACCAAACTTTAGTGATTACCGAACTGTTTTGTAGAACATAATCAAATATTTGGTTAGAGTAGCCAATTGTTTAGTTATTTTAACCAAATGTTTGATTATGTTCTACTCATAAAGGTATTATAACTTACAGAAATAAAGCAACAAACATGAGTTGTCAAATGAAACCTTTTTTGGATGTTTCTTGGAGACTATTTGCAGGCAAAAATTCGAATATTGAATATTCTGAGTCTAACGTGAAATTGTGGATAAATTAATGAAGTAGTGTCAGTATATTTCATAAAATTATCTACGATTTCACTTTAGATTCGCAATCATTCACGGAAACCGAATTGTAAAAATTAATTAGTGACTAAAAAACGGTCCTATTGCCACGCGTCACGTATCTCTTTCTATACAGTGGTGCCGCTAGGTACATCTTGCTCATTCAGCTGTATGTTCCTCTATTCCTGGTATAATACCTTTATGGTTTTACTAAAGCGTTTGGGTATATTATTCGGAGCGCGCTCCATACAAACGTACTATGGTGATATTTTCAATACTAACCAATTAAAGTCAATGAAATTTTGCAAAAACTTTCTAGAAACAAGTTTCTATGCTTGTATGGAGTCAGATTTTCGTTAAAATGTATAGTTTCAAGTTATAGTGCCTCAAAGATTTCCATACAAATCTTAAATTAATCCTAGCATTGAAACTGTATATTTTAACGAAAATCTGACTCTATGGAAGCATAGAGATTTGTTTCTAGATTGTTTCTGCAAAATTTCATTGGCTTTAATTGGTTAGTATTGAAAATATAACCATAGTACGTTTGTATGCAGCGCGCATTTTTGCTCTCGGAATAATATTCTCTTAAGTTTGGTCTTTATATTTAACTAAATATTTTTTTCAGCGTAGAAAGTAAGTTTGACTTGATGTAGGTAAGACTTCGATTTTCGAAGAAAACGGGACCCTATCGTTGCTCCAAATCGAAGGCACGTGAATCGAAAACGTGATTTAAAAGCGCTAAAGGTCAAATCATTTGCCTCTTTCCTTTTGTAAGCAAAACTGAATTTGTGCGAAAAGGATTTCGATAATTTATGAACAGCAATTACTATTTGTTCGCCTAAAGAACTCAAATATTTTATCTTACAAAGGAATGTAAACCTTTGATCACACTCAATTATTGTTCAAGTCAAAAGCTTTTTTGAGATTTATTTTTAGATTTCATAGTCTTTATGTTCCGTAAAAGAGTAAAGGGAACGAGGAGAATGAAGTTTGTTAAAATCCCAACAGAAAAAAGAAAGCTAGTGACGAGCAGATTCCGATATATACGGTCAAAAGTCATAGAAGCTCAAAACCACTTTTTTTGCCTGATTTTTGCGGTCAAAAGTGGTTTTGACCGGTTACGAGTTTTGACTGTAACATATAGGTATAGTAAATGTATTTATTTATTCATTACTGGGTACAGAAAAAATGTTAGAGTACCTAAAAGTTTTCCTAAGTAAGCGCTTTCACACACGATGACGCACGGACGGAGAAGCAAACGTCAGTCCGTCAATTTGAACCCGCACGTAGAAGCACACACTGTGACGGATTGACGCACCGCGTATGCTTCTAAGGACTGACGTCTGTCACTCCGTCAATGCGTCATCGTGTGTGATCTGACTTAATCTTCAATTAAGTAAGTATACAATTATAGTAGACTAGTGTTTTCCCGCGACTTCGTCCGCACAAATTATATACCAGATTTTAAGTCAGATCATAAGCTATCAAACAAAAAAAGTTTCATCAAAATCGGTTCAGTAGTTTTTGCGTGATGCGCGAACAAACAAACAAACTAACAATTTTGTCAATAGATGGCGCTGCACGTTTTTAAATCGCGCTATCGAATGTTATTTGAATTTATATAAAGTGAACCGCTACTTTTTTATTCCTCATGATTTTACGGTTTTATAATAGTTAAGATTACACACCGAGGACAGGAAAGTAAGAAAGGTCTCAGATCTCATGTAACTGTTGACCGAGGCAAAGCCGAGGTCAACAAACAAGTGATCTGAGGCTTTCTTATTTACTGTCCGAGGTTAGTATACTATTTTTCTTTTTGACGGAGGTGGAAAGCGACAACTTCGTTTAGCGCAGCGGGACGAGAATTGACGCTTTCCGTCCGGAGGGAAGAAAATATTATTATTCCCATAATTTACTTAGTACTAAATATAAATTCTAACTGTCTATTTTCTGTTATGTGTTAAAAATATATTTAAAGTCTTGTGAATTTTTGCCAACCAACCACTATTTTAGACTGCTAACAGGCAGTTATTTTTTTTGCTAAAAGTCGTTACTATTAGTACTAATAATTCAAGTATACGTGACTAAAATTTGTATTATTAAATAAAACTAAAATCATACAATCATCTTTTTCTCCCCTCCGGACTGAAACCGTCAATTTTCGTCCCGCTGCGCTAAACGAAGTTGTCGTTTTCCACCTCCGTCGAGGAGAAAAATTGTATACTCAATAATAATGTAATCTATATTCATGTCAGCATTTGTTATATCACATACAATATGTACCTAGTAGAACAAGTGACACGAAAATAAGAATATCGAGTGATAATCACTCATGCTGTAGTCACTAACACTACAGTGTAGTGTAAAGATTAGCCAGTCAGAAATGACTGCCAGACAAAAGAACTCGAGAACAAATAAGAAAATTAAAATTCTAAAAGGTATTACAAAAATACAAATAAACCTTTAAGGGGGTGTTTAGACCATCAAACTGAACAACTTTCACTACGGGACCAATACCGAAAAAAAAAATTGATGTTCTATACTCTACAAATCGACTCTAGCTAAAATATGTATGGGATATCTGTTTTTTTTCGCGATTTCGATGTTGGTCCTATAGTGAAAGTTGTTCAGTTTGATGGTCTAAACAACCCCCTTCACAGTTTTAAATATTTATTTTTACTTAATTTATGTAATACCCTGTATTATTATGATAGCTGTTAAAAGAGATAACAAATACGATAAAAATTTGATTGTACAACACAACACAATACAAACACAACACAATTTCCTTTCCAAACATTAGGCTTGGCAATTATAAATATCAAATAAGCTCCCTAAGGTCCCGTACTGGAAAGAAATAAAGGTCGGAAGAAATATATTATCTCTAAGGCCAATTTTCTCACCTTACGAAATAGCTGAGTTTCGTTTCAAAAGAAACTTTTAATATTATCTTTTCGGTTCTCGGAAATACGTAGGGTGTTTTTTCCTTTGAAAGCGTGTTTATTTCTTATTTCCCTTTTGTGTATAAGTAGAGGAGGAACTATAAAATGTTTCAATATGTTGTTTTGATGCAAGATTGGATGTGAAAATTGTTATTCCGGGATTTTTTTGTGACTGTGATGCGCATATGTGATGAAATAAACTATCCATACTATGTAGTAGATACCTATAGGGTCCTTCTTAATAATGCTGACTGAATTTAAGGGGATGATCAGACCGTTAAATTGAACCACTTTCTCTATGGTATCAGCATCTAAATCCCGAAAAAAAAAATGTCCAAACTACTTTAGGTATGGTACAGCATTTTCTTTTTTGCGTTTTGGATGCTGGTCCCATATAGAAATTTGTTCAGTTTGATGGTCTAATCATCCCCTTAAAAAAGTCAGCATACTAAGAAAGGACCCTGTATAACATTCAGTTAATAGTACATTGATATCGTTGTTAATAGGTATGTTATTTTGTTCTGTTTTGATTCCAGGATACGTACCTTTTATCGCTAGGTACTGCTCGCTGACTAAGGCCTAAATTCAGAGACGTCAGGGCTTAGACTAAGTAGGGTCAAAATGTATGGATTTTGACATACGGGAGTTTGTATTTCGACTTAAAAACGTATTTTAATCTTGACCTAAAAGTTAACCAAGTATAGGAGACCTGCACCTCCTCTATGCAACCACATGAGTAAATATCCAACAGATATTGTGCTTCATACTTATACTTCACCAGGCGTGGCGGTGTGTGCGTGATCTTTTACCGACGAGTTCACCGCCCGTGGACAAAACCGACTCAGCCAGTGGACAATCAATTGGGTCCTTCTTAATTTGCTGACACTGTTTTAAGAGGATGATCAGACCATCAAACTGAACAAATTTCTCTATGGGACCAACATCGAAATCGAGAAAAAACAAAGTCTTCCCAATACCTACGTTTGGATGAAATAAGTAAGATGTTTTGTTGTTTTATTTTCACGATCTCAATGTTGTCCTAAAACGAAAGTTGTTGAGTTTGATGGTCTGATCATTCGTTAAAAAAACCTTCAGTATATTAACAGTACTCTGTGATATTAAGAAGGACTCTTTATATAGGTGTAATAAAACACCCTAGTAATATTTAAAGGAGTAAGGCCAACAAACTGAACAACTGTCTCTATTGAGACAGCATCGAGAAAAATAAAAAAAATCTGTTGTTTTATACAAAACTGCAGCACCTACTCGACTTAATGTATGGTAGAGCTGACGTTTTTTTTATTTATTTTGGCGTCTCCGTAGAGACAGGTTGTTCAATTTGATAATATAAATAACCCTCCAAAATTTTTTTTAGTTTATTTATTCAATACATGATTTTATATCTATATGTACCTACATAGCAAAGGGTGCAAGGGTGTTTTACTGCACCCTGTATAGGTAGACCGTCGCTTTTGTTAATATAGGTAGGTAAATAATGAAAATATCGAAACACGGGTAGAAATATTTATTACAACAGAATTAGAGAACTTTACATAGTTTAATTAATAATCATAATAATCTCATAAATTATTTTATTTTATGTTAATAAACACTATCCCGTCGAGATTTAATAAGTTATTTGTACAAATAATTGTTTCACAATTTAATACGATAATTTTAAAGATTATGTTTAATTTACATTAACCATAACTAATATTATTATGATTTTATGATATGATACATTTGTTATTTACATTTTCATTTAAAATGTTTCAAAGTATTTGTTTTAAGTTATCTTTTCATGCTCTTCCGATCGCCCATGATTCCCTATTTATCCAGGGTGTAAATTCGATACATATTAAAAAAGGAGCTTCAAACTATCAAACTGAACATTTTCTACTATGGAGCTAGCATCAAAGTTGCGGCTACTCGATCAAAAAGTATGAAATAACTGTTTATTTTTCGCTATTTCGATGTTGGCTCCATAAGTCCATAGTGAACGTTTTCCAGTATGTTGGTCTGAAGCACCATAAAGTACCTCTGTAACGCATTTAAATTCACGACCTGTATATGGGGTAATTTTTTAATTAGTTGGCGAAACTTAACCAGGGCACTTGTTAATGATAACATAACAATTATCAATGTTTATAATTGGTATTGATGATTAACAAAATTATTATTATCGTGCGTAAGGTCGGGCTGTGCATACAGTATGCGGCCGCGCGCGGACATTGACCTCAGAATCATATGATTGAGCGGGGAGTCATTGCCACGGAATTGTACTCAGTAACAGATACCAAATGCGTTGCTTAAGTTTCACCAACTAATTTTTAACCTTATAATATTATATCAAGTAGTAGCGATACACAAAACACACGGTAGAAAATCAGCCAAGTTCGGAAAGTGTGATGCACCGATAGAATGTTATATTACAATGGTTTAAGTAGTAAGAAAGAGATCATTAAAATTTTCTTAATGAATAAATTATATTTTTTGTTTGTTACACCCTTAAATGATCTTGGTTTGAACACACGAATGCCCAACTCAGAATGTTTCCTACCAAATCATAAATGCAATTAAATGGACCGAGATCAGTTTTAAGTGTAAAACAAAAAAATATATAATTTCTTGGATTTAAATGTACGGAATTTTTTCAGCTGTAATGATGATGAGAATATGTTGGTTACAATAGTGATAACTTTTAAACTGGGTACAGTTTAAATAAGAAGCTTGAAATAATAATAAAAATTATATTATATTATTTACAATTCACGATAGGTATATCTTGAACTACCTACCTACCTGCTTATTGAATATCGAAATACACAAATTGTAAAAAAAATCTACGAAAAACCTGAAAACCATTTGTGCGGAATCGATAACAGAACAACATTTGAGTATCTTTCTGAATTTAATGTTTCTGTTTACCTTTCATATAAATTCTAAAACCCGAAAGTGTTATTTGTTAGCATTAATCAATACAGCGTTGATTCAAAATTAATAATGAAAACAATACAAGCCCCAAAAATGTAGTACGTTGCTGGAATCTGAATAAACTAAATTCAAAAACAATAAAGTCCTTCATTATTGTAATAAGGAGCGGTTTATCTGTGAACATTCAAAGCGATGAACAGATATTAATTCAAGTAATACAAAGTGCACATACGAGCTTGAACATTCAACAGAATTCATTAAATCGAGCACAGGAATTTTGCTCTCTAGCTTTCAGCTTAGTACTAACTTTGCAACGAATTCTACAAGGTTAGTCTTGCTAAACGTTTAGCAATAGTTTCAGGATGAAATTAAATGAACTCTAATCCATACTGAAAAAAATCTGCAAGAGCTTCTTCTTATCGTGTAGGCAGCCCTGGAGTCAGAGTTTTTCAGACTTTCAGACCGCATTAGTTTTTATGTAACGACTACTACCACCAGAGATAGTAACCGGGACTAATGGCTTAACGTGCCATCCGAAGCATGGTATCGTCTTTCTTTTCAGACAATCATTCGATTCAGCCTGCAATAATTTAACCATCTGGGTAAAAACGCATAAAGTGATATATCACTAGGTGTCCCCGTGGGAATCGAACCCATGACCTCCGTGTCAAGAGTTTCCGCTAGTGTCTTGAGTCCTTGATACGACACGACATCAACCTTTTCCTTCACTTGTGCTAGGTAACTCTGTCTGGGTCTTCCTCTGCCTCTCTTCCCCTCAATATTCTATGACTAAGTTAGGTTAAGGGAATTTTATATTAAGTTAGGTGTTAAAAACTCTCCGATCAATTATATATCTTGGAGCATTCAAATATTGAAGAATACAAACAAGTGCTCCCTTCGATTCACGATCTAATAAATTTCGAATTTCACCGAATGAAAACAAAAAGGATTGGAATTTCATTAGTAACTTTATCCGTTATCATATTTGTATTCTGTATTATAATTGAAAACCTATCATAATAAGACATTTGTAACACGTGCCAGTTTTATAATAGTCCTTACTTAACTATTGTTGTTTCTAATCATGGATCTAATATGGGATAAGGATTTTAATGCTGTGTTTTTGTAGGTCAGGCTAATACAGCAAGTTGATAGAATTAAGAGGCAAGGTTTCTGGCAGCCCCAAAAGAGGATTATGGTCATTAATATGTGTAGGTAGGTATATGAGTGGTTATCAAGATATGATAATAACCGCTAAAGTATGGAACCCTGCTTTTGTTTTTCCAAGCAAATACAATCAGGATATTTTATAATAAAAGTTAACAGGCTTTTACTGTAACCGCGTTACATCTTCGGCTTCATACTTTCCATCAGGTGAGCTGAAGCGAAGCGTAAACTCATTTCGAGCAAAAAAAATGTTTTTTGTATTTTTTTTTTTTTTGTTCTTTAGGATAACGGTTATGTATTATATTTGTATCTTTTTTGTCGTAAATATATTTATTTATAAACTAGAGTTTATATACCCGCGACTTTGTTCGCACAAATTATATATAGGTACTTACTAGATTTTTAGTCAGATCATAAGCTATCAAACAAAATTGCTTCATCAAAATCGGTTCAGTAGTTTTTTCGTGACGCTGTTACAAACAAAATTCTAAAAAAGGTTAAAAAACCATATCGTAATCTATTTTTCATCCCTCCGGACGTAAAGCGTCAATTATCGTCCCGCTCGCGCTGCGCTAAACGAAGTTGTCGCTTTCACCTCCGTCGAGAAGAAAAATAGTAAGTATACTAACCTCGGACAGTAAATAAGAAAGCCTCAGATTACATGAGATCTGAGACCTTTCTTACTTTCCTGTCCTCGGTGTGTAATCTACTATTATAACACATTGCTCGTAAAGGGTCTCTTATTTGACCAATTTCACTAACGCGATAACGTAATGTATCTCATTACGGCCAAGTTCGGTAATGTAAAGTAAAAGTAAAACGGACGGTTGCGTCTAAAACGAACGGTACTTTTTTAAATCTTAGCAAAGAGTTTTTATGTCAGAAAAGTGGTCAACATTTTATGAAAGAAATTAACTTTGGGAGATAAAATATAATCAAATAAACATTTAATTCTTTAATTTAATTAATTTTGACAATAAATTACAACCATTTATGTGAAACCAAAACAAACAATATTAGTTTACTTTATTAGTAACACTGACTGTTTTTGTGCCTTTGCCTTAAGAAATAAAAATAAAGAAAGCGCTGATGCGCGCGCATCGCTAATTTGCGAACAAGTAAAAATTGTTCCGCGCGCTTTTTTATCGCAATTTTTTTGAAAGATTTAGGTATTAGTTTACGAATGTCCGAGTTTTATTTATTTCCTTGTTTCCTCGCAAATATGTTATAAAACATCGTATGACACACGTGCGCTTTGATAATTACAGCCTCAGCTTACTTGTAGACCTCGCCTACGGCTCGGGCTAGCAATAACGCCTCGTAATCAACTCACCGAACGTGTATCATAATGTACTATCTTGTAAATTATTAATTTAACAAGCAAGGAAGCGAAGTGTGTCGAAACCGCCCAAAGTGAAGATCCATAGTCTCTGCCTACCCCTCTGGGAAATTAGCGTGAATTTATTTTTGTGTATTTATTATGTAATACTTTAAACATAGGAGTAATAAATTATTGACCTATCGTTTGTGTATTTCACGTAAAATATTTTTGCTTGTTCCTGTTTTTTTTATCCCGCGGGTTAAAATGGGACAGGATGGACACAAACATAATAATCCCCAGAGTTTTAATACCGACCGTCACAGACAAAATGTTATACAAAAGAAATTATTTACCAAAAAATTTGAGATTTAAACGACGTGGAAAATTTTATTTTAGCTCTTGGTCTCTTTTGTATTTAGATTATAACATCTATTCAGAGGAAATTCTACGATCTAGATTTGTTGGCACAGAAAGATTACAAACCGTCATCCCTACTTAGTATTAGCTGTGTTAGTAAGTTTTATTTTGAATTTAAATAGGTATTATAGATTGAAAAATAAAAAGTTTAACCGACTTGGGAATAATTCGGTATGTCAAGATTTTTTGAGAGGGCTAATCGAAAGCCATTTCGAGATAATTGTCTCAATAACAAAATTTGCCATGTCAGATATTTTATAATGAAAGGATTACAGATATTAAAAAAATATAAGAACGTTTTTAGGTTCAACAGGTTCACTCGTTGGACCTGCAAACTCCTTGGTAAACTAAAAATCTACTTAAAATAGATGGCCATTAAGAAAAAAATATATATTCAATATGTCATAATTTGATGTTGCCGTTTCTGTTTCCAGTTTAGTTAGAAAGAGAAGGCAGGTGATTTTTATTTTTTTAAATTATTAAATTTTTTTTCTCCATGGAGTTTTTCGCGACCACTTTTGCCTTTTACAAATTACAGTTAAAATTCGATAAAATCGACGTATTGCAAAAAAAAAAATAATAAAATTAGTATCATAAAATGATGTCTTCTATCCGTAAAAATATAAAAAAGACCAAAAAAAACTTGACATCCCGAACTAGCATCAGTACACGAGAAAGCACTACTTCTATTGAAATAAAGGATAACCCAAACGTTTATTACCAAAGCAAAATGTCATATTACAGAAATAAAATGATCACAATAGGTATAATGATTTACATCATCATTAAATGCATAAGGAAAGAACAAGATGCAAACAGAGAAAAAAAGAATTTCAGAGTGTCAGTGCTTTATGATAAACGTATGGAGATTCAGTACTGGAGTGACGTGAGTTTATAGATATCATCTGTATATCTTGCATAGTACCTAAGTTCTTAATAATATATCAGTTAGATAACATAGATTATCAAATAAAATATGTACCTACCAAGCTTATTGCTGAATGTAGAAAAAACTCGTCTCAAATAAAATGAAAGGCTGAGGCACATGCCGCCTTTTACGGTAATGACAAACGGCGAACAAACGTGAAAATACAATAGAAAAAAAAACTAGAATAAAATATTTATGCCAAGGCTTTTCGTTGTCTATACACAAGGGTGATGCGAAGTTTTTTGACGCTCATTTATTATTTCGTAACTACTGCTTTAACTTCTACTTGCCAAAGGAGAGTCTTAGAAAAAAAAACAACAGAACTTAGTTACCTGTCATGCCAGGAACTTTGGCCCGAGGTTTTGACAGGGTGTTTCGGCGAAGCTAAAACTCAGGAGATTTGTTAGAAGTCAAAGTCCTTTGTGCACGGTAACCTAGTATTATTTTTAGCATTAAGGCGTAATAGTAGGTGGAAACACCTTGGAGGCATCTTTTATTTTTCATTTAACGACTAGATTTATACCATTTACCGTATCTAAAGTCATACCTCAGTATTTTTGGATAGTTTATCTAGTGAAATCATAAACTTAATACACGACTGGAATTACTTCACTCGATAGAGAATCGTCACATATTCACCATTAGTTTAACTAGTGAAATCATAAAAAAAGTACTTTGGTATTTTAATCGAAAATACGGCTCACGCACACACTTTTCGGAGCGCTGGGCCATCGCGTTTCTCATAGAAAATATTCGTCGGGACATATTATGGCCCCTTAAGAATTATTCTGATAAAATTGTATAAGTAGGTCGGTACCTATATAAATATGGTATCGATAACATAGCAACCGTCTGGTTGGTAGGTTTGTTTTTTCTTGCTTTGTTTGTTCAAGTACTAGGTATACAATTTTTTACACTTCAAGATAATAAACTTTGATATTTTTGTTATTGTTAAATTAGGAATTGTTGGAAATGCGTGAGGATAAAATATTTTCTCTGTTCTAAAAAACCGCTATAAGTACCTAATGTTTTTTCTGTTATCGATTCTATAGAAACGGTTTTCATTTTGTGTATACTGATGAAGATGATGTCTTGAAGCATTAACTACTTTATCGGTAAATATATTCTTGTCCAATATTCTGGTCGTAACTCTTTTCTTAGTAAACTGCCCAATTCGCTCTGGTAGGAAATGCCACCTAAATTTTACTAAGTAGGTACCTAGACATATCCATTTTACTTGTAAATATTCATGAAAGTTATTTGATAACATATCCAAATAACTTTCATGAATATTTACAAGTAAAACAAGAAACATTAATTTTTGTACAGATAATCTACATTAATTTCATTTGAAACATAGTAAAACTTTTGCCTAGAATAATGAATTACATACGACACTTACAGACAATTATGCAAAGTCACTACGGGTCAAATGCAAATAAGAGGTAATTTCGAATAATTGTTAATTCTAGGTCCATAATCCCTCTATAAACACCATAAAGTATATTAAGTTTATGATAAAAACTCCTGATATACGCATGACAACAACAAGTATGTTTTTCATCTATAAGTCGAGGAATAAAAGCCTACAATTTACAATAACATTAATTTTCCCCTATTTTTATTCACCCCAGTGACCTAACAATTTAAATAATTAAACATCTAATATCACAAACGTTTTTGTTTAACTCTTAAACAATTACAACAACAGTGGTACCAACATTATACTTATGAAACTAGGTGCAATGCTACCAACCGTCGAAAATGCTTTAAGCCTGATCTCATTTTGAACTGGATGACCGTAATTTTCTTCTATGGTCTGCATAAGTTCTCTTGGACATGGAAGAGTTTCCAGCGGAATATCAGTTAGTTTTTTGGCTTTATTGGCTTTAGTTCTTTCTATGTAATCGTCACCTTTTTCGTAATAGTCGTAAGTATCGTCGGATAAAACATTTTCGTTGGTGTGCTCATTTTCGTCCTGTTCGGTAACTCGACGGTCGACAGTCGGGTCATTGACACATGATACCTTTTCGAGGGCATGCTTCAGGGTGTTGTCTTTGGTCTCGTTCCGTAGAAGGTAGATCCAGGATAGCCGGCAATCGCAGCTAAGTGGGTTACCTGTAACAGGGTGGCAATTAAGTATCGATTTCAAAGGAGGTAGCACGTTTTTGATGGTATCATATTTACGCTGGGGATTGGTCGTTAATTGTAGCAGAACCAGAACTTTAATCGAAAGGTCTTATTAGGTACATTAGAGCTTTAATAAGAGAGTTAGGTATACAGGGTGTGAGGGACAGCCCTCCGTAGACTGAAAAGATGAACTCAAGCCATCAAACTGAATAACTTTCACTATAGAGCCTACCCAAGGAAAGGAAAAAAAATTGCTATCTCATAAATTTGAGTCAAACAGCAGATTTTTTTTATCGTTTCCCAGGTGAAAGTTGTTCGGTTTGATGGTCTGACTTCACTGTTTTGTCTGCAATGGGCTGTCCTTTACACCATGTGTATTCATTTCAATAATGTTCTTAAATTTTTCTTTAAGTTAAAAGTTATTAAATAATTATGCTTATTATTAGTAGCAATTTTTGATACTAACTAACGTTCATTGTTGTTTACAAAGTTCTAGCGTTAGTTACAAACTTATAAACTATGTTATAGGTATTATTATATTATTTCAAATTTCTTAAGGCGTACAGGGCTCGGGAAAAAAATGGTTTTATTAGAAAATAGATTTTCTCAGGGATCTAAATTAACTCGGAAGACAAACTCTGAAGAAGCCGAGTGAAGCTTGGTTACCCGGAGGTTATTTTCGTGGGTGTTTCAGATCATCAAACTGAACAATTTTCACTATGGAGCCAACTTCGAATTCAAGAAAAAAACATTCAACGGTCAATTGACTTTTAACTCCAATTTATGAAACAAACAGGACCTTTTTTTCTCGATTGCAATGTTAGCCCCGTTCACTTTAAAAAACGTTACGTAATAGTGTTTACCTGTATACAAGGTGTTTCATAAGTAACAATAAATTTTTAAAACTCATAAGGGGGTTGTTTAGACCGTCAAACTGAACAACTTTCTCTATGGGACCAACATCGAAATCGCGGAAAAAATAATTTTAAATCCCATACATATTTTAGCTCTAGTCGATTTGTAGAGTATAGAACATACATATTTTTTTTCACGATTTCGATATTGGTCCCATAGTGAAAGTTGATCAGTTTGATGGTCTACACCACCCCCTTAAATGTTTATTTGTAGTTTTGTAACACCTTGTATTTATTAAGTGCTACGGCCTAATTTATCTTAATGCTTAAACATCATCAACTAACAATAGAAATTAAGAAGACATTATTTTTGACATCATTCTATTGTGTTTTGTTGCCTTTTGTAATGATAATGGTCACCTTTATCACAATATAATAGAACATGTTAGTTGCTTGTAACATTTTTTAGAACGATGAGTTCTTTTGTTATCCGCATCCTTGAACGTTCGCTCTATTTTACACGAAGTCCGTTACCAGGTATCATAAGACTATGGCATAAGGACGAAAATTACATGTTTCCGGAGTCTATGTGGAAGCAGCTATAACAATAATCACGTAATACCTACGACAAAAGGTATTCTTGTAACATTTCTAGTTGCCGGCTCAAGGAAAATCCGGAACAATGTTAAGAAGGGGTTATATTGTACAATAAATACCCGGATAGGTTACGGATTATTTTGATTTTAGTACAATTCAGTTCATGTCTGTTGTTTAAAGTTTATGTTGACCAGCAATTTAAAGGTGTCCTGAAACCTTAAGGGGATGTAATTCGGAGAGCTCCATACAAACGAAGTCTGGTTATATTTTCAATACCAATGACAATGACATTTGTCGGAAACAATGTAGAGACTCGTAGAAAATATCGAAAATATCGCGTTAAAAATATAATACTTATAGTTTTAAAATGTTTAGGTACCTAGTTTTTAAGTAACAGTGCCTCAAAAATTTCCATACAAATCTTAAATTAATCCTAGCATTGAAACTGTATATTTTAACGAAAAAATGACACAAGTAAGAGATTAGTTTATAGATTGTTTTTTAAAAATGTCATTGACTTTAATGAGGGATTTTCAGAAAGCCATTAAAAAGAAAAAGTAGTCCCTAAAAGCTCGATAGATGGCGTTGACGAGACAGGGGCGAGCGACCTTGCAGATAATAAAATACAAAAAAATTGTTTTTAAGACGTAATAGTAGGTGGAAATACCTCGGAGGCATCTTTTATTTTTCATTTTACGACTAGATTTATACCATTTACCGAAACTAAAGTCATACCTCAGTATTTTTGGATAGTTCATCTAGTGCAATCATCAACTGAATACACGATTGGAATTACTTCACTCGATAGAAAATCGTCACAAAGATGACGTATTTTCATGCATTTTTAAACATTTTTCTCGGTTTAGAAGAACTTAAAATAGTTTCCGATTGTTGGTATTTATACTCACATATTCACCATTAGTTTAACTAGTGCAATCATAAATAAAATCTAGAAAAAGTACTTTGGTTAGTTGTTTTTAATCGAAAATACGGCTCACGCACACACTTTTCGGAGCGCTCGGCAATCGCGTTTCTCATAGAAAATATTCGTCTGGACCTATGGCCCCTTAAGTAAGCAGCAAAATATGAGCATATATTTCGTCAATGGATGCATCTGACTCAGTGAAATGCATTTTTGTTTACTTTTCAGCCTAACATTTTCTGTCTTCGGACTCCTTTCTGGTCAACGCCATCTATCGCCGGTATGATGAACTACGAAGAACTACGAACAATGAGTTTTTCAGAATTTATGTACGATTTGTAACACCACTGTCTTTTCGGTGAAGGAAAACATCGTGAGGAAACCTGCATGCTTCAATTTCGAGGCATGTATTGTACCCACTGTCTATTATAAGTGGCGACGGGCTCACCCCCCGTCACACACTGGACAGACTTACGGTACTACTGGTGAAACGTGGATATTCTGAGGTTTCAGAATATCTCTGACAACCCCCTCGGGGAATATAGTATGCTTATGATGAACTAAGTTTTAGTAGCTGTCAAGAAACTCTCATTGGTTCGTATTGAAAATATAATCAGACTTCGTTTGTATGGAGCGTGCTCCGAATTATATCCTCTTGAATATTTGTATGGATGCAAATGATTGTACGCAAAACCGAGTGAGTATAACAATTTTATAGTCTGTAAAAGTCCACTGCAGATCAAAATGCCTTTTTCACAATAAAGAAGAAGGGAATAAACTAGCGACAATTGTGCGGTAGTTAGGTAAGAATATGCAAATTAAATCCCAACCCACAGCCTTAAGTGAACAGATAGAAAAATCTCAAATGGTACGACTAGGTATACCAGTACATCTTACACTTTTAATTTACATTCTAGCAGCGTACGGGAATTATCTAGAAAGTTGCCAAGATTGCAACCTGCAGTGAACATAGTTCGGAACTGAAACTGAACGAAAAATGGGTCTTTACGAAACTTGGCACGTCTCGGGTCGCAACTTTCATATTATCGAGTGCAGAAATAGCGTTTAAGCTACTTAAGTTTAAGTGAATGTTATGTTTTTGGCGTTCTTGAGTGTGATCGAAAGATTTAAGATAACAACTTTAGCTTTAGGTTTCGACTTTAATGGACCACCTCTTTTTCTTGCTGGTGTCATACGAGGCGATTAAGGGATGGGTTTCTTTTGAGAGGGAAAAGAGTTAGCTACCTCTGGTGTAGGAGCACAGACCTATGTACATGTAGGAATATGCAGCTTTATGACAATGAAGGTTAATTAATATAAGGTGAGAGATACGTGGCATATTGGGGGGATAAGATACCTAACCTAGTATTACGTATTATTACTTAATTATATGTTGTGATTAGTATATAAGACCGTAATGAAGAGTAGTATAGTAGTAAAGAGGAGTTAGTGGCAATAAAAAGAAAATCCGAGTGTGCAGACGGCACTAAAGCCAGCCATTCTTCTTCCTCCCCTCACTTCATGGCAACTCTGCCAGGGTCACCATTTGAAGCTTTATTCCAAAACTGAAAACTTTAATTCGCTTGAGCTAGAAGTGAAAGATTTTAAAGAATCCGAAAGGGTCATGAGTTTTTGTAATAGGATTAAAGTTTCTACTTTCCCCACTTGCAACCGTGACGTTATCGATAGATTTTTTTAATTAAAAATTAGAAAACAGCTCTTTAAGCAATTAAGTAATAGCTAAAAGTGAAGTAGAAACAATTCAGTCCATTTAACTCACCTAAAACACGAACTTAATTTCCGACTTGACCGCAAAACTAATAAAAATCCAACTAGTGTTATGAAGCTATCAGGTCACGTGGTTCATTACTGATTCCTCGCAAAGGATATCGAGTCGAGTGCCGGGAACACGGGCGTAACTAAATTGTGCCAGCTCTAGTGTTTGCCTACAGGGGAGATAGTTAATAAACGAAAGGGAATTGCTTTAGACTTGTGTTTAAGAATGCTTTCTGGAAGGGTATTGCACCGAAATTCACACTCTTGAAATATCACTTTAAAAAACGTTAAGTGTAACGTTTTGAAAAACTACAACATTAATATCTTCTGGAATAATTAGGGATCGACTGAAATAGAAGATGGAAGTTGGCAAATAAGGAAGAATAGTGAAGTAGATGACCGAGTTTCCACTCCCAATATCTTGGAGAATAGGTCTTTCCATTACGAAGGGATAATATCTGCTTGTCAACGCTGGCTG
Organism: Agonopterix heracliana; assembly: GCA_963693445.1. Classification (NCBI taxonomy): domain Eukaryota; kingdom Metazoa; phylum Arthropoda; class Insecta; order Lepidoptera; family Depressariidae; genus Agonopterix; species Agonopterix heracliana. The sequence goes on from OY856324.1 coordinate 13,701,640, forward strand.
GGCACATAAAATAGAACAGATGGGAGAATAGTGCGGAGAAGAGAGCGTATCTGGAGCGACCTTATGGGCAACGTAGGCCAGTGGGCAGGCCCAGATATCGCTGGCTAGACCAGATCACAAAGGCTCTCAAGTGTCCAACTGAATTAAGATGGAACATAAAAGAGACGAATGTCGTGTTTTGTTGTCAAACGCCAAACAGACGTCAGCAGCGCAGTAAGTAAGTAAGAATAATTTCTGCCAAAGTCCGTTGCTTATCAGCTGTGGTTTGCCTTTGTTGCCGAGCTAGTCTTCATGCACTTCGCGGGAGATGTCCACCAGAGCTTACAGACTCTCCCCCGACCAGATTTAGCCCAGAAGCTGACGTGGTTTACCGGGGTGTGGCCTTTTTTGTCCATAACAGCTACTTAGAGCAACTGGTGAGGGATTATAGGACGCTTGCATCAGTGCGTATGGTTGTGCCCCTAAATATATCCTGCGCATCTGTCTGATTTTCTTTTCACTGAATCAACAGCCTTAATCAGTCGCTGTGGTCGAATACGGCCATGAAGCATCATCATCATCAAGTATAATTTACAAAAGGTTCGCGTAGTTTCTACGACATGAGTGTTGGTTAACACAAGTAACAGTAACAAAGCTTCTAAGGAGCACACAAAATGATTACGTGACGTGCTGGCTTATACATTGTCCACTGGCTGAACCGGTTTTGTCCACAAGCGGCGTGTAGGTGAACTCGTATAGGAAAGGTTCGTGCATACAGACATTCGGTCATGCCCATGGCTGCTCTATATACTACGATTTTTACACACAACATTTCACCTTGTTCACGTCGATAAATCTTCCGTATGCATGCCAGCCTTTTTCGAATACTACGCACCTCACCTTTCTGTAGAACATAACCGATTTGTTCAGTACACGACCTACGAGGTTTCCTAACATTTCAAAATCGTTTCAAATGCTTAGGCATGAACATTTTTTATTCTATCAACCTTTACAAACATTGTTTATTTTTATGAGATGAAAGTAAAGCTAAGGTTCGTAAAGTTTTTAGTAATAAAAGGAATGAAGGGGGAGAGAAGGGAGGAAGACCTTTTTGAATTTTACTTTAATTTTACGCTCATTTTGTCGCTGGTAATTTGGCGCTTATATAAAAGCAGTTTGACAAATTGTCTAGACAATTCCTCTTTACTTTTATTAGCCAATTCAAAATAACTCTTTCTAGATTTTCTCTTATAAACATCCTATTGTGTGACTATTGTCTTTTAAAGTATACCTATATACTTTTTTAATGGACGATGAAACCTAGCCAAAATGTTAATCTAAACTACTTTAATGCTTTTGTGAAACCGTCATTCAAATCGGTTCAGTAGTTTTTAAGTGATGCGTGCTCAAATAAACAGACAATCATAGAAACAGTAAAATATTCTAAAAATGGTCTCAATGAATTCCTTTACGTGCCCTGAACGCTCCCAATGAATATTTATGGAAATATCTTCTAAGAATATACTGGGTTAACAATTAGTTTTATTCCACATGTTTCTATCTTCAGCGGTTTAGACTCTGCGTTGTTAGTCAGTCAGTGCTTCAGTCAGTCACGGAACTCTAAGCGAGCATAGATTAAAATCGCCAGTTGATTCCGTAAATATCCCAGACTGTCACTCTTTGATTACACTTGCCACAGGTAAACGAATTTGTATTTAAATTTAGTTTGGTCTCATTCTGTAGTGAGCCGTCGGTGTGGGTCGCTTGTTTAATAAATGATTTGAATCTGAATAGACTTGACTGCCGCTAGTGGAGTAATTCATGCCCAGAAGGGCTGTGTGGTACGGAATACATTAAATAATTATCATTTTCACTTCCATGTATCTATTTCTATTCCTGTGAGGGCTAGATTCGAATTAGCATTTTTACTTATTAGTAAAACTAAAACTCAGTGTCTTAAGTTTGATGCGGTGCTCTGACTGTGTGACCGAAGTGCATCACGATGCTAGCTCGCGGTAGGCCGAGCTAGCATTCTTCTTCGGGTTCTTCTCCATTACTGGAATTTGGCAGTCGGCTCTGCATATCCCTGGCTATATGTACGAAACTGTTCTTCGTCGCTGGCGATGCCTGCCCATTCTTTCAGGTTCATGAGCCACAAAATTCGTGGCCTACTGACGTTTCTTTTGCCCTATATGTTGCCCATTGCTATAGTCCAGAGCAGTTGGTATTTTTCATTCCTCAAGATATGACCAAGGTAGGCGACTTTTCTCCTTTTAATGGTTTACAATAGCTCCTGGGACTTCTTTATCTCATCGTAGAACTTAAACATTGGTGACTCGTTAAACCCTACTAATTAGCAGCATTTCTATGTGGTATATTACTGCAGTTTTATACGTATGTGCATACCATGGACAATTCCAACAAATGAGCTCGCACTTACAAGAAGAGGCTAGAACATTATATATGCTGAGTGCGAGTGAGAGAGGAAGACACCACTGCTTATGGTAACCACCACCCGTACCACTGAGAAAGGGCGAGGTTAAAATTTAATGGGGGGGCAGGAAGTGTCCTTCCTGTATAGGTCAGGTATATTCGTAAGTAGGTACTATTTCTTTTACACCCCTACCACAATAGGGGTGTCAAACGAATATTGTATACTACGCTATCATCTTGTGGTAGGCCTAAATGATTCAGAATGATGTATTGTATGATATTGATCTTTCATGTAGAATATCCCTAGTTTTTGCGGTCTGGTTAATTGTAATTAAGTATACGTATTGCCAATGATTTCTTATGGCTTTGAAGATAGCAATGCGTAGAATTACTTTGTGCAATCGAATCATTTGCTGAAAATGATAATATTCAAAGACTGCAAGTTGACTATTCACTTGGATTAGGCAGGCGTATTTTTTTAAAATTATATTTCCAATTTCCATCAGCTTTTCCTTTGACATGAATTTTTGAATCTGGAAATGGTTGAATAGGAAAATGGTTATAAAGGCTGACTTAATATTGGATTAGGTTTAAGGGTAGAATATAGATCCATTTATCCATACCCTATACATGAAAACCACCTTTTATACTTTCAACCTTTTACACAGTCAGACAATGACCAAAAATAGCTGAACGGTAAGCGAAAATTTTTAAACAAATATACGCCTAAACAAAGATAAACATTAAAACCGCCAAAGCACACATTTTTTCCCGAACAATCGAAAGCATTCATGAATAATAAAATTTGAGAGCACAACAATAGCTATAAAACAGCTAATAAACCAACAGGAGTGTTGGCAAATAAAAAGCATTTCTCGATGGAGGCCAGCAAATTTATCGGATCCCTTTGCAAAATATACGTGTGCGAGTGTAGCCGGGCTGGGTGATTTACGTACGCGATAGATACAGAACGGGCTGCGGCTACACTGGTGAACGATTTGAAGCAAAAAAGTCTTGACTACCGTTCATAAACTGGATGGTTTTATCGATTAACCGCTTAACTATCTTCGTTTCCCAATTTCATGTACTCTACAGTTGGATAGATAGCGAACGACGAAGCCTCCTTGTTTTTCATTTCTGTGTAATATAAACATTTGGGTCGAAAGTTTACAGCTTTGTATCATATCAGCCGATAAACATCCCAATATAGGCGTCCTTCAAGGATCCTACAACGACCGCACAATACATGCAAAAATGCGCAGCCTTTTTGTGAGTTGGGTGAGGGCAGCGCAGGACCGTTGCGCATTTTTGTATCAATGGGATTGCTGATTTTTTTGTTTTCGATGTTGGTCCCATATAGAAAGTTGTTCAGTTTGATGGTTTGAACCTCCTCTTAAAAACTGTCAACAAATTAAGAAAAACCCTACCCTACCCTACCCCTGTATTGTGACAATTGTAATTGAATACTAGGTCATTGAATACTACAAGTAATTGAATATTGAAGACTACTGAATACTACTCGTACTACTATATTTTCTTAGGTGTCGCCTGTCATGAGGCTTGCCATTTTTGTGTTATTAGCTCGAATAATAATGTTTTAGTTCACAACAATCCTTGAAATTACGATGCTTCCAAAACTCACTGGCCATTGACCAAATACATTAAACGCCATAAATTTTATTGAAAAAACTTTTATTTATCGTGTTTATTTCATTCTTATACTAAGCCTTTACTTACCTATATGATAAAGTTGTGTACATAATGAACATAAATCTAACTTTCTGTGGCGTGATGGATAAGCCAGGAAAGTAGTCTGCGTTGAAGCGGTCACTTTATACGTAAGCCGCTCGGATTACATAAAATGGCTGCCGAAGTAAATGGCCGATCGGGAAATCTTTTCGGTTATGATAATAAACGTAAATTGATGAGATTGAAAAGTTAGTTTTGTTACAAAGTTACTTACTTAGTTGAGTATAGGTAAGTATAAAGGTTTTACACATTGAACTGCAGTACCAAGTCGATAAAAACATTATTCTGAAACAGCCATTTTTTTTAACGGTTTCTATTCGGTTTATTCGGTTCGATGATGTGACATTGTGAAAGTTGTTTAGTTTGATGGTCTGAAGAACCACCCTTATCTGTGAAACCCTGTTTGTTCCCTTACTGATTCGCTACAAACCAATTTAATTTTTTTGCGGCATTTTGCGCAATATGGTATCTATATATGTATTCTATATCGTTGTCTAGTTATCATAATACAAGTCCAGGCTAGATTCTGGAACTTTAAAATGTGACTAGATAATTTGTGTGACAATGTCCAAGATATTTATTTATTTATAATATTAATGTACCTATTTCAGTGTAATCTGTTAATTAACTTTGTATCGTACGTATCGATCGAATGCTTGATTAAATATATAGTGTGAACGAAGCCTTAAGCCAGAAGAGGATAAACTCGATCTAAAAACTTATAAATATCAAAAAAGTACTGCAGCTGCCCCATTTAATCATCAAAGAGGGAATTAAATACAAATGTTTGAGATAGAAACACACAATATTTTCGCAAACGCATATTTTCAAAGTTATCTTACATAAATAAGGACTCTCTTAGGATTTCCAGGATCCTTGCTGCAGCGGTCAGTTATATTTGTTTAGGGTTTCAGTTGTCAAATGACGCCTTAGACCATAATTATAGACGTGTTACGCGTGTATTAATTCTACCAACAAACTTTTCTCCCACTTATGGGAGATGAGGTAGCATCGAAATACGCTACTTTGGATTTTATATTCTAATTTTGACTGTAAAAATTTGTCTCGTCAGAACCCCAAATGAGTCTATTTTTGAAGTTATTGTTTCGCAACTATAGAAATCATTTATTGGACTCATGTTGTAACATTCTAGTCTGTCTGGTTCTATAGTCTGTCTCGTTTAGTGATAATGTATAAAATTGTATTGTCATAGTCAATCGACCATGTAACTTGGCAGAAGGGAATCGTAATGATAGGCTGGTCCGTAGTTATATGGTCTAAGAATGACGTAAAAAAAAACGGGCCAACTCCCTGTTTTTTGGCTTTAACAGCATTGTATCTCGAGATACAAGCATCAGAACGATGTAGTTTGTATGGGTGTTTGGTTCCATATTAGAAGGCCTATCATACGACATAGAAAACATGTTTTTTTTCTCGTCCCCCTAATAACAGCATTATTAAATTAAGGAATGGTTTATAGTTACCGTTTCGTAATAAAGTTTCTGATTTAACACTTCGTGACTTGTGTTCGTATTAACTACGATTCGGTCACGTATACAACTAACCTGGATTAAAAGATCACGTAAATACGTAGATGAAAACAATAGAGGAAGATGCAGAGCTAAATCACTTATGAGTGACTGCTCAACTAAGTCAGAGTATAAGAAAGGATGGTACTAAGTCTAGTGGACTTACTTCATCTCATTCTATGCACAGATAAGAGGAAATAGGCCGACAAGGGCACAACACACGGCCACTATAATTTGTTGCTTTACTCTTCTAACGCACGCGAGTTGCTAATCGCTTCCTCTCACTCACACGCAGGAAAGAGAGGTGCTTATGTAATTTTGCGTGCGTAAGAAGAGTACAGCAACAGATTATAGCGTGTGTCGTGTATGTGACGGCCGTTAAAGCAGGTTTAGATATATACGATATTTGTATACGATGACAATTTTGCGATGCGAATTCTGCGGAGCCTAAAAAAAAGCAGCGTATAAACACTTTTCGCACGGCATGCGAACGTTAGCATGGAATAGAATACGCGTCTATTTTTCGATGCTAGTGACCTCCGCCTGCGTCCCTCGCAAATCCATTCACATGCGAAAAGATTGGCGCTGAAAATTTGCACCGTGCAAATGACCGCGTACCGTACTTTTTTTAGGCGCCGGTCGCAAAATTCGCACTGCAAAATTGTCATCGTCTAAACCTGCATTTTTAATGACCACACGTGAGCGGTGATACGGTCACCATCGTCGTCGATTATTATGATACTACTACCACTACTATAACTACTAGAGAGGTAGTTAAATAGTCTTTTATATTGCATCGTATGAATACACCTTAGAATCGGGGTCGTTTTGAAGTAGTAGAATTAATTACGATGATAAAATATAACAAAGGTCATTGAATAAATAAATGAAAATGTGAGAAGCCGTATTCCAAAATGTCTTATAAGCCCGTAGAAATACCCAGTAGCAACGTTGGCGGCCGCGATGTAAATATATCGAGTCAGTTTCTTTTGTCGTCAAGCTTACTGATTGTTCTCGTACTTTCAAGTTCTTATTATGAAATATATATATTTTTAATTTACTGTACTAATCGATCGTAATACTGATAGAATATGTACTTCCGGCTTCAAAACCAATTTCATGGAGTATTTAATGCACCTTCTTCTTTTTGGTTTCATCCAACCGTAAACCCTTTATATTAAACATAAAAGTGCAAATTAAACTCACCGTCTAAATAAATCGCCGTAGAAGTTGACTTGTCGTTCTCGACGACCGGCCGAATTGTTTCGTAAGTTATCGTCTCTAGAAGATTCTCTCTCAAGTCTAACACTATTAGGCTCCTCACGTCTTCAAGAATATCTTCATAAAAACCCGTCAACTTGTTCCCAGAAAGAGTTAACTTTCTCAATTGAGTCAATCCCCCGAACGCTCTCTCCGAAATGTATTCTATACCGTTGTTGTCAAGCATCAACTCTTTTAGCCCCCACAACTCGCTAAAAGCCAAGTTTCCTATCATAGTCAATTTATTGTTCCTCAAATTCAATCTTGACAGATTCTCCAGGCCTTCTAGCATCTCTCTCGTAACTACTGATATGTAGTTGAAATCTAATTTCAATTCTATCAAATTGTTTAAGTGCTTGAAGCAGCCTTCGTGTATCAAAGTTAAGTTGTTGTTTGCTAGATGTAGGATATGTAGGTTGGGTAAACTGAAGAATACGTCCCTTCTTATTTCCGATATCTGATTATCGTCTAAACTTAGATTGGATAACATCATCATTTGTGAAAATGAATGCCTCTCTAAAGTAGTTATCTTATTCGATTTCAATACTATTTGCCTTATAGTTGAGGAGTTAGTGAAAGCGTATGGTGCAATTCTTTTGATAGTTCCGAATTGGATTGATATGTGTTTCAATTTGTCTAGTCTTACAATGGCTTTCGCTGGAATAAAAGTTAGGGCTTCATCGGATCGTACGTTGAACATTAGATGTTCTATTTCGGATTGGGATGAAAAACTCGGCCAGATAGGGTCGTCTTCTGTGATTCCTCCGCTAAAGACCCAACAGTCAGCTCTCGATGCCATCTTCGGTTTATTGCTATCACAGTAGCAATGGACTTTGGACCTTCGGTCTTCAATGTCACAGACGTTTATAAATATCGGGTAGTAACGTCGATCGATCTTTGGTTTCGTTTCATTCTTGCTCTCAATAACTGTTAGTTTGACTGTCATTAGAGAAGTGATGATGATCAGGTATTTCGTGATCTGCTCCATTTTAAAAGTGCCTGTAACAATAAATAAATGTTTTAGACATTTCAGTTTAATGGTCAGCAACTGCTAGCTCTTTCTCCAGCCGCAAATTGCTTTTAGTAGAATTTCTGAAAGTTGCTAATGGGTACATTATTTTAACTCCGCCCTTGTTTTACAGCTCGCATAATGTGTCAAATTACATTATGATCATACTAACAAATTTAAGTTATGATGCAGTTATCATTGTTGACATGTTGTTGAGAGACACTAATAGACCATTAAAATTAATTTATTAAGCCAAACTATTTGAATAAATTATTAATTAAACACGAAAACGACATAATAAAGTCACGACATGATTATGAATACCCTCTCGTTACGAATATTAACCTAATTAAGTTACAAAAGTTAATTTGTATCGTGACATTCGTGACAAGGTAGGTAAATATATCACTGTCGGCTTTAGGGATTTTAAAACAGTAAAGTTCTAGGAGTTCGGGAGCGGATTAAAAGTTGGCTGGCTTTGCGCCGTTAAAACTGCATTTTTAACTAAAGTTTTATCTGTTTACAGAAGTACTTATATTTGTTTGGACTCACTTCCTAAAACTTTGACTTTAGCCAGCATTCATTTATATTATTCTTGTTTTAAGAGTGCTAGCATCATTTGGAACATTCAGTACAAATAATTCAATGTCTGTGAGCAACATAAAACGGATTTGTTTAAAATATACAGGCTGTAAAATTAAGCGCGTTACATATTGACCCCGTTCAATACAACGGGGTGCTGCAGACCATAAATCTGAACAACTTTCACTATGGGTCCAACGCATCGAAATCGCAAAAAAAAACTGTTGTTTTCTACAAAACTACAGCATCGACTCGACTCAAATGTATGGGACCGCAGATTTTTTTTGCAATTTCGAATTTGGTTCTGGAGTGAAAGTTGTTTAGTTTGATGGTCTGAAGTACCTTCTTAAGTAGTATTGTATACTGCTAGAAATTATTTCCGTGTTGTAGTGCTAGACTCAAAGTTCGTTCGAATGATCGATTGCTCACCTCGAATGTTCCCGGTAAAGAACTTTTGCGAAGACTGACTGACTGACGCATAAATTAATTCTGTTGAGACTTATCTCAAACGGATTATGTTAAGACTTTTGTTAGAAATCTTCTTGTGAAGCTTATTTCAAGTAAAATTCAGAGCTTCTTCAAATTTAAATTTTCAGTGATTCACTGTGACGTGAATTAATTTCACGCCAGGAGCCTGGATTAAACTTAAAAAGGAAGATGCGATAAGTACTGCTAGTAATAACCAGTCGCATCTTCCTTTTCCAATAGAAAAAATCCGTCCACGTAAGCTATCCTAGTGCTAGCCTCCCTAAGATTCATCAAGCAGTAGTGTATACGGGGGTTAGCGTAGACAGTTGTATTACTTAAATTGATGATTGTACCTACTCATGATACCGATTCGGCGGCCCGACAGCACAGTCTGTAGTGAACCTGCCTGTTGTGCCGGGGGTCGCGGGTTCGAATCCCGTAAGGGGCAAATATTTGTATGACGAATATGAATATTTGTACCCGAGTCATGGATGTTTGTATCTATATATATATATATATATATATTCTATATCGTTGTCTAGTTATCATAATACAAGTCCAGGCTAGATTCTGGAACTTTAAATGTGACTAGATAATTTGTGTGACACTGTCCAAGATATGTATTTATTTATTTATTTATTTTATACCGAACAACTTTCCCAAAGGAACATAAAGGATATACGCAAAAAAAAAACTTTTCATACAAACGTTCGATCAACTGATTGAATTTAGTATGGAAAGACCCAACCTTTTTTTTGCGAATTTCCGAATAGGTTTCATAGAGGAAGTTGTTTAGTATTATGGATACAATCACCTCTTTAGAAAATGGTACTGCATACTTGATCGCGATAATTATTTAAGTACCTACTTACTCCATATTATACCAACGATCACATATCGGTCATAAATTTAAGGCCGTGCGATTTCAAATCCTTGGAAATGCCGTTTAGCGGTCTGAGTAGATACGTGACCGATTTAAACAAGTACCTAAGTAATGTATTTATGGTCGCTACTGTTTGATTTATGTATTGTGGCCCAGGGATCTCGGATGATTCTTGTTTACAAAACAAAACAAACAGTGGATACGACGAAACAGAAACTGGAATTCTAGAAATTTACTTTATTGGAGCCATAACAGACCTTTTAACCTAGAATCAAGTTATGGGCAAACTAACGCGGTCTGCGGTGGCGATCTCGGCTCTCTGTGTATATTTAATTAATTTCCATGATAAGAAAACTGCCAGATGTTTTCCGAGCGTTAAATAGACCAAAAAGTTTCAAATTAAATTTTGTGTTTTAGATAAGATAAGATAAGGTAATGTTTTTTTTTAAACTTTTGATTACAACTATTACATTTAAACGGTAGACCAAAAACGAGGCAAGCCTGATACGCGTGGTCTACGATTGGGTATCCTTAACAATAAACAAAGTAAAATGAACAGAAGAATGTAATTTTAAAAGAAGATATTATGAATAGAGTTCACAGTGATGTTATCCAAGATATCTTTGATTTCCGGAAGAAAATTGACCGCGGCCGCGACCGCAAATCGCATTGCTTTCAAAATACCTTTACACGTGTCTAACATACTGAGGGTTAACATCAGAAGCTTAAGGGCGTAAGACCACTCAAATAACGACTTACGCCTATACACCTCTGCGTAGAAAAAGGTAGCCAAATGTACAAAATTAAATTTACCCGGGTGTCAGAGGAATTATTCTAAATACAGCACAAATCATTCAAAAGTGTCATTTCACTGGCAGTGCAATGCCTATCTGTCGTAACATGAATCAAGCCCGTTACTTTTTAGCCGCTGTGCTTCGACTCTAAACGGGGCGGTCTGTTTATTTAGTTTTATTTAGGTACTAGTGTTTACCCGCGACTTCGTCCGCACAAATTATATACCAGATTTTAGGTCAGATCATAAGATATCAAACAAAAAAAGTTTCATCAAAACCGGTTCAGTAGTTTTTGCGTGATGCGCGAACAAACAAACAAACAGACAGACAAACAGACAGACAAAATTTCCCTGATATTTTTCATTTATTTTACTGTAACCAAAATTTCTTTGTTTTGTGTTTATAAATACCTAAAAGATTTAAAGCATATGCTCACGACTATATTCCCCGAGGGGGTAGTCAGAGATATTCTGAAACCTCAGAACATCCACGTTTCACCAGTAGTACCGAAACTCTGTCCAGTGTGACGGGGGGTGAGCCCGTCGCCACTTATAATGGACAGTGGGTACAATACACGACTCGAAATTGAAGCATGCAGGTTTCCTCACGATGTTTTCCTTCACCGAAAAGCCAGTGGTGTAATAAATCGTACATAAATTCCGAAAAACTCATTGGTACGAGTCGGCTTGGACGGGGATCGAACCATCGCCTTCTGCACGGCAGGCAAGGTTACTCGCCACTGGACCACCACGGCTCTTAAATACCTAAAAGACCTAAAAGTACCTAAAAGAGTATAATAAAAGTTTAGTTTGATGGTGTGAACTACCCCTGAAAGTTTCAGAACGGTAAAAAAAATCTTCCGGTATATTAAGGCTGCACCGAGCCTATTGTGCTGCCGCCAATCGTATTTTTTTATTTCTTAACAGTTAAACAATATTTCTAAAAAACAAGAATGTCACATTGTAGTCATTGCCTATTTTCAATTTATCGGGTCACTGCTGATTTGTTTTTATAATGCTTGTAGTTAATATCTTTAAAATCGCCAAAAGTAGCCACTTTTTGCGGTTTTAACGATAATAGCTACAAGAATAAAACATAACATTCCGTAATGTTTCGATAAACTGAAATAGAAATAGAAATAGAAATAGAAATAATTTATTGTGCATGACATTAGGTAACATAAGTTTATGATAAAGGTTACATTAATCAAAGGAAGTATCACTAAAGTCTGCCTTTACAAGCGTATACACATTCTTTCACGAAATACTACATTATACATCAAAATTATTATTTATGTCAAAATGATTGGATGGATTTATGTCAAAATTTTATGTTAATACATGCCATGTTATTAATTATTACAGTTAATAATACAATAATAAAATATAGAAATAATCATGTCAGGTGTATTATTTGAATTCCAAAAACTCCTTAACACTATAAAAACATCGTTTACCGAGCCATTTCGTCACCTCATTCCTGAAAACATGCTGCTTCATGTCTTTGAAAGTGTCTGGTAATTTATTAAATATTGTAATACACATCATGAAACAATTTTTGTGTGATAATGTCAATTTAGCATAAGGCTTATAAAGTTCATGGATATACTGTGATCGCAGGTGCCTGTGGCTTAGTACGTCTTTCTTTTGTTGAAAGATTTCTTTGTTTTTGTATACAAATAAACAGACATCCAAAATATATAGGCATGGCACTGTCAAGATGTTATGTTTAATAAAGTATGGATGACAAGAGTCTATCTGTTTTAAGTTAAATATTGCTCTGATGCAACGTTTTTGTATTAGGAAAGCCCTGTCCACATCTGTCGAGTTACCCCAAATTACGATACCATACCTCAAAACAGAATTAACATAACCATAGTATGCCGTAATTGCTGTCTGTTCCGAGACAATTTGGCTTATTGTTTTCAGGGCAAAAACGAACCTGTTTATCTTTGTACACAAGTTATCAATATGTTCTTTCCAGTCGCAGAATCGGTCCAAAGTTATACCCAAAAATTTTGTTTGTGTGACTTGCTTAATTTGTTCCCCTTGATATGATATACTCAAATCATGATCATTGCTCTGTGGGGTACGAAATTGGATATAATTAGTTTTGTCAATATTTACTTTCAAGTTATTAGTTTTAAGCCAGTGGATAGCATGTGTCAGTGTGTCATTGATTGTTTGGCAATACGTAGTTACATCATGACCCTCAACAATTATGGTAGTATCGTCCGCAAACAAAATGCATTCCTGATTCAATACGTTCGGCAAGTCATTTATATAAACTAAGAACAATAGTGGGCCCAGAATAGAACCTTGTGGTACGCCAAACTCGACATTGATATATGACGAGCTATAACTATTAACAGTTTTAGACTTTTGGCAGTACTTTGTAGTAACCACCGATTGCATTCTATTGCACAAATAGGATCTAAACCAATTATATGCCCGACCGCGAATGCCATACAAAAAAAGCTTCTTCAGCAAGCGGTTGTGGCTTACAAAATCGAACGCCTTGCTCATGTCCATAAACAAGACAGTGATAGGAGTTTTCTTATTAATGCTATCTGTTACTTTTCTTATTAACTTAAAAATGGCTAAAGTTGTGCTTTTTGATTTTCTAAAGCCATGCTGTGCACATGATAAGACATTATTCTTTTCCAAAAAGCTTGACAATCGGTTGTACATTACTTTTTCGAACACCTTTGCAAAAACAGGAATGAGTGCTATTGGTCTATAATTATTCATGTCAGCTCGGTCACCCTTCTTGTGTAAAGGTTTAATTATTGACTTTTTGAGATCATCTGGATAGTGTCCTTGCATTATTGACAAATTTATAGCATGTGTTAAGGGGAAAACCAATCAGGACTACAATGTGACATTCTTGTTTTTTTGAAATATTGTTTAATTGTTAAGAAATGAAAAAAATACGATTGGGGGCAGCACAATAGGCTCGGTAGGCTCTTAAGTTAGTATAATTTTAATTAGTCTCTAAACTCAATACCTACTGATGACCGTGACAACCATAGTTTTTGTTGCAAGTGTAAATCATCCTTTGTGTTAATCTTTGTGTACAACCAAATGACGATAACGCCTATGATTCTTAGAGTGAAGACAATATACCTAATGTGTTTTAGTATATAACACCAAGGTAAAATGAACATGGGCGTATATATTACACATTAGAGTTATGCGTTCCAATAAATAAAGTCGTGTCCCAGTTTCGAAAGCAAATTAAAAGTTATGTACAGGTTTGTACCGAACAATATTTCTGTGACCGTGTTATTGCTTCCATAACTCCACAACTATGTTTTGAATCAGAAAGGCAATTAGAGTTCGAAAATAACATATTGATCCTTGGAAAGTTGGAAACATTATTTATTCAGGCTTAGACTAGGAAAACATTATTTAGCGCAAATAATCGCGGCGAAACTCTTGCCTTACTCTTCTAAATCGTTCTTTCAGATTGATAATCCTGTAAAGGGAAAATGTTCGTATGATGATGATGATATGAATATTTGTACTAGAATCATGGATGTTTGTATCTATAAGTATAATATGTAATCTTCTTCGTGGTCTAGTCATCATAATTCAAGTTCAGGCTAGAATCTTGTACTTTAAATGAGACTAGATAATTTGTGTGACTGTCCAACATACTAGTATACAGGGTCCAACTAAATATGCTGACACTTTTTTAAGGGGATGATCAGACCATCAAACTGAACAACTTTCTCTATGGCACCAAAGAAGAAATCGCGAAAAAAAAATCAGCTGTCCCATACATTTGGCTCGAGTAAATTTGCAGTTTTGTATGGAGCAGTAGATTATTTTTTTCGCGATTTCGATGTTGGTCCCATAGAGAAAGTTGTTCAGTTTGATGGTCTGATCATCCTCTTAAAAAAGTGTCAGTATATTAAGAAGGACCCTATAATATAGTACTCTGTGAACATCATCAGCCTATACAAGGTGTTACAAAAATACAAATAAACCTTTAAGGGGGTGGTTTAGACCATCAAACTGAACAACTTTCACTATGGTACCAATATCGAAATCGCGAAAAAAAAAATTGATGTTCTACACTCTACAAATCGACTAGAGCTAAAATATGTATGGGATTTCAATTTTTTTTTCGCGATTTCGATGTTGGTCCCAAAGAGAAAGTTGTTCAGTTTGACGGTCTAAACAACCCCCTTAAGAGTTTTAAAAAATTATTCTTACTTATGAAACACCCTGTATACGTCCCACTGCAGGACACAGGCCTACCCTCTAGGAGGGTGTTTGGGCGTTAGTCCATCACGTGTGCCCAATGCGGATTGATGGACTTCATATATGCATCAGAATTTCTTCTTCAGCGTATGCAGGTTTCCTCACGATGTTTTCCTTCACCGTTTGAGAGCAGTCGGTATTACGTACATAGGTTAGAAAAACTCATTGGTACATGGCATCTGTTCCGTGCGGATTCGAACCCGGACCTCAGGATTGAACACGGGATACCGAATACGTACTCTGTGAACATACTAAGGTAAATTATAATTGTCATGGTTATGAAATGGGCTCCAGAGTGTATAGTTTTCTGCGTTTTGCAAATACCTATTTGTGATCTTACAGATCGCAATGGACCTGCGTCCGCGGCATGGTACATCGATAAACGTGTTATCGCTCCTGCTAACTCGTTCGTTCACGCGCAAAAAGAAAAGGGAGCTAGGGCGCGATAGCGCTTTATCGCGCGATCATGCCGCGGGCGCTGGTGTCATATTATATACGACGTTATTTCTTTTGTGACTAGTTTTTAATCTTATACAGTGGCATCCAAAACCTTATAAATAATCTTAGTTACTCTCTTTATTTGTGAAAATTGTATATTTTGTAAGTTTACTTTTTCTTTTTATTGTTTCTTAAACAGTTTTTAAAACGTGTTATCATGTAATTGGCGTTGTAAAGTTTACATGTCGTTATATTCGAAATTAAGTAATTTGCTGTTTGATAACCAATAAAGATAAATTAAATTAAATCTTCAAGATCGGACTTGTAGTTCCATTTATAGAAATGCCTATAACATCCTCAAGTTATCGTAAGGTGCGACTAAGGGATAAGATTTTTTCGCTAATGTTTGTGGGCGGAACGCCAGCAGCCACGAACAGAGACAAGTATTTTTATCTCACACCAGAATCTTATTTAACGGAGAATATGCGGGCGTTAATCTAAAGATAAAATGAAAACTTTATTTGGAATGGCCTTTTCTCCATTTCACCCAAATTAACGTTTTCTAATCTGCTGATTTAACAAAGGTTTTCGTGCACTCGTAAGCGAATATGTCAACTAGTTTGGCATTTCGCATTTAATTTGGGTCTTTTTAAGCTATTACACCGGGTGAAAAATTTAATGCGTTACATGTTATAGGGCACCACCTATATCACCATATTATGTAACATATTTAGACCATCATACCTAGACCAACATCGAAATCGTGGGTGAAAAGAATCAGCTTTTCTATACAGAGTGTAAGGAAAAGTATAATTAACCTTTAAACCACATACTCTATCCATCAAACTGAACAACTTTTACTATAGGTCCAAACCTGTCAGAGCAAAAAAACCATTGAAACGGAAACGATCACGCAATATCGAAGATCGAAAGTCAGAGTAGACCCCCAGGCTCGTAGTTGCGTTCAACGAGTAAGAATAGTACTTCAGGTAAATTTGTGATTTTATTAACACGATTGTACAAACTTGATCTCAAAAGTTTGTGCAAGTGTAGACCGTTGTCTATAAATCGCGCACTCTCGAAATAAATCTTTAATCATGTTATGTGCGCATGTGTGCGATAGTCATGTTGGAAAGAAAACCACTCGATGGAACAAGCACTAAGAACAAGGACTAAGCATTGCTTACCGTCTTTTTGCACTCAAAATCTAAGTAAGAGTGGAATTCAAGTTATAAAGTCCTTTGGCATAGAAGAATTTTTTTTCGCTTAAGCTAGATATTATAAAAAGCCGTGGTGGTCCAGTGGCGAGTAACCTTGCCTGCCGTGCAGGAGGCGATATGGTTCGATCCCCGTCCAAGCCGACTCGTACCAATGACTTTTTCGGAATTTATGTACGATTTGTTACACCACTGGCTTTTCTGTGAAGGGAAATATCGTGAGGAAACCTGCATGCTTCAATTTCGAGGCGTGTATTGTACCCACTGTCCATTATAAGTGGCGACGGGCTCACCCCCCGTCACACTGGACAGAGTTTCGGTACTACTGGTGAATCGTGGATGTTCTGAGGTTTCAGAATATCTCTGACTACCCCCTCGGGGAATATAGTCGTGAGCATATGCTAGATATTCTTTTTTATGCTGTGCCTATGTTAAAGATTCTAGGTATTCTAGGTACCTACCTAGAACCTATAATATAATGTATAGTCCTTCTTTATATGCCGAAGGTTTTCTAATGGGATGATAGACCATCAAACTGAAGAACTTTCTTAATGGGACCAACATCGAAATCGCGATTAAAAAAATCTGGTGTTCCATACATTTGGGTCGAGCAAATCGAGCATGATTGCAGTTCTGTGTGGAACAGCAGATTTTTTACGATTTCGACTTTGGTCCTATAAAATAAGTTGATCAGTTTGATGGTTTAAGGCGTATCTGCCCTGGACCACGACTCTCCATACTGATCGATGCGAACGAGCGCGTGGCTCCGGTCAGAATTTAGCTGTTTTCTTTGTAAAATTAGATGATTTTTTATTAATTTCTAAAAAGTAATAAAACCACATCATTGTAAATTGTATTGTGAACAATATTGCAAATTTTCATTTTCATCCGATTCAAAATGTAAGAGTAAAATGGTTACAACTGGAAAAAAGGGGTGACTTTACAGGCCCTTTTCTTCGGTTTTATTCATTAAAATTTCTAGAAAAACCACGTCACTTCTCATATCCTGTAGATGGTTCAGTTTATTTTTCAGCTCAAAAAGTGCCATAGTTAATGAATAAAATGGTTACAAAGTTACCCAAAACCGGCAGATAGCCCCTTAATCGTCCCATTAAAAAACCGTGAGCATTTTAAGTTGGACCCCGTATAATGCAATCGTTTTATTTAATTTGTAAACAAGAATTGTATTCAAAGACTTCGCTAATTTGAGTGAGTCTTACAATTGGCAGGACGGTAATATTCTAGGCAAGAGTATTTGGTTAGGTAAGCCATAAGCCACTGCTGGACGACGCTGATAAACCAAACTCCATAACAAAATATTTCAGACAGAAGCATATTCTACTGTCTTCACAATTAGATGCATTTTGCAATGAAAGAACTTCATAATTATTTTGTTGTTAAAAGTTATAATATTTGAAGCTAACTGTGGTAAACTTATAAAACAGTTCCGTGACTGACTGGCTGACAGACAACTAAACTGCTGAAGATAGAAACATGAAATTTAGAAAATGAATTCTAGAGAGTATGTAGGGGATTTTTCGAAAATCGACCCTTCTTTTTGAGTGGGGGTTTAAAAAGAGAGCTGAAGTGCTATTTTTTAATCATAAACTTTCATATTCTTTATCGTTTTGGGGCTGAATGTCTGTCACTGAATGTAGTGAAAGTTTGAGCCATTCAAATAAAAAATCCTGATGTGCTATTTTAGAATGTCACTGTGTCAATATCATGATCGAATGATGCATCATCTCCATAGCAATTTTGATAATGTTTTACTGCTGATTCTCCTGGGCCTATAGACAAAATAACTTTCGATTAGCGTTAACGACAGTAGAAAACATAAAAATGTGTGGACTTGGCGTATGGTGATGAAAGCAAATGTCAAAATATTTCGATCGCCAATGTCAAATCCATACATTCTGTCATTTTCTACTAGAGCGTCTACGCCGATAGAATGTCACTTTGTCTAGGGCATCAGCGCTTTTACATCGATTTGTAGTTAATTCTTGTCCCGGGAAATCCACAATCCTCTTACAGAACTTTCTTTTTTCTCCAAAACTACCAAGCCATTTCCGTAATATGACAAATCAAACTAACAAACTTACGAACTTTTTCATTATTTAGGTAGGTAGGTCTAACCTAACCTTTTTTTTTTTTTTTTTTTTTTTTTTTTATTTTTTTTTTTTTTATACGCTGGGAAAAAATGCTTTACGCATCCCCTCCCGTTGGGGGACAGGAGGGGTATGTGGGACTCCCCGGTGCGAGTCACCGGTATACCCACTAAAATAACCCAGCGGCACTCCCGCTTCGCCTGGATGGCAGGGAACTGGGAGACCGGCAGAGCCTTTTCATCCAGTCCCCCACCGGCGATCGCCTGCCTTTCGGCCGGCCCACCACAGAATGTCTTCCCGCAATGGTGATGAGTAGTGCAATGCAGGCGGAGGCGCCCCCGCACCTATCGCCCGCTACTCACCACTGGTAGGCTGAAGGCAGCCGCTGTTAAGCAGCCGCCGACCGCCACCGCCGGTTTTAACGACTTCACTGTCGGGTGTTATTGACTTGTCCTTGTCTCAGCCCGGCCAATGAAGGCACGGCCCTCGGTCGCCTGGAAACAGTCCAGACGATAACGATATACCGCTTGGCGGTGGCGGGGAAGGAACTCCTTCGCGGCCTGCTCTGCGGTAGTGTGAGTACGCGCAGAGCCCGCCCCTGCTCCTCCACTGTGCCCTCTGCTAAGCAGAGGGACACGTGGAGAAACGAACCGCGGCCGGGTCAAGCTGACCCGCCGCCCTCCTGTGGTCACATCTCAGAGATGCGACCACCCCGCATAGGGTTGGTTCACGCCGGCAAGCCGGTACCCCCCATTTCTGGGGGGCATTCCCCTATCCACCACCCGGGGACGCGCCCGATAGCAGACCCAACCTGCCACGGGAGGTCTAACCTAACCTAACCTAACCTAACCTAAGTACTAACCTTTTGGCGTGAATGGCAGTAAATTATTTAAAAGAATTACTTTTCTTCACAAAAGTATTTCTATAAAACCAGTTCCCGATTCAGTCTCAAGGGAAAGTAGAAAAAAAATAATGTAGCCCAATAATTCTATTAACAAATGTCAACATGAATTGCAGCTAAGCGTTTGAAGGCGTTAAGGGTTGGAAGAAATATCGTTCACGCTCTTATCGGCTGCATTTACCGGCATTGAGAAATAACGTTAGCATAGTAATTTCGGGACAAAATATCCTATTTGTATTTTAATTTTACAACCCGTTTTCTTGGCTCGAATTTCAACATTAAGGTCGTTTGGAAGAACTTACTTTTGATACGTTTTTGTCGTACCTACTATATTTTGTTTACGGAACCGACTTTACGTTCACGCGAGTATGCCTTGTATTTGGGTTCTATTATCTTTTATTGGATTTAATATTGGTTTGGTACAGAAATGGGACAGGATATTGGGTGTTAAAAGGACAGACCGCGACCTACCAACATATACACGATGCGCTCTCAAATATAAATAGCGTCGAAGCGAACATTTCAAATTAGAATGGCTCTGGGTTGAACAGAGGTCAGCCTTGCCGGGAGCCATTTTTGTTAAACTTGTTGATACCTAATTCTATTCAAATCTTTAATTGTGGCTCCATCGTAGTGTTGATGAATTGCTTGATGTTGTACAGTTATAAATAATCTGGTGATCTCAAGGATTGTTTTATACACAAAAACACGCACTTGAGAATAGATACCATCAAATGACGGAATCCCGCGGTAAACTAGAGAGTAGGCGTCCGACCAGTAACAGACATGCAACGTGACCCACTGGTTGTAAGTAAGTTATAGCCTGTAGAATCCCACTGCAGGGCAAAGGCCTCTTCTCACGAATAAGGGTGAGATGGGAGCCCAGTGCGGGTTGGTGGAGGCAAGTTAGTGGCCACTGGTTGATAATATTATAATATTATCCAGAAAAAAAAACATTTGTCGTGATAAACACATAGCATGGTACCCATTTTCCGATTGATCCTTACTTTATTTCGCTTTGTATAGAGTATTCTTAATGGTAAAGCTAGGCAGTTGTTAAAATCAAAGTAAAAATAAATAAGTAATTAAAATTATAAAATCTTGAAGCCCACTTATGTCAATTCTTTTTTTAAGCTACACCGTGTCTCAACATTGTCGCTCGCTATAGAGAAGACGAGGTCAGAATCTCAAAATTACATGATCTAACTGATAGGGATTTTTAAAATATAAGCTCACTTTTAACCTGGTAAATGTACCCAAATATCGAGACAACTTTTGATCGGAAAAATTAAAGTTTCAAAATATGTATTGGACCCTTTTATTTGCTTAGGTACTTACTAGATTTTACCCGTGACTTCCTCCGCACCGCTCCTATCACTGTAGCGAGATAATTTATCATCATTCTCTTACCCATTTCCCAGCTCGATAATATATACCAGTATCCTTATTCATTCCAATCATAAGCCATACACAAAAAGTTTCATCAAAATTGGTCCAGTAGTTTTTTGTGTGATCAACAAACACAGGCTTTTACAGTTTCATAATAATTTAGATGAAGTAAACTTTTTAGTTCACAGTGAATTTTGTCATTGGAAATGTCCGTACAAGGAAATGGACATTTGAGGAAATGCAAGTAAAGGGAAATGTCCGTTCAGGGAAGTGGTCGTACAAGGAATTCGGGCGATGGACATTCAGGGAAAAGGGCGTAACTGACCTGATCCATTGTGAACAATGTAGATACAAAATGAATGGCGTGTAAATAATTTTGCCCAATGGGTACTTTTAATGCAACTTTATGAACTCGTATCTGACTAGCTACGAAGCTAAGTCTACCCGGGTACAAAGTATTACGCAAAGTATAAAAAATCGTATATCTCGTCTCGATTAATAAACGTATAAATCGTGCAACCTGATTTTATACTAACATCATTATTCAAAGCATTCGTCCACCCACTTCAAGACATAAGCTTCCATCCAACGCTTTCGTTTCCTCTTCTGTCCCATTTTCATCTTTTCAGTGCGAAAAGTTTCCCCAACTTACGAGCGAGAAAATCCTGTTTTCAGAGGTTTTATTAATTTTCTTTTATTACTCTGCTTCTAGGGGCTTTACTGGGATGATGCATATTTTATGTTACACCTAGAACACAACCTTATAAAATAGAGGTAATTGAATTTGGGTTTTCAGTTCTTATATTTGGTAGACGAACATTCGACGCGACTGCAGTCGAATATGCGAACCCATTGTACCCAGAACCGAGAATCGTATAGAGGCATACCATTAATCATGTTTAAACTATATGATCAACAGTAGCCACCGCTAAACTATGAAGTACTGCAAGCCTTGAAAATAAATCTATTCTGTCCCATTGAGTAACTATGTGTTTGACTAGTAACTCGATGTTCTGTCCAGGAACTCGCAATCAATGAATGTAGCAGAAAGGACATCATCCACGTTTCATGTTTTTGGACCAAATGTGAAAGTACCGACGAACAAAAACTAATGCTGTATTATGTTATTTGTCCATCCAAAGTATAGGTAGCCTTATATAATTTCATCGAAAATTTACCTATGAAAAAAAGATTTTTCGAACCCAAATAAAACCAAGGACAATAGCCCTACAACTTTCGTGCCAAAATAATAAAAGCTCAGACGGACGAGTTCTAACATAATAATTTTTTTGGCTGGCACTTTCCCATTTTGGACCAAATCGGTAAAGTCTTTTCGTGTTTTCATTGTCCTGACTGTTTGACTACTTTAAAACATTTGACATTTGTGTACTACGACTTATGCTAATGTGCGACTTTTGCTATTTACGACTTAGATTTACTAGGAAAAATACGCTACCCAAACAGCATCATTAAATCCGGTTTTTAACCAAAAAGCTACTTAAATGTCTGGGAATAGAACACACACTAATCTGTCAACGCAATCTCATCGTCGGGATTAACTATCAGATTAAGAATTCTCTCCTTACAGCAATCAGATCACCACTGCAGCGTTCTTAATGGATAGTTACTCCTTGCCATGCATTAGACCTAGTGTATCGAAAACGTGACCTGTTTACCAAACTTATGCTGGAAACCTTCTGTCGTCTTGTAAACTAGTGTTGGCTTCATCACGATAGTTTGTCAAATAGTTTGTCGATTAAATTGCTTCGGAAGTTCCAAAGTTTGTAACCTAATTTTCTGACTAACTCATGCTTTAGCATGTTAGTAATATTAAAATTGCCATGTTAGTTTGTTAGTAAAGTGTTGTGTAAAAGCGTTTGCTGTTAAATTTCTAACGTCTATGTTGGGTCCACAGAGGGCCGACCGCAATAATAGTGAATAGAGAATGGTCTGTGAATTATTGAGAGACGCATCACCATTGGTTCTTGGGTCAAAATGTTGCAAAGAAAAACCGAACCTAAAACATACTTCTTTAAATTGTAAACAATTCAGACATCAGTTTTGGTCCAAAACGTGAAAGTGCCGGCGCCAAAAAAACGTCATGCGATATATGTTAGAACTCGTCTGCCTAATTATTTATATATTATGGCACCAAAGCTGTAGGGCATGCTAAATGAAAGGCATGTGTCCTTTTTTTTAATTGGGTTCGAAAAATCTGCCTTTTAGCTAAGGTTATGCCTATTTTGTCAAGACTTGTCCGTCTCAGCATTCATTAGCGCATGGTACTAAAAATGTTGGGCAATTGTCCATGATTTTATTTAAGTTTGAAAAATCCACCTTTTCATACATTTTTGATGTAATTAAATACAGCAGCTTTCATGCAATAATGAAAAATTCTTAGACGGACAACTTCTAACAACATCACATTTGGACCAAACATGTATGAAACGTGAATGATGTCGTTTGAGATAGGTAATATATTTTTGGTTTATTAATTTGTACTAGTATAATCGTTAACCAAAGCGGAAGCAAAACGATAATGATTATGTAATACATTTCATAGCTTCCGAATCACGTCCACATGAGTACAGTTTAAGGGTACGATATTCAATAATTCCGTAAGTTATAGCATTCCCGACATCGAATATTCTGATCAAATTTCCGTCCGCGGAAATCGTGAAATGCAGCAAAAATGCAAAAGGTCAGTAAAACATCGAGAGCCCGACTACCTCATTTCATACATGCCAACTTTTATCGATTACCTATCGATATTCTATGGATGAAGTTGTCGATAAGTTATTCCCTCGGGCATCGCATGCTTGTCTTTGCTTTCAGACTAAATCTACTTAGGTATAACAATGTAACGTCAAAGGTTAGTAAAACTTTGTTCCGGCTCCACATTGTGTACGGTTATTAAATTTTGAAACATGCCTTCGTTGGAAAAAAGTACAGCGTTTGTGAAAATTTAAGTCACTTTTACAAAATATGCTAATGTATGCTTGTATGGAATATTCAAGTAGATGAGCTGGAGTTTATAGCATTGATCCATGAACACAATTTATGAAATTTATTTATATTTCTTTTGGTTTGTACATATGTACAAACAGGATGAAATTGATATCATTAGCATCCTTTTAAACCTTAGTTTGTTAGTTAAAAGTTGTTCAGTTTGATGGGTAGACTCTTAAGTCTACCCATCAAACTGAACAACTTTTACCATGGGAGCAAACCAATCGAAGCAAAAAAAAAATCAGTTGTCCCATACTAAACTACACCCGCCGCCGCAGCCTACACGACTCAAATGTATGGGACAGCAGATTTTTTTTTGCTCCTATTGGTTACAACTTTGGACTTAGTTTAAAAGGATGCTAATGATATCAATTTCACCCTGTATAAAAGCTGTTTTAGAATATCAAAGTAAGAACAGAATACCCTAATTAAGAGTAGGTAATATTTTGTTATAAAGGTTTTTGTCTTAAAGCAGAAATTGGTTAGTCAAATTACACGAATCAAAATTCGTTTCTGAAATTCAAGATCTAGTCTAGTATTCAAATTTGTAACTTTATCACACTGTAAATTATGAATTTTCGAAATGTTACGAATATTAAATAGCTTTCGGGTAAAAGATATTTCTTAATCGCAGAGAAAAGTAAAATTTAAATGTCAAGATGAATGAAGCAGTTATCTGTGGATATCATAAATCTTGCAGCTCCATTTTTCCATATTCTTTAAATTTTGAATTATAAATTCCATTTTTCAAATTCTTAAGTTTTCAGAACCAGGGATTTAGGGATTCAGAGACAGTCACTGGGATTCACCTCACTTTATCTTCTTCTTGAGTTTTAAATAAAAGTACTTATTTCTAGTGTCAAGACGGGACGGACTGAATTTATAGAGTTTGCCCCTACTACGATTTACACCATTAAAATATCGTTTATAACATTAGAAATTTAAGCTTCGTTTCGTCTTCTAGATTTATTATCATCATTATGACGTGTAAACAATCCAATTTATGATTTTCAACAAAACCAGCATGCTCCAATTTCGATGCATGCATTGTACCCACTCCACTGACCGTTATAGGTGGCGACGGGCTCACTCCCCGTCACACTGAACAGAGTTTCGGTTCTATTGGTGAAACGTGGTTGTTCTGAGTTTTCAGAATATCTCTAACTACCCCGGGGAATATGGTTGTGAGCATATGCTATGCTATGCTATTTTTAAGCAAGTAGGCGATCACGATCTAGATGCCAAACGAGATGAATTGAAAGCCCGACCATCAGCGGCTATACAATATCTAGAAGAATATGACGTGCTCACGTGCCCGCTATGTGCGAAGATCTATGTTAGAGCTACAATGATAACTCATCGACGCCAACAACGGAGCTGAAGCTGTCGCCGAGACTGAAATCGGTCATTATATCAGCCGATAGAAGTCCACTGCTGAATATAAGTCTCCCCAAGTCTCCCCACAAAGACCGATCCTGCGCTGCTCTCATCCAACGGGTTCCCGCCTACATAACCAGATCGTCGGTCTAAATTGCCTACCATTGCTGCGGCTTCCGGTACCCAGTCGCCACTCGAGAACTCTTCAGCCCCATCGGCCATCGGTTCTGCGAGAAATGTGCCCCCGCCCATTTCCACTTTAAGTAGTTTAGCAATTCTTCAGGCTATGTCGGCTACTCTGGTTCTTCTGCGAATCTCTTAATTTCTGATTCAATCTCACATATAGGGTCCTTCTTAATATGCTACACTTTATTAAGGATATGATCAGACCATCAAACAATTAAAAACGTTCTCTATGGGACCAACATCGAAATCGCAAAAAAAAAATCAGCCCCTCCATACAAAACTGCAAACCTACTCGAGCCTAATGTATGGGACAGCAGATTTTTTTTCGCGATTTCGATGTTGATGCCATAGAGAAAGTTGTTCAGTTTGATGGTCTGGTCATTAAAAAAGTGTCAGCATATTAAGTTGGACCCTGTATATATTGCTAAAAGGTAGGAGCGTAAAATTATTCTTTTTGCGAATAAACAATGTGACAAATACCTACACAGTAGCCCGTTATCGTATCGAGGTATAAAACCACGGTTGAGCTCGCACGGTCGTATTTTCATCAACTTGATTTACTAAAATTGTCACAGCTCCGCTCCCTTTCGTCACTGATTTATGTCCTATTCAACCAAAAGAAGTCCAATGCACACGATACCTACTGTTATTATTGAACATCAACGTAATAAATGAGATAAGTAACGACGTGATAAAAGATAATCGAATTATGGTGTTGTATTCAATAAGAATAAGCGACTACATTACCCTACGTATTTAGTTTTTTGCTGTCGTTTATTTTTTCCATGTAAATGTAATATTTTATTTATGTTGTGTTGAGAACACTGACACTATTTTAGAGTTGAAGTCCAATAGTAAAAGATAATGTCGTTAGATTGCGGTGTAACCATCTGTTCGCTAAGCCAGAGGCCTGAGGTGGTTTGAAAATGTTCTGATTGCAAGTTGACTACTAAAACTTGCTTCCACTAATAAGGAACCTTGTGGTCGATATGGCTTGCTCTATCTCTCAATAACTAGTGTTAGGAGCTTTGTTTGTGTCCGATACTTTGACATTATGTTAAACTTATATTATGCGTCCTGGCTGCAGGGTACAGGCCTACCCACAGGGAATGTATGGGCTTCAATCTACCACGCATGCCCAATACGGATTGGTAGACTTAATTTACGTATCAGAATTTGTCCTTCAACGTATGCAGATTTCCTCACGATATTTTTTCCTTCACCGTTTAAGATCAGTTGGCGTTGCGTACATAAGTTAGAAAATCTCACTGGTGCATGGCAAGTCGTCCGAACGGATTCTAACCTCGACCCACATGATCGAGTGTCCATATCTCTCTACAACGCACCACTGACTTCAGGCTGATGATGATGCTGAATGTTAGTTTTTTTTTCTTTTTTTTTATATTGGGGCTTTGAACCCTTTTAACCATATTCTTGCCAAGAGCGTTATGACAAGGAGAATGTTATGCTTTGATGGTTTGGTCATGTGGAACAGATGAGTGATAGCAGATGTACAAAAGATACATTATATGGAGCTATAAGTGTCGGCAGAGGGCACCCTTGTAGTACGTATTCTGATCAAATCGGTTGTGTCCTAAAAAAGGGGAGGCGCGGAGTACTCGAAACCGACGGGAATGTTTGAAGATATATATGGATGTGAATGAGGCAAAAGAGGTATGCAAGGATGGTAGTAGTTGGTGCGACCTGGTACTACTCCACTGGGAAAGAGGCGTGACGTTATAGATAGAATAGAAGAGCATTTCAGTGACTATCCTCATAGTTTTTCGATAAGATCGAGTTCGATTCGAGTTTCTATTAGTAAGGCTCAAAGCTAGGGGCCGAGGAAAGCCTTGTAGACGTCATAGTCTTCCTCACAGGAGATTGCGACTCAGCATGCTGTCTACCAACTAGGTTGCGGACATGTAACTGTGTGGTGGTACACGCGTGGAGAGGATAGCGATTATTATTATAATGTAGATGCCATGTACCAATGAGTTTATATAATGTACGTAATACCGACTGCTCACAATCGGTGAAGAAAAACATTGTTAGTAAACCTGCATACCTACATAGAAAAATACATTCTGATGCGTATGTGAAGTCTACCAATCCGCATTGGGCACGCGTGGTAGACTGAGGTCCCATTCACACTCCCTGAGGGTAAACCTGTGCCCTGCAGTGTGACGTACATAGGCTTATGATGATGAATGAAATAGATAGACTCTCTACGCATCAAAAAGATAACTTTTGACGTGTTTACGTCTAAAACGCTTAGACTTCCAAGATTACGAATTTCAAGGTACTTACGCATTACTCAATGGATCTAACTAAAATAGCTACTAGCCGAATAAAATTCAGTTCCTTCGAAAAGTAAGCGCACTCTTTAAATTGCGCACATTTTAAGCAAAAGGTTTATCTAACGATTAAAATCTTTAATTACAAGTCAGTGGCGTAGCGTGGGTTTCTGTCGCCCGGGGCACAGACAGATTTTGCCGCCCCCATATCTTTATAAGAAGGCTTACACAACAAATAACAGAACAAGCGAAGCGAGAAACCTTTTGGTATATCCATGCAAAAATAGAAACCTTAGAGCTTGACTTTTCTCCTCAATGCGAATCGGTTGGAGCAAGAGCTTTTTACGTACAAAACATGTGCAAAGTGACCTAAGTTAAAACTATGGATCGATCAATGCAAGCTCGACATTTTTAGCACCACGACTTAGTTGTGGTCAGTACGATTATGTGTAGTCAATTATGTAAGTTAAATAGTAATTAAAACAGAAACTTAGAGCGAGCGAATCAAGCTCGATTTTAATCTGCTGTACGAATTCTTTAAAGGTAGAGCTCAATCAATCTATATTTTTCCCGAATTTGCCGTCCCTAGTAAAATGCCGCACGAGGCGCTACGCTACTGTTACGAGTTGTGTGTTCACTGATAATTATACCCTTTCAAGTTTTATGGTAATTATACCTTTAGTTAGGACTTAATGCAGTGGTATACAATTCCAGGTGTAATTAGCCACATAGTAGATTCAAAACAGTAACTAGAATTCATAGAATTACTTCTACACAAAACTAGATTCTACAAAAGCAAGCTAGATCTTAATCAGGTTAGTTTGAATGTATAGATATTACGTTCCGAACTCCTCAGTTTCTGTGGCCTCGGAAACAATTTTCTTTGACAGGATATAGCGTTGGGATGCCATATAGTTCGTCTACGTTTCTAGAAATTCTGTCAGGCACATAGTAGATTACTATCCCAAAAGATGTTCAGGTCTCAGGTATATAATGAAATTTAACGAAGCTTTGATTTGGATTACAAATTTTGATGTGATTTTGTTATTTCTTTAAAGGTTGAAGAAAATAAAAGCTCTAAGCATAAACATTACAATATCTTACTTTATCAGGAAGAATCTTCCCAAATTCGAGGATATAATGGAACCTAACGAAGCGTGGATTTCACTTCAAAATTTAGATTATAATTTGTAGTTTATTCATGAATTGGAGAACCTTTTCCAAAATATTGTTGTTTTTAAAACTTAGAGACTGTTCCCAAATCGAATCATAATGAATGAAATCTAAAAATTATTTGAATATACTTTAAATAAGAAGTAATGTAAGAAATATTATACTTTATATCTAAGAAAGACTGAACTAAATTCAGATCTAATTTACTGTATTGTATTCTGTAATATCGACATCGGATACCTATTACGTATAATAGCCGCAAAAAACTTGGCAAAAATGTTGACAGCATAGAAAACCATGTATTTTCTTTGACCATGTGTAGGCGAGAGCGCTAATGCGCATACCCCTCACCCCTCCCCGTTGATCAAGTTGTTTACGTAAATTTTTGTAACAACCTACCAATTTATCTTGCTATTTGACTCATTGAAGTTTCCGGGATGGGAACATTCAGATAAACTACTAGCACTAAAACACCACATAACGTTGATGGTCAAAAAGGTTTTAGCTAGATATCGGAACACATAACAGTATCGTGCGTCCCGGTTTCCCTCCATAACATCAGTCAGTGTGCAATGTGGTCCGTTTATACATTATTCACCCGGTCGGCGCGGCGTCCAGTTAAATGTGTTACTCGTTTTCGTTTCCATTGCAGCTTTTGCTGCCAGTGAAGACAGCACTGCTACATAGAGAGCACAACTGAATATCATCATCATCTTCTCAGCCACTGCTGGACATAGGGCTCTCCGAAGGACCTCCATAATGATCAGTCCTGCGCTGCCCTCATCCAACGGATTCTCGCCGCCTTCACCTTGTCTTACAAGAGCCTTGAGTGGGGCGATTAGTACACACTGGTTAAAGTCTTTCGTTTTGAGACACTGCGGTATTTGGGAAGATACTACGTAGTTTCCCGAACGCTGCCCAACCAAGTTGGATTCAACCTACCTAACAGGATAGTTTGTCCCAGGTAATCGTCAACAACTGTTTAATTGATTTGTAATATTTAGTTATCGATGCAATGCCTATTCAAGGTGGTAGGTAATAAACGCGCCGAGTACATGAAACAAGATTATTATTTCAGCGCAAACAACATTGTGAAGGCATCGCGTGGCAGTTTATGGAAAAGCGCGTAGGTACCTAGGTGGGCAATTTCGTAAAAAAATATCCCAGTTACAAAATGGAATACAAAAAAAAACATATCTTTATTATAATTGGAACAACGTAGAATGATTCACACTTATTTGAAATGCATAATAACAGTTGCAAATTGGATAAAAAATGATTATTTTCAAAGAAAATGTGATTATTTTGGGACAAGAGAGTGGTTCAGGCTTCCATTTTGTAACTTTTTTGGAACGAAATTATATAATTATACAGTTTATTCTTAGTAAATGTGTCTTTTTTCTTTAAAAATAACAATCAGTGAACCTTAGCAAGGCATCAATTACTTGTAATAAACTAAAATATATCTATTTTGTAACTTTTTAAACTAGGTCGGTCATTGTGGGACATTACTAATAATGGGTGTTCAAAACTAACTTTAGTCTTATTTTTTAATTTATTTATAATAAATGACCTATATAACCTGCTAATTTTACAGATTATTAATGAAATATTGAAATAATCAAAACCTTCATTCAAAACGGTCTTTGGTTTCAGTGTAAATTGAGTGCAAACTGATAGACATGACAAAATGTGTGCGGATATATTTAGAAAAAAACGCCCAGGTACATCATGATGCACTTAACTAAAACAATGAGTTTTGAACTTTGATACGAAAATCTGTATATGCTAAAGAAGAAATTCTGATGCGAATTATAATTATGTGAAGTGCAGTCTACAAACCTGCAATGAGCACGCCTTGTCATCAATGTGTATATGTCATCAATACACCCTGAGGGTAGGAATGTATGGAGGAAGAAAGATTTTTGCACACTAAAATGGAAAAAGCAAGATAAAAATATATTTATTAGACAAAACTTGATCAAAAAGACCTTAAAACTAATTTGAAGCTCTCAACTTCTAAAAGACTTAACATGTAATAAAATATGAGGGAAAAAACGTCCTAAAGTAAAGTCCATAAATTATTCTTTCTGTTGTTTCATTGTATCTTATAATATGAAAATTGTTAAACACGATCAAATATTAAAATTAACTTAGTTTAGTTTTAAACTGAAATTGTGCTAATAAATTAGTGGTTAGATTCAAAGTATTAATTTATAACTACAACTAAGGCTTTATTAAACAATGATTAGATTTCGGTGGCTGAATGTAATTAGGTTAGGAGAAATAGCGTTGGCGTCGCGGTTAAGGTTACCGCCCAATGACTAAAGTAATTTGACATTTAGTTGATATTTGATACAAGCTGAACCTAGGAATAGACCTATTGCCCGCCTGAAACACAATTAAAAATTTGCGTTGCCGGTCAATCACACCATTATCCATTAGTGCGTTCACATACGATGACGCACTGACGGAGTGGCAGATGTCAGTCCACAGAACCACACTCGCTGCGTCAATGCGTCACCGTGTGTGCTTCTACGTGCGGTTTCATACAACTCCTTGCTTCACAAATGACAGACTGACGTCTGCTGCTGCGTCAATGCGTCATCGTGTGTGAACGCACATAATAATAAAAAACTAGAAGCACCGTTTCCTGCAAAATCTTAGCAGATTTCAGTGCCTACCTACAGCCAAATGGCCTGATATACCTAATGGTACTCAGTCAAAATAATATTAATTTGATTTCACTTTTGATTCTGCCATTTTTTGAGTTTTGATTATGTACCTATTTTATGTTAGTGATCGCTTGCTATTGCTTTTTAATCCATTCCTTATGAATGAAAACTTGAGTCGAAAAAGGCAAATATATGCACCAGTCATTTATCTAATAACACTTAAAGCTTCTAACCGTTCTCAATACTGAATTGGTCTGACTTAAGTATTGAAAAACATAAAAAAATTTGATAAATCTATTCGCTCCTCTTAGAATTCTAGTGCTAAGGTGTCGCTACGAAAATTTAATTTGAATCGTTAAGACCCGTTACAAAAAATATAATTAAAACTCGGACAGGCGCCAGATCTACAATAACCCCATTATATAACGAAGTAGATCAGTCGAAAAATATAATAAAGCTAACTCAACTTCCATTGATTCTATTTCTGGCCAAGCATTTCAATAAGGAAAATTGTGATAATTTCGTTGCGACTTATCAAGTTGTTTGTGGGAGTGTTCCCAATCTTAAGGATTGTTTTGAGCAAAAAGATGTCTGAGAAAAGAGTGGCGGTGCCCCATGTAGTATAAGAGATAAGACAGTGTACTTTTTCCAACCATCAGCAGCAAGGCTGATTCAGTGTTTATGGGGTGTAGAGCATCTCTGTGATGGGGATGGACCAGGTCTGCCTGCATAACGTCAGTCGGTTTAGGAGTTACAGACGGCAAGGCTGATCATACGATATTATTTTAGTATGCAATGTAGCTATGTGAACAGTACAAAAACTGACATGAACTGCCAGTCGGTTTAGGAGTTACAGCCGTTCAAAGGTCGGACCTTTGACTTCTAATTTTGTTTTATTTGCGTGCGCATGTAAAAAATACAATAAAATAATTTAAGTACCTAGCAAGAGTTTTTACCGAGGTAAGTTGCAAGAGGTACAAAATAAGGCGTTCTTATTGCTAAAAAGCGATACATAATAGGCATATAGAGCGAGTACGTGACAACAAACTTTTTACTCAAATATGGAGCTAAGCTTCCGTTGCAGAAACGCTCATTAGAGTTAATTCTCCATTAAATCTCCTGCAAGCTTTTAGTATTGGACAAAAAGTGACAGCAAGATATTTAATGGAGGGTTAACTTTAATTAGCGTTTCTGCAACTGAGTGTATGTCCGTATTAGCAGTTAATGTTAAGCGGTACCTAACATTTGACCTTAAGTCTTTTTGTGATAAAACAAAGATGTATGTCACTTAAAAGAATAACAATCATGATAACTAAAATTAAAAAAAAGGCAAGTATCAGGCAAGGCAAGTTGCAGATGACGTCAAAGATGTTAAAAGTTAAACTTGTTATCAATTTTCGATAAGATTAATTTCGAAACATTTATATATTAATATTATGTTTAATAAATAATAACTAATGTAAGTAGTTTTAAGGTAAGTGTTGTTTATTTATTAAATATTCATGAATTAAGTACACCTTCCTAATGAACTATAGCCGTGGTGGTCCAGTGGCGAGTAACCTTGCCTGCCGTGCAGGAGGCGATGGTTCGATCCCCGTCCAGGCCGACTCGTACCAATAAGTTTTTCGGAATTTATGTACGATTTGTTACACCAATGGCTTTTCGGTGAAGGAAAACATCGTAAGGAAACCTGCATGCTTCAATTTCGAGGCATGCTTTGTACACACTGTTCATAAGTGGCGACGGGTTAACCCCCCTTCACACCGGACAGATTTTCGGTACTACTGGTGAAACGTGGATGTTCTGAGGTTTTAGAATATCTCTGACTACCCCCTCGGGGAATATAGTCGTGAGCATAATTATGCTTATGCTTACCTTCCTAATGAATGAATGATAACGTTGCTGATAATTTTTTTGAAACATTTAAGTAATGTTTTTTTATGCGTTGGACAAAATAAAACGAAATGATTTTATTTAGTACTTATATATTTTCTTTGTAAGCGTTCTGTTTTACAATGCATGGAAATATGCAGGGAAATTAATGCATTGTGAGTCATGTAAAATTATTCTATGGCATGCGTCGGTTTTTTCGCTTTTACAACTGATTTAAATAAAATACAAATTCGCCAAACTGCAAAACGGATTGTTGGCGATATTTGCTCTGCTATATGATTCTAAAGAAACTTAATGCCTTGGGTGAGGGCTATGTTCAGCAGTGGACAATGATAGGCTGATGATGATGATAAGATTTTAACAATTGGGAACACACACTCGTTGACGTATGCGTTAACCATATTTTATTAGTGTACCAATAGATACCTACCTATTGATTATTTATTTATTTATTTATTTAAAGGTTTGCTAACGATACATTCACAATTATACATATTATACAATACAATACAATACACAATACAATATTATACAATTATAGGATCCTTCTTAATATGCTGACACTTTTTAAGGGGATGATCAGACCGTCAAACTGAAAAACTTTATAGTACAAACATCGAAATCGCGAAAAAAACAGCTCTTCCATACAAAACTGCAAACGTACTCGAGCCAAATGTATGGGACAGCTGATTTTTTTTTCGCGATTACGATGTTGGTCCTTTAAAAAAGTGTCAGCATATTAAGAAGGACCCTGTATTATAAATGCCAATTTACAGAAGAACGCTGAATCTATCAACAATTTTTGCAGTAAAGTGAGCACGAGAGAGGAATTGTGTCTTTTCAAGAAATGAAAGTGCTGGCAAATAATAAAAGAAAACAATTGTTGCACAGACACGACTGCTAAAAGGGATTTCTTTTGTTTCATGTAATGGTAGGGATAAATGGCGCAATAGAAGGCCTGTGACCAGCGATGGGTGTTTAGCTGATTGATAGGGTGCTTTTCTGCTATCTTTGCGATCGATGTTGTTGACGATTATATTTACCTGGGACCAACTATCAAGATTGGTAGGTCCAACTTCAAGAAAGAGATCAACCGTCGAATACATCTCGACTGGCGCTGCCCAGCCGAATTGGATTCGACGGGTGATCTCTGATTCCCTTTTAGGGATAATCCATTTCTCTAAAAATATGTTATTCTTAATCAAAACAATTAAATAATTTTTGATAAAAATCATAAACAAACAACGAAATTTAATTTATTTCATAGACCAACAAGTAGACAAAATACAGATAGAAAATAAAAAGGAAAAAATAAGACAAAGAAATTGTTGTTTTTTTTCTTTTAGGAGCCAGGCATGCGGCAGGCATTTATATTACAGCCACAGAATAGATAATAGTATACAGGGTGGGCGGATTGAATTTAAAGCTGTATTATGTAGAAACTAACTAACTCCTGCCGTGCAGGAGGCGATGGTTCGATCCCCGTCCAGGCCGACTCGTACCAATGAGTTTTTCAGAATTTATGTACGATTTGTAACACCACTGGCTTTTCGGTGAATGAAAACATCGTAAGGAAACCTGCATGCTTCAATTTCGAGGCATGTATTGTACCTACTATCCATTATAAGTGGCGACGGGCTCACCTCCCGTCACACTGGACAGAGTTTCGGTACTACTGGTGAATTCACTCATCATCTGACGTTTAAGCGAGACAGTCGATTCGTAAAGTCAACATTTGTTTTTGTAATTATACCCTCAATGATGGTCAAGTGTGAAATATGTGCCAAAAACATCACCAAAAAGAGTCCAGGGCTGGAATGCGGTAGATGCGAGAGGACTGTACATTGTAGTACACAATGCTCAGGCCTCACCGCCAAGCAGATAACTTCCCTTCGTGCAGCGGACAACCTTGAATGGACTTGTCAAGAATGCCAGAGATCACCTTCGCGTCGCTCTGTCTTTATACCTCCCGACGATGAGGAAGAGGAAACCACTGACAACGGCAAAGGTACAGCACCGATTGATGTTAAAAAACTACTGAGAGACATTTCGATGGAAGTGGACAAATCGGTAAACAGAGCCATGAAAGATCTTCAAGACTCCATGCAATATCACAGTGACAAGATGGACGAAGCTCTGGAAACTATGGAGGCCTTCAAGCAATCAATAATGGATCTGCAGCGTAAAAATACTGATCTCATGAATAAAAACAAAAATCTAGAAACTAGAGTCGGCGCTTTAGAACAACGGCTTCAGGAAATGGAACAAGACAAAATAGCAACGGACATCGAAATAGCAAATATTCCATATGTTGAGAATGAAAATGTCACAGCTATTGTAGAAAAAGCAGCAAAAGTTATGCATTTACCAACAAATGACATTGTTAGTGCCAAGCGATTACCCGGTAAGTTGGGTAAACCAGGCCTAATAATAGCCCGCCTGAAAGAGGAACAGACCCAGGAAAAATGGATTAACGCTGCCAAAAAAACTACATTACAGGTCGTAGATATTATTACTAATGCCATGCAACCGACTGCCCAAGAAACTGTCTTTATTCGGGAGGCGCTCACTTCTTACAATAAAAAACTTCTTTGGAGTGCCAAACAGGAGTTGAAAAGCATCTACAGATATGTATGGTGCAAAAGAGGAATGGTTATGGCTCGTAGACAGGAGAACGATAAAGCCTACTTCAAAATCAGATGCTTGGAAGATATTAAAAAACTTATACAGTAAGCATAAATACCTACACTGATTAAAAACAAATACTTACTTGATATCTTAATATAAATAATGTTCTCTAATAATAACCACATTACCGAAATCTTTAACTGTCTAGACACTAATTGCTTTTTTAAGCGTATTCCTAATACCCAAATTAATTTGTCATGTCTACATGTGAATATTCGGTCAACGATAAAAAACTTTTCTAGGCTTGAACAATGTATACATTCTAGTAAAAAAAGATTTGATGTAATTATATTAACCGAAGCTAATATATCTCAGTCAATTAGCTATTTATATAACATCGATGGCTACGACATGCACACGGAGCTGCGAAGGAATCGCAAGGGTGGAGGGATAATCATGTATGTAAACAATAAACACAAATTTTCTCGTATAAAATCTAAAACATTACATTTTGAGTCTTTATCAGGAAAAATCACAACACCTTCGAATTATTCCGCAGCTCTGTGTGCGGTCTACCGTCCACCGAAAAATTGTAAGTATCTATTTATTGATGAACTGCAACACTCTATCGAAAAATTTGATGTAAGCACTGATCTGTATTTGTTGGGCGATACTAACATTGACACAAAATCCGACACTCCTGTAAAACATAATTATAGCAGCATGTTGTATAGCGGTGGGCTTGAGTGCGGGATTTCTGATTACACGCGTATAGAATCAAGAAATGGCATAGTAAGTAAAACATGTATAGATCACATTTTCGCGAGATCACGAACTCAAGTCCTGTACACGGCGGCACTGGGAACCGTACTGGCTGACCACCGCATCACGGTAATAGCATGCATCCATCCGCAGGCAAATAATATACAGGTTGCTCCAAAAATAAAATTGTCGTATGACTACAAAAAACTCTCATCGATGTTGGATGGTATCGATTGGACGGCAGTCGCTGCATCAGATTGCCCCTTGACAATTTATAACAGTCTTAAAAATAATATTAACGAATGTTACGATAACTCAAAGATAAAAACTCGCGTAAAACAAAACTCCAAACGCAACTGTGCATGGATAAATAACAAAATTATAAAGGCATGTGAATTTAAAGATCTGTTGTTTAACAAGTGGAAAAAGGATAGTAACAATATGATACTTAAACTACAATATAATAAAGCTAGAAATTTTGCAAATAAGATTATCGAGAAAACAAAAAACAATTGTATAAGAAAAGAAATATATAACAATACACAGGATCCAAAACGACTATGGCAAATTTTAAATAAAATGACAGGCAGAATAAAAACATCCATTGATACCGCTATTCTGAATGCTTTTGAAAACGTAAATACCAATGCAACAGATATTGCTAATGAATTTGCAAAAACCTTTGACAATAGTGTAAAAATTATAACTCCTAGCTGCAACATATCCCTGCTGGGCCATACGATGTATAGGAAACCTGCGAATGTCACTTTCTGCTACCAGAAAGCAAGTGCTGAAAGAGTAGATAGGATAGTGAGGTCCATGAGGAATAACAAAGCACCCGGAATAGACTTGATACGTGCGATTGATATTAAATCTATGTGTAAAGATTTAAACGCTGTCATCGCAAAACTTATTAATACTAGTATCTCTACCGGCAAGTACCCAAAAGAGCTAAAAACTGGAATCGTACGACCAATACATAAAAAAGACTCATATAAGAACTACGATAATTATAGACCAATTACGATACTGCCAACAATTGACAAAATAGTGGAGAAATACATTTGCAAACAGATACATACATTTTATAAGAATAACTCAATTCTAACAGATAAACAATATGGCTTCCAACCCAATAAAAATACTACACAGTTGCTTACAGATTTCACAAATACGATAAACAAACATATAAATGATAAAAACCACGTGTTAATTGTTTTCATAGATTTTAGTAAGGCGTTTGATACTCTTCGACATAACGTACTTGTAGATACTCTGGATGACTGCGGAATAAGGGGGCCTCTATTAGAATGGTGTAAAAACTACCTAAATGATAGATCGTATTTCGTTAAGATAGGAGACGATATGAGCGATAGAATGAGTGTGACGCAGGGAACAGCACAGGGCTCAGTGATTGGACCTCTGCACTACCTGACGTATGTCAACAATCTAACAAACCTCATCAATCAAACGGATATATATCTATTCGCGGATGATACCTGCTTACTATCAGCAGACCGAGATATGGATAGGGCTATGCAAAGACTACAGCATGACTTCACGATTCTGAGTAAATGGTCACACGATGTAGGTTTAGTACTCAATTCCAGCAAAACAAAACTTATGTACATCAGCTCCAGCCATAACAGGAAATGTCTTCCGCTGCATCTTACAGCACATAATCACGCATGCCTACATAAAGCAGATGACAGCGGAAAATGCAATTGTCCGTCGATAGAACAAGTTCAAAATCATACATACTTAGGGATAACAATAGATGACAGGTTTACCTGGAAATCACATATTAATAAGGTCTGCGACAAGCTTAGAGCATTATTGGCTAAATTTACATTAATAAAAAATAAAGTGCCTTATTCTATTCGGTTATTACTGTATAAATCGTTAGGTGAATCTATAATATCGTATGGCCTAAGCAGTTATGGACGCACATTTAAAACACATATGGATAAAATATACAATTTACAAACTAGAATACTAAAAACAATAGTACCTTACAAAATTAAACTAGACTACAAAAATAACTACCATGCACTATTTTCATACTGTAAAGTAATGCCCATTCATAACAAAATTAAATACATGCTACTCCTAGAACAATTCTTTAATAATGATATACAAACACCCATCATGCATTCTAAATACACACGCAGTGTGGCCCAAAAACAACTGCTAATTCCAACCTTCAATAATCTATATGGAAAAAGGACTATAGAGTATATCATACCGAAACTAATTAACGAACTACCAACTAAACTAAAAGAAG
The DNA here is from genome assembly GCA_963693445.1 of Agonopterix heracliana. Taxonomy (NCBI): domain Eukaryota; kingdom Metazoa; phylum Arthropoda; class Insecta; order Lepidoptera; family Depressariidae; genus Agonopterix; species Agonopterix heracliana. The sequence continues at coordinate 13,740,928 of OY856324.1, forward strand.
AAATAAATACAAAGAATATTAAGCACAAACTTAAACTACATTTCATAAGTACCTAAAAAATAAAACAAAGTTTCACTTAAAACAGAACACCCTACACGCTACCGTTCCACAGTTATACACACAGACACATTTCAATACACCACAACACATCATTACAAATTCCTTAATCACACGAAGCAAAGCACACCTAATAACCAGAATAGTGTGGTAGGTACCTACCTATACTGTGCCATAGATCGTTTTGTAGTTCCTTGTTGTTGCGATCGATATCATTTCTTACGAAACACATAAATAAAATAGCGTGGGTACCTACTGTACAGATTAGTAAAACACCAACACATTAATAACCGTGTTTGCAGTGTGTGTGTGAAATTGAATTGATACATAGATACTAATATATAAGTGTAGTATGATTGTCTTTTACACCTAATGTTAAGGATGAGTCCCTACCGGCGTACGAACAAACCAGTTATGGTTTATAGTGCGTCGATTATTTGTTAATCTACAACATTGTATTGTCATATACCAATAAAAATAAAAAATAATAATTGTGGATGTTCTGAGGTTTCAGAATATCTCTGACTACCCCCTCGGGGAATATAGTCGTGAGCATATGCTATGTAGAAACTATATAGGTGAAACAATTTTCCCTAGTATTTTAAAGGGGGTACTGGTTTGGACCATCAAACTGAACATATTTCAATATGGAGCGAACTACGAAATTGCCAAAAGGAAATCAGCTGTTTCATACAAAACTGCAGTACAGACTTTACTCAAAAAAATGGGACAGGGGGACTTTTTTACCTTCTTTCGTCGTTTTCTCCCTAGTGAAAGTTGTTATGTTTGATGGTCCAAACTTATTTATTTATTTATTTAAGGGTCGAAAAAAACTAGTCGTCAAACTTAAACATTACTAGGGCGTTTTGATACACCCTGTAAAGTTCACATGTAGGTATGTAATTTTAATATCAAACATGAAATAACGCATTATTTGCATAAAACACACTTAACGAGGAACTTAATAACCTTAATTAATGACCTTATCTTACCTATTCAAGCATTTTCTTGCTATTCATGCATGTAACATGATTATACCCTACGCAAGCTTCCAAGCGTTAATTGAGCCAAATTCTAAATTATTTTGTAGTTTCCTTATATTTTTAACTTCATAAAATTCTAGGCCTTCATTCGAAAATTAAATAGTTAAAAAAAACACTCCTTCGTCAGTAACGCGCTAAAAATACAAAAGACTCGTCAAAACAAACCAAACGAGCCCAAACTCAAGAGGTTTACATTGAAGAGTTCCACTATCTACCTCCTGGCTCCATTTTCAAATCAGCTCAATGGTACCAAATTATTGAATTGTCATCCGAACTACATACACCTGCAAAGTTTCAAATTGGTACAATAATTAGCATTAGATTAAAGTCGAATTCCAAAATTTTCTTACCTACTTTTTTAGTTACATAATTACAGGTGAAACTAATTGTAGTGTATGCAACTAACTAATTGCATACATACGCGGTCTCGTGTGTTTGACAGTAGGGACACCACACAGTTCCATGAGAGCCGCCGGCGAGTGTGGGTGAGGTGTCCTGTATTGTTAGGCATTGCCGAGCCCGTGTTGTACAACGCGCATCCATTACAAGTGGCGACGAGTTAAAAGGTATGTTTTAATGATTTTTCATGAAAAAGGAAGGATTTGCAGCTTGCAAAATAATAAATTATACTTATCGGAAAAATATTCTATGTACAGAAATGATACAGAATAACATTCAATTTTTAAGGCTAGTAAGGAATTTAGATTGAGGACAGATATTTAAAACATAATATTTAATTCCTAATGAGAGTGTTGGAATGCTGAAAACATTATAAAATGATAGTTTTTGTGAAATTAATTCAAATAGTTTCAAATCAAATCGGCCGCCATCATTAAATTTGCCAAACCAAGGGCATTCCGGAAATAGAATTTTGAACTGTCCAAAACATTATGGTTGAATTTTCTTTGATTTGGAATTCTTGACACGATTCCTTTTTAAAACTTTGAATTTTGAAATTAATATTTTTTTTATGAGAGTGCAAACCAAGGTGCAAACGGGTGTAGGCCATACAGCCAAGTCTTACAGCCATAAAAGCTATAAGAAGCAAACAGTTTTTTTTTTTTTTTTGTAATGGGAAAGGGGTTGCATGCTGTACAACCAAGTTTTTATTTTTATTGGAACCAATAACGTCATAATGTAATGAGAACATTTATTTTATCTTCAGGAGTGTAATTAATTATATGCCGAAAGGTGGAGCAGCATAAGCATATGCTCACGACTGTGTTCCCCGAGGGGGTGGTTGAAGATGTTCTGAAGCCTCAGATCATCCACGGACGGAAGGTGGAGAAAAAAACCATTAAATTGGTACACGGGGTATGGAACCGGAAGGGTCCCCCCGGGACTGGTCCCTGGCATAAAATGCAGGGAATAGAAACTGTTGATCAGTTCTTCCCGGGACCAGTTGGTGGCAAAATTGCTGGAAATTTTTATGAGAGGGAACTAGAATTTAGATTCCCGGGACCGGCCCCCGGCCTAAGAAGCAGGGAATAGAAACCAGTAGAGTTCTTCTCGGGGTCGGTCGGTAGCGTTAAATCGCTGGACGTATTTTATGGCATAAGTCATTATGATACAAAAATTTAATGATGATCTCCATTTTGAATATAACTGTTGTGTAAAATGAATTACATATCTGCCAACATGTATAAGTGTGATGCTATCACATGCTTCATGCTTCATGCTTCATGCTTCATGCTTCATGCTCATGCTTCTCACATTGGAAGAAACAGTAACCGAAGCTAATACGTTGGAAGCATGATACGAGGTAGTAGGGGAGTAAATAATCCAGAGACCCAAGAAATCGACGCAATAACTAACAAAAAGATAAGTATGATAGGAACCTAAACAAAGAGCGAAGAATCCAATTCAAAGAAACCCAAATAAATGCACTCGATGTGACAGTTACAAACATCAAGCAGATGAAGACCACTGTAGAGCAAGGCAACTTAAATGCGCCAGTCAGGTGTGATAAAGTTGGCCACGTTCGTCAAATGTGCAGGTCAATTAGGTATAGGACAGAAGAGGAAGCTCGATGAAAAGAAGAAAAACTTGGAACAAAGAAACAGGAATAATAATAATAAGAAAAAGGTTGAAGTTGTTTAGCAAAGAAGATGATGCTACAGTCAAATGTTGTTTGGGTGGCATACAAACAGAAATGTTGGTTGATTCTGGTTGTAAAATAAACTTGAATACACAAAAAATTTGGGAAACATTGGAAAGCCAGGATATCAATGCCGAGAATCAAGTTTCCAAACCAAACTCTAATGGCATATGGAAGCACTACTCCACTTGACATAACAAGATCACTGTGAAACATTCATTGGAATCAAAGACCGAAAAGAACGCTCGACTGTTTATATTATTGCAGATGGAACACTAGATGGAAAAGGAATAATTTGTTAGGTGTGTTAAAGATTGGCACAGACATCAATTCACTAGACGATAAATCGACTTATTAGACGTTTCCGAAACACTCGTAGTATGCTACACGTGATACGGCTGTATCACGTCTTTTATCTCGTTCGATCGCACGCAAATAGAAAGAGAGCTAAGGTGTGATGGCGCTGTATCACTGCGGCATGCTAGCTATGCTGGAGGACGTCCTTATAGACATTCCGAATGATGATAAAATAAAACCGGTGGTGCAGCGATATATAAATTTGTATGGGGTCGTTTGTGTCGATCCCATTAGAAGAAAGAGCAGAAAAGAAAATTGATAAATTACTAGAATGTTATAGTTTATCATCGAAGAAGTACAGGGATCTTCAAGATGGATAATATCGCAAATAGTGCCGATACTAAAAGAAAATGGTGATCTGCGACTTTGGGGTGTGCGTAGACATGCGACGTGCAAACACTGCAATAATGCGAGAAAATTACCCATTGACCTGTATGGATCAACTTTTGCCGAAAATAGGAAAAGCTGAACATTTTAGTAAACTCGATATCAAGGACGGTTTTCACTTACATCCAGATTGCAGGCATATAATAACTTTTGTTATGGCCCGAAGGCTTTACCGGTATAAAAGGCAAATGTTTGGAAGAAATTGTAACTCAGAAATATTTCAGAAGGTGTTGGAGAATTTACTTATCAAGTGTGATGGAGTGATAAATTTTAAAAATGATATATGTTGGTTTTCGGGGACAGTGAAGAACAGCATGACCAGAGGTCTAAAAATGTGTTGGTATTACTTAAAAATAATAATGTGCTACTCAAAAAAGACAAATGTATATTCAAAGCGCAACCAATACATTTCCTCGACCATGAATTGACGGTGGGTGGTGCGAGACCATTTACTAAAGAGTATATTGACAGCATTAAACACTTAAAAGTGCCGACTACTGTCGATCGAAAAGTTACAAAGCTTCAAGGGATTAGTCAATTATGTGGATTCCGAATTTGGCTACAAAAACAGAACCCCAAAAGAGAATGCTAAGGATGAAACTCGGAAAGAATGCTGACATCAAGTCATTGTGGTCAAATAAGCATGAGAAAGCTGTTACAGAACTAAAATACAGTCTTTAGGATATTTTGATGTCAAGGATAAAACCCAAGTGATTTCCGACGCGAGCCCAGTAGGAGTTGGTGCTGTTTTAGTCCAGATTAATGTCAAAATTATGGAATAGGGCACTTACATCGTGTGAAAGGAAATATATCCAAACTGAAAAAGAGGCTCTAGCTCTTGAGTGGTCCGTAGAGTATTTCAATATACTTCTATTCGGTAAAAAATTTGATCTCATCACGGATCACAAAACCCTAGATATTCTGTTTGGACCGAGATCAACGCCTTGTGCACGTATTGAGCGCTGGGTTTTAAAACTTCATTCGTACAAATACAAGGTGATTTACAAGTCAGGAAAGACAAACATAGGTGACCCATTATCCCGATTGTGCGCACTATCAAACCCGCTGTCATGTGCATCAAATCATAGAGCAGTCGAGAGTTCTGAAGATTCTAGAACTGACTAAGAAATTAGTGATGTCAAGAAAGGTTTATATGAAACATTCAGCAGGCTTGGGTAACCAGTTCGTTACCATTACTGAGGACAACGGCAAACAATTCGTTAGCGAATCGATCTTTCTGTAAGGAATGAAACATTACTCTACATAGCGTAAATACTATACCATATTAGCCTCAGCAAAATGGTGAAGTTGAGAGGCAGAACCGTGATATCCTAAAGCGCATGTGTGTGTTACTTATGCAAATAAATTGTTATCTATCTATCTATCATGAAAATGTGCAGTCTGGAACAGAAGAATTTACAAGAAAGTTTGTGGGACTATCTCATTATGTACAACAGTACCTACACCACACTCATTCACAGGAAAAAACTACTTCAGGGGTAATTTTTATGCGTCAAAACGGGATAAGATTCCATAATTAGACAGCTGGAAATTCTAACTGTAGTAAGAGACCGCGATAAAATTCAGAAAGAGAAGGGTAAGGAGTATGGGGGCAAGAGACGGCAAGCGGTGGACAGCGCTTTGAAAGAAGGGACATGTCAAAAACATGGAAAGAAGTAATGAAAAAGATGGTGACATGACGGTCAGAAACGATGAGTCGGGGAAAAATACTGAGAAGGAACGTAGTCCACTTGAAAAGAGTATAGAAGGTGAATGGAAATCAATACAGGAGCAGGAAGATAAAGAAGGGACATCTAGTGGTTTTGATTGTCTATAATTGTCTATAAGCGTAGAGCCGGGAGTCACGTGACGCTCTACGTCTATAAGACATAATGTACTTAGTATATTAAGTTGAATCAATTTGGAGATTGTCAATAAGTTTGATGTGAAAGTTATGAAAAAAATATATATATATGAGTATTATCTATTACAGTTATCATTGTTTGATTTCATTTTCAACAAGGAAGGGATGTAGTGTATGCAACTAACTAATTGCATACATACGCGGTCTCGTGTGTTTGACAGTAGGGACACCACACAGTTCCATGAGAGCCGCCGGCGAGTGTGGGTGAGGTGTCCTGTATTGTTAGGCATTGCCGAGCCCGTGTTGTACAACGCGCATCCATTACACTAATATATACAGGTGAAGATAATATTATAAGCGTGCTAAAACGATCTATAAAATGACTTGAGGTCGTGAAAGATCTAAGTACAAAGCAAATAGGTAAACAGATCTATTGAAAGTATCTTACTAAAAGTGAACTAGTTTTATACGATTTCAATATAACAGAAACTTTCAAACAAAACTTGTGCCAACAGAATCGCACTAAACTAAACAAATATTTCGCTAGACTTTCCAAAATGTTCATAGCACTTCACAGTGTTCAAATTTCAGGCACTCTCCGTCCAAGAGAGTCGGTCTGACTAGGCGGAAACTAGCATCCTTTGCCAACTGTATTCATATTCAAAACAGTACCTGCCTACAAACTTTGCTGCTTTAGGTGTTAAAATTGTTCCAGACAGGGTAGGAAGCTAATGGGGTCTGAAGTTTTTTATTCCGATAATAGCACGCTACGTTGGGGGAATCGTGTGCTTTTGTTGAATTTTAATTTTCAGGTATTTCTTCTTTTAACGTGCGATAATGTCGAAGATACTTTCTCATACTGACGTTACAAATAAGTAGGGAAGGTAAAAGTGGGGTTTGTTATACTTTTCTCAAACATGGATATTTGAGCATTATTTTGACAACTAATTGCTGTACTGGTCAAATACATGCGACTAGCGGCCGGAAAATGTTGTATGAAAATCCATATCTGTCGTGGTTTAGCAGCCAAATAAATTACATAGTAAACTCATATCTGTCGTGTAATTTGAAAATGGAACGATCTTTTACTCCGAAACATGGCAACCAAGGAGGTAACTTATCAAAGGTGTTATTGAAATTTCGTACAGGCTTCCAAATAGAAAACTTTATAATGAAATAAAACGAATGAACACTTTAACCACATATTAATAATAAAGTTACTAGCTTTAACGCAAGAAAAATTATTTTTGTTTGTCATTGATTTTGAAAAGTTTTGATTTTAATTTCCGCGCATTGTTTGAGAAAAGTACTATACAAGCCTTGGCCACAACTAAGCATTGATGGACTTACGTATGTGGGCCGAGGCGAAGCCGAGCCGTTTACACCTTCGTCCGTCAATGCCTCTTTTGCTGGCCACTGCAGAAATATACTATACAAGGTGTTACAAAAATACAAATAAACATTTAAGGGGGTGGTTTAGACCATCAAACTGAACAACTTTCACTATGGGACCAATATCGAAACCGCGAAAAAAAAAGATGTTCCTTAGGTAGGTAGGTAGGTACTCTACAAATCGACTAGAGCTAAAATATGTATGGGATTTCAGATATTTTTTTTCGCGATTTCGATGGTGGTCCTATAGAGAAAGTTGTTCAGTTTGACGGTCTAAACAACCCCCTTAAGAGTTTTAAATATTTATTTTTACTTATGAAACACCTTGTATATTAGCCTCGTAAGGAAGAAGAGAAAGAACAATGGATTCGTTCATAATCAAGATCATCATCATCATCTCAGCCGATGGACGTCCACTGCTTGACATATGATCGCCATAACGATCGGTCCTGCGCCTCCATAATCAACATAAAAGAAAATTAATAACAACACAAAAGTTCTATCAAATTAAAATTCTGCTCTCGAAACCATGCAGCTATCAAATAATTCAAACATTAGTAGTTGTGTATGAGTTGGTTGTTCTCTGCCTGTATTGCATTTCTATAGAGCTTAATTAAAATGTTAGAGGGATCAAAGCTAGCCTCTTGTTTGTGAATGAGATGCTTTGAATAATATTGAGAGGAGCTGCTATTTAATTAAATATCAGTTTCATGGTAGATTAAGTTTAACATGTGTATGGGGTTTCTTAATATGCTATTTAATATGCTGGCACTTTTTAGGGGGATAAACAACTTTCTCTATGGCACCAACATCGACATCGCGAAAAATAACTGGCCAAGAGCGAGGTGTGTACTCGCACATAGAGGGTTCCAAACCTAATGTTAAAGTAAGAAAAGATGGGAACAGTGTTAACGAAAACCACCGTTGTTCGGAAGGTACAAAGTGGTATAGCGAGTACAACATAAAAAAAGTGTAACGATATAATAGAGAAATTATGTCATGATAGCTTGCAGCCGTTTTAATATTATAATATTAAGTAAGTATTTAAAGTTTTAATATTTAAAGAACATGATATTGTGACCATGCTCAAAGAAGTGGCAATGGTCTCGCTACATGAACACTTACATCGGACAAGTTTGAGTACCTACTACACGAAAAATTTTACGTAATACATATTTGAAATTCAATATGATTACTAAGAAAATCCCTGAATATCCCAATTAGAGAATAGGTAGGGAGTCTTAATGCAAATGTAGGTAAGACATCAATTTTCTTTAACATATTTATTTTTCAAGCGTCTGCGTGGGTCATGAATTGTTTCCAGTGAAAGAAAGTGGATGGATAATAGCCAAGTATTTTTGTTAACAAATGGGTGGGTACACCTAACACGGTAGAGAGTATATTCCTTGCCTAAAACCCTCTAATGACTACCACCTGTATTTTAAATTCACCAAGAAGTTTTTGCGTTGCAATCTCATTCAATCATTAGCAATCTTTTTGAACTATGATTCTAGAACATGGATATAAACCATGGATTTAGAACGTAGAAAGAGAAGGTATAGAAGGAAGCACGTGTCTTGTATATTCACTCAAAAAGAGACGCACATAGCAAATTTCCTCTAGTTAAAAAAGGAGATCGCTACTTATTACTGTCCTTATCGACGTAACCACTTTTTGTACTACAAAGGCTGTCTGACTCCAGAGTCAGTCATCTACCTTCACATAAATTGAAAAACATTTTCACCACCTGTACGGAAGTTTGCTCTCCTCTCCAGGTACTTATAGACAATGCCATCTTTCTGTTCTAGAAGTTAAAATGTATTGTAATGAGGCGGGTTATTGACGAACAGAAGAACTAGGTTTATCATTTTCTCACATTACTAGCACCCGAGTTCGATAGAAATACATTACTCCAGTTTGTCTTCTCGGTATGAAAGCCTAAAACCAAGAATTTGGATAGTTCAATCCTCGTGCCTAAAACACTAAAAGGTGCATAAGCTAACGTAAGCGAAAGTTCATGATCAAGAAGGTTGTAATGTAAGGCACTGTCTCTAATTTCAGTGCATGTTAATGATCAAGAAGCTTGGAAAGCGTTGATTGAGTATTTTATAGATTCGCAAACTGGAATGGTCATACTGGAAAGGGACGGAGATATGAAAAAAATGTATTAAATCTCGTACCTTAGCCCGACTAAGTTGTATGATTTTGATAGCAATTTCAACTTCATCAGCATCAGCATAGCGTATACGCGTGTCTCGTTTTCGCGATTACTTACTATTATTTTAATGCCTTTTCGAGTCATTGTATTTCTACGTTGGAAAGGTATTGTCCATGATCAGCAAGGTGGCATTGGTATTGTCTATACATATGTCTCACAGCTCACAAGAAGGATCTCTTAATTCTAAAGCAGAAAGTCCGCATCAATTTAAGATTGTAGTTAGTCTCTTTTCTCTTATGACATACCTTTAATAGTAGAAAGAGATGGAACTTTAGATATTTTGTTTATGCGGCTGTCCACTTTCCACGTTATTTGACACGTTTTTGACATGCTAGTGTATGTAAAGTTGTGTAAAGTAGTAACTTTTTGTGCCTTTTGTCCTACCACATGACACAAAACATAAAAAAGCAAACTTCAAAACATACGGGTCGAATTGAGAACCTCCTCCTTTTGTTGAAGTCGGTTAAAAAGTGGACCGCCTTGCAAAAGTTATATCCTCCCTCTATGCAAGTATAATCTCTTTGATCCATGTCCATCATTCACTACTGACGTATAACTGACGTGTAAAGATTTTATTCCGATTTGACCTAATCATTATTATGATAAATATTTCATTTGTGAAAATCATTATTTCAATCCATCTTAATAACGTAGCTGTTGATATGGCTTAATATTTTGTTACTTTCCTTAATTATCTTAGGATTGCTCTTAGGATTTATTCAATAATGAAATTTGAACATTTGAACTTTGCTTGAATGACAGGATGTGAGGTCCGATTCACAATGCAGGAAACATAAAAATTATAACTTTACAGCAAACCGTATTGTTTGCTGTAAAGTTATAATTTTTATGTTTCCTGCATTGTGAATCGGACCTCACATCCCATGCCCAAGCCATCCCATTTCACAATGCAGGAAACATAAAAATTATAACTTTACAGCAAACCGTATTGTTTGCTGTAAAGTTATAATTTTTATGTTTCCTGCATTGTGAATCGGACCTCACATCCTGTCATTCAAGCAAAGTTCAAATGTTCAAATTACTGTTACTTTCTCGAAAATATTTAAATACAGTTTATTTCCAACGAAATAGTGATTTTTCACAAAAATCTTAAGCACCTACCATTTATGCTATCTCTGGATATAGGTACTCTAACTAGCTGTTTACCAAGTTTCACCGATACCGGTAGGTACACTCGTTCTTGCATGAAAGTCATGAAACCATACAAATCACTAATCAAAATATCGAAAAAATTATTCATTTTGTACTTTTTTTAATGAGTAGGAATAATTGTAGGGTGTTATAGAATAGATTTAGTGGAATTTAACAGATTTACCGTCTTTTAAAAATGTTTTAAGCAAAAAACAGTGACGAAATATGGCTAACAACAAAACTTCACAACGGAGTTGGTAATTCATCGAAAAACTAGCATTTTTGTTATCTTTGTTCATTTTTATGACTAAAACTGGTGTTAATTTGTTGGATTTTATTTAAAATGTAATATATAAAGTTTGTGTCTATGCTCATCAACGAAAAACATCAACTGCAACCCTAAGTTTGTTTGTACTGCATTTTTTCAATTTTCTCAAAAACTATTATCAATACAGACACCGCTATAATTTTCCTACAAAATTCAATAGTTCATCGACATGTAAGAATTATTTCAGATTTTTTGGCTTTATATGTTCGGAGATCAGGGGGGGGGAACCAAAATTTTTCGTGCAGTCGGGCTTATAAATGAATAACTACGCATCACTTAGTAAAACGAACGACCAATACGACATCTACGTTCAAAGCCCTTTCAAATGATACCAAACTCGGCTAGATTGAAAAACTTTTTTTTTAAAAGTCATCAGTTTTTGGACCTTAAAAATTTGTAGAAAAATTATTTTCTAAATTTTTAGTCTCGCTTTACGTTTGGGTTAGCATGATTGACCACTATGCCGAATTTCAAGTCGCTAGCTTCTATAGTTTCTAAGAAAAGTGGCTGTGACAGACGGACGGACGGACACGAGAGTGATCTTATAAGGGTTCCGTTTTTCCTCTTTGAGGTTCGGAACCCTAAAAATCATACAAAACTGCAAACCTACTTGAGCCGAATGTATGGGACGGTAGATCTGTTTTCGCGATTTTGATGTTGGTCCAATATAGAAAGTTGTCCATTTTGATGTTCTGATCATTCTCTTAAGGGTATATTACCGTTGGCGCGCTCTATACAAACGTAGTCGTATATTTTCATTACTAACCAATTAAAGGCAATGAAAATTTTCAGAAACAAACTAGAAACTAATCTCTATGTTCGTATGAAGTCCGATTTTCGTTAAAATGTTTTAATGTAATAGTTCCTCAAAGATTTCCATGCAAATCTTAAATTAATCCTAGCATTAAAACTGTATATTTTAACGAAAATCTGACTTCATACAAACATAGAGATTAGTTTCTAGATTGTTTCTGAAAAAATTCATTGACTTTAATTGGATAGTATTGAAAATATCACCAGACTACGTATTTATGGAGCGCGCTAACGGTAATATACCCTTAAAAACTGTCAGCATATTAAGTTGAACCCTGAATAAGTGTAAACCATACAAAGTATCCGGGTATGTGCGCAGTTAACAAGAACACTGTCAAAAATCAGATTATCTGACAAGGCTCGACATATCAAAAGGACTTCGAAAACACAGTGTTTTTCAATCAATCAATCAATCAAATATATATATACTTTATTTTACACCAATACATAAACGGTAAAATACAGAGAACAAATATACAAGAGGCACAAAATAACCGGCATTCTTCACCTTAAACCTATTAGTGACCCGCCCTACTTCGCTCGGGTGATATCTATAATAATTATAATTAGTATAGCATAGCATAGCATAGCAGATGCTCACGACTACATTCCCCGAGGGGGTAGTCAGAGATATTCTGAAACCTCAGAACATCCACGTTTGACCAGTAGTAGCGAAACTCTGTCCAGTGTGACGGGGGGTGAGCCCCTAGGTGAGCCCATAATAAGTAAATATATTATACCTACGCATAAACCTTTAGAAAGAAAATATTTAAGAGGATAGATTAGCACCGTTTTGTACATACAAACGTAATCTTCCCCTGTTTCCCCCCTGGATAATGACACTAGAGCAACAATTATTTTTTCGAAAAAGTCTATATTGTTACCTCTGCTACGTCCCTATGTTTTGCTTTTTTGTATAAATTAATTACTGTAAGAACTAGTGACCTTTGAAAATGACCAATTTCACCTCTCGTTTTCAGACATCGAGCAAACAAAATTGACGAATATAAACAAATCTCATAGAAATAACAAACAACGTAATATACAATAATTCAGACAGTTCGAAGTTCTAGAACTAATGAAACTGTACCAGAGAAAAATTACGAAAAATTTTCTTAAAATATAAATGTTAATAGACTTAGAAAAAAGTTTGTTCCTAAATTGCACATTGTGTTTGCCCGCTGTGAATTCTTCAAGAGGATTCAGAAGGCTAACAGTAAATATTTAATTTCCAGTTGGACCCAATTTGCATGAGATTTGCATATTTCTTAACGAAGGCCATCCATGCTTTCCTTTTTTCGTAAATCTCGAAGTTTCAGAAACTTTTTCTACTAAATGAAAAGCAAAACCTTTTTTTATATTATTTGTGACATCCTTATAAAGTTATATAGCTTTTTATAACCTATCGTTATGCCAATTTTCCTTTTCGATAATTAATCAGAGTTATAATTAATTAAAGTTATTTTTTTTCCTTCTTTTTTTCTTATTTTTAATTAGTTATAAATCCTTTATATTTTTCATCAATTTTTAATGTAACCCTAATTTATTTGTTCTGTGTTAATAAATATTTAATAAAAATTATAGGTACGAAATATTGTATTACATATTAAATGAGACCACCCGTATTCTTAGTTGTTTCCTTGAGGTTTCCTCTCAGAGGAAGGATATCTTCATTCTAAAGCATAGAGTGCGCATCAATTTACGATTGTTTAGTCTTTTTTGTCTTATGACGTACCTTTAATAGTAGAAGGAGATGGAACTATAGATATTTGTTTATGCGGGTTTCCACTTTTTTTGACACTTTTTAACGTGTTGGTGTGTGTAACGTAATCACTTTTTGTGCGTTTTTTCTTACAACTTGATACCAAACATAAACACAAACGTTAAACAAAGTGGACAGCCTTGCAATATGTATGGCTGCCTCTATGCCTTTAGGATCTCTTTGGGTTTCCTTACTGAAGTTGACTAACGCTCACCCAAATTTTATGTCAAAAATTACATAAGCGTCCTCGACTTAAGGAATTTCCTCCGTCGAAACGAATAAAAGTGCTCACGACCTACCTCAAGATCTCCTCGAGATACGAAAACGTCGTTGAAGCATAGTTTTTCGTAAAATTATAGCACGTACCTATTCCGGTCTTTTGCTATTCTAAACATCGGGAAAAAAATGCCACTAGATATTGCAAATTTTTTGACTCGGTCACACCTCGAGATTATGATTTAGAGGATGAGTTGAGGAAAACCTTTCAAGTATTCTTGAGTAAGGTGGAGTCGAGGAAGCGATATTTTAATTCGCCTCCTCTAATTCCTGTTAACCGCACACGATATATTTGTGTTATGAGTGCATTAACATAAACATTTTTTTTTTCTTTTATCCAATTCGGGGATCCTTAGCATTCAACCGACTAGGTACCTATTACTATTACGGTTCAAAAGATACAGCCCTTTAAAGGTAGGACAGACAGACAGACGGATGAAAGAACTGGCGGCGTAGAGTACCTAATAGCGCCCAATGGCACCTTTTGCGTGCGAAACCCTAAAAAATTAATTGAGCCGAAAAGAAGTATCCTGCCAATGTTCCCTTGAATATTTAAGTCTCATCATGTACGACGGTAACCTGAGGCAGCAGGTAGGCAGAATGTGAAGGTAGTAGGCAGGTGAATAATTTATACACTGAGAGTGTAATGAGCTTACTTTGAATAAGCGATGTCAGGTACTTAGAGTCCTAAGTCATCGCAAAGCCGACTGAAGGGAAATTTATAAAATCAGTGGGTGTTCTAGCCTTCCACAAACATGTAGGCTTAAACCTATTTAGTGAACTCTCTCTCTCACACTGTTCATACTAATGACTGTGACAGCATCATATTTGTACGAACCACGTAAAGCCTGACCAGAAGTATAAAAACCCGAAGTTTGGAGGCGCTGCAATCGACTATAATAACCTTTATTATCAGTGTTGCAAGTACAAAAATTGGTTCCAATTATTTTTGCAACATGGCGAGGTTTTTTATTTTTTTGGTCGGCTTACATCATAGGGTCAATCGGTAGATGTTATATCGCAGCACCTAGCGACAGCAATAACATTGAATGCGGACATCCAGTGACCTCAATAAAAATGCATATAAGAAATACGTAATACTACGTAGGTACTTACTATTATCAGTGTTTGAGAATACGTCGATACATCAACAACTCTCAGCCGTTTCATTCCTGTCGGCCGTACGTACGTGTCCGACTTCAGTTCAGAACTTATAGTATTTCAAGAGCATATTATATCATTAGCAATCACATATACTACCGAGCGCGAGGCCGAAGGCCGAGCTACGCTTAGGATCGAAGCTCCGAAGCGGCCCCCCTGGAACCTGGTGGACCTGGTCTCCGGGGTCAATCTGTCGCCAAGCGAGCCGCAGGCCGAGCGCTAAAGAGTCACTAATACTTTTTGGTGCAAGGCACTTTCTATTCCTTTATACATATAAAGATCGTGTGTGTAAAATAAGTGGACGTAGGCTGATAAACTACGTACATAAACGTCAAAGTTTCCTTTGTAGGCTGCTACGTAATATAGGATCTTATTAAAACCTAATCTAGACTGTAAGGTAAAGTTTTAACGGTTTATGTTGCTCAAAGGCTGTGTGATTAATTATTATTATTATCGTCGGTATCGAACTAAAAATGTTCTGAAACTATTTCAACAACAAGGTCGTTCGTTACACTGGCGGTTTGATGGATCGATGGCTCAGTTGGTAGTGTACCTGTCTGCTGTGATAAGGGTCGCGGGTTCGAATCCCGTAAGGGGCAAATATTTGTATGATGAATACGAACGAGTCATGGATGTTTGTGTCTATACACTTTTTTCCGCATTGAATTCCGAACTTTGCTGTAACTAGCCTGACCAGGAATATAAAAACCTGGTTTGGCGCTGCAATCGACTATAACCTTTAACGTCAGTGTTTCAAGTACAAAAATTTGTTCCAATGATTTTCCGCAACATGGCGAGGTTTTTTATATTTCTGGTCGGGCTTTATAAAAACTCTCAAATAAAGTTTGATTCACATTATATTGTGACTACTACCGCTTCGTAAGGTATGGCTATAGAGAAGATGTGGCCAGAATCTCTATTCCCAACAACACGTCTTTTAAAATACGACACAAAGATCAAATTTTTCTCGACTATTGTTAAAACATTGATGCAAAAATGCGCATGATTTTTTTTCTAAAATGCGAACCATGTGAAATGGAACGCAAAACAATCATGTGACAGCTGTCGAAACAGGATCATCGAACGTGAGAATTTATGGCTTTGCGATGCGGCATACTCCCTGGCTTCATTGGCATATTTATCACTTGAACGAATAAACGCATTTTTAACCAGGAGAGTTTCAATACATATTGGAAGCCGTTTGTAATCGAAATACTTTCAAAGTGAACATTATTTTTAATTTAAAAGTTTGCTACAATTTTGTATTCTACAACACAGCTTCATCTTATAAAGGTATTCGGTTAGAATAGGTCACCCAATCGGAGTTGGATAGAAGGAAAACATGATTCCGTAAAATTTAGAATTAATACACATAATAAATCTTTCACACAATCCTTCCATAATATACAATGCCTCTAAGAGACTTACGGGAAGAAATTAGGAGAGTGTATACCTCCTTCCCTCAGGGACGGTGTATGAGCGTTAGTCCACCATGCGTGCTCAATGCGGATTGGTAGACTTCACATACGCATCGGAATTTCTTCTTCAGCGTACGCAGGTTTCCTCACGATGATTTCCTTCACCGTTTGAGAGCAGTCGGTATTACGAGAGCAGAGAGAGAAATGGAGCGAGAGAGATATAAGCATGAGCTATATCTTATGACAATCACTAATGGTGACACCCTGTAAGGGAAGTAGCACTTTATTATTAAGTTAAAATGTATCCAAAATGTAATAGTGTATACTTTGTTGGCAGTCTTTAAATAAATAAATAAATGGTGTAATGGAAAGATTTACCAGTCATCAATGGTCGTAAGTGAGAAGCAGATTTACAAAATTGTAAGTAATTCCGATTACTGTTATGTAAATAGTAAAGTTAATTAAAATCGGAGAAAACTAAGAGGCATAGTTATTAAAGCCTATATAAGGCTCTAAAGGCGAAGAGAACCCCAAATTAAACAATTGTTTAAACAAAGAGCAGGCAAGCTTAATGTACTCTTAGTTGATTTATTACGTGGTCGGAAGTACAAGGGAATTAGACACAATTGCGTACAAGATTAATGGATGGGGATACAACAAATTTTATGCTATACAACCTCCAGTTAGAGGCATCATTTCATTTGAAACAATTGTAGATTCCATTACAAAATATGTACCTTATGTATATTTAAACAAAGCTCAAAATGAAGCAACGAGAACTGCTGAGCAGAGAAAAATAAACAAGGAAAAATTACAGAGTTGAGTTATAAGTGGTATTAGCATTCGGTTCTGAATACAAACTCATCTGTTTTTCCGAAACATCGATAAATTCGTCGATTTGTGTAATACTGTATCTCTTTTAGTAGCTGTTGGGTACATACTGAACGTTTTTTCGTTTATCACTCTTTTCATTCGCGTGCGTATTTTGTACCGTTTTTAACAGTTGGATGATTTGGTTTAGGATTGGATGAGCTTATGGTAAATGAATGAGTACTCGCAGTGAAATAGGTAAACGGTTTTAATATGCGTTTTGTAGAAAAAAATTAATGAATTTTACCTACCTGAAACTAATGGAACTGGTACATACATACATACATATTCTCACGCCTGTCTCCCATTTGGGTAGGCAGAGATAACGGAACGTTACTTGCTACGATCCTGACAAACCTCTCTAGCTTCCTTCACATTCATAAGTCCTTTCATGCATGCCCGTCGGTTTCGGGTAGATCTGACCTGGCCCTTTTTAAGTACGTCGCCAATTTGATCCGTATAAATGTACGTCAAAGCCGTCTCCTTCCAACATTTCCACTTACGCTTGCCTTATAGATTGCACTCGTCAATCTGCTCTGGAACTGGTAAGCGATAAGAATGAGGTAGATATAGGGTCGGATGCATGGCTATAACCAGCAACCACAATGAGGTGCTTTTGACGAAGGAATTAGTCGCTTCTTACGACTCCTGTCTTAGCCCAAGATCCGACCGTAAATTTATGCACCTATTTGTTTAGTGAACGAAGTGAAAGTTTATTCAGGGGTTCACACAACGCCGCCGGGTTGCCAAGCAAAATATTTCTGCAACCTTTACCACGATGATTTATTGTACCATTTTTTCCACCGATCTGTTTGGGAAATAAATGAGATGCCATCGGAAGGAGACCAATCTAATGAACTGGAAAAACTAGGGTTTCCACCTCTCAGTCTGCCACAACTTGGCAAATCTAGGGTTATAAATGACTTCTTTGGGCCTGGCAACCCTAGAGAGAGAGAGAGACGTGGTAACCCTAGGTTTTCCAGTTCTTTACATTGGTATATTTGGGATGGTGCTTCGAAACCGGACAACATGACGTACATAAATTGGAAATAGTCATTGGTGAATGGTATGCCGTGCGTACTTTCGAACCTAAACCCTAGTAAAATTTGTCTCGGCCGGGACTTGAACCCACACTTTTCCAAACTGGGGAAGTGCGTTATCCAATTTCGCTACCGAGCCCACTACTCAGAGAACGAAATTTTCAATCTATTGCGTCTTAAGGGAACGTGAGCGCCATCTACTGGAAGTTGTAACAAACTAACCAACTCGCAAGTCAAGCATTACAACTTGAATTCATGCGATATAGATGACACACCCTGTTCCAACTTCAACTATTGGTGAGTTGAAGTTTTTGTTGAGTTGAGTTGAATAATAGTTGAAATTTAACTCTAGTAATTTGAGGTCCGCACATCTGTAGGTATTATTTGCTACCAAAGGTCTCACAATAGGTATGTTATTAAAACAATAGACCGAAATTAAAAATAGCTTAAATATTTCAACCTGATTTCAGAACACGAATTATTTACGTAAATTAATAATTAATGTTTGATACATTTAAATAAATTGCGGCGCTCGATCACGTTTCGCGGATGAATAAATTTATGTTTTACACGAAAAGAAATGCTGGAAACGTACTTTTATATAATTTATGTGTTTGTATCAATAAATACTTTTTATGATAATTTAATGATTCCCAATGGACACTTTATAACTGATTTATAAGGGTATAAAAAAGAGAATAAGTGCGTCCAAACAACTATTTTGTTGAAAGAGTTGCTATTTCAAAAATTGTTATGCCCCGGTCGGTCGTAATGATACATTTATTTCCATGAAAGCAGAGAAGGGATCATCAGATTTCTTAACACGGGTTTATACAGTTTCATACGAGTTTTTTTGACGTGAAATATCTTACAAATTCAAACGTTTATACCCCACTTCACTCCTTACTAGGGATTATTTTTAGAAAACAAACCATTCTCAGACCCCACATCTTAAGGCTAGGTTATCCCACTGCAAGCGTCTCTTTCTTGCAAGCATAAGTTTACAATTAGCCATCCCCCTCCAATCGAAAGCAGGATCGCAAAAAAACGTGTTTTTCGTCAATATCTTTGCTCATGGGAGTTTCTAAGCAAAAACTTCTCCTGAGTTCACTAGAAATATTTAATGTATTTAGTTAAGTACAAGAATAAAAAGTTAAATATCAGCAGTTTAATCATAGTATTGAAAAAACATAAGAAAAAGGGGTAACTTTGCGATTTTTTTCTATCGAGTAAACTTAATCTAATCGTGTTATTGAGAACAGTCGCCCATCCGCCCGATCCTTAAATAAGACATAATTTAATTTCAGACTTTAAAACACAGTTTAAAACACTTTCGTTTGTGTTCAAAAAACGGCCTCGACGGTATAACAGCGTCTTAAGGGGCTACCTCCTGGTTTTACCATGAAATTGTGTAAAGTTGTCTAAAGTGGTCACTTTTTGTGCCTTTTGTCTTACCACTTGACACAACACATGCAAACACAAACCCACCCTTGCAATAGGTATGGCTCCTTGCCTTTAGGTATAATCTCTTTGAGAAGAACCCAATGCCCACCGCAAGTCCACAACGAAATGACAGAGTTGAACGGGCTTGTCTGCCCAATCATCTCGCTGCTCAGTTACTTACGGAGCGCTAGATGGAGTTACCTGTCACCCTCGAATATAAAATATGCTCCATTCAAGACTACTTTCAACTTTTCAACGTTGCACTGCACTCGTAACCCGTCACCTCAATCACATCGGGTTCACAACTGAATGCTGAACATAAATCGCACAACAAAAATTATCGCATAGATTCGATATAATATTATGATATTATACAAGGTCCAACTAGCAACCGTTGGATCACAGCCGGTCCCCAGGCATTACATTCAGATCTTGCCTGTCAGATGATCTTCCCTTTTCCATTGGCTGTGATCCAACGGTTGTGAGTTGGACCTTGTATATCATTATATCGAATCTCTGTGATAATTTATCTTGTGCGATTTATGTTCAGCATTCAATTGTGAACCCTATGTGTTGGAGGTATAGGGTTACCAGTGCAACGATTAAAGTGGCATTGGATGGAGCATACATTTGAGGGTGAAAGGTAACTCCATCTATTGGTTTCGTAACTATTACTTTTGAAAATTTTACAACACTAATAAGTGGAAGTGTAATTGACGGACCATGCTTGAACCTGTGTAAAATTTTCGGTAGTAATAATTCAGAATGTAAATTCTTTTATGAAATACAATTTCGAGAAAGTCACAAACTCAGCACTTACCCATTGAGAGGAACCAATGAAACATAAATGCTATTGATTATCACTTGAATAAACCCGTAAAAGAATATTTCGAGCGAAACACATCGACAATACAAAAAGTTACAAGTATAATAAAATGCTTTCATATTATTATTTTATCGCTCTTTGTTTGAAAACCAAAAAAATATGTTTTCATTGCTTTCATGGGTAACATTAGACTAAATAAATAATTTAAAGCACCCACATAATAAACACATAAACATAATTGCTCACGACTGTGTTCCCCAAGGGAGTTGTCAGAGATAAATTCTGAATGAAAACATCAATTATTTAGAACCTAGGAATTTAGAACTATCTTATGCCCGCGACTTCGTCCGCGTAGATTTCTGATAAAAAAGCAGGACGATTTTCCATTCCAACGTTTACACCCTATTTAATTATAGAAAAAAACGTTTCTCGGTACCTACACCCCTATATCTTCTGTGAAATATACAGGGTGTAAGGGACAGCCAGGAAAATATTGAAACGCTGAATTCAGATCATCAAACTGAACAACTTTCACTATGAAGCCAAACTCAGGAAGCGTAAAAAAAATACTGTTTCATACATTTGAGTCTAGTATGTACATCAGTTTTATGTGGAATTGAATATTCATGAATGGACGAAAAAGATTCTGGAGATCTCTACCGAGTATCAGAAGATTAGTTGGGCGAAAGCATACCCAGAATTAGAAATTAGCCAACAAAAAAAAAACTTTTCATACAAAATGTTTGACCAGCTGATTGCATTTTTTTTTGCTTTCCTATAGGTTTCTTAGGAAAAGTTGTTCAGTATCAAGGGTACAATCACCCCTTAAAGAAATGCAACTGTTAAATCTTAGCACCCTGTATAAAATAAGTGGAAGGTGACTTATTTGGCAGACTCGAAATAATGGGACAAGGGCAGAAGAATTACAACATCTACAAGAAGTTCAATTTCATCTAGATAACCTTTTATTTCTTGTAGATATACTGACATGGCAGTGTTTATCCAATTAACTACAAATTGCCTGTCTGCGTAGGCGTGCGTAGGAGTACCGACGACTGCGTAAAAAACAAATATAAAGAAATCTTAATTTCAGTACGATTGTGATTTTGTACAGTATTTCGTGTAACCACAAATATAGGGTGAAATTGATACCATTAGCATCAGCATCATTAGCATAGCAGATTTTTTTTTGCTCCGATTGCTTTGCTCCCATAGTAAGAGTTGTTCAGTTTGATGGTTAGACTCTTAGTTTAAAAGGATGCTAATGATATAAATTTCACCCTGTATAAGTTTGAATAGGTACATATTATGTAATTTGATTGAGAAGATAAATGAAAGGCAATAGAAATACATCATATTATGATCAAGATACGTGATTTTAATAGGGCTATTAAGACTGAACTACAAAACCTTTATACAGGTTGTATTGGGTAAACAGTTGCATAAGTGTGTTTGCTCCGATCGGTTTGCTCCCATAGTAAAATTTGTTCAGTTTGATGGGTAGACTCTTAGTTTAAAAGGATGCTAATGATATCAAATTCACGCTGTATATGCAAACCAATGCCTTCTAGTTTCTTGATAGTGTCTAAAAAATGTAAACCAAATAACACATTTAGCCCCACTTGCGCCAACCTGGGTTAGCAATAAACTCCGGGTTAAGTTGGTAACCCATTATTTTTTGTATAGAAAAACAACTGAAAGAGCCATTTTATCCGGAGTTAATTGCTAACCCGTGGTTGGCGCAAGTGGGCCAGCTTGTGAAAAAGCGCGCTCGTGCCTTGTTCCAAAAATACACATTTCTTCCATTGGTGTTGTGATCCCGCATACAAAATTAACCTGTCCGTAAAACGTTGCAGCAAACCGCTCACTGCCCGCGTCTAAATTAAAATTTTAAATATACACAGCAGTTTTAAAATTAATACCTTTCACGTTACTTTAAAACCTGCTTGCAATGACAGGGGATTAAATGTACTGTATTTATTAGCTTGTATAAATTCTAGAATTTTTTATGTTGGTTCTGATACCGATCGCGAATTCTGTGGTGTTTGTTATTTTTTTAGGGTTCCGTACTAGCATATAAGCATATGCTCACGACTATATTTCCCGAGGGTGTAGTCAGAGGTATTCTGAAACCTCAGAACATCCATGTTTCACCAGTAGTACCGAAACTCTGTCTAGTGTGACGGGGGGTGAGCCCGTCGCCACTTGTAATGGACAGTGGGTACAGTACATGCCTCGAAATTGAAGCATGCAGGTTTTCTCACGATGTTTTCCTTCACCGAAAAGCCAGTGGTGTTACAAATCGTACGTAAATTCTGGAAAATTCATTGGTACGAGTCGGCCTGGACGGGGATCGAACCATCGCCTCCTGCACGGCATTCAAGGTTACTCGCCACTGGACCACCACAGCTTCGTAATTTCCGGTTACGGTTCCGTACTCAAAGTATAAAAAAGGGCTTACTAGGCCTACGTTATCCGTACATCCGCCCATAAAGGGCTGTTTTTTTACCGTAATAGCTAGATGACTACAATAAAAATGGTGGACTTGATGAAAAAGAAAAATACTAAAAAATACAAAAAGTAAAAATATTGTTCTTGCTCTATCCACTGACTTAAAAGAAGAACCAGACGTAATCTCGTCTAATCATGGGTGAAGCACCCATTTATTTTGTGTGCGTGCTGTCACGCGGTACATAAGGTGACGGGTTGTAGGACCTGCGCCTAGAGCTAGTGCATCTGTGTGAGTGCAGGTCCCTTGTAGAACAAAAGAGATTGTATTACTTTGCATGCTTCACATCTTTTTAGTGCAATATTCGGTCCGTATTTTTTTCAAGTCCGTGGCTCTATCGTTTACGCTTTTCAAGTACCCTATGACACACTAGCCGACGTAAGGTTACGCGCTGAACCTTCCGTCAATGTATTAACGTACGTTCGACGTAACCTTCCGTCGCGCAACGCGACGCCTAGTGTGTCATGCCAACCGAATACTACGACCGAAAGTTCAGCCGCGGAAGGTTCAGCCGCGAAACGTTCAGCAATTGTGACGCTACACTGAAGTATTTAACGCATTTACTTTTACACCCTGTATAGGCTAAAGAAGATTGATTTCAAAAATCGTATTGTTTGACTGCTACGATGACTACGAACTACGAGGGCTACGACGTGCTACGCCGCGAGGTAAGCCTACGATTTTCGTGCCGGCTTTCAACAATAGTTTTTATTAGGTTGCGTTTACTTTGGCAAATATGGTTTTCAGAATATCTCTGACTACCCCCTCAGGGACTATAGCCGTGAGCATATGCATTATGCGTACAGAAAATTGCTGAGAATAGGAACGTTTGTTCTCAGTAAACCCAAAAAACAGTTGGACTGAGAGCAGGCTGCTACGAAATTTCGCTGTACAGCAGACATTTGTACGCAAATACACGATTCGAACCCAAGTCCCTGGTGTGGTAACCATAAAAACCAACCGGGTTGTCAATTTGAAGCATACATACCAATTAAACCCGAATAGCACGTCAAGCTTGGTTTTCCTTCTAGCATGAATTGAGCCTTGTTACAATTCTATTTTATTACTTAACTTGTTTGTTTTTCCCATACTACATGTCAGGGCAAGTGGCTCGAAGAAGTCTCTGTCATGAGTAGCGAAGCGAAGTTCGCGTCGCGCGCGAGTAGACAAAGCATCCAACTGAAGTAGTATTCCATTATTTTTGTTTCCAGAAACCGTTACTGGAAACTAAAACCGTAGTAATAGAATTCTAAAGATCATAATTATAGTTATAACGAGAATCAGTAAACTCTTTAGCTTTTAGTATTTAACCCCCCCCCCCCCCCCCCCCCCTCGGATCCAAGCAGGAAGACAAAAATGCCATACGATATGATGATGAACTTACTCCACTCTTTTTAAAATTTTCTATATTAAGTATTATATTTTAATGGTTTTACTTCCATGGAAAATTTAAGTAAACCGCTCGCTCATACTGCACAATATATTTTATCTCTCGCTCTCTCTCTATTTCCAGGTTTTAAACAGGTGTTGTATACATTTTAATTACTATTTATGACATAAAATTTATAAGAACATTTGACCGAATATTCAAAGACCGTGATATACTTGACCCTTGACCACTTAAAATCCGCTCCCAAATAAGACCTACTACCTAGTTTAGATTAAATTTAACCTTAGAAACACGAGTTTCGTATCGCCATCGTGTTAAATGTCACAATTTATACCCTAATGTTAATCACAAGCTGGTTCATGCTTGTAACGTAGAGTAGTGTTTCGTGTCATTAATATTGTGCTGGACACAGTGTTAAGTGCCATTAATATGGTACTGGACACAGTGGCTAAGTATATTGGGTTATGCTAGATAAAGTGACGGTGATATCCGGTGAGATCCGATAGTAGTCGCTAGCGAAGAATATAAAGCAGCTGTGTATAATTTATTTCTGCAATTACTTAAAATAAAAGAAGTACTTCTATGTAAGTAAGAATCTATAAAATAACTATGATACGCTGTGTACAGTCAGCAGCAAAAAGATGTATGCCTCTCATGCAAAAGATGTATTCACTTTAGTACTACACGTAGCAACAAAGTGTATACATCTTTATACTACGACGACTACGTCGTAGTATAAAGATGTATACTTTTACTAAAAAGTGCATCCATCTTTTTGCTGCTGACTGTACATAAATCACAATTGGAGTTTCGTCATTGATCATTTTGAGTAACCAAAAATTGTCTCATAGTCAAAGTTTATGACAATTTAGAACACTGTCGATATACAGATCGGACTGGCTACCTGGTGTAAACTTAAATGCATCCCATTATTGGATGGTTCTTCAGACCATCAAACTGAACAACTTTTACTATGGGACCAATACTGTAATCGCGAAAAAAAAACTTGTACAAGATGTTAATGACTACTTTTATGGAACAGCAGATTTATTGTATTCGCGATTTCTTTGCCCACAATGTGAAAGTTGTTCAGTTTGATGGTCTAAACTTTAGAGTATAAAGTATGCAATGAATTTAAATTGAATACCTGAACTTTGTTTTAGAGCCAGAACTAACTTTTGAAAATGCAGTTAGCTTAGTAACCTTGTGTTTATGCAACTGCCGACTTAAGTTCAACTATTATTATTTGGTTGTTAGTGCTTGGTCAAGGACCTATACAGATCTATTGTCGCTGTCACCCTTGATCTAAAGGTCATTTCCTAGGCCCACGGACTTCATGAACCGTGTTATGATTTTGTAGGGAGATCTCTAATGTCAGACTCCTGCTGTGAATGAGTACTTCACATTCGCAGAGGAGGTGTATGGGCGTTTCCTCTGCTTTACAGCAGAATCTGCAAGGGGTGAATCTACGAGCCCCATTAAGTTAAACTACCCGTATTGCATGATATTTCACTAACACGATGATTAACACTTTGTTGTTGAATAAATATCCCGATTTGCACTGGACTGTTCTCAGGAGACAGAGTATGAGGCCTTCCACAGATATGGGTTTTCTGAATAATATGCTTCTATTTAGAATCATGATTACACTGTAAGTATACGAATAGTAACAGAAAATGCGTAGATCAATATTTTATGAAAACGAACAAAATTAAGGCTGGCTTGCACCAAAAAGTATTTAGGCTTAAACATGTTTAAATATGATGCTGTCACTGTCATATGCATAAGCAGTGTGAAAGACAGAACTTTCACTAAATACGTTCAACCCTAAATACTTGTTGGTGCCAGCCGGGCTAAGTTTCTAAAACCAAATTTTGCTTCGCAACAAGTCTTTACCCTAAACTAAACCCTCTCAATCTTACGAAACATATTTACAAAGTAATATTTCCCAACTCAGTAATTTTCAAATCCTTTCATCCGTAATATGCCAAAATTTTAGTCGTGTCGGTAATCCAGAAATACTTTAAGAATTTTGAATTTAGATAGACAACTTACTTTCCCTAAGAATCCTTTAGGAAATTAGCAAAAACAAATTTAGGAACTTTCAGACTAAATGAAATCAGCTGTTCCACTTTTCGTACAGCTCGCATTCGCATCTAGTATAAAAGTCAAAAAAATTTTGTGCAAATATCCTTAAGTTCGTGTACGTGCACAGTAGTTACTAGAACATGTTTAAAAATGTCATCGACTTTAATTAGTTAATATAGAAAAAATAGGACGGAACTTCGTTTGTATGTAGCTTGAGAGCTTTCGGCTTAGGACCTCGGTATAGGAAGTTGATGTGGCTACGTGGTGGATTGGGTAGCGGGGATCGCTGAGATGGGAACGAGTGGTAGACTTACACCCATACACCTTCCTTGGGAATAGTTCTGTGTCCCAGCAGTGGGAACAACAGAGGCTGATGATGATTTTTATCAACTTATAACAGCATTATGCATAGGCTCACGAACATAATGAATGGAAACCTGAATGCTTCAATTTCGATGCATTTATAGTACCCACTGTCCATTATAAGTGGCGACGGGCTCACCCCCCGTCACAATGGTTTCGGTACTGCTGGTGAAAAGTGGATGTTCTGAGGTTTCAGAATATCTCTAACAGCATTACAGTGTACAATATACAAGGTGTAAGGAACAGTCCTCCGCAGACTCAGACAATGACTATGTGTGAACCCAAGACAATCACTATGGAGCCTACATCAGGAAATTCGAAAAAAAATCAACTGTTTCACACAAAACTGTTCCCCCACCTGACCCCACTCAAATGTAAGGAACAGAAAATTTTTTTTGCGTTTCCTGCGGTAGGTCCTATAGTGAAAGTGGTTCAGTATGATCACAGAGGATTTTACAATATAATCCTCTGTGGTATGATGGTCTGAGTTCACCGTTTCAGTATGTGGAGGGCTGTCCCTTACTTTTTTTTTCAATAAAAACGGACCGAACAAATAAGGTTTTGAATGAAGAATGAAAGGTGGATTTCATTATTTCAGTCAAATACAAACATGACCAAACTTTTACCTGCCCGCATATTCATCGACAAACAAGACGTAAGAATAAGTTTTAAATTATGCTAATCTTGGTTACGTATCTGCTTGATAAGTTATGGTTTATACCCCACCTGTTGACCCAGGAGATTTATGTTGTATCGAAATTGTAATAAATATAAAATTCTAAAGGTAAAATACATGACTGTAAGAGAAAAAGTAATTAAGTAAGCATAAGCATAAGCATATGCTCACGACTATATTCCCCGAGGGGGTAGTCAGAGATATTCTGAAACCTCAGAACATCCACGTTTCACCAGTAGTACCGAAACTCAAAGTAACCGAAGTAATTAAGTGTTATTTAATAAAGATCTATAGTCTAGTCTGTAGTCTAGTAGTCTATTATTTGATTGGTTTTAGAAAAAAACGTTTTAGATATAGCATAGTATGGCATATGCTCATGGAGGATATAATCCCCCAGTGGGTAGTCATATAGTTACTCTAAAACCTCAGAACATCCACGTATCACTAGTAGTACTGAAACTCTGTCCAGTGACCAGTGTGGCGGGGAGTGAGCCCGTCGCCACATAATAATGGACAGTACGTATAATACATGCCTCGAAATTGCACCACGCAGGTTTCCTTCACCGAAAAGCCAGTGGTGTCACAAATCGTACATAAATTCTAATTGGTACGATTCGGTCTGGACGGGGATCTAACCATCGCCTCCTGCCCGGCAGGAAAGGTTGCTCGCCACTGGACCACCATGGCTTTAGTTTTAAACATACCTACAAACAATTTATGACTTCACAACATTTTTGTGAACCCCAAAACTTGCCGGCAACATGAAAACTATGCATAAAATATGAAGAATAATTTACAGAAGCCAAACTTCTATACGCATATTTTGCAAACGAAATCCTTCATGGATCTATAAACCCACTTTCTTGTTCAGTCTAATAGTAATAATAATTATGTACGAGTATGTATATTGTACTTCATTTATATGGCTTCTTCAATGATTAGACTTGTAGTATTCAATTCTACGGCCATTTGTACACGAATTTCAGAGCTAGATCAATAGATCAGCCTCCAGGCACAAAAAAAAACAAAAAACGTTATGCTCAGCTCCGACGCACTCTATGAATCTGTGGTCTGTCAACTAACTTCATATTTCTTTTCGTGCGGCCTTGAAGTTACACGTTTGTTTTTAAATTGTTTGTTTTTAATCACAATATAAACAGTTTTTCATGTTAAATTTCAATGAAAAATTATGGTATAAGAGAAAAAGTATCCCTGAAGTGCAGTTCAGAGAGTAATCAAGTGAAATGCGTATAAAAAATTGTGAGGAATCTCGTAATTTTTCGGTGGCCGTTCACGGTCAACATTCTGCTTGCCGGTACAAATTAGGGTTTTCCGGACCCCAATAATGATTATGGAATCCATATATGAACCACCCGATGCCATGTATTCTGCTAAAACAGAAAGCATAAAGAATATTTTCTTGTGGAACAAAGTTTTTGAGGTTAGTATTTCCGTATATCTTACAGAACTTCTTTTCATGACATACTTCAGTGAACCGTAACAGCTGGTATATGTCCAAGGGGAGCGTGTAATTTCTCTATGGTCGATACACACTTCTATTCTATAGGTGATTTAGTGCATGCATGCATCTTCGAACGACTGTGTTCCCCGAGGGAATAGTCAAAGATACTGACAGTCATTTAGTCATATAGCATGACAAAGTATAATAATAATGTTTACTCTTTTCATAGTTACCTATGTGAGGTTCAAATTTAATTTAATGTAAAATTGTTTACTGTCCTAACTATGCTTACCTAAAAATCGATTCAGGCAATATTCTAAAAGAATACAGTACCTATCTAGTAAAGATAAATCACAAATCAAACCGTCAGCACCTGCTTGTCAAACAGGTTTAACACATAGGTACTTACACAACACAACGGTCAGTTTTATAAATTATCAGCAACTTGTGCCAACAGTAATTTACAGACGGAGTTCTGTCAGAAATTTTTAAATTAATTATGAAATCTTAACCGAATTAGTTTTCTTACTGTCTTATTGAATTGGACAATGCATGATGCAATTAATATGGGATAGCATGGATTTATTTGGAATAGGGGTCAAAGTGTCATCTAGGAACACTGTTGATACCTACGCTAACCTATTCAGGTTGATTGAGTAGGTAATAAAATTAAACGTTCACATCTGAACTATTTAATGTCTTATTAGACAATGAATGATCTATGCAGTTACCATAGAATATGTATAATCTAATTACCTAGGTATCTTTATTCACAACTCTGTTTTATTAAACAATTGTTGAATAAATTATCTTTCTATCATCATTATCATCAGTTTATTTCATCCACTGCCACCAAAGGCATCCCATACTAAGTACCTAAACGGTACCACAGAATAAAAAGAGTAATCATGCTATTACTAATTGTCTATTTAGACAATTTATCTTGTACATTACAATGTGGAAAAAGGTATTTACCTTTATGCCAAAAGTCTGTTATTGAGCAGAATATGATTGTACAAATATTTAATTGAATATGGAAAAAGGTATTTACCTTTATGCCAAAAGTCTGTTATTGAGCAGAATATGATTGTACAAATATTTAATTGAATATGGAAAAAGGTATTTACCTTTATGCCAAAAGTCTGTTATTGAGCAGAATATGATTGTACAAATATATAATTGAATATGGAAAAAGGTATTTACCTTTATGCCAAAAAGTCTGTTATTGAGCAGAATATTATGATTTGTTTATTTGCCCAACCTTCTTTTCTAAAGAAAAATAACTATGTAATGACAATGTCTCCGTCATTAGGAGATGCTTTGTGCAATGGACTATTTAGTTCATAATAATACCTACCTATATGGTAAAAGATAATTGTCTTTATGGCCAAAAATTTACATTTCACCTTAAGAGAAGGAAAAGTGTGCTAATGTGTTGTAAATTGTAATAAGTTATTTTAATAAAGTTAAATAAGATGTGAATCTTATTCAGGCAAGAAAATTATGGTAAAGATAATAACAATTTTAATTATGTTTAAACAAAATTCTAAAATTTAAGTCATATTGTTTACATAGGATAATAAATGTAGGAAAATAAGAAAAAAGAAGGTTGTAATATGACAGATTTTTTAGCTTGTTACATTGGTTCTGGGAATTTACAGTTATGCACATAATATTATGCTAATGCTAGGCTAGTCAGCCAATTAATTCTGCAAATGATAGAGAAAACTATAATGTCACACATTACAATAATCTTCAAACCACATCAGTGTCATGTCTTACCAACAATTTCATTACAAATTTTCAACCAATTCTGAACATGTTCATAAATTTAATAGAACTGTGTATTTCCAACTTATGTAGATCAGTTTTATTTTCTAGGCAAAAAAGGGCTACCTGCCTCACATTTCAAAATGTAGTTTACATTTTAATTTTTAATGTAGGTACCAACATTGTCAACTACCAACATCTGAGCTCTAAAAATTGAGCTTAAAAATACAAATAATTTTCCTGTTTACCTGATTTTTTGGTAGGTACATCAAATATCAAAATAATATTTAATGAAACAGAACTTGGTATGAACTATGAATAAAGTTTTTAAGTTATAATCGTATAGTATGTAGGTAGATAGGTACCTACTTTAAATGCAGTTTTCTTACGAAATAAAACTTTATCTGAAATTAGTTCAGTTTTGAGATTAAAAATTAGACAATTATTTTCTGTATTGATTTAATAAATTGTTTGAAGCTAAGATTGTAATAAAATTGCTTGAGTAAACAACAAAAACCTAGATTTTGGGTGCATACAGCAGCGTCCAACTAGTTACCTGGGACAGGTACGTACTAAGGTACGCTTGTTTTTGTGTATTACTTTATCCATGTACGAGCTATAGGTACATTTTTAATATGTTCCAAGATTGTGTGAAGTATTTTATAAAAGAAATGTGAAAAGTTAAGGTAACATAACTACTATAATCACATATCATATTATGTCATGAACTCATGACTACTTCTACACTACACTGACGACTTCTAACAGTAAAGTTATCATGGTAGTTTTTTCAAACTTCTTCCCAAATGTAATTTAAATTATGCAGCAAAAACTATACAAATGACATTTTTACACTATTTTGCTGATACCAACAATCATTATTGTTTTCTATTCTTGCCCTTCGGGTTTTTTAGAATAATACAAGTTAAGTACCTATGCAGGAAGACCCGCGAGTTAATACATGTATTTGTATCAATTAACAGTTAAATAATTACACATTCTAGTCATCTTGAATTCTTCATAAGTCTTGATTCAATTCTGAATCTTTCAATGGGACTGGATAAGAAATCTAACATGTTTTGTCAAACAGTTATTCAAAACATTACCCTGCGTCTAGCTTAATTGGTAAAAATACAATTCTCTGAACAGTTGGGCGATATTTGGGTGGAAATGGCACAACCCATACACTGTCCTATCTATATTTCCTCTACTATGTTCTTTAAGTATAACTTATACCTCTAATATTTTGTTTTAATAACATACAACATTTTTTGTGTAAATTTTTTCAGTTAAATATCTACTTTGGATGTTGTTAACAACCTTTATCCGAGATGCCATACAGGTCTAATCACCTTGGATCTTCGTGCATACGACGTGACACTATCAGGAAATACTGTCAAATATCTAAAACATGTTCTTCACCAGTGGTATGTTTATGGCATTTTATAAAATTATAAATGCATCTGAACAGTTTGACAAGAGTAGTATGTGACTCTTAATTTTCTTTCAAATACGAAGGTTTTGTGC
Source organism: Agonopterix heracliana (assembly GCA_963693445.1). NCBI lineage: Eukaryota > Metazoa > Arthropoda > Insecta > Lepidoptera > Depressariidae > Agonopterix > Agonopterix heracliana. The sequence continues at coordinate 13,773,218 of OY856324.1, forward strand.
AAAACAGATGAATAATTGCAATGCAGTTATAATACAATATCATTACTGCTGTATCGCTAATTAATAACCGCTCTCGTTGATAGAAATTTGAAAATGTACCCACCTACAGTTTTATAATATATTGGAATACTATGCTTTAATCCCCCCGAAATGAACGTTACCTACTCCGACTATCGTCTAATAGTTGCAGTCAATAATTATATACTTACATTTATGTTCTTTCCCCGGGTACATAAACCTTACAAGGTTGTAAACAGTCTCAACTTTAAAGTACCTTGGGTAATTATTTTTAGGCAATACTCTAGAAATCTCAATTTATCATAAATATTTAGTTAAATAAATGATATTAATCATAGAGTAATAAAAAATGATGGATAAGGTAATTGTTACTGCAATTACTTACCTAATGATTTCATTCCTTACGACTGAAAATCTTGAACTAGCATCAGTTGTTTAAGAAAATCAGTACGATCACTAACTAAATGCATAGGATAGTCATCCATGATACTTTTTTGGTTTAATCATGATTTATTACTGCATTGTTCAATGAGATTGAACTTGTTACCCAGGTAACGTTAATTTCTTAGTCAAAGAATATTTAACCTTTGTTTTGTATACCTATTTAGTCCAGCTTCTGAAAAGAAGTATTCATTTTTTAATTCATAATACAATACTTGTTTTATTGTTATCTATCTAAATGATTATGACCCTTATTATTTATAAAATATATTAACTTCATCATCTTCCTTATGCTATAGAAATTAATACGTTTTTTAATACTATTTCACGACAGACTGAGTCTCTAAACATCTACAAGTCTAATCATTGAAGAAGCCATATAAATGAAGTACAATTAGAAATTAAACGAACTTACCTAAGTGAAGTTCTATTTTAATTGTACGAACTATATGGCTTCGAAATGATACCTATCACCCACCCACCCGGTTTATCGAGGATAAACCTTACCCATAAGGATAGGTATCAATGTCGTGAAATATTTTAATACATAGAATGTCTTGGGGTCCGGATCCTAAGCTTCTCTACTCTAAACTATATGAAGTTAGTTGACAGACCACAGATTCATAGAGTGCGTCGGAGCTGAGCATAACGTTTTTTGTTTTTTTTTGTGCCTGGAGGCTGATCTATTGATCTAGCTCTGAAATTCGTGTACAAATGGCCGTAGAATTGAATACTACAAGTCTAATCATTTCGAAGCCATATAGTTCGTACAATTAAAATAGAACTTCACTTAGGTAAGTTCGTTTAATTTCTAATTATAAAGGGGAAAGATTTGATTTTTTGTTAGTTTGTTTGTATTGAATAGGCTCCGAAACTACTGAACCGATCTGAATAATTTTTTTTACCATGCTGCATGCTGCATAGTGTGCGTTGAAAATAGGCAAAAAAACGGCCAAGTGTGTGTCGGGCACATTGTAGAGCGGTACGAAGATCGCCGCTGTCATCTTGCATAAAATAAGCGTAAATAAAGCAATAAAGAAGAGTTAAAGTAGATTAAACTAGTGTATCCGATGTCGTTGTTCGATTCTAAATTAAAGTATCGTCTAATTACTTTTGTAGTCAAATTACAGAGCTTGATTAAGAATTTTCATTAACTTGGTGTAGAGATTAAGAGTTAAATTACCCTTTAATATTATACTGGAGACTTGTTTTCGTACACCGTTATTATAAAAGCTGTCCACCAAACATTATAATACCTATTATAAGTAACTAGAGTTCACCCGCGACTTCGTCCGCATAAATTATAATTTATACCAGATTTTAAGTCAGATCATAAGCTATCAAACAAAAAAGTTTCATCAAAATCGGTTCAGTAGTTTTTGCGTGATGCGCGAACAAACAAACAAACAAACAAACTTGTCAATGGATGGCGCCACACGTCATTTAAATCACGCTATCGAGTGTTATTTGAGTTTATATAAAGTGAACCTCTACTTTTTTATTCCTCACGATTTTTACGATTTTATAATAGTTAAGATAAGATATCACCTTGTTATTTAATTTAAGCCCATTTGTTCAAACATAATTTTGATTTACAATCATATCGGAGTGCAAGCGTCTCTTTCTTGCAAGCATAAGTTTGCAATTAGCCATCCCGCTTCAATTGAAACGCAAAAAAACTTTTCTCTTGGGTGTTTCTAAGCTCCGAATTCAGTGAATTTGTCTAGAAATATTTAATGTATTTAGATAAGTACTAAAATAAAAAGTTAAATATGAGCTGTTCAATTATTATATTGAAAAAACATATCAAAAATGGGTAACTGTGGGATGTTTATCTATCTAGTAAACTTAATCTAACCGTGTTATTGAGAGCGATCGCCTATCCGCCAGATCCGTAAAGAAGACATAATTAGTTTTTCCTTGTCCTTTTTAGGGTTCAGTACCCAAAAGGTGCCAACAGGACCCTATTCCGTCCGTTCATCAGTCCGTCCGTATATCTGTCTATCCTACCAATAAAGGGCTGTATCTTTGAAACAACTATAGCTTTAAGCTACATTTAGGGTTAGCCCTAGCATGCCACGTACGACAAAGCGACAAAACGAGAAAATCTTCACGCGCGCTCGCTTAGGTAAAGTTACAAAGACAGGCACGTCTCGATTTTTGTCGTTTTCTCGAGGGTGACATCCGGGGGTACAACCAGGATAAACAGCGGTAACTATTCACAACACTGGACCATTGTTCAGTGAGCCCGGGGGATTACACTAATCTATCTTAAAACCCACAGCGAATTTAATGAAAGATACGGGACGAGTAAGAATAACTAACGTTTTTTTTATAATTAGTTTATTTAAAATTGCTATTATTATAAATAGGTTATTATGAATAATTAAAAGTACCAACGTAAATTATAGTCTGTCGGATCTCACTGGTAGAGCAAAGGCCGCCTCTCACGAATAAATTATGAGGGAGTGCGCCATACTCCACTACGCGGGCCCAGTACCTATGGTTTGGTGGTGGAGGCAAAGTAGAAGATCAAGAGAATTGTATTAAACGTCTGTCATCTATTGAGGCGTTCAACTGGTTCTTTCAGAACAGAAAAAAAATCTAAACCGGTCAAGAAATGTTGAAGTTATTGCGTAATATAGGTACATTAAAAAAATGCTCTTGTGTCTTCCATGACCATCGGGTAAATTGAAAATGAATCTGCCAAATGAACTAAATAATTTTTTTCTCTACGTCACAAAGGTACATCTTCTGAATAATCCATCAGTGACCTTCAATATTTTTTTTAGTATAGCCCAAAGTCATATCTCTAGGGTTTTTTTTTTCGATATCTCATATCTCACTTCGTTTTCGAGATATGCATCTTTTTCTGACCGACCTCATAACGACGGTAAGTATTTTTAAATTTTTTCGATCATAAAAATTGATTTTTGTTTTTTGTACCCCTTGTCAACACTCAAATCAGCCACGAAGTACCAAAACCTACGACATCGCCCTTTCGCATAATATCGGGCATATTATACCGAGATGGAGTAATCCTTTTTTTGAAGTCGGTTCAAAGGAAGTCTTAATAACTAATTTAGCTTATAGGTATCGTGTTCAATAATTTTAAATTAAACTGCATTGAATAATAAATTAGGTAACTCACCAGACCACATTACAACAAAATTTATTTCGAAACCCAATCCAAACTTTATTTAAGAAAATAGTAAATGACATAAGCCCGATCCAAACTTTGTTTGGGAAAAATAATGATTACTTAAGTATAGTAATTTTCTATTTCCCTAAAAATAAAAGTTTTTCATGTTTTGTTCTTTCATGGGCATAACAATCTAACTTTAAAAAGTTTAACATAAAAAAAGCTTACCTTTCAACGCCAAAATTCAATTATGGAACAAACAAAAATAAAATCACAACGGCACCTCCATTTCGAAACCACAGCGTTCTCAAAATCCTTAAAATAACGAACTGTTAAAACTTCGTAACTTTCGCTCGCAAGGGAACCACGTCCGCACTTGGCAAATGTTCGGACTCGACTGAATTTAGTTTGAGCACTTGAGAAAATTATACCCTATAGAACCTGGCCTATACATGCGCAGAATTGAACGATGATATCGCACTGTTTAGTATACACTGATTGGATAGATCTTTGGTGCTTGGAAGAGAGTAGCTAATGGTGGCAATGGATTGTGTAATGATTTAGGAATGGGGGATAATAAGTTTTCTTTGTTCATTTATTTGTGAATAATATGATTTGCAGGTTAAAGATATACTGGGTGTAAGGAACAGCCCTCCTTAGACTGAAACGGTGAACTTAGACCATCAAACTGAACAACTTTCAGTATGGAGCCTACCTCAGGCACGCGAAAAAATCTACTGGTTCATACAAAACTGCCGTATCTACCCGACTCAAATGTATGGGACAGCTGATTTTTTTTCGCTTTTCCTGATGATTGTAGACTGATGATTTGAGTTCACCGGTATCAGTTTGCGGAGGGTTGTCCCTTAATTGCATGGGACATTTGAGTCGGGTAAGTACTGAAGTTTATTATGAAACAACCGATTTTTTTTTATTTTCTCGACGTTTTGGCTTCATAGATTTGATGGTCAGAAGCACCCCCTCAAGTATTACGAGGGTGTTTTGTTACACCCTGTATAATATATTCTCACAATTCTTAAATTTGTTTCCTCGCTTCAAATAAAACCGAATGAAATATCAGTAAAATAGCCGCAGCTTGAAAAATACCGTGTTTCACTATAGTGTAAGATCCGGGTTTCAATCTTAGACACTTCCACATAGATTATCTAATCCAAATGTAAATACAAGGATCTAGTACAGACTTACATTATGTTTAAATGTTATATATGTTTATATGTTTATGTAAAAAATTTAATACCAATTTACAGACCAAGAAACGCTTATTTTAAACATGATAACTATGCGACACAACACAATAACAATGCAATACAATAATACGACTTACAGATCTCTTCATTCAATTCGGATGAAGAAATAAACCACTATAGAAATAATACTACTGGATCCCACAGCTACTCATATTAGAAAGCTATTGCAAGGCAAGACAGTGACACTAATTACTCGGCCAACACGTTTTATTGGTTGCTCTAACTTCAAATACTCCAAATTGGATACCTAATTGGTCTAAGTGTACGTCCGAATTGTATAGGTACAAATTTAGAACTGTCAATGATCCTAAGTTGTCGCATGTTGCCGTTTAGTTTATGTTTCTGGAGTTTCTGGTTTATTTACGATATTTAGGATCTAGATTCAATTTTAAACAAATGGATTTTGAAATATTTGTGAAACGTTGGTAACGCAAAAGCATCATCAGTGTGTAAGTGTCGGCAATGTAGATTGTAATTGATGGTAGACTACGCATTGGTTCTGTTTTTAATCGACTTTAAAAAAACCGGCTACTCCGGTACCGGCGAGTCGGACTCGCGTACCTATTAATGGATCTATACTGCATTCCAAATAAGGACGAAAAGATATTCCGATTCCTGTATAGCTTTCTAGCCAATTCTGATTAGCAAATACGATTTATTTATGAGAAAGATATACTATCCAATGTATCTTGGACGTTACTAAAGCTGTTATAAGAATAAGTGAGACGAAGTGTCTCAAATCTCTGTTTCTGTAATTTAAAATGGCCTTAAATTTTCGTTGCTATTTGGAATTGAGTATAGACCATCATATAAAAAAAAAATATCTCCGCAATCCTTAGCGGGAAAGGTTTTTATTATTTGTTTTTTAACTATTCAATTATGTTTTATACACACCTAGTTTGACGTTTATTTGTAGATATTGCAATTTCTAAATTGGATAAAAAACAAAAATTCGAAAGAAAAAATACTAAATTGTTTACTTTTTTTTATTTGTTGCAAATTAAAAATATTAACACTTTGTCTTTTGTTGCTCTTAAGTGATATTCGCATATTGTTCTGTGAAAAATTTAACTCGTTGCCTATTAACGGTTAAAAAGATACAGCTCTATAGACTAAGGACAGGCGGACGGACAGCAGCGTAAGCTTAGTGCAGTAGGGTCCCGTTTGCACCCGTCCCGTTCCCCGTTTTGTTGTTTGGGTATGTAAACCTACAGAAAATTTGCCGTACTAAAAGCAATCAGCAGCTGATCGAAAGTTTGTATAAAAGTTTTTTTTTTGTGTACGTCCCTTATACGATCCTAGTTTAGTCTCATGAGTGCAATCACCCATTAATCATGCAACTGCCTACATTTACACCCTGTGTAGGCTTGACCGTGACCTAGGTTCGTCCCTGCTGTGCTACGAGTACATACCCCTATAGAGACGTAATATAAGGCGACCCAACTCTGTCAACTCATCAGTGACTTGTCACTTATATATTTCGCAACGCCTTTGTTTTCCGCCATTGTTTCGAATAGACTTCGTAGTACTTCGGAGCATTTCCGTCCCCCCCGCACCGCAGCTAGTTGACAGAATTGTTTTCTTTTAAATTCGCATGTATTACGTCTCTATAGGGGTATATGCTCGTAGCTGCTGTGCCAACTTAGGGCACAGTTAATGATGACGTCATGCATGAGGCTTCCTCTATCAAATAATGTCACATTTTTTTTTTACAAAGAACAACATAAAGCCTCAAATTTAACAACGTGAGGACACGTACGCACAAAAATTATGTGATATGCTAATGAAGTAATTAAAAAAAGTGCCCGCTCACTAAAAGCACAATATAATTATTTTTTCCGCTTTCCCTTCCCCAAATCCGGAATTATTAACATTGGGACGTCATTTAATCCTCGGAATACGCCTTCTGAAGAAGGGAATGGGGCCAACTGTTTAATTATGTTTATTCTAATTTAATTTGCGACACTCTGTATTCGGTAGATTGGTTGATACATTGAATTTGTCTGAGTGGAAGAGCCAGACTGAATTGGCTTTGAATATCCGAACAGTGAAATGAACAGAATAGTCCGATTGTTGTAGCTTAGTTATTCAGACTTGGTGAATATGAATAGATTATCATAAAATGTGAATTTGAAATATACAAGGTCCAGCGTGGCCCATAAGTCTGCGTAACAGACGCGTTCATGGTCACGTCAATGTCGTGTTGGTTTAACCAATAGTCAGTCAGGGCTTGCGTCTGCGATATTGATACCTGTAAAATATATAACAGCAAGAATAAATACTTCATAATATAACATAGGGGTACCCGTGGGCGACAGCGGGACGTTACGGGTGAAGGGAAAAGGGGTGTACAAAGGGGTGGCATTTGAGGCACGCACAAGGGAGATTTCATTCTATAGCATAATAGCATAGCATAGCATATGCTCACGACTATATTCCCCGAGGGGGTAGTCAGAGATATTGAAACCTCAGAAAATCCACGTTTCACCAGTAGTACCGAAACTCTGTCCAGTGTGACGGGGGGTGAGCCCGTCGCCACTTATAATGGACAGTGGGTACAACACATGCCTCGAAATTGAAGCATACAGGTTTCCTCACGATGTAGATGATGTCATTCTATAGTGTATACTATTATTAACTATTCTTATGGTAGATCGCGCATATCTTGTACTTGTAGCAAACTGAACTTGTAAGGAAAATTTGTATGAATTGGATCTAGAAGCAAGAAGGTATGTCAGGACCGCCCAAAGTGGAGATCCAAATTCTCAGCTTACCCCTCTGGACAACAGCGTGTGTTTATGTTTGCGTGTATGTAAATATTACACCAAACTTAGTGAAAGCAGTCGTATCAACACGATAAGACTTTTGTGGTTACTCGTATATCTAAGATTTTTACTACTTAATGCATCTATGCATTCTTATTTTTCTTGCTCCATCTAGGTTATTTTTAATTAATCCGCGTAAAACTGTTAAGGGTCTACGACACATTGCAGATTAAAAGAAATAAACCTTCTATTTTCGTCAGGGCGCGCCAACAGTTTTATTTTAAAGTTGGAAAATTAGTAAGTGAGAAAAACATTCGCTACTTTCACCGAAGTGTACGAGGAAAACGTGTTATTCAGTAAAGTTAAAAGTGTTTCAAGGTTTTTCTTTAACGTGCAATTTTCCAGGTTAAAATGCATAGCGCTCGACCGGTCGTTGTGGCCATTTTCGGAAGAGGCCTATGTCCAGCAGTAGCTACATTTATCGGGTGAAATGATGGAAGACCTAAGCTTAGATCTAGCTGGTGGTTATTTTTAATTATTTAATTTCGTGACACTAGCATATGCTTACGACTATATTCCCCGAGGGGGTAGTCATAGATATTCTGAAACCTCAGAACATCCACGTTTCACCATTAGTAACGAAACTCTGTCCAGTGTGACGGGGGGTGAGCCCGTCGCTACTTATAATGGACAGTGGGTACAAAACATGCCTCGAAATTGAAGCATGCATGTTTCCTCACGATGTTTTCCTTCACCGAAAAGCCAGTGGTGTTACAAATCGTACATAAATTCCGAAAAACTCATTATTACGAGTCGGCCTAGATGGGGATCGAATCATCGCCTCCAGCACGGCAGGCAAGGTTACTCGCCACTCCACAGGACCACCACGGCTCAATTACTCCTTACAATTATATTTCGTGTCACTATAATATTTAATATTATACCAAAGCAAGGTTCATTTAATTCAAATTAGCTCTTCATATCTACGTGCTGATCTCTGCCTCCTAATCTCCGTCCCTCCCATAGCATGATACTTCTTTGGCCATTAATAGAATCAGGCGTTACTTTGCGGCAATCCACGACTTAGGTAGATAACACGATTGTAATCGAACGTTCGTCGGTCTAACTACTGAGGATGCTCCTTGGTGGAGCAAAACACGTGTAGAGTAAACATTATTTTGTGGGCTGGTTGTAATGAATAACGTAATACAACTTTGTCTTTTAGGTATTTAGAAGCGGAGGTCTCGATACAATCGTGTTATCTACCTATTACTCCTTTGGTCCTCCTTGTAGCCTGTTCGGACGCACTTTCAAAGCCAAGATCGGCTACAACAGCCACCTGAGAGCACATTTGAACACAACCATGAAACATCATCATCATCATGAATCCTTTGGTCTGTCGGCCGTAGGTAATCCTTTCAAGCCAACACAGTTTTTTTGTAAACTTTAAACAAGCAGTAGGTCTACTATGAGTTTTCACCATTCTTTTACTATTGTAGTAACGTCACCAATTTTGTATTTAATTTCGTACAGCGCTCCTAGTGGTTACGTTGAGAACTAATTTCTGCCATACGAATTGGCGACGTAACTACTACAGTAGTAAAGTACAGGGAAAACTCATGGTAGACCCTCAGATCAGTTTCAGAAATGTTATACCTTCCTAAAGAAACGTCTTGAAAAAGGGATATTTGAAATACCCAGATTATGGGAAAGGATCGATCTGAGAAAGCGGTAGTACACGAGATGCATTCTGAGAAAATATTGTTTTGAAGCCAATCTACCGGCCGTAACTCTTTCAAGCCAACTCAGTTTTTTCGAAAACTTTAAAAATCCAGAGCAGTTACAGAACTTTTATACCTTTCTCTGAGAAAGAAACGTCTTCATCATCACAGCCTCTATATACGTTCACCTGCAGCAGGGCACAGACCTACCCTCAGGGAGGGTGTAAGGGCGTTAGTCCACCACGCGTGCACAATGCGGATTGGTAGAATTCACATACGCATCAGAATTTCTTCTTCAGCATATGCAGGTTTCCTCACGATGTTTTCCTTCACCGTTTGAGAGCAGTCGGTATTACGTACATAAGTTAGAAAAACTCATTGGTATATGGCACGTGGTCAGCACGGATTTGAACCCAAACCTCAAGATTGAGTTTCCATAGCTCTCAGCAAAGCGCCACCGAAACCCTATTTTGAAATAGTCAGATTCTGGGAATGAATCGATTTGAGAAAGCGCTAGTAGACGAGATGCAAGACAGTATTGATGTGAAGCCGATGAACAATTTGCAAAATTGATATTGTACATTGTTGTCAAGGCTGCGTTGTTGCATTTTGTTATTTACCACAACGAGTTGTGGTCGAATATCAAAACAGCCCATATGTATTTCAATTTGTGGCTCCTTTGACAGAAATCGTCATTCAGAATGTTTATTCTTGTTCAATGACCGTTTTCGGACTTTGAGCCTTACAATTATACTAAATGTAAGGTAGTAGTAATTACTGACTAGGCATTTATTGTATGAAGCCACATAAAACAAGTCAATTTAGTTCTTATGACGTAGATATAAAAGTATGTTGAAGGGAGTTCTTAAATGGAACTTTGTCTAACTGGGCTCTGTAGGGTCCTTATTCAGGTAATTAAGATAATTAGCACATTGTTACGTGTAAGTACATACTTAAGCTTAGTATACTAACATCTGGAGTACCTACTTCAAAAGTTATAATGTACAGGGTGTAAAGTACAGCATTCCGCAGACTGAAACGGTGAACTCAGACCATGAAACTGAACAACTTTCACCATGGAGCCTATCTCAGGAAACGCGAAAAAAATCAGCTGTTTCAGACAAGACATCTGTATCTACCCGACTCTAATTTATGGTAAGTTATAGCCTGTAGAATCCCACTAAAGGGCAAATGCCTCCTCTCACGAATCAGGGTAAGAGGGAGTGGGCCATATTCCATACATCCACCACGCGGGCCCAGTGCGTGTCGGTGGAGGCAAGTTAGTGGTCAACTTGCTGTCAGAGAATTTTCAAGCCGTATTAGGCCTCTGACCTGGCTTTACGAATAGTTATAAACGCCATCTGACGGAACTATCTGAGACCAACTGCTTAACGTGCCTTCCGAAGCACGGAAACGCTCGAGATGAAAATATCACCTAACGGTCACCCATCCAAAGACAGACCGGACCTGACGTAGCTTAACTTCGGTGATCGTTTCCAATACCGAAGCTCCACTACGCCAACGAGTGCTTGAATGGTACTTTATTTTCGCGTTTTCTGAGGTAGGCTCCATAGAGAAAGTTGTTCAGTTTGATGGCCTGCGTTCACCGTTTCAGTCTGCGGAGGGCTATCCCTTACACCCTGTTTATATGAAGGTACGTATATCTATGATAATCCATGACCCATCCCATACCATGACCATATGACCCATCTATCCGAGATCGACAACAGTGATTGCTTAAATTATAATGTGACCACAAGCGCTATACCGCCCCTTAGGTAGGTGCGCGGCTAGACGGGGGCAAAACAGCCCGCTCCCTTACGCTAGACCTTCCTTTAAGCCTAGATTCTTCGCTGTCACTTTATAAGACTCACAAATTGTTTTTTTTTAAATAAAGCTCAATAAGGTATGGACTCCTGAAAAGTACAGGGTGTAGGGTAAACAGGTGCCTTACTTTAAGGGGTGATTGTACCCATGATACTGAATAACTTTTCCAAAGAAACCAATAGGAAATACTCAAAAAAAAAACTAATTTTCTTACAAAAGTTAAATCTGCTGATTGCATTTCGTATGGGAAGCCCAACAATTTTTTTACTACTTTCCTATGGGTTTCTTAGGGAAAGTTGTTCAGTATCATGGGTACAGTCACCCCTTAAATTAATGTAACTGTTTACCCTAACACCATGTATATGAGAGTAACTTAATAAGATTGTAATTACGACATTGACATTAACATGGAAAAATGTGGTTATAATGGTATTCGTGAAGTATAACAGTAGGACAAGAGACTTCGCCTTTCTATTCTATTTTCATTTTATTTTTATTTAATGGCGTTTCCTTGTTAGATTTCGCCAGTGTCAAGTCAAGTAGTTTGAGGGAGTGTCTATCCAATCTCGAGGATTGTTTTTGAGTAAGAACAACTGAGAAGGATTTTAGAGCCTCGTGGCAGGCTGAGACGCGAACCGTGCGAACAACACGCGAGAGACAAGTGTTCGAGGCAAACCCTGCAACGTGACTCGACTTCGCCTTTACGATAATTGAAAAAAAAAAAAACACTTACGCTTTAAACCGTCGTGTCACCCGGACGTAAAGTATCTCATCATTAAGTAAATTTAACTCTCAAAGTATCTTAAGGTAAATTTAAAGGAAATATATGCCTCAGCTTAAGCTTAGTAAAATCAGAACGGTAAGTAATCTTCTTGCTTTGTGCGGCTTAGTATTTTTTATTTACGAAAATCTCTGTTAAATCTTTCTTTGATATAAAAAAACATTTGGCATGTGTATCTTGTATGGAAAGAAGAAATACAATTGGAATACATTCCTTTTTCGTGATGAAACCTGCATGCTTCAATTTTAAATTAAAAATTTAAAGTAAATTTTTAAATTAACTGTATTTGTTGTTATTTAAAGCCATATTCTTGGACTTAATGTTATTAAAAACATGAGACGCGTTTCCTGTTAACGGTATTTATTACTTTAAATGTGTTTTCTATAAATTTGTGATTTTGCAGTTAGGTCATTATTTCTGCGGATGAGCGATACATACATCAATTCTGCTCTGCATCCGAGAAAAGCGATTATAATAAAAAGTACGTATGAACTTAAACAATCATGATTTTGTCTTATATGTAACTGTATAACTCTCGCCATTTAAAATAATAGACTGTCAAACAATCGCTTCATTCAAAAAAACAAGTCAAAAATCACTATAATATATCTTTCAATAAACTAGTATATTTATCGTTTTTTTTTTACATGTATGCCATGTTAGCTTAATCAAATTAAAGATTGAAAAAGTCGGGCGGCGAGCGGGATTCGAACCCACGACCTGCCTATCCGGGACATGCTCTACTCCAACAGAGCTGTCGTCGCCCCGCAAGCCATGACGAAATTTTCAATCTATATCTCGTCTTTAAGGGACGTCAGCGTCATCTACCAGAGTTATACAAACTACTGATTCACACGTCTAAAGGTGTGACATCTATATCGCATGAATCTAATTGCAACATTAGACGTGTGAATCAGTAGTTTGTATAACTCTGGTAGATTACGCTGTCGTCCCTTAAAGACGAGATATAGATTGAAAATTTCGTCGTGGCTTGCGGGGTGACGTCAGCTCTGTTGGAGTAGAGCATGCCCCGGATAGGCAGGTCGTGGGTTCGAATCCCGCTCGCCGCCTGACTTTTTCAATCTTTAATTTGATTTAGTACATTTATATATCCTGTTGTATATATTAGTATGTATGTATGTATGTAAGTATATACCTGTACCTTTCTATAATAATACTAGAGGACCGCGGCGAACTTCGTACCGCCTTAGAATCTCCCCGACACACAGTTGGCCGCTTTATATAGCCTAATGCTAATCACTGATAATGTAGCATTCTAATGGTGAAAGAATTATTCAGATCGGTCTAGTAGTTTCGGAGCCGATTCATTACAAACAAATAAACAAACAAAAATCTAATCTTTTCTCTTTATAATATTAGTAAGTATAAATGTATTTTATCAGCGTTAAATACTGTTTTATTGGTTAAATGTGCACACTATGCCTGTCCCACTTTTTATGCTCTCTCTCTCTCTGTCACGGGTTTGCTGGAATAAATCTCTTTAGAGATAAACTCGCCCTTTGTAATTGTCTATTGTGCTGTTTTCATGTATATTTCCGTGTATACAATAAAGTGGTAAAATAATAAAAATCCATACATTTTATGTGTTCATCATTTTCTCAGATGCAGCGCGGCGGTAGCGCTCCAGTTATTATTCTACTAAGGCTTAAGTTAATTACTCCGCGTCGACTCATATGTTTGCATACTGTTTCAATTAACATATATGAAGCTAATGTTGCGTAAACATATTATATGTTACAGCAGATTCCAGATACTTTATTTAGTTTACTTTGTTACAAAGATGAAATGAAAAATAGGTGTTTACTGAAGGAAGTAGTTCGATCCCAGTATCAATGAGAATTTTGAAAGTTTATTTATGATTTGTAACACTGGCTTTTCAGTATAGGAAGAAATTCCATGGGAAATAATTAGCCATACTAATATGATTCTTTCTACCCGCATCCGAAGCTCCTTCGTTGAAGGTATTTAAAATGAACTCGTCCCGCGCTTTTCAGTAAGAGAACGTCACACTTGTCGCGTCTAGTAGTATGGAAAAAGTCGAGTCGCGCGTAGAGGTAGAAAAATCATGCTAGAGAGATGAATACAAAGTAGACCTCTTTGGGGCCCATTATACACATGAGAGGCTAGCATGGCAGCGCTTCTTTGGGGCCCATTATACACATGAGAGGCTAGCATGGCAGCGCTTCTTTGGGGCCCATTATACACATGAGAGGCTAGCATGGCAGCGCTTCTTTGGGGCCCATTATACACATGAGAGGCTAGCATGGCAGCGCTTCTTTGGGGCCCATTATACACATGAAAGGCTAGCATGGCAGCGCTTCTTTGGGGCCCATTATACACATGAGAGGCTAGCATGGCAGCGCTTCTTTGGGGCCCATTATACACATGAGAGGCTAGCATGGCAGCGCTTCTTTGGGGCCCATTATACACATGAGAGGCTAGCAAGGCAGCGCTTAGCCTTCTCGTTATGCCTTACCTCTATTTCACTTTGCGCGTTACACAGATACGGGATACCGTTGTCGCGTGGAGAATTGATGTGGAATTAATGAAGAATAATATAGAATAAAAATAGTGTAGTACACATTATCCTACAGTATTTCAAGTACCATGACTTGCATTATGTAGTGCAACAATTCTCAAACTTTTTTATTTAGCTGGATAAACAAGGTCCAACTAACATCCGTTGGACAGTCACTATCAGATATATCGCAGCAAACAAGGTGGTCAAATATTTCTAAGCTGTTCTAATTTTCAATAATTTCTTTACACATAACCAATCAAAAATATAGGAAAACGCCTAGAACATCAAATATATCTACGTAGTCGGGTGGTCATAAACATCTGAACAGTTTAGGAAAAAAGACCTTACTCCGTTGTTTTATATTTTAATTTTAAATACGATTTTAAAGAAATTATTTAAAATTAGCTTTTCAGATATTTAGGACAAAACACATGTTTAGATATAATTGGTAACATTTACTGTAAAGAATTTAATGAAAATTAGCACTGCTCAGAAATATTTGAATACCTTGTATGCTACAATATATCTGATGGCGACTGGACCACGGCCTTTTCCCTGGTGTGATACCTGACCTAGCTTGGAAAATCTTCCCTTTTCCGATGAAGGAACCTTCCATCTTCATTCCTCCAGACTGTCATTGTTTTCATATAAAACCTGTTTTTTTTAAATAAAAAAATGGGTCCTGAGGAAAAAATGGGGTCGAAGATGTGGCGAGCTTACCCAGAAGAAGCCTATTCACTCTTACTTTAAAGTAGTTAGGGTTGTAAGTGCTCAGAAATACTGACGCAGACAGGGCATTCCACTCCTTGGCTGTGCGCATTATGAAAGAATCAGAAAGGCGCATAGTGCGGATAAGTGGGATATCAACCAAGAAGGGGTGGTATCCCGCGGTGAGTCTGGAAGTCCGAAAGTAGAAAGGGGAAGGTGGGATGAGCTCCAGGAGTAATTATATTATAAACGTATTCATATTAAGGCCTCAAGGCACCTCTCTCTCCACAGCGCCCCACTGCGCCGCAGCGTACACTTTGGAAATCCTTTATGGTACATAGAATATACCTTGGCACAAAGTATGACAACGCTGAAGGACACTGCACACAAGTATAGCCTGCCGGGCATACTTTGTTATACAAAAGCGATCTTGTATGGTTGTTTTAAAGAGACACTACTTCCTGTCGCGTCTGAGAGGGTGTGTGACGCAAGGTGGAAGCTTTAGCGTGGGTAAATTATCGTAGGTTAGTGAAAATATTCAATTTCGTCACATTAAATAAAAGTTATACATAAGTACGACAGTACGTATACCTACTCATGACCAATATTTCTGAAGAGAGCAAAGCCTCGGGTACGTGGGTAATTTAGTTGTGAGCATATTATGCTTACTTTTACGTTCTTGCTACGTTCGGTACTACGTCGTAGTTCTCGTAGAACGCTCGTAGCGCGTACGCAGTTAATTTGGATACGTTCACCTTTGATAAAGTTATATGTCAAGATTGACAGTCGAAGTTACGAAAGCGTCGAAAATAATTGGAACCAGCACTGGCCTCTAAATCCTATCCATATACCATCCATACATAATTTGTATGGCGCCTCACGCACACCAACCTATGAAAGTTGGCCCCTTTTGTTTTAAACTATATTAGTCCTCACGTTACGGCAACTGATGTACTTGCGCAGAGCAACGGTGGGGGGCTTGCGGGGAAGCAGGCGGCGCGGATTTTCCCAAGATCTGTATGAAGATTTTGGGATCGACTGCGCATGACAAAAAAAGTACCGGTGCGGCGGCGGGACGCGACGTATTAAGAGCGTTGCCATACTGTAAGAACTAATATAGTTATGCTGTGGAATAACCGTGAGGCTCATTCTAGACATGTACTTTTTCTAATACGTTCACTATCTTTTTCGCAGTAGCAGGTAGATGTTTTCGATTTTTAACTTAAACGACGGAATTTCAACTTTATTACCAGCAACTACGCCGCATCTTAAAACTCGTACCAATACAAAAGAAACATCACCAACAGGGCCCAAACAAAGGGAGGTTGAACACTCAAGGGCTCTCCTCTTTTTCTCACGTAACATTGTTTAATTTCACTCCAAGGGACGCCCCTACCCCCACCCCTACCATCTTACATGCATAATACATGACCATTATTATCATAGGCACTATATTATTACAACTACAAGCTAAATTGAGGTCTAAGGGACCTGTAATTAAATGGCGTATAAGGTCCTTATCCGTCCGTCCGTGACTATTTGAAAAACAGGCCAAGAGCGAGTCGGACTCTCGAGTCACGTTGCAGGGTTTGCCTCGAACACTTGTCTCTCGCATGGTGTTCGCGCGGTTCGCGTCTCAGCCTGCCACGAGGCTCCAAAATCCTTCTCAGTTGTTCTTACTCAAAAACAATCCTCAAGATTGGATAGACACTCCCTCAAACTACTTGACACTGGCGAAATCTAACAAGGAAACGCCATTAAATAAAAATATAATAGAGTCGGACTCTCTCATGATAGGGTTCCGTAGCCTTACTTTACTTTTCACACCTTCGGCGAGAAAATAATTTTGAAACATTTATTCTTTCTGGTATTTAATCATTACCTACCTAAAAAGCCTCCGCTACTTGAGTCTCGACATAAGACGTTATGATTTTTTTATTTGGAATTTTAAAAAAATCTGAGGACTCAGCTCATGAAGCCCTTTCATTTGATACCAAACACGATAAGTTTCAGAATAAAATATTGTTGAATCCTATATCTCTACAAAAAAAATTACCACGTCATTATCTCTATGTGGCGGAGGGGCGGGCGAGTTTTGGCACATTATTTTGGACAATTGTTAGCTGGTTATGAAGGATTTTGGGTCTATTCCGTGACTCGCGCCATTTCTTTATCTTTTTTTGTGTTTTACTCATGGTGGCCAGTTAGATTTTCGAATTAAGTTCTTTTCTCCCTTCCTGACGGAAAGCGTCAATTTTTGTCCCGCTGTGCTAAACGAAGATGCCGCTTCCCACCTCTGTCGAGGAGAAAAATAGTATACTATAACTTCGGGCAGTAAATAAGAAAGCCTCAGATCACATGAGATCTGAGACCCTTCGTACTTTCCTGCCCTCGGTGTGTAATCTACTATTTAGGTGTAGGTCTCTATGATAAGTTTTCATACGTAGGTATTGTAAGTTGCGGTAGTAGTCAGTGCTATTAAATAATCTCAGTGGATGCGGTCCCAAATTCAAATCACTTTATTGACAAGCGGGTTAAAATGAAATTCAGTACAATATTACAGCCCGGGGCTATACCTAATGATTTGCTTTAGGTTCGATTTACATGACATACGAGTATAATTGTCCATTTTCGAGCAGGTGGTGTGAAAATAGTGTTTATGTAATACTAACCTACCTCTTCAATCAATTTTGTTATCGAGTTCGGGCATTTTCAGTGTAGATAGATCGGTCATTGACGAGGCTCTTGGGGTTTATAAAGTTAACCTTTGAATACGACTTTCGACAATGTTAATACAAAAGAGTACATTGAACCTATATCGATGTCGATAAAAACTTGTAGTGCGGATTTTTTTTAATTTTTTATTTGTAGTTGACAGACTCGCGCAACTTTCTAAGAAAAAAATGTTATATGAAACGTGCACTGACGCCATCAAATTCCTTTGTACGTTCGCGCACGTTTCAAGCATTCAGGATATCGATCAGTCATGAGTCATGACCAGTTTTTAGTATGGAAGTTCCGTGGAAGTCCCGAATCTTATAACGTAGTGAGTTACATTCTCTGTTGACACTTCCCTGCTACTCCGAAGCTAGGGAGTCATTCTTCGTCGTCCAAATTTTATTTTGTCAGAGTTCAAGATAATTATGTCATTATGCGTATGTCATTCTGCGTGGTCACATATGTCATTTTGCGTCAGAGTCAAGATCCTCATTAAGCGTATTTCTTTCTGCGTGGTCACAATATGTCAAGTCCTAGATATGTCATTATGCGTATGTCATTCTGCGTGGTCACATATGTCATTTTGCGTAAGCGTCTTAAATGTGTTATTATGCGTTTTATCCTGCCTTGCAATATCATTGTGACCAACTCCGATCCGTCGTAGTATGCGATATTGTATACGATTGAATTGAAGCGATTTAGGCGGATTTTTGCACTGCGCCTGCGGCTCGTCCCGATGCGGCCCACCCTAATATGCGCTTACCTTTATGGTCTATTTGCAAAACTATACAGGGTGTTAGGGTAAACAGTTGCATTACTGTAAGAAGTGATTGTACCAATGATACCTACAGATCGTTTTCCCCTAAGAAACCTATAGAAAATACTCAAAAAAAATTGGACTTTTCATACAATCGTTTGATCAGCTGATTGCATTTAAAAGCGAGAGAATTTTCCTATATGGTTCTAAGGGAAAGTTAATCAATATCATGGGTAAAATCTCCCCTTATAGCAATGCAACTGTTTACCCTACACCCTGTATATTCGCAAGATTCTCAAAACGTCCGATTCGTACACACTTTTACTTAGAGTGCTTTGAGGAAGTTAAATAAAATAAAGAAGAAACCATTTTGTTCAGACCACGTAATTTACAACTACAACTGAAATCATAAATCCACTGGAATCTATTTTAAAAATCTGCGCGGTGCGGCGCGATCTTCATTTGTTTTTGCAAGTGCTCATAGAACCTCCATCCGACACAATCGTAACGCGCAAAGTACGACCTTACACCGTTAAAATAAGATCGGGTTTAATTGAAAATATAAGTTTGTCGCTCAAGTGGCATGGCAGTGACATCCTTTGTGAGAATTTCCGAGCTTTTGTTTATATAGCACCTTTGTCTGTCTGTTTGAGAACGAACTCTTATTAAGAGCGAGACATGTAAGAGAGATAATTAAAAAGCAAATCGTATTTGTTTTGTAATACGGTCTATGTTTATTTGTCATGTGGCGGTAGTAAACCACAATCATAAGAACATACTATTTGCAAGGGACTTATTAAAAGACCGTCTTAATTAATTTCCGTACCGTATCTAATAAAAGAAATTACGTAATAAATATTTAACTACGATTTTACACTTTTATACACCTTAATAAATAAATGGCTGGGGCCACGCTAGTGCCCCCCAGTGTTTTAAGAAGTGGGTTTTGGTGACGTCCACGTTTTATTCAAGAAATCGATAGGTTTTCTAATTCTGAGTGCAAGAGTAAAACTCCGACTTCGATACGACTTATAGTTTTTTTTATAATAAATGACAAAAAATCCGAAATCCGGATTCCGGAAAACATATAACGAATTATTAAAAAAGAACTGAAATACTTTTTTTTGTTTTGATTAAATCTTATATTTGTGTACAAGACAATACACCTTTCCACAAATTTTGGACATTTTACTGCGAATAGGTAACGAAATATGACCATTTTTCGTATTTCAGTTTTCATGTTTTTACTCGACCATAAAACCGTATTAGGATGAGATTTCTACACCGAACGCTTGTTCATACCCTCCTTTATAGGTAGTATGTAAATCACAACCTAATTCCGTTTTATGTAGAAGTTATTAATAATTTTCTATTTTCTTCAGGGTTGTCACTTACTCATATCCGGTAATACGTAATATTTTTGAATAAGTCGTTTATATTTTCAAAAACCAATTTTGTGTTATATCATCGCCATTGACACGTAGTCTAGGAAAAATACGGTTTGAGATTGCATTATAGACACTTTATTACATTGTGTTTGAACTAGTATTGCTGTTAATTTATAATACTTTTGTCTACTCTTTTCTATCTTCTTCGTATCGTGTGTGCAAGTCCTGGTGTCAGAGTTTTTTCATACCGCCTTACGGCCTCTTAATTCACGATATTAACCGGGGATTATTATTTTTATACGTAAAATTTGACAAAGCGAAGCAACGAATTGAACAAAGCAGTCCCGTACACAATCACCAGTTACAATATTTTTGTTCATACCAAAATTTAATGTTTTGTAAATGTCTTAATTATCTAATAATACACAATACAACATCAGGGATATATTCCTATTCCTAGCTATATTCCAAATTATCATCTAAAGTGCCATTAATGCAACCTACTCCATACAAAAATCCGTAGATTTCCCCGACTAACGCTTATGTAATGATTTAGCAGATATTTGTTGCTAACTCAAAATCAATCATTTTTACGCCCAAAAATTTAGTGTAGATTTAAATCATAATCATAATAATTTATTGCCATTAATCTTGTCTATCGTACTCTCGGAAATTTAATATCTATTAACTAGAATATTATTAACTATTAATGTCGATACCGAGAATTGTAGTAACCGCAGAAGCAGAACGACGACCCTTGAAAAAAACTATTACCAAGACTTCGTTATTAAAAATTAGTTTAATAACTTGTTGTCAGCATCTGACCATCAATATGTCTTTGTTGAAATCTAACTGTTATTTAGCTGTTAGTTCTCCAAAAAGGAAATAAACAAATAATAAATAACTAAAACCCGACTACTGAAAAATCACGCTCTAAAAAGTATGAAACAAGAAAATATTATCATCTGAAATTTTGTTGTGTAGTTTGTATACCTACATATTATTATTATAACAATTTCAGATCAGAATGTTTTCATGTTTCATACTTTTTAGAGCGATATTTTTCAGTATTCGAGTTTTAGTTTTTGATCTTACTTTTTATTTAAATTATTTTGGGTATTTTGGTTTATTAAAATATACATCTTTGAAAGTCACATAATAATATCCTATAACCAGTAGACGTTCAAGACGCTTCGAACGATACCTCATTTGTCAAATTATGATAAGTAGTTTAGAAGTTATGAGGAAACCAATGGATATACATACATACATACATAAACATTGTCTGTTTTTACGGCACTAACAGAGTATAATTTGCTTATGTAGAATACAGCTATTAATAAAAATGTTAACAAAAAAATAGAAATTACAACATAAACTTATAGAAAAGATGTTTAAAATATTATATATCATATTATATTATATTATAATCAGACACTTCTAAGAAGCAAGCATGAATGTTGAATTAGTGTTTCATACAAAACCTAAAAATTTTAATATTTAATTTGAAGTCACATGACAACCCTAAGCCCGGAAATTCCGAACAAACCTAAAATTAATAATAACTTCTACATAAAACGGAACTAGGCTGTGATTTTATTAGAACCTATAAAGGAGGGTATAAACAATTTTTCGGTGTAGAAATCTCATCCTAATACGGTCTTATGGTCGAGTAAAAACATGAAAACTGAAATACGAAAAATTGTCATATTTCGTTACCTATTCGCAGTAAAATGTTAAAAATTTGTGGGAAGGTGTATTGTCTTGTACACAATTATAAGATTTAATCAAAACAAAAAAAAGTTTTTCAGTTCTTTTTTTATGAATTTTTTCCTCTTTTCATGACCCAGATTTTGGGAAACTTTGTCATTTTTTATAAAAAAAACTATAAGTCGTATCGAAGCCAGAGTTTTACTATTGCACTCAGAATTAGAAAAACTATCGATTTCTCGAATAAAACGTGGACGTCACCAAAACCCACTTCTTAAAACACTGTGCCCCGCCAAGACGAGCCAAGCGAAACGCAAGGCATAAGCTACCTTTTGTCGAAGTGCTTCGTAATTTTTTCTGAAACCTCATAACATGGGTTTGGATTATACCAGATAAACAAAATTATCGAAATATGATTGTCTATAGTGGACTTATTAAACGTTAAACGTATAATATAAAGCTGAAACCCCACTGATTAAAGACTTACCCAGTGACAGATCATGTTCTCCAGGTTCCCCCCCCAGACCGAGGAAAAGCATTAGCGTTTCGTACTCGGGACATCCTGGAGGCCCAGGGAAAACTTCAACTTCCTTCGAAGGTCGACTCCTCCTCGATGTGGTCAACGGCCAGCGGAAAGTATGACAGATAGGGGTATGGGCCCCAAACAAATGTCATAGAGCTTCATGAGCAAATTTGACTGGCAGCAAAAAAAATTAAAAAAAAAAAAAAAAAAAGTTTGAGGAATTTTTCAACTTTTTCCGAATCGACTGAAAATTTGTATCCGAGGGTTTTAGGGGTCGCTAATGTCAAATATGAAATCCATTTTTTTTTATCTTCAACTTTCACTAGGGTCGCCATACGAATGTTCATCTTGGGCGAGCCCGAAGGGCGAGCCAGGTGACCGAGGCCGAAGGCCGAGGTGTTCAGTACCTAAACGCGAGGCCGAAGGCCGAGCCAAGTTAGCGAGGCCGCAAGGCCGAGCTAAGCGATCGATGGCGAGGCCGAAGGCCGAGCTCCGCGTAGGCGCGTGCGCCGAAGCGTCCAAAGTGATTCCCACCCGATTTTCTTCGCCCAACTAACTAAACGCGAGCCCGAAGGGCGAGCCAAGTTAGCGAGGCCGAAGGCCGAGCTAAGCGAAAAAAGGCGAGGCCGAAGGCCGAGCTCCGCGTAGGCGCGTGCGCCGAAGCGTCCAAGGGTTAGTTATACTGCCTGGACACCTTCGTAACGATCCGTCTCCCTTCTCCCGTGTAATTTTTGCGAGGCCGTAGGCCGAGCCGAGCGCGAGGCCGAAGGCCGAGCTACGCGTAGGAGCGAAGCTCCGAAGCGGCCCACCTGGAACCTGGTGGACCTGGTCTCCGGGGTCAATCTGCCACCAAGCGAGCCGCAGGACGAGCGGCACGCTCGGCCTGCGGCCTCGTTTGGCAGGCAGATTGACCCCGGAGACCAGGTCCACCAGGCTTCCAGGCAATACGGCCCGCCCCACCCCCAACTTATTGAGGGGTGGCGCTTCCACCCCCAAACGTCAACATCCTCTGTCACTTTCTCTCCCTTCCCTTCCCCTTTTTTCAGCAAAATTTAAAACTCGGAAACAAGACGCCATGAGCAAACTGCAACTTCTCTCCCCTCCCCCTCTTTTCCTTTTCCCGACTGAAAGGTAAAATCAGACACGACAACTATAGCCTCAACACCCCCCCATTCGCGGCGACTCAGACCTCCGCGGGCTGCAAGCCCGCGGCACCGAGCAAAAGACTAGTTAAACGTATAAAGCTTCAATTGCATAGCTCCTATACTTTAGATTTTATTGATATCTAAAATCCTAAAAAAAGACCTCGACCTCAAAATTCTTAGGGTACTTCCTGAAGTCCTAGAAAGCTGAAATGTATGTATGATATGGAATGTATGGTGTGTTGGTATGTAAGCTAGTATTAGTACAGAAACAACAACACAATTCTAAAACTTGGAAAAAAAATATTGTCATAAGCAACTTACAACAAAAAGAAGTGAAATCTCACTAAAAACATTGCCAAGACGAGACCATATAGCTCGCACTGTCTAAAAGTTATGTGGGTCTGGGCCCCTAGATAAAGTATCTTTCGACTAGCGTTAACGACAGTAGATAATATAAAAAAAAATTTATTTATTAAAATTATGGACTTCTTGCTTGTGCGTTAGCACCGCATTTCCGCCAATGTCAAGTAGTTTCAGGGAGTGTCTATCCAATCTCGAGGATTGTTTTTGAGTAAGAACAACTGAGAAGGATTTTGGTGCAGGCTGAAACGCGAACCGCGCGAACACCACGCGAGAGACAAGTGTTCGGGGCAAACCCTGCAACGTGACTCCAAAGATAACGTAAAGTACATACACTTTACGTATGGTAACGAAAGTAAACGTCAAAATGTTTCGATCGCTAATGTCTGTATCGTGGTGTTAAGTAAAACCCCTTGGCAGACTTGTTAACAATTATTTATTATGGAATATCAGATAAGACACAGGCTAGACAGACATGGTGGCTGGCGTGCGAACCCCGGGAGAGGATGTCCGGCAAAGATGGGTGTTGCCACATTATACATATATCCCGTAACATCTCCCTTTGTTAAGCAAATTAAGAACTTAATACATAACTTAAACCTAACTACAAAAGGGCTGCTTCCACCTCCCTTTTTACAAAAATAAAAACGCCGAAAATATTTGGCGAAACTAAAATACTTAATAATGTTTACACTTTTCTTAACAGTAGGCTGTTTGGGTTTATATCCCTAGCCTTTAATAGTTACAAAAAATGAGTTGACATCTATACGTTATGTCCATCGGCTGCATGGGTTAGATCCCTTTGCCTTTATTACATACTATTATAAAAAAAAAAATCTACGTGATGTCAATCCATCTGTCGTCCGAGCTGTCACCCGCCATCTGAGATGTCATCATCTCGGATGTCACCTGTCAACCCGGACTCCGGATGAGATGAAATTAATAATAACAAGCAAGAGAAGAGAAACTAAATAAAAAAATGCTTATACTTAAGTACTTTCTATTAATCTATTTGGTGGCCTACTAATGCGACCTGATCGTGTAATATAATCTTGGATGTTTTCATTGTTTGTTCGTGGATTCACAGTATCCATGGTATCTGAACAGTGTGAATCAACAGTGACAATCGGGCTTTTTCTTACAATTAAATGTTGACGATTCCTTCTAAAGGATCCCTCTGGACTTTGTACTACATAACTGCGTGGTTCTGGACCTACTTGTGTTACAATTCCTGGGGTCCAAGTGCTATGCGGCTGCTTTTTGTACAATATATCATCACCTACATGTAATGGTTTTAAGTCTTTACAATGTTTATTATAATAAAGTTGTGTTTTGTTATTGTTTTTTTGTATTTTCATTTCCATCTCTTTGTAGTTACTTAATTTTGGCCGCAGGTCTCTTTCTAGAGCGGGCAATTTTGTTCTAAGTTTCCTAGAAAAGCATAGCTGTGCCGGTGAACATAAATTCTCTTTGGGTGTATTCCTATATTGTAATAATGCTAAATATGGATCTGTATGATCTACTTGACACTTTCTTAACATATTCTTTATGGTGCCTATAGACCTTTCTACTAAACCATTGGAACGACTGAGGTATGGACTAGATGTAACATGGTCGATATCCCAATCATGACAAAAATTACTAAACTCCACGCTGCTGAATGGTGGTCCATTGTCCGAGACCAGAGTGTATGGGATTCCATGCCTCGCAAAGATAGATTTCAAATGGTTAATTACATTGCTGCTATTTGATGTATTATTTTGTAATAAAGCCAATTCTACAAATTTTGAAAAATAATCGGATACTATTAGATATTTTTGGTGGTTTAATTCAAACAAATCCACACCCACTTTGTGAAATGGTAACAACTTATATTCATGGTTTATTAGAGATTCTTTACTATTACTGCGTCTGTATGTTAGGCAGATTTCACAATTATTGACATATTTTTCTATTTGTGCATTTATGTTTGGCCAGAATATTGATTGTTTGGCTAGACGTTTACAACTGTTTATGCCTTGATGGCCTTCATGGATCATTTTCAGATAACATGGCTGTAACAACTCTGGAATAATGACTGTGTTTGATCTAAAAAGGACGTTATCAATTACATGTATTTCTTCTTTTAATGAGAAATACGGCTTTACATCATCATCTACCTTTCTTTTATGCTCAGGCCACCCATTTTGGCAATAGCATATGATTTTACACAAAACATTGTCTTTCAAAGTATGATCTCTGATACAATTTAATTTTTCTGGAGTTATTGACAGATCAGACAAGACTAAATTTACATGTAGGTCCATTTCCTCATCTAATTCACACAATGCAGTGGTTGGCAATGCGGAGCGCGACAATGTGTCTGCTACATAGAGGTATTTGCCGGGCTTGTAACTTACTACTAAATCATAGGGCTGTAAGCGTAGCATGATCCTTTGCAGTCTTGGTGGAATGCTATATAGTGGCTTTTTATACAGTGTTACAATAGGTTTATGATCAGTTTCTACATAGGCTTTTTTCCCATATATATATTGGTGGAATTTGGTGCAACCAAAGAGTATCGCTAATAACTCCTTTTCTATTTGAGAGTATGATTGCTGACATTTGGTCAATGATGCTGATGCATATGCAATTGGTTGTTTGTCGTGTGAGATAACCGCTCCCATTGCATCCTGAGACGAGTCAACAGACAAAGTTATATCCTTATTGTTATCATAATATGTTAGAACTGGTGCTTTACTGATTTTCTCTTTCAAATTATCAAATTCGGCTTGGTGTTGCTCTGCCCATGACCAGGTCGTACCCTTTGTTAATAATGACCGTAAGTGTAGTGACTCTTGTGATAAGTTCTTAATGAACGGACTTAAATAATTCACCATCCCGAGAAACCTTTGCAGTTCAGTGACATTTTGTGGTGGTACCATTTTGCAAATGGCCTCTACTTTTGTTGTATCTACTCGGACACCGTCTTTGCTGAAGATATGACCTAGGTATTTGACTTGCTCTTTACAAAAGGATGACTTTTCTTTATTGAATTTAAGGTTAATTTCGCGTGCTCTAGCCAAAACTTTTTCTAGGCGATCATCATGTTCTTGTTTTGTTTGTCCGTATACTAGAAAATCGTCCATCATAATTTCAACCCCATCAATGTCACTGAACTGTTTCATCATTTCTCTATGGAACATTTCTGGTGCGGAAGATATACCAAATGGCAGTCTTAGAAAACGGTACCTACCCTGTGGTGTGACAAACGTACAAAGTTTGGAAGACTCCTCGTCTAGCTTGAGCATATAGAATCCTTTGTTAGCATCTAATGTGCTGAAATACTTGGCACCTTTCAACTGTGATTTTATTTCATCTAATGTTGGGAATGGATAGTGGGGACGCATGACAGATTCATTTAATTTCCTGGGGTCTATACATAACCTTAACTTCCCATTTTTCCTAGTAGTGATTACAATCGGACTTACCCATTCTGTTGGTTCCTCGACTTTAGTTATAATATTGTTTTCTTCCAAGTCCTTGAGTTCCTGTTTTAGGGGCTTTTCTAGCTGGAATGGTATACGACGACAGCTTGCTATGTGTGGGATGGCATCTGGCTTCAACTTAATACTACACTCAACATTCTTAATACAACCAATACCTTCAAACAAATCTGAATTTTTTTCTACTACATTTGTTTGCACCAAATTCTCGTCGAATGTTACCGTGTTTATTCGTTTTATTATGTTCAACTGTTTGCATGAATCTCGACCAATAATGTTTTGACAATTTAAGTCTACTATATGGAAACCAATGTTAAAACTCTTGTTGTTGTATTTGACATCTAATTTACAGTGGCCCACTGTTGGAATTATTTCACCGCTGAAAGAAGATAATTTATGGTTACTTGCCTGCAGAACCTCATGGGGAATATTTAGTTTATTAAATGAAGACAATGACATAATATTAGTGTCTGCACCCGTATCTAACAAAAAATTTACTGGCATTTTATTTATTTTTAAATCAGCTTTCCAGGGCTGTTGTACAGTATTTATCATCATAACAGTGCCTAAAAATAGTGGTGACATTACCTGGTGGACTGCTATATCTGGTTTTCCTCTGCAGACCGAAGCGTAGTGATTGTATTTCTTGCAATTGTTGCATTGTACACCTAATGCAGGGCATCGGGACCTATGCTGTTGCCCACATCTTCCGCATATAAATGTGCTTGGTGACTTATTGTTTGAGCGTTGACTGGGAGACCTTGAAAGCGTCCTCTCCTGATACTTGTTTGACCTGTATGGTGACCTGGATGTGTGTTTTGCTTCTACCCTATTTACAAAAGTAGCCTCTGGGGACGTGAGGAGAATGTTGTTTCGCCTTGCCTCTATGTAGCTCTTCGCAATGTTGACGCACTGTTTCAATGTGGATGGACTTTGCTCTAATATTTTTTCTCTTATAATAGCATGTGATGGATGCAAATTCCATGAGAAGATGTCCTTTAAAATATTTTCTCGTAATGTTTCGAATTGACATTGGAAGCTGATGTTTAAGAGATCAGTCACATACGAGTCAATGTCTTCGTCTTCCTGCTGCTTCCTATTAAATAGCTTGTGACGCTCCATGCTGATGTTGATTTCTGGGAGAAAATACTTCTCAAATTTGTCTAGTAGCTCTTTATATGTTATTGTATCTATGTCCGTGTTAAACGAATAGAAAATATTGAGTGCATCGGAGCCAATGAAGTGCAGAAAGATCGCGACTTTTCTTTTGTCGTCCTCGTTTTCTAGGTTATTCGCACGCATGTAAATTTTTAGTTTGGTTAGCCAGTTTTTGTAATTTAAAGGCAAATTGTTACCTTTCAGCGATAACGGCTCCAAACCTGAAGACAGACTTTTTGTTTGCGTTGGTTTTTGTTCCGAATTCGGATTTTCTTCGCCTTTCTTTGTGTCCGCCATTTTTGTTTCTCGACGTGTTCTTTGTAGGATTTTCTTGTTTCTTCCAGGTTTTTTGTTGTTCTTAATATTTGGCTTGGTTCATTTCTCTCTTCTGACACCATGTATCGTGGTGTTAAGTAAAACCCCTTGGCAGACTTGTTAACAATTATTTATTATGGAATATCAGATAAGACACAGGCTAGACAGACATGGTGGCTGGCGTGCGAACCCCGGGAGAGGATGTCCGGCAAAGATGGGTGTTGCCACATTATACATATATCCCGTAACTGTAAATCTGTACATTCTGTCATTTTCTACTAGCGTCAACGCCAATAGAATGTCACTTTGTATAGGGCCCCAGATCTCATATAAAGCCAAGCTTCTAGAACTCTACGCCACTCTTTTCTTCTCTCTCTTTTTGAATAAGGTCAAAAACGGTGGCTTGGCCGTTTCGTTACTAGAACTATTGTCAGAAAAGTACTGAACCACTGAATACACACAATACATACCTTACGCATAAGCATAAGCATAGCATAAGCATAAGCATAAGCATAAGCATATGCTCACGACTATATTCCCCGAGGGGGTAGTCAGAGATATTCTGGAACCTCAGAAAATCCACGTTTCACCATTAGTACCGAGACTCATACATACCTTACGCCCATTTGTTAATATATTGGCTTGACTCAAGGTAAGCAGATTTTTTTGTGTCGGTGTTGGCGCCATAGTGAGCGTTGTTCAGATTGATGGGGTGTTTTGTTACACTCTGTAGATTCACTAGATTTTTAAGATCCAACCGAAGTAGGTACTTTGTTCAAAATTTGAAGACGACACGATAAGAAGAAGTAGGTAAGGTACTAAAAATTAAGCCCAGACTTATATTCGATGCCAATTAGAACATAGTACCTATTTAATTAATGTAATTTAACTTAACTAACTGTAACAGAATTGTATTTTTGAACCATAGATCAAAAAGATTTTGAACATTGAAGATAATGTACAAAAAATATTGTCTCGATGTGATTTTTTCTTTCTGTCTAATTATTTCTTCGAGCAGCATCACTCAAAAGCTATAGAACCGATTTATATTATGTATCAACTAGTACACCGCCGTAGCATTTATCTCATGTAAGACGTCTTCCATCCACTGGTTGTCTGGAAGAAATCACTTTTAGTGATAAGGCCGCCTTTTGTACCCTTCTTGTTCGTGTATATTGTTGTTGTTTTTTTATTTTTTTTTATTTTTGGTGTGCAAATAAAGAATATTTATCTTATCTTATCTTATCTTAAAGGTTAAAACACATTGAACGACGGCGGGGCCGTACAAAAAGTATACCTATTTTATCTCCATACGATGAAGAGAGCCGGTGCAGACGAAGCAGCGGGCAAAAGCTTTATTGAATAAAAATGTTTGCTTGCTGTTTGCATAAAGTTGCATACCTATCAAATATGTTCGTTATTGATTCTATTTTCAGGTTTTGCGTTTATTTGTTAACAGTTTGAATGCTGGCTTAATATTGAATGATTCATGATTTTAAATGGTTTCCAAGAGTTCAACACGCCTACGGAATATTTAATTAAATACACAAAATTTGTTGGAATAATATTTACAAATTGAAACTCATTCGAATCGTATTGTGATATTAAATATTTTCTCAAAATTCCTTACTTTACGTACCGTCGCTATTTTTAGGGATCCGTAATTATTATTATTATATCAGCTATCGCCCACTGTTGGTCAAAGTCCCTGATTTGCACTATGTCTGCAATCTTCTATCTGCCTCAAAGTCGATTTCATTATGCTGGGGACCAGTTCGTTTTGGTACCGATGGTGTAGCCCGATCCATTATATATACTCCCTCACAGCCTATAAACGTCCCACTGCAGGGCACAGTCCTATCCTCAGGGAGGGTGTATGGGCGTTAGTCCACCACGCGTACCAAAGCGGATTGGTAGACTTCACATACTCATCGGAATTTCTTCTTGAGCGTATGCAGGTTTCCTCACGATGTTTTCCTTCACCGTTTGAGTGCAGTCGGTATTACGTACAATATAAGTTAGAAAACTCATTGGTACGGGGCATGCGGTCCGTGCGGATTCGATCTCGGACCTCAAGAATGAGTTCCCATAGCTCTCCGCAACGCGCCACCGACGCTACGATCCGTTATACAAGGTGTTTCATAAGTAACAATACATTTTTAAAACTCATAAGGGGGTTGTTTAGACTGTCAAACTGAACAACTTTCTCTATGGGACCAACATCGAAATCGCGAAAAAAATTATTTTATATCCCATACATACAGGGTCCTTCTTAATATGCTGACACTTTTTTAAGAGGATGATCAGACCATCAAACTGAACATATCTATGGGACCAACATCGGAATCGCGAAACAAAAATTAGCTGTCCCATACATTTGGCTCGAGTAGGTTTGCAGTTTTGTATGGAGCAGAAGATTTTTTTTTCGCGATTTCGATGTTGGTCCCATAGAAAAAGGTGTAAGTTTGATGGTCTGATTATCCTCTTAAAAGAGTGTCAGCATAGAGTGTCAGCATTTAGCTCTAGTCGATTTGTAGAGTATAGAACATAATTTATTTTTTTCGCGATTTCGATATTGGTCCCATAGTGAAAGTTGTTCAGTTTGATGGTCTACACCACCCCTTTAAAGGTTTATTTGTATTTTTGTAACACCTTGTATACAAGTAAAATTTTAACCTTTTAGTAATCATCTCAACCGATAAACGTTCACTGCTAGACATAGGCCTACCCCAAGGATTGCCACAACGACCAGTCCTGCGCTGGCCACATCCAACGGGTCGCCGGTACACCTTGTGCCCTATCCACGCTGCGATTTTCAGTACACTGTCGCCACTCGAGAACTCTTCGGCCCCATCGACCATATTTGTTCTGCGAGCAGGTGCCCCGCCCATTGCTACATTAGTTGGTATCAATTCTTTGGGCTATGTCAGCTACTTTGGTTCTATGGAGGTGCTACTTGGGAATGTTTCTCCATTGAAAATGGAAGATCTTCCACCAGGCTTAGTGTGAAGCCTGGGGACCGGCCGTGGTCCAACAGTTCTTAGTTGGACCTTGTATATATATCGAATCTCTGTGATTATTTCTCTTGCGCGATTTATGTCGCATTCGATTGTGAACCTTATTTGTAGTAGGTTACGAGTTACGTATTTACGGTGAACGTTGTCTTTGTATGGAGCATATTTCTGAGAGCAACGGTATCGCCATCTGTTAGCTTCTTTGCTATAACTTGTGGGTGTTGACATCTATGGCAAGTCCCCACAGTCCCCACAGTTCTTCTGCGGATCTCTTCATTTCTGATTCGATCTTGCAGGGAAACTCCGAGCATAGCCGTTGGGTGAGTTTCAGCTTTTTAATGATGCCTTGAGTGAGTGACCGACCATGTCTCTGTCCCGCATGTCATCACTGGAAATACACACTGGTTGAAGATTTTCGTCTTGAGAACCTTTTAGTTAGACTTATTGTTTTCCTTCCATCTGACATTATCTAAGGCTTTCACATTGGCGTTTGTCGGGTGTACGCGGTGGACGCGGACGCCAACGTACTCAACTAAGTCATGCGACTGACTGCAACTATAAAACCCATCACACACGTAGCTTAGCTTAGTTATTGGTACCTGGTTTAGCCAAGCTTTGTTCGGCGTCTTTTTAGTTAATCTAGATGTGTTTCATGTCTCAGAAAATCCATTTTCACACCAAAAAGAACATATTGTCTTTTATTTTGTCCCTAATAACGCCTTTCGCTGAAAAACCGGGGCGAGTGCGTCACGTGATCATTTTGTGCACTTATTAGAAACTTTGTCTTGGGGCATTTACTCATGAGTCACTATGTTGCGGTGGGTATGTCGCCATACAATTTAAGAGCGGATGAACAGTGTGGCCGCGAGATAAATGGTTAACTTTTCACAATGTGTGTGTCCAAGTACCTATCATTTGACTGATTTTTATTTTTGTACAAATCAAAATTATAATATCACTTATTAGTAAGGACCTACAAAAACCACTGGAAATTTTGAATTTTCTTTTAAAATACACAGGTAACAATACACCCAGATTACAAATCCCTATGGCTTTGTCAATAAACTTGAAGAGATGACGAAAATTAACATCTCAGTGGAGATTACAGGCTTGAGGTTCAAAGGCAGTCAAGTCAAATCTAAATAACGAAGCTTTTCTTGGAAATGTTTACCTTTGCCAGAATTATGTGGCAAACGTAAATATTTTTAAGTTACACCCTGTTTATTCATACAGGGTGTAAACTTAAATTTGTTAAAGAATATTAATCGCGAATAAATCTACTATTCTATTGAAACGTTAATAAGATAAGATAAGATAAATATTGCACACTAAGAATAGAAAAAATACAATTTAAAACAAGAATAAGAAGGGTACAAAGGGCGGTCTTATCACTAAAAGCGATTTCTTCCACACAACCATTGAATGGAAGAACTGTTTACAGAGACAAATGCTGCGGCGGTGCACTAGTAGGTATCTAACTATGTATCTATCTAGGTAGGTAGGTTAATGGTGGGCGACTCGATCCAATAGCTAAAATTTTTTTGCGATTTCTGTGTCGGTCCCGCAGTGAAAGATATCCAGTTTGATGGTCAGACACTCAGCTGCAGAAACGCTCATTAGAGTTAATCCTACATTAAATTTCTTGCTGGCTTTTACTAGAACTGAGACAAAATTTGACAGTGAGAGATTTAATGGAGGATTAACTTTAATGAGCGTTTTTGCAACTGAGTGTGAAGCAAGTATACACCCTCTATAATAGAACCACACCATGGAGACTGTTAGCTTATAGCGGTTATTTCATACATGTGGAAAAAATTTAAAAGACTGTATATAGTAGGTACTAGATACACTTTCTTAAACTGTGATAGAACTATACACAGAAAGGCCACTCCCTGCCCCTCACTAACTTCAGATACCGCACCTCGCCCCCGCACGTCAGGGTAGATTTGAGAGGAGCTAGGAGTGAGGAGCAAGAAGCCCATACAGCAGGCACGCGCGTGTGAGTAGGACATAGCGTGTGCCTACGCCATCTTGTTTCTGTAGTATCTTCTTTACAACGGAACACCTTCCGACGCGGTTGTAGAGTCAATGACGTCAGAAAGTTATTTTAAGTGACTTGAGTAGTAACTATTCAATATCGTGTTATCATTCAATGGCGAGCTTTCGTACAACCAGCTCAAGTAGGTAGTTGGCGAAAAAATTACGACATTAAAAATTAAACTGAAGGTCTCTCGCTAGTCATTCATCATCATCATCACAGCCTATATACGTCCCACTGCAGGGCACAGGCCTACCCTCAAGGAAGTATGGGCATTAGTCCACCACGCGTGCCCACTGCGGATTGGTAGACTTCACATACACATCAGAATTTGTTCTTCAGCGTATGCAGGTTTCCTCACGATTTTTCCTTCACCGTATGAGAGCAGTCGGTATTACGTACATAAGTTAGAAAAACTCATCGGTACATGGCTTGTTGTCCGTGCGGATTCAAACCCGGACTCCCAAAATCCATACCTCTCCGCAACGCGCCACCGACGCGTTAATTATTACATGGACAGTCAACAGCAATAGTAGGTAACTGAACTTTAGCGAAATTCAAAATGATAGTACCTAATCTTGATAAAACTTATATTGTACAAAGTATTATTGCACGAATGTAGGCAATTGTTGTAAACCATTTGTACCTATTTAAAATACAAATCTTAAATTACATCTCATTCCACCATAATAATTTTGAAAGTTACTTTCGGCATAATTTACTTTTGATGTTGACTGTGTGTCTGTAGATAATTACCGCTTACTATTTCACTACATAAAGATTTACTTTGTAGTTTGAGTTTTAGTTACTTTTACGTTTTGTGGTAAGGAATACTGATGAATAACTTGGAAATTAAAGTGTTCACGGGTTAGAATTGACCACCCCACCCCTTCATGTGGGTGTAACACAAAACGAAACCGTAAATAAAATGGTTTGACAAAAATATTATTCGTCTTGAAGACATCAAAGTGTACGAAAGGCTAGACAACCATTAACGTTTGAAATTATTTTAATTCTACATCTCTAAACATTAAATATGTTAAAAGTGAACTTTATTCGTTATATAAAACCTTGAATGACACTCACAGATACAACATTAGGTACCCCTACTGGGGCGGCAAATTCGGGTAAAATATCGATTGATTGAGCTGTCTATAGCCCACGAATCTATAGTCAATGTGTAGAGCAAAGAATATTCGAGCTCGCCTCGCTCGTTCTAAGTTTCTGTTTTACTTATCGTAACTATGCCTAATCCTAAAGAATTCCGACCACAGCTAACGCGGTGCTAACTTCGCTCGATCCATATAGCTTTTACTTAGGTTACCTTGCACTTGTTTTGCATGTTAAAAGCTCTGGCCCCAACCAATTCATATTGAGGCGAAAAGTTGAGCTCGCTTTGCTCGCTCTAAATTTATATTTTTGCATTGATAAACACAAAGATGTCTGACTACAACCCGAATACATGTGCTAAAAAATTTCACGCTCGCTGACAGTATTGATTATGCAATTAAATTGATTCAATGCCAGATCAAAAAACAATAACATAGAAAGAATACATTAATTGATTTCTACGTTAAACATGTTCGGAAAATTTTATACTAACGTATAATATGATTTACTAATTAGCAAACATTCAAAAATTTTGTAACAAGCTACTAAAGCGAACTAAAGCAATTCTTCAGATTTTTGTTTTCTTAGCATATCGCCTAGCTTCATCGCACAACTCTGCTTGACAACTCTTACTTTACCCAACAACACAACCCACATTATAATAACAAAGCTTTGTAAAAAAATATTTCGTAATAAAAAATATACTAATCACAAAGCAGAAGCTGGCACGAGACAACAAAGCAAAAACCAATGAAAATTTTTCATTTATCTCTTTCTCTGATATGAGAATACCTTTCAGACAGAAAATGTAATTCACCCTAGCAACTGTTCATTATTATACAGACGAAAAGAGACATCTGTGAGAGGTGCGAAGTTAATTTGTCGTTATTTCATCATACTGAATGCTACAATTTTTATATGAGATTAACTTATGCCCTAGATTAAAGAAATTATTTTTCCATAGAATACTATTATAGTTCTTTGTAATAACGACATTTTTTATACTTACGGACCCCAAAGATATTGGTCCCATAGTGAAAGTTGTTCAGTTTGATGGTCTACACCACCCCCTTAAATGTTTATTTGTAGTTTTTTTTTTTTTCTTATTCTACTTATGCAATGGCTACGGAACCCTATCATGGGCGAGTCTGACACGCTGATGGCTGGTTTTTGATACATAAATAAGATAAGGATGTAATTGTATTTAAGCTACAAAAGGGGTACCTACTGAGAATTGTCCAATCCCTTTGTCCAGCCACGAAACAAACCACGGATGTATTCAAGGGAAATAGCAAGAACCAATAACCCGGATCGGTTTACCGAATCAACCGTATATGAATTCGACCTCAGTTTGGATCGCTAATTAAACCTTAGACCTGTAACTTTAGCATGAGTTTAGTTACTTAGGAATAAAGAGTGTAACTTAAAGGCCTCCGCTCGTTGCAGCGATATTATCGAGCGATATTATCGATGCGATTTTGCGATAATTGTTCTCAGTACATTTTGTATGGGGACGCGCTCGATCTTACACACTGCCGCGATATTATCGAGCGATAATATCGCTGCGATTTTGCGATAATTGTTCTCAGTACATTTTGTATGGGGACGCGCTCGATCCCACACACTGCCGCGATATTATCGCAACCTGACGCAATCTCTTTCTACTACATTCAGTGGTGTGCGCATGCGTGACGCGAATCGCGGAATCGCTGCTGTGTGTAAGGTGTCGATAATATCGCTGCAATGTGCGGAAGCCTTAAAACTTTAAGATCTGCTTTAGGCTATCAAACTGAACAACTTTGTTTATGGGACCAACATTGAATGAAAAAAATGCGAAAATGATTGTAATTCAGTTTTTCACTGTTCGAAAGCGCAGCGAAACTTAAAAAGTGCCGTACTTTTTACCCAACTGCGATAGGAAGGGTAATATAAATTTAATGATTTGACGATTTCGCGTGCCAAAGCTAAGTAGGTAGATAGATAGATAGATAAATCATTTTTTTGCATAAGTAACACATACATAATAATACAGTTCATAAGTTTACAAAACAACAATACAAGGAAACATCAACAGAACAAACATGTAGTTTATTGTATTCTACAGCAGCAAATAGGTCCTAGCTCAACATAGACCTTGCCCGAAAGCAGGGTGTTGTTTTTCAGATGAAACCTTTTAGTAGTAGTCAGACGTAGCAACCAATAAGTGATGAATAAATAAGTAAGTGTAGGTTTAAATGAAATATAGGTAGTTGTGGAAGAAAGTGTAAAAAAAAAAGAATGAAATAATATTATATGATAATAATTATTAATAAATACTTAGATTAAAATTGGGTTATGAAAAAACTATGACACAAAAGGTACGTTAGTGAAGCCATCAAGGCAAGCCAATAAGTGGTTTTTTCAAGATAAATTCCCTCAGTTTTCTCTTGTGTGTGGTAAAAGTTACTAGTACACGGATATTATCGTGCGTTGGATGAGTTGGATCATTTGAAAATTAAATTCAGTACCTACCTATTACCCATAAGGAATACAATCTATTTAATAGCATCCATTGAGATGAAACCATAGTTCTAAATTGTAATCCTCGACATATCGTAGGCGAAATGCTAAAACCGTATAAGTCAACATTTTATTACTTTAGAGTTTTGGGTTGAATGAATAATCAAATACACATTTTTGTCACATACCTGACCAACACCTGCTGTATTGATTATGAGTTTATGAGTGAAGGACAAATCTAATTTTCCAATGATTTAATCTATTTCTCTTCAAAAATAAGAGATCGAGAGAGGTACACAATACATTAATTCCTCGTTAGCATTATACTCGTACATTTTGGTGGTTGGTGCACTATCGCCATTATAAGCAGGTATAACCACCACCAAAACGGAGTTTAGTCGTGGATTTGTGGATTATTACACACCGCATATTTATTAAATGACATTAGTGTTTACATAATTTTATTACAATAATTCTAATTATTTCCTTTTGCCGTAAAAGTAAATAAAGTAGGTTTTATTCTTATTCAAAACATTTCCTAATAGTTTCCAGTAAACTTACTTTTGGTGTTACACGTCACTAGCATTGTACCGGACGATATGTGGATTCTACGATTAAACTCAAGACGGGGTCACTATTTGGAATAACGGACGTATTAATAGGAATTCCTTTTAGATTGGCCCCGGGTTTGACCCTCATCAGATCGGACACTGTCATTACACATTCAACTACTTCGAATAGACTTATGCTACGTACAGACTTGGGGACAAGTATACATTTGAGCGTAGATTTGTTTTGTGACGAATTACGTACCTATAGGGTCCAACTTAATATGCTGACACATTTTTAAGGGGATGATCAGACCATCAAACTGAACAACTTTCTCTTTGGGGCCAACATCGAAATCGCGAAAAAAATATAATCTGTTCCATACAAAACTGCAAACCTACTCGAGTCAAATGTATGGGACAGCTGATATTTTTTTTGCGATTTCGATGTTGGTCCCATAGAGAAAGTTGTTCAGTTTGATGGTCTGGTCATCCCCTTAAAAAAGTGTCAGCATATTAAGTTGGACCCTGTATGTGTGCTAACCTTTCGAGAATTTTATTTAATACTAGGCGCCCGTGACTTTAAATGCGCATAACTTTTGATAGAAAGAACGGATTGCGGTTAAATAAAGTCTGAATGTTAATTCAGACTAAGCTCTATATTTCTGTGATAACCCCACTAAATAGTTCAGTACTTTTTAATTTATGCGTGTACAAATAAACAGACGACCAGAAAAACAGTATTTTTTTCTAAAAATGGATCAATGCGTTCCATTACGTGTCCCTAAGGCCCCCTTTATTATTATCCCTAAGGCCCCCTTATTAACATTTATACAATTATTATAATGCAGATTTTCCCCTTAATTAAAACTATTTTGTTCAAAACTTCGATAAAAACTTAGTATAACCTACTGAGCTTTAATAAATATAAATATCTTGGACAGTGTCACACAAATTATCTAGTCACATTTAAAGTATCAGAATCTAGCCTGGACTTGTATTATGATAACTAGACAACGATATAGAATACATATATTGATACAAACATCCATGACTCGGGTACAATTTCGTATTCGTCATACAAATATTTGTCCCTTACGGAATTCGAACCCGCGACCCCCGGCACAGCAGGCAGGTTCACTACAGTCTGTGCTGTCGGGCCATTCATCTACATTATATTTGGTGTTCGTTTATCAGACTAAAGATATATCCTGTTTGTATTATGTGTATATATGGAAGAGTTCTTGTGGAAAAGGAAGCCAAGGTAACAAAAATGTATCTTGTAACCATAAGACTTATCCCCTTGCCAGTCCATAGCAACTTAAATTGCG
This sequence comes from Agonopterix heracliana, assembly GCA_963693445.1. Classification (NCBI taxonomy): domain Eukaryota; kingdom Metazoa; phylum Arthropoda; class Insecta; order Lepidoptera; family Depressariidae; genus Agonopterix; species Agonopterix heracliana. The sequence goes on from OY856324.1 coordinate 13,812,530, forward strand.
CTATTACTCGAATCACCGCTACAGTAGATGGATCGAATTAGGGTCCGATGAAGTCGCGGTGTTACTTGATTTCCCCTAAGGCTCAACTGTCGAGATCTTAACCCTTCTCTATATCATCTCCTTTGATTATTAGAAACGTTTTTGATATCAATCACAGTTATATTTTAGTAGGCTGTGAATTAGTCATAAGGTTGAGGGTTAGTAATTCAAGCTTAGAGCTTGTTTTTAATTATAAATTTGTTGTTACGATTGGAACAGTGCTTCTTTGCCTTGTAAGATTAGATCAACGTTGTCAAAATAGTCACCAAAAATTTCCGAAAAAATTTTTTTTTTAGCAATTCACTTTTTTTCCTCGCTGTTGTGAGGTGAAAAGTTGTTTTTCGCTCAACTGCAAAGTTATTTTGCATCTCGTACCTTTGAAACCTTTGCTAAGCTCAGGTTTGTTTTTAAATGTTAAACATTTAAACCTAAGGGCTAAGCACCTCGTTTTAGATGCATGGTGCTCCAAACCGTGAAGGATATTTTATTGATTGATTGATTGTGACATTTATTTTGCCAACATTATTGCGGTAAAGCGATTACCGCAACCCTGTGAGAAGTCTCCAAGAAAGCAGGTAGTGGTGGCCATGTTTGAAAGGATTAGCAACGAATAACTCAAACTAACTTAACATAACTTAACTTCTGTATGTGTACAAAAGTAAAGACAAATAAATGATTTTTAATTTAATTTTAATTTTTTTATTTACTTTAATGAAATATTGTCGCATTCGTGTCTTTTTTTAAAACCTTTTTTCTGCCAATAGAGACCAAACTAGGTTTAGCTAGTCCGAAATTGTATTTCCCATCTTTGCGCGCTTTTTCTAAAATACAAGAGCATGTTATATTAACACAAGTAAGTTGAAGAAATTATTTACAGAAACATACCTTTTGCAAAGCTTCTGTAAATAATTTCGTCAACAACGTAAAACAGTGGGCGTAAAACATAACCTCAAATTATATCAAACAATTTTGACATGTTCCTAACTTGAGATAATGAGATGGTACACGGAAAAGTAAACTGTTTCGCAAACTCATGCCACATTACATGGAGCAAATACTGTACAGAGGCACCACCAATTTGCTCTTAAAATGGAAACTGTAGGTATGTAAATAATGTTTCTTACCCAACTAAATAAGAGTTTTCGACAACTTTTTTTTGTCCTTTTACTGGCTTAAAACTCGTGGTGACACTGGTGCGATTAGTAAACTCTGGTATAACACCTTTAGCTCATGGTCACAGTACATTGATGTAATGTCTACCATGCCGGACAGCCAAACTAGGGTCGTGAGTTCGAATCCAGGTTCGGTAATGGATGTTATACATGTTTGTGCCTTTGTTTCCATAAGAAAAACCCTAGTGCCTACCTTACATGGGATCATTGCAATGTATGTTCCTGTAAACATTTTTTTTAGGGTTCCGTACTCGAAAGGCTAAAAAAGAGGCCCTAATACTAAGCTTACGTTGTCCGTCCGTCCGCCTGTCTGTCTGTCTGTCTGTCTGTCTGTCTGTCCTGGCTATTTAGGACTGTAACTTTGGAACCGTAACAACTTGACAGGCAATTGAATTTTTTACAAAATGAGCGATATTATAACGAATTTGTTTACAAATAAAATAAGAGAGAAGAGAGAGAGAGAGAGAGTTTGGAAAAGCGTTCAAGCGGGTTCAAGTCCCGCCCGAGACAAATTTTTCAATCTTTAATTTGATTCAAATAAAATAAATTCAAAAAGATAAAAATCAATGGGGTTCTCATACAAGTAACCAGTCTTTATCAACGTTTTTCTTCTCGCTCTATCCTAAAAACGGTAATATGTACAAGCGTCAAATTTGGTGTGATTATAGACCAGACTCTACAGTATAACAACATATAATAAAAAACGGTGAGTGAGTCGGTCCCACGCTAAAGGTCCCGGAGAAAATAAAATGTTTGTAATTTGATTGTTGCGTGGTGGTGTGGTACGGACCCCCCCGAGTAGCACGACTCGCACATGACCAGTTTTATTTCACTTAGCGTGACCTATTTGGAAGTTGTTTACCTATTTAAATCCTAAGCTTATTTTGGTAGGACCTAATGAAAATTATTAATAAATATATGTCACTAGACGGCAATTTTAATGAGCACAGATTTAATAAGCTTAAGTATGCTGAGCTCTTTACCTAACTACATTAATTAGATCCATCTTCCAATGTTTTATTCCAAGGGATATTAAAATTAACTAGTTAATATCTAAATTATGCAATATTCTTCTCTTACATAACATAAGGAACGTCCTCACGGAATGCTACTATAATAATTTTTTTTTATATTCTTAAATATGCTTAAATATTATACATCTTGAACACAGATTATCTAGTCAAATTGAAAGAACCAGAACATAGTATGGAATTGTATAATTATGTATAGACAACAATTGAAGGATTGTAGAGTTAGGGCGTGTAGAGTAAGAAGCTTGGCTCTACATGAGATCTGCTAACTTTTTGACAGTGCGAGCCATATGGTCTCGTCTCGGCAACATTTTACACGAAAATGTTTTTGGTGCGATGGTATTTTCAAAATAACTAAACAAGTAGGTAGTAAAGATTCAGATTACAGTAAAAAAAAACAATGTTTAACACTAAGATGCGAAGAACAAAGCGACACCTAATTTCTTTGTTTAAACACGACTACAGGCCAGACAAATTAACCTACACGTTATTTAGCGCTAGCAAACTAGTGTTGAATAAACTTAATAAGCACACTCGTCTAGAACCTAATGGGTAGTCCTTTTCTAAACCGTCCTATTTAAATTTTGACCTAAATATTAACTGCTCTGTATGTTTAATACCATCTAGGAAAGTCTGCCTAATTAAGCTATCCCCTCGTTTGTCTGACGCTATTTTATGTAAAAAAGACCGGTCAGGCGCGAGTCGGGCTACTCGCGCTCCGAGGGTTCCGTACCACACCACCCCACAACATTTTAACTTACAAAAAAGTGTTGTTTTCTCCGGAACTATAAGCGCAAGACAGACTCACATTCTACTCCGTTTTTATTATTTGTTGTTAAACTGAGTTTGCTCTATAATCACACGAAGTTTGACGCTTGTTACATACAAGTTTTAACGATAGAGCGAGAAGAAAAAACGTTGTTAAAAACTAGTTTGTATGAGGACTCTTAATTTTTAACTTTTTACCCGACTGCGACAGAAGGAGGGTTATTGATATTTGTATTCCATCCATCCATCCATCACAGCCCTTGATCAGTCTGTCTTCGGACATAGGTGAGGGACATGACGTCATGGAGAAATATGGAGGAGATATTTCTCCATGACGTCATGTCCCTCACCCTCTGCATCCAGTTGGGACCAGGGTGTCTCCTAATATCATTGACCCATCTTTCTAGTGGACGGCCTCTACCACGCGTGGTTTCTCTGGGCCTCCACTCCAGTGTTCTTCTGGTCCAACGCTCAATATCCATACGTGCAACGTGACCTGCCCATCTCCACTTCCGGCTTTCTATCTGTAAAAATTTCAACTGTCTAGCTATTACGGTTCAAAAGTTACAGCATTAAATAGGTAGGACAGACGGACGGACGGATGGACAACGTAGGCTTAGTAATAGGATCCCGTTTTCACCGTTTAGGTAAGGAACCCTAATAAAAACATAATATTACAGGTTTATTAAAAATGTAAACGACAAAGCAGAAACGAAGGTCGTTTGGAGCTTCCCCAAGACATGGTCCTGAGCATACTGGCAGCGTTTCTCCTTAATTGTTTTTTTACGTAGCCTGTCAATGTCCCACTGCGAGGTAAAGCCCTCCCCTTTACTCTCCAATCCTCTCTGTTGTATGCAACTTCTGGCCAATTTTAAAGTATAAATAGCCAAGCTAATTCGTTGTCCAAGGAAGCTGCCAGCTCTACGGTCACCGGTAGTCTCGAGTAGACGTTTCGAAAGGTCTTTAATATTTTTTTTGTTTGGCCCAAGGAACACACCGTACTTATTATTATATCTTTAATAATTTCAGTCTAAAAATAATACGAGCTGACAATGTGTAGGTACAAATAATAAATATTGAAGCTGCTTCAAAGACTGAGGCCGAGATTCAGAGACGATTTGTAAGTCATAGTTCGAACTCCCGTATATCAAAATCCATACATTTCGACCCTACTTAGCTCGAACTAAGACTAAAAAAATCGTCTCTGAATCTCGGCCTAAGCCTAATATATTCCATTTCACAAAAGAACTAAATACAATACATTTATAAGTATATAATTTAATTGAATGAAATGAAATATAATTTATTTACACCAAACACAATATACATTGCACAACAGGAAACTGATTATGGTACAAATAAGGCGGTGTTATAGCTAAAAAGCGATTTCTTCCACACAACCTTAGAGCATAGGAAATATATACTTAACAAAAAACGAATCGGTATTACGTAAAATTAATTAAAAATATAAAAGAAGTGAATACAAATATAATAACGTCTTTACAATCTCTGTAATTATTGGAAAACGTTTACGACTCACCAATTATTTCTATTTTAATACTGTTAACAAAATAACAAATTAACTACAAAACGAATATTGAATACTGTACGTTCACTGAAAACTTCCGTAATATTTGATTATTTTTGTAATATCGGTAAAATTGCTCTGCAAAATTCAGTGAAAACAAATTCCGATCTCAAAATAATGAATTTTATCGAAATTTACGATAAAGAACCAAATATAAAAACCAAGTCAGAGGCCGTAAGGCGGTCTGAAAAAACTCATACACCAGGGCTTGCTGACCACACGATAAGAAGAAGAAGCATCGGCCAAAAAAAAATTTATAATTTTAAAATAAATACCTTCGAACAACGACATACTATAGCGTTTGCTTGCTGCAGATTTGATTGAATTCCATAAATACAAAGTGAAATCATAACCCCTTTGTCTGTGCCACAGTCAGGAAATTAATGCCCGAATGACTGACATATCCCGTATACAGTTGCAATGTGCTTGAATCCCTTTTGTTACGAAGCCTACGCCAGACAGGAAGCCTAGGCTGTATGGGAGACCTAAAGCCTGAATCGGGCAGCTGAATTTGCTTATCTGACCGAATAATATCTTCAGCGAGACTTGATGTTTTCTGAGGCATTTTACATTCATAAAAATACACTGGCCTGCAAAACAAAGTATCACACTTTTAAAATTGCAATATTTTTTAAGTACCAAGATATACTTTCGAAATAAAAAGGACTCGAAAAAGAGTATGTTTAGTTTACTATAGTTACAAAGAAAGCTGATAACATTTTGTTTTAAAACGTTTTTTATTTTTAATCTCTAAGTTCTACAGTTCAGAAAAAAAAAAGTTAAGTAACCTTAGTACTATTGCAGGATTTGCAGGTCATTGTAGGTCTAAAGGGCTAAATAAAATTGTTCAAACGTTTATAACGTTTAAATTCCAAAATTTATGTCTTACTAAACAAACACCTAATAGACATAATAAACATCAATAAGCCTGAATATACAATAAAAATGTCAAAATAATAAAATATTCATAAGTACAAATCCCCAATTCCAATCTTAATAACAATAATTTTACAATTTTACAGAAAAGTCCGAATATATTTATAATTTTACTGCTATATGGAATGAAATTAAAGAAAAAAAAAACATGAACGGGGTGTAATTGTTATCATTTGCATCCTTTTAAGACTCTGCCCATCAAACTAAACATCTTTCACCATGGGAGTACCGATCGAAGCAAACAAAAAATCTGCTGTTGCATACATTTGAGTCGAGTAGGCACTGCATTTTAGTATGGAACAGCTGTTTTTTTTTCTCCGATCTGTTTGCTTCACAAAATAAGTTGTTCAGTTTGATGGGTATAAAAACTCTTAAAGTTGTAAAAGGATGATAATGATATGAATTTCACACTGTACACATCTTTTGAATGGACAATTTAATGTTTTTAAATTTTTTAAAGTTGTTTAGACCGTCAAACTGAACAACTTTCTCTATGGGACCAACATCGAAATCGCAAAAAAATAAATTTGATATCCCATACATATTTTAGCTCGAGTCGATTTGTAGAGCATAGAACATACTTTTTTTTTTCGCGTTTTCGATATTGGTCCCATAGTGAAAGTTATTCAGTTTGATGGGCTGAACCACTATAGATGTTTATTTGTATTTTTGTAACACCTTGTAGATATAGGATTAGGGAGCGCAACACGTACGCTCTCATCGAGACTTGTACTTGTGAGGGGAAAATAATCCAAATAAAAAAGTAATAGGTATATAACCAACGAGTTAAAAAATAATCGCTATTAATAACAAAGAACAGTAAATTCCGATTATTAAAGTCTCATTTTGCAAATGTTACTGATGATTACAATATACTTACGTGGTTATACCGAATGCAAGTTCATATCAAGATCAAGATAAACATTAGTACAAATGCAATTGTAACGGATAAGACAACGCAGGTGTTAAAAATAAACCTCACCTTTTGAGATAACTATTTCAAAACCTGCTAGGTACATGCATCCATATTACTTAAGTTAAAGTATCATTGTACTCTTAAACAACAATAGGTACAGTAATAAAAAATATGGAAAGACTTTAACGTAATTTTTATTTTAAAATTAATAGTTACTCCTCTCCAGTGAGTTTCATAAAAAAATAATTAACTAACTTATAAAAAACTTAAATATTTTTCATCAAAAGAATATTGAACAAAACAAATCAAAATAAAATGCAAATATAACAAGCACAAAGTAAACTTAACTAAATATTTCTGATACCTAACAAAGCAAAGACTCATGAATGACATAAAGTTACCAAAAACTAAAATTAACATTTTTTATGAAACAACAATTTACTTTAGACGAGCAATAACAATCATTTTTTCTAAAAGCACACGAAATGAATTTAAAAAAAGCCAAAGCTAGAGTATGCAATTCATGAATAAATGTCTACTAAATAATCGTTAAAACTACATTTTATTTATACAACTTTACGTTATCGTTTACTCGTTTCTTTAGAAACTTTATCACAAAGTTTTAAAAGTCAGTTTTTTCAATCCAATTTTCATTTAATCTAAGAATAGAATAGAATCATTTATTTCATATTATCAACTTCATAATTACAAGTAAGGAAGTACATTACACAAAAATAAAAATGTCAAAGGATAATATGATGATATGATGAATAGAATAGATCTAAGTAACCACCTGTAATAATACATAAATGAAAAATATAGCAGAAAAAAGTTACTGCAGTAGGTCTAGCATCCCGCACGATACAATTTTTATTGTTGTCGAGTGTAGTAAAGTTGTTCAGTTTGATGGGTAGAGCATGTGGTTTAAAGGTTAATGATGCTTTTCCTTACACCCTGTATAATGATATGTATTGTGAAACATTTTCTTGTTGATATTATCATCATAAACATTATCTTCTTCTTTTCTTGTCAGTGGCTCTTCAGTGGTGGTTTTATATTTTTGCTGGCCACTACTGTATTTCTTCTCTCTTCCAGGGGTTCGGTCGGGCACAACGGACATTATAGCATAACATGATCCATCGACTGGATAAGTTTGCCGCAATCACACTGTGTTAGGCCAGGATCCCTACATCGCATTGCTCAAATTATGTCTGCAACGACCTTCCTGAGTGCGAAGCCAATTTAAGGATTTCCACACTTGCAATTGCACTTGTCATGTGCCTGGCAGTTAGTTGTCCCTATGGGAAAATTAACTCAGCCTCCATCACCTATCGAAAAGGTGCAATTCATAAACCTACACAATTCGAAAACCTTTCCAAATAAAACTTACGCTAACTAAAGAGTTATATCATAATTCGCGGTAAATCTTTATTGTAGTTCCATTCTTCACAGTGAGATGTCGTCACGCTATCTCGCCGACAGAAATACCGTTTTCCTGCCACATAACTCATGTAACATGTGATACAGGACCGGAGTCAGAACTCGAATCCAGGAACGTAATTAGATTCTGCCATTTTTGAAGTGTTGAATGTGTTTAGTTTTTATGGTTGATATTGTTTGTATTGGTATGGTTTACCCACAGAGTGCCAATAATGGCACCTCTGTTACAAAAATCTAACTTGGTGTGTACGTTATAAAGGACCCAGAAGAGTTTTTTTTTAAATATTGTGGTAGGTACCGGAACACGAATTTGGCAGGTTTTAATTTTTAATCTAAGGATTCTTTGAAGGTTTCGACAGGAAGCTTTTCGACATGTAGGAACCAAAAATAGAGAAAATACTTAGACATAAAAATCTTTATTCCAAAAAGTCGTGAGGGAAGGGGTAAATCAGATTTAATGATAGATATCTCAACTAAATAAAAGATCACATCGAGAATGATGATACTGAAGGGATAGCTTTAATTTTTAGGCTTGAGGAAAGTTTAATTTACTTATTAGGTACACCACAAAAATTTAATAATTAAGCTAATCAAATAAAAACCAATCTTTTGGTAAAACTTTTAATTTTTATTTCTTGAACAATCATTTATTTGACTTATTCAATGAAACATTTAGCCCCACTTGCGTCAACGTGGGCTAGCAACAAACTCCAGGTTAAATTGGTAACCCATGATTTTTGTATACAAAAACAACTGAGAGAGCTATTTTTACCCAGAGTTAACTGGTAACCTAGGTTGACGCAAGTGGGGCTTAGAGGGCCTGTCCTGAAAACATTTACGAAAACCATCGAATTCCAGCAATTGCATTTTGCATCGTTTTTTGTTTGTGAATTTCTCATTCGTTTTGCAATTTCTTATCAATTTTAACATGAATTACTTTTAAAAAAAGTAATCTGGGATGATTGTCTATTGTTTTTTTGTGTTAGGAATTGTGTGTTTTTGTGTTTTAGTTTTTTATTTATTGTAATTAAAGTGTTTGATGGAAGAAACGAAAACTTTTAGCACGGACTTTGTTAAAATTTCCTCTTATAAAATTTAAACATTTCCTCTGAATCCATGCTCGAAATTCTTTGCTCTATCGCATTAACTGTTTCCTGTATGTGACGGTGGCAACTTTATTTTGTTTGCCTTCAGTTTGAACCACCGTTTATTTGGAACGTCCTACGTTTAAACAACTTTACTAACATTAACGGAAACTTGTTTACCCATCAATTTTGTCAAAAGTGGCTTTATGTATGCTTTAATGTAACTTGAGACTTTTTGACGTGAAACGTCTTTCTTTTCGGTTACAGGTCATATGCAAGAACGAAGAAGATAAGAATAATCGTGTATTAGTTATTCTATGATACTTAGGCTTCAATCGGTTTCATGATACTAGGATCAAATTATCTTTTATATATCAGTTGCAAAGTCAATGGCAATGCACAACAATTTTACTCTCATTCTTAAATATACTATCCCCGATCGGGGGGAATCTGGTAGGCTGTATCAGAGACGCAGGCGAAGTGAAGTACGTGAAACGCCTTATATAGAGTAATGGCTTCTATCCTCTAAATAATGGTAATAAAATAATGCCGGTCGGTGCTTTACTTCCAAAGTAATATGCGATCTTGTCATACAAATAAAAAAAATGAAAGAAAAGTTTTTTATTTGTCTCAAAACAGCAACATATAGGGTCCTTCTTAATATGCTGACACTTTTTAGGGGATGATCAGACCGTCAAACTGAACAAATTTCTCTATGGCAATCACGAAATAAAAGTCTTCTGTTCCATACAAAACTGTAAATCTACTCGAGCCTGATACAGCCTACCAGATTCCCCCTGATCGGGGATAGTATATTTAAGAAAATAAAAAAATACAAGTTATTTTTTTTTATATTTAAGAATGAGAGTAATATTGTTGTGCATTGCCATTGACAAAGTTTGCAACGGATATAATAAAAGATAATTTGATTCTAGTATGATGAAGCCGATTGAAGCCTACGTTGCGGATTCGAATTTTCTGTTAATTAAACTGTCTTCCAGGGCTCCACCATGCAAAAATCGCCGTGAAATGCATGCTTGCGTTGTTGTTATGAGATCCTTTTATCTCGATAAATGAATTAAGTGTACTAATAGATGCTGGTAAAGGCTACTGATAAACGACGTAGCTTTGTATTGGAATTAAATTAAGTACAAAAATACTGACATACTTACATAAACTCACGACCGTAATCCCAACATAAAACAACATACAAAGCAAAATATTTAATTAAATATATCTTTATTTATGCCTGAGTTTATTTTATTTACGCTTATAATTAACCTTTGATAAAAGATTATTAAAAATTTAAATTACCAACAAGATTGTAGTACGTAGTTACCTTAAAAATTTACAAAAAAGTAACATCAGAAGAAAAATAAAGTTAAAATATTGCTAAACTAATTGGTTGCCTGAAAATTGTGAGTTTCCATAAATAGGCGACTGAAAACAATCCCTTGAGAAAAAAAATTGTTATTGTTTTTACTTTTTCGTAAAAATTTTTGCCGAACCAGTAATGTAATTGGCTTTCTGAAAGCTGGGGCAAAAAAGTTAATTGGGTACAATTAAAAAACGCTGTGGAGCTTTAAAATATTTCTACAATGTTCATGAAATAATTGCTGGAAGGGACATAATTATCGTTTACGGACGTACGTTTAGTACAAAGGGGTATTTATTTATATGACGTTTCCATTTCGACAAATAAATAAAAACACAATATAGTGGCATTATTTTCTTTATAGGTACGGAAAATAATATTGTAGTTTGATTCAACTACGTTACGATGCTAACTTCCAGAGAGGGATAGTCAAAGATATTCTGAAACATCAGAACATCCACGTTTCACCAATAGTAACGATACTATGTCCAGTGTGACGGGGAGTAAGCCCGTCGCCACACTTGTAATGGACAGTAGGTACAATACATGCCTAGAAATTGAAGCATGCAGGTTTCCTCACGATGTTTGATGTATAATAAGAGATGTATGTATATAAATGAGGTGAAAGAGGTAGGTTACTTAGGTACTATACGTACAGGGTCTAACTTAATGTACTGACACTTTTCAAGGGGATGACCAGACCATCAAGCTGAACAACATTATCCACGGGACCAACATTGAAATCGCGAAAATAAAATCTGCTGTCACATACATTTGGCTCGAGTAAGTTTGCAGATTTGTATAGAACAGCAGATTTTCATGTCGGTCCCATAGAGAAAGTTGTTCAGTTTCTTGGTCTTATCACGCCCTTAAAAAGTGTCAGCATATTAAGAAGGACCCTGTATAATAAGTATCGTAGCAAATAGCATGCCTTAGAGACTAGTCTCTGCCTATCCCTCTGGGAAAGAGGCGTGACGTTATAGATAAAACAGTTGTGTCTAAAATAGTTTACCAAAATTCTATATCAAGGTAAAAGCAAGTCAGTTTGTGCGGCCGCCAATTTAGCTGAATTTGAGCTACTGGTTGCTGTGTAGGCTTATTGTTTTTGAAATAACAACTATTTTAGTTATAACTACAGTCCTTTGAGATAAATTTAGTTTGAAATATTATGTGGTACTTACTCAATTCGGTTCGGTTAAGAGGATAGGCGGGCTGAAATGCTAATTTGGAGAATAGGTCACTTTTCCAACCGTATACATATTTGTCCGATCCGCCCCACCCATATACCCCACCGACAAGAGTGCGAAAGAGACAACTGCAGCTAGGACCGATTTTATTTACATAAAATCGACGAAAACAGCATTTCGTATTCCCCTGTTTTCTCCTCCAAAACTAAACCGATTTTAATAATTATTTCAAGAATAATATGAAAAAGACTTTGGCTATGTCTGTACGTTTTGCTTTTTTTGTTTATATTCGTCGAAATTGTTTACTGGATGTCTGAAAACGGGCGGTAAAATTGGTCATTTTCGAAAGTCCCTAGTTCCTACGGTAATTAATTAAGTAATGAAAAAAAGCAAAACATAGGGACATGACAGAGGTGACATAAATTGTATGGTAAAAAAATATTTGCTCTAGTGTTATTATCAAGGGAGAATACAGGGGAATACGTTTGTATCGAAAAAACGCTGTTCAAATTGTTACAGTAAAAATTGTCACGCTTAAATTGTTACGTCTTATCAGCAACTATTGAGTCACTGTAACTTTGAAACTATAATAACATATTATTTAGGCGGAAATCTAGTCAGAGAAGAGACCACAGACACAGAAATCAGTTTCCAAATCGTGTAAAAAAATTGCATTGGCTTTAATTGGAGAATATTTAAGATGCGGTCAAACTTCGTTTGTATGCAGCGCGCTCAGGCGCATGGATGGGTACAGTTATAAGTGTCTGTTTGCCTACAAAAATATTGGAAACTTATCTTATCTTGATAAGTTGTGGGGGCTGGCCAGACAGAAACACTTCGACCCAGGATCTTTTGTGTTAGCCCAAATACTTTTGCTTTCTTCACCCTTCAAATACATGGCCAATGAAGGAGGCAATACCATTGAGGGGAAGAAACCTAAGATCTTCCTGTTTTGGGAATCCATCTCTGAGGAGGCACATGCGTTTTGCCGGCAAGACATCACAGTCACAAAGGATATGTTCTATGTTCTCTTCATCCTCTCCGCATGTTCGGCAGTTGGGATATAGGGTGTTTCATTTTGTGCATCATCGTGCCTGTGACGTAGTGCCCAGTGAGGGCTCCGACGATGGCACGAGCCTTGCTCCTGCTTTTGTTCAGTATGAACTTTGAAACACGAGTTGTCACATTGCTGATAAATTTCTTAGAGTATTGTAAACCTGCCAGGCCACACTACTCCAGCCCGTGTGTTTTATCGGCCCAATCTGTAATGGCCATTCTTATGCTGCATGCCGGGATTCCCACACTTGGTTCGGGGCCAACTATAATGGAAACCTTAACCTACGGGAAGAGATCTATTCTTAACACAATAATGTGGTTTAAGGGAAACTTGCTGTAAGGCATTAGAGTCAATTCACACAAATATTGCAGTGTTAGCGGTAGGTAAGTAGGCAGCTTCTGGCAGTGACCGGCAGGAACTGACAGTTTGACAGTCAAATGTGGTCACGCACCATTGCTCCATTTTTTTTCGAGCTTCTCAAAAGATACTGTATTTTAGCAATAAAGATACAGTTACAAATTACAAATGCTGCGCAACAGAAACTGCGCTACCGACCGCTACCACTTCGATGTGAATTGAGCCTTAGGGAATATGGACTTTACGAAAAACACCACTTCAAACACAAAGATACAAACAATAAAATACGACCGCTATAAAAAGAACAAAAAGCAAAAAGTCATCGCCACGGGCTCTGCATCTACTCAACTTAAATACAATTTCACCGGCGTCATACAGAGTACAGCTTCATAATAAAACTTTTATTTTCAACTGCGACCGTAGCACACGTTTCAAGTAATAAGTTGAAACCATGAATTGTTAGTAAAAGGTGATGCTCGATTCCAACTGCCAGGCCTCAGATCATAACTATGTTTTGAAGTAAGGTTAAGGGGCCATAATAGGTTCAAACGAATATTTTCTATGAGAAACGCCCAGCCCTCCGAAAAGTGCGTGCGAGTGCCGTATTTCCGATTAAGAAGCATTAACTACTAGTAAAGTACTGTTTATAGATTTTTTTAATGATTTCACTACATAAAAAAACGGAAACTATTTAAAAAATTCACTTCCGATCCCAGCCGTCGATGTGACTAACGCGTGGCTCTGTCATATATATGCCATACGTTTTCATAGTAAGCTCGCGGCCGACGGCCGATAGTTACTATGAAAACATGACAGAACCACGCGTCGGTCGCATCGGTCGCTAGGATCGGAAGTGAACCTTAAGGCGTATCAGCCGTGGACCACTCTCCTCTCACTCACACTCCATACTAATCGATGAGAAAGAGCGCGTGGCTCCGGTCAGAATTTTGCTGTTTTCTTAGAAAAATTCGATGATTTTTTATTAATTTCGAAAAAGTAAAAAAACCACATCATTCTAAATTGTATTGTGAACAATATAGTAAATTTTCATTTTGTTCCGATTAAAAATGTAAGAGTAAAATGGTTACAACTGGAAAAAAAGGGGTGACTTTAGAGTCCCTTTTCTTCGGTTTTATTCATTAAAATCGATTTCTAGAAAAACCACATCACTTCTCATATCCTGTAGATGGTTCAGTTTAAATTTCAGCTCAAAAAGTGCCATAGTTAATGAATAAAATGGTTACAAAATTACCAAAAACCGGCAGGTAGCCCCTTAACTTCTTCTAAAACGAGAAAAATGATTATAAATATATGAAAATAGGTCAACTTTGTGCCGATTTTCTATTGAGTGAAGTAATTAATCGTGTATTCAATTTATGATTTCAAAAGATAAACTATTCAAAAATACTTAGGTATGAGTTTGGTTTCGGTAATTTATATAAATCTAGTCAAAAAATTAATCATAAAAGATTCATTTCGTCCTACTATTGCGCACTAGAGTTGTGCGCGGAAGCTAAGCTGTGAGCGAAGAAAAAATCAACTTGCATGCGCTTCCGCACGCATAACTTTACCTCACCTTATTGCCGCACAGAGAGTAGCTATTTATTTAAATCTGTAAGCGAAGAGATTCTTCTGTACGAGTAGTACTAGTATTTATTCTGTGCCGGCAGGTACAAGCGTCATTTTAGTCTTTTTGATAGAAACCACAGTCTGACATGCGAAATGTCGTACACAGCTGCAAGCGGCATTTTTAAAAATAAAAATAGCTAACAAAGGGTTTCGTAGCTATGTAATTTAAAAACGTGCTACTTTCGCAATATGAAATGATTTTTTTTATTTGTCTCGTCGTCTTTTGCTGAATAACTTTTGTATCTGTTTGGAGATGTATTTGGTTTTTATTTAGTAAGTAAAAGTAAAGTAAAAGTAAAGTTCAGAGTTATAATATAATACTTTTATTTTGAAATTTCTTCATTGACGTTTGATATTATTAGGAGGATATAAATCATTTGGCGTACATTTTACAAACATTTATTTAGCCGTTTCCTACATGGAGAACCTACCTCTTGGTATGTTTTAATAATAACGCTCACAGGCACATACATTGTAATAATCCCAAGTAAGCCTCAGGCTTTTTGTTATGAGAACCATATACAATAACGGCACACACATACTGAACCGGGATTCGAACCCAGGACCCTGGTTTGGCAGTCCGGCGTGGTAACCATCACACCCACCGGGTCGTTTTGAAAATATCTTTTGATTTTTTTTTAAACAAAGTTGCTGAAAGGTAAAAGTGTAGTATATTCTATGAACCGGCTCATGAAGCCCTTTCATACGATACCCCAGACGATAGGTATTGCCAGTGATGACATAAATGGAACAGAGACGTGGTCGCTCACTCAAGGCTGAAAGTCACCCAAAGGGCAACGGAGAGGACTATTCTCGGAGTTCACCTGCGAGATCGAATCAGAAATGAAGAGATCCGCAGAAGAACCATAGTAGCTGACATAGCCCAAAAAATTGCTCAACAAAACTGGCAATGGGTAGGGCACATTGCTCACAGAAAAGATGGTTGATGGGGCCGAAGAGTTCTAGAGTGGCAACCGCATACTGGAAAGCGCAGTGTGGGTAGCACAGTTGACCGTCGACCTGGTGAAGGCGGCGGGAAACCGTTGGATGAGGGTAGCGCAGGACGTTATGGCGATCCTTCGGGGAGGCCTATGTCCAGCAGTGGACGTCCATCGGCTGAGATAATGAATGGCCAAGATATTATTTAAAAAGTTATGAAAAGAACAATTATGAATTAAGACGTTAAATTTACCCCTGAGCCCAATTTGTCACTGCAAAGTGAATGCAGTAACTCACTTGTACCTACTCCAACATTAATTATTTATGGCAAAACTTTTCCCACGCTCGTGTTTCTTCTTCCCTTATTACCATAATTTTAAGGTTGTCATGTAGCTTTCAGAATAAGCTTCGGGCGACAACTTTATTGTTTGATAAAACTTTTCCGTTTTACTTTTATTTCTGGGAGATAAGAGAAACATTATAAATCCTTAGTCTTGACTTTCGTGTCTTTGATCTGGGATATGTTTATATTGGAAGTTGTTTGTACGAGATTCCCAAACATTCGTTTTATGGTTAGAATCAATGTGCCAAGTGAGATTTATGTTGAGATTCTAGTTATTCTTTTGTTTTCTGTCTTTTTAATTCGTTTTTTATGTAGTTAGAGGTGGTTAGAGTTCATTTTTGGTGTCATGTGGTTTCTGCTAAGAATAGACCACTCCATTTCATCTCATTGATTTCGTATGAATTGACTAGTCAAAGTCAAAAAATAATTTGTATGATCTTGAAGTCAGGTTTTTTTTGGAGCGAGAAATTGAGCTACAACCACGTCGAAACGTGCTATTGCCATACTCAGAAAAAGATGTGGTCACAAACTCTGCAACATAACATAACACTAATGTTTGTTTGTTTTATAACTACTAGTTAGAAGCTATAATGGCGCTCTATCGTTTTGGATACGACCCAATTTGGGTCGCTGAGACGGCGAAGTTAGTTTGTTTATAAAAAATTCAGTTCCGAACCCCCAATGTGTTAAGACACTATAACTGTACCTGTATTATATTACGTGTGATTATCCGGACAGTTTAAGTGATACACGGTTTTACGTTCTTCTATTTATAATGGGATATTAACTCTAAACCGTCCGATATGTAAAACAAATTATGTATATTTAATTATTGGCTATACAGGGAGGGTTACACCCTCCCTTATTAAAAAGTTGCATTACTTTAAGGGGTAATTGTACCCATAATAGTGACCAACTTTCACTAAGAAACCAATAGGAAATACGCAAAAAATGTTGCATTTCCGATAAGCTATATTATGCAATCAGCTAATCGAACGTTTGTATGAAAAGTCGAATTTGTTTGTTGCAAATTTGTTTGTTGCAAATTTCGTTTAGGTTTCTTAGGGAAAGTTGTTCAGTATTATGGGTACAATCACCCCTTAAGGTAATGCAACTGTTTACCCTAACACTCTCTATAAGAAGTAGGTGGTGGGGATAGTCAAATCGATTGCCACGCCTTCTGTAGTAGAAATGTGAACCAAGTCTGAACAAGCTATGGGAAATCCACTCACTGAACACGAAATCACCTAAAGTACCAAATTCAAATTTTGTCGTGGATGTTTCTCTTGGCATCTCACGGGTGCTCACTAAGAAATGATATTTCGTAATTCAACCCCCAAAGTTGTGAAAACGGGGGTGAAAGTTAGTTTGGAAATTTCGTAGCGAAGAACTGGCAATCCAGCTAGTATAGTTTGTAGATAATTTGATATTTCTTGTTACTTACTTACTCATTCCTTAATTTTTACTTTATAAAAATCATCTCTCTCCATTTTTTTATTTTCTTTTTATTATTTGTGTGACGATGTCAAAGATTATAACATTAAAAATTCGAAACCATAGGGTACGTCCACATCTGGCAAACGCGCTCTGCGCGGGTGCATTTTATGCTCGTGTGTCGCTACTGCGCAGTTCGCGTGCCATTCGCGAGCCGTTCGCGTGCGCATTCGCCAAATGTGGACACACCCTTACATCTATCTATAATTGACGGGTCCCTGATGTCGTACACACAGCAAAAATATGAGCCTATTTTTCATTAGTATGATAGTTGCTTCGTTAACCATAATGGTACATTAATCTTGTCAGAATGCCAAAAAAAAATTAGACAAACTAAAGCTCTACGGGCCCATTAATCTTCCATTCCGCCTGTCCTAAATAACCTGCAACAATCTTAGATTAATAACAAAAACTAGATACACGATTAAGGTTCCAAAACTGGCATAAGTATTCAAAAGTGCCCTCAAACCCACAAAGCATAGGTATAGCATATGAAGCATTTTATAGTATACTAGTGTTTTCCCGCGACTTCGTCCGCACAAATTATAAACCAGATTTTAAGTCAAATTATAAGCTATCAAACAAAAAAAGTTTCATCAAAATCAGTTCAGTAGTTTTTGCGTGATGCGCGAACAAACAAACAAACAAACAAACACACAAACAAACAGACAAACAGACAGACAACTTGTAAAAAAGGTTGATTTCGAGTCAGGGATACCTAAATACCATATCGTAATCTTTTTTTTGTAAATATCTTCAATGTACAGACACAGTTCAGTTACAGTTTTATAATAGTTTAGATTAGATTAGATTAGATATAGATATATACCGGAACATTTTTTTACTCCTTTTTTTTATTTTTGCTTTTTTTTTATTATTTGTCAACAAATCCAATATTAGTGATACATATTCTGTCAAAATTTCATCCAACTACAGGGTCCTTCTTAATATGCTAACACTTTTATAAGGGGATGTTCAGACCATCAAACTCAACAACTTTCTCTATGGGACCAACATCGAAATCGCGAAAAAAAATCAGCTGTCCCATAGGTACATTTGGCTCGAGTAGGTTTGCAGTTTTGTATGGAAGAGCAGATTTTTTTTTCGCGATTTCTATGTTGGTCACATAGAGAAAGTTGTTCAGTTTGACGGTCTGATCATCCTTTTAAAAAAGTGTCTGCATATTAAGTAGAACCCTAGGTGAAAGAACAAGGTGTTACAAAACTACAAATAAACATTTAAGGGGGTGGTCTAGACCATCAAACTGAACAACTTTCACTATAGGGCCAACATCGAAATCGCAAAAAAAAATTTTATGTTCTATGCTCTACAAATCGACTAGAGCTAAAATATGTATGGGATAAAAAATAATTTTTTTTTGCGATTTCGATGTTGGTCCCATAGAGAAAGTTGTTCAGTTTGATGGTCTAAACAACCCCCTTATGAGTTTTAAAAATTTATTGTTACTTATGAAACACCCTGTATATTACGGTTCAGAAGATACACCCCTCTGAAGCTAGGACGGAAGGACAGCAGATAGACAGGATAGGCAGGAACGGAACCCTAAAACAATGCCTCTTTCAAACTGAAATACAAGTAGGTATACGAAAATAAAATCAAATAACTCTTCAAGAATATCTGCAGCTGACGAATATACAGGGTCATGAAATATGAAATAATTTAATAGTTTATTTATGAAGTCGTCAGCTATTTACAATATTCCATTAAAACGAACCATTGTTTCTGACAGACAAACAATTAAATGACAAAAGGGATCTAATTGTCCAATTTAGGTGCGGAATACTGAAATCAGGGTTGGCTTTTTGTTTTATTCCCCTTTGAAATGGAGAAAATTGTTGTTTATTATCAAGCCTGTCCATTTTAACATAAAAATGGGAAATGGGAACCCTTATGTGAAATTGAGGCTCTTTGATATGAGCAGGTGGTTTAATTTCGTTCGTGAAAATGTTTCTTATGAAATTTTAATTTTGTTAAGGAGTGCCTTAAGACTTTATAAATTGCTGTTTTTAAGTGGGGAGCTGCTCAAATAGGAAATTGATATTGATGGCTTTGATACCTGACTAAATTGATAAAGTGACCAGCTTTGCGCCTACAAAAACACTACTTACATCAGAAATATCCTTTAAGGCCTCCGAGGCAGCGATAATATCGAGCGATATTATCGCTGCGATTTTGCGATAATTGTTCTCAGTACATTTTGTATGGGGACGCGCTCGATCCTACACACTGCCGCGATATTATCGAGCGATAATATCGCTGCGATTTTGCAATAATTGTTCTCAGTACATTTTGTATGGGGACGCGCTCGATCCCACACACTGCCGCGATTATTATCGCAACCTGACGCAATCTCTTTCTACTAAGTACATTCAGTGAAGGGCGCATACGTGACGCGAATCGCGGAATCGCTGCAGTGTGTAAGGTGTCGCGATATCGCTGTCGATAATATCGCTCGATAATATCGCTGCAATGTGCGGAAGCCTTTAACACTCAAGCGATTTTTCACCGCGATATCTCCGAAATCAGTTACACCGTGTCCGGCTATGAATAGACAACCGCCAATTCCTCTGGGTATCGTACCTAAATGACCGAGCGTAGGCGATGTTGCAACTACACCACAATGACATAGCAACTGAATCGCCGCAATTTGTAACCACAAGCGTTGACACTAAGTGCACGACCGACGGTACACGCTGACGGCGGATTAACCAATTATAGCGGCATGCAATTCGTCAGCGCCGTACTAAACCGCTTCCCTTAATTAGTTAATCCGCCGTCAGCGCTGACCGTCGGTCGTGCACTAAATCCAGCCTAACCGATCTCAGAGATATCACGGTGATGTCGCAGCTATATTGCAACTACGCCTGCGCTGAAAAATCCCTTGAGTGACGAAGGATACTTCTGATGTAGTGATTGTGTAGGCGTAAAGCTGGTCACTTTATAGTTGACAAGAAACCGACAGCCGCCAACACAGCCGTATCTAAAAAAATCTTCGGGATATTACGGAGGCTTGTCGGCAGGATCGCCACAGAACATAGAGGGGTAAGAAGTGCAAAGTAGGCGTGGAACGCGTACCACACGGCTATGCAATGATTTGCATAATATCGTACAAGCGCAGCGTGGTGCGAGCGAGTGGGAAGACAAGTGACGACAGTCGTCTCCGAGACAAAAGCGCTACTTTACATTTCTAACCCCTCTTATAATGTTCTGTGGTGTGTACAGTAGTACCAGGTTTAATAAGTCTCACCGATGTACCTGAGCAGCAGACAAATTTTCTTGACCAATCACGACGTGCCACCTTCAATCCCTTGCCGGTATTGGCTAATTTGTCTTCAAGCCCTTTTCGCTGCTATCCGGCTTTGCACCCTTTGATTACTAAAGACTTTGCACCCTAAATGACTTCGGGTTTTGACGGGGACTCGTTTCTGCTCTGCGCAAACGAAGATTGATGAGCGGAATTATTTTCCTGGTCGTTCTGTACCTGTACACCACCTGACACGCCATTCTGAAACTTTCAATTTACTATTAGGTACTAAAAGTAAGTCTTCTGGAATACAAGGTCTTTCATGTTCACTGGTCATTTGATAATGCAAAGAATATTCAAGAGGCGTCTGTGGCGCGTTACGGAGATGTATTGATACTCAATCATGAGGGTCTGGTTTCGAATCCACATTGACGACATGCTATGTATCAATCTTCTTCTTTTCGTGTGGGCAGCAAGCCCTGGTGTCAGAGTTTTTTCAGTCCGCCTTACGGCCTCTGACGTGGTTTTTTATGCAACATCTACTACAACCTGGTACAGTAGACGGGACCAACGGCTTAGCGTACCATCCGAAGCACGGAATCATCTTTATTTTTAGACAATTAGACGATTCAGCCTGCAATGTCCTAACCAACTGGGGAAAACGCACAAAGTTACATATCACTAGGTGTTCCCGTCCCCGAACCCAAGACTTTCGAATCAAGAGCTCAACGCTCTTAACCATTAGTTAGGAGGAGGAAGGAGGAGGGAGGGAGGGAGTGTACCAATGAGTTTTTGTAACGTACGTGATACCGACTGCTCTCAAAAACGGTTAAAGAAAACATCGTGAGGAAGGCCTGTGCCATGCAGCGGGACGTTTATGGGTTGATGGTGATGTCTTCTGTATTATTTATATAACCGATAGTACAATACAGTAAAGAAAATTTACCCCTAACGACGATGGCACGATGGAGTATGGCCTCACTTACAATTTGAGTCGATTGGTATAAAAAACGGCTATATTTCTTTTGTGTCTGGAAAGATTAGCCGTTTTGATCCCAAACTACTTATTTATTCGTGAGGGGAGATCGGACACTATGCTTCACAGTGTAAGAGAACCTTTTATACAGGGTGTAAAAAACACCCTAGTAATACTTAAGAGCTGTCACACACGATGACGCACTGAAGGAGCGGCAGACGTCAGTCCGTCCGAAAGCAAGGAATTGTATGAAACATCACGTAGAAGCACACATCAATCCCATGTGATCCCACAGGATCCCACTTAGGGGGTGCTTCAGATCATCAAACTGAATAACCTTCACTATGGAGCCAACTACGAAATCGCAAAAAAAGATAAAAAGAGACGACTCGACAACAATTTATGGGACAGCAGTTTTTTTTCGCGATTTTTTATGTTGTTCTATGTTGGCTCCGTAGCGACAGTTGTTCAGTTTGATGGTCTCACCCTGTGTATAAGCTGATGATGATTAAGAGAATATTATTCCGAGAGCGAAAATGCGCGCTGCATACAAACGTACTATGGTGATATTTTCAAAACTAACCAATTAAAGTCAATGGAATTTTGCAGAAACAATCTAGAAACTAATTTCTATGCTTCTATAGAGTCAGATTTTCGTTAAAATATACAGTTTCAATGCTAGGATTAATTTAGGATTTGTATGGAAATCTTTGAGGCACTGTAACTTGAAAACTATACATTTTAACGAAAATCTGACTCCATACAAGCATAGAAATTTGTTTCCAGATTGTTTCTGCAAAATTCCATTGACTTTAATTGGTTAGTATTGAAAATATCACCATAGTACGTTTGTATGGAGCGCGCTCCGAATAATATACCCTTAATATTCAAAATTTAAAATGTCTTTTCACAAAAACTTAACCATTAACAATTCAAAGAAAAGGCTGTCAATAGATTCATTTCAATACCTTTTCAATAAACCACTTCTTTTTTAGTGTCACTTATAATTTTCAGACGATCATTGTTAAAATTAAAAGCATTCAAAAGAAATTTATCCTGTCAATTCCACAGATGTGCAAATTTCCAAATCTTGAATGGTATTTTGTACCTACTTATACAGGGTGAAATTGATATCATTAGCATCCTTTTAAACTAAGAGTCTACCCATCTAACTGAACAACTTTTACTATGAGAGCAAACCAAAACCAAAAAAAAACAGCTGTCTCATACATTTGAGTCGTGCAGGCAGTGGTGGCGGCGTGGCAGTTTAGTATGAGACAGCAGATTTTTTTTTTTTGCTCGATTGGTTTGCTCCCATAGTAAACGTTGTTCAGTTTGATGGGTCAACTCTTAGTTTAAAAGGATGCTGATGATACGAATTTCACCCTGTATACAGGGTGTGACGAAACAGCCTAGCGATATTGAAAGGGTTCCTTAGATATTAATATTAAAGCCCCTGGATTAGGCCATCAAACTGAGCAACATTCACAATGGAACCATCATAGAGAAAAAAAAAGGTTTCATACAAAACTGCAGTAACCTAGAGTAGGTACCACCTACATTACTCAAATGCTACCTATATAGGGTCCAACTTAATATGCTGACTCTTTTTTAACAGGATGATCAGACCATCAGACTGAACAACTTTCTCGATGGAACCAATATCGAAAGCGCGAAAAAAAACTGCTCTTCCATACAAAAACTGCAAACCTACTCGAGCCAAATGTATGGGACAGCAGGTTTTTTTTTTCGCGATTTCGATGTTGGTCCCATAGAGAAAGTTGTTTAGTTTGATGGTCTGATCATCCCGTTAAAAAAGTGTCAGCATATTAAGTAGGACCCTGTATTCATTAGATTTTTCGATCATTCGGTCGATTTCGGGACACCCGATATTTTTTTCGTCTTTGCCTTCAAAGTGAAAGTTGTTCAGTTTGATAGCCTAAACCACCCCTTTAAATAAATTAAATCACGACTAACTGCCAATTAATTGTAGTGTTTTGTTACACCTTGTATATTGGTGGATTTTCACCAATTCACTTTCATCTGATTTCACGTCATGTTATTCTACAGCCTACTTCCTGCTTGTCCTTTCAGATGTCATTTCCAATGTTATACCAATTTAGTTCTTGACATGTAAAAGGTTCTTTGTGGTCAATATTTCTATTTCCTTCAAGAATATTGGATTTGATTGTTATTTAATTTGGCTTTGTGAATAATGTAGGCTGAGATTGGTTTAGAGCTGTTTTAAGTAATTGAAACATAATTGAAAGCAATATAACAAATCTAATCTAATCTAAACATTGAAGATATTTACAAAAAAAAGATTACGATATGGTTTTTAGGTATCCCTGACTCGAAATCAAACTTTTTTAGAAATTTTGTCTGTCTGTTTGTTTGTGTGTTTGTTTGTTTGTTTGTTCGCGCATCACGTAAAAACTACTGAACCGATTTTGATGAAGCTTTTTTTTTTGATAGCTTATGATCTGACTTAAAATCTGGTATATAATTTGTGCGGACGAAGTCGCGGGAAAACACTAGTTATGTATAAAGCTATATATCGGCCTATTGGGAGTGTCATATAATAATTATGTAGGTACCCATTACAGGTATACTGTTAAAAGTGTGTATATTGTTCAATAAAATATTTTATTATATTTAAATTTTTTTTATAACTCATGCGCTGATCTAATTTGTGAGAAATAATCAAAATCTGTATCCTCAGCATGCCACTCTCGTGAAAACGACAAAAATTGAGACGTGCCTCTGTCTTTGTTACTTTGAGTATGCGAAAGCGAGCGCAAATGCCGGGTTTCTCGTTTTGACGCTTTGTCGTGCTCGGCATGCTAGGCCTACCCACTACAAAAGAGTGTTTAGGAAGCAAAAGAGACGTTATAGTAACACACAGTAGCTGATAATTTCAGCCTACCTGTATAGTATAGATATTATTACAAAGGACGTCGGCCCTTTATTTGACCGAGATGAACAATGTGATCTCATAACTTTTTCAGAGTAAAGGCAAGTCTTGGCTGATTTTTTTTCATGAATTCTATTTCATGGGCTAATACTCGTAAGGCTTACGAAGACAAGGTTGAATTTAATTTTTTCAGCTTTTTGTTTCTGGTCACACTAGTTTTCGAAGTAAATAGTCCTCATGTTATTTCCACTTAATCTTCTTCTGTGTTTGTAGCAGATGATAGTGATCCATCGATGCAAGGCAATACCCTTATGATGGGTGTATAGGCTGAATAGGCACTCGAATTTTTTCTCGATGTTTTCCTTCAACGTTTGATAGCAGTGGTACATAAGTTAAAAAAAAACTCATTGGTACATCATGGCATCTGGTCCGGAACCTCACGATTGAGTGTCCATACCTTTCCACAACGTTTCACCAACACAAACACCGCCGAAGGTAACACAATCATATCCATGTTATGTCGTCGCCGTAATAATTAAAATCTCCAAAATCGCGCGCGCGGGGGACAGTCGAGATCTCTGCCCACTCATTTTCCTTCTGGCGTCAGACGCTACCGGCACATCGCTGGCCGGTTCTCACCGATCCCCACTACCCCTACCCACTCATCTGACCGGTTTTTTGACCTTGACTTCCTTTTGTGCACCGGGCATATTTTCATACCGGAAAAAAAGGACCGTTGTTTGCCCGGGGTATATCTGTTCCCCAACAGCCCTGCTCTTTTATATTTATCTGTCCTTGTTTTACCTACAGAATAATCCATAAGCTCTATATTTCTATCTCTAACTTACAAAATTACCCCGACGTCTTTTATAGAAGTTCAGACCCCCTGTTCGATAGTTTTGTCGGAATATCAGTTTGAATCCGCGCGTTTCAAGTATCGGTCGGTTTCATGTTTCAAGTGGGTGTTTTGTGAAGTGATTTATTGTGTTTACTTGTTTAAAGTGGCAGTGCTAAATCATGTCTATGGATAAACAAACCATTCTGGATGCCGAAAACCAAAACATACGTGAGTCTTTTGTTCTTATTTATAAATAATCATTTTTATTTGAAACCGAAGCCGTTTGTGACTCATGTTTTCCGTCCTAATTGTTTAGACTTATCGTAATATGACACCACTTGATATTTTGGAATGAACTAAGTGGATTACGAAAATAAAGAATATTATCTGCAAATTTTTATCAACATTTGAAGTGCTTCAACCATTTTAATGGTTGTTTTCGTCGTTTTTTCGACTCTAAGTGTGTGTGCCGCTGGAACAGCTGGAGCTGGTCAAGATTGACTAGATTTTTCAAGATGGTGGTCACAAATAACATATTTGTTTGGGGAGTTTTTAATGACCGAGGGCATATAAGTGGCGTCGTAGGCCGCGTAGTCCCAGCAACGCCCATTGCCGAGGTCCGTACCCATTATGGGTGCCACTTGGGCAGGTTGCTTAAGCTCATGCATTTGGCTCGGTAGACCCTTCGTGGTCCCTCCAATAGTCCGCAGTAACAAGCAGTCGTTAGAGAAAAACTCAATGGTACGAGTCAGCCTGGATACTGGATAGGAATCGAACCATCACCTCTTGCACGGCAGGCAAGGTTACTCGCTGCTGGACCACCACGGCATTGTTAGGTTATCTGGGTATTTTGCTGTTCGTATTGTCAGTAAACAATTAAGTAAAGCAAGCTATACGATGGCTACAAGGATAACCTTCGACCGTTTTGTGTTCTGTCTGCTACAAACGCAAAGAAATTATAGAAATAGATCGTGTATCGTATTTCAAATTGAAAACTCTACGTGTTCCAAGTTCTAATTTCAAATCCTGGTTGCAGATTCTCATTGCTAAAACCCAATATAGGTACTAATCAAGCAGTAGCACACCGTTTACACATCACTATTTAAATACTTTGAAATTGTGTTGAATGTCATCATCGAGCCACAAAGTTATAGCCTCACTCGAAATTCGCCTTGCACTTGGTAAGCTGTGATTCTCGAATTTAGTC
The DNA here is from genome assembly GCA_963693445.1 of Agonopterix heracliana. Taxonomy (NCBI): domain Eukaryota; kingdom Metazoa; phylum Arthropoda; class Insecta; order Lepidoptera; family Depressariidae; genus Agonopterix; species Agonopterix heracliana. Next base: position 13,839,086 of record OY856324.1, read on the forward strand.
GCTTCTAGTCCTTGAGACACATCGCAGTACCTACACACGACTAAAGTTTCGCATGCTTTTTTTTATTCTTTTTTTATGGGTATAAAATATCAATTATTTTTATTATTTATGATATATATATGGGTTTTAAAAAAACAATTTATAATATAGAAGAAATGAAAACAACAAGAGTATAGAAATAAAACCAACTTAAAAAAAATAGGTCGTCAGGTGCATCTCCGCGAGACATAGTCCCAAGCATGCTGGCAGCGTTCCCCCTTTGGATGTTCAAGCTAATGCGTTGGCCAAGAAAACTGCCAGCTCTACGATCACCGGTTGTTTCGCGGAGAAGTATCGACAGCTCTTTAATTTTTTTTGGATTCTGGGCCACAAGAACCCAACGTTTCGAAGCCAATCCTTGCAAACATGAAACATCCTGAGATTTCTTCATACTTCCGTACCGGATAATAACCATACCTTTATGAAATGTCAGCCCACACGCGTTTTTGTAATTAATAAATATTTCCATAAAGATAATTTGCAACCACAAGAACACACAACAAATACGGAGCTGAGAAATCAAACATAAGCTGAGGAAATAAAGTATTTAAACATCTGTCTTTTGAGCTTTTAGCTAAGGTAATATTAAACATTTTATTGGGTTCGAGAACTCAAATAATTACGAATTTCTCTTTGATATTATGTTTAATTTTGCTATAAATATCTCAATTTTATCACAAACATTTCATCTGTGCAATTTGAGAGTAATAACGTTTTTACCATATTTTTAAAGTGTATTTATGTTTCTAGGGTGTTAGAAGGGGGCGGCATATCCTATCTGTTCAAATATTTAATTGCACTTGCGCTATTTAACAGATAGTGAAATAGATGACAGGACACACCGCGCTGTTGGTGCCGTATTCATCATTACGCGTCATTATCTCTGATATGACGTAAGCTTAGTGTAAGTACTGCTTGATTAATATATTAGAGTATCTAGAGAATTGGTTCGCTCTCTGCTGCAGCTTTCGATAAGAATACGGACATGTAAGTTGCAGAAACGCTCATTAAAGTGAATCTTCCATAAAATATCTTGCTACTTTCTAGCTTTTACCACGTCAACAAGACAAAAAGTGACAGCAGGAGAATTAATCAGTGTTGCCAGAAGGTTACTTTGAAACCTTTTAGGTAAAGCTTGACCAGGAATATGAAAAACCTGGTTTGGGGGCGCTGCAATCGACTATAACCTTTGATGACAGAGTTCCAAGTACAAAAATTAGTTCCAATGATTTTCCGCAACATGGCGAGGTTTTTTATTTTCCTGGTCGGGCTTTAATTTTCAGCTCTGTCAGGTTACTTTTAGGTTACACGATTCAAAAGGTAATTAGGTGATTCGGAGTTTGTACAATCAATTTCAAAATTCATATTTTTCCATGAAACGGAATGCTTTTTCATATTTTCTGCAATGTTTTATAACGCAAAACTTTCAGAAAGGAATTAGTGAGTGCAACTCCTAAAAACACGTTTTTCTCTCTCGCATAAATACCAAATCTGAGGCCAAAATCACGAATGACTAAAAATGGTCTAAATATAGTCTCACTTACTCGCTCGATCAATCAATTGAAAACGCTACTGAATTGTTTATACTTCTGGCAACACTGGATTTAATGGAGGATTCTCCTTAATAAGCGTTTTACTAATTACGAGCTGCACTGATGGACATGGTGAACTTAGATGATAATTTCGATCGCATCAAAGTTTCACTACCTATACGAGGGGTGCAAAAAAGAAAAAAACAAAAGCCTGCCTTAATTTTGTTTCCTAATTTAACTAATAACAAAAATAAAGTCTATAGGAACATTGAGTGATGGGTTGACATTTATTTCTTAAAATACATCACTCCACCATTGTTGGCTTCCTTTATGAAGAAAGATAAAATATTTCCTCGAGCGAGTCGGGTATTGTAGGGGAAATGTCGCGGGGGGAGGCGGTGAAGGTTCGCCGCAGGGGGTGGGGTAAGTGAAGAGTGGTGGGCGGACTGTCGTTTTTTTATATCATAAATTGTATATCGTAATCGTCATACTAAGAAATATAAAACGTTATAATGTGTGCAATAGACAATTATAATTTTTTTAACAACATACGACAAAAATGTGGTGAAAAATTAATATTCATAAATAATTAACCACGTTCGTTTTACTGGTCTTCCATATCATAAGCATATGCTCACGACTATATTCCCCGAGGGGGTAGTCAGAGATATTCTCAAACCTCAGAACATCCAAGTTTCACCAGTAGTACCGAAACTGTCCAGTGTGACGGGGGCTGAACCCGTTGCCACTTATAATGGACAGTGGGTAGAATACATGCCTCGAAAATGAAGCATGCAGGTTTCCTCACGATGTTTTCCTTCACCAAAAAGCGGTGTTTTAGGCGAAAGTCGGTTTGGACGGGGATCGAACCATCGCCTCCTGCACGACAGGCAAGGTTACTCGCCACTGGACCACCTTCCGCTTTCTTTATCATGAGGTATTTTATGCCGGTCAAAACATATAAATACAGTCAAAACAGATATTGGTATAAATAAGACGGTATTCTCGCTAAAAAGCTATTTCTACTATCCCTACGTCAGATGAGTTGAAGAAGATAACGGGTCGGTAGTATGCAAAGTGCACAAAAAATACACATGCATTCACGACCATTCCCGACGGAGTACTCGGATTGATAATATTATCTATCTTTACTGTCACACCCAAGTCACTCCCATTTCCCAATGGTACTCCATTGCTCCACTCCTGTGCTTACTAGCACAGCGCTACATCAAACTGCCTGCTACGATTTTTCCAGGCTGACAATGTCTAGCAGGCATGTCAAACATTTTCTTGCGGCCCGATCCAATTTTAAGATAGCGTCCCGCGAGCATGCTGACTTTTAGAAGTAGGCATATTGTACGGTGGTCAAAATTCTGGTGAAAGTATTAAGTTATGGTGTGAAAAATATCGAGCTCGCTCGCTCGCTCTATTTTTTGTATAGTTTTACTATTAAAATAGACGATTACTGTCATGTTCTATGATCGATGCAATGAGTTTTATTTCTTTATCTTCTTTGCGGCCCACTGATTTTATACGTGTGGCCAACTAATGATTTTGAGTTGATATGCCTGGACTCTAGTGGGACATCTTGGTCCATAAAAATGTATGCATGCATTCGTAGCATTGCTGTAAAAAACTCTGTTTCTTTTTTCAACTCAACTGTTTCTTTTTTGTTTGTTTGAAACTCCAACAAATTTTCCCGAACGCTTCAGCTCATCTTTTAAACACCATCAAAGGTTTCCATTCTCAACCCTCGCACAAAGGAAACGCTAACGTCAGCGAATTGACGAATATTTATGTTGTAAAATTTACTATCTATTGAAAACATTGTGCCGGCGACTGACGATGGAAACGTGTATGAAAGTGCTAATGTTTCACCTTTGTGTGCGAAAGGCCGCGTTTGTATTGTGCGAGAGAATGGATTTGAGAAAGCGATTGAATATACTTAGGAGGTATTCTTGGGACTCTATGTGTATTTCTTTATAAATATTTTTGTGTGCGTGGAAAAGGCTGGAAGAAGAAGGCTGAATGGATTGAAAGACGGATGGATTGAAGTGGATGGGAATTACGTTTGAGAGCGAGAAGAAAAAACATTGTTAAAAACTATTTTTTTACACTCTTTTTTTACTTGCTGTTATTTTTATGATTTGTTATCATATCCGATACAATGATACAAATATTCTGTTTATAATTTTTATAGTTTCAACCGGATAGACGGACAGGCAGCGTAGGCTTATAAATAGGGACCCGTTTTCACCCTTTGGGTAGGGAACCCTTAAAAGTTGCAAAATAATCATATTCGCGTCATGTCCAAGCGTCACAGTCAAGATGAAAGAATGAAAAAGATATGTGACTAAAGACTGTTATTGGTCTTCATTCCATTCACGATTCGAACCTGCAACCTTCAGCTGCGCCATCTGGTTTACCTACTATCAACTGGGCAAAAAGGTCGTCAAAATTATATTAAAATGAATATACCATGAGACACTATCTAGCATTTTTGACTCTCTACTGTGTTTTACATTGTAACTTAGACAGTTCTAAACGTAGATATAATCAGAAGTTATTTGCGAGTTCGAAAAACTCAGGTGAAATAGTACAAAAACTTTTACGGGTAAAGATAGGCGAAGGCATAGCACGTGGATAATAGGTGCGTATTCAGAGTGCGAACATATATAAGGGCCCCTAAGCATGTGGATAAAAGGTGCGTATTAAGAGTGCGATCATACAAGGGCCCTAAGCATGTGGAGAAAAGGTGCGTATTAAGAGTACGATCATATAAGGGCCTCTAAGCATGTTTATAATAGGTGCGTAAGTATTAAGAGTGCAAACATATAAGGGCCCCCCCTCTAAGCATGTGAATAAAAGGGGGTATTGAGAGTGCGAACATATGAGGGCTATTAAGCATCTGGATAAAAGGTGCGTATTAAGAGTGCGAACATATAAGAGCCCCTAAGCATGTGGATAAAAGGTGCGTATTCAGAGTGCGAACATATTATAAGGGCCCCTAAGCATGTGGATAAAAGATGCGTATTAAGAGTACGATCATATAAGGGCCTCTAAGCATGTTTATAATAGGTGCGTAAGTATTAAGAGTGCAAACATATAAGAGCCCGCCTCTAAGCATGTGGATAAAAGGTGCGTATTAAGAGTATGATCATATGCTGCCGCGCTAGCAATAAGAGCAGTAAGTACGTTCGACTTGATTTCGAGAAAACGGCGCGTAAAGTTTTCGAAACATTTTTAATTTTCCTGACTTATTTATACAGTTATTTTAATTGATTTATTTTTTTATATATAGCTGAAATCATGTAATTTGATATATAGTAATCGAAAAGTTTGTATATATATTAGGATAATAGTAAATAATGGAAAACCGTTTATACTAAGTAAAAGTTAGATACTTACTAACAGTTTGCTTAGAATAATGGCAGCAAGTACCGACTTACTGCCGTTATCGTAAGCAGTTCATACAAATCATAGTATGGGGTAGGGAAAAAAAAGATGTAAATTTATAGAAATCTTGTGTCTATTAAAAATCTGCATAAAAATAATCAAAACCTTTTACAAAACTAAATTTAGTATTATATGGCACATATGTTTCACTTGAGATTAATCGCTTAGGGTTACTAAATTAACATTTCTCACAATGAGAAAACAATGAGCCGTTTTCCAAAACTAGTAAAACATAACTTCTATAAGTAGATGGAAATAATAAATGGCAATGGCAGTCCTCGACGGATTTTCTAGGGTTTGGTTTGTTATCTTTCGTTTCTTACCTACTTCCTTTTAAAAGAGGTTTTTAAAAAAAATATAAATTTATTCCTTTTTCGATTACACGTTAACATCCGTCGCGGATTTGCAATAATGGGTGAGAAAGTGACAGAGGCCCTGAACGAACTGAACGTATGATTGACGCTGGGGGGGTGGAGGCACCACCCCTCAATCGACTACGGCTCGGGCGGGCCGTACCTCCTGGAACTCTGGTGGAACTGGTCTCCGGGGTCCAATGCCCGCCCAGCGAGGCCGCAGGCCGAGCTTCGCTGAGGCGCGCAGGATGCCCCGGAGACCAGGTCCACCAGTTTCCAGGGGGTAAACTTCGGAGCTTCGCTCCTACGCATAGCTCGACCTTAGGCCTCGCAAAAATTACGGGGGGGGAAATTTGAACATTTGTGTGGCGACCCCATCGAAAGTTGAAGATAGAAAAAAAATGTTTTCATATTTGGAATCTGGGACCAGGGCTGTAGCTAGAACTGGATTGAAGGTAGGGCATAGGAGGTTTAAGGTAGGGCAGAAGCAAAAGGCAAGTTTTTTTTATGAGTAACATAATTCAGTGTCTGTGAAATCTTCTCTCCAGAAATTAGAAGAACACACCAAGTCTCAAAACTATACCTCTTTGAGCCTACCTATGCTCAAAACACCATTGGCTGGAGCGAGCGAAGCGAACTCGAAATTTCACTCTTCAAGACTCAAAACGGTGTTGGTATGAGTTCCATACCTACGCTCATAATATCTCGAGCTGGCGAATGAAGCAAGCTCAAAATTTCACACTCCAACATTTCAAATGGTGTTGGTATGAGTTCCTTTAGCCTACCCTACGCTCATAATATGATAGGCTGGAACGAACTAAAAAATGCACACTCCAAGAATCAAAACGGCATTTGCATTAGTATGAGTTCCATGGGCCTACCTATCCGAATAATGTCATAGGCTGGAGCGAGCGAAGCGAGCTCGAAATTTCATACACCAAGACTCAAAACGGTGTTGGTATGAGTTCCATTAGCCTACCTATGCGCATAATATCATAGGCTGGAGCGAGCGGAGCGAGCTCGAAATTTCACACTCAAAGACTCTAAATGCGGTGTTGGTATGAGTTCCATTAGCTACCTATGCTTATAAAATCCTAGGCTGGAGCGAGCGAAGCGACCTCGAAATTTTACACATTAAGTCTCAAAACGGTGTCGGTCCGAGTTCCATCACCTAAGCTTAGGTCCTAAGCCATACCCAAAACTCAATTCAAAGGCTGGAGCGAGTGAAGCGAGCTCGAAATTTCACACAGCAAATCTAAAAACGGTGTCAGTTCGAGTTAACATAAAACACAATTCCAAGGCTGGAGCGAACGAAGCGAGCTCGAAATTTCACACTCCAATACACTCCAAAACGGTGTTCGTATTAGTTCCATAGCCTACCTACGTTCATAATATCATAGGCTGTAGCGAGCGAAGCGAGCTCGAAATTTCACACACCAAATCTAAAAACGGTATCAGTCCGAGTTCACATAAAACACCATTCAATTAAAGGCTGGAGCGAACGAAGCGAGCTCGAAATTTCACACTCCAAGATTCAAAACGGTCTTGGTATGAGTTCCATTGGCCTATCTATGCGCATAATATCATAGGCTGGAGCAAGCGAGTCGACCTTCGGAGAAAGTGGAAGTTTTTGCCAATTCCCAAGTTGTTAACAATTCTTAAGTACTTCAAAATAAGTACCATTTTCTTAAATTTCTCGAAAGTTACTACTGATGCATTAAGCAATTAATAGTCTGAGTAAATTGAACTTTACTTACTATAACCGCAGTACTTTGAGTTACTGCTAATATTCTTAGTAGGGTACCAAAATGTAAATTTCACTTTGCTTAATATAATAGCAGTACTTCTAGTTACTGCTCATATTCTACGTAGTTAGTACTCAAAGTTAAATCAATTTGCTTAATATAAGAGCAGTACTTTTAGTTACTGCCCTTATTCTAAGTAGTGGTCAAATGTTAATGTTGGCGCATTACTAAAAAACCAGCAGTAAGTATACTTACTGCTATCATTCTAAGTAATTTTTTCCATTATTAAGAGATACTGCTGTTATGCTTACTGTAAAATACAGGTTCCCGTTAAGCTATCAAAATAAGAGTCACAACATAATATAGAGCTCATTTTGCTGATTCCGAATCTATATCTAACTCAATTTCGTCAAAAATCGTACTTACTGCTGTTATTGCTAGCGCGGCAGATGAGGGCCCTAAGCATGTGGATAAAAGATGCGTATTAAGAGTGCGATCATATAGGTCCCCTTAGCATGTGGATAAAAGGTGCGTATTAAGAGTGAGAATATAAGGACACTAAGATATTAGTTTAGACTATTTAAAACTTTGGAGGCTCAGTTCTAAGCAAAATTATCCTTTCGAAGGGCCGAAAGTAAGAATTTGTTGTTATAACTCATGCTAGACTATACCAACAATTTTGTTAGTCTGTCTATAACCCTTAAAAAAAGATTGCTGCTGTTGCACTCTTGAAACGAAAGTTTGTAGGTTTAGGATCTGGTTACACCGACGACGTGATTTTGATACTTGTACATTATGCACTCTATTTTTATACAGGGTGTAAGGAAAAGTACCATTAACCTTTGAACCACATACTCTATCCATCGAACTGAACCACTTTTGCTATGGAAGAGAACCTGTCAGAACAAAAAAAAATCAACTGTCTTATACATTTGAGTCAAGTAGGCGCTGCAGTTTAGTATGGAACAGCAGATTTTTTTTTTGTTCTGACAAGCTTGCTCCTGTAGTAAAAGTTGTTGTATGTGGTTAAAGGTGATTCTTTTCCTTACACCCTGTATAACTATCCTGTTCTTGCCACTTTCTCCGTCCCCTGATTCCAACCCTGGCAGCAACCGACTTCAAAAACTGACTATTTTTTTTCTTCGACGCGTTGATAACCAACTCCGAATCGAGTTTCGAAAACCGTTTGAAAATTTTGACATAACTTTACGTTTCTATAAGGGCTCTTTCATACGCACATACTAACAACTCCTTTGACTAAAAATACTTACCTACCAATAGCTTATGAGTACAAGCTGCATTTCCACAAAAATAATTTACTCCAATTTTCCCCCCTTACCTTTGGCACAGATTATATAATACTATACAGTACAGATGCCCAACGTCAAACAATGGAACGCGACTGCCGTAACGCGGGCAGTCTTCGGGCAAAGTAAATTGCTTGATTTTCCGAGGCTCATGAGATTTTTCTGTAGTCAGATCATGTATTTTTAGTAACAATTTACACTTTTACATAAACATTAATTACAAATCGATACCATAACGCCATATATTGCCATTTTTCTAGCAAAAATTTCATTTGTATGGGATAGGACACCATGCCTTTGGCTAGCACTACAATGTATTAAGGCCTAAACGTGTTTAAATATGATGCTGTCACTGTCATAAGTATGAGCATTGTGAGAGACAGAGCTATCACTAAATTGGTTTAAGAGTAAATATTTTTTGGTGTAGTCCCTTCATCATCCTCACCCTCAGTTTATGAAATAAAAAAACACACATTAGCAAAATATACAGAGTGTAAGAGACCGTCCTACGCAGACTGAAACGGTCAACTCAGATCAGGCCATCACACTGCACAACTTACACTATAGAGCCAACCTCACGAAATGCGAAAAAAAATCGACTGTCCCATACATTTGAGTCGGGTAAGTACAGTAGTTTTGTATGAAACAACAGATTTTTTTTTCGCGTTTTCTGAGATACGCTCCATAGTGAAAGTTGTTCAGTTTGATGGTCTGAGTTCACCGTTGCAGTCTGCCGAGGGCTGTCCCTTACACCCTGTTTACAAATAATAAATAACGCTCACAGGCACATACATTGAAATGATCCCAAGTAAGCCTCAGGCTTTTTGTTACGGGAACCATACAACAACGGCACACATATAACATCCATGACCGAACCGAAATTCGAACCCAGGACCCTGGTTTGGCAGTCCGGCGTGGTAACCATAGTATACCTATAGTAGATAGTAGATAAGTAGGCGTTTTCGTTATAGTAGGTAAAATGTCGCTCGCTGCCGGCCGCTGGCCTTTCAATGGGAATTGACCCTTAGTGGTCGATCCTGCCTAACCAAAATGTCTATCCAACATTAATTTAATAACTCCTTTCAGACGTGCTCATCTCAAATGTAGGCAAGTTTTATCAAATTATTAGTTAGTAGTTCGTGGCAGCGACTTTGTGGTTGCGTATACATAAGCCCTAAGGAATGAAGTTAAATCCGATTGCAAAGTTTCCTCTCGATGTTCCCGTGAAGAGATTAGGCTCAATCTTCAAGAGTTTTAAGTGAATGCTTTAGTAAGTCGATTGGATCCTTGGAAATATTAAATCCATCTGTTTTCCTTTGATCTCTAAAAAGGGCTAGTTATGTAAGTGATAATATGATTAAAATAAAAGAAACTTTATTTGCTTAGTAGGTTAAGGTTAAAAATGGATGATGAAATTAATATATTACATTTGAAAAAATATATGTCCTGTACATCGACTTACAAACTAATGGACGCCGGGTCTCATACAAAATTGTCGAAAAAAGTGTCCCAAACTAACTTACGTAAACGTAAGTATGAATTTTGTAAGTATCAAACTGTAAATTGTACCTAAGTATCAAAATAACGAAATTATACAATCTAATTATTTTGATAAAAATCAGGTAAGGTGTATGAGGTTTTGCGCCTATTCTATTCTATATTTTATTATAGTGGTTTTATACACGTTGTATATAAATTAAGTATTACTAGTGTTTTGTTACACCCTGTAGATTGAGCAGCAAGCAGCATGAGTGATAGTCATTGATAGTCATTGAGCTATATGCTCAACATGAAAAAAAAAGTATAGATTCGCAGTTTTATTTTAATTTTACAATAGGTTGATGTCCCAGTGAGATAGACTCCCCAAATTTTAAAACTCTAGTTTCGCGGCTGCGGTCCCCACAGCACAATTTAATTACCAAATAGAGAAACAAACATTGTCCGGAAAAATTGTTAGATATATCTCCAACATGTCCATCTGTCCCGTGTGTTTCGTTTACCTCGATTTGTTCATAATATAACAAGCAAACATCGCACAGCAAGGCACAAACATCCTGTCATGAATGGCGTGAGATACATGCAATTATCCTACTCCACCATGAGCAGATTAGTGGAGGCAAGTTAATGGTCAACTATCAACTTGCTATCAACGTATTTACGAGCCTTAATAGGCTTTGATCTGGTACAGTACCATCATACGAACAGCTTTATCGGGACCAATTACATGGATGTGGTCGTAAAAAAATATCACTAAAACTGTCACCCATGCAAAGATCTGACTTAATCATCAGCCTATACAAGGTGTAGACCATCAAACTGAACAACTTTCACTGTGTGACCAATATCGAAATCGCAAAAAAAAAATTATGTTCTATACTCTACAAATCTACTCTACATATTATGTATGGGATATAAAATTATTTTTTTCGCGATTTCGATGTTGGTCCCATAGAGAAAGTTGTTCAGTTTGAAGGTCTAAACAACCCCCTTAAGAGTTTTAAAAATTTATTGTTACTTATGAAACACCCTGTATATTATATCCCACTGCAGGGCACAGGCCTACCCTCAGATAGAATGGGCGTCAGTCCACCACGCGTGCCCAATGCGGATTCGTGACTTCACAAACGCATCAGAGTTTCGTTTTCAGCGTATGCAGGTTTCATCACGATGTTGATGTGATCACCGTTGAAGACCAAATTTGGCGTTGTTCAACATTGGTAATAATTCTTTCAGTAATAGCTCCTCAATCATAGGTACGTACATAACTAGCAAACGTATTCTCAGGGTACCTTTTTACAAAGGCAGTTGCAACGATCGTGCAGTAAATTAACTCTCTTGGTAGGATTAATGTGTTGGTTTGGCACTCAATTATGTCCGTTTTCGTACGATGTTTTCCTGTACTGGTTAGCAGCTATCGGTATTAAGAATTACTAAATGATACATATGGGATTTTGTACTCCACTTCAACCGAAACAAGTTACCTTAGAGCTATTCTGTTTTTCCTATAGTCTTGTTGTGATGAAATAATAGTTGTTTTCTATTTCTTACGAAAAATCTACATGTGAATTATTTTTAATGCAGACTACTACAATACATTTTTAATCAATGCGGAGTTTCCATGCATTCTACTCGTAAACATTTTATTTCGCGATTTCGATGTTGGCTCGCCATAGTAAAAGTTGTTCAGTTTGACTCTAAGAATTCATGGTAAAAGTTTCCACACTGACTGAAAATGTAATCTGTCATCGCTGTGGCAAGCAAGTGTCATCGGTGAGTTTGAACGGTTTTTAAATCTCATACAAAAGCCTTCTCATACATCTTTCTACTGCAGATTTTTGAAAGTAAAATCAGCAATAAAAAAAGATGCATATCTCCATAGTAATTTTGACATTTTCACCTGCTGAACTCAGCAAATGAGATTCAAAAAGCGCGTAGACGCACGCGGTAGGTAACTAAAGCGTGAGAATTTATCGTTTTCTAAGGAAGTGATGTATCTGTAACGAAGTAACTAATCTGTTACATTAGTATCTATTCCCAATCCGTACATTTAACACGTGTTCAAAAAGTCCTAACAGAATGTCCGAAACTCCACAAAATGTTTTAAAACTAAAGCCCGCTAGCATTATCGGCTCTACTTTCATTTAATACGAGACAACAGCACTCTACTGATGTTGCGCGCAAAGTTTTATCTACGGTAGGCTTTGCAGTTTTTGTTTGAGTGGTTTTAGAACTTTAAACGTACTGAAATAAAGTTGGAATTTGAAACGGATTTTGGTTGAAATATTTCGTCAGTTTCTGAATCCCCGGTGGATGGCTGTCGAATATACTGCGAAACTATCTGAACGTGTTGAAATATACTATCTCGTGAACGAATTGTTAAACTCTTTCGTAACTTCGTTTTACGAGTTTACCGTAAACATAAAAACTTGCTTTTTTTACTCACTTACTAAGCCTTAGTTATCTAAGGTCCTCACCATCACCACTTCTAGATAAGTTATCTGACAGACCATTTGATATCTTTTTTTTAAATAATTAGTGGCCGGTTGCTTGTGTCTAGTGTGGCGATTCTGCCAATTATATCAAGTAGTTAGTCATTACAGTCTCGGCTCATTTGCCTGCGGCTTGGGTACAATCTGGCCTCGACTGTAATGTTCAACTTAGCTCATAAAATAGCTTAAAAATTGACATAGGATTCTCAACATACAGTCAGAAAGTGATTTCTCAAAGAAAAATGTTTATTAAAATTTACACAGCCATTCAGAAATATGGCACGCGTAAAAGGTAACTTTTATGACCGTAATAATAATCTCAAGTAAGCTCAGTTGAGTTGCAGAAAATATTTTATTTTTGCTCGCTTCTACAGAAATATACTCGAGCACGTTTGCACTGTTTATGAGTAGATACGAAGCAGATGAAATATACTGGTGTATACTTAGTGCTCAATACTTAGTCTTTGAGCTAAAGTCTGTTGGAATTGAGACCGTGGGTTGAGAAGAAGGTCTGAAGTCAGACCAAATAGCTTTGTAAGTAAGTGGACTTAATTATATAATATTCTGCATTAAAATGAGAAAATACCACCACCATACCTTACCACCCATAAAGCTAGGGCAATAATATTATATTATCGACTTATTTTGTAGGACCTACAAAATCTTAATCTTCTTAACTATTATAAAACCGTAAAATCATGAGGAATAAAAAAGTTGCGGTTCACTTAATATAAATTCAAATAACACTCGATAGCGCGATTTAAAAACGTGCAGCGCCATCTATTGACAAAATTGTTAGTTTGTTTGTTTGTTCGCGCATCACGCTAAAACTACAGAACCGATTTTGATGAAACTTTTTTTGTTTGATAGCTTATGATCTGACTTAAAATCTGGTATATAATTTGTGCGGACGAAGTCGCGGGAAAACACTAGTAATAAATAACTTTATGTGTTACATAACGAAAACCGTGTTTAACATTTTGCTCTTGTATAATTTTGTGGTTTGCAGTTATAAGCTTAGATGAAAGTAAAATTAATGGATAGGCCTAAATTGAGTTAAGTTGCAGCAAACAACTACGGAAATTGGTCTCAATTGTCTGTCAAAAATTGGGTACAAATTTGAAGTAGGTACTTATACCACAAATTAATAATAAAGTTACTACGTATACGTTGCCTCATTTTTCTGGTTTGAAATGTTCGCGTAAGGCCTATCCATTAATTTTACTTTGAGCTATAAGGAGTTTATAAAGACAGATAGGAGTTAGCACCTTACTACCATTTAACCTTTCTGACAATGCAATCTGACCCATTCTTGTTTAAACTTGCACTGACCCAAAATGGCTGGTGGAGTGAACTTGTTCGAGTAGTTCCATTAGCTAGTTTACTATGCAAAAGCTTCTTAGTTTAAGAGGCATCGTCTTAGCTTAGCTTGCGGACAGTACCCTAAGTATTATGTTGCTGAATATAAATGAGATTACATCTAAGGTTTTATTATTATCAATAACATACTCTATTCTATTATAATCTTATGATTATGGCCATTTTGGTGTAAACGATTTTGTAAATCTCTAGTTTAAATAGCAAATGTGCTTGATGTAGTGTGGGACGCCCTGCTGCCCGCTGGACAGACGACCTAGAAAAGTAGCGGGGAGCGACTGGATGAGGAAGGCCGAGGACAGAGTTTTGTGGCGCGCTTTGGGAGAGGCCTATGTTTAGCAGTGGACGATGATAGGCTGATGATGATGATGATGTTGTTCGGTAATAGGTATTTGGGTGATATCTCAAGGATTGTTTTTGTACAAAAAAACACGATGATCAAAGATTGTTTTTAGACTAAAACACTTGAGCCACCACAAAATGGCAGAACCACGTGGCCACCTAACCCACGCACCAAAACACGTTCAGCCTCTAGCCACGTGACTCCCAATCACTAACTCAAATCGGGTCTCAAAACGATCTAATTTACTAAGTCAGCCACGGATTTATAACATTATCAGATTCAGTCAGTTCGGTTTGCGAAGAGCGAAGCGACGAGCATGTTAGGATTATGTCGACCACAGCGCACGAGCCAAGCGAGCGAAGTGAGCCTGCCGCGGCAGCGGTCGGCGAGTGCCAGAACCGAATCGCTATCCGCTAACCTATTTATAATATTATTCATTCGATAGTCGGACGACTAACTTTATTTTATTCGTCCGTTTATCGGACGATTAGCAACAGCCAAAATATTTTTTCCTGGCGTAATTTGACTTGAATCAATCAAATCCAATCAGCTTACATCAACCCACTGCTGTACCTACAATAATTCCTTTGATTAATAGACTTCCTTTTTTATTACTGCCTCAAAATAATTCCGAATATTTGTTCATTAATCTTTTACCACCAATAAAATACGACAGAAGTATTAATTTCTTTTCTTGACGTTTAATAATGAGTTTTACTTTAAGACTTTAGACCTCGCTACAACCACATGAATAAATATCACTACAGAAAGAAAGTTTCAAAGGAGTACAGTTGGGCACCTGTTCGTACGTCCTCTAACGCGCGCTATGCGTGAGTGCACCGACACCGAGCGGCCGCTTCTATGAACCTTTTGTTCTGTAGGGATATTTATACATGTGCCACCACTGCACACATAAAAAGGTGTTTGGTAGTTGTTACAATGTTTCTGACCACCCATCAGAAAGGGATTGGATTGGTTTACGAATGTTATATAGTTTTCTTTCAGCACTAAAAGCATTATGCGCAAAAAAAATCGCCATCCCGTCTCTCCCTGCTACCTTTCTTAGGTAAACATTCCAGAGAAAAGTTTAAAAGTGTTAATAATAATTAACACTGGTGGCTACTGTACATCTTCATTTATTACTTTCTATTTTGTACAAACTGTTCTCTTGACTGTTGACCTAAGAAAGATAGCAGGGTGAGACTATATCAGGAAGGCCTGAGGGTAGAGTTTTGTCCTATGTTCAACAGTGGACTATGACAGGCTGTTGAAGATGAAAAGTCCATCAAATAATCAGTTTTTTTTTTATTGATGGGTTTGCTCTTGACCTCTATCTAGTCCTCAGGACAAAGATGGCGTCGAAGATGTAGCGAGCTTACCCAGAAGTACACTGGCACTCCTGCACACTGACGGAACGCAGCAAGCTGCTTGGCGCCAGACTCCGGCAGGAGGGTGGTCGCGAGCCAGGCGGCTTCTTGCGGAGCCTACCACACCGCTGTGGGGGATCGTTCAGCCGCCACCACAAACTTGGTAACTTGTGATGCCGTTTCCCGGGGTGGACCGCTAGGAGGTAGATCCCCAATCACTCCCGAAAAAACCCCCCGAGTTAAGGAAAAATTTATATCTACATGTAGTAGGTAGCACAGCAGTATTTTAGTCTTGCTACCTTGTTAATGAAAGACGTCCCGACTGAGTGACTCATCCATTACCCTCTACACAAAATTCATTTAGGTTTGAAACATTTGCTAGTTAGTGCCAAGCAACTAGCAATGCCCAGGCAAAAAAGCAAATATCTCTACAGGGAGTAACAGAACACCCTAGTAATACTTAAGGGGGTGCTTCAGACCATCAAACTGAACAAATGTCACTATGAAGCCAACATCGAAATCGCGAAAAAAAACAGATGTTCGATTCAGTCGGGTCGGTGCTGCAGTTTTGTAGGAAACAGCTGATAAATTTTTCACGATTTCGTAGTTGGCTCCATAGTGAAAGTTGTTCAGTTTGATGGGCTGAAGCACCCCTTTTTGTATAACTAGGGTGTTTTGTTACACCCTGTATATTGTAAGGATCATTTTATATTGGCAGCCTGGTGTTTTCATTAATAGATTGTGGTAGTATCGATAAGCGGTTTGATAAGTTTTGGTTTGAAGATTTTCAACAACTTTAACTAAACCTACAGTGCATTGAAATCTGTTGTTCGATCCCAGATAATTTAATGTCCTCGATGCCGACGCCCGGAAAAGATACTAACTATTCGATGATTAGAACTTTACCAAAAGACCATCAGTAGACAACTGACCTTTTTGACTGCCAATGCCGGACCGAAAAACAATATGTAAAACAGTCGGTTGAAAAAGTTTTGCTATAAAACTTTCTCAACTCTCAATTATTATTTATTTCAGTCTAGTTGTTGCCCACGTGGACGTAAAAAAGGATCCTAAGAGTTAATAAAGAAAATTATTCTGTCTGTGTGCCGAATTTCATCCAAATCCGTTCCGCAGTTTATGCGTGATTGAGTGACAAACGTCTCAACATTCAAACATCCAAACTTTGACATTTATGTTATTAGTAAGAAACACGTTCATTTAAATATTCATTAATCTTATAGCGAATTCTCGGTAGGTAAACTAGCATATGCTCACGACTATATTCCCCGAGGGGGTAGTCAGAGATATTCTGAAGCCTCAGAACATCCACGTTTCACCAGTAGTACCGAAACTCTGTCCAGTGTGACGGGGGGTGAGCCCGTCGCCACTTATAATGGACAGTGGGTACAATACACGCCTCGAAATTGAAGCATGCAGGTTTCCTCACGATGTTTTCCTTCACCGAAAAGCCAGTGGTGTAACAAATCGTACATAAATTCCGAAAAACTCATTGGTACGAGTCGGCTTGGACGGGGATCGAACCATCGCCTTCTGCACGGCAGGCAAGGTTACTCGCCACTGGACCACCACGGCTTTAGGTAAACTAGAAATACGTTTATTATGTTTCGTTCAGAGAATTACTCCTAGATTCAATCTTGAAAGTAACAACAAGGATTAACAAGAAAGTTCGTGGGAGATCCAACTAACTAGTACCTTGGGAATATATTACGTTAGAAAAATATTTGGGTCTTACATCCGTATTGATAGTCGCTTCCTCGATCTCTACCTCGACTCAAACTTAAACGAAAAGTTCCTCTATTCGTCCTCGAAATGCAAATTCCTAACCACAATCTTTAGATTCCATTCACTGTGATTGACTCAAGGAATTAGTATAGTAATAATAGTGGAATTTGAAGTCCTTATTTGATAGTGTAGAAAGCAAAAGACAGTAATTAATGAATAAATGAATAAAATAATATCAAATTATTTTACGCAAAACTAAGTTTCAGCGACGGTTACGCATCTAGAGGATCCCGATAGGTCGCGAACAACCTTCACTTTGACGTTCCATTCGTCCACTCTTTCTCGACGTGACGGAACAAATTTTACGAGGCAGAGAAAGACCTAGACAGAGTTACCTATCACAGGTGAAAGAAAAAGTTGATGTCATTACGAATTAAGAACTCATCGAACTGGCGGAAAAAAGACTGGATTGACGAATTATCTGTCGACACAAGCATAGCTCTTAAATAAGATAAAGATGAAGGACGTTTTTGACATTTTTGATTTACAATTCAACAGCTGAGTTGACTGGACTAAAGGAATTCTCGAGGTATCAGCTAAGAATACGGCTATTAAAATACAGTACAAGAAGAAAGAAAGGCGTGCTTATGAATAACTTGCCTCCTGATTAAGAATTTGTTGAGAAGCACAAATATTACAATATTTTATCTCTAAATGTAATTACTTCACCTTGAATTTTTTATTCATGTCGTTTTAGAAAAAGTGTGATCGAAATAAATTTTAAAAGAATTCGACGTCACAAAATGATGGTTAGAAAAATATCAATGTTCTTTTTGACATGTTATAACTTCTATCCCCTAGGCATTGTCTAGACTTCTAGAAAGTCATGATTTTAGGTCAAATTCTAGTTACTAGCTTATTCCCATTACAATACAGTTGTCTTGTAAAACTAATCAAAACATGAAAGTACTTTTGGTAATCTTTGATTTCTGATTTTGTAATAACAGTGTCTGTCTGTCGTATTTGTATTCTGTAGTTTTGTTTGTATTCTGTAGTTCTAAAGTTTTGTCTCGTCTTGGAATATTCAAGACCTACGAATAATATTATTCGTAGTTCAAGATTTTCATCGTTTATGACATATGAAGAAATCAAACTTTTAAATAGATAAGAGGTTTTCAACTTAAAATATTTTTATTAAAATAAGATAAGAATTCTTATACTGGCGGTTTTTCTAGTGGATCATCAGACCATTAAACTGAACAACTTTTTCTATGGGACCACCGTCGAAATCGCAAGAAAAATTCTGCTGTTCCATACAAACGACTATTTATTCCCCGAGGCAGTCAGAGATATTCTAAAAAATCAGAAGATTTTTTTTTCACAAGTTTCGTTTTGGTCCCATAAAGAAAGTTGTTCAGTTTAACAGTCTGATCATTCTCTCAAAAACCCTTAAGCCTATTTAATTGGATCCTGTTCATGCATTACGTCAAAATTATTTGCAGTTTCCTTTTTTAATTGAATGTAGAAAAGGGACAATGTTACAACTTCGTCTTGACCTAAATACACGATGAACGAGAAGCTGGGTCTCGTACTTACTATAAAATAAGTAGAGTACAGATATGACATTTTATATTATACACGATATAAACGAACTGACGTCAATAATACCAAATGCTCTGTCCTAGTTATTATGGAGATATTTTAAGGAAAAGCTGCACTTTGTGATGGAAGCAAGCCGCTTTGCATAGTGATAGAAAGGATCAAAATAAGCGATTTGACCCGCAGCAGCGCAACTTTCACCCCTTAGGAACACAGATGGCGCCACTTCTTTACATGAAACTTCAAAAAATTCTACAAGCCTGACGGCTTCACCGATTTCATTCATTAAGGTGTCTATCGAAAGAACATTTATTAATAAATGATAAAAAAAATTAAAAAGTAAAAAATCCATAATGGCTGCAAAAAGCCATGCATTTTTGTAAAATTTTCAAAGTTATTTTTCAGTTTTTTCTTAATAATATTTAAAAAATGTATGAATTGGGTATATTTTTAATTATTCACATTGTTAATAAATCAATAACACGTTTAATAAAAAAAACTGCATGTCAATATCTTTAATAGTTAGGAAAATATTTAAGATTTCATAAGCAGGCACGGTGCGCCCCAGTCATAGTAATTATGAAAAAAATACAGAATTTTGTGATGTAAGCAAGCCGTTATGCGCAGTGATAGAACGGACCAAAATAAGCAATTTTACCCGTGGCAGTGAAATATTCATTCTTTAGGATCACAGATAGCGCCACATATTTTAACAATCTTCTAAAAGTTACAGAAACTAAACGGCTACGCCGATTTTAATTTATTTAAGTGTCAAACGGTTCGTGTTATTAAGTAATAAGTCAAATATTTTTAAAAATTAAGTGCAAAAAGAAAAATTTGTACGGAAAATTAAAAATTACTTACAAGTTTTCACTAAACTACGTTGAACAATGTATGAAGTTTGTATTTTTTATTTTAAACATCTATTTCGAATCTAAAAATGAAAACTGCATCGAAATCGGTTTAGTAGCTTTGTAGATATTTGTAATGTCTGCCGATAAACGTCCGCTGCTAGACATAATTAAGGCTCCTGCAAGGATCGCCACAACAGGGCCGGTTCTGCACTACCCTCATCCAACGAGTGTCTTCTACCTTCACCGGATCGTCTGTCTAGCTTTTGGAGGCCTACCCACGATACGCTTTCCGGTACATGGCTGCGCGGTCGCCACTCGTGAACTTTTCAGCCCCATCGCCCATCCGTACTGCGAGCAATGTGGCCCAGCCCATTGCTACTTTAGTTAGCAATTCTCCGGGTTGTGTTGGGCTGTCGGCTACCCGGGTTACCTTGCGGATCTCTTTATTTCTTATTCGATCACGCAGGGACAATCTAGCTCTGTGGATTGCCCTCCGAGTGACTTACAGCATTTTTACTTGGCCTTAATTTTGTTAGCGACGACGTAACAGCATAATTTATTGTATTAAGTATATTAGTATAGCATTTCAAAACATATCTATTTACTTACGTATAATTTCCACAGCCACCTTTGCAGATTTTTTTTACACTACAGGGCGGAAGCTATGTCGACGCGTCGGCAACCACGGCAAATGTGTCCGTCACAGCCTGATGTATAAGCGCATTGGTTGAAGAATGTTTTCTATTTAATAGTTCCCATAATAAGTCTATCTTTTTATTTTAGGGATGTAACAAGACAATAACAAACAAGACATGTAAGAAGAAAATAGTCAAAATATACAATGGTCGTCGCAGCCTGATTTACCTACAAGTGTATTAGTCGAAGAGGGATAATTCTGACCAAATCGCAGTAACTTTTGGCCATTGTGGAGTCCATCAACCTTAGGAGGTCTTGTTATAATATCGTAAAAAGATAGACATGGGATGGGAACTATTATATTGCAAAAATTCTTCGACCAATGCGCTCGTAAATCAGGCTGCGGCGGACACAATGCGCTGTAGTTGCCGAAACGTCGACCTGCCTTGCACCCGCAGTTTAAAATATTCTGTAAAAGCGGCTGTGGGAATCAAACGTAAGTTATAATAAATTATGCTGTTACGTGGTCTATCACTAAATGAAGGCATAGTTTAAAGGCTGAAAGTCAACCAAAGGGCAAACCTCCTAAATCGAATCAGAAATTAAGTCGACACAATCAAGAATTGCTAACTAGAGTGGCAATGGGCTGGGCATATTGCTTGCAGAACGGCTGGCTGGCAGATGGGACCGAAGAATTCTTGAGTGGCAACCGCGCAGCCACGTACCGGAAAGTGTATCGTGCGGCCTCCACAATGTGGACCGACGATCCGGTGAATGTTCGTTGGATGAGGGTAGAGCAGAACCGGCTCTGTTGTGGCGATCTTTGCAGGAGGCCTATGTCTAGCAGCGGACGTTTATCGACAGAAATACCTAAATATCCTTAGATCAAAATAAAATTAATGGATAGGCCTAAAGCGCGGTAAGTTGAAGCAAACTACTGGTGCACTTGGTCCATACAAACTAGCGCCATTATCTGTCAAATCTAGGGCACTTGCATACAAATTTGAAGTATTCATTTCATTTGGTTTGCCTCATTTTTCTGGTTTCAAATGTTCGCGTAAGGCCTATCCATTAACTTTATTTGATCTAAGCTAATATCTACAAAACTACTAAACCGATTTCGATGCAGTTTTTATTTTAGATTCGAAATAGATCAGTCTCAAATAAAAAATACACACATCATACATTGTTCAACGTAGTTTATTGAAAACTTGTAAGTAATTTTTAATTTTTTGTACATATTTTTTTAATTTTTGCACTTAATTTTTAAAAATATTTGACTTATTTTTTTTTTAAGTTGAAACTTAATAATACGAACCGTTTGACACTTAAATAATTAAAATCGGCGTAGCCGTTTAGTTTCTGTAACTTTTAGAAGATTGTTAAAATATGTGGCGCCATCTGTGATCCTAAAGAATGAATGTTTCACTGCCACGGGTAAAATTGCTTATTTTGGTCCGTTCTATCACTGTGCAAAACGGCTTGCTTCCATCACAAAATTCTGTATTTTTTTCATAATTACTATGACTGGGGCGCACCGTGCCTGCTTATGAAATCTTAAATATTTTCCTAACTATTAAAGATATTGACATGCAGGTTTTTTTATTAAACGTGTTATTAATTTATTAACAATGTGAATAATTAAAAATATACCAAATTCATACATTTTTTAAATATTATTAAGAAAAAACTGAAAAATAACTTTGAAAATTTTACAAAAATGCATGGCTTTTTGCAGCCATTATGGATTTTTTACTTTTTAATTTTTTTTATCATTTATTAATAAATGTTCTTTCGATAGACACCTTAATGAATGAAATCGGTGAAGCCGTCAGGCTTGTAGAATTTTTTGAAGTTTCATGTAAAGAAGTGGCGCCATCTGTGTTCCTAAGGGGTGAAAGTTGCGCTGCTGCGGGTCAAATCGCTTAGTTTGATCCCTTATATTACTATGCAAAGCGGCTTGCTTCCATCACAAAGTGCAGCTTTTTTTTCATAATTACTATAGCGTTGTGCTGATAGGCTGTAACTGTAATGATGATCCAAAAACGTTGGTAAATGAACCAGCGTGTCAGACTGCCTCCTTTTTTCTAAATAGTTGTTTTTTATCGCCCATTTTAGTACTCCTTGGTGAGAATTCTCAACGAAAATTATTTAGGTTATCCTTTCATGAAATCTTTTCGAGCTACGGCGGCAGAACCCTATCGTGATCAGACACATTCATGTCATGTTTTCATTAGCGTAGATTAAAACTTAATATCTAATGTAATTGCTTATTTTTTTTTTTTAATTTGGTATAGGTATTGTATATTTATTTTAATTTAATATACTTTACGAATAAAGGACCTAGCTTGAATGCAGGCAATTTTGTGTTTAATCTGTTTTTTGTTATTATTATTTTTGTCTATTAGGTAAGTATGACCAATTTTCCTAGGTAAAATATTGGTGAATAAAAACAGTCAAAGAGCCCAAATTTATTTGTATTTTTTAATATGTTTATTTCATTTTAAATGTCTTTATTCAAATGTTTGCCTATTCTAATTTGATTGTGTTCTTTATATTATTTGATTTCATTTTAACCATTATTATTTGAATAATTTATTTAACTACTTCAATTTTCAAAAACAAGCCGTGGTGGTCCAGTGGCGAGTAACCTTGCCTGCCGTGCAGGAGGCGATGGTTCGATCCCCGTCCAGGCCGACTCGTACCAATGAGTTTTTCGGAATTTATGTACGATTTGTAACACCACTGGCTTTTCGGTGAAGGAAAACATCGTGAGGAAAACTGCATGCTTCAATTTCGAGGCATGTATTGTACCCACTGTCCATTATAAGTGGCGACAGGCTCACCCCCTGTCACACTGGACAGAGTTTCGGTAATACTGGTGAAACGTGGATGTTCTGAGATGTCAGAATATCTCTGACTACCCCCTCGGGGAATATAGTCGTGAGCATATGCTATGCTACTTCAATTTTCATTTTATGAAACTATTTATTTTATTCAAATGAAAAGTTCTTATAATTTTATTATTAATTTGGCTATAATTTCTCAGTGCATGTTGTGTTCGTCTATACCTTATTAGTTGGTCATTTACTATGTTCGTTATCCATTCTTAAAACCCACATAATTTGAGTGAAATAGAATAAATAAATAAAGTAAAAGTATTTTTTTTTTTGTTTTTTTTTTTCTATCTGTTATGTTATTATTGTTTATTAATTTATTTTGTTGTTATTTTGTAAATAGGTTAGGTTAGGTTAGGAAATATAGAAAAATATTTTGACACATTATTTAGTGGATGTAAATAATGTGGACAGTCTATTCTCAAGCTGTTTAGTTCATGTACGAAATCGACACGTAATAGCCGACAAGAGGGCCGTTCAGATCCTAACCCCATGATGTATTGTATAAATTATATACCATATTCCATCTATAATATGTGCAGAGAAATATCTGCGATAGATTGAGCTACATTTAGCTACAAAATTGAGTGTCAATCAAGGTCAAAACTGAGCGGTCTAAGGAGTAGATTTTATGGTTTGGTTATTTGACTTTGTCCATGAAAATATTTCTCTCTGTTATGTGGCAGTATCTTGCATAAGCATAAGCATAGCACGACTATATTCCCCGAGAAAATCAGGGATATTCTAATAACTCAGAACATCCAACGTTTCACTGGTAGTACCGAGACTGTCTAGTGAACTTCAGAGTGACGGGTAGGTTAGCCCGTCACCACTTATAATGGACAGTGGGTACAATACAGGCCTCGAAATTTAAGTATGCAGGTTTCTTCATAATATTTTCCTTTCACGAAAAGCCAGTGGTGTACAAATCGAACATATAATTTCGTAAAACTCATTGGTAAGAGTCGACATGGACGGGGATCGAAACATACACCTCCTGCATGGGCAGGCATGGTTACTTGCACTAGACCACAACGAACGGCAATATCTTGGATGGATATAATTAGAAAACAAACTTTTAAACGTGTTGTGAATTTCAAGCCTCTCAATAAAATTCATACGTAATCTTTTCTTACGACACACAATACTTCGTATCGAACCTTCACAAAACAACATACTTTTAATGTAAACTCACGACCATAATCTCTTTCAAACTGGTCAGGAAAGCTGTAGTAACAAAACAAACTACCTATCAAGCGCGCATAGTTGTGGCAACACTTATTAATTGTAGGTTGTTGAAGGTTTCAAACTTAGAAAAAGTATATGTCTAGAATGAGCCTCACACTTGTTCCGTATAAAACAAAAGGGGCTAACTTTCTTAGGTTGGTGTGCGTGAGGCGCCATACTTATTATGTATGTGTGCGTGTATATGTATAGGGTTTTGGAACCAGTACTGGTTCCTATTTTTTTCGACGCTTTCGTAGCTTTGACTGTCTATCTTGATAATCTAAGGTTTCAAACTTGATTCAAAACAAAATGACGTGTCAATTTGTGGCTAGCCTATCGCAAACAAAATCACAACATAAAAACCTCACAAAACAAACACAGAAAATTTACTGTCCAATATCACCCAGCTAAGCATTCCCAGATTCCTAATCTCGTCCTAATACTAACAAAATAAAAGCGTCCCATCTCAAAATCTGGGTGTTCATACAAACGTTGGCTTCATTGATATTGCGCGAGTCCCCGGGACGATCGTAAAATGGAGCCGAATAGCTTCCCATGACCGAAAAGAAATGGGAACAGCTTGTAATTCCGTCGGGCTTCAAGATCGTCGTTAAATTAGAATCGTATTGGAAATAAATGATGGATGGATCGAACGCTCACTTTATGGCTGCAATGATATTTATGCCTATCTTTTATGTTTCCTGTAAATGGTATGCTAAGTGGAAATGAATTTCGATAATACGTCTTGAAGATGTTTTATGAAAACATTGAACTAGAATTGGTACGCTCGATACTACGCGACAATGTCGATACAAACAAGTGAGAATTTGCTAAAAACTCGTAGCTCGTAGTCGAAACACAGAATTTCTTTTTGACACAAAATTTTCCAAAAAATAATCCTTTTGGTTGACTCTTTTTAAGTAAGTACTGATGACTAATAATAATAAGTATGACTGACTTTAATTTTCCTACTAAATCCACCATAATAATACACCCTAGTTTTTAATTACTAACATAACTAAGCTAAACAACTTTACCTGCGAAACATTGGTCGAAAAACGAGTTTGTTGGAACTTCCATACAAAAATTTAAAAAATTTTTATTTATTATTTTATTATTTATTGTCTGAATACACCCTTAAAGTTAGTAGATAGTATTGAAAATATCACCAGACTTCGTTTGTATGCAGCGCGCATTTGCGCTCTCGGAATAAACGTCTCTTAATATGGAACAGCAAATTTTTTCTTGTTATTTCTGGTTTGCTTCCATTTTAATAAATTTTCAGTTTAATGGTCTGAACCACCCCTGAAAATTTGGAACGTGATTATAAAATCACATAATGTATTTCGGTATCGCTTACCAAAACAAAATGCAAATAACCTGTCTATTACTTGCTTTGACTAGGCTTTTGTTCTAAAGTTCAGCCCGGGGCAACATGATATATTTCAATAATAATTTAGGTTCCATTTGTAATTTTACAAATAACAAGCTGAAATTCCGAACATGCTTCATAATATTTGAGTTCTAAAAACATTTCATAGTGAATTGCTGACATTTCAGAGGAATGATTATTTTGTTAAACACCGACGCAATTTTTTTTTCATAGACGTTGGTTATTTAATATTTAGGTACCGAAGTACTTCTTACAATCCTTTGTCAGCCTTATTCGTCTACTGCAGGATATAGGAGCAAAGCTTAAAAGCTATGAAAAGGGCCCTGCTTGGTGTTTCTCTGAGATATCATCAACTTCTTTTCCCATCTTCCATCCTTATGGCATTATTGTGTGACCTGTGAGTTTTCACTGTACGTTACTACTGTAGTTGTGGCGCCAATTTTGTATGACAGAACTAGTTCTCAAAGTAATCACTAGGAGCGCTGTACAAAATTCAATACAAAAACTGTAGTTTACTACAGAAGTTTTACTGTAATATACTACAATGTAACTCATGGTAGGCCTGAGCATAATATCTCGGTTGCGTAAATAATTTTAAACATGCCCCGGATTTACCAGAAGAACCAGAGTAGCCACTGCATAGCCCAAAGAATTGCTAAACTTAAAAAAGCGCAGCGTGGATAGGTAAGGTGAACCGGTGACGTGGTAAAGGCTGCTGGAACCCGTTGGATGAGGGCAGCACAGATCCGGTCATTGTGGTGATCCTTTGGCCTAAGTCATATAAGCTAATATTATGATGGTGATGACTCGAGTAGGCAGTTTACGGGTGGGAATCCTGTCGTCAACAGATTTTTCAGTCTTTAATTTTATGTAGACGCTGGAAAAGTCACACTCAAGATATACAGTAGCTAGTGGAACAAAAATCCTTAATGAAAACTACAGCAGTACCAGAACTTTATGAAAAATTCTTCGCCGTGTCACGTCCTCTTTACGACGTTCACTACTTTAATCTAGATTCTAGTGCACTTACTCTAAATGTTTTACTGCCAAATTATTTTCTAAGAAGAATAGTTGAGATTTTTTCATCCAGATTTTAAATAAATTATTTACCCGGTTCTATGGTTATTTACTCACATATTTTCAGCATTTAAAAAGATATAAAAGTTTTTAGAGAATATTAGAATACAGGACAATCATTGTTTTAACATTATCTTAAATTCAAAATAGATTTATTTACATTTTACAAATGGTGCAGTTTAGTTTATGAGAACTCAAGTGATATTTACAACAGCTATGATTAAAAATAAAAACTGATTCAAAAAAGCAAAGAAGAAATTAGCCACTATATCGAGAACGACTTCCGTCCAATTCAATTCATTTCTTAAGGCCAGGTTATCCCAGTGCAAGCATCTCTTTCTTGCAAGCATAAGTTTGCAATTAGCCATCCCGCTCCAATTGAAAGCAGGATCGCAAAAAAACGTGTTTTTCATCAATATATGTTAGCTCATGGGTGTTTCTAAGCTCAAAATTCTACGGAGTTCACTAGAAATATTTAATGTATTTAGTTAAGTACAAGAATAAAAAGTTAAATATCAGCATTTTAATCATAGTATTGAGAAAACATAACAAAAAGGGGAATTTTGGGATTTTTTTCTATCTATTAAACTTAATCTAATCGTGTAATTGAGAACGGTCGCCTATCAGCCAGATCCTTAAATAAGACGTAATTGGTTTTCAGACTTTAAAACACAGTTTAAAACACTTTCGTTCGTGTTCAAAAAACGGCCTCGACAGGATAACAGCGTCTTAAATTTCATTTGAAATAATAAAACCGAACAACTTTTAAGCGCTGTGCTGCGCAGTCTATAAACAGATCTTCTACTTTTAATTCATACAGGCTCCTTCTTAATATGCTGACACATTTTAAGGGGATGATCAGAATATCGAACTAAACAACTTTCTCTTTTCTCTATGGGCCAACATCGAATTCGAGAAACAAAAATCTGCTGTACCATACATTTGACTCATGTAGGTTTGCAGTTTTTATGGAACAGCTAATTTTATTTTCGCGATTTCGATGTTGGTCCCATAGTGAAAGTTGTTCAGTTTGACGGTCTGATCATCCCCTTAAAAAAGTGTCAGCATTAAGAAGGACCTTATTATACCTACATAAGCCATTGTCCAATGGGTGTACGGACCATTGCTCATCAGCAGAATAAACAATCAGCAGCTGAGTCACCAATCTACAAGTTTATAAATTTTCTTTTTCTTTATTAGGTTTGCCAACAGTTGTTTCTTCGATTCTTATTAACAGGTATTCACCGCCTCCGTGGTCTTATGGTTAAGAGCATTGGGCTCTTGACACGGAGGTCGTGGGTTCGATTCCCACGGGGGGCACCTAGTGAAATGTCACTTAGTGCGTTTTTCCCCAGTTGGTTAGGACATTGCAGGCTGAGTCACCTGATTGTCTGAAAAGAAAGATGATTCCTTGCTTCGGATGGCACGTTAAGCTGTTGGTCCCGGCTACTATCTCTGGTGGTAGTAGTCGTTACATAAAAACACGTTAGAGGCCGTAAGGCGGTTTGAATAAACTCTGACACCAGGGCTTGCAGCCCACTCGATAAGAAGAAGAACAGGTATTCAAGAATAAAATTACTATGTTAGATCACACCTAGACGCTAATAAAACAGCATGATTATAAAATATGTCTAAAAACATTTTAGTTTCATACCTACTCCATTCTCGGTGGCGCGTTGCGAAGAGGTATGTACTCTCAATCATGAGGTCCGGTTTCGAATCCGCACGGACAAAATGCCACTTACCAATGAGTTTTTCTAACTTATATACGTATTACCGACTGCTCTCAAAGACAACATCGTGAGGAAATCTGCATATTATGCAGAAGAAGAAATTCTGATGCATATGTGAAGTCTACCAATCCGCATTGGGCACGCGTAGTGGACTAACGCCCAAACACCCTCCTAAAGGGTAGGCCTGTGCCCTGTAGTGGGACGTATATAGGCTGATGATGATGATATTATACTCCAATAAAAATATCTACAACATTTTAAGGCTATTTTGAATTGCAGAAACAGTGAAACACTTCACATATTCTTTCAACAGTTTTAGTAAAATCCAAGATAATTATGTCGAATAGTAGTAATGCTGCGATTTTGCGATAATTGTTTCCAGTAGGTACATTTTGTATGGGGACGCGCGCGATCCTACACACTGCCGCGATATTATCGAGCGATAATATCGCTGCGATTTTGTGATAATTGTTCTCAGTACATTTTGTATGGGGACGCGCTCGATCCCACACACTGCCGCGATATTATCGCAACCTGACGCAATCTCTTTCTACTACATTCAGTAAAGGGCGCATGCGTGACGCGAATCGCGGAATCGCTGCAGTGTAGGTGTCACGATATCGCTGTCGATAATATATCGCTCGATAATATCGCTGCAATGTGCGGAAGCCTTAAATCTGTGATTAAAACCTGGCAGTAAAACAAAACAAAATTGTTCTCGCATGTCGAGTTAATTTTAATTTACGAACGTATGTAGACAGCTGAAAATTTAATTCGAATATATGAGTTCTTCATTATAAGCAGTGGGTACTCAGATGGAAACGTAATATTATAGCAGCACTACTCAATAGAAAGCACTCAGTGCGTTTAATAATTTAAAGCAGCAAAATGCGGTTATTGGTACGATCGTACAGAAGTTTTCTGTACATTTAATATGAAAATAGCTATCTTGGGTATCCTACGTATTAATATACTCTTGGGAATTCAATGAGATCAGAAATATTGTTACGAGTGTAACAAACTAGTTAACAAAACAACCAATGAAACAGGGTGTAAGTGACAGCCTATCAAATACTGAAAC
Source organism: Agonopterix heracliana (assembly GCA_963693445.1). NCBI lineage: Eukaryota > Metazoa > Arthropoda > Insecta > Lepidoptera > Depressariidae > Agonopterix > Agonopterix heracliana. The sequence continues at coordinate 13,868,834 of OY856324.1, forward strand.
TGTGAATTCAGACTATCAAACTGAACAACTTTTAGGAAACGATTAGGAAACGTGAAAAAATTTGAGTCCAGTAGGTGCAGCTATTTTGTATGGAGCAGCTAATTTTTTTCACGTTTTCTGGTTCCATAGTGAACGTTGTTCAGTTTGATGGTCTGAATTCACCGTTTCAGTATTTACTAGGATGTAACTCATACCCTTTATAAATAACAAAAGATTCAGGCATCTGAAGGAATTCACTATGAAAATAACTTATTTAGATACGTCCAATAAACCAATCCGACCGATAGACCAATTAATAAAGGCTACTGGGGAAACAACCTCATGATTTTTTGGAATTTTACACTCTCATGCGGTGCGCCAACCTTCACCATAACCAGTGTCCCATTACCAGCCGTCCCACTGCAGTACACAGGCCTACCTCGACACCTCATCTCGCCACCTTTTACGAGGTCTGCCTCGACCTCGACTCCCATCGAGAGGCACCCATGATTGATTGATGACCATTGCTCAGTGTGCATTCGACAAACATACCCAGCCCAGTCCACCCACTTTAGTTTTGCCAACTTTTCCCCTGCGTCAGCTATTTGAGTTTTGGAACGCAGTGTTGTGTTCCGAATACGGTCTGTCCGTTTCACACCTAGTATACTGCGCTCCATAGCTCTTTGACAAACCTGCAGTTTGGACTTCTGTATCTTCGTTAAAGTTTGAGCACCGAAAATTATTCCTTTAAATACTATAATTATTTATTTACAATTTTCGTTCATTAGTTTATTTTAATTCTTATTTAAGGTCACTAACATATCACCTCATTCCTGTTGATATTTCAGAGAAACAACGAGCACAGCACGGTGCCCTGATTTTAATTTCGACTCCGACTAATTAAATAAAAACAAAAGTAATGCGAATTAACAAGCAACGTTACATTGTAACAAAATCGTAAGACAAGGCCTCACTCCATTGGGAATCTACACTAGTTCCTAACAAGCCTTCGGTAAACATTTTAATAACGTACCTACATTGTTGTCATAGTTTACGTTATGGCAAATAAGTTATCTCAAGTTATGGAACAATGTTAGTAAATTATCTTATCTAATTTAGTTTATCGTTGTTGTTAAATATAGCATAACTTCAATTATTAACTGATAAGTAGGTAAGTCACGTTCATTACCTAATATACAGGGTGTCTGATAAGTAATGGATAACACTGTAACTGCCGATAGAGGAACTCAAACCCAGGCAGAAAATTTACTTTCGTGTTCAGTAATTAAGTGCTACGGTTTTCGAGATATTTGGACTTTTAAATATTTTCTCCACAAAAGTAGTGATTTTTTGGAAAGTCTGCTTTTTGCATAAAATATTTAATTTTTAATTTATTTATCATTTACATAAATGTCATTCTACATGCATAATTTATAAATTCTAATAGATGTACAGAAAGATATGAGTGTGAGTTTGTTTCTTCTATTTTGATACTAAACCGTTCCACCAATCGATGTAACATTTGGTATGCAGATAGCCTATCACGTGGAGTGTCGATCTCCACTCTCTATACCTGTAAAAGTACTACCTTTTATTGAAAATGGTTTATTCAAGTTTGAAATAAAACTGGTAAAAATGATTTATGTCTGTGCCTTAGCTCTTGTCCGTTTCTTTCCCCGTGTTACATGTTTATCTTAGGTAGGTACTTAGTTTTACCAGTCGGTCATCTTAAAAACGAGAAAGATTGAGATGCGCCTCTATATTGATTAGGTACCTGCTTTACATTTGGGTCGTGTAACCAAAACAAAAAACATTTTTTTTTTCGATTTTGATGTTGGCCCTCTATAGTGAAAGTTGTTCAGTTTGATGGTTTGAAGCACCGCAACGCAACGCACTGTAACGCATTTCAGTTTACATGGATATACAAGGTGTTACAAAAATACAAATAAACCTTTAAGGGGGTGGTGTAGACCATCAAACTGAACAACTTTGACTATAAAACCAAATTCGTAATCGACAAAAAAAATGTAGGTCATTCCACAATAAATGTCAACGGTTCCTTGACTCTATTGTACGAAAAAGCTGATATTTTATTTTCGCGATTTCAATATTGTTGGTCCCATAGTAAAAGTTGTTCAGTTTCATGTTCTGCAGCGCCCCCAAAAAGTATGTAACACATTTAAGGGGCTACCTGCCGGTTTTGGGTAACTTTGTAACCATTTTATTCATAAACTATGGCATTTTTTGAGCTGAAAAATAAACTGAACCATCTACAGGATATGAGAAGTGATGTTGTTTTTCTAGAAATCGATTCTAATGAATAAAACCGAAGAAAAGGGACTCTAAAGTCACCCCTTTTTTTCCATTTGTAACCATTTTACTCTTACATTTTGGATGGGAAGAAAATGAAAATTTACAATATTGTTCACAATACAATTTAGAATGATGTGGTTTTCTTACTTTTTAGAAAAGGATAAAAAATCTTCTAATTTTTCAAAGAAAACAGCTAAATTCTGACCGCAGCCACGCGCTCGTTCGCATCGATTAGTATGGAGAATCGTGGTCCAGGGCTGATACGCCTTAATTTTATATTATTATCATCAATATCGTGTTTCTAGAAGGTGCTATAAATTTCTGACTGATGGCACTTGCTCTATAAAATAATTAAGCAAATATCTACCTAAATGACAAAGCGGCAAGGTCCATTAACAAACCGCAGATTTATACTCACCCAAATACGAGTAGGTGCTATCGAGATCCGTGAGCGGAATTAATTAAGCCGGGTTTATATTGACGCGAACCCGTGAATTATGGTCCGGATAAGGACCGCTTGTTAAACAGAATGCCCACGTATTTATCAGTTTTTCGTGTGATAAATATGACGTTTTGCGGCAGTGTGATTGGGGCTTGATTTACCTGCGATGATTGAATTCTATTTAAAATTACTTGTACCAGTAATTTACAATGACAATTCAGTGTACATTCCAATTAAGTGTAATTTACAATGACAATTCTGTGTCAGAAATGGTTTGAATAAACTCTGATACTATGACTTGCTACCCACACGATAAGAAGAAGTGTACATTGGTGGTTACATATGACGTTAAACAAATTGTGTCCAAAGATGTTTAGTAATTTATTGCAATGCAAATTGTCATTGTAAATTACAATTATCATGTTTTATGAAATAGGCACTGTGCTCAAAATAAAGAACAAATCAGAAACAGGCTATGTTTATTTATGCGCAATTAACGTAATTTAATTTTATGTTTAAACTATGTATAATTGTATATCAGCTAACTATACAAGGATTTAAAATGTCTTTTTTTTTAATATCTTTGACAGTTTCACACAAATTATCTAGTCACATTTAAAGTACCAAAAACTAGCCTGGACTTGTATTATGATGACTAGACAACGAAATATTATAGTAGATACAAACATTCATGACTCGGGTACAAATATTCATATTCATTATACAAATATTTGTCCCTTACACTTATTTGTCGGCACAGAAGGCAGGTTCACTACAGACTGTGCTATCGGGCTGTCCGAAATTGATGAAGGAATATAGCCTAGTGATCAGATAGTAATATTTGTAGCCACCACGTAGCACAAAACCGTCTACGGCCGCTACGCCGTAGCATTGACAAGTAGTCACTTCGACCCCTTTTATAAGCCCTCCAAAAACGATGATTCAAGTTCCCACGACTTCAAAGATGTTTCCACCCTTGAGTAAAAATAAATTTGTCGAAAATGTAATCCGTAGAGTGAAAAAAAGGTTTAAGCAATAAAGAAAAAACCTCGCAATGTTGCCGGTTTGGAAAGCCAATAAATAGTGCCTAAGTGCAAAAAGATATTCAAGACCGAAACACGAATACAGAGTAACGGAAAAGTGTATTACTCTCTTGTTTTCTAAGGAAAAACAAGTGAAAAAGTATCAGTAGGTAAAGTGGTATAACGTTATCTTACGATAGGATCGATACCCCATCTGGCGTTATACAAGAAGTCAGAGAAAAGGCTTGGTCGGACTCTCGTATAAACAATAAAGATTTGAAATATGACCACTTTTGTTCCCGCAGATAAGATAGCTAAAATTCACGCGCCCATTTCGCCCTTACACGTACGTGGGCTGAATGAAGATGGTAAATTGCTTTTTCTTTCATGTCGGATTATTATTTTTACTAATTTGAAAGCTTGGAAAACATTAGAGTTGGAATGGTTAAATTATTTTCTCAAACTCTCTTTCGTTAAGTTTTTTTTTTACAAAATTATTCTTATCGAAAGTTTTCGTCTTTGAGGATTTTCGGTCCCTTTCACTGAGACCCTGTTCAAAGATAAATCTCTAATACTATTATTAAAGGCTCCAGTTAAGCCGTTTTCAATAATTCCAGCCAAGACTCATCATTTGTATCTAATAATTCGAAAAGAGTTTCTTTTGTTACTGGTACTTCTTTTTACTGGTACTTGAATAACAGATATCATAATAATGAGACTACCTGTGACGCAAACAACATTATTTGTGTGTGTACTTCTTTTTACTTGTACTTGAATGTGACTAGGTACCTGTGACGCAAACAAAATTATTTGTGTGATTAAGAGTAGGTACCTATATTCCTTGCGCATCCGAGCTCGCTGCATACAATACAAACTAATTTTGATCCTATTTTCGGGATTTCGTAGCGGAATGCCTACTTAGCGGAATTTGAGCGGAATCACACTTAGCCTACTAATCTCTGTAGGTACCTATTGTTTGTCAGATTCTGTTAAAATATTCAGTTTCAATGCTACAATTGATTAACATGGTATATGGAAATCTTTGAGCCGCTCTTGGGTTGCAATAAAGCCAAAACGTTAATCCAAACTTAGCCCTGTATTTCTTTAAAAACTGAAGTGGCAATGGGCTGGTCATATCTGCCGAAGAACTGACAACCGATGGGGTGTCAGAGTTCTAGAGTGGAGACCGCGAACTGTCAGGCGTAGTGTGGGACGCTCTGCTGCCCGCTGGACAGACGACCTAAAAAAAGTAGTGGGGACTGGATGAGGAAGGCCGAGGACAGAGTTTTGTGGCGCGCCTTGGGAGAGGCCTATGTTCAGCAGTGGACGATGATAGGCTAATGATGAATCTGTGACAGGCAGGTGGTCGATGTTCTGCTCACCAAAAATTTATATAGTAACTACTATAACCGTTGAAAGTGAAACAACATTTACAATATTCATTTAGGGTTAGAGTTAGTTACAGTTAAATGGTTAATCTACGTACTACTAGGTAAAATAGTGTATAAACATATCTATGTTAGGTAGGTACGTTAATATAAAAACAAACATCACAAAGTCTGACTAACATAAAATTAACAAGCATGGCGTCGTAACTTTGAAACCATTGTACCTAATACAATCAAGCAAATCAATTTTCACCGCTTCTTAATTTTACTGTCGTATATTGTTTGAAATATGACAACTAATTCAGGTCCGGTGACAATACAGTTTTAGTGTTGTAAAATTTCGAGATTAAATAAAGATACTAGCTGACACAGCGAACTTTGTACCTCCTCAGAATCTTTATTTTTAAAAATGCAAATACCTACTGTTAAAAATCTGTGACACCTTTAAACAGCGAAGAGCTGTAAACCAAATTCAAGGACAGCGAGGGCTTGGGTTTTTGGACCTCACATACAAAAGTGCGGATCGGCCCATCGATTATCTATTTATTGGAGGGTATATATTCTACAGGGTGTTACATAAGTAAAAATATATATTTAAAACTCTTAAGGAGTTTGTTTAGAGTATAAACTTTAGACCATCAAACTGAACAACTTTCACTATGGGACCAACATCGAAATCGCGAATAAAAAAAATCGGATATCCCATACATATTTTTTAGCTCGAGTCGATTTGTAGAGTATGGAACATAAATTTTTTTCGCGATTTCGATATTTGTCCCATAGTGAAAGTTGCTAAGTTTGATGGTCTAAATCTTAATGAAATGTATACTTAAATGTTTATTTGTATTTTTGTAACACCTTGTATATTCATTTTCTCTATGGGAGGTCCAAAAATTTTTCTCGTTTTTCGACCCATGTTCCTTATGGATAGTTGTTCATATTCACGGTCTGAATACACCCTTATAGTTTCGTTACTAATTACAAATTAGTGGTGCAGAACGGGCCGGGTCGCAACGCGACGTACTGATGGATTTTTATTTTCACGTAGGTATTACTGGCAGACGTAAAAAGTTCCGATTGGTATAGCACACTACGACGGACCGCATGACACTTACACCCTGTATAGAAGCGATTTGGGCGGATTTTCGCGCTGCGGCCCGCCCTAATATGCGCTTACCTTTAGGTGTTGCTGATCTGACTAGTTGTCAAATAGCCTATTATGCAGTTATTAGTCATGTTTAACCGAAACCAAATATTTCTTAATTACGATAGTTTCGGTTAACATACCTAACATAGTAATTTATAACTTTATTATCAATATTGAAGCCAAACGAGAACGTAATTATAACTCAACTTTACAAGTTAGTAGAGGAAAAAAATGAGTTTTTTCACAACTTTTATTGTTCTCGTATTCTCCAGTGATGTGGTTCTATCGGTAAGAGTAACTTATTAAAATGTTTAACATGCAGCACATGCTTACATCTATATTCCTCAAGTATTAAGCCAGATATATTCTAACTAGGGTAATTCTAGGATAGATGCCGCAGTGGGATAGACGCCCTGAATTTTAAAACTCTAGTTTCGCGACCCTCCCGCCCCCGCGTAGGGTGCCGCGCTACACGACGCTGAGTGGTTGTGCGCACGAGTGAGTTTCCTTAGAAGTTTTGGTGCGAAGGTAATATTTACAATTATTATTTTACGGTGTTGTTGTGGTGTTTATACTTTTTCCCTGATAAATAAAAAAATTTTTTTTGGTGTTTCCCTATTTAAGAGTAGTGTATGCATACCCGCAAAGAAGATTGTTTTTAATTTTATGATTTTGTTTATTTTTTATTGCAATAGGCATCTATCCCCTACGAAAAGTATACTTGCCCCAATTTTGTTAAGGTATAGATGCCTCTAGGGGCGTCTATCCTCTAGCTTGAGGCTTATCCTTAATTATTTAGATATTGTTTTAGATGTTGTGATGGGCATGCAAATAGGTATTGCAATGATTGTTATGTACCTGCTTAGGTAGCAAATTATTTATAATATTAAGATTTAACATATTAAATGACAGTAGAGTATAGATGCCCCATCAAAAAGAGTAAATTTAGTTCTCTTTTGGTGGGTCATCTATACTCTACTGTCATTTAATATGTTAAATCTTCTTTGAGAAAAATAAAAAATATCAATTTTATTTGGATTCATCCATTCATCGTAAATAACTAATGTTCTTGCATAAAAAGTGTTTTTTTCTTGATAGGGCACATATCCCCTAGGCTGTTTTTACTGGTGAGGCAACTATCCGCTATGGGGCATATATACTTCAAATTTTAGAGGTCAGGGAAAATTAACAAAGCATAAAAAGTATAAACAATGATGATATTTTTTTCGAATGAAATAGTAGACGAAGGACCAATGTATCTGTATCCTACCATCTTATTTGGTTCCTGTCATTGAACTGAGAAATATAACGATATTTCAAAAAGTGCGGCATCTATCCTAGAATTACCCTATAGCATAAGCATATGCTCACGACAATATTCCCCGAGGGTAGTCAGAGATATTCTGAAACCTCAGATCATCCATGTTTTACTAGTAGTACGAGTACCGAAACTCTGTCCAGTGTGACGGGGACGGTGACGTCGGCACATGTAATGGACAGTAGGTACAATACAAGCCAAAAATTGGGTTCTAAATATACGGTCCTTCTTAATATTATACTGTCGGTTCTTAAGGGGAGGATCAGACCATCAAACTGAATAACTTTTTCTTTGCGACCAAAAACAAAATAGCGAAAAAAATCAGCTGTTCCATATAAAACCGTGATCCTACTCGACCCATTTCGATCTTGTTCCTATGGAGAAAGTTGGTCAGTTTGATGGTCTGATCATCCTCTTAAAAATCGTCAGCATTGACGGAGCGGCAGACGTCAGTCCGTCATTTGTGAAGCAAGGAGTTGTATGAAACCGCACGTAGAAGCACACACGGTGACGGATTGACGCACCGTGTATGCTTCTACGTGCGATTTCATACAACTCCTTGCTTCAAAAATGACGGACTGACGTCTGCCGCTCCGTGAATGCGTCATCTTATGTGATCCCACTTAGTTGGACCCCTTAATTAAAGTGTGTTGGTGTCCCCTCGATGTTTTCCCCGAAAAGCAAAATCACTGGTGTTACAAATTGTAAAAAAGTTCCCAAAAACTATTTGGTAATAGTCTAATTCGGGCCTCGCCGCTGCCCCTAGAATGATCACCACAACTTTTGTTAAAATAATAAGGAATAATTTATTACGATTTATTTTATTTCAGCAACAAAAAGTAAAAGTTAGTCTCTATTACGAAACACTTTGCCCGCTATGTCAAGATTATTATCTGGAACTCTTGGACGTTGTTAATAAATTGGGCCCTTACATTGATGTGCAGACTTTTCCATACGGTAACGCAAGGGTAGGTTGTTAAGGCTCCTTTTACCGTTCAGTGGCACAATATTAAAGATTTATCAATAAAGAAAGCCTACATTAAAAAAACATTCTCCAATAAATGAAAAAATCCGTAAAGCTATTTTAAAGGCTCATTTTCATTGGTCGATAACTCGGTCGATATACCTCATGCGGGGACTCCCCGTAGGCGGGCTATCAACAAGTCGATACAGTGGTCGTTACGCCACCTACGTGTATTCCCCGCATGCTGTATATCGACCAATGATTTTAGTGCCGTCTCTTAAAACGTAGTGATTACTTGCTCAGAAGGTTGCTACCAACCATGTTCTTTTGCACCCTGCGGTCGTTCCCCATAGACCAGTGAAAACGGTTCCCCGCATGCGTGCCTTATGGCATGCGTTACAGAAATCTCTCGCATCCCGAATGCGGGCTATATTGACCAGTGAAAATAGTTCCCCTAAAGCGGGGTCTATGGCATGCGTTACATAAATCTTGCATTAAATGCACCTCGAATGCAAGCCAGAACGACTAATGAAAATGAGCCCTAATAGAATACTTTCATAACTCTATTTTAGTTTGCTTCTCAAATATTTAATTTATTTACTAATTAAAGCATATTTTTTTAAAGGTAGTATATGAAAACGGTCAAGTAACAATCAGATGTCAACATGGTCCAGAGGAGTGTTACTGGAACCAAGTCAGTGCATGCACCATAGATATACTTAAACATACGACTGCATATGTCCCTTTCAATGCATGCTTAATTCAACTAAAAGATATGGAGCTGGTAATATTTTTTGCTATTTTGACAACAATCCTAGCTGAATATTCTGAATAAATTTATTAATCACAAAAAATAGCGGTCAGCACATGCGTCGTCAATAGCAATGATACACAAACAGACAAAAATCAGGAACATGCTTCGTCAAAACATAGAAATACAAGCTCAGTCAAATAATCCGCCCCTTGTCGATCCTGGCGCAAAGGAGCCCATTACGCTAGCAGCGTTGCCACGTTGAATTGATATGGCAAGCCTCTGCACCAGAAACGACCCGGAACTGGGGTCACAATTTCGCTCCCTCAGTCGACGGCCAATCTCCGCAACGAAGGTCTTTGCCTCGGCGGTCTAGCTGAATTAGCGAAGACTTTCTTTAATATTAACATAAAAATTTAAGTACCGGGTCGTGATCGTAGTCATCTAGTGCATCAGGTCTCTTCATCTGGCAGTACCTACCTAGTTGTTGCTTTATTATCGCAAGATCTTTCTATGTCTTTCACTATAATATTATGTTAATTTGACATCAATCTTTGATCCAGGCTAGTTTTTTACCCAAAATTATGAATTAAAATATTACCACGTATTTTTTAAGTATGGTCTTGTCAAACCTTGTTCTTTCTAGACGAGTAAAATCACCTTTCGACACTAGACGCGTAAATTGGGCCAAGTAAATTAGGCAGGTCTGTCATCACATTACATAATAGTACTATAGCCGGGGTATGGCAACTTTAGACAGTCTAACTATTGCATATGGGTTTTGAACTAAGGTGAAGAATATGACAGTATAGACAAAAAAGGGAACCTCAAAATTTCAAAATTACTTACAGACACATTTTTTTTATTATTTTTTTCTACGGCGGGTTATGATCTGTAAGACTTAGGTTTTTATATTAGTCATTTAGTACCTTACAACAATTTCTAAACGGGAAACGGTAATCTTTTTGGTAATTAAAAAGTCCCCCGGCTACAGTACTATAAAGATTGAATTTCTTCTCAAGTAACAATTCATTTCCTTTCAGTGCAGTGAAGATCATAACGTTAAAATAGCTATAAAACAGTGTGCTCACGGCAACAGAGGCTTTGAATTGACCAAGTACCACGGAGAAGAATCAGCAAGAATTAACTTAAGACAAACACCATACGCACTGGTCAATGGAATTGAGGTAGAAAGTTATAACGGCAAAGGTAAACTGTTTAAACAAATCTGTGAACAATTTATAGTACCGCCTCAAGCGTGCTATCAGTAGCTCATATAACTGCCTCCGCGGTCCACGATAAGAAGAAGATCAGCCCATTAATTGTCCACTTTTGAACATAGTCTTCTTCAGGAAGCGGCATCAAACCACATCAAACTATGTAATAAATACGCAATAACATCATTTGTCTGTTTTACAAATTACAAGAAAATATTGGTCCTTGCATGCATATGCTCACGACTATATTCCCTGAGGGGGTAGTCAGAGATGTTCTGAAACCTCAGACGTTTCACTAGTGGTACCGAAACTCTGTCCAGTGTGACGGGAAGTGAACCCCTCTCGCCACTTATAAAGGACAGAGGTACAATATGCCTCAAAATTGAAGCACACAGGCTTCCTCACGATGTTTTCCTACACCGAAAATCCAGTGGTGTTCCAAATCGTACCTACATAAATTCCGAAAAACTCATTGGTACGAGTCGGCCTGAACGGGGATCGAACCATCGCCTCCTGCACGGCAGGCAAGGTTACTCGCCACTTGACCACCACGGCTTCCTCGGCACTGTTTCTCATTTTGATGGTCTACTAAACCATCCTTAAATGTTTATTTGTGTTTTTGTAACATCTTGTATAATAGGCTGATCACTTACACTATATAACTATGGACAAGTTAGTCGTGTAATGCTACTAACAAACTTTTCTGAAACTTTTTGGGAGCGACGAGGTAGTATGAAATCCGCAACATTGGATTTTATTCCATTACTTTAGTTTAAATTTTGTATTATTAAAAAATAGTGTCGTGTGAACCCCAAGCGAGACTATAATAGGTTTCGTTTAATGATAAGGTATAAAATTGTATCTAAATGTATACGATTTTGTAACGGGTAATGCTCACGCAAGGTTTGTCCCTAGTTATATGTTCTAAGGCTGATGATGATGATGATGAAGAAACAAACTAAAAAAGGTAATCTCAGTAGTGTAAAGCGTCCTTCAAAGAAACGTTAGGATGTAACGAAACTTGTACAAGTGATGAATAAGGGTAGTTCTTTTCAAATGTCGTTCTTGAAAACCTTTCAAACATTTAATGAGAACACTACGGCCGGGTAAGATACTCATTCTTTTTCTAGATCTACTCCAACTAGGCTAGCGTAAATCTTGAGCTTTTTTAGGTCCGAATTTCCCTTTATTTATTACCAAGTCTCAGTATCGCTAGACTATTAGGTTACCTATTTGTTTATTCTACGTGTATTTGTTTTACTTCAGTTTTTCAAGTGTGCTTAGTCGTTTCGTAATTGTACTATTATTGTTTTTGAATTTAATTTGAGATGGTTCCATAATACTTAACCTCAGGACATAATTTAATTCGTCTGTGGTAAAAGTGATCCATTGCATTTACTTTAGACAATATGTAAATGGTCCAACTTCGAAAAAGAGATCAACCGTCGAATCCAACGCGGCTGGGCAGCATTTGGAAAGCTACGTAGTATCTTCACGTCCTAAATACCGCAGTGTCTGAAACTAAAGTCTTCGACCAAAGTGTGTTGCCATGTGATGCCATATGGAACAGACATGGTCGCTCACTCCAGGCCTCATAAAAGGCTGAAAGTAACCCAAAGGGCAACGGAAAGGGCTATGCTCGGAGTTTCCCTGCGAGATCGAATCAGAAATGAAGAGACCTGCAGAAGAACCAGAGTAGCCGACATAGCCCAAAGAATTGCTAATCTAAGTTGGCGGGGCACATTGTTCGTCGAACTGTTGGGGCCGAAAAGTTTTCAAGTGAGAACCGCGTACCGAAAAGCGCATCGTGGGTAACCCCCCCACAAGGTGGACCGACGACCTGGTGAAGGAGGCGGGAACCCGTTGGATGAGGGCAGCGCAGGACCGTTCGTTATGGCGATCCTTCGGGGAGGCCTATGTCCAGCAGTGGACGTCCATGGGCTGAGATGATGAATACATAAACAATTGTTATCGGTGGGCACAGACGTTTCGCTGGGGTCTGACTATGTAGGTTTCGACTGAGCTGAAGTGGCCATTTTTTGAGCCTTTTTCTTTGCGACGCTGAAAAATCTCTTTTTGTGCTACCATGAAAAAGTCCATATTTTATAAAACACGTTGTCAAATATCCAATCATGTCCATCGATAGTTCTCTATCATTTTCAGAATACTAAAACCAAAATAGCCTCAATAAATCCATCTCAATAGTTCTGCATTATTAACGAATGCAATATCCGGATTTGAAACCAGCTTCGTCCGGGCCGAAATTCATAGCGTACGGTATATTTTATGGATCAAGAATTAGATTTTTACAAACCCGTTATTTAGGGTTCCATAGTCATACAAGGGATACTTTCGTTCTCTCCGTCTGTATGCCCCGCCTCAATTACTCGCTCATTATTGCACCTATTGAATCGAAAAGCATGAAGACAGTTTACTTAGTTAATGTAATATAATTGTTATTCTATTCTATTACAAAATATTTTAGTACACTGATATTATTATTCAATCAGTTTGTTAGACTGTTTAGGTACTTAATTTGTAATAATTATTACATAAGTTGTGGTTGCCTATAAAAGGGTTAGCAACGTGCATGTTAATGATTAAGATATTTGTTAAAGAATTGTGTATAACCTGTTGGTAATCCTAATAATCAATTTGAAATTGAAAGGGGGTTGAAAAAAAAAGGTTTTTGTAAATAAATCGAGTGAGGCGTCGTTAGATAGCTCTTTAAAATACTGAAGTGAACTGAAAATATTCTACAATATGGTAACTGTTGGTAAATACTTTCAATTATAACAAAAGCTGTAGCACAATCAGTGTCAGAAACATCCTGCAACATAAAGATTATAAAAAACAAATTTTCTCAACGTAATTAAATCGCGTTATTGATTGCTATTGAAAATTCCTTAAGGTTATCTAAGCTATGTCTGGATAAAGCTTTTTATATAATGACTAGAGTTAACCCCCGACTTGGTCCGCATAAAATATCGTCGGTCGGAGTCATTACTGGAACATCTCCAAAATTTATGTGTTTTGGACCAAGTACGTAGAATGATAGAATATCGAAAGCTCTTTCCAAATCACTACTGGAACTAAAAACTGCATAATTTTGAATTGTACCGATAATGATTCCGACCGAAGATATATATTATACCAGATTTTAAGACAGATCATAAGCTGTCAATCAAAAAAAGTTTCATCAAAATTGGTTCAGTAGTTTTTGCATGATGCGCGAACAAACAAACAATCAAATTTAGTCGATAGATGGCGCCACACGTCATTTAAATCGCGCTATCGAGTGTTAATTGAGTTTATATGAAGTGAACCGCTACTTTTTTTTATATTAGTTATTTTATAATAGTTAAGAAGACTACGGAACCCTTCCATGGCCGCGTCCGATACGCTCTTAACAGGTATTTTAAATAAATTGAAATCCTATTTTGTGTGAAAAGCTCGGGAAGCTCAAAGCAACGTTTTTGTTAAATTGTTTTTTTAGTTTGAAAGCCCGCATGTACTAATATGATCGAAACTCACTTTTTAATTACTACATCGATATCTATGATCTCAAACGAAAACCACGTAAAATTTACGAATGACCGTATGGTGATGGTATTGTACACACGGCGACACATCAAGCTGGCCGCCAACATAAGCTGGCCGCACGTAGGGTGAATAACGTATAACGTCGTGCGGCCAGCTTATTTTGGTTTTGTATAGTTTGATGTGTCGCATACGTAGTAGTCTTTCTTATAAGTAGGTACTGTGCTGAATATAGCCTGTATCCACTTTTTATTATAATTATCGAATTAAATTTACTTCCAATTCCAAAATGTATAGGTGCCTTTAATGTCACTTTATGACACATATAACGGTATTAAAATTATATCACAAATACCCAAAACACAAGTCTATAAAGTAGAAACCCAAATTATTGAACTTTCCCTGCAAAACTCCACAGCCTATATTGGGCACAGCACAGGTATTGAATCAAGTCACGAAAACCAGAATCAACCTATAACAGAACATTCATATAATTTTGTAATATTTTTTGTGATAAAAAAATTTATAGAAAAAACCCTTAAGATTACTCCGATCATTTCTTCCCCATCAATTTCCCCAACGATTTCATTTCCCATACTTTCTCCAAAATCGTGGAAAAACCCCACATTCTGGTAACCCTGCAATAAGGATCAATGTCACAGATTACTGATAAGGTCTCATTAAGGAGCTCGTCACAAATTCAGGAATCATAATTAAACGACTCAACCCCGCCACAAAATACTTTTATCAGTCCTAATAAGCAGGCAGGCAGTATTGTCATAGAAATTGACGCACAAATAAAAAGATAAATTGACTTAATTTTCATAAACCTATACAAGTCATAATCCCTGCAGAAACTTAAATTTACAAACACGTAACAGACGCGTCCTAACTACATTTACAAATACATTTCTTAAAGAACAACCCGTAAAACAACTTCAATAAAAATCCCTACTTCCATAAAAATCCTATTTCTCTCAACACCGGACTGCATTAACGGATAATTTTATAACAAACAATACCGTAACCCTGCAACAACCGGATTTGCAACCCAAAGCAGCTCTGTCCGGGCCAAACGTGCCCAGAATACTTTACGGATTAAGAATTTGACTTTAAAATTAAGGAGATAAGCTAAGTACTTGCTTACCTTTTAACTTGGATATTGATTTTCAATAATCCTCCGGCTGTTGTTTGAATGGACGAAGGATTTGGTTTATCTTTGAGCGTTGACGTGCCAAGCATAGTTTGCGGTGAGGGGGATTGCGTTGACCAGAGATTAAAGACAAAGTGGGTTTAATACTAAATTCGTGAAAAGGCCTCATCAAAATTATTATGTCAGATAGTAGCTTACTGTTCACGATTGAAATTATGCCTGGGAAAAGGCCATAGATTTACACTCTAGATTAAGCCATATCGTGGTCGCACATGGAACAGCAATAGTTCGACTTTTGTATACTAAAAGACGATTTGTTTGGCAAAGATTATCTAGGATTGACATCCTACAAAACACAAAAACCGGCCACGGTGACCGAAACAAAAAATGATGATTTGTCTTATTTATTTACATAAGGTTTCACAACTGGCTATCTCGCTCTCCATTTCTTGGCTGCATCTTCAATCAAGTTTTAAATCTATGGAAAAAGCAAAGCATCATCATCAGCCGATGGTTGTCCACTGCTCGCCACAACGACCGGTCTTGCGTTGCCCCCGCAAAACAAAGCATGTGTGCACGTAACGCTCGGCTCGAGGCTGTGTGCGTGTCGTAGACAGTGCGAGTGTTTGCGCGGGACGCACGCTGCGGTGGTGGTAGGATCAGTCTGGAGACCGACAGTGTCAACTGCCTGGCCCAGGTTCTTTTCGTGGGTGTTGTAAGCGCTTGTGCTTATGAATTTTTCTTTAGTAGGTAAGTAGTCTATGTTGTGTAAATTGTGTGTTATTATTTAAGTTTACTATGTAGTGTCGGCTTCGAATAATACCAACTTAGTCGGGTCCTTAGATTAATTCCTTCATGCGTTATACACACCACACCATGTGTTATCTATTATCTACCTACTACAATTAGGTATACTATACGTCAGAGTTTGGTAGGTAGACAACAGAAAATGTTTCCAGCTAAATAAGGAATAACAATAATCTTTTTGTCACAAAATATTTCTTATAACCTTTTACCTAATAGGACATAAACCGTATCCGGAATCCGGATAGATAAGTACTACCTACAATACAACTAACAAAAACGTACTTTATTACAAGTAAATAAAACACATTTCTCCTAACTTTTTGATGCTTTACCTTTGTCAGAAACATAAAGTAAATAACAAACAAGTACTTTCCGAGTATTATCGCCAATTGAGATCGTTTTACACAGCAGTATTTGATTGTTCTAATACCCTTCGTTTATATTTACTCTTAACCCAAAATCGCAACAGGAAATTCTTGGGATATCAACTAGAATATCAAATGAGGTATTTATCCAGTAAATTCCACTTCACAGATTGATTGAACCTTAAATTTGTGAAGTGGAGACTACTCAAAAAAGGTATACCTATAGGGTACAAAAAGGGTTAGATAAAGTGTAGGTACGTTCTTAAGAGGAAAGGCGGTCTTGACACATCATATTGGTTTCTAAATTGTGTTAACAATGTTTTTTTACTTTCATTGCTAAATTCTCAAACTAGGACATAATGGAGCGTTTTATTATAAATATTAAGAGGAAAGAAGGACTGCAAGAAATTTAATGAATAGGTACGAGTTTTAACAGATCTCATACTGGTGCGCCGTTCCAGAGCAACCGATCTACCAACGCCAAAGTGACAACTGCAGCTCAGACTAATTTTACTTAAGTACATAAAATGGACGAAATCAAGATTTCGTATTTCCCCTGTTTTCTCCTCCAAAACTAAACCTATTTTAACATTAATTCTTCATGAATAGTAAGATAAAGACTTTAGCTATGTTTTCTTTCTCTTATTCGTCAAATTTGCTAAACGGAAACTTTGTATGGACTAAACGGAACCCACCTTTCCTCTTAAGGCATTGGAAAACTGACGACTTAAAGGCAAGTAATTTATGTTAAATCTGAGAAAGGTATCGGGGAAACTACGTTACCTACCTACAAGTCCTTCAGAAAAACCTTTTCACTTGAAAATCGAACTTAATTATCTCTGCCGAAACTAATCCTCTTAAAAAGAATCACGGTTAACAAACTCCTTTTCCGAAAAGAAAAAGTCCTAAATAAATTGCTTCCATATATCGCGCTTTCAATCTATTAAAACCCGTTTAACGGGTTAGAAACTCGAAAACGAGTAGTTAGTGTCCAAGAGGCCCATTCAATAGATTCGGGTAAGTGGTCCGTTACTCGCCCGGCAATATCCGGACGGAACCGGCAAAAACCGGATTAGAGAGGTTACGTTAATGGAGGGAGCTGAGAAAAGTGATGCAATTACCGATAAATTGATTCTTTCCTTTTGTTCTACTTTTTGATCTAAGTTATGTTTTGAGGAGAGACTTGGTGGTAAGAAGGACGGCACAGTATACAAAACTGGAACTGTTCCTATGGTTTTAAATTATATTTTTGTGTGATTTCAGGTTGTAATACTTCCAATTCTTTTATTAATTAAAAATAATACAATTTTATAAATACAATCAATTTATTTATTGCACATCATAATGTTACAAAGGTGTTAAGAAAAAACAAAAGAGAAACAATACTAGACAAATGAAGAGGAGTGAATATAATTCGCATCGCGCTCCATACAAACGAAGTCTGGTTTTATTTTCAATACTAAACAATGTAATTCAATGAATTAACAGGTAGATGACACGATTGTGTCGAGACCTCCGCTCCTAAATACCTAGTAGACAAAGTTGTATTACGTTATGCAATACAACCTGCCCACTAGTGCCCACCAAATAATTTCTACTCTACACGTGTAAACGTTCGTCGGTCTACCTCCTGAGGATGCTCCTTGGTGGATCGAATCCACTAAGGAGCATCCTCATGAGGTAGACCGACGAACGTTCGAAACAGAGTTGTTACTCGGTGTTAAAATGCTTAGTTTTAAAGTTACAGTGCCTCAAAGATTTCCTTGCAAAACTTAAATTAAAAAAATCAGTCACGAAAATCTGGCACAATGCAAGCATAGATATTAGTTTCTAGATTGTTTGAAAAAACATTGAATTTAAATGGTTAGTTTCGAAAATATAATCAGACTTCGTTTGTATGGAGCGCTCCCCGAATTATATCCTTTTAAAGCCGTGAATGGAAGAATATCCTCTTAAAGTGTTGAATGGAGGACGAACATATAAATGCGCCGACTCCAAATGAAACCGATTGTGATAATGTGATACTCATTTTACAATAATTGAATAAACGGGTTCGTATCGGAATTCCCTATAAGCAAAATGTCCTTCGCATCAAAACGTCCTAAAATCAAAACGACCTATATCATATCGACCTAAAAGCAAAACGACCTATTATCAAATCGACCTAATATCAAATCGACCAAAAAGCAAAATGTCCTATTAGCAATGACCAAGTAGCAAATGGGCCCAATATCAAAAGGGCATGTTAGCTAAACGACCTGTTACGCTTAGTGCAAGTGGGGACTTGCGCCAACCACGGGTTAGCAATTAACTCTGGATAAAATGGCTCTTTCAGTTGTTTTTCTATACAAAAAGTCATGGGTTACCAACTGAACCTAGAGTTTATTGCTAACCCAGGTTGGCGCAAGTGGGGCTTAGTGATACAAATTAAATATCAGGTATTCAGGAATCTTTTATATCTTTAATCAGCAATTTTAAAAACAAAAAAAAATTTTTCACTAAGTATATCCTTTGAAATGGAATCCGAGATAAAACATGTAAACAAACAAATGTTATAGACAAAGTGACATCACCCTTCTACTGACTGGCACGCTTCAGGCTTTCCCTTTCTGAATTGTTCGCAGACTTCTTTTAGCAAGTCACCTTTTTCGTAACTGTTCACCTCACAATAGTTAACCTGTACGAATGGTACACCGCGGAAGTGAACCTTGGCTGTATTCTCTCCATAGAACTTCAGCAGTTCAAAACCTCGGTCACTGTTCGAACACTCTTCGATAGCTTGAGTTTCTATATTTAGCATTTTGCCGCACTGAAAGGAATAAAATCGTATGATGAGAAAAACCGGCAAAGTGCCAGTCATAGTTGCGCGCGGAGGGCACTGTACCACCATACAATTCTACCAAAAGATTGTGTTTTCGCTGCGACCCATAGCGCAAACCCGACACACACTTGGCAAGTTTTTATTATTTTTTGTTTTACGCTAGAGTATGTAATACCTATATAATAATAATAAACCTATATAATAATAATAATAATAACCCCGTGGGGGCAGCTTGTGGCGAGCTGACGGTGAGTGGCGACACCGCGTACCCCTATCCAGGGGGACCATACAGACATGCGCTCACACACACACCCCCACAGACAGTAACACACCCCCCTACTTCTGGCTTGCCTTCATTGGCCGGCCAGAGTGGAATCGCAAGAGCAGAACCTATGCTAACGGGGAAACACGCTCACGGGGGTAAACCCCGCGATGGTGAAACCGGTGCCGCACCTCTCGACAACCTTTAGCCGCTCAGTGGGATGTTGCCCCATTGTCGCACTTTGTGCGTGCGGCCGTTTTATGGGGCCCACTCGACGAGTCGGCGAGTCACCGCCTGCCCTATTTACAATTTCGAGACTAGGTTGTCATGGCAGGCGTCCGTTAGTCTCCTCCCATAGCCCAGTATCCATCCATCCAACTTTCACCTTCATAGCCCAAGACCTTATTTTTCCATCGCGGCCATAGCGCCGTACTCCAATAGTCTTTGCACCTGGCGGGGACCATCCCCGTGTGTATCATATTGTGCGCTCGGAGATGGTATCCGCCATGTGTATCCCTTACATTTAGATTAACTTGTCTTTTGAACGGGCCTCTACATGTTGGCTTCGGCTCCATGCACGCCTTCCAAAGGTCCGGGACTTAATTGCCCGTGATTACGGATCGTAAGACACATAATAATAATTCTTTATTTCAGACAGTTAGTCCATAAAAGTGTTAGTAACAGAGAAACTTAGCGAGCCTACTGATTAGTAAAACAAAACAAGAACAAAACTTATTTTAAATTTGGACCTTCACCCAACATTGGGAAGGTCTACAGGCTGGTGTGCAGCTGCACCCAAGTACACCAACACACACCAAGCATAATCACACCAAGTTTCATGCTTGTATGTATTTCCGTTTTTACGATAGAGAAAAAACAAAAAACCATTAATAATCAAGTTTCTTTTATTGAGACCCTTAACATTTCTGTATTTTTCGAATACAGAAAAAATAAGGGTCTCAATACAAGAAACGTGATTATTAAGATATATGTATTCGAAAAATGTGTAAGATGGTGGATGGTGTGCGTGATGTGTGGGGGTGTATGTGTGTGTGATAATATGTGTATAATTATCGTGAAATTTATTATACTCATTAACGAAACGTCTGTAAATAATATGAGTAATTACCTTTTTTATATTTTGTTGCTTCATCAGACAATTGTTAAATTGCACATACTTAACAACATCTTTAAGTACATCTATGGCACATGCGTGAACTTGGTTTAAATGACACTCAGGTTGACCATGCTGGCATGTGATCACAGTTTCTCCATTTTCAGTAGTAGTCTGTAAAATAAGTAACTCATTTATTACTCTACCCTTAGGTTAGTCAACAGCAGGCTTTATAAAGGTCCTTAATATGCTGACAATTTTTAAGGGGATGATCAGACCGTCAAACTGAACAACTTTTTCTATGGCACCAACATCGAAATCAGCTGTTCCATACAAAAATGCAAACCTCCTCGAGTCATTATGTCAGCTGATTTTTTTTTCGCGATTTCGATGATGGTACCATAGAGAAAGTTGTTCAGTTGGACTCATACGTCCTACTGCAGGGCACATATTACCTACTCTCAAGGACAATGTATCGGCGTTATTAGTTCACCATGCGTGTCCCATCCATATTGTTGGACTACACATACTCATCAGCATTCAGCAGTGATCAGAGTATGTAAATTCGAATTTAGGGTAAAGGCGTAAATATTTGTGTGATGAACATTAATATTTGTATTCGATTCATGGGTGTTTGTATCTACAAGGAGTTTCATAAGTAAAAATAAATATTTAAAACTCTTAAGTTGTTTAGATCGTCAAACTGAACCACTTTCTCTATGGGACCAACATCGAAATCACGAAAAAAAAATCTGATATCCCATACATATTTTAGCTCTAGTCGATTTGTAGAGTGTGGAACATCATTTTATTTTCGCGAATTCTATATTAGTCCCATAGTGAAAGTGGTTCAGTTTGATGGTCTAAACCACCCCCTTAAATGTTTATTTGTATTTTTGTAACACCTTGTATACAGGGCGTAAAATATATGCGTTGTTTAGTAAACGGGGGGCGCGCCCTTTATAGATACAAACACCCATGAATCGAATACAAATATTAATGTTCATCACACAAATATTTACGCCTTTACCCTAATCGAATCTACCTACTCCGATCACTTATCAGAATTACTTCTTCAGCGGATGCAGGTTTTCTTTCCTGACGATGTTTTCCTTCACCTTTTGGTGATTTATATCATCTAGTATGTAACAGCAGATTTTTTATGTAACAGTATGTAACAGAAGATCTTTGTTAAAAACATACCTTTGCATTACCGTATGGATACGATTTCAATTCAACGCGAGGACCTAATTTAGTTACTACATCCAAAATTTCTGAATAGTAACTCATACAACCCGGGCATAATGCTTCGTAGTAGATAGAAACCAGTACTATTTCTTCTTGCTGAAAAAAAAAAACAATTTTATAAACAGTGTACAGTTTTTTTTAAATCTGCAATGCTGTTTTTACTATCAAAAAACAATAATAACATTATGGATAGAAAAAACAAAACAACAAAAAATGTTTTTATCTAAGTAGGTACTCGTAGGTATATACTAGATTTCACACACAAAAAGTTTCATCAAAATTGGTCCAGTAGTTTTCGCGTGATGCGCGAACAAACAAACAGACTTCGTTTGTATCGAGCGCCAACTGTCTTCATTCTAAATAATTAGCTCTTACCAAGGGTCCTGATTGAACCACGACACTGGCGATAGCGAGAATAGTAAATATTAACAAAAACATGTTGATTATTTAGTCTTAAGTTACACAATTTATTCACTTAACTGCCTCAGTATTTATAGTTACATATTTGTCTATCTGTAATTTTTTTATTTCTAAGTTATTCGTGTTTAATGTCTGTTCAAAAATGTTAAATAGCTAATTGTTAAGATTTATTGTAAGAAAGGTACGCCCATAAAATGAAATACCTCATTATCTAAAAATGCCAAAAATGTATTTCGAAACAGAATACCTAATGCCGTACCGTAGTTATAGTTCTAGCATAGAACGGACTACTAAATTTTTTCCTTTGGTTGTTCCATGAAACTTTGGAATCAAGTGTGGTGTGTCAGAAGGCCAAAGGCCCTACTACTTGACTCGTCATTTTATCTTAAAACCTTCAATTTCTAAAGAAACTCAAGTATCGTAGCCGCCGTCAAGTAGGATGCCGACGGCAGCCGAGAAAATGTATGTAAATATCATTGAAGAATTATGTATAAGACAACGCGAACAAAATATGTGCACCACGATCAGCAGCGTGGGGCGCGTGCTGGGAGCGTCGTGGTGCAGCGAGCGCCTGGCACAGACTAAGTAAGCTTGTACCAATTGGCCTATACGAGTGTTACAAACAATTCAGTCTGGGTGTTGCCTCTAGCACCTCAATGGTAAATAAACAAAAAATCTTGAAACTTACTAGCGTGTAGTGGACACGCTTAAAAATATTATTGGTAATTGAAGTGTACCACCCCGAAAGGGCTTACGGTCCTTCTTAATATGCTGACTCTTTTTAAGGGGATGATCAGACCGTCAAACTGAACCACTTTCTCCATGACAACAACATCAAAATTGCGAAAAATTTAACAGCTGTTCCATACAAAACTGCTAACCTACTTGAGCCAAATGTATGGGACAGGTGATATTTTTTTCGTGATTTCGATGTTGGTCCCTTAGACAACGTTGTTCAGTTTGACAGTCTGATCATTCCCTCAAAAAATTATCAGCTTAATATTGACAAGGACTCTGTGTATGTATATTTTATACAGATCAACAATAATCTACACCCGTGTCACAGCTTCATTTCGCAGCTTAATTTTAACAGGGTTATTTAAATGACGATATATCAACCCCCCACTCGCCCCCCCTCGCGTCATTAATCTCCCGGAGCTCTCTCACCTGACGTGCTCAAGTATCTTATGTCTAACGGCTCATTTACTTTGCAGCCTTGCTCCGTGCTACATCAGGATGTCGTTAGCACCTGCATCGAATGGTTTTGGTATAGATGCAGCTTTACCAGGTGCGTGGTAATGCAGTTTTGTATGCCATTTCCAGTTTTACCTATGGGTTTTTAGGCTGTACAATTATGAAATTTTACATTCACCACTACTTTTTAATTGGTAACGAAATTTTAAGGGTGATCCGACCGTGGATCTGAACAACTTTCCTTGAGGAACCTGGGTTGAAAAACGAGAATATTTTTTGGACCTCCCATACAAGAGTGCGGATCGGCCGATCGATTTTCTATGGGAGGTGCAAAAAATTTTCGCGATTTTGGACTCATGTTCCTCAAATCAAATCAAATCAAAATAATGTATTCAATATAGGAGCCTGAAGCACACTTATTAAACGTCAATCCTTTTTTAAGCTACCACCGCGTCGGAACGTGTTGTCGCTGCAGAGAAGATGCGGCCAAAAACTCTACAGCATAACACGACTTAATTACTATTACAATACCTCAGGGAAAGTTGTTCAGATTCACGGTCTGAATACACCCTTTAAGTTTCGTTACTAATTAAAAACCAGTGGTGTACATATGCTCACGCCTATGTCCCAGTACTGGGGTAGGCAGAGACAACAGATCGCCACTACGATTCTGACACACATCTCTCGCCTCCTCAACATCCACAAGTCTCTTCATACAAGTTATTCAGTACGCATCCGATTTGGTCTGCGTCATGAAATTTTGACCGCTTTTAATTGTCTTTTACCACAAGGAAGCTGGCATAGTTATTGTTTTAATCTATACTGTTGTGAAACTCGGCGATCGCGACAGGTCAATCGTTTGGGGGTGCACGGAATAAAAGGGATATACCTCATATTTCATTACTAAGCAATTAACCGTGTAGGTATAGTCACGTATAGTTACGCGAAGATTCCAGAGTTTCCACCAAGTTTACCGAGACGTAGTACAGATATTCTAATTCTAGGCACTATACACTATTACCTATTCTGTGGTCTAAATCAATCATATTTAGAATATTATTGGTCTGATTGGTAGCTGATTGATTGATAATGATGACATGATTGTAATATCTGCGTCTGTTTTCCCACACAAATACAATCAGGATATTTTTTAAAGAAGAGTTAATAGGCTTTTTCTGGGCGAGCGCGCTACATCCTCGGCTTCATCTACACTTTCCATCAGGTGAGCTGAAGTCAAGTGCAAACCCATTTCTGAATAAAAAAAAAAGAAATGAAAAAAAAATAACTAAACTAAATTGCATTAACAATTATAACAAAGAAAAGAGTTTGATATAATTTTATCATTCTGCAAACTTGACAGAGTTATAAATAATGCGATCAAAACGAGCATTAAATTTCTTAAAGAGGTAAACTCATTTAATTTCAGATTTTTAATTAAAAACAGTGTTTTCCGAAGTTGCCTTGAAACTGGACATTAAAAAAAAAACTGAAACAAGTCAAAGGGAGACTCGTCTTTGTGCAGGCATGAACAAAGGAGGCTTTTTCTTTGAAATTCTGTAATTTTTATACCTGTAGATACGATGGTCAATAGTGAACATTAAACCTGTACACTGATATCTCTATACAGGGTGTACCTAGACTTAAATGCATTACATACTTAAAGGGGTGCTTCAGACCAAGTCGATCGGTCGGTATGCAGACCTGCACCAGCAAATCTTTATCGTTTTTTTTTTTCTTTTTTTTTTTTCTTCGTCAGAAATTGGACGAGAACAAGAATAATAAAAAGGAGGTATATGCCCAGCAATGGGTGAGATGTGGGCTGATTGTATTGATGACATGAAATAGTTCCTTATCCCACAGAATACTATAATTAATTAACTTATCATCATCAGCCTATCATCGCCCACTGCTGAACATAGGCCTCTCCCAAGGCGCACCACAAAACTCTGTCCTCGGCCTTCCTCATCCAGTCCCCCGCTACTTTTTTTAGGTCGTCTGTCCAGCGGGCAGCAGCGTCGGCGACCCACACTACGCCTACCAGTTCGCAGTCTCCACTCTAGAACTCTGACACCCCATCGGTTGTCAGTTCTTCGGCAGATATGACCAGCCCACTGCCACTTCAGCTTGCTAATTTTCTGAGCTATGTCAGCCACTTTAGTTGTGTGACGAATCACTTCATTTCTGATGTGATCCCTCAGAGAAACACCGAGCTATGAATGAACGTATCCCAAAAAAAAACCTATTTTTAGTTTCTTTTATCAGCTGATTATTGCATATAGAATGGAAACTCCAAAATTGCGAATTCTCTAATAGGTTTCTTAGGGTCTCCATAGTGAAAGTTCTTGTTCTTCAGGGTATCAACTTAGGTACATGCCATACATACTAAACAGGGTACTTCAGACCATCAAACTGAACAACTTTCACTACGCTACGGGACCAATATTAAAATCGCGAAAAATCTGCTGTTCCATCGGTCGAGTAGCCGTTGACAATTTCTATGAAACAGAATTTTTTTTTATTCCGTGATTTCAATGTTGGTCCTATAGTGAAAGTTGTTCAGTTTTATGGTCTGAAGCACCCTGTTTGAAATGTAACGCATTTATCATTGTTTAGACATCATTATAACATAATACAAGATGTTAGGAAAAATAACATTAACCTTTAAGGGGCTACCTGCCGGTTTTGGGTAATTTTGTAACCATTTTATTCATTAACTATGGCACTTTTTGAGCTGAAATTTAAACTGAACCATCTACAGGATATGAGAAGTGATGTGGTTTTTCTAGAAATCGATTTTAATGAATAAAACCGAAGAAAAGGGACTCTAAAGTCACCCCTTTTTTCCAGTTGTAACCATTTTACTCTTACATTTTTAATCGGAACAAAATGAAAATTTACTATATTGTTCACAATACAATTTAGAATGATGTGTTTTTTTTACTTTTTCGAAATTAATAAAAAATCATCGAATTTTTCAAAGAAAACAGCAAAATTCTGACCGGAGCCACGCGCTCTTTCTCATCGATTAGTATGGAGTGTGAGTGAGAGGAGAGTGGTCCACGGCTGATACGCCTTAAACCACCACCAAACTGAACAACTTTTACTATGGGAGCAAATCTGTCAGATCGAATAAAAATCAGCTGTCCCATACTAAACTGCAATACCTACTCGATGCAAACGTATGGGACAGCAGTTTTTTTTGTTCTGACAGGTTTGCTCCCATAGTTAAAGTTGTTCAGTGTGATGGGCATCCTATCCGGGCAGAGTATGTGATACTTTTCCTTACACTCTGTATAAGTCCGGGCTAGATTCTGGTACTTAAAATCCGGCGTTTTCTCGTGGTCCTACTACTTTGTCCTACTAGTAGGTTCACCAGGGACACCTTTTTCTGTTGGTCCTACTGACGTGCTGTGAATCAAAAATGTACCTCCTGTGTCAAGAAAATCGGCCAAGTTCGAGTTGCAATGATGTAGGCATATAGTAACCATCGTCATCGCCTTGTAATTGCCATTCTGTATCGTACATAATGTAGACGGTCATCGATCTAGGGTTTACATAATTCATGGAAACCAATTGGTCTACTGATTGGTTTCGTCTGTGTTTATTTAGTTGAGTGTCTCATCCGAGCAGTCTATGTGCTAGTGATTGACATGTATATCGATACAACTGTTATATTCATTATCTCAGCCGATGGGCGTCCACAGCTGAATATACTTTACTTTACCGTGAATTATAGCGGAGACGTGACGACCAAGCGCCTTGGTATGGTAAGTCAACCGAACTAGTGGAAGAACTTAAACAACTTGCCCAAGGGCACTCCGAAGGGGTACGGACCTAGGCATTGGCCGTTGCTGAAACTGCGCGCAACGATAATGCCGCACTTCAATGGGACAGCGTAATAAAGTAGGTACAGTGTCTCCTCAAGTACATAGCTAGCAGATAGCTCAATCATCGTCGTATCAGACGATATAAGTTCACTGCTGGACATAGGCCTCCCCCAAGGATCGCCACAACAACCGGTGGTCCTTCGCTGCCATCATCTAACGGATTACCGCCGCCTTCGACAGGTCGTCGTTCCACCTTGTATAGCTAGCATGCCGCAGTGATACAGCGCTATCACACCTTAGCTCTCTTTCTATTTGCGTGCGAACGAATGAGATAAAAGACGTGATACAACCGTATCACGTGTAGCATACTACGAGTGTTGCTTACGCTGCGCTTTTCGGTAGGCGGTACGCTATTCCGTATTTTGAATTCACTACTAAATTTCTTCCCATAGACGACACCAAAAGGGCGACTTAAGAAAACCAGCCAAGAGTATGTTGGACACACTCGTGATATGGTTCCGTAGCCATTGTTTAATTAATTATAAATAAACCTTCACTGACACACTTTGCGCAGAAGAGGTTTTCTTTTTTATTGTCACCGATTGCGCTAAGCATCTGTTATAACTTTCTATAAAAGTACCTACTTATAATAAGAGCTAAAATCAGTACAAAATTGTTGGTACGTCCTCTAATGAGCGCATATATTTTGTGATTGCTCCGACTCGGCCGCTTGTATGAAGCTTTTCTTCTGTAGATATAATTTATTCATATTTATTCATTCACGTCCCCTTAAGACGTAACAGATTGAAAATTTCTTTCTCTGGGTAGTAGGCTCGGTGGTGTAATTGGTTAGCACGTTTCCCCGGTTTGGAAGAGCGTGGGTTCAGGTCCCGCCCGAGTCAAATTTTTCAATCTTTAATTTGATATTTATTCATGTTCTTTTATAACGTGTTTTCGACCTCGTGTTTTCGTATTGTCATCCTCCGTCATCTCAATGCACTTTGACAAAGTAAGAGAAGATCCGATGGACTGATATTCCACATTATTTTGATTACATCATTTCTGATTTCTATACAGTTCCATCATCAATATCGTTTATCGATTAATGTCGACTATTTCCATCACTATGATTGCGCTTATCTAAGACAAGTAGTGTGACAACTTAAATGTGCTACATAGTTTAGGGGGTGTCTAAGCTGCCTCTAAACCTTTCTCTATGAAAGCAATATCGAAATAGCGAAAAAGAAATCTACTGTTCCATATATTTGGTTCAAGTAACCATTGACAACTTCTGTGGAAACTCCAAATTTATTTTCGCAGTCTCAATATTGGTCCCGATAGGAAAAGTTATTCAATTGATGGTCTGCCTAATTTAAGCCTAAAGTAGGTATTTACGTTTACGCCGCTGTATAACACACATTTATTAGCAACGGGAAGCAATAATTATTAACTATCGAAAATGCAGTTGCGTTGCCAAAAAAGATATCAATTCGAAATCGAGTACCAAATCGCAACTTATTTCCATATCGACGAAACCAACCAATGCAGAGCTCAAATAATAGGCTGTTACATTTAGTTTCCAGTTATCTGAAGTGTACTTGAAATTAGGGATGTTGGCAGTTAGTCATTTCGGATACTGATCCATAATAATATCATTTATTTTATGACGTGATAACGTATTATAAATTGATGAACAGCGGCTGCAAGCACGAAAAAGTGTCACGTTCCGCGTGACGTCAGAGCTAGCAGTTCTCATCAATTTTTCTTTATGACGTTATCACGTAAAACTATCGTCTGTAAACCGACTTTACACAAACCAATTTTTAATTAAATTATGTAGAGTGTAGGTATTTCTAAAACAATGAATTAATCACACAAATAAATTCATTTACCGTTATAGAGCACATGAAATTAAAAAAAACTAGTCTTAAGTCCATGAATGTAGAGTTCAACTATGTGTAGGTTGATCAGTCGCCGTGTGTAACTACTTGATACTTACCTGTATTGAGTACCTAGGTATGACCTAACATGACATGGCTAAATCCAGTTTGGATATAGATTTAATAGTGTTTTAAACTTTAAGAAATCGTAAGCATATTAAAGGATAGACCTCTATATACATATCGAACCCTTGGCACCAAACCTGAGCAAATATTGTCTAGTTTCATTTCCATGATATAAAACGTTTATGCGAAAATATAGATGGTTGAATATTGCTCTTGAAATTTCAGCTTTCTCGTGCTGTAGTGCGATTTTTGAACATCATACGATCAACTCTGCAGTAGAAAAGTATGATGTTAAGGAACTTTCCAGCAGGTGTCCGATCGACCGTATAGGTTAGTTTTATTTTCGGATATTAAAATATTGTCTTAACATCCCTACTAGTAATACCCGTATATCCAAACAACCGGGATAACCCAGTCTTCTCTCTTGATAAGCGGTTGCACCGTATTTCAAAGTCAAATCAGTAATGGCAAAATATTCAAAGCTATGCCTGACTGCTTCGACTTGCAAATCGCATAGTCTGCTGTGCTTCACTGACAGGCATGTAAATGTGTGTCTACAACTCTACATATATACTGCATACGTAGAGTACTATGTGTTGTTTACGTTTTGATGTTGGTAATGTTAGGTGAACATTTGTGAAGCAAGGAGTTGTACGACACCGCACGTAGATGCACACACGGTGACGCATTGACGCACCGGGTTGTAGTTCTGTGGACTGACATCTGCCGCTCCGTCAGTGCGTCATCGTGTGTGAACGCACTTATACCTAGCTTTTGCTCGCAACTTCAAGTGGAATTGATGGATCACAGATTTTTAGTTGAAATGCATGTTGGAAGAAATGATGGTGATTAGATTTTATGAGTATTTATTAAAAATTTATGATTTCTCAAAACCTAAAACTTATAGGTACCTACTGTGACACATTTAAAGTTAAAAATGCAACCCCAACATACTTACCTACTGCAAAAGCCTAGAAGTTATTTTATACACAAATTGTATAGGTTACTTAAAATTTTTAGGGTGAAAAGTACCCTAATACTAAGCCTACGTTGTCCGCGGTCCGTCCGCCCGTCTATCTGTCTTTCTAACTATTTAGGGCTGTAAATTTTGAACCGTAATAGCTAGACAGTACCTAAGATGAAATTTTCACAGAATGTGCGTTATTTTGCCGCATTTGCTAACAAATAATAAAAAATGACAAGTTTTTTAATAAAGGAACAAGAAACTGGTTTTTAGTAAAGTTTTTTTCTTCTAGCTCTATCGTAAAAACGGTAATACATGCAAGCTTCAAACTTGGTGTGATTATAGAGCAAACTCTACAGTATATCAGTATAAAAAAACCAGCCAAGTGTGAGTCGGTCTTGCGCTAAAGGACCCGGAGAACAAAACATTTCTTTGTAAGTTAAATTGTTGTGTGGTGGTGTGGTACGTAACCCTCGGTGCGCGAGTAACCGGACTCGCACTTGACCGGTTTTTAGGGTTCCGAAGTCAACAAGGAACCCTTATAGTTTCGCCATGTCCGTCCGTCCGTCCGTCCGTCCGTCCGTCTGTCCGCGGCTTAGCTCAGAGACGCTTAGTACTAGAAAGCTGTAATTTGGCATGGGTACACATATTAATCACGCCGAGAAAGTGGTAAAATAAAATTTTGAAAAATATTTTTTTTAGGGTACCTCCCCTACCCGTGAAGTGGGGACGCAATTTTTTTTTCTCGTCTATCCCATAGTGTGGGGTATCGTTGGATAGGTCTTTTAAAAATACGGTGGGTGTGGGAAAACGATTTTTCGATTTAGGGATCCGTTAGCGAAATATTAAGCTTTAAGGTGCTAATTTTTGTTAGAGTCGAGTGTCCCCCCCCCTCTGCCAGCTAAACGGTTGTTTCTAGATATGTGAAAAAATTCATGGCAGTAGTGTATATAATGAAATTAAAAGGAAAACTATCACCGCTAAGTTAGCTTTACAAGTTAACGAGTAATAGTCGACCAACTTAAAAAATGTACTTTTTAGACTTTATTAGCCGTCAAACCGTAGTATAAAACAAAAAGCCCCCTTCTAAGTTCGTATATTGTGACGGGCAACTACGGAACCCTACCCTGCGCGTGGCCCGACACGCACTTGACCGGTTTTTTTTATTTTATTATTGGCTAAAGCGTTGAGTGTAAATTTCCTTTAAGTATTTTCTTGTTGGTACGTCCCAACTCCCGTAATCATGTGTAAGGGTTTTATTTTATATTATTTTTCTTTATTGGCCTTCCCATTTTGCTACGTTGTCGATGATTTATTTGTCATACCTACAGTGTTACGTTTCTTGTTTGTTTTTAAAATGAGGTTTGCTTTTATAAGTGGGGATTTTGCACTTTCGGATAAACCTCCAATGGTTATTAGAAGTTCAATTATTCAAATCTTTTGTCTATTTTCTTGCAAGTATATAAAATATAAGAAAATACAAATTTTTACAGAAAAACTTGGGCAGTTAAGTAGGTACCTATATTTCACTTAAAAATATCATGAACGCAATAAGAAACCCTTCTAATATGAACCTTTAAACTTTTTAAAAGTTAACCTTATCCCTGTTGAAAGAAAAATAATTCTTAAAAACTGATTACGAAAGCTAAAATTTCTAGAAGCTAAACGTGTTTATTTCAAGAACGGTTTATTACGTAAATCGAAAAAAACCTTATGAGGCTTCGACTAAGCAGTTAACAGTGAAACTGTTTTAACAAAAACCCCATTAGAAAATTACAAAAGTACTAAACACGCTCAAACATTAATTTTACCCACACTACACAATCACGTCCAAAAGTAAAACCCTTAAAAGGGGAAAAAAACTTAATAACCCGTGCAACGTTTCGTAGCTACGTAAATGGATAGTACATTACACACTTCTGTAGGCGATTGTACGGGGCCGGGTCCCAAGGGACGGTACAGCTCGCAACAAAAGTCGAATGATTCATAAATCTCGGTTATTGTTCGGATTCGTGAGGGTTTACTGTATTAAGAAAGAGTGCGTACATATTCGGCTACTTATCCTTATCATTATGACTGTATAAATTATAGTCAGAAAAGTTAGTGCGCCACCGTCCCGCGGGGGTCAGACGTTGGGGGAGGCGAGGTATAGCATCTACGACTGCCTTCTGTTGCCGATGAGCGGCGCGCGCTTCCCTTCCCCGCTACACCTCCCGTCCCCCGCTAACATCTAGCGCACTCGCCTCTTCCATAGTCTGTGCCCACGGGATAGCCTCGCACGAATTTATTGTCTTACTATAGCTGTGCTCACGGCTTAATACGCGCACACCATAGAAATACAAAACGAATGCCGTCGTTTTGAAAACTCTCCAAGTTAATAAAAAAAAATCAACGGTTTTTTTTTTAAATCCATAAACGTTTTTGTCAGTCCGTTTGTAAGAGCGCCTGAACCTTAAATGACAAAATTTCAAAATGATCCATAAACTAATACTGCACTTCAGTAACTTTCAGTAGCACAATATGAACTAGGCAACGTTAAGCCCACTCTTAGCACTCGTCCTTTGTAGCCGGGGCTTCGGGGGATCCCTCTGACGAAATTATCCCGCACTGTGAGCAAGAAGCCCTTGTAATTTCTGTCTTATATATTACAAATAGGGTTGCCTATTGAAAAGTTTGAATTTCAACCTTTATTTACTTTGACTTCATACAGGGTCCAATTTAATACGATGACGGTTTTTTAAGGGGATGATGAGACTATCAACCAACATCAAAATCGCGAAAAAAACGTCTGGTCCATATATTATTTGGGACAAGTAGGATTGCAGTTTGGTATGGAGCAGCTGATTTCGCGATATCTACAATGGTTCCATAGTAGTTCAGTTTGATGATCTGATCATTCCCTGAAAAAAGTGTCAGCATTTAAGAAGTACCCTGTGTATTTTATTTTATTATAGTACTTTTATGCTACCATTTCGACACAAGACTAAAAAGTATGAAATAACAATTTAATTTAAAAACAAAAAACCCGACTGCATAAAAAAACTATTAACTGAAAAGATCCGGAACACAACACTGCTCTCCAAAACCCAATTGGCTGATGTAGTTGAGAAATCTGCTAAACTAAAGTGGGACTGGGCTGGGCATGTTTGCCGAATGCACGCCGAGCGGTGGGCATCAATCAACACGCAATGGGTGCCTAAAGATGGTAGTCGAGGTCGAGGCAGACCCCGGAAAAGGTGGCGCGATGAGTTGGATGCATATTGCAGCGAATGGAGGGATGCCGCGTTGGATAGAGATAAGTGGAAGAGTTCAGGGGAGACCTTTGCCCATGAGTGGGACGAAATATGTTAAAAAAAAATAAACTGAAAAGATAGGTACTATATTAAGAAGGACCTTGTAGCCCACTATTTCAATTATGGTATCCGACTGGATTCGTCATCATCATCACTTTAAGCCTCAGTTTATCTAGTACGTACATCCCTACAGAACTGTGCTTATTCTCACCGATCCACGTCACCCAATCTGCCGCGTAGTCCCAGCAACGCCGAAGTCCGTTCCTCTCCTCTACGGGGAGAGAGCGCAAATGCGCACTGCATACAAACGTACTATGGTGATATTGTCAATACTATCCAACTAAAGTCAATTAAATTTTTCAGAAAAAATGTTGAAACTAATCTCTATTGTCCGTATGAAGTCAGATTTTTGTTAAAATATACAGTTCTAATTCTAGGATTAATTTAAGATTTGTATGAGGCACTGTAACATTAAAAATATACATTTTAACGAAAATCGGACTCCATACAAGCATAGAGATTTGTTTCTAGATTGTTTCTGCGAAATTTCATTGATTTTAATTGGTTAGTATTGGAAATATAACCAGACTATGTATTGTTTTTATGGCACACGGGCTCGGCTGACTCTTCGTGGTCCCACCAGTTGTCCGCAGTAATAAGCAATAGCTGCTCCCTGAGTAATGCTGTATTAGTCGTAGCGAAAAAAGATCTTTTCACTAATAGATAGACTGATTCAAGAAGGTTTGTTTCTACTGGACTCTACTGGCTTCGCACGGGTGCGACATCTTACTAATCTGCTTGAAGGTTCATTTACACTGCCAATTAGTCGGGCCCAATTTCGGCATAAATTGCATTTATTCTCTATTTTAAAGTGTAGCGATTAAAGCAAGTAGATAATGTATGCCAAATTGGGCCCAATTAATTGGGTACTGTAATCGCAGCTCTAACAATCTATGGATTTAGTCATGGTAATTTATTTTAATGTACCTACTGTGCTTAGTGCGCACTCTCTAATTAAATTATTTTGGTAACCTCTGCTCATTAGACTAAAATACTTTTTGTATATCTCATAATCTGTTAAGCTTACAGTTATTTTTGGGGCTATTATCACAAAAATTCGGGGACCTTTTTTAACGAATTCTTTACTTTAATCCCTTGAAAGATAAAAATTCCAATGGAAGAATTGTGCCTCTATAATTAGAAATGCTAATTTTGAGACAAAATTCTTACACTGGTATTTATCAATCCCCTTCAGTTAATTGTTTTTTTTTGTCATTATCTAATTTCATTCACATAATAAGAGCGAAAACCGCGTAAGTGTCATTAGTCATTCATTACGAAAAACACAGGAAAGGAAAAAACTTAATACCTAATTTCTTTAAGTTTGAATCTTTCAGTGTAAAATCTTGTGTTGTATCAAATACAAAATCAGTGTAAAGTCGTGTATCGGAACAATATTTTACACTGACACTGATTGTAATGAAAGTTGTTCAGTTTAATGGTCTAAACCACCCTAGAAACCACCCCTTTTAATTTTACCAGGCTAGCTATTTGCCAGATTTTAATATCTACAATCATTATGTATATCTGAGTCTAATTTAATAAAATTAAGCCAGAAAAAGTTGTTTAACTAGGTAAGAGTGAAACAAGACAAAACATCTCTATCGTTTTTGAAACCTACTCGATCGATTTTTCATTGCCACCTACCTATTCCAATAGCAATCTTTTACAAGATGTAGGTACAAGATCATTCCGAGAAAAAATACTGAATAATAGAACGATAAATTCTCAAGTTATACCGTGTTTTTGTACCGTCCGAATACATGAAACAAGCAGTAGCGATAACACACACCTACTGCCAGTTTGACATGCCCTATTCACGACGCAGCGCAGCTTGTGTGCGTGCAACGGAGAATGCACACGCAACGCCCAATAGACTTTTATTCGTGATACAGCGCGCTGACGATGCGCGAGGTGGTGAGCCCGTGTGTAGGTATGGAATGTCAATGTGGCAAATCTCACCTATAAAATATCGAATATGAAGTGTCAGGTAGTGACAGGTAGTTAGACTTCGGGATATATGTTAACTTGATGCGCAATCTCGCCTTGCAAGCTCGCTGGATATCATTAGTGTGAAAGGGTCCTTAATCTGTGTCATCGCTTTGGTACCGTAAAACCATACAAATATAGTCCTGGCATGCAAGTACGGTCCAGTTTTCCTGCTGTAATAAATTGGTACACATAACGCTATGTACTAATTTTTAATGCTCCTATTGTAGACAATGATAAAGATAAGCAGAAAAACTATTTCGATGGCGTTCTGTTTCGCATTTGGGTAACTGGTAGAAAATTGGACCATACTTACACCTTAGGACTATAGTTATATGGTTTTACGGTACGCTTGTTTGGGCATGTGTTATCGCAGTCATATAGGGTCCTTCTTAATATGCTGTCACTTTTTTAAGAGGATGATCAGACCATCAAACTGAACAACTTTCTCTATGGCACCAACATCGAAATCGCAAATAAAAATCTGCTGTTCTATACAAAACTGCAAACCTACTCGCGCCAAATGTATGGGACAGCTGATTGTTTTTTCGTAATTTCGATGTTGGTTTCATAGAGAAAGTGGTTCAGTTTGATGGTGTAATCATCCCCTTCAAAAAGTGTCAGTGTCAGCATATTAAGTTGGACCCTGTATACCCCTTTAGAGGGTGTTAGGTAGGGTTGCCACCCGTACTTTATAATAAAGTATTGTACGTTATTTCAGGTGATTGTACTCTATACTTTATGAGAATAATAAAGTACACGAAAATACTTTATTTCGCATGATTTGATTTATTTGAGATTTTGAAAAGTTTAGTCTTAAGTATTTTTTCGTAAAATGAAAATATATATCGATTGGTGCTGAATCGATGTCAACGTTTTATAGATCCTAGTAAATCATGGACAAGAATACGCCACATAGGTACACGTACAAAACGTAATTTCGATAAAGAAACGGATCAAATAGGTCGTGAATATGTTACACCGAAAAATATAATTATAAAGACAGTAAAGATGCTGTGCAATTGTTGAATAGAGATACAAATTTGACACAAACTGCAAAAAACAATAACAAATATGTTTTAAACATAATAATAAAGAAAAATAAATTGTAGGTAGGTAGCATTTAGTAATTATGTATAGAGCAGACAACGCGAACAAAATCTGTGCACCATGATCAGCAGTGTGGGGCGAGTGCTGGGAGCGTCAGGCTGCGACGAGCGCCTGGCACAGGCTAAGTGGGTTAGAGCGCGTGCTGCACCCTAACGCGTGTTACAAAACATTACTTCTCGGTAGCTTCTCTAGTTAACATAGTACCTCAATGGTAGGTAGGTACTTTATTTTGACCCGATGTACTTTTTTTTTCTTTACTAAAATAACCGATGTACTTTAATTCCACAAAAAAAAGGTGGCAACCCTAGTGTTAGGGTAGGCAGTTTTTTTAAAGGGTGATTTTACTCATGATACTGAACAACTGTCCCAGAGGAACAAAAGGGAAATTCGCAAACAGAACATCGACTTTTCATAGGAAAGACAGACCAACATAATTTTTGCGATTTTCCTTTAAGTTTTATGGAGAAAGTAGTTTAGTATCATGGGTACAGTCACCCCTTAAAGTAATGCAACTGTTTACCCTAACACCCTGTATATTAGGTATTATTTCGATCAAATTGGCGTTGTATCGATAGTCGATACTGGTTGTATATTGTGTTCATGCCATGGAACGCACATGATTATGCCATTTGTCAAAATTGAACAGACATTCGCACGAATGTTCCACTTATTTTGGTTTATTTGATTTGTAACTGCTATTATTTACGTTTTGAATTATGTTTGTTAGATTCATTTCTTGTGATAACTTTTTTTGGAAATGTTCACAAAAAGATTCAGTTACAAAGTTTCAGTTCATATTATGGATTCATAATATAGGTACCAATTAATACAGTATTTCATTTCATTTACTTACCATAATTTACATGTATATACCTATAGTGATGGTCTTAAGGGTATACAGGGTGTTACATAAGTAAGAATAAATTTTTAAAACTCTTAAGGGGGTTGTTTAGACCGTCAAACTGAACAACTTTCTCTTTGAAAAATTTGATATCCCATACATATTTTAGCTCTAGTCGATTTGTAGAGTATAGAACATAAATTTTTTTTTTTCGCGATTTCGATATTGGTCCCATAGTGAAAGTTGTTCAGTTTGATGGTCTACATCACCCCCTTAAAGGTATATTTGTATTTTCTCCGGGACCATTAGGACAAGACCGACTCACACTTAGCGAGTTTTTATTATTTGTTATTATACTGTAGAGTTTGCTCTATAATCACACCAAGTTTGACGCTTGTATGTATATGTATTGTTGTATTACCGTTTTTACAATAGAGAAAGAAGAAAAAACGTCGATAAAAATTAGTTTCTTGTTGAGAACCCCCCTTAATTTTTTACTTTTTGTCATTGTTACTATTTGTTAACAAAACTGCCATAATAAAGCATATTCTGTGACTGAGTACAATGGGTACGGAACCCTAAAAAATATGAATCTAAGCTTAGAGCAACACGGCTCCCGACACCGGCCGGGTTGCTCTATGAGGTTAAATTTAATTAGTTGGCGAAACTGCCTCAAAGATTTCCATACAAATCTTAAATTAATCCTAGAATTAAAACGGTATATTTTAACGAAAATCCGACTTCATACAAGCATAGAGATTCGTTTCTAGATTGTTTCTGCAAAATTTCATTGACTTTAATTGGTTAATATTGAAAATATCACCATAGTAAGTTTGTATGCAGCGCGCATTTGCGCTCTCGGAATAAAATTATCTTAATCTGGGCCAGCGTATCCGTTGCTTAGTAAACAGTAAAGTATTATAGTTTCTAATAAGTATACAGGGTGTTAGGTTAAACAGTTGATTTACTTTGAGGGGTGATTGTACCCATGATACTGAACAACTTTCCCCAAGAAACATAAATAAAGCAACTTAAAAAAAAAACGTTTCATAGTAGGTAATCGTGCGATCAGCTGGTTGCATTATGGGAAGTCCAATTGTTTTTTTTTTATTTCCTATAAGTTTCTTGGGGAAAGTTGTTCAATATCATGGGTAGTATCACCCCTGAAAGTAATGCAATGCAACTATTTAGCCTAAAACAAGGTATAAGCTGTTAATTGTAACCTAGGATTAGCTACCTTACTCTTGACGGACAATCTCCGTCCGTAGAACTTCTTACATGCGTCCATAAGTAAATAATTAACACAATTTTTTTAAGAATTTCGATATGAAAAAATTAAATAACTACCGAATCAATGAAAAACGTTTTTAGATTTTGCACTTTATAATAAAAACAAGAGTTTTTACAGCGTGCAGTGAGTGATCGACAAAGAATATTGCCCATGCTAACGACGCCAGATGTCGGTTCAATAAACCTCCCCCGTAGTAAAATTACATGGATTATACGTCACTAGATACGATCAAATTAATAGTCAAGAGTTGAGATACTAATTTAAACTAAAACGAACAGAATAATAATAGTAGATTGATAACCAAGCAAGGGCTGAAAGTCACACATTTCACACGAGATGTTTAGCGCCCCGAACGACGTGAGGGGCGCCAATAAATAGTTCGAGTGTGAAATAGGTGACTTTTACCCGAGTTAAACACTCTGCTTTTCATTTGGAGTACGAGGAAAATAAACAAAAGCCAGATATACCTAAGCAAAATCAATTTCTGAATCGCTTGATGAATCAATAACACCGCCACCGAGAATTTTATTCAGGGTGTAAGGAAAAGTATCACTAACCTTTGAACCACGATTACCATAGCGTCGAAAAGGTATTGCAGTTTGGTATGGGACAGCAGATTTTTTATTTGCTCTGATCGTTTTGACCCCATAGTAAAAGTTGTTCAGTTTGATGGGTAGAGTATGTGGTTATTGATAATATTGTGTCTATATTTATTGATCATAATCATTATAAAGAAACTAGCTGACCCAGCAGACTTTGTCCTGCCTTTTTCCTACCCTACACCTACCCTACATTACACCTGCCCTACACTACACCTACCCTTCATAGTTTACGTCCTATTCTGAGACCTAATTAATATACACACATCATTTCATAAGAATTTAGGAATTTTTCATTCATTTCGGAGGAGTTTTGATACAAACACGACGACCGAGAATTTTGTATATTAGAAGAAGAAGATAAGAATTAATATAAATAATTATCGAAGTGTGGCTATATAGGTTTCTGCCTCTGCTCAGTATACTCGTAGACGTAGGTTCTTTTAACATTGAAAATGTTTTTTCGATCGCTTCTGTATAGCATCCAGATTCACAAAAAGTGAAATATCGCCCTGGTGTCGTGAGTTTTAGGGCTACGTGAATGGTGGCAGTCTCAAAAGATGTGTCTCAACGAGGACTATAATACGATTTTTAAAAAAAAATTAAAAGTCAAAAACTTTTTTCGAAAATTGAAAAAGTGTCGAAAAATGTCGCATTTTTTCGGGGTCTTGTCTCACTATATCGCCTATTTCTCGAGAACAAAAACCGATATCGAAAAAATGAAAAAAACCCCTCGGGGTAATGAGTTGGGCTACATTTTGAAAAAAACCGGACCTCTCTATCTCTTACGGTCTAGGCTGTCGCTTTTCCTTTATTTAGCGAAATTATTGATAGCGCGGCGCGCTGAAGGCGCGTGGCGTTAAGGCGTGTTACAATACTGGCATGTTCGTATTTTCATTTAAGTAACTATAATACTTTTGATTTAAAATTTCATGTAATATATTTGTAAGGATATATCATTGGTGATTTTATTTCAATACTTACCTATTTAAAATGTTTATTTCTGTTCCAATTAATGGTACCCGTGTATTACTAAATTGTATATTTATTGGAAGAAATAATAAAATTTAAGAATTATAAAAAAATAAAGTTTAAAAATTAAAATTAAATACTTAATTTTAAAAAAATGTTCTGATTCTGCACTGTGCGAAAGCGCGTATTCGCGGTTGAAAGATTATTATTAACAGGAATAAAAAATTAATTTCTTTTTATTTAATTTAATTACTTACACACGTTCTTAAGACAGCAAATTGTAAATTGCAAATTGTAAACAATGACCGATCTTTCACCACGGAATAATATAAATAAGTAATCGATTTCACGAAACACAAACCAATTTTGTACAAGCCATCATCGGATTCGGGTTTAAAAAGTAAGTAAGTGTAGGGTATTTATTTTAAATTGAGATGATTCAACTTACAACAAAACACACAATGGCAATAATCTAGTCCGCAGTCCGTCTTTGTATCACAAGTGGATCGTAAACTTCGGTACCTTCCTATT
This sequence comes from Agonopterix heracliana, assembly GCA_963693445.1. NCBI lineage: Eukaryota > Metazoa > Arthropoda > Insecta > Lepidoptera > Depressariidae > Agonopterix > Agonopterix heracliana. The sequence goes on from OY856324.1 coordinate 13,909,782, forward strand.
TAAATAAGTTTAGAAAAAGAAGTTTATTTATATTGCGCACAGCTGAGAGCAAAATAAGTCCATTATATAAAAATTAACCATCATAAATAGTAGATTACACACGAGGGTCTCAAAACCCATGTAATTGTTGACCGAGGCGAAGCCGAGGTCAACAAACATGTGATCTGAGGTTTTCTTATTTACTGCCCAAGGTTAGTAGGTATAGAAGTAGGTATACTATTTTTCTCCTCGACGGAGGCGGAAAGCGGCAACTTTGTTTAGCGCAGCGGGACGGAAGTTGACACTTTCCATCCGGAGGGGTGAAAAAAACCATACCTACTCTTTGTCGAATTATGGAGATCGATCTTTATACTTGAGTTATTGCAATAAAATTAGGTTGAGTAAGTTATACGATACTAAAAACAAATTAAGTAATCACGAGACTTCTTAAAAAGTCAAGTTAAATTGACATAATTAAATGAGAAAATTTATTATACTGCGCACAGCTGAGAGCTAAATAAGTCCATTGTATAATAAAGAGCCATCATAAATAGGTAGTAGATTACACACCGAGGGCAGGAAAGTATAGAAAGATCTCAGACCTCATGTAATTGTTGACCGAGGCGAAGCCGAGGTCAACAAACATGTGATCAAGTTAAGTTGCCATAATTAAATGGGAATATTTATGATTTGGTAAGTAGTAAAGCGAAATTTTATGGCTTATGTTATGACATAAGTATTCAGTTGGCATGGAAAATGAAAGGAAAAAGTAGCGTGATTTACAGTTCACATCTGCGGCTGCGCTGTGAAGGAGAATGTACCTAGATATACGAGAAATGTTTGGCAGTTTTTTTTTTCATTTGGTATTACAAGATAATTTAGTGTAAAGAATAGAAACTTGAATAGATCCTAAACATGGAGAAGAAATTACCTTCTAGTAAATGTATCTGCAATAAAAAAAATTGTAGAGCTAAATTTGACTGTAAATTATGTTATTTGTACAAATACAAGCCAAACTAATGTTAAAAGCAATGAAAGTGGCGTAAATACCATTGTTTCTCTGTGAATAGATCAGGAAGCGGTAGAGACTCATATATTGCATGATGATAATTGTTAAGGTCCCGAAAGGATAGAAGTCATAAATCAATAGTAAGTATGTTGTTAAAGTAATTTAAGACCATGAAAAAGATGGGACTTTATTGTTCATAGGGTCGCTCTCGAACAATATTACAACAGAATGACTGTGAAAAGGGTGGTACAGAGTCTGTCGCACGTGTCACAGTTACAAATAAAATAAGTTAAAAATCAATATTTGTTGCATCACGCAATCGACGATGAGTCAATTTTGTTTTGTTTAAGTAATTCATTAAATTCATTTTCAATGTCAAGAAGGTCGTGATAGACACGAGATCTGTGAATTTTTTAAATCAGGTACCTACTTTTCTCCTCCGCCTCCGGACGGAAAGCGTCAATTCTCGTCCCGCTGCGCTAAACGCAGTTGCCGCTTTCTACCTCCGTCGAGGAGAAAAATAGTATACTAACCTCGGGCAGATAAGAAAGCCTCAGATCACATGTTTGTTGGTACATGAGATCTGAGACCTTTCTTACTTTATTGCTCTCGGTGTGAAATCTACTATTCCGGTCCAACGAGTGACGCTGGACGCAACGCTCGGCCTGTAAACTCCTGGTAAACTAAAATCTACTTAAAATAACTGGCCATTAAGAAGAAAATATATTCAGAATTTCACATTTTATGTTGCCGTTTCAATTTATTTCAGCATAGAGTTAGAAAGAGAAGGAAGGTAATTTTTATTTTTTAAATCAATCAAAGTCTTTTCTCCATGGAGATCGAATCATTTTTTGTGACCAGTTTTGCCATTTACATATAACAGCTATACATTAAATAATTGTATCGATAAACTCAAATGTCAGATCAGTCTCAGATGTCTTCTATTTATTTATGTGCAATGTACCTATTTTATGTTTGGTGCAAAAATTTTGATAGTATTCTTGGTTTGGTGTAAATAAAGTATATTTCATTCATTCATTCTTCTAGATCCGTAAAAAATATAAAATAAAGACCAAAAAACTTGACATACCGTATTGTTATGTCAAACATATCTAGTAATCTTTAGTGCCGCTTTGCTAGACCCTTCCTAAATTACCTTATTCATTTAACGCCGACACCCTGTACCAGATGCGGATTTATTTGATTTTTTTATTTTCTTTTTTTTCTACTTCGAAATGAAGAATTTTAGAAAATCCTTTTTTTTCGATTAACGATTTCGATTGTAAGCAAATTGAATTTACTGAATCGGAAAGAAAGTGTTTCCTTGAAGGCTTATATCGTGCAGTGGGTGGAAAAGTGTTTCGAACAAATGAATTTTTATTTCAATGAAAAAAAAATTTGTCCGTCTAACCCAGTAGGGGGACATAGGCGTGAGCATATGTATGTATGTATGTAAAACAATTAAGTATTTATTATAGTGCGAGCAGCGTTATCGGGCTCCTATACGACCTTTGTGCCACATGTCAACTTGTTGATAAAACTTTAATACATACAGGGTGTTTATTGAATTAGGATTGTTACCTACTAGACAAAATTTCAAGTTCATGAATAACAAACAGCGCATGATTTATTTTTTACTAGAATAAGCACGCGAATTTATCCGCGTGGTCGTTTATTTATTACCAATCAGTTAAAAAGAAGGCAGAGCTCAGCAAAAATCTGTAGTTTACCTGGACCTAAAAATTACTACAAATAAGGCGGTCTTATCTCTAAAAGCTATTTCTCCCACATGAACCGTGCAAAGCTCGTTTTACAATTCACCAAAGATATACTTAGTGGTATATAATAATGGTAGATAAATCAATATTATATCCACAATATCACTAGCAGTGTACTCTGTCCAGTGTAAATACCTATAGTGTAACAGTAAGTAGGTAGGTACGCCGCCGCTTAAGGGGATACAATTCGGAGCACGCTCCATACAAACGAACTAAGGTGATATTTTCAATTCTAACCAATTAAAGTCAATGCATTTTTTTCAGAAACAATCTAGAAACTAATCTCTATGTTCGTATGAAGTCAGATTTTCGTTAAAATGTACAGTTTTAATGATAGGATTAATTTAAGATTTGTATGGAAATCTTTGAGGCACTGTAACTTTAAAACGTTTTACGTATTTATTATAGTGTAGTGTATAATTTTCATGTTATGCCTATGAGACAAATAAACAATTTTTAATTTAATTTAATGTAATTTATATATTAAACATTTTAACCAAAATCTTTTGCTTGCTTGCATGGAGTCGCAAGCATAGAAATTAATAGTTTCTAGATTATTTCTGCAAAATTTCACTAACTTTAATTGGTTCGTATTGAAAATATCACCATAGTACGTTTGTATGAAGCGCGCTCCGAATTATATAAGGTCAAATTTAATTAGTTAGCGAACGCATTTGGTATCTGTTCCTGAGTAAAATTACGTGGCAATGACCCCCCCGCTCGATCGTATGAATCTGAGGTTGATGTTCGCCCGCCGGCCGCACACTGCGTACGATACGTACGATAATAATAATTTTGTAAATCATCAATACATAAACATTGATAATGCAATATATTATATAGTGTGGTTGAGTTTCGCCAACTAATTAAAAATGACCCTATAATTATATCATCTTAAAAATATAGTTGATAAATTAATCATCCTTTATAAACGGTTATTACCCTATTCGTCTCCGTTTGCAATACCTAAGCTATAAAAACATTGAGCTTTGTATAATTATAGCAGTGTAGAAAGAAGTCAACAAAGATGTGGAAGCTACTGGTACTTTTAACGGGTAAGTTTTTTTGATCATCATCATCATCATCATCAGCCTATCATCGTCCACTGCTGAACATAGGCCTCTCCCAAGGCGCGCCACAAAACTCTGTCCTCGGCCTTCCTCATCCAGTCGCTCCCCGCTACTTTTTTAGGTCGTCTGTCCAGCGGGCAGCAGGGCGTCCCACACTACGCCTACCAGTTCGCGGTCTCCACTCTAGAACTCTGACACCCCATCGGTTGTCAGTTCTTCGGCAGATATGACCAGCCCACTGCCACTTCAGCTTGCTAATTTTCTGAGCTATGTCAGCCACTTTAGTTCTGTGACGAATCACTTCATTTCTGATGTGATCCCTCAGAGAAACACCGAGCATATCTCTCTCCATAGCTCGCTGAGCGACCTTGAATTTGATACATACAATAATAGAACTCAAAACCTATTTAAAGCTGAACAGCATCTGTTATTCATATAAGACATATGTTTATGTGTAACCTAAGGGTTATTTATGTAAATTCTCTTCTGTTACCAAATCTTTTCTGTTACCAAGAAGATTAACTCAGTAGGTACATACAATTTCCAGGGCTGACACTAGCAGCATCCCGCCATCATCCTTTCTACCGTAAAGATTACGTATTTTTCGACGAATACGATGCATTTTATAAAGTACATTGGGACACAAACGGTATATCGTGGAACTCTGCCTTTCTGGCTTGTGACGAAGAAGGAGCCAAGCTGTTTTATCCTAAAGAGCCCGGAGAATGGACCATTGTCAAGAACTTGACATCCATGATGGTTGCAGAACCAAACATTACAGAAATATTTGTTGGAATCCACGACGAATTTGGTTTAGGAGAATATATTACTGTTGATGGTGCGTATTTTTTTAATATCCTGTAGTTTTAAGATATGATGCAAGAATAGTCTTTTTTAACCTATTTCGTCCCACTTCTGGGCAAAGCTCTCCCCTAAACTCTTCCACATATCTCTATGCAACGCGGTATCCCTCCATTCGCTGCAATAGGCATCCAACTCATCGCGCCACCTTTTTCGGGGTGTAAACTGGTAAACTTGTAAAAATTTCTATTTAAGGGGATAAAATTCGGAGCGCGCTCCATACAAACGTACTATGGTGATATTTTCAATACTAACCAATTAAAGTCAATGAAATTTTGCACAAACAATCTAGAAACTGTAGTGTTTGGATCTTCTTTGAGTTCGTAGTTGACATTGTTGTTTATGATTAGCCTTCAATAAACGTCTAAGGTGACGGTCGTATTTTATTTAATAAATGGCGACGAGGATAAAAATAATAAAGAAATAATGGAAATATAACGGAAATTATTGCTATCTGGTGCGTGCAAAGCTAAATAATAAAGGATAATTTTGATTTGGTCGGCGAGATGTTGGTCGGGAAGATGGGTGAGTTCGATGTGAAATCGGGGGACTGGACGCTATACGTTGAGCGGTTAGAAATGCTTTTTAAAGTAAATGCCGTTACGGATCAGATGCGTTTGCCGATGTTAATTGCCGGTATGGGTGACAGCGCTTACGAACTATTGAGTAGTCTGACCAGCCCCATCAAACCCTCGGAGAAGACGTATGCGGAGGTTGTAAATATACTGCGGGAACATCTTCAGCCTAAGCCTTCGTTCATGGCGGAGAGGTACCAGTTTCGGCAGAGGCGTCAACTAACTGGCGAGACAATATCACAGTATTTGACGGAACTCAAGAAGCTCGCTAAGCATTGTGAGTTTGGTTCGGTGTTAGAAGACAATTTACGCGATCAGATGGTCTGCGGGTTACAGAGTGACGTCATCAGGCAGCGTTTATTCGCCGAGGAGGAGCTTAAGTACGCGAGTGCGATTAAAATCGCATGTGCGCTAGAGGCGGCTGAGCGGGACGCGGCCGCGGTGGAGCAGCCGGACGGTGCCGGCGCCAGCGCGGGCGGCGAGCCAGGCGCGGTGCATGCGGTGTCAGCACGAGCGGAGACGGCCCGGCGCGGCCTGCAGCGGGGCGGCTCGGAGCAGCACCGCGTGGGTGCGCAGTGCTGCAGCGGGTGTGGAGGCCGGGATCACGGACGCGATGCGTGCCGTTACAAGAGATTCACTTGTAGCAAGTGTGGTCAAAGGGGGCATCTACGCCGGGTGTGCCCTAAGCAACGAGGTAGTGGCGGCGGAGCCGGGCGCAGTGGCCACGGCCGGCCTGTACATCATGCGGAGGCGCCGGAGTCGGAGAGTGCGGACGACTCGCGCTCCGATGTAAGCGTACTGGAATCGGAGGAGATAAACCACCTTTGTTTTAATGGCTATAAGCCGGTAAGCTTATCATTAAATATTGATGGTAGTAAGATAAAGATGGAGGTGGATACTGGGTCAGCGGTATCTTGCATTAGCAAGGGAACTTACGATAAGTTTTGTAAGAATAGACGGCTTGAGGATACCGATTTGGTTTTGAAATTCTATGACGGTAGCCGGGTTAAACCGGTGGGTGTTATAAGACCGGTAGTGAGATACGGGGATATGGTTAAAAAGCTGGAACTGTATGTTATCGACGGGGGAACGACATCACTGCTCGGACGACAGTGGTTATCGGAATTAAAGATAAGGATTCCAACATTTGTAAATAGCTTGGACATGAATTGCTCTAGTAATAAGGCAGTTGATAATGAGTTGGATGTTTTGTTGGACAGATATAAAGAATTGTTCTCGAGCGGGCTGGGTCGGTTCACGGGGGGCAAGGCGACGCTACGGGTGCGGGAGGGTGCGGCGCCCGTATTCTGTCGCGCACGGCCGCTGCCGTACGCGCTGCGCGAGCGTGTGGACCAGGAGCTCGACAACATGCTACGAGACGGAGTCATCGAGCCGGTGGAGTCCTCGGACTGGGCTACTCCGCTGGTACCGGTGCGTAAGGCGGACGGAGGGCTGAGGCTCTGTGCAGATTATAAGGTTACTTTGAATCCCGTCTTACTGGTCGATAGGTTTCCTCTGCCGCGGATTGACGACATTTTAGTAAACCTGAATGGTGCAAAAATATTTTCGAAAATTGATTTAACGCAGGCTTATAATCAAATTGAACTAGATGATTCGAATGGTTTGACGGTCATTAATACCCATAGGGGGTTGTTTAAGTACAACAGGCTAGTGTTCGGTCTGGCATCGAGCCCGGGAATTTTCCAGAGGATCATGTCCAATTTATTTAATGATATTCCGAATGTGGAAGTCTTTTTGGACGACATAATTATTGGGTCTTTGGATAAGAAGGAGCATTTAGCCACATTAGAAAAAGTTTTCAATCGCGTGCAGGCTAACGGAATGAAACTAAAGAGATGCAAATGTTCCTTTATGATGGAGGAAGTAAAGTATTTAGGCTTTATCATCTCCAAGGGAGGGGTCAAGGCCGATCCTGATAAAATCGAAGCCATTTCAAAGATCCCACGGCCCAAAGACGTATCAGAGCTGCGATCTTTTATAGGTCTGGTCAACTTTTACGCAAAATTTGTGAAGGGTCTGAGTACTATTCTAGCTCCGCTTTATGATTTACTAAAAAAAAAGGTGACTTGGAAGTGGGACCAAGGTTGCGAGGCGGCTTTTAAAAAGGTGAAATCAGTGCTAACGAGTACGGAAGTGTTAACGCACTACGATCAGAACAAGCCTCTGACGCTGACATGCGATGCGAGCGCGCGCGGCATCGGTGGGGTGCTCACACAGACGGGCGCGGGAGGTCGGGAGCGGCCTGTGGTATATGTATCGCGCGCACTTAGTGAGGCGGAGAGGCATTATTCTCAGATTGATCGGGAGGCACTGGCGATTGTGTTCTGTTTACGGAAACTGCATCAGTATCTGTATGGCAGACGTTTCACACTGCGTACGGATCACAAACCTCTAGTGAGCATTTTTGGTCCGAAACTCGGCATACCGGCGATGGCAGCGAGCCGCCTGCAGCGCTGGGCTGTTATACTGTCGGCGTATTCATATGATATTGAGTACATAAACACGAAACTGAATGGCGCAGACGCCTTATCACGTTTACCGGTACCAGGCGCTCCTACATCGCAGGTAAAGGTGCCCGAGCAGACGTACTTGCATTTTGCACAGGATGATTTGCTAATAGATTATCAAGAAGTCAAAAAACAAACTATGAAAGATCCCATTTTGGGACGAGTTTTATTATACATTAGGGATGGTTGGCCGCTTGATAATGAGATTAAATCTCTGCAACCGTTTTTTAACCGCCGCAATGAATTGTATGAAGAGTTGGGGTGCATAATGTGGGGGCATCGGGTGGTTATTCCTGATGCTTGTAGGAGGAAGGTTCTGGAGGTGCTCCACGAGCCGCATATGGGCATAGTGAAAACCAAAGCAATCGCTCGCAGTTATGTGTGGTGGCCTGGCGTGGACGAGGCGGTGGAGGCGATGTGTCGCGAGTGTGCGGTGTGCGCAGTGGAGGCGGACGCGCCTCACCGGCATGCGGTCAACCCGTGGCCGTGGCCAGGCCGCCCCTGGTCACGGATCCATGTTGATTTCCTGGGTCCCATTTTTAATAAACTATTCCTTGTGGTTGTCGATGCCAGAACGAAGTGGTTGGAGGTTTTTCAAGTACCTAGTACGGCCGCTAGCTATAGTATTAACCGATTAAGTGAACTTTTTGCCAGGTGGGGGATTCCTAAGCAGTTGGTCTCTGATAATGGACCGCCATTCACTAGTAAAGAGTTTTTAGGGTTCGTGTCAGGGTTGGGGATCAATCATACTTTTTCGGCTCCATATCACCCCGCATCTAACGGGGCAGCGGAAAATGCGGTGCGCACGATTAAAAAGGCGATTAAAAAGGGTGTTCGGGAAGGCCAGGATATAAATTTGTTCTTAAATACCTTTTTGTTGCACTATCGTAACACGGAGCACGGCACAACAGGCGAGAGTCCGGCGGCCCTGATGCTTGGTAGAAGATTACGAACTAAATTAGATCTCTTGAAACCTGACCGGGAGAATAAGGTCAAGGAGATACAAAATAAGCAGAAAGATAGTGGCCCCAAAGGTTCCCGCGTTTTGATGCCCGGAGAAGAGGTATGGTTGCGCCAATATCAGGGTTCTGATAAGTGGTTGCCTGGGCACGTTACACGACGGGTTGGTGAAACTGATTATGAGGTTAGGGATTCCGTGGGTAGAGAATCGCATAGGCATATTGACCAGTTGAGACGGCGACATAGAAGTTCCTCGGTCTGCCCGGATCCTCAAGTAGTTGGGGAGAGAGGAACCTTGCGTTCCGTGGCAGGAGGGGATCCCATCGGCTTGGGGGCTCCTTTGGCAGGTACGGACGGAGGAGGAGTTCCGAATTCTCCGCCATCACCAACAAGGCTTCCGCCATCACCAGCAGGGCTTCCGCCATCACCAACAGGACTTCATCCGTCACCGCCCCGGCCCGCTCGACCGATACGGCAGTGCCGCATTTTAAACCCTCCAAATTATAGATTTTAAGTGTATTTGATATTGTAGTATTATTGTGGTTTAGGAGGGAGGACTGTAGTGTTTGGATCTTCTTTGAGTTCGTAGTTGACATTGTTGTTTATGATTAGCCTTCAATAAACGTCTAAGGTGACGGTCGTATTTTATTTAATAGAAACTAATCTTTATGCTTGTATGGAGTCAGATTTTGGTTTGGACATTGCAGTTTAGTATGGGACAGTAGATTTTTGTTTTGCTACGATCGGCCACAGGTAGGCTTTTTGACTCTAAAAAAGAATAATATTTATGTTTATGCTATGGTAATGTTCCAGGGCAATCAACGCCGTCTCCGCTAAGTGAAGATCAGATTGCAGGAAGCTCAGCTGACGGATTCCCTCAGTGTGTCGTTATGGACGTAGAAACTGGTAGTTACAGAGTGGACAGTTGCTTGAATGACCCAGACACCATAAGACCTTACGTTTGTAAGAAAATCGACGATAACCCGTGTCCTACTATAGATCATGGTGAGTTCTGAAAACAATATAAAGCTATCAATAATGAGAAGTTAGCATTAAAAAAAAGTAACTGGAAACATGGTTTTACAATCGTGCCAATTTAGCTGTCAGATCAATAGTGTTACGTGTTTTTCTCGATTTATTAGATACTATTAAATTGCAATTTCGAAGTTGGCTCCATATAGTGAAAGTTGTTCAGTTGAATTATATGAAGCACCCCCTTAAGTATTACTAGGGTGATTTGTTACACCTGAAGGCTGATGATGACAATGATTCATTTATAATGTTTATCGTTTTGTTTCTCAGGTTATGAATACGTGAGGGCAACAAAAAAATGCTACAAAGTGCATAATCGAGTGAAAAATTGGCACGATGCAATGCAGACATGTTTCATGGAAGGCGGCTTGTTGACAGTCATTGATAGTCAATCAGAAAGTGACATCATTCACGATAAGATAACATCCAATTTTAATACAAATTATTTCGTCGGCTTCCGCAAAATGTCTGATGGTGGATTTTATACTGTCAAAGGTAATGAATACACTTATTCATACATACATAAGCTCACGCTGTCCCATGGACCCCCATGGGACAGTAGCGTGAGCTTATGTATGTATGGTTAAGTGCCTCCCCAGCATCCTCTCTGCCTACCCAGGCAGAGACCACGGACTGCCACACGCTACGACTCTGACACACATGCCTCTTCACATTCATACATCTTTTCACACACTTCCTTCGAAAGAGGGTGCTACGAACTTGCCCTTTTCGGAAAAGATCATTAAATTGATCATGGTATGTGTTCCTTGGACGGCCCTCCCAACAATTCCACTCACTTTTTACACTTAACCACATGAGTAAATACTCCATTAAGTGCACAAAATGATCACATAACGCGCCGCATACATTTTTCACTGGCCGAAAAGGTTTAGCGGCGGCGGCGGCGTTTAGGTAAACACGTCGGTGAAAGGCCACGCACACATCACCAAGCCTTTTTAGTAGTATAACCTTACGTAGTGTGATTCTATGAAACTTGGTCTCTGTGAGGTATGTACTCATGTGCACTAAGCACTTATTATTAATAATGATGACAAATACAATCGTACATAAAATGCCGCAGAACTTAGTGGTACGACCAGCAACGTAAGTTCTGAACCATATTTTATAGAAATAAAGATGACAATAAGTATTGTGAATCAACTTTCATTGCTGACTGTACAGGACAAGAATGGGATTTTGAAAGACACAAGTTCAAATTAGCAGTCGAAAATGACATAATTACTTTTTGCATCATTCTATCATGATTTTGATTCATACTCGTAAATATAACTACTGGATTACTGGAAGCTCTCTTTCCTACAGATAGGATTCTACTTACTTTGTCACTTATTTCTGTCCCACCATAATACACCAGGAATAGGGGTCGTTTTGACGCCAGAACAGGGTGTTCCCGACCATAAAACTGAACAACTTTCACGATGGAACCATTATCGAATTCGAGAAAAAAAATTTGCTGTTTCATAGCTGACATAAATGTATGAAACAGGAGATTTCTTTACGCGATTTTAAATTTGGTCCCATAGTAAAAGTTGTTCAGTTTGATGGTCTAAAGCACCTTGTTCTGGCTTCAAAACGACCCCGATACCGCGGTGTATAAAAGAAACTATACCTACTAATAGATTTGTGGTTTTAGAAATTACTGCTAAATAAGGTTAAATCTAATTAGTTTGCGAAACTTGACAAACGCATTTGCTATCTGTTACTAAGTACAATTGCGTTGATAATGAGCCGCCGCCCGGTCATATGATTTACAGGTCAAAGTCACCCCGCGCCCCGCGCACTGCAGCCTTACGTACCTACGATAATAATCATTTTGTTAATCATCAATAGCAATTATAAACATTGATAATGCACTCTGTTATCATCTAGTTATCATTGTTGTTAACAAAGTGCCCTGGTTCAGTTTCGCCAACAAATTTGAAATAACCCTATTATATTCCAATCATACAAATAATTTTCGTCTTATTTCTTAAAGGGCAAAACCTGGACACCAGATACGCACTATGGTATGACCGATCAAACGATGAACAAAACAATTGTGGCGCCATCTACACTTATAACAATAAACTGTATACTAGAGCCCAACCCTGTGAGAACCGGTTACCTTTCGTATGCGAAATGTCGCCTAAATTCTGACTCGTATTAGCTTTTTAGTTAAAGCAGCGATTACATTACCCAAAGTTAAGGGCCCATTTCGGCATACATTGCTTGCTTTACACTTTGAAATAGAGAGAACAAATTCGGCAATGTTTGCCGAAAACGGCCCTGCAAGTTGGGTAATATAATCGCTGCTTAACTCGTCCTTCTTGCCATGCCGAGTTGACTAATATTTTTTTCCTTATACAGGTATAATCAAATTCGTTACGTATCGAACAGGGTGCTTCAGACAATCAAAATTAACATCGATATCGCGGAATAAAAATCTGCTGTTCGATAGATGGTCATTAGCTTGTGGGGACTTGCCATAGATGTCAACACCCACAAGTTATATCAAAAGAAGCTAACACATGGCGATACCGTCGTCGCTTTCGGAAATATGCTCCATACAAAGACAACGTTCACCGTAAATACGTAACTCGTAACCTACTACAAATAAGGTTCACAATCGAATGCGAGACATAAATCGCGCAAGAGAAATAATCACAGAGGTTCGATATATATACAAAGTCCAACTAACTGTTGGACCACGGCCGGTCCCCAGGCTTCACACTAAGCCTGGTGGAAGATCTTCCCTTTTCAATGGAGCAGCATATTTCCGAGAGCGACCGTATCGTCATCTGTTAGCTTCTTCTATAAGCTACTCGTCCAAAATGTATGAAACAGCAGATTAGTTTTTTCGCGATATCCAAGTTGGTCCCATATAGTGAAAGTTGTTCATTTTGATGGCATGAAGCTGTTCGATATGTAATGCATTTAATTTGGGTGTCAAATTAAATGTGTCACGTGCATAATTTTTTCACGGGCTTATTGGTCAACTCGGTCACTGAAATTATTATGAGTGTTATTTTAATTTTTCTTGGAAATGTTTTAACCGACTTCTTAAATAAACATAAATTTTATATTTTCAATTCCCTGGTTTTCCTTATACTCTACCCCCTTTACAAATTCATGGAGATCGATGGTGAATACTCGCCTTAAGGGCTACCTCCTGGTTTTACCATGAAATAATTCTATGGCACTTTTTGAGCTGAAAAATAAACTGAACCATCTACACGATACGAGAAGTGATGTGGTTTTTCTATAAATCGATTTTAATGAATAAAACCGAAGAAAAGGGAATCTAAAGTCACCCAGTTGGGGTGGTAGGGGATCTACCTCCTAGAGGTCCACCCCGGGCAACGGCACCACAAGCTACCTAGTTTGTGATGGCGGCTGAACGATCCCCACAGGGGTGTGGTAGGCTCCGCAAGGAGCCGCCTGGCTAGCGACCACCCTCCTGCCGGAGTCTGGCGCCAAGTAGCTTGCTGCGTTCCGTCGGTGTGCAGGAGTGCCAGTGCCATTCTGTGTAAGCTCGCTACATCTTCGACCCCATCTTTGTCCTGGGGACAAGATTGAGGTCAAGAGCAAGCCCATCTAGAGTTAAAAACCCCTTTTTTTCAGTTGTAACCTTACATTTTTAATCGGAAGAAAATGAAATTTTACGATATTGTTCACAGCACAATTTAGAATGATTTGGTTTTCTTACTCTTTCGAAATTCATAAAAATCATCTCATTTTTCAAAGAAAACGGCTAAATTCTGACCTGAGCCACGCGCTCGTTCGCATCGATTAGTATGGAGAGTCGTGGTCCCATGATGATACGCCTTAAGTACAACATAAAAGGTTTCAAGTTTGAACGACGTCATGATGAAAAACATAAAGTATGTAAGTATTTGTCAAGCCTATTGTCCACGCACTTGCATACTGCGTAACAATCTTTATCCCTTTGTTTACCTTGTTCTCTATATCCATAGAAAGAAATGGGATAGGTACTCCATTCTTAGCGGAACCATACGGCCGCATAAAAAAAAGGATTTTTATCTTTATAAAAAACAATTTCGTAGTATTCACTTCCATTTTTCCTTATTAAGTATATCCCAAATTTCCGAATGGTGTTTTTATATGAAATATCTAAGCGAGTACCACAAAAACAACCCTATATAAATAATAATAAAAATAAATAAATCCCATCCCGTATATCCGTTCACGCCAAAATATATTATTTAGTGCGGTGATTTCGCACCGTTTTGGATATATTTTACGACACATACTGAAATTCTGAATGTTATTTGATAGCTTTCAATTTCCTCTACGATTGGATGATAGGGCTTGCGTGCCGGACCCCTATATCGTGAGGGACCAATAAATATTGGTGAAAATAAACACTTCTGTCGATGGGGGGTATTGAATAAAGCTGTCGGTGCCCTATTAGAAGAACTGTGGTCAGTGTAAGGAAAAGTACATTAGGGAATTTGAGAGAAAATTACCTGAAAACCACACTGTATCTATTCCTATAAAATTGTCTTCTACATACGAACTATACGAGTATCACAGGTTCATCATCATCATCACAGCCTATAATACGTCCCACTGCAAGGCACAGGCCTACCCTCAGGGACGGTGTATGGGCGTTATTCCAACTCGTGTGCCCAATGCGAATGCTTTAAACCATCAAAACTCAAACAGCTTTCAATACAGAGCCAACATCGAAATCTATAAAAATTTAAAACATAAAAATTTTATAGAAATTCCGTCTACGGGGGCAAAACTGCGAAGCATCAAGATAGAGGTGAAAAGAGCCCTACATTACGCGTGAACCGAGTCGCACTTGACCGGTTTTTACAGTGCCCCAACTGGCCCCGAGTGTTTTCTAAGAGTTCGTTTAATTGAATGAAGGGGACGCTTCCAAGATAATTTGATTACAAAAACTCGAGCTAAAATTAACTTCTAATGGAGTAAGACTAATTAGAATAAATTTGCCTTATTTTGGGATTGTTAAATTATGCAAAATGGTGAACGGATGGAAAGGCCAGTTGGAGAAAATCGACGCCGCGGCACCCGCCGGCCAGTTTATTGTTTAAATGCTACAAATTGTGATTGACGTTGGGATTCTGCATACAATTTTTTACTAAACAACCGACGAATAAAGAAATAATACAGAACTTGAAAAAACAGGGCCTCTTTCACAAACATGGAGTCCCTAAACTTAATTCGGTATGTCAAGTTTTTTTTTGGAGGTCTAAATCGAAAACCATTTCGAGATAATTGTCTCAATAATCATATTTTCTATGGCCGAGATTTTAAAATGAAAGGATTACAGATATTTTTAATAAAATAACGTCGTTTTTCGGTCCACGAGTGACGTCACTCGCTGCCCCTGCAAACTCCTTGGTAAACATAAAATGAACTTAAATTAACTGGCCATTAAGAAAAAAAAATCTTTCACAAAGACAGAATTTTACATTTGATGTTGGCGTATCTGTTTTCAGCATAGAGTTAGAAAGAGGACGCAGGTTTTAATTTTTTTAAATATAGCAGTAGGTAGTTTTACTCCATGGAGTTCGAATTATTTTTTCTCCACCATTTTTGCACTTAGAGATTACAGATCAAAATAATTTAAAAATTAAATTTATATCGATAAACTCGATGAATCACAATAAAAATGAAATAGGTGTCTTAAAATTATGTCTTCTATCCGTAAAAAATATAAAATGAAGACAAAAAAAAACTTGACATACCGAATTGCATTACCTACCTACGTATCTACTTTACCCCCTTCTTCATCATTATCTTCGGCTGGGACTTCTTAATAATAAAATAATATAGTTATAAAATCGTTCCTTATTGCACCCCTAATCCAAATTGTGTGTTTCTATAGTAGATTACACACCGAGGACAGGAAAGTAAGAAAGGTCTCAGATCTCATCTCATGTCGGCTTCGCCTCGGTCAACAAACATGTGATCCGAGGCTTTCTTATTTACTGTCCGAGGTTAGTATACTATTTTTCTCCTCGACGGAGGTGGAAAGCGGCAACTTCGTTTAGCGCAGCGGAACGACAATTGACGCTTTCCGTCCGGAGGGGAGAAAACTTCTTTTGGTTTAGGCTGTGCGTTGTCTCTCAGTCAGTCATGGAACTGTGTTATAAGTACTATAGATGTATAATTAAGTACAAAAGAAACACTGAAAATTCATCGTTTCTTTTCTTTAAATAGGTGGTAAGAATTTATTGCTGAACGATACCTTCTACTTTGCTAAGATAAATAGGCCACAAAATTCTCAGGAAAGCAGTCCCGGGGGTCGCATAAGGATGCTTCATGTTAACGTCTGGAGCTGTCCCAGTGGGCAAAGCCTTTAAATAACCTTTCAGTCGATTAGTCGACTTAAGATCAAGAAGCGTTGTAGTTTCTGGCAAGGGCATCGCCAAGGGGCAGCTGGCCCCCCTAGAGA
Organism: Agonopterix heracliana; assembly: GCA_963693445.1. Taxonomy (NCBI): domain Eukaryota; kingdom Metazoa; phylum Arthropoda; class Insecta; order Lepidoptera; family Depressariidae; genus Agonopterix; species Agonopterix heracliana. The sequence goes on from OY856324.1 coordinate 13,926,022, forward strand.
TTAAAAAAAAATTCAAACTGCAAAGCAACCAAAGTCCTAAGGCGTAGGAACCGTTCTTATTACAATCACCATAAAATCGCGCTACAGGTGTTGGTGTAGAGCTTCATGCTCTTGACCGTACCTACAACTCATATTTTTGGGCCCTATCGCCATGGGCTGGCGACGCCCTTGGTTTCTGGCCGCATCTTCTATTCAGTCACAATACAGAAGCATTGTTGGATTCAATAAACGCTATTTCAATGATACCACTATACTTATTGTTCCTACTGATATTATAATACTTACTTGTTGACGACCCGGTTGGTGTAATGGTTACCACGCCGGACTGCCAAACCAGGGTCCTGGGTTCGAATCCCGGTTCGGTCATGGATGTTATATGTTCGTGCCGTTGTTGTATGGTTTCCATAATAAAAGCCTTTAGTGCTAGTTTGGAATCATTACAATGTATGTGCCTGTGAGCGTTATTTATTTATTTATTATTATTTATTTGTACTTACCTTACGTGATACTTAATAAAAAATCCTTAGTAAAATTTTTAGGGGTGGTTCAAGTGATCAAACTTAACAACTTTTACCATGGGATCAAAAACTGAAATTGCAAAAAGAAAGTTGAGTAGGCATTGCAGTTTAGGGAAATACATGATTTTTAATGCGATTTCATTTTTGCTCTCGCGTACCGGAAAGCGCAGTGTGGGTGGACCGACGACCTGGTGAAGGTGGCGGGAACACGTTGGATGAGGGCAGCGCAGGACCGGTCCTTGTGGCGATCCTTGGGGGAGGCCTATATCCAGCAGTGGACGCTGAGATGATGATACTTAAATAAGTTACGTACGGTACCTACTTAATTAAGGGGGTGCGTTAGACCATCAAACTGAACAGCTTTCACTACTATGGGACATTGAAATAGAACAAAAACTGATTATGCATACATTTCAGTCCAGTAGCCACTGACATTTTTGACGGAACGAAATTTTTTTCATTTCAGTATTGGTTTTAACAGTAGGTAGGTGTAGGTAACCTAAAAGTTATTCAGATGATAGTTACTATGTATACTGTGTGACTGTGTGTAGGTATACTATTGAAACGCCATCTATATTCAACAGCTGAAACTATTACTTGAGAACGCAAATGGCCAGATTTATGTAATGTACACTGCCATCTAGTGATGGTTGTGCGGACTACTTTATCGTCCCACAGCATCAAGAATGTTCTTGGTATGTCGTTCCGTATCCTAGAGAACAGATGGCGCTAGAGGTTCGAATAAGAACTTGAGACTGAGAGTGACATGGCCCCCGTCACTGGCCTGCTGGAAAAATAGGGTATTTTGGAGGCATTTGTACATCAATGAAACTTTGTTTTATATCTTTATCTTGGCACTAGAAATGAGGATCTGCAGATTTCACCCAAAATTTTTAAATTTTGGAAAATGCACTTTATAAATCCGATACCTGTCATTTTCTATGTAATTTTGTGCGCTGGATCGAATGAGACCATCCCCATAATATGCTTATGGGGCCTTGTTCCGGCGCACTACCGCACCTTTTCTCGAAGAGATTCAGCGTATTTTTGAGCGCTCACAACTTCGGTCTGGATAGTACGTGTGAGCTTAAATTTCAGTTCAGCATATTATTGTGGTCACCATTCTTATAAAATGCACCCAATTTCATATTTATAGAGAATTTAGATTTTATTAATATGCAAACTTCGTTGATTTCGTCATTCACTCTCTCACTCACTGTCGATCACTATAACATAATAGGAATTCCCGAATTCCTAGAAAACTGAAATTGGGTTCATTTTATAAGAGTGACAACCACATGTTGTCCTAGAAATTTGTCTGTTGATGGTCTCATTCGATCCAATTACAAGGAAATGACACGTCACTCGCCTAGTTTATAAAATGTGCATTTTCTTAAATTTCCCACCTGCCCATACCCCCTGGAAGGTAGGACCCAATAATTTTGGGTGGATAAAACAAAGTTTTATTGATGTACAAATTTTGCCCCCAAACGGTCATTATTTAGCTTACTTTACCTGTACTAGGTATCGGTAGATCCGTATTGCTCTCGACGAACTCTAGAGAAAAAAATGTGGCTTTGTTCACTGAGCTATCGGGAAATGAATTATTTTATCCTTGGCTTCGATCAACAATATACAACTAGATAACGGGTCGCATACAAAATCAAAGAGAAATTCTGTCCTCGTGAATATACAACATTTTTTGTTAACGAACCGAGAAAACAGTCCGAATACATAATAATTTCGACCTCAAAGCAACCATAATTCCTAGTAATTTAAAAAAGGAACACTGCGGCATTGCGAGACGTGCTTACGTTGGCTTTGTTCGAACGCAATTAATTCAAAATAAGACCTCACTCCAATAGTGAGGCGTTATTTGCCGGGACATGTTTTGAGCGCTGACGCGTTATCTAGTTGTATATTGTTGATCGAAGATCCTTGGTGACTAGGCTAAACCTACAGCCTAAAACTTTGTTCATATACACCACTACTTTTTAATAACTAATTTAATTTTAAGGGTGTATTCAGACAATGAAACTAAACAACTTTACCTAAGAAACATGGGTAGAAAACGAGATTTTTTTTTCGACATTTCATTCAAAAGTGTTCCTTAGGGGAAAATGTTTAGTTTCATTTTAAAATACTTACTAAAGTTTTGTTAGAGTAATTGTATTCAGCGACTTATTTCCCGAATAAGGGTTTTAGACAGGCAGGATACCTGTCGGTTTATTTAGGTTCAGGTTAAATTACATGACCAGTTTTAGATTTATCAAAATGTTAATGGGTGTATAGATAGGTACCTACACCACAAATTTTTTATTATTAACGGATGTATTCAAACCGTAAACTTTCCCCAAGGAACAAGGGTAGAAAAACGACCTTTTTTTGGACCTCCCATAGAAAACCGGCCGATCCGAACTTTTGAATGGGAGGTCTAAACAATTTTCTCGTTTTTCGACCCATGTTCCTCAGGGAAAGTTGTTCAGATTCATGGTCTGAATACCTACACCCTTAAAGCTTCGTTACTAATTAAAAACTAGTGATGTATTTGAAGAGCGTTTGAACGCCCAATTCATCTAGTTCTAGCCTTACATTTTCATCTTGTTTCTAAGAAAAGGCATATAATTTTGTAGCGCTGTTATTACGTGTCCAGGGGCTTTATAACATGACTTTAAAAATTTACTTTATTTTATTTTATTTTATTGTACACGTACAGATCACAATCAGAAAATTGTACCTATGCCTTAAATATTATACACCCAAACGCTCAGTTACAGAAACGCTCATTACAGTTAATCCTCCATTAAATCTCTTGCTAGCTACTTCGTCAACAAACTAAAAGTGACAGAAACAGATTTAATGGAGGATTAACCTCTAATGAGCGTTTCTGCAACTGAGCGTAATATAGGTTACCAACTTATGTCAGTTCGGGATCAAATCAAAAATGGTGACGCTCTAGCTATACAAAGAAAACACAAATCAAACAAACATTAAAACGCAATAATATCTTAAAACATCTATTGATTTATTTAATGACTGTGTGAGATTAAATTACTAATTATAACAGATTTACTTAACTAAACAGTATGCTAAAATACTTAGTAGAGTTTATAAGTAACATGAATTACATTAATCTAAAACTTAGTATAGTTAAAATCAAGGTAACACAGCCTAGATTCTGACGCGCACTAGAATGTACACCATCATACTTATTTATTTTACTATCATCATGATATTTCTCCTGGACACTCCTGTGTGCTTTTATTTTATCTGGTTTCGCTTCATCCGATGCCATTCCTTCTTCATACAAATGCTTAATATCAATAGGATTAGCTGAAACTGTTGAAAGACGACTTGTAGTATATAAATCATCCTTCTTCCCATGTGTCACTTCATCTTTCTTTGTTTCCTCATATTTAGGAGTTGTATCATAGACGGATAAATCTAACAATCCGTGGTTAGCTATAGTTGATTTGTTTTTCGGTTGAGTTAACGTTGGAGCTACATATTTGGTTGAAGACGGAGGTGGTGTAGTGGTTTGTTTAGTAGTAGTAGTTTCGGTGGTAGCTTTCTTTGTATTCACAGTTGGTTTTATTCTTGGCGTCTTCTGTACTGGATTGCTGCAGTTCAATAGATATCTTATGTCAGTATAGAACAGTCTTCCATCAAGTTGAGATTCATCGTAATATTCGTATTCAGTATTTTGTTGTGCAGATTCGTCATCGAATACTTGGCCGGCGTTAGTGTCTGTTTCTTCTGATTTGGTCCATAATTCCTTGACTTTAGGGTCGGGGTAGCATTTTAGGTTTTCCAGTGAAAGCTTTAGGTTGGTGCTTTGAGTGCGGTTCATTAGGGATATAAACCAGTCGAGGTGGCAGTCACACGGGAATTTGTTATCTGAAATGTAGAAAAGACTATGTTAAGAAAAAGTTTTAAACTAATACTTTATACTTAGTCTAAGGAGGCTGGATATAGATCTTAAGGAATATTTTACAGAATATTTTTTTATTCATATATTTTAATGCATAAAACGGGAAACGATATCCTACTGTGAAGTTCAAGTGAACATTGAAAAAATTACATTTATCCAATAACGTTGAATATGTGGTTCTTTCCTTTTTGTTCCGTTTTCTGTGTAAATAGTTCAAAATTTACCCAACAGTGGGACAAAGAGCAGACTATACTATTATTATTATTACGTAAAAATATACAGAACGTAAACTTAAATGAAATACGTTATATATTTTATTCAAATTGAACAATTTTCGATAGTATAATCCGTAGTTTAAAGCAAAAGCTATGTAGCGTATCAAATGAGACAGTATTATTATAGTGTCAGACATTGACGCATATGAAGTCACGCTAGTTAACTCGTAGGTTACTCACCTTCTACATCCAAACTGCTGCTGAAACTGTAGAAATTATTCAGAATAGGAGCCATAACTTCACTCTTTAGAACCCGTAAAGAATTAGCTCTCAGACTTAACGAATTAAGGCTCTCCAACCCTTCAAAACACCTCACATTATCCAAGTCGCTCAACTTATTATGAGCTAAAGATAGAAGCTGCATTTTAGACAATCCATTAAACGCCTTATCATCAAGCATCTGAATTTTATTCCCATCCAAATTCAGAGATCGAAGATTGACTAAAGGAAGAAAAGTATTATCTCCGATAACTTCCAAACTGTTGCTGCTCAAATCCAGTTTTTGTAGTTTACTCAGACCAGCAAAAGTTTCACTATTCAAACTAAACAAGCTATTCAAATTTATTTCTAGTTCTCTCAGATTCAGTAGTTCAATAAATGCTCTGTCGTGAATCGTGGTGATCTTGTTACTGGTCAAAAATATCTTCTCTAAAGCCGGTAGATGTCTAAATACATTCCTGTTAATCTCGACTATCTTATTTCCTTCCAAATTGATTGTTGTTAAGTCCTTGTGGTGGGTGAAAGCGTTCACTCCCAAAGTTTTAACCTGGCTGTCTCTTACGAATATTTCTTCTATGTAACTCAAATTTGCGAATGCAAAAGCTTCAATGTTTTTTATGTTTCCATGATTAATATTTAGCTTTAGTAAGTCTTTAGTATGTTGTAGAGCGATAGTAGGTATATAATTTAGAGAGATTCCTCTAGTATTCGTCAATGTTAGACTGTGAGTTTTTTTCAACTGTGTAAAACTGTTCCAACTTGGGTCATGTGGCTTGACGTCTTCTTTGGTGATGCAGCAATCGGCTTTTACGATTGCTTCTTTAGCGTCTTTGATGCAATAGCATTGTATTTTGTTTGTTGTGTTGAAGTTTAGTTCACAAATATTGTTAGTTTCTCGTTTGTGAATATTATGCCATTTTGCGTCGACAAGAATGAAGAGGGCGCATAGAGTGAGTATTCTTTGGACAGTCATTATATCAGATTTTGAGATTTCGTACCTGTAACAGAAGAAAATTTTTCGTTATTGACAGCAGATGTGGAAGAATATTGTTCTAAATTAGAGTACCGGAATAATAGGGAATAATTCATAAGTAATAGAATAGAATTGAATATACCGGGTGTAAAGGACAGCCCTCCGTATGATGAAATGAAGAACTCTATATAGCGAAGGGAAACAAAACTACCTACCCGACTCAAAATATATGAAACAGCAGATTTTTTTCGTTTTTCCTGAGGTATGCTCCATAGTGAAAGTTTGCATTTTGATGGGCTGAGTTCCCGGTTTCAACCTGAGGGCTGTCCTAAACATACACAAGGTATTTATTGACAATTAATAATATTACAAAACTGCGTACCTAATCTACTAAATTTTTTAAGTACCTAGTTAGGAAGTTCTTAAAATGGTATTATGGTTATAATTATAATTCTACTGATCACAATGAAATAAGGTCATCTCTTTATTAAACCAGTGACATAGTAAAACGGAATGAGAGTGCCGTGCGTAACAAAATAGACGTATTTACATGCATGAGTCACACACACAGTTTAGTGAGAAGATGCATTACTTCATTCTATTATCTTTTACGAGAATTGTTGGTAGCCTTTATGAGAGTGAATAGCATTATGTAGACTCGTGTTTTGTTGTACCTACTAAACAATATTACACATAATTAATAATGATTAAATCAATCAAATAATGGACATTTTCAAAATATCCAGTCTCAATTTAGATTTCTTGTTTTATTTTTGGTATGCTTGCATTCATCACTATTTATCATCATTTGACATGTCTCTTCATCCATACTAGTATTAAGTAGATAGATTACCTATCTACTTAATACAAGTAGGTATCCATGGGTAATATACGTGTACATGGAGTAACATTAAATAATTTTGTATCCTAAGGGGTGCCTCAGACCATCAAACAGAAAAATGTTCACTATGAAGCATGAAAATGGCGAAAAAAATCCAACAGCCAGGGCTGTTCCATAGAAAATGTCAATGGCTGCGGTATGGAACAGCCAATTATTTGTAGTCAGTGATATGTTAGTGATTTCAATGAAGGTCCCGTAGTGAAAGTTGTTTAATTTGATGGTCTCAATCAACCCTAAAGTAGGTAAGTAACGTATTTAAGTTTACACCTGTATACATCCTACTCTGCAGCAACTAGACTCGTTTTTCGCTACATTTATGAATATAATAAAATTTAAACTCTATTTATAACTATATTACACAATATAATAGAGTACCTAAAGATAGCAGGTGTAGTGTTCACAGTACAGCATTGCGGAATAGCTGCTCACATTTAGAACAACTGATGGGTTCTGAGAAATATTATTCGCACCTAGTTTAAATTCTATTGATATACGTTCAAGGTTGAATTCTGATGGGAATTCGTAATAACATTTTTAGGCTGGATACAATTATGTTTTTAAGAGCATGATCAGACCAATAAACTGAACAACTTTGTCTATGGGATTAATATCTTGCCTGTCCCATACATTTGATCAAGCAAGAGTGAATAATTCAAGAGTCTTTAATAGATTTTTGAAACTCATACGTTCGACTCCGCAATTCGGTATGTCAAGTTTTTTTTGGTCTTCATTTTTATATTTTTTTCGGATAGAAGACATAATTTTAAGACACCTATTTCATTCTTATTGCGATTCATCAAGTTTATCAATATAAAATTAATTTTTAAATTATTGTGATCTGTAATCTCTAAGTGCAAAAATGGCGGAGAGAAAATAATTCGAACTCCATGGAGAAAAACTACCTAAAGCTATATTTAAAAAAATTAAAACCTGCCTTCTCTTTCTAACTCTATGCTGGAAACAGATACGGCAACATCAAATGTCAAATTCTGACATTGTGAATGATTTTTTTTAATGGCCGGGTATATAAAGTTGATTTTATGTTTACCAAGGAGTTCACAGGTGCCAGTGACGTCACTGGACGGACCGAAAAACGACATTATTTTATTAAAAATATCTGTAATCCTTTCATTTTAAAATCTTTGACATAGAAAATAATTATGATTATTGAGACAATTATCTCGAAATGGTTTTCGATTCAGCCCTACAAAAAAAAACTTGACATACCGAATTGAAAAAGTCAAAAATACTATGAAGATTTACTCTTTCTACTGCTGATTGGACTTTAGAAAATCTCACTTCTGTATTGTGATTTTTGAAAGTCAAATCATCAGCAGAAAGATGCATTATCTCCAAAGTAATTTTGACATTTTCAACTGCAGAGTTCAACGTATGAGTTTCAAAAATCGCACTCCAGTAGGTCTACCATGAGTTTTCACCGTAGGTACTTTACTACTGTAGTTACGTCAAATTTGTATTGAATTTCGTACAGCGCTCCTAGTGGTTACGTTGAGAACTAATTTCTGTCATACGAATTGGCGACGTAACTACAGTAGTTAAAGTAGGAGGAAAAACTCATGGTAGGCCCTCTGGTCTACAGAAACAGCTGAATTTTTTCGCGATTCTATTGTTAGATCAAGTTGTACAGTTTGATGGTCTGTCACAAAAAACAGTCACAGTATGTCATTATTAGGTAAGAAATACCCTGTTGAAACAGGTCGTTCACGCCACGGTATCTCTTCAGATCCTACACAATACTAATACAAAATAACATACCTATTAGTTTATTCTGCATACGAAAACTATTTCAGAAATTCCAAACAACTCTATTCTCCACAGAGAAATACATATTTTACTTCAATCGATAGATTTGGAGCTCAATTATTGAAAACATCTGTATCTATTTCGATTGTTGAAATTGGGATCAACTTTAATAGCTTTTACATTTCTGTCGGGAAGTTTCGTTTTACGTTTGTTTATTTTTCAAAGATGGATTGTGAGGGTAACGAACTTGGCTTACTTTTAACGACAAGGGAAATAAATATGTTTCAGCTGTCATGATGGCTGTGGGTGGAAGGAGATATTACAGACGTACAGACAAAAATCATAACCGGTCAAAACCGATTTAGACAGATTTGCAGTCAAAAGTGGTTTTTACCGGTTACCTATGTGTTTTAACTGTGACAGATACACGGAGAAAAAATGATTGGTATTGTTATTAATATTTTATAATTAATGGACTTCTTGCTTGTGCGTTAGCACCGCATTTCCGCCAATGTCATGTAGTTTGATGGGAGTGTCTATCCAATCTCGAGGATTGTTTTTGAGTAAGAACAACTGAAAAGGATTGTGGAGCCTCGTGGCAGGCTGAAACGCTAGCTGCGCGAACACCACGCGAGAGACAAGTGTTCGGAGCAAACCCTGCAACGTGACTCCATTGGTATTGTTGTTATGTATGATTGTAGTTTAAGAAAATAGTCACAAGATTTTAGTCACATCTACTATTTTGCCGTTATGGACAGGATTTTATGATCCTCCTTTCCTTATCTATAACAAATAGGCTAAAAGTAAATCGTGCTTACAGTTACCTCTTTCAAAGTTGATGTAAGTACTTAGTAATTATTCTGCCTGCCCAAAAGGAATAAAGACATAAATTTTTGCATTAACGTGTAAACTTTAATACATACAATTTAACTTCTTCTTTAATCTTCTTCTTCGTTAATTTGTCTAAACGGTTCTCAAAGTTTTTGTTTTATGTTAAATTAAAAATAAAGTACTACATAAGTACTAATTTTGTTTTCATTTTTTCAATAGAACACATCGTAATCCTACTGGCGCTATTTAATAAAAAGACTAGGCTGCAAGCTGTCTATGTTGCAAGTCAACTAGAAGATATATCTTAAAGGATAAGCTCGCTCTTTGTACATGTCTACTCAAATTATGTTATCTGTATTTTTAGATGTACAATAAAATGTTTAATATCTTAAATACTTATTAATAAATGAATTAAAAAATGTTTACTTACTCTTTTTAGTAAATATCCAGATATAAAGGTATGTGTAGGTAGGTACTTAAAAAGTAGTTACTAAACAAACATCGTTAACCCTACAGACAGAACCTAAGTAAACTTGACAAGTCATTTGCGTCGATCTAGATTAAATGTCTTGTCTACAATTTTAGCCTGAAATCTAAATTAAGCGCGTCAGTGTCAAGAGTGGAGGGCCGGGTTAATGGTGTAGGGTTGGTCTTATTTTATTAGTCAGGGTTCACACTGAGAAAATTGAATAAATGTTTTGCTTAAAATACAGAACTGACAGCTTTAAAAATCGGGTTTTCGGTAAATAGTTCCTTTCTTAAGAGATGGCTGCTAAAAGCACACTAACTTTTTTTAAATAAAATGCAAATAAAATTGAAAAAAAATCAAAAATTATTTGTTATATTGTTTGTTTGTTATTCGTGATGCGTCTTTTACGTAGTAAATTAATAATAATTCTATTGATGGGTCATGCATGGTCATTATGACTCTGTGACATAATATACTAGATTACACACCGAGGACAGGAAAAAATAAGTAAGGTCTCAGATCTCATGTAATTGTTGTCCGAGGCGAAGCCGAGGTCAACAAACATGACGTGATCTGAGGCTTTCTTATTTACTATCCGAGGTTAGTATACTATTTTTCTCCTCGACGGAGGTGGAAAGCGACAACTTCGTTTAGCGCAGCGGGACGACAATATTGACGCTTTCCGTCTGGAGGGGAGAAAAAGTATTTATTTTTACTTTTTTGGCCTAATCATCATCTTTGGCAGCATTTTAAACTAGCTTCTAACTTTTAAAACACTAAACGGATGGAAACTAAATAAATGCACACTTTTACCATTTTTATTACCAAAAAGCGTTTAAACAGCGGATATTATGACATCACTCCCCATAAAGTACAATAATAAAACCAAACTCAATAAGTAGATTATATTACGATTTTATCGTGTTTATGAGCTATAAATATACGTGTCCAGTTCACAATGAAGACATTAAATAGCGCCACCCTACGCTATTGCGTCAAATAAGCTGAGCACACATTATACTTGAAGCCAACTTTATTATCGTTTGATTTCAATTCGGGTTTTGAACTCCGTATTTTACTCCAATACCACTTTTCAAACGGATCAACAGAAAAAATAATCCACAGTTAGCGTATAACTATTTTCTGTTTTTTTTTTTTCAAACTATCAAATAAGATCGTCGGGTGCAAACCAGGCAACGAATAAAAAAAATAAAAAAACGTTTAGTTCTTCAAACTGCAGCATTAATTCTAATCCCACATTAAAATTAGATGTTACGTAGACAACATGATTTCGCAGTTTAATAACTAAATACGAGGAGTCACGTTGCAGGGTTTGCCCTGAACTCGTCTTCGCTTGGTGTTCGCGCGGTTCGCGTTTCAGCCTGCCACGAGGCTCCACATTCCATCTCAGTTGTGTTCTTACTCAAAAACAATCTTCTAGATTGGATAGATACTCCCTCCAACCACTTGACATTGGCGGAAATGCGGTGCTATCGCACAAGCAAACAGTCCATTAAATAAAATAAAAAAATAAAACTAAATACCTGTAGACAGTTCAACGAAGAACCGTACAAAATCTATCTTCTCAACTTGAAAATTTTATAAAAAATAATAAATACTTAGGTACCTAACTTATTGAAAATCCTCAAAACAATTTTACATAGGTACCTACTCTTCTTTTCTTACATAAATAAATTTAAAAAAAATCGGCATACATTTTCGAGTTTGTATGAAACGCCTATTTTTTTTCCAGTTGTTTTGTCGTTTCAGTAACGTTGTTTGGTTATCTAATTTTCGATAATGTGTGTACCTCGCCTTAGCTCAGTGACAAATTGAAATGTGATGTCATGTTATTTGTTACACTAAACACCGTATTTTTCTATCACGATCGCCGACCTACGCTTCTGTAGATAACATCGGCTTAGGCTAGTAGTCCATTGGTATGATTATGCGATGTATATTGGTCATGTTTATAATCTATTTAAAAAAATTGATATTGTGTTCAAAATGCTAGTTTAAAAAAAAATCACTTATTTTATTGTTCAATAATTTTTATCGTTTGGCCAGTTGATCTGAATTCTTGAATGTCGTTATTGTTTAGAGTTTTTGAATTTTGTCACTGTTATTAAATTGAATGAATGTTAAAGTTTGAATCTAGTAATGTTATTGAATTTAATTTGTAATCGCTTCAATTTTGATAAATTTTGTCATGTGATCCACAGCATGCAGTGCCCATAATAGGTATCATATGTTGGTCCACTCTACTTTGTAACATAGGTATTTTATGTACCATAATATGATCGCATGAACAAATGAATTATGAAATAAAGTGGGATTATGGTAAAATAAAAAAAAAAATAGTAATTTAGATTCTAGGCATGTACCTATTTAAATGAATAATCTTTAAGCGAAGTTCATTCCTAGAAACATTTTAATTGGTTCTTGCTACCAGATAACACAGTTGTGGCAATGTCGTAGTTGCGCCCTTAAGAGATAATGAATAGTAGAAAATTCTGACCACCTCGTAAGGGATATGGCCATGAGCATCTTTATAAAACTAACAAAATAAGATTTATAAAAAAACGTGTCCCATTGACGGAAGCTTTTATAGCATTGCTACTTATAGTATCGCTTCTCATAGCTAAACCTTCCCAAAGGGCAACAAACCTAAACAATAAAGTTATTAATAGATCTACGACATCTGCCTCTGGATCTCAAACTAATTTATTTTGTTGAGATTAACAGAAAATTAGATCATAAACGCCACCACCACTAATGTGAAGATATCGCCTGGTGTAATTTTTTATTAAATGAAACACCGATATTTATGTTGAACATCAGCTTACGCGGCTTTACACAACTCACATGTTTTGTAGGTTAGTAGGTATACTATTTTTCTCCTCGATGGAGGTGGAAAGCGGCAACTTCGTTTAGAAAATTGACGCTTTCCGTCCGGAGGAAAGAAATAGTATTTTAAAAGGTTAGTTTTTGCTATGCATTTGTATGTTGTCAGATTTTCGATAAAATAATACAGTTTCAATGCTAGAATTAATTTAAAGTTTGTAAATCTGTTGGAAATCTTTGAGGCGCTGTAACATTAAAATGTATAGTTTTAATGTTACGTATGTAACATGCTTGTATAAGCATAGAGATTCGTTTCTAGATTGTTTCTGAGAAATTTCATTGACTTTTATTGGTTATTATTAAAAATATAACCAAACTTCGTTTGTGTGGAGCGCGCAGCAAAAGCTATCCTCTTAAAGGTAAGCGCCTACTCTGACAGATCGCACCGAGGCGGAGCGGGCCGCATCGCAGCGGAAATTGCGTAGTCCGCACACTAGAGCGTCCCAGGTCGCAACGCATTGACGGATTTTTGGTTCGACGTAATATTTTAGACGTTGTAAGAAGTTCCGCTTGGTATTAGCGCACTACGATGGCCGCATCGGTCCGACGGGAACCGTCTCGCAAAAAAGCGACACGCTCAGCCCCGGCATAGTATGCGATAGTTCATTATAAATTGTATAGAAGCGATTTGGGCGGATTTTTGGACTGCTGCGGGCCGACCCGATGCGGCCGGTCTAGTCGAAATATGCGCTTACCTTTAACCTTAATTTCAGTCTTCAGATTCAAGTCACGTCAATGCCATTTATAGCAACATGTTGAACTACGTTTTATTAGCTGAAGAACTCAGAATGAGAAAACTCCCCATTGGCCATTCCCGCTTGCACGGTGTATCTTGTGTTTCTAAAAACAGGCCAAACAACCACTCCATCAATCAAATAGTCTAAGAGATAAGAGGAGTTTTGGTAACCATCAGCTGTAAGGCTGATTCAGTATTCATAGGGTGTAGAGCATCTCTGTGATGGGGATAAACCAGGTCTGCCTTCATAACTCCTGTCGGTTTAGGAGACAGCCGTTCAAAGGTCTGTCTCAAATGAACGATCAGCTGCAAGGCTCATCATAGGCTATTATAGTAATAACTATGCACTGTAGCTCTGTGAACAGTACAAAAACTATCATGTCGACCTTTGAAAGGCTGTATCTCCTAAACCGACTGATAGACCATGCCAGTTTTTGTACTGTTCGCATAGCTACAGTGCATGTTACAATAATACCTGCATATTCATACATATTCATTTTTAGCATCCATATCAGACCATGGAACAACTGTAACTCCTAAACCGACTGGAGTTATGCAAGCAGACCTGGTCCATCCCCATTACAGAGATGCTCTACATCTTATAAATACTGAATGCAGACCTGGTCTATCCCCATCACAGAGATGCTCTACATCTTATAAATACTGAATCAGCCTTGCAGCTTATGGTGACCAAAATTCCTCTTATCTCTTATACTAAATAGGAGATCTGTGTAAATTTTATTAGTGTAACATTCTAAAATGAAAATGCGAAATAAAAAGCTCCAAGCATTCAACCTTCAATCGTAATCTAAACAAAATCACGCTGATTCATCAATTATAAAACATTTTTTCTCAAATCGTGAATATCCAGGTCATCCAAACGTTCAGCTCCTTTGATGCATGATCCGTCTCGTTCAAACATACTTTGCAGAATGATTGATTGCCTGAATCACCGGCCGTAGATTAATGCCGACAAAAACGTAGGTAAAGTAGCGATACTTTGTTATGTTTACTTTAGAAAGAGGTATTAAGCTAAGTGATCTGACGGTGGGGTTTATTAAAAGACTAGTTGTGCTTGAAACTTCGTAAACACTGCTCAAGCTACGAAAAACCAATATAACCTGGCCGCGCGACGTTTATAAATAAATATCTTGGACATTGTCACACAAATTATCTAAGTTCCAGAATCTAGGCTGTACTTGTATTATGATAACTAGACAACGATATAGAATACGAGTACATATATAAATGCAAACATCCATGACTCGGGTACAAATATTCATATTTATACATTACTAGTGTTTTCCCGCGACTTCGTCCGCAAAAATTATATACCAGATTTTAAGTCAGATCATAAGCTATCAAACAAAAAAAGTTTCATCAAAATCGGTTCAGTAGTTTTTGCGTGATGCGCGAACAAACAAACAAACTAACAATTTTGTCAATAGATGGCGCTGTACGTTTTTAAATCGCGCTATCGAATGTTATTTGAATTTATATGAAGAGAACCGCTACTTTTTTATTCCTCATGATTTTAAGGTTTTATAATAGTTAAGATACACTGCCTACGCTCGGCCAGCTTATATTGGATTTGCGTAGCTTGATGTGTCGCCGTGTGTACACGAAGAACATTGAATATTATAATCTCTCATAAAAAAACAGTTGTTCCATACAAAACAGCAGACTATAGTTGTGCCTGCAACTTAGTACACGCAGAAGGCAGAGCATTGAAATACTCTCTAACGAAAAAAAAAACATTATATATAATATAAGGCCACTCGACATGAGACAGCTGAGTTTTTTGCGATTTCGTTGTTAGTCCCATAGCGAAAGTTGTACAGTTTGCTGGTCTGATCGTCCCCTTAAAAAACCCTCAGCATATAAAGAAAGACCCTAGACTATACACATACAGGGTCCTTTTAATATGCTGACACTTTTTTAAGATTCTCTATGGCACCAACATCAAAATCACGAAAAAAAAATTGCTGTTGCATACAAAACTGCAAACCTACTCGAGCCATGCAGATTTTTTTTACGCTATTTCGATGTTCGTCCAATAGAGGAAATTGTTCAGTTTGATGGTCTGATCATCCCCTTCAAACCATCAGCATTATTAAGAGATACCCTTTGCAGAGTGATAATTTTTTGCAGTTCATAAGCGATACTTTATCATTATTTTGACACATTTTCTACACATAAACGTGCAGCAATTTTCTCGCCTGGTATTACAAGTCTATAGAGTAGGTTGTCTTTGTCCATGATAGATAGCCCGCATTATCCGTGTGAAGTGTGGTTATAAATGAGGAAAGAGACACTTTCGAAGGGTTAACTCCTGGGTATGGTTACTTATTGTCTGTGAAAAAGTGCAATTAACTTTAGGGTTAATGGTTATCTTTGACGTCATCAATCGTGCTTCTTTTATGTTTTGGTTATAACTTTATGCTGTATTACATTTTAACATGTTTTTTTACGAGTGTTTGGACGTTGCGAATTTCTCCTGATGTTCCTTTGGGAAAGTTGTTCAGTATCATGAGTACAATCACCCATTAAAGTAATGCAAATTGTCTGCTTAAAAACCCTGTATATAGGGTCCAACTTAATATGCTGACACTTTTTAAAGAGGATGATCAGACCGTCAAACTGAACAACTTTCTCTATGGGACCAACATCGAAGTAGCGAAAAAAAAATCAGCTCTTCCATACAAAACTGCAAACCTACTCGAGCCAAATGTATACATATGACAGCAGATTTTTTTTTGCGATTTCGATGTTGGTCCCATAGAGAAAGTTGTTCAGTTTGATGGTCTGAACATCCCCTTAAAAAAGTCTCAGCATTTTAAGAAGGACCCTGTAAACATTAATATGTTGAAAATGATCCTTGCTACTATTCTATTCTATTCTATTTTTATTAAATGGCGTTTCCTTGTTAGATTTCGCCAGTGTCAAGTTATTTGAGGGAGTGTCTACCCAATCTCGAGGATTGTTTTTGAGTAAGAACAACTGAGAAGCATTTTGGAGCCTCGTGGCAGGTTAAGACGCGAACCGCGCGAACACCACGCGAGAGACAAGTGTTCGAGGCAAACCCTGCAACGTGACTTATCCTTGCTACTAGTTCATGCTTGAAAAGAGAACTGACAGTTGTAGCAAGATTTTGACCACCCCGAATATGATTATTGTCCTGAGTTTATACAGATGATGTAAGCTTTTAGTTACGTAATTTAGAGGGTGCTCTAGCTAGACCATCAAAGTGAACAACTTTTACTATGGGACCAACATGGAAAACGCGAGAAAAAATCAGCAGTGCCATACTTCTGGGTCGAGTCACCAATGGCGTTTTCTATAGAGCACTTTTTTTTCAAAGCACAGTTAACATCCTATATTTCACGGGTTTTCTTCCATAAGGGCGTATCCACACAACCCCTACCACTGCTTATACCATAAAGGTATTATTATACCTTACAGGAATAGAGGAACTGACATGAGTTGTCAAATGAAACCGTTTTTGTATGTTTTCAGGAGACTATATTCGCAGGCAAAAATTCGAATACTGTCTATGATTCGGAGTCTAACTTAAAATCGTGGAAATTAATGAAGTAGTGGCAGTATATTTCACAAAATTATATACGATTTCACTTTAGATTCGCAAATTTTCACGGAAACCGAATTGTAAAAATTTATAGCATATCATAGCATAGCAGCAGTCAGAGATGTTCTGAAACCTTGATAAGAGACTAGAAAACGGTTTTATTGCCTCGCGTCACGTATCTCTTTCTATTATACAGTGGTGCCGCTAGGTAAATCTCGCTCTCTCAGCTGTCAGTTCCTCTATTCCTGGTATAATACCTTTATGGCTTATACAGAATGTAACAGAATGATAAACTTCCGGCACCAGTCATCAAACTGAGCAACTTCTAATGTGAAAATAACTAACTGCCTCCGTGGTCTAATGGTTAAGAGCATTGGGCTCTTGACACGGAGGTCGTGGGTTCGATTCCCACGGGGGGCACCAAGCGAAATGTCACTTCGTGCGTTTTTCCCTAGTTGGTTAGGACATTGCAGGCTGAGTCACCTGATTGTCTGAAAAGAAAGATGATTCCGTACTTCGGATGGCACGTTAAGCTGTTGGTCCCGGCTACTATCTCTGGTGGTAGTAGTCGTTACATAAAAACCACGTCAGAGGCAGTAAGGCGGTTTGAATAAACTCTGATACCAGGGCTTGCAGCCCACTAGATAAGAAGAATGTGAAAATTGTTCAGTTTGATAATCGAAGCACCCCATCAAATATGATATGACCGACCACACCTTTTTGTAATACCTTGTATACGCCCCTATGGCTTGAATCCCCGGCATATTATAAGGAAGTAGGTAAGTACCTATGTTTTTCTTTAATAAACTCAGCACCAAGGTTCCGATCCTTTCAATACACTAAGTGACTGCATTAGGAATCTTTCAGCGATAATACATAAGGTTTTATTAACAAGGAGTAGAATAAACCGACCATGACTCATCTAAACATCTCGTTTTAACTTTAGCGTTTATAAAAAATAAAACATAAAACAAAAATAGCTACGAGAGTCGAGACGAATAGTTCTTTGACGGTGTACTTTATTTTAACTTATAGCAATGCAGCTGTTCAAACAATTTGTGACAAAATGGATTGCACTAAGGAAAGCAATCATACCTAACTGTACAGGATGTAATAGAAAGGTGTATAATCATATTTGAATCGTTGGTTTAGACTTTCAAACTGAACAACAACGGTAGCAAGTTATGAACGCGAAAAAAAACAATCCGTTATGCTCGAAAAAACAAAAAAAAATACCTACTTAATAAAGTTTTTTTTCTTAATTTGTCGATAAACCCAAGGATTTTTTTTTCTAAAATACTTACTAATGACAGGTTTTTTACATTTTTGTAATTTTTTTTTATTTTTTTTTTTTATTGTACCTATAATCCATGACCTAGGGGACAATGGCCGTCTCACTGGACAAAGTTTCGGATTTTTGTAATTTAATGTAATAAATTGAAAATTACTTATAATCTGAATAGAGTGAAATAAATGAAGGTTGTTCTGGATTGGTGGCGACAGTGTCTCTGATAGATAACTTGTTTAGTCATTAACAAGTTGTCAGCACTAAACTCTAGGATTAAGTAGACAAACTTACCTCTAAAGTCTGTCTTAAGTAAAGTAGGCTGTAAGATTAAATTGCTGATTGAAAGTCTCCTTTCACTTAATAAGATAAGGGAGAATGGTGACCCATTCTCTCTTTTGCCTAGACGCTCACAATCTTATGGAACTTAATTTTCTAGGTATTAACTTAAACTTCTAAGCACTTTACATTAATAAATAAACATCCTTCTTTAGTATTAAAGTAAAACTTGAAGATTAATCACTTAGTCACAACCTTCACCCAGGTTATAAATTATAAAACATTTCCACTTTAGTCTTAACGTTCAAGTTTATTTAATCTTAAGGTGCGTTTAAACTTATTGCTATTGTACCGACTATGTCAAGGATGGCGAACCAATGACAGGCGACTGAAAATTGTGGTGAAGGTGGTAGGTATTCAGATATTATAAAATCCATGACCGAACCGGGACACAAACACAGGACCCTGTTTGGCAGTCTGGTGTGGTATCCTAATTGACCATCGCTCGCGCGATTCTGCGACGATCGTATTGCATGCCTTTTCATTCACCGATTCCGATTGCATGAAATCGTGATCTAACATACCATTCTCCATAGAGTATCCTAATTAACCATAGCGCGCATAGAGTAAAAACCAAGAAGAGTGCTATACTCCATACTAAGTGGCGTACACCGGAATAAGCTCAAAATCTCGTCTCATAGATGGCGCTGACTCCTTGCCCGCGAGTAGATGAATTGCCAATTTATACGCTAAGAAATTTTGTTCTTATGAACCAAACCAACTACGTATGACAGGTTAGTAGGTTCTTAGGTAACTAAAAAGAGTAGTAGATTCGAAATTGTTGCTGTCGAAACTCGCAGGAAAAGAGCCGGGGGACTTCTAATTACCAAAAAGATTACCGATTGCCGGTTAGAAATTGTAGTACCTACTAAATGACTAATATAAAAACCTTTTTTTTTCTACGGCGGGTTGTATTGTGATCTGTAAGACTTCGGTTTTTATATTAGTCATTTAGTACATTTCTAAACGGCAATCGGTATTCTTTTTGGTAATTAAGAAGTCCCCCGGCTACAGTACCTTCTAGAGTCAGCGCCATCTTTTTCCGGTATACGCCTCTTAGTATAGAGTATAGCACTCTTCTTGTCTTTTAGGTAATCTATGGCGCGATCATGTGAACTGAGATTTGTATGCGGGTAATTGCCGGTTTTTTATCTTACTACTTTGAAGTATTCAGCAGCAATAGCTTGAGCTCAATCGCATAACAATCTGAAAGTATTGTGAACGAGTCCTTACAAACCTTAAATTGCAAATGAAACGAGCTAAGAGTGCCGTAAGTGAGGCAAAATGGCAATTCTGCATTTCAAAAGCTTCGGTTGAATTTTGAAGCGTAAGGGTAACAAACCCTGAAAATGGCACTTCAAAATCGTTTTGAGTCAGCTGTTTGCTTAACTAATTCTGTGTCTTTACGACACCTGGCCCTGACATAGCATCACATTTAAAAAAATATTCGGCTTAGCTCTCAGTTTTATTTTAAAAAATCGGGTAAGTATACAGGGTGTAAATGACAGCCTAGCAAATACTGAAACGGTGAACTCAGACCATCAAACTGAACAACTATCACTATATTATGTTTTTTTCAGGAAACGCGAAAAAAAACAGCTGTTCCATACATTTGAGTCGGGTAGGTGCAGCAGTTTTGTGGGACAGCTGATTTTTTTTGCGTTTCCTGTAAAAAGCCTTTAGTGATAGTTGTTCAGTTTGATGGTCTGAGTTCACCGTTTCAGTATTTGCTAGGCTGTCATTTACACCCTGTATACAGGGTTCTTCTTAATATACTGACAGTTTTTTAAGGGGATGATCAGACCATCAAACTGAACAACTTTCTCTGGGACCAACATCGAAATCGCGAAAAAAATAATCTGCTGTCCCACACATTTCGCTCATGTAGGTTTGCAGTTTTGTATGGAGGGGCTGATTTTTTTTTTCGCGATTTCGATATTGGTGCCATAGAAAGAGTTGTTCTGTTTGATGGTCTGTAGACAGGGTCCTTCTTAATATGCTGACAGTTTTTTAAGGGGATGACCAGACCATCAAACTGAACAACTTTCTCTATGGCACATCGAAATCACGAAAAAAACTGCTGTTCTATACAAAACTGCAAACCTAATCGAGTCAAATGTATGGGACAAATGATTTTTTTCGCTATTTCTATGTTGGTGCCATAGAGAAAGTTGTTCAGTTTGATGGTCTGATCATCTCCTTAAAAAAGTGTCAGCATATTAAGCATAGACATATTACTCTAGCGATAGACAAGCTCGTTCAAACAAGCAACATGTCACACAAAACAACACAAAATGACACATTGCGGTCTGTCATTGCCATAGTGACGAAGTCGAAGTGAACTCGGGAACATCAATCAGGTGCGTACACCTCATTCAAGTGGAACATGTTGCTTCTATGGAAGGGCAAGTCTATGAGTTTAAGTCTATGATATTAAGAAAGAAAAGTCTATATCACGTCTTTTGTCTCGTTCGTTCGCGCACAAATAGAATGAGAGCGAAGGTGTGATAGCGCTGTATCACGATGCCATGCTAGCCATTCGGGTCATCATATAATTTCATTACAATATTATGGTTTTTGCAAGTGACCCCCCAGTCCCCATACCGACCGAAATGAAAGACTTTACACGTAAAAGTTTATAGTGCCAAATACCACAGAACATTATAAGAGGGGTCAGAAATACATAAACATGAGGATTGTAATCGAATGTTATTTTTTTACATTTATGCCATGTTAGCTTAATCAAATGAAATCAAATGAATCGCATCGCATGAATCTAATTGCAACATTAGACGTGTGGATCAGTAGTTTGTATAACTCTGGTAGATGGCGCTGACGTCCCTTTAAGACGATAATATATAGATTGAAAATTTCGCCGTGGCTTGCGGGGCAACGACAGCTCTGTTGAAGTAGAGCATGCCCCGGATAGGCAGGTCGTGGGTTCGAATCCCGCTCGCCGCCCGACTTTTACAATCTTTAATATGAGGATTTTAATATTCATAATGTTGTCAGTGAGTCATCATCATCATCAGCCTTTATCGTTCTCGCTATTTGGGCACGTATACCTACAAATTCCTACTTCTACCCTACCTTACCTATAAAGTACTTTCTATTCGAAAAATGTAGAGAATTGCATTTTAACGAGAATTTAACTGCATTGGCGTGCCGTTTACTACCAGGTTGCGGTGAAGACAGAAATGTAGATAATTTTAATTATACAGGGTGTAAACATCAATGCATTGCATATTTTAGTGGCCTCAGAACATCAAATTAAAATCTTTTACTATGTACTCAAAATGAAACCGAAATTATTAGTAGTTGTAACAAAGGTTCTGATCACTTCAAAATGCTTGCAGTCGTGAGGATACGAAGGAATATACAGGGTCCTTCTTAAGATGCTGACACTTTTTAAGAGGATGATCAGACCGTCAAACTGAACAACTTTCTCTATGGGACCAACATCGAAATCGCGATAAAAAAATCTGCTGTCCCATACAATTCGCCATTGATTTGGCTCAAGTAGGTTTGCAGTTTTGCATGGGCAGCTGTTTTTTTTTCGCGATTTCGTTATTGGTGCCATTGAAAGTTTTGTATGGAACAGTACCCTGTATGTATTCATCACTAAGAACAACACTTTCCAGCGTTCAGATAAGTTTCTTCTAAAATGATAAAGCGTACCTACTATTAAAAAATTACATTTTAAATTATACCTATTAGGAACTCTACCTACGCGATCCATTTTCGTGTATCTATCTATCTCACCTACACGAAACTGAGTTAACTCAATAAACAATACACGGAAGTGCTAACAGTTCGTTTGCCTCTTTTTAAAGATATCTGGCAAATGTGAGTTCAACTTGGAAACAAATTGGTTCCGTACAAAGATTATCCTTTAAGCTCAATTCAAACACAGCCGCCTCCGGAGGCGGTCCGGAGGCGGGATTTTTTGTAATGTACGAGTTTATATGGACCCTGCCACACAGAAATCCGGGCCGGTAGCGGCGCGGCGCGGCGCGGTACCGGTCAGAACGCTATGACAACCAGGCGGCGGCGACGCGGGCCGGAGGCGGCGCGGTGGCGTGCCGGGGGCGTCGCGAAAGCGGCGGCGGCCGCTGTATTCTATTGTAGTCAATGCGAGGTGTCACACAGAGCGGTGGCGGGCGCGTCGCGGTCCGGAGGCGGTTTTTACCGCACTGTCATTTTGTATTTTTTCACGATTTTCGACTGCTTTTTTTTTTTATTTTTCCTTACGGAAAGGCAAGGGGAACGAGCCCATACAGCCTGGTCATATGTGAGTTTTCTTCTATGGATTTTCGATTGCTGCTACTTGCTAGGGCAAAAGCTTTTTTTTAATAATGTCAATAACGGCTCTGGATACTAGTCCTTTTGAGCCATTCGTTATTTTTTTACACACAAAAGTCAATGCTTTTAGCCGTTGAAAAGATCTCTCGTACGGAGACATTCCTGGGTTCAGTATCAGATTCTGTTAGAACTGAGGCCGAGATTCAGAGACGATTTGTAAGTCATAGTTCGAACTCCCGTATGTCAAAATCCATACATTTCGACCCTACTTAGCTCGAGCTAAGACTCTCTGAATCTCAGCCTAAGTTTTACTAGCTGTCAGAAAACTCCCCATTAATTTTGTGCCATTAAAATATTCACGTAAATTGAGCAATTGACAACATTTCATTTTTTAATCATCAGTTTTTAATGAAAAATATAAAAATAGGTAAAAACATAAGAGATACGTATTTTTTCGATTTAATTTTTGACTGATATTTCTATTTTTATTTACTTTTGAATTTTCTGAAAAACGTAGGCTTTATGGCTAAGATACCTTGGCCTCAATGACATTAAAAATAAAAACTGACGTGCCATTAAAATATTCACGTAAATTGAGCAATTGACAACATTTCATTTTTTAATCATCAGTTTTTAATGAAAAATATAAAAATAGGTAAAGAAATAAGAGATACGTATTTTTTCGATTTAATTTTTGACTGATATTTCTATTTTTATTTACTTTTGAATTTTCTGAAAAACGTAGGCTTTATGGCTAAGATACCTTGGCCTCAATGACATTAAAAATAAAAACTGTCAAATACAATAGAAAAGCCAAGCAGGCAAAGGAATAAAATGTCATTCAACCTATATTATATTTTTCAGTATTTTTCAAATAACTCGAGAATGTGCCTTTAATCGAGAACAATATAGTAAAAGTGAGAAATAAAGTACGGCGGGACCGTTCGATTCGGATTGATATCCCCGCGTAAAACTTCCTTAAACATTACAATGTGTGAACCACCCTCGCATTTCAATGGATTCCTGTCAATATTGAAAACTTATTGAAGACATCGGCAAATGAAATAGAAACTTGATCTCGGAAATGACACAAGGAAATGGCGAAAACCACAGAAATGACGTTATTACGGAATAACGAAAATTAACTCGGAATATGAAGACTTGGAAAAATTATAATTTTAACACAGATCAGGCACATAGTGCCTTTTATAATTAATTTATAAAAAAGACAAAATCTGACTTGGCTGCATGGGCTATGTTCCCTTTGCCTTTCCGCAAGGATAAATTATTTAAAAAAAAATCGGCTGTTCGACGTGAATTATGAATCCTACCGAAAAACTTATAATTTTAGTCCAACCTCACTCTTGTTTCTACAACACGAGTGATAGAGATTACAAAATCACTATCAATTGGCGACATTGTGCTTCCTTGCAATCTGTACAGAAAATGAAACAAACATGGCCGCCAGCCGCCATTGGCCGCTTTCGATGTCACACAGGCCGCCTCCGCCCCGCTACCGCGTCGCCATCGCGCCGCGCGGACCCTGTGTGGCAGGCCCCGGAACGCTTTCGCTTCCCGCAGAACCGCCGCCGGCCCGCTTTCCCGCAGGACCGCCTCTGTCTGGCCTGAGCTTTACGGTCATGTACGACTTTATTATTTATCCAGCTGTTTTAATTTGGGTTTCAATTCAGAACGCGAATAAAAATTTTGGTACTATCATAGATTTCGTAAAAAATTCTAAATGTGTTCAATGGCTTGGTGTTTAAATTTTATCCTCTACTAATATTAGTTTTAAAAGTTCTTCTAATGCCTACTAGTTAACTTATTGTATTTTTAATAACTATGTGTACTGAAATAAAATAATTTATTTTGTTTCATTCATGTTTCTATACGCCAGTACGCCTTTAACTTTTGTTTAAACTTGCATTACAAGGTGTAAGGAAAAGTATCATTATTCATTAACCTTTAAACCACATACTCAACCCATCAAACTGAACAACTTTTACTAAGGGACCAGACGATTTTTTTACGTGCATAGGCCCACCACTGTAACTCCTGTGAACCAGGATCAACAGCGGCGACCATTCACAACACTAGACAATGAAGTCCAGCGAGCCCGGGAGATGACTTTAATCTGTCTTGGAACCCGCAATGAAGATAGGAGGAGTAGGAAAAAGAAATATCCGACTTCCATCAGGTTTGCTCCCATAGTAAAAGTTGTTTAGCTTGATGGGTAGAGTATGTGGTTCAAACTAAAGGTTAATGCTACTTTTTCTTACACATGTATACACTGCTTTTAGAAGGCATTTTTCAGTAATATCATGGTGTTAATGCGCAATTTTCAACATTTCTTTGTCTTCTAATTAACCTCTAATAATAAAAAAAAGTCCTTAACGCGTACGTGCCCATTTTGACGTTAAATTGCATAAGGGTTCACACATTTTTATTCTATGCTACGGAACCCTAGAAAAGGTGATTAATGCCATCTAAAATGGTATCTGGGTGTGTAAACGGGTAAATGTAAACAATCTTTTATTAGTGGCGTGAACCAAGAATCAAGATTAGAATTTAAAACGTCCACGTCCTGTCGCGTGGGCGGGTAAAATATCGAGGGTAAATTACCCAACTAATGCAAATGGGTAATATGAATTAGTTTAAAATGAGTCATTCTTAAACTTTAGGTCTAGATTATTATTAACAAGATTTACCCGTTATGCGCCGAGCGCGCCGCATATAAACGAAGTTCGATCGTATTTTCAATATTGACCAGTTAAAGTAAATGACTTTTTAAACACGATCTAGAAACTAATCTCTATGGCTGTGGTTATTATAATATAGTAGCATAGCATAGCATAAGCATATGCTCACGACTATATTCCCCGAGGGGGTAGTCAGAGATATTCTGAAACCTCAGAACATCCACGTTTCACCAGTAGTACCGAAACGCTGTCCAGTGTGACGGGGGGTGAGCCCGTCGCCACTTGTAATGGACAGTGGGTACAATACATGCCTCGAAATTGAAGCATGTAGGTTTCCTCACGACGTTTTCCTTCACCGAAAAGCCAGTGGTGTTACAAATCGTACATAAATTCCGAAAAACTCATTAGTACGAGTCGGCTTGGACGGGGATCGAACCATCGCCTCCTGCACGGCAGGCAAGGTTACTCGCCACTGGACCACCACGGCTTTTTGTATAGGTAGTATACCTTGTATAGGTAATTTAATAATATAAGTTAAATTACATTTGCTTGTAATAGTGTCGAGCTTGTCAATCTAATCACTACACTATGCTATAATTTATAGTTCGTGTGTAGGTAGGTATATCTGGCCATTCATGTAGTAAGTAATTGGACTGTTCTGATTGAGCTGCTGATAACGCAACGGTTGAATAGATTGCGGAGAGCCCGAGAGTGCTGCATACAAACAAAGTTAGATCCTATTTTCAATACTATACCTAACCAATTAAAGTCAATGAACATTTTTAAACACGGTTCTCAGTCTGTTGTTTTTAAATGATTTGAAATTTCAAATTCGATAGTTTCAAAGTTACAATTAGGCAAAGATTTTCATACAAATCCTAAGTTTATTCTAGCATTTATAACATATTTCAACAGCGACGGTGGCGAAGGGCTCACCCCCCGTCACATTGGACAGAATTTCGGTACAACTGGTGAAACGTGGATGTTCTGAGGTTTAAGAATATCTCTGACTACCCCCTCGGGGAATATAGTCGTAAGCATATGCTTATGCTTTAACGGCAATCTGACAAACCACAGACATCATCATCATTCTCTTGCCCATTTTCCATTATCTGGGGTCGGTCAGCGCAATATGACGTCACCCTCTTCCATTCATCTCTCTTACCCGTTATTTCAGCACTCACTACTTTCTTACACATATTATCATCCTTCACACAATTCATCCATATTTTTTCGGCCTTCCTCTCCTACCACAGCCATACATTCATACTTAACACTTGTCTCGTAACATTACATCGTCTCTCCGCATCACATGGCAGTACCATGATAATTATTACACTGTAATTTTTCTGTCATAGGTGCTACTTTCAAACTTACTCTAATATACTCATTCCCTATCTTGTCCATAGACACAGAGATTAATAATCTAGAACGTGTTTTAAAATTTCATTGACTTTAATTGGTTATTATTGAAAATATACTCAAACTTCCTTTGTATGCAGTGCGCTCGGGCTCTCTCCAAGGACTATCCTCTTCAGACGTGCGTAAATAACAAATACAGAGGCACATCTCGGTCTATCAAGTTTTCTGTGCTATGAGCTAGGCATACGAAAATGTTTCTCAAGTTTTTGTCGCCGCGAGACTATGTCGCCCTGCGACTCGACAGTGCGTTCTAAAACGTCGCAAATGGAACGGGATTGGCCGTACTCTTCGCCGACCACATTCCTAAACAGGCTCAGACTAGGACGCATAAGGCAGAGACGATACGTGACGTGATCCACAATAGTGCGTCCAAGATAGCTTCTTGATTTTGTCAGGTGGTTTTATAGATTTTATTTCTATCCTATTCTATTTTTTTAAATATGGCTGCCATCTTGGTTGGTGATGATTTTGCCAATGTCGAGTTTTTTTAGCAAAAGTGCTTGACGTTGTACGGTTATGTAGATATTTTGGTGACTTCAAGGGTTGTTCTTATAAAAGAACACTATCTTGAGCCACCACTGGAGGCCCGCTGTAGACCTGAGAGGGGGCAACCAACAATCGACGAGCGACGTGACTCCCCAATAGCAGATCCACAACGCGACTCCTAGATTTTATTTTACTTGTTGAAAATGTTTGAGCCGTCAAAATTATACACACACACTAAAATAAAGTTTTTACGGCTGAGACACGGCGTATCTGCCCCGGACCACGACTCTCCATACTAATCGATGGGAAAGAGCGCGTGGCTCCGGTCAGAATTTAGCTGTTTTCTTTGAAAATTTAGATGATTTTTTATAAATTTCTAAAAAGTAAGAAAACCACATCATTCTAAATTGTATTGTGAACAATATTGTAAATTTTCGTTTTCTTCCGATTGTAAGAGCAAAATGGTTACAACTGGAAAAAAAGGGGTGACTTTAGAGTTCATTTTCTTAGGTTTTATTCATTAAAATCGATTTCTAGAAAAACCACATCACTTCTCATATCCTGTAGATGATTCAGTTTATTTTTCAGCTCAAAAAGTGCCATAGTTATTAGTTAATGAATAAAATGGTTACGAAATTACCCAAAACCGGCAGGTAGCCCCTTAACAGAAAGTAAAATAATATCACGAAGCTATCTTGGACGTACGGAGTAGCTCGAAAGGAATTACATGGTATTAACCATTAAGGTTAATCTTTCGCTATTACTGTACAAAACATTGTTTAAATTATCCTATCATATGGTATGCAGGGCCGTACGTAGCTAGAGCTGAATTAAAAAAGATAATCCTGAAAACGAAATTAGATTTGGACATTTAGGGCCTGACCTTCACTACTTCTGAATAAGTTCTTGTTAGCTTATCCGACAGATATTTTGACATAATTTCATACAAAATATGTCAAACTATCTGTCGGATAAGCTAACAAGAACTTACCCACAAGTGGTGAAACAGGCCCTTAGCCATTAAAGTAAAAACAATTTTGAACTTTGAAACTTAACATTTAAACGGAAATCTGACAAGGTACCGACAGTTATATTGGTTTCTGGATTATGTCAACAACATTTTTTTACTTTAATTGAATCATCATAATTCTCTTGCCCATTTCCCATTATTTATAGGGTCGGCGCAATATGTCATCCTCTTCAATTACTTTAATTGATTAATATTGGAAATAGGACGGGATATAAGATAGGAGCATTGCCCCCTCCCTAACAAGCCTAGGTATACAATAAAATTTAGCCCCATAGTGAAAGTTGTTCAGTTTTGATAGCCTATATAGCACCGCCTTAATAATGTAACACATATAAGTTTACACCCCAAGCACGTATCCAGACTTTTGTTTCGGGGGGGGATATTCATAGAAAAACAACGAAAAATTAAGTGCTGTATCCACTTTTCCATACAAAATATGCGGATTTCGGGGGGGAGATAAATCCCACCTATCCCCCCCCCTGGATACCTACGTGCCTGTTACACCCTGTATGTAAGCACAAGAGCACAGGGTCCGGGCCAGCCACGATAGCATCCTGAAGATGATAGGGGACAGGGTCGACTACCCTATATTCTTCACTGCTGAGGATATGTCCCCAGCAGCTATTATAATTTGAATGGATTATAATGTAACGTCGCTTGAGAGTGAAAAGAAAAACTCGGAACTCACATTTTCTAGTGTAATGTTAGTCGAATCAGGTATTCCTAGCGCCATCTATGACGTTTAAAGAACTTCCTTTCTTACATTTTTTTTCATTAGTCGGTTTTTTGGTTACCCTGTAAAATTTTGTTTTTGCGCATACTTACGTCGTTTTCACTCTCAAGCGACGGTATGTGAAAAATTATAAGTCTATCGGTCAGTCATTAAAGTTAAGGGTTGAACCTCATCTGCCAGCACCGAATCACATTTTCCGTCGCTCCATCCTGTATGTCGCTCTAGCCAATGACGTTCCTGAGCGACAGAAAAGGATAGAGCGTGAAAAAATTCGATTCTGTGCTGCCAGATGGGGCTCAACCCTAATCCTCCATTAAATCTCTTGCTAGCCTTTACTACGTCAACAAGACAAAAAGTGACGGCAAGAGATTTAATGGAGGATTAACTTTAATGAACGCACGTGCAGCTGGCAGTAGTTACTTGAAAAAAATAAAAGTTGGATGAGAATCACACGGTAACATTCTTATAGGATTTAAATTTTGTTTTATAACGGATCAGCCCCTTCTTCCCATCGAGTATGTTAATACACCTTGTACGTGACTAATCCAGAGTATCTATATCATTTAAGGGATTTTCAGAGCACCGAATACTGTTGTCATGTAGGCACTGACATATACTCTAGCGATAGACAAGCTCATTCAAACAAACAACATGTCACACAAAATGACACATTGCGATCTGTCATTGCCATAGTGACGAAGTGAACTCGGGAACATCAATACGGTGCGCCCACCTCATTCAAGTGGATCATGTTGCTTCTATGACAGGGCCTGTCTATCGCTAGAGTATATGTCAGTGCATGTAGGTATGATTATGTCAAGCGAGACATACCTAATATCCTTCAAAATTACCAAATAATCTGAGAAAGGCTACCGCTAGATATGCTTAAAATAAAAATAGCTTAAGTAATTATGAAACGAAACAAAATACACTTTTCGATTTAATATTATTATTGTCACAAATTCACGAGTTTCAGTTACATTTTCTATTTATGTAAGTACTTAAAAGAATATCGTTTCAAAATGCGCCTAAAGTTCAATTTTTGATTATCTCAAAAAGTTACACTTATATTTCTATACGAATGGTTTTAATTCAAGTCCTGCTTTAACTGTTGTTAATACAGTGTATTGTGTGGTTCATGGGGCTTATTCATTAAGGCCTCCGCACATTGCAGCGATATTATCGAGCAATTTTATCGAGCGATATTATCGACAGCGATATCGCGACATCTTACACACTGCAGCGATTCCGCGATTCGCGTCACGCATGCGCCCCACCACTGAATGTTGTCGAAAGAGTTGCGATAATATTGCGGCAGTGTGTGGGATCGAGCACGTCCCCATACAAAATGTACTGAGAACAATTATCGCAAAATCGCAGCGATATTATCGCTCGATAATATCGCGGCAATGTGTAGGATCGCGCGCGTCCCCATACAAAATGTACTGGAAACAATTATCGCAAAATCGCAGCGGTATTATCGCTCGATAAAATTGCTGCAATGAGCGGAGGCCTTAATTCGACGTGCCTAGATGCATTTGCAATTCTGATCTAGAACCAAACATCTTAGAGGGATTGAGTACCTAATTAATCAAAATTGTATAATACATGCCAACTACTATTGTTCGCTCTAGGATGTTATCATATTATTTAAATTAAGGCTACCGATTATAAGAATGAGTATAATAAGTACAGGCAATATCGGTAAATAGTAGAAAATATAATTAGGACGTTATCTTATTTACTTGTAAAACCGTCCAGTGACTGACTGACTGACATAAATTTTAAGCATTAATTATTTACTCCGTAACAACGTAGCAACAACCTATACCCTCTGTATAAACTTAAAATGCGTTAGACCATCAAATTGAACAACTTTTGGTATGGAATAGCGGAAGAAAAGGAGTATCCATAGATATTGTCCATCGTTACTCGTCCATTACCGTATGGACCAGTAGATTTTTTTCCCTCAATTTTTTGTTGGCCCCATACTAAAAGTTATTCAGTTTGATGGTCTGAAACACTCCCTAACTGTAGAGAAAGTGTTCCTTAGATACTCAAAAGTGGTAGTAGCTAGTTCTCATAATCTCTAATCTAAGACACCCTTAGAATGCACCAGGCAATCGACAGTGACTTAAAATAAACTGGCATCGCTCTATGGAAGTAGAGCATTCAAGACTTATCATTAAGGTACCTGGGAGGATATCTACAGTGCTGCCCAAGATCGCAACCTGTCTTCTTCTTTCTTGTCCGCATAAGAGCTGTCACACACGATGACGCACTGACGGAGCGGCAGACGTCAGTCCGTCATTTTTTGAAGCAAGTTGTTGTATGAAACCGCACGTAGAAGCACACACAGTGCGGATTGACGCACCGCTGTCTGTCGCTCCGTCAGTGCGTCATCGTGTGTGATCCCACTAAGCTATATCGCATGTCAATCCCTCATGCTGTTGTGGAAAGATGAGCCCGTTAGCAATGGTAGTACATCGACTTTGACAGTTTCGTCACTCGGGACTATTCTTTCCTTACTCGCAACCGGTAAGATATATTATTCGATCCCTACATAAGGGAGACAGGGTGAGAATAGTTATTTGTTATGCTAGGCTGCAAAGTTGCTTTTTGGCGCGAGTACTTTTATTGAAACCTGAGCAAGCGAAGGATTCTAGGATTAATAGAAATTCAAATAATAGAATCCTGAGCGTTTAGCGAAGGTTTCAAAGGTACGAGACGCAGAATAACTTTGCAGCCGAGCGAAACACACAATTTTTCACCTCACAACAGCGAGGAAAAAAAGTGAATTGCTAAAAAGAACATTTCAAAAAGTTTTTATTTTCGTGCTGGCCAGTGTCATGAAATAGTTATTAAGCATTTTCAGTTCATTGGCGGTATACAAAAATATTGAATAGACAAATTCGAATTTCAAAAACTCTTTGCACGCTAGCGGATAAAATACACTTTTGCACTCAGATTTCGAACGATAAACAGAATCTTTCCGAGCTTGTGAGGTGAAAAATTATTTACTTCAGTTCATGAAACAGAAAGAGTACAAAATGACTACAGCAGTTTTTTGGTTTGAGCATCGTATCGGACCCTTCAGCAAACTTAGCTACCGCATCGCCATACTAGGTACCACTCCAATATTTCGGCGGCAGAGTTGAAATAAAAATCAGTAAATATTGTTTATGAAGTTTAATTTTTAATCTGCTTCAGAAAAAATTTACCAGAAAAGGTGGTTTAAAACTGGCCAGCCTAATCCTAGCTATAATCTAGTCCAGACGGATGAATCGATATTAAATCAGTGTTAAAAATCGATTAACTCTAGTCCAACATATAGCAGATTATTCATGAACTAATGCTTCTAAATCTTCTAGTACGTCTTTACTTTACTCACGCCATTATCCCACGGGGGTAGGCAGAGACTACGGCCCACCTCAAGCTACGATTCTGTCATACTTCACTCGACCTATCTGCTTTCTCTTAATATTTTCCTTTACCTCATTATACAAGGTGTTTCATAAGTAAAAATAAATATTTTAAACTCTTGTTTAGACCGTCAAACTGAACAACTTTCTCTAGAGTAGGTATGGAACATCTTTTTTTTGGCGATTTCGATATTGGTCCCATAGTGAAAGTTGTTAATTAAATGATTATTTGTATTTTTGTAACACCTTGTATACTAGTAATAATTTATTCAATAAAAGATGGTTTAGACCATCAAACTGAACAACTTTCACTATGGGACCAATATCGAAATCGCCAAAAAAAAAGATGTTACCTTGTATACTAGTAATAATTTATTAAATAAAAGCATTATTTATAACTAGCTGTACATAATTTTAAAATAGGTAAAAGAAGAACAAACTATATTATATTTATTATAATTATACATTAACATTTGACCAGCACATATTATTAAATTAATTAACTACCCAATTAAATCTAAAATGTCAGCTTAACATTTTTTTGCTTAAAGTCACAGAGAGTGAAAGTACTCACTAGGTATTAATAATCTTTGTAGACTTACAGTAAATAAAGATTATAATATGTTACAATTGAAAATAATGGAAGAAATCGACAATTATTTCATGTACTTAATTGGTTTGGTTTTGGTTTGTTCATTTGCTAAGCTAGGTATGCTAAGCATAATGGATTTTAAGAAAAAAATCATCTGCATTAACTCAAAAACAACAGAAAAAGTTACCCACTTCAGGGCAAAGTCCTCTGACAAAAAAGCTACGTACTTTAAAGATAGAAAATTAAGAAAAATATAAATACTTACAGCAAGCACTGGTATTAAGTTCCTCAGCAGAAACTCCAAAGAAATTTTCTTTCAAAATCAATTAACTTTCACACAAGTGTCGCTTGTATGGATGACAGGATAACACTAGATTACAAGAACGCATTCTATCACCACTATGATATAATAATAATGTCATCGGTACTGTTTCAGGAAAGTAAACAAAAACACTTGTTTAAAGATACACAGGCGATGTATGTTGGGTCGGCAGAGAGTATTCACCGCGCGCCGTCCGTCCGTCCGCGGGCCGGTACTGAGTAATACTGAAGTTTGAGTCCAATTTATCGGGAGATTCCGTGAAGTGAAGCATTGTGATGGGTCAAAACTTGACATAGATAACATACAGAGTCCTATGCTATGCTATGGAGTGCGATTTTTGAAAGTAATTCGGTGAGCTCAGCAGTTGAAAATGTCAAAATTACTATGGAGATATGCATGTTTCTACTGCTGATTCGACTCTCAAAAATCATGCTTCAGGAGTGCGATTTTTGAAAGTCAAATCAACAGTAGAAAGATGCGTATCTCCATAGTAATTTTGACATTTTCAACTGCTGAGCTCACCGAATGAGATTCAAAAATCGCACTCCTGGTTTTACGCCTGCCATAAACATACGGAATTTCGAGTCAGAATAGGATTTCGTATCGATTTGCCCTAAAGAATTCCGTTCGGAACTTCAAATCCATACGAAATCGTAATTCCGTTTGAAGTGCGATTTTTGAACATCATACGATCAACTCGGCAGTATAGAAAGATGCATAGTCTCCATAGTAATTATGACAATTTCTAGTGCCGAGTTGATTGTATGATGTTCAAAAATCGCACTTCTGGATTATTCCGCCTGTATGTGGCGAGCCTTAAACTATTATTATTACATAAATTACATAAATTATTATTTTATGACCAGACCATCAAATTGAACAATTCCTTTCTCTATGGGACCAACAAAGACGAAATCGCAACGAAAATCACCTGTCCCATAAATTTGGGTAGAGTAACTTTGTAGTTTAGAATATGTTAATAGAACAGCTGATTTCTTTTTTACGATTTCGATGTTGGTTGGTTCCATCGAAAAAGTTGTTCAGATTGTTGGTCTTATCATCCCCCGTCAAAATATTAAGAACCCTATACAAGGGCATAGAGGCTATTTTAACACAAGAGTAATATTTAACTGGGTGGTTTTAGACTATCAAACTAAACACCTTTTACTGTGGAGACAAACATGTTTTTTTTTTTAATCTGCTGTGTCATACATAATTATGAGTCAAGTCAGTACTGCAGCAGTTTTGTATGAAACAGCTTACTTGAGCTGACTTTTTTATTATTTATCGATTTTGGCTCAATTATGGAACGTGATCAGTCTGATGGTCAAAACAACCCCTTGATATTTTGTTACACCCTGTATAGTGTATACATACAGAAACTCTCGACCATAATCCTTTCTGAGTGGTCACAAACTTTGCTACAATACTGAGAGATTGTAAGAAAAAAAAACGTAATCCTTAATTTAAACACTGACCTTATTTACCCAGGAAGCAAATTGTTTGTCCATGGGTGTAACAAAACACCCTAGTTATACTTAAGGGGGTGCTTCAGACCATCAAACTGAACAACTTTCACTATGGAGCCAACTTATAAAGAGCGAAAAAAAATCTGCTGCTCCATACAAAACTGCACCTACCGGCTCGACTAAAATGTATGGAACAACAGATTTTTTTATTTTATCTCGATGTTGGCTCCATAGTGAAAGTTGTTCAGTTTGATGGTATAAACCACCCCCTTAAGTATTACTAGAGTGTACTGTAACACCCTGTAGGTACCCATTAACTCACTAAAAACTTTTACTAAGCTACGTAGGTACTACGTTAAGTTACGTTAGTAGAGTTAGAACCGCGGTTAGAACGTAAAATTAACCCTCTGCGGGCCAATGAAACAAGTGCAATAAGTTAAGAGGGTAGTAAAGTACCCAGCTATTATTAAACCTGTTACTTCGTGGTCAACCTAAGTGCACAGTAGGGTGTCCATGTTGACGAGATTAGACGGATAAGTCCTGTGTGTGTAAATAAATATTCTCAGGTGGTAACCTCATAAACAAGTAGAGAAGTGTAAAGAATCAAGTTTACCGTCGTATGGTGATCGTATCGGAAACGACACATCATAATCGCGATCCAATTAAAAGAACAAACCCCTTTGTCTGGAAATGGAGCAAACAAATTGTGTTAATTAATTTCGACAAAATTAATAGGACAACAAATACAGTTGAAAATAAGTACAATACAATATTCTACATGACAAAATGCTCTCAAACATTTCGCTTTGAATACCAAATTGTTTAATAAAATATATTTCTGGTTTTCAGAGTAAAAATGACGATATTTGTGTTTGTTAAGTAAATAATGTTGCAAAATGTTAGACCATTTGTAAAGTAAACTAAAATATGTCATGTCATTACTGACTGACTTATGACATATTACGAGATACTTGTCGTATTAAATATATTGATATTTCATGCTCTTTTAGGACACGTTTAATTTTATATCATTGTTTTACCAAGTAAACTAATTTGAACATAAATGTCCAAGTTCATCATCATCATCTCAGCCGATGGGCGTCCACAGCTAGACATAATCGTCCCCCTCATCCAACGGGTTCCAGCTGTCAAATGTCAAAATTAACCTCAATTAGTAAAAATCCTTTGTAGCAGGAAAACCTTGTTACCCTAACCAGTACTTGAGACGGTTATTCTTTATTGCGTTCTCAAATACTTCGATAGTGCTCGTAAAAATGAATTCACGGGCACTTATGATCGATGTTAGGAATACCGCAGGTTCCCCACTCTAAGTTATGAACCCAAATTGAGATGTAACGGAAATTGAAAAAAATACGATGCGTATGTATGTTATGCTCACGACTTTATCCCCCGATGGGGCAGTCAGATATAATCTGAAAACACAGCACATCCATAGCTTAGATGCTTCGGTCACGTAGAGAGAATGAATGAAAGAAGACTAATGAAATTTGTTTAGTTTGATGGTCTGATCAATATCAAGATCATCCTCTGAAAAACTGTCATCATATCAAGGAGGACCCTGTTCCTAGAACATAACACAAACTAGGAAAGGAAAGGAAATGGGATCTTCTGCTCGTCACAGTATAACAATTTGAATAGAATATAGGTATATGTTTCCAGCTTCATCTATGATATCACACAACAGAACTATTTATATTTAAAACACAAACAATCATATATCAATGCCTCATAAACTTCAAACAATTCACAGAAATTGCAAACCTACGAGTACTTTTACCCGTCAAAAATTGAAACATAAATTATCCCCAAAACACAAGTCTAATGCCACACCATTTGGTTCCTATCATCAAACCATTCTACAAAATGCAAACAGTCGAAACTTTACTAGAATTTATCCGGGCGTATAACTTTGTTTCGTTTAAACCAGTGTTTTTCAAACTGTGGATGAGACACCCTGGTCGGTCCCCAAGCGGATACTTCAGTGTCTGGTGATACGTACCTACTAATTAACTAAGCAACACGATTTTCTATTAATGATTATGATTTAAACTACTACTGCTACTTTTTTACTAGCTTGCGATTAAAAAAACCCATGGAATATTGGCATTAAGTTTCGCCGCTAGGTGGTCACAGACAAACAGAGGCTTTTAACTCATAGCACGGCAAATAGAATATTTTAAATCCCAACGCAAGGGGCACTTAGCGTTGGGGCGCGTTTCTCAAAAAATCCAGACGGATTGATGCTTTGCTTAAATCTATAGCTTGGTATTCTTGTTTTGCTTTGAATTTAAAGCGTGTGGTTCTCGACGTAAGTAGAATTTGAAAAGGTATAATTTTAAAATAAGTTTTACAGCATAAGCATATGCTCACGACTATATTCCCCGAGGTGGTAGTCAGAGATATTCTGAAACCTCAGAACATCCACGTTTCACCAGAAGTACCGAAACACTGTCCAGTGTGACGGGGGGTGAGCCCGTCGCCAAATAAGTTTTAAGACGCTGTTATTCGGTCGAGGCCGTTTTGGGCCAAACTTATGCTTGCAAGAAAGAGACGCTTGCACTGGGATAACCTGGCCTTAAATTAAAATATGAATATTTTTTTCGTTTTCATAACGGAGTTGGAAGCTTCGGGGATCATGTTTATTTATTAATATAATTTTCAGATCACTTTTTATTAAATAAATAAGTTTGAGGAGCACCTGTTTTAAACAAACGAACCTAGAACGGAACGTTGTTCTGTGGTTGTTGGCATGTGTTTGGAAGAGGTCAGTTGCATACTAACGAGTATCGTTTAAAAGTGAATTAAACGTATATTTCTGTAATTAGTGATCCAACTCGGAAGGTTTCCCTATGAAATAGCTGGAGGAATGTAAATTTTTGTTTGAAGTGGCAAAACGTTGGACTAATTGGGACTCTGGCTTGAGCGGTAGTACAGATTTCTGAAATTCGTTTATTAATTTAATGAGCTTAAAAGATTTATAAAGCTACAAGCTTTAGTAGCATCAGTATAGGGTGTATCTACTGCTGAGTAGCTAAGCTGAGGCTTTTCCAATTAAAATACTTAATTATTGAGCTATTATGAGATGTTGGTCATCCAAGGCCTAATAAAAGGCTGAAAGTCACCCAAAGGGCAATGGAGAGGGCTATGCTCGGAGTTTCCTTGTGAGATCGAATGAAGAGATTCGCATAAGAACCAGAGTAGCTGACATAGCTCAAAGAATTGCTAAACTAAAGTGGCAATGATCGGGGCACATTGCTCGAAGAACCGATGGCCGATGGGGCCGAAGAGTTTTCGAGCGGCGACCGCGTATCGGAAAGCGCAGCGTGCGAATAGGCCCCACAAGGTGAACCGACGACCTCGTGAAGGCGGCGGGAGCTGAGGGCAGCGCAGGACCCGTCATTGTGGTGATCCTTGGGGGAGGCCTATATCCAGCAGCAGACGTCTATCGGCTGACACGACGACGATTGAGCTATCTACGTACAAGAGGTGACACTGCACTTAACTACGCTGTCCCGTTGAAGTGCGGCAGAATCGCTGCACCTCCATCGTCTTGCTGATCCCCGCTACCCAATCCGCCGCTTAGTCCCAGAAACGCCCAATGCTGAGGATCGTACCCCTTCGGGTTGCCCTTGGGCAAGTTGCTTTCACGAATTCGGTTGACCTACCAAGCAGAGCGCTTGTCGTCACTGCTATGTTCCCCCAATAGTCCGCAGAAGCTGCTGCCTGAGCAATTCTATAATTATAATTTCAAAAAAAAAAAGAACTTGTGAGGTACGGTGTCACCGCCGCACTTTGAATAAATTGAATAGCACAGCGTAATGAATTAAAGTGTTTTTCTGATATGTAGTACTAATAGCTCAAAGAAGGCAAAGAATATTGATAAACACTTTTGAATCTATAGAAAAGAAGGTGAGAAATGATTATCAATATTCGTTACACCACGTAACAAGACAATTCTTCCTCTTACCAACAACATACAGAGCTTTTCTCTTATACTAAAGACGACATCATAATATCTTTTACTAGCAACAAAGTTCTACTAGACACCACAAAACAGGTGGCTTTATTATCCAGAACAAGGCTTTATGAAAGGTCTAGACCAGGTTGCATGAATTTATGGCTGAGGCGAGCCTTTTCGGCGCTGGATATTACGACTGCTATACTACTCATATATTTTACTGCAGCTTTACTCGGTTTAAAACCAGCCAAGAGAGTGTCTGACTCACACATGATAGGGTTCCGTAGACGTAGTCATTATAAATGAAGATCTTCAAAAGCAATCAATAAGCGCGATGTTATTTTGTTCAGCACCGTCGACCGATCTAGCCGAGGAAATCAATATACTTATAAAATAGTTTCGTGTCTGACTGACTGACTGACAGACAACTTGCAGCCTAAACCGCTGAAGATAGAAAATTGAAACTTGGAATATTAAAAATCCTACAGAGGACTTATACTCTTAGGTGCACTAAGAAAGGATTTTTCAAAAATCTACCCCTTAAGGAGTATTCCACGCGGATGAAGTCGTTAAAGCTAGTTTTTAATATTTTTATGTTACAGGTTTTTGATATGATTTTTCCGGCACTGATTGTGTTACAGCGTTTGTTATAATTTTCACTTAGAGCACTTATAATATTATTGTAAAAAAGTTTCTGATTTTTTACCCCAGAATATTTTTTGTTTCTTAACTAGATATCTACCACATTTCCAATTTGGGTTACTGTTATCTGTCTTCTACTAAATTTCGATTCAATGGGTGCAATAATGCGCGACTAATTGAGGCGGGGCATACAGACAGACAGACAGAATGGACGAAAGTATAAGGGTGTTTAACTACGGAACCCTAAAAATTTGACTCAGGTGTGAAAGAATGGAGAGTCGGAAATATGACTGCGATGTTACGCGAATCGTGAGATATGATGAAAGTAGAAGCATTTGTTATGAACATGACTGTACTTTTGCGGCTTTTGATAAAACTATATCATCATTCGAAAAGTCGGTAACGCAGAAGCACACCATGGACACATAGATGTAATGTTGTAATTTTAGGGAGGAAAGGTTAGCCACCTCTTAATTTCGACTGGGACAGGTCTTTTTGGAATGTAAAAAAATCGTAATAATTTAACTTACGAAATTATGAAAAACAAAAAACCCGACTGCATAAAAAAACGATTAACTGAAAAGAGAAAAACAAGCTCTATAATCGCTAATCAGCTATAACAACAGTAAGCAAATATATTAGGTAGTTATCGGAAACGGGGACAAAGAAAAATAGGTTGTTTGGTTTGGTTTGTCCCCGCCTGCAATACCTACCTAATATATTTGCTTACTGTTGTTATAGCTGATTAGCGATTATAGAGCTTGTTTTTCTCTTTTCAGTTAATCGTTTTTTTATGCAGTCGGGTTTTTTGTTTTTCATAATAATTTAGTTTATTTCATACTTTTTAGTCTTGTGTCGAAATGGTAGCATAAAAGTACTATAATATATATATTTTTGGAATTGTCTGTTCACTAGCTTTCATTTGATACCCATATTGTAATTTTTAACAAAAAAAAAATTGTTATCCCCCGTCTTTTTTTTAATTCGCAGACGCCATATTAAAATAATATAGCCTATGTCACTCTCACGATTTTTACGAATCTAACAACACCTCATACGTCAAAATCCATCAAGCCGTTTAGGCTGTAGGGCGTGCCAAAGAAATAGACATACAAACATACATACATACATACATACATACATACATACATACGCTCGAAAAACATAACCCTCCTTCTGGCGCAGTCGGGTAAAAAAGATGACTATCTAATTTTTGTAGTCACCCTAAAAAATCTAAAAATACTACTTTCATTGCGAAAAATCGTTTGTTTTGAAAATAAATGTACACGTCACATGACGTAATTTAAGTTTGTCTCAAGTATTGATGCTGTCACAATGAGAATCGTTGTTGTAATTATCAGTTACGTAAGAGACCTTTTAAGGGATACGTTTAATTCAACAAGTTTTTACTGATTTTAAACCAATACCTACCTATACCATGAATGAATGCTAAATGTTTAATAGCGATTGTAAAAAATAAATCATGTTTAAAAGAGACATCGTAAATCTTGCTTAAGAGCCCCTTGTTATGGCAGTGTCCATGTTCATCCTTATTTGTACAGTGTGACCCGAAAACGAGCAAAAAATTTGACCTGTAGGTCTAGGGATTGTAATTCCATTTTTGTGGGCTATACAAGCATAGTACTTCTCATTCCTACTGTGCTATAAATACAGGGTGTTAGGGTTGCATTACTTTAAGGGGTGATTGTAACCCAATAAATAACATACCTCAAGAAACCTGTAGCAAAGCAAATAAGTATAAAAATTTTACTCTCCATACTAAACGCAATCAGCTGATCGCGAAAAAAAAATCTGATGTTCTACAAATCTACTCGAGTTAAATAAATGTATGGGATAGCTGATTTTTTTTCACGATTTCGATGTTGGTCCTTAAAAGTTTTAAATGTTTATTTTACTTTTGTAACACCCTGTATTATAGGTAGGACAGATGAACGGACGGACGGACGGACGGTCAACGTAGGCTTATGAATAGGGTCCCGTGTTCACCCTTTGGATACAGAACTGTAAAAAAACATACCTACAGTCGAACTGTGAACCTCCTCATTTTTTTGAAGTCGGTTAAAAACGCGATAAGAAGCCATTTAAATAACTAACGCAAAAAAAAAAAGAAACCGTATTATTTCAGGCACAGAAAAACCCATACAGGCGACCCATACAATTCGTTAGTTATTATAATAATAACATAGGTACACTGATTAATATTATAAGCCCCACTTGCGCCATCCTGGGTTAGCAATAAACTCCAGGTTAAGTTGGTAACCCGTGATTTTTTGTATAGTAAAACAACTGAAAGTGCAATTTTGTCCGGAGTTAATTGCTAACCCGTGGTTGGCGCAAGTGGGCCTAAAAATATTAACATAGTTCTACGTTCATTCTATACAATGGTTTAGTAGTTTTAGCTTATGGAATCTCTACATCTTCGCAAAGTGATCTTGTACAGAAGCCACATGAAAATAGAATGAACAATTTGCTTATTAAGATCCTAAAATATGATGTCTAAACTTAGTTGAACCGCTCCAATCAATTTCTATGAAAACACAAAGTTATAACCCTCAAAGTTCGGGGCAACAACAATTAAGATCTTAACCCGATAACTTCCAAACTGACCAACACAACTGACGAAATATTTTACAACCCGCATAACTAATTTATCATAGTTTAGAAACGTTTATAATAATTATAGAGTTGTCAGACTAATTGTATGAGATACTTATACTAACTGACATGGCTGACATAGCTCAGAAAATTAGCAAGCTGAAGTGGCAGTGGGCTGGTCATATCTGTCGAAGAACTGACAACCGATGGGGTGTCAGAGTTCTAGAGTGGAGACCGCGAACTGGTAGGCGTAGTGTGGGACGCCCTGCTGCCCGCTGGACAGACGACCTAAAAAAAGTAGCGGGGAGCGACTGGATGAGGAAGGCCGAGGACAGAGTTTTGTGGCGCGCCTTGGGAGAGGCCTATGTCCAGCAGTGGACGATGATAGGCTGATGATGATGATGACTTATACTAACTTATATGTAAAACTAGTGGCAACCGCCACTTCATACGCGCAACTAGAACATGGTAGGTAGGTAGGTACCTAAGTAGAAAACTTTAAGGGTAGGTAAGTATATTACCGTTGGCGCGCTCCATACAAACTCCATACTAACCAATTAAAGTCAATTAAATTCTTCAGAAATAATCTATAAACTAATCATTTCATGTTTTCAGATTTTCGTTAAATTGTATGACAGAAAAATTTTTGTTAACACAATTTAGAAACCAATATGATGTGTCGGTATCTTGTCCGATTTCCGATAAAATAGTTTCAAAGTTACAGTGCCTCAAAGATTTCCATAAAATCTTAAATTTATCCTAGCATTAAACTGTATATTTTAAGGAAAATTTGACAACATACAAGCATAAAGATTTTGTTTCTAGATTGTTTCTGTTAAATTTCATTGAATTTAATTAGCAAGTATTGAATTGAAAATATAACCAGATTTCGTTTACCTATATCACAGAGTGCAGCGCGCATTATAGCGCGTTCGGAATAAACGTCTCTTATGGTGGAACCACACTTCGTTATGTGTTATTTGAACAACAAACATTAAAAAAAAATGTACTTTATTGCCACACAAAAATATAGAATAGGGACCAAAAAAAAACATTAAACAGTTTAAAAAACATATAAAAAAAAAAAAAACATTAAACAGATTGTGCGTGCGAATAAAGCAAATATAAAGGAATGAGTCCTCCATAGGTACTTCGTCGCATCAAATGGTGCTTAAGTTAGTTTAGACTATGTTCTGAACCTATTCACTACGAAGCAAATAAAATTCAAAGTTACGAAAAAAAACAGCTGTTCCATAGAAAACATCAATGGTTTTTGTGGTCTGAAGCACCGTATTCAATTTGTAATAATCTGCGCGTATGAAGTCGAAAACACAACTAATTTAAAAAAATCGTTATAAAACAATGTAAGTATCAAAATTTCATATAACATCAAGAGATCTATTACACGAAATTATCTACGTACAAACAAGAGCAAGCTTGTTGTAAGGTCACCGACCTCTGTAACTGTTACAAACATCAGAGAGATTGTTGCATCTTATCTTAGAGTTCAGGAGGATGAAGCATTATTCTTTTATTTTTAGATGCCGACATAAAAGGGCTTCTGTAAGATAGGAGATGGAAATTTTCTGTCTAGAAAATGTTGCCGTATGGTTTGGGATTATAATATACATATCCACCTGATTAAAGTCTTTATTATTATACGCAAATCTAAGATGTTTTTATATGTAGATGCGTTGCCCGCGCTTCAAAATGGCAACAAAAAAGCAAGGTAAATGCCCGGCTTTCACATAGTCACGCGCCGTCTAGTGTACGGGCTACACGTCACTATATCGCTCCATTTTAAAGTGCAGTGATGTTAGCGTATGACGCGTCTATTTGTAAAACGTCATTGACGAAAATCTTATTTCATTGGTTTTATGGATATATTTATGTTAGTTTGATGGCATTCCACGGAAGTTCATGATGGAGGTCATGACCAAAACCAGACAAGTTAGACGTCATGTTCCTGAAGAAAAAATGTAGGCCTAGCTTTTCATTCTAATTTATTGGCTGGTTACTGTGTCTAGCACATCAATTCTGCCACTTGAAATTGGTTTGTTAATTCTCAAAGATTGTGTTATGGACATAAACATAAGAAGTATACAAAATAGCTCAGCCACGTGGCCAGCTAAACCGTGCACGAATTGGTTCGTCCATGAATCCACGCGACTTTAGTTCC
The DNA here is from genome assembly GCA_963693445.1 of Agonopterix heracliana. Classification (NCBI taxonomy): domain Eukaryota; kingdom Metazoa; phylum Arthropoda; class Insecta; order Lepidoptera; family Depressariidae; genus Agonopterix; species Agonopterix heracliana. Next base: position 13,970,646 of record OY856324.1, read on the forward strand.
AGCTTATCTTCAACTTATCGAGGTCGCTAAACAAATTGAAAGTTTGAACAAACCTGTACATTATCAAAAAACTCAAAACTCAAAATATTTTACTCAAAATAATATCACATGGATAGCTTTCTGACGTCATTTTTCACTCTACCACCGCGTCGGAAGGTGTTCACACAACTTTAAAAAAAACGTACACTTACAACATAATACTGTAGTAACTTATTATTATCTGTGACATAATACCTACCTACTCCTACCATGAAAACTGAAGAAGAAACAGTTGGTAAGTTCAACCTTTGTTAATATCGTATCCACTAGGCAACAATTGACGCGCAACACGTTTCGCTCAACATTTTTGGCAACATTGTAAAACAACGCGCGACGTTGCTTCTTTCAAAGTTTCTTTTTATTGCAAAAGAAGCAACGTCGCGCGTTGTTGTGTAACGTTGCCGAACATGTTGAGCGTCATGTGTTATGCGTCAATTGTTGCCTAGTGAATACGAGGCTTTATTTGACTCAATGTACCTATCTGTAATTTAATTAATTCTGCAAATGTCTGTCAAACAGGGTAGGTATTGTTTAAATTCTACGTAAAACTCATACGCTGAAGCTTTATGTGATTCATAAAATATCCCAACTGTGTAGTTTTTTAAAACAATACAACCATTTCTGATAAAATATAACAGCATTCAATTGGCTCCATATGCTTACGACGACTCTCTTCCCTGGGGGGATAGTTAGAAATAGTAAAAATTGACCATGTTCAGAATTGGCTTTATGAAGTACCTACCCATCCCAACGGTGTAGTTTTGTTATACTACATATAATGTACATACTCACGACTATAATTCCTTTCGGGGTGTTCAGAAGCTTTGCAACAACTACAAAAAACATTTTCGTAATGCAGTTGTAGCAAACTTGTTGTTTGCTGTGTTGTTGTTGTTTTCGACCCATGTTCCTCAGGGAAAATTTTTCAGATTCAAGGTCTGAATACACCCGTAAAGTTTCGTTACTAATTAAAAATTAGTGGTGTATACTATTGGATTGGACAGACAATCGGATGGAATGTCTGACCCCTATTGCCAGCCTTATAATAATAATAATATTTGTTTATTCAAATAACCATGATTCATTTTGTTAGTTACATACTTATACTACTTACATACTTACTTATTTCGCACAAAATATGACATAGATAGCTATTTATCGCGATGTATTTTGAAGCTCTCAATAAGCAGTTATCCTTGTTTAGGCGCGAGGGTAACCACTCAATTCTAGACCACCCACTTCTATGCCTATAAGCTAGGTCTTGTACGCAATCCCTATTTTAGGTCTCAGCCGAATAGCGTAGGTCACGTAAATGTGTGTCATAAAATCCGCAAATAACATTGGGTTCGTGACAATATATCGGTCGAACTTGCACAGTGCGCAGTGGGACGGATTCTAATTCCGCGTGACATGACATCATCGACTGTTGTGTTCAGGGTTACCATATTTAATTAAATTTATTAATTAAAGCCTGACCAGAAATATAAAAAAAAACCTGGATTGGGGGCGCTGCAATCGATTATAACCTTTAATGTCAGTGTTTCAAGTACAAAAATTAGTTCCATTGATTTTCCGCAACAAGGCGAGGTTTTTTATTTTTCTGGTCTGGCTTTAGTATGAAAGCTAAGGATTTTCCAAAAACATCATTAGGACCAATAAATAATTCACAAATAAATTGTTTAAAAAATATACAGATGCCAAACTGAAACTCAAAATCTTTATTAAAAATAATACAACAATTATAAAAAGCTTTCTGACGTCATTTTTTGACTCTACCACCGCGTCGGAAGGTGTTCCGTTACAGAAAAGATGCGGCCAGAAACACAACTTTTAAACAAAACAAAATATCTTACAAAGTACTAATACAATATTGAATTACATAGTGTAACATTGTCAAGCGAAACAAAAACTCATGGAGTCGTGGATCCATTTGACATTTACATTTCCCAAACAAAAAATTTTACAACTTTTTTTCCATTTTGGTTATATACAACAATTAATATAGGTACAACTTATACTAGGTACATCTTTATTCAAAAGTAGAAAAAAGCGAATTCGTTTCATAATTTTTTTCTTTTTTTGTAATTTGGCTGTCGAATGAAATGGTAGCCCTAATGTTGACTCAGACTGCAAGGCGCTATACAAACACTTGTGTCAACAATTTATTTGCGTGAACATTCAGCCATGGGTGAATCATTTCGCAAAATTTCAATTTAAATGCTGCCTACTTTATATCCGGACCAGGAGTTGAAACTTCTTTGTCGTGCAAATGTGCGGTGTTTCGTTTGAATTTCGCTAACTGGAATTGTAATTATGTTCCAATTGAGCTTACTTTAGACGACACAATAACCAAACAGAACCGAAACATAAAAATTAATTGAGAAATGCTATCTTATCAAACTGTGCCATCTTGTTAAAGTTAAAGCTAAACATCGAAAGGGGTTCTTATTGCGTTGCAATAATAATTAAGAGTTCCCGGATGTTTCGGCAGTTACAAATCTCATACTATTAAGGGAGATTCATCCTGGACTTTAGCTAAAATGATGATTATATCTTCTTTGCCGAAAAGGCTTTGGTGATCCGTGGGGATTCGACTCGTAGAGTAATAAGTTTTTCGGAGTTCTTGTACGATTTGCAAACACCTCTGGCTTTTTGTTAAAAGAAAACATGATCAAATCTACCCAAATGCTTCATTTCCGAGACTAAATGCTAATTAAAATTGGTGGGATTCACTTCTTGTCACATTAGACAGTTTAGACACAGTGTGAGCTATTGTTTTCTTTTTTACAGGCATCATCATCCTGTAATCCAGGATCAACAGCGGCGAATACGCACTACATTAGACAATGAAGTCCAGCTAGCAAGCGGGGCATGCATGAGTCTATCTTTCTTGGAACCCAACGAAAACGAAGAGGACAGGAGGAGTTGGAAGATGAGAAATCAAAAGCAATTTTGGTACTGCTAGTGAAACGTCATATTCTGAATAAGCTATAATTGGGAATGCGTGCTTCGAGGAATGGAGGAAAGGAGAAATTAATAAATATGTGTATTTTTATGTCACACCTCGCACTTGACAGAATTTCGGTACTAGTGAAACGTTGATGTTCTGAGGATTCAGAATATCTCTGACTACCCACTCGGGGAATATAGTCGTGAGCATTATGCTTATTCTATGCTACATTTATATGACCAATCTCAAAATAAAAGACTCTCAATGGACTAATTACTGCACTAACTACTGACACACCAACAGTTTTACAACTAAAACAGTAAAGCTAAACGACTGTCACAATCCCAAACAAATAGAAACGTTCAACCCGCAACAGCTGATTGCTAAATCTGTCAGTGAGCTCAGGCAGACTGTCCCTGTGCCATCAATAAACGTGAGTTTATGGTACAACTGTCAAACCGCACTGACTCATTCTGTTCCGATGCGGTGAGCTTTTGCCGTATTTTATTAGTGTTTTATTCTATTCTAGTCTAGTAATTGTGGCGTCTATCTTCAATATAATCATCTCAGCCGATGGACGTCCACTGCTGGACATAGCGACCACCCCATTTCTTACCGGGGTTTATTTTGTATGTTTATGTTGCAAATTAGGCATGATTTAACCTGTCGTATGAACTCGTATGCCGGGAAATACAGACAAGAAATCAATTGTTTTCGTCGCGCGATTCCGCGTTCGCATACGAGAGGTTAAGTTAAGGACAACATTGCAAACACTGGTTATGGTTTATTTATTTATGAATAACAATGTTAAAGTTACAACATTAAATAATGTCTCCCAACTTGTTAGTAAAATCGCCTTTGCTCAACTAGTATACAAACTACTATTTACTACATTAGTCGGCGGTGGACGCCGACTAATGATACAAATCGGCTTAGGCCGAGATTCAGAGACGATTCTTAAGTCATAGTTCAAACTCACGTATGTTAAAATCCATACATTTCGACCCTACTTAGCTCGAGCTAAGGCGGAAAAAATCGTCTCTGGATCTCGGCCTCAGTGTAAGAATGAAACCGGCCAAGTGCGAGTCGGGACTCGGGCAATTCTGTTCCGTACCGCCAGTTGTTTACATAGGTCGTAGGTAATAACTAAATGTATTAAAAAAAAACTTTTAGACCAGTATTTTTACAAGCTTTCATTTGATATTGTACCCACTTGATATTGTATAAATTTAGTTTTGTTTTTTATCTCTTTCTGCCCCCAAAAACTGTCCCTCCATACAAACATTAAGTTTTTTGACTTTATTTATGTCATTGGACCATTAATTGCTATAACTTGACCAAGTTTCAGCTTCCTTTGTCCTGTGACAGACGGATGGACAGACGGACGAATGGACGGAAGGACAGACACCGAGCTGATTCCATAAGTGTTCCGTTATGCCAATTTTGGTTCTGAACACTAAAAAACACTCATACAGACACCTGGTTTAAATGTATAGAATAACAAAATTCATTTATTAATTAATTCTTAATACGTTTTTCTAAAAGTAGGCGCAATTAGCAATTCCGCTTAACTAACAATAACAAAAATAATACAATTATGGGTTCAAAATGTCGGCTAGAAAGTATTTCTGGTCAATGGCTAGAAACGATCAATCAAAAAATCAAAATCTGCAAAAATATCTCTATGATATTCGTCAATGACTCTACACGCCATTTATATTCGAAGCACACTTTTACATGTCCGAATATGTCATCGTTATGGGCCCACTGTCCATGATGGACAATGTATGCCATTCAAAATTGGCTTTCAAAGAAATCGACCAGCGGATGTTGTCGAACTTTTTCGAATTTATGTTTATGTAAGTTTATTAAATTTATGTTCGACTACATACTCTACCCATCAAACTGAACAAATACCATTGTAACAAAACCGATACCCGGCCTCAATAACTCGATCATTTTTGCATCTATTGAATCGAGATAAAACAGTAACCCAAAAACAGAAATTTTATAATTATGAAGAAACTTTTTTTTTCGAAAATTTCCCGTTGGTACATATCGTACAACAAAAGAGGTTGGATTGGAAGTTGGAAATAGTTATTTGTTATGCTAGGCTGCAAAGTTGCTTTTTAGCGCGAGTACAAAGGTACGAGACGCAGAATAACTTTGCAGCCGAGCGATACACACATCTTTTCACCTCACAAAAGCGAGGAAAAAAGTGAATTGCCAAAAAGAACATTTTAAAAAGTGTTTTTTTCTTGCTTGCCAGTGTCATGTTTCAGTGGATTGGCGGTATAGAAAAATATTGAATAGACAGATTCGATTTTCAAAAACTCTTTCCACGCTAGCGGATAAAATGCACTTTTGCACTCAGATTTCGAATGATAAACAGAATCTTTCCGAGCTTGTGAGGTAAAAAAAATATTTTTTTAATAAATCGTTTGAGGTATCGTTGGATAGGTCTTGTCCAACGGAACAAAACGCCCATAGAAACTAAATTGTTATAATGCTTCTTTAAAAACGTCAACAAATATCTCTTATAGACTTTGATGTAATTGAAAAAACGTGTCACAGAGAAAAAAATATGCAAATATAAAAGAAACATTATTGCAAAAGTTTGGAAGCTAATCAACATAAAATGAACTCAAAACACACATCGTAAAGGAATGAATTTGGAACGGCCTTTGTTTTAGGAACGCCTAAAATAACTTCCCACACTAATTTACGAGCTCAATTTTAACAGATGTCATAAAGTGAATTTGTGTTAGACGTACCTATACTCGTATATACGATCAGGGACACGATTTTTGAATCTCATTCGGTGAGCTCAGCAGTTGAAAATGTCAAAATTACTATGGAAATATGCATCTTTCTACTGCTGATTTAACTTTCAAAAATCATACTACAGGAGAGCGATTTTTGAAAGTCAAATCAGCAGTAGAAAGATGCGTATCTCCATAGTAATTTTGATTCTTTCAACTGATGAGCTCACCGAATGTTATTCAAAAATGGCACTCCAGCACAGCTAGCATGCATGCATGCACCCACGACAAGGCGTTTAAACGAGAAAAACGTCATGCGCGCTCTTTCTGCCATACGTAAAATAATAGGGATGGAGGCACATCTCGATTTTTATCGATTTCTCGGGGGTGGCATGCGAGGCCTACGAGCATAGACTCATTCTATGTTTAATCATCAACGTTATTAGTCGATTATTTTGACCTAATGGTTTCAGGTTAAGGGGCCATACGACCCGGAATTACCTAGGAAGAGATCTCTTATTTTTCGTTTTTCTACAAGATTTATACAAGTTACCGAAACAAAAAAAAATACACAGTATTTGCAATATAAGTTAATCTAGTGAAATCATAAATTGAATACACGAATTTACACGATTGAAATTACTTCACTGGATAGTTTTTTTTTTTTCGAAAGTTAAGAAAATAACACATTTTTTTAGCATTATATTCTTAAACTAGAATAAGTTGCAGCGGTTTATAATTACTGGAATTGTACTCACATACGTGGATGTTCTGAGGTTTCAGAATATCTCTGACTACCCCCTCGGGGAATATAGTCGTGAGCATATGCTTATGCTTATGCTTATGCTTATGCTTATTCATTATTAGTTAAATATCCATATCACTTACATACTCATCATGATAAAAATCTTTAATAAGTACTTTTATTAATCGAAAATACGGCACACGCATGCTCTTATCAGAGGGCAGGGCAATAAAGTTTCTCTTAGAAAATATTCGCCTTAACATATGGCCCCTTAAGTGAGATAACGCCAAGTCTTCCTTTTGCTTAGATTGCCCTCCTTGCCTTGACTTAGATTTATGATTTTTAAGCCAAAATGTATGTGATGTTTATTGCCTTTTTATATTCGTCTAATCAATCTAGTTATACTTACTTTTCTGTAATTAATCGTCTTCATCGACATCAAAGAAGTTGATGTTGTTTACGAAGCTAGCAAAAAGTTTTCTTAATTAATTTGTTTTTAAGCAAGTACACAGTTTTGGATTTTTAATGCAATATTCTAAGTACTATTAGTATTCAGAACTCTAAATTAAAAATCGTATGTTACTCTATGCAATTGTTGGTACATTTAAGAGAAGCGTCGTGCGTTTTATAAAATAGTATGACTTTAAAACGTTTTCTAAAGAGTTTATATTTTAATGAATACATTTACTGACACCGTACAAGTCTGAAAAGGTGGAATATTTAAAGAGCTTTTGCCATATTTTTGACGCCGACTCTACCTTTTAAGCTGTGACGAAATGCTCCGTTGGTGGTCGCCGCATGGTCGCCGTTTCATTATGAATGACAAGTGGATATTATGACGTCATCATAACGCAAACTATGTTTTGTAAGTTACCTTTTGAATGCTGACGGCTTGACTTTTTAAGGGGATACCTCCTGGTTTTACCATGAAATTGGGTAACTTTGTAACCATTTTATTCATTAACTATGGCACTTTTTGAGCTGAAAAATAAACTGAACCGTCTACAGGATATGAGAAGTGATGTGGTTTTTCTAGAAATCGATTTTAATGAATAAAACCAAAGAAAAGGGAATCTAAAGTCACCTCTTTTTTTCCAGTTGTAACCATATTGCTCTTAAAGTTTTAATCGAAAGAAAATAATAATTTACAGTATTGTTCACAACACAATTTAGAATGATGTCGTTTTCTTACTTTTACGAAATTAATAAAAAAAATATAGTTTTTCAAAGAAAACAGCTAAATTCTGACCGGAGCCGCGCGCTCGTTCGCATCGATTATAGTATGGAGAGTCGTAGTCCCGGGATGATACGCCTTAAGAAAATTTTATTCCGAGAGCGAAAATGCGCGCTGCATACAAACGTACTATTGTGATATTTTCAATACTAACCAATTAAAGTCAATGAAATTTTGCAGAAACAACCTAGAAACTAATCTCTATGCTTGTATGGAGTCAGATTTTCGTTAAAATATACAGCTTCAATGCTAGGATTAATTTAAGTTTTGTATGGAAATCTTTGAGGCACTGCAACTTTAAAACTATACATTTTAACGAAAATCTGACTCCATATAAGCATAGAAATTTGTTTCTAGATTGTTTCTGCAAAATTTCATTGACTTTAATTGGTTAGTATTGATAATATCACCATAGTACGTTTGTATGGAGCGCGCTCCGAATTATATCCCCTTAAAAATGGGAGATCACGTAAATCACATTAAATATACAAGGTCCAACTTAAAATTGTGACGGTTTTTTATTTAAGAGGATGATCAGAACATCAAACTGAACAAATTTCTCTAAAATCAGCTTTTCTATACAAGGTGTTACAAAACTACCAATAAACATTTAAGGGGGTGGTGTAGACCATCAAACTGAACAACTTTCACTATGGGACCAATATCAAAATCGCGAAAAAAAAAAAATATGTTCTATACTCTACAAATCGACTAGAGCTAAAATATGTATGGGATTTAAAATTATTTTTTTCGCGATTTCGATGTTGGTCCCATAGAGAAAGTTGTTCAGTTTGACGGTCTAAACAACCCCCTTATGAGTTTCAAAAATGTATTGTTACTTATGAAACACCCTGTATAATGCCGCAATCTTACTCGACCCAATGTGGGACAGCAACAAAAACTGTCTGCAAATTGAGAAGTACTCTATAAATTGTTTATTCATTCATTATCTGAATATACCCTTATTTGGTTGATAGTTAAAAATAGAGGTTTAGGTAATAGGTAATACAACTTATACAATACCTACTTATTCTTCCCTGTTTAGTATTGTTTTCTTTTCTACATTACACTAGTATATTTGCTAGCGTGTTTATCTGTGCTAAATCTATTTGAACAAATAGTGTACCTATAATATTATCTTTGTCCTTTACCTCATCCTGTTTGAAGATTTTATTATGCCTTGTTTTACTGTTGTCTGTGTCAAACTTTTGGTTTACATGTAATATAAAAATTGATGTTTTTGTGTTGTTGTTCAATAGCAGGATAAAATGTTAATAAAATCTATCATAAATCAATCAATGAATGAAGATCATAAAAATAAGATCAAAACGTATTTAGCTCTAGCTTAAAAAAGGGTAAAGATTGAAACTCCGTTGTGTGGACAAAATTCTCTCCTGAATGTTGGAAAAGCGGTCGCTGTGGGTATAGTTGGCTACCTAAAAAATGCAACGACATGCAGGCCAGTTTTCAAGCCTATTCTAGAATCTGTTGGCCTAGAAACAAACCTACCGTTGTTGAAGTTTAGAAAACAATAGAATGTATAGAAATTCCTTTAACACACGATACCTCGTCACCTTCAGTTTGAGAATACAAAGCTTTGATATCGAATATTTTGTGTAGCAGACGTTTTATAGAAAATGTAGCTTCTATTCTTTTCATTTTCACAGCATTTCTAAGGGTCAGCGCATGTTCAATGCTCGAGCAGTATAATAAACCCAACCACCACCACCACCACCACCTACCACGGGAAATAGAAAATGTGAATTTAGCGTTATTTTCCCGCCTGACCGCATTCCCTTATGTACTCTCCTCTAAAGTGTCCCCAGAAAGTGTGAGGTGAGGTACGGTACCTAAAGTCAGAGAGGGGCGGGAAGTGGCCATTCTGTAGAACTAATATTATTACCTATTCTGTGCCCTAAATCCTAGCTAAAACACTAAGCCCCACCTGCGTCAACATGGGTTAGCAATAAACTCCAGGTTAAGTTGGTAACCCATGATTTTTTTGTATAGAAAAACAATTGAGAGAGCTATTTTACCCAGAGTTAACTGGTAACTAGGTTGACGCAAGTGGGGCTAAGTGTAATGCCATGAAGTCGCAGACTCTTATACTTACCTAGTTCATGGATCCCACTGCAAGATTTCTACACCCTTTGTTTAGGAAATGATTCATTCCACAGGAAAGGTCATCGTTTACTGTCACCCACCAATTTTAACCTCATCCCCGCTTCGCTTGGTAATAAGAGCTGTCACACATGATGACGCATTGACGTCAGACGTCAGTCCGTTCATTTGTGAAGCAAGGAGTTGTATGAAACCGCACGTAGAAGCACAAACGGTGCGTCAATCCGTCACCGTTTGTGCTTCTACGTGCGGTTTCTAACAACTCCTTGCTTCACAAATGACGGACTGACGTCGGCCGCTCCGTCAATGCGTCATCGTGTGTGATCCCACTAAGCTGACGGAAAATGTGGGCAATATATTCCTGTCTTGCGCTCACCACTCAGTATCTCTTCTTGTAAATTTATCCCATCTCTATGAAATAACAAGTGCCCAAGGTGTACTCTGACAGCCTCTGACTTACCTATACACGCAGTAGGTACTTCCTATTTCAATGCCTATAATATACCTTCCTGCTATTAAACCATAGTTTACCACAGGTCTAGCATGACGCGTCAACTATTATAATCCACGATGCATTCATAATGCGAGTGCAATTAATTGTACGGCAGCCGTCACGTCACGGTAATAGCGATGATTCAACCGTGACATAATACACAACCGTTATTATAATCTGTGGGGCGTGAATGAATTCATAATCGGATGCAGTACCAGTAGCACAATTGATTATGTCATTATCATCATCATCATCATCATCATCATCATCATCATCAGCCTATATTATACGTCCCACTGGCACAGGCCTACCCTCTAGGAGGGTGTTTGGCCGTTAGTCCACCACGCGTGCCCAATGCGGATTGGTAGACTTCACATATGCATCAGAATTTCTTCTTCTGCATATGCAGGTTTCCTTACGATGTTTTCCTTTACCGTTTGAGACCAGTCGGTAATACGTACATAAGTTAGAAAAACTCATTGGTACGTGGCATGTTGTCCGTGCGGATTCGAACTCGGACCTCTTGATTGAGAGTCCATACCTCTCCACAACGCGCCACTCAGCTCTGCATCTCTCAGTTGATTATGTACCTAACGATAAATAAAAGTAATTTCGAGTTATGCGGATATATGTCCGCAGTTGTTTCACGATGTTTTTCTTTTCGGTTTGAGCTTGCTTAGTTTGCTTAGTTTGCAGTAGTACATAATTCAGAAGAACTCATTGGTACATGGCATTGTGGTGGAATAACTAACGCCCATACAAAGGCATTGAGGGTAGGCCTGTGCCCTGCCGTGTGACGTGTATAGGCTGATGATGATGATGACTTTAAGTTATACAGGCTTTAAACTTTTTTTATTTATTTATAATTAATGGACTTCTTGCTTGTGCATTAGCACCGCATTTCCGCCAATGTCAAGTGATTTGAGGGAGTGTCTATCCAATCTCGAGGATTTTTTTTGAGTAAGAACAACTGAGAAGGATTTTGGAGCCTCGTGGCAGGCTGAGACGCGAACCACGCGAACACCACGTGAGAGACAAGTGTTCGGGGCAAACCCTGCAACGTGACTCGGGTTAAACTTATAATAGCCTTTTACGTCTGAGCGAGCTGTCAACGGCGGCTCTCAAATGATTAGCGCGATACCTAATGTGTCATAGATGTTGTGGTTCAAACGCGGTCCAATCACGATTCAGTGGAGATTTATTTAGTGCGGTTGGTCTCCTGTACAACTTTTAATTTTAATATGACACTTTGAGACCGCGAAAAAAATTAATAAAACTTCTGATTCTTTTCTTCGCATTTCTATGTTGGTGCCATAGTGAAAGTGGTTCAGTTTGATGATCTGAGACACCTTCTTAAGTACATAATTATGTAAAGCATTAGTTCACACCCTGTATAATGATCACAGGCAACATACTACTTTGTTCTGGTTCCAAAATAAAAGCTGTAATAGTAATTCGAAATGTATGCCACGTTTCCACGATAAAGAACATTTTCAGCAGTTTTAAAAATAAATACAAAAAAATCTTCTGTTCCCATAGAACCCATTGTTGGTCTACATGCCCCAAATATGTTGAATTTTGACTCGAGTTCGAGTTTTCTGGCGTACCGTACCATCACTGACGCATTGCAACAGTAAAATACAGCGAGAATAATTTCAATAATCCTTAATTTCATACATAAATTCTATAGCAACCACAAGCCGTTATGCGGTCCATAAAATATTGTCGCATAATAGGAATGAAATTGGAAAATTACAGGCGGAAAGTATTGATGCCAAATGCGTTCGGTATTCGCCATTCGTAATTTAATTATCGTGCGTATACGACCCAGTTTTAATTACAAATATTGACGGATTAAATTCCTACCCCTATTGGAATTCAATTAATAATTCCTCTTTGCGATTTAGGTAGGTCTTATTTAGCATCAAAATCATTATGGATACGTTTAGAATAAGTGCTTCGTAAGTATACAGGGTGTTTCATAAGTAACAATAAATTTTTTAAACTCTTAAGGGGGTTGTTTAGACCGTCAAACTGAACAACTTTCTCTATTGGACCAACATCGAAATCGCGAAAAAAATAATTTCATATCCCATACATATTTTAGCTCTAGTCGATTTGTAGAGTATAGAACATACATTTTTATTTTCGCGATTTCGATATTGGTCCCATAGTGAAAGTTGTTCAGTTTGATGGTCTACACCACCCCCTTAAATGTTTATTTGTATTTTTGTAACACCCTGTATAGTTCAAATTTATAAAAAACTATAGAAAATTCGAAAATGTTAGCTTTCCATACTAAATGCAAGTAGCTAAACTAATCGAATGTTTGTATGAAACATAGAGATGGTTTCTCGATGGTATCCTTCGGTAAAGTTGTTCAGTTTAAATAGTACAGTAACCCATTTAAAAAAAATCTGCTGTCCCATACAAATCAATTACCTACTCGCTACGACCTACTCGATTCAAATGTATGGGACACCTGTTTTTTTTTTGCGATTTAGATGTTGGTCCCATAGAGAAAGTTGTTCAGTTTTACGGTCTAAACCACCTCCTTATATGCTTATTTGTAACACCTTGTATAGTATGATAATCACTCGGTCTAGTAAAAAAAGATTAGCCAGTGAGAAATGGTCGTATCGAGACTGACTGACTGGGTGCGCGAGATGAATCCAGGAAAAATAAGTACTGATTTTACATCGGTCATTATTGGTCGTGTAAACGATTCAAACATGTACGTAGGATTAGTATTAATACAGTGTCCATTTTACTTAAAAACATACATAATATATGCTTTCAAAATAACTAACTTAGATTACGAGGGCACAAGAGTTGCTTCTAATTCTAACCACTGACATATACTCTAGCGATAGACAAGCTCGTTCAAACAAACAACATGTCACACAAAACAACACAAAATGACACATTTCGGTCTGTCATTGCCATAGTGACGAAGTGAACTCGGGAACATCAATCAGGTGCGGGCAACGCATTCAAGTGGAACATGTTGCTTCTAAGAAATGGCCTGTCTATCGCTAGAGTGTAAGTCAATGCTTCTAACCAACTTTTTGTCTGACAGAACAAAGAACCTCCCACTTCATTCCGCTAATTACCTACTATACTATCATTTGAACAACAACACAAAAACAATAAAGCAAATTAGTGAAATATATAAACAGTGCTAAGCTTATCCTTGACCAGTATTTCTTTCATCTCGCACTCGCGAGCACTGTGGGCGTAATAGGTTTCTAGGCAATACACATTTAGAGCCTATTATAAATGGTTAGAAACACACGGTGCAGTCTTGTGTACGCGGACGTTTGTAAACAAAATATTGGCTGAACTTTGATGTTGCAAAAATTTTATTTATTGATAGTTTAGTAACACAGATTTATGCAGAATATTTACTAGAAGTGTTTAGAAAATCTAGAATTATTATTGATTGGTAAATAGATAGTAATATTCTTAAGAAATCATACGTGGACAGATTGCCTTAGCGCAAGCTAGACTCACACTTGGCCGGTTTTTATTATTTGTTGTTATACTTTAGAGTTTGCTCTATAATCACACTATGTTTGACTCTTGTATGTAAGTACCTACCGTCTTTATCGTTTTTATCAATAAGCAAAAAACGTCAAAGAAAACTATAGTAAATTGTATGGATCCCCCATTTTTCTGTAAATTTTGTTTATCAGCAAAATAATACATATTATGTGAAAATGTCAACCACTTGCCTATCTGGTTGGTTCCACATCCGGTTCAAAAGATACAATGGATGAACTAACGGACAGACAAACGAACGGACGACGTTGGCTTAGTTATAGGGTCCCATTGACACCCTTTGGGTACCATGGAACCATACAATTGAGCAACGTAAATACTATCAGCGCAACTGTATTCAAAAAAAGTCATGGACAATTTACACACAAGTGCACCATGAGTACATACGGCGACACACCAAGCTACGCAAAACCAATATAAGCTGGCCGCGCAACGTTATACATTACTCTACCTATGTGCGTCCAGCTTATTTTGGTTTCGCGTAGCTAGATGTGTCGCAGTGTGTACACACGACGACTGCTCAGGCTACCCTGTTTGGACTTTGAACTATTAGAAGTTGAACGCTGCGAATCGTGCGAGAGGGTGCGGTATGTTGTTGTTGTTTCGTCTCACGGCACGCTGCGCCCGCGCCGGCAGCCGCGTCTATGCAGGCTCTCTACCGCACTATTTTGTGTTTTGTACGTAGTGTAGCTATGGGTATATAGGGTGTGTAACCTGATGTGTCACCGTGTGTACATCGGTTTATTCTATGTTCAAAATAATAATCCAGTTCCAACCGCAACCGCAATAAAACACGCAATAAATAATTGTGTATTTTCAGAAACAATACTCATATTATTTGTCTGGGTGAGATCATCCGCGGATGTACACTGAAAATAGTAAAGTAGATAACCTTCGTGGTCCAAGACTGGACATGTTAGAAGTGTATTGAAAGGGAAGATAAGCCAAACAGGTGGCGACATGTTGAAAATGGACATTAGGGAAGCGCGAGATTACTAGGTACTGTATCGAATGTGACTTTTTGTCCGTAAATAGGTGAACTGTTTTGAGGCGTTTTGAAACCTTGACGCTTGACCACCTAAATTAACAAACTATCGTAAAGTCTGATGATGACTTTTCACATTATCTATGGAAAGTTAGTCAATCTTGAGGTCCACGTTCGAATCCGTACGGATGACATGCCATGTACAAATTGGTTTTATGACTTATGTGTATAATACCGACTGCCCTTAAACGGTGTAAGGAAAACATCGTGAGGAAACCTGCATACGCTAAAGAAGAAATTCTGATGCGTATGTGAAGTCTACCAATCCGCATTTGGCACGCGTGGTGGACTAAATAACGCCCCTGAGGGTAAACCTGTGGCGTGCAGTGGGACGTACATAAGAAGGCTGTGATGATGATGAACTGTCAATCACTAATACCGTGCACCTATACAGGGTGTTACATAAGTAAAAATAAATATTTAAAACTCTGAAGGGGGTTGTTTAGACCGTCAAACTGAACAACTTTCACTATCGGACCAACATCGAAATCACAAAAAATAAACAGATATCCCATACATATTTTAGTTCGAGTCGATTTGTAGAGTATAGAACATCAATTTTTTTTTTCGCGATTTCGATATTGGTCCCATAGTGAAAGTTGTTCAGTTTGATGGTCTAAACCACCCCCTTAAATGTTTATTTGTAGTTTTGTAACACCTTGTATGCATCAGAATTTCTTCTTCTGCATATGCAGGTTTCCTCACGATGTTTTCCTTCACCGTTTGAGAGCAGTCGGTAATACGTACATAAGTTAGAAAAACTCATTGGTACCTACGTGGCATGTTGTCCGTGCGGATTCGAACCCGGACCTCTTGATTGAGAGTCCATACCTCTCCGCAACGCGCCACCGAGCTCTTAACGTAATTATCTATTCATTATGCTATTACTCCGAGTTTAATGTTGTAATATGTTGTTACACATATTAATCCAATGTAAGTATTATATAGGAGCTGTATTCTCATAATATTTTGTGCTCTAGCATAATATTTTATGTGAGGCTATCGGAAAATGTAAACCTATAGGTATTTGCTTTAGCACGTTCGCCCACACATTGCTTTGTTTGGAAGTTGAATACAGACATTGTCTATACTTTAATGTGTCATCGACCCCATCAATTTACCTATTTGTCAAAGAGAAATCATTATCCATTTAAAATGTATGACGCCATACAAAAATTACGAGATAGTTACTGTGATTATATTCCTTCTGTTTTTTGTTCTGACATAAATTTAGGTTACAAAAGAAAATATTTTTTTCCATAGAAAACGTCGACGGTTACTTGACCCAAATGAATGGAACAGCTGACTATTTTCTCGCCATTCTAATGTTGGCTCTATAGTGAAAGTTGTTCAGTTTGACGGTCTGTAACACCAAAAGACATGTAATGAAACATCATGTGTCGTATGTAAAATTATATGTGTGTGTGCTAAATATTTATGTTGCTAGTTGTTTTGCAACAGAAATGCACAACGTGACGCGCAGAAATTATTGCCTAATTAATAACACTTATGTTTGTACACACGGCGTGACGGCGACACATCAAACTATACATATACGTAACCATCATAACCTAGCCACGCGACTTTATGCGTGATTCAACCGATGCGTCTGGCTATGCTGGTTTTGAAGACATTTTTATTAAATTCTTACTACTTACTTACTACTTACTACTACCAATCGAACAGATTTTTATTTTAAACTGAGTGTTCGATCATTACACAAAAACTACAGGGTCTACAAGGCTTAGTTTATTCGGTTTTCACTGGTTAAAACAGCAATAATTTATATCCCGGTATTCTCCCACGATTGGCTTGGTGGGACGGAATCAATCGATTCCACAAAAAAGACTTAATCATAAACAGAAGGTACCTATCAAATCATAATTAAACGTCGATACGATAACATAGGTGTGGCAAGCTTTTAATATCCCTACTTTTAATACCACTTTAATTAACTTTGATTTAATACCACATTAAAATTCGACATCACTCAAAAACAAACAAATTAGCTAACTCAAAATGTTCGTAACTTTACTAAAGTTAAGGTTCAATTCATTCGTACCTACGCGTGATTGGTCAGAGACTAGGAGTATCGAAAAGCCTGAGACATAATACCCAGACGGGTTTACAAAAGTTATCAGACCGTAGCTTAGGGAGAAAAGGAACCATATTGTTATAACTACCTCTACCAATTTTTGAGTGGATAAAAAGTGAACAAAATTTAATGTTACTTCTTCACAAAGGAACTTTAGAAGCTAGGGGCAAAACGAGGAGGAAGCTTGATGGTAACTATGGAATAGAGGCATAATGGGGAAGATGAACGCGGGCTGATGGATGATAAAGTAACAATAAATCTACTCTATGGCAGTGATTTGCCTTTTGGCCACAAAATCAAGAGAAATAAACCTATCTCTCTACGGGAAGAATTGGGATGGTCCATTCTAAGTCGGAAGCACATAATTAGCTCCCTTCAATTAGACAGGGTGTAAGTGACAGCCTAGTAAATATACTGAAACGGGGAACTCAGACCATCAAACTGAACAACTTTCACTATGGGCTTTCCTCAGGAAACGCAAAAAAAATCTGCTGTCCCATACATTTGAGTCGGGACCTACATCCGTTTTGTATGGGACAGCTGATTTTTTTTCGCGTTTCCTGAGGTAGGTTCCATAGTGAAAGTTGTTCAGTTTGATGGTATGAGTTCACCGTTTCAGTATTTGCTAGGCTGTCACTTACACCCTGTATATCCTACACAAATACTAACAAAATGCTAGAATTAATAAAATATTTTCACCCATAACTGTATTTTAAAAACGTACCAAGTTAAAAATGTATATGAAATTCTGAATCGCGCTGTTTTCCGCGACACTTCGCTAAAAGATATTTACTTTGCGAGTACCTAGTCTCAAACTTCAAGATGGCGGCAACGGCCCGGGTCTGCAGGTGGTTTCACAATACAATAAGCGCCCCTGTCTCCGGAGAATGTGTTCGCGAATTAAATTTGAAACTTTTCTATTTTTATACTTTTCCAAAGGAATATTGGATAAGTTACGTTATGAATAAGAATATTTCGAATTTTGCACGCAAGTATTTGCACTTAGCCCTTTCCTGTGAAGTTGGTTAAAGTTTTATATTGGTTGTTGAGACGTGGATTTGAGCTCGATCAAACATTGGTGACATGATGTATACAAAAGGAAAAATGATTAATGGCTTCTTCTTCTATCGAGTCGATGGCATGTTATTTGTACTGCTGAAATGACAGCATATGGGAGAATGTCATTGTAAATTTTGTCATCCTTGGTGAAGTCGAAGTCATCATCCGAGTTCAATACGACCAGGAAAATATTTTCGCTCGTCAATCTTCGTTTGCGCAGAGGAAACCCGAATCCCCGTCAAAACCCGAAGTCATTTAGTAATCATAATCAAAG
The DNA here is from genome assembly GCA_963693445.1 of Agonopterix heracliana. Lineage (NCBI taxonomy): Eukaryota > Metazoa > Arthropoda > Insecta > Lepidoptera > Depressariidae > Agonopterix > Agonopterix heracliana. The sequence continues at coordinate 13,989,024 of OY856324.1, forward strand.
GGTGCAAAGTCGGTTAGCAGAGAAAACCTGGTACTACTTTACCTAATTGTCCCAAAGGTTTACTATTTTTTGATGTTGTTTTAGTTGATTACAAATTACTATAGGTAACTGCAAATCTATACATACAGGGCCTAACTTAACATGCTGACACTTTTTTCAGGGAATGATCAGACCATCAAACTTCAAACTTCAAACATCAAACTTTCTCTATGGGACCAACATCGAAATCGCGAAAAAATATCAGCTGTCCCATACATTTGGCTCGAGTAGGTTGGTAGTTTTGTATGCGACAACTGTTTTTTTTTTGGGATTTCGATGGTGGTCCCATAGAGAAAGTTGTTCAGTTTGATGGTCTGAATATCGCCTTACAAAAGTGTCAGCATATTAAGAAGGACCCTATAGTATACAGAGTGTTTCATAAGTAACAATAAATTTTTGAAACTCATAAGGGGTTTGTTTAGACCGTCAAACTGAACAACTTTCTCTATGGGACCAACATCGAAATCACGAAAAAAATAATTTTAAATCCCATACATATTTTAGCTCTAGTCGATTTGTATAGGTACCTACAGTATAGAACATAATTTTTTTTTTCGCGATTTCGATATTGGTCCCATAGTGAAAGTTGTTCAGTTTGATGGTCTACACCACCCCCTTAAATGTTTATTTGTAGTTTTGTGACACCTTGTAAAAAAAGTTCCGTGACTGAATGAATAACTGACTGACAATGCGCAGCCTAAACCGCTAAAGATAAGAAACATGAAATATTGCATAACTAAGACACAAAAAGTGACGTTTCAAAAATTATTCTGATATTATTCGAATCAGTGTTGTAACATTACTTAACAAAATTTCGTCACAATTATAGCGATAAGCATTATCTGACTATGAAATTCTCTCTTATCATAACTTACTTAAGCCTACTTCCGTAATAGAGAGAAATTATTACTCTATTTCACTGATAACTAGGGTTGCCACCCGTACTCTATAATAACGTATTGTAAGTTATTTCAGGTAATTGTACTCTATACTTTATGAGAATAATAAAGTACACGAAAATACTTTATTTCGCATGATTTGATTGCTTTGAGATTTTGGAAAGTTTAGTCTTAAGTATTTTTTCGTAAAATGAAATATGATTGGTGCTGAATCGATGTCAACGTTTTATAGATCCTAGTAAATCATGGACAAGAATACGCCACATATAGGTACACCTACAAAACGTAATTTCGATAGTGAAACGGATCAAATAGGTCGTGAATATGTTACACCGAAAAATATAATTATAAAGACAGTAAAGATGCTGTGCAATTGTTTAATAGAGATACAAATTTGACACAAACTGCAAAAAACAATAACAAATATGTTTTTAACATAATAATAAAGAAAAATAAATTGTAGGTAGGTAGGTACTTTATTTTGATACGATGTACTTTTTTTTTCTTACCTATAATAACCGATGTACTTTAATTCCACAAAAAAAAGGTGGCAACCCTACTGATAACATAATTATGTCATCCTGTGTATAAAATGGGTTAGTAAGTTAAACTTATTTTCATTCGGACATCAAGTATATATTAATCAGTCGTAATGTCGGTTAAAGCCGTTTTAATATTGTGCGCCCAGCTCTCTATTATTCAGGTGGGTAACTCGTTTGGTATACTTACCTACTTACTTTGTACTATATTATCTTCTTCTTATCGTGTGGGTAAGCCCTGGTGTCAGGTGATGGTGGAGTTTATTCAAACCGCCTTACGGCCTCTGACGTGGCTTTCATGTAACGACTACTACCACCAGAAATAGTAGCCGGGACCAACGGCACGGAATTATCTTTCTTTTTCAGACAATCAGGTGACTCAGCCTGCAATGTCCTAACCAACTGGGGAAAAACGCACAAAGTGACATATCACTAGGTGTCACCCGTGGGAATCCGACCGACCTCCGTGTCAAGAGCCCAATGCTCTTAACCATTAGACCACGGAGGCACTATATTATAATATACTTACATACTTGGTATAGGTACTTACTTACTTGCTTTGTACTTATAACTACTGTAAAGCAAGAACTATAATCTCGCGAGAACTTCTAAGGAAAATTACAACAACGCCACGAGAATAATGAAGGGCATCCATAGTCTCTTTCTCGGCCTTTCTCTATAATCTTTCGCGGAATCTTAAAAATGTAATAGCGTTATTCCGCATTTTCTACGTTATTCTATCACTGTGTTAGATCATCAACATAATCATATTCTTTCCTTCCTTTCATCCTTTGGGTATATGACACAGTGAGCTTATACCATTGATATGACATATTTGTTTAAGGGTTGAACTACACATGGCCGCACGCGATCGCCCTTTTCCGTCGCTCCATCCTTTTCTGTCACTCAGGAACGTCATTTGCGAGAACAAATAAGATAGACGGAACGCGATCACGTGCGATCGAAAACAATTGGATAGTCTTCAATTATTCGATCTCACCGTTGCTCTTTTGTTTCAGATGGTTGTCTCCCAATGCACCCGACTGGGAGTCGCTGACAACTACTTGACATCAAACCTCCAAGGTAGTTCAGTTTTGTCAACCAACGGCGGCCTTATTAACTCGGCTCCATGCTCCAATACCAGAGCATTCCTCAAACCTATAGGACCGATCGAAATATCCATATTGGCTGACAATTTGATCTTAGATGGAAACGTGGGGGTAGCTGGATCTTTGCCATTTGTTGGTACAATAGCATTGGAAGGATCTGTGCCCAGCAGTGGGCAAGCTTCTGTGCAGTATGGTTGTGGAAATGGAGAAGTGGGGATTTTCGGACTGGGTGATTTGGAATTGGGGTTAGGTTTAGAAAGATGTAGTTGTTTAGTTTAAGTTGTTATTAAATGATATATTAAGAACGTTTGTTTTCATTATCTTAACCTTGTACGAAATGATACTTTCGTCTTCCTAGAAATCTCTTCAAATGTTTCTGAAAATTCGGAGATAATGAGAATTTGGAGTAACGCTACTTTGATCGCTAAATTGCGGGGCGAGAAGTAGCCCGATATACGGGATGTGGTTTTGGTGCTTCAGACCATCAAACTGAACAACTTTAATTACAGAACCAACATCGAAATCGCGAAATAAAATATGCCGTCCCGTCACGTTGAGTCGAGTTGGTTCTGCAGTTTTGTATGAAACTAGTGTTTTTATTTATTTCGAGATTTCGGTTTTGGCATAGTGATAGTAGTTCAGTTTGATGGTCTGAAGCACCCTCTAAATGCGCGTCGCTGAACAAAACCACACACTGTAGGTATATTTTGTCTCTTAACTTATGATATTGCACATAATAATATTGCTAAGGGTCACCTGTGTCAACCCACATGAAACCGCCCGCGACAGGCGTTTGGGGGAGACACCAGAATGCGGAAAAGGACTAGACATCTACAATAATCGACATAATATTCTGTGTATTATGGGCGGGAGGCGGTAGGGTTGGGTGAGCCCGTCGCCACTTATAATGGACAGTGGGTACAATACATGCCTCAAAATTGCAGCATGCCGGTTTCCTCACGATGTTTTCCTTTATCGAAAAGCCAATGGTGTTACAAATCGTACATACATTCCGAAAAACTCATTGGTACGATTCGATCTGTACTGGAATCGAACCATCGCCTCCTGCACAGCAGGCAAGGTTACTCGCCACTGGATCACCATACTCCCTTCATAATATTCGTGAAAATATAGGTACTTACTACCAACTTATTTCTACAAATCATAACAGAGCAGTGCCATAACAATGTCAATCCTTTTAAATTGACAAAGTGTGTGTGAAAGTGGATGTTAAATCAGGAGTGACGTTTTACGTCTAAAATCCACTCAACTAGAAACTTGTCACATTCCAGAAATTACAGCCTGTAATAAAAATAGCATTTACGACTGTGATGTGATGTCACAAAGCAAGGTCATGAATTTTCAAAAAACCTGTGTAAATCTCATTTAGACCTGTTATTGAGAAAGCTAAAAGGGATTTGTTCCTAACCTGATAATATTCCAATATTTTTCTGGTAACAGCAAATCAATAAGTTAATTATTGTTTAAATTCTATTGTACCTGTTACGTTGTCAAGTATACAGTTTAGATTGTCTTTTATTTTAAGGCTATAAAATAAAATGTGGGTGTTGACTGTTGGGACATTTACAAAAACTGGGGTTTGTGTAGGTAATGGTTACCACTCCAGACTACCAATGTTTATGTCGTAGTTGTATGACTTCCAGAAGGTTTCCATAATAAAAAAAACCTAATAACTTACGTTTGGGATCATTACAACATACGTGCCTGTGCGCGTTACCCATTTATTTATGACACTACTGGTATTATCACCAAGAGCTGTTATCTATCGTCTTATTCCTTATATTTACACAATAATAATATCGTTGTATTCCATAACAATCCTCATTCTTCAATGTCTCCAACATAAAAATAGACACTTGTCTGTTCTGAGTTACATATTTCAAGCATATAGATAAATGATTCGTTGTGTTATGAAGTTTTATCGAAGATTTTATGAATAACAAACCATAATAGGTAATTTATGCTATACGACATAGAGCAAAACGTGTTACCTACGTTGCGCAAAACGTTTTTGGTTCCCACGCTCATCATTGTACTGACCTCATAGTGATTTGTTTGATATATTTACACTAACAGTCGTATAAGAGTGTCGTTCCTTTATTAATACTGATTGAAATACGCTCAAGAGGAACATTTGATAGGTCAACATTTACACTCTTTAATAGACGCAATAGTTGAGATGGCGCCTACCTATTTTTAAATAATTCATGAATCATAAGCTGAATACAGTAGCAGTACAAAACCATAATCTAAATAAGTATGTTCCAAATATGAGTGACTGAGTTCTATGGATGCGCTTTTAATCAAATAAACAATTATACCTACTACCTGCATACCTACCCGCCTAGGAAGCCAAAAGGAGGAGTTCATTTCACCGGAATATAAATATTAAAAAAGATGTTAGGGTAAACAGTAGCATAACCCCTATAGGTTTCTCAGGGAAAGTTGTTCAGAATCTTGAGTACGATCACCTCTTAAAGTAATGCAACTGTGTACCGTAACACCCTGTATAAATACTTTAATTTTTTTCGTAAGTATAAGCGTATGCATATGCTCACAACTATATTATTATATAGGGGGTAGTCAGAGATATTCCGAATACTCAGAACATCTACGTTTCGTTTTTTTTTTCTTGAGTATTTTAGATAAAGAGTTCTTCGACATTCATGAACAGAAAAATAAAAAACGGAAAATCAATGGAACTAATTTTTGTACTTGAAACACTGACATTAAAGGTTATAGCAGGCAATCGCAGCGCCCCCAAACCAGGTTTTTTTTATTTCTGGTCAGGCTTTAGAAATCTACTGATTTTGCACGAACCTGTTCTTAAACTAGAACTTCAGTGAACAGTACTGTATCTACTATAATTGCACCTACTTGCCATAACACAATACTTTGTTATTTCCTTTAGGCATATACTTTTTATAATGTACGATGACATCACAATACAAATACAGAAGAGTGTGACTGTTCCCTGAATCAAGATAACCTCTGAACCGGGAGATTTTGTCTGCGACCCATTTAGTAAGGGACTACATACGCTTGCGCTGTTTAATTACCCAATTCAGTTCTGTGATGTCCAGGAATCTGTGATTGCTGATAATTAATAAACACCAATATTTTTGAATCACTAGAAAATTTTTATAGGTGTATCCGGATAATGAAACTAAATAACTTTCCCTAAGGAACAGGAGTGCGATTTTTGAAACTAATTTGGTGAGCTCAACAGTTGAAAATGTCAAAATTACAATGGAGATACGCATCTTTCTACTGCTGATTTGACTTTCAAAAATCGCACTCCTGGAGTACGATTTTTTAAAGTCAAGTCAGCGGTAGAAAGATGCGTATCTACATAGTAATTTTGACATCCGGATAATGAAACTAAATAACTTTCCCTAAGGAACAGGAGTGCGATTTTTGAAACTAATTTGGTGAGCTCTACAGTTGAAAATGTCAAAATTACTATGGAGATACGCATCTTTCTACCGCTGATTTGACTTTCAAAAATCGGACTCCTGGAGTACGATTTTTTAAAGTCAAGTCAGCAGTAAAAAGATGCATATCTCCAAAGTACTTAATATTGACATTTCCAACTGCTGAGCACACCGAATGAGTTTCAAAAATCGCACTCCAGCAGGGGTCAAAAAACTAGAAAAATGTTAGGACCTTACAAAACTGCGGAACAGCCGATCGATTTTCTTTCTATTGGAGGTCCTACAAATTTTCTCGTTTTTCAACCCATGTTCTAAAGAACTTTTGTTGGTGGTCATAGAACTTTGTACAGCTATTATTTTTAAACGGACAGTTATAGTAGGCTTTCTTTTATGATTTTTAAGGTTTCAGTTTAGAATGCCATCTCAAGTAATTAAAATAGGTGGCCTTTCGCCCGCTTAAGGCTAGGTTATCCCAGTGCAAGCGTCTCTTTCTTACAAGCATAAGTTTACAATTAGCCATCCCGCTCCAATTGAAAGCAGGATCGCAAAAAAACGTGTTTTTCGTCAATATCTTTGCTCATGGGAGTTTCTAAGCTAAAAATTCTTCTGAGTTCACTTGAAATATTTAATGTATTTAGTTAAGTACAAGAATAAAAAGTTAAATATCAGCAGTTTAATCATAGTATTGAAAAAATATAACAAAAAGGGGTAACTTTGGGATGTTTTTCTATCTAGTAAACTTAATCTAATCGTGTAATTGAGAACAGTCGCCCATCCGCCCGATCCTTAAATAAGATATAATTTAATTTCAGACTTTAAAACACAGTTTAAAACACTTTCGTTCGTATTCAAAAAACGGCCTCGACGGGATAACAGCGTCTTAAGAAACTATTCCATAATCGCCTCGCCGGGTATTGATTTTGTTCTTCAACATCTTTTTAACGAACTCGAACTTTTTAATGATGTAAAAACCTAATACACTGCCGATTGCACTCTCTTCGCCACGTTTTAAAATAATCTTAACTATTATAAAACTGTAACTGAACTGTGTCTGTACATTGAAGATATTTACAAAAAAAAGATTACGATATGGTTTTTAAATATCCCCGACTCGAAATCAACCTTTTTTAGAAATTTTGTCTGTCTGTTTGTCTGTTTGTTTGTGTGTTTGTTTGTGTGTTTGTTTGTTTGTTTGTTTGTTTGTTTGATCGCGCATCACGCAAAAACTACTGAACCGATTTTGATGAAACTTTTTTTGTTTGATAGCTTATGATCTGACTTAAAATCTGGTATATAATTTGTGCGGACGAAGTCGCGGGAAAACACTAGTAAGCTATAAAAATGCATATAGAATGACATAGCATAAACATAAGCATATGCTCACGACTATATTCCCCGAGGGGGTAGTCAGAGATATTCTGAAACCTCAGAACATCCACGTTTCACCAGTAGTACCGAAACTCTTTCCAGTGTGACGGGGGGTCAGCCCGTCGCCACTTATAATGGGCATTGGCCATACACGCCTCTAAATTGAAGTATGCAGGTTTCCTCACGATGTTTTCCTTCACCGAAAAGCCAGTGGTGTAACAAATCGTATATAAATTCCAAAAACTAATTGGTACGAGTCGGCTTGGACGGGGATCGAACCATCGCCTCCTGCACGGCAGGCAAGGTTACTCGCCAGTGGACAACCACGGTTTTTTTTTAAACATGACATGCCATCCTAATAAACCCAGGATTTTCGCTTACGCTAGTGAACGTATTATACTCAGCGTTACCACATACCATTGACCAAGAAATTTCTCCACGTACCTATTTACAATTTTATTTACTAAGTTATCAAAGATATCAATAAAGTAGCCTTCCCTATCTAAGCATGTCATCGAATCTATAGAAGAAGAATGACTTAGGTATTTGAAATATTAATTCCTATACAAGGTGTTACAAAAATACAAATAAACCTTTAAGGGGGTGGTGTAGACCATCAAACTGAACAACATTCACTATGGGACCAATATCGAAATCGCGAAAAAAAAATTGATGTTCCATACTCTACAAATCGACTAGAGCTAAAAATGTATGGGACATCAAATTTTTTTTTTCGCGGTTTCGTTGTTGGTCCCATTGAGAAAGTTGTTCAGTTTGACGGTCTAAACAACCCCCTTAAGAGTTTTAAAAATTTATTGTTACTTATGAAACACCCTGTATAGCATCTTACGACATAGCGTTATCTCAAGATTACCCAACTGGTGACAACTGTCCCTTACATATTCAAATGAGTAACAATACAAACAATGACAGTGTATAATGATGTCACGCTCCAATTAAAAGCATTTGTTCAATTAACTACGAAGGGAGACTGTGAAGGGTCATAAATTACCTTGTTGGACCTTGGACTGGAGGTGCACTGACGATATCCCACGGTTTTAGGGCATAGGTCATAAAGATTATAATTCGGTTACACTTAAGAAGGCACCGAGCCTCTTGTGCTGCCCTCAATAGTATTTGTTTTATTTCTTAACAATTAAGGCTAGGTTATCCCATTGCAAGCGTCTCTTTCTTGCAAGCATAAGTTTACAATTAGCCATCCCGCTACAATTGAAAGCAGGATCGCAAAAAAACGTGTTTTTCGTAAATATCTTGGCTCATGGGAGTTTCTAAGCTAAAACTTCTCCTGAGTTCACTAGAAATATTTAATGTATTTAGTTAAGTACAAGAATAAAAAGTTAAATATCAGCAGTTTAATCATAGTATTGAAAAAACATAACAAAAAGGGGTAACTTTGGGATTTTTTTCTATCGAGTAAACTTAATCTAATCGTGTAATTGAGAACAGTCGCCCATCCGCCCGATCCTTAAATAAGACATAATTTAATTTCAGATTTTAAAACACAGCTTAAAACACTTTCGTTCTTGTTCAAAAAACGGCCTCCAAAAAAACAAGAATATCACATTGTAGTCCTGATTGGCTTTCAAGTTATCGAGACATTACGGATTATTATGTTTCATGCTTGGTAACGTATTTAAGATTACTTACACCCTGTATTATAACAAAACTAGGGATGCTTAAAAAAATATAATTTGACCAATAAAATAAAAACCTCAGAACTGTAACAGCTGGACTCATAAAAATCAACACAAGAATGCAAAGAAAAACAAAAGGTCCTCTCAGTAATCGGCCTACATTCAAGAGTTCTTAAATCATAGTTACGCAACAAACATAAAAGAGGTCGTAAACGTCGATCACAATAAATCATAAGCGACACTTATGTCCATAAGCGATGGCGATGACATGATGCGCGGGCGCGTTCATCTTTGACTAAATGGCATTCTAATCAAGGCTCGTCTTGCCCACACTTTATGATCATATCGCGGTCAATTGTTATTCTTAGGAATTGTCTAGATAATCTAGATTAGGTAACCTAGTTTCAAAGTAGTGCCGAGAAACTAGAACATGGTATGAGACTATTTATACACCACTAGCATTTAATTAGTAACGAAACTTTAAGAGAATTTTATTCCTAGAGCGAAAATGCGCGCTGCATACAAACGTACTATGGTGATATTTTCAATACTAACCCATTAAAATCAATGAAATTTTGCAGAAACAATCTAGAAACAAATCTCTATGCTTGTATGGAGTCAGATTTTCGTTAAAATGTACTGTTTCAATGCTAGGATTAATTAAAGATTTGTATGGAAATCTTTAAGGCACTGTAACTTGAAAACTATACATTTAAACGAAAATCTGACTCCATACAAGCATAGGAATTTGTTTCTAGATTGTTTCTGCAAAATTTCATTGACTTTAATTGGTTAGTACTGAAAATATCACCATAGTACGTTTGTATGGAGCGCGCTCCGAATAATATACCCTTAAAGGTGTCGGTAATCAGACGGTGAATCTGAACAACTTCCCCTAAGGAACATGGGTCGAAAAACGAGAAAAAAATTTAGACCTCCCATAGAAAATCGATCGAAATCGAGCGGCCAATCCGCACTTTAAGGTATGGGAAGTTCAAAATTTTTTATCGTTTTTTAACCCATGTTCCTTGGGCGAAAGTTGTTCAGATTCACGGTCTGAATAGACTCTTAAAGTTTCGTTACTAATTATAAACTAGTATATAAAATATAAACGTCAAAGTTTGTTTAGGTAGGTAATGCCGGTTGCAATATGGTGTAGGCACAGAGTATCTATTTAGTAGTTTAGGTGTCCCAGACTTCAAATAACAGATTTTTTGATTAACTGTCTGTCTCTTTGTTTGCAAGCATAACGCAAAAACGACTGAACCGATTTTGATAAAACTTTTTGTGTTTAAACGTTTACTATGATTAGACCGGAAAACTTATATTTTTTCTCGCTACGATAACGGGATAACGGGAGCTACGGGAGAAGGCACGGTCTGTATCTAGTTAGGCGAAATCTACATTCAAACTACGATGGTCACAATTACTACACTATGACTGCTTAAGCTAGCTACGCTATGACCGTTTTAGGATTGTTAAGAGGATAGGCGAGTACCGTTTTTTCCATTTCCAAATGTATTCCCCTGTTTCCTCTCTGGATAATGGATGACACTAGAGCAAAAATTTTACTTCTTATTCTCTTATTCTTCTTCAAGTGTATAAGTACCTACTACTCACTGCTGAATGCATTTGAACTCGTATTAGGTATCCATAAGAGAGCTTTTGCTTTACTAACAGTCCTAACAGTTCAAAAATTCGTTTGTTCGTTTCGGTTCGTAGGGATTGCAATCCGGATTATACGAACTTCGAAAAACCCGGATTATTCAGATTTTTGGTCAGTTTTACTAAAAGTTTAAAAAAGCCGAATTAAATCCGGAAAAACGGATTTCAGGTTTAAAAAAGGCAGAAATCCGAATTTAGTATTTATGTTATCCCTAGTTTGTATCGAATACGTTGAATAATGAATGACGCTCCCTACAGGTAATAAATCATGCCAAGCCTACGTTATAATAAATAGACAATTAACACCAATCGACGAACTAACAAGAAAACCTATCAACGCCAAAAGAGACGTCAAACTCAAACAGTAGGTAATAAAGTACAGTGACGTCACCGTCCTGCAGGGCTTTATGGCGCCGAAACAGGTCACTGGGATGGAGGTCGTAAAGTTAAAGCTTCCTATGCTGGTGCAAGATATGGGCGGTCGGCTTAGACCACGCGGTTGGTGAATACGGTGGCAATGTAAAAGAAACAGTATGTGCGTAAAGTACGGACACTGGCAGCTACCATCAATACGGGAGGTGGACGGCAGTAATCAGTGGTGGCCTTCTTGTCAGTGCGAGCCCTTTGTATGACGGTGGTTTGAACCCGGGGCGTGACCGAGTGGAGCGAGGCAGTAGCGGAAGATGTATTGTTAGATTTTGTATACCATGTAGACAGAGTACCTAATACAGAGCGCGAGAAACCACCAGTCAACCCATCCAGTCGATGTGGCACTTGCTAGAATGTTCCTTGTGCCCCATCACACCCGCACGAGAGCACTTTTTCAAACCATTTAACCAACAATAATGCTGTCACTAAATTTCTTGGAGAACCATCCAAGAAATATCATAACATTATCGTTGTTGTTTGCGCTCGATGTTCTATTCTATCCGAATCGCTTCAATTCATAACTTGTACTAGACACAAAGCTGGACAGGATTTATGACGTTAGTTTTTTAAAGTCCTTGGCTATATTGTAGCGGTTATATTTTAGGCGAGGAGGCAATTCGTTTAATACTGAAAATATTTATGTGAGCAATTACTTTATTCATGATGAATATGTATAGCTTGGGTTATTTGAATGCTACAAATAATTTATTTTTCTATCTTTTGATATTGAGTTTGAATAATGTTTAGGCACGCCATTACGATGCTTGAATAGTACTGCTACAGAAACAAGAAAGCGTCATCACACGCGACGCTGTCACGCTCGCACGCGGGTGCCTGCTATATGTGCTTCTTTCTCGTCTCCTTTAAAATCACCCCTCCCTAACTTTAAATACCGCACCTCACCCCGCACTCCTCCGTGGTCTCATGGTTAAGAGCATTGGGCTCTTGACACGGAGGTCGTGGGTTCGATTCCCATATATATCACTTTGTGCGTTTTTCTCCAGTTGGTTAGGACATTGCAGGCTAAATCGTCTGATTGTCTGAAAAGGAAATTGATTCCGTACTTCGGATGGCACGTTAAGCCGTTGATCCCGACTACTATCTCTGGTGGTAGTAGTCGTAACATAAAAAACCATGTCAGAGGCCGTAAGGCGGTTTGAATAAACTCAGACACCAGGGCTTGCCCACACGATAAGAAGACCCCGCACTTCCTGAAATGCAGGTTGCACTGAGAAAAAAATCAACTAAACTACTAATAGGTAGACAACACGATTGTATCCAGACCTCCGCTTCCCAAATAATGACCTGCTCACCAAATAATTTCTACTCAGCTCCGAGAAGAAAAACGAACGATCGAACGTTTTGGAGTAGAAAATATTTGGTGGGTAGGTTGTATTGCACAACGTAATAATTGTGTCTACTAGGTTTTTAGAAGCTGAGGTCTCGATACAATCGTGTTATCTACCTAATAAGTCATGGATTTCCGCAAACTAACGCCTGATTCAATTAATAACTAAACTACTTAGAGTTTCTAAACCACGTATCCCATAACGCAGCTAACTTACTGTAACCGTAACAATCAGACTTTAGTAATTTAGTTTAATTTTGTAGTTATTGCACTAAGAATTAATTAAAGTTTGTAATAATTGCTTCATGTTTTGTTCGATTTATCATAAAATAGTATTCACGGACGTTGCAAACCAATTCTTTTAATTTCTGCAATAAAAATTTTCTCAGTGTGAAGTGCGAATGTTGTTTAAATATAATTATAATTTTGGGTTGCGAAAAGTTAAGGTAATTTCGGGCAAAGGCCCACCACACATTCCCACCACTGCTGTAACTCCTGTGAACCAGGATCAACAGCGGCGACCATTCACAACACTAGACAATGAAGTCCAGCGAGCCCAGGGGATGACTCTAATCTGTCCTGGAAACAGAAACAAAAGAGGAACCTAACATTGTACTGAAAGTATGACTTATTTTGCTTCCAGTAATAAGTACCTATGGCAAAAACATCGGAACGCACGGCAGTTATCCCTAGTTGCAACGATCACTAATTTTGTTTAATAGTAGGACAAAGAGTTAACTAGCATGATAGTTAGAGCGATGATACGGAAGAGAGCTTGCGCCTCAATCATGAGGCGGCGGTTCGATTCCTGGCCTGTACCACTAAGTTCTTTGGAAATTATGTACGGTTGTATTTATCATTCACTAGCTCAGCGGTGAAGGAAAACATCGTAAGGAAACCTGCATTCCCGAGAATGAAAAGAAAATACCACAAGTTCGGAGGTATGCGTAAAATTTGGGTGAGCTTGGGGCGAACACAAAGGACCAGCGATGGTCCAAGTGTTACATTACGACCCTTGCTTGCAATAGCCCATCACAATTAATAATAACTAGCATAGCATCTGAAAATAATCGATAAAAAAAAGAAACCGATCACAATAATGCTGTACTTATCTGTGTTTTTGGTGTAAATAAAGTATATTTCATTCATTCATTCATTCAATAATCTAAACAAGCATTACGCAAATGTTAAATTTAACCTAACATTATGTTGAACAGATTCTTGGAAACAGGGTTAGTTATTTACTAACTGATAGTTAACCCGTTAAACGTACACGTTGCTTACTAGTGTTGTGTACACATATAAATGTCGATAGTTCAAATGAATCGATAAATGACGATGCGAGGTTTAAACAGACAGAAAGTCCATTCAAATTGCACTTTAGAAAATAACTGTGCTAAAAATGATCAATGGAATATTTCATTAACCAGCGTTGGTTTTTTTTAAATCAGCAAAGTGTCTGCTGAAGAAACTAAATATCGATACACTTTAAATTGTGCACACGACACAGTTACCTACCATAGTAAGGCCACACTAATATTGCCTATACACTTATTCGTATCTAACCATATACCGAACCGATTATAATAAATGATGGTAAAACAAAACGCTAATCTAATGCGGAAAAATCACGTTTTCGTTCATTTTTATCCTGATAAGGAAAAAATTAATAAAATACAAAACCTTGACTATTAGTTAGGTACCTATATTATAATTATAACAAATAAAAAAATATAGTCACGACCTATCGATGCTTAATTCAGTTTGTCAATAATATCGATACTAACTCGAATCAACTAGGCGCATCACTAGTTACATCTGAGTTGCGTGAATATTTATTTATGATGCGTGCATTTGTTTACTTTAGTGCTATAGCTGCACAATGTAGCTGAAATAGTGTAATAAAAATACATAAAATATACTTGCAATATACGTGGAGTGAATTTAATACGTGACGTGCTTGTAAAAAGGTCATTGTTTCGATCCTTGGCTTTGGAACGAACGATAAATAAAACGCTGAGATGTTGCAAATACATAAACAACACATAATAGACTAAGAGATAAGTGTACTTTTTGCAACCATCAGCAGCAAGGCTGATTCAGTGTTTATGTGGTGTAGAGCATCTGTGTGATGGGGATGGACCAGGTCTGCCTGCATAACTTCAGTCGGTTTAGGAGTTACAGACGTTTAAAGCTCTGGAAAAAAATTAAGATCCACAGCAAGGCTGATCGTATGATATTATTGTAGTATGCACTGTAGCTATGCGAAAAGTACAAAAACTGACATGAACTGCCAGTCGGTTTAGAAGATACAGCCGTTCAAAGGTCAGACCTATGAACGTCAGTAACTCCGAAACCGACTGATGAACCATGTCAGTTTTTGTAGTGTTCACATGGCTACAGTGCATACTACAATAATATCATACGATCAGCCCTGCAGCTGTTCGTAATTTTTTTCCAGACCTTTAAACGTCTGTAACTCATAAACCGACTGAAGTTATGCTGGCAGACCTGGTCCATCCCCATCACAGAGATGCTCTACACCACATAAACACTGAATCAGCCTTGCTGCTGATGGTTGCAAAAAGTACACTTATCTCTTATAGTATAAGCTCTCTAAGGCATTCTCTATGCGAGAGGTAAGACGAAAACAACAAATAGCATGCATGCATGCATATGCTCACGACTATATTCCCCGAGGGGGTAGTCAGAGATATTCTGAAATCTCAGAACATCCACGTTTCACCAGTAGTACCGAAACTCTGTCCAGTGTGACGGGGGGTGAGCCCGTCGCCACAAAACAACAACAAATAGTAGGTAAATAATATGCTCACGAGTCTCTCGACTATGTTTCCTGAGGTGGTAGTGGTAGTACATTTTACTAGCAGGGCTAGGCTATAGGCAGGTAAAACTATTTACAATGACAAATCAGGCAGGTTCCTATAACAGTTTAAAACAGTGACAATAATTCAAGGTCAATTGATATCGTCGTAGCTATATAGGGTGTAGGGTGAAAAATCAGCTCCTCCACACATTTTGCGCGGTAGGAATTAGTATGAGATAGATGATTTAGTTGTTGTTGAGATCTCATAGTTAGTACCATTGTAAAAGTTGTTCATATTGATGGGTACTATCACCGCTTTGAGTTTTCGGAAGTGGTTCCCTTATGTATGTACCTATTTGGTCTGGTCAGGATAATTTAGTCATTATAAGTCTAACTAACTACATTTTAAAGCATACCGTTATAGCAGATTTAGTTTTCAGCATATACAAGATGTTACAAAAATACAAATAAACATTTAAGGGGGTGGTTTAGACCATGAACAACTTTCACTATAGGACCAATATCGAAAACGCGAAAAAAAATTATGTTCCATACTCTACAAATCGACTAAGTATAGCTTAATAGTATGGGATATCAATCTATTTTTTCGTGATTTCGATGTTGGTCCCATAGAGAAAGTTGTTCAGTTTGACGGTTTAAATAACCCTCTTAAGAGTTTTAAATATTTATTTTTACTTATGAAACACCTTGTATTGGAGTTTCATGGCGAAAAGGCTGTCAGGCAAAGCCAATTTCTTCATCACCTCTTGTGATAACAAAACTAGTCTTTCACCGAAAGACAGGGTGGTATGTTATATTCCGAGCTCAGTCTCCTATTGAATCTGATACCATTCCACAATCAAAACGGTACCCAACAAGCATATAATTAAACAATAAGGATGTCTCGGCACGATGAAGGGTAGACGGCTGACCGAGATGTGTGTACTCACGCAATGCATTTGAGCCTAATTCACTCGCGGAATTCAAGGAAGTTTAATGATTGGTAACTTTATACGGTTGTTGATCCGAATCGAGGTTACTTTCTTCAAACATGTGGTGTTGTATACAACGTGTTAATGAATTAACTCAAAACTAGAAAGTAGTTTGTCTAGAATCGAGAGCAGAATCGAATTATCATGGTTTAAACACAGGTATTTTTTTTTCTAAATATTAAATAATTTGTTTGGAAAATTTAAAATTTACTGAACTCGATCTCAACCCACTGCTCGGGCACTCTCATCCTACTTACTACCGAAACAAGATTCTTAAAATGTATCCATGATCACGTTAGCGCTTTCATTCATTGCTGAAATGATAACAAATTATTTTTGCCTCAAAACTTAAAATGCGAATAAGTAACTTTAAATTTTAAGTATCAAAATCTTCGATCAAAATAAAATGAATGGATAGGCCTAAAGTGCGGTAAGTTGAAGCAAACTACTGGTGCACTTGGGTGTCCGTATAGTTAGCAGCCTCACCAACGAATTCGAAGATTTTGACTCGGCCACGATTTAGTACCCAATTAGTACTATTTAGTGCCCAAAGCACAGATTTGGTACTCCTGTATTTTAAAAGATATTTGGGTTACTTACTGAGGCTGCTAGATAGACGTCAAGGTAGCAGTCGCACCGAGAAATACTGTTTATATCAATGTGATTTATATGTCACGATTTAGTACTCATTTAGTACTCCCTATATCCAAAATTTCATTCATATTGATTCAATACAAGCCGAGATATGACAGGGCATTGTTGAGGCTGCTAACTTGACGTTTATTCCAACGATGATTCCAATGAAACGGGTGCACATTTCAAACAGATAAATACATACAGATTTAGTGCTCGATTTGGTGCCTCTTATGATATTTATGAAATGTAGAATTTTCATTCCTACTTCCCAAAAAATCTATGTAAAGTTCTACATACTAATCGTAATTTAGGTCCGTCGATATCGTTAATCAAATTTAGACTTTATTCAACTGTAATAGGGTTTACAATTTATTTTAATTCTGTGGTTGGTACTGTCAAGCAAAAAAGTGAAATGATATTAAATTGTATAGGTAACTCTGATACTTCTCAATCTCGTATTGTAAGTAACCTATGTAATGTGTTGTACCTATGTAATGTGAGTCCAGAAGACTATTATTCTTCTTTAAATCTACTCTACTATTATTGTACTGGAAATTTTTTTTTCACCTCACAAGCTCGGAAAGATTCTGTTTATCATTCGAAATCTGAGTGCAAAAGTTGATTTTATCCGCTAGCGTGGAAAGAGTTTTTGAAATTCGAATCTGTCTATTCAATATATTTATATAGGTATAATGGAGGCAAATAAAGGCTAAAAATGCCTTGACCTCGGAACCCATTTACTTTGAGTAAACTTTTATGAAACCTTCTGCATAATGTTAGTTACACTATATACGAAAATGTTTACCCATTTTTTTTTTGCGGCTCTCCATTATTCGGAGGGTTCCGTACCCCCAAACTTTACATAGTGTTTTTTAACAAGGACAGTATGGGGAGATCCAAAACCACAGGAGATACGGGGAAACTGTCTTAGGAACCCTTAGGTCTTTGTGAACACAATTTTGGCATCATCAATTTTTGGACAAGCGTGAGTTGTCCAAAAATTTGAAAAAAATTTACAACTTTTTTTTTATGCTGATCGACTCAGTTTTATGTAGGGATCATTTCATTGTATAGGAAGTAAAAAATCTGGACAGCACAAGTTGGTCAAATTTGATAAAAAAAAAAAAAATTTTTTTTTGCTCTGTTGTAAAATACATACAAGCGCCAAACTTGGTGTGATTATAGAACATACTTCAAAGTAAAACAATCAATAATAAAAACTGGTCAAGTGTGTGTCGGACTCGCGCTAAATTGTATGAAATTTTTTTTTATCAAATTTGACCAACTTGTGCTGTCCAGATTTTTTACTTCCCATACAATGAAATGATCCCTACATAAAACTGAGTCGAACAGCATAAAAAAAAAGTTGTAAATTTTTTTCAAATTTTTGGACAACTCACGCTTGACCAAAAATTGATGATGCCAAAATTGTGTTCACAAAAAAAGACCTAAGGGTTCCTAAGACAGTTTCCCTGTATCTCCTGTGGTTTTGGATCTCCCCATACTGTCCTTGTTAAAAAAGTTTGGGGGTACGGAACCCTCGGAATAATGGAGAGCGGCAAAAAAAAAATGGGTAGACATTTTCGTATATAGTGTAACTAACATAATGCAGAAGGTTTCATAAAAGTTTACTCAAAGTAAATGGGTTCCGAGGTGAAACCCTAATTTGACTCCACTAGTACCGCCAATCCACTGAAAATGCTTAATAACTATTTCATGACACTGGCCAGCACGAAAAAAAAAAACTTTTTGAAATGTTCTTTTTGCAATTCACTTTTTTCCTCGCTGTTGCGAGGTGAAAAATTGTGTGTTTCGCTCGGCTGCAAAGTTATTCTGCGTCTCGTACCTTTGAAACCTTCGCTAAGCGCTCAGGATTCTATTATTTGAACCACTCGCTTCGCTCGTGGTTCAATCCTAGAATCCTTCGCTTGCTCAGGTTTCAATAAAAGTACTCGCGCCAAAAAGCAACTTTGCAGCCTAGCATAACAAATAACTACGAGTATTACCCTTAGATTATCAAGATAGACAGTCAAAGCTACGAAAACGTCGAAAAAAATAGGAACCAGTACTGGTTGCAAAACCCTATACATATACACGCACACATACATAATTTGTATGGCGCCTCACGCACACCAACCTAAGAAAGTTAACCCCTTTTGTTTCATACGGAACAATTGTGAGGCTCATTCTAGACATATACTTTTTCTAAGCTATTACCGTTCCGAAATAAAGCGAAGCAATAAATATTGATTTCATTGTGGTTTGAAACTTTCATGAGTGGTTCAGATCATCAAACTGAACAACTTTTAATATGGGACCAATCCTGAAATCGCAAACAAAAATCAGCAGTTCCATACTAAACTGCAACGCCTACTAGACTCAAATGTATGAGACTAGTACTTTTCAAACACTACAGTGCGATTTTTGAAAGTCACTCGTTCAAATCAGCAGTAGAAAATGTAAAAATTACTATGTAGATTATTCATCATTCGATCGAAGTGTTACTTTCAAAAATTGCATTCTTGTTCACAACATAAACAAAAACATAAAAGACAATTTGAAAACATCTATAATAGAACAAGGTTCATCATAAACTCGTTGTAGTCCTTCGGCTGCACTCATTTGAATCAAGCAATTCTTCGACAAGTTTTCGCATCACCCACCGTAATAAACGTAAATAAAATCCCGCCATCTCTCGGTATTGCTATGAACTACTTGCTATGATCGCGTGCGCCAGCTCATGGCAGTAGAGTTCCGATAAAGGCCAGGCCACACAGCGGCGGGACTGCGGGAAAGCGGTCCGGGGGCGGACCTGCGGGAAGCGAATATCTCCGGACCAGTGCTTATTTCTCTGTTACAGGGGATATACGCTTGAGAGCTTGGAAGGTAGACTTAGTAGTTTCTGCTTTGCCTTGAAAACGCTACGCTCAATTTCGACGAAAAAAGCCGCTCTACAGGCATATTACGCCTTTTTTCAGTCTAGAATTTTGTATGGAATTGCTATCTGGGGAGGATCTGTAGATGCAGAAAGAATTTTTATCCTGCAGAAGCGATGCGTACGTATTCTAAACTCTATACATTCCAGCAGAGAGTCCTGCAGATCTTCATTTGTAGAGTTGAAGATACATACACTAACGGCCTTATACGTCATTGAGCTGTGTAAAGTTATAAATCGCTATCCCGACAGGTTCCCGTATAGGCCCGAGTTTAAAAGCACCAGACTAAATAACTTGCACGAGCCTAAATTACAACTGCCTAAATGTAGAACTGCCTCATTTCAACGCACTGTAAATTTTAACGCTGTCAAAGTGTATAATAATTTGCCTACCGAGCTAAAGTCTTTTACAGGCGGCAAATTTTTGAAGCACCTTAAAATCTTTCTAATCAATAAATGCCCATACCACGTGAATGAATTAGAAACAGAGTGAATTGTTTGTGTCTTGATAATATAAACATTGCAGTTGGGTATATTCGATTTAAATAGCTTTTTTAAAATAATATTAACTAATTAGGTATGTTATTGACATTCTAAAATTGTATTGTTAAGTATTTCTTTTATTTTATATTGTGTCTCTATTAGAGTTGTGTCGTTGTAATTAATATATTTTCTGGAATTGTGTTATTTAATTGTAATAAGGACATAATGAGTATTTATTTGTGTTTTTAAATAATATTGATGTTTTAATTCATAGTTCAATTTCATAATTATAATTTTAAATGTATTTAGATAGTTAGGTACTTATAAAATAATTGCTACACCCTTGGGTAAAATTGCATTGATTCTATTGTAACATTCCATCTTATGTATACATGCACTTTAAGGCAATAAAGAACTGAAACTGAAACTGAAATATACAAACTCGGACATGACCTTTCCACCACACCATACACTACAAAACACACAAATATCTTCGCTGGTCCGCAGAT
Organism: Agonopterix heracliana; assembly: GCA_963693445.1. Classification (NCBI taxonomy): domain Eukaryota; kingdom Metazoa; phylum Arthropoda; class Insecta; order Lepidoptera; family Depressariidae; genus Agonopterix; species Agonopterix heracliana. Next base: position 14,009,909 of record OY856324.1, read on the forward strand.
ATTCGCTTCCCGCAGAACCGCCGCCGGCCCGCTTTCCCGCAGGACCGCCTCTGTGTGGCCTGAGCTTTAATGATAATTTTTGTTCATGATTGTACCGAAAATCGAATGTATGTAGAACTTTACATAGTTTTTTTGGGAAGTAGGAAAGAAAATTCTACATTTCATAAATATCATAAGAGGCACCAAATCGAGCACTAAATCTGTATGTATTTATCTGTTTGAAATGTGCACCCGTTTCATTGGAATCATCGTTGGAATAAACGTCAAGTTAGCAGCCTCAACAATGCCCTGTCATATCTCGGCTTGTATTGAATCAATATGAATGAAATTTTGGATATAGGGAGTACTAAATGAGTACTAAATCGTGACATATAAATCACATTGATATAAACAGTATTTCTCGGTGCGACTGCTACCTTGACGTCTATCTAGCAGCCTCAGTAAGTAACCCAAATATCTTTTAAAATACAGGAGTACCAAATCTGTGCTTTGGGCACTAAATAGTACTAATTGGGTACTAAATCGTGGCCGAGTCAAAATCTTCGAATTCGTTGGTGAGGCTGCTAACTATACGGACACGCACTTGGTACATACAAACTAGCGCCATTATCTGTCAAATCTAGGGCACTTTCATACAAGTGACAAGTAAAAATTTCATTTGTTTTGCCTCATTTTTCTGGTTTGAAATGTTCGCTTAAGGCCTATCCATTCATTTTATTTTGATTATTGTTTTGTGTTAACTCAGTTGGGTGTATGAGGTTTTGCGCTTATTCATTAACACGTTGTATAGCTAAGTATACCTCACGTTCCTATTATTCATAACAATCTACTTAGCACTTCACATGTTGTTGGCGTAGCTCTAAAAATTGGCTGATTATATTATTGTATTATCTAACTAAGACTGATAACCAGTGAAAAATACCACTGAATATATAAGGTCAATCAAAATTAGCTGAAACTATTTTAAGGGGATGATCAGACCATCAAACTGAACAACTTTCTGTATGGAGCCAAAATCGAAATCGCGAAAAAAATCAACCGTCTCATACATTTCAATCGAGTTATGTTTGCAGTTTTGTAAGGGACAGTTTTGCACGATTTCGATATTGGTCCTAAAGAGAAAGTTGTTCAGTTTGATGGTCTGATCATCCCCTTAAAATAGTTTCAGCTAATTTTGTTAGATCTTATAATATAAGAGAAAATTCGAAGTTTTCAGATGGAGACAAGGGACTGGAAGGCGAAGTGTAGTTATTTGCTCTTTCTTCGAGAGGATATTCCTGATTAAGCGCTCCATACAAACCGAAGTTAGGTACGTCCTTGTTTGGAAACATAGTAATTGAAGTAAAAAACATGTTGTTAACACAATCTAGAACACAATATCTGCGTCAGTACCTTGTCAGGTTTCCGGTTAAATTCGGAAAGATTTCCATACAAATCATTGAAATCTAACTGGCAAGTATTGGTTTCTAGATTTTCATTTTTTTTCTTTAATTGGGTAATACCACAGCATAACTATATTAGTCCTCACAGTACGGCAACGGATGTACTTGCGCAGAGCAACGGTGGTGGGGGGCTTGCGGGGAAACGGGCGGCGCGGGTTTTCCCAAGATCTGTATGAAGATTTCGGGATCGACTGCGCATCACAATGTAAGTACCGGCGTGGCGGCGGGACGCGGCGTATCAAGAGCGTTGCCATACTGTAAGAACTAATATAGTTATGCTGTGGTAATACTGAAAATAGGACGAAACTTCGTTTGTAGGATGTAGCGCGCTCCCTGAAACTTGCCAGTACCTACTGACACATCAAATATTATACATTCTCAGCAAAACTATTCTGCAATCAACAGAACTTCGAGCTTGACATTATTAGTTGAATATCAACTCGTACAACTGAAGATATAAGTTAAGGGCATTGTACAATACAATGTTGAATATACTTTGTCTTGGAAACAAAAGTACAAAAGCAAGAATATATTACATTCATCCTTTGAAAACGTTTGCAATCTCTGACTCAGGGAATGTCTTTTCCTTAATCAAAATATGCTTAGTCGAGCAGGAATGCCATTTCAAAAGTATTTCAATCTGACTTTTTCTCTTCATTATAGAATGGTCTACAAAGTAATACCCATTGCTGTGAAAGCTGGTACCTATTAAAAACATTTATGAACAAAATACTGACATGTGGTCGGTGGTGATGATCTATAATGAATGATGATGAACAATAAGGGTTAGGTTAGAGTCCAAATGGTCCATTATAAATTATAATAAATAATTATAAATCAGGATTGTGAGCCAGTAGATATCTTTGAAAACTCATTGGGCATTTGAGTTAATCTATTTTTACCCGACTGCGCGACGCAAAGGAAGTGTAATGTGTTTAACTGCCATATGTATGTATGTAAGTTTGTACCTTTGTGGCACTCTAGTTGCTTTTGGATAGGTGACATACACACGGCGACACATCAAGCTACGCAAAACCGAAATAAGCTAGCCGCGCGTAGGTAGAGTAAATTATAACCCCGAGCGGCCAGCTTATATTGGTTTTCAAAGTTTTATGTGTCGCCGTGTGTACGTACGAGGGGATATAGATAATATTTAAGCGGTTTTGAAGGAGAAAGGGTTTGGCTAAGTTAATGACCACTAAGGCCATGTTGCCAGCTCTAGTTGCAAGCGTTGTATACCTACTTACTAATGCTTACCACGTACCTATATCTTAATAGCTAGCTATAGACAAGAACGGTATACACATGTAAACAGATACTTTTAATTTTAGCCACGTTACCACATCATCGGCACAGATTTCTTCCTGTATTTACTCAAACACTGACTTACATTATGCTTGTAAAAATAATGCGGGACGCTCGGAAAGGTCGGCGATCGAAACACGTTCAAATAGCGAAGTAGGACGTTGCATTTACGAGCTTTCAAATCTGGTAAGTGTTAGAATTGCAGTTCCAAGATTGTAAGGAATGTCGGTATTTTCTTTATAGTCTTATTACACCTAAACATAAAGAAAAAGATAAAGGTAAAAAAAACAAAAGAAAAGAAAGAAAAAGAAGAAGAGAGAAAAGAGAGAGAGTCTTAAAGATTTAATGTGTGTCGGAGATCCAAATATACTTTCTTTATAGGTACCGATGTAGATTTACAGAATAATTCAAAAACTACAGGTAGGTACTAAATTTAAAAATCCCAAAACGCTGAATAATTCGGTGACGTGGGTTGGTGCATTGTGTTTTGTATATGTCAATGCAAAAAGCGACCTAATATCTGGAAGTGATTTAGTTAGTTACTGTTACTAAATACTATTAGAAGGTGCATTTAGTTAGACTTAGATCAAAGTAATTTACTTTGATCTATGCATTTAGATACCCTACAATAGTTTAATAATTATGCTTAAATTAATTTATACTTGAAAAGTGCACCAGGAGTGTCATTTTTGAACGTCTCACGTCCTATTAATTCCCTATTCGAAAGTGACATAGTTTCAATACTAGGTTTAATTTAAGATTTTGTACACAATCACTTTGAAACCATAACAATAAAGCACAGATATTAGTTTCTCAATCGTGTTTAAAACATTTCATTGAGTTGAATTGGATAATATTGAAAATAGGACGGAACTTCGTTTTGTATGGTGTGCGCCGCCCTTGTGCAAGTGGGTGGGAAGGAAACGTAATATATACGTATAAGTTGTACATGTTAAATTATGCATGCTACTGGAAGATAAGGCTAAAAGAACGACTTTGTATATATTTTTCCTTTAAACGTGTTTATTTGAAAAGAACTTTTAATTAAAACTTAGTACGTAAATGCAGTGAATTACATTTCCTTTTGAATCTACTACACGGGGCGCCTTACTAATGAGTTTAGTAAAATTATTGTGTTATAGAATACAGGATGTTAGGGTATACAGTTGCATTACTTTAAGGGGTGATTCTACCCATGATACTGAACAACTTTCCCTGAAGAAGCTGTAGGAAATACGAGAAAAAAATCGATTTATCATACAAACGTTCGATCAGCTGATTCCAGTATGGAAAGTCAGAAATTTTTAAGCAAATTTCCTGTAGTTTTCTTCATGGGTACAATCACTCCTTAAAATAATGCAACTAACCCTAAGACCCTTTATACCTACTATTACTTACTATGACTCTTTTTGAAGAGAAACATTTTGAATGAAAAAATGAATCTCTGAAAAGATTTTCTTATAAAAATGTCTGCTCAACAATGAGCTACAACCTTTATTTACTTAAGTGTGACATAGTTTTGCAGCAAAAATAGTACAATAAACTCAAAAGAAATGTATGTCAACACAGACGAATATACTGATTGTCTTGTACATATTATACCGAGATTCGACCGTAAAATTATACACCTATTTGTTTTGTGAACGAAATGTGATTTCAGTGAAAGTTTATACAACGCCGCCGGGATGCCTAGCAAAATCTTGCTACAAGTCCATACAACCTTTACCATGATGATTTATGGCACAATTTTTTCCACCGATCTGTTTGAGAAGTAATTGAGGTGACATCTGAAGGAGTCCGATGTAAAGAACTGAAAAAACTAGGGTTGCCATCTCTCATTCTGCCGCAACTCAAAGGTTTTCAGGTTCAAAGAAATCATTTTTAAACCACTAATTTTTAATTAGTAACGAACCTATAAGGGTGTATTCAGACCGTGAATCTGAACAACTTTCTTTTGAGTCGAAAAACGAGAAAAATGTTTGGACCTCCCATAGAAAATCGAACGGCCGATGCGCATCGTATTGTATGGGAGGTCCACAAATTTTTCTCGTTTTTCGACCCATGTTCCTTAGGGAAAGTTGTTCAGATTCACGGTCTGAATACACCCTAATAGGTTCGTTACTAATTAAAAATGTGTGGTGTATACTAGGCTTTTTAAATAGGTAGGTAAGTAATTATTATTTTGATTCTGTGATCATCATTATACTTACATTGTCTAAAATTAATTAATTAAATATTAAGAGGCAGAATCGCTAAGAACTGCCAAAAACCACCATTTCGATACTTACGATTGAATCGGGTAGTCACATAATAAGACCCCCGAGTTGTGTTGTATCAGAAAGTCAAGTCACTTACAGAATGGAGACAGAAGTGGCAAAGCTCTTAAAAAGATGATGAAAAACAGTAGGTAACCAATAAATAATTTTTTATCTTCAACATGAAATTCGAAATTCACGTTAACCCTTCGAACAAAATTGCACAGGATCAATGAAGAAATCCAGCTCCATTCCCTCTAAATCCAGACGAAGTAAATGAAAACGGAATGAGCCAGCATAAATCTAAGTACCTGTGATTCCATTACAAGGAAATCCCTGCTATCTATTCTATGTATACTACTGGTATTACAAAACTGTAAAGTATCACTGTTTATACCTACATTAAATTACAGACAGACCATGAGTTTTCACCGTACTTTACTACTGTTACGTCACTAATTTTGTATTGAATTTCGTACAGCGCACCTAGTAGTTACGCTCAACCACGTCAGAGGCCGTAAGGCGGTTTGAATAAACTCTGACACCAGGGCTTGCAGCCCACTCGATAAGAAGAAGAAGAGGAAGAAGTAGTTACGCTGAGAACTAATTTCTGTCATACGAATTGGCAACGTAACTACAGTAGTAAAGTACAGTAAAAACTCATGGCAGGCCCTCAGTTTACCAACAAAATCTGGATATTTTATGATCTCGGGCGTTCTAGAACTCAATGACATTATTTTTGGATTTTCTGTCTATTTGTTTGAGCGCCGTTATCTACTGAAACCAATTATGTAATACCAAAAAGAATAGATACTAGGAGGCGCCAAGTGAAGACTCGAAAAAGACCCAATTGGGTATTCTTACAATAATCCGCGTCAAGCATTGCTACGAGCGAGACGGCTGTGGCGCGGCACAATTTCATCATCATCAGCCCGGTGAACCCTACTGTTGGGTATAGGCCTCTTCAGTTGACGCCTACCAGATGAAGGTACTGACTGAACTGATAACCGATGGGGTGTCAGAGTTCTAGAGTGGAGACCGCGAACTGGTAGGCGTAGTGTGGGACGCCCTGCTGCCCGCTGGACAGACGACCTAAAAAAAGTAGCGGGGAGCGACTGGATGAGGAAAGCCGAGGACAGAGTTTTGTGGCGCGCCTTGGGAGAGGCCTATGTTCAGCAGTGGACGATGATAGGCTGATGATGAGATGAAGGTAAAGATCTTGTGTAATATATCATTGACTGAACCAATGTTTATCCAGTTTTCTCTGTTTTAAAGTAAGGTCCAATGTAAAAAATAGGGCACTTCTATCAGGTGATGCACTTTTCCGAAATGCACTACGGCAACGTCATTGATTCCACGTGGATGAAGGCACGGGCATAATCTAGTATCTACACTACCTGTTCTTTAAGTACCAACACTTTATTGCTTTGAGTCACGGAATAAGACTGTTAAACCACTTTGTACTGGGAAGTTAATTCCGTATTTCATTAGTTTTGCACTATTTCAAAGCTGAATTTGATTAGAAAGGTGTGATCATGGGAATTCCACTTTAGTTTTTGGGTCGAATATATTATAACTACTCGTAGATGTTTTAGTACATCTGTCCATGTACATTTGATATACTGTTTAAAAGACCTAATTTAGAATAAAAAGGTTTCAGCCGGATTATAATATCCAGGTAGTGGTGGTATTTTCTTTGGGAAACTAGTTTCAGGGTTTGTGTAAATACAGTCTAAACATGAAAGTCATTTTGGTTGCCAAGTTAAATTATAGATAGGTACTTAGATATGTGGTTTAGATAGGTATATCTACTATAAGTGTCTACTATTAAGATAGACTTGAATAAAGATTGTACTTGGAACCATTTATAAAACGAAATAAAAATGGCTGAACCTAAAGCTCTCAAAACGAATTCTAAGGACAATTTGGTCTTAGTAAATAAACATATCAATTCGGACAATAATTGCGAAGATTTTTCATGAAACTGCATCTATTTATAATCGATACTTGCGCCTCCAATACGATGGTACGAGTATACTAGTGAAATTATAGCTAATTATCTTGGAAAATATTGTTATATCATTAATGGATATAACCTGACGTACTATTAGAGGAAAATTGAGGACGATGTCCCAGTAAGAGTAGACCTAGATGGCGAAATAATAAGTTGGGGCAGGGCATATTATTTTTGCCATTTAGGTCAATTAGACGGAAAGTCAGTATAATGTGGAAGCTAATTTAATTTAGGAAAATTCATTAAGGAATATCGACTTGGATAACATTTTGAATTTAGATAGTAATAATGTCTTACTTCAAAGTTAATACCAATTTCTCTTTGTGTGAAAATTTATTTTCTAAGGGATGAAACGCTATCTAGCTAGATATCATCTTGATTAAATTGAAAGACACCGAGCAAAGCTCGTTCACCCAGGTACTGTTTAAATTATGTTTATTTGACACATACATACCACGAAGCGTGTTAGGGTTGAACTACACATGGCCGCACGCGATCGCATTTTTCCGTCGCTCCATCCTTTTCTGTCACTCAGGAACGTCATTTGCTAGAGCATATAAAATAGACGGAACGCGATCTTACGCGGCGTGCTGTTTCGTTCTGTTTCGTTCCGTCTATCTTATATGCTCTAGCAAATGACGTTCCTGAGAGACAGAAAAGGATGGAGCGACGGAAAAATGCGATCGCGTGCGGCCATGTGTAAGTAGTTCAACCCTTATCTAGTCAAGCCTCAGCGTCAGTTTATGGATTGTGTCTAGCATACAAGGTGTAAGGAAAAGTATCATTAACCTTTAACACTTTCGCTGCTAAGCTCAAAACAATGATCCTCGCGCAGTGCTAACACTGTGGAATGCTATACAATTCTGACTCAAGTTGTGAGTCGTGAGCACTGCGGCCCATTGGTCGCTAACCTACGACATAGGTTGTCAGCAGTTAAAGTGTTAAACCACATACTCTACCCATCAAACTGAACAACTTTTACTATCTGAGCAAACCTGTCAGCGCAAAAACAATCATCTGTTTCATACTAAACAGATTTGCTCTCATAGTAAAAGTTATTCAGTTTGATGGGTAGCGTATCTCGGTTAAAGGTTCATGATACGTTTCCTTACACCCTGTATAAAAACTTCATGGGTTAAATATAATTTCGGTGTTAAGGATTTCTGGGTTTAAATTAGCTCTATAATTAACAGTTTAATTTGATAAAGGTTTTCATTACGAATGTACAAAAGCCTAGATTCATTTTATTTTAGTAAAATATTTCAGTAATGAAGAAACCGACGCTGTAGGTACTTTCTTTTGATTGAAACGTTTTAATTAAGATTCGGTAGTGCGGTTAACAATTCCGTTCTAATTGCTAAGTCAGAAGAACAAAGGTGCAAACCGCATCGCTTATTGCGAAGTCAATGACTACTGCTAAATTAAGGAAGACTTGAGGTTTACATTTCTATGACATAGGTATGACCTACGCAGAATAATAAGTATAGCATAAGCCTAAATGCTCACGACTAAAGGGTCCTTCTTAATATGCTGACACTTTTTAAGGGGATGATCAGACCATCAAACTCAATAACTCCTCTATACCAAAAAAATCTGCTGTTCCATACAAAACTGCAAACCTACTTGAGAAAAAATGTATGGGACAGCTGTTTTTTTCGCGATTTCGATGTTGGTCCCATAGAGATAGTTGTTCAGGTCTGATCATCCCCTTGAAAAAGTATTCTGATTCCTCAGAACATCCACGTTTCACCAGTAATACCGAATCTCTGTCCAGTGTGACGGGGAGTGAGCTCGTCGCCACTTATGATGGACAGTGGGTACAATATGTGCCTCGAAATTGAAGCACGCAGGTTTCCTCACGATGTTTTCCTTCACCAAAAAGCCAGTGGAGTAAAGAATAATTATTTAAAGTGAAATAAATGAATCACATGACATGAGAGCGTCGGTGGTGCGTTGCGGAGAGGTATCGACACTAAATCATGCGAGTCCGGGATCGAATCCGCACGGATTTCATGCCACCATTACCTATGTTACCAATGAGTTTTGCTAAATCATGTTACGGAATACCGACTGCTCTCAAAAACATCACGAGGAAACATGCATACGATAAGGAGGTAATGCTGATGCGTATGTTGGTCACGTGTGGTGGACTAGCGCCCATACCTACACCCTGGTGAGACCCTCCCTGGGGGTAGGCCTAGTGCCTTGCATTGCAACGTATAATACTGATGATAATAATGATAATATAAAGAAGTTATTCCTGAAATATTATACATACATTTTTTTTTATCTAGTAGAAGCATAGAGGTAGGAATAGAGAAACATACAGCTGAGAGAGCGAGATGTACCTAGCGGCACCACTGTATAATAGAAAGAGATAAGTGACGCGCAGCAATAGAACCGTTTTTTAGTCATTAATCAATTTTTACAATTCGGTTTTCGTGAATAATTGGGAATCTAAAGTGAAATCGTAGATAATTTTGTGAAATATACTGACACTACTTCATTAATTCATCCTCGATTTTACGTTAGACTCAGAATTATAGACAGTATTAGAATTTTTGCCTGCGAATAGTCTCCAAAAAACATCCAAAAACTGTTTCATTTGACAACTCATGTCACTGCCTCTATTCCTGTAAGGTATACAGGGCCGTAGCTAGGACTGGATTGAAGGTAGGGCATAGGAGGTTTAAGGTAGGGCGGAAGCAAAGAGCAGTTTTTTTGGACGAGATGAGAAAAGAACATAAATACCAAGTCTCAAAACGATGGTGATACTGAGATCCATTAGCCTACCTATCCTCCCCTTCGACACCACTCAAAGGCTGGAGCGAGCGGAGCGAGCTCGAAATTTCACACTCAAAACGGTGTTGGCATGCGTTCCATTAGTCTACCTACGCTCGTAATATCATGGGCTGGAGCGAGCGAAGCGAGCTAGAAATTTCACACTCAAAAACACATACGGTGCCGGTATGCGTTCCATTAGTCTACCTACGCTCGTAATATTATAGGCTGGAGCGAGCGCAGCGAGCTCGTAATTTCACACTCCAAAACTCAAAACTGTGTTGGTATGAGTTCCATTAGCCTAACTACGCTCATAATATCATAGGCTGGAGCGAGCGAAGAGAGCTCGAAATTTCACGGTCCAAGACCTTAAACGGTGTTGGCATTTGTGTTCCATTAGCCTACCTACGCTCATAATAATCATAGGCTGGAGCGAGCGAAGCGAGCTTAAAATTTCACACTTCAGGACTTAAAACGGTGTTGGTAACTCATACGGCACAATACCATAGGCTGGAGCGAGCGAAGCGAGCTCGAAATTTCACACACCAAGTCTAAAAACAGTGTCAGTCCGAGTTCACTTAAAAAAACAATTTAAAGGCTGCAGCGAGCGAAGCGAGCCCGAAATTTCACAGCACTGGAACTTTGTTGTGACCATAATTCTGTCAGTTTTGTAAGGGAGCAAATGCCCTACTTGCCCATATAGTAAAGACGTTGCCCATGTAGGAAAGAAGTAATGGTTGGGTGATTTTTAAGGTAGGGCATTGGTATTTTAAGGTAGGGCATTGCCCCACGATGCCCCCCCCTAGCTACGGCCCTGAAGGTATAATAACTTTATGAGTAGAAGTTAGATACCTATCCATGAGAATACTGCCATATTAACTGCAGTATCCAGGAGTACCTACTTTCTTCAAGCAAACTTTGGTCTCATCGACGGTAAAATGGTGACGAAAATAAGTTTCACTAATTCTTGATTAAATAAATTTTCCATCATGGAATTGTACAAGGAAACTAGTAAGAACGAACAAAATTGACTTGCTTGTAACAAAATAGCCATCTGTCACTCAAGAGCCCTACAAACTAAGGCACTTGAATTTGTCAAAGTCCGTTTATAGCTTCAAGCATTCATTCTATTCAAGAACCTTTCACTGCCGGAGACGTAAGTAAAAATATTCAGACTATGCTGTCCAGGTTCATTCCAATGTGAACTTTATCACAAAAGTGTAAGGTGGATCAGAAGAATACTTATTGATGTTTGAACTAAATTAATCGTTAATGCATTCAAGTGCATTAATAGTCGTGGTGGTATAGTAGCTATAGAAATGTGAGGCGTGGAGTAAACCGGCGGGCATGTATAAGTAAATGTATGGAGCGAAGATTTGATTACATCCTTGATCAGACGAATTTTTAGAAACATTGTTAACACCCTGCGAGATCGAATCAGAAATGCATAGATCCGAGACAGCCCAAAGAATTTCTAAACTAAAGTGGCAATGGGTGGGGCACATTGTTTGCTGAACCGATGACCGATGGGAGTTCTCGAGTGGCGAACGCGTACCGGAAAGTGCAGCGTGGGTAGGCCTCCACAAGGTAGACCGACAATAGTTATTTGTTATGCTAGGCTGCAAAGTTGCTTTTTGGCGCGAGTACTTGAGAAGTAAGAGACGCAGAATAACTTTGCAGCCGAGCGAAACACACAACTTTTCACCTCACAACAGCGAGAAAAAAAAGTGAATTGCTAAAAAGAATAGTTATTTGTTATGCTAGGCTGCAAAGTTGCTTTTTGGCGCGAGTACTTGTATTGAAACCTGAGCAAGCGAAGGATTCTAGGATTGAACCACGAGCGAGGCGAGTGGTTCAAATAATAGAATCCTGAGCTTATAGCGAAGGTTTCAAAGGTACGAGACGCAGAAAAACTTTGCAGCCGAGCGAAACACACAACTTTTCACCTCACAACATGGAGGAAAAAAAGTGAATTGCTAAAAAGAACATTTTAAATAGTTTTTTTTTTCGTGCTGGCCAGTGACATGAAATAGTTATTAAGCATTTTCAGTGGATTGGCGGTATAGAAAAATATTGAATAGACAGATTCAAATTTCAAAAACTCTTTCCACGCTAGCGGATAAAATGCACTTTTGCACTCAGATTTCGAATGATAAACAGTAACTTTCCGAGCTTGTGAGGTGAAAAAAGTTTTATTTTTCGTGCTGGTCAGTGACATGAAATAGTTATTAAGCATTTTCAGTGGATTGGCGGTACAGAAAAATATTTAATAGAGAGATTCCAATTTCAAAAACTCTTTCCACGCTAGCGGATAAAATTCACTTTTGCACTCAGATTTCGAATGATAAAAAGAATCTTTCCGAGCTTGTGAGGTGTAAAATAAAATACCGGGTCGCAACATTCCCACTTTGTTTTAAAAATAATCGATTGACGCATCGTAAATATTGGTATGCCACAATATGTAGTTAGTATTAATAAAATATTTGTACTATTAATAAATGTGTATTAATTTACCTAATGGAACATGCTTGGGTTTAAAAGTATTAAGTGGGTCACGATGGGTCAGTGTGAAAATTACCGGGCCATGGCAGAACAATGTTTGGGAAACACTGCGCTCTAGTTCTAGATAAATTTCTTTCAAGGTTGCTGCTGCTCTTCCACCAAAGCGTAGACGAATGAAGCTGTCCCATTTTCCTTTAGTTCATTTTTCTTAGCTTTTCTTGTCTCCACTTTTTAGGGTTCCGTAATAAAACTTGGAAGTAGTTTTGTCTATGTCCGGATTTATTTTGCGGATATTGTGTTGAAAAACCACTAAACTCGAACTTCAATTGACATATTTTTTGGCAGAGCTCTCTGTAATTCTCGTGCATAAGTGAATAGTTAAAAAACATATTTTTGTTTCTTAAACATTTAGAAATAGCAAACGAAATAGTATTTTAATCCTTATAAAAGATGAACGTTTAAACTTGGTAGTTACTTAAAAAAAATTCAAACGAACTCTACTATCTTTTAACTTATGCTAGAGAATTTAGAGATAGCCAATAGTTCAGCAAAATTGTTAATTATAAGTTTGAAGCTACCACGAGAAATTTAATGCTGACTAAAGCTAGTTCTTAGGGTTCCGTACGGATGAACAAAACCTTTTCAAGACTGGTAAGATAGTTTAAAACCGGTCAAGTGCGAATAGGGTTCAGTTTTCACCCTTTGGGTACGGAATCCTAAAAACCAGTAGATAGCAATAGGTAATATACCTATTAACATTTCAAAAAAAACTTGTCACATTGAAGGTAAAAAAAAAGATATATATTTGTCTATGGTTTGTCCGATCATCATCATAATGACGACATTGGTGGTGTTGCTAATGGATAAGCTTTCTACTACCAATAAATATAATATACAATACCACCGAAAATCTTAGTTCATTGTATAAACAAAATGTCTTTCGCATTATAACCAAGCCATAGTAAACAAATTGCACACTCATGTTTTGTCTCCACAACGCCATTATTTTAAAAGGTAACACCTAACTAGGTACCAGCTTCATCAGCCTAGCTAGACTAATTCTTCATGATACGGAACCCACAAGCGTCTTAAACGCACTTAGCTTGTTTTTTAAAGTTTAATTAAACTGGGACGTCGAAGGCTTTGTAACGAACAAAGGCCTTAAATACTATATTTTCAATGTTGTTTTACTTGCGCTAAAGTAACGAAGTGTCCTGATTGCAAAGTGGATAGCGACCAAATCTTTAAAGTTCATAAAAATAAAATACTTTTCACCTCACAAGCTCGGAAAGATACTGTTTATCGTTCGAAATCTGAGTGCAAAAGTGTATTTTATCCGCTAGCGTGCAAAGAGTTTTTGAAATTCGAATTTGTCTATTCAATATTTTTGCATACCGCCAATGCACTGAAAATGCTTAATAACTATTTCATGACACTGGCCAGACGAAAATAAAAACTTTTTGAAATGTTCTTTTTAGCAATTCACTTTTTTTCCTCGCTGTTGTGAGGTGAAAAATTGTGGGTTTCGCTCGGCTGCAAAGTTATTCTGCGTCTCGTACCTTTGAAACCTTTGCTATACGCTCAGGATTCTATTATTTGAACCACTCGCTTCGCTCGTGGTTCAATCCTAGAATCCTTCGCTTGCTCAGGTTTCAATAAAAGTACTCGCGCCAAAAAGCAACTTTGCAGCCTAGCATAACAAATAACTATTAAGTACTTACCTACCTACTGCTTCTTATGCAGGCACTACACCTTCGATCAAAGTAAAATTAATGGATAGGACTTAGGCGAACATTTCAAACCAGAAAAATAAGGCAAAACAAATGACAGGTACAGGTACTTCAAATATGTACCGAGATGACAGACCAAGTGTGCCAGTTTTCTTTGATCGAAGCACTATAATTATTAGAGAACTTCTCAGCGAGAATTCTCGTCAAGAACTTTCAAAGGAAAATTAATACGGCTCAGGCCCTGTTCGATAATTAAGTTTTGAGGTTATAATTGTTACAAGTAAATCGTACATAAATTCCGAAAAACTCATTGAGTCGTGTTACAAATCGTACCTACATAAATTCCGAAAAACTTATTTAGTTCAGTAATTTTAGCTTGAAAACTGGCAAAATTAATTGAGTCATTTTATCTATCGGGATACGTACGTTATAGAGCGAAGTTAAAATCTACCTACTCTCCCCCCCCCTCCAGGGTGAGCTTCACCCCCCCGCGCCCCCGAAAGTGTCCCGAAGCGCGGTTTTTTCCAGTTTTAAAGAAAACCGTACACGATACATGAAAAGTGTGTAAGAATGAAATGATCCTTGATAAATTTACTAACAATCTCTCATACATACAAAATCTATATCACTTATAGTTACCGCGCAATCTGCCACGTAATATGAACATTTTTGATTATTATCGATTTTTACCCGACTGCGACTTACCCGACTGCGACAGAAGGAGGGTTATGTTTTTTGAGCGTATGTATGTATGTATGTATGTAAGTATCTATGTATGTATGTATTTATGTATGTATGTATGTAGGTATGTATGTATGTATGTTTGTATGTCTATTTCTTTGGCACGCCCTACAGCTTAAACGGCTTGATGGATTTTAACGTATGAGGTATCATTAGATTCGTAAAAATCGTGAGAGTGACATAGGGTACATTATTTTAATATGACGTCTGCTAATTAAAAAAGAGAGGGGGGAGAATAATTTTTTTTTCGTAAAAAAATACAATATAGGTATCAAATGAAAGATGGTGAAGAGCAGATTCCAAATGTATAGATATTGTAGTACTTTTATGCTACCATTTTGACACAAGACTAAAAAGTATGAAATAAACTAAATTATTAAGATAAACAAAAAACCCGACTGCATAAAAAACTGAAAAGATAAAAACAAGCTCCTTAAATCATAATAACTTTGTTTGAGCAAATTAATACAAAATTTATAGCCTATAGAATCCCACTGCAGGGCAAAGGCCTCCTCTCACGAATAAGGGTGAGAGGGAGTGGGCCATACTTCACCACGCGGGCCCAGTGCGTGTTGGTGGAGGCAAGTTATTGGTCAACTTGCTGTCAGAGAATTTTCAAGCCGCCTCAATAGGCGTACATATAGTTACAACGCAATCTGACGGAACTATCCGAGACCAACTGCTTAACGTGCCTTCTGAAGCACGGAAACGCTCGAGATGAAATACCACTAAACGGTCACCCATCCAAAGACTGACCGGACCTGACGTTGCTTAACTTCGGTGATCGTTTCCAATACCAAAGCTCCACTACGCCAACGAGCAAGGAGTGCTCGTACTAGTGTACTTAATTCCACAAATTAATACAATTTGAATGTTATTACTTATTAGGTAGGTATTGCAGGCGGGGACAAACCATAACCAACCATACGTAATTTTACTTTGTCCCCGTTTGCGATAACTATCTAATAAGTAATAACATTCAAATTGTATTAATTTGCTCAAACAAAGTTATTATGATTTAAGGAGCTTGTTTTTATCTTTTCAGTTTTTTATGCAGTCGGGTTTTTTGTTTATCTTAATAATTTAGTTTATTTCATACTTTTTAGTCTTGTGTCAAAATGGTAGCATAAAAGTACTACAATATCAATACATTTGAAATCTGCTCTTCACCATCTTTCATTTGATACCTATATTGTATTTTTTTACGAAAAAAAAATTATTCTCCCCCCTCTCTTTTTTAATTAGCAGACGTCATATTAAAATAATGTACCCTATGTCACTCTCACGATTTTTACGAATCTAATGATACCTCATACGTTAAAATCCATCAAGCCGTTTAAGCTGTAGGGCGTGCCAAAGAAATAGACATACAAACATACATACATACATACCTACATACATACATACATAAATACATACATACATAGATACTTACATACATACATACATACGCTCAAAAAACATAACCCTCCTTCTGTCGCAGTCGGGTAAGTCGCAGTCGGGTAAAAATCGATAATAATCAAAAATGTTCATATTACGTGGCAGATTGCGCGGTAACTATAAGTGATATAGATTTTGTATGTATGAGAGATTGTTAGTAAATTTATCAAGGATCATTTCATTCTTACACACTTTTCATGTATCGTGTACGGTTTTCTTTAAAACTGGAAAAAACCGCGTTTGGGACACTTTCGGGGGCGAGGGGGGGTGAAGCTCACCCGGGAGGGGGGGGGGAGAGTAAGTAGATTTTAACTTCGCTTTATAACGTACATATCCCAATAGATAAAACTACTCAATTAATTTTGCCAATTTTTCCATACATTGTTATCTAGAATGCTTGAACTAATTGGTACGAGTCGGGGATCGAACCATCGCCTCCTGCACGGCAGGCAAGGACTTTAACGGTTTTGTTAACTGGTTACTTATTATTATTTTTATTCTTAAGTAAAACGAATTGAACGAAACCGTCCTGTACAAAATCACTAGTTTTACATTTTTAGTTCATAAGTAAAGTATGTAAGTACTTAAATTTAATGTTTTGTAACGTTTTAATTAAGTACCTATTCAATATTGAGAATTTATGTTTTGCAGGTTATGCATCTACTACTATTTCCAAATTCTCATCTAAAGTGCAATTAATGCGACCTACTCCATACAAAAATCAAAGGATTTCCCCGACTATAGGTACAAATTCATAAACATCTTAAAACAAACCTAGAATGTAGCGTAAAATAAGATCCTCGGGAAAAATTATGTAATATATCCACGTCGTTTCCATAACGGACCGACATTTTTAATTAAAATTTTGCTGCGGTCGGTGCAGTTCTGTTAAATGATTTCATTTTTAATTTTTACTCTGTAGTAAAGATTGTAGGAAACAATTTTATCATTCGTGAAATGAATGATTAAATTTTAAGCCTTTGTGTGCGAATGAAATTTAAGAGAAGTTTATACCGAGAGTGCAAAATGCGCGCTGCATACAAACGAAGTCTGGAGATATTTTCAATACTATCCAATTAAAGTCAATGAAATTTTTCAGAAACAATCTAGAAACTAATCTCTATGTTTCTGAGTTTCAAAAATCGCACTCCAGTAGTGTGACAAAACGATTCGACTTACGAGCTACCCGACTTTTTAAATTAACTTTATTCAGAAAGGCATATTTACCCATATTCCATACCTATATACTTATTCTGTTTTCGTGGGGAAAAAAGTTAAGTTTAGGTAAATAGGTATGCATCACCCTGCAATGGATAAAAGGCCACAGCAACTCGCGTGGCAATGATGCAGCGGACGAACTGGCGAGACGCGGGTCTAGCACAGACGCCATAGGTTCCGAGCCCATTGTACCGCTACCTTTCGGCTGGATCCGCTCGCAACTACGCAAGCGCACCAGTCAAATACGGGACACAATCTGGGCTGCACTAACAGATTGCGAACAGGCGAGGAGCGCTTTACCAAGGGTTAACCCTCGCCTCACCAGGAGCCTCTTGCGTCTCAAGAGAGCCCAACTACGCCTAGTTACTGGAGCCCTGACTGGTCATGGTCCCTTTAACAAACATCTTTTTAATATCGGTGTTACTAACAGTCCTCTGTGCAGGGTCTGCATGGAGGTTGAAGAAACGGCTGCCCACGTGCTGTTAGAATGCAACGGGCTAGCACAATATCGGGCACAACACCTCGGATCTCCGGGGTCTCTACCAGAGGCATTCGGCAACATCAACAAGCTGCTGGGCTTTCTGGAGGAACTAGGGTGGCAAGAGTAGTCATTCCCACCTCACGCAAAATAGGCGCTTCAGTCGTCGAGTTGCGGAAAATGAGCCCGCTCAACCAATACCAATACCAATACCAATAGGTATGCATCCGATTATTCGATCACTGATGAAAATTTGCAGTCGCAATGGACTTCCAATGAGCAAAGCATAGATACCACGAATTTTAAATGTGGAGATTTTTAATTAGCGTTTATATTTACTTATAGCAAAGTTTTTAACACAATTGTAATGCTGTAAATCTTCCTAAAATAAAATAAATAAATAGCGGAGAGAAAACTAAGAAGAGTTTTGTAGTGCGCTTTGTGAGAGACATATACAGGGTGTAACAAAACACCCTAGTAGGTACTTAATACTTAAGGGGGTGCTTCACCATCAAACTGAACAACATTCACTATGGAGCCAACTAAGTAATCGCAAAAAAAATTTACATTTAAATATAAATAAATAAATAAATATCTTGGACAGTGTCACACAAATTATCTAGTTACATTTAAAGTTCCAGAATCTAGCCTGGACTTGTATTAAAACATTTGAGTCGAGTAAGCACTTTTTGTATGAAACACCAGATTTATTTTTCTCGACGTTGGCTCTATAGTGAAAGCTGTCCAGTTTGATGGTCTGAAGCATCCCCTTGATAATTACTAGGGTGTTTTGTTACACCCTGTATAAGTTCAGTAGTGGACTATAACAGGCTGATGATGATGGTGTTACTTACCTTTTTGATACCTACTCGGAAATAAACACATAACACTTAGGTTCTATCTGAAATCTGAAGAAAGACCTACCGGTGCCTACGTTCTACATAGGTACCTACTCGGTTTTATTTTTTGGCTTTTAGTTTCATCAAGCTCTATTAAGAAAAGATTTTACTAAATGTATTTGTTTGTTCTACCTACATAAGTAGCGTAAAAGGACAGTCAGCATCAAGTTTATAAGTAAAAGCGAATAACTTTGAATGAAAATTATAGGCCGGGAATAGACGTCAGATTTTTCCATACGATAGTCGGATCCGATAGTCTGATCAGACTATCGGAAGGCGTTCGTACCATATAATTTCCTGTACACTCTATACATCCGACTATAGGATCGGATTCCCGAGTCGGAAACAGCGTACGATTTAGTACCGTTTCTTTCTGCTCCGTATGGATAGCTCGAGAACGACTGAGTTCAGAAAAAGTCTGACGCAAGAATCTGATTTGTATCCAGTGAATACGATCAGATAGTCTGATCAGACAATCTGAAATTAAAATTTGATGTCTATTTGAAAATAAGCTACGATAACACCCGCGTATTCTTATAGTTGTTTCCTTGACATTTCCTCACTCGAGTGGAGGGCGTTTTTGACATAATTTGTATGACAAAAATGTCAAAAACGTCCTCGACTCGAGTGAGGAACTTCAAGGTTAGGAAACAACTAAGAATACGGGTATAAGCCTTTTCACGCCAAAATACCGACGTTTATTTTTATTGAATAGACTAAACGAGTCTAATCTCATTTCGATCATGTACTCGTACATCTATGTACATGTTACAGCTAAAAGCCGAAGTGCGGTTACATCTACATAGTTTTAGCCGGCTACTAGGTGCAGCCGGTAAGAGTTGGTTAAATAAAATAAATAAATAAATAACGCTCACAGGCACATACATTGTAATGATCCCAAACTAAGCACTAAAGGCTTTTTATTATGGAAACCAAACAACAACGGCACGAACATATAACATCCATGACCGAACCGGGATTCGAACCCAGGACCCTGGTTTGGCAGTCCGGCGTGGTAACCATTACACCAACCGGGTCGTCGTCGGTTAAACTTAAACCTATTTATAGTGAAAGTTGTTCAGGTTTATGGTCTGAAGTACACCTTAGCCGAAAATAACCCTATAAAACCCTTTTTTACTAATATGGGGTGATTGGGGATCTACCCCCTAGCGGTCCACCCCGGGCAACGGCATGACAAGCTACCATGTTTGTGGTGGCGGCCGAACGATGCCCCACAGCGGTGTGGTAGGCTCCGCAAGGAGCCGCCTGGCTCGCGACCACCCTCCTGCCGGAGTCTGGCGCCGAGCAGCTTGCTGCGTTCCGTCGGTGTGCAGGAGTGCCAGTGCACTTCTGGGTAAGCTCGCTACATCTTCGACACCATATTTGTCCTGTGGACTAGATAGAGGTCAAGCGCAATCCCATCAATAATAATAAAAAAAAAAAACGTAATTACCGTGAACATAATTTTTGGTAAACATTGAAAATACATATTTGATAGTTGTTTTTGAACACTCAGAAAGGAAATTCTGTCGTCAGAATTAACGTAATTTCAGCTTTACTTACTCTTTTTTTTTGTCGTGAACTGTACTACACCTACGACGGTAAACGCAAGCAATTTTTACGAAACCAATGTTTGTATTACTCTTTTACGTAAAGTAGCCATTAATGGTTTCAAGTTCTAATCAGGTTGGGTAAACATTTGACTATTGGAAGCAGTGCTGCCACCTTACCGCTTTTGTCGCTAGATCTAGAGCTTTTTTTGGTAAGTATGTTTAGCGCCTTGGGTATATGAGAATTTAGTGCCTGGTAGAAAATCTAGCGCCCTTTTTAACTTTTAATAAAGCAACAGTATTTGTGTTTTAAATATCCTGTAAGTATTTTATGTTTGAAATTTGATAAATATTGATAGCATAGGTATTGTGGTCAAAACATGTCCATAGAATAGAGTGTGCAGTGTTCGGGTGATTTAAATTCAAACGCTTATCTGAAATGGTTTAAGTAATAAATTCTTCTAGGACCTACGACTTGACCGACATAAATTGTCTTATAGATGGGTTTCGGATAGACTGATAAGACCATTTAGAGATATTTAAATGACTATTTAAGTATAGAAAAAGAATTTAGCACCGAATCCAGGCCTTTATCGGCCTGCGAATATTTTAGAATAATAGCGCTTTTTCCACAGTTTTAGCGCCTAATCTATTTTTGAGGTGGCAGCTCTGATTGGAAGTTTCTGTTTGTTCAATCATAAGGCCCTTGTTAAGGGCCACTTTCGAAGGTTTATGGGGTCAGAACCTAGAGAGTGACGTCATTGTTAATAGATAAGTAAACTTTGATAGAAGATTGAAAGGGTCCTGAGGGGATTAGATTTGCTATTAGGTAGATTGTAGAGCTTAGAGTAGTTTCTCGACCTTGGTGGGGGTCAGGCACGTATCCAGACTTTTGTTTCATTGACATTTAAATTTCGGTGGGGGATATTCATATAAAAATAATGAAAAAGTAAGTGCTGTAATCACTTTTCCATACAAATATTCGGATTTAGGGGGGGGGGGGATAAATAGGGGTAGGGGTAGGGGTGTCGCGTTTAGTACAAAGTGACAATCAGTCCAAAAGAATAAGACCGTAACATTTTATTGCATAAAGACGTAATAGTACATCATGGTACAAGTGTGTAATGTTGGTGATTAGTTGATTACCTACCGCTGAGGCGCCATTGAGACCCGAGCCGTTAACCGATAACTAGTCAAATAACCGATAACTATATACTGCATTCCAAATAAGGACGACGAGATTTTCCGATTCCTATTTAACTTTCTGGCCAATTTTGATAATCAAATAAAATTTATTTATCAGAAAGATGTAATATCCGACATAATAATATCTTAATCTTACTAAAGCTGTTCTAAGAATATGTGAGAGTAAGTGTAAAATCATCAAATCATGCAAATGCAAATGTTCATGCAAATCTATGTGTCTGTAATTAAAAATGGCCTTAAATTTTCGTTGCTATTTGGCTCCATTCCAAAGCAAAATATTATAGTGAGGGTTAACCGTCGAATCCAACTTGGCTGTTCGGGAAGCTACGTAGTAGGTATTCTGTGTATTGCAGTGATGACATATGGAACAGAGACGTGGTCGCTCACTCAAGGCCTCAAAAATTCCACTTTTTTTAAATATTATTATTATAGATGGGTTTGCTCTTAACCTCAATCTGGTCCTCAGGACAAAGATAGGGTCGAAGATGTAGCGAGCTTACCCAGAAGGGCACTGGCACTCCTGCACACCGACGGAACGCAGCAAGCTGCTTGGCGCCAGACTCCGGCAGGAGGGTGGTCGCGAGCCAGGTGGCTCCTTGCGGAGCGAGTTACAAACTTGGTAGCTTGTGATGCCGTTGCCCGGGGTGGACCGCTAGGAGGTAGATCCCCCTGTATCATTCATTACTACCCTACCCATACGAAATTCCAGATTTTATCACACACTGTTCATTTCTGTTACATAATTTTTACAGTAGGTACCTATTCAATATTTTTTACTCAATAAGTATAGAAACAGTTTATTTGGTGAGTTCTCTCCTATTGTTTTGAACACTTGTTCAAACATCGTCCATTTTTGTATAGAAATAAACACACGGGTGCTGTGGAGAGCCGGCGTTTTTGTGATAAATTTCTTCCTCTTCAGCATGGACTTTTTTCCTGCCAACAACCTACTAATTTCAAATAACCCTTCTGTTACTATCTGTGACAATGTTACAATATTTAATTTGGTCGTGTATTATGAGTTTCATTCATGATTTGGTGTACCTCTACCTAATACTCGAAAATTAGGAAGAAAGAATTTTGTGACTAGCAATCGCTAGGTAACACTGGCATTTCTATTTGGTCATGATTTAAAAATACAGCGACATCTAATAGTGCTTGCCTGAAATAACACAGATAGTAGCTGTTGTATTCTTCATTCAGTTATTTAGAAAGGAAACCAGGTGGCGTATTTTCAAATACCTATTTAAAAAGAAATAACAAACATATTTTTAGGGCTGTCAAACAGTCAATAGAATATAATATCCGGATTTTGATAATTTTCTGATTCCGGATATTCTGACCTCTGAAATTATTAAGTTAATTCAAAGCTAGAATATTAACGTTTATTTCTCTGTACAATACTTATCTTTGATGACTCTTCTCAAAATTTTACCAGCAGGATTCTTCGGTACACTATCTATGAACATAACCTCCTTGATCTTTTTATATGGCGCCACTCTTCCACTGACAAATTCCATAACATCTTCTGCCGTACATTTCACACCTTTGTTCAACACTACGAAAGCTTTAGGCCTCTCTCCAGTTTTTTGATCTGGAATTCCTATGACTGCTGCATCGAGTACTGCTGGATGTTCTTTGATAACGCTTTCGAGCTCTGCTGGTGGCACCTGCATTGCGTTTACCTGAAATTAAATCAATTTGGATTAAAATCGTAGAATATAGAAATGACTTTAAAATACCCAATAATTAATATTTTATTATAATATTATATTAATAAGAAAACGAGACAGGCTTATATGCACAAAGTGAGCGAGAGTCTATCTTGTTTTCCCTTTCTGCGTACCTATGCGATTAGTTGAAATTGCTTATAAAATCTTGCAACTAATATAGTTTTGTTTCCTGTATTTTATATTTGGTATTTCATTCATTAATTCATTCAACTAAGGCCGGATTCGACCAAACTTAGATTTATAGAAGAGTAACTATACAAGGAACAATTTTACTTTTGGTGTTTACACACACTGTACTAAAAGAACGAATGTATAATTCACCTAAAGAAAGAGGTCGTTGTATCCGTACTTATTGCAATGTGAGGTTATACAGTGTTAATTTGTTAGGTTTCTTTTTATTAAATTTTTTTTAATTATGTGACATTGACATTTCATTTAGATTAGGGTTGGTAAAACGCAAAATCAGTTTACTTTATAGTAACCAGCGACTTAATCTAAGAATAAAATTTACTCGCGTTTGGTCGAATCGGGCCTTAGTCAAACAAAGGTACAATTTTTCATAAGTACACTTTTGTTATATACCACTCTCCATCCCTTTCCAGTATACGCGCTCAGCTTGTCTCGATAATTTTCAGTCTACGATTAACAGGTTTTAACTGTATTCAACACATGATGAAAAAAAAAAGTTAATAAGTACAATAATAATGTTATTGTAATGCTGATTATATGCATTTAGTTCTTATCTCCCTTACCGACGTGCTTTATAATGGATACAAAAAAGATATCAATAAGATGATAAAATGATATGATTAGTCTTATATTATAAGGCATAATATTTTATGCTCATAATCGAATCCTAGAATATAATTTTTATGCGAGTTTTTTCGTCCTACTGTCAATCCTCAACGGTTAAAAATGATAATCTTTGGTATGCCAATGGCTTTTCATTATGGAAAATTGGCATATATAAGTAATACCGTTTTATTTAATCTAGAGGGAAAATTATCCTCCGAGAGCATAGCTCAGGTGTTGTACGAGCCACGTACAATGCAAGCTTGACATTTTATAATTTACTTAATTAACAAAATATATCAGTTCGCGTTTAGCAAGCAAGTACGTTGCGCGTGCTCACTTATCAATACCTAATCAAAGACAAATTGTGAAGTTCGACCTAAGTTCATAAAATACAAATCTACATCATTACCTATCGCCTATCATTTCATCTACGGCCAGCAGACAACAGTAGCGGGCCGTACATTGGTCCTTCGAGAAGAGTTCAGTGTGTTTCAAGTTTTGAAAACGTGGTAGCGAATCGGTTCGATCGGCCTCCCACCAGCGGGTCTCACCAGTCGAATTGAGAATCGCCTATTCCACGCGGAAGAAACTGGATACATTGGACAGAACCAGCAGCCTTTGAGCATTTTATCAAGAAAAGATCAGCAAGGATCTTTAATACTTCTATCAAGCAATCACCATAAGCAAGCCACCTGTGTCAGCAAGCAGTACGCAGAGTGACTACTTATAATAATATCAAGTAACCACTTTTCATACTTTCAAACTTATCATGTCGCTCATGGCAAACCTCTTAGAAACTCAGAAACAAATTTCTACGGCTATAGAGCAGCAGTACAGCAATTTTAAGAAAGACAGCCCGGAGAGAAAAACTCCTGACTATCTGAGCAGAAGATTGTCGGTTCTAGACAAATACTGGAAAGAATACGAGCAAAATCATGATCAATTACTATCATTCGACGTGAAAACGAACGATTATTTCACGGGCGATCACTTCGATATCCTTCAAGAAAGATATCTCAACATACGTGCTGCAATTCAGAATTACAAACAGCCACAGAAAGCGGCGGAATTAAAGCAGCCCGATTTTTATCAA
Source organism: Agonopterix heracliana (assembly GCA_963693445.1). Taxonomy (NCBI): domain Eukaryota; kingdom Metazoa; phylum Arthropoda; class Insecta; order Lepidoptera; family Depressariidae; genus Agonopterix; species Agonopterix heracliana. The sequence continues at coordinate 14,035,091 of OY856324.1, forward strand.
GATTCGGAGACTGGTAAGCATCCTGAAAGCAATCAAACTCCAGGTGCTAGCAAGCAGCCAGATCCCAAGATAAAACCAATCACGCAAGCCCAAGGTACCAGTAGCAAGACGGATGAGATGCTCAGGAAACAACGTAGCAACTTCCGAGCATTCCATCGAACGACATCTCATATTAACCTGGAATCTGTGAGTGAAAAGTGGGAATTGGAAGATATATTACGCACCCTTCAGAACCGCTGGTCCGTCATCGACTCCTTACATTGGGAGCTGGACAGTGAACTGAGCGGCGCTAATTTAGAATATGAAGACACGTTTAATGAATGTGAAGATTTATACAATGATTTCAAGAAAGATATAAACAAGAAGATGTGGTCCGTCGCGCACCGAGAGCATGCGACACCCCGAATGGAAATACCAAATTTCAATGGAAGTTATAATCAATGGACTTCATTCAAAGATCTTTTCACGGAGGCGATTCATAGCAACAGATCGTTATCCGATGCTCAAAAGATGCAATTCCTAAAGGGTAAGGTGCACGGGGAGGCAGAAAGGTTAATACAACACCTGCAAATTAGCTCAGATAATTATATTGTTTGTTGGGACATATTGAATCATCGCTACAACAACAAAAAGCTTATTTTTACATCCCATATAAACATTTTAATGAACATCCCTATCGCACAACATCAATCATTAATTCATATCAAGCGCCTACACGACACAACTAAGGAGTGTTTAAACGCTATTAAAAACCACCTGGGGGTCGCTATCAAGACATGGGACCCTTTACTTGTTCATATTTTATCTCAGAAATTGGACACCGAGTCATATAACGATTACGTGGAGTCTGTGAAGCAGCCGAGAGAGCTACCTGTCTTGAATGAATTTTTAAACTTTTTGGAGACAAAATTCACTTCTCTTGAATCATCTCGCAGGAAGCAGCAGGATAATACTGCACAGAAACTGACTCCTAATCAAGCATCAACATCAAGGTATCAAAGACCAAATCAATTCAAATCATCATCGTTCTCATCAAATGCCCAATTTCTACAGAAATACAAGAATAGTGGAATGGTGAAAAATAATAACATTATCATGCCCTATGTGTGCCCTATTTGCGAAAGTAATGACCACAAGATTTATTTTTGCAAGAAATTTATTGAGATGCTTCCCTTAAACAAGAGCAAGATAGTGGCTAAATTGAATTTATGTCAAAACTGCCTGCATGATCATCATGGAAAATCATGCATATCAGATAAACGATGTCGAGAATGCGGTGAAAATCATAATACATTATTGCACGAAGCATTTGCGAAATCGAACAATAATTTGACACCGGACGCTCGCCAACAAGGTGCGGGCGAGGGCGCGGGCGCGGGGAAGCCAGCAAGTAATCCACCGCCCGAGCTGAATCAGCAAGCACAAAGTACACACGTGTCACTTCAAAATGACCCTGCACAGATTTTATTAGCAACAGCAATGATCAAAATAAAAAACTCAGATGGGTCCTATCAAGTACTGCGTGCCCTTCTTGATCAGGGTTCTCAAGTCTCCTTGATCACAGAGAACGCGGCACAATTATTGCAGCTACCCCGACAGAGGTGCAGGGGTGTTGTATCTGGAATTGGCGCCAAAGAAACTAATTGTAAAGGCATGATTACAATACAATGCAAGTCTACAATTATCGATTACAGTTTTGAAACTGATGTCCTTATCATGAAAACACTAATAAATAATCTACCCAGCAGTACATTTCAAAAACCGAGCTGGGACTATCTAAGCCATATCAAGCTGGCAGATCCAGAATTTTATACAAGTCGCCCTGTAGATCTATTATTAGGGGCTGACGTATATTCAAACATATTATTAGATGGAATATGTCGATCAAATTCCAACATGCCTACGGCTCAACAAACCCAGCTCGGCTGGATATTGAGTGGCAATGCAACAACATTCCATTGCAACGTCGTTTTAAACATTATGGACAAGCCACAAGAATTACGGGAGAATGAAGATATCCCCGAGTCATCAGATTTATCAAGCGAAAACCAGCAATGCATCAGCGCCTATCAATCAACAACTACTAAGCAGGAAGATGGTAGTAATCAAGTCAGGCTACCACTAAAACCAGATTTTGAACAAAAATTGAGTTTATCAAAAACAAAAACAGTGTCTCAATTTTATCAAATGGAAAATAAATTAACAAAAAACCCAGATATTGCGCAAAACTACAAATCGTTCATCGACGAGTATTCATTTCTGGGACATATGATACCTGCAAGCGACGACGGTAATAAGAAACCAAGTTGCAATTTACCGAACCATTGTGTGCATCGCGAGGACTCTACAACTAAAAAATTACGAATATTTTTTAACGCATGGGATAAATCATCGACCGGTGCTAGCTTGAATGACGTAATGTGCAGAGGTCCTAATTTGCAACGCCTTATCATCAAGTGGAGGCAATACAAGATAGAATACACAACGAATGTCGAAATCTTTTCTCGGCAAATAGACCTTCATCCTTCAGATAAAATCTTACAGAAAATCATTTGGAGAAACAATCCTTCAAACATTTTACAAGAATATACACTATCGACGGTCACCAAAGACACCAAAGCGGCTCGGCTCCGTGCGATTATAACTCTAAGGCAACTCGCGCAAGACGAAACCATGAATTATCAAGACAGTTCAGCGCCTTATGTCCTTAAGAAGTCCTTCTACAGGGGTGATCTCGTCCACGGATCACACACTGTACAAAAGACCAGCAAACTACAGCAAGACATGATTGAGAACAACTCAGCAGATTGCGCCTCGCGAAGTTTAACTCCCTCTCAACTTCAAGAGCATTCCCTATGGTTGGAAGGGGCTACCTGGCTACCAGAATATCAAGCACAGAAAAAAGATGACCGACTCATTTACACAAGAAATGAGAAGGCTAAGCAAGTAAACTTCGACGTCACCAATCAAGATAATGATGACGTCATTCACAATTTATTACAAAGGTACAGCTCCTTTGCACGGACGGTGCGAGTACTATCATGGGTATTACGCATCAAATTGAACAAGAACGTGGAAAGAAAAAGCTACCTCACTCTAAGCGAGTTAAACAAAACAAAAGAAAAAATAAACAAGTACGTACAGCAAAAAGAATTTTCAGAAGAATCAGAAGCACTGCAAAGGTCTACAAAACAGAAAAAATTTGAAATCCACAAGCTCCAAGCTCCCTTAGACAAAAACGGGATAATGAGTGTCAGTGGAAGATTAGAATATGCATCTATCAATATCAACATGATCCATCCAATAATAGTACCATTCATTGACCAAGCGCACGAGCTCACATTTTACGGCGACGCGCACCTGACGTCAACATTCATCAGGCAACATTATTGGATTGTAAATGACAACAGAGCTACGAAAAAACGTTTACGTGAATGTGGTTCGCAAACCACTGAAATGGGAATCAGATGTCATTTCAACGCTCCTTCGTGGCCTTCGGGACGTCTGAACTCTCGGCCGCTCTGTCCGTCAACCGAAGACGTAAACGATCTGGACTGTCTAACGCCAGCCCACTTCTTAGCACAAACAACATTAAAAACGAAAAACGGCATAATCAAGAGGCCTATCAGCAAACTGTCCATTCTACCGATCAAATCAGAGTCTGATGCAAACAAGGCAGATAACTCCAAAGAAAAACCAAAATCAAGCAAAACTAGTTCCCAAAAAATTGGTTTTATAACGTTGGCAATGGCGTTAACCTTGTTTCTGAATATACTCATTCCGTTAACCTCAGCATATAATATCAAGTCCCTAAAGAATAATCAATCTCTATATTTTGATCACATATCAAACATCAAATTGATTAGGGATAATTGGAAAGCTATCATATACTACAATATGGAACCATACTGGGAAGGTACGCAAGCATTAAACAAGTATCTGACTCACTTAAGCAACGTATGCGACACTATCAAAGGGAAATCCCACTGTGAAGAGCTCCTGTTACAACTACGTCACAGTAGTAAGGAGCTGGAGTACTACAATCACCTGTTACTTGGTCATCAAAACACGGGCACGCGACGAAGACGACGCGGCCTTATCGACGGTGTCGGGTATCTAGCGAACGAACTCTTCGGAGTACTCGACGAGCGTTTCGCGAAAAAATATCAAAGGGACATAACACTCGTAAGAGAAAATCATAAACATTTAGCCCTTCTATTTAAGAATCAAACGTCGATCATCGAGGCCGAGAACAATATGATTAAAAGGACTGAAGAAATTATGTCAAAACAGCACAAATACATAAATCAACGTCTGAATGGATTTGACAAATCAAGTAACACACTAAAGGCCGAAATCCAGACTTCTGAAAGAATAAATGACTTCACATCCTCAGCTGTTATCGCAAATAACGTCCTTATGAACTTAAAAAGCATACAGGACTCTCTTGTGGACACTATCACAGACATATATCACGGAAGATTCAATGTTCATTTGTTAAACCCACAACAATTGCAAAATGAACTAAATATGATATCGGGGCACTTAAACAAAGATGTAACTCTGCCTATAGATAACATACAGACAGATCTTCACAACATTTATCGAATATTAAACGTCAAAGCAAGACTGACGGACAGATATTTGATCTTTGAACTGCAAATACCTCTCGTTAGCAGAGATACCTACGACGTCTACAGGATAATTCCCATTCCACAAAAAAAGGGAAATAAAACTGTCAGCATAACTCCGATCGCTACATACACGGCGATTAATTTGGGTAAAGATACATTTATACCTATGACCGAGATGAACTTACACACCTGTTTGCATTATGAATCGCCCACATATCTATGTCGTATCAAGGAACCGATATATCAAAGAAAGTCGGATGACGATTTATGTACGAGGAACAAGGAACGAATGCGAAATACAAACAGCTGTCTGTAAAAACACATGGATTGAATTGAATAAAATTAATACCTACTTTTATTTCTGCTGCATCGAGTGTACAGTACGAATACTTTGCCGAGATCAGATTACAGTGCAACAGCTGACCGACTCCGGCATTATTAACCTCGAACAAGAATGTTTAATAAAAGGTGATGATTTTACAATTTACTCGCACAAGGAATTTAACAATGAATTGAAAACAAAACCGGAAGTCTACTCTCCAGAAATGTCAATTATAAACCACATAGTCAACATAACAATCCCTTCAGTTGAAACCGAGGGAAATGACTCATCAGAATTTCGGAGTAGTATCAGCCTTCTAGAAAAGCAAGTAAAAGAACTCAGTCTGCAAAATATAGAAGAAGACAGCATCTCATATCACGACGTCCATCACTACAGCGCAATATATTTCATCATTGGGATAAGCGTACTGGTGGCAGCGATCTGCTACTGGCGATGGCAGCGCGCGCGCTGCGCAGCGTCACCAGCTTCAGCGGCGGCGGCGGCGGCGGCAGGGCAGCATGGCGCTATTCGCCCCAAAGACGGCTCAAAAGGCGGCGATTGTAATACCAGCGAGAGTCTCGAGCGTCTTAATTCTATTAGTGAACAAATAGAATTATGCGAATTAGGAAAGACGAGAGTGCGTTATCAAAATCGAAGTACATCGCCCGTACTTCGTTCAGTGTTTCCGATTGAAGAACACAGGGTCTAGACAAAACCCATAAGTATAGATTTTAAGACATTTATTTTGTAACATTTTTAATTCTTTTGATTTTATTAACACAACATTACGCACTTTATCATTACTTTATAAGATAATACTGTTTTCACTTTGTATCACGTTATGTTATCATTCAGCATCTCACTCTACTAACCCTCATCTATCCCGCCCGGGAAGATGTACGAGCCACGTACAATGCAAGCTTGACATTTTATAATTTACTTAATTAACAAAATATATCAGTTCGCGTTTAGCAAGCAAGTACGTTGCGCGTGCTCACTTATCAATACCTAATCAAAGACATTTTGTGAAGTTCGACCTAAGTTCATAAAATACAAATCTACATCATTACCTATCGCCTATCATTTCATCTACGGCCAGCAGACAACAGTAGCGGGCCGTACAGGTGTCTAGCAATATAATTATAGGTAACCTACCATTTTTTTTATTAAATGCCGCTTCCTGTAGAGTACCAAATTATTTTGTAAGCCTGTTATAAAATAGCTTAGGTACTAATTAGTTTTTGAGATTTAATAAATCCCAACTATCCCACAACCTGGATACGTGCTTGCACTTAGTATCGCTTACCTCTTCAGAAGTGTTCAAGATGTGGTTCAAATTCAACTATTGGTAGGTTTGATCTGTGAACTTGGTAACACGTACCTTGATTAGTTCTTTAAGTCTGTCTGCAATAGTAACAGCTCCGCTTTCATCTATCATTCCCAAGTCTCCGCTTCTGTACCAGCCGTCTTCAAGTAAAGCTTCTCTATTTGCTTCTGGATTATTCCTATAGCCTTTCATTACATTCGGTCCTTTCATAAGAATTTCACCCATCTGTGTAAGCATGAAATAGTAGATTAAACACCGAGGGCAGGAAAGTAAGAAAGGTCTCAGATCCCATGTAAATAAAACAACAAACATGTGATCTGAGGCTTTCTTATTTACTGTCCGAGGTTAGTATACAATTTTTCTCCTCGACGGAGGTGGAAAGCGACAACTTCGTTTAGCGCAGCGGGACGACAATTGACGCTTTCCGTCCGGAGGTGAGAAAAAATAATTATTTGTAACTAATTTATTTTTCTTCGAAATTTAGTAGGTAAAGAAGTATTCGCAGCTCAGTTTGTACATTCTGAGCCATAAGGGTTACTGTTATAAAACAGTAACAGTCTGTAGAGAGACACATTTAGCAAACCCAAAAAGCTTAAAATGAATGGTTGGACCAAAATTACCAGACCATCTTTGTACTTACCCTAGAAATAACATTTACAGAATGGCAGCCACTTTTTTGTCTAATGTAGACAGAGGGTAATGTTTTAAAATGTCGGGTACTAAATTGCTAGGTACTCACTTCATTCGGTCCCAAATTATTCAATTCTCCATCGACTACTCTCATCTGCATGTTTGGTAGAGGAAACCCAACTGATGTGCGGTTGATGAAGCCGATGGGACTAAGGGCTGCTAGTGGACCCGTCTCAGTCAAACCATACCCTTGGCCAAAATATCCATCACTCTGAAATTCATAACATTTTATATTAATTAATGTTGAACCGTACCTATACAGAGACAAAAATACATGAGGTTAAGTTTAAAGGAAAGACCAATAACGGGGACATCTAACTTTACTTCCTACCCAACAATAGTAGGAATCTTTGAGAGCAACAGAAAGAAATAAAATATGTATTTTTATTTGCATACACAACAAAACACATCTTCTGCTACCATTCATTGTCACCCAGTAAAAGCCTACTTCTGGATATACCTAGGCAGGTCTTTCTCAAGACTTATTAGTCTCTCTATTCTATAACGGTCCTGGTTCTGCATATCCTTGACAAAATCAACATTAATATCTATATCAATCATGTTTTTTATACAAGCTCTCTACTCTCTTGCTTTAGTCTTGTATTTTAGTAGGTAAACTTACCGGGATTTTGTTCAAAAAGTTCTGAATATCAGGTTCGGGTAATGGCGCTGCTCCCGACAAACAATACCTCACATGTTCGAGGTGCTTCCTCGTCGCCAGGGGACTGGATCCCAGAAAGAGTACTGTAGAAAAAATAATAACTTCGTACAGAGAGATCGGTACCTACATGAAAAATATCTCGATCTCAAAATTATGTTCATAATATATTTTTCGAGTCGCTGATTTATCCCCTTTATAGCAGCTTAATTAGTTATATTTGACAGAGAGGAACGAGAGCCTTTTGGTCAGCAAATCTTAATAAGAACCTCGATTGTCGTGGTGGTCTAGTGGTAATCATTTCATAAAATAAAAGGAGGGGGTAGTTCGATACCCGTCCAGGCCGAATCGTACCAGTGAGTTTACGGAATTTATGTACGATTTGTAACACTAATGGCTCTTCAGTGAAGGAAAACGTCGGGAGAAAACCCGCATGCTTAAATTTCGAGGCATGTATTGTACCCATTACCTGTTATAAGTGGCGATGGGCTCTCTACCCCTCACACTGAACAGAGTTTCGGTACTGTTAGTGAAACGTGAATTTACCGAGCTTTAAAAAAATATCTCTAACTCGGAGGATAACGACCTAGGGGAATACAGTCGTGAGCATTATGCATGGATGCAAGAGCCGCAAATTCTTAAATACTAACCCATAGGTGGAGCCAAATGCAGCAATCTAATTTTGTATTCAAGTAAAGCATTCAAGAAGGTTTCAGGCTTAAATCTGGGCAACGTGACCAGCTGCAATCCAACTGTTAATTTGTGCATCGCCACCAAGAACAATCCGTAGACATGAAACATCGGCAGGATGGATAGACAAGGGTCTTGATTTGTTTCTGGAACATAAAACCAACTGTTAAGAAGCTAACATAACATGTTATGAGCTTATAATAAAATAAATGAATAATCGCTCATAGGCATATACCTACATACCCCTCGGATCGGAATCCAAACACAGCTAACTACTTCTTCCGTCGAGTCGATAGCATCTCATTCAGTTTGACTTACCATCGTGACCATGAACAACAGACAACTACGAGCTTTGAATAAATTTTATTTAAATCAATGACTACGAGTCTAGTCTATGACCCGAACAAACATCCTTAATCGCGCCGGGCTTCGAACCCAGGACCTCGGGTTTAGAGGTCTACCCAGGTAACCCTCGATCCCACCAACTTGTTCGTAAAATTAATGTTTTTTTTAAGGTAAAGAATATCACACCTACTGATCAAGATTTTTTTATTTTTAAACTACCTAGTACCTAAAGGCAACGCATACCTAAAGGCACGAGGCAGTTGCCGCGTGCCGCTAAAGTTGCCGTTTCTAAAGTCTACCATAAAAATGTTTATTGAAACAGTTTATCATTCCATCGCATCGTCAACTGTAGTAGACTAAGTATTTGCTCGCAATAGTTAGTTTGGCAATAGTTTTTACTCACCGGTGGTATAAGAATAGCAACGACATTCAGTATTTTGCTGCTCAAAATTAGCTAAGACATTCCTGTTTGTCAATTCAACACCTTTAGGTAACCCAGTTGTACCACTGGAATAAGGCAAGAAAGCCACATCTTTAGAATCTCTTTTAACTTCTTTCAAAATACCCAAATCAACATTGTCGGTCAGTTCTTTATACGATACAGTTCTTTCTGGTAATTCTTCAGTCATGTTAACAGCTACTACAGGAATATCTTTTTCGCATAAATGCAAAGCTTCCTTAATTGTAGGCGCTATGTCTGGATGTATGACTATTAGTTTAGCATCTGACATTAAAATCTGCCGTTTCACTTCGACTGTAAAAAAATTATGGGTACTATAAATAACATAATAAAGCTTTTATACAAATATTTTAATTAACTGGTACGTGAAGGATATAAGAATTCCGAATGTCGAGATCAGAACATGGTTGATATCGGCAAGCGGATTTCGACACTGAAGTGTAGGTGGGCGGGACACTTGACCAGGCGGAATGATGGCAGATGAACGAGGGCAGTGATAGAGTGGCGGCCGTGGGAACGGTCAGTGGGCAGACCAGAAGCTGGTGGTCGGATGACATTTGTAGAGTAGCCGGCAAACAGTGGCTGAGACTAGCGTGGGACCGTTCTGGTTGGCACGAAAATGTAAGAGACCTTAGACACAGCAGTGGGGTTTACCGGGCTGATGATGATGAACTGGTACGTAATGTGCTAGTAATATTATTTGGGTCACGTCCGTCTGCTTTGACTCCTTTGTCAGCGTTGATAATGATAAGGTCTCATGTGGATCATATACTTAGCCAATCTTCATTGAGAAGATTTTTTTTTAACGCTATTAATTAATTCAAGCATGGTATTGTAATTAACTAGTAAGTATCATAATTGAGATAACGATAAAGAAATTGTATATTATAATACCTACCTATTCAACAAGACATTATCATTTTAATCCAATATACGATCACATATCTACTGCGAAATAAGCAAACGCCAAACATTTATGAGAACGAATTCAGATATAAATTAATTGTCCTACTTAGTAGGTACTTGTTTACAATCAATTACAGTAGGTAAAGTATAAAATTCATAATAAAACCTATAGGTATAAACCGAGTGGATACAGCGCTATTAATAGTAAACTAAAAAAGAACAATTTGATTGAATGATTGAATCACAATCTAATTATCATAATGTAACATTTACCAAAATCCGGCCATTATTTCTTTACTAAATTCCGGAATTCGGATCCGGTTTTTTTTATATTTACATAATGTAACAACCCTAACTGTAATCTCTATCGAATAATGTAAATTGAACTCACAGGCTGTGTTCATAGGGTTCATAGGAGTAATCACACCTCCAGCTGCCTGAATTCCCAAAACAATAGCTGGATATTCAGGCATATTCGGTAGTATAACAGCGACGGTATCTCCATCTTGAATTTTGAATTTTTTCCTCAGATTTGCAGCAAAGTTTTGAGTTTGTTTGTAAAGTTGCTCGTAAGTGTACCCCCTGTGAGTTATTGCACATACCTGTGTTCAATAAAGATAGTACGAATTGGAAAATTTGGTATAGCAGCCTGTCCGATTATTTCTGGTCGGATGCCACAATTCTATGGTACTAGCTACATAGTCAAAAGTCCTGAAGCGGAATACAGGTTGCAAACTTAATTAAATGCGTTACATACTTAGCTTTAATTAGACCACCAATAGTACCGAAACTCTGTCCAGTGTGACGGGGGGTGAGCCCATCGCCACCTTGATCAATATTAGGTAAGTACTAAGTTTATGTTTAAACCTATAAATAGTTATTTGTTATGCTAGGCTGCAAAGTTGCTTTTTGGCGCGAGTACTTGTATTGAAACCTGAGCAAGCGAAGGATTGTAGGATAGAAACCACGAGCGAAGCGAGTGGTTAAAATAATAGAATCCTGAGCCTGAGAATAACTTTGCAGCCGAGCGAAACACACAACTTTTCACCTCACAACAGCGAGGAAAAAAAGTTAATTGTTCAAAAGAACATTTTAAAAAGTTTTTTTTTCGTGCTGGCCAGTACATGAAATAGAGTTATTAAGCAATTTCAGTGGATTGGCGGTATAGAAATATATTGAATAGACAGATTCGAATTTCAAAAACTCTTTCCACGCTAGCGGATAAAATGCACTTTTGCACTCAGATTTCGAATGATAAACAGAATCTTTCCGAGCTTGTGAGGTGAAAAGTATTGTACCTATAGTTATCAATTTATAATTACCGTAGCAGTTTTAGTCGCCCATTTATCCAAATTTCTCCAAACGTAGTCGTTGAGATTTCCTTCAGGCACCACTATATCCTCAAAAGGAGACGCCACCACTCTTTCACTGTTCCACACATGTTTTTTCCTCAATAAATTTTCGGAAAATCCGTTAAAACTATGGTTTTTCGGAGAAACTTTAATTCGATTAATTATTTTAAGCATTTTTATGGACTTTAGACTATGTTTTTATCTAGACATGCATCGCGTTTGGAATTGTTTTTAATAATAAAGATAAAAGTCGATAAAAGTAGTTAGCAGTCGAGTGTAATGGACTGTGACCTTGGATAAAACAAAAACATCTCAACGAATAATAATTATTAATTAGTTATGCTAAGTCATACCACAGTATAAGCTACTATAATTACTACGTATAAGAAAGAGGTACCTACGGCCTACAGTACGAACCTTTTATTAACTTAAAATAGCGGTACGAAAACTACCCGCCCCCACAAATATATACCTCTCCCCCTCTCGGTCGTATTCAGTAGCCAGTGGTGTAGTCCTCACTCACTCGCACTCACTATATCGCATGACCTTTTCTTGCCAGTGCGAGCCCTTTTTGTATAAAGTTCCCAGGGTGCGGAGCCGTGCTTAGAGTAGTTAATGTTGAAATTTTCTATGTTGAGTTGAACGTGTGACTTTACAAAATACCACTGTTGCACACTGTATTGCTGCATCTTCCTCTTTATATTTCATCTCAGGGCTGATATAATGCTGCAGTTAGTAATTGAATAGGTAAGTACTTCATGAAAAGCCCGAACATAATATAAACATTGGAAAAAGTGTGGGAAATATCCGGTGAAATAAAATGTTTCCATGGTACAATAACATAACAGATTTATTTCCGTTAAATAGCATCGAAAAGAGAGCCAACCCTAAAATTGTTATTCATGCAAATACCTTGTATTTAAATTAACTATACAGCATAGCATATATGCTCACGACTATATTCCCCGAGGGGGTAGCGGAGTATTCCCATATACAGAGTATAACAAAACATGCTAGTAATATTTATAGGGGTGATGTACCTACACCATCAAACTAAATAACTTTTCACTATAGAGCCAACATCGAAAAAATACTCACTTGTTTCATACAAAAGTGCAGTACCTACTCGACTCAAATGTCCCATACGCATCTAAATTTCTTCTTCAGCGTACGTAGGTTTCCTCGCCATGTTTTCCTGTGCCTATCCCAAAACAGGTAACTAGAACTAATTCTTCTCACTTGAACGGTATATGGAATCTGCAGACTTACTACTAGCACATATCTAGTTACTATAATTACTAGATATTATTCTACATTTTAAAGCCTGACCAGAAATATAAAAAACCTGGTTTGGGGGCGCTGCAATCGACTATAACCTTTAATGTCAGTGTTCCAAGTACAAAAATGAGTTCCAATGATTTTCCGCAACATGGCGAGGTTTTTTGTACTTCTGGTCAGGATTACCTGTATTACTCACATTACCGGTAGCATGTTGTAATTACTTATTAATGTAAAATACAACGTAAAGGTACTACCTAAGTTCTTGAATAAATACGTTTAATATGCGTAATGACTTTTATACTTTTTACTTATAATGAATATATTTACCTACATTGCATTGTCTACAACTGTGTTTATAATTTTATTCTTAAAGGGCGTTTTATTATCGCGGGTGCAACGTTTAGACACATGAATATTCTTTGAAATGCAACCTTAATTGACCTTCATTCCTTCCTTCCTTCTTTGTACGATTTGTAACACCACTGGCTTTTCCTGGAGGAAACCTGCATGCTTCAATTTCAAGGCATGTATTGTGTCCACTGTCCATTATAAGTGGCGACGGGCTCACCCCCGTCACAATGGACAGAGTTTCGGAACTACTGGTAAAACGTGGATGTTCTGAGGTTTCAGAATATCTCTGTACCCTCGGGGAATATACTATGCTATGATGCAACCTTCATTTTAACCTATTCTCTTTTGATTTGTTCCTTTTTTTTTCATTTGCATTTACAAGATTTCGATATTTACCTACTGGCACTTGAGTTTATCCCACCAAACTAAAAAAAATTAACACATCTTCCTCAATTCCTTCCTCAATATTTTACCCGTAACAGATTTCGGTATATTATCTATAAACTCAACATCTTCTATCTTCTTAAACTCTGCTACTTTGCTGGCAACGAAATTCTTTATTTCCTCCTTAGTAGTTTTAGCGCCATTCTTGCAGGTAACGAATGCTTTGGGCACTTCCCCGTGGAATTGGTGAGGAATGCCTATTACTGCGGCGTCTTGGACTGAAGGATGGGAGCGTAGAATTGATTCTAGTTCTGCTGGTGCTACTTGCAATCCTTTTACCTGGTATAGAAGAATAACGTTCAATAAGTGTTGAGACACATTGACCGACGGCTACCGAAAGCCCATTCAAAAAACAATTATTAGTATGGGAACGCGTTCGGCGCCGTTCGCCGCGACGACGGCGGAGAATGCGGACGGCATCCCATACTAAACTTTCGTATGGCCCAGCCACAGACCAGTGGTCTGTGGGCCCAGCACAAAAACACATTTAGTATTGGACGCCGTCGTAAGATCAATGTGTCTCAACCCTAAAGGGTAATAGGTAAAATTGTCTCTATAGTTGGGTGCAAAGGTACAAAAATGCACTCCGACATTTTAAAGATCAGAAATGTACAAAATACCTGAATATAGGTAGAAACCCAGAATTTTATTTGTCTGTCTGTATAATATTACATACATACATACATATGCTCACGACTACCTATATTCCCCGAGGGGGTAGTCAGAGATATTCTGATACCTCAGAACATCCACGTTTCACCAGTAGTACCGAAACTATAATATTAAAGTCATATTATACACACAGACAAATACAAATGTGTTCTATTATAAATTCTCTGTCAAAGACATTGAGTAATTATGTATAGAGCAGACAACGCGAACAAAATCTGTGCACCACGATCAGCAGTGTGGGACGCGTGCTGGGAGCACGAGCGCCTGGCACAGGCTAAGTGAGTTAGAGCGTGTTACAAAACATTACTTCTCGGTAGCTTCTCTAGTTAACATAGTACCTCAATGGTCAAAGAGCGTCGGTGGCGCGTTGCGGAGAGCTATGGAAACACAATCTTGAAGACCAGGTTCGAATCCGCACGGATGACATTCCATGTACCAATAAGGTACGTAATACCAGTCGGTATTAAGTTCGGCTCTCGAACGGTGAAGGAAAACATCGTGAGACAAACTGCTCACGCTGAAGAAAAATTCCGATGCGTATGTTAAGTCTACCAATCCGCATCGGGCACGCGTGGTGGAATTAACCCTAAACAGGGTGTATTAAATCCTCATCATCATCGCAGCCTATATACGTCCCACTGCAGGGCGCAGGTCTACCCTCAGGGAGGGTAAATGGGCATTATCCACCAATGCCCAATGCGGATTGGTAGACTTCACATCGGAATTTTTTCTTCAGCGTATGCAGGTTTTCTCACGATGTTTCCTTCACCGTTTGAGAGCAGTCGGTATTACGTAGGTACATAAGTGAGAAAAACTCATTGGTACATGGCATGTCATCCGTGCGGATTCGAACCCAGGGCCTCAAGATTGAGTTTCCATAGCTCTCCGCAACGCGTCACCGACGCTCTGGTGTATTAAATGCCAGAGAATAGAACAAATATATTATTTGCTAGAAATATGATTGAGAGATATTTATGTGGAGCGAGAAAGGCTTATTTTTTATCTCGAAACTGAAACTAAAAAACGTTTCGTGGATTGTTTCTATTGTAGGTATATCATCTCCACTTACTTTTATAAGTTCCTTTATTCTGTCAGTGACAAATAGACCAACTCCAGGTTTGTAATGTCCCAAATCACCAGTTTTGTAGAAACCATCTTTTGTTATACATTCGGCAGTTGCCTTTTCGTTTTTATGATACCCCTTCATTATTAGAGGTCCTTTTGCATTAATTTCGCCTTGCTGAAAATATTATCACAACATCAAACTAAAATCACCTACTTAGATTTCTTTCTAATGTATTTTTTTTGACTCTACAACCGTGTCGGAACGTATTCCGTTATACAAAAGATGTGGTCAGAAACTCTACAGCATAATCATCATCATCATCATCATCATCTCAGCCGATGGACGTCCAATGTTGGACATAGGCCTCCCCCAAGAAGCGCCATAACGTCGTGCGTGACGAGTGTGGGTACGCCCCCAAGGTGGACCGACGACCTGGTGAAGGCGGCACACAGATTACCCTCAATAGATACCGCATCATGAAAATTTCGTACAGGCCCGAAGTCACCATTTTTGGCGGTAGGTGCGGGTAGCGGGGCACGAAATAATGCAACATGATTGGCCATTTAAAGGTCGCACTATTCCGATCTCGCTCTATCCTGTTGCTTATATCAGTGCAAAATCATAGATGTGTGGTGCGCGTCGGCGGCCCTGTATGCTGTATCTATTGGGGGTGATCTGTGAGGCGGCAAGAACCCGTTGGATGAGAGCAGCGCAGCGATGACTTTGTGGCAATCCTTGGGGGAGGCCTATGCCCAGCTACAGCATAATACTCTACGCCCAATCCAATTTTAAGAACATCTTCCTCATGCGGTTCTGTACGAAGAAATACGGCAATTTGCTTGTGCAACACAACAAGTACGACCAATAATTTTCCCTCTGAAAAGAAACAAAATCGCGAATGACCTGCGCACACTTGAATGCAGTGTCGATGAATTTGGCCCACCAATGAATTCTAGTTTTACATGACTGCTCTACACCATCTCTACACATATATTATAGCCTGTGGGATCCCACTGCAGTGCATTTTCTTAATGGCTCCGTTGAGCCTTCGTGGTCCCAACAACTGTCCGCAGTGATAAGCAGTAGCTGTTCCATGAGTAATGCTGTATTTATAATTTCGAAAAAGAAAACAAGGCCATTTCTAATGCTCCTTATTGAGGTGATTTTGTAAGCAATGCAACCAACTCAATCCAAAGCAATCAGGCCATCAGACTGGGCAACTTTTTTTAAGAGATCGCGATTGATATCGCGAAGAAAAATGTGTTTTCCCGTAGGTTATAAGCAACGCGCTCCGCGGGTTGCTTTGAGGTTATTTCATAGAAAATGCCAATGGCTACTCGATTGGATCGATGTATGTTTTTTTTTCGAGATTTTTATGTAGGTCCCATAGTGAAAGTTGTTCAGTTTGATGGTCTGAAGCATCCTTAAGTTTGTAACGCATTTAAGCTTACACCCTGTATTGTTTTATCGCTATAGAAATGATATATTACCTCTCCAATCGGAACAGCATTGCCAGTGATAGGGTCAGTGAATTTCAAAGACATGCTCGCCATTGGCACCCCACTTGCATTGTAATCTATGTCGGTGTATTCGATAAGAGTTGAAGCGAAAAGGCCTGTGGTCTCCGTCGCTCCGTAACCCTGGTTAAACTCTATTGGGCGCTGAAAAAATACAATTGTACATGCATTTTTTTAAATTGTTTTGTAGATATTATCTAGATGGCGCTTGATGGTGCTTGCCTGTATACTTGCTTGCATGCTTCCTGTTTTATTTTACTTATACTTTTAATTAGGTACATACAACATCGAATTGATTTTAAATCAATTTTATCGACCAACAATATTTGTGCCAATCTATATATAAGATGGTAAAAAGTAGTACTTATATCAATTAAAAAAATAATAGCATAGCATAGCATAGCATATGCTCACGACTATATTCCCCGAGGGGGTAGTCAGATATATTCTGAAACCGCAGTTTCACCAGTAGTACCGAAACTCTGTCCAGTGTGACGGGGGGTGAGCCCGTCACCACGTATAATGGACAGAGTGGGTACAATGCCTCGAAATTGAAGCATGCAGGTTTCCTCACGATGTTTTCATTCACTGAAAAGCCAGTGGAGTTACAAATCGTACATAAATTCCGAAAAACTCATTGGTACGAGTAGGTCTGAACGGGGATCGAACCATCGCCAGGCAAGGTTACTCGCCACTGGACCGCCACGACTTTAAAAAAAAAAATTATGGAATTACAGTGAATTATTTTTAGTAACAATCTACACTTTTACGTAAACATTTATTACAAATCGATACCATAACGCCATATATTGACATTTTTTTAACAAAAATTTCATTTGTATGGGATAGGACACCATGGTACCTATAAGTTTCCTATCGGAAATGTACCATCACAACTTACTTTACTTCTCCGAAGAAGTGCTTCGATATCTCCAGCGGCTATCGGAGCAGCGCCGCAAATAAAATGCCTCACGTTTCTAAAGTACTCCTCTTTTACTCCAGGATGTTTGGCCAATAACAAAGCTGAAATCATTTCAAACTTAGCGTTATTGATATAAGCATCGGACGCGTCTTTAGTCTTTTACCGTTTTAGTTGTGTCTGCCGAGCTGGTATAGCACCAAACCAGGTTGACACCAGACAGGTGTCGTATGAGGTGACATCGACATCTCATGTGTGGCTACCGCTTCCGACCCTACCTCCTTAAACTCCTTATTCACATAACAGAATAAGTACATGTTTTGAAGTGCAATCGGCCTAGAAAGAGAACTAGGTACTAATTTTTACAAAACTTCCTAGCTAATGATAAGGATTGAGGTCGGAATTGTTTTTGATTCAAATTCTAAACAGACCTTATTGTTTTGTGGCTTAAAAATGCATTTCAACCTTACGTAGATCACTTTTTTTGGCGTATACTGCTACGATCAGAGGCAGTGTCGGACCCAGTGCCTCTAACAGGTAGCCATCCACATCATAAAGGTATTATACCAGAAATAGAGGAACTGACAGCTGAGAGAGCGAGATGTACCTAGCGGCACCACTGTTTAATAGAAAGAGATACGTGACGCGAGGCAATAGAACCGTTTCCTAGTCTCTTATAAATTTTTACAATTCGGTTTCCGTGAATAATTGCGAATCTAAAGTGAAATCGTAGATAATTTTGTGAAATATACTGACACTACTTCATTAATTTATCCACGATTTCACGTTAGACTCAGAATTATAGACAGTATTCGATTTTTTGTCCTGAAAACATCCAAAAACGGTTTCATTTGACAACTCATGTCAGTTCCTCTATTCCTGTAAGGTATAATACCTTTATGGGTAGATAACTTTTTTCGCAGTATGCTAAACACATTCAAGACGTTCCTGTATCTGATGATGGAAGATACTGCGCAACAATCAGAGGCAGTGTCGGTCCCAGTGACTCTAATAGGTAGCCATCCACGTGCTTTGGGGATTAGCCGCCACTAACACCTGTCAGAATGGGGAAGGAGACAAACCCAATTCACACAGCTAGCTCAAATTTTACTTGCCAATACATGCGGCTTTAGCTATCGTCCCGTATCGGGCTTTTTAGTCACGAGCGTAAAAACTTGAATCATCTTTTATAGATCAAAAGGTTGATGATGATGATGAAACATGTCTGCTGGGTTCTTGCTATTCTATGTCGGGTAAGGGTTGAGTCTAATCTGGCAGCAAGGAATCTAATTTTTTCCCGCTCTATCCTTTTCTATCGCTCAGGAACGTCATTTGCTAGAGGGAGAAAGTTCGCAGTACTACCGATCGCATTCCCGCTATCTTTCTCGCTCTAGCAAATGACGTTCCTGAACAACAGAAAAGGATGGATCGTGAAAAAATTCGGTTCCGTGCTGCCCGATGAGGTTCAGTCCAATCACACGGTTTTCGCGGGTTGTATACAAATCACAGGTGTAAGAGTTACTTATACTTACCAACCGGAGGAACTAAATAAAATAAACTGACGTCATTAAGTTTCATTACGTCGAACAGCAAGCCCGGAGAGAAAGTTGGCATGGTGACAAGTTTACACCCCTTAGATAGATGTCCATAAAGTGTTATCACTAGGCCAAACACGTGGAAGAATGGAAGGAAACTTGGAAGAATTTCTTGCAATTTTCCTGTAAACAAAAACTTATTTTTAAAGAAAACCTAAAGTAAGTTGTCCCTAATTGGAAAATCCAAAGATTTTTTTGGTCTTCGCTGCACTCCCAGTGAATAATTATTTATCAATACTAACCTATATACGTCCCGCTGCAGGGCACAGACCTAAACTCATAGAGATTGTTTGGGCGTCAGTCCATCACGCGTGCCCAATGCGGATTAGTGGAATTTACATACGCATCTGAATTTCTTCTTCAGCGTATAAAGGTTTCGATGTTTTCCTTCACCGTCCTACATCTAATCTAAACTATTATAAAACTGTAACTGAAGTTTGTCCGTACATTGAAGATACCTATTTACAAAAAAAAGATTATGATATGATTTTTAGGTATCCCCGACTCGAAATCCACCTTTTTTAGAAATTTTGTCGGTCTGTTTGTTTGTTTGTTTTTTCGAGCATCACGCAAAAACTGCTGAACCGATTTACATGAAACTTTTTTTGTTTGATAGCTTCTGATCGGACTTAAAATCTGGTATATAATTTGTGCGGACGAAGTCGCGGGTAAACACTAGTAAGTTATAAAACTCATTGGTACATGGATTCCTTAAAGCAACACGGCTCCCATCACCGGCCCGGGAGCCGTTTTCCTCTAAGATGGATTCTAACCCGGATCCGACCCGTAATCATGAGGGATTACGTGTCTGCACCTATCAGCAACACGCATTCGACGCCGTGTTATGATAAAAAAGTTGTTATTTTTTTTCTTTAATTCATTCTATCATCCATTGCTGTCCCCCAGTTGGGCAAAGGACTGCCTTCATTCTCTTTAATGCTGGGTTCACATGCACGCCGTGCAGCCCGGCAAGCTTAGACAATTCGCTGTACATTGAGGCTTCTATAAAGTTAAATAGTAACATAAACACACTCACGTAACATAATCACTTTACAGACGAGTCGATGTACAGCGAATTGCCTAAGCTTGCCGGGCTGCGCGGCACGCGTATGAACGCACCATAAGAGTACCTACCTTCGCTTCGATAGGCCAGTCTTAAGGAAGCCATAAATTGAATCACCACCTTCGACTAGGCATAGAGAACTTACTAGGTTTGCCCCGACGCCGGTGGTTGTTGGATACCAGTTGGTTGTGGTAAGATAATTAGGCGATTGGGGTGATGAATGAAATTAATGAATTTCACTTACCATGTGCAAGCTTTGGGAAACAAGTTCTCTCATCGTGCATCGATTCTAAAGCAGCAATAATATTTTTATTTGTCATCTCCACGCCTTTTGGTAAACCTGTGGTGCCACTCGAAAATGCTATGACTGCAACATCGTCCAATGTCCTTTCAATTTTGTCCAATATTGAATAATCTGCCTTCGCATTTTCTGCGATATCAGAGAATCTAATAGTGCCTTCTGGTAAAGGCGTGTCAGGACTGGACAGGAGTACTATCTTCGCGTTACTCTTGGATTGTTGTAGGCTTTTTGATACTGTCTCGTAGCATTGTGGTATCGTGATCACCACTTTAGCATCAGTCGTTGAGATTTGATGGGATACTTCTACTGTGGAAGAAACCGTTTCTCTTAAAAAGGCTGTAACCATAGTCAAGGTGAGTTGGATAGAGGGTTTGGTTTGAGTATAGAACATATTTTTAGAGTAGAAGCACAGAATAGGTTATAGTATATAGTATAGTTCTACATACAGAACGGCCACCCCCGCCCCACTCTGACTTCAGATACCCCACCTCACCTCACACTTTATGGGAAACTTGAGGGAAGCCGAGCAAGGGAATGCAGCCAGGCGAATGCAGTCATAAAATTGAGTCTTTATCAGTGCATAAAAAACGTTGAAAAATAACGCTAATTTCACATTTTCAGTAATTATTTAACTCAAATACTATTTTTTATAACAGAACGTACAATAAAAAGTAACGAAATGTAAATGATGTTCATACGATGCGTGGTAAGTCAACCCTACACATATGTCAAAGACAATTTGCACCAAGTGCGCATTTGCGAACGTCATCATTTCAAATCCAAAACGTTGTTTGAAGTGCCGGACCTGTGGTAGAAGTACCTATATTTTTAAGAAAACTTTATTTCAATTTTTTTGGCTAACTGCAGCGGCAACTTG
The DNA here is from genome assembly GCA_963693445.1 of Agonopterix heracliana. NCBI lineage: Eukaryota > Metazoa > Arthropoda > Insecta > Lepidoptera > Depressariidae > Agonopterix > Agonopterix heracliana. The sequence continues at coordinate 14,056,561 of OY856324.1, forward strand.
CAAGTTGCGTTGTTACTGGACGGTCGCGAGCATCGCTTATCGGGTGCTCTCCGGCTTGCACGCGTGGCTCCGCCATTTTGTAGTAGCTCAAACGCGTTTTTGTACATAAAACGATCCTTTAGATTACAACGTCACTCACACGAACTACCTCATACATGACATTGGCAGAATTGCAGTGCATAACATAAGCAACCGGCCATATCAAAAAAAGATGAGCAACATTTTTTTCTTCCCATGGCATTTAAAAGATGGACTTTACACACCAAATCACTGTGGTTGTGTAGGTACATAAGTAAAATCTGTTTTTTAAAGTTTTCTTATTTCGCATAAAATATTTAATAACAAAAACGATGGTCTGACCGATTTTATAACACCTAAATATCCTGGTGAAGGCGGCGGGAAACCGTTGGATGAAGGCAGCGCAGGACCACCGGTCGTTATGGCGATCCTTGGGGAGGCCTATATCCAGCAGTGGAGATGATGATGATGAAATATGCATAAAAAAGAGATATATGTACTACGTCATTCTCTTCCATATTAAGCCAAAAACAACTTACACTCCTTATACATAGGGTTCAAAGGCGTCATAACGCATCCAGCCTGCAATGTTCCGACGGCGACCACGGCGAACTCTGGACAATTTGGCAGCATCACGGCGACTACGTCACCAGGCTTCAGTCCTAGCTTCTTGACCAGTGACGTGGCGAACGCGGCGCTGTTGTCATGCAGCTGCCGGTAGCTGTAACTCTTTTTCGTTACAGCACATTCCTTGAATGAAATGAGCAATGGATAAATGGGTAAATAGGGTTTTTCTTAATGTGCTGACGGTTTTTTAAGGGAATGAATAGACCACTAAAATTAACAACTTTATCTAAGGGTCAATTCACATTAGAAGCGCATTGAAGAGCATAGCCGCGCAGCGGCAATCTTATCGTTAGTGGATAAAGGTCAAATATATTTGGACCTCTATAGGTCCCCACAACCCAACCCTATGTTTGAACTACATCAGGAAGCATGGCATAGCATTTTTCCGTCGCTCCATCCTTTTGTGTCACTCAGGAACGTCATTTGCTAGAGCATATACGATAGACGGAAGGGAACAGCACGCCGCGTGCGATCGCGTTAACACAACATAGTTAACACTTTGAATGCGTCCCACTGTAGTGCACAGCACAGACAGTCAAGAATAATCATAAAAGGCTTATTACACCTTCCTAAATTCAGATTCTAATTGATTGACAGAGCTTTAAAAAAGGACGTACTTACAACGTCCCGTTCTAACCTATTATAGCTCTGTCCCTCAATTAGAATCTGAATTTAGGAAGGTGTAATAAGCCTTTAAGACGAAACTGTCCATACCTACTCCACCTCTATATCAAATCAATAGGTAAAATTTTCAAATTGAGTACCTTATGTAGGTGCTCTTCTGTAATTTTTTATGGAATTTTTGTGCAAAAGGATGCACATTTTTTGCAGTTGTGTTTTTAAGTAGGTAGAAACATTAGAAAAGGAACACTAAATAAAGATGTTTAATTATGTTTTCGCAATACTCCCATGACGAATTACTTTACTTCATTGGCAAAAAACTTGAATAAGTACCTACTTAAGTAATTAAGTTCTATACTTTTTACGATAATTGAATTATACAAGTTCCCACAAATACCATTTTCGAATGATATGAGAATAATATCCAACAAAAGGTCATATTACCAACTTATTTCTTACCTGATATAACCATAATTTGGAACTCACGTTTTTTTAAATAAACTTACCTTGCAAAAACATCAAGAAAAACCTTGTTACTTACTGCATAAATTATACAATTTCAATGCTTGTTCTAACAGGTATAAGTACCTACGTAATGCAAAATTGTTGATATTATTTTCAATTGAGATAACATAAATGTGTTCCATTGTGTACCTATACATAATTACTCAAAGGTGTTTTGCCTTATGACATGTCAAGTGGTAATAGGTCGCCGACCAGTAGGTGTCCCTCGATAAAAAATTAAATGTAACATTCTGAAATTATCTCTTGAAAATGCTAGTCTTGATTTTGTTGTGCATTTACACATTCATTTTTATGAAAAGTTGATAAATAATTTGCATATTTTAGAAAGTTGAATAGGAGGTAGGGTAAATCGTTAATAACTGGCCACTTTATTACCTTACTTAGAATGTTTATTGTGGCCACCTGTAAAGTGATACCACCCGTATTATTCATTCTGGCGAAGTAGTCAATGTTGCAAATATTGAACGTGAACGTGTGTACTAAAGAAGCTGACATTATTAATTTCATAAGTGATATAAACTGTTTCATTGAAGATTACTTTTGACCTAGCCAGCATTTTCAGTATTAGCAATTTTTTTCAATAACTAGCCATACACCTTTATTACACTAACATAACGTCAAAAGTCGAATTTATCATTGAAGTTCTTATTTTCAAATGCATGCTCTCTACCAGAAAAAGAAGCAGCCGGGCATTTTCACGGTAATCGGTGAAGATAATACTTTACTAATACTTGAGATAACTGAAGTTATCTGGGAAAGTTACTTGAATTTTGTGAATGTAAATATAATCTTAGTTTATCCATTTCAGTATAATGTGTCCAGTTATTGACGTTTGGCTGGGCGGCTAGTTATTGACGATTTACCCTACTTATAAGTTTTGTGATCGATTCTATATCTATAGCTAGCTATATTATGTTCATTTTTCGAGCGGAAATTATGAATATACGTGGCACATACTCGTACCTCCATCGACTCTAAAGAAGAAAATATTTAAATAGGAAGATTTACTTACAAGAGCTACATGATTCCCAAATTTGTATAAATCTTGCCAAATTCGATCCACAAATCTCATTTTAGGAATAACAATATCCGGCAGAAACGATTTTAAAACATATTTGTTATCTTCAAAAACGGCGTTAGTTCCGTGAAATCTTTGCCATTTTGATTTTAAATTATTAAATTGTTGAATACGAAAAGGTTTCAGTATCGTATTCATTTTGCGCGCGCTTTTTGCGAAGTCTACGCAAAGACTGACTTTCAGAAATTTAGCAAGGACGACGGAACAAATGTTTTTGTATTTTAATCATGTTAATTTAACTTTGAACAGTTTATAAAAAAAAGTTGAAATAACAAATTATAAACCATTCTTGTTTTTCTAAATACAAATCTGTTTTATCTGAATGCAAGAAGGTTCAAAATGCACAGTTTTGTAGTTGATGTAATGATTTACATATACAAGATCACTTTTTTAAGGGGACTTTTAAAGAATTTTGTTAGACCTTATACAGAGTGTTTCATAAGTAACAATAAATATTTAAAACTCTTAAGGGGGTTGTTTAGACCGTCAAACTGAACAACTTTCTCTATGGGACCAACATCGAAATCGCGAAAAAAAAAAATTATATCCCATACATATTTTAGCTCTAGTCGATTTGTAGAGTATGGAACATCTTTTTTTTTTCGCGATTTCCATATTGGTCCCATAGTGAAAGTTGTTCAGTTTGATGGTCTACACCACCCCCTTAAAGGTTTATTTGTATTTTTGTAACACCTTGTATAATATTTTGATTTGAATTTGACCCAATTATGTGATACCTACCTCCAATCCGTAAAATCATTACACAACTTTTATTTTCTTCTTTCTTTCGCAATAATTATTGCATAAGTGTTACCATGTAAATTTAAGCATGTTCTATTCATTATCCATATAATAAAAAAGAAACATAACTTCTAAATACTTTAATATCAGATAATTATATCGATGCAAACTTAAATCAGACCTTACTCTAGTCTAGGAGATTACATTAGGAAGCGATTAGCATAAGCATTTTTTTTTTTTTTTTTTTTTATTATTGATGGGTTTGCTCTTGACCCCAATCTAGTCCTCAGGACAAAGATGGGGCCGAAGATGTAGCGAGCTTACCCAGAAGTGCACATAAATCGTGCATTCGTACATAAATCAAACTGAGGAGAATATAATATGATATACATGGGGGTTAGCGAGCGAAATGATTTTTACATTAGATAATGGTATCGATTCGGTATTGCCACGACTTAACTTAACTAAATTTATTCCTGTCATTTTCTAACATTCGACTAAGAAAAGAGACAGAAAACCAACAACTGACTTTAGTGCTGTCAAAGTGACGCTACACGCCCAAAAACGACTTAAATAAGATGGCGTGCATTATGATGCCATCTTATTTTGGGCGTGTAGCGTCACTTTGACAGCACTAAAGTCAGTTCTTGGTTTTCTGTCTCTTTTCTTAGTCGAATGTTAGAAAATGACAGGAATAAATTTAGTTAAGTTAAGTCGTGGCAATACCGAATCGATACCAATATCTACCAACTGTTGGCTGATATTCCTAAATCCTTTTCCGCGCTTAGTGTCAGAGACAAGTTGTATGACGCTGTCACGCACACCAACATTAAAAATATGGCCCGTTTATTTTAGTACGGTAGAAGCGTGAGGCTCAATCTGGACATATGCGTCATCTAAAATTTTTACTATGGACAAAAGTCATCAAAACTTATGGGCAATCTCTTCAAAGCTTTAAATGCATTTTGGAGACATATTATGTAGTATACTTTATCGATCTAAAGCAGTGGTTCCCAACCTTTTTTCGATGCAGGACCACTTCTAGATTTTGTTATTAGCAGACCACAAAGTTCGAGAATCTAAAGTTTTAAAGACATTTCATTTGCCAAATCTCAAATTATTGGCAATTCTTTCATATGGGATGGTAGGCAGGACCCTCCCACGGACCACTCCCGATGCTCTCACGACCACCTGTGGTTCGCGGACCACCGGTTTGGAACCACTGATCTTAAGTCTAAACCACAGAACTATTATGTACTACTAGAGGCGACACTACACATCACAACGCTGTCCCATTGAATGTGGCGATATAGCCGCACGTCACTTAGTAAATCAAATCGCTCGCTAAAGGTCCCGTAAGATGTCATGTCACTATTACAAGAAAAAAAAATATTTACATTACATGTGCCTTATTGACACCTTAATAAGAAAACTTAAATAAATCAAAGAGCCTTTTCCCCAATCTCAATTTAACGCATAGTTTTTATAACTAAAATAAACATTAATCAAAACGTAACATCGTGAAAAAAGACCATAATAATACAAATAATATAGAGTTAAAAAAAAAACATTAAAAGTTATTTATAAAATTATGTAAACGCGATAGACAATTTTGATCCCGCTTATATTCAACAGAAAACATTTAAAACCAATAATTTCAAAGTAGAAATTAAGACCTTAAATCTTCACTGCCACGGTTAGAAATTAAATGCTATGCAGTTTGGTGAAACATGAACACAAAATACAAAAAATTGCAACACAAAATTGACTAGGCGATTCTTATTATTTGGCGTACAATTGACTGATTAGAAAAGCTATTAAGGCCTCCGCTCATTGCAGCGATTTTATCGAGCGATAATATCGCTGCGATTTTGCGATAATTGTTTCCAGTACGTAGGGACGCGCGCGATCCTACACACTGCCGCGATATTATCGAGCGATAAATAATATCGCTGCGATTTTGCGATAATTGTTCTCAGTACATTTTGTATGGGGACGCGCTCGATCCCACACACTGCCGCGATATTATCGCAACTCTTTCGACTACATTCAGTGGTGGGGCGCATGCGTGACGCGAATCGCGGAATGCTGCAGTGGGTAAGGTGTCGCGATATCGCTGTCGATAATATCGCTCGATAATATCGCTGCAATGTGCGGAGGCCTTTAGTAGACTACACAGATACTTTGATTTCTACTTTAGCTGATACAGGCTTAGATCAAAGTAAAATTAATGGATAGACCTAAAGCGCATTAAGTTGAAGCACACAATTGGTCTATAAAAACTAACACAATTGTCTGTCACAACTAGGGCAATTGCATACAAATTTGAAGTATACCATTCAGTTGTTTTGCCTCATTTTTCTGGTATGAAATGTTCGCGTCAGGCCTATTCATTAATTTTACTTTGATCTAAGGATACAGGTCGCGAAACGGTTTATGAGCGCTGATCCTGAATGCACAGGATTCATATTTCGAGTCTATTTGGCGGGGGAAGCGGGAGGCGGTTATCACTCAAGCGCCATTGGTCAATCAGTCACCTTCTTAGTCATCAACAAGCGCGAAAACCCCTACCACTTTCGCCAAGGGCTCATAAATCGTTCGTTCTTGACCTATACTTTGATAGTTATATCTTAGCAATGAACTATATAGAATGCCATTGAATCTAAAGGTAACATTCAGATCTAAGCGATAAAAACCGCGATCCTAGTTTGCTCAATAAAGTAGGTTTTGTTCCAACAGAGACACAAGTCTCCTGATGCAAAAGCATGGCATAAAATGATAAATGTATTCCTCCCATCCTTAACCCAGCACAGACGAAAGGGAGTCAACGACGGACTATTTATGCGCGGCAGAAAACATAGTGTGAAACTCCACGCGTAAAACATTTAGATCTAATGGTACTCCAAAACTCAGAGTCATTTCCACTGACTAAGTAGTTTGTCAAGTACGTTCTTATATCCGTTTTTGTGCTGGGCCTTATTCCACTGTGTTTAAGTTTATATTGGAATGAAAATGACCATTTAACATATGGACATACTGTGTATAGGATAGGTGATCAAGCAACAAGATCGCGGTCTCTAATCGATATGTCTCAGTATGCTTTAATACAAGCCATATTTGGCTTAGTTACATTAAATGTTTTGTCTCTGTCAAACATGTGTTATTATTACTGACAAAACAAGGAAATTTCAGATACAATTTCAATACATTTTATGGCATTGATGAAACTATAACATTTGTTCAAAAAGTTATCGCACAAATTCGGAATTGCATTCAACACTTTCACTGCTGAGTTTGAAAATGTCTCGTTTCTCAATGGGACATGGGACATAAAATATATATGGATTAGACGTGTTTTTCAACAGTGAAAGTGTTAAGATCTCATTTATCTTACGGCCAGGATTTGCTATTATTTTGTTATTAACTACTATTAGGTTTGCAACACGCCTTATTTAAAAGTATTTAGGCGGCATATTTGAACAAGTTTTTGCGAATTTAACTGTTGCTGTCATAAAAAAGAGCAGACAGATATATAATGTCACTAAATACGATTTACATAAGGCGTGGTGCATCTAGCAAATCGAAATTCGTCAAAACCACACAATGCGGTGCAGCACCCGCAACGGCGGATTTTGTATGTAAAACGCCCCAGCAACTTTTTTTGTATGTAAAACGACGCAGTAGCTGATTTTTATATGTAAAATGACGCAGCGAAGTTTACGCCATGCCACACCGTCGTATGTCTTGGCCTTTATGGTATCCCAAAACTTTTCAATGCGACATCTCAGTATGCTTAAATCCAGAATCATGTAAGGGATTAAAAATATTATTTAAATGATGACTACCTACCAAATATCCTTAACGTTTGTGATAACAATGCATCGTATTGTTCTTTTAGATACAATACCTTATGGTAACCTTCTATTTAAATAAACAATTTTCCACAAACTAACCAGTCTTTGCAATATCTTATCCTATTCCAACATTTTTAACATTCTAGGTTAATACTAGCCAATTCACCTAAAACAATTTGGAAGAATCACGATTTGCCGAAACAATTTCAACTTGAACGAATCAACGTTTCGTATTTTCAATTGATTGTCCGTTTGAAAGTGCCACTAATTCGAATTCTAGTCCTTTACTTCGATTGTATGTTGTTTACTTGGTAATGATTTTGAAATATCCAACTTAAGACGCCTTTCACCCCATCTGAAATAGAAAATAATGCAATAAGTAACTACTTACAATAATTAATATACACCATTTTTTTTTATGAGTGCCATGACAACTGGTCGATTATATTCCTATACTGACTGACAATACGAAAATTTAGATTATTCCGTTATCAAAATCTAACTTCCTAGCTATTTATCATACCACTAACGTTTAATTAAATATATTGAAAAACATTAAGGAGTGTAAAAACGTTTTCGCTTTCTGTATGTACACACGGCGACAGATCAACCTACCCATAGTTAGACCTTATGTCCATCAACATAGAGTTCAACTATGGGTAGGTTGATCTGTCGCCGTGCGTACACTGCTGGCTTCACAATCCTCCTAAGAAAAAAAATACTAACCGTAATTTACTGGAGATTCCCAATATCCTCTTCAAACAACCTCTTGCCGCCCTTCAGTTTTTTCTCAACATCATTACCGTATTTGTTCGTATAATCTTCCAATCTCATCAACCACTGAGCCCAGTGTTCCCTCAACTTATCCGTAGATAAATGGTAAACGTCTGCCTTGGAACCGTCAGTGTAAGCGATGACTAGTAAAGCATCTCGGACGTTAAAATGTTTGTAGTTCAAGTCGTTGCATACAGCGCCGAAGTATGCTGCCAGTTGGACTGGGTTGTCGTATGTTTGGATTATCGATTTGCGTGCTCGGTCGGACTTCTTCCATTCTATCAAGGTTGGTTTGTCTCTGTAAAGAAAGTAAACAGTGCATAAGCATTAGACGACCCGGTTGATGTAATGGTTGCCACGCCGGACTCCCAAACCAGGGTCAGGACCCAGGTTCCAATCCCGGTGCGGTAATGGATGTTACATGTTTGTGCCGTTGTTGTATGGTTCCTGTTAGGGATATTTGTGCAAGCAGTGTAGTTTTATATAGTCACGTCTCGCACGTCTCTCACGTAGCTTAATAAGTAATGACGCATGTATTTATAGCACGTACTTATTACTATATAAACTACACTGGCCCTAATAAAGACGTTCCATTTCTACAACTACTTTGCTGGCGTATTATTCATCTCTCCGAGGCTCCCGATCCTGTCGGCCTACAACGCACCACCAACATGCGTTAAACTGGTGACCCCGACGTGATCCATCGCGCCCGACGTGATCCGTCGCACCCGACAAGGAATTAGCTGCATCGTGTGAAAGATTTCTCGCTTTGGTGATTTGTACAATTTCTTTCGGCCTCCCACAAGCGGGTCTCACCGATTGAAATTTCAAGAAGCAATATAGTCACTGAAGTGAGCTCTGTATTCTTGCCACGATGTACGGAGTCTCGCTACAGCCCGGAACCGCATTACCACAGCCGCCAGCACCAGAGAAGACCAGCGAGGCGCTAACCGTCCTGTCACGGTTTCCCGATTTTTGGCTCGCGCATCCACGCCTGTGGTTCACAAGGCGTCAATAATACAAGCAGCTGCCGTCTGTTGTTACCTACCTCAAAAGTGGAACACGATTTTTAATCGATACAGGCGCAGACGTATCTGTATTAGCTGTTTTAAGCAGAAGCCTCGACCGATGCATTCAATCTCTTCGCCTCTAAGGCACGCCCATTCACACTGATAGGGAGAAGACCATGTATTTGAATCTGGGATCGCGCCGTGTCTTCAAATGGACCATCACCGCAGCCGAGATGTTCTACGTTCGATTCTCGGTGCAAAATTTTTCATGAAGCAAAACATACCTACTTGTTGACCTACATACAAGAGAGCTGACCGACAAGGTTACGGAACCGTCCGTCATTGCAAGCGTGACACATTCTAATGACTTAATGAGTCAGCAATTCGTGCGATTTATGTAAACAATGACCTTCGATTTATTTGAATTCGTCAAATTGACGTTTGGGTCTACACAACGCCGTGCAAACGTTTTAGCGTTACAAGAATACGGTGTTATACGGGTTGGAGCACACCTTTTGCTACGTCAACGATGTCCCCATCGCAAACACGAAAGAAGAACAGCACAAAAAGCATCTTCACGAAGTGTTCGAGGGATCGAGTAGCTACGGGATTACATTTCGTTCACAAGGACCTGCAGATCTGCATTCATGTATTCCTCAGAAGAGACATGTTTAAAAAGTCCGTGACAGCTCCTTACGATTGCCCGTTCAAAGCCCTGAAATGAGATGGTAAATGCTTAACCATCCAGCTACAGGCCGCACTACACTACAGTTGTCTCCATGGACCGGTTTGAAGCCAGCGTTCTCGTCGCCAGCCGTCGAAGCAGCAGACGAGACGACCCTTCCCCGGACCCTGCCTTCGAGTGCAACAAACGGATCGACACTCACACGCTCCGGACATGCCGTAAACCCAAACTTTTACGGTTTAGCTTATACTTAAGTTCAAAATGATTGTTATATCTTCTTTGTTTTTATTCCCCTCTGTTATACACTTTTTATCTTTACACTCCTAGCTTATACATTTTTGTGATTTTTTTTAGTTTTACGATTGTTAAATATTATGTTATCCTTTCTTTTTCAAAGGGGGGGAGTACTGTTAGGGATATTTGTGCAAGCAGTGTAGTTTTATATAGTCACGTCTCGCACGTCTCTCACGTAGCTTAATAAGTAATGACGCATGTATTTATAGCACGTACTTATTACTATATAAACTACACTGGCCCTAATAAAGACGTTCCATTTCTACAACAACATTGCTGGCGTATTATTCACCTCTCCGAGGCTCCCGATCCTGTCGGCCTACAACGCACCACCAACATGCGTTAAAGTTCCCATAACAAAAAGCCTATAAGGCTTACTTGGGATCATTACAATGTATGGCACATACATTAAAGCGTTAAAAAATTAAATTATAATATAAATATGCTCTCGACTATATTCCCCGAGGGGGTAGTCAGAGACAATCTGAATCCTCAGAACATCCACGTTTCATTAGTAGCACCGAAACTCTGTCCAGTGTGACGGGGAGTGAGCCGGTTGCAACATGAAATGAACAGTGAGTACAATACATGCCTCGAAATTTAAACTTGCAGGTTTCCTCACGATGTTTTCTTTCACCGAAAAGCCGGTGGTGTTACAAATCGTACATAAATTTCGAAAAATTCATTGGTACGAGTCGACCTGGACGGGGATCGAGCCATCTCTCGAATAAAACTATGGACGATTTACGCGTTTAATTCTACTAACAAACTTTTCTGACATTTTTGCGGGGGACGAAGTAGCATGAAACCCTTTGGATTTTATTCCATTACTTCAAATTTTAATTTCGATTGTAAAAATGTTCTCGTGTGAACCCCAAACGCGACTAGTTTGAAGTTTTTAATAGCGCCCCTGTACATATACAACCAGCTATCTCAATAATAAAACGTATTTATAAACACTTGTAACAATTTATTCGAGTCAGTGACTCTGTGACGTATCAGCCAGAGATAAACGACATGATAAAAACAAAATGTTGCGAAATCTGCTCGCAGGTTTATTTTTATCACTATTTCAAGTTCATGGTGCCACAATGACGTTTTATTTCTTTAACCGACTTCTTTCTTACGTCCTTCATGCATTGTTCTTATATTTAATTTTTTTCTATTACAGAATAAAAGTGAGCAATGTGCGGTATTATAGATTATTCATTTATTTGAAATAGCATCGACAATCAAATAAAGGCGATACCGAGCCAATTATGCTGCCTATTCTAAACAATTAAACAACATTTCCAAAAAACAAGAATGTCACATTGTAGTCTGCTGATTTTCAATTTATCGGGTCACTGCGGATTTGTGTTTATAATGTTTGTAGTTGTTATCTTTAAAAACGCCAAAAGTGGTCACGTTTCGATAAATTGAAAGCCAATCATGACTACAATGTGACATAGTTGTTTTCTGGAAATGTTGTTTAATTTAATTGATTAGAAATAAAAAAATACGATTGGGGACAAGCACAATTGTCTCGGTACCTTCTCTTAACACAAGTCGCTTTGATGCTCTTAGGGACTATGGGTTATGTTAATTGATGTTATATTAACGCAAGCATGACCGATGTTGGTTTGGCAGTGAAAAATGCTCTGTGCTGCGGCCCTTAGGCTGCTTTTCCACCTGAGATGTGCGAGGTAGCGAGGCGGTAAGTAAGGAAAAAATCTGCCAATGAGAGTGCTTCAATTTCCTAATGACATGACGTGATCGAGCGAGCGCGCTATTGGCGGAGTGTGTCCTCGCTCACCGCCTCGCTACCTCGCACATCTCTAGTGGAAACGCAGCCTTAGGCGTCTACTTTCTGGACGTATCTTCTCTGCCAACACGAAGGTAGTCGCATAAAATAATAAAAAGTTCTTACTCATAATCGGCAATGGCGTCAAATATCCCTCTGTACTTCAACACTGGATGAACAACATTGGACTCTATCGCCTTCGGAGACGATATACTTTTCAGTACCTCAGCGACTGACACCCAGACGCCTTCTACATCCTTTTCAATGCGTAGCTGTGTTCGAGGTTGAGTGAAATAGTTCTTGAGGGTGCTGTGGAATTTGGAGCCAAGTGCCATTTGAGCTGGAAAATACAAGACCTTATGATTAGATGTATTTATCAACTACCGGCATCCGCTACTTCGTACGCGCAGACCACTGACTTTAAATACTCATAACTTTGAATAGATTGAACCAATTGCAATGAAATAAACCCTTTAAGTTAATCCAAACTAAGCCCTATGCTTTCCTGAAAACCCCATCTAAATTGGTTCATGATGCCTGCACAAACAAACAGACAAAAATTCTAAAAATGCTCTTAATGCATTCTGTTGCATATCCTTATCCCCACAATTTTTTTTTTCAATATCTTCATATACATCCAAGCCCAGTTTACAATTTAATTATTTGTTAGAAGATGTAGGTATATAGATAGTATTTCACAATAAAACAAAAAATATTGTTGACTGAATTGAGGAACACTTTAGAGCAACGGAGAGGTTTATCAACTAGAAGGAAAAAACGATGAACAGACATAACTAGCCATAGATTTGAGATGAGACCTGTGAGAAGCCTTAAGTGGTTTCCGTCCATACAAAACTTTGTCGTAGAACACTCGTAGACGGTATTAATAAAAGTAATGTTTTATGTATGGAAAAATAGCTTCGAAAATCTAGATTGCGCGTATCAAAAAACATTTACAATTTATAATATAATTACGAAGATATAAGGCTTGAAATTTTGTATTAATAATTTCAAAGCTTGATATCTTCGTAATTAAATCGCTTCTTAGCGATAAGACCGCCTTATTTTGTGCCTCTTGTTTTATTTTTCTCTGTATTTTACTGTTTATATTTTGGTGTAAAATAAAGAATATTTGATTGATTGATTGATTATATTATAAATTGTAACTTTTATTAATACCGTATACGAGTGTTCTACGTCAAAGTTTTGTATGAAATTGACAACTCTGCAACTACATTAAGTGCATAGTACTTGTGTCTTTACTGTGATTTTGTTTATAACTTTAAAAACCTGATAAGACCTTCGATAAGACTGACAATTCATTTTAAATCTTACATTCAAATGAAAGGCAAATAAAAATCTGAAAGACACAGAACAGCAGAGGTCACAAATTGGCATAATTTATAAAAACAATGTTAAATTATACTTACGTTTGTACAAAATAGTCCATTGTCTTACATTAAAAGGTTTTCAACCCTTGATATAATTAGATTAGATACATGATTTCTTTTCGTGAAAATAGTTTAATAAGTGGCAATTTTATCGAAAAACAGTTACTTACACTATAGGATACCATTAGTGCAAACAATACATTTCGGATGGATGGTTTCGAACACATATAGAAAGACAAAGTGTTGTATAGAATACATAGGCGTCGCGGATCTGGGTATCTGGGTACAATCTGGGTATAGTAATTTTTAGTTTATAGAGCTTCAGCCCCGGTCTCAAAAGTAAATTCTGGTTTCGTTACCATCCTTAACTGGACAACCCTATCGATACCATTGATACTTCTTGACTATTTATAGAATCAACCGTCGATCGGAAAGTAAAGTAAGTTACTTGAAAATCCTACTGGGTCCACTAGTGGTACTAAGCAGCCAGTGGGACCAACAGTCCGTAAGGAGTAAAACTAAGAGGCACTGGAGATGGAAGACCAATAACACAGTGGCATACCTATAATTGCATGCCTGATCTAGGTCCGAACTGTAATCTTGAACTATCCTGCAATTAAGACCTATTTTTTTGTAACCAGTTCTGCAACAACAAACACCGACCGACCGACCGTTCGGCCAACTCGTACCAATGAGTTTTTCGGAATTTATGTACGATTTGTAGCACCACTGGCTTTTCGGTGAAGGAAAACATCGTGAAGAAACCTGCATGCTTCCATTTCGAGGCATGTATTGTACCCACTGTCCATTATAAGTGGCGACGGGCTCACCCCATCTCGCTGGCCAAAGTTTTAGTACTACTGGTGAAACATGGATGTTATGAGGTTTCAAAATATCTCTGACTACCCCCTCAGGGAATATAGTCGTGAGCATATGCTATGCTATGCTATGCTATGCTTTGCTATGCAGTTCTGCAACAACATTTCTGATTTCTACATTACTTAGTTCCTAAAATCATTAGTAATTTACAACAGTACCACAGTCAGAAGTACCTATCTAAAACACAATGTATTAAGTGGGACAAAAATACATACATAACATAAATAGTTGGCATGAAAGTATACTATAATCAGTCATTTATGACTGTCACTTGAAATGTTAAGATAAGAATGTCATCAATCACAGAAAATTATGCAATTTATTTGAAATACCTGTGCCCAGCTTTGACTGATATGGATAAATTATGTGAAAGTACATTAGTAGGTGAGCTCGCAATATAAAAATTCCCGCATCCGGCGAGCACCAGCTCGCGGCGAGCCGCGCGACTGTTTTCGTTCAGAAAAAACGTTCCTGTTCCTTTATTTGTTTATCAATTCGTTTTTTTATTTCAGTAACTGGAATAGTTGAGCTATTAGAATGAAACAAAAAATTGGACTACACATCCACTTATGAGTACAAAATCTCAAGATGAAAAAAAATGCGGCACTTTTCCATACAAAAAAGCTTTTTCAAAATGGATTCCTATGAGCCGGGCATTCACTCTCTCCCATTGGTTCATATATCGTTGGAAAGGGAATTTTATAAGGTCTTATATCCATAGAACATTCCAAAGATAAATAAACCATAGTTTCGAGCACAAAAGATTCAATTTAGGATAAATTTAAGATGGCGGTTCCCTGGTACGTCTACGTTCCAGTGAGGTTCTGTCATAAGCAGTGATACTGGTACGTCTACGTTCCAGTGAGGCTATTGAGGTTAATATTGTTTAACCACTACATCACAGATGAGGGAGTTTTGAATATACTTGATGTTCACGAGATCCTAAGCATCACTAAGCTCTGATGCTGCTAGAAAAGCATTCGCCTTTACTCATCATGAGACAAAATTAAGTAAATTCGAATAACTAAGTTAGAGTAGTTAAATCTAGACATAAGGTATGATGGGACTGACATAATATTTTAGTGAGTATCGTTGGAGTCACGATGCAGGGTTTGCCTCGAACACTTGTCTCTCGCGTGGTGTTCGCGCGGTTCGCGTCTCAGCCTGCCACGAGGCTCAAAAATCCTTCTCACTTCAAAAACAATACTCGAGATTGGATAGACACTCCCTCAAACTACTTGACACTGGCGAAATCTAACAAGGAAACGCCATTAAATAAAAATAGAATAGAGTATCATTGCAAGTTCTGACCCCGAGCACTTATCTCGTGTGGTTTTCGCGCGTTGCGTTTTTGCCTGCCACGAGACTCCGCAATCCTCAATCTCTTCTTGTTCTTGACCAAAAACAATCCCTGAGATTGGGATAGATACTCCCATAAACTACTTGACACTGGTGGAAATGCAGTGCTAACGCACATGCTTTTGTATAGACCCTCCATCAGTCAATGTGTTGCAACCCTAACAGCACGCTGAAGCGAAGAAATAGTAATAGTAATCCTTGTGTCTAGAATGTCATTGGGTTTAATCCCTATTTGCATAATTTGAATTGTAAGCATTGACTTGTTTATTATTTAAAGATATGACAGGCAGGTAGCATGCATACATGGATTAAAACCAATGGATACAAATCCTTCTTACAATCATTAAACACAAAAATTGCTTATGGTTGTTCATATGTGTCCGTCATCGATATTTCCAACTTCATGTTTGTCCTTTTGACGGCCCGACAGCACAGTCTGTAGTGAACCTGTCTGCTGTGCCGAGGGTGGCGGGTTCGAATCCCGTAAGGGACAAATATTTGTATTATGAATATGAATATTTGTACCCGAGTCATGGATGTTTGTATCTATATAGAATGCTATATCGTTGTCTAGTTATCATAATACAAGTCCAGGCTAGATTCTGGTACTTTAAATGTGACTAGATAATTTGTGTGACAATGTCCAAGATATTTATTATTATTATTTATTTATTTACTTTTCTAACAAGTTGTATCATTGGATTAGAAAAGGACAAAGCTAACATCGGAAACAATGATGGAAATGAAAGAAAAGAAAGATGAATATTACAACTTCCAAGGAGTTCATGTTTCACCGCTTGTAAGGCAGTTTGCCCTCCAACCTATGCAAGCTTTCTGCATGCATACTTCAGCCTACTGCAATATCAA
Source organism: Agonopterix heracliana (assembly GCA_963693445.1). NCBI lineage: Eukaryota > Metazoa > Arthropoda > Insecta > Lepidoptera > Depressariidae > Agonopterix > Agonopterix heracliana. Next base: position 14,073,067 of record OY856324.1, read on the forward strand.
CATAGATGACATTGGAAAAAAAGTCGTAAATTAAGTCATTTCCTACCTTCATAGGTCCTATTGAACTCTTCCTCTCCCAACTCTGCAATCCTTCCTTGCTTCCATTTCTCTATTGCAGCCTTAGACTCATCTGGCATCGTCTTATTGAGTACCAAAGTCACCGATGGATACTGGACAGCATAGTCATTACTATGAGGTTTAATTTGGAGAATTTTGTCTTCACTGACATACCCGGGCTGGGCAGGAGAGCTCCGGGCAGCATTGCTCGCTGCTAATGTCTTGATTCCTCTAACCGTAGCGTTATTCAACAACACCCCGACAAAATTCAAACACGTCCTAGTTTTCTGCCACATTTTTGTCTTAAAAACTTCTATTGGCAAAACAGGACTGTGTTTCGAGTAACTCGTTAGCTCGCTGCAGTTTCCTACTGCATTTTTCACTTCACTACTTTCTTTGATTGTCAAAGAGCCGTCTACGCTATCCTTTGAACCGTCCGTAGAGTTGTTTTGATGTAATTCTTGGCTATTTTTAGCTGCAACACACAGATTAAAGTCTATACAGCTGTGGGGAATGTAAAAATACGTACGCGTGTATAACGGACGGCGCCACGACTGGTTTGTCATATGATGTGTCTTGGCACACCTACGTCGCACATCCAATGAGATCGAAAGTAGATAGATATAATACAATGTAAACAACAATGAAATAACCGATCGCAAGCGTGTCTGCGACGCAAAATGCTAACTGAATCAACTATCACTGAACTTATAATACTTCCTGCACAATGCAAGGTCTATCCATAGATAGAATGTATACGTAAATCAAGGTTGAGGAAACCCTACAATTTCTATGGAGATTTTGTCACTTACCAGACTTCTGTGCACGCTGTTTCCGTTCCTTACTTGTCTCCAATAGAGGGCCGAATAGCTCTTTATTCTCTTTGTGATATAATTTCAGCTTATCCGCCGGTTTCAGGATGGAAGCGGGGCGTACCACTTTGCTCCTAACGAAATTTTTAGATTTCCTCTCGAGCAAGATTCTGTGACCGATTTTGCTTATCGGTCGAAACATCGTGACGGAAAGCTAATTTCTAGACTACGTGCTACTCTTTATAACTTTTGAATAAGATACTTACGAAATTCAAAATGTATTTCTGGATTTTTTTGGGTTTCCAAGAAATTTTATTTTTCAGAATATTTTTAACTTTTTTTTTATGACGTTTATCACACACCACACCACAGATTTTTTTTTTTTTTTTCAATTTATTTACTAGCCTGGTTACTAGACCTTTTGGCTAAATCTTATTTTATTTTTAATTTTCTTCAGTTTTCACATTAAAACGTTGGTATTCGACGTTTTGATGGTTCTTTGGAGTTTTTGGAGACAATCGAAAGACGCAGGATAAGCAGAGAAGTCCACAGGAAAGAGATGAACCGACCGCTTTGCCGCGCTAAAATCACGGAACACTTTTCCTGTTTACGACCCATGCACCATCATATTTCACTGAACTATATATTGTTCACTTGCACGACACTTTGTTACGCAAAACAACACCAATTTTACGAACCAAAACTCACTATAAACAATAAAAATTCGATGAAATATGAGGACTCCAAACGTCAACTACCAAAGCCCGCCAAAAACTCCACCACAGATTCGACAGTCAGTGTTGCCAACTGCCACCTTAGGGCTGTAGCTAACTACTTCACGAAAAGTTGCTAGATTGCCCATTTTTCTTTCCCACAAAAGTTGCTAGAAGTAGCTAAACATCAAATTCGATTAAAACAACGCAAATAATTTGAAAATTTTAAGTTTCTCATAATGCTATTGATTATTATCATGTTACGGCCATGCTTGTGCTCATTCTGTTCAATTAAAGGTTGAAAATGTTATGTATCGCACGTATAAAAGGATGTAGTAACAAAATAACAGTGTTCCAAACTGCTTCCATAACAAAAAAATAAGTAAGAACGAGGGTGAAATATTCTACTTGAGTGAGTGAAAGTAAAAGAAAATCAAATATTTTGCTATTTTCATACTTTGGCCTTATTTATCGCTCGATTTTAGTTCATTTTATGGCTCTGGCTTCAAAAAACTCTCAATCCAAATAGTTGCTAGAAAAAGTAGCTAAAAAGTTTAGCTACAAGTTTTACAAATTTGTAGCTGCCAGACATCAGAAAATTGCTAGATCTAGCTACAAAGTTGCTAAGTTGGCATCACTGTCCACAGTGACCCTGTGTTGCCACCTTAGTTTTAGTAATGGGAGCAATTGAGCAATTAAAGAAGTTATTTTTTTTAAAAAGGGGTAGATGTAGCACAAATTACCAAGAAAAGACTTGCTTTCTTTACTAATGATTTCAATTATAGCTTAGGCAATTCGCTGTACATCGACTCGTCTGTAAAGTGATTATTACTACTTAACTTTATAGAAGCCTCAATGTACAGCGAATTGCCTAAGCTTGCCGTGCTCCGTGGCACGCGTAAGAACGCACCTTAATGAGGAGTTTTCTGACAGCTACTCAAACGTAGTTCATCACACCGGCGATAGATGGCGTTGACCAGAGAGGGGTCCGAAGACGAAAAATGTAAGCTAAAAAGTTAACAAAAATGTATGTCACTGAGTCAGACGCATCCGTTGACGAAATAAATACGCTCATATTTTGCTGCTTACTTAAAAACACAAATTCTTACTATTTTATTATCTACAAGGTCGCTCGCACCTGTCTCGTCAACGCCATCTATCGAGCCATTAGGAACAACTTTTTCTTTTTTTCATGGCTTTCTGAAAACCCCTCATAGGTTCAAAAACTAAAAATAACACAAATCGCGAAAGTTAGATCTTATCGCGAATGTTAGCATGGCGCAAATTTCAGATTTTGGTGAAATATTTTTAAGAAAATGAGGGGTTTTCAGAAAGCCATTTAAAAAGAAAAAGTCGTTCCTAATGGCTCGATAGATGGCGTTGACCACAGTGGCGAGCGACCTTGCAGATAGTAAAATACAAATAAAATAGTAAGAATTTGAGTTTTTAAGTAGGCAGTAAAATATGAGCATATATTTCGGCAACGGCTGCGTCTGACTCAGTAACATGCATTTTTGTTAACTTTTTAGCCTACAATTTTTGTTTTCGGACCTCTCTCATGTCAACGCCATCTATCGCCGGTTTGATGAACTACGTTTGAGTAGCTGTCAGAAAACTCCTCATTAAAAGGGCTAGATAGCCCTTTCCGGGCTAAATCATCAGACAACGGGTTCATCTACAGTAAAAAGAGCTAGATCTAGCCCCAAAAGGGCTAAAATGGCAACACTGCAGCGACCAGAAAAAAAAAAAAAAACAGTCGACCACAGATTCTGATAATTATGTTGTAGCAAAGCAAGCTACAGATGCGACTGTGAAATTATGACTTAGTTCCAACAGTGCCGTTGTGGCGCTGCTGTCGTCTAGCTAGTAAGGCTTCATTAAAAAAATGGTTCAAAGACACTGGAAGGATGGCGTTAATCGTGCCAATTTAGCTGTCAGATCGAAAGAGTAACGTGATTTTTTGGATTCCCAAATTTTAGGGTACGGTCTGTCTATTAAGTCTTGATAAAAAATGAGGGCGCTATCTCCACGCAAGAACGTCAAAATCAAGCATAACCTGGCAACACCACCATACTAAAATGATTAGTTCCTCAAACATTCTTATCACGACTTTATAGACAGACTATACCTGTCATTTGTTTTGCCTTATTTTTCTGGTTTGAAATGGCCAAAATACCAGAAGAAACACAAGATATAATATAAGTTTCAGATGCAACAACATGGCATGACGCTACTGCTGCACTCGTAGCATGCTACAAGTGATACGGCTTTATCACGCCTTTTATCTCGTTCGTTCACGTGTAACTGTGTAACATGCTACGAGTGCTGGTGTAAGTTCTATATGGCGTCTTATTATGATGGCGTTTTATGAGGGAAAATTTTAACTTCTTGGTAAAAAGGTGACATCAGCGCCACAACGGCACTATCGGAACTACAGCTGTCATATGCCAGCATAGGTAGCATGGCACCGTGATATAGCGCTATCAATAGACGACAAAAATTTCGGCGCTATCACACCTTCGCTCTCTTTCTATTTGCGCGCGAACGAACGAGATAAAAGACGTGGCGACGACGACCAACTCATGGCGGTACAATATAAGATTTACGAGTAAAACAAGAGTAAAACCTAAGATTTACCAATGATTATATTCTCTTTGGATTTACCAACTTTCGGTTGAAAAGCCCCTTCGCGTGCAATCGTAGAAAGAGCAAGTAATAGAACGAAGAACGTGTTTTGTCTCATTTACTCATTGAGGGATGCATAATACAAATTCACTCTAGTTAAAAAAGGAGATCGCTACCTTATTGCTGTCCTTATTGACGTAGCCATATTTTTGCTCTAGCCTCTATGGTCTGACATCGGAGTCAGACGGAGTCAGACAACAAAAATTTCATAAAAATGTTTGTTGCTCTATATTTCGATGAATAGTTATTTCGTAATAATTTAATTCATTGTAATTTGTTGCGAGTGGGTGACTTTAAGTTCACAACATGGTAGCGTGCAGCGTTTTAGGATGCAAGAGCCGCACTGAACGTTGCAAAGAAAATATTTCATTCCACGGGTATGTTAACATTAATTCACGTTTTATTGCAGGAAACATTAATAATAAAACGCATTTTAATAGTTTCATTCATCGGACAAGTGTTAAAGACAATAATTTAAAAGTTAAAGCTAAATTTTGTGATTTGTAATCTCAATAAGGGTGGTCAGATGTCATATTAAAATTACCCTGTTTCCACCTTGAAAATAAGGTAAGTACACCAAGGGCTGTGCCAAGGGTAAGCCGGAAGAGGTTTCATGAGGTATTTTGTAACCGCTAGTTAAACGTAGTTAAGCATACCATACCATGGATAGCTGTCATTGCCTCAGGGTTAAAAGCTCCAACAAAAAACAGCATTACAAATAGAGGTTGGTTAACTAAAGCTGGCGCGTGCCACACATTTACGCAATGCCTTTGTCTCACTGCACGCAGAATGTCTCATCGAACTCATTTGTATGTGTCTGTGAACGTGCCAGCAGCTTTAGTTAGGTTAACCTGTAAAACATACCATGATAGATGTCGTTTACGTGAGTTGAATCCTTAGGGCCTGTTTCACCACTTCTGGGTAAGTTCTTGTTAGCTTATCCGACGGATAGTTTGACATATTTTGTATGAAATTATGTCAAAATATCTGTCGGATACGCTAACAAGAACTTATTCAGAAGTGGTGAAACAGGCCCTTAGAGTATTTATTTATTCTACTAACAAACTTATCTGCCACTTTTTGGTAGCATGAGGTATGTATGTTTGAGGCAGCATGAAATCCGCAACTTTGGACTTTATTCCATTACTTTCGATTTTAATGTTGAATGTTAAAATTCATGAAAAACTGTGTCGTGTGAACCCCAAACGCGATAGCTTCGAAATTATTGTTCCGCAATTAAAGGCTGTTTAGTGATAGATAAGGAATTGTATGTAAATGCGTAAGATTGTTTGATCTGGCACGTTGTCAGAGGGGAAATGCTAAGGCGAGGCGGTCCCTATATAAATCGTCTAAGGTTGGATCATAAAGAATAGTTAGTGAGGTTTTTTTTATGTCTGTTTGTCTATTCGTTTGATTGTTTGTGTGTTCGAGCATCACGTAAAAACTACTTTACCAATTTTTTCGTATAGGTAGGGTGAGGAGTTGTAGCTTTTTTGCGTTTTTAAGTGATGTATTTTTTCTTCAGTTTTCCAAGCGACGAATATTTTAAAAATATATGGGTCTTCGCAACTGGCAGACTCAATTGGTCACCTAGTATAAATTCGCGTATTTGAAGAACATCTGTTTATTGAAAATATACGTATAAGAGAAATGGAATACAGTGACACTCTAACACGGTATATAAAGGTAAATTCAATATGTCGGTAGATAGTACCTACACAAGTAGATAATTATAATAGTCAAAGTAGGTATATCTAGTTTAGCTAGGAAAGAGTATAGGTCATTTATTATTTGTAAACTGGAAGACTAAGGCCACTTCTGAATAAGTTCTTGTTAGGTTATCCGACAGATATTTTGACATTATTTCATACAAAATATGTCAAACTATCTGTCGTATAAGCTAACGAGAACTTACCCAGAATTGGTGAAACATGCCCTAAGGCATTGTCCTAATTGGGCAATGTCGGTAAAGCTGGTTAGATTCTTTATTAAATAATGTTAGGTAGCATTGCTTTCTTTTTTTATTAGTTCTAGTAATGTTTTCGAGATGATTGTTTTCATACAAGAAGCGAAAACCAGTTTACCTACTTAAGCCTACTAAAAATCTGGTTCGGGTTTCGATCTCATTTGATTCTGTTCACCTTAAACTAGGTTACCTTACCTACCATACACTAAATGTTGGCTCCCTGCAAATTGTTCAATGTAATTGATGCTTAAGTTCGAGCTAAGTAGGGTCGAAATGTATGGATTTTGACATTTAACTGTAGGTTTTAGCAAGGTCTTACAATTATAGTACAGAATATGAGCCTCTATAGCTTACCAGAAAAGGTGTGTATCATATCTTATATTAAAATATGATAATGTTCTATAAGTTAACAACATAATTTATGATTTGATACAAATAAATAACTTTATTAAAATGTATTCTCGTTATTATAATGACACAAAAGGTAACAATAAATTGAAAATTGCATATTGCATAATGTGCTATTATTATGTTCTTCTACTTCTTATCGAGTGGGCTGCAAGCCCTGCCCCTCTAGCATGCCAACGCCGAGAAAACGACAAAAATCGAGACGTGCCTCCATCTTTATTATTTTACGTACGCCAAAAAGAGCGCGCATGACGTTTTTCTCGTTTAAACGCTTTGTCGTGGGTGGCATGCTAGCCGTGCTGGTGTCAGAGTTTATTCAAACCGCCTTACGGCTTCTGACGTGGTTTTTATGTAACGACTACTACCACCAGAGATAGTAGTCGGGACCAACAGTTTAACGTGCGATCCGAAGCACGGAATCATCTTTCTTTTCAGACAATCAGGTGACTCAGCCTGCAATGTCCTAACCAACTGGGGAAAAACGCACAAAGTGACATTTCACTAGGTGCCCCCCGTGGGAATCGAACCCACGACCTCCGTGTCAAGAGCCCAATGCTCTTAACCATTAGACCACGGAGGCAGTTCCACGGAGGCGGATTATGTTCAATGGGTACCAGCCCGTCTAGTATGATTTCTCTACTAGCGTGCCGACTCTATTTTTCCAATACTTAGTACTTGTCGCAGCAAGCGCAACGCTCTGAAAAGCGCGAGAACAGCAGTGCGAATTTTGAAAGTCACACGTTCAAATCAGCAGTAGAAAGACGCATAATGTCCATAGTAATTTTAACATTTTCTACTGCTGTTTACAGCGAGTTACGGGTGTCTTTCAAAAATCGCACTACAGGGGCTATAGACAAGGTAACATTTCTTTTGGCGTAGACGCTAGTAGAAATGACAGAATGTATGGATTTGACATTGGCGATCGAAACATTTTGACGTTTTCTTTCTCCACCATACGCCAAGTCCATACGTTATTTTTTTTTCTACTGTCGTTAATGCTAATCGAAACTACTTTTTCTAGAGGCCCTGGTTATTTTCTAAGCAGCCGAAGGCGCGGTGCGCACATGAAGTGAAATCGTACTAGACTCAAAGGACTGTAAGTATTCACCCTACGAGCGGCGCGGGAATCTCATTCGGTGAATTCAGCAGTTGTAAATGTCTTTATAGTGTGGATTTGACTTTCAAAAATCGCTATGTATGATTAATGATTTTTGAAAGTCAAATCAGCAGTAGAAAGATGCATATCTCCAAAGTAATTTTGACATTTTCAACTGCTGAGCTCACCGAATGAGATTCAAAAATCGCACTTGTGTACACACACGCCGTGTGTACATAATATAGCATAGTTCATTTACCCATTTTTATGGGAGTTTGATTTCCTATGGCATCACTGGATGAAATTATCGCTGTCTCATACGCGGTTACACTGATGTTCCGTCTATCAGCGTAAGCGAAATACTTGGCCTATGCGTGCAATGCATGATTTAGTATATGCCATAGACGAAATTTTTTTCGCTTACGCCAGGTATATGCTAAATCTATGGCTTTTCCCAGTACGCGCCATCAACCTTAGGATCAAAATAAAATTAATGGATAGGCCTAAAGCGCGGTAAGTTGAAGCAAACTACTGGTGCACTTGGTCCATACAAACTAGCGCCATTATCTGTCAAATCTAGGGCACTTGCATTACAAAGAATCATGACCACTTCCCATACATTCGTTTAAAATACCTACCTGTAAATTTTTCTTTGATTTAGTTGAAGTAATTACAGTACTATGTGGTTGATGTATACAATAAATATTGATATAGAAAAACTAAAGGTTAATTCCATTTACATTGGTAGTAATTTGATTTAATTTGGCAGTGAGGAATAAAAGTAATATCGAAAAAAAAAACTGAGATTATTTGACAGGTAAAAAGTGGACATCATTCTTTGAAGTAAACCTTTCATTTGTTTTGCCTCATTTTTCTGGTTTGAAATGTTCGCGTAAGGCCTGTCCATTAATTTTATTTTGATCTAAGCCATCAACACGTGATGCTCAACATGTTCGGCAACGTTGCAAAACAACGCGCGACATTGCTTCTTTCAACGTTTCTTCTTCTTGCAAAACGTCCGCGCTAACTTGCAACGGGCAACATATCGCGCGCCAAATGTTGCCTTGCCTAGTAGATATAATAAGAAGCTTCAACCGAACGTTCGGCGCCGTACCTACGTTCCGCAGATGTGTCGCGACCTTAAAAATAAAACAAACCAATATGTAAGACTGCAATATAATAATAATTTCATAACGAAATGGGTAAACAATACAAACAATAATCCGACATAACCAAAACTTAACAGCACATGTCAGAGGAGACAAACAACTGATTAGTTGGTACGAAAATATTTACAATAAATGATGTAATGCGATCTCGCATCAATAATTTAACATAAATGCGATTATAAAATATGTTTTTACGCAAATTTACAATACTGAGGCAATATAAAACCATTGCTTTATAATCAGATCCCAAAGTGCTAATAATGGATTTAATAAAATTAAAATAGAATAAACATCGTGTTCGAAAAAGAATGTTAAAAAATTACCTCTAAAATACTCAATTATCACTACATTCAAGACTTTATAGAAACTCTATATAAGCTTTTGATGATATTTATAAAGATATTTATGTATTTATTATGAAAGATGCATATTGCATGGTAACAAAGAATTGACACAGGAAAATGTAAGTAAGTACACAGATTTAATAATTTTTTCTCCCCTCCGGACGGAAAGCGTCAATTTTCGTCCCGCTCCGCTTAACGAAGTTGCCGCTTTCCACCTCCGTCGAGGAGAAGAATAGTATACTAACCTCGGGCAGTAAATAAGAAAGCCTCAGATCACATGTTTGTTGACCTCGGCTTGGCCTCAGTCAACAATTACATGAGATCTAAGACCTTTCTTATTTTCCTGCCCTCGGTGTGTAATCTACTATTATTACAATTACGAAAGTATAATTTCAAAGTTTTACATGATTTGCTTAATTCAATCATGAGAAACCCATGCAGAAACGCTCATTAGAGTTAATCCTCCATTAAATCTCTTGCAGCTGTCACTTTTTGTCTCGTTGGCGTAGTAAAAGCTAGCAAGAGATTTAATGGAGGATCCACTCTAATGAGTTTCTGACGAGACGTTTCTGCAACTGAGTGTGTATCATGCTTTTGAATCTGCTATTTGGTGTGTTGATTACGTTATCAATAGTTTAAACAACCAAAATTTCACAAAGGAAATAAATTAAACTTGAAACAGATTTGTCGAATCAAAAGATCACCGAGCGCACTGATTATAAATACAACATATTCAATGAGGATCACGCGTTTACTTGGGTCCGAGCATGTTTTCTGGTTTGACCCATTCGTTGAACTGTTCTTCAGTTAGGATTCCTAGTTTGATAGCCGTGCCTTTGAGGGTGCCGCCTTCTTTGTGCGCCGTTTTCGCGATTAGTGCGGCCTGCAAGAGGAAATTAAATTTACATGAGTTGTGAATGCATAGTCATTGTCTGCCATAGGCGGTACAGTTAACGTATCTGTTAGCTGAAATGTATGTAATTCGTCATTATACATGGTGTGAAATGCGTTACATACAGGGTCCTTCTCAATATGGTGACACTTTTTTTAAGGGAAGGTCAGACCATCAAACTGATCAACTTTCTCAATGGGACCAACATCGAAATATCGAAATCGCGAAAAAAATATCTGGTGTCCCATACATTTGGCTAGAGTAGTTTTGCAGTTTTGTATGGAGCAGCAGATTTTTTTTTCGCGATTTCGATGTTGGTGCCATAGAGAAAGTTGTTCAGTTTGACGGTCTGATCATCCTCTTGAAAAAGTGTCAGCATATTACTATATATTAACCAGTGTGCTTCAGACCATAAATAATGGTCTTCTCCGAAAAATACAAGTGCGTAGCACCTTCAACCGACGGAAGTTCACGAAGAGATGTATGAAAATGGATAAGGCGAGAGAAGTATGTCAGAATCAGTGTGTGGCGAGCCGTAGTCTCCGACTACCCTGTGGGACAGTGGCGTAAGTATATGTATTGATACTAAAAGCTCACCTTATCGTAGCCAATGTGGGGATTGAGAGCAGTGACCAACATGAGTGACTCCTGCATGATCTTGGTGATTTGCGCCTCGTTTGCCTTGATGCCGACCGCGCAGTTCTTGTTGAACGCCTGGCAACCGTCACCTGGAGTTCAAACAAACTATATTATAGCTTTGTGATACTTGAAAAAATAAGGTGGTTGCTGAGTTGTCAATTTCATACAAAATTTGTCGTAGAACACTCGTAGACGGTATTAATAAAAGTAGTGTTTTATATATGGAAAAATAGCTTAGAAAATCTAGATTGCGATTATGAGGCTTTGAAATTTTGTATGGATAAAATTTTGCCTGTTTTACCACTTTTGGGTAAGTTCGTGATAGCTTATCTGACGGCTCATTTGACATTATTATTTTGTATGAAAAATATATCAAACGATACATCGAATAAGCAATCAAGAACATATTATTATTCAGAAGTAGTTACTAACATTGCTATACCCAAAAGTTAAGGGTCTCATGATGTACTGCAAGTAGGGTTGCCAGGTCCGATTTGTTTTAAATCGGGGCAGAAGGTAAAAAAAATCGGGATTTAGGGTTGTAGATCGGGACACACAAAAAACAAGGTATTTTAAAATTAACTGCGTTTTGCAACTTAAATTACTAGTGCCTACATCTCAATGTAATCCTACATAATAATAACTAGTCAGTAGGACTAGTAGAATAAAAAAACAGGTATTACAATAAAATTTTAGTTTAAGTATTAATTATTGACGCGGTTAATTGCGTTGATTCCATCTTATTGTAACATCTTTTTGTACACAGTTTGAACAATAGAATAAGATTCTAATATTTAAATTCAAGCACGCACTTACATTCATAACAATAACCAACTCACTAACATAACCGAAAATCTTAAACAATAAATCTTAATTGTCTAAAAAATAACGGAATTTTTTTTCGCACATCTTTTCGCGTTGTGGTCAGACATCTTCTGATTTGTCCATGCAAAAATAGAAACGTAGAGCGAGCAAAGCGAGCTCGACTTTTCCTCTTAATACAAATCGTTTAGAGCCAGAGCTTTTAACGTATAAAACATGCTCAAAGTAACCTAAGTAATAGCTATTGATTGAGCGACGCATGCTCGAAAATGTTAGCACCACCACATCTTTTAGCTGTGGTCAGAACTCTTTAGGATTATGTGTATAGGCACAGTCATTAAAACAGATAATTAGAGCGAGCGAAGCGAGCTCTACTTTTCTTCGCTCTACGAATTGAGATAAACAGAGAGATATATCAATCGATATTTTTCCCGAATTTGCCGCCCGTATTAAAGTGTCGCCTGGGGCAGTTGATTTATCGGGACATTTAGTGTCCCGATCAGGTGCAAATCGGGACGCGTCCCCTACCCCCTGAAAATCGGGACGTCCCGCGCAAATCGGGACACCTGGCAACTCTAACTGCAAGCAACTCATACTATCCGTAATTCGGTTACGTACAATATTTTTTTGTATCTATTTTAAGTTTTTTTACAGACAGTAGACATAATTTTATAGGCGATTACACACCGAGGACAGGAAAGTAAGAAAGGCCTCAGATCACATGTGATCTGAGGCTTTCTTATTTACTGTCCGAGGTTAGTATACTATTTTTCTTCTCGACGGAGGTGGAAAGCGACAACTTCGTTAAGCGCAGCGGGACGAGAATTGACGCTTTCCGTCCGGAGGGAAGAAAAGAAACTAATTGATTTTTTTTGCGATTCATAGAGTATACAGGGTCCTTCTTAATATGCTGACCCTTTTATAAGGGGATGTTCAGACCATCAAACTGAACAACTTTCTATATGGGACCAACATCGAAATCGCGAAAAAAATATCAGCTCTTCCATACAAAACTGCAAATCTACTCGAGCCAAATGTGTGGGATAGCAGATTTTTTCGATGTTGGTCCCATAGAGAAAGTTGTTCAGTTTGATGGTCTGAACATCCCCTTAAAAAAGTGTCAGCATATTAAGAAGGACCCTGTATAAACATAAAATAAATTTTTAAATCAATTCGATTTGTAATCTCTATACGCAAAAGTGGTGGCGAGAAAATCATCCGAACTCTGTGGAGGAAAACCTATGCTTAGACTCACCGATCAATCTAATAGACCTGAGCACATTGGAGACCATCATGGGCTTGAACACGTTCAGTTAAAAGTGTCCGTTGCTGCCTCCGATGGTGCAGGCTACGTGGTTGCTGTCACAATGTACTCAACGATCAATCTAATAGACCTGAGCACGTTGGAGACAATCATGGGCTTGAACACGTTCAGTTCATAGTGTCCGTTGCTGCCTCTGATGGTGCAGGCTACGTGGTTGCCATCACAAAGTACTCACCGATCAATCTAATAGACCTGAGCACATTGGAGACCATCATGGGCTTGAACACGTTCAGTTAAAAGTGTCCGTTGCTGCCTCCGATGGTGCAGGCTACGTGGTTGCTGTCACAAAGTACTCACCGATCAATCTAATAGACCTGAGCACGTTGGAGACCATCATGGGCTTGAACACGTTCAGTTCATAGTGTCCGTTGCTGCCTCCGATGGTGCAGGCTACGTGGTTGCCATCACAAAGTACTCACCGATCAATCTAATAGACCTGAGCACGTTGGAGACCATCATATGGGCTTGAACACATTCATTTCAAAGTGTCCATTGCTGCCTCCGATGGTGCAGGCTACGTGGTTGCTATCACAAAGTACTCACCGATCAATCTAATAGACCTGATCACGTTGGAGACCATCATGGGCTTGAACACGTTCAGTTCAAAGTGTCCGTTGCTGCCTCCGATGGTGCAGGCTACGTGATTGCCATCACAAAGTACTCACCAATCAATCTAATAGACCTGAGCACGTTGGAGACCATCATGGGCTTGAACACGTTCAGTTCAAAGTGTCCGTTGCTGCCTCCGATGGTGCAGGCGACGTGGTTGCCCATCACCTGAGCGGCGATCATAGTAAGGGCCTCGCACTGGGTTGGGTTCACCTTGCCTGGAAGATGAGATTGTTTAATTGAGATTAAATTGTTTGGTTAAGTTAAAAAAAAAGAGATATATGGAGCTAAAATGAGTGGAAGTGTCGGCAGAGGACGCCCTCGTAGGACGTATTCTGATCAAATCAGTTGCGTCCTACAAAAAGGGGAGGTGCGGAGTACTCGAAACCGACGGGCATGTATGAAGAGATGTATGGATGTGAATGAGGCAAAAGAGGTATGTAAGGATCGTAGTAGATGGTGCGCTCTGGTCTATGCCTACCCCATTGGGACAGAGGCGTGACGTTATAGATAGAGATAGAAAAAAAAAGTGTTTTTGGTCGATACCTATGAAAATATAGTAGATTACACTCCGAGGGCAGGAAAGTAAGAAAGGTCTCAGATCTCATGTAATTGTTGACCGAGGCTTTCCGTCCGGAGGGGACAAAATACCTTAATACTATAGTCCCATTGTAAGAATGGCCCTGGTCTTATAATGAAATTTCAAGTGACACTCAACCATATCTTAATCTGGATCAGATTGATTTTCTGGCTCTCAACTTCGATCATAGTAAATTTTATTTTGATTAGAAGCTGTCACCCTATATTATTATAAGGGTTCAACTACACATGGCCGCACGCGATCGCACTTTTCCGTCGCTCCATCCTTTTCTGTCACTCAGGAACGTCATTTGCTAGAGCATATAAGATAGACGGAACGCGATCGCGTTCCGTCCATCTTATATGAGTGACATAAAAGGATGGAGCGACGGAAAAGTGCGATCATGTGTAGTTCAACCCTAACAATACCATGTAAAAAATCCTCAAGGGTTGAGACACATTTACCGACGGCGACCGACGCCGGGCACATATAAAAATAACATTTAGTATGGGCCAGCCGTCGGTCGCCGTTGATAAATGTGTCTCCAGCCAACCGTTTCTAAATCTATTACCGAATCCTTTTTAATTCTCTGTGCGATTTAACTAAGGCTGTGTATACGTTAACATACCAGGCATGATAGAAGAACCGGGCTCATTCTCAGGCAGCATCAGCTCTCCGAGGCCGCACCGAGGTCCCGAGGCAAGCAGACGGATATCGTTGACGATCTTCATTAGGGACACCGCGATCGTGTTGAGGGCCCCGGACACCTCCACCATGGAGTCGTGGCATGCCAGCGCCTCGAACTTGTTCGGCGCTGTCACGAAGGGAATGCCTGACGGATAATGTCACGGTTAATAAATAATCTAGGATATCATTCATAGGCGAAGTATTTTTCGCTCACGCTGGTAGACGGAACATCAGTGTAACCGCGTATGAGACAGCGATAGTCATAAATTCCTATACAATTTGTATGAAAATAGATGTCTGACTCCGGAGTCAGTCCTGCGGAGGTTACAAATCGATGTCTTTGGTTTTAAGCCATAGTTTGGCTCTCGGATTCCACCGTCGAATTTTCTGCCAAGGCACTCGTTGACAATGTGCTCGACAGTCTGTTCTGGAGCACCGCAGTCGCACTCGGGTGAGCTCGATATCATCGTGAATAAACATACATACGCTGAAGGAGAAATTCTGATGATAGATAGATAACTCATATATTTCATCAGAACAATACAGGATAAACAGTGACAGACAAAGGCAGTAGGTAACACTATGGAGTCCGTATAAGGAGGTCCGTGCAAAGCTGAAACAGCAACAGGGAGCTCCCACGAAACGGACCTATCGCTCCATCCTTTTCTGTCACTCAGGAACGTCATTTGCTAGATCATATAAGATAGACGGAACGCGATAGCACGCAGCCGTGCTGTCTGCTCTAGCAAATGACGTTCCTGAGTGACAGAAAAGGATGGAGCGACGGAAAAATGCGATTCGGTGCTGTGTGATGTAGTTCAACCCTTAGGCTCGTGTGGTGTATTAATGAAATGCGTTTATTCGTTCGAGACTAGTAAATCTAATCTATTTACACTTTACACTATTATAGAACTGCAAATGTTTCTTTGTACGAGCATCACGCAAAAACTACTGAAGCGATTTTGATGAAACTTTTTTTTTTGAAAGCTTGTGATTTCACTAAACCCTCTCTCTTTCTCTGACTACCCCCTCGGGGAATATAGTCGTGAGCATATGCTTATTTCACTAAAATATCTCGTACCTATAATTTGTGCGGACGAAGTCGCGGGTAAACTCTAGTAATAGGTACAATAAAAACCGGTTACCAGTAAGATTAGAAATCTCGGCAGCGCATTTCTCAGCGAACCCGATCCTCGTGTTTAGACCGGTGCCCACGGCGGTGCCTCCTAGAGCCAGGTAGTGCAGGCGAGGCAATGTGGTGGCGATACGCTCGATACCGTAGTTCAGTTGTGCTGCGTACCCGCTGAACTCTTGACCGAGGGTTAAAGGTACGGCGTCCATCATGTGGGTTCTGTGAGAACACGATAATTATAGGTTATACATGGTATCAGGGTAAACAGTTGCATTACTTTAAGGGGTGATTGTACCCATGATACTGATCAACTTTCCCTAAGATATCTATAGGAAATTCTTTAAAAAAATATTTGACTTTCCATACTAAATGCAATCAGCTGATCGAACGTTTGTATGAAAAGTCGATTTTATTGCGAATTTCCTATAGGTTTCTTAGGGAAAGTTGATTATAATTGTAATCCATTGTTTTATGGATCAAAGTGGCGTGTTTACGAGTCTAGCGGCGGTCTCCAGCGCGGCGTCCCGCTTGTATGAAGCTTTCGATCTGTTCGGATATTTAATCATGTGGTTTAAGCATAAAGGTATTATACCAGGAATAGAGGAACTCACAGCTGAGAGACCGAGATGTACCTAGCGGCACCACTGTATAATAGAAAGAGATACGTGACGCGAGGCAATAGAACCGTTTTCTAATCTCTTACCAATTTTTACAATTCGGTTAACCGTGAATAATTGCGAATCTAAAGTGAAATCGTAGATAATTTTTAGAAATATACTGACACTACTTCATTAATTTATCCACGATTTCACGTTAGACTCAGAATTATAGACAGTATTAGAATTTTTGCCTGCGAATAGTCTCCTGAAAACATCCAAAACGGTTTCATTTGACAACTCAAGTCAGTTCCTCTATTCCTGTAAGGTATAATACCTTTAAGGGTTTAAGTGTAAGCTTGAGTGTACATATACTAAATTACTAACCTGCCAATCTTGATAAGCTTATCAAACTCCTTAGACTTCTTTTCCAGAGTGTCCCTAAGGGCGACCAAGCCTGGCATCAGGCGGTCCCTCAGTTCCATAGCGACGGCGACGTGCATGGCAGTCGGGTAGGTATCGTTGGAGCTCTGGGATTTGTTCACGTGGTCGTTGGGGTGAACCGGATCTTTACTTCCAAGCTTACCGCCCATGATTTGGATGGCACGGTTTGCTATTACCTGGATGAAGTAATAATGTTCTTGAAAGATTTGCTTTACGTAGGTACTTAAAAAGCTACTGCTTTTGAGGTTTTGATCCATGTAAAAATGGACTGACTGATTCTGTTTATTTGACTGATTGATTGACTTTTAGCCTTTTTATGAGGCTTTATGATTTAGTAAGCAACCAAGTCTCAGATCCGTATGTCATCATTAGTCAGATTTTCGTCTTGAAAATATATTACACAGCATGTATGTATCATCCATGAATCAGCATATAAGTATAGGGTTCTTAATATGCTAACGGAAGGGGATAATCAGACCAATAAACTAAACAACTATTTCCATGGGACCAAGGTCAAAATCGGGAAAAAATTATCAGCTGTGTCATATAAAACAAGGAGAAGTGTTTTTGCATGCTTTTGTTTGGCGCAGCGGCAGGTGCAGCGGCGGGCAACGCGTCGGGTGATGCAGCAGCTATGAGCTTGTCCAGATGAGGCGCTTTACGCGCGTAACCACCCGCGCGACTGCATACACCTTTGTCCGTTGTTACTATTCGAATAAAACTGATAGGATGCAAGAAAGCTGCGGTAGCCGCAGCGGGCGCAGCGGCGGGAACCATGAACGGAGAATGCGCTTGACGCTTCGCAGCCCGCCCCGCGTGACACCCCGCGTCTCCTTGAACGAGGCCTTAGGTGTTAATCAATTATTACCTCATTGGTGTTCATGTTAGACTGGGTACCGGAGCCGGTCTGCCAGATGACGAGAGGAAAATGCCCCTCGCGGTACAACTTGCCGGAAATGACGTCATCGCAAGCCTGCATGATTGCCTCAGCTGGAATAAATCAAACAGATAATTATATCGGTGGAAATTGTGCGGGAAATAAATAAAACATTGTGCGGGTGGGGCGATAACCAGGTAAGATAAAATAAAATTGAAATGTATTTATTTTTCAAATGAAAATCAGTACAGAGTACCTAAATACACAAAAGGAGAACAAAGTGGACAGCAGTAAGTACAATAAGATTGAGAGTCAAGCACGTATCCAGGGGGGGGGGGGGGGGGGGGGGGGGATAGATGGGATTTATCCCCCCCCCCCCCCCCCCCCCCCCCCCCCCGAAATCCGAATATTTGTATGGAACAGTGGTTATAGCTATACATTTTTCATCGTTTTTCAGTGAACATCCCCCCCCCCCCGAAATTAATTATCCCCCTCCGAACCCAAAGTCTGGATACGTGCTTGTTGAGAGTAATAGTGCTCCCACACTTGGCGAGACTGGCAACGTGTGAACCGGTAGGCGGTTTTAACAATGTTCAATAATCATCAACTGACGCCATGTGCATTTATTTTATATAAATAAAAAGAGAACAATTAAGTAAGTTAGTAGTTTTAAACGCAACAACTCATTGGTAGGTACATGGCATGTCGTCCGTGCGGATTGGAACCCGGACCTCCAGATTGAGTTTCCATAGCTCTCCGCTACGCGCCATCGACTTATAGGCTGTGATGATGTTATTTCAGTTTACCTATTGATGGGCAGCAATTCATTTTAATATTATTATCAAGATCTGCATACATTATCATAGTGCATAGTGTCACTATGCATTTACCTAGCGGATACCTGTAATTGGTTATTTTATGTTCATTACTTGCAAGCATTCTTTTTTTTTTACTATATATGATGGGATGGGATGGATGGGATTCATTTGTATTTGGCTTTTGGTTTCCCGAATTCTTCATTTTCAAATTTCTTTATAAGCTCGGCGACCACGGGTGCCCGTCTTATACGGCATTTTTGTGGCTTGTCTTAAGTGTAAAACAGAAAATAACGCACCAACTTTCTTGTCAAGTCCGAACTCCATGTTCACCTTTGCAGCGGCCTTCTTTATGATACCGAAGGCGACGATGACAGGAAACTGTAAAATTTGTATAAACAGTTCAATAACAGGAAAGATGGAGGAATCTTCAACAGCGAAAACATAAATTATCATCACCATCTGAGCCGATAGAGGTCCACTACTGGACATATGCCTCCCACAAGGATCGCCACAACGACCGGTCCCGAGCTGCCCTCATCCAACTGGATCCCGCCTCCTTCACCAGGTCGTCGGACTTATTTGGGGGCCTACCCACGCTGCGCTGTCCGGTACGCGGTCGCCACTTGAGAACTCTTTTCGGGATCTATCTATTCTGCGAGCAATATGCCGCCCATTGCCCCTTTAGTTTAGCAATTTTTTCGGCTATGTATGAAAGAAATGAAGAGATTCGCAAGAGAACCAAAGTACTACTTTAGTTCCTCTGCGAATCTCTTAATTTCTGATTCGAAAACATAATTATGATATTATTTTATTACGCTTTTAGTCTCTCAATAACAATTGTAGTTAGCTGAAGTTAATTCGACGAATGCATGTAATTACATGACCACATGGCAAAATTCATGAGTATGGCATTATCAAATAATATCGTTTCGATACAGCCGATTCAAATGAACGATCTTTGTAAATATTATGTTACATAATGATGTTTGGAAACTACGAATTCAAGCTGACAATTGTTGCCAACCAACTAACAATTGATTTCACAACACACTTTCAAAAATACATTATACGGGCGGGCGCAATGAGAATGTTAATCAGGGCGAAATATTTTCTTTCTGTGTTCATATCCACACTCCACATAATCAAGGTGTTGAAAAACAAATGTACCTACACAAAAACATCCACCGACAACCATTCGTCCAGAGGGGCCTGGCTATGGTTGCCTAGTGACTTAAATAAGAAATGGGGTAGTCTATTCTAGCAGAAACAGCACGGCTATACGGCTAAGTAGAAGATAATGATAAATACAAATTGTGATGGGTGTCTAGTCTACCGCCCACAAAACAAACATAAGAAACCTAAGTCGCCTTGTATGACAACCACAGAAAGAGATGAGTGATGAGAAATGGGCTGGTCTATTCTGACAGAGACGTGGTCGCTCACTCAAGGCCTAATAAAAAGGCCGAAAGTCACCCAAAGAACAATGGAGAGGGCTATGCTCGGCGTTTCCCTGCGAATTCGAATCATAATAATCATCATATTTGTACCCGAGTCATGGGTGTTTGTATCTACAGGGTGAAATTGATATCATTAGCATCCTTTTAAACTAAGACTCTACCCATCAAACTGAACAACTTTGACTACGGAAGCAAACCGATCGGAGCAATAAAATAATCAGCTGTTGCATACATTTGAGTCGAGTGGGCATTGCAGTTTAGTATGGGACAGCCTGTTTTTTTTTGTCTCCGATTGGTTTGCTCCCATAGTCAAAGTTGTTCAGTTTGGTGGGTAGACTCTTAGTTTAAAAAAAAGGATGCTAATGATACCAATTTCACCCTGTATATATGTATTCTATATCATTGTCTAGTCACCATAATACAAGTCGAGGCTAGTTTCTGGTACTTTAAATGTGTCTAGAAAATTTGTGTGACAATGTCCAAGATATTTATTTATTTATAAATGACGATGTCCGCAGAATAACCAGAGTAGCTGACAGCCCAAAGAATTGCTAAACTAAAGTGCCAATGGGCGGGACACATTGCTCGCAGACGAGTTGCGACCGCGTAAAGGGCAGCGTAAATAGGCCCGACGACCTGGTGAAGGCGGGGCGGGCACCCGTTGGATGAGGGCAGCGCAGTCCGGTCGTTGTGGCGATCTTTGGGGGAGGCCTATGTCCAGCAGTGGACGTTCATCAGTGAGATGATGATATATATTCTAGCAAAAGCCAAACGGCTAGTAGACGATAAAATATGAAGTATTCATACCGGCATACGCTCTTCGATGCCGCCGATGGGGAAGTTCATGACGGATCTAAGGGTCTGGGAACCGTACAGCTTGTCGTCAGGCACTTCCAGCTCCCCCATCGTATCCTTTTCTTTCCTCTGTAACAAGAAATTTGATTGTTATGCTCACAGTGAACGTAAATGCGTATTCCTGTCTCGCTCACACATGCTTCCTTTCAATTTTTCCTATTTGTATGACATAGACATAGACATAATTTATTGATAACAGAAGGTGTTACATGTCATACGAAATGACACTTACGGGTATGTTCCCGTATTATTGTATGTAGATAATTTAGGGACTAAAAGGCTTTAAAAATTAGGTTATTTTTTTATTTAAAGGCCTTACAGAGCCTTCCTAAGGGACGTATTGAACCCCAGCACGTCTAGTATGAATTTTCTACACGCGCGCGACGCCCCTTCGCTGCATGGAAAATGACCTTTTCCCGCGGTTTTTCGAGAGCGAAAGCTGCGCTTGCCGCGCTCGACATGAAGTATGGAAAAGAGCAGAGTCGCGCGAGTAGATAAATCATACTAAAATAGACGTCTGGTTTGTAGTCCTAGCATGCCCATGACAAAACGAGAAAAATCAATATGTGCCTGTCTTTGTTACTTTACGCACGCTAAAATGAGCGCTTTACGGTTTTCTCGTTCTGTCTGTTTGTCGTGCGTGGCATGCTAACCTTGCAGAAAGTCTTTGATGCTTGTCAGCAATTCTTCACCACGACGTCAGTTCTCGAGATAATTTTAAAAGTTCTACTCCTAGTCCAATTTGCGCAATCATCCGGACCTAACCGCAAAACAAAGATTGTTTACGAATGGGTATTTGTTTTTTTATTATGTAGGTACTTATATAGTAAAGTACAAAGATAAGTTGATAAGTTGAGTAATAACAATGTTACTTGGCTAAGAAAAAAAATCATTAGATTTACGGTTTCCCCCTCTTTTTGATGATGATGATGATGACCACGTACAAATCATTTGACTGACAGTTTTTTTCCATAAATACACAATAAGTACTACATTTATCAACAGTTTTATAACGATGTTCTTTTATAAATAAGACAACACAAAACAATGAGATAATTTACTGATTTTCAAGTAAACATAATGAAGGTCGATAAGTTACTATGCCGAGAGACCGGCATAATTATAGTACTCGTAATAGTTTGTATTTATTCTTAGTATTTATTAAATGGTTAACGTTATATACGACCCAACTTACCATTTTAACGGGTTTCCCCTCTGGATATAAACACACACTACAAGCCATTTTTGACAAACAGTAATTTAGAGAATAAACTTTTAGAAACTAGAAAATACGCGAAAGAATTTGGAAATTTCGCCGACAGCTGACAGCTGTCACTGTAAATGAAATTTAAAATCTCTTTTCGGCCAGCTGTATTTTAACCAAAAAGTATATATTTAAAATGGCTATTCAAAATGTTGTGAATAAAGCGAGATACAGGCCACGATTAGCAGTCAAATGAAAGGCAAACTCAACCGGTTGGAGTCCCCACCACTTATAAATGGAATCACTCACTACTGTACGGTTTTATAGCTTTATTTTATCACACGGCCTTTCGAATCGAACTACGTATGGCGACTGATGAAAATGCGGGTCGTGGTTTATAGCGTGATAAGTTATCAATTATTTATAGTCAACTTTTGTGTATTTTTGCATAATGTTTTTAACGTGTAGGTAGGTAGGTACGTTTATGTACCGTCAATAGGTGTTTGAATAGTGAATTTTAGTTTATAATAAATTATTGAGGTCTTTGCATTATGTTTAACGTAGGTACTAGCAATTATTGAATTATCTATACATACAGGGCCCAACTTAATATGCTGACACTTTTTTGAGAGTGTGATCAGACCGTCAAACTGAACAACTTTCTCTATGGGACCAAAATCGAAATCGCGAAAAAAAATTCTGCTATTCCAAATAAATAAATAAATAAAACTGCAAACCTACTCGAGCCAAATGTATGGGGCAGCAGATTTTTTTTTCTCGATTTCAATGTTAGTCCCAAAGAGAAAGTTGTTCAGTTTGATGGTCGGAACATCCCCTTAAAAAAGTGTCAGCATATTTAGAAGGACCCTGTATAGGCCTAAAGGGGACCATTATGGGACCAACGCCGAAATGGCGGAAAAAAATCTGTGGTTGGATACAAAACTACAGTTCTAATCGACTCGGTCCAAATGTAGGACAGCAAATTTTTCCTCTGACATCCTCTTAAAAAACCGTCAGCATATTAAGGCTAATATAACGCTTATTCGTAGGGTGTTACTTAGGATTTGAAAATTGTAGTCTTGATTAAAATTATTGTCGTTTTTTGAAAATATAATGGAATTAGACCTACAGTTTATAAAACGGATATTGCATTATGTACCTAAACTCTTCACACGGCATTAAATTAAGTAAAGAATATACGCAATCTTGAAGAAAAGTTAATAGTTAAACCGTGACATCTATGAAGTTTATCAACCACTAACTATTGCTCGCGTCACTGATATTATAATATCACCCGCGACTTCGTCTGCATTGACTTTTTTTTTTTATTGTTGATGGGTTTGCTCTTGACCTCTATCTAGTCCTCATGACAAAGATGGGGTCAAAGATGTAGCGAGCTTACCCAGAAGTGCACTGGCACTCTTGCACACTGACGGAACGCAGCAAGCTGCTTGGCGCCAGACTCCGGCAGGAGGGTGGTCGCGAGCCAGGCGGCTCCTTGCAGAGCCTACCACACCGCTGTGGGGGATCGTTCAGCCGCCACCACAAACTTGGTAGCTTGACTTCCACCCATTGTTTATCTATTATATCTTAAAGTCAGGTTGCGAGCGGTTAAACAAGAAATTATTAACCACGTATGCACTGACCTAGATAATTATATGGCGAAAAGGCGCACAAATAAATTGAAAACTTCATATCAACATAGTATTACCGTTTTTACAACAGAGCGAGAAGAAAAAACAATGATAAAAATTCCCCCTTAATGACGCACATTTTGTGAAAATGTCAACTGTCTAGCTATTACGGTTCAAAAGTTACAGCCCTAAATATGTAGGACAAACCGACAGGCGGACGGACGGACGGACGGACGAACAGCGTAGGCTTATGAATAGGGTCCCATTTTCACCCATTGGGTACGGAACCCTAAAATAATGTACTGCAACCACTTTGTACTGGATACTGAGTGTGAGAAATAATTTCATAATTTGATAACAAGTGGCGGTAAGATTCCACATGTTCTGTTATTTTACTGATATTGCATAAAACCAAGTAACCACATAAAAATAGTACGCAACGACAATATTAGGTTTTTTAGAGCAAATTAAAGGCCATTGAACCTCTTTGTATGGGAGGCTGGCATAGTGATGACCATAAATTATCAGGAATTTCAAAAACGCGGCGCACCCTGAAACCTATGTATATCGATAGAGGATCTATAGACGAACATAAAATGTCAAATAACATATAGTCCTAAAGTGCAACGTTTTCGAGATAATCCATGTTAAGGATCTTGTATAGATAAAAATCCTGACACATTTTCCTCCAATACCAATCTCCCTGGTCCAATGGTTATAAGACTTGGGATCTTGACACGGAGGTCGTAGGTTCGATTCTCATGGGGGACACCTAGTGATATGTCACTTTATGCGTTTTTCCCCAGTTGGTTAGGGTAATGCAGGCTCAATCACCTGATTGTCTGAAAAGAAAGATGATTCCGTGCTTCAGATGGCACGATAAGCCGTTGGTCCCAGTTACTATCTCTGGTGGTTATTATTCGTTATATAAAAACCACGTCAGAGGCCGTAAGGCGGTCTGAAAAAACTCTGACACCAGGGCTTGCCCACACGATAAGAAGAAGAAGATGTATGGAATAGAAAATGTTTTTGGCATAAACAAGTTCATGACACCTTTCTGTAATACCCAGTATGAGAAATATACCGAGGTAGGTAGGTACTTATTGATGATAATTTATTTCGAAAAAAGTTCCTGTATTAATGGCAAACATTTATTTCATCTGTGCAGGTATACACGTACACACGGTGACACATCAACCTATACAAAACCAAAATAATAAGCTGGCCGCGCGACGACTCATAAATGTCATGCAACCTAAACCTACTCGCGGCCAGCTTATTTTGGTTATGAACAGCTTGATGTGTCGCCGTGTGTAAATACAAATACGCCTCACTACGCGCTGCATACTTCGCGGTCAACTTATACTGGCAGTGTAAGAAGCAAAAAAAAAAATAAAAAAAAAATACTGGCAGTGTGTAGTGCGTCGTCGTGCAGGTTGTATTTGCTATTGTACCTCAACAGATGAAATAAATGTTTGTCTGGGCTATGTCCACATGGAATATATTTTAATCATGTGCTATGTCTATGTTTTTCTTAATTGCAATTACAATTTAATTGAAATAACAAAAAATCTAATGAGAACTTTTTTCGAAATAAAGTACCTACCGCTGTATTTTTTCACCAAAAAGAGAAAGATGTAATAGAAAACGTTTATACCTAAGCACGGACTTGAAAAAAAGGCGGACGTAATGTGACACTAAAAAGATGTGAAGCATGAGCATGCAAGGTCCTACATATTCGTTTGTTCTACAAGGGACCTACACTCACACAGATGCACCAGTTCTAGGCTTAGGACCTACAACCCGCCACCATTTTGTACCGCGTCAGCACACACACAAAAATAAATGGGTGCTTCACTCGTGATTAGACAAGATTACGTCAGGTTTTTTTTCAGGTCCGTGTACCTGGGTAGGTATCATAAACATCAACCTAGGAAGGGGTGGTATCCCGCGGTGCGTCTGGAAGTCCGATGATAGTAGAAAGGGGAAGGCAGGATGAGCTCATGCAACTCTGGTGCACACTCACCGAAGTACAATCTGTAGAAGACCGACAAGCAGGCTACTCTGCGGCGGTGGGCTAGGCTATGAAGCTTGGTTTCCACCAAACAGATTACTGTCGCCAATGAGCCTCTAGTTGATAATTAGCTGAGCCATCTCACATGTGGCAGCAATACTTCATACATGATCGGACCTGAGCTTTATGCAACATTAAGAGCTGTCCAGGAGTGAAGTACCTTGTTTAAGATGCCCAGCTTTTTGGCTGCACTTTGAGCCTTAGACTCGATGTCAGCGCCGAAGTTGAGTTTCGTAGTCAACCCATGCTCAGAAGCTCAAGACTGTCGGAAACAGGGACAGATTTATCTTCCCCGGAAAGTAGGAACCAGAATAAACGAACTCCTTTTGGCGTTGAACAGATGCCTGTGTTTTGGTGGCGTTGAAGTTGACTAGATTATTGTCACCCCATTGGGAGACAAGACTTAAAGTCAAGTTTGTCCGCTCCACCATGGCTTCCCTCTGCGAACGTATTTCATCCCCGCCCCAAGCGCCGGATAGATATCTCTCTGTGACAGTACTGTCATCTGCATACCCAATAATACCTGACACAAAGAGGTCAGCGATGTGTAGCAGGAAAAGTCTCACAGAGAGAACCGACCCCTGAAGAACCCCAGCATCAATTGCCATGAGGTCTTCCGACCTCTGAGCAGCTGTCAATGACAACTCTAATCGACCGTTCACTCAAGAAATCAGATATCCAGCTGCAGAGATCAGCAGGGATGCCATAAGCAGGAAGCTTGCTCAGCAATCTAGCGTGCCATACCCTGACAAAGGCCTTCGAGATGTCAAATTACACAACTAGTGCTTCGCTGTGTTTCTCGATGGCCTCGCCCCACCAGTGCGTGACATACATCAATTATTAATTTAATTAAATAGACTATGTATTACTGTTTAAATAACCTTAGCGTAAGAATTTATATTGCAATAGCTGTAGAGTTTCTGGCCGCATCTTCTCTACAGCGACAACACGTTCCGAAGCGGTGGTAACTTAAAAAAGAATTAACGTTTAATAAGTGTGCTTCAGGCTCCTATATTGAATAAATTATTTTGAGTTTGAGTTTGACATAAGAAGATCCCCAGTCGATCGCCCCCGGCGAAAGCCATATTGACGATCACTGTGTAGATCATTATCTTCTAGGTATGTCCGCAACTTACTGTTAAGTACTCTTTCCATGACTTTACAGAGAATGGAAGTGATGGCTATAGGTCGGTAGTTGCAGGGGTCGGAACGAATGCCCTTCTTGGGAATCGTTCTTGTTCTGAGAGAGAGGCGACACAGGCGTGTTAAAACAGGAGACAACTCAGGCGCATAATATCTCAGCACAGGTATTCCATCAGGACCTGGCCTCACATGCAGACTACGCAATGCTCTGCGGACCTCTTTCGTGTGTATTGTCATCTCCGGCATGTGTGGCTGTTTGGCACGAGCGTCCAGACGTGAATTGCTCCTAAACAGAGAAGCATATAAATTCGCTTTCTCAGTCAGTGACCCACCAGGTTTCTGTATGGGAGGCAAAGGGGGTAGAAATTGGATTCGACCGATTTTGAAAGGGACCAGAACTGTTTACTACCAGAAGGGTAGGATGCCAGTCTGTGCAAAGACCGATACTGAGTGCTTGTCTGGATCTGATGTCAGCAGAAAGTCTAAACGATTGGGCGTATGGCCATCGACATCCGTTACCCGCGTTGCTTGATTCACCAGCTGGGTGATATCTAGCGATAACGCAAACTTACGCGTCTCTCTGCCAGCATGGTTAGTTTTCTGGAACAGGAACAGCCACTCGCTGTGGTGGGCATTTAAGTCCCCCAGAAAAACAAGCTCCGCTCCGTCGAGATACGCTCCTCAGTTACCCTGATGGACCTCTTGGGCTCGACTGACTGATGTGAAACTCACTTGTAGACTGCGGGGACGCCCGATCCCCCCTGCAATGGCCACCGGGACCTCCCTTCCAGTCGCCAAGGCTGCAGTGGGGCAGCCTTTCACACGTGGCGAGCGCACTACTTGGGCCCCCTACTAACTGCGGTACCGACCCACGACTGTCACCGTGCTTCGGATCCCGCTACCCTCCAGAATGAGTTTCCCGGTACAGTGTTGCTCAGAGGCCAAGACTGGTTCCGAATAGCACAGCTGATTTTCTCCCATTCCCCAATAGCACTGGCACTCCTGCACACCGACGGAATGCAGCAAGCTGCTTGGCGCAAGACTCCAGCAGGAAGGTGGGCCCAAGCCAGGCGGCTCCTTGCGGAGCCTAGTACCGCTGTGGGGGATCGTTCGGCCGTCAGCACAAACTTGGTAGTCTGTGGTGGCGGCGTTGTCCGGGGTGGAGGAGGTAGATCCTTCACCACCCCAAACGTCCACCACCTACGTCCCACTGCAGGGCACAGGCCTACCCTCATGGAGGGTGTATGTACGTTAGTCCACCACGCGTGTACAATGCGGTGCGGTAGACCTCATATACGCATCGGAATTTCTTTTTCATCGTATGCAGGTTTCCTCAAAATGTTTTCCTATGCCATTTGAGAGCAGTTGGTGCTACGTAGGTACATAAGTCAGAAAAAACTCATTGGTACATGGCATATGACGTCATCCGTGCGGATTCAGACCTGGACCTCAAGATTGAATTCCATAGCTCTCTGCAACTCGCTACCGACGGAGCGTTGCGATTCTATTGATATATGTATGATCGCATCTTATAGGTAATTCGGTATGTCAAGTTTTTTTTTGGAGGGCTGAATTGAAAACCATTTCGAGATAATTGTCTCAATAATCATATTTTCTATGTCAGAGATTTTAAAATGAAAGGATTACAGATATTTTTAATAAAATAACGTCGTTTTTCGGTCCGTGCAGTGACGTCACTGGCATACCTGTGAACTCCTTGGTTAACATAAAATCAACTTAAAATAACCGGCCATTAAGAAAAAAAAAATACTTTCACAATGTCAGAATTTGACATTTGATGTTGCCGTATCTTTTTCCAGCATAGAGTTAGAAAGAGGAGGCAGGTTTTATTTTTTTTAAATACAGCTGTATGTAGTTTTTCTCCATGGAGTTCGAATTATTTTCTCTCCACCATTTTTGCACTTAGAGATTACAGATCAAAATAATTTAAAAATTAAATTTATATTGATAAACTCGATGAATCGCAATAAGAATGAAATAGGTATCTTAAAATTATGTCTTCTGTCCGTAAAAAATATAAAAATGAAGACAAAAAAAAACTTGACATACCGAATTGGGGGGGGGGGGGGGGGATGTGTTAGGATTTTATACAGGATGTAAGTGACAGCCTAGCAAATACTGAAACGGTAAACTCAGACCATCAAACTGAACAACTTTCACTATGGAGCCTACCTCAGGAAACGCAAGAAAAAAATCTGGTGTCCCATACATTTCAGTCAAGTAGGTATAACAGTTTTGTATGGGACCGCAGATTTTTTTTCGCGTTTCCTGAGGTAGCCTCCATAGTGAAAATTGTTCTATTTGATGGTTTGAGTTCACCGTTTCAGTATTTGCTAGGCTGTCACTTACACCCTTTAGGTAGGTACAAGGTGTTACAAAAATACAAATAAACATTCAAGGGTGGTTTAGACCATCATACTGAACAACTTTCACTATGGGGTCCCATAGTGAAAGTTGTTCATCTCGAAATCGGGAAAAAAAATTGATATATTGTATGAGATATCCGTTTTTTTTTTCGCGATTTCGATGTTGGTCCCATAGTGAAAGTTGTTCAGTTTCATGGTCTAAACAACCCCCTTAAGAGTTTTAAGTATTTATTTTTACCCTGTATACACAACATCTTTAACATGCATTATCTCGAAAACGTTGCACTTTAGGACTATAGTTTATAGGACATTTTTTGTTCGTCTATACATACTCTATCATATACATAGATTTCAGGATGCGCCGCATTTTTGAAAAATTTCCGAAATTCCTGCAAAATTATGGTTACCACTATGCCAAAAAGTTCAAAGCCCTTTGTCGTAATTTGAACTGCACTAATATTAACGTCTTTCGTAAGAATTTATTTTAGTTTAAGGAGAAGTAATATAATTTGTGAAAAGTGACACCTATCTGGGTTAATCAATCCCATTCAATTATCAACTTATCAAATAGGAAAAGAGATAGAGAGATGTGTAACCATAGCGTGGAAGAAGTAAAGGGCATTGAAAGAGATAATAAAAACAAACAAATAAGTATACAAATAAAAAGTAAATTATACGAAGTTTTTACAGAAGAATTATGCGTTTCTGAAACGCGCGCGCGCGCACAACTGAAGAGGAGTCTCCGATCAAAACGCGGAGGCTACGAGAGACTGCAGATATCGCGACTGTATCACTGTATCTGCGCGTATACAAGCAGTAGACGCGCGTTTCACGATGCTTAGGTTACAAGGTTGCGTTCTAATCTCGTTTGAAGTGCGTACCCTATATACGCGCGTCATCTGCGCGACGTCTGCGCGTTTAAAATACGCCGTGTGCTTAGGTTCTAAGGGTATATTACCATTGGTGCGCTCCATACAAACGTAGTCTGGTTATATTTTCAATACTAACCAATTAAAGTCAATGAATGTTTTCAAAAACAATCTAGAATCCTAGTGTTAAAACTGTATATTCTAACGAAAATCTGACTTCATACGAACATAGAGATTAGTTTCTAGATTATTTCTGAAAAATTGCATTGGCTTTAATTGGATAGTATTGAAACTATCACCAGACTACGTTTGTATGCAGAGCGCATTTACGCTCTCGCTCGGAATAAAAACAAGATGAAATGAAAATTAAAAATATGCCAGAGAAAGAGGAATAAAAAAGGCAGGACAAATCTTCAGAATGGACAGCACCAGGTGGACTATGAGGGCAATAGAATGGATACCATGTGACAATCAGAGGAAAATTAAATAAAAAATGAGACGGACTAACATTTGTCCAAAGATGAGGGCCAGACTGGATGAGGAAAGCTAGGATAAGACAATACTGGAAGAAATGAAAGAATTACCTATGCTAAAAAAGTTACTACTATAGAAGGGAGCTAAACACAAACGTGCCGAGATTATAACTGAATGAATGAATGAAATATAATATAATAAAATTATGTGTATACAACATTAAGGACCTGTTTCACCACATACAAATAAGTTCTTGTTAGCTTATCCGACACCTCATTTGACATATTATTCATACAAAACATGTCAAATGAGCTGTCAGATAAGCTAACAAGAATTTATCCAAAAGAAACAGTCCCTAAATATTTAATTAAATGTATTATTGTTGTTGTTGGCTGGGCTATTGCAAGCAAGGTTCGTTATGTAACACTGCGACCATCGCTGATCTTTTGTGTTCGCCCCAAGCTCACCCATATTTTACACATACATCCGAACTAATTTTTTTTATTATTATTCTCGGGTATGCAGGTTTCCTTACGATGTTTTCCTTCACCGTTGAGCTAGTGATAATGTTAAATACAACCGTACATAAATTCCGTAGAACTTAGTGGTACAGGCCAGGAATCGAACCGCCGCCTCTGGATTAATTAAATGTAATGAATGAGTTAAAGTCCTCAAGTAGGTACCGGACCGTGCACCCTTTGACAGTAGCTTAGTAGTAAAAAATCGGGTGATACTAAATCTTTCTAGTCGAATAGCAGACTAATGGACGCTTTGGCTGTGAAAAGGGCTTGAAAAGTCCCTACACTTTAGCACATGCAATGCACTTGTATGAGATCTGCTAATCGCTCCAAAACGTCACATATGTCGCGCGCTGTACGAAGTTATAACAACACTGAGCTGATTCAAGCACCAGCAGTATACATATGATTAAAACGTGAATTTTTTTTTTTTTTTAAGTAAGTGATCTATCTATTACAAAGTAACTATATCTCTGCGCCAACATAAGAAAGGCTTATTTAATGAGAGAGTGCAATACTCAGTGAGTGAATTTTCTGCCAAGCTTCCTACCAAGCAGTAGATGTGTTTAAAATTGGTGGGGGGTAGGCAGTCTCTGTATTGTATTGTATATGTATGTAGTCTAGATACTCTTTTTAATACTGTGGTATAAGTCTAAGTTAACACTTTCACAAGCTCAAAACAATGATAATCACACAGTGCTAACACTGGAATGTGATAAAATCCTGACTCACCAGGTGAGTTGTGCGCACTATGGCCCAATTTTTGCTGACCTATGATGTAGGTCAGCAGCACTTAAAGTTTTAAGTACGTACTTATAAGTGTTATTTATGATTCTATTCTATTCTATATTTTAAAAAAATGGCTGCCATCTTGGGTATGTGATGATTTTGCCAATGTCTAGTTTTTGTAGCAAGAGTGCTTGACGTTGTACGGTAACTTATGTATTTTGGTGACTTCAAGGATTGTTTTTCGAAAAGAACACTATCTTGAGCCACCACTGGAGCTTCGTTGTAGGCCAGGGAGGGGGCAACCAACAATCGACCTGCGATGCGACTACCCTATAGCAGACCTACAACGCGACTCCAAGTGTTATTTATGAGGGTTGTGACACATTGACAGACAGTATACAGGGTGTAAGGAAAAGTATCAATAACCTTTAAACCATGTCTTCTACCCATCAAACTGAACAACATTCACTATGGGAGCAAACCTGTCAGCACAAAAAAAGTCTGCTGTTCCATGCAATACCTACTCGACTCAAACGTCAGCAGACTTTTTTTTGCAC
This sequence comes from Agonopterix heracliana, assembly GCA_963693445.1. Taxonomy (NCBI): domain Eukaryota; kingdom Metazoa; phylum Arthropoda; class Insecta; order Lepidoptera; family Depressariidae; genus Agonopterix; species Agonopterix heracliana. The sequence goes on from OY856324.1 coordinate 14,105,638, forward strand.
TGACATGTTTGCTAAAAGTTGTTCAGTTTGATGGGTAGAGTATGTGGTTTAAAGGTTAATGATACTTTTCAGGTAGTCAGAATTATTCTGAAACCTCAAAACTTCCACGTTTCACAAGTAGTACCTAACGTAACTCTTTCCAGTGTGATGGGGAGTGAGCCCGTTGTCACTTATATTGGACAGTGGTTACATGCCTCGAAATTGAAGCATGCAGATTTCCGCACGATGTTTTCCTTTACCGAAAAGACAGTGGTGTTACAACTGACCGATGGCGCGTCCATATAAAAAACATGTTTAGTATGGGACGCCATCAGCATCCTCCACCGTCGACTCGGCGAACGGCGCCGAGCGCATTCCCATACTAATCGTGGTTTTTTGTATGGCCCCGCCGTCGTTCACCGTCGGCTTTACCGTCGGTCAATGTACCTCACTCAGAGGTTAATATGCAAAACAACACTGTTATAAATCTTCTGAACAACAAGACTGAGCTAACATTAGGCACTAAAAGCATTACACGGCAACCGGTTTATTTTTAAGGTATCAAAAGGGAAGTGCGCTCAGCTGCAATATGCCGGTAATTTTCACGCTGATATTGTAGTATGGAATGGATTACAGTAGTTCTGATGACAGAAAAAACAATTCTACACTCTGATAGCAAATGAAGGTGCACCGCTGATTAATAAAGATAGTATAGTGTAGTATATAAACACTATGATCCAAAAATAATGAAATCGATTATGCAATACACTTACTGATTGGACATTAGTGGTGGAAAAATTGCATTTGTCGACGAGTTTCACTACGCTCCTGAAGTTCTTAGAAGAGTTTACTAACACCGTAGTTAATTTATACATGGATGTAGCCATGATTTACTAGGTATTCAAGTATTATTAAGAATTAAAAAATGTCTTTGTGACCACAATATTCAAATCTGAAAAAAAGTGACAGCATGATGACAGATGCGAGATGTCTTTTTTGTCTTTGTCTTTGTATGTCATTTCTGTCATGTCTTTTTTTTCTAAATTAGTTTTTTGTGGCTATGAGCGTTTTTCTTTTTGTTTTCTAGGGGATCGATAGATGGCGCTACGGTCTGTGCGAAGAAATGTCAACATTGCAAAAAGTGTTTCTTTAAAATATTAAAGAGTGAAAAGATGATCAAGAAGATGCCAACGCATCTTTTAATGACATATTTCATTATTTACTAATCATTTTAATCGTCGAAAATTCTAAACTTTTACGCCTGACATGGCTGTATGGGCTCGATCCCTTGGCATTAAAAAAAAGGCAGACACAGACTTGACCAGCGGGGCTAGTACGCCAACCCGCGATAGCGTGATATAGCGCTATCACGCTTCCGCTCTCTTTCTATTTGCACGCGAGAGAACGAGACAGAAGACTAAATTTGACAGATGGATGTGTTAAATGTGGTTGGCGTACTAGCCCCGCAGATTTTGACAGGATCTCGCTTACGGCTCTATGGGGCGATAAGCATGTCATCTGTCGAGAATTTTAGGAACTAAATTAAAAAAAAAAATTTAAAATTTAAGAAATCAAAAACCCGTCTGCGTAAAAAGTGAACTTTAAATAAAAACTGAAAATAATTAAGAACTAATTTATAAGTTAGGTATTATTTAGATTAATTATGTATTATTTAGATTAATTTTAGTGTCTGTTAATATGTTGTAGTCTAAATAAAATGTGACTTCCCTGAAAAAAACTGAAAAGAAAAAACAAAAACAGTAGTATAGAATTCTGTTATGTAATATAGAAGCGACTTTCACAGTCGGGACCCATTATTTGGAAATTTTTATCCGGTCTATAATTTTTAATGGGTCCCGACTGTTAAAGTCGCTTCTATATTTCATAACAGAATTCTATACTACTGGACTTGTTTTTTTCTTTTCAGTTTTTATTTAAAGTTCACTTTTTACGCAGACGGGTTTTTTGATTTCTTAAATTTTATTTTTTATTTTACCCTTTTTAGTTTATTCAACTTTAAATCGTTATAGATCCTAAATGGTCCCTCGGGATCTCACTCGGGATGAAAAACGATAAGAGAAACCTAAAGATGATTTTCAAATACCTATTCAATGATACCCCACTAGACATAGTTCGTCACGTAGAAAGAGAAGGCACTAGAAGGAAGCACGTGTCTTGTCATATATGTCATATATGTCAGTAAGAGATGGACATAACAAATACGCTCTAGTTAAAAAAGGAGACCGCTACTTATTGCTGTCCTTATCGACGTATCCACTTTTTTCGTAGAAAGAGAATGGATAGAAAAGGCATTAAAATAATAATAGTCGCGAAAACGAGACAGCCTTATACGCTAATCGCATTGAGTGAGCGAGTGAAAATCTATGTTGTCTGTCCCTTTCTGCGTATGCGATATTTTTGTTTGCCATACTTGCAAGTATGGCAAACAAATGCTTCCCGCGCACTTGAATTTGATGGTTTTTCTTGAAGAAAAGTGCTTTGAACGTGTTAAGGACTGTGCAAGAGGACTGTGCGATCATATTTCTTGAAATAAAATGGTGTCCTGTAGTGTTCAAGGGTGTAAACATCGCTCAGAACAGAAAAATGAGGACATAACTTATCACGCGTAAGTATTATGTATACAATTCTTGAATTATTTTGCATAAATATGAACTGAACTTCTTTTTCGCGTTCTTAACTAAGATTTATTTGTACTTTTAAGATTAAATCAGGAGTTTTTCTCACTTTTCAATAATTTTATTAGAGGTTAGTATAAGCCGGCTAAGTTGTCTACGTCTGACATCTATATCCTTTCCACTCATGTAATCTATATGATTATAACGAACGAGAATGAGAAAGCATTATTCAAAATCAATTTTATTTGGTTAAATTTGATTGTAAGGTTACCAGCATGTGATAATTTTTTTACCCCAAATATGGGGAATTTTAACGAAGTGTTTGGATTCACAATATTTTATTAAATAGTAAATAGGTAATTAAACCGACCGGGTGACCGTTTAGTGGTATTTCATCTCGAGCGTTTCCGTGCTTCAGAAGGCACGTTAAGCAGTTGGTCTCGGATAGTTCCGTCAGATGGCGTTGTAACTATTCTTTAAGCCAGGTCAGAGGCCTATTGAGGCGGCTTGAAAATTCTCTGACAGCAAGTTGACCACTACCTTGCCCCCACCAACACGCACTGGGCGTGGTGGAGTATGGCCCACTCCCTCACACCCTTATTCGTGAGAGGAGGCCTTTGCCCTGCAGTGGGATTCTATAGGCTATAACTTACTTTACTTTTAGGTAATTAAAATTATTTATCTAATGTTATTAATTTTGTTCTCAGTTGTCGGGCGCGACTGGCAGAAACAAGTTAAGCGCATCGATGGATGCGCCAAAGTGTAGGTTCTTATCTTTTGATGAAGCTTTTTTTGTTTGACAGCTTATTATCTGACTTTAAATCTGGCATATAATTTGTGCGGACGAAGTCGCGGGTAAACACTAGTACCTAAATAAATAAATGTTCAAGCCGTAGCCATAAGTTGTTCTTTTGTGAATGCGATGGAAGCTATCACTTTGTCTATAGGTTTCTCTGTCTACGCTAGACAATGATATTTTACAAATGATCATAAGGTTTTAACGATTTTTACCTATAGTAAGTCTATGCAGGTTTTTTTTTAATTATAACTATTATAAATATTCAAATAAAACTGAAAATGTTTTATTTATTGTTTTATTTCCACCTGTATAATACGAGAAAGGTAACAATTTTCTCTCTTGAAAATCTCAATACTCCAATACAGGGTGTTACATAAGTAAAAATAAATATTCAAAACTCTTAAGGGGGTTGTTAAGACCGTCAAACTGAACAACTTTCTCTATGGGATCAACATCGAAATCGCGAAAAAAAAAATCTGATATTCCATACATATTTTAGCTCGAGTCGATTCGTAAAGTATGGAACATCATTTTTTTTCGCGATTTCGATATTGGTCCCGTAGTAAAAGTTGTTCAGTTTGATGGTCTAAACCACCCCCTTAAATGTTTATTTGTGTTTTTGTAATACCTTGTATAAAGCCTGACCAAAAAAAATAAAAAACCCCGCCACGCGGAAATCATTGAAACTAATTTTTCGATTCGAAACATTTGATTGTCATCAAGGTTATAGTCGATTGTAGCACCCCAAAGCAGGTTTTTTATTTTCCTGGTCAGAAGTGCAATTTTTGAAACTCACACGTTGAAAGCAGCAGTAGAAAGATGCACAATCTCCATAGTAATTTTCACATTTTCTGCTGATAATTTTGAACGTGTGAGTTTCAAAAATCTCACTTCCTGGCTTTATAAATTAACTTTCTGACATAGGCGAACGTGGCAACGTCATAACGTGGCAGCACATGACATCTTGACAATCACAAAAACCGGCCACGGTGACCGAAACAAAAAATATTTTCTCTTTTTTGTTTACATAAGGTTTAATTCCTGGCTTTATCTTTCAGCGTAAATGAAAAGTTTTAAATCACAACACAATGTTCACATCACATTTTACATAAATCTGCAACTTTTTAAGGGTAAAATTTGATACGACTGGTAACCCCAAAATTTTTGGTACTTTATCTCCATCCCTTACGGGTATACGCTATTAGCTGATCTATATTATTATGAATCTATGACTTTTTTGTACTTCGGCCATCTGACTCCAAAATGTCACTTCATATAAATTGTATAGGACAACCACCTGACTCCGAGATGTCACTTCATATAATTCGCTATCTCATACCCGGTTACACTGATATTCGGGGCGTCTGGTAGTCGCCATATTGAATTTTGATTAGGTACTGTCGTAGAAAGAGAAATCTATGGGTACTTGTCATGTCTTTAGTGACACTCGCAAGATTAACGAATCGATTGACGTTAGAATCATCAAAATCGGCCCACGTGTTTGGTCTCTAGTGTGCCACAAAGGTAGAAACTTACCTACATACATACATAGGCTGTTAAACACATTACCCTTCCTTTGCGTCGCGCAGTCGGGTAAAAAGTGAAAAATAAAGATAGGCGGTTTGATTCGGTTTGATCCTCATGTTCTTACGGAAGCTCCCTTGAACACTGGAATGTGGGAACCACATTTCAAGAGTAAGGTACCTATAGCTTGGCCATAAAATCATGAACGTGAACATGAGCTGCACTCGTACACGCGATACGTGATACGGCTGTATCACGTCTTTTATCTCGTTCGTTCGCACGCAAATAGAAATAGAGCTAAGGTGTGATAGCTTGGTGATAGCGCTGTATCACTGCGGCATGCTAGCTATGCATGTGGAACTAAAATTTGAGTACCTATGGTGGTGTTGCCAGGTTATGCGTGATTTTGACGTTCTTGCGTGGAGGCTGCGGCCTCAATTTCTACTCTTTTTGGCCAAGCTGTATAGGTTAGGCTCGGTTCCCACGGCCTGTATATACGCAAATCGGGCCAAGCCACACGCCGTGGGAACGGTCTCGCCTGTCTTGGCCTGTAGACGCCTGTGGACGCCTGTGGTGTGTATTGTGTCCGGATCGCTGTCGGTAACTTCAAAGGGGCGCCTGTCGCCGCGCCTGTGCAAGCGCGTGGATTGCCGAGCCATTGACATAGTACTGTAGCCAGGGGACTTATTAATTACCAAAAAGATTACCGATTGCCATTTAGAAATTGTTGTAAGGTACTAAATGACTAATATAATAAAAACCTAAGTCTTACAGATCACAACCCGCCGTAGAAAAAAAATTAAAATAAGTCTGAAACGTATCAAATTTCGAGGCTATTTTCTATACTGCCATGTTAGTTTCCACCTTAGTTTGAAAATGTCAGTATAGAAATAAAAGAAAACCTCGAAATTTAAAAATTTAAGACTAAATGTTTTTATTTTTTTTCTACGCCGGGTTGTGTTCTGTAAGGCTTAGGTTTTAATATTAGCCATTTAGTACCATACAATAATTTGTAAACGGCAATCGGTAATCTTTTTTGTAATTAAAAAGTCCCCCGGCTACAGTACTACCCTGTCAGTGTCAAGGTTAAAACTATGACTAGATTTATAGATATACCCCCCCCCCCCCTTGCTACGCCTATGTTAAGATATTGCATTTTTAATCGAAATGAAAGTGCAGAAACGCTCGTTAAAGTTAATCCTCCATTAAATCTCTTGCTAGCTTTTACTACGTAAGACAAAAAGTGACAGCAAGAGAATTAATGGAGGATTAAATTTGATGAGCCTTTCTGCAACTGAGTTTTAGTTGCAGGAACGGTCATTAAAGTTAATCCTCCATTAAATCTCTTCTGTAATTTTTTGTCTTGTGGACGTAGTAAAACCTAGCAAGAGATTTAATGGAGGATTAACTTTAATGAGCGTTTCTGCAACTGAGTTAGTTGCAGGAACGGTCATTAAAGTTAATCCTCCATTAAATCTCTTGCTGTAATTTTTCTTGTGGACGTAGTAAATCTAGCAAGAGATTTAATTGAGGATTAACTTTAATGAGCGTTTCTGCAACTGAGTTAGTTGCAGGAACGGTCATAAAAGTTAATGCTCCATTAAATCTCTTGCTGTAATTTTTCTTGTGGACGTAGTAAATCTAGCAAGAGATTTAATTGAGAATTAACTTAAATTAGCGTTTCTTCAACTGAGTGTTAGTTGCAGGAACAGTCATTAAAGTTAATCCTCCATTAAATCTCTTGCTGTAATATTGTCTTGTGGACGTAGTAAAAGCTAGCAAGAGATTTAATTGAGGATTAACTTTAATGAGCGTTTCTGCAACGGAGTGTTAGTTGCAGGAACGGTCATCAAAGTTAATTTAATTGAGGATTAACTTTAATGAGCGTTTCTGCAACTGAGTGTTAGTTGCAGGAACAGTCATTATTCATTAAAGTTAATCCTCCATTAAATCTCTTGCTGTAATATTGTCTTGTGGACGTTGTAAAAGCTAGCAAGAGATTTAATTGAGGATTAACTTTAATGAGCGTTTCTGCAACTGAGTGTAAGATTAGTTCATTTTTAATCAACTTTTTAGATTAAAATAGTTAATTATTTTTAATTTTAATCAAAATTAACTTTGGGCCCGCACTGCTTTAAACCACATACTCGACTCATCAAACTGAACAACTTTTACCTGTCAGAACAAAAAAAATAGAACAACTCTGATAGCATGGTCAACTCGGACAACATGAACAAATCGGATAACATGGTCAACTCGGACAACATGGTCTACTCGGACAACATGGTCAACTCTGATAACATGGTCAACTCGGACAACATGGTCAACTCGGACAACGTGGTAAACTCTGACAACATTGTCAACTCGGACAACATGGTCAACAAAGTCAACTCTGACAACATGGCAAACTTGGTCAACATGGTTAACTTAAACAACGTGAATAACCTTAATATCATGGTCAGCTCAGTCAACATGATCAACGGTGGATTTTGTCAAAGGTAATTGAGTTGTCAAGAGTTGTTCATGTTGTCCATGTTGACTGAGTTGACCATGTTGTCCGAGTTGACCATGTTGTCAGAGTTGACCATGTTGTCAGAGTTGTTCATGTTGTCGGAGTTGTTCTCCTCCATCTGGCGTCAACGCCATCTATCGCGGTTTGTTGGAACTATGTTTTACTAGCTGTCAGAAAACTTCCCATCGGGTAGATTTATTCCTGACTGGCTCGGCAATCCACGCGCTTGTACAGGCGGCGACAGGCGTTTCCTTTGAAGTTACCGACTTTCGATGGATAGCAATACGCACCGCAGGCCGCGACAGGCGCTCTGTTCCCACGGCGTGGCGCGTGGCGTGTGGATTGACAACACACATGCCGTGGGACCCTATCTACAAGCTAGCTACAGTTGGTGCGTGGATTGTAGCGACAGTGTTGCCAAGTTCGGCTTTTCGGAACTAGATTAGCTCTTTTTTTCTCTCGACTAGCGCTGCGCCATATTTAATAACTTAGTAGTTTATATTTCAGTTGTGTTTATATAAATTAGCCGAAATTTTACATTTTCTTATTACGGACAAATTACAGAGCACGGTTTGTCGTGAAAGTTCGTTTTGTTTCTATACATTACATGCAAATCTTTTCCAATGCAGTTTTCGTGTGCCGCGGTGATTACGTAAGACGCGACAATTATCGTATTTCTTTTTTTTTACTTATTCCGGTCTCCTTATAATCTATGTTCTTGCAGAATAATTCAGAAAAGAAAGATTGTTTTTCAGTTATTAAAACAACAAGAAATGAAATATGTAACAATTTAGATATTATAATATTATATAATAATTTGGCTTTGAAATAAAAGAAATAAATGGCTCATTCCCTTGCGTAGCAATGGTAACACTGAATGGCATGGCGAGCCACAGGCGCCGTGGGAACGGGTCGGCGCGTGGTGTTACAGGCGAGTACAGGCGAGGCGCGTCGTGGCGCGGCTTGTCTATACACAGGCCGTGGGACCCGAGCCTTAGATTGACTGCGGTCTGCGAATGACAAAGGCACGGCGGTGCGTCGCGGGCGTATTAAGAGCGTTGTCATACTGTAAGAACTAATATAGTTATGCTCTAAAACTGACAAATGTCAAATGTGACCTATTTACCCAAAGATTATGGAGTATATAATATTCTTGTATTTACCCTATTTAAGTAGCACATTCACATCTTGCAGTCCTACAACAAAATCGGATCGTGAATGGTGTTGTAGTCCTACAAGGCGTCCGACGACCTTGAGCATTATGTATGGGTAGTCCTACTTGCAGGATAGTGTATGGGCTTGTAGTCCAGCGCCCGCGGCATAGTGCATCGATAAACTTTTTATCGCGCCTGCTAACTCGTTCGTTCGCGCGCAAAAAGAAAGGGAGCTAGGGCGCGATAGCGCTTTATCGCGCGATCATGCCACAGGCGCTGCATGTAGGACTACTGTAAAGTAGCCCATTCACAGTAGTCCTACATGTAGGACTACAACACCATTCACCATCCTGCAAGTAGGACTACTCATACATTTTGGTCAAGGTCATCGGACGCCTTATAGGACTACAACACCATTCACTGTCCAATATTGCTGTAGGACTGCAAGACGGACTACTGTGAATGGGCTCCTTAAATGGGCTCCTTATTAACTTGGCCCTTGGCCCGACTTTAATTACCTACACCAAAAATACCGCATACGCAGAAAGGGACAAACAACAAACAATTTCTCTTGTTCACTCAAAGCGATTAGCGTATTCATTTTCGCGACTGTTATTATTTTAATGCCTTTTCTAGTCATTCTCATTCTACAAGAAAATACAATAATTTTAAAGACCTAGAAGCCAGAGCTATAATAAAATAGCCGAGTGTGGGGCGGGCGTAACAGTTTAATTTAGAGAACGCATCGAAACACAGTGCTGCCTCTAGTGGCACAAGCATTGCAACAATCCATTTCGGGCGTGTTCGGCTTTTCTCGGGTCAGTCACGCCTAGACTCGTTCGAAAAGCGAAACCATTCATTCCACGGCAATGTACCAAGACTGATGCTCATGTCGTGAACTAATCGTGCAAACGGGCAGTTTTACATTTTAAAACGGATTGTAGTATTCGGCACAAGTTTTTTTATATGTATAATGTTGTGATGCACGCCGTCTAATGTGGTGATAAGTGTTTTCTTTAGAAATATCAACAGTGAAGTCGTACAAAGAATACAGTGTGAAGTGGTGCAATAGTGTCTCAGCTTGGATTCCAAAGGATTGTATTTGAGCCGAGAGATAAGCAAAAATAAGGTACGTCCTGATCAATAATTCAAACTGTTAGAAACTGCGTTTCATGAGAATGGCTTCCGTTTATCGACTGGCGTGCGCGATAATGGCTGACTGACTTTCCTTTCTGTTCCCTGTCGAACGAAGGCAGAAGGCTATAAGCAAAACGCATCTTGGATGAATCCGTGTTGCAATAGTGACTATGTGATGGATATTTGGTCTGTAACGGTGCGTAGGCGGTAAATTGTTGTGTGGGTCGAGAGAATGCAGTATATACTCTGGCTTGAATGACCGGTAGAAACGAGCGCGGAGGCTGCATTGCATTGGCGTGTTCAGTATATTCAAGCATTTTAGTACTCTTTTAGAAAAAAATACCTCCGTACGTTGACGCCTTAGTTTTCTGTCAGTTCCTTGTCGTTATTCGAGGGCTATAGTTTCAAACTCTACCAAGTCCAGTCTACAATTTTAGCCATAAATTTATTTATATTGTTTATAATATTTCAGATATATTAGGGATTATTCAAATTTGAAAGTGAACATATCTGAAAAACAAACTTGATTTTACAAAAAATATAAATATAAATTTTCTATGAAATTTATCGTTCTTGATAATTATAACCTACGGCAACTTAGAGGTTTCAGAACTGGCAACGATAACTGGACTTAGAAATTATTTTATCACAAAAAAAGTTGTAAACTGCAATGAAACAAACATGTGATAGGCCTTATCAAAATGGGAGTAGAATTATCAGAACAGAATGGGAGAGATAAAATATATTCAGTCTCATTTCATGTCTCATTGATAAGCAAAATAAAACCGGTCAAGTACAAGCCGGGTTACTGGCGCACGGAGGGTTCCGTACCACATAATATTAACTCATAAAAAGTTTTGTTTGCTCTATAATCACAACAAGTTTGAAGATTGTATGTATTACGATAGAGTGTGAAGAAAAAACGTTGATAGAAACTAGTTTTTTGTATGAGGACCCTTAATTTTTTACTTTTTGATATTTTGAATATTTGACAACAAATCTGTTGTAATAACGCATATTCTATGAAAATTTCAATTGTCTAGCTATTACAGTTCAAAAGTTACAGCCCTAAATAGGTAGGACGGACGGACAAACCTAGGCGTAGTAATAGGGTCCCATTTTCACCCTTTGGGTATGGAAACCTCAAAAGGGAGTCATGTTGTGGGTCTGTTATTGGGTGGTTGCATGTTGGTTGCCCCTCCCCGGCCTACAACGAGGCTGATTGTATGGTGGCTCAAGAATGTGTTTAAAAAAAAAGTAAACTAACTAACTAAAGGCCAGGCCACACAGAGGCGGGACTGTGGGAAAGCGGTCCGGGGGCGGACCTGCGGGAAGTGAATATCTCCGGACCAGTGGTTATTTCTCTATTACAGGGGACATACAAACTCTGACATGACCTTTCCACCACACCATACACTACAAAACAAACAAAAATCATCGCTGGTCCGCAGATATTCGCTTCCCGAGGAACCGCCGCCGGCCCGCTTTCCCGCAGGACCGCCTCTGTGTGGCCTGAGCTTTAAAATCACAATTTTAAAATTAGAATGAAATAAGAAATAATCATGGGATAAAGAAAATGTTTCAGGTATTATTTCTGTGTGTTCAAATTCCTCTCAATTCATTTCATCATGATAAAATAAACATGCCCCATCATGTCCTTCCACAAAATGTGGTGCTTCCAAAGAAAGACATTGTTACATTACTATGACACTGGACAGTTTCGGTATTACTGGTGAAACGTGGATGTTCTGAGGTTTCAGGATATCTCTGACTACCTCCTCGGGAAATATACTCATGAGCATATGCTTACATTACTATGATTCATCGGAAAAGAAACTGTTTCATTCTCATCAGAAAAAAAAAATATTTTTGTCAATTTTACTAGAAAAGAATATGGTACCTATTTGCCTGCATACATATAATTTTATTTCAATCTACTCAGTAATAAAATAAAAACAGACTTATAACTAAAAATTTTATAATTATATTGCAGCCGATGGACTTTTACATTTGCAACTAATAATATTAATTTGTTTTATCGAAGTCACTCTCAAACCAATACGATTCACAACTGATCTTACAGTAATTTTTTGCTTGGCTTGACACCAACTCCAACGTTGATGCGAACGTAAAAGTCATCCGCTGCAAATAATTTTTAAATTTTTTAGTTTTGAAGTTGGTTTAATTTTCAGTGGTGAAATACATATATCTGTTATACACGCAAATTGTTAATCCATATGAAGCAAATGTTTCAATCGTTGATAATATGTTGTCAAATGGAGTTCTATTGTGTAGCTCCGAAGAACATCATCAGATCTTCACCAAACAAAAAAATAGAATCACCCAAATCGGTCAAGAAATGCCGTCACACTTACATGTATGAGTCCATAATATCTTAAAAACTACTGAACCGATTTTGATGAAACTTGCACTCTTTCCTAAGTTAAATTAAGTTTAAGCCAATAAAAATTATCACAAAAACTAAGAACGGTCACAATCCGAATAATATTTTCAGAGAAATGCGTGGACAAACATTTTTATAAAGTTGGTTAAAAAAAGGTTTGAAATTAACATTCAACCCACAATTTCAGCAAATTTTAGAATTATAAAAGTATGTATGAATATGATAAAGTAAGATTATGTCATAATACTTTTTCTCCCCTCCGGACTTAAATCGTCAATTGTCGTCCCGCTGCGCTAAACGAAGTTGCCGCTTTCCACCTCCGCTCCGTCGAGGAGAAAAATAGTATACTCACCTTGTAAATAAGAAAGCTCCAGATAACATTACATGAGATCTGAGACCTTTCTTACTTTCCTTCCCTCGGTGTGTAATCTACTATAGTACAATGTCTATGCTGAAGTTATCCACAGTGATATAAAATTTACTCTGTGGAGTTGATGATTTGACATTATTGTTTTAATTTAAAGGAGTGTATTCAATCCGGTCCAACAGTAGAAAAATCGAGAAATATATATGCTCCTAACAAAATTATCATAATATTTAGTTTGGCTATTCAAGACAGTACAAAAAAATAAATCATTAAGCATTAATCTAAGTAAGCAGCATTTTTTTTAAACTGAATTTTGACTGAGATGACAAATTTAAAAGTGGCAAAATAATAATTTGTATAATTTTTGTACCTTTAAATATCCTGAAACTAAATTTATTAGACTAACGCCCAAACACCTTCCTAGAGGGTAGGCCTATGCCCTGCAGTGGGACGTATATAGGCTGATGATCATGATGATGTTAAGCCTTACAAAGTCATGGCCCAGAAGTGTTATTTATTTTTGAATCTCATACTTTCAAAATCTTGTGAAATCGTCCCTGTCCACTTCAGATATAAACATATTGAATGCCTTGTAGTCAGGGTTGAGATATTTAAATGAAACTGATATACCTACCTAAATCATGATTAAAATCGCAATTGTAAAGTTGAAGAAAATTTGACAGAGAAAACACATGCATTGAACGAAACTTGTCTAATTATTACTACAATTCTGTGCCTGTGCCAGCCTTTTTTACTACAGTGCCAGAACCAAATGGCTACTCATTACTTAGCCAAGTTTTCAGGTATATTACCATGATAATTATTCAAACATTCAAAAAGTAAAATATTGAACTTCTTCTTCTTATCGAGTGGGCTGCAAAGCCCTGGTGTCAGAGTTTATTCAAACCGCCTTACGGCCTCTGACGTGGTTTTTATGTAACGAATACTACCACCAGTGATAGTGGCCGGGACCAACAGCTTAACGTGCCGTCCGCAGCACGGAATCATCTTTCTTTTCAGACAATCAGGTGACTCAGCCTGCAATGTCCTAACCAACTAAAAATAACTTGAACTAAAAATTCTAAAATTGTTTTTTTGCTCATATCCAAACCAAACAGCATAGCTATACTTTCGTTTCATCAGTCTTATCAAAAGTCTTGTCCCTAAGTCCACTTAGGGACTTTTTGATCTGATATCACAAACATGAGAAATTAAGTGATTATTAAGTTGTTGCCTGATCTCAAATATACGTTGATTTTTTTAACCCTTTTCTCATATGGAATATTTCTAGCCCTTTTTAAAGACTTACTCTCTCTATTCTAAAACTCATTTTTTGGACTAGGGACTTCTGCAACTAGGCCCTTCATGTAGATGTAGGATTTATGCCAAGGAGTGCACATCAAGCTCGATTTAGTAAGAATTGATAAAATATTCATTTTTAATTTCTCACACTATTTTCTTCTTTCTCATTAATCACTAGAACTAGAACAAAGTTTTTCAAAATTATAAAATTCTGTAACAACTATTATTGTTTTAGGGTATCTATCTCACTCTAGCTTACGTAACCTTAGTATGCTTATTCATGCTTACAAGTGTGAAAGTGACAACAAAATAAAAACATTTTGTAGCATCACATAATTTGTAAATGTTCAATGCGAGTAGGTTTCAAAGTTATTCATCTATTCCTGGGATCTCCAAACTTTTTAGCGTAAGGGCCATACTGATTTCTCCTTAAGTCACAAAAAAAAATTGCTGTCATACATTTTAGTCAAGTAGGCATTGCAGTTTAGTATGATGGAATAGAAGATTTTTTTTGCACTGACCGGTCTGCTCCCGTAGTAAAAGTTATTCATTTTGAAGAGGGGATGTGGTTTAAAGGTTTGATACTTTTCCGTACACCCTGTATATACCTACCTACTTCATCTGTGTAGAATCGAATTCTTCCTCGAATTCTTTTATCACATAAAAGTACTCAATGTTTATAATGTCCACTATAATTTTATTGTTTAAAGATCAGGAAAATGCTTGTGAAGGTAGACTGTGCTTTACAAACATTTCGTTGATTATGATTACTATGAGAATGGAAACAAAATTAGATCAGCTGTTCTCAAATTAAAAATTGACTAATAGACAGATTGCTAGCCCAGTCATTTTACAGAGTTTTGTTAGGAGTGGTGGGAAGTAATTATGAATGGGACTTTTAAACTTAACCGGCACCAGTTGTTTCTTTTTTAATGACAAAAAGACTATCTGAAAAATATTGAAAAAAAATCGCTATGCAACATAGAAATCAAAATTGTATCTCCCAGAAGGCTTTCAACTTAATAATACCAACTAATGCACTCATTTTAATCGGATTCAACAATATATATTACTTTTGCAATAAAATAGCAAACAAATAAAAAAATTGAGTTATTCATTAGAAAATACTATTGTATTTTTCAAAGCTTTCTAAGTTGTCAAAAATAGGTATTTACTCCGTGTTCGAAGTGTTTATGTAAAGCCTTAAAAACGTTAAAAATAGAATGTTACCTTCAGGTCTTTCGGTCTTTTAGAACGAATAAATGTAATATTTTAAATTTGGGGCTGTTGCTGACTAAGTTTTTAAGTTGATTTTATGTTTACCAAGGAGTTTGCAGGGGCAGCGAGTGACGTCACTCGTGGACCGAAAAACGACGTTATATTATTAAAAATATCTGTAATCCTTTCATTTTAAAATCTCTGGCATAGAAAATATGATTATTCAGACAATTATCTCGAATTGGTTTTCGATTCAGCCCCCCAAAAAAAAACTTGACATACCGAATTACTGGACACATTACACTGATATGGATAAACTAAGAATTATATTTACATTTGCACAATTCAAGTAACTTTTCCAGGTAACATCAGTTATCTCAAGTATTATCTTCACCGATTGACGTAAAAGTATATATAAACAAGTTTTACTTTGGCGAGCCCTGAAAATGTCCGGCTTCTTTTTCTGGTAGCGTACATGCATTTGAAAATAAATAAGAACTTCTATGATAAATTTGACTTTTGACGTTTTGTCAGTGTAACAAAGGTGTATGGCTAGTTATTGGAAAAAAAAGGCTAGTATTGAAAATGCTGGCTAGTAACAGGTTAAAAGTAATCTCCAATCAAACAATTATGTCACTTATGAAATAAATTAATAATGTCATCTTCTTTAGTACACACTTTCATTATTTTTAATATTAACTACTTCGCCTGAAAAAATAATACGGTTGGTATTACTTTACAGGTGGCCACAATAAACATTATAAGTAAGCAAGATACTAAAGTGGCCAATTACTAACGATTAACCCTATTTGCTGGAAATAGAAAAGGCACACATCAAGTATAAAATTCTGACATTGTGAAGTTTTAAGTTTACTATAGAGTTTACAGTTCGTCGAGTCTACGGTCACTCGATTTAAAAAACGACATTTATTTATTTCATTAAGATTTGACGACCCGGTTGGTGTAATGGTTACCACGCCGGACTGCCAAACCAGGGTCCTGGGTTCAAATCCCGGTTCGGTCATGGATGTTATATGTTCATGCCGTTGTTGTATGGTTTCCATAATAAAAGCCTTTAGTGCTAGTTTGGGATCATTACAATGTATGTGCCTGTGAGCGTTATTTATTTAAAATTAAATATGTAATTTTTAATTTAAAACTCTTAGGGACTCTTTATTTAAAAGCTTATCCGACAGCTCATTTGACATATTTAGGGCCTGTTTCACCACTTCTGAATAAGTTCTTGTTAGCTTATCCGACAGATTGACGTATTTTGTATGAAAATATGTCAAAATATCTGTCGGATAAGCTGACAAGAACTTATTCAGAAGTGGTGAAACAGGCCCTTAATATGTCAAATGATGATAAGCTAAGAACAAGAACTTATTCGGAAGTGGTGAAACAGACCCTTCACATAGATCATAGAACATATTGTTATATCGAAATGGTTTTCAATAAACCCTCCAAAAAAAACTTGACATACCAAATTGGTCTATTCTACTTATTATTTGTTAGGTAAATACATAAGGAATAGCAAAATAATATATTTTCTTCAATCAATCAATCAAATTACGTTATTTTATACCAAATAATAAGCAGTAAAAAATACAGAGAGAACATACAAGAGGCACAAAACAAGGTGGTCTTTATAGCTACAAAGCTATTTATTTATTCCTTCATTCTTATTTTCCTTAAAGATATTACGTCTACAGAAATTTTTCATAAGAAGTGAGATTCATACCTCCATTACATGGCGTCATTTAATTAGTCATGGCAAAGGTGCTGCACTTGTTTTTTTTTAAATGAATAAATACTTGACTGAGTCATTGCAAGGTTGTTTATGATGTTTTTAGGGTTCCGTACTTCAAAAGGAAAAACGGAAACCTGATAGGATCACTTTGTTTTCCGTCTGTCTTTTCAGTCCTTTTTCCCAGTATTGGGTAGAGGTATCAATTAATATCAAATAACAAGGTCTACAGTCCCTTGGAGGTGCACAAAATTTAAGTTTCTAAGTCGGCGGCGCAAGCAATCTAAAGATAAACGGCCATTTATGTTACATTTTGATAATCACAAGCTCACTTATCAAAATCTATAGGATACTTCCCGTTAACCTAGAATCATAAAATTTGGTCTTCTTCTTATCGTGTGGGCAAGCTCTGGTGTCAGAGTTTTTCAGACCGCCTTACGGCCTCTGACGTGGTTTTTATGTAACGACCACTACCACCAGAGATAGTAGCCGGGACCAACGGCTTAACGTGCCACCTTATTCAGCCTGCAATGTCCTCACCAACTGGGGAAAAACGCGCAAAGTGACATATCACTAGGTGTCCCCCGTGGGAATCGAACCCACGACCTCCGTGTCAAGAGCCCAAGCTCTTAACCATTAGACCACGGAGGCAGGCAGGCATAAAATTTGGTAAGAAGCAAGGTCTCAAAGCAAAAACATTTTCGATTACAAATCTACATGTGCAGTTGGTACATAATATGTTTGTACGGAACCCTTAGGCCACGAGTCCTGCTCGTACTTGTCCAGTTTGTTTTTCTTGTCCTTTTATTAATATATTAGTTTTGTATTTGACCAGTGTTTTTTTAATTAAATGAGGTATAATAGGTGTCAGTCAACAAAAATTGCAATGTCTACTCTCGGTATGTGTACTATCGCGGACTTTTCTGCCAGGAGTGCGATTTTTGAATCTCATTTGATGAATTCAGCAGTTGAAAATGTGAAAATTACTATGGAGATACGCATCTTTCTACTGCTGATTTGTTTGACTTTAAAAAATTGCAGTCCTGAAGTAGGATTTTTGAAAGTCAAATCAACAGTAATAAGATGCGTATCTCCATAGTAATTTTGACTTTATCAACTGCTGAGCTCACCGAATGAGATTCAAAAATCGCACTCCTGATCACTTAAAAATACCATAATTTCGCGAAGAATTTGTTTGTTTGGAAACTATTCATTCATTGGTCTATTCGACTCAATAGGGTCTAGACAGCGCTTTTATTTTTTTGTATGCAAGCAAAAATGAGCCTAGTGGTGTTCAGGCGGAAAAGTCCGCGATAGTACATGAGTTTACTGACCACATCCAGACTCATTAAGACGTAATGCGGCGCCGCTCTTTAGGTATTTGAGGGGGTGAAGCAGAGGAAGTGACGGGAGAGTAGTCCCGCCCATCGGCGGGTGGCACCCCGCGTCAACTTTTTTTTTGGAAAGAGTTTTCGGCTCTGGGTTCATATTCTGTTGCCAACCGTATTGACCACCGATTCCGGGATTTTTCCGGAAATTTAAATAAATCATTTTTTTTACTAACTATGTGAAATTTAATATCATACTATACTCCATTACAAATAGGGGCGAAAAGAAGGAAAAAAAGGTTCTTTATAGTACACACTTTAAAGAAATATGAAAAATTGTATCAAACAACAATGTTGCAAAGCGATTGGCGATGTTGAAAGACTTAAAGAAGCAGTGGTGCACACATGTGGTTCGTCTTCCTTTCAATGAAGCTTTTTTAAAGATAGTTATGAAAAATATCCGTCAGGTGGAGCTAGTAGTAGCCATATGGAAACTTAATATTTTTAAAAATTCTAAAAAATGTACTAAGATTAGTAGAACTTCTTTCAAATCGTTATTGAGCATCGTTGTATTTATTTATGAATAGATTTGTCTCTAATATAAATCTGAAAAATCTAGAAAAATGTTTTTGCAAGTTATTGAGGTAGTTACTAGAGTAGGCGCAGAGATTTAATAGTTTGTAACACAATACCACAGAACACACGTACAGGCCTGGATTTAGGCGACTAATTTCTAAAATGAATAATGACAAGCAGTGGCGTAGCGTGCCTCGGCGATTTGTTTGGGTACCTTATGAAGGCTAAAGATTTCTCACAAAAGAAAAAAAATGTTTTCATAAAAATTTAAAGAAATATTTATTCATCATAATTATCTAAGTATCTTTCACTTTCTCCAAAAAAAAATTAAACAATTCAAATGGAATATTACACTCTCCTTACCTTTTTTCGGCAAACTGATTTATTATTCATTTATAGCTGATGAAGAAATTTGGGAAGTATTTATTAATTTTTGCTTACGCACGTCGGGGGCCCCGTATAATTCATACGGCAGATACGGCGGTAGCTACACCTCTGATGACAAGTTTCCTAGTGCTAAGTTCGTAGCCTCGAAAAATATGCCTTCTTGTGTCCTGCCTGAGGTACTGTGGCAACTACTAAACAAAAATAAAAAACCGGCCAAGAGCATGTCAGAATCGCCCAAGGTAGGGTTCCGTAATAAATATGAAAATCTTTTCTTAACATAGCTTAAATAACTAATAAATCCTCAAGAAGCAAACAATAGTGCGATTTAATTTCGTTCAGCGCCATCTATTGATAGACGCCGACACGGCGGTCGACGGTCGATATTTTATTTGATTTCTCCGAAACTAGTTGGGCTAAAGCTTCCGTTATAATTTTCTTTGAAAGTACTTACAGAGAGCTAGCTATATTTTAGAAGTTAGAGGGGGGTACGCCCTATTTTTGACTTTGAGCGCAAATATCTCGAGACACAAGCATTGTAATGATTTAGTTTCTATAGGAGTTTTCTTCCATTGGACAAAACCTATCCAACGACACCACACTCGATTTATTAAAAAAATATTTTTTTTAACGACCTTTTCGTTGTATCCCATACAACGAAAAGGTGGTTGGAAAAAAATTATTTTCAAAAAAAATTACTTGCTTCATGATTATGACTACCTCATTTCTGTTTGGGTTAGGTACTGTTATCTGTATTCATACCAAATTTCGATTCAATAGGTGCAAAATGAGCGTGTTATTGAGGTAGGGCAACAGACAGACAGACAGACAGACAGAATGGACGAAAGTATAAGGGTTCCTTGTTGGACTACGGAACCCTAAAAACGAACAAGGAGTTACATTTTTGTGTGGTTCCAGCCTATAATGGACCACCCGAATTCTGCCCGTGGGTATAGTACGAGGCAACTAAGGGATTAAAGGTTTCTCATACAGTGTTTATAGGTGAAGGGTTAGCCACCTCTCACCACTTGACACGTCATTCCATCCTGAAACTTAAATTGCTAAAATGTGAGCATTACTACGAGTATAACTACACTCTTAAACAGAAAGTACGTAGGAGTAGCAATATTTCTGACCACCCATAAAGGGATTACGGTCGTGAGTTTATGTATGTTCATGATTCTGTATGTAATTTATCAACTGTCACTCGTGAGCTCGTGACTTAGACGTCATCACGCTGCTGGCGGCCAAGATAGGTAAAATTCGCAGTCGCGTGGCTAAGGGGGTAACAAGTAGACGTTTCGTCGGCTTGCGATTTGATAGGCCACGTGGTCCGCCGTTTTATGGCGATTTCGAGTGTGTGTTTTTGTCTAAAAACGGGGCTTTGAGATCGCCATATCCTATTACCGTACAATATCTAATTAATATATCTTCAATACTTGACACTGGCGAAATCTAACAAGGAAACGCCATTAAATAAGAATAGAATAGGTAAAATTCACAGAGTAACTTGACATTTTCTACGCAATGTGACATTATTGGTGTTAATAGGTACTGAAAAAAAAAAAAAATAATCCGTACTTGGAGTCTTTGGAGAGAATTTGAATTTAAGGTGGTGTTGCAATCTTTTGTTAGATTAATTATAGTCTTTCGTGTTTTTATCGATTCCGTAACTTTAGGGAGATTTTTTTTAATGCATTAGTAAGATTTAGGTAGTTACAAACAATGTGAAGGACGTATAAATACTTGGATTGATGTTATTCATCTTTGAATAAAGTGTATTTGATTGATTGATTGATTACAGATGTCGTTCAAGGCTTTAGAAAACTTGTTTATTTCGCCCTCAAAATCTATTTTCAGTCCGGTTTAATCATACGGAATTACGGACCTAGTGAGCACAAAACTGATTTTTTCTTTCGTTTCCATCAACACCGAACGAGTGAAATGTTAAAATTAACATGCACTTGTTTTTAATTTAGACGACATTCTTTTTAATTTAAGATAATGTTCCTATAATTATTTGGAATTTATATAACATTCTTCTATCGAACACTGCCAATCGGTATTTTGATTTTTTATAAAACGATCACGGTCTGAAAAGGTTTCGTAGCCCTGCTGCTGTCATCTTCTTATTTTCGTCTTTATTTGACATATAGTTTTATAGTTTAATAATGTGCCATTAATGGAGAACAATATTACAGTTAAAGTGAGAAATAAAGATAGGCGCTTCCGTTTGATTTGGATTAATCCTCGTGTAAAACTCATCTAATTGGAATGTTTGAACCAGCCTTGCATTTCAAGAGTTAGCTAGGTTAGGTTAAGAACAAAGAAAAATATAACTAAAGACCAGGCTTTAAGGGCTAGTTCCATTGCCTTTCCGAAAGGATAAATTCTTAACAAAAAAAATTAAAAATTGTTTACCACTTTATTGTATTTCAAACCATCGTCAAAAATCAATATTTAGTGTGAAAAGTGTTCATCTTTTTTTATTGTAAATATTAATGTGAGATTAAGTAGGTATATCAATTTAATCACGTAAGTAATTGTTTAGAAGTAATTGTTTGTTCACTTTGGGTAAGAGGATTGGCGGATACCGTTTTGGCCATACAAACGTATTCCCCTGTTGAGTTTAAAAAATCCAAAATCTAGCTCAAAATAAGCTAAGGTGGCAACTCTAAACGTCAGCATTTAGCGAACGTGACACAATATGTCTAGCTCATGCAACCCTAGACGGGGGCCGCTGTACATCGACGTTTTTGTGGGCAGAACTAGTAACAACCACTTACTAGACGAGTCAATGTACTCCAAAGTCAAAAAATAAAAAATTGGCGAGCGTCCGTCTCCGACCGTGGCTAAAAGCCGTCTGTTGGCCGTCTGAGCGCGCCCCGCTAAGACCCGCTCCGAGAATATTTGGTACGCCATTCATATTTTTGAGGATAAATAAATAATGGAATTACTTTTTATAACTTTTGTTGATGAATTCACTAGAAGAATCAATGGTGAATATGTGAGTATAAATTAAAAAGAATGAAACCTACTTTAAGTTCTTCTAAAGCGAAAAAAATCGTTTAAAATGTTAAAAAATACGACATCTTTGTGACGATTTTCTATCGAGTGAAGTAATTCCAATCGTGTATTTAATTGATGATTTCACTAGATAAACTATCCAAGAATACTGAGGTATGACTTATAATTCGGTAATTTGTATAAATCTAGTCGAAACATGAAAAATAAAAGATGCCTCCAACGTATTTCCTTCTACTATGTCACCTTAAACAATAGGAATCCATGTCAGTATTTAAAATAACAGTGAAATTAACGCGACCGCTCAACACGTAACGTTACGCTTGATTGGCTTCCAAGATCGCGTGAACTGAAATGTGTTGAATTTAATTTACGCAAAAGTTTTTCTCACGGTGCCTGGTTTATTAGGTAATGCAGGAAGATATCCGTGTTGTTATGTGTATGCAAGTAGGCGGCGCCAGCTACGTTCCGGCATCACGGATCGATCGAGCGCCGGCTTAGCGCCTTCTTAAGGGTATATTACCGTTGGCGCGCCCCATACAAACGTAGTCTGGTTATATTTTCAATACTAACCAATTAAAGTCAACGAAATTTTTCAGAAACAATCTAGAAACTAATCTCTATGTTTGTATGAAGTCAGATTTTCGTTAAAATGTATAGTTTTAAAGTTACAGTGTCTCAAAGATTTCCATACAAATCTTAAATTAATCCTAGCATTAAAACTGTATATTTTAACAAAAATCTGACTTCATACGAATATTTTTCAGAAACAATCAAGAATTTAATCTCTATGTTCTAACATAGAGATTAGTTTCTAGATTGTTTCTGAAAATGTCATTGACTTTAATAGGATAGTATTGAAAATATCACCAGACTTGGTTTGTATGCAGCGCGCATTTGCAGTCTCGGAATAAACTTCTCTTAGGGCGCAAAACATACACAAAAGGCATAAGGCGAAGGTGCGGAACAGGTGCGGCATAGGCATGGCTTCAAAACTTTTTGATACAAAATGTATGAAAGCGGCGTATCTTGAATTATACTCAAGCGGCGCGGCACTAGCATTCCGCTACGATGGCTTTTGTACAATATGTATGAAAGCGGCGTGTCGTGGATTATACACAAGCGGCGGGACACAGGCACACCGATTCGATGCCTTTTCTGTATGTTTTGCGCCTAAACATGATGCTTCTTGTTACAGGTCTCGGCCAATCAAACCACGGCCCCACTCGCTGCCCGCGCACTATGAAAGTGCATTATACATGCTTATGATCAGCACGTAAACAAAAATCGAAGCCAACTTTTTCTCCGCCATGGCTATTCTGTAAGTATTTGATGTCTCAATGTTTTCAGTTTTGTATTTAATATACATTTATTTTTTTATCGTTGCGCTACCACGTTCACTCCCTCGTTACGAACAGCATGCCAAATATTTTATTTTGTTATTATCCCTCTTATAATGAATGATGCTGAGGCTTTCGTCGGCGTGTGACTTATATCAGTGCACTGACCGCGTCGGGGCCGCCCGTGACCGCGCTTTCCCAGTACTAACCTATTTTCGTCCGGTTCATCAATGGAGCATTACGAGAATGGTCATAGTACCAGAGCTTCATGCAAACAATTTAATACTACAGAATTCATCAATCAGCATTACTTAACGGAGTGTGGGTTAACAAGCGGAACATACGATGAAAATAGATTGGTACTAGGTACTTCGTTTGTAACTGGAAAAACGGTCACTATGCGTCCTCGCTTCAGCTCGCGAATTCGCTCCGATCGCACTGGACCTCTCCGAGCTATGGCGTGTAGCTCGTGCACACCGCGTCTTGTAAATTACGAATATAAAACAATCAGTTAGGTTGTCGTCATTAAAACGCCTACAGGCTTCACCGGACGGTCTAGAGGACGTTTAGGAGAGTAGCAGGCGGCGGTGCGGTGCGATGGGAACGAAGCGGCGACGGAGCCCGGGCCGACGGCCGGGCGCGGGCAGTGCGGCTGAGTCGGTGTCTCGCGTTGCAGATGCTCGGGGCGGGCTCGGGACGCGGCGGGCAAGCGGCGGCGCGCGCGGTAGAGTGCCGGCCACATGCGCCCGCACCATGTGGCGCGTGCTGCTGGCCCTGACGGCCGCGTGCGCTGCCGCGCGCGCCTCCCAGGACGTGGTGCGCACCTTCTCCGATCCTGTATCGTCGCCGACGTCTGTCTTCAACCACCTCGTCATCGATCGCAACACTGGTCGGGTCTACATCGGCGCTGTCAACAGAATATATGGACTCTCTCCCGATTTGGAGATCGACCAGACGATCGTCACGGGACCGGTCAACGACTCCGCTCAATGCACCTACGACTGCTCCCCGAACTTCGTCAAGAAACCCACGGACAATGTGAACAAGGTTCTCGTAATAGACTACGCATCTAGCCGTTTGATAACGTGCGGTTCGGTATTGCAAGGCTTGTGTTGGGTGCGGAATCTGAATAACATTTCTCATGACGTGCGTGAAGTCCGTGAGCCGGTTGCGGCGAACAATATTACGGCGTCTACGGTTGCGTTCATCGCGCCGGGTCCGCCGAACCCGCCGATGACCCAAGTTATGTACGTAGGCGTCACATTCACAGGCAACTCGCCTTATCGCTCTGAAGTTCCTACGGTGAGCAGTCGGTCGCTCGAGGATGATCGACTTTTTATGATAGCTAGAACAGCAGTAACAACTGGAACTAGAATGTTCGTCAATTCTCTGTCGAGGGAACGTTATCCAATCAACTATGTATACGGCTTCAGTTCAGAAGGATTCAGTTACTTTTTGACGACTCAGCTACGTGGCGTGGGTTCTGACACATACTACAGTAAGTTAGTAAGAGTTTGCCATGACGACGAGAACTATTACTCGTATACAGAAATCCCAATGTCATGTACGGGAGAAGGCGGAGGCAATTTTGGTTACAATCTTGTCCAGGCAGCTTTTGTTGGAAAGGCTGGCTCTGTTCTTGCCGGGGAGCTGGGAATTACTGCTCAACACGACGTTCTCTTCGCTGCCTTCAGTCAAAGTGAATCGATCAACACAAACACTCCCTCAGATCTGTCAGCGTTATGTGTCTATTCCCTCAAAGCGATCCGCCGCAAGTTTATGCAGAATATAAAAACGTGTTTCAGCGGTAACGGTTCGCGAGGTCTGGATTTCATATCACCATCCCACGCTTGTATCGGAACAAAGCTGCAGTCGATCAGTGAAGATTTTTGCGGATTGGATGTGAATACACCTCTGGGAGGCGAGCAACCAGTAGAAGCGGTTCCTGTAGCAGTTTTCAAAAAGAGGCTAACGGCAGTGGCAGCCACAGCAACAGGCGATTACACTGTTGTGTTCGCAGGAACCGCTCAAGGACACCTGAAAAAGATCGTCGTCGAGAGTGCCACATCGGCATTCGAATACGGAGATATCGTTGTCGACCAGGATTCACCAGTGAACAAAGACTTATTCTTCGATATCCATTTGATGCATTTATATGTAATGACTGAACGTAAAGTGTCTAAAGTGAAAGTTCAAGAGTGTAGCGTCTACAAATCGTGTTTAACGTGTCTCGGAGCCAAAGACCCTTATTGTGGATGGTGCTCTCTTGAAAATAAGTGTAGCCTCCGATCAGACTGTCAAGATGCAGCTAAAGATCCCCTATATTGGATCTCATATCGCAGCGGACGTTGTACTACTATTACGCAAGTTACACCAAATCAACTGCAACGAACGACAGCTAGAACTTTAGATTTAGTTATTGAAAACTTGCCCACTCTTAATGGACAATTCTTATGTGCATTTACAGCTTTAGATCGTACTTTGATAACCAATGCTACTCGAAAACATTACGGTGTTAATTGTACCACTCCGCGTACCGACACGCTCCCACCGATCCCTGCTAGTCAGCATCATTTCACGGCTAAATTGTCGGTACGCACAACACAGGGACCTGATTTTGTAGCTACAAATTTTACGTTTTTCGATTGCAACACGTACAGCTCGTGCACTCAGTGCGTAAGTTCGTCATTCCCGTGTGATTGGTGTGTAGATGGACACCGCTGCACCCACGATACGGCCGAGAATTGTAGAAACGATATTTTAGTCACTGGCGTTAGTCGAATCGGTCCAAGCTATCGCTCCGGTCCCGGTTTTTGTCCAACAATTAATTCTACATCAGACGGCACAAATGAAATTTTAGTTCCTTCCGGCGTAAAGAAAGCTATAAAAGTTAAAGTCCACATAATCGGCCAGTTCATTGTTCAAACGAGATTTGTTTGTCAATTCAATATTGAGGGCCGCGTAACTCACGTCAACGCTCAACTACTTGCCGATACTATTTATTGCGAAGCCGTTGAATTTACCTACACGTCGCGCGCTCCTAATATCACAGCTTCGTTTGCCGTTATTTGGGGAGGATCAAAACCATTAGATAATCCGGATAACACTCATATATTAATTTACCGCTGCAACGATATGGCCGACAATTGCGGTATTTGTCTTGCTCTTCCAGAGAAGTTTGGATGTGGATGGTGTCAGGGTTCCGATCGTTGCGAAGTCCAAGAGCAGTGTGGTGTGCCGAGCGTATGGTTGAATCGTACACAAACTTGCCCGAATCCCGAAATCCATTCATTTAGGCCACAGTTAGGTCCGTGGGATGGTGGAACTAATATCACGATAGAAGGCATCAATTTAGGTCGTAACATATCCGACATTTACAATGGCGTTACCATAGCGGGAATCAAATGTCAGCCAATTATAGAGCTATACGTTAAAACAAGGCGCATTGTTTGCACTGTAGATGGGCCTGGTCAAGAAGTACCCAGAGATGGTCCCGTAGTTGTACGCGTCGCTGACTACCGCGGTGAATCGAAATCCCACTATGCATTTGTAAATCCAAAAATAAATTCTATACAACCAAAATACGGTCCATCTTCCGGGGGTACTAAATTACGTATAACAGGTGAATATCTTAATGCCGGTAGTAATATTCAAGCTTTCATCGATGATTTACCGTGTGCAATATTATCTGTGTCACATGAAGAGGCTGTTTGTAGAACAAGCCATTCGTATCATCTAAAAATGGGGACGTTACGAATGCGTTTTGATAATGGTATGCGAACATTAGAACGTGAAAAGTTTGAGTACATAGAAGATCCCGTTGTTGTGTCAGTCGAGTCTGGTCCGCCGCTAGCAAATCAACGCAAACAGCCTAAAGGCATTCCATCCGGGGGGATAAACATCAAAGTGATGGGTCGTAATTTCCATTCCATTCAGTTCCCACAGATATACGTGTATCACGATAATAGACCCTATATTGCCCCTTGTCATAGAGTAGATTTTCAAACGCATCTGATATGTGAATCTCCAGGTATTGAGAGCGCTGGCCTAAATCTGGATCCGGATAGACCTTTAGAATTAGAATACGGATTTAATATGGACGACGTACAAAGCGTGCAAAATCTCACAAGTAAGACGGGCGATGCTTTCTTGCTTTATCCGGATCCTATTTATGAGAAGTTTGATGAAGATGTTAAGTACTACAAGTCGGAATATTTGACTATAAATGGTCAGAATTTAGATAGGGCTTGTACAGAGAACGATGTAGAAGTTCATATAGGCGAGAGTTTGTGCAATGTCACATCACTTTCGAGACACCAACTGACTTGTCGGCCTCCGTCGCGAGATGAATTACCTGACGGCGTGGACACACCAGAAGTAATAGTCAAAGTAGGTCGTGCTCTCACGTATAAGATTGGTAAATTATCTTATTCGTCACAGGCTGGCCTACAAGCCGCTATTGGTAAGCCAGTATTATTCGGCGTCATCGCCAGTATAGTAATACTCATTTTAGTATTTGTCGTGTTTCTAGTTATGTATAGGAGAAAATCAACTGAAAATATTAGGGTATTGAAGAATATGCAGGAGCAAATGGATATTTTAGAGTTAAGAGTAGCTGCGGAATGCAAAGAAGCGTTTGCGGAGTTGCAGACTGAAATGACAGATTTGACCGGAGACGTAACGGGCGGTATTCCATTCCTCGATTATCGTACGTACGCTATGAAAATATTGTTTCCCAATATTGACGACCATGCCGTCCTACAATGGGAACGTCCAGAGCTTATTAGAAAAGAAAAGGGTCTGAGAATGTTTGGACAGTTGATTATGAACAAAACATTCCTTTTATTATTTATTCGTACTTTAGAAAGCAATAGATATTTTTCAATGCGCGATCGTGTTAATGTAGCTTCCCTCATTATGGTAACTCTTCAGAGTAAGATGGAATATTGCACTGATGTTCTGAAAACACTTCTCGCTGAGCTCATTGAGAAGTGTATGGAAGGAAAAAGTCATCCCAAGCTGTTGCTTAGACGAACTGAGAGTGTCGCTGAGAAAATGCTAAGCGCTTGGTTTACTTTCCTGTTGTATAAATTCCTACGTGAGTGCGCTGGCGAACCGCTATACCTTTTGTTTAGGTCGATGAAAGGTCAAGTAGACAAAGGACCTGTAGATGCAATATCGTCTGAGGCACGCTATTCTCTTAGCGAAGAGAAACTTATTAGGCAATCGATCGATTTCAAACCGATGATGGTGAGCGTTTCCATATCACAACAAACATTCTTCGTAAGCGGTTTAGAGGCAATTACAGAAAACGTGCAAGTGAAAGTTCTAGACTGTGATACCATAAGTCAAGTAAAAGATAAGTGCTTAGATTCTATTTACCGGGCTACTCCACACACTCAAAGGCCGAATCGTGATGAGCTAGACTTGGAATGGCGCACGGGCGCTTGCGGTCGACTGATTCTGTATGATGAAGATAGCACCACTAAATGCGAAGGCGAGTGGCGCAAGCTTAACACTCTAAACCACTATCGTGTACCGGACGGCGCTTGTCTTAGTCTCGTGGCCAAACAAAGTTCAGTTTATAATCTTTCAAATATGGAAAAGAACGATAAATCTCATACTTATGAAACTCTAAATCGTGGTAAATATGGTTCGGCTAGCCCTCCAGCCAGCCCGCTCAAATACGAACACGGCGGCGGTTTCAAATACTGGCATTTAGTGAGGCATCACGACGGTGAATCACACAAAGAGGGAGAGCGTGGAAATAAAATGGTCTCGGAAATATATCTCACGCGTCTTCTCGCCACTAAGGGTACGCTGCAAAAGTTTGTCGATGATTTATTCGAGACTATTTTCAGCACTGCGCATCGCGGCTCGGCGCTACCTTTAGCTATAAAGTATATGTTCGATTTCCTCGACGACCAGGCGCTACAACACGCAATCTCCGATCCCGAAGTCGTGCACACATGGAAAAGCAATTCGCTTCCTTTGCGTTTCTGGGTAAATCTGATAAAGAATCCCAATTTCGTGTTTGATGTTCACAAGTCTAATACGGTAGATTCTTGCTTATCTGTTATCGCGCAAACGTTTATGGACTCTTGTTCAACTTCTGATCACATCCTCGGTAAAGATTCGCCTTCGTCTAAGCTTCTATACGCGAAAGATATTCCGGTGTACAAGGAATGGGTAGAGCGTTACTATGCCGATATTAAATTGATGCCCGCGATATCCGATCAGGATATGAATGCGATGTTGGCGGAAGAGTCGCGACTCCACACTAAGGAGTTTAATACAAACTGCGCACTGAACGAGCTGTACGCATACGCGGTCAAGTACAACGAACAGCTAATGGTGACGCTCGAGGAGGACGAGTTTTCGCAGAAGCAGAGACTTGCATACCGCCTCGAGCAGGTTCACGGCCTCATGGCGCACGACTATAACGTGTGATCAGCTTTCGTGTGGGAGATCGTGACACCAACCCCACCGCCCTGTATATAAAGCCCTCGCACATATCTATGCTGGCAAACTTATTGTATATATTAGATAGTGTACAGTCTTTAATATTGTAATTTTTGTATAATTTCAGCGGTCCGATGTCGTTTTTTAATTTTATATAAATGAACTTTGTATTGATTTTACACGACGAACTCGGCCGGCCGCGGTCGTGCCACAGTATGCATCGTAAACTAAAAATTGTGTATGTCTGTCTATGTGTGCTCGCGTCGTACGAGTTAATGTTACGTCGATCGGTGTAAAATGTGTGTCGCAAATGAAATCGCATGTTAGCTCGCCGGCGAGCGATGTGTCTTCGCTCGCCGACGGGCGATTTTTAAATTTGTACTCGCAGTCTATTAACGAAATAACCGACAGTGAACCGGTGAACGATTCCATTAATAAATATCGTCGAATGTACGCTGTGTTTTGATTGAGCACGGCGCAGCGCCATTGTCCGCGTCCGACGAAAGCCCCCGCGTCTCGGCAGCTGTCAGCAGGGTGAACGCGGTACGGTGCCATCTCGCCTCGTCTCGCTAGCTCACGGAACCCTTGTCGGTCGTCTCACTCAACTGTGGTCTGTGGTGTGTTGCACCTCACCTTTCATGTCACCAATCATACTTGTTGTATCGTTGAGCCCGGCCCGGGGGTTGCGTTTGGCGCGTGGCACGCGGCGAGACGGTTTTGTATGAACCGTCGCGGCCCTGCTGTTTCAGCCGGTACGTGCGGATCGTGGCGCGAACGGCATTTGCGGTCGTCAACAACTTATACTGCATCCCCGCTTACGTGGTGTGGATGATGGCGCTGCGTCTCGTGAAACCCTTGTACGCCCCCATCTACTGGAAGATCGAAGGCGTCATGTACCACTGGCTGCTCTCTATGGTTTCCTTGTGGTCCTGGTCGGCTGGATATGAACGTAAGTCTCTTTTGATTTTTGATGAAATAGGTAGCCGAGTTGATATGATACGAGTTACTGCGACCGAAGATTGGATGCAGGCTCTGTGGGTATCATGCCACCCCCGACAAAACGAGAAAAATCGAGATGCGTCCAGTCTTTTTTACTTTACGCATGATGGTTTTATCGCTGTTTCGTGCGTGGCATGTTAGACCTACTGTTCTTTATCAAACATGTTTAATACCAATTCTAGTATGTTTTAGCTATGTAGCAGCAAGATGGAAACTATCATAGCTCCCATCACGCTCATCAACATCGGTCTCAGTAACCTATGTCGTTTCTACTCGGTTTGCTGGAATACGAAAAATACCATATAAATAGATTATGAAATGCACACTTAACATAAAACAATTCTTGAAACCAGTCGTTGAAAGTATTTTTCTCAAATGTAAAGTGCACACGCAGTGAGTTATAATTACTTGATCTCGTTTATGATTAACAAAGAAGTTTACAAGCATCGTATAAACTTTTGCCATTGTTCTTGAAGCTTATTGTTCTGACGAGAATGAATTTGTAACGAACTAACTATACTTTTATTACCCAAAATGGCGCGTCTCCGGTCTTACTATACATATATAATTATAACAAACTGCAGACATTAATACATTACATTCTCAGAATCATAGAGGAAGAGAAAGAATTTAAATCGACTAATTAACTTTTTGAGGAATAGACAGAATATGGAATTGAAATATTTTTACTGGAACAAGAATGTTTTTCTAATATAATATTCTAGGCTCTGGTGGCATTGAAATGGTTAGATTTCCCAGCTTATAAAATTTTATGAAGCACAGATAAAATTCTAAAAAACCTTTTATTTTTCAAAATGTTAATGCGCATATTTGAATCAAAATTGTCTTTAACAATCCTGGACTTCGTTTTAAACTATTATAAGTCGACCAAGACCAGCAATTGTCAAGAAATACCGATGGAATCGCTTCGAACGATCTGATATTCAAGGTAAGTACAAAGTCCACTAATACTTATGTATACATAACTATAATCAGAATCTCGTTGAATACATCCGTCTCCAAGACATAATAATAATCTACCATTGAATCTGAAAACTTTTATTAGGTTCCATTACCTTATCTTTTATCTTCATAGTAAAACAATTCGGTATGTCAAGTTTTTTTTTGGAGGGCTGAATTGAAAACCATTTCGAGATAATTTTCTCAATAATCATATTTTCTATGTCAGAGATTTTAAAATGAAAGGATTACAGATATTTTTAATAAAATAACGTCGTTTTTCGGTCCGTGCAGTGACGTCACTGGCATACCTCTGAACTCCTTGGTAATCATAAAATCAACTTAAAATAACCGGCCATTAAGAAAAAAAAATACTTTCACAATGTCAGAATTTGACATTTGATGTTGCCGTATCTTTTTCCAGCATAGAGTTAGAAAGAGGAGGCAGGTTTTAATTTTTTTAAATACAGCTGTATGTAGTTTTTCTCCATGGAGTTCGAATTATTTTCTCTCCACCATTTTTGCACTTAGAGATTACAGATCAAAATAATTTAAAAATTAAATTTATATTGATAAACTCGATGAATCGCAATAAGAATGAAATAGGTATCTTAAAATTATGTCTTCTGTCCGTAAAAAATATAAAAATGAAGACAAAAAAAAACTTGACATACCGAATTGAAAAATTATTTTTATTGCTAATGATAATGCAACATAAAGTACAATATTGTGCGTTATCGTTAGTTAGAAAATTCTCACTTTTAGTACAGATATCATTATACCTTATATTGCGAATAACAAATTGTAAGCCTTATAAGTACGTACATTACAACTTGACAAATATTCTCGAGAAAACTATTTTTTGCCCTTATATCTTTAGCGTAAAAAAGCTACTTGATAACGCGATAACAGCTCGTGCATGACTCATTGCGTCAGGTGACATTACATAGCCAGGTGTGAATAGCTGAGGGTCATTATATCTTCAAGAACTACGTAATAAAGTCCACGTAATCTTCAAAGAAGTTGTTATCGGATGTAATATTGACAAACCGCTTCGTTCACATGTGATCTCCGTTAATCCATTGGTAAAAGTGGATTTCTTTCAGACACGTCTGGGGCGACAACAAAACGAATCCAAAGCAATCTGATTTACAGATAATATCTTCTCTTGCGCAAGCCCCTAAATTAGATTTCGTATGTGGACCCGTAATTGATTTTCGGGTTTGCGAAGCTGAACTTGTCAAACAATGGTATTTCGAAACTGTTTCGCCACGAGAGTCGAGACTCGAGTACCTTTTGGGACCGGTCGACGTTGGCGCGGTCTGTATTGACCTTATGCGGCGCGTAGTTTATGCGCGGCCGGCTGAGGACGGTCGATGACCGCCCCCCTCCCGCTGGCATCGTGCTAGGAATGCCGCCTCACCCCCCCCAGCGGCTCGCTCGTCATGTCACGTTGCATTTCAAGTGGCGGGCTGGCGAATTTGTGTGTCGCTTCGAGCACTCAGTGTGGTCTGCCGGTTCTGCGCCCGACATTCGATCGGCTTTTGAGCATGGTGAAAGTACGTGCAATTTTTTGTTGCGGTAAAAATGATATCGCTTTATTGATCTACTTTCATTAATGATGTTATAGCTTTTGAATGATAAATCCGTATTCACTTTTGCAGATTTTGCCTTAGCAACCAGACTTTTATACCGACATCCTAATTTATGTAAATGAAATTCCAAACGTGTTTGCATCGACGTATTCAATGAATTCGAATATTCGAATCACATGTAACAACACAGAGATATATTAACATTGAAAGACCAGGTAGATTGAGTTAACTGAAACAAATGATTATTCGAGGAGTGTCCACCTACGACGTGGTCATTATGGAAATGATTGCGACACGCTATAATAATTCAAAGCAATAAATTCCTTTGGTACATCCTTCGATTGTGACAGTCGGGATTCAAATTGAGGTCTTCCTGCGGTTGATCAAGTGACTCAATAACACAAGCCACTATGGTTTTAAATTCATCCGGAATAAAGTTCAGTTTTGTTTCTGCTTGGAAATTTTCCACGCAGTTTAAAATTTGTTTATTATTATCTTTAGGTTAAACTCCAAAACAGTCTAACTAGACAGTATAGTGTTTGCATTTGATGAGATTATACCACATGTTTTCGTGAGAACTAGGTTGCACAAGGCAATTCAGTCTATAAAACATGCTGTTTTAATAAGTATTATTGGTTACTTTACTAAGTACAGCGAGTTTCATGCATTTTATTACGATGTCAACTCGGTAGGTATATACCTATTCAAATGATTTGTAACAAATAAAATAAACATAGAAATAATAATTTGTCACAACACAATACAATCACGACATAATTTGTGTGACAATGTCCAAGACATTTAAGTATGGGTCCAACTTAATATGCTGACAATTTTTTAAGAGGATGATCAGACCGTCAAACTGAACAACTTTCTTTATGGGACACCCATAGAAAATCGAAAATCTGATCCGCATTTTTGTATTTAATGTCTAAATTTTTCTCGTTTTTCGACCCATGTTCCTTAGGGAAAGTTATTTAGTTTTATTATCTGAATACACACTTATTTTGTTAATTTGCATTGGCGAGTAAAACAACCAACAATCTTTTCTACAACCACACTGCTGGAGTATTATTCACCTCTCCGGGGCTCCCGATCCTGTCGGCATAATAACGTCTACCCTACGTGCGTTAAAGCTCTACAGAACCACGGAATACAGAACTAGCATTCGACCAAGGCACTTCTCAGTTAGTTATTCTCAAAGCGATGTGCGTGTATAGACTGCTGAGAAAACTATTTGAAGTTCGTATATTACTGAAAAATTAAATATCGCAAGCTCCTGTTATTGACTTTCTGAAGCCATAGTAAGGCAAACAAGGCAAAACAAGAACGAGAACGTTTCATGTACGTAGCGTTGTAATTAGTCACGTTTAAGACCTATAATTAGAATACAAGACGCTTTTAAAGATTAGGTTTCGTCATGTCATGTGTAGTGTGATATTGGGATGTTATATTTTGCGCCATGATTCACACATCCTGTCGGTCATGAATTTTATCATTGATTGACTTTTGTTAGCTTATTTGTAAAAAATCATAATGAATCACTTTCCGGTCACCGTACTAAAGATAAAAAAATTACGTGAAGAGCACTTGATTTTGCTACTTCTTCTTTATTTTATTTTATATTGAAATATAAAATTTATAAGTACTTACCTATGGAGGTGGTACTTGGGAATGTTCCTCCATTGAAAAGGGAAGATCTTCCACCAGGCTTAGTGTGAAGCCTGGGGACCGGCCGTGGTCCAACAGTTGGACCTTGTATATATATCGAATCTCTGTGATTATTTCTCTTGCGCGATTTATGTCTCGCATTCGATTGTGAACCTTATTTGTAGTAGGTTACGAGTTACGTATTTATATGGTACGTCTTTGTATGGAGCAGATTTCTGAGCGCGACGGTATCGCCATCTGTTAGCTTCTTTGCTATAACTTGTGGGTGTTGACATCTATGGCAAGTCCCCACATACCTTATTTTTCGATTTAATCTCACAACGTATCACTATTCAGATTTTGCTTGAAGATCTCACTAATATTATAAATACCTATCGAAGTTTAGATTTTGGGATGTTTGTACGCAGATAGAACATGTTTTGGATACATAGGACACTTTATTAAGGTCCACGCAGACGGAGTCCCGGGCATCAGCTATACCTAGTTTCGAATAAGTACGATGTTATGTTGGCCGTAGGCTTTATCGCGGAGAAGATGAAGTTGAAAAGTTATTCTGTGTTTAGTAAACTACAGGGTGCATTAAAAATAATCATCAACAGACTATCATCAATTTAATCATGTGCTATCATTGTCCACTGTTGAACATAGGCCTAATAAGGGTAGCGGTGTAGGTAATAAGTAATTGAAAAAAAAATGTTTTAAAGCAGGCTCCAATCAACCACGTTGTTGGTCCAAATCCCAGCCCACTTTATATGGTTTTTTAATCTTTTATTTTGCCCACAATCCACAATATCTAACGAGCTCTATGGTTCGCCACCAACATACTTATTTGCTCACTCGAATTGCCGTAGTTGCACATTTAATTTGCAGTTGTTTTCTGTTTGTACTCATAAGGCGTGCTATTATAGAAACTGGTTGATTTCCTCTAGTTATCTTCGAGTGGGATCACCTGCTTGCGAGCACCTTATTATTGACAGGTGTGCATAGTTACTATAAATAGGTGGGCTATTCATCTATCCTTTAAGTAAATTGTCTAGATATCGTGAGCAAATGATGTTCTTATGTGTCAGGTGTCTTACCCGACTGTGCCAGGAGGAGGTTAATGTTTTTCGAGTGGAGGTGTGTGTATGTGTAATACATTCGTACGCCCTGTAGCCTAAACGGCTTGATAGATTTTAACGTTTTATGAGGTGTAGTTAGTTGTCTGACACTCGGTAAAAGTGACAGCAAGAGATAGGGCCTGTTTCACCACTTCTGAATAAGTTCTTGTTAGCTTATCCGACAGATATTTTGACATAATTTCATACAAAATAGGTCAAACTATCTGTCGGATAAGCTAGTAAGAACTTACCCAGAAGTGGTAAAACAGGCCCTTAATGCAGTTAATACTTCATTAAGGGTATATTTTCGTTTGTGACGTCATCACTTGCTGTCAATTTTCAATAAAAAATGTTGATAATGTTTTGTGAGTTTTCCGTGACCTTTTGTTTGAGCTCCCACCATCGATAAGAAAAGTGTTAAGTATTTTTTGTGAAGAATACCTAGTTAGTAGGTAGGTTTTTTTTCACACAATAAGAAATTCATTACTTAACTAAAACATTTTAAATTAACCAAAGTGGGAAGTTTCGGTTAATTTAAAGTGTAACCTACATACATACCACTTTTTTCAAACTAAATACGATCATCACTGTGGGCAAAAAAATTGTGTATAGAGATACAAAAATTATGATTTCACAATATGTAGAGTAAGGAATATGCCTACATAACTAATTAAATTTATTAAACACTTATTTTTTTAAATATTTTTATAGTTTCAAAATTACACATGTGAAATTTTTTACTAACCGACAAGGAGGAGATTCTATGATATATATATACCGCCGGTATTCTAATTTTGAACAGACTGAAAAAAAAAATCACCGACATTTTCGTCAATTCGGTATGTCAAGTTTTTTTTTGGGAGGACAAAATAGAAAACCATTTCGAGATAATTGTCTCAATAACAATATTTTATATGTCAGAATATTTAAAATGAAAGGATTAAACTAAATAGCAACTTAAAATAACTGGTCATTCAGAAAAAATATGTTCAATGTGTCAGAATTTGGCATTTCATGTTGCCGTTTCTGTTTCCAACATGGAGTAAGGAAGAAACAAAATTAACAACGTGGAGTTCGAATAATTTTTTCGAGCCCACTTTTGCCATTTACAGATAAACAATGGGAATATTAGACGTGCTTATACCACTGAACCGATTTTGATGGTTGAGATGTCATTCGACTGCAATTTAAGTCTGTGATTGAGTCATAATTGCAAACATGACGTGGATGTACATTGAAGATATTTATAAAAATGTTAATTGGCGGTGTTTGGAATAGGTACCTACGTAATGGAATACATTGAGACCATTTTTAGAATTTTTGTCTGTTTGTTTGTGCACACGTTATTTTAAAACTACTGAACAGATTTGGATTTCACGAAAGCATAGGGCTTAGTTTGGATTGGCATCAAACTAGTACCTACCTAAGTAATAAAATCTTTTCTGTTCAATTATTCATTGAAATTGGTAGGAAGCAAGTTTTTAGTTGTTTTGATATTATTTGCAGTGATTTAATTTCAGAAGTAAATAAAAATTGTATGATTTTCTTATCAAGAATTTTATACTACGTAGGTAATTTAATCTTCTTGCTTAGAATTTATTT
Source organism: Agonopterix heracliana (assembly GCA_963693445.1). Taxonomy (NCBI): domain Eukaryota; kingdom Metazoa; phylum Arthropoda; class Insecta; order Lepidoptera; family Depressariidae; genus Agonopterix; species Agonopterix heracliana. The sequence continues at coordinate 14,143,458 of OY856324.1, forward strand.
GAAATCGCGACTGTATTGGTAATTGTATATTGAAAAGCCGACCAAAGAGAATGGTCATAGATTTGGTATACGCTACTTAGACGACACTGACATAATTGAAGTCATTTCAATTTGATTGAACAATATGACAAAAATTATCCTAGAATTCGTAAAAAATTTTTGGAATACAACATAATTTTAGCTTTAGAAAAATACAAATAATGAATTATTCCATTCAATTTCCTTTGTGTTTCAGTCATCCACAGACGGATCGAGAAAAAAATTGTCGCAAATTATTTTTAAAACATTTGACGCGGACGTGCTCCAGTAACGGCATTTCGCCGTACAATGAAAAAAATCAGAAACAAGGATAATTTTGCAGTTGTCACAGGATGTCAAAAGCTTGAATTTGTTCGCCATTTTGTATGGTAATCATAATATTTGATTTTAAATAATATGTTTTCAAAAATATTAGTGTTTCAGACTGGTATTTCAAAAAATCGATTCATTATGTTTTTTAAATTTATATAAACTTTCTTTTTACGTAAACTGTAAATTCAACCGTGTAACGTAACCCTTCTAAAAATGTTCCTAAAGTAACCCCATTTTTAGCAATATTTCGACGAACAGTGTCCGGATTTTATGCGATTACTAAAATAAATTATATGAAACATACAAAAAAACGATTCATTACATTTTTAAGTAAAGGCAGTTCTTTCATAATAAATATAAAACACTGGATATGCAATAGCATATCACTGAAAACAATGTTCCTAAAAGTAGGGGTTTTAGAAAATATACCCTTAAATCTCTTGGTGTCACTTTTTGACTTGTTGACTTAGTAAAAGCTAGCAAGAGATTTAATGGAGGATTAATTTAATGAGCGTTTCTGCAACTGAGTGTAAGTGACAAATACGTAATATTTTGGATGGATGTTTGGATATAAAGTCAAAATTTGAAGCTGTCGAATAGTAGGTACCCTTCATGAGCACTTAAAATTACTGAACATCTCACCAATATTATTATTGAATTTGAGAAAATTGTTAATCAAAATACCTATCGTATTTCACCGAAGATTTTGGAATACGTTTTGAAACATATTATTATATAACGACATAACAAAAATTTCGTATCGTAAGAATAATACATGTGAAAAAGATCGTTTTCAAAGATTCCGCTGATGCTTTTCCGCTTCATAACAATGTATTTCACAATTTATCTCGACAAACTCAACTTCCATACAATGGTGATACAATCGGGATTTGTTTTCGCTTTAGAAATGTTGATAGAACCACGAAGCGTGTTATGAACGCGTCCTCGTTCTAAACAGTAATTTCTGTGCAGCAAGGACGTGGCGTCTACCACGATACTGCTATAACTATCAACGACTATTCTAAACAGACGCAGATAGATTGCTTTAAACAGAACAACCGCAGTGCGGGATAGTGCAAACTGCCATGGAAGTCGGATATAGCAATGTCGTAACGTAAGTAGTACGGGGTCAGCCATAAGCTATAGCGGTTTACATGTATACGAGTAACAAAGAACTGGTTTGTGTCCGACTGCGGTTTTATAGCCTATCCTTCAGAGACTAAAGAACTCCTAATTTTAGATAAATGAATCAGCTTGGATTCCTTTAGTAAATACATACTCTGCATAGAAACATTGTTCAATGAGTTGTTAATAAGTCAGTTTGTGTGCCACATCTGTAATACCCTTTGTAATAAGGTGACATCTTCCATTGTCTTTCACACAATACAGAATGAATTAAAATATTTGCTTCTAGTGGATTCATAAACACGTTTCCTACTTACATTACCTCACTACAAAAGCATTAGAGCACAGCGAAATCGTGCAATGAAATCAATCTTTCTATGTAGTTGTGAACGTCCGACTTTTCAACCAATCTAAAGCCAGCTTTCCAAGTGTGAGTGAGGAACCTGTATATGACCATTGTTTGCAGCCGACGCTTTGTGACAACGTGTTGGAAGGTATGTCGGATCATATTTTCGACAACATCGAGGAGACTGGCTAAAAATAAATTAACTTCCACACAAATCTTGGGACACGTGTTTCGAATGCCATGCTGTCGTATTGCTGTTATTGGTGTCTCGGTTTGAGAAATATGGGTTATAAATTATTCGAGTGTAACCAAGAAACTAGTCTTAAAAAGTTACTTTTCACAGTTATAAATAGAATCTAAAAGTTATTGCAGTAACTTGAGTAACTTGTCTCAGATACGGCGATGTACTGGATTGATAAGTTTACGATGAATCACTAAACGCAAGGTACATGTAAAGGGCGTCATTTAAATTGCTACTGCGTTGGTTTGCAATATTGGACATTAATGCCTTCGACTGACTATGAGAACCGGAAAATAGTCCTATTTAATGCTGCTTAAAATATGGAAATTTTACGATTGCGACACAGTATTTGAATTGCATGAAATTGACGTGTTTATTCTAAAGGTGATTCAGTATGATATTGATTCACTTAGGTTCACGGAAAAATGTACGAGTTACTCGTACCTATTTGCATTTGTTTTTTATTTTTGGTAAAACGTATTCGTATTATCCTTATATTTCTGTAAATATTAACATTGTTTTGCACAAACTATTCATGGTCTTTACTTCTAACAATCTTGGTCATACCCAAACATTGAAATCTTTCCTTTATTTGTCTACACGAGTGTTGTGAAAGCATTCCTGCGTTTGGTGCTGTTAAGTAGTTTACACCATATTTTACTCTGTCTTGTGCTTCCAGAAACTACCAAATTTCATCGCCTCTGTTTAATCTGCGGCCCATCCGTCCACATATAATTAGTGTCAGTGTGTTTATTAGGAATGCCAGAAATGGGCAGATCTGGTGCATGTCTCCATGCACGCATGCGCCTCGCTCGTTAAGCTTGTGGTGATAACTGATGTAAAAATAGCTCCAAGACTCAACCCTCGCCTTGTCTGAGACTTTGTTTAGCATTGAATTGTTTTTGAAAGGAAAAGGATGTACGGTTTAAAAAGTGAATGCGATTATATCAGCTGTTGTGAAATTTTTAATTATATTTTTATTCATTCTTTGCTTTATTACCTAATTGCATCTGAATGTTCTGAATTCATTAGTCTGAAAGCATTTGCATTCATTTCGGGCTCTAATTAAATTATCTTCTACACGATTTCAACATCTGCTATTATTTACACGTTTTATCTTTCATCCCATTTTCGGTTAACCACTTTAACTCTTAGCTTTTACAGCAAATTAAATAAGTTAACACAAAGAAGGATTTCGTTAAAATCTCCCTATCCAAACATGTCGAAACGTGAAGTGATCTCGGAGGGTGGTTTTGAGTGTGGGAGCCAAAACCGGTTCAAACTACGGGAATTCTATCCTTTAGTTTTTTCACCACAAACATGTGACGATGGTTTTGGTTAGTACCAGAGTCCAGACAAGACTGTAGTGATTGATGACACCCGTTCATGTTTACCCTTTGGGAATTATGTAAATGAAGCTTTTTGAATAAGTCCTGTTTGTTTAGTGAGATTTGGTTTAATTGATGTGTTGATGGTTAAGCGGTTTATTACTTAGCTCCACGGTCTGCTGTTTGTTTGGCTGTTTTCGATTTAGATTTGAGTGTTTGAGATCGTTTGTTATTTCTGTATCTGGTACTTGTGGACGGCAGCACGCTGTGAATCCGTGATACATACTCTTGATTTGATATTAAACACATTTTTTATTACTCTGCCTGCCATAAGCAGATCTATACAGTTTTTTTTCGATGAGTTCATCGACAGACATCACTATCTCCTCACTTCATCTTATTCAGAGCTGTTCTCTTTGCAGGTTAAAGATTCTCGATTTCTAGTACGATATGTACTCTGTACCATCCATGCTCTTCCAAAATGAAGGCGAAAATGTTTACGTCTTCAGAGATGGCTTCTGTTCTGAAAATAGAAAACACATGATCGTAATTTAAAAGGTTAAAAAAAGGTCCGTAGACTCAAGTTCATAAGTTACCGGCATCTGACGTATAATAACAGACCCTCTTCACTTTTTAACTACGGGAAATTGTAGTTGCGTGCACAAAATTAGTTTTTGGTAGCCTATGGGCTTAAGCTTACAGTTTGAGGGCTATGAGCGCGGTAATGATAATAATGGGTCAATTTAGTTAAAATTGTTGATATTATGTCATTGTTACATTGAGTCTTGTTGTTACCTTTTAGATTCGGATCTTTTCGATCAACAGGTTCATCTTGAACTTGAAATTATAGCTGTAATCATTGGTCCATACAAATATTCTGATTTCGGGGAGGGGGGGGGGGGGGGGGGGATAAAACCCTCCTATCAGACCCCCCCCCTACGTGCTTAAACTCCAGTGACACTACTGTGAACGGTCGGCTGCAAGCATATGATATGAGGCAAGTAATTATACTGGTACTGTACTCGTAAAATACTCCACAGGTATGTACGAATCTAGTTACTTCGTTTGTCAAAAACTAGGTCTAATTTAGGCCGTAGTAGATAATCGGCGATAATCAATAATCCTGCGTTATGTTAGAAATATTCAAGCTTCTCCATAGTCGTTAACTCTATATACTTCGCGAAGTTACCAGGTTGTTACGATATGTGTACAATAACGGTAAAATCTTTAAAGCATAAAATATTTAATGTTCTTTGACTGCAAAACAGCCAAGACCTTTAAATTAAACAAGTATAAATGCGAATCCAAGACTCTGGTTGTGCGACGACGTAGTAATTGTTACCATACAATTCGGTTTTTAGACATGTGATGTAACTATGTTATCATGTGACCTTTAAAATGTTGACGACAACAAAGTATTCTTGACCTAATCTTGACCTCATTTTGATAAAGATTCAGATATCTATGTAGGTACCTAATATTGCAGATTACATTACAATGAATCCGCATAGCAATTAAAAGTAAAACAGATAAATGTTGTGTATACCTTTAACTGGCCTATTTATTAGCGACTAGATTTATATGGAAATTTTGTTTGAAATGCGAAATACGTTGCTGTTGGTGTACCTATTAAACAAATAGATAAAAAAGGTACACACGGCTACAGTTCAAGCTATACCTACATACGTTTATTAACAAACTATCCTGAGAAATTGGAAGAGAGGCATTCCGGTGAAAGCGTCATTCGATTCCAACATTACCATAGAAGAAATGTTATTTCTCATAATTCTATAATGTCGGCTAACATTGAAGCCTAGCGGATATTATCCAACGGAATCAAATACATCCTGCCAGGATGTCTGTCCGGTTGTCCGTCTGCAACTTGGTCTCTCATTATAGAATTATTATGGGAATTTACCTATGCCTTCTCAGACCGTAAGCCTAGTATTTGAATACTTAATAGCTCAATCAAGTTAAAATGGCATGTTTCATACTGATTACTCTTCCAAGAATTCGGTATGTCAAGTTTTTTTTTGTCTTCATTTTTATATTTTTTACGGATAGAAGACATAATTTTAAGACACCTATTTCATTCTTATTTCGATTTATCGAGTTTATCAATATAAATTTAATTTTTAAATTATTTTGATCTGTAATCTCGAAGTGAAAAATGGTGGGAGAGAAAATAATTCGAACTCCATGGAGAAAAACTATCTACAGCTATATTTAAAAAAATTAAAACCTGCCTACTCTTTCTAACTCTATGCTGGAAACAGATACGGCAACAACAAATGTCAAATTCTGACATTGAGAATGTATTTTTTTTTCTTAACGGTCAGTTATTTTAAGTTGATTTTATGTTTACCAAGGAGTTCGAAGGTATGCCAGTGACATCACTGAACGGACCGAAAAACGACGTTATTTTATTAAAAATATCTGTAATCCTTTAATTTTAAAATCTCTGACATAGAAAATATGATTATTGAGACAATTATCTCGAAATGGTTTTCGATTCAGCACTCCAAAAAAAAACTTGACATACCGAATTGCTAAACTAATGTGGCAATGGCCACATTGCTCGCAGAACCGATGGCTGATGGAGGCGAAGAGTTCTCGAGAGTTGACCGCCCGTACGTACCGATAGACGCAGCGTGGGTCGTGGGTGTCTCCCCTCAAGTGGACCGATGACTTGGTGAAGGCGGCGGGAAACACGTTGGACGAGAGCAGTGCAGGGCCAGTATTTCTGTCTTTTTGGGAATCTTTGGGGGAAGGCCTGTGGCCAGAACTGGACGACTATAAGCTTCGGTAGTCTGTGATGAATTGGCAATAGTTTTCCATGGTCATAGTTATGGGTGACCGAATGGCAACTTGTCACTAGGATATTATTGGATCGTCATTCATTTCTATCAGCCGTCATTTCAGTGTGTATGGATTGTTTTGATCTTATCTTAGAGACATCCTGTCAAATTGTTTAGTAGGTGGTTTCCATTGCATCACATTTCCACAGCACGATGAGCGATTGCTATATCTCAAGCTTTCCTGATTTCCTCTAATTTCCTCTACCTATTTCTCTCTTCCTTTTTTTCATACTCAGTCTTGTTCCTACATTGATATCTCAGCGACAATCGGCTTTTCTATTAGAACAAGACAGATAAAATTAAGCAAATAAGTAAGTAATTCAATAGGTATCTGTTTTAAAATTATTGAAGCACTTAAATTTAACGAGAGTAATATAATTTATGTCAATACCTAGCTAAAAGAACCCAATTAAATGAACTAGATAGTTAGCATAATTATAATTGAAAATAAATATAAAATAAGTAAATTATGCAAGTTCATTGAATTGTAATTATCTTTAATGTTAATGTCTATTTCATTGAACCATTGATGTTTATTGACTGTCATCTATTATGAAAACAAACATAATTAGTTAATCAACATTTTGTTGCGATATTATTTATTCAAACATCATTAATAGAGCATTACATTATGCCTCAAGAATTATTGTATTTATCTAGTACCTCGTTATAGTACCTATTACCTATAGTTAGTAATAGTAGTAGTTATTTTTTAAATCGAAATTAAGGTATCAAAACTGCACTTTTTAGCATGTATTAATAAAATAGAGGTTATGGGCCCAGAACACGACTAGGGAAAAACAAGAATTGGCGAAGCATGAAAAACGTGTTTTATAAATATTGCAAATATTTAACATTACCTATACAAACAAAACCTGCCAGTAGTGCACGGTCAAAACGTTCTGATATAAAAAGATAATTAGGTATGTTTTATCGCCCCCTTAAAGTGCCCAAGAAATTCAAACTACCGACATAATAATTTTCAAAAACTTATTATATGCCGATTTAACTTGCCCTCTTGAACTCAATTCAAAGGAACGTCAATGATTGATAATATGTAGTTTGACCCAATATTTGGACTAGCCTGATAAGGGTTCTGAATCATGTTATCATTTCACAGTTTGCATTAGTATTATCAATACGTTTCCGACCCAGTCTTGTGTCTGATAAGATAATGTCTTGCCAAACTAACTACTTGTGTATTTTGAGTATTATATTTGACGATATAGTTTTATTTGACTTGACGGCCTGATAGCCTATACTCCATTCCAAATAGCATCGAGATTTTAAGGTCGTTTTGAATTACAGAAACAGAGGAACACTTGCTCTCACTTAGAACAGCTTTGGTAACGTTCAAGAAAATCAGAAATGCCTAATTTGCTATTGCTAATTGCTAAACAGAATTAGACTGAAAGCTAAATATGAATCGGAATATATTTTGATCCATATGAAAAGAAGTATAATAATCTTATCTGCGAAGCAGAGGGTCTTCGTTTCCAATCCTGCAAAGTGCATATTGTACACTCCCATACTGGGGAGTTGATGATGATGAAGGTGCAAATGTTTGCGTAAGGAATAGGTACGGATTTCAATCAGAGAGGAAAAAAATGATTGGACATTTGATACGACAACATGACAATTTCTTTGAAACTGTTGTGGAAGGGAATATAAAGGGAAAGAGAGGTTGATTAAAACCTAGACAAAAAGGGTTATGTCTAGACTAGATTGACTAATTCATATTCGATAATTATGACCAATATGTACTAGATGATACTAGCACGCTAAGCTAAGGTAGATTATGTACTTACCTACTAAATTCAACCATAAGAACGACAATGAGAGATCAAAGGGCATATAGTTTAACATGTTTTATTTTAGGTCTATCGATTAAAGATAATGCCACTAAAACGTAATTGTTTGATAATCATCCCATCCAATACTTTCCTATCTCTCACACAAGAATGTCACCTAAAAAAACTTTAGAATTAATGAATTCTCATCTTGTTTTTACCTATCTACCCACACATTGTTTACCCATTCATGGCACATCTTCCTCTGGAGCCTCGGTCCTATCAATGGAATGCAGCGTCGAAGCTAAAGGACAAACAAATTCTTGCGCCCGCGCCGCTGTGACAACGGTCGACATCCTGGCCGGGCTTTCTCGTTTCGGGAACCCATGACCTACAATGGGAAAAAAGGTAAAAACAATAATTTAAAAATTGCAGTAAAAGAATACATTTCTCAATGATCTTGTAGTTCCATCATAAATTTATAAATACTAGGTGATTTTTTTGCCACCTTTAAAATGTTCAGGGCTGGTTCAGACTCAGACCATCAAACTGAACAACTTTTAGTATGGAAGCAAAGATGAAAAATCTGCTGTTTCATTGGTTCAAAATAAGGAATGGTCTTCGTCCGTTACATTCTACCAGTAAAAATTAAATGATAACAATAACATCAAACTAGAAAATTTTACAATTTATTGTATACTCGTAGGTACCTAGTAATACCAACTCGTAATTATAATTTATAGGTAGCTATGTCTGTGCTTATGTATAAGTATGTAAGAAACAAGACCTTGATCTCACGTGGAGGCATTTTTTGCGATGGCCATTCAAGTCAACAAGGAAACTATAATGTAATAAAACACCTATTCTTCTATCTATTAGAACATATAAATCCATTTAGAAAAAGCAGCTAGCCATAACAAAACAACTTTCAAAGTCACGAAGCGGGAATAGACCAGACAGGAGAGGGGCGTGAAACTTGTTCCGTCCGATGCGTCTACGCAGACGGATGGAAAGATCTATTACTGCTCATTCGACATACGTTTCATGGCAGAACTGTAATACCAGCGACATAAGGATAAAAATTGCTTGATTTGGGGGACTTCAAATGTGCAATCTATTGCTGGCAGGTTTGTGCTCTATACTTTGCTTGTTTTAGTTGCCCAACATCCTGTTGCTTTACTATCGACCTTGCTCCTATTATTTCAAAGTTCTTTTTAATGAGGGGTTTTAAAAATGCACTGGACTTGGAAATGATTTAATGAGGAATGAAATGCCGTGGATTTTTATGTAAACGTACATTTCAAGGGAAACTTCTAATGTTGGTGCAATTCTTGTCACTAAAGCATTCTCTATACACCTTCCGATTCTATCTGTCCAATTTCAGCGATAGGTACTGCTGCAGCAATACGTGAATTTCACAGAAGACAAATAAAGGGTAAGTAAACTAAATAAAACAAGTTACTAGCTCAAACCATACAGATAGGATCTGATGGTATGATATGATGGTTTTTAAAATGTTTTCGTGAAGCGAACATATTCAGAAGATACATTTTCCTGAAGATCCAAGACACAGAGAAATAATTAAGTGGGTAAGGGTAACCCATGAACATGATGAACATAACGTTCTAAAAATGTTCGCGAACAAAATATAATGAGCCTATATCACAGAATAAATACTAATACCCTATATGTCGGACAATCTCACACGGTAGACCTGATGCGCCACTAGTCGTTTTAGGACACTAGACATTTTGAGACTAGACGATTTGGGGAACTAGTCCGTTTGGTAAATTTGACGTTTTGGTGCACTAGTCCATGCCGTCCTAAGCCCTATATAGGGTAGTCCAGCATTGGACGTTTATCGGCCGAGATGATGGAATAGCACATACATACAAGTAAAGGAATGTAGTTATACCTTAGTTAGACCATTTAAGTTATACAAACAAACAAACAAATGTTCCCAAACCAACCAAAATTTGTTTTACAACACCTTGTTAAGTTTAAAGCTTTAAATTAGCGTGATTTAAAACCTATGCTAATAACTTAGTTCGTAAATCAACACTTTTTGTTACCTAAACTTGGATCGTGTTATCTAAATTACTTTGCCACTCAACGTTGGTCCGAGCTACAACGTTTTTGCTACATTTATTCCGTTGAGTTCGCAGACCTATTAATCTGGTGGTGAAAACAGGGATGGATCTAGGTTTTAAAGCCCCTTTCTATTAAAAAGCAAAACGATTCGCAGATGCCATAATATTCAAATATTGGTTAAATGTAATTGTTATAATATTATTGGTATAATATAATACCCTTGGTATGAAATTATCCCTGTTTGTCTGTTACGTTTTCACGGTTAAACCGATCAACCGATTTTGATGAAATTTGGTTTAGTTAGACATAGATGAACCCTGATAATGGAGATATGTATACAAATTCCACGCAAACGAAATCGCGGGAAAACTTAATTGCCAATAAAGAGACACCATCTGAAAAGATCTGAAAAGTTAGGGTCTAACAAAATATTCCCAGGGCTGCAATCGCGGTAAATATTCGTCGATTGAACCGTGATTGGACTACGTACGAACCTAACTTATGACTTATGACACATTTGGGATTGCGCTAATCGCGGTACTGCTCTTGACAGCCGTTAGAGCCGTTTTGACAGATCGCTCAGACTCAGAGGCTGTCAGTTACATAGAGTTTAGCGCGCGTATTCAGCACAGTTGAATAGTAATTGGATTGCAATGTGATAGAACTGAAACGGGATTAGGATTGAACTTGGATGTTTTAAATTAGCACAATCGCCCTCCAGGTTCCTGACTGCCTCCCTGTCCACAGTAGGCAGTAGTAGGTGCTAGATAAAGCCTGCCACAGACGGACGTTAGGTTATCACCACACTGATACGTTCGTCCGGTGGACCCGTGCACCCTGGCCTGTTATCTTTACTGTGATTTATATTATTATTCTCGCTACAATTTTGCTTTTGTTTGTGTGGTTAATGCTTTATTTTAGGTGTTGAGGAAAATTGATTAGGCTGTCTGTGGTTTTGTGGTGTGTACCAGAAGGGAATTTAATGGAAAAGAGTCGATATTTGTTAAATTATTGCTATACCAATAATAGTTTTTATTTAGTAACGAAACTTTACTATAAAACATTATACCCCTTTGCTGATGTCGGGTAGATAGTAGATACTGTTCTAGGAATTATTGTTTTCTGTAATACTTGGTACAACTGTGAATAATAATCTTGATAAAGAATTTGTTTACAATTCTTTTTACAGTTCTAGTAAAAGTATATATACGTCCTACCTACTTAGAGTTAGTTGTACCTCGTCTTCGCCGAATAGGTTATGATTTTTAGTTAGCAAAATCTTTTTAGTATACATCGTCCCACGCTGGACAAAGGCCTCCCCTTCAACTCTCCATCCCTGTCCTGGGCAAGCTCTGGTCACATTGAAAGCATTCAGATCGTGCCGCCATCTCTTCCTAGGTCGACCTGAACGCCGACGACTGTTTTCTGGGATCCGGGGTGTTACAATTCTTGCCCACCTCCTGGTGCATTCGACAAACATGGTGGGTTCATCCCACTTTAATTTGGCTGCTATTTCCCCAACGTCGGCTATTTGTCTTTGAGAGGTTGAACCTGATAAGTACAAAATATTACAAAAATGTGATTATTACCTTTAAAGCCATGATTTAATAGGCAATAAACCAGAGTACAAATGGTATATTTTTTCAAACAACATTATTATCTTTACCTACTCGTTTATTGCACAAAGTTCGATGACTGACTAAAACATTATTTAAACAAAAATTTTTTGGCGGCATCTATAGTATCCTCTTCATATATCACGTTTATTAAAAAGTTTTTCATTTTTTTTTTATCGTTAGTTTAACATGAATGATGTAATCGCATCGCACGCTATGAGTCAGCGCAGCGTTGAAATTACAGCCCAATGATTAAAACGATGATAAAAATCAACGATTACTAAACCTAGGCTTATTTTTAAAATTCTTAAGAGTCATTTTACCTTTCCGTTTAAATCATAATTAAATAATATAAATAAATCTATTATAAATGATTGCATGCATTTACTCGATAATTCTCTCTTGCAGTCGAATAAACGGTTTAACCCCCCGTGCACCTACCAGAGTCATAAATGTTTATTACAACAGTGGCGACCCCCACTGGGCATTTACCGCAAGTCAAATGGTCATTACCATCCAAACGATATTTTCATTCTAGGCAATTTAAAACGGAATTTTAAATAATTATTCAAATTTTATGATTCATCAAAGCGCGATGACAACGAAATTGGTAAATATGAGATAACAAAGGAATTTTTGAATAAATTTTGAATTAATAAAGCTATGTTTAATAAATAACTGTCCTCTTCAAGTTCTTCAACGTTCATCGGCTGTTACTAAGCGAGCACTTCAGTTCATTATCATCAGCCCGGTATAGCCCATGGAGGACAGAAGGAGCGGAGGTGTCGCAAACCAATATTGATATTGTTCCATACTAAACTGCAATGCCTACACGACTTAAACGTATAAAACAGCTGATATTTTTTTGTTCTGACAGGTTTGCTCCCATAACAAAAGTTGTTCAGGTTGATGGGAGGTAGAGTACGTGGTTTAAAAGTTTGCCTTTAGTTAGTTTACATACTGTATAAGTGTCGCACAAAATTCAGGGACGGGGTACAAGACGGGTGCATAGATTCCCCCTAAAACCGAATCCAGGAACTGCACTTCATCGGTTTCGATGTATTTTATTGACAAACCCCTCACAGCAAAAACAATGGCGGTCCGCTTCGAACTGAGCATCATAGGCCACGCCCACTGTGACGTCATGACCTAATATAATGGCAGACCTAATTGCCTTGCGACACCTCCGCTCCTTTATTTATTCCTTGCTATAGCCCCACGGCTGGATATAGGCCTCTTCTTTTCCACGCAAACTAGAACGGTCCCACTCTAGTTCAGTTACTTCAAACTTATTATCGCGCTTATTATCCGTCCCTAAGAAAAAAAGCAAAGCCTCAGTATGCATCGATGCCACTTTTGACAAAATTAGCATGGCCTAGCATGTTTAGTACGTTAATGTATGCTATATCTGTAGCGGTTTTCCCTGTTCAGAGTTGCAGTGCTGTTTCCAGCTTAGTGTGGTTTATCTACTTGCGCGCGACAGCTTCTTTCCATACTACTTTTAGCGGCAATCGCGTCGTTTACGTTCTCTGAAAATTGCGGTTTGCGGTCATTTTCTATGCAGCGAAGGCGCATCTCGCGATATCAATATCATACAAGAGGAGCAGGCCCAAATAGCTCTAATAGCGATGCTTCGGTAGGAGAAAAAGCATCCGAATGTTTCTTATCTGACCTAAAAATAATACATAGATACAATAAAGAACCACAGATTATCATATTTTAAGTGGATAAAGGTAAAATATGGTAATGGTATTGAACATTGCTACGCTCCAGTTCCGTTCATAATACGCTCTTACATGCGAATTTTATTTCACCCATTGACCCCGTTTCGCTAACTTATTAGTTTTAGAATTGGCCTCCGTTGTGTTCGGAATTGACGGTCGTTTGCCATTTGACACGCTGAATTAGACGCTAAAGACATTCGACACTAAATTATCATTAGGCACGTAGGCAAAGAAAATATGACGTAGGTATAGTCGGACAATAATATTGTTAGATAAACTGTTTACTATGTGTTATGAACTTAGAAGCTTGTTAAATCCTGATTGGTAGTCCTAGGAGTTTGAATTTTGGAAAATCTCTCAAGAGCAGGTCCTAAGCAAGCCTCACTGGTCCTCACTCACTCCGTGGTCTAATGGTTAGAGCATTGGGCTCTTGACACGGAGGTCGTGGGTTCGATTCCCACGGGGGGCACCTAGTGAAATGTCACTTTGTGCGTTTTTCCCCAGTTGGTTAGGACATTGCAGGCTGAGTCACCTGATTGTCTGAAAAGAAAGATGATTCCGTGCTTCGGAGGGCACGTTAAGCTGTTGGTCCCGGCTACTATCACTGGTGGCGGTTACATAAAAACCACGTCAGAGGCCGTAAGGCGGTTTGAATAGACTCTGACACCAGGGCTTTGCAGCCCACTCGATAAGAAGAAGAAGCAAGCCTCACTGGTAGGAAGCGTGGCAGAAAATAGTAGGCAACGGTGTATTCCTGTCTCACTCGCACTGGCTTAGTATGGCACATCCTTACCCCTTCTTTTAAATTTTTCCTATTTGTGACAGCCAAGTTTTCAAGGTGAGGCCCAGCCTTAAAAAACGTAGTTTAAGCTTATCTTCAATTTAAATGTATAATTACTACACGTAGAATACAATTTATACTACCTACTAAGTTGTTAAGCGCGCGCTGGGCGTTGATAGATAAGTAACAGTTGGTCAGTCCATTAGTCAGGCAAGCTGTTCTGTTCTACACGTTGTTAACAAAATAATAAAGACCTTAGGAAGTGTAAGACTTATTTAGGTAATAGGTTTAACGACGCTAGCCAGAATCCTAAAATGTTATAAATCATATGATAAAAAAAAAATTACCGGCCTACAGGATCTAACATTCCGAGAGCGCAAATGCGCGCTGCATACAAACTTACTATGGTGATATTTTCAATAGAAACCAATTAAAGTCAATGATTTTTTTCAAAAGCAATCTAGAAACGAATCTCTATGCTTGTATGAAGTCAGATTTACGTTAAAATATACATATCCATATCATAAGACTATGCTTATCATAGTCAATATCGACTACAGCGACTACTTAATTTCAAAAGCACGTATAGTATTTGTTTCAGTGCTTTAAAAGACGTCGTTCCACCTTGTGGGAAGCCCACCCGCGCTGCCTACCGCTGCTAACATCCGGTACGCGGTCGCCACTCGAGAACTCTTCGGGCCCAACGATCTTCTGTTTTGCGAACAATGTGTAAAGGTCGGGAATCCGTTGGATGAGGGCTGCGCAGGACCGGTCGTTCTGGCGATCCTTGGGGAAGCCCACGTCCAGCAGTGGATGTCTACCGGCCGATATGATGATGTGCCAAAGACAGATGATATCTCCTGTCCTGATTGAAACTCATTGACAATATCCATCATACCAACTAAACTTAGAAAAGGAACGTTTATAGTCATTATTAATACTTATTAGGTATATACTTAGATAAATCCTGACATTAATAGTACCCAAGAAACCCATTTAGATATTTAGCCAAATTTATTACACGTTTTAATGAAAGAAAATTGAATTATTTTTGACATTAAGAGCTCAATTATGTTACTCAGCAAAATTTATTACAATGCCTAATATCTGGCAATATACGAGGTTTAAGAAGATTAGATTATTAATTTGAACCTCAATGACTCGACATATTGTTACATATTAGGGGTGCGACGATCGATACCAGTTTCAATCGATACTATTCCGGTACGAAATGTTCGTATCGTATTTGTTGTGTTAAGTAACACAACAGTGATTCTGATTTAGAAATTATTGTTGAGGAAAAGAATTTTAAACATCAAGGTGCATATGCTCACGACTACATCCCCGTTTCACCAGTAGTATCGAAACTCTGTCCAGTGTGACGGGGGGTGAGCCCGTCGCCACTTATAATGGACAGTGGGTACAATACATGCCTCGAAATTGAAGCATGCAGGTTTCCTCACGATGTTTTCCTTCACCGAAAAGCCAGTGGTGTTACAAATCGGGCATAAAGGTCTTTCCAGAAAACAAGGTATCTCACAACATTTTACAAAAAAAAATTATGAAAGTAAGTAATAAATTGAAACCAAACTAAAATTATATTCGGTAACTCCAATGTCAATGCATCAAACTAAAAATTTTAAGATTACTTGTCGATATCGATTGTACAACTCTACGACAAAGCCAAAGAAACTTATCAACGCAATAGATCTCAAATAGCCTTTTTTTCTCAACTTGTACAAAAGAAATGTTCACAAAACCGTTGTTTGCAATGACACCATTGTTGTTGAAAGGTAGTTTTGTCAAATTGTCTGTAATTTGTGATGGGGCATGGGGCTAAAAACTGTCTGCGTTTAAAAATTGGTTTCGAAGGGTAATTTTTTTCTGGTTTTTGGTAGAAAGAAACGGTAACTGTAGGCGTGAAATGTTTCTTTTGGTTGTGTAGTTACTATAACGTTTATTTGTTATTTTGTTTATAAGCACCAGTTTCTCTACTCTTTCCTTGTTATAATAACAAAATATGTACAATGATTTTGCAAGAAACTGCATGGAAATTGCAAAGTTATCTAATTCATGATGAAGATGGTTTGTAGCTCCTTTTTGGAATAGTGACTATTTTTCTATTATCTTTTATCAATCAGATGGACTTATCGCAGATAGATTTCCATAATGTCATCACACATACATATATTTGAACCAATCCATTCATTACATCATTTTATCCTTTCCATTTGGTTTTCTTTTTTGATTTTCTTGGTTTCCATTAAGAAATCAATAATTTATGATTAAGTAATTATAATAATGAAGAAGCAACACATTGCTTTTGCTATTAGGTCTAAACGTAAAATTAATCAACAAACGTAATGTTCACACCTTTTGCACAACAGGCGCCATATTGAATGGCACGCGCCAATTAAATATTTCGTCAGAATAAACCGTCGAGTGTCTAAAGGTGACATGCCAATGCCTCCACCCGGATTATCCAACTATGTAACAGCATCGCAATGCTGTCCGACTGGCTAGGCACCTGCCCCAGCATTTCAAGAAGACAACGGTGTCATCTGCTTATATGGATATGTCATTCGTTCATCGGCTGCTAACCGATCAGACCTGTTAGGCTTCATGTATAGGCTTATAGGTATAGTATGGATGTAGCTTCGATGTGCAAGGGAGTGGTTCTAGATAAGACATAGACATCTGACATTGTTTGAGTGTTGTATGCCGGGCATCGGTCGCGTGCTGTTGCTTCTTCTCTATCTCTTTGCGTCTGAGAAAGAGAGATACTGTATGATAAGGTCTTGTAATATTGTCGCGTTTCATTCGGAAACCAACCATGTCTTTGTTCTGTACTTACTATTTTCTTAATTCGATTTAAGACGGCTTTCTAGTCCAGTATTTTGCCACGCGCAACGTCCATAAGCGCCGTTTGCGTGCAAGTGTTTAGGCAGGAAGGGCAGGATATGACATGGGTCATATTGAGCTGGAAAAGTATAGAATGACAAACCATCGTGAGAAGAATACAGAGCTAATTTTCGGGGTCATAAATAAAGAAGCAAGTGCTCCTTGATTAACAGGTAACAGTACTATACGATAATTATACTTTGAATATAAAAGATTCTAAATGAGCGGGATAGGACATTAAATACTTCCATAAACATCAGAATGACAACCGTCATTCGTTAGCGTCGACCTAATTGCCATTTTAGTCTAACGGGGGTACATTACATACTACGACCCAAATGATCATATCAAAACGCTTTTCATGCCATGTCATAAAACGGAAAGTCAATTAAAATAGTTGACTAGTCCTGTAATTGGACGGTTTCATATTTTCTATCAAAAGGTTATTATCTGCAGGTGACCTGTGTTGTAGTCGTGACGAATTTCTCTCAACTACGAGCTTCTATTTAGTACCATACAAATTTTAACCATTAAAATCAAAATTTCACTATCACCGATGCTTAGGGTTGAAAATTGAACGAACAATTTTACGGACATTAGCAATTGTTACCGTTCTTTTGTCCAACGTAACAAAGATGGCCGACCAATATGGCGGCGCGTTTCCGAAATAAAATTGGAGGTAATTGGCGCTCTGTTGTCGGCTTCTCTTTGGCCCATCGGTGAGTTATTGGGTCTTTTTGTAATTACTCGTTATTAAGACTTTAGTGATAGACGTAACTCATTCACGGCGATTGATTGAATTGAATGTAACCGTGTCACGTTGCTGTTAAGGTTAAAATGAATTGCTGGTAATTTAAATGGTTGTTAGTTACAGACAATTGGGAAGGTTACCCTTTAGGGCTTTCTACACGCACCGACAAAGTATACGGTCTCAATTACCGACATCAAAAGACTATTAGTTTCTTACGTCTTATATTGTTGCATGTCGGTTTAGTAAATATCAAAAGAAGATGGGTTTTGAACCTTCATAATCCTATCTCATATCTGGTTCCTTGGGCATGGCTCGCTGTACACAAAAACGAAGTAAGAGTGAGGCACAATATCGTTAAATCATCGCCGATAAACGCCCCATTATGGTGGTGTCCGGAACGTTGAGGTAAGGTAATGGCCAGCCTACTGATATGAGTAGGTACTAATTCTCAAACCGCCATTGTTTTGAATGAAACAACACACTGGTTTGTTGCTTCGTGATTGTTTCGGAACTTGTCTTGTGCCTTTCAGAGCTCTGATGCGTTGGAAATGAAAATCATGATATCCATCACGTATCCAAAGGCACATCCCGCTTAACGATGCGATTTACGATCTCCATAGCACTACAGTACAAAAGCACCAGCTATATTTAATAAATACGATGGTATCATCATCATCATCATCAGCCTATATACGTCCCACTGCCTACTGGCACAGGCCTACCCTCTCGGAGGGTGTTTGGGTGTTAGACCACCACTCGTGCCCAAATGCGGATTGGTAGACTTCACATATGCATCAGAATTTCTTTTTCGGCATATGCAGGTTTCCTCACGATGTTTTCCTTCACCGTGTGAGAGAACTCGATATTACGTACATAAGTTAGAAAAACTCATTGGTAAGTGGCATGTTGTCCGTGCGGATTCGAACCCGGACTTCATGATTGAGAGTCCATACCTCTCCGCAACGCGCCACCGATCTCTCTTTTAATACGATGGTATACATGAGTATTTGTAAATTAATTTAAAAAACATTTAATCTGATCCTGAGCTGAAACAGCTTTAGGTTTTTATACCAAGTCTGACTCACCAGAAACAAGTTTTGCCCTGGAATCCGACCTGTCGTGACAGGTATTCAACTTTTGGGTCTGGGAATTTCAGAGCCGTTATTTTTCACTTTGTTAGCTCAGGTCAACGTATCCTAGGCTAAACACTACAATGCATGTTTTTGTACTTAAAGTTTATTATGTGGAGAACAATGGCCAGTAACATATGCAGTTTTAATGAATTCCACTAGCGGTCAAAGTTCGTGTCGATAAAAACACCCGATAAAATGCCGTCATACTAAATAATGCACGTGTGAGGTTCGACACTGAATCTAAAACGGGGAAACCCATCATGTATTTAATCAATGATGCTTCATTACAGGTACTAAGTATGTCTCATTCTTTGACATTTGCGGCAGAGCCTGAAAGGAGAGTAATGTTTCAAAACGTTCATATAAACCGTGGAAAAATCCATTTCATTAAATTGACCTATTCGTGTTAGTGTCACTTGATATAATCTACACGTTTATTCCTTTTATGTTTATGCCTTTGAATTTTTTATTGTTAATGAGCGTTTTTCTTTTTGTTTTCTAGGGGATCGATAGATGGCGCTACGGTCTGTGCGAAGAAACGTCAACATTTCAAAAAGTGTTTCTTTAAAATAGTAAAGAGTGAAAAGATGATCAAGAAGATGCCAACGCATCTTTTAATGACATATTTCATTATTTACTAATCATTTTAATCGAAAATTCTAAACTTTTACGCCTGACATGGCTGAATGGGCTCGATCCCTTGGCATTAAAAAAAAAAAGGCAGGCACAGACTTGACCAGATTTTGATAGGATCTCGCTTACGGCTCTGGGGTGATAAACATGTCATCTGTCGAGTTTTTTAGGAACTAAATTAAAAAAAGAAAAGAAAAACGCTCATTGAACAAGCGGACCGAATATGTCTACCATACTGAACCCATCTAAAGCAAAAACCATCTTCTGACTATGAAAATTGATCATACAACATTTCTACTTTGGAGACCAAAACTAATTCAACTTACTTTACCGTCAACCATAAAATTCCTGGCTAATGCCTGAGAATGCAACCAACCGTATGTCGCAAATGTATGGTACATTGTATACCTACTACTAATTAAAATGCCAATAGACCATACGCAGACAGTCAGCAGAATGTCTGCGTCTCGCCAATGGAATGATGACGTCATTAGATTACACGCTGGAACTCTAGAGCTGTCTGTGTTGGGCATCAATTTAATTTGAATTGATGACTATCAATGACTAATCCTTTGGCGCCAAGTGGATTTAGTCTTTAACGGCCTGTTACTGTGGATCTGTTGGACGTGGATTTGCTACATATTATGATAGACACTTTTATTGGTCTGATAATAATAAATAATTTGTCTGTCCTGGCCTCCTTTGATATTGTGTAGATTGTTGTTTTTGTGTTATTATAACATTCACGATATCTGTATTTATTAATGATCATAATTATGTAAACTATCGTTCTTCCGTGCTCGACGTACCTAAACAATTACCTATCTTAAACTTAACCGAACGTAGGTACCTAATTAGGCGTAAAATAAATGTAACTATCAACTAATTTAATTTGTGTGGGTACCCACATTTTCTATAGCGGTAAGACTTAACATTGTATAATTTTAATTTTCGTATTGTATACTTAAGCTACAATGTATGCTGTGACAGCCTGTAAGGGAAGTAACACTTTATTATTAAGTTAAAATGTATCCAAAATGTAATAGTGTATACTTTGTTGGCAGTCCTTAAATAAATAAATAAATAAATAAATAATAAGCTGTCGCAGTACAAGAATGGCGGCCGCATAAGGAATTAAATGACACTCAGGCTAACTATATCTGGCGTAAAGAATTTATCAGGACAACAGCCTGTTTATTCACTAATTAGCGTCTCTCAATTATTTATTACCAGCAACGCACTAAGCAGACGTGTTTTCCAGATGGGCACCTTGTAGATCGGCACCTAGACCCTTAAGCAGGTTTAGCTATCCCCTAGCTCAGGTAGCTTCGCCGCCAGACGTTTTGCCTTTCGATCGGGGAGCCTCCCATTCCCCAAATTGTCCGGAGTTACAGGCAGTAGATTCTCCTAAAGCAAAACTGGAAGATAACCACAGTTCTCAAATTCTACGTAGTTAATCCTCATTCCAAACATGTATGTAGTTTTTTTAGCAGTACGCTGTGGTTAAAGCTGATTTTAAATGCTTCTATTATAGCGATTTTGTTCCAACGAAAATTATACGTTTTCGTCGAGTTCAGCTGTTTTCGCCAAAGCTTGTACCCTACATACTGGAATCAAAAGTAGGACAAAGTATTAGCATATTACAAGTTGGTCCCCTTTTACAAATTATGGTGCTGTTGCGATTCGCTTCTCTTTCCCAATGTTTTCCCCAAACCCTGATATTGGTTATTAGCCTTGCTTTTCTTTGCTGTCTTCCGCTCTTGGATGTCGGATGTTTTTCCTACTTCCTTTTTGATGTTATTTTCTGTAGCTTTTAGCTGTTTGCTATTCATGTCGTTGTCAAAACAAGTGAAACCGAATTGTGGATAATGTTCTATAACGGTTTTCCCCCTCTTGTCTCATAGTGATATCATTGTAATATCATTACTTTGTTTACTTATCGATGCTTGAATGTTTTAGTCATCAAGGATCAGGACCGGAAGCATAGAATGACTCATCGTGGTTCCTTTTATTATCCGTTCTGTACTGGACTTTAAGTATGAATAACGTAATACAAATTTTGAGAATCTTTCCGTGGGTGTAGTAAGTAGGTAGGCAGATGACATAAAAGAGCGTCGGTAGGATGTATGGAAGGAAGGGTAGAAGATTTAGATAGTCCTTTAAATTAAAATTGCATCATAATTAATGTTGATTATACTGGTAGTCCTATTAGGTTATTTGTATTTGTCTATCAATTCATCATTAACCGTTAATCTACCTCTTTTTGGGGGCACAGGCAGCCCAAATGGTTTACCTATCTAATTTAGCAGACTTAATATTACTATAAATTCTCAATTAATATGCCTCTTGTCTCTGAGGTCAAGATACATTTTGGGTCACTGAGCTAAGTTATTGATAAATTCTGAGCTATTTTTTTATGGTCAGACCATCAATATGATTAACTTTAATGTGGGAGCAAACATGATATCGCAAAAAAAACTGCTCTTCCATACTAAAATGAAATGCCTTCTCGACGCAAATGTGTAATAGACCAGTACCAGACCTATTGTATAAAATTCCGATTATGTCGAATATTCACAAAATCTATAACGTTTTTTTATGTCTGTTATGGCCAATTTTTCAGTGTTTTTGTGTTTCTCCGATCATCATATCCAGATGATCGATATCTCCAAAGAATCATCAAATCATCGTCCAAAGAACTATCAAAAAACGATATGATATGATACCGACCGATTGAATCGGATATTTATACAATAAGAACCCTATTGTATCTGCTTGCTCCAGAAAACGAAGGCGTGTGAATATTTATGTATGCACTAAACGTATGCATGTATGTAACAAGACTACACGACTTATTAGAATAATCAAATAGCTTATACTTATTCGCAAGTAGGTGTTAATGTCTGCGGTTTTCGCTTACCACTACCATGTGACCAGTAAATAAAACTACGTTATATTGCATACCAATGTAGGGTAGAGTAGAGGTGCTACAATGAAACTATCGATATTTGACCTTGAAAAGTAGCACTTCAAAACGCGTCACTGTTGTATTTATATTATACAAGGTGTATTATTGTTGGCTGGGCTATTGCAAGCAAGGTTCGTTATGTAACACTGCGACCATCGCTGATCTTTTGTGTTCGCCCCAAGCTCACCCATATTTTACACATACATCCGAACTAATTTTTTATTATTCTCGGGTATGCAGGTTTCCTTACGATGTTTTCCATCACCGTCGAGATAGTGATAATGTTAAATACAACCGTACATAAATTCCGTAGAACTTAGTGGTACAGGCCAGGAATCGAACCGCCGCCTCTTGATTGAGTTGCTAGTTCTCTTCCGTATGGATTATCATCGCTCTTGCTCAAGATGTAACCAAAGACCCTAGTTATATTTAAAGGGGTGGTTAACACAATCAAACTGAACAACTTTCAGTATGGAACCAAATTCGATATCGTGATAAAAAAATCAGTATTTTTGACGTTGTTTTCATAGTAAAAGTTTTCAGTTTCCTGGTCTAAACTTTAAGTTAATAGAGAAAACGTTAAAAAATTACGCTAAATTCACATTTTCAGTAATTTTTTAGCTCTGATATTATTTTTAATAACAGGACGAACAATAAAAGGTATCGAAATATGATCATAATCTTATTTAAGAGCTACGCTCTTGTCGGTGGAGTATTCGCTAATCCTGTCTCTTTTCCGCTAGTGTCTTGAGTTTTTGATAAAATATAAGGTCAAATCGAATTAGTTGGCGAAACTTAACAAACCCACCCCGCTCGATCATATGATTCTGAGGTCAATGTTCGCCCGCCGGCCGCGAACTGCGTACGATTCGTGCGATAATAATAATTTTGTAAATCATCAATACCGATTATAAACATTGATAATGCAATCTGTTATCATTAACAAGTCCCTGGTTGAGTTTCGCCAACTAATTAAAAATGACCCAATAGGTATAGATGACGTTAAATTCAAAACGCGACTTTCGACCCTACACGCAATGCAATATCATAGACCGTTTTCACAAAATGCGCATGTGCAGACGCCCCATTTCGAAATTTAAAAACATTCTATAGAGTGCTGGACCTGTGCCACTATACCTACTAACTAATATCATTCTTATTCGTAGCTAATATCGATATCAACAACTTTCATTACTTACCTGACTGTTGTTATTACTTTTCAAGATCTCGATATTATCGACAAACTATATATTGCATGATATCGATGCAACGCTATTGTAGGGTTGGCAATTTAATAAATAGCTTTTAGCATTCAATACAGAGTGGGCACTCATAGTCCATTGCATGATCAAGCTCGTATTAGTGCATAGTGCACACAATTATTTTCCTATGAATAGCTAAATCAATACTGACGTTGAATCAGGGTTTTCCCGGGGCAATAAACTGTGAAGGACTATTTAGGGCTGTTTTGTATGATGTAGGTATGGAACGCACGCAATGTTTTGCTGTTTCCTCACATGAAGTCGCAGGATATAAGCCGTTTTCATACTTCTTACGTTGATATAAGAGTCTGGGGTAGGACTTCTTGGTGGAATGAACTGTAGGTATCCTATTTTCTAATGATGGCGGCTCACGCTACCGCTATCTCGCTTATCTGAGACCGAGAGATAAAATTGCAATTTGTATGAATGAACGTTGATAGGTGAGATCTCGTTGAGAATTGAGTTTGAATAGAAGAGATTTGATAAAGACAATCTTTAGTGACTTTAAAGTCAATCGTCGTTAACGACATTCCTTTATAACGACCCGGTTGGTGTAAAGGTTACTACGCCGGACTGCCAAATCAGGGTCCTGGGTTCGATTCCCGGTTTTGTCATGGATGTTATAGGTTTGTGCCGTTGTTGTAAGATTTCAATAATAGAAATCGTAGTATACAGGGTCCTTCTTAATATGCTGACACTTTTTTAAGGGGATGTTCAGACCATCAAACTGAACAACTTTCTCTATGGGACCAACATCGAAATCGCGAAAAAAAAATCAGCCGCCCCATACATTTGGCTCGAGGAGGTTTGCAGTTTTGTATGGAAGACCTGATTTTTTTTTCGCGATTTCGATATTGGTCCCATAGAGAAAGTTGTTCAGTTTGACGGTCTGATCATCCTCTTAAAAAAGTGTCAGCATATTAAGTTGGACCCTATATAACATAGAATCATTCAAATGTACGTGTCTGTGAGCGTTATTCTTATTTATTTAATTTATTTATAACCTACGAATAAGAGAATGTATAGAAGTGTAAATGAAGCTCAAAAAGTGGCACCAAAAAAATTGTAACGCGTTCTAAATTTGTTCTTTAAAAATTGTAACTAGCCGCCAAAACTCATACAAAATGTCATTTTTCATTGGGTGCCAAAAATGATTTCGATTTTGTTTAGAGTTAATCTTCCATATTTATTCTTATTCGTAGTTTATAACCAGTGATCGGAATCTCGGGGCATTTTTTGAGCATACAAGTTTGGATACGCCTTGATTTCCCGGAAATATCCGGATTTAATAAATATGGATAAAAATTTCACGGGATTTATTGGGATTACCTATTTAGATGTCAAGAGACGTTTTTTTGAATCAAGAGTATTAGCAGCGCATACTAGAGGCCGCGACTTTGAAACACGCCGCCTGTTACCTTTGACATGTACCGCACTTAGGTAAATATGTTGACCGTTATTAAACAATGATATTAAGTAACTAGATTAGTAGTTAGAGCACCAAAGCGTTGCCACTTCGAAGATGTCTGCAGGCTTCTTTGACTTCAGTTCAGGCGTTTATCTATGGTGAGCGGACATATCCGTGACGTTTAAATTAAGCTACCAAAATGGGGAAATGCGCCGTAAAAATTTGTAAATCACAGTCGGAAAAGAATAATAAAGGAAGTGGTGTTACTTTTCACAAATAAGTTTACTATATTTTGTCAAAATAACATTAAAAAACTAAATAAATTTTTCACGCATTGTTTTTGCCATCAGTGTTACAAGTAAATACGATTTTGATTTTCCCACACTGTTGGGAGTTTCGGTACCCTCTTCGTTATTTCATACAGGGTTAAGTTTTAATCAGTCCGGATAACTTCACCATTCATTCCCCTAATCAAACTGAACAACTTTCACTATTGAGCCAACAACGAAATCGTGAAAACAAAATCACCTGTTTCATACAAAACTGCAGTACCGACCGACTCGACTCAAATGTATTGGACAGCTGATTTCTTTTTTCGTGATTTCGAAGTTGACACCATAAATAAAATAATTAAATACCTAAATAATAAAAATCTTTATTTGCATAGTGAAAGTGAAGAGATTACAATATGGTGACGTTATCCGATCTGGGCTGATTAAACATTAACCCTGTATAATATGATATATTACTTAAAGTTTATTTATACCTTAATCTGTTCAGAACACACAGAGCCTACATATTCAAGTTTATAATTCAGGTAATAAATTCATTAAATTAAGTAATTAATTCTGGGGAAATTATTTCTAACCACTGGCAACTGTGGCCGTATTTACTAACGTTTTTAAAATAATAACGTCTTTCTCATTTCGTCGTAATTTTTTTGACGGCAGAAGAAACGAGACAAATATAGTTTACTTTGGCGTATGTATCGATTTCCAAGCTACATCTTTGAAACTCTGCTGAAGTGGTTTTACGCTTTTTTGAGTATTGTTTGTAAGAAGCTATCCCTCTAGTATTGTATAAAGCTCACTGTTATTAAATCACCCAGGACAAAATCTCAATGAAATCAGTCGGTTAACCAATTTCAATGTTATTATTGGATCCCAAATTACTTTTTCGAGATTTCATTACCATATAAAATAATGTTTTGTTGCCGTTGTAGTTTGCCGTCTAATTAAAATTCTCTGAAAATGTTTAAAATGTTGGGACTTGGGAGAAAGACGTTATTAGTTTAAAAAAGTTTGTAAATACGGCTACAGTTGCCAGTGGTTAGAAATAATTTCCCCAGAATTAATTAGTTAATTGGGGATGATCAGACCATGAAACTTAACAACTTTCTCTATGGGACCACCATCGAAATCGAGAAAAAAAAATCTGCTGTCCCATACAAAAATGCAAACTGACTCGAGCCAAATGTATGGTACAGCTGTTTTTTTCGCGATTTCGATGTTGGTCCCATAGAGAAAGTTGTTTAATTTGATGGTCTGGAGTGCGATTTTTGAATCTCATTCGCAGAGCTCAGCAGTTGAAAATGTCAAAATTACTATGAAGATACGCATCTTTCAACTGCTGATTCGACTTTAAAAAATCGCACTCCTGAAGTATGATTTTTGAAAGTCAAATCAGCAGTTGAAAGATGCATATCTCCATAGAAATTTTGACATTTTCAACAGTTGAATTCATCGAATGAGATTCAAAAATCGCACTCCTGATCATCCTCTTAAAAAAGTGTCAGCATATTGATTATAGGCTCTGTGTGTTCTGACCAGATTTAGGTATAATTAAACTTTAAGTAATACAGGGAGTTTGGAAGCGGTGTGCAAATATTTAAGGGGATGATAGTTGACACCATTTAAAACATTTTGAGCCATACATGTCTTAGACGAAGTCTGATTGTTGATTTTTAAATTTTTATTATATTTTTGAAAAAACTCGATTTCTGACAGTTAATTGCCAACAGTGCCAACATAACAACATAAACTGTTGGCAATTAACTGTCAGAAATCGGGTTTTATTCAAAAATAAAATATAATTGCATTTAAAAATCAACAATCAGACTTCGTCTAAGACATGTATGGCTCAAAATTTTCTAAATGGTGTCAACTATCAACCCCTTAAATATTTGCACCCCGCTTCCAAACACCCTGTATATCATATTATACAGGGTTGATGTTTAATCAGCCCAGATCGGATAACGTCACCAATGTCACCATATTGTAATCTCTTCACTTTCACTATGCAAATAAAGATTTTTATTATTTAGGTATTTATTTATTTTATTTATGGTGTCAACTTCGAAATCACGAAAAAAGAAATCAGCTGTCCAATACATTTGAGTCGAGTCGGTCGGTACTGCAGTTTTGTATGAAACAGCTGATTTTGTTTCCACGATTTCGATGTAGGCTCAAATATTGAAAGTTGTTCAGTTTGATTAGGGTAATGAATGGTGAAGTTATCCGGACTGATTAAAACTTAACCCTGTATGAAATAACGAAGAGGGTACCGAAACTCCCTACAGTGTGGGAAAATCAAAATCGTATATGATCGCAACACTGATGGCAAAAACAATGCGTGAAAAATTTATTTAGTTTTTTAATGTTATTTTGACAAAATATAGTAAACTTATTTGTGAAAAGTAACACCACTTCCTTTATTATTCTTTTCCGACTGTGATTTACAAATTTTTACGGCGCATTTCCCCATTTTGGTAGCTTAATTTAAACGTCACGGATATGTCCGCTCACCATAGATAAACGCCTGAACTGAAGTCAAAGAAGCCTGCAGACATCTTCGAAGTGGTGCCCTAACTACTAATCTAGTTACTTAATATCATTGTTTAATAACGGTCAACATATTTACCTAAGTGCGGTACATGTCAAAGGTAACAGGCGGCGTGTTTCAAAGTCGCGGCCTCTAGTATGCGCTGCTAATACTCTTGATTTAAAAAAACGTCTCTTGACATCTAAATAGGTAATCCCAATAAATCCCGTGAAATTTTTATCCATATTTATTAAATCCGGATATTTCCGGGAAATCAAGGCGTATCCAAACTTGTATGCTCAAAAAATGCCCCGAGATTCCGATCACTGTTTATAACATAGATCAATAACATTTTGATGGTAGGGTTTTTTAGTGGAAAATATAGAAATAACCGAACACAGGTAGGTAAATGAAAAACTTGGGGCAAACAAAACACTACAATTTTTTTTCATTGCATTGTGATTTCTTCCCCGCTGACCTGAGAGACCGTTGGAATGAATCAGCCGCTAATCGTCCCGCGCAAGTTATAAAAGTGGACTGAGCGAATGAGTAAACATTTTTCAAACATAAAGAGCTATTTTTGAATCGTACACTTTCAAAATCATGATCGAATGATGCATAATCTCCATAGTAATTTTGTCATTTTCTACTGCTAATTTGAATGTGTGATTTTGAAGAATGTGATGTGCTATAAATAGCGATAAAATTGTCACTTTAAGGGAATCTTAAAACAAACCGACTTGGCTTTGGCTCTGTAGTAGGTCTACATCTACACATTTGTATAGGATACCCATAAAGGTAGTATACCTTACAGGCAAAAATTCGAATACTGTCTATAATTCTGAGTCTAACGTAAAATCGTGGATAAATTAATGAAGTAGTGTCAGTATATTTCACAAAATTATCTACGATTTCACTATAGATTCGCAATTATTCACGGAAACTGAATTGTAAAAATTTGTAAGAGATTAGAAAACGGTTCTATTGCCTCGCGTCACGTATCTCTTTCTATTAAACAGTGGTGCCGCTAGGTACATCTCGCTCTCTTAGCTGTCATTTCCTCTATTCCTGGTATAATACCTTTATGAGGATACCTGAGGTTGTGATCATGTTTGGAACTCCAGAGTGGAAGTATATAAGTTATAGTAGTTCAGTTTGATGGGCTTACTACACCTTTAATAATCCCTGGCATGTCTGCATGGCTTTTGGTGGTCTTCTTCTAGAACATTTATACAATTTATAGTCTTTACTATTCTCTGATAAGGGTGTGTAACAATGCATTTTTTATTCTTCAAACGATGTCTTCGTGTTACAATCGACGCAGAAAAATACCTCAAATTGGTCGTACCTTATCGAAAACGATGTAATTTGGGTGTTCGTTTTCGCATGTGAATGAACCTTTATAGATACCCAAATACGTGTGGTATGCAATAACAATTTGTAATATGAACTAACCATTTCAGTTTATGTCGTACTGTGCGATTTGAATTCTAGATATGGGTTAGAATTGCTATCAGAATCTCAATGCTGTTTATTGTTATAGCCACACAGTTACTTACAAGCATTTGTTTTGGTATTATACGAGTAATAAGTTGTATGACTTATTTATTGAGGTCCCATTGTAGACTATTGACTCTGCTAAGACTTTCAATATTTTAATTTCTTTTTCATTGGCTTTGAAACAAAGCAATGCAAGCAAGTGGACGATAGCCCTAACATCCTCTGAAGAATATAATGTCCCAAACAAGTTCAAATGCATTTTTATTTCTATCTAGCTGTTTTTTTTTCGCGATTTCAACCTTGTTCCCACACTGAAAGTTGTTCAGTTTGATGGTCTGGTCATCCCCTGAAAAAACTGTCAAAATTTAAGAAATGCCCTATAATAATTTATCTTTGATGTTATTTGAACTAATTTCAATCTAGCTAAGGTATTCCTTTACGCTTATTAGTGAAATAAACCAAGCGTTCACTAATTTGATACTCACAAACTATTCAATTCAGCGCCACATCACCTATTATATTATTTGTATTCCAATTAACGTACAAAATTAGTGCTTAATTAATTCGCGAGTTAATTCAAAGCCTAGATGTAGATTACATATCCTAAGTCAACATCTAATTGTAAATGTTTAACCAAACATATAGGTAGGTACATAATTATACAGGGTGTAAAGAAAATTATCAACCATCAAACTGAACAACTTAGTATGGGAGCTAAAATGTCTGATCAAAAAAATCATCTGTTTCATCCTAAACTGCAATGCCTATACTCGACTTAAACGAGTGGGCATTGCAGTTTAGTATGGAACAGCAATTTTTTTTTAGCGCTGACAGGTTTTCTCCCATAGTAAGAGTTGCTCAGTTTCATGGGTAGACTATTACAGCTGAAATGTAGTCCACCTTAAAATCTTGTCACAGCAAATTTTTTTTAAAGCCTGATCAGGAATATAAAAAACCTGGTTTGGGGGCGCTGCAATCGACTGTAACCTTTAATGACAGAGTTCCAAGTACAAAAATTAGTTCCAATGATTTTGCGCAACATGGCGAGGTTTTTTTATATTTCTGGTCGGGCTTTAGTTACGTCTCAGAGCTTAAAAAAATCAATACAGGTATTATGACAAAGTTTAATGGTGGCCTACATTTCAAATTGATTAACTGTAAGCTAGGGAGTTATTTTGTCTATGGGAGCCGTCAAAAATTTAGAATGTCTACGTTGACTTGACATTTGATCATATCTTTTATGCCGATGTCATAAGGTCGATGTCAGTTCAGCTGACAGTCCGTGATGTGTTTGTCTTTGCATGGTACCTGATTGACAGGAATTTCTTTGATGGCTTCTAATGTTGTTTGGATTAGGCATATTTTAGTATTGATGGAAAAAGTATGTTTACTTAGACAAGGCTGTAAAATTTCACATACACAATACAGGGTGTCCCAATACTGAACGGGGCGACCTCTACTGACAAATGATTGGTAGAATCACATATTTAAATTAAAAGATTAATAATTGGTTTGGTGTTGCAAGTCTGCTCTTAGGCGGTCGCGTATCGGGTACTTTCCGTCTTGCCACGAGGCTCTACCATTTTGTACAAGCTTGAATGTGTTTGTGTTTATACAACAATGCTTGAGACTTCGAGCGATACTCCGAAAACTCGTTCGACATCGACATTGGCAAAACAGTTGTAGGTACTTAACTTAGACAAAAAAACAACATTATTATTGTGTTTATGTATGACATAGTGTTTCCTTGACTTTTATAAACGTGTGAAGTAGGGTTCCGACCGTAGTTTAAAATGCTGAAGGTAGAAACAGTTAACTACAAAAGCATTCATGTTGTTAATTACATTTTAAGCGTTCCTCCGTCTTTTTGACCTTGTAAGGTATAATTAGGCCTTGTTAGGTTAGTCAATAAAAGCTCTAGTCCGGAATGAGTACTAAAGTTTTGTAGGTACTTAAAATAGTACTTAAATTCGGTTAAATTAGAAAACTCTCTGTTATTAGCGCCGCGCAAGAAGGAGGCAATGCTTTTATTATTTTACTTTTGTGAACAAATGACTAGGTTTAGAAGTAATATATGCTAAAATTGAAGCTTTTCAACATAAAAACAGCATAAGCATAAGCATATGCTCACTGCTATATTCCCCGAGGGGGTAGTCAGAGATATTCTGAAACCTCAGAACATCCACGTTTCACCAGTAGTACCGAAACTCTGTCCAGTGTGACGGGGGGTGAGCCCGTCGACACTTATAATGGACAGTGGGTACAATACATGCCTCGAAATTGAAGTATGCATTGATTCCTCATGATGTTTTCCTTCACCGAAAGGCCAGTGGTGTTACAAATCGTACAGAAATTCCGAAAAACTCGAAGGTACGAGTCGGCCTGGACGGGGATCGAACCATCGCATCCTGCACGACCTCTAGGTACATCCTAAAAACCTACCTACCTATTCAACGTAAAAATAAAAATTAGTTTATTGTGATGAAAGAGTTTTCTATTCAATTTAAGTTCCAAAGCCAGTTGTTCCTTATTTAATAATTAAACTATAAAATAACAGTTTAGCAACAAAAACATAAACGGGCCATAAATCCTTTTGAAGCCTTCTTGCTGTTTCATCCCTAAAATGCTTATAGCTGTAGCCAAGCCAAGATTCTGGCAACCCTAAAAATAAATACAAGAATGATCGAGTCGCCGGGTAAACGCTACAGAGTAAAATGTATTCACGTTTTTTAGGGTTCTCACCCAAAAGGTAGCACTCGTACTTTGGCCGGTTTTTTCAATTAGTTCTAACCCAATGAATATCTAACGTTCATCCAACTTTTATACCCTTCTCCTTTACTCAACATCTCGTTGTGGGAACGGACCTCTAGATCGTGTTGCTCATGTTGCTTCTCTCCCATTGTCCCCAGCTCATAATATCCTAAGTCCTTTATACAAACTCGAGCGCAGGAAACTCTTTGTCTACACATTAATTAAACCCGTTCTTGTCAAGAGACAACTCGTATCTTGTTGATAACTCCTTTTCAAGCGAGTTGAGTTTAGAGAAAGCTTTGTTTTTTATGACTGATGGATTACTTGAAATATGCTTTTTAGTTTTTAATGTTTAGATCAAAATTTGTAAAAATTGTAGTCTCTTGACTTTAAAAGACTTGACTTGAAATGGATGAATGGAGCAAGCAAACCTGACATTGGAAAAAAAAAATCTTCTGTTCATACATTTGAGTCGAGTAGGCATTGCAGTGCAGTACACAGCAGTTTTTTTTTTTGTGATTTTAGATTTGCGCCCACAGAAAAATTTGTCCAGTTGATGGTTCGTATCACCACTAAAAAAAATTCGACCTGTTTCGATTACACCCTGTAGTGTCTTAATCGCTGGGCAGAGTTTGTGAATTATTGCTAGTGTTAAATATTCCGTTCATTGCATTCTCAGTAACTCGTTAGTTTAGTTTTTTACCCGCCTGCACCAGAAGGAGTTTTAGTAGTGAGGTATCGAACTTTAGATACTTTTTTGTTTCATTAGTTCCTTGACTTTTTTGGTCTACTCTATATGCTATATTCAGATAATAATAATAATAAATATTGGAGACATTATCTAGTCACATTTAAAGTAGGTAAGTACCAGAATTTAGCCTGGACTTAGATATATCTGACTCACTTCTTGGGGAAGCTTGAAGAAAGGATATTACAGTGCAATTGTGCATCTGTATTTGTATTAATTGCCCAAAACATAACTGACAAACTGACTAATAAAAAAATAAATAAATAAATATCTTGGACAGTGTCACACAAATTATCTAGTCACATTTAAAGTTCCAGAATCTAGCCTGGACTTGTATTATGATAACTAGACAACGATATAGAATACATATATAGATACAAACATCCATGACTCGGGTACAAATATTTATATTCGTCATACAAATATTTGTCCCTTACGGGATTCGAACCCGCGACCCCCGGCTCAGCAGGCAGGTTCACTACAGACTGTGCTGTCGGGCCGTCGAATAAACTTTTTTGAACTTAACTGAAAGAAATATTTTAGAACACGTTGATTTTTACTTTAAACATTGTGTTTTAAAGTAGGTACGGTGTTCTTTAGGTATTCGACTAAACAGTTGTACAAATAAACAGTCTGAAAATACGTGTAGTCATATACAGGTCAGTCTCTCTTTCATTCACAAATGTATTGGCCCAGATCCAAAACGAACCGTTGTCTAATGGGCATAGTTTTAAAAGTTTATCTTAACAATTTCACATCGTAACGTAAGAAACTATTTTAGTAAAGTTTTAACGGAAAGACAGATGCAGAATCTGCGTAGACGCAGTTTTGTGGCGCCAATGATATGAGCGTGGTAAGAGCAAAAAACCATTGGTTTTGATTGGTGAGAACTTGGTCTAGGGTTGTCTAATTTAGTTTATAACTCATATCACGTTTAAAATTGCTCTAAGATTTAAGACCGCCTTGTTGATTGATTGATTGAAAATTGTATTGTTTCACGAGATTTTGTATCTGAAATTAAACCTGGTGATGCCAAGGGGAATATGAAATCTATCTTAAAAACAGAACCCTCCTTTCTGCTTCGATCTACTTGGGTATTGAATCGAATGGATAAACTGAAGACCTACACGAGTGGGGGATAATCGGAAAGGCTTTATGCCCAACGGTGGGCAATTCAATTCAATTCAAAATCATTTATTCAATATAGGAGCCTGAAGCACACTTATTAAACGTCAATTCTTTTTTAAGCTACCACCGCGTCGGAACGTGTTGTCGCTGTAGAGAAGATGCGGCCAGAAACTCTACAGCAGCTCTACAGCATAGGGCTTCCTGGGGAGCCAGCTAGTACCCATTGTTTGTCTATTGCGATCTTAAAGCTGGCTTCAAAGATTAACTCGCTAAGAAGTTGGTAATTACTACATAGAAGTATAAGTGACATTACAACACTTCTGAAAGTGTCCCGACAAACTGAATTCACTTCTAACAAGAGTTAAATATTATACTTCTTCCTGGCCTTCCTGCAACGACAAAACTAATTTCCTGTGACGTTAGTCAAAAAAAATCTTCAAATAACGTGCCGTATCATGGTGCCGTCTTACAGTGATTCTTTTCTCTATGGGTGTTGTACGAGGCGACTAAAGGATTAGGTTACTAATGCAATGTTTTTATGGTCAAAAATCAATAAACAAATTATTTTTTTTGCGATTTCTCGAGTCCCATAGAGAAAGTTTTCTAGTTTGATGGTCTGATCATCTCCTTCAAAAACTTTCAGCATATTAAGAGTCATCATCATCATCAGCCTATCATCGTGCACTATTGAACGATGCGTTTCATAACTCTATCCTTGGCAGACGCTACTCAAATAGTACCTACTATCAAAAAAATTCCTAAATAAATTAGGACCAAAGACAAGCAGTGGCGAACTGGATAAGGAATTACCAGTTGCTGCTGGACTTCAGTCCTTTTTGAATTTGATTTTAGTGAATTTTTTCACATTAGGTGGGTAAGTAAGGTATACTATTTTTCTTAAGGGGCCATAGGTCCGGACGAATATTTTCTATGAGAAACGCGATTGCCGAGCGGTCCGAAAAGTGTGTGCGTGAGCCGTATTTTCGATTAAAAACAACTAACCAAAGTACTTTTTCTAGATTTTATTTATGATTGCACTAGTTAAACTAATGGTGAATATGTGAGTATAAATACCAACAATCGGAAACTATTTGAAGTTCTTCTAAACCGAGAAAAATGTTTAAAAATGCATGAAAGTACGTCATCTTTGTGACGATTTTCTATCGAGTGAAGTAATTCCAATCGTGTATTAAGTTGATGATTGCACTAGATGAACTATCCAAAAATACTGAGGTATGACTTTAGTTTCGGTAAATGGTATAAATCTAGTCGTAAAATGAAAAATAAAAGATGCCTCCGAGGTATTTCCACCTACTATTACGTCTTAAGCAGTTTCTGCCAGCCCTGTTAGAGATAACTTTTGTCAGTGTAGGCGACCTTGTAAACTATACGTGACTAATGTCTTGGTCAGCCACCGAACATTATAGCAGAATGTTAAATCGATTTTTTTTCTAAACTCCGTGTTTTAATTTTGAAATTAGAAACTTTTAACATGATATTAAGCCATGGTGCTCTAGTGGTAGTGGCTATGTGGCTGGCTTTGTTTTTAATGCAGAGGGCGGTGGTTCAATTTCAGCCTAGATCATACTTATACCTTAAATACGATTTGGAACATCACTAATCTTTAAAAATTATGCGAGTACCAATAGAGCATAGTAAATTTTCCTTATTATTCGTGTCTAACAGATCCGCCATTAGTGAAAGTTGTTCAGTTTGATGGTCTGAAGCACCCCCAGGGTGTTTTGTTACACCCTGTATTTAGACTATGGCACGATGGGGCTCACATAGCCTATGGTTAAAAATAGAATAAAACTGCAGCCCGAGTGTCGATTTCAGTGGTGACCTAAAAAAAATCGATAACTGAAGCTATAAAACCAATTTTCGTACATTCCTCATTCCTGTACCTCTCAGATAGTATAGATAATCAAAGAATTAGAATTATACCATAAATTTGTTTCTTGGGCTATTCCTCTGAAGCTATCTGGCATATTTATTGCCCAGATAATGTAAGTAGTTGGATATTTAACGATGTCGGTATCCAAAGCATTCGAATTTATTACGGATGGATTAAAAAAGGCGCAAGTTTTATTCTTATCGACCTTTTATCAATTATGTAATTTTATTGATGGCATGTTAAGGGCCTATTAATATTTCTTAGGATTGATAATTTTCTTTTGATTGTTAAGACAAATATAGTTTCTTCTTTATTACGTAGAAGCATAAGGGTGATAGGAAATCTAACGAATATTATTTAACATAACAATCGTGCATCTAGTTCTTATATTTCATCGATGGCTACTAATGAAGTTGTCGAAGTTGCGCGGGTAAAGCTAGTAATGTGATAAAATTATATCATTTATGTTTATATATTGCGAATGACAATATTAATATTCTGCGAGTAAATAATTAATCTTCTGATAAGGAAATATACATTTGATAATAAAGTCCGTCCTTGACGTTAACATAAAATTGAGAGGATAGAATATTATTTCGTACGGTCAAGATTACGTTCCAGGCGGTGATTTATTTAAGGTACCACACGTCAACGGTATTAATAGAGATTTACGGTTTCTTCGATAAAGAAAGTAGCTTTATTGAGTGCCTTCACACGGTATAGGAGGATAAATGGCTATTTTAAAATAGACCTTTAAAGGAAATTGCCTGGGTAATGCATTAGCGAGAGACGATGAAATATGGCTTAAAGTGATATTGGAAAATATTTCCTTGCAGATATTTTACTAAGAGACGGGATATTTTTATCTCAGGTAATTATTGGAAAAACGATCCATTGTAGCTTGAATAAGGCCATTATGTAATTGTATTAAAAAAGTAGGCTACAATGGGGAACTGCTATAATTCTTCTACTCTTATAATTGAAACTTCTAAATTCATTAAGATCACAACCGAATATACTAGGAATACGCTCAGTTGCAGAAACGTTCATTTCCTTAATTAAATCTCTTGCTAGCTTTAACTACGTCAACAAGACAAAAAGTGACAGCAAGAGATTTAATGGAGGATTATCTCTAATGAGCGTTTCTCAACTGAGCGATAGCCGCTTAGAATCTATTGTTGTCCTAGTGTTCTATCATCTGTAGTATCAAAACAGCACTATATATCGATTGTGGAAAGGTAAAAATGCTAAAGCGCCACTTTGGCCATTATGAGTTATATATATCGTCGGATAGCGTTTTTTTTTCTGCGTCGATCTGTCTAGGTTTCAAAGCAATCGGAACACATTTATGGCGCTTTAGCATTTCTAAAGTGCAGCGTTTTTCTCAAATCTACGCTGTCAATATGTCTAAAGCGACGTATTTTTGTTATTTTTTTAACAAATGCAGCATAAGAATTTTTATCCGGTCCACCTTTATTTCATTTGTACCACTTGAGCAATTTTCGTTTTTTCAAATTTGAAAAGTAATGGTGATTTAGAAATTTAAGCATTTCATAGACTACAGTGGTTTGGCGCTTTAGCAAAACATCATTGGTTTATGAAGTAAGAACGGTTGGCGGTTAAGCAATTTTTCGCTAGCTGTTTGTGTTATTTCTCTAGTACGTTAGCGAAAATACTACTCTCAGATTTATTGATGCAACGTTTATTAGAATACAGAAGTCATAATTTGTTACCTTGTTTTGCACTTTAGCGATACTATACTATAACCAAAGTAGTAACTTTATTAGTTTAAGTTTATTAGCACACTTCACACGTTCGCGATCTGTCAGTATTCTTCGTTCATTCACCGCGCTACACCAGCCGGCCGGCCATAAGCCATTTGTTCGTCGGCTATTCAGTCAAGGATTCGTGCAGTGCAGTGTGTAAACAAACGGTGTTTTGATAATAAGATCTGTTTAGCTATTATTTGTAACGATAAATATTCTGTCGTGAAATGGCCTTCCAAATTGAAGTAGGCAAGGTATTATTCGTATTTGCTTGGTTCACAAACAATCAAAAGGCACATTGCATAGGTATTCTTACGAATAAAATGCAATAAGTGTTCATTTACGTACCTACTTATGGAAAAAAAGTATGAAATAGTTCTAAGATTAGAGAAATACATAACCTAAGTCCTAATTTGTAATAGATACCTAATTACCTATAGATGCAAATGTGTGGTAGGTACAGGCGTGATACTATTTAATTTTGTTTGTGTATGTTTGAACTTTGAGATGTTAGTTACTCAATCACGCTCTGAGAGCTAAAGGGATTGAAGTATACAGGGTGTAAGAGACAGCCCTCCGTAAATTGAAACGGTGAATTCAGACCATCAAACTGAACAACTTTCACTATGGTCAAAGTACTGAAAAACGCGCTCAGAATGCGAATAGTAACCCAGTCAGTAGAAAACGTAGAAAAAAGAGAAATCCTGACTCCGTAACAAAGTTAAGGCGAGCAAACACAGCAGGTTATGAAGCTTTACAGTTTAAAGGTACTTCTTATTTGGAAGATGGTACCTCGGTCCCGGAACATTAAGAGACTGGTGGTCGCAATCCTCAGCACACACCAGCTCCTGCGCTGCTTCACCCTGCTGTGCAGACCAGCTCTCCCGATGGGACGACGGCGGAGTTCTTCCCGGCTTCTGCGCTCCTTCAGCCTGCAGTAGAGACCAGCTGTCCCGATGGGACGACGAAGGAGGTATTCCTGGTGCCTCCGCTCCTTCAGCCTGCTGCTGTGCAGACCAGCTCTCCCGATGGGACGACGAAGGAGGTTTTCCCGGTGCCTGCGCTCCTTCAGCCTGCTGCTGTGCAGACCAGCTCTCCCGATATGACGACGATGGAGTTCTTCCCGGATCCTGCGCTTCTTCAGACTGCAGTAGAGACCAGCTCTCCCGATGGGACGACGACGGAGTTCTTCCCAGATCTTGCGCTTCTTCAGACTGCAGTAGAGACCAGCTCTCCCGATGGGACGACGAAGGAGGTCTTCCCGGATCCTGCGCTTCTTCAGACTGCAGTAGAGACCAGCTCTCCCGATGGGACGACGAAGGAGGTCTTCCCGGCGCCTGCGTTCCTTCAGCCTGCTGCTGTGCAAACCAGCTCTCCCGATGGGACGACGACAGAGTTCTTCCCGGATCCTGCGTTTCTTCAGACTGCAGTAGAGACCAGCTCTCCCGATGGAACGACGAAGGAGGTCTTCCCGGATCCTGCACTTCTTCAGACTGCAGTAGAGACCAGCTCTCTCGATGGGACGACGAAGGAGGTCTTCCCGGATCCTGCGCCAGACTACAGTAAGACCAGCTCTCCCGATGGGACGATGAAGGAGGTCTTCCCGGCGCCTGCATTCCTTCAGCCTGCTGCTGTGCAGACCAGCTCTCCCGATGGGACGACGACGGAGTTCTTCCCGGATCCTGCGCTTCTTCAGACTGCAGTAGAGACCAGCTTTCCCGATGGGACGACGAAGGAGGTCTTCCCGGATCCTGCGCTTCTTCAGACTGCAGTAGAGACCAGCTCTCCTGATGGGACGACGAAGAAAGTCTTCCCGGATCCTGCGCTTCTTCAGACTGCAGTAGAGACCAGCTCTCCCGATGGGACGATGAAGGAGGTCTTCCCGGCGCCTGCATTCCTTCAGCCTGCTGCTGTGCAGACCAGCTCTCTCGATGGGACGACGACGGAGTTCTTCCCGGATCCTGCGCTTCTTCAGACTGCAGTAGAGACCAGCTCTCCCGATGAGACGACGAAGGAGGTCTTCTCGGATCCTGCGCTTCTTCAGACTGCAGTAGAGACCAGCTCTCCCGATGGGACGATGAAGGAGGTCTTCCCGGCGCCTGCGCTCCTTCAGCCTACTGCTGTGCAGACCAGCTCTTTCGATGGGACGACGACGGAGGTCTCCCCGTTTACTGAGGTCCTCCAGCCAGTTAAAGAGACCAGCACTATAGATTCTTACTTTCCAAACGAATCTTCTTTATATTACTTTTTAAATCGGAAAGAAGAAATTGAGATTTGCTTACAGCAAATAAACGCCAATGACGAGGATGCTACAAATGAAAACGAAAATAACATGAACCTCAATAATGAAGAAAAATCTGAAAATAATAGAATAGAAGTTGAAGATAACAAAAAAATCCCTGAAAGTAATAAAAAAACTACATCCAAAAGAAAACACGCTCAAAAGTAAAATAAAGAAAAACCTGAAAGTAGTAAAAAAAAAGAGCAGGAACGTAAAAAAAAACCTGCTGCAAGTAAAGATATTGTACTTATAGTGTAAAACGTATAATGTAAGAGCTCTAGAAAGTCCCATGTCAATCAATAAGGGTAAATAAAAGTGGTTGATTAGTAAAATCATGATTTTTATTACAAATAATATGTCAAATAACAATCTACTCGATTATTCTACTCCTAATTATTCTAGATTTTGCTACTTATGATTAAAAAGTATCTCCAATCAAATAATACGTCGTTTTTAGTTATTAACGTGTAACTTGAAAGGTTTAATTTATTTTGATGAGGAAATTAGACATTATTTTTGAAAAATGTTTCATTGATGGTAATTAAGCAATTATTTAATATTAACTAAAACATAGGTTATCCTAATTATTGATGAGCGATAAGTAATAAAATTGCTAAAATAGAGTAATCGATTAGGTGTTTAGCAATACTTGTTTGATTTTATTCTCCAGCATTGGTGCATTTAAGCAATTTTCCTAAAAGGTTCTGGTAAATCATCGCCTCATAAGTAATTTTTTTCATTATAACATGGGTGATTTAGCAAACTTTCCTTCACTGCATATGTTAAAGTTAAGGTCATTAAGCATTTTGTCATGGCCCTAGAAGAGATCATTGTGACTTATAAGCAGTTTTCACTAACTGCGTTCTTAAAATATTTTGGAAATAAGTAATTTTTTCCTGACTGTGATTTTCTCAAAAATTGAAGAATTTTTGCTTAAGCGACAAGTATTTAGCGATACAATAGAATTAGAAACCAATGAGTATTTCCTAAATTTAGAAAGCAAAAAAATATTATGATCTTTCATATGCATGAATTTGCTCACGTTAATAACAAAAAAGTTATGATTTTTTTTCGAAAAAAAGTAACTTTAAATCTCATTTCCCACAACAAGCATTTTGGCGTTTTAGCATTTTTACCTTTCCACAGTCGATATATTTACTAGTGTTTTCCCGCGACTTCGTCCGCACAAATTATATACCAGATTTTAAGTCAGATCATAAGCTATCAAACAAAAAAAGTCTCATCAAAATCGGTTCAGTAGTTTTTGCGTGATGTGCGAACAAACAAACAAACAAACAAATAAACAAACAAACAAACAAACACACAAACAAACAGACAGACAAAATTTCTAAAAAAAGGTTGATTTCGAGTCAGGGATACCTAAAAACCATATCGTAGTCTTTTTTTGTAAATATCTTCAATGTACAGACACACTTCAGTT
The DNA here is from genome assembly GCA_963693445.1 of Agonopterix heracliana. Lineage (NCBI taxonomy): Eukaryota > Metazoa > Arthropoda > Insecta > Lepidoptera > Depressariidae > Agonopterix > Agonopterix heracliana. Next base: position 14,185,094 of record OY856324.1, read on the forward strand.
CTGTAACTGAAGAGAATAATAGTTTAGAATTTACTAGAATTTATTAAATAGGAATGGAATAAAAAGGTAAAAGAAAAAACACTACAGCAAACAAAACTTAACCTAAACTTAAATAATTCTAGACAGAGCCACTACGCCAGGGGGCCAAGTTCCTTAATTAATTCCCTAATTAATCCCTAATTAGTTTAGATATATCCATCTTGCCAACAATTCACTTTTTCTATTCTGAAACCCTCAATTGTACTTAAAGATAACAGGCTATAGGCAACTATAGCCTACCTTAGTAGTCTTTTTTGTTCATCATCAAATTATATCAGCTTCAATGTTGATCCTCAAGTCTACTCTCATAGTGGGGCACGACAGCTGCTCAAAGTAGATCAGAATTTCTACTTCAGCACATGTAGGTTTCTTTTCATGCAACCTGTATGCACTGTCTTTACGATGTTTTCTTTCACCAAAGAGCCAGCGGTGTTACAAAATCGTACACATTATTCGTTAAAATGTTCAAAAATTAGGGTACCGTCTCTAAAATTGTACTCAAAATCTGAATCAAGATCGTAAAGCTAAATTCCTGAAATGAAAATATCTATCTAGTTCCCAGACTCACAATAAATTACTACAATCTCTAGTTGTGGATTTGTTGAATGTTCTATAAAAGGGATCTATAAAGGAATAATTCATATTATTATGGTCTTTAGAAGTCACTCGCCTTGACCGGTTATGTAGTGCGGTATTAGAATGGGCGGATTTCGCATAGGAAAGAATAGAATTATACTGCGATTCTTGTAAACCGATTTGAAGAGGTGTTCTCTCATCATCATCATATCGTATGGAATTTTTTTTGTCTTCCTGCTTGGATCCAGGGAGGTTTAAATTTCGAAGTCAAGATGTTTTAGCCAGTCTTCCGCTGCCGGGGTTAACCTATGGAGTTCTTCAATACCACCGGGGAAACGGCGTAGGGTGCACTCATTTACCACATGGGTGAGGATTTGGTCAGGTGCCCCGCAGTCGCACATCGGTGACTCCCTCAGGCCCCAGGATGTTCTCTGTTGCTGATGGATAGCTATCATCATAATCATCAGCTTTTTGCAGGGCGAAGGGCTTCTATCTGGTGAAATGGATACTAAATATGCGAGCCCGCAGCACAGCTATTTTAACTACATCAGTAGGTCTGGGGTCTGGTGCCGTGCCACTTAATTATAATCTGTCGTCCAACCCTTTCTATGCTTAGTAGTATTCTAGTGTTCTTCTTTTTACTTACGAACAATCAGCTTACTAAAATTCTTTAGTTGTCCGTAAAGTCAACGGACTTTTGTCTGCGGCAATCTTACACCATAGCGGCACACAAAGAGAGGGTATATAATATATTACCTCGCGTTCCATACTGTATTTGATACCTACTTACATATCGCCACACAAATGATGTCGCAGAGAAATGTGCGTCGTTTCGTGATACAGGACCAAATGCGTGCGGTTCTTTCCATACAAGTAGGTATTTAGAATCCGTGTTTCAAAGCGGCGTGATTACCAATGTTGCAATTAATATTATTAACTATTTACAAATAGTACTGAGCTGAGTTGTTCTTTCATACATTCCTCCCCAAGTCTATAGGGATACTTTCAATTGCGAATTTATACTAGTAACATTATCAAGTAGCTAATTTAAAGTCACTATAAATTCTAACACCATATTTCTGCAATTTATTGTCAGTTATACGCTAAAACTGCGAGCATATAAATCGTTGCAACAATTTTCAACTCATTCGATGTCGGTTATTTCTCAAGAATCGACTAAGTGTAGTATTACCGTCTAGGTCGTATGACTTATCATAATGAATGAGTCAATGACATAAAACGCATGCTTGATTACCTTGATTTGCATATCATTTACAACTACAAGATCTTTATTACATCGTACTAAGAGACATATTTAAGTGTAATCTCGTTTGTCACAAGAAACGGTAATGTTGTATTCACGTCCATTGAATGATCACATTACTGCACGAACTCTATCTTTCATTGTTGACAAGATACGTCTTTCTTCCTTTTCTGTCTTGTTTATTACTTAATCTTCTATCTTTTTCTGATGCTGGATTCTTTACAAGCTTAGTGGATGGTCTTTTTAGCAGCTTTTGTCGTCCATTGAGTTTTGTGTAGTGAATAACAAAGAAAAGTCTACTTTAAAAGGCAGTGGATGTTGTATTTAGTATTTTGCTTGAAGGTTAAGGTAGGTAAGGTAAGGTATGTTAAGGTAGAATTATCAGTAAGTACCTATTTTGTCCTCATATTGTGTCTGGATCGTCTGGATAATATTATTATGCTAACTAGTTTTTTCTTTAAACAGGTTGCTTTCTGCATAGGTAAGACCTTAATCGGTTGGTATTTTTCGTAATTTCTTAATAGTCATGAGGGAACCTGCGCTTTTGAGATTATCCTGATAGTTGAAGTCAATTGTAGAATAGGCCAGCTGTCTATTTGAAACGTGATCAAAGTTTAGAGGGTGGATTTGATTCATCAACATCAACTTGACTTCGACTGAGGGACAAATCCGAATTCGTGAAAAAAATATCAGCTGATCCATAGATAACTTTAATGCCTACTCGGTCCAAATGTTTGGCATTATTTAGGGTGGACTAGAAGGACATTTGGACTGGAAATGGTTGACCATACTTCAAATCATACATAAGTACATAGGCTCACACCGCTCATACCCGATCGCCATTGTCCCAATAGAGTCACTTACTCTTGTGGGACAATTCTGACTCACTTCTTTCGCCTTATTGACACCCATACATCTTTTCATGCTCATGCGTCAGGTACTAGGCACTTGTCCTTTTCGGATTTTATCCTTTGCTTCTTCTTATTGTGTGGGCAGCAAGCCCTGGTGTCAGAGTTTATTCAAACCGCCTTACGGCCTCTGACGTGGTTTTTGTGTATCGACTACTACCACCAGAGATAGTAGCCGGGACCAACAGCTTAACGTTGCCATCTGAAGCACGGAATTATCTTTCTTTTCAGACAATCAGGTGACTCAGCCTGCAATGTCCTAACCAACTGGGGAAAAACGCACAAACTGACATTTCACTAGGTGCCCCCCGTGGGAATCGAACCCACGACCTCCGTGTCAAGAGCCCAATGCTCTTAACCATTAGACCACGGAGGAGGGATCCTTTGCTTATCAGTGTATTCTTCTTCTCCCCCAACTCAACTGCTCACAACGGATTCAAATCAGCTTCTTGTATGACAGTCCTCAATATTTATTTGACTGAACAGGTTCCTATTCCTATAATTATTAAATACATTTTGTAACTCACTATACTAACATCTACTTACGTAAAACATTCACGCCTTGAAGCTCCCCTTTGCAAAGTTTTAAATTACTCCCCGTACGTGGAAACATAAACGGTATAGTCCATTTAAAAGTCTTCTCCAGAAACTCTTACGCCTTTAGGCTTAAGTATAAATATGGCTTGATTGAGAGAGCGTCGTGTAGGGATAATATGGTAAAGTATAGCATTAGCAACAATGGAAAATGGAGGGCAGAATTCCCATTGTAGAGTCTATATAATGTTCGTTGAGACGATGTGTTTTGTACATATGGTGGTTAAATTTTGCTAAGATAAACTTACAAGCACCTTTCTTCAATTGGGGAAGGCAGCGACTATTATGTACAGGTTGGAACCCTGTATATCACTTCTTTACTTTTCAGCAATCGCTTGGATGATCTCCAGTTTCTGGTATAATTTGGGGAAATCATTTTTAATGGACCTCACTCGGTCCCATCTTAATTTCATGTTTCTAGGTCTTGCAGCAGAATGATGTTGATATTTTGCATAATTTTAATACTCTCATTTTAGATTTCGACAACAGCTTCTACTTAGTTATGTCTTCCTCTGAATCTGATGTATCGGGAAACCGCTATACGAACAGATGATCAGAGATGGGGTCAGATGCAGTGAAGTTTTTATAAATAACATGTACAGTCTATGAATCTATTTATAAATACCCGTCTGAACTTTAAACGATCTCGTTATTGTTTTCTTCCATCTACAGATGTTTAGATATAGTCACTGCCCACGCCACCCGTTTAAAATTCCCACATACTTGGCAAAGAGGACTCGAATCAGCATTACAACCATTCAGACCACATACCGTCCATTTTACCGTGACCTACCATTCCTCCTCAGTTTTAACCCTTCGCGAGCTACGGGGGGTAATTCGACAAAGATACAGAGTTCTTTTAAAGATGGTGGGGGAACAATGGAGGTGTGAAAAGGGGTTTTAAGTAAACACTCTTTTGTGACGAGGCCCGAGGCTCGTGGTATTGAGACGTTGTGCAAATAGATTATGGTGTAAGCACTGTCGTCGGTTGATACTGGTTTTCAAGCGGACAATGCATGTTTTAAATCGAGCATTAAAATACGTCTCTTGTTTTTCAACAGGGGAATTTAATAGAGTATTACTTGAAATTTCTTGATAGAAGATGAAATTGGGTTAGGATTGTATTACCAACTAGCTGTTTTAGTCTGTTTTGCCGTCGCTTTTCGTGTGTCTGTCGTCGATTTTCTGGTTTCGGAGGGAGCCTCGCTCTTCCAAATTTGGGTACATACTTACATACATTTCTATATTATACAATTTCTTCAAAATCGTTTCAGTGATTCAGGAGTGAAAGCGTCATCCAAATCCGTTAAGCCGTTTATGCGTGATTGATTAACAAACATCAAAACATTTACATTTAAAATAAGAATATACCCAATTAGTACCTATCTATAGTACTATAGACTATGATAAATCCTCTCAGTGTATCGAAAATTGGAATGCAATGCAATCAGTGCACTCGTTACAAAAAAGGGTATGCGAGATGTATTTTTGAAATAGAAAGAGAAAATTACGAAAATTACATTTCCACAAAAAATTTTATAGCTTCGGTAAACCATTGGACGGTACTTGAAGACGCGACGTTACGTTTTGATTTTATTTTTGTAATATAATTTTTCCTTCGAGGTTTGATAGAAACTTTTATGTAAAAACTATTTCTAGGGCCTTCTACAAAATTGCTAACTTTACAACATAACTTAACCTAAAGTACTTTAAGCAGACTTCAAAAAAGGAGGAATTTCTATTTCGTCTGCACGTAATTTTTTTTATGTTTTTCACCGATATTTTCGTCATGTGGAGCAATTTTAAAAATGTCGTTTTTGTTTGAAAGGGTATACTCCTGAGGTGGTCTCATTTTAATTTTGTGAAGGTCTGATGATGCGCTGCAGAGCTACACAATAGAACTCTTCAAAAATTTACAATAAATCAATGCGAACGTAAAAGTCCATCGGCTGCAATATTATTTAGTTTTGTAGTCGATTAAAATTTTTATAATCAACATTCTCATTATTCAATTTTGTAGACATCCTGCCAGAACTTACATACCTACATAGATGAGGTCAGGTCATTGTCCTATCCTATCAAAAGTGCATCTAAAATAGTAAAACTGCAACCGAACACGAAAATCGTTGATAATTGCACCCCTCCGTCTACCTACCCCAAACGAAAAGTATTACCTTGTCTTTGTGAAATTTATTATTATTAAACAACATTGCATTTGGGGGGTTAAAATCGCATACAACATGTTCACAGCTGTGTGTCCGGCTATCGTATGTTATACTATTCTGATTCCTATTTTGCAAGAGTTAGAGTAAATTTTTGAGGGGTTGAAAATAATTCGTGGAGATCCCAAGGGCGCATGTGGGATGCCACCCTAAGCATTAGACTTAGGTAGAAAAAAATTACTTAATGGGATGTTTTCTGTATGAGAGGACAGTAATAACGGGATTTTGTCTGGTCTAACTTTGGAGCAATTTTTGATAAATTGATGTTGCTTGGAATTTAGATTTCAGTTTAAATAAATGTCTGATGAAGGCTGAAAGTCACCCAAAGGGCAAAAGAGAGACCGGTGCCCTACGAGATCGAATCAGAAATTAAGAGATCCGGAGAAGAAACAGAGTAGCTGACATAGCCCAAAGAATTGCTAAACTAAACGGGCAGTCTGCGGGGGAAATTGCTTGTAGATCGGATGGCCGATGGGGCCGAAATGTTCTCGAGTGGCAACCGCGTACCGTAAAGCGCAGCGTGGCTAGGCAAGAAGACCGGATTGGTGGGCCGACGGCCTGGTGATGGCGACGGGAACCCGTTGGATGAGGGCAGCACAAGACTGGTCGTTAAAGCGAACTTTGGGGGAGGCCTATGTCCAGCAGTGGACGTCCATCAGCTTAGATAATGATGATGATGATGAAATGTCTGATATCATACAAACTTGAATAAATAAACGCATAGGTAAAGTAAAAACTCCGTTTATAAAAATCGATAGGTGAAGCAGATTAAGTTAAAAACGATAAACTTAAATAAATTGAAAACCAACTATGACAATACAATGAGACAAACTTGTTTTTTGGAAATGTTGTTTAGAACACTTGGTGCTATAGGCTAGGTACCCTCTTAATGAAAGAACTCTTCAAACTATCTACTTTAAGTACAATAGTGGTAGGTGGACATAAGACGACAGACGGACGGTTTCGTTAGATGATCATAATTCATAGCAATATTAAAGGACCACTACCTCCTGGCTTCGCGAAAAAACTTACCAAAATTTTCTCACGCAAACTTATTGGTTCTAAAACCCTTATCAATAAACTCTACACATGCGTACGACTAGATCACGTATCAAACTATTAGTAGACGACTAAACTACTTCAAAAGACTTTCTTCTAACAGCTGTTGCCTCTACACAACGATTATAACCTAACCTCTGTTGTACATTCGATAACTTACAAGTTTTACAACGTGATAGGTCAAGTTAGAGTGGATAGAGATAGAAGGGTAGTTCGAGGGGCGCCATTGTCCCACGTGTGATTTCGGACCCCACGCGTTGTAACAGACAGACAAGTGATTTAATGACTGTTTAACAAAAAAATGTATAGGTAGTGAAGTGTGATAGTTTTTGAGTTGTAGGGTTCCGGATAAGTATTTTTGTTTAATATCGTATAGTGGTGTGCTTGTATTTGACATAGAGGGGGTAATGTTAGTTTCCTTTATCTCGATCGCTCATTGAAATCCTGTAAGATGTTTTTTAAACTACGTACGTAGGTAAGTACATACATTACATTAGTGTGACGAAATTAAACTCCGAAAGACTTTAGAATACGTTTGTAATTTTATAAATTTTACTTTTTACAATTTCACTGAATTTAATTAAAATTATTCTAGAATTACTTTATAATACAACTATTCACTTTGAGTGTCCGCCGAGAACTGGAGAACTGCCTGCCTGCTTCGATACCTTTTGCACCACTTCCACCGTTATCCCTTCATTTTTCAGTGCGCTGTACCAACCAAACGGCACAAAAGTCAATATTGCCACCTTAAGCATATATTTAAACGATTCTGACACAAATTTGAACGGCTCTGGATACAAGTAATTTTAAGCCATTCGTTGGTTATTTTTCAGTTAATTTGAATGTCATAGAATATTAAATGTGTTGCTAGTACAAAAACTAAGATTTAGTAACAAAATATCACGAATCACGACATTAGTAAGTACATACGGGTATGTCCTATAATCGCCCCTATAATCCAATTAATCGCCCCCAGCTGTCATCAGAATGAACCTCTCTTCTAGCCTCTTCAACTTAGTCACTTCAAAATATATCCTCGACAATGTCGGGTAAATTTTATTCAGCCCTTTTTAGTAGGTACCTACAGTCAGCATCAAAAGTATCTAAGCATGTCATGGTCATAAATATCTAAACATCTTTACGATAGCAAACCTTATATCAATTTACAAAGAAATCAAATTAATTTATCTGTCATGTTATTATTTGTTGCGTTGAAAACAAATGTTATTTACTTAGTAGGAAATAGGGTTTATTTTCGTGTAATTGTTCACATGTTTTTAAACGCCGGAGATGCTTAGATTCTTTTGATGCTGACTTTTGGGTGTACCCAAAAGTATACCTATCTAAGGTGACCTCATTTCTCCATTCTATTCATAATTGAATTTAAAGTGGCCGCAGTTCTTTAAAGAAATAATCATTTATTTAATCACTTTATTGTACACACGGTAATATACATGAAAACAACATAATAGACAATTACAAAGGGCGAGCTTATATCTAAAGAGAAATAATTCATAATCATCACAGCTTGTATACTTTCACACGTCTTTTTTAAATATTTTAACCGACCGACCGAGGGAGGGGGAACGGTCAGTGGGCAGACCAGGAGCCAGGTGGTCGGATGACATTTGTAAAGTAGCCGGCAAACAGTGGATGAGACTAGCGGGGGACCGTTCTAGTTGGCGTGAAAATGAAGAGGCCTATACCCAGCAGTGGGGTTTACCGGGCTGATGATGATGATGATGACCTATATCGAAACGATAGGTTTGAAAACATCACTAGAAAAGAAATTCTTATTAAATTATGTATTTTCTAATTAACATTAACGTATATTTCACGCAATTATGTATACCCAGTAAGGCACATGTGTTTAAATAACATAAACACATCAAAGGGCTAATATCAAAGCGATTCATCAAAACCGTTTCACGGAATCGAAACGCGGAACCCTAAAAAGGTCTAGTATTACAGCTTCGGTGAAAGATTGGACTGGTTATGACGTTATAATTAGATTTTTCTAATTGAATCGTTCCGTGGAGCTTTCATAGAAATGTTTATTTAAAAATACTATTTCTGTAACTTTTCTGGCTTCTGAGTAGAACTCTAGAAATGACACACAGTAGGTATACAAAAATCAACCTTATTTTGTTAGCTGTTAAATTTTTAATTGAATTCAGCAATTTCATTACGTAGCAAATGTAACCACTGGACAGGACAGTTTCGGCTTGAAACAGGATGCGAAATATTAAGGGTATATTATTCGGAGCGTGCTCCATACAAACGTACTATGGTGATATTTTCAATACTAACCAATTAAAGTCAATGAAATTTTGCAGAAACAATCTAGAAACAAATTTCTATGCTTGTATGGAGTCAGATTTTCGTTAAAATGTATAGTTTCCAAGTTACAGTGCGTCAAAGATTTCCATACAAATCTTAAATTAATCCTAGCATTGAAACTGTATATTTTAACGAAAATCTGACTCCATAGAAGCATAGAGATTTGTTTCTAGATTGTTTCCGCAAAATTTCATTGACTTTAAATTGGTTAGTATTGAAAATATCACCATAGTACGTTTGTATGCAGCGCGCATTTTCGATCTCGGAATAAAATTCTCTTAAGTGTAGTCGATAGACGATATGTTTGTTATCACCACAGAACATTATAAGATGGGTTAGAAATGTTTTTTTTTCTTTGGCGGGTTGTGATCTGTAAGACTTAGGTTTTTATATTAGTCATTTTGTACCCTACAACAATTTCTAAACGGCAATCGGTAATCTTTTTGGTAATTAAAGAGTGCGGCTACAGTATCATTAAAATTGTATAAAACTGTAACTAGAAAATATTTGAAGATTGTAATGACAGGCTTAACGCATGCTGTTGCACACCTATTATTAGTGCATAGTCAAGGGCTAAACTGTTTAAGTCTTTGTTTACAATTGTTTTGTCTATGTACCGTTGGTGTGTCTAATAAAATAAAATAAAATAAAAATAGTACTAGAACCTTTTTAATCTTACAAATCACCGTCGACTCGAGAATGTTAAATTCCCTTTTCCTTTCAGTAACATTTTCGAAAACTGCGAAAAGCGCAAGTGAAACTAATAACGTATTCGCCCTGCATACTCCGCACAGTACTTTACGTATATTATATTCATTACTTTAGTTGCTTCGTGCCTGTTTCGACTTACTACGCTTACCAAATAGTTACCAAAGAGAATACTTAATGATTTTTAGTGTTTCTTATCGGTATTATATCGATACTATTTCATGACCTTGAGATTTTGTCAACAAATCTATTTAGCTGCACGGACCTGAAAAAAAGACGGACGTAATCTCGTCTAATCACGAGTGAAGAACCCATTTCTTTTGTGTGCGTGCTGTCACGCGGTACATAATGGTGACGGGTGTCGGACCTGCGCCTAGAGCTAGTGCATCTGTGTGAGTGTAGGTCCCTTGTAGAAAAAATGAAAATGTAGGACCTTGCATGCTTCACATCTTTTTAGTGTCACATTACGTCCGTCTTTTTTTCAGGTCCGTGTTTGGCTGCTTCAAAATAAAATACAGGATATAATATGTAATTTTGACAAATCTTAATCTTGTTTTACCAGTGTTTCTTATCACCCCGAAATGAATTGCTGGATATTCATTCATAAATGTATTATTCTTTTCATCGTTTTCTTATCTATATTATACATAATTATAATAAAATTTTAAACTTACCTTGGCGTGGATGTACGTTGAAAATGTTTGCAAAGAAGCGTTTAGGCTACGTAATGGAATCCATTGTGACCATTATTAGAATTGTTGTCTGTTTATGTTTGTGCACGCACCGCTTTTGAATTTTGTATTCACAAAACATAGGGCATAGTCTGGCTGGATTCAAATTTAGACTTCTTTCATCGCAATAGGGTATTTAAAATCTGTGGTCTGCGCGTACGAAGTCGCAAGCACTGTAAGTTTTCAATAAAATCACTAATTTACTTTATTCGAAGTACTCATTTCAACATAATTATCATAATTTAACAACCTAGCCTAGTGCTTGCCAACGGAGCAATCGCCACTCATCTCTTATCTGAAAGTAGTTACTTGAGAGTCTTGACTCCCTAAGACACGACGTTGCTTCATCTCAAGCTAGATCCATTGATATAACATTACGTTACAATAGGCGTTTTATGACGTTTAAAGTTAACAAGCAAAATAGCCATTAATTTGAAATAAGGTAAATAAGCAAATATTATTAGGATGTTTTTAGTGATTTTCTGCTGTCTCTGAAATTTGCTTATACTAATGAAAGAGACAACATAATTTTTATGTTTCAGCCTAAATGCGTTTTTGTTTAAGCTACCCTAAGTTCGGTACCCTAAGTAAGGTAGGTATAGTTACCTATAATTATTATATTTTAGTATCCAATACGGCCCTTCCTAATGACGGTTTGTAAGGGGATGATCAGACCATCAAATTGAAATAAAATAGGGCCAACAACGTCGATACCGTAAAAATAAAATGTGCTGTTTGAAACAAAACTGCAATCCTGCTGAATTGTTTTTTTCGCGATTTCAAATATACTCGTATAGTATATAGAGTCAGTTCACCGTCAGCATAAATTAAGTTTTAGCCTGTTTGTATTTGTACTGTAAAATAATATTGGTATCTACGGAACATTAAACAGTCTTGAGTTCTTGAACATTGATACTAACTATCGATACTATATCCTTTGATAAAGTTATATGTCAAGATTGACAGTCGAAGATCCGAAAACGTCGAAAAAAATTGGAACCAGGACTGGTTCCTAAACCCTATACATATACACGCACACATACAGAATTAGTATGGCGCCTCACGCACACCAACCTATGAAACTTAGCCCCTTTTGTTTTATACGGTAAAACAGTGAGGCTCATTCTAGACATATACTTTTTCTAAGACTATATCTATAAACTGTCTATCGTCAGGAAACTCTAGTGTTGATAAAGCTTTCAAATCACGAAGTCAGCGTATCATCGCCTGGAATGTGCTGTTTCGTTTCGTGGAAATGTTTCGCTATCATCGCATCAGCCTTGAGGTCTTCGTATGCGGATGTTATCTTTGTTAGTTTATTCAAATTTTCTTGGGAATCTTTGTATGATCAACCTTGCGTCAAACGAGTTCAAAAAGGACACTGGAAGCTCGTTAATCTAACGTGGTTGTTTTGTGTTGAATTCAGTTCACTATTAGGTATTATGTGTGTTGGTATGAAGAGATGACATGTCAATCTCAGTATTACCTATACAGGGTCCAACATAATATGCTGACACTTTTTTAAGGGGATGATTAGACCATCAAACTGAACAACTTTCCCTATGGGACCAACATAGAAATCACGAAAAAAAAAAACTGTTTTTCCATACAAAACTGCAAACCTACTTGAGCCAAATGAGGACAGCGCGTTTTCGATATTGGTCCCATAGAGAAAGTTGTTCAGTTTGATGGTCTGATCATACTCTTAAAAAAGTGTCAGCATATTAAGAAGCACCCTTATACTCTTTGCCTATAATTATTGTTCCCACAATGTCTGCAGTTCAATTCAAGACTAGCCCTACATCACTATTTGTGTTTTACTGGACCTCTATACCTAATTCCTAATTGCATTTTGCTGTTATAATCAAACTTAAATTGTTTAACTACTAGGTACTAGGTAGTTCCTTCAAAAAACTAAGAAAAGTTTTAATGGTACAAAACTACAAACAATTAACTACAAACTTCTTTATTGGAACACACATTTTCAGCTTTAAAATTTTATAGTCCATCATCTTTTCATTCTTACCTCGCACTATATTCTCTACACTTAAATGTGAATAATATAAATGTGTGGGTTCCAGTAAGTCTGTGTTGGTAGTTATAACGTACATTCCGAACTCTGCTCTGACTCATGCAGTGTTTGTTTGCTGTCCTGACCTTATTGCGACTAAGTTACGTTAGATGCTCGTATGCATTGCAATTGTAGAGATACTGGGCCCTTCTGTTTTTAAGGGGATGCTCAGACCATCAAACTGAACAACTTTCTCTATGGCACCAACGTCGAAATCTTAAAAAAAAAAAAACGGTCAGATGAAACCTCGAGTAGGTTTGCAGTTTTCCAGAGAAAGCTAGTCAGTTTACTACTTTGTTCCCTAACATACAATAGATAATGTTAGATCATGTTATAATGTGTAATTATAAATTGTGATTCATCCAACATCGACACAGATAAGTGGTGATCTAACGTTACATGACCTGACACTGGTACATCATATAATTTCCTTATCTTCTACATAATAAGCTATGTAACTATACTGCATGCAACAATGGACCGTTTCTGGTTATAAAATTCTTTGATAAAATCTTTTGTTGTTATTGTTGGCTTCAATAGATCTGAAATAATACGTTGAAATAACGCATGTACAGGGTGAAATTGATATCATTAGCATCCTGTTAAACCAAGAGTCTACCTATCAAACTGAACACCTTTTATTATTGAAACAAAGACACAAATCATAAACAAAAAACACAGGTGTTTCATACATTAGAGTCGAGTAGTGATTTTTGGGATGCCAGGTTTGTTCCTATAGTAAAAGTTCAGCGATTTCGATGTTAGTTCCATCGAGAAAATTGTTCAATTTTATTTATGGTATCATCCCCTTAAAAACCCGTCAGTGTTTTAAGAAGAAGCATAGCATATGCTCACGACTATATTCCCCGAGGGGGTAGTCAGAGATATTCTGAAATCTCAGAACATCCACGTTTCACCAGTAGTACCGAAACTCTGTCCAGTGTGACGGGTTGTGAGCCCGTCGCCACTTTAATGGACAGTGGGTACAATACATGCCTCGAAATTGAAGCATGCAGGTTTCCTCACGATGTTTTCCTTCACCGAAAAGCCAGTGGTGTTACAAATCGTACATAAATTCCGAAAAACTCATTGGTACGAGTCGGCTTGGACGGGGATCGAACCATCGCCTCCTGCACGGCAGGCAAGGTTACTCGCCACTGGACCACCACGGCTCACTTAGAAGAAACTAATTCACTTTTAAGAAGAATCTTGTGGGTATACAGGGTGAAATTTATATCATAGTTACTATGGGAGCAAACCGATAGGAGCAAAAAAAGAATCTGCTGTCCCATACTAAACTTCAATGCCTGCTCGACTCAAATGTATGCAACAGCAGATATTTTCCTTGCTCCGATCGGTTTTCTCCCATAGTATCTATGATATAAATGTCACCCTGTATACCCATAAGTTCCTTCTTAAAACACTCATGGGTTTTTAAGGGTATGATACCATAAAACTGAACAATTTTCTCACTGGGACTAACATCGAAATCGCGAAATAAAAATCTGCTGTTACATACAAAACTGTAAACCTGCTCAGCCCGAATTTCGTGGTTTCAATTTTGTTCCCATACAGAAAGTTGTTCAGTTTGATAGTCTGATGATCTCCGAAAAAACCGTCAGCATATTAAAAAGGACCCTATAGGTGTAAATAGGTACATTATGTACTTTCAACTTGTCACTCAGCAAATATTTAACTGAAATGGTTGACGTTTTAGTCAACACAACACATAGCTATTTCCTATAATCCTTTTTTGTTGTTTACCCCCCACCAATGCGGCTTGTAGATGCGTGTGAATGAAGCTTAATGCTAGGGTGTAGTTCAAATAAAGGACCGCGATTATACCACCCCTGGCGGCGCCTTTGATTCAAGTCAAAATATAGTGATCGGGGTTCACACGCGATGTCGAGGCGGTCCGTTAATAAAAGGGTTTTTTGTTGTTAAAAACTGTTGTCTTGATTGTTTTCTTTGAATTTTTTAGTTCGATACACGGTTCTGTTGCATAAGATGTAAATCTCATCATCATCATCTTTACTGTTATTTGCCATAGCGACTGTTTACTAAAAGCTGAGAGAAGCGGTCGTGTTCAGGTGACTGACGTACCCGATTTTTGTAGAAAATGTGCGCCCACACTCTCTGCACCTCAGCACCCCTTCGACTAAATTGTAGTGGATAACGAAGGGCCTTCAGCTCGTCGCAATTCGCATCGAGGTCCGAACGTCGCGCTTGTTCAAACGCGTAGGTACAACTCAGTGTTCACAGTATGCCTCCAATGTGGCCGGTCTCTAGCCTATGTCTCCCAGATAGTCAGATCAACGTCGCATCTCATCACGACTATTCACTTCTACAGAAGTAATTCCAAATTAACGGTTTATCAAACTTTTGAAAGTTAGTTTAAAGTTCGAGAATGAAAACACTTTAAATATTGATAGCACGCTGATCACTTACTTGCTTCTACCAAGCTGCACTGGGGAAGTGGAGTCATAAGAATGAGTTATTCTATTGTGGAGTAAAGGCTCTGTGTCCCTTTCACGCTTGTTTGTGAGTGCAGTGGAATTAGGCTGATGATGGTGATTATGATTATAACTGAAATAAAAATACACAATACATATTTTCAATTAAGAAATTTATAGGAACCGCGTGAAAAAACATAACCCAGTTTTTGCGGTTGAGCCGTCGTGTAAAACAAAATACAATTTGGATTGTTCGTAAAAAATTAAATAAACCATGCAGACTGCCAGACTGGACCCAGATGGGGCTTTTCTCTAATCCAACCACTTTAGGGGACAAAATAGGTGCCAGGGACGAAACCGCAGACAGATCGGATCAGACCAGTGTGCTCATATAAAAAAAAATGTGCAAGTAGACGTTGGAAAATTTGTGTTCCGTATTGAACCTCCAAGCAGTTTTCGTTCTACAGGGTGAAATTTAACTCATTGGCATTCTTTTTGACTAAAACTCTACCCATAAAACTGAAAAACTTTTATTATTGGAACAAAGAAACAAATCATAGACAAAAAAACAGGGATTTTTGGGATGCCAGGTTTGTTCCATAGTAAAAGTTGTTCAGTTTAAAAGGATGTCAATAATTTCAATGTCATCATGTATTTTTTAACGTTTTTTCTTAAAGAAAGTAACTTACATTGGATAACCTATATTCTCGGACTCGTATTTTATTACGCTTTCACTAAACATTCCATTAGATAAAATTGAAAATAAATACATTTAAAATTTCAAATTTAACAGCAAGATATAGTTAACATAAACTAAGTCAAAATAAACGTTTAAAATTGCACCTTCATTATTGAGCCCAATTACAGTCATGGTCTCTATGAAATCGTTGAAAAAATATACAGGGTCCAACTTAATATGCTGACACTTTTTTAAGGGAATGATCAGACCATCAAACTGAACAACTTTCTCTATGGGACCAACATCGAAATCGCGAAAAACAATCAGCTGTCCCATACATTTTGGCTCGAGTAGGTTTGCAGTTTTGTATGGAGGGGCAGATATTTTTTTCGTGGTCCCATAGAGAAATTTGTTCAATTTGATGGTCTGATCATCCTCTTAAAAAAGTGTCAGCATATTAAGAAGGACCCTATATAATTTACACAAGTATCTAGTTTCTAAAACTCTGCTACGGTATCCTAAGAACAAGCACATTTGGAAGAGTAATTAATTATGTAGGTATTTACCTACATGATTCAGTGACCTCATTGTGGTTATGTTTTCATGTAAATAAAGTAACCCATTTAAACAATGCATTGTCTGAAATTATGAATCATTCATGTTTTGAAAGCATGCTTCCTTATTTCTAATAACCAAAATGATTCATTCTAACTCAAGCCTCTATATTTTAGGAAATTCATCTTTATTGTCAATCATTTCATTAGTTTAAGTTATTATTATTAATTGTTACCCACTCGCGGAATATAGTCGTGAGCATATGCTAAGATTCTTTCTAACTTTATCATAAATACCTGACAAATTCAAAGTCCGGACGTGTCAGAAAAAATCCTATCTGGAAACTCTATTATAGTCAAATGAATTTCGTAGGTACTTCTATAGTAACCTAACTAATATGAATCGATAATACTATTATTATATATTCATATGCCCTAGTATTATTATTGTTCGGAAATGAAAGAAAATTACTGTCCACAAACAATGCGCACAATTATATCGTGTCTATAAATGGAAACGTTAAAACGTTTGATGTTTATCTTTGTAACGACGTCTTAAAAGTTCACCTTGTTTCGTTCAGTGATTTGTTTTTAATAGTCACTGTTTTTGGAGCGTAAAGCTTTATGGTCCGTTTAATTGATGATTCGCGTTTTGTCACTAAGTGCTGTTTGGGGACTTTCTCACCTCACGTTTATGTATGGCAGTGAGTGCTGAGTAGAGGCGACGGGCTCTCTTCCTGTCACGCTAAGCAGATTGGGCGCTGCAAGTGAAATTTAGAATTCTGAATCATCATCATTTTCTCTTGCCTATATCCCATTAATTTGGGGTCGGTGCGACATGCCAACCTTTTCCGGCGCAATATGCCAACCTTTTCCATTCATAGATCTTAGTCATCATTTCAGCACTCATTACTATCTTACACATATCATTTTTCACACAATTCATTCATTTTTCCGTCGGTCTTCCTTCCCTACCACAGTCCACATCCACATTCACACTTAGCACTCACCTCGCCGCGTCGTCGTAACAGGACACTCGTCTCTCTGCAACACGTGCCCATACCACGATAATCTATTACCCCGCAATGTGTCCTTCATTACTTTCAATCTTCCTCTAATATACTCATTCCTAGTCCTGTCCATTCCAGTTAATATCACACAATTCACACATCCATCTCAATATTCAGCATCTCAGCTGTATGCAATCGTATGCTAGTGTTGGTAAATTTACAAAATCTGTGAATACAATTGTGTGTAATGATATAATACATCTGAACTTCCTTTCTTGTTAGACATATTGCCTTTCACCTCTCCTCATATTGTGTTTTGACATATTAAGCTTAAAGACCTCAATGTTAACTTATTACCATTTTCATTATTAACGTCGAAGTCTAATGCTTTGTGCGTGACATAAAAGAACCGGTTAAGTGCTAGTCAGCTTCATTCATTGATGGTTCCGTAGTCTTGTTTCTATGTATTGGAATATATAAATGCTGTCAAAATGAATACTCACTCAATGATAAAACATTTCCACAGGAAAACAAATATTTATGTAAATTGTGTTACAAGAAAACGATATGAAAATTGTTCTTTGTTACCACATTATTAAAAGCTCCGATATTAGAGGTTGGTCATGTTGTTCAGTTTACCTTGTTCCGGCTTCAAAACGACCCCGATTCCACGGTGAAAGTGACAAATACTGACAATTTTTAAGGGGACAATCAGACCATCAAACTGAACAACTTTCTCTATGGGACAAACATCAAATTCGCGAAAAAAACAGCTGTGCCATACATTTGGCACGAGTAGGATTGCAGATTAACAATCCCCTTAAAAATTGACAGCATATTAAGAAGGACCCTATATTAGCAAACATTACTAGAAAATTTGTGGTTTTATAAGTATATTTTAGTTATATCTATTAGAATTCAATTTTCGTGTTCACTACTAGAGATTTTTCTCCTTGTAGACTTCTTGATTCTTCTAAGGCACCGCTAATACGCTTCCAAACCTTCCACCAACAGAACCCTAAAAGGAATGATTTGTTA
Organism: Agonopterix heracliana; assembly: GCA_963693445.1. Classification (NCBI taxonomy): domain Eukaryota; kingdom Metazoa; phylum Arthropoda; class Insecta; order Lepidoptera; family Depressariidae; genus Agonopterix; species Agonopterix heracliana. The sequence goes on from OY856324.1 coordinate 14,203,343, forward strand.
TCATTATTAGCTTCATTGTAACATCACGACGCAATTAATCTCTGGTATCGTAACTCTCGAATCAAAAGGCGCTCTTTCGACAGCAGTTTAAAGTTTTTTTCTAATCTATAACGGTACATCCTAAATGTTTTGTTTTCGTGTCACGAGATCGTCTACGTGAACGTGAACGTGAAGTCCATTCAATACGGCTACTTCGTTTTAGTATCTTAGTTAAGATAAACTACTATTATCGTAATTTGACAGGTTTGTAGATAAGAATTCATTTGAAATTAGCCTTCCTAATTGGCAGCAATTAGTAATATTAAATGTGAAAGTTTATCTGACCTTATATTAATGAATGAACTTGACCACAATTATAGGTACTACTAACGTTAATTTGTAATTATAGTTAGGTTTCTGACCACTCCGATATGGACTGAAAGTAGAATCGTCAGTTTATGTATGAATGTAACGTGCATATTTAGATGTTCCTCTGTGTTATGTGTTGTCACAATGGAATAAAGTTGTTTTTGCAGTGTTTTATGGGCAATTGACATGTAGTTATATCCTGAAGGTACCTACAGGATCTCCTAAACATAGATGTCCCTATATGTGAACATTGTTAAAATAACAATATTTCACGGAGAAAAATATCTACACTGACTTGCAATACTAAGTATACTACAGTTTTAATATTTCTTATTTTCTAAACTATAGAAATTAGAGATTTAAAATAAAATTAAAAACGTTTTATAGCAAATGTTTCTTTGTAACTAATCTTTTTCGTGTCCTTTTTATTTCGAAGGTTATATCTTGTGTATCTACTTAAAAAGTTATTGCAATTTTAAAAGTGTGATATGTAGTTTTGCAGGCCAGTGTAGTATGTGACAGCTAATTTAATAATAATTACTAGCACAAATTACAAAATTTGTTATTAATATCGATTTTAGTTTTGTATATTCTACTAGATCTAGATTTATACCAACAAATGTTATAGTAAAGACTGCTATTTTCTAGTAAATTCTGCTAATAGAAATAGTTGTACTTTGTTTTCATTGCAAGATACTATTTCTCTCCGTGTAGGTAGGTATGATGTTGGTTCTACTCTCTTGCATCCCACGTACTCAAATTCTAGCGTCATGTTTACTTCTGCATTCATTTGGACATCCATCACTGTTGAATTTGTAATATGTGGGTCACCAAACGTTGCCATGATATGCAATTCCTCGTCGTTTATGAGGACTTCCACTAGAATGGCTTTAAACTTGGCTCTAATTCAAAGTAAACTAAAAGCTTGGACTTGCGCTATCTGCCGGCTGTTCCTCGAATTATTCATCCCATCTCACTCGCTCCAAGATGGCGATCGAGCATGAACTTTCTACGCTCACGCGCATCTGATCTCGCCCTTTTCCTCCCATTATAAACTCTCTCCCTTCAAGTTACAGTTTAATATGGAATGCAATATAAAGTTCAGATTGTATATTTTATTTATGTTGTTCGTGACTGTTCGTCGGTATGCCACGATTGTTCTCCATTTGGGATTTGTATAGTGTTGAAACGAGAAAGATGATTGTCGGACCGGGCTTGTTTCTTTGCCCGATTTCCGACCTTATTAAGTTGAAGTTTGGTTCGTTTTTGCGTTGATTGTTTTGTTATCTGTAATGCTAGTCGTGGCCGTCGTGGGTATGCCCAGAGGGTGATGGCATTGCATGGACGATGTTATTGTGCAACTCGACAAGGGATTTGCTCCGGTATTGTGGCGTTATGGCTCTTATAAACGGATTTCTTTGCAGCTATCTCTGTGGGACTATAGTTGTTTTACCACTTTATATGGAACTCTTACCCCTCCGGTTGTTAAATTTAAGTTGAAGACACGAGAGGCGTTCGTATGGCATGTTGGAGGTCTTGTTAAAGTGGTCTGTTACAGTTAACGGTTTTGGAATTCGCAGTCCAATCTCCAGCTTATAGGTCAAACGTGTAAATCTGTATGAGGCTGCGTTGACCTTTTCGTAGAAGATAAGTAAAGGTCGGGCATCCGTATTGTGGCCCTAAATTCCTAAGGTGTGCTATGAAATTAGTTCCAGTTTAGTTGATTTATTGTTATGGGTGAGTTAAGGTTGCAAATATCTACACGACAGGCATGATTGCATTTTATACATACTACGGAAAATAACTCAAGACTATGTTCAATTAAATAAAAAAAATGTTCAAATAATATCACAGAATTCTTCTTCAGCCAAGTCCTAGATGAATATCACGGATACCTTTTCGACGTCCTTTTTCTTTATTGACTCTTGTACCTTACGGATTAGTAAAAACTATGCTGCAATTTCAAACTTCTTAATCTTGTAATTTACGTTGATATTGTTTAATATCTTTTATTATATAGAGTCAATGGCACTTTTTCAGTCCATAATTGAAATAACCACGTTACCAAGGCATGGTCATGCTGTGTCCATTTAAACGGTCGGTGACAACACATTATTCATATACAGGGTGTAAGGGACAACCCTCCGCAAACTGAAACGGTGAACTCAGTCCATCAAACTGAACAACTTTCACTATCACTGCTGTCCCATACAAAACTGCCGTACCCACCCGACTCAAATGTATGGGACAGCTGATTTTTTTTCACGTTTCCTGAGGTAGGCTCCATAGTGAATGTTATTCAGTTTGATGGTCTGAGTTCACCGTTTCAGTTTGCGGAGGGCTGTCCCTTACACCCTGTATAATTAGTTATTACTAGAAAAATTACTGATTTTCATACATTTCAGGCCGTGCACTTTGGTTTGAAAGGTCCAACTGTACCAATGTTTTTGACCACCCAGAATCGAATTACGGTCGTGAGTTTATGTATGCAAGTTCTAATCTAACAGCCCACGTACTAAATTATTATGTTCCCGTCTCATATTTTTTTTTTTTTTTTTTACTAGCCTATTTCATCCCACTGCTGGGCAAAGGCCTCCCCTTCAATCTTCCAACCATCTCTGTCCTGGGCATGCTCTGTCTCCTATAATGTTATAAAAAAAACGCTTGATAACACAACTTTAGGACTACTGTTAAAGCTGAAAATATATAGAACAAAATAAAACAGTTGGTGTAAACGATATTTTTGTAACAATCTTGTTGTTCGCTCACGTACCCGCACATCCGGTGCAAGTCTGCCAAATGTTACACGAAACAGAGTATCAAGTTACTGGTATATTGTAAAACATTGTCTCTATTCGTATATAAAGTTGGTGTTTTTGTGAGGGTTTTATATTTATAGAGAGATATGTGTGTGTGTGTGTGTAGTCTGTGTGGTGTCGGCTAAGAGTAGCACTATCCCATTTCCTTCCGTGGGTGTCGTAAAAGGCGACTAAGGGATCTTCCGGAGGATGGGCAGCAGCATCCTCTGAATACACACATTCAATCCAACTGCGATCGCCAGCCCGCCTGCCAAGCGTGGCGATTATGGCAAATCCCCCCATTTTTGGGGAGGCCTATGTCCAGCAGTGGACGTTTATCGGCTGATATGATGATGATGATGATGATGTGTGTGTGTATATGTTCTAAAATGACAGAGCCTAGAGACCTCTTTTTCCAGCAAACTGGCAAACAGACCTAATACGTAAGTTTATTCATCAAAAATACAACTATGTATGAGGTATTAGTGCCATCTAACAGCAAGCATTCTTGATTAGTGTAGGTTATTGTGTCAATCAATACGGACAAAAATTAGCTAAGATTTTATATGAGACATGGAGTCCATAGTATTTATGTCAATGATTCGTTTGTGTATTTTAAACGTAGGGTATATAAACTCCAGAATTACAACTTTTTTATAAGCGTACCTACCTAAACTGTAACATTTTAAGAACAAATGGATAATTTTAAATTAATGTTGAGGGAAAACGTTCTGGAACCAGAAACTAATTCGGTCTGTCCCTCTATACCACACATGCTTATTTTGACAAAATTGGCATGGGCTAGCATTTTGCATGTACCTTCGTTTCATAAAAAGTGTACAGTAAAAGATAAATGCGGTGAAGGCAATAAAATATCAATCGATTTTCTCTTTGATAATAAACATTAATCATAATTTTATTTTTATATTACGAAATCGTGTACCTTAGCACTAAAAATCTATTACAACGATAAAAGGTATAATCCGCCGTAAAAAAACCTACGCAATGGTCATTCATCAATATTTGTAACGACCCTGACCTTTGGCGACCAAATCGAGTTTTTATGACTACACTTTTATTTTAGTACTACGTTTACTTTTATAGCAACGATTTTTTGTAATTTTCCACGTTAATATAACTTTATGAAAATGGTAATCTTAGGATTAGCTTTAGAGAAATGGTTATTAACTTTAGTATCGCGCGTTATATTTTTTCAGTAGCCTATAAAATCGGCTGGCTTATACAGGGTGTAAGGAAAAGTATCATTGACCTTTAAACGATATAAGTACTCTTCAAACTGAACAACTTTTACTATGGGAGCAAACAGGTCAGCGAGAAAAACAAAAATTAGTTGTTCCATACTAAACTGCAGTGCCTACTCGACTCAATGTATGAGACCGCAGATTTTTTTCGGTTCTGACATGTTTGCTTCCATAGTTACAGTTGTTCAGTTTGATGGATAGAGTATGTTGTTTTAAGGTTATTGATACTTTTCCTTTCACCCTGTCCATCAATACTAATCATACAGGGTGTTAGGGTAGACCACACATGAAGCAATAAACCAGTTAAAGTAACCAATTAAAGTTACATGAAAACTACTGAACCGATTTTCATGAAACAAAGCTAAGAACACTCCCGCATAAATTAAATTTCTACTAAAAAAACCGCATCGAAATCGGTCCACACGTTTGGGAGCTACGATGCCACAGACAGACAGAAACTTTTAACAACCCTTTTTTCTTTTGTCGCAATTATTAAAGTTACTTCAAAACTGCTGAACCGATTTTCATGAAACAAAGCTAAGAACACTCTCGCATAAATTAGCTTTCTATTAAAAAAAACGCATTGAAATCGGTCCACCCGTTTGGGAGCTACGATGCCACAGACAGACAGACAGACCGACATAGGCGTCAAACTTATAACACCCCTCTTTTTGCGTCGGGGATTAAAAAAAATATTTGTTTCCAATTTTCATCGCATGACGCCGTATTTCCACTGTTGCATTGCATATTCCTATGCGTTCCAAGTGCATCGCAGTATTTAGTGTTTATTGTAATAATAAACCTATAACAATATAGGTTTGGGTAGCTCAAACGTGTGTAACACGGCATAAATTTGTAACGAAATGCAAACAAAAAGCAATTAAAAGTTATTAAATTCATTAAATTATTTACTATACGTAGAGCGACATCTAGCGTGTCACCTTTGTCATTATGTAGACACAGAAACTTAATTATGTAACAACCAACCGCCTTACTTATTAAACTCGATATGTTCTCACTTTTATTTGGCATTTGTTGACAGAATACGATTATTTCAAGTCCAAGGTCAAAGTCAAGCACACTTGATAAGTATGATAATTAACACCGAAAGATTGACAGATTTACTAAAAATATACAGACGAACACACATTCCTTCATCTTCCGATCTAAACTAACCGATATACATATAGTCCTTTTTAATATGCTGACACTTTTTTAAGGGGATGATCAGATCGAAATCGGCTCAAGTAGGTTTGCAGTTTAGTATGGAACAGCAGATTTTTTTTTCGTGATTTCGATGTTGTTGGTGCCATAGATAAAGTTGTTCAGTTTGACCGTCTGATCATCCCCTTAAAAAGTGTCAGCATAATTGTTATGTGTTAATATAAGTTAAAATTAAATTAAATTAAAAAGTATTTGAACAAAACAGGAAGGTGTGTCAATATTTTGAACAGTGAACCTCCATTATGGATGATGTCTTTTGTAGCAATCTTTCTATTCACTTTAATAACGAATAAGTAAACTGAAGGAGCAATTTGGTATAAGTATCATGATTTTCATAATGATACAAAGAAAAATTTTATGACATCCGTTTTACAACTCTTTTTCATTGTTAGTATTGCTTACTCACCCGATTCGACCAAACGCGAGTAAATTTTATTCTTAGATTAAGTCGCCGGGTTACTATAGATTAAACAGATTTTGCGTTTTACCAGCCCTAATCTAAATGAAATGTCAATGTCACATAATTAAAAAAATTCGAATAAAAAGAAATCTACCGAATTAAAACTGTATAACCTCACATTGCAATAAGTACGGATATAACGACCTCTTTCTTTAGGTAGGTTATTATACATTCGTTCTTTTAGTACGGGGTGTGTAGAATTGTTACTCTTCTATAAATCTAAGTTTGGTCGAATTCGGCCTTACTGGTATTTACGGTACCTACCATGCGAATGGAGTAAGAATTATTTGAAGTTTCAAAGTTTTTGTGTTAATTGTTAGTTTAACAAATAGCGTGAGAGCTCCATGGTACGGATTGTCACTAACGATACCAACCATGACCTATGGATTTTACTTTCCACACAAAATATCCTTGAAGGTGACATCTAAATAATTACAGTCGCGTGATTTTATGTAGGTATAATCTACTATAATTTTGTTCTGAGCAGGGCTTCTCAAACTTTTTTCGCGTACCCGTTTTTGTGAATAATTTTATATTGTTCAACAGTTAAATGCAAGACAAGATCATTAAACATCATCATGCTTGCCCATATTGGTGCATTATGTAATTCGTTTTCTTTCAAACTTGTCCATGCAACATGTAGATTAGATTGTCCATGTACCTACATCTAAATTTCTTCTATGCAGGTTTCCTCACGATGTTTTTCTTCATCGTTTGGGAGCAGTTTGTATTACGTACATTATCTAGAAAAACTCATTGGTATATGTCACTCCGTCCGTGCGTATTCGAACCCCTCGTGATTGAGTATTCATACCTCTTCACAACGCGCCACCGACGCTCTCATGATATTAGATGATAATTTACTAGAAAACAATATGGCAACCGGTGTCTTTCGCTCATTGCTAGCTTACGTATAAAGAGCTGGGAACTGGGAACGCAGGTATTGGTACGCAAAGGTACTGAAGTTTGAGAACCCCTAGTATGCAAGGATTATGGTAAGCTCCTAAGCTGGCATATTGCCAAACCCTGCTCGCGGAGTATTCATCACTCTGTACCAGACCAGGGTTTGCTCATTTGAATAATTGATTGATTAGCTCATTAATACGCCGCTTGTTAAGATTTATATAAATGAGTCAGTTTAAAATTAAATCGGGTTTCAGAGCAACGGTATGCTGGAGATTTCTTAGGGTTGTGTGTGGGGGTTAACAATGAGAGTATAATATAAGGTCTTATTTGTATCATATACATAGGTACATTCTTATGATACCGTAATTTATCAGCTGAAACTAATCGTCTTATTATTATGGTTTAGGAGATGGTCTAGAAATTAACAAGGCACCATGACCAAAAAAACATCAATAAAACAAATCAAATGAAGACCAAAATAAATGTCACTTTTCCTTTTGTGATAGGAAATACCTATCCTTTGATCAATAAGGAAAGAATAAATTTTAGAATTCAAATGTCTTGTATTTTTTCAATCAATCAAATATACAACAAAAATACAAGAGGCACAAAATAAGGCAGTCTTTTCTATAAGAATAGATTTTATACAGACAACCATAGGGTAGAGGAAACTGAGTTGTTATACATACTCTAGCATAGGATGCATGCATAGCATATGCCCACCACTATATTCCCCGAGGGGGTAGTCAGAGATATTCTGAAACCTCAGAACATCCATGTTTCACCAGTTTCATACATACTCTAAACAGTATTTAAATGTGTTCAAAACGAAGTCTACTCGAAAACAATCTAAAAACAAGACTTCGTAATTAACGAAGCACAAAACAAAGGCTACCAACTTCTCAAACTAAACAGTTATGAAAACTTGACAAAGTAAACCACAGGAATCATGAAATGGCATGCACGCACCTGGCACCCCCGTCATGCGTGTCAATGTCAAGGTACAGGTCGTAGGCACAAATCTGTAGACGATTTGGTCACGATATGACCTCGGCTATGGAAATTCGCTATAGGTGAAGTTCAACCGTACGTACTTAGAATTATGTAAATAGCCGGCTTCTATCCGCATAAACGAGAACTTTCTCGTGTCAAGTACAATCGTAGCATAGGTACGCTCCGGAATATATTGCCTGAGGTGATAGTCAGAAATGTTCTACATAAATAGTGAACCTATGTGTATCTAAATAATGCCCAACCTCGTAGACCTAGGTGGGAGCCTACGAGCATATACCCCTATAGAGACGTAATACATGCGAATTTAAAAGAAAACAATTCTGTCAACTAGCTGAGGTGCGGGGGGGTCGGAAATGCTCCGAAGTACTACGAAATCTATTCGAAACAATGGCGGAAAACAAAGGCGTTGCGAAATATTTCAGTGAAAAGTCACTGACGAGTTGACAGAGTTGGGTCGCCTTATATTACGTCTCTATAGGGGTATGTACTCGTAGGTGGGAGCTCATGCATTGTCAGACTGTGCTGACGGAATTACGTGCACTTTACCCTAAAATTACTGTACACATGGTACCCTAATGTTGTCGACAGCCAGTGTTGCCAGACGTACGGTGATTATCGTATATGTACGGTAATTACCTTACGTCTGGAAACTCTGGCTGTCGTCACTTTTGGACATGGACAGTGGACATAACGCACGCCTCGGCACAATTTCTTTCTTTACCCAAAAACTTTATATTATTTTTTTACTATTTTTTTCATCATAATGATTTCCTTATGAGGTTGGCGTATGTAGACTGAAAGAGGATAATGAAGACAGTCTGAAAGAGCGGATAATATTTAGGATACATTGGAAACGTAAAATCAACAAAGATAGCAATAATATCGATTTCTTGAAGTACCTATCCAAATAAAAATCTAATGTTTACAAGTTACGTATCTCATGGTATAGACTTTATTGTTATCGATTCCGCAGAAATGCTTTTCAGGTTTAGTGTTAATTTGTTTACCATCTTGTAACACATCGTTCTAGTGTAACACACACATTAAAATTTGGACAAAGATACATACTTCCTTATCTAACCAGAATCATTTAAGTATTGGGGCTAACACAAAAGATCCCACTGGGTCGAAGTGTTGCTGGCCTGCCAGCCCCCACAACAAGATAAGATAAGATAAGATAACCAGAATCATCTCTCGAGGTTAACCTAACGTAAATAGAAATTCCGTACCTATTACTTCACCAATACCATCTACTATTCTATCAATAGTTTAGCCCCAAACTTGACCTTTGGGTGTATAAAGCTATCATTATTGAATGTCTCGCAAATCACTCAGGTCTTTCTACAGCGTGACCTTTCACACTTAATCGTGTAAAACGGATGTTGGATATTTAATTCTAGGTCGTTTTTTATTAGGATACCGTAGTTCGATAAAGACTATCTGAATGTTACGCACCTCGCTCCTCCCTTAAATTTTAAAATACTGAAGTAAGCTGTAAACAATCAGATAATCAGAAAGAACGTCTTAGGAAATACTTTCTGAGAAAATTAATAGCCGATATGTAGCGCAATCAGTGCTAGAAATGTTTTGTTATTTTTACTAATCACACTTTGATCAGTAGAGTTTTAATTAGTAGTGTAGTTTACTTTTATTTATACGGACAAAGAGGCTATCATGGATATGTCCGACACGCTTTTAGCCAGTTTTACAATCATACTCTTCCGTTTGCGAGATACCCTGCCACAGTCGTTAACAATATGCACCTAATTATAATTTCTATTTAGGTAGGTACCTATAGTACAAAATTGTTTCAGGGGATGACTAAGAAGATATTATCTTGAGATGACTAAGTACAAAAGAGTGCGGCAAGTTTGTAATATGTAAAATTAAGATAAGGAAATGATGTGGAATTTGGAAAGTCGAGTATTTGGTACCGTCCTAAGTAGGGGTGAAAGTTAAATTATTTTTTAATTCTGTCTTTCCTCGTACTCTCCGATTTGTAGGTTTATTTTTGAGGTATTAACTTCAATATTAAATCTTTAACCAACACTAAACGCTATTAGTATTGTGTTGTGCATTAACATGAAAGATAAACTATCAATAGGTCGATGAGGTCAACGGAAGTTTAAATGATAACATGCATTAGCTTATTGTTTTGTAACTGCGCTATACATTATTATTATGGTCCTTCTAAAATTTAAGGATGTAATCAGAGCATCAAACTAAACCACTTTCTCTGTGAAAATTACATCGCAATCGGAAAAAATTATGCTGTCCCATACTTTTGGGTCTAGTAGGTTTGCAGTTTTGTGTGGAATATAGCATTTTTTTTTCGATATTTCGATTTATCTAGTTTCAATTTTGTATGTTTCTTAAAATATTCGTTCTGAGTCTATTTTGTTAAGGGTATATTTTCTAAAACCCATACTTTTAGGAACATTGTTTTCAGTGATATGCTATTGCATATCCAGTGTTTTATATTTATTATGAAAGAACTGCCTTTACTTAAAAATGTAATGAATCGTTTTTTTGTATGTTTCATATAATTTATTTTAGTAATCGCATAAAATCCGGACACTGTTCGTCGAAATATTGCTAAAAATGGGGTTACTTTAGGAACATTTTTAGAAGGGTTACGTTACACGGTTGAATTTACAGTTTACGTAAAAAGAAAGTTTATATAAATTTAAAAAACATAATGAATCGTTTTTTTTAAATACTAGTCTGAAACACGAATATTTTTGAAAACATTTTAGTTAAAATCAAACATTGTGATTACCATACAAAATGGCGAACAAATTCAATCTTTTGACATTCTGTGACAACTGCAAAACTATCCTTGTTTCTGATTTTTTTCATTGTACGGCGAAATGCCGTTACTGGAGCACGTCCGCGTCAAATGTTTTGAAAATAATTTGCGACAATTTTTTTCTCGATCCGTCTGTGGATGACTGAAACTCAAAGGTAATTGAATGGAATAATTTATTATTTGTGTTTTTCTAAAGCTAAAATTATGTTATATTCCAAAAAAAATTAACGAATTCTAGGATAATTTTTGTCATATTGTTCAATCAAATTGAAATGACTTCAATTATGTCAGTAGAGTATACCAAATCTATTACCATTCTCTTTGGTCGGCTTTTCAATATACCATTACCAATACAGTCGCGCACAGTTTCAAATAAATTCTAAGCAAGAAGATTAAATTACCTACGTAGTATAAAATTCTTGATAAGAAAATCATGCAATTTTTATTTACTTCTGAAATTAAATCACTGCAAATAATATCAAAACAACTAAAAACTTACTTCCTACCAATTTCAATGAATAATTGAATAGAAAATATTTATTTAATAGCGGCTTTCGCGAATGGAGCGCGCTCCATACAAACGTACTATGGTGATATTTTCAATACTAACCAATTAAAGTCAATGAATTTTTGCAGAAACAAATCTAGAAACAAATCTCTATGCTTGTAATTGGTTAGTTTAGTATTGAAATTATCGCCATAGTACGTTTGTATGGAGCGCGCTCCAAATTATATCCCCTTTAATACTCACAACTTTTGATTGAACAATATAGCGTGAATTTTAATCCAAACTGAGCCCTATGCTTTCGTGAAATCCAAATCTGTTCAGTAGTTTTAAAATAACGTGTGCACAAACAAACAGACAAAAATTCTAAAAATGGTCTCAATGTATTCCATTACGTACCTATCCCAAACGCCCCCAATTAACATTTTTATAAATATCTTCAATGTACATCTACGCCATGTTTGCAATCATGACCCAATCACAGACTTAAATTGCTTTCGAATGACATCAAAACAATGGGAATATTGAAATTCCACGGCAAATTTTTCTCCACTAGTCTTAATAGTACCTACATTACTGCAGCGGCCAGCAAAAGAGGCATTGATGGACGAACGTGTAAATGTGGGCCGAGGCGAAGCCGAGGCACACATACGTAAGTTCATCAATGCCTAGTTGTGGCCAAGGCTTGTATAGTGCTTTTCTCAAATAATGCGTGGAAATTAAAATCAATCAACTTTTCAAAATCAATGACGAACAAAAATATTTTTTCCTTCGTTGAAACTAGTAACTTGTTATTAATCTGTGGTTAAAGTGTCCATTCGTTTTTTTTTTTTCATTATAAAGCTGTCTATTTGCAAACCAGTTCGAAATTTACTTGGTTGCCATGTTTCGGAGTAAAAAATTAACACGGCAGATATGAGTTTACTATGTAATTTATTTGGCCGCTAAACCACGACAGATATGGATTTTCATACAACTGTTCGCTTAGTACAGCAATTTCGATTTATCTCGAAGAAGGTTGTCAAAATAATGCTCAAATTTCCAAGCATGTTTGAGAAAAAGCTATATTTCTACAATTTTATTTAGTAAAAACTACTAAAGCATATTATTATAATTATATATTTAATGAAAACCGGCCAAATGTGAGTCGGACTCACGCACGGAGCCTTACCAAGCGTCCCTTAGCACCATACAATAGCGTAAATTCACTTTGACCAAACCGGCCAAGAGCGAGTCGGACGCGCGCCCGCGTCTCGTACGCTCTGTTTTTATTGACTTTGAGCATGCTCTGAGCGCATATAATATATGATTATGTCTTGAGATATATTTCTCTCGAGATTTTTTCGCAACTATTTCGTGGTAGCTATACAGAATAATTACAGATAGTTAAAAGTATATAAATGAAAGATAGTTTATTGTTGCAATGAAAGCTGTATCTTTTGAGCCGTAAAAGCTAGCTGGTTTATCAATACACAAATACATAGTTTAAATTATTTTGATCTGTAATCTCTAAATGCAAAAGTGGTCACAAGAAAATCATTCGAACTCCATGTAGAAAAACCTTAGCTTATCTAAAAAAGACACCTTCCTTCTTTTTATACCGGAAAACCCTATGCTGGAACTGGAAACAGAAACAGCAACATAAAATGTCAAATTCTGACTGACTGAAAATTTTTATTTTATCCCATTTATTTTATGTTGATTTCAAGTTTACCGAGGAGATTGCAGGGCCCTGTTTAATAAACGTGACAATTACAGATGACAATCGTCAAAATGTCATGGTGGAAAATTAAAAAAAATTACTAGTTATTTCTTAAAAACAATTTGACCTATTATTTCTGTTCAATACACTTTTTCTCCTGATGGGTGACATGTGTGACAATTTGTCTAGAAAAACTTGACATATTTGTTTTATTAAACACCTTCTTCTTATCTTGTGGGCAGCAAGCCCTTGGTATCAGAGTTTTTTCAGACCGCCTTACGGGGCGTGGTTTTTATGTAACGACTACTACCACCAAAGATAGTAACCGGGACAAACGACTTAATATGCCATCTGAAGCATGGAATCATCTTTCTTTGCAGATGACAATCGTCAAAGGTGATTCAGCCTGTAATCTCCTAACCAACTGGGAAAAACTCACAAAGTGACATGTCACTAGGTGTCCCCCGTGCGAATCCAACCCACGGCCTACGTGAGCAGAAGCCCAGGGCCCTGTTCAATAAGCGTGACAAGTCGACTTATTTGTCAATTAAGTCTGCTCGTCGACATAATTGACGCATTGTCGCGACAAGTGCTGTTCAATAAAGGCGACAAATAAGTCAGACAGCGACATAATTGTCATGGTAAAATTGTCACACTTGTCGACCGTGTTTAATAAAACTTGACAATTGTCAGTCTCAAAAATAAGTAGTTGACATATTTTTCGTGGTGGGGATCGACAAATTTGTCGTGGTGATGGACAATTTTACTGACAATTTTTGACATTAATTATCTCGATGATTATTAAAGAGTGCAAGGATAGAATTAAAAATAAATAATGTGGAGTACTGAAATTCAGGAGAAAATGTTTATTGAACAGAAATATGTCAAATTGACGCGACAATCCGTCAAATTTGTCAATTTTGTCAATGTAAATTTTTATTGAACAGTAAATTGTCGAATTGTCGCCTGTCACCTGTCATTGTCGCGTTTTTTTAATAGGGTCCTGCTATTTTTGAAACTCATTCGCTGAGGTCAGCAATTGAAAATGTCAAAATTACTATGGAGATATTGTATCTTTCTACTGCTGATTTGACTTTCAAAAATCGCACTCCTAAAGTATAATTTTTGAAAGTAAAATCAGCAGTAGAAAGATGCACATCTCCATAGTAATTTTGACATTTACAACTACTGAGCTCACCGAATGAGATTCAAAAATCGCACTCCTGTGACTGTGAGTAATCCTTTCATTTTAAATTCTCTGACAAATAAAATATTGTTTATGAGACAATTGTCTCGAAATGGTTTTCGATTCAGCCCTCCAAAACAAACTTGACATACCTACCTACCGAATTGACGAAAATGTAGGTAATTTTTTTTTTCATTATGTTCAAAATTAGAAAATATCACATGTGTAATTTTGAAACTCTCGAAATATTTAAAAACAATCTGTAGGTACTTATAAAATAAATTGAAGGCATATTCCGTTACTCTACATATTGTGAAAGCATAATTTTTGTATCTCTATAGTAAATTTTTTTGCCCTCAGTGATGATCGTATTTAGTTTGAAAAAAGTGGTATGCATGTAGGTTTCACTTTAAATTTACCGAAACTTCCCACTTTGGTTAATTTAAAATATTTTAGTTATGTAATGAATTTCTTATTGTGTGAAAAAAAATTATTACCTACTAACTAGGTATTCTTCACTCAACCAAATTTCAAAAAATACTTAACACTTTTCTTATCGATGGTGGGAGCTCAAACAAAAGGTCACGGAAAACTTACAAAACATTATCAACATTTTTTATTGAAAATTGACAGCAAGTGATGACGTCACAATCCAATGCGTGATTTTAATACTGCATAATATGTGAGCCGTGGTGGTCCAGTGGCGAGTAACCTTGCCTGCTGTGCAGAAGGCGATGGTTCGATCCCCGTCCAAGCCGACTCGTACCAATGAGTTTTTCGGAATTTATGTACGATTTGTTACACCACTGGCTTTTCGGTGAAGGAAAACATCGTGAGGAAACCTGCATGCTTCAATTTCGAGGCGTGTATTGTACCCACTGTCCATTATAAGTGGCGACGGGCTCACCCCCCGTCACACTGGACAGAGTTTCGGTACTACTGGTGAAACGTGGATGTTCTGAGGTTTCAGAATATCTCTGACTACCCCCTCGGGGAATATAGTCGTGAGCATATACTTATAATATGTTATGTTGTAAAATATTCACACAGTTTCAAATAATAGAAAAGAAAAAGCAATTGTGTGTGTACCACAAAAAAAACCAAGATTCAAACACATACATAAATCTAAGAAACTAAACACATAAACATAGTTTACGAACTGGTGAAATGATGTCAGTCCCCGGGCAGGCTCAACTACGAAACTAAACTTTGGGCATAATTTTAGGTCACTTACAAAGTTTATGTTTACTCCCTGTCTATAAAGTATTAAGTAGAAGGCGTAATAGCTGGACAAGTTACAATAGTTGTTTTATAATAGTTTATAGATACTTTAGATTCCTTTGGGGTATATTTTTACGATGAATTTTTGTGTTACCTTTAAACTAACGTTTTTACTCGTATTTTAATCATCATGAAAAAAGTACAACACACAATATACAAGGTCCAACTTAAAATGCTGACGATTTTATAAAAGGACTAGTGTTTACCCGCGACTTCTTCCGCAAAAATTATATACTTACCAGATTTTAAGTCAGATCATAAGCTATAAAACAAAAAAAGTTTCATCAAAATCGGTTCAGTGGTTTTTGCGTGATGCGCGAACGAACAAACAAACAAACAGACAACATTTCTAGAAAAGGGTGATTTCGAGTCAGGTATACCTAAAAACCATATCGTAATCTTTTTTTATAAATATCTTCAATGTACAGACACACTTCAGTTACAGTTTTATAATAGTTTAGATGATCAGACCATCAAACTGAACAAATTTCTCAGTGCGACTAATATCGAAATCGCGACAATAAAACTCTGCTTCCATTTTTCATTGACATTTGATAGAGATTGCAGTGTTGTATAGCTTGGCAAAAAAGTCATGATTCATGATCGTGGTGATAGGTGGAACTAAAATTTTTGTATGGTGGTGTTGCCAGGTTATGCGTGATTTGACGTTCTTGCGTGGAGGCAGCGCCCTCATTTTTTATCACGACTTTTTTGCCAAGCTGTAACAGCTGTTTTTTTAAAGGACCTAGGTCACTAAGAGAAAATTTTTCAGTTTGATGGTCTGAACATTCGTTCGCCTAAAACACCGTCAGCACATTAAGAAGGACCATGTAGTACGTTAATGCACGAAAGACACTATATTTACTTTAATATCACCACAGAGTGCTATAATACTTTGAAATATCACGTTTAAAATTTTCCTAACGACAAATTGTTAGGTTCATAATTATGTAACATTTTGACACGGAATTGTGGTCACACCACTATCACACCAGTTTAACCACGAAGAATTTCTGGTTACACTAATTAAGGTAGGTATCGCTACAGATTAAGGTTTACATAAACTTTCCAAAATTTTTAGACAGATTTACAGGGTAAGTAGTAAGTAAGTAAGTAACTTGAAAACTATACATTTTAACGAAAATCTGACTTAATAGAAGCATAGAGATTTGTTTCTAGGTTATTTCTGCAAAATTTCATTGACTTTAATTGGTTAGTATATAAAATATCACCATAGTACGTTTGTATGCAGCGCGCATTCTCGCTCTCAAAATAATATTCTCTTAAACTTAATATGCTGACGGTTTTTTAAGAGGATGATCAGACCATCTTTTTGAACAACTTTCACTATGGGACCAACGTAGAAATCGCAAAAAAAACAACTGTTCCGTACAAAACTGCAATACTACTGGACCCCAATGTGTGGGACAGCTGTTTTTTTTCGCGATTTCGATGTTGGTCCCATATAGAAAGTTATTCAGTTCGATGGTCTGAAGGAACCCATATGTATCAGGTACTAGGGTGTTTTCTTACACCCTGTATAGTTTTAGAAAGTAACCTATGAATACTACATAATATAATAATATAATGGTACGTTAGCGCTCGTTGGCGTAGTTGAGCTTCGGTATTGGAAACGATCACTGGAGATAAGCAACGTCAGGTCCGGTCAGTCTTTGGATGGGTGACCGTTTAGTGGTATTTCATCTCGAGCGTTTCCGTGCTTCGGAATGCACGTTAAGCAGTTGGTCTGGGATAGTTCCGCCAGATGGCGTTTGTAACTATTCGTTAAACCAGGTCAGAGGCCTATTTGCCTCCACCAACACGCACTGGGCCCGCGTGGTAGAGTATGGCCCACTCCCTCTCACCCTTATTCGTGAAAGGAGGCCTTTGCCCTGCAGTGGGATTCTTACAGGCTATAACTTACTTACTATGTTAGTGACTCAAAAATGTGGACTATCACCCTTAAACACATTATAGTGCTGAGTTTAATACTCATACATTTTCTCTTTCTAACTCTTCAAATAAAGAAAAACGCTTTTAACGCTGGACAATGCATTTAATAGAATCTCACTCGCAGTCTCCATGGCGCCAGTGTGAATCGAGATCCAGGGCATGAATATAAAATGACAATTGTATAAAATGTGTCACAATAAAACTTTAAATGTGTCACTGGATACCCTGATAGCGTGAATAACGAGCACTCGGCGAAGTAAAAATGAAACTGGGGCAGTTCGTGAAAGGATTAAAATTACTGTTTGCCGTATGTTTTTCCTGTCGTCAAGTGTAGTTTTTTTCAGATTGTAGACTTTATGTGGTAGTTTTAAGGGTGAAGGAACGTTGTTTTAATTAGGTTCTTGAGAATAGCGCTTCGAGCAACTTTATGCATATGGATGATGTGAAACTGACAACAAAACTCTAGTTATTTTTGAAGTAAAATTTCTTTACGCACGCTTGACTGGGGGAGTAAGCTGGTGAATGCGTGGCGAGAGCGTTACGAAAAGTGTGATCGGGCGAGGCGAACGGAAGCTTTACTTCAGTCGTGTGGTCTAAAGCACACTCGTTTTTTAATAACCTGTCTACCAAGCGAATGTACTCTATCTTGTCTCCATAGACGTTTTTTTAGGGTTGCCGCGAATTGCGCGGTTGGTTGAGGTGAAGCCGAGGTCAACAAACATGTGATCTGAGGCTTTCTTATTTACTGTCCGAGGTTAGTATACTATTTTTCTTCTTGACGGAGGTGAAAGCGACAACTTCGTTTAGCGCAGCGGGACGATAATTGACGCTTTACGTCCGGAGGGAAGAAAAATATTTTCTGGTGGTACAGAACTCTCGGCGCGCGAGTAGCCCGTCTTACGAATGACTGGTTTTCTATGTATTAAAAGATGCTTGATTAAATTAATCAAGTCGTATTCAGACGACCACGTCACGCTGGCTGTGTGGTTCCGGATTAGAGTGGACCACCTCTTTTCTTCCCCTGGTTGTTTTACCTTTTACGCAGTGTTATTGAGCTTATGTCAGATCACCGCTCGACACATGTCATGTCATAGATTACTAGATTACCCCAATGTGCAAAAGGTATGCTTCTGACCACCCCCAAATGTGATTATAATCGTGAGTTTTTATATGCAGACGATCCTCAAACAAACATAGAACACAATTTTGAATGAACACAGGGTGTAAGTACAGTATCATTAACCTTTAAAACACAGACTCTACCCATCAAACTGAACAACTTTTACTATGGGAGTCAAACGATCAGGAGTGCGATTTTTGAATCTCATTCGGTGAGCTCAGCAGTTGTAAATGTCAAAATTACTATGGAGATACGCATCTTTCTACTGCTGATTTGACTCTCAAAAATTATGCTTAAGGAGAGCTATTTTTGAAAGTCAAATCCGCAGTAGAAAGATGCTTATCTCCATAGTAATTTTGACGTTTTCAACAGCTGAGCTCACCGAATGAGATTCAAAAATCGCTCTCCAGAGCAAAAAAAATCAGCCGTCCATTTGCTTTATTCGTTTATTCCCATAATAAAAGTTGTTCAGTTTGATGGGTAGAGTATGTGGTTTAAAGATTAATGATACTTTTCCTAACACCCTGTCTAAAAATGCAATTAAACGTTTTTACTGAACATGTACCTTCCACTCAGTACGGTTAGGTACTTCCAGGTATTGTTCCGACTCCAGATAAACCGTTGTAACACGCGGTGCCTTGTTGATTCACGTCGGAACCCGATAAAACACGTCACGACCTGTTCCAGTCATGTTATTTGACAATGCTGTCATTGTATCGGTGTAGGATATTGCGCCTATTCTTAGTGGAATTCCATTGATAAGGCTTCTTTTCAAGCTGTTTGTTTGTTAAAGGTAATTCAATGTTTTGTCTCTCAAATTAATTAATTAACGTCGTTTGGTTCTGGTTACACGCGTTCAGTTTACATGATACTTTGTTATCGTGAAATCAGTGTCAATCAAAATTAATTACAGCTGATTTGTAAAGCCTGTTTCGTAGGATTTACGGAATTAAATTGAGCTGTTTTTGAAATACGATAGGGCATGGCCTGCTATTGACTAAGCAATAGAATGCATGTATTATTAACATAATTACTATCCAAAAACGTCAAAACAATCTCATGTCAAAAATGTTAATTATGTTCGCGTTTAGCTGCCAGTCTTTCATCGACCTAGGGGGGTTTACAGAACCCTAGACATGTCTAGTCAAACGTAGTGAAAATTTTGAATATATTATGTTTAGCATATCTCTGACTATCCTCATGGGAAATAAAGTCGTGAGCACATGTACCTACGCAGCTGGAATTTTATCGTACGAATACTAAAGCACTGTCAAATGAAAGAGCAAGTCGCTCAGATTGTTTTTAAAGGCTTATTCCCATTATCGCACATGCAATGCACATCCAACGTACATGCAACGCAACGCCACGCACGGGGGTTCACACTGCCATCCAAGCGCCACGCGTGACATGCGTGTGCCTTCGAGTGATGTACCTATTTTGGTCGATTGTAAAACTACAATCGATTTATTTTTTCTTTACCGTTTTTCTAAACAATGCACGCGAATTAAAGTGGATTACGGTTCAAAAGATACAGCCTTTTTTAGATAGGACAAACGGACGGACGCACTACGAGTAATCGGGTCCTTTTGGCTGCTCCTCTTGGTCTATGGACACTGACTTCTATGGATATTACTACCCATACATTTAAAACTTTTTGCTTATGCTGAAAGATGGAGCCAAGAAATCGAGAGCGAGATAGCCAGTTGTGAAACCTCGTGTAAACAAAAAAGTCAAAACATTATTTTTTGTTTCGGTCACCGTGGCCGGTTTTTGTGTTTGGCAAGCTGTCAGTCCTATAGAATCTTTGCCAAACAAATCGTCTTTTATTAGTATGCAAAAGTCAAACTATTGCTGTTCCATGTGCGGATACGACATGGCTTAATCTAGAGTGTAAATCTATGTTACTACCATAAAGTTATTATACCTTACAGGAATAGAGTCAGTGACATGAGTTGTCAAATGACACAGTTTTTGGATGATTTTTGGAGACTATTCGCAGGCAAACATTCTAATACTGTCTATAATTCTGAGTCTAACGTAAAATCGTGGATAAATTAATGCAGTAGTGTCAGTATATTTCACAAAATTATCTACGATTTCACTTTAGATTCCCAATTATTGACGAAAACCGAATTGTAAAAATTGATTGGAGACTGAAAAACGGTTCTATTGATTCGCATGACGTATCTCTTTCTATTATACAGTGGTGCCGCTAGGTACATCTCGCTCTCTCAGCTGTATGTTCCTCTATTCCTACCTCTATGGTTACTACCTAATATTTATCACCTAATATCCATGAGTGAAACCCTCAGAAACGTAGAAAGAGAAGGAACTAGAAGCAAGCACGTGTCTTGTCATATAACTCAGTAAAAGATGCACATAGCAAATTAGCTCTTGTTAAAAAAGGAGATCGCTACTTATTGCTGTCCTTATCGACGTAGCCACTTTTTTGTTCTACGACGGCTGTCTGACTCCGGAGTCAGACATCTATTTTCATACAAATTGTATAGGATTTTATGACTATCGCTGTCTCATACGCGGTTACACTGATGTTTCGTCTATCAGCGTAAGCGAAAAATACTTCGCCTATGCTCAGAAACGATTTAGTGTCGAATTTTCTTTGGTGTCGATTAGTTGCAAAAGAAGTTTTCACTTCATAAAAACTTAAAGGACAACACCCAGAAGTGCGATTTTTAAACATCACACGTTGAAATCAGCAGTAGAAAATGTTACTATGGAGATTATGCGTTTTTGTACTACTGATTTGAACGTGTAATGTTCAAAAATCGCACTACTGAAACTTTAGAAAGAGAGTTGCTAGATAGAACGTGCATAAAAATAATAATAGTCACGAAAACGAGACAGACCTTACGCATCATAGGCGAAGTATTTTTCGCTTACGCTGATAGACGAAACATCAGTGTAACCGCGTATGAGACAGCGATAGTCATAAAATCCTATACAATTTGTATGAAAATAGATGTCTGACTCCGGAGTCAGACAGCCGTCGTAGAACAAAAAAGTGGCTACGTCGATAAGGACAGCAATAAGTAGCGATCTCCTTTTTTAACAAGAGCTAATTTGCTATGTGCATCTTTTACTGAGTTATATGACAAGACACGTGCTTGCTTCTAGTTCCTTCTCTTTCTACGTTACGCATAGACAAAGAATTTTTCGCTTACGCTGGTAGACCGAATATCAGTGTAACCGGGTATGAGATAGCGAATTTATATGAAGTGACAACTTGGAGCCAGGTAAAATCCTATACAATTTATATGAAGTGACAACTTGGAGTCAGGTCAAAAGTGGTTACGTCGATAAGGACAGCAATAAGGTAGCGATCTCCTTTTTTAACTAGAGCGAAATTGCTATGTGCATCTCTTACTGAGTGAATATGACAAGACACGTGCTTCCTTCTAGCGCCTTCTCTTTCTACGCCTATACGCTAATTACACAGAAAGTGCGAGAGAAAATCTTATGTTTGTGTTCCCTTTCTGCGTATGCAATATTTTTGTTTGACTTAGTTGAAATTACATACAAAATCTTGCAACTAAAACAAAGGCACTCTCATACATTTTTGTCATATCTCCATCCCTTTCCAGTATACGCGCTCAGCGAATCTATAAAATACTCAATCAACGCGCTGTTGATGGCCTAGATTAAAAACTTTTTGTTTGATGGACTATAGGTACTCCATTCATGCTCCATTCCAAATAGGAGCGAAAAGAAGGTAAAAAAAGGTTCTTTATAGTACACACTTCAGGTCCATCATCAGACCATCAGCAGTTTATGTTCAGAAGCTACTCACCAAATGCTATCAAACGAGCCCAAACATGGTCTCCTAGCTATTCGCTTTCACAGAGTTCTCCACGATGTTGTTCTGCTGCATCTGACTCTCAGACCTTTATGTACAGAAGCTACTCACTAAACGCTATTTAAAGAGCCCAAACACGGTTTACTAGCTGTGTGCCTTCGCAGAGTTCCCCAAAATGTTGTTCTGCTGCATCACCAGACCCTAAGACGTTCATGTAGTGAAGCTACTCACCAAACTATATCAAAACAGCCCAAATACTGTATACTAGCTATGTGCCTTCACAGAGTTCCCCACGATGTTGTCCTGCTACATCATAAGACCCTCAGACGTTCATGTCCAGAAGCTACTCACCAAACGCTATCAAAAGACCCCAAACACGGTCTCCTAGCTATGTGCCTTCACAGAGTTCTCCACGTTGTTCTTCTGCTGCATCATAAGACCCTCAGACATTTACGTCCAGAACCTACTCACCAAACGCTATCAAAAGACCCCAAACACGGTCTCCTAGCTATGTGCCTTCACAGAGTTCCCCACGTTGTTCTTCTGCTGCATCATAAGACCCTCAGACATTTACGTCCAGAAGCTACTCACCAAAACTACACCACCAAACGCTATTAAAAGAGCCCAAACACGGTCTACTACATGTACATCATGATTTATTGTAATTTTTCATAATTATGTTGTTTTGTGTACAATAAAGAATCTAAGAATCTACTAGCATGCACTTGATAAAAAACAGGATCAGCGCCCCCTGGTGGTTTGTCACAATCAAACTTATCTAAGAATAATTGCAAATAAACCTCAAGCACTTTAAAAAAAAACGCATCTTAATCGGTCAAGCCGTTTCGGCGTAAATGCGCAAAAACTCTTTTTGACGTTAAAAAATGGTTACTGCAGCGCCCCCTGGCGAGTTAACATCGTATCACCTATCTAAGAACCATCGCTAATTAATTACGAACCCTTTACAGAAAACCGTATCTAAATCGGTCTAGCCGTTTTGGAGATAAATGGGAACATTGGATTTGCACAAACAAACAAACAAACAAACAAACAACCTCTCACCCTAAACGCATACACGTTCTCCGTTCCGTCGCGGGTACTAAAAATTGAATATTGTATCAAACAACAAAATGGCGATGTTGAAAGACCTAAAGAAGCAGTGGTGCGCACATGGTGGTTCGTATTTGTTTCAATGAAGCTTTTATAAAGACTGTTGTGATAAATATCTGTCAGGTGGCGCTATTAGTATTGACAATTCAAAAAAAAATCTTTAAATATCTAAAATAAATACTTAAATTATTATAGTTAACGTCTTTCAAATCGTTATTTTTTCCGCGCCGCCACCGCCGACCAGCGCGGTCGGCGCGCCGACCTTGAGCTGAGCGAGTTAATTCTAGTGTCCGGCCGAAACTAGTTTTTACAGCCGAAACCGAAACCGAAACCGAAACCGAATTTCGGCTTCGGTTCTAGTTTTGGCCGAATCTGAAACCGAAACCGAAACTTCCTTATAATATAATTCTTCCCTACTTTTTAGGTTTTGTTCAATGTAGCTAGTTGCCAATGTGTGTGTAATGTTCACAGAATCATGAGAAGCAGTTAATTCGATAAATTTCTTAGTACTTTTGTTGTTTTGAAATCAATTATTTCTACTCTACTACAATATGTAGGTAGGTACATGTACATGGTATGTGTGTACTCACACACATCTATCTATAGGGTAAGGTAAGGTATGTTTTAACTCGGAAATCTAATCAGTGAAATCAGTTTAGAACATAAAATCACGTAGGTAACTAATAAAATTTTGTATGACCTGTCTTTTTGATATTTAAAAATTATGTAGGTATAGCAAGAATATTTAAGTAAACTGCTATTAATTTCTGCATATTTGTAGACTTGAACAAAAACACTGAATACAGGGTGCAAAGGGCTTTGAACTTTTTGGCATAGTGGTAACCACAATTTTGCAGGAATTCCGGAAATTTTTCAAAAATGCGGCGCACCCTGAAACCTATGTATATCGATAGAGGATCTATAGACGAACAAAAAATGTCCTATAAATATAGTCCTAAAGTGCAACGTTTTCGAGATAATGCATGTTAAGGATCTTGCCTATATAAAATCCTATGGAGGTGCTACTTGGGAATATTCCTCCATTGAAAGGGAAGATCTTCCACCAGGCATAGTGTGAAGCCTGGGGGCCGGCTGTGATCCAACAGTTCTTAGTTGGACCTTGTATACAGGGTGTTTCATAAGTAACAATAAATATTTGAAACTCTTAAGGGAGTTGTTTAGACTGTCAAACTGAACAACTTTCTCTATGGGACCAACATCGAAATCGCAAAAAAAAATTTCATATCCCATACCTACATATTTTAGCTCTAGTCGATTTGTAGAGTATGGAACATCAATTATTTTTTTTCGCGATTTCGATGTTGGTCCCATAGTGAAAGTTGTTCAGTTTGATGGTCTATACCACCCCCTTAAAGGTTTATTTGTATTTTTGTAACACCTTGTATACAGGGTGTTAGGAAAATTATCATTAACCTTTTAACCACATACTCTACCCATCAAACTGAACAACATTTTCTATGGGAGCAAACCGATCGGAGCAAAAAAAAATCAGCTGTCCCATACTAAACTCCAATACCTACTACTCTACTCAAATGTATGCAACAGCAGATTTTTTTTGCTCTGATTAGTTTGCTCCCATAGTAAAAGTTATTCAGTTTGATGGGAAGAGTATGTGGTTTAAAGGTCAATGATACTTTTCCTTACACCCTGTCTTAATATGCTGAAACTTTTATAAGGGGATGATCAGACCACCAAACTGAAAAACTTTCGCTACGGCACCAACATCGAAAACGCGAAAAAAAAATCTGCCGCTCCATACAAAACTGCAAACCTACTCGCCAAATGTATGGGACAGCAGCATTTTTTTCGCGATTTCGATGTTGCTTCTACAGAGAAAGTTGTTCAGTTTGATGGTCTGATCATCCCCTTAAAAAAGTGTTAGCATATTATTAAGAAGAACCCTATAGGTAAACATTATAATCGTAACCAAAAAACGTAATTGAGTAATTGCAATTTTATTAAGAAAAAACTGGCCAAGTGCGTGTCGGGCCACGCGCAGGGTAGGGTTCCGTAGTTGCCCGTCACAATATACGAACTTAGAAGGGGGCTATTTGTTTTATACTACGGTTTGACGGCTAATAAAGTCTAAAAAGTACTTTTTTTAAGTTGGTCGACTATTACTCGTTAACTTGTAAAGCTAACTTAGCGGTGATAGTTTTCCTTTTAATTTCATTATATACACTACTGCCATGAATTTTTTCACATATCTAGAAACAACCGTTTAGCTGGCAGAGGGGGGGGACACTCGACTCTAACAAAAATTAGCACCTTAAAGCTTAATATTTCGCTAACGGATCCCTAAATCGAAAAATGGTTTTCCCACACCCACCGTATTTTTAAAAGACCTATCCAACGATACCCCACACCATGGGATAGACGAGAAAAAAAAATTGCGTCCCCACTTCACGGGTAGGGGAGGTAACCTAAAAAAAAATATTTTTCAAAATTTTATTTTACCACTTTCTCGGCGTGATTAATATGTGTACCCATGCCAAATTACAGCTTTCTAGTACTAAGCGTCTCTGAGCTAAGCCGCGGACAGACGGACGGACGGACGGACATGGCGAAACTATAAGGGTTCCTTGTTGACTTCGGAACCCTAAAAACTACAACGGGACCAAAATCGAAATTACAAAAATAAACTGTTGTTCCATACAAAACTGCTGTCCTACTCGACCCAAATGTATGTACCGAGCTCAGCTAAGTTACTATGTTACCGATAGGCCAAATTTTGAATCGAAGATTTGATCCTGCCATCTTGATGCACATGCGTTATCGCGCTATACTGCGCTCTATAGTAGCGATGCCCGGTATTTTGCTTTGTATCGATATATCGTATCGTAATGTATCGTTACCGTTTGTATCGATACGCGATATTATCGCATGGCTTTGTATCGATACAGCGAATATCGATAATATCGTATCGAATGAGCGTTTTTTTTTTTTAAATGCCGTTTTCTTATAACTCAATAGATGGCAGTAGTGTCTGTACGACAAACTGTCAAGCAAAAACTTCCTCTGCAATGTCACCTATAGACTTAAAAACGTAGAGATTTCATTCTCTTTGGTTTGGATTTGGAAGACGTCATCAAAAAAATTATGAAATTATTTTCGATTTCTTTCTTAGCCAAAAATACAGTCCTTTTTCGTTGTTTTTCAGAAAAGCAGTTTGAAGTAAACTAACAAACACGACAAAGTAAATGCTACGATACGAGTTTGATTGACAATGACATTTGACAGCTCAAGTTTTCTTATTGCCAGTTCAATTTCAGATTTTGCCTTATGATCAAAGAGTTTTTATATTTATTTTAGTCAAATTGTAGTCTAGTATCACCTTAAAGAGTAAATTAGCATAAGAAATATAGTTAAATATCATAAAAAATATGTTTCAATATGTTCCAAAAGATTTTTGTTTTTTTTTTCACTTCACTTTTCCCTCATTTCGGGGAAAGATAATTTTTGAGTGTTTGACATAGATTCGTATAGACCGTAGCGTCATCTATCGATCTACTATGAAACGAAAAAAAAAACGCTCATTGGTACAATCTAATAATTTAAACCGATACAATCTAATAACTGATATTATAATTTAAAAGTTTAGACAATTTGGTCTAAGTTTAAAAGACATTTCTAGCTAATTACTAACTATTTAAAAAACAATGTGGAGTTTAAACAATGACATTATTAAGAGAGCCAAAATTGTAAAAATAATATTATCGATAACCATCAAATCTGTTACTAAGATTTTCTTTATAAGTATTGAAGAAAAAAAATATTCTGTGTGCAATTAATTGCTCTAAATGACGGCACTGATGTTGCAACCTTGCAACCGCTGACAAACACTCGATCTCTAAATTACTATCCAAATGAGTAAATTTTATATTTATATGAATAAATGGCGATGGTTCGATCCCCGTCCAAGCCGACTCGTACCAATGAGTTTTTCGGAATTTATGTACGATTTGTAACACCACTGGCTTTTTGGTGAAGGAAAACATCGTGAGGAAACCTGCATGCTTCAATTTCGAGGCGTGTATTGTACCCACTGTCCATTATAAGTGGCGACGGGCTCACCCCCCGTCACACTGGACAGAGTTTCGGTACTTCTGGTGAAACGTGGATGTTCTGAGGTTTCAGAATAACTCTGACTACCCCCTCGGGGAATATAGTCGTGAGCATATGCTTATGCTTATGAATAAATGTCGCAAAAGTAATCAACTTCTTTTTTTACTAAACGTTTCTGTGGCCAAATATTACGCTTAAGTAATTCGATATTTCTGATCCTTGGTAAGCGATACGATATCGCCCCATACCTATCGTATTGGCGTGTGTCGATACAAAATATCGAGATATCGCATTGCGTTGTATCGATATACATAAATATCGATACGTATCGGGCATCGCTACTCTATAGCGCAGTACTGCGCTCTACCGCGCTGTACTGCGCTATACCGTACTCTAGATCGCAGAATAGTGCTTTACTGCGCTGTACTGCGCTGTATATTATAGCATCCGTTTGTTACGCCCTTAAAGACGAAAAAACTTGAAATAGGGACCAAATTGGTAAAAAACAATAAAGTTTAAGATGGCGGCCACTTATCTGAATTTCTTACTTCGGATTCATGTTCGGAGATCGCATAATATCGATAACCCCCAGATATTGATTTTGGAAGCAATCGGTTTAAAAGCTAAAAAGTTCAAATTGGCGGTCACTCCGCTTCCCATAGGTTCCTTAGGTAGCGGAGGGGTGCGGGATGGGGTGAACATGGTTCTTAAAATAATGATTAAATGTAGTTTCAATAGCATGCAACTCAAAAACAACGGATCTAGGATAATTATTATCGCATGTTTGGCAACACCATTGCCGCAGTGACGTTCCCACAGGGGGCACCTAGTGAAATGTTACTTTGTTCGTTTTCCCCCAGTTGGTTATGACATTGCTGGCTGAATCACCTAATTGTCTAAAAAGAAAGAAGATTCCGTGCTTCCCATGGCACTTTAAGCCGTTGGTCTCGTCAACTATCTCTGGTGGTAGTAGTCTTTACATTAAAAATTCACGTCAGAGGCCGTAAAGCGGTTTGAAAAATCTGCAAGCCCGGGTGTCAGATTATATTCCATCTCTTATGCTGAAAATCTCTAAGCTGAAAATTTATCAAATATTTTAGGAGGAAACCAGAGGAAACAATATCTGAGAGACATAAAGATGCTAAGTTACTTGTGTAGTAGGTACCTAAATTAAAACATACCCACACAGAAGCGGGCCAGTGGAAAAACTGTCCTGGGGCGGACCCGCAGGAAGCGAATTCTTCCAGACCCACATGGATATCTTTGTGGCACATACTCCAATATTACCACACACGGGTCCGGAAGAATTCACTTAGTGCGGGTCTTACCCCAGACCGCTTTCCCGCAGTCCCGCCACTATGTGGCCTGGTCTTTAGGTACCCTGAGACATTATCTGAGAGACACCAGGTACACAATAATGTGAACCCACTTATTTACGTAGTACGTACGAACCTAAATTAGAAATAGACATATATTATAGACACCATTATAGGTTTATCCTCATCTTGTTCATTTTCAATGCTTTTATTCCAGACTTTTGCGTTTTAAAACCACTGATCTAGGTTTTGATGCCTGCATTCTTTGTTGGCAGTCAAAAATATGGGTACCAACATCCTTCTTTAAAATTAAATTGCCTCCTACAAGTTTGAACTTCATAAAATTTTCATTATCTTTCTCCATCTGTAAAAAAAACGTTTAAATAAGTAAATAAGAAACTTCTTTCCTTTGCACACTTTGTTGAAGGCTGAAGGTACATAGGTCTAGTTTACGATTTACTTACGTCGGAATGATCCTCACAACATCGCAAGACAGATTTGGGAGTAGTAGGTATATTACTTGGATTTGGGAGAAGGCAAATTTTTTCTTTTAGCTACTTTCATCCACTCTTCTCTAAATTTTGGTAACTACTTGAGGCACGGTTAAAAATAATTTGTCAGGAAACTTGCTGGAATTGGAAGGGCACTTCTCCTCACTTTTTTTATCAGATTTTGTTTGCATAAAACTGAACATTTTAGGCCGAAGGCTGAGCTACGCGTAGGAGCGAAGCTCCGAAGCGGCCCCTCCTGGAACCTGGTGGACCTTGTCTCCGGGGTCAATCGCCCAGATTTTTATTCTTTTTTAGTTTCTTTTAAACATACACTAAACAGTTTTCTTGGGCTAAAAACTAAATCGGTGATCGATTGTGAGAAAAAAATGGTACATCACCACAGAAATGTCAATCACACAACATTGTCTTTGGATCACAATGAAAATGGTCCGATTCATGTTAATGGAATCATTTTTTATTATTTTTAGTATCGATTGTTGATGTTTCCACCTTTTTTGCACTAGTTCATGTCGTATTTGCACTTAAAGCCTGAACTTGTTTCATGAAAAGTCGAAGCACGCTTGAATACAAATAAAAAAATGATAAACTAACATCTACAAAAAATAATAGCGTAAATCGGACTTCGTGGCGACGTCGATGACACTTGGGTGACACATGGTTGACACGTGGTTGACGCATGGTTGACGCATGGTTGACGCGTGTGTGGACGAATTCGATACAAGGTGAACCACGCGTGGCGTAGCATGGCGTGGCATTGCATGTGCGTGTGCATCAGTGTGAAGTCTCTCATACATTTTACTAGAAACCGAATGCGTCCATACGTGGCATGGGCATTGCATGCGCGTTGCATGTACGACAATGGGAACGCGGCTTAATTGTCCACTGGATTGATTGGAGGAAGCTTTTAATCAATAGATAGTTACAGGGACGTAAATCTGTTCGTCCGTGACCGTGTCCTGTCGAAAATAATAGACTGGGCAACCACGAGTTATTTTCACCTTTTCAACTAATGCGTAAATATTGAGCGGTCAGTAGAAATGAAACTTATTTCATTTAAAAAGTAAACTCTTTTGATTGCGGATAAAATAATTTTAGGTTTTTTCAAAAAGTAATTAATCTGATATTGTTTAATATAAATCACGATTTGTTGACCTTAAATAGGCAGTTTACCGGTTCGAGTCTCGTCTGCCATTGAATTTTTCAATCTTTAGTTTGAATTTATCCAAATTTTGTTCTGTTATACATTGCTGCATAAGGGTCTTATTGCCTTTTAATAAACGAAGTAAGGAACTAGATATGTTATGTCTCAGAACTCACAAACTCACAATGATTCACTCATAAAATTATCTGGCACTGTCATTAAGTCATTAATTTCTTTACGAGAAGTCATAAACTGTTCTGTACCTCGTGCCTTATCTCTTCATTCAAGACAGTGAGTTTTTAATTTATTAAAGGTTACTGCTGGTCTCTTGCTGACTAGTTTATGAGTCTCATAAAACTCTAATTAATGTTAGACTTTTCTTATTAGTATGTTTATTAGTTGGGTAAATCATTTTAGTGTATGATTGTGGTGGTTTATGAGTTTAAATGGTGATTTAATTTAATTATGCTCATGATTATATTTTCCAAGGGACTAGAGATGTTCAGCATTGTCCTTAGGTAAGGTTACTAGATCCAGTAATAGACAATCGTCGTCATTTAGTTCTCCAAAAAGGAAAAAAATAAATAAAGCAATTGGGAAATCCGTAGTAGGTGGTCAGAAGTAGCAGAAATCGATTAGATTTTACTTTAGATTGACAAGGTGAGATATAGAATCTAAAGATCTACAGGGTGTAAGGCAAATGCTCTACCCATCAAACTAAACACATCTTTTACTATGGGAGCAAAGGTATAAGCGCAAAAAAAAAATATGCTGATCCATACTAAACTGCAATCCCTATTCAACGAAAATGTCTGAGACAGCCGATTTTTTGGCGCAAACAGGTTTTTTCCCATAGGAAAAGTTGTTCAGTTTGACGGGTGGAGTGTGCACTTAAAGGTTAATGATACTTTTCCTTACACCCTGTAAACAGGGTATAAACTTATGCTTTGTGTGTTTTAGGGGTGCCACTGGCAGCCAAACTGAATTACTTTCACTATGGAATCAACATGAAGTGGGAGTGCTTGTGGGAACGAAAGTTTGGAACGCATTTAAGTTTACACCGTGAATACAGGAAGCGAAATGAGTGTGTCAGAAATGCCCCAAGTTGATATCCAGTTAATCAGGGGAAAAGGCAAGAGTTTTGTATTGTATAAAAGTGTGTTTTCGAAATTGAAGCATGCACTTTTTTCTCGTGATGTTTTCCTTCACATCTGTGTAGACATCGTTTTATTCCAAGTAAGTATAGGCGTGTTCTATTCTAACGCTCTACAATACTCTACATCTTAGGTTTCATCTGTAGACACTTTCAATCCGCCAGGTGAGATGAATTCAAGCGTTACTCTATTTCGAACGATATCAAAACCAATACCAGTCCATTGTGTTTCATATATCCCACTATGTGTTGGGAATCTGTATCAAATAATGCAACATTTCAAATGCACCAGATCGCATCCAATCTCCTTCGGTTACAATGTCGAACCAATTTTACATCCTGGGCTTGATTTATATGCGAATTTGCAGTCGTGCCTTCTAGCTGGATCGAACGAGTGAACTATACTTTGTTCCGAAGTCTCACAATTCAAACTGTTTTCAAACTTATGGCTTTTGAATAAGAGAAGTGGGGAGAGGCTTCGTGTGTGGAATGAAAGTAGGTGGTCTGTTCGAACAGTTTTGGTTTTCCCCACGGTACAGTTTGCGGTTATCTTGACGCCTCTTGTAGTTTGAAAAGATGGACGTTCGCGAACGGAATCGTTTTAGTTTTAAAGCTGTAAATTGTTGAAATATTCTGTAGATATAGACTATATTATATTTATCATCTACGTTTGTTCATAAACAAAAGTGTCTTTTTTTAGTCGGGTGGTTCCGTGGTGGACTTTCGCCCATATGACAGATAATCAATAAATAAAATAAAAATGTCATGTTCGTAAACAAAATGATACTGAAAATACGATACACTACAACTTTTTTCACTTTGCTTAGGTAGTTTTTACATGTTTTTACAACACAGTACGGCATCATGAACTCATTGAATATGGCATGTGGTCCATGCCTATTTGAACCCAGACCGACATGATTGAGTGTCCATACCCCTGTGTACCGCGCTACCGACGCTATCGAATTGTGATTGGCCTTTTACCCAAAGAGTCTTTGCTTTAACCCATAAAACACTGCATAAGAAACGTTTGTTTATTTATTACAAATTTGGAGGCTGTTTAAAATGTTTCCAAGGTGAATCAAAGGACACCCTATTTTATTAAAAATAACAGAAATTCTCGGAATCTCTTTCATTTCTCGGTACTTCGGTGGGAAGTGTGAGGCGAACAAAAGATTCTTCCATTCTATCTTGAACGAAGTGGCTTATTTCTGCCCAAAACATTAAAACTTCGTTGCTCCGAATTTCCTATTCTGGTTTCCTTCTCTGGTTTTCTTGAGCTTTCTTCAGGACTCCAATACAGGCCAGGATTAGCTGTAGACATAGGTATTCTAGAATCCAAGTAAACAAATAACGTATGTAAATTCCTAGACCATTCTGAATAAGAAACTCTGTCCACACAATTCTAATCTCACTTATTTTCATGTACCACATAACAAATAAAATTTACATTCCTCTACTTTTATTGATATTTATACTTTATTTACCACTTACATTATCTTCAAATACATTCTTCGAGTCCAAGAACATCGTAATACTTTTACTACGAACATATTCCTATAACAACAGGCATAAAAGAGAAATGTATTGACTTGACAACTCACAAAATAAGGGTTCATGTCCGAAAGGTAAGAATTTTAGAGCCCGTGGGAAATAACGGCGGTTCTTTTTGTAGTATCATCGGCTGAGATTGTATCGGCTGTCGATTTTTGGTGTGGTGCAATTTATGAGATATTTATAGGCAAGTAATAGTGTACGCCTAGTGATTCTCTGCTCCTAAAATTTATACAGTGCGGATAGTTCGTGGCCGAATTTTCCATGGGAAATAAAGTGCAATTGGAGATTTAGCTAAAAGTTAATTGAGAATAATAATTTTTGTGAGAAGCACAGGTCTATAAGTAATATTCAGCATATGGAATCGTTTTTTTGTTGCGTGAATTTAGAAAAGGTGTGTTTAAATGTGTTTTTGTTATTTGTAGTGGCTCGTTTTGTATTATCCATAGTATTACCTAGAAACAAGTTGTAGAGTTTTGAATTTTTTGAAATGATAAAAAATGTCGTTACTTTTAGCAATACTAATCTGAATTCATCTCGAGGTGATCAGTAACATAACTACAACTTACAACCACCTTGCAGGTAAATACCTAAGCGTACAATCATTATTGTTGAATTGTTTACTTTTGACAAGTATTGGAATGGAAATTCTATGACCTACTAATAAGCACAAACATTACGTAAATGACCTTACCGTATTTGACCTTTTTCTTCGTGCTTGTTATTTAACTTCAAACGTTTCTGATTCGCCGCTAATCTCTCTTCACTTAAACCAATCTCTATCTTATTGTGTGTCGTGTTGTTATTACGGGGAGCCGTGTTGAACGCAAAATTATGCAATTTGCGGTCCATAGTCGCAGTGCGAATATTTTAAGAAAGTGTGTAGGTACTCTTACGGTTATGAACAGCGGTTTTGTGCATTCATATTTTGTTAAATTACATTCCTTTCAAATTGTCGTTTTGTGAGTTACTTTGTGTTGCCGCAAAACGTGCCAGAGTAGTAAGAGTTTATTAGTCTGGTACTCTGATTGGGACTATACAACGTGTTAATGAATAAGCGCAAAACCTCATACACCCCAACTGATTTATAACAAAATAATTAGATTGAAACAATAATTCCATTATTTTGATAGTTAAAATATAAAGTTATTCGCATTTTAAGTTTTGAAGCAAAAATTATTTGTTATCATTTCAGCAATGAATGAAAGCGCTAACGTGTTCATGGATACATTTTAATAATCTTGCTTTAGTAAGTAGGGTGAGTGTGCCCGTTCGGTAGGTTGACATCAGGTTCAGTAAATTTTAAAAACAAATTATTTAATATTTTGTAAAAAAAATACCTATGTTGAAACCATGATAATTCGATTCTGCTCTCGATTCTAAACAAACTGCTTTCTAGTTTTCTGATGATTATATCTCATATTATTATCATTATCATAGACCTCTCTACAGGCACATGATGACAATAATCATGTTCACTAATGATTTAGCATATCATAAGCATATGCTCACGACTATATTCCCTCACGACGATATTCTGAAACCTCAGAACATCCAGGTTTCACCAGTAGTACCGAAACTCTGTCCAGTGTGACGGGGGGTGAGCCCGTCGCCACTTATAATGAACAGTGGGTACAATACATGTCTCGAAAAATGCTGCTCCTGATTTATTTTCATTCTTATTTAGTCCCGTTAGAAAATCATAAACCTAGAAATTATCTAAACTTTTATCATAAATGTTAGAACATAATTTAATTTTCTAAACTAACACATAATCGTTTAGAGTTAGACTAATTAACATAGATATTTATCTACGTTAATTTCGTCCGTTCGACCATCAATTTCTTGGGTTCCTTGCGTCATTGGTCCCTTTTTTTGCTCCCTTCGATTCACAAAAGGACTCTTTTGTAGAGACGTACCTCTCAGATCATTTTACATCAATAGCTTTCCGTCTTTGAAAAAAAAAGTTCAGGGCAAGTGTGTATCGGAACAAGCCTAAATGGTTCCGTAGTATAAAAACTAAACTTACAACACTTTACGTTAAACTGGAAACAGTTTCACATAAATAAACCCAATACGTTTTTTTTTCTTTCGGTTCAAATTGTTTGTATGTAAAATACAATACTTGGAAGCAAATATAGTATTTTATGTGACATACACAGCACAGCGCGTTTTCACGCATGGGTTTTCACTTTTCAGACAAACCTTTGCCGTTGATATTATGCTAGTTCCTACATCGAAATCGCGAAAAGAAAAAAACCTGCTGTCCCATAAAGTTTTTGGGTCGAGTAGGATTGCAGTTTTGTATGAAACAACGATTGTTTTGTTAGAATAGAGAAGTCCCATAGAGAAAAATGTTCAATTTAATGGTCTGGAGTGCGATTTTTGAATCTCATTCGGTGAGAATGAGATTCAAAAATCGCTCTCCAGATTATTATTTTAAAAACCGTCAGCATAATAGGAAAGATCCTATATGTGTCGCTTATCGCTAACGGTGTAAGCTCATAAATATGCAAAATTGATGGACACAGATGACAGAACTTGACGAAAGGTTCATTGCCATTTGGCCAAGGAACCCTAAAAACACTTGTCTCGACTTGTCAGAACAACAGGTTCTAGTTAAAAATAATAATTTCATTTTATTCTGAGGTTTACAAGATGTTTTAGGTGTTTATTTTAGATGGTTTAAATTAAATTTAAGAGTACCTGCCTAATTAATTTGTTTTTCTAAGAGCCGAGATAATAATGTTTGGTCTTGTACTTATAAAGCCTACATAAAATCTTAAATTGGCGAGGTGCTAAGCTAAGTTGAGGCTTTATTTTTTAAACACCTTATTTTGCTAAGTACAATTTTAGCGGATATAATAGCGCTGTTATTGTTAGATTGTTTGTTACGTAATTTTATACAGTCGAACAATAATTTTTTCACCTCACAAGCTCGGAAAGATTCTGTTTATCATTCGAAATCTGAGTGCAAAAGTGCATTTTATCCGCTAGCGTGGAAATAGTTTTTGAAATTCGAATCTGTCTATTCAATATTTTTCTATACCGCCAGTCCACTGAAAATGCATTAATAGCTATTTCATGTCACTGGCCAGAACGAAAAAAAAAAAACTTTTTAAAATGTTGTTCTCTTTAGCAATTAACTTTTTTTCCTCGCTGTTGTGAGGTGAAAAGTTGTGTGTTTCGCTCGGCTGCAAAGTTATTCTGCGTCTCGTACCTTTGAAACCTTCGCTATAAGCCCAGGAACCAGGATTCTATTATTTCAATTCTAGTATTCTTCGCTTGCTCAGGTTTCAATAACTATTAGTAACGCCATACAAACATGTCCATTACAAACGTTTTTTCCCCGAGATTCCTAGAATTCTTCAAGTAATCAAATGCTCAATCTAAAGGGGTCAATAAGTACAGTTCAATCAGACAAAAAATACAGGGTGAAAAGTTAAATGCGTTTCATACTTAAAGGGCTGTTTCAGACCATCAAACCGAACAACTTTTACTATGTGGCCAATTTTGAAATCACGAAAAAAAGCTGTTATATGAATTTGATCAAGCAGCTATTGACATTTTCTATGGAGCAACAGATTTTTTTTTCGCGTTTCTCAATAGTGGTCTCATGGTAAAAGTTATTCAATTTTATGGTCTGAACCACCTTTAAGCATTTAAGCATTTAAGTTTACACCTTATATAATAAACATAACTTAAAACTTGAACTCTTGAAGTAAGTATAACAAAACAGCGGAGGCATTGTCTCCTCCATCTATCCATAAATAAAGCCCAGTTGCATTACTGATTAGCATTCCTAGACCGTACTTTAAGTCGGCACGTCGCGGTAAATTTTACCCGGTAATAAATAGTTTTTGCGAGGCACTTCGGTATATTTTACGCGGCGTTATTTGCTGTGCGGTAAAGTTCGAAAGCCTCGTTCTAATTCTAGGTTCTAATATGCATACCTAAAGTTATAAATCTGAATGTGTTTTGCTTCCAAAAACTATCAGACCAATTTCAATTGAGATAGGTAGCTTGTTGGAACGGACAAAAGCTGCTATGAAAAACGTGACCGTCCTTACTTAGTTTGGTAAAATAATAAACGCGGCTAAAGTCAGAATCAAGTGCCACTTTTATGATTGAATCTTCTGACAACTGCGTATTCGAGAATCGTATAAGAGAAACGTAAAGTTATGGGAATTGTAGTCTAACTGGAATGTAAATTTTTCGTAAATCGTAAACAAAGACTTCAAACCCAAGTTCAAACGATAAGTTTTCAAGCAGCTGGGATCTTATTGTGTAACTACCTGTGATAATAAGCGATTCTGCTTCTAAATTCATTATAGACAATGAATAAGATGATCACAGAAACAATATACTCCTTGAAAATTTGCCTAGTACAGTCATAATACGTTACCGATCTTGTGAATTATACAACGTGTTAATGAATTAACGCAAAACTAGAAAGTCGTTTGTTTTAAATCGAGAGCAGAATCGAATTATCATGGTTTCAACATAGGTAATTTATAATTTGTTTGTAAAATTTTAAATTTACTGAACTCGATCTCAACCCACCGCAAGGACACACTCATCCTACTTACTACCAAAACACGATGTATCCATGAGCACGTTAGCGCTTTCATTCATAGCTGAAATGATAACAAATCATTGTTGCCTCAAAACTTAAAATGCGAATAACTTTAAATTTTAATTACCAAAATAATGAAATTATTGTTTCAATCTAATTATTTTGTTGTAAATCAGTTGGGGTGTATGAGGTTTTGCGCTTATTCATTAACACGTTGTATAATCGGAAACTCACACAATACTCTAGCTCTTGAAATTCTATCAGCTATTGACACTACATCCGATTACAATAAATCCTGGTTGTTAGAACTGGCATTTCTTTATTCTTAGATATTTTTTGTCGAATGTTAATTAGCATCGCATTTCATAAGGTAAAAGTTTACTGGTGAAATACGTTTTCATGAATTCCAGTGACGTCAAAATGATATGTGTTGGCTTGTCTTCAAAACGAGAAGTCCTGGTACTTCACATTCCACAGACGCAGCACAACAAGCACCACAGCTCACGTTTACCCATTCCACAAGGAACTGCCGGCAACCTCGCACGAACCCCCAAAACTCAACTCAGACAAATGTACTAACTCAAATCAGTCTCAGGGTGCATCTAGGTGGCAATTCCCAGGAATGTCTGCAGAAGTTACCCTCGTCCTTTTAGTTTTACTTTGTTATCTAACTTCGGGAAGTTAGGTCTCGTGTGTCTTGCCGATGCATATTCTGGTATAGTAGTGGTTGGGTATCGCGGCAGTCGTAGTTTTAAGAAGTTGTTGAAGTATTTGCGTTTTTGTGTTGGAGTTATTTATTTAGGTATGGAATGTTTTATTTTAAATGCGCTCACGTTTTGCTTTCTGAATTTTAGCTTTGGTAATGGGAATAAGATAGATCATATTTGAATAATTCTTATTATAAAAATCTTATAAGCTTCTAGCACTCCTACAGAAAGAAAGCTTCATAGAAAAAAGTATGCTTACTGGACTTATTGGTCTGCGGTGCACTCACACAAAGCGAGCGTTAGAAGTCGTACGATGAACATGGGTAGCATGCCACCGTGATACAGCGTTATCACACCTTCGCTCCCTTTCTATTTGCGTGCGAACGAACGAGATAAAAGACGTGATATAGCCGTATCACGTGTAGCATGCTACGGCTTCAGGAGCGCACATACCCCAGTTTAGTGTGTACACCTGTTCGTACGTCCTCTAATGGACGTGTAGGGATATTTATTCATGTGATACAATCACGTTAAGTAACGAACGTCACACATCCAAGTTTTCCAGCTGCCGCGTGGTATCTGAAGAATGTAGGATTGTTTATTTAAAAAAAAAAATCTCACGAAAATTTAAATTGATTTTTAATTTTTGTGATTAAGATTTGGAGTTCACATGTTCAGTGCCGCGACACGCGGTAAAGTATAAACTCTACTCCATGGTATCGCTGCCGTCGAAGTTGTTGCGGACTGATTATTCAGTTTGCTTTTTACGATCGTCTGTGATTTTGGTTTACGTATAAAATTTTGCTGTGGTTTTGGGGCTAGTAGGGTATAAGTTACTTGAAAATACCAAGGCTGTACGCTATGATATTATTTAATTACGAATTTGTGAAAAAACGTTATCCCTTGCCTATTCCTTGAAACCTTGGTAGCTTTATGAGATCTGTTGGAAACTTAATTTATTTACTGCTTGAGATCTTCTCTCGTATCCATTCTCCAATTCAATTGAAACGTCTTAAATAATAACCACCAATCATGACGCTTGATAAGTACCAGTAATGGTTTAATCAAATGTCATTATTACCACCATAATCATTCCTTATAACTGTATTTTCATCCAAGCCTTTTTTTTGCAAAAATACCATTGGCACACTTCCACATAATTAACGTTGCGATGCGTTTCGCAGACAATTGCGAATATTTCCGCGCACAGATGAGATTATGATGACTTGGATTGCTTTAATCTCCTGTTGGCATTAGTCTGAATGTAGGTTGTTTAAATGTGCTAAGCTATTGTATAGTTTACACATTTGTATTGTGGATATGTATGCCTTTTGTATATTAGGTTATAAGGCCTAGGTAGCTTTGATGACACATAAATTTCCATTGTATTCCGCCCGTGAGAGCGTTCTATAAAAATTGCGTTTCTTTTTTCACTATGGATTCGTGGATTTTAAATAATGCAGTTGATGGTTGTTTTGAACACTTTCTATGTGGTAAATTACATGTCAGTATGTATTATACTTATTCTTACCAGAC
This sequence comes from Agonopterix heracliana, assembly GCA_963693445.1. Taxonomy (NCBI): domain Eukaryota; kingdom Metazoa; phylum Arthropoda; class Insecta; order Lepidoptera; family Depressariidae; genus Agonopterix; species Agonopterix heracliana. The sequence continues at coordinate 14,243,416 of OY856324.1, forward strand.
TTTTCTAAGAATCTGCAAAGATATAACGATTTATAATGATGATGATGGTGTCCTCCACGATGTATCTGTCGAGGGCGACCCTCATTATTTCCTGGTGTGAGCTAGGATGTGGCTGTAGAATTCCAATTACGATTAATATGCGAAAATTTTTAAGTGATAGGTATTTTCAAACCACGAAAACTTTAAAAATCATAATTATTGTTTGAAGTAACTACCAAGATAGCGAAACAGTGCTAGTTATATTTCTTCTTAAACTATATCTGATACATGGGGTACATAAAGTTGCCTGCAGTTGACATCTAAGTCTAGATAACAACCCGAGACAGATAATAACAACAAAATAACAATAAATAATAAATGTCACCACAAAGTTTTAGTTAATGTTGGATCAAAAACAGCAATTTGTGGGAGATGGAGCCTAACTTCGGTAAAGCTGAAAATTGCACCATGCAAGCAACTTTTAACAAATGTTGTTAGCATTGCCCTCATTGATCCATATTAAAGGGCGAGAAGAAACCACAATATTAAATAGGTAACCAGATAACTAGAAAGTAACGAAAAGTCGGTCGAACAAAAGATATATCAATAGGATACCAACCCATTAAAATTTCGGACAAAGGAAATAAACCAAGGAAGTGGCTTAACAAATCCATTCACGTTGACATTCAAAAATTTTCTCTTATGTCACTTTATGAGTTTATTGACGTTCGTTTATTATTTCCTGCTTTTAGTCATACATAGTCATGTTCATTGTTACCATAGTAACTAACTTGTTGGGACTTCTGGGGCTTCGATGGGTAGATGAACTTGTGATTCATTTTGTTGATCTTGTTTGGTGGTTACGTCATACATAATATTTGAAGGTCTTTGGGCTCAATCTTCGTTTTCGTTGATCTAGTTTCATTGGACATGTCAACGTACCTCAGTGGACAGGATTTTTAAAGTATAATAATAAATAAGTTGCGGTTTCAGTTCCCGTATGTTACTGAATTACTCAATCTTTAATTTGGTAGTAGTTCTACTGTTCACACTTTGTCTATTCTTTCTTTCTTTAATTAACCGGATTTGTCACTGCACATTCTGAAAAAAAAAACGGAAAAAATATTTAAAGCGTTCTTAGAAAACTAAGATTCAACCTTATGTGATAAAACACAGCTTATTTTCCCTTAATAAACCAATTTATTTTCCGTTCAATCAGGAGTGCGATTTTTGAATATCATACGTCCAACTCAGCAGTAGCAAATGTCAAAATTACTCTGGAGATATGCATATTTCTACTGCTGAGACTTTAAAAAATCATACTTCAGGAGTGCGATTTTTGAAAGTCAAATCAGCAGGTGAAAGATTCATATCGCCATAGTAATTTAGACATTTTCAACTGCTGAGCTCACCGAATGAGATTCAAAAATCGCACTCCAGGCCCCCAAAAATGGCAGCTAAAACAATCGAATACAAAATTATACTCCATTCCATATAAGGACGAAAATATTCCCGGCCAATTCTGATTAGCAAATACATATAATTTATTTATCAGAAAGATGCTCTAAGAATAAGTGAGGGTAAGGGCCTGTTTCACCCTTTCACCACTTCTGGGTAAGTTCTTGTTAGCTTATCCGACAGATAGTTTGACATATTTTGTATGAAATTATGTCAAAATATCTGTCAGATAAGCTAACAAGAACTTATTCAGAAGTGGTGAAACAGGCCCTAAGTGTTTCAAATCTGTTTCTATAATTCAAAATAGCCTTCCAATTTCGTTGCTTCTTTGACCGGAGTATAGGTTGATGTGACTATTCTTGTTTGTTCACTAGTGACTGATATCGTGACGTCATCAACACACGCGCCGTTCGATAGCTCAGGCCGATCACGCACTTGAGGCCGCTACCTATGTTCTATTGCTACGTTTCGACCTTGTCGGTCCGATGGCGGTTTGGTATCACCCATTCCTCACGCGAAGGCCTCTGAATTAAGTTACTTTAGTCTTTAAAACGAAGACATAGGATTGCTTTCTGAGGACTTATTACGAGAAATGAATAGTGATACTTAGATAGTCGTAATTCATGCCTGCCATTGCAATGCGGGTGGCGTAGCATACTAATCGTAGTGGTCATTTGGGTACAAGTGTTGTTATTAATTGCGTAATGTATTGAATTGAGATGTTATCAATACAATGCTAATACGGAGTAATAGTTTGTATTGTTTGTACAATGCAGATGGTGGGCAACATTTTACACAAACTTAAGACTGTCTTTTTATCTTAGGTACCACAAATACTATCAAAATCTCAGTTGTATTTCAATAGTAATTCCTGTAGTTTTGCCAATTAACGAATCTTATCGTATTTTCGATTTTGGTTCCGTAGAAAAAGTTCTTAAGATAAGATAAGATAAGATAAATATTCTTTATTTGCACACCAAGAATAGAAAAAAATACAATTTAACACAAGAATAAGAAGGAACAAGAGGAAGAAGTTCTTCAATGATATGATCTGACGATCACCTTAAAAACATTTTTCATGTCAGTATTATGGTGGTGGCAATGTGTAATTTGTTGTTTGTCCTCCCTCTTTTACAGATATTCAACGGGATACATCGTCAAAATTGTTATAGTAATATTATAAATATAATATATACCTTGTATCTTCCAACACTGACATTGGCAGAATCACCGTAAATAACGGTGCAGCCATAAAACCAAAATTGGAATTGGAATTGTTAGCATATTAAGAACGATCATGCTAGATAATGCTGCGACATCTAGAAGCATAAGGTTTCGAAACAAAACCTATTCTACGAAGTCGACCTAATAAATTCTCAAAGTCGTCCCTAAATTATAATATTGCCAGCAATGTGTTTCGTGTGCTTACGGGCAGGGCAGGGCATCTGCTGAGGTGTGCGTTAGAATTCGTCCCGGCCTGAAGGATGCGCGTCCTACGTGACGCTCCGTAGCGCGCACCGTGAATTGTAATTTTAATTGTGTGCGTTGTGATGGCGGGACCTAGAAAAAATATTTATTAAAAAAAAAGACGCCAAATTTGCCAATAAGTTTCTTACATATTATGCTCATGACTATATTCCCAATGGGGGTGGTCAGATATGTCATAATTAGGAATATCCACATCTTACTAGCATTGCCCGAAAGTTGTCCAGTTTGACATCTTTTTAATGGATAACGGACACTATAAACGCATCAAAATACTCGTAGAAGCATGTTGTAGTTTCCTTTCTATGTTTTCCTTCACCAAAGTGCCAAATATGCCAGTGGTGGTGTGGGTAGGGTATAAGTTGTTTATTTTCTATGTAAATTTTTACCAATTTGATGCGTCGTTCTTTATGGAAAAACGTGAATCTGTTTTCTTTTGTGTCCTCCATCATTCGAGTCGTTTATTTCGTATTCGATTGTTGTTCTTAGTGTCTTACAGCCCGAACATTAACTACGATGGTAGACCTAATTATGTCGCACCTCATAAGAAGCCACACGTAGACTGCCCGAACACTTATAATATGTACGCGAGACCACTTTGTGAGGAACCGGAAAACGGTTGATGAGGCTCTTGGCCAAGGAGATAAATCATTCCAAGCGAAAAAAGATGTCACACTTCTGTCAGGAAAGAAGATGTTGGGCTTCATCACGACCCGTCATCTTGATTATCTAACCAACCGTAACGCCCTATTTTTCGGGAGGTTAGACTAGCCAAGCCAGTGTAACGCACACGTCGCCAAAACTCTGACGCACTCGATATTTCACACACGAGAGCGTACTTATTTAAGGGATCAGAGGTGCCGGGGCCTGATTTATTCACGGGCACTCCCTTCTGCACCCCTAGCACGGTCATACGACAGCTTTCTACATCGAGATACTTCCGTATTGGCTACTTTACGAACGATTGTAGTTTTTTATACCGATTGATCCTAAAATGTGAAAAAAACCGAAGAGGGAACCAGACTCATAAAAAAATGTGCGAGTGTCAGTCGCGCTTGGAGCGAGCGTTCTTAGATAGTGAATCTTCTGTTGTACTCTTAGATATTCCGTGACCCTACTAATTCGCAACATTCTTCGGTAAAACCATTTATTTCCATCCAGAAACAGACAAGTTCAAATATGTGTAGGTAGGTAAGTAATACTAATTTAGGGCATTGCTCTCAAATATACGATCTTCATTTTCTTTCGCATCAAAATCGGTCAAATCTAAAATTTTTAATATGTAATTTTAGTACAATTCTATAGCACTTCAAGAAAGCTTTCACGTGTAGCATGCTTGAGGGTTCGTGTGGAATCCATGGCCCCATAAAAGTATTTCGCATTATCCCGCCATACAGATACCGTAGTAAGTCAATACATGACTTCCAAAAATTTCCTGGTATGGCTGAGCAGTGTGAAGGTCGGCCAGTCGTCAAAAGGTCGCATGAAGTCGCATCTCTATATCGACCGACTATATCCAGCCTCATGCTAGTGGTACCGCGAAGAAGTACCCATTTACTCTACGATAACGATAGATTTAATATGTGTAATGGGGTGGCTGTGTGATAGTCGTGTTTACATTTATGAAGGTTTTGTTATGGGTTGGTTGATTGATTTGGTATGTCTTGATGGTGACATGGGTACGTTTTCGACCGGGTTATGATTATGAATCTTGGATGAAACAGGGATATAGCTTGTAGAGCACCAAGCACGTATCCAGAATTTTGTTTCGGGGGGGGACATTTAATTTTCGGGGGGGATATTCATAGAAAAACAATGAAAAAGTAGGTGCTATAATCACTTTTCCATACAAAAATTCGGATTTCGGGGGGGGGATAAATCCCACCTATCCCCCCCCCCCTGGATACGTGCCTGTAGAGCACTAGGAAGTGTTTAATAGTGATAAGGTTCACTAATATATTATGGGTTTCACTGTGGAATATTTTGTCATCCACTATCCTTTGCTTGAGGCTTCACCTGTGGGGAATAAGACGAGTTGTTTTAAAAAAACGTTGCCTGTATCACTTCTCATTGTTTTTTGAAACTGCAACTGCTATTTTTGAATCTTTCACTTTCGAAATCATGATCGAATGATGCATTATCTCCATCATCACATCATCACAGCTTATACAGGGTGTAAGGGACAGCCCTCCGCAAACTGAAACCTTGAACTCAGACTATCAAACTGAACAACTTTCATTATGGAGCCTACCTAGGAAACGCGAAAAAAAATCAGCTTGTTTTTTTTTCGCGTTTCCTGAGGTAGGCTCCATAGTGAAAGTTGTTCAGTTTGATGGTCTGAGTTCACCGTTTCAGTTTGCGGAGGGCTGTCCCTTACACCCTGTATTATACGTCCCACTGCAGGGCACAGGCCTACCCTATGTTGTGTATGGGCAGGGCGTATGGGCGTATTTTCTCCATAATAATGTCAAAATTTTAAGGTGTGACTTTCAAAAATATTAGGGCTATCACTCCCGTGAATTTCATGGATATCCTGTTTTTCAGTGAAGATGTTTTGGTGACTACTAAGCAGTTCTCAGAGATCTCTATTGCCTCATATTTACAAACGTCGTAATAAATTTCAACTCCATTGCGCAGACGCTCTAACGAACAAACATGGTCGTCTTGTTAAGCTATAGCAAATATTACCTCTAATTGGTCAATATTGATTCCGATCCGTGGCTTCCGTGCCTATTCGACTACAGCTTAGATTAAACCAAAAAGGAGAAGACGCTACATGTTATCTTCATCATCGTATTATTGTGGAATTGAAAGAACATGATCAGTTTTTTATTAGAAACACGTTGTTGTAACTGAATTTATGTTAGAAAGAGGCAGAAATTCGATGCATTTTATGCAAGCCGTTGTTCAATCCTATAGCTATGATTCGACTAAATAAAGTCCACAAGAATCGGCTTTACAGATAAACTACATCGGTCACATTTCGAAACATGATATATACCAATATTTTCAACTCTTTATATTAGAAAAAGTCTGGAGAGACGAAGGCTTTGGCAGAAGAATTAGCTTACTGTTAAAGAATATTTTTTAAAAGTTCAGTATTAATGAACTTTACCTCATTCACGGCTGCAGTTATGCAGGCTTCAGTGTCCAAACAGTCCTATTAATAGTCTATACCTACGGTAAGAGGTGACAGAAGGCAAACACACTGTTAACTAATTTCGCGTCTTCCTTTTTTTGTTTCATCAAAGACCTTGAGTAATTATTTAGTCAAATCATCAAGTTGCTTCTTCCTGTAAGCATTTTATGTGTTTGGTTTATTTAATGGGTGTTATTGAAAAGAATATACGAATCTTACAGAAATAACATTCAGTAGACAACTTGCAGTTCAATTATACTCAAGGTGACCCAAAAGACGTTGATCTTGGCTTGACGAATAACATCATCTCTTACCTAACGTGCATTCTCTTGAGATTATTGAACCCTTACGTACATGATAGCGTATTTAGCGTACCCATACAATGATTCACCAAAGTAAGCGTAGTTTTGTGCCCAGTGAGGGCTCCGACGATGGCACCAGGCACGATGATGCAAAAAATGAAACTCACCCCAGATCCCAGTTGCCGAGCGTGCGGAGAGGATGAAGAGAGCATGGAACATATTCGTTGTAACTGTGATGTCTTGGCGGCAAAACGCATGTACCTACTCGGAGATGGATATCCAAAACCGGAAGATCTTTGGTTTCTTACCCTCAATGTTGCCTCCTTCATTGACTATGTATTTGAAGGGTGAAGAAGGCAAAAAGTATTGGTGCTAACAAAGATCCCACTGGTTCGATGGTGGTGGTAAGACCGCCATTTGTACCCTTACGTTCTTTTAATTATGTTTTTGGTGTGCAAATAAAGAATATTTATGTTATGTTATGTTATGTTCCATGGACTGGCCACACACTGATCCCACTGGCTTGCCAGCCCCCACAACAAGATAAGATAAGATAAGATAAGATAAGCGTAGTTAGTTTAACATCAAGGCTCATTATGAAACTGTTGTTCTAATATTCCAAAGTGAATAAACACTTAAATTAGTTGGTCAACTGAATAGAAAATTACACAAGGGAAAAACCACAATAGCTCTCATGATTTTATCGTACGCCAGTGGCTATTAAAACTGTGGCAGAACTCTAAAATTTAAATAGCTTTCAAATGGGTAACATAACTAGTATATAATGTAATAAAACACGTAAATACATAAACTATTAGAATATAAAGTGCAGTGCTGCGGAGTTTGTGAACTGAACGAGTTCATTGGCTGCTGCGGTGTGAGCCAGTGAAAAAGAGAGAAGCGTTTTAAGCGAGAATTTTAACGAAACGCGATGTTTTCCACTAAACAAAAAATTTCAAGTAAAAAAAAAATTTACAAGTTTTTTTCAGGGACTGTAAAATTTACTAAAAGTGCGTATCTAGGAAAATGAGGTCAAAAATTTTTCTATGTGATATTTATTACATTGAATAAAAAAAAAAGTGAGTTGTGTTGTTGTTATTTAACAAGAAAACATGTTTTAGTACCATATCTACCAGAATTATTCTAGCAACAAAAATAACTTTTAGCAATGAATGTTCTAACAAAATTTAACACGAATAGTTGTCATACTATAAAATTAAAATAAAAGCGATTTGATTTTTTTCCACATAAAACATTTTAAACTAAAGTAATGAATTATAGTGACTAACAGTCATACAGTAGGTTAATTGTAATAATTATTTTAAATGTTGCTGAGCCCTGACAGTGTTCATTTACCCTCTTAACCTATAATTTGTTATTGTAACAGATGTTGTAGTGCACTGAAAAAAATGTTTTGTTAAATATAACCAAACTTTAGTGACTACCGAACTGTTTTGAAACAAATCACAAATCAAATATTCTAGCTCTTTATAACCAAATGTTTGATTATGTGCTACAAAACAGTTCGGTAGTCATTAAAGTTAGGTTATATCAAACAAAACATTTTTTTTCAGTGTGTCACGTTGCAGGGTTTGCCCCGAACACTTGTCTTTCGCATGGTGTTCGCGCGGTTCGCGATTCGCGCAGTCTGCCACGAGATTTCGCAATGCTTCTTAGTTGTGTTCTTACTCAAAAGCAATCCTCGAGATTGGATAGATACTCAAATCACTTGACACTGGCTGAAATGCGGTGCTAACGCACAAGCCAGAAGTCCATTAATTATAAATTTTGAAAAAAGATAATGTATAAACATAAAAGCAAAATACCTAACTATGAAATTAAAACATGAAACATGTTAAAAAGTTTCCCCATCCGCGTTTTTCATAGCCTCATGAACTAGGTCATCTGTTAATTGGCGTTTTGGTAGTGCGGAGTTCAGACAGCCTCCGAAATGATTTGTGTGCATGCGACTCTGTTCACTAACTGGTTGGTTTGTTTCCGAAAAACAACTCTCGTCCGTTAATGAATTTTTAATCTGTGACACGGCAAGGCTGTTAAGTTTTACTGCACCGTAGCATAGTGTAATAAAAACTACTAGTAGTGAAGCCCATCGGTCGCGGCCTTTAGACCACATAATATAACCACAGAGGATTATATTGTACAGAGTAACAGCTACTAAGGAGCGTCAATTTTATTAGCCTATTCTTGTAGGGCTGCCTTAAAGGAAATAAATTTAATTGGAGTAAGTATGAAGCGTAGGTAAATGTTTTATGACTCAATTGTAAATTGTTTTTGATTATTTTGTTAGTTATTATTTGTTATTAATTCATTTTAGGCATGAAAATAATTAAAACAATTTACTTATCTTTTGTAGTTATTAGACATATTTAGTTGTAGTTAAAACTATGTATTTCATTAAAATAAAAATAAAAAATAATGAAAACATTGTTAAAATGATGCCAAGTTTTATTTCAATGTAGTATTTCTTTATAAATGTTTACATTACTCTTCCAATCGTTCATGCACACAGTGCAAAATAATTTACCATTTTTTTATTCGACTTCTACTACCTATAAACTAGTAAAATAAAAATATCGAGCGTACTACACGGAGCGGTGACGGGCGCGCGGGTAAAGTCAACGATGTGTTACCCCTCACAGTCACACCTTCGTTTCGCCCGAAGTCACCCTCGGTCTCGTTGGTGAACCTCGTAGGTGAATGCGCGCACACAAACGCGCTGCGCATGTAGCGATGCGCCGCTTTTGCGAGCTTGTATGAAGCTGTCACTCTGTACAATATAATCCTCTGTGATATAACTATGGACGTGTTACGCGTGTAATTCTACTAACAAAATTTTCTGCCACATTTTGCGTGGTATCATTCAATCCGCAACCTTGGATTTTATTCCATTACTTATGATAATAGTCTCGTGGGAACCACGAGCGAAACTGTTATTGTTCCGCAATTATAGGCTGTCTCGTCTAGTGATAAGGTATACAATAAAGTGTTAAATAAATAATTATAATAGTAAAGTGTAAGATAAATAAAATTGTATGCAAGTGCACATGGTCAATTGATCATGTAACTTGGCAGATGGGAATTCTTTCGCGAGGCTGGTTCCTAGTTATTATGGTCTAAGGTCACGGCGGGTGTATGCTTTGAATTGAAGCATCGGCATTGAATTCGCAAAGTCGGTACCACGCGCAGGTAAGTCGGTACCGGGACCCGCTCCCCACGGTCCCCGCACACCGCGCTCAACTGACATTGTAGCGACTGCTGAGCTTCACCACTAGTATTTTTTATCACACTATGACCGTAGTTAGGTTATAAGACTACAGGCGACCTAATTTGACATGCATAATGGCACCGTTAAAGTAAGGTTTATGACTTTTACTATGTTTCTTGTTAGCAGTTAAGTCAGTGGAACGGTTATAAAACCGTGTTATCGCAGTATATCTAAAGGATCTTGATTAGTTTACCATTTCTCATTACAGAAAAAGTCTTAAAAGGTAAAAACCCTGATACTAGAATTTATCCTGAACTAGACACATAAATTAAAACTTCAAGACTCTTTAGGCTTTAAACAATATAGTAATAAAATAATAACACAACCGATGTCTTTTACATTCGCATCTTTTCGGGGTCCTTCTTAATATGCTGACTGTTTTTAAGGGGATGATCAGGCCATCAAACTGAACAACTTTCCCTATGGGACCAAGGTCGAAATCACGATAAAATTGCTATCCCAAAAATTTTAGTCGATGTGCAGTTTAGTAGGTATGGCATAGCTGATTTTCCTTTCTTTTTTAATTATTAAGTAGGACCATAAAGTTATTATACCTAACAGGAATAGAGGCAGTGACATGAGTTGTCAAATGAAACCGTTTTTGGATGTTTTCAGGAGACTATTCGCAGGCAAAAATTCTAATACTGTCTATAATTCTGAGTCTAACGTGAAATCGTGGATAAATTAATGAAGTAGTGTCAGTATATTTCACAAAATTATCTACGATTTCACTATAGATTCCCAATTATTCTCGGAAACCGAATTGTAAAAATTGATTAGTGACTAGAAAACGGTTCTATTGAATCGCGTCACGTATCTCTTTCTATTAGACAGTGGTGCCGCTAGGTACATCTTGCTCTCTCAGCTGTATGTTCCTCTATTCCTGGTATAATACCTCTATGAGTAGGACCCGGTCCCTGTATTAGAACATTCATTTGTTTTGTTTGAGTGCCAAGCCAACAGAGTTCAGCACGGCTAGCATGCCACCCACGACAAAGCGTTTAAACGAGAAAAACGTCATGCGCGCTCTTTTTGGCGTACGTAAAATAATAAAGATGGAGGCACGTCTCGATTTTTGTCGTTTTCTCGGCGGTGGCATGCTAGAGGGGCAGGGCCCCTAGACAAAATATCTTTCGACTAGCGTTAACAACAGTAGAAAACATAAAATTGTATAGACTTGACGTATCGTGACGAATACAAACGTCAAAATGTTTCGATCGCCAATGTCAAATCCATACATTCTGTCATTTTCTACTAGTGTCAACGCCAATAGAATGTCACTTTGTTGTCACAATGTTACGTCAAGTCCATACAATTTTATCTTTTCTACTGTCGTGTTAACGCTAATCGAAAGACACTTTGTCTAGGGGCCCAGGGGTTTTACTTTTTAACGCTGACCTCTTAGGGCAATTTCTTTAGGTATATTGCAACAAACAGTGGCATCTTTCGTTTTAGGCACACTGTGCTCATAACCCAGTATAATCACGATCTTTTAGATGGTATTGGTACCGTACTTACTCGACGAATTGATAACCTCCTCCTTTTCTTGAAGTCGCTGAAAAAAGAATAGCCATAGCTGTTGAAAGAAATGTGAATACTTGTATTTTGCGTTCACATATTCTTCAAGTAATTTCAACAGTCGAACATCAATTTATCTTGCTTTGTGTCTTTTCTATCTTTCTAGTCTTCCTTCATGCTTATCTGACGGACTATCTTTTCAAATCTCTCGTTTTTATCTTAGAATTGTAGGTCACTAGAACTAACTCAACTGAACGTACAAATTTAACCAAATCATCGTATCTTCAAGCTAAAATAACAGACATTAGGCAAGTAAATACCGTTAGGTAGATATACTTGTAGGTTTTAGCTTTTTAACATTTATTTTCTAGATATTATCAGTGTAATGACGGTGTGGATCTAGGTTTCGTTTGGGGGTCATTTTATTTCTTACTGACATAGGCTTGTAGTAGGTAGTGGTGAAATAATAGTGGGATATATAATGACCATTAACATCTTCGAACGTGTACGATTAGCACTGTATCTTAAAATTTCATGCATTTTTTCAGTCCTCGTTTGGTCTGTCTTTCTCTTTGAAGTCAATGCCATGACATTTTATATGCCTATTTCCAGCTCTGGTATTTCCAATAATTTTTTGATGTATTCAAAAGAGGTAATGGCAAATCTAAATTGAGTTTCCTGAATTTCGATATCAATTGGTATTTAAGTTCATGCTGATTAAAATAATACCAAATTGGGGATGATTTTAATGAATAGCTTTTATTTTAACTTCAATATACTTATTGGTAGCTTTGAATGGCTTTGATGTTTAGTTGGTTGATTTGGTTATATTATAAATTTATAACATACAAGAAATATTATCGTCATTACTCTCTTATTATTTTGAGTCTGTTTAAAGCTTATCTTTCCATTTGGCGTAATTTCGTTGAAGAAAAATTGTCTCCTTTACAAAATCTCAAGTTGGAAAAAAGAAAGGAGGTCAGATCCCCGATTTCGCACCTTAATAACGCAAAAAGTCTAATCTGGGCTGAAAATAAACGTACCAGCTTTACGCTCTGCGTATTCAGGTTTAAATGACTGGAAATATCAAATCAAGAAAGTTAGGTATCCAGCGAAATTGCTTGAATTTTCCCTAAATTACTAATGTCAGTTCAAATGTTATGCTTGGCATTTTCATTCGTAATTTTGGAAAGGCATTTTCTTTGGCTGGAGTATAAGAAGATACATTTTCGGGTGTATGGGCATTAGTGCGTGTCCAATACGGGTCGGTGGACTTCACATAAGCATCAGAATTTCATGAGCGCGAGTGGCGACCGCGTACCGGAAAGTGCAGCGTGGGCAGGCCCCCACAAGGTGGACCGACGACCTGGTGAAGGTAGCGGGAATTCGTTGGATAAGGGTGGCGACCGGTCGTTGTAGCGATCCTTTGGGGAGCCCTATATCCAGCAGTGGACGTCCATCGGCTGAGATGATGCTGGTTCCCTAATCTCTTCCTCCTCAGGGAAGGGATCCTGATCATCTGTCTGCGTTGGTGATAACATAGGCACGTATCCAGGGGGGGGGGGGGGGGATAGGGGGTTTTATCCCCCCCCTCCCAAGATCTGAATATTTGTATGGAAAAGTGATTACAGCACCTACTTTTTCATTGTTTTTTCTATGAATATCCCCCGAAAATTGAATTGAATGACCCGAAACAAAAGTCTGGATACGTGCTTGCATATTAGAGGCGACTAATGATAACCAATTAACAATATTGGGACATATTTCATTGAAATTGCTGATTGAATACCCCGAATTTGATATAAATAGTAACCTGACCGAATAATAGGTCAGCGGATCAATTGTCCAACTTGGAAGGGGAATTGATTTATTATTCATAGATAACTATTATTGTTCCTAACTTATGCCGTCCACTGATGTTTATTGGTTTTTTATTTTTACCTTTCTTTTTTTTCCACAGTTTAATGGTTAATCAAATTAATATTTAGTGAATAATGTATTACTGCTTGCTTGAGTATTGCTTGTTTGAGATTCAAACCTGGAAAGATAACAAAATGTACCCCTAGGTTTTATAACTAAAAAAAAATATTGGGGTATTCAGGCAATGAAACTAAACAGCTTTCCCTGAAGAACATGGGTCGGAAAACGATTTTTTTTTTAACTCTTATTGAATATCGATCGGCTGATCTGCAGTTTTGAATGGGTTCAAAAAAATTTCTCGGTTTTCGAACCATGTTCCTCAGAGAAACTGAATACATCTCTAAAATGTTGTTATAATAAAAAAAACTAGTGGTGTATAAGGTGTATTATACAGGGTGTAAGGGACAGCCCTCCGCAAACTGAAACGGTGAACTCAGACCAGCAAAAAAAAATCAGCGGTCCCATACATTTGAGCCGTGACGGTAGAGCAGTTTTGTATGGGACAGCTGATTTTTTTTCGCGTTTCCTGAGGTAGGCTCCATAGTGAAAGTTGTTCAGTTTGATGGTCTTAGTTCACCGTTTCAGTTTGCGGAGGGCTGTCCCTTACACCCTGTATACTTTTAATTTCTATAATAAACTTAGTTGATGGCTGTAGAAGAGTTTCTGACCAACCTTAAGGTGATTATGGTCGTGAGTTTAATTATGTGTATATGTAGATAAAATTCGGTAATTTGAGCTCAATATATCTGAAAACAAATCAAACAATCTCTACAAATTTATCAAACTGCAGCGTAAAGAAGATTACGTTCAAAACATGTTTTAGTCCAAATATTTCTCAAGAGACATTATTATTAAATTCAAAGACAGGTATTATCCGATCAATTTCAGAAAACACTTCAGCACATAAAAGCTAACTTAAATAACTTGAAATTCTAACTTCACGATGAAACATAAAGGGGTGGGAATGGTTGGCATATTTAACGAGTTTCCTTTTTGGAAAAGTTGCAAAGTTAAGGGTTGCTCGGTTCTGTCACTTCAGTTTCAGGTCAAACTCGTAAATTATTCATGGATTTATATTAAGACAGGGATGGATTGTGAGGGGCCTTTTTAGAATTGTACCCTACCTAAATTCTTCAAGCTTACTTTTGCAAGTGTAGATATTAATGTCCTTTATTCTCTAATTTGCGTCTAAAGTCAGTAAAAGGGCAAATTGCATTTCAAATTTGAATTAAAATTTCTAGAGAATTAATTACAGACGCCCATGCGATCTATTTTAAAATAAAAATAAATAAAAATTGTGGCCACGTAACGTCCGTCGACAGTATCAATATTTGTGATCACGAACGTTTTTCAAAACCACTTCGATTATTCAGTTAAATTTTCCATTCCGAATGATTGGATGCCTGTAGTTTACACCACGTGTGGTCTGTATGCTGCTACACAATTTCACGAGGCCCTGATTTCTGAAATTTCTGAGTCCGTCCCTGTCTGAACAGCCTATTATAATTAGTATGCTCTAAACGCGGGAACTACACTCAATACATATAAATTAGACTTCGGTATAACAGGGCTATTATAGTGAATTATTTGTACGCACGTCAACGCAGGTTAATTAACGCCAGTGTGAATTGTGTGCGTAGTATGCATCTTATGTTCCGATCTGTATTGCTTGTTGATTAATTGGTTATTGAATTGGACATAAGACGTTAGGTAGCTGTATAGGTCAATTGGAAATTATTGGCACTAAATTCATTGTATACTGGCTTGAGAAATGTATTGTTTTCTAGTTCTTTTAAAAACCGATATTTAATTATCTTCTAAAGAAAGAATGCACCGTTGACATTATTATTATTGCTGCTTATTTACTATACTAACCTACCCTATATTTTTTATTTATGTTTTCATCTTCATTTAGGACTCATTATCATAACCCACTTGAGATTTTTACGTAATTGGGTTTTCTTAATAAAGAGGGAATTTGCTTTAAGAGGATATAATCGTTAGCGCGCTCCATACAAACGAAGTTTAATTACCTATATTTCGAACATTTATTTATCAATTAAATTCAATGAGAATATTTAATTAGGTGTGATCTAGAAACTAATCTGTGAGTATGGTTTGTCAGTCATTAAAATATACAGGCCAATTCTAGGACTAATTTAAGATTTGTATGGAAATCTTTTTTTTTTTTTTTTTTTTTTTTTTAACCTGTTTTGTCCCACTGCTGGGCAAAGGTCTCCCCTAAACTCTTCCACGTCTCTCTATTTGCTGCTACATCCCGCCACTCATTGCAGTAGGCATCTAGCTCGTCTCGCCACCTTTTTCGGGGTCTGCCTCGACCTCGACTCCCGTCGTGAGGCACCCATTGCGTAACGATTGATGCCCACCGCTCGGTGTGCATTCTGCAAACATGCCCGGCCCAGTTCCACTTTAGTTTTGCTGACTTTTCCCCTACATCTGCTATTTTAGTTTTGGAGCGCAGTGTTGTGTTCCGGATACGGTCTGTCCGTTTTACACCTAGTATACTGCGCTCCATAGCTCTCTGACACACTTGCAATTTGGACTTTTGCACCTTCGTTAATGACCAAGTTTGAGCACCATAAGTTAGGATGGGCAGAATACACATGTCGATGAGTTTGCTCTTGAGTGAGAGTGGAAGGTCGCCCTTCATCAGTTCCTTCATTGACCAGTAGCTCTTCCAGGCGTTGTCGACTCGACGAGCGACTTCTTTGTCCTGCCTGTTTTCGAAGGATACTACTTGGCCCAGGTAAAGGTACTCATCGACATATTGTATGACCTGCCCATCTACCTCTACCCTCTGTTTCGTGCTGTTGGTCATCAATTGGGTCTTGGTACGGTTCATCTTGAGTCCAACCTCCAGGCTTGCCGTACTTAAGTCTTGGAGCATTGTGTTAAGTTCTGATGCTGATGGCGCGAAAAGTACTATGTCGTCAGCAAATCTGAGATTGGTTAATCTCTTGTCATCTCCGACGTCGATTCCTCTTGTCTCCCACGATGGCCCTAGGTTTTTAAATATCTCCTCCAGAGTACATGTAAATAATTTGGGAGATAGAGGATCACCCTGCTTAACACCTTTTTCGATTTTAAAGATGGGTCCGGAGGTCTGTAATTTGATGTTTGCTGTACTGCTAAGATAGATATTGCGGATCAGGTTGATATAGGTTTGCTCTATGGAAATCTTAATAATTTATATTTTTTATTGAAAATAGGACCGAACTTCGCTTGTATGGAGCGCGCTCGGGCGCTTTGCAAGGACTATCTTCTGGGACACAACGCTTGGCCAGGTGGATTGGCGATAATAATAATAAAATAAAATGTTTACCACAAAGTCTAGTGACTGCATGGGCACTATCAATATTGTTTGTGGGAGACTGGCGGCTGTAATAGGTGTCATAGTGACCCCCTGTTGTATTGTACTGGTCACCAGGCCTCCACCTCTTGTTGTGCTTTTACAGTGCTGCGATCTTCTGGAGATAGATACTATAATAGGGTCCTTCTTAATATGCTGACACTTTTGTAAGGGGATGATCAGACCGTCAAACTGAACAACTTTCTCTATGGCGGTAACATCGAAATCCCGAAAAAAAAAATCAGCTCTTCCATACAAAACTGCAAACCTACTCGAGCCAAATGTATGGGACAGCTGAAATTTTTTACTTGATTTCTATGTTGGTCCGATAGAGAAGTTGTTCAGTTTGATGGTCTGATCATCCCCTTAAAAAAGTGTCAGCCTATTAAGAAGGACCCTGTACATAGAGATGTACTTTGTATCTATCTTTATTGTAACTTATACCTACAAAGAAAACGGTTTCATGTGTAAAGTTTATTCCCTCTAAGTCTATGTATGGTAATGAAATACCTATAGTTAACCAAAATATCTAATCTCGTAAATAGAATGATCGCAATGTCCTAATACATTAGGCATCTAGTGGTCAGGGGCGGAATCCGACCTATGTTTGCGACAGGAATTGAATATCTGACGTTACTGACATATCATGTTTATCTAAAAATGTTATGGTTAGTTAATTGTCAAGTTCTATGGTTATATTAATTTCTTGTGCCATTTTGGAGATATGGGGGTCAAGTCTACTCAAAGACTTTGCCATCGATTCTAATAAAGAAGGTTCTTTTTAGTTCCCCATTCGACTATGCTTTTAGTCCTTAAAATCACGAAACTATTTTGGCTACTATACTTTAAAAATACCTACTATACAGTGTGAAATTGATGATTGATGAAATTTCACCCTGTATACTCATAGTGCCTTCTGTCAGCTGCTTAATCTGGTTCTAAGTATAAAAATCGTATTAAATTATATAAAATAATTTTAGCATTAAAGTAATTTGAGTATGAAGACTTAAAAGCTTCAGAATTATTTAAAATAAAAACTAAGATAAAACCAAAAATTAATATTCGTAATTTTACTAAAATCGTACTATCCTACTGAAAACACACAGTCTACTATCCTACACAGTAAGGCCCTGTATCCACCAAAGCCATTAAATAACTTCATGACCAAAGTGGAGTGGAGCGGAGATGTGTAAAATCATCAGACCAAATAAAAAAAAACAAGACGACGCACTGTCACCAAGTAACGTGAAGCCGATTTCGTAAGCATGTGTGCTCTTAGTAAGGCGTAGTTTGGTTGTAAATTACGTTGTAAATTTGTGCGTGTGATCGTACATGCACAGAGCAAGGCGTAGTTTTGCATGCTTCACTTTATTGTTCGCAGAGCTGTCTTATTTTTTTAATTTGTCTGAGGAAAAATCCACGAAAAGCAAAATGCGTCATAATAAAATTGAAGCTATTGTATTGTTTGATTGGACACATTTCCACTCCGCTTTGGTGGATTCCAGGTCTAAGACTAGTGTCTAGTCTAGTGCCCCCGCACACGCTGCTCGTAAATGATCTGTGGCACTTTCGACCTTTTCCTCTGTATTGTTTTTTCGTTCACCATCCAACTCTATCGAACTTCTTCGTCTTGAGATGCATCAGGCATTCGATGAAGTATGCACATTTGATTCTGCTTTGAGTATATTTTTATGTATCATTCCGAATCTTCCTTTTATTGTGTTATCTAAGGTAAAATTGCAATTATTCAATTTCAATTACACAAATGTTTTTCAGACCATAAACCGGGGTCTACACAATACAAAGGTCAGGTCGTAAGGACTTTCAGGTCGGAAAGGTCGCGATAGGTCTAGACCTATTTATGTTTTAGTTTGGTACGTGATTCATTATCTATTCTACGTGGTTTCCATTGTTTACGTTAAGTGTTGCAATACAAATATGAGTAGGTACATATTTTAATACAAATTCTTTGATTTTGTTTTTGCTCAAGAGTTATTAGCTTGTGCCCATTTGTACGCATTAATATTTGCAATTCGTTATGTAGGTAGGTATAATTTTTTGACGATCGTATGGTAACCTACGCTACGTCGCTACGTAAGGGGGCGTCCATTAATTACGTGAGGTGATTTTTCGACCCCCTTTGTGAGATGGTCGTTAGATTGGACCCGACCCCCCCTCCCAAATCTCACATGTTTTTTTTTAATGCGTTACTTTAGTGTTTATCTGTTATTTTCCGGAAAAATTAAAATCCGTTGAAATTCGGCTTAATTATAAACAAATACACAAACACTACAGGTGCGCAGGATCAAGAAAAGAGGTTTTCTCTAGTTTCTGAGACAAAACTTCGGTTCGCTCAGCCAGCATAGTTAGATATTGACACAGTATAAGAAAGAGTATCTAGTACACACGGCGACACATCAAGCTACGCAAAACCAATTTAAGCTGGCCGTGCGTAGGGTGAATAACGTATAACGTCGCGCGGTCAGCTTATTTTGGTTTTGCGTTACTTGATGTGCTGCCGTGTGTACCACATACAGTACGGACACCTGGCCCCCAACCAATTCTAACCTCAATCCCCTTCGTAGGAAGCGTGGCTGATAGTGCAGGCAATGGCGATGGCGTATTCCTCTCTCGCTCGCACTCGCTCAGTAACGCTTAAGCTTACCTCTTGTAAATTTTTCCATCTCTCTCTATGTATTGAACGATACACTTTTTACAATTTGATTGCAATCGAATTTCAGCGTGATGGAGCAACGAATATCCAATCAATTTACAAACCGCACGTAAAACAAAGCCTCAGCCAAGCTTCAACAGTATCTAGTTCAATTCTCCACCTCTGAAACATTTCATTTTACCGAGAGTTTATTGAAATACTTTGGAAAAGCTGAAAAATACCACGAAAACCTTTCGCGGAACCGTACCCGTACCAAATAAACAGCAAAACAAAACCTTTAAATGCATTTCGCCCCCCGTTTGTCCGGGAGAGCGCGTCGGAACGAATTTAGCCAATATACTGTTGCAGTCAGTGTTGCCAGCCGAAATTTATTTTTTCCTGCCTTTCCTGAAATACCTAACATATTGTTTGATACAGTTTTCGAGAGTTACGCGGTTGAATATCTAGAATTAAACATTTTAACGGGTTCTTACCGCGTTTTGGTATATTTGAGTTCCCGAAGAAGAACGCGGTAAGAACCCGTTAAAATGTTTAATTCTATATTGTTTGATATCTATAGGCTAGGCATATTACTCTATGTTATAGGCATGCCTATGTGATTTTTTTTTAATAACAAAGATTTTGTTATACTTGGTACTCGTATGTAATAGATCTCCCAAAACAAAATCAGTTTATTTATTCAGAGTCGATTAAAACAAAACACCCCATAATAGTAATATTTTAGGGGTGGTTTAGATCATCAATAGCCCAAAAAGCCAAAGCCAGTTTATTGCCCACGAGACGAACTGTATTCGATTCAAATCGTTGCGCAATTAACGAATGAGTATAATCAAAGAACAAATACCATTGTATTTGACTACTCATTTAGTATGATATACATTTATATACTCTTTAGTATGATAGCTAAAATTATACAAAAAAACAGAAGGAATATCATACTTCCCAATGAAATAGAAATTATCCTTTTCTGCAGTGGCACTTCTTATAAAATCCAAATTCAAATTTACCAGTTTCGTATGCGAAACGGGACTGGGCAATGTCTTTTAACAACTTTGGAGATAACGACGAAAAAATAAAAAAAATCTGTTATCCGATAGGTCGAGTAGGTACTGCAGTTTTATATGAAACAGCAATAGTTTTTTTCTTTCTAGATGTTGGCATCTTATAGTGAAAGATGTTCAGTTTGAAGGTCTAAACCGCCCCTTTAAATATTACAATGGTGGTTTGTTATCCCCCGTGGAGAGCCTGTAAATTTCGGTGAAAATAGGTATTTTCACCGAAACAGTGTGACCTACCTAGTATTGACTTACCCATATCTTTTGTGATAAAGTAAAATACAAACTTTTATATTTTGATAAAACTAAGATCATTTATTTTTGACTCTACCACCGCTTCGGAAGTTCACTGTAGAGAAGATGCGGCCAGAAACTCTACAGCTTTCACATTATTACAACATAATATTTAAATAAATTAGATCAGAGACAAAACTTTATAAAACTGTTTCCTCTCCTGAGGCGGGTGCTCGAATGGCCCTTGACGTTTATTAGTCACCTTCGAAATCTCGCGCCCAATGTTTATAGTAATAATATTGCGTATGTACATTATTTAAAGTTCTCAATTAAAAAAATATATAAATAAATACTACATTTAAGTAAATATGCTAACAGACGGCCGTCCTGTAAACGGAATGTCCCTATTCCGATTCGGCCATTCGAGCAGTTTGTATGACCTCATACAAAAATTGAAACCTAAACAATTTGTTACATATTTTTAAATCATCTTTACTAAGTAATCATCAAATATTCAGTTTTAATCAATTACAGAATAAGAAAAGTTCAATAAAATTGTAGGTAACAAATTAATAAATAAAATTATAACATAAATAAAATTATAACTACTTATACAGTTTTCGAGTCACTTATCTTATAAGTACAACAATAATTGTGTCATATCCGCTCAATTTTAATACCATATTATTTAAGTTTGAACTTGAATAAAACATAAATTAATTGTAAATATAAACATAAATTGATATTTCCTAGTTGTTTTTAAGTTATAAAACATTAAGTAGGTATTCAGTCAAGAGTTACATGAATTATTATAATACTTAATATGAAATATTTTTTTACAATACATTGAAATTACCTAGTCAATAAAGTACACTAGCACTAAGCACATTGTCATTCACATTCTTAAAGACAATATTATTTTACTCCTTTACCTATTTATTTCCTTTACATTTAGGTACCTACATAATTGGGTTAAAAGGTAATTCTTCGAAAGATTTCCATATATTAAATAACTTCATTCTGGTTAATAAAATCGTGTGTTCTGAATTATCTGAAGTCTACAAATCCATCCATGTGTACTAGAACATGGCGCGTCAGATCATTTGTTTGGTATTTCGAGAAGTACTTTAAACTTTTGTTGTTGAATATCTCTTTCGTCACAGGGGTCTCTGAATCACAAAAATTAAACAAAACATTACATTTACATTACAACTACATATTTCCAATGCAACAATTATTTAAATAGAATACAACAGTACAAATTACTTCCCTGAAAATTAATAGTTATGCACTTGCATCAAGTGTTTATACTGATGCTCTCATGAACATCCGAGACATTGTTGCTCCCATGAGCAGTTGTGGTCATACATAAAGTTACTCCCATGAGCATCTATGTAGACTTTTTGTATTTGCTCCCATGAGCGTCAAGGTCATACAGATACTACCATGAGTATAAGCAGACATTTTGTATTTGCTCCCATGAGCGTTATGGTCATACAGATACTCCCATGAGCATAAGTAGACATTTTGTACGTGCTCCCATGAGCAGTAGGGTCATACAGATACTCCCATGAGTATAAGTAAGCATTTTGTATGTGCTCCCATGAGCGGTAGTTATATTATAGTTGCTCTCATAAGCTTTTCTAAAAGTATAGTTGGTCTTGAACATTTGCGAACATGATTGTGTTTATGAGCATTATCTGTGGCTTAGACAATATAACTATGGACGAGTTACATGCGTAATTCTACGAATAAACTTTTTGCGGGGAACAATGTAACTAGCATGAAGTCTGAAACTTTGGATTTTATTCCATTATTTTAGATTCTAATTTTGGTTGATAAGAATAGTGTCGTGTGAACCCCAGATGCGATTAGTGTGAAGTTATTGTTCCGCAATTATAGGCTGTCTCGTTTGTTGGTAAGGTATAAAATTGTAAGTAAATGTATATGATTAATTGATCTTGTATGATTAATTGATATTGTATCATGGCAGAGGCGAAATGCTGCTGCAAGGCTGGTCCCTAGTTATATGGTCTAAGATTTATCGCCATTAATTACTTTATTACAACTATAAGGTATTCGATGGTATATATTAGCTCTCATGAGCACTACTACTAAGTAGTTTTTCAGTCAAAAGCAACATTATACAGTGCTTATATTATAATTATTTCTCTCATCAGCATCAGCTAGTGCCCCAAACTGTGTTGGTTCTACAAGTACCAGATGACTCAAAAGTTGTTCACATGAACATAGTGCCAGTAATGCTACTTTTATTAGCATTACAGGACAACATTATATACAAAGATAAATTATACATGTCATCGATATTAAAATTACATAAAAATATTAATATTGCTTTAGTGAGCTTGTAGTCGGGCCATTATTTTATTCAAGGTACAATTTGAATACGATTTTATTTTATTTTGTTGTATAAATTCTGTAAGTGTTATTATTTTTCCGTTTTATGCCGATTTTTCATTAAAGACATTTGCAGCGATGTCTTATTGCTTCACCTACATTTATTGATGTTTATTCAACAAAATAGCCACTGGGTTACTGTCCCTCAAAATTATAATATTGTGTTGCTTAAAAAACAACAGTGTTACCGTAATTGGTTTAATAAGTATAATATTTTACTTTAATTCCTGCGGTTTTCTAAGACTGGTTTCTTATTCGGTAGCTACCGATAACAATTTTTATTTTGGAATTTACCTATTTTACTAACAAAATCGCCTTTGTTCCGTTGCCGTTGAAGGGGCCGGAATTACGCTACCTACCAAACTTAAATAAAATAATGACCCATGCATTTAAATGTATGTTGCCGATTTATATCGCGCATCAGTGAAAGCATCGTGGTAAAGTTCTTATTACGAGATTCCACACTCTTCTCCTCATAATATAAAAGCTCGCATGAGCATGATCAGACATATCATTTAAAGGTTGCTCATTTTAATTTCAACAAATACCAGTATTTATATCATTATTATAGCGAATGAATACACATACATAATATGCTTGCATGAGCAATATCCAAAAAGTACATGTGACTGCTCACATGAGCTTATTAATTTGCATGCATGCAATTTAATACTTTTTTTTAATGTAAAAATGTAATTATAGTTAATTATAATAAATAAATAATTTCTATTTTGAAAAGGATATAGAATTATTCTCATGACCTTCAGTGGTCTCTAAATTGGTTTTCTTCTTCTCTAAATTTGCTTTTGGATTTTAGCGCTCTCTTCCATTGAGCTAGCGGGTCTTCATAATGTCATCCATCAAATTAAAGGGTATTTTTTCATGCTGTCATCCCATGAACATAGGGGAACTCTGCATCCTCTGCATTACTGCTTGGCTTTTCAAAATATATCATGACTAAATAGTGATAGGGCAGGTACATTGGAAAAACTGAATCACACAAAATATACATTGGTTAAGATATAATTTTGCCGTAGGATATAATAACATTAGTCTGGCGGAGTTGGAATCTTTCTTAAGTTCCTACAAATTTTGCGTTATAACACTCCCAACAAAAAGCTGGCAAATTATGATCGTGCCAATTTGAACTAAGTACCTTTGTTTCATGCTTAAACTTATTTGTTGCACATTTATCTCGAACAGCGCTACACAACCATTTTTCTGTATTTCTTTGTTCATCATTCGTGTAAGTAATATAAGATCTTTTTGTTTGAATTCACCTTGGGTGTGACAAACATTTGAATCCAGTTGGTAGTTAATGCAAAGTTTCTGAACACCCTTTTTATGGAATCCAGGGATTATTGTGATGCATGTGTGTACCATCTTCAATAGAGCTACGTCATAGGATTTGTGCAACACACTAAGGTAAAAGCAAAAAATGTTAACAGGACATCTTAATTCCAACCGACTCTTAATTTTCGAATATGTTTAGGTAACAGTGCCACTTTCTAGAGTTTTCTCATTGTAGTTATCTATTGTGCTTCTTCATTACATAGTAAGTCTTCATTTACGCAAATTATATTATTTTTATGATAATTTGAATCTGCATTGCACTATTGCTCGTAAAATAATAAGTTAAATTCTATGTATACCAAATAAAACGTTTCCATAGATATTTCCTGGGGTCAGATATCGCTTCTGAGTTTTCGATACTTTTAACTAAAATTGAATTGGTCCATCATTCTACCAAATTGTCTTGAAAACAATATCATCGTTCCTCATTTAAATGGAAGTTAACATTCTCTTAGTCGAGTTACCTTCTCGTTTGTTTATTATATTCCATAAGTATAACTTTATTTTTAAATTCTATAGTCAACAAGTTTATAATAAATATCTCTCTATTAATCTATCAATGTATCAAATAATATTAATTTAATCTTGAACTTGACCTTGTAATTTGATTTGCGTAAGCAAACGGAAACGTGGATGTTCTGAGATTCCGGAATATCTCCGAACAACCCCTCGGGAAACGCAGTCGTGAGCATATGCTACAATGTTAGGTATGCTCAATTGTGTTCAACTTTCATGAAACTGGTTAAACCATTAAACCGCATACATATTTTCATATATTACATATTTTGTATCAGTAGGTACAAAATATGTAAGTAAACCTTAAATTACTTTAAACTTATGTTTTTGCTATGGGCTTACTTTGAGGCTATTTAAATAGTTTACAGAAGAGTGTGTGTTACACTCGCGGCATTTATATTTTCATTAAATTTTTGTTGTGAACGCCTTTGAACGTTTGATTAACATTTTCGCTCATTATCTCCTTCTGATTAAACATTTTCCAGTTCAAAATTTTTATTTAACTGTCATTACGATTTTTGTAGTTTAGAATAGTTGAAAACAGAGATAGTTATATCTTCTTTAAATCCAACTGAGATCTTGTAACGTCTCTTGGGGTTATCTGTTATTTTAGTTTTTCTTGATAGGTGCCTTCGTTTACGAGTAGGTGAGTTGTAGTAGAAACTCATACAAGAAGATTAATAGAAATCAACAGAGATGTGTATAGGTTCTGAATAGTGTATAGGATTCAGGGTGTTTTTATCTCTTTTAAGATATTTAAACCAATATTTTTAGTATAATTCATAATAAAAAGATTTAACAACGTAACTTTGAATATTTACTTGTACCATACTAAGCATCATAATGTTACAATACATAGTCATTACGACAACAATAAATGGTTTGCATAGTTGTCTGCAACTACTGCATCCAATCGTCCAAAAAAAATACTGAAATCGTAGTCAATGGGTATCTAAGACCTTCTTAACGATTAAATCGTTTTGTTTATACCATTATGCTATTTGGCTTATTCATAGGTATAGGTTTATTTTGTTTAATTTTTTATTTAAATCTGATGTATCCAGTGCGAATCTTTAATATTCAAACACTAATTATGTCAGTCAACATCTTTTGGTGTCGTAGGTAGCTATTCCAGACACGGCCGTTGCTATACACATTTAGGTACCTCCATGAGATACTAGATAGGTAACTATAATCTTTTTTTTTTATTATTTATGTAGTACACTAGCCACACAAAGCGAAAAAGAGTAGGTATACCGTGCGTAAATCATAAATTCAAATAAAAACAAGAATAAGTACCTCTGTACCTACTTAATCGTAAAATATTCTCATCAATCTTCTTGTCGTTCGTAATGACAACAGTTTTAATTTATAATTTAGTTAAGTACTTAAATCTTAATATAACCGTGATACCAACATAAAAATATTAATAATGATATAACACACAGACCCTGCATAGGGTAAGTATGTGTTGTTAATTGACAACATTGTCGCCAATAATATTAATAATTAGCATCTGTTCTATCTATTACTATTTTTCAAAATAATACCAATGCAAATGCTTGATTTTAAACTTTAACAACATTTAACGTTTTATTGTTTTGCTTTAAGATTCACACTTTTTTTTTTACAGTAACAGTATTAGGAGCTCAATTAAGTCACAATAGTAGGACCGAGGAAATTATTAGTCTTATCAACTCATTAACAAAGAAGCTTTTGTTAAATAAACCATACCACCAATGCGTCAATGTTTACGTTATTCAATCTGATATTGGGGTCCGCTTGTTTATCTTTAAATAGCGTTAGTGAGTATGAATGCACACACCTATGGCTAGTTAATAATCTTTCGATTTAATATTAGAGAACAATTGTTGAAAACTGTTAAGAGAACTTCGTTCTGCCAGTTTCCCTTCATACAGGGATTTATACAAGGTTCATACAACATTTCACAAAAATATTTTACAGTTCAATTCTACATTGATTTCTACTTTATTGCGAAAAATTTATTATTTTAATTATTTGTTATTGCTTGTTTTGTATGTGAACAAAATAATCAATTTCAGTTGATGACGTAATCAATTTATATGAATGTGAAATCAAAAATAATAGTATTATTATATACTTATATAGTATAATGTTTTGATAGTAAATATACTTAACAAAAATTACATACCAGTGGACGTATCAGTTATCCAGCACTTCTGAAATATTGACTTACCCATATCTTTTGTGATAAAGTAAAATACAAACTTTTATATTTTGATAAAACTAAGATCATTTATTTTTGACTCTACCACCGCTTCGGAAGTTCACTGTAGAGAAGATGCGGCCAGAAACTCTACAGCTTTCACATTATTACAACATAATATTTAAATAAATTAGATCAGAGACAAAACTTTATAAAACTGTTTCCTCTCCTGAGGCGGGTGCTCGAATGGCCCTTGACGTTTATTAGTCACCTTCGAAATCTCGCGCCCAATGTTTATAGTAATAATATTGCGTATGTACATTATTTAAAGTTCTCAATTAAAAAAATATATAAATAAATACTACATTTAAGTAAATATGCTAACACTAGGTTACACACTGTTTCAAGCTGCCACGCCGCACAATCGGATTTTCTCTTCGAAACTATCCGTTTAGCATGTGTGTATGCAGCATTATGCATGGGATGAAAGCGTTGCGTAGATATTTTTAGTTTCGGTTGAATTCGCTTTGTTTAGTATTTTGGTGAAACTTCTGTTATCGAAATGGGTATCGAATTCGTGGAATTAGTCGGATGTTAAGTTATGTGAAAGTTGGTTATTTTAGCAATGTTTCTTACCACCCCAAAGGGATTACGGTCGTGAGTTTATGTTGTATGTTGTGTTAAGTTATGTTTCATTGTGATTGTGATTTCCTATAATTATTTGTGTTATGCGTTAGGATGTTTAGCAGAGATTATGTTTCATGTTTTCTTGTTGTTTTATGTTCTTTGTGTTTGTTTGTTGTTGTCTGTTTTGTGTTTTTTTCTTCTTCTTATCGAGTGGGCTGCAAGCCCTGGTGTCAGAGTTTATTCAAACCGCCTTACGGCCTCTGACGTGGTTTTTATGTAACGACTACTACTACCGTGTTATTTTAAGAAATGATTTATATTTCTATCTCGTTGAGAAAATCACATTACATGGTCATACATTGAGATATCGTAAAATTATATAAAGCAACAATGAATGTTTCTCACACAGTTAAATTTCTAATATCTTTGCTCGTTACAAGTTTATGCATTTATGTACCTATATTTATGTAAGTTAAAAAAATAATATATTTATGTAAGTTAGGTACCTAGTTATTTTGTTTAAAATGTTTCCTTCAAAAACGAATTCAAACACAAGGCCAGCTCAAACTAGGTACTGAACTAAAATATCACCCTATATGATAGGTATAGTATTAGGGCTGCTACCTGGTATCTCACTGAAAACTAGGATTTAATTTTTTTTCGGTTGTTTTTTGCTGTCCGTCGTCGCTATTATTTTCACATCCTGAAAGTATTTTAATTACCACTAGTAAAGTTAATCTGTAGTAATTACAATATTAAAATAATCAATTATTCTGTGTTAGAATAACAATAAACTTAAATAAATGTTTCAATTCGTATGAATAGATACCTTGTGGTGGTTTTCTTTTTTCCGCTTTCCTGTTAGGCCACAATTTCTAGATCTATAAAGGGTCCTTCTTAATATACTGACTTAAAAATTATCAGCTGTCCCATACAAAACTGCAAATCTACTTGAGCCAAATGTATGCGACGGCTGTTTTTTTTCGCGTTTTCGATGTTGGTCCCATAGAGAAAGTTGTTCAGTTTGATGGTCTGATTATCCCCTTAAAAAGTGTCAGCATATTAAGACGGACCCTGAATAAAATGTGTAAATTTAAGAGCTCATGCTGAACTGAATCAAATTGTCGGAAAAAAATCTGCTGTTTTATACGTATTTGGGAGATCGTTGTTTTCATTTTTTTATCATTTTCTCTTAAATTCGTTGTACAAGCCAATAAACATTTCCCGTCTAAAGTCTCAAATTTTTGTGATTCTCAATCTCGCAGTTTAGTTATTTCACAGCAGGCAGCCCTACACGTTCAGTTCCATTTATCACTCTGGCAAAGGGTATCATACACAGTGACGTCACCCGTCATCCCTAAACTGACATTTTCACCGGCTCCATAACACAACGTTTCGTATGCGTAATTAATTCGTATCACATTTCAAGGCTTTATTAACTGAAAATAACCTTTAAACCTTTGTAATAAGAGTTTTATGTAGGTTTTTGTTTTATGAATGCCGAGGTTGGTTCAGGGTTTTTTGTTGACTTTGTTGTATGGTAGGATGTATTTTGCGTCAATACTTACGTTTTCAATATGGATAGTAGACAAATATATTGTTTGTTCATTCTCATCAATTTTTATAATCGTCGTTAATAATAAAAAAAAAAAGTTTAAAAGAAATGTTTTTCCAAGTACTGACTTTGTATCAGGAGTCTGAAAAGAATAATAACTCCGATTTTATTCGATTTTAAAATTTCAAAGTTATTTTCGGAAATAGGTGCCTACCGACAAAAATGTTAATCAATATAGGTTCCTTCTTATGTTTTTTAAGGGGAGGATCACTTAGATGAAATTAAAAGAGATCAGACCATCATCAAACTGAACAACTTTCTTTTAGGGACCAACATTGAAATCACAAAAAACAATGTCCCCTTGATTTAAGTCGAGTAGGTTTGCAGTTTTGTTTGGAACAGCATATATATATGTGCTTGCTTGCATATGTAAGTAGGTACTGTTATTGGTGCCTCGTAGATTTACCATGACATTTTTTACTACGAAAGTTGATAAAATTGTAAATTTTCTGAAAGCACTCACACTCACTTTGTAAATCAAAAGGCAATCACAATTTTCAACTAGGTAAATTATTTCCATATTAGACAGACCAAAGTTTGCTTTCGTATCACAAACAATGTTGGCTACCAACCAAATAGGATTTTAATTAAGTTAGGATAAAATGTACTAAGTTACTTGTTAAAGTTGACGCTTTTATTTAGTTATTGTTACATAAGTTCATATTTAGAGCTTCAAATTAAAAAACTTGGCTCAATTTTTTGGCAAGCGTGCAAAGCTTTGGCAGTTTATTTGTTAAAAGATTCCTACTTCATGCATGACTGTAAAAAAGCGAATTACTATTTGAAATGTATGTTTTTATCATCATCATCATCCTCCTGCGAGAAAGACCAAAAAGCGGTTGATTGAGCTACGTATCGGGCCAGCAAGGTTAAATAATGCTCAATTCGGTACCTATATCAAGTTTTTTTTGGTTTCATTTTTACGAAACTGATTTAATTTTTTTGCGGGTCATCGATTTAATTAATTTGATTTATAATCTCTAATCGCAAAAGTCATATAGTAGATAGTCTAATCCTTTCAGATTAAAAACTCTGTCATAGAAAATATTGTTATTGCAATTATCTCGAAATGGTTTTCGATTCAGTCCTCAACATAAAATTATGGGATTATTATATTTATGCAACATTATCCCAATATTCCTATTAGTTTATCGAAACTTAGGTACGATTTTAAATTCTTGTGGCTTTTTTCGATTCGTGTGCGATTTCTGCTGTATGCTAGGTACGCGTTTTAACAAATAGTGTGGGCACGGCTTATGAAATGCGAAAATTCTAAATATTATGATACTAAGTATCTCCTCAAAGAAAATAGTCTTGCATGACAAAAATAGGTCCATTTGGCAAAATCTTTAGTACAAAATCAACTCAAACATATCTAAAAAGCTATCGCATATAAAACAAAAGGAAAATAGATAAAATGGTAATAGAAACTAAAATGAACTGAAAATATTCGGCTATTGTCTTACTTTATCGCAAACAAGGGAGCGAAACTACGAAAATGAACTCTAAGTCGATGATTTAGTGAGCACAATAACAGACAGACTAGGGTAGTACATCACATGCTCTGATAGCGATAGTACTGTGCACAATACTTACCTCTACCACGGTAGTAGTTGCGTTTGTGAGAGAATGAGTTATTGATTGTTAACGTTACATTGCTGGGCTTGACTTAGAACTCTTCTAAAGCCCATTTTATAATGTGTTTTGGACATAAAGTTACTAATAGAGAGACTGACAGCTGAGATAGCGAGATCTACCTAGGAGCACCACTGTATAATAGAAAGATGTACAATGAGATAAAGACTATTGTATTGAATTAATTAATGTAATGCATCATGTATATTGTATGCCTTTTGGCTGATCACAGTGAACATTATATAAAACACCATGTCAACCCATTAACCTGTGTATCAGATTAAAGAATTTATGATTTATGATTTAAGAGATACGCGACGCGAGGCAATAGAACCGTCTTGTTGACGATCTTATCCCAGGGTAAAAATTCGTTTTCCGTGAATAATTGCGAATCGAAAGTGAAATCGTAGATAATTTTGTGAAATATACTGACACTATTTCATTAACTTATCCACGATTTCACGCTAGACTCAGAATTATAGACAGTGCTCGGATTTTTGCCGGCCGATAGTCTCCTAAAAACATCCAAAAACGGTTTCATTTGCCAACTCTTCAGTTCCTTTACTCCTGTAAGGTATAATAACTTTATGGTTTTGGAGGACTTTTATAAGTCAGAAACGTCCATGTATGCGTGGATTGCTTGGTTTTATCCTTGATATTATGGCTCCAGAAAGGTTATAGCAATTTAAAGGTTTTTAAAGGCTGGTATTCCCAAAAATCCCGTCTGATTTTGAAAATATTGCGTCTTAAACGCACAATCTTTAATTCTGTGATACTTTTTTGTCAACTTGTTAATATGTATTCAATGATGCAGACATTACAGTTCAAATGTGACATAATTTACATCCAAAGTTACCTGCAAAATCTACCAGCAATGTACACAGTACGCTATAATCTTTGACATTGTTGACGAATAGAGTGGGGAAGCACAAAATGTGTAGGCGTCGGTCGTCGGTCGTCACATGTACAACAAACGGTGGACTCGACGAATTGTTGACAAATGCACTGAGCTCGCTCGCAACTCGCAACCAGTGCAAGATGAATGGGCGAGACTCAGGACCTGAGTAGATCGAGAAAAGCTTCCTACTTGGCTTAGAAGTGCACGTGTTTTAGTTGTTTTTAGACGCTCATAACAAAAGAATTGGGCGGGGAATTGGATGGGGCTGAAGAGTTCTCGAGTGGCGACCGCGTTTTGGAAGGCGCAGTGTGCGTAGGCCACACAAGGTGGACCGTCGACCTGGTGAAGGCGGCGGGAATCCGTTGTATGAGAGCAGCGCAGGACCGGTCGTTGGGGCGATTTTTTGTGAGGCCTATGACCAGCAATGTATATCTGTCGGCTGAGATAATGATGATTACAATCTTCAAAATTAAGCAACTTCAGCCAAACCTAGCTAAACCAAGTCAGAGGCCTGTTGAGATATACTTTGGCAACAAGTTGACAATATCAGCGTAGTGGATCATACTTTTATTATTCGCGAGATCATTCTTAAAAATGACATCACCATTTGTATCTGCATGGAGTTATCAAATAAATGCAGAGTCAAAACTTCGTTTCTCAAGAACCAAACCTGATAAAAGAAAATTTCATTTTTCAAATGCTGCTCCTCTCGCCATCTTCTCGATCCTAAGCCTTCAACTACCCTCTACCTTGGTACCTATATTTTGCTTTTACACACACACAACAATGTCGTTTACATAAATATCAGCCAAATGAGACGTTATTCGCAGCCTTGTAAAACAATGCACGTTTTAAGTTCAGAAATAGGTACTTTAGATATTTTCGTCTCGATTTCCAATACTTTTAGACACAAAGCCTGCTCCTAGTCAGCGGTAGTGATTAAACCTAGATAAATGGGCGGGGTTAAGAGAGTCCAATCATCGATTAAGTACACAACCTTAGTCCTTTGTGATAAAGTTTATTGTAATGTTCTGTAGATTAAGGTTGTCATGTATTTTATGTTTCGGATTCGGATAAAAATATTTTATGTAATTATGATTTTATATTTGGAATCCGTTTGTTACATTTACAATCATTCAGATAATATTCTTTTACAAAGCTTTAAGAAATATAAACAAGATTTTTAAGTTTTTAATGTTTCAAAAAACCGAACCGTGGCTGGTTTAGTAGCGTCATTAGAAACTATTCCTCTTTTTCTACAAGTTAACTCTTTGGCGCCTATTTTGCTTGTAGTACATTATATTATTATTTCTACTGCCCTCTTTATTGGTATTTTGATATCATCTGCTCAAAGATATATGCCATTAGTTGTTGATGTCTCAATCATGAGGTCCGGGTTCGAATCCGCACGGATAACATGCCACGTACCAATGAGTTTTTCTAAATTATGTACGTATTACCGACTGCTCTCAAACGGTGAAGGAAAATATTGTGAGGAAACCTGCATAAATGCATAAGATGAAATTCTGATGCATATGTGAAGTCTACCAATCCTCATTGGGCACGCGTGGTGGACTAACGCCCAAGCACCCTCCTAGAGGGTAGGCCTGTGCCCTGCAGTGGGACGTATATAGGCTGATGATGATGATGATGATGAGTTGTTGATGTTACTGGTGACTTTATGACTCGTTGATTGAAGCAAATATTTTACAATGTTTTTTGCGTGTACGAAATCAATTTTCCAGGCCTACAGTAAAAAGTTTAAATTTATAGGTATTCGTAAGTTTTTTCTATAAAAGAAAGCAATGTTTCGGATAACCAGTAGTTTTTGATTTATGTACGAAAGCCCATCCCTAGTGTAGACAGCTTCACTACATAATCGATCTTTGTCCTCAAGCCAGCACATGCGGTCCTAACCACTCGGAAACGTGTGTAATTTGGATCTAACACATAGATTAGAGACCTAACATTAGGGTTTGTTACGTAATGTGCCCCAAGACTAGATTGGAACGTGTTGGATAGATCTGTCTTTGTAATTCCTTGCCAGCAACTATTTGATGAGGTTGTAGTACTAAAGTACAATGACCTAATGTTGATAGACATACACTCAGTTGCAGACACGTTCATCAGTTTTTGTCTTGTTGACGTAGTAAAAGATAGCAAGAAATTTAATGGAGGATTAACTCTGATGAGCGTTTCTGCAACTGAGTGTTAGCCTGGTTTCTGCTAAGAATGGACGACTCCATTTATTCATGTGGTTGTCCCAGGAGTGGATTAAGGGATAAAGGGATTTCTTATGCTGTGCTTTTGTGGGTGAAAGTCTAGCCACCTACTTTACACGCAATTGCATCAAATATGTTGAAGTATATTCTACAAAATGCAACTTTAGAAGGGGTTTGTTTGTGTCTATGTTTGTGGCCACCTCGATAAGGATAACAGGCGTGATTTAATATTTATGTTTGTATTTAGATAAACTTGCGCTTTAGTTACAGTTATTTCGGTGTCAATTATCACGATGTATTCTTGTTTGTGACTTGTGTAAAATCTGTAATAACATGTGAATAAAAATTGTATCTTTTTCTAGAATTGTTAGTAGCTGTCAGTGTGGGCCAGGCATAACACAGAGTCCAACTTAATATGCGGTTTTTAGGGGATGACCAGACTATCAAGAAACTAAACAACTTTATCTATGGGACGAATATCGAAATCGCGGAAAAAAATCTGTTGTCCCATACAGCAGGCACGAGTAGGTTTGCAGTTAATATGGAGCAGCTGTTTTTTTTTGCGATATCAATGTTGGTGCCATAGAAAAAATTGTTCAGTTTGACGGTCTGATCATCCCCTTAAAAAGTGTCAGTGTATTAAGAAGGAGCCTATATAAACCAGCTAATATAAGCCATAATCTGCGAATAAGAATGTATAGAAGTGTAAATGAAGCTCAAAAAGTGGCACCAAAAAAAGTGTACCGTGTTCTAAATTTGTTCTTTAAAAACTGTACCTAGCCGCCAAAACTCATACAAAATGTCATTTTTCATTGGGTGCCAAAAATTATGTCGATTTTGTTTAGAGTTACTCTTCTATAGTTATTCTTATTCGTAGGCCATAATACTAAAAAGTAGGTGGTTCTCTACCTACCTCAATTCACACACGTATGCCGTACCAAGCAATAATGCATCTCAAAGTACACTCTCACATCCTGGCCCTTTTTAACCGAGGTCGTGACCGGAGCCCGTATAGTCTAATCAGATTAAGTGAGGCCTTCCCTCTGGCGAGGACAATATGTCCACAACGAGTGACTCAATGTCCATTGGATATTAGTGAATGAATGCTTTGATTAGTGGACGTCAAAGGAGAGTGGAGGCGAAGCGTACCCGAGTTTACTTAGCTTTGGGAAATTAAGCTTTTGTTTGAGGGTTAGTGAATTTACTTTGGCAATACTAAGTTTGATTTAGTTTCTGTAGTTTTGTATCAGCTGATTATTTGAGGAGTTTGGTTTAATATAAAACAAAATAATAATAATATTTTCAGACAACATGATCAATTTATCAAAGTCAATCAATTTATAAAAGTAAAGGACAGTCCTCCGCAGACTGAAACGGTGAACACAGACCATCAACCAACTAACCAACTCAACAACCCACAAAGACAAACCTTAAGATTAACTTCAGTTCCATTTTGTAAGCACGGAAGCGACTAAGGTCTTATATTTCCCTAGCAATCCCCAGGAAAATTTTCTCAAAATGGAACAATCGTCTGACCATAATATTTCACTGAAGATTGTGAGTCTAGCTTTTTATTATACAGGGTGAAATCGACATCCTTAGCATCCTTTTAAACTAAGAGTCTACCCATCAAACTGAACAACTTTTACTATGGTAGCAAACCAATCAGAGCAAAAAAAAAAAAAATCTGCTGTCCCATACATTCGAGTCGGGTAGGCAGCGGCGGCGGGTGCAGTTTAGTATGGGACAGCAGATTTTTTTATTTGCTCCGATCGGTTTGCTCCCATAGTAAAAGTTGTTCAGTTTGATTGGTAAACTCTTAGTTTATAAGGATGCTAATGATATCAATTTCACCCTGTAGTGATCAAAACAAATTGATTATGCATCCAATAAGGTACTTAACTATTTATTTACTCTACTCTACTCTAACGAAATAGGTTAACAATCCATCGTAAAAGTCGAATCGTAATTAACCAATTGCTATAAACAGGATGCGTTCATTATAGTGGCGGACATACATACAGACCACCTACGGATTGATGCACAGAGCAATAACTAGAGTACTAAAACCGTTACCTTTCCTACCCTCTTCATCTTTATTACCTCGTAAATCATGAGAACTCAGTACACTAAATGTCAAAATAGATAATGTTTACGTCGCTGTGTTTTGAAATTACACTTTCTCACTTTTTGAAAATATGTTTCGATGACTATAGTATCCTTTTTGAGTTTGAAAGAATTTCTGGAAATTAATGTATTAACGTATTTACATAGCACCTAAAGGTCATTTTCTTGAATGTTTTTTTCAAAAAGAATACGAGATTTTTGTTCTTTCTCTCTTTAATTGGGACAGCGACACAAGATGCAAATGTTTTATTTTTTTCCTATGCCTTTATTTCTTTTTCCGAATACCAATCGCTTTTATACATAACTAGAGGACCGCGGCGAACTTCGTACCGCCTTAGAATCTTCCCGACACACAGTTGGCCGTTTTTTTTTAATCCTATGTTAATCACTGATAATGTATCATTCTAATGGTGAAAGAATTATTCAGATCGGTCCAGTACTTTCGGAGCCTATTCATTACAAACAAACAAACAAACAAAAAATCAAATCTTTCCTATTTATAATATTAGTATAGATATAGATATTATGTTAAATGACGTGTGACGTATGATACCATTGTATGCAATGGGTCGTGTAATAAAGATTTTGATTTATTGCTTCATATATGTTTTGAATGTTTCGTCATCAAATAAGACATGTAATAACGGTGTTGATCTTAGCATTCAATTTATTACTTGTTGCATCTGACTACTACTACTGAAAAGGTTTCATCTGAAAATCAACACCCTGCGAGCTGAAACCTGTTTGCTGTGAGGCCTGGTTGGTGTTGCTTTCTATTCGTGTTTAGTGACTTGTACGTAAACGTAATATTATGCGCGTGTTGCTTATAAGGAAATAATTTATTTATCTATCTAGTTATTAATGTCTTCTACATCTATGCCTTTAGTTCTTAATCGAAGGATAGGAATAAGGATGCCGAGTGACGTGCTAAGCTATTGTATGTAATGAGACATATGTAATAAGGTTGTTACTCTTTTTGTTACGTTTTAAATTAGCTTCGTTTACAATTCGCATTATATGCTAATTAAGTTTCGATTTTAAATTAGGTCATTCACTCATCAATTGTGAGGTCATTTGTGTTACGTATGTATCTAGATTAATTAACTTTAATGTCGTCATGTGAATGATGTGTATGTGAAGTCTACCAAACCGTAATGGGCACGCGTGGTGGACTAAGGCCTTCCCCCCTCCCTGTGGTCTGTGCCGTGCAGTGGGACGTATGATGAACGTCATCATCATCAGCCTATACAATATACGGGGTGTAAACTTAAATGTGTTACATAGTTTAAGGGGTGCTTCAGACTAACTTTCACGACCAACATTGAAATCGGGACAAAAAGCAGCTTTTCGATATATTTGATACAACAATTCGTTTTTAACCATTATATATATTTATACTACCTAGTTCTACTATAATAATAAATAAACTCTTACATTTTGCGCCATTTTGCCTCTGCCAATACTCATTGGAACCGGCCCGTGTGATGTGAGTACGGCTCACTTAGGTACTACAATTTGACATTATACAGGGATTGGTAGAGGCAAAATGGCACAAAATGTAAGAATTTCTTTACTGACGGGGTCGATACCTAAATTGTGAAGGTGTTCCGTTGTAAAGAACGCATCTTTTCGCCAGAAACTCTACAACAGTTGATTTGACGAAGCATGTTGCTGATTGGTATCCTGTTTATTTATATATTTTTTGTTAAACTTTTGACAAAGCATGTTGCAGATACGGAATATTTAGATAATTTTACGAAGCGTGTTGCAGATTTGGAGCTTGCACTTTCTTTTCAATAATATTTTTAAAGCTGTTAACCAAACAAACTCCTTTGACGGTCTAATTTCTAGTTTCAGGAACACAATTATAGTCGTAAATCTTTCAAAGAATACGATGTCTGCGCGAATAAACGAAGCCGGCTGCTCTATTCATAAAATAAACTCTTAAAAGTCAATTTCAAAACAGAGCCACATCTATTATTATTATTTAAAAAACCCTCATCTCTAGATGTGGACTTGTGGACCCAATCGATAATGTCGCGGCCTGAGCAAACTAAATCAGTCCCCCCCCCACCCGCCTCCCCCTGCGGTTCGCTCCCATTTACTGCGCTCACAAATATCACTCGAATGGAAACTGTATTGAAGTTAACAGAAATAGAAAATGATTATGTTTAGATATAGAATACTTATGGGAACGTAGAGGTGTTTATTGTGACAGGAAAATGTTGGCAGTTAGAAGTGGTTGAAAATGTTTTTATGTTCATATAAGTAAACTAAAATTGTCTTATATGTTATACTCGATGTAAGACGTTTCAGTCCTGGACCACGATTCTCCATACTAATCGATGCGAACGAGCGCGTAGCTTCGGCCAGAATTTAGCTGATTTCTTTGAAAAATTCGATGATTTTTTTATTATTATTGATTATAAACATGTTACAGCCATGCTGTGCTATTTCGAATCAAATTAAAGATTGAAAAATTTGTCTCGGGCGGGACTTGAACCTACGCTCTTCCAAACCGGGGAAACGTGCTAACCAATTACACCACCGAGCCCACAACCCAGAGAACGAAATTTTCAATCTGTTACGTCTTAAGGGGACGTGCGCGCCATCTACTGGCAGTATTACAACCAACCAACTTGCAAGTCAAATATTACAACTCGAGCTCGAAGAGGTTTTCAAAGTGATAGGAAAATGTAGGCAGTCAGAAGTGGTTCAAAATGATTTTGTGTTTATATAAACTATAAATTGTCATTATGTACTTCTTAATACGATAATGGGTTTGTTTGTAAGGGCATAATTAGACTATCAAACTGAAGAACTTTTTTGATGTTTGTGACTCTTTCACACATAAACAAACGGATTTGGATGAAATTTTCACACAGATAGAATTTGTTTTTGATTAACACAAATTTTTTAAAGTCAAGGCAGACGAAGTCCTGGGCAAAAGCTATTTTAATGTAAAAGTTTTAACACCTCTCATGATGACATTCCTGACAAAATTTAATTTTTATCCGTTTGGCCAAATACTGGTCTGGAAAAAAAATGTATGACATGCCAAACTATTTATTTATTTTAACACGTTATTAAACAAACAGACAAATAATACACATAAGTAGTTGAGAAAACTTGTATAAAGAGTGAGCTTATCTCTAAAGAGATTTTTCTGATTTTTTCTTCCAGAGATATTTTTTAACATCGTCTCGATAGATGAACATTAGTATTACTTTTTGTTCTGATCCATGACAACGCCATACAAAATAGTAGCCAAATTCTTAAGTCACGTAAATGTTATGTAAACCCTTAAAAGTTGTAAAGGGGCGTACCTACACATGAACATTTTTGACACGTTCAGTACACAATGTCATCACCATTTTATTTTCCTATTTTCTTCTATTTGTCGTCAAATATAAAGCTGTTATGTAAATCTTTGTAGATGTTATCGTGTTATCAAAATAGTGTACACGTTCCTTTCGCATTACTCGTACTTTCGAATATTGCTTTATTATAGAAGGGTGAAGGAAATACATATAGTCAGGAAACCTATAGGCACATGTATTTCGTGGAGTGTTGTTTTCACTGCCCACTTAAAAGGTTCGATGGGCCCACCATTCTAAATGTGTTATAAATAGTGGCAATAGTGTGGCAAAGTCTCCCCGTACGACACCCCATGGGAAGGTGGTCCAGAATGCCAGAACCAGACAGTTAAATTGCATTCGCGATTCATCAAGAACCGTAAGATTAATTTTTAATAATTCTCAAGCTTCTTAATTAGGTACAGTAATAATTTATTACGAAATTTCGTTTTAGAAAAGGTACTACCAACATTTGAAAACCATTTCGAGACTTTGTCGTAAAAAGCTTAATAATAAAAATATCAGATTCATTAGATCCATTAGGTACAGTCAGCAGCAAAAAGATGTATGCCTCCTCATGCAAAATATGTATACACTTTAGTACTACGCGTAGTACTAAAGTGTATACATCTTTATACTACGACGTAGTAAAAGTGCATCCATCTTTTTGCTGCTGACTGTACATCACGAGTTTGTTTTTTAAATTACGTTTGCGACTGAATGGGACGCATTTTCTTTAGCTGTATTTCGATCATCATTTGACATAATCTGTAGTGATTTTGTTTTTAATAATTTTCCAGCCAGGTAATCATAGTGCAATGAAAATTTAAATTTAAGTAGACGAAATCATCATCATCAGCCTATATACGTCCCACTGCAGGGCACAGGCCTACCCTCAAGGAGGGCGTTTGGGCGTTAGTCCACCACGCGTGCCCAATGCGGATTGGTAGACTTCACATATGCATCAGAATTTCTTCTTCTACATAAGCAGGTTTCCTCACGATGTTTTCCTTCACCGTTTGAGAGCAGTCGGTATTACGTACATAAGTTAGAAAAACTCATTGGTACGTGGCATGTTGTCCGTGCGGATTCGAACCCAGACCTCATGATTGAGAGTCCATACCTCTCCGCAACGCGCCACCGAGCTCCCTGAAGTATACGATATGCTTATCGTAAATTTCTATCATTATTTTCAATTTATTTAATAAAAATGCTTGGTTAAAAAAATGTTCCATAGTATTACTATTGCGACGATTAGCCAGAAGCAGTGATTCATCGCTCATGTATCATTATAACGCAATTTACCTTTCCCAACCCTGCTACTGGACAGCATTAGTTTGATTTACTTTGTGTCTGCCGACCCCCGGTTCAATTTAAGCCGCCATATTGAATTATTTATAACGCGCCGGAACGTCACTTCAATTTACCCACGCACTATGTTATAGTGAGTGGCTTAGTTGGCTGAAAATAGATCTAGTTTAGGTACCTTTGTTTACTAGGATTGCGTTTTATTTATTGTATGTTATGTTTTATCTTAATGGTGTTTAGAGAAGAATTTTTTGTGAGGGTTGTAAATTATTTAGGGACTTAAGTGTCAGTCAAACAGAGGCCAGACTTAGATCGTTTTTTTTGAGATTCACAGCTTTATAAAGTGTGTAAGGAAGGTATCATTAATTCATTAACCTTTAAACCACATACTCTACCCATCAAACTGAACAACTTTTGCTATGGGAGCAAATCTGTCAGAGCAAAAAAAATTCTGTCTCATACATTTAAGTCGAGTAGGTAGGTATTGCACTTTAGTAGAGAACAGCAGATTTTTTTGTCTTACAGGTTTTCTCCAATAGTAATAGTTGTTCAGTTTGATGGGTAGAATAAGTAGTTTAAGGGTTAATGATACTTTTCCTTACACCTTGTATAGGGTCCTTCTTAATAATATGCTGATGACGTGTAATTACTTTTCATTGGGGACTTTGTTCTAACATCGAAATCGCGAAAAAAATCAGTTGACATTTCGAGTAGGTCGAGTACGAGTTTGTTTGCAGTTTTATATAGAACAGCAATTTCTTTTTCGCGACTTCAATGGTATTATCGTTCCCTTACCTCCATAACAAAATCTGTATAGCCTAGCCACAGGCCTAGCCCCGTACTGAAAATTATTATTTTCATTAGTTGTACCTACTCAAATTATTGCAACTATAAAAAAACATAATTATTACTTTTACCTTTAAAATTTTCACGTAAAGTCCAAATAATGTGACAATCATAGTGACAGATACTGTAGGAACCTTTTTAATTCATTTCAATCTTGTTTCTGCTCACTGGGTTCACAACGGGCATAAAATTAATGGAAAATAAAAATAGATACGAAATTATTCGTAGCTTATTTTTCTTTCTTTCTTTACCTACATTTTCAAATGATTTGATTTGTTTATAAGTTGACTTTTGGAATACGAACGTTTTTAATTTGTTTATACGAATTTGTTGACTGCATATTTAGGAAAGAGATTTATGTGCCACTTCAAATGGCGAAATCGCCTCATTCATTTAGCCAAAAAAGTTAATTATATTTGCAATTACTTGGAGAGACGTTCATATCGATCTCAAAATCGTATTCACTTCGGCATACATTACTTCGGGGACATGAATTTCACTGAAGAGGTAAACTTAGTAAAGCAATGTATGCCGAACCCAATACGATTTAAAGATACGTGTGCTCAGTCCTCGATGCAAGACAGAATACCATAAATAAATGTCACTGGTACACGAACACGTCTTTCCCAAATTGCATTTGAGCTCTACAAAAATGTGTAAGCATGAAAAACCGCGAGTAAATCCAGTAGCAAGTCCCAATAAAGTGTTTGTGCTATCTTCTTACGGCGTACGAAGACTTTTACCCTGGGGGACCATATTTCTAACTGACCGGGGATTTCTACCCAACTCTTGACTTTTATATTTTGTTTTCTTAAGTACTTTGCACACTATTTCTGTTGCTGGTCCGATCAGGATCGATGAATGATCAAATTAAAATTTAATGCATCGAAATAATTTTTAAAGTGACGTAATCAGAAGAGGGAAAATCTTGGTATGTAAGACTTAATATAACCATTAGTCAAAGAAATTTGTTTTTCATTGACATATACCTAACTAATGTTTTCTTTACTGTCAAAGTTATACGATCGCTTTATTTCTTGACAAGACAATACATGTATTTGGTATTATTATCACGCCATCGAGTTCTAAATGATCGATTGTATTCATTCTCAGTCACTAACAGTCAACCTACAAAAAAAATGCAGATTGAATTATACAGGGAGTAAAATTAAATGCGTTACATATCAAACGGTGCATTAAACTAGTTTAGACCATCAAACTGAACAACTTTCACTATGAAGCCTTCCCTAAAACGCGAAAAAAAATCAGCTGCTCCATATGATACAAAACAGCTGTTCCTACTCGACTCAAATGTATGAAACAGTAGATTTTTTCACGTTTCCTGAGGGTGGCTCCATAGTTGGTCTGAATTCACCGTTTCAGTACTTAAACTCTGTGTAGTTAAATCTCATGTAGCCTAACCTAACCTAATACCTAGATATGACGAAAAAAAATAGACTTAACTTCTCTGATCAGATCATATTCGTGTAGAATCTCCTTTACTTTGTAAACATTACAACAATAAACACTACATTTATTCTCTTGTACATAAGGGACTGTTTTGGACTTGGATTTATTTAGTGTTTCTCTTTTCGCAAATAAAATCACTCTTCTCCTAGATAACACTATCTCTCGGAAGGTCAGACGTAAAGGATCTAACATAAAAAGGATGTTGGCAGTATTCGAAGAAAATAAAGAAATAGAAGTGTCTTATAACGTGATAGTAAACGAACGCAAAGTTTGAAAATTGTTTCCGCAGCATCGATAGTTATACATAATTTTATGTTAATAACTTACTAGCTTTACCCGCGCGACTTCGTCCGCGTAAAATGATAATTTAGGGGATGAATTTTGAAAAATGCTGAAACAGGGGTATTTTTATTTTTGGTCTTAAATATGCGTACTAAGTTTCAAAAAGGCCGGACAAAAAAAAAAAAATTTCCATACTCACTGTTACCCCCCATTTTACCATCTTAGGGATTGAATTTCTAAAAATCCCTTCTTAATGGATGCCTACGCTATTATACGCAAATACTGTCAAAATTTTATAGTTGTAGCTTTAGCGGTTTGGGCTGGGCGATGATGAATCAGTCAGGACAAACGTTTTTATATATATAGATAAATTGGTCTTAAATATGCGTACCTACTTATAAATTTTTAATTTTTTAATTTAATTTTTGATTTTGCGATAATTGTTCTCAGTACATTTTGTATGGGGACGCGCTCGATCCCACACACTGCCGCGATATTATCGCAACTCTTTCGACTACATACCGTGGCGGGGCGCATGCGTGACGCGAATCGCTGAATCGCTACAGTGTGTAAGGTGTCGCGATATCGCTGTCGATAATATCGCTCGATAAAATCGCTCGATAATATCGCTGTAATGTGCGGAGGCTTTAATGCCTTATTAATGGCATAAACATTGTAATGATGACATTGATCCTTCGTATTGTCCTCACGTTTACAAAGATCTGTTGATTACGAATTCTTTATTCAGCTTAGTGTCGAATGTTGCTTTCGTTTCGTCCGTCATCATCATCATATCGTATGGCATTTTTTTTGTCTTCCTGCTTGGATCCAGGGAGGTTTAAATTTCGAGGTCAAGATGTTTTTGCCAGTCTTCCGCTGCCGGGGTTAACCTATGGAGTTCTTCAATACCACCGGGGAAACGGCGTAGGGTGCGGCGGCGGCACTCATTTCAATTGGGTTTCGTCCATAAGAATATGTTTTCCTTGACTCGAAGTCATTTCTACTTGTTTTTTTTTTCATTCTCTGTTACCAACGTACCCGAAAGATGTATCTAGGGATTCCTCTGTCCCGCCCAACAATGAAATGGAATAGTTTTTCCTTTGCATATACCTAAGTAAATATCGTCCAGTTTACTAAGACCTCTGGATAACGTCTCCACTTTAAAATACAAAGGATATAGCTTATGATTGTATTATCTTTGAGGTCACGTCGTATTGGTCGAGATTTTTGATAGTTTAGCAATATCTTTGGAGTGGACTTTGAAGATTTTCTCTGATCTTTCTTTCCAATTGGGTTCACGGAAACTGAACCCTTGTATATAGAGGCACGCTCTCGAATTTTATAAAAAATTTTTGTTTCATTTTGTTCA
Organism: Agonopterix heracliana; assembly: GCA_963693445.1. Lineage (NCBI taxonomy): Eukaryota > Metazoa > Arthropoda > Insecta > Lepidoptera > Depressariidae > Agonopterix > Agonopterix heracliana. The sequence continues at coordinate 14,288,066 of OY856324.1, forward strand.
AAAAGTATATTCTGTTTCTTATTCATAAAAATCAGTTTAGTTTTCATTCGAATAAATATAAACGACATTCAGGCATTTAACTAACCGCCTACACGTCCTATTTACTGAATAATTATACCAAATGGCTGCGAGTTTCGGCATATGTTTTTTGAACTTTATTATCGAGGTATGCTTATATTTGTGAGTAACTCATGTTCCTTTTCCTATACCTAATTATTCTTTGTCATCAATTCAAATAATAACCGGGATATCATCAGGAATAAAGCGTATGTTCCATCTATCTCAACACAGGGTGTGAACTGAAATACTTTACATATTAACCAGGGTGCTCCAGATCATCAAACTGAACAACTTTCAATACGGAACCGTAATCGAAATCGCGAAAAATAAATCAGCCTTTCCATAGAAAACGTCAATGGCTACTCGACCCAAATGTATGGAACAGCTGTTTTTTTATCGCGGTTTAGTTTATGGCTCCATAGTAAAAGTTGTTCAGTTTGATAGTCTGATACACTCAATTTGTAACTTTACACCCTGTATAGTTTATTCAACGCTAGCATCGCAAGGCCACTAGACACTCTACATATTATGTTCATGAAACCACTGGATGTATGAACCAATATCTCTGACGTAGTTCGGAGCAGGCACATGAATTATTTAATAGCGGCGAAGTCAGGTCGCATTGCTAATGTCTCATTCACTCTCTACATGACTCACCTTGGCTTTGTTTAATGGACGAGAAGTAAGCGATTTTTGGAGAAGTTTAAGAATGAACAATTTTAGGAAATGTCGACCCTAAAACTTAGAAATTCACACATGCAAGTTCTGACGCTTGCTTTGTTAATCTACGCATTACTACACTACTACTACATTCTTTCTGTGTGAAGAATGAGTTAGTGAATATAATACATGCCTTGAAATTGAAGCATGCAGGTTTCCTCACGATGTTTTCCTTCACCGAAAAGCCAATGGTATTACAAATCGTACATAAATTCCGAAAAACTCATTGGTACGAGTCGGCATGGACGGGGATCGAACCATCGCCTCCTGCACGTTAGGCAAGGTTACTCGTCACCGGACCACCACGGCTTTTTCAGCAAAATTTTAATGATAATGGCAATACGGACAATTGTCTCCACCAAAAGGCTCACGCGTGTGGAATAGAGCAAATTATGACCTTTAGTCGAGAGAAGAATCTGACAGTGGGACGTATATTGAGTAATGATGGAAATGACGACTCAACATTATTTGTGACGTATCTGGTATTCGTCGAGATCGTCATTTACGATCTTTTCGCCGTCACAGCGTGTATGTGAGATTTAAATTGTGATTAACTTAATTACGTCATCAGAGACAATCTTTCTTGAAGTGTATTTCTTTCAACTCGTACCATTACCAAAACATTCGTCACTCACTAAAACATGACTGTAATGTTTACTATCTAACGAATTTGAATTTTTGTTTGGCAATGTCTAGTTCATTGTTATTTTAGTAGTTGATGATACTATCTCTGATAGTCGTAATGGTTTGAATGCATTATTGGTTATTTAGAGAAAATATTTTAAATGAGAAAGCCTGATTTTCGTGTATTATTCTACGGAAGATGGTTATCAACTCTAATTATTATTTGAACTCATAAATATTACCAATTAGTATAAACTATTACTTATTATTAGTATAAACTAAATATTCCCTTAAGTATATGTTTTTGGTTTTCTCCATTCTATCTGATACCTATATACCAGAGTCCTTTATTTACTAGATCAAAATATTACCCACCTTCATCTTGTATTTGTTTTCTAATCGAAAGGTTGATAGCGACTTTATGAAACAAGCAATCTTTTGTATGCCCGAAACGCAAACACAATCATTTGCTGTTTTACTCCAAACAGGTTCACCCACGAAGTAGTAGGTAATCTATACTTTCATCATCATCATCATCCTATACAATGAGTTAATAAATAAGCGCAAAACCTCTTACACCCCAACTGATTTACAAGAAAATAATTAGATTGAAACAATAATTTCATTTGGTAGTTAAAATTTAAAGTTATTGTAATTTTAAGTTTTGAGGCAAAAGTGATTTTTTATCATTTCAGCTATGAATGAAAGCGCTAACGTGCTCATGGATTTTTGTTAGTAGGGTTAGAGTGCCCGAGCGGTGGTTTGAGATCGAGTTCAGTAAATTTTAAATTTACGATCATATTATTTAATACATATTTTGAAAAAAATTACCCATGTTGAAACCATGATAATTTGATTCTGCTCTCGATTCTAAACAAACAACTTTGTAGTTTCGCGTTAATTCATTAACACGTTGTTTACACGTCCTACTGCAGAGCACAGGCCTAACCTCAGGAACTCAGTTCACCATGCGGTTATAATGCGAATTGAAAGACTTCACAAAATTTCTTCAGCGTATGCAACCTGCATCTCACGATGTTTCCATTCACCGTTTCATAAGTTAGAAGAACTCATTGATTGGTAAATATCTTGTTGTCCGTGAATCCTCAATATTGAGTGTCTATATTTCTCAGCAACGCGCCAGCGCCTCCGACGCTCTCTCTTACTCTTTAAGAGCACGTAATACATAAAACTTTATTTCCTCTTCTCTCAATTTTGAGTGCAACATTCATGTTGTATGCTCTAGTCTAGTACATGCATGTTGCATGCTATTCTGACCTTCGACGCTCTTGGGCGGCCTTGTGTGTAAACTGGTAGGTATGCGGCAAAGTGTTAGTAATTTGAGAGGTCTAGTTGTCTCTTTCTATTTAAGGTGTTTTGTGAAACGTAGGTGGGATAATAGATGTATTGACGTGCGTGTGAATTTTTTCAGCTTTAGTGATTAGTTTTTTATCGATTTTTTTTTAGTATTACATTGAAATCACACATGTTTTATTTACCGTACGCTACGAATAATAATTATTCGTATACCGTACGTAACCATCTAAACACACTACATAATAGTAAAATTGTAAATATGGCGTGGATGTACATTGAAAAAAGATGCAAAAAATGCATTGGGAGATTAAGTAATAGGATGTATAAAGACCATTTTTAGAACATTTGTATATTTGTTTGTTTTTCTGTAATTAAAGTTATGAGTTTTTAATGTCATTTGTCTGCCCGTTACAATGTCGCGGCTGTCATTGTTCCTATAATAACGTAAAAACGATTCTAAGAGTAACTAACTTATCCTTAACAATACCTACCAACATAATTACAAAGCAGTGTTACCAGATCCATGATTAAGAATTATCCCAGATTGGCCTCAAAATTATCGTGTTTTTATCGCATCTCAAATTCCCAAAACTTATGATAGTTTTGGGAATTTGGGATGTATCTTATGAGTCTAAAAGAGAGAGAGAGAACCAAATGGTGTACGAAATTCAATCATTCTTACCTACATTACGTGCTAGTATTTAATGTTTTATATTTAAAGGTAGGTTTAGGGAATCTTAGTACAACTTTTGATTGAAACGACACAATGAGTAAATACTTATTTCTATCTCAACTTTTCTCATAAGAACTTAAATTTTAGTAATATTTGAACACTATGTATCGTTGGAATTTAATGGAAAATATAGTTGAAAATAGTGATTGGGTACACTGATTCCATTACATTTAAAAATTATCGTGGATTATCGTAGATTATCGTGGAATTTTTACGAATTATCGTGCGATACCAGATTTTTATTTTCTATCGCATGGCACTCAAAAATATCGTGGATCTAGGATAATTATCGCACGTCTGGGAACACTGTTACAAAGAAACAGAACCTAACAAAGGCAGATAATGTCGCAACAGGGAACAGAACAGGTCAAGGCCAACAAGCTAGGCTTATAATAGCCACGGGGGGCGCCACTATCGTTATATTAGGCTTCAGGAGTATTATAAAGACAGTACTTTTGTTTTGTACAGAAAAAAACAAGTCTAAGAACGAGCTGTAGTAAGATCTTTTGTAAGACAGAATTTTTCTTAGTGTCGTGCTGTTTAAAGTGTATGTTTTAATGGAAATGGCTTTCCAGGAAAAAACTTGTTGACGCCGACACTTAATAAGTTTTTCTGAAAAAATTGTATCGCTTTATCACTGGTTCTCAACAAAGTTGTCAGACTGACATGATATTATTTCAAAGCTTTTTATAGACTGTTTTAAAACTATTTTATGGAAATAAATAATAATAAATAACGCTTACATAAACGTATATCATTATGATCCCAAACGGAAGCTACCAGGCTTTATATTCTGGAAACCATACAACAAAGTACAAAAACGTAACAATCATGACCGAATCGGGAATCGAACGCAAGACTTCTGGGTTGCTGTCCGGCGTATAGTAACCATTACAGAAAACGGATCGTGAAATGCACACCCAGGTGTTGTTTGAAGTACTTTTGTATTTGGAATTACTAGCGTATTTGTGAGTTCATTTTATTACCTACTAGTGTCTTCCCGCGACTTCGTACGCACAAATTATATACCAGACTTTAAGTCAGATCATAAGCTATCAAACAAAAAAGTTTCACCAAAATCTGTTCAGTCGTTTTTGCGTGATGCGCGAACAAACAAACAAACAAACTTGTAAATAAATGGCGCCACCTGTCATTTAAATCGCGCTATCGAGTGTTATTTGGGTTTATATGAAGTGAACCGCTACTTTTTTAATCCTCACGGTTTTTACGATTTTATAATAGTTAAGACGAGTGAAACTTTGGGCCTACCTGAAGACATTCAATATCTAAAACTCTTATCTAATTTATCTGTTTATTGGCTGTAAAAATTTCGAGCCACCATTCATTAAAAAGAATCCAAGATAACATATTTCTTCATTCTCAGACCCTAAAAATCTTTATATCATTTTAATTACCATTTACCAACTTTCAAACACTAAAACTACGACCAAGGCAGTAAAACAAGCGAGCTACCTTAAAAACAAAATCCAACCTTTTAATTATCCCATAAAATAAAGCGGGGGCTTAACTTGAGTAAGTTGCAACCTTCAATTACTTAAGAAAACCTTCCTTTGAAGCTTAATTACACCTATTATGTCTCACTCAAATTTCACTCTGAAGATTTTGATGGAGAATTTGATACCTTTCTGTTATCTTATTCTGATATTTTAATAATTAATTAGACATTTTCTTACATTACATTATGACATTCATGTATTCTAAGAGCCTATTCGAATTTAGAAAATCACAATAATTATTCAGTAAAATAATATAAGTTTTTGCCCTAAGACATTTTTGCATAAAATTTAAACATAATAAAAAAAACAAAAATAATTGTAAATAGGTATATTTTATAAGTTTTGGAATTTTTCATGTTTCACATCATTCATTCATCATAAATTTTTTCATATTTCCTGTTCTGAGATTTCAGAATATCTCTGACTACCCCCTCCGGGAATATAGTCGTGAGCATATGCTTATGCTTTTTAATACATTTCTTAACACCCGATCAATATTAAATTTCGTCGTATTGAATCTGGGGAAAAGGTTTTTAAGGTTTTGCGTTCACTTGTTAACAGCTTCTACCTGTAGAGCCTAAGGCCGTTACACAGAGCATTCAATAGTATAGTTAGCGCTCTCCCATCTTCTTATCGAGTGGGCTGCAAAGCCCTGGTGTCAGAGTTTATTCAAACCGCCTTACGGCCTCTGACGTGGTTTTTATGTAACGACTACTACCACCAGAGATAGTAGCCGGGACCAACAGCTTAACGTGCCATCCGAAGCACGGAATCATCTTTCTTTTCAGACAATCAGATGACTCAGCCTGCACTGTCCTAACCAACTGGGGAAAAACGCACAAAGTGACATTTCACTAGGTGCCTCCCGTGGGAATCGAACCCACGACCTCCGTGTCAAGAGCCCAATGCTCTAACCATTAGACCACGGAGGCAGTTGCGCTCTCCCATGTCGCACGCTTTTTCGAATGTCGAACTTTGCGCTTCACGAAATACGAACTAAAATGCGCCTTATCTCAATGCGCGACAGCCTGTGTCTCATGCGATACGGGCGCCATAGGTACTTATCGCAGCTCGATTGTCAAACGCGAGAGACGGAGAACTAGACGTTAGTTAAAAATGCAAACTTTCCCTGTCTAATCCTAGATGGAAACTTAAAGCTGTCAACCCTATTATCGATTTCCAGGGTGCTCATTAACTTTTCTTCCCAAAACCTCGTTTGTATTAAGACTGGCGTATCCTTTTCCGGGAAAAGCTCTCGTACTTGTTTCCCCTTTGTTGATTTGCTGAAATTATAATTTGTTTAGAAAAGCTCCCTTTTGTACCTCCTGTATTTCCTCACTTTATTTGCTGATTATGATTTGGTGTAAAATAAGGGTATGATCAAACCAGGAAACTGAACAAAATTCTACAACGTTAAAATCGCGAAAAAAAATCTGCTGTCCCATACATTTTGATCCGAGTAGTAGGATCACCACTCCACCGACTTCTACTCCTACTCTTTCACTATCCATGCTGCCCGGTTGTGGAACTCACTCCCCGCCAATATTCGTGATTGTCAAACTTTTGCTTCCTTCAAAAAGCAAGTGAATGAACACTATCACTCTCTTTAATAAGCCATAGTTTATCTATTTGTTTATATAAGTAATTATGTTTAAGTATGTATAATTATTTACTCTACATCTATATAGTTTTATCATTTAATTTTGTGCTGCGTACACATTAAGTCTGCCTCACACTTTAGAACTGTCTCTGTTGCGGGTCTGCTGGAAGAAATATCTTTAGAGATAAGCTCGCCCTTTGTACATGTCTACTATAATTGTTATTTCTGTATTATTGTGTGTACAATAAAGTGTTAAAAATAAAAAAATCTCCAATTTGTACGGGGCAACAGATTCTTTTTTCGCGATTTCGATGTTGGTCCCATATAGAAATTTGTTATTGGGTTTATTCCACTTTAATCACCTGGATGATATCACCCGGGTGATCATAGTCGACTCATCGGTGATGAGTATACTATGAGGTGACTATGATCACCTGACCAGATGATCACCCAGGTGATTAAAGTCGACCCGACCTTCAGTTCAGTTTTTGGGATGCCCTAATTTGAAGTTACTGCGAAATCTCCTTTTATGGGATTTCCCGGGTTATGGTGAAACCGCATTCAATTCTATTTCTTTGTTTTTCAGCTATAGGAGGAGCAATCACATAAAATATAAACTGCGTTGTTACTACAAAGTTATTTGATGCAGCATACGCGTACGAGGTTGATCGTCACCATACCAGGCCCAGTGTCTAGTGTGGGATCACATCTTAAAACTTTAATGTATAGATTAGAACTGAAATCGGATAAGAATAGGGCTCCTGGTCATAGAAAGTATGAGCTGTCAACCCTAGCTTCTCTAGGAAGTATAAACTTACAGCCCTAGCGTCGGGTTTCCGTCAGAGTCGTAAACATTCGCGCACACACCACGGGCACGGCTGCAATAAAAGGCTCGTGTATACGCTTCCGGGATCTGCTTTGGTAATTACTCGCCGCCCCGGGGTTACCCCGCCGGGGTAAGCGGGAGATGTGGTAGTTGTTGACGGGTGAAATTATAATTGGCTTGTAATAATGAGAGACATTCTAAGACACGAACTACTTGACTGATCAATAAATAAATAAATATCTTGGGCATTGGCAAACAGCTTATCTAGTCTCAAAATCTAAATCAAAGTACCAGAATTGAGTCTAGACATGTATTATGACGACTAAAAAATAATATAGAATAATATAATTCTTAAAAGACTCTTATGACTATTATGTGACTCAATATAGATTATTGAATAATACACCGTAGAATCGCGGTGTCGGTCGTTTTGAAGCCGGAACAGTAGGGTGATTCATACTAGTTCAGACCATCAAACTGGGGACCAACTTTGATATCGAGAAAACACAGCTTTTTATACATTTTTGTTGAGAAGCTATTGACATTTTATATAGAACAGCTGTTTTTTTCGCAATTACGATATTGGCTCCATCGTTAAAGTTGTTCAATTTGAGGGTCTGAAGCACCTTGTTTCAGCTTCAAAACGACCCCGATTAACCGTATAAGCACCCATCTGTAGCGGAGCTACGAGAGCTGACTAAGCAACAATGCCGAACACATCGATCGAGTCGATGTAAACAGAGATCTATCTAGGTCAGCGCATGCGACCTATAGCACGTCACACAGAAGACGGCCAATCACAATATGGATCTGTCCAACGCATCACAGCTCATTACGAATAACAACCAATCATATGGCGAGTCCTGAATCGCACTATCGAAGTTATCAAGAGACTTTGCATATATACAACATCCAACTAAGAACTGTTGGACCGCGGTCCCGGGCATTCCCCAGCAAACATTTCTAGTCATATTTTCTGAGCTCCCGACATAATAACTTATTATCGTCGAAATAACGTGTTAATCACCTATGTTTTCAACTTTATATAAGTTTCCACTATAACGACAATACCTAAGTAAGAATTTAGTAATTCTCACCAATTCAAACAACTTATAGGTTGTGCAACCGTATAGTCGTATTTTTGTTATCAAATTAGGTCAGGAAGTCCAATTATAATCACCGTCGAGTTATTTTTACTAGTTGGTTGAAATCATGAGCCACTTTAGGTAATTATTACTCAATTTTTTTACTTATTGGTCGCCGACTTAATAGTCACATTTGTAACTTAAACGAAGTAATTGGCACTCCATTTGTTTACCAAATTTCGACAAATCAGTTAAATTAACTTTAGCTTTAGGTAATTACTACCCAAATTTTTGACTTATTTGTCGCCGACTTAATCGTCACGTTTGTAACTTAAACGAAGTAATTTGCACTTCATTTTTTTTCTAAATTTCGACAGTTCAGTCAAATTAACTTTAACACCAATGTCAGCACCAAGGTTCCAATGAGTATTCGACTTTATCGTGAAATTTACTTCGAAATAAAACCAATAAGTCGTAGATACTTTAAACCGCTTTCAATATTGTCACTTAATAGTAATACTTTGGTAGTTGAGGTCGGTTGAACCATACGTTCACTTTCATTTGAAAATAGTCGTAAAAAAGAAAGTACATTGTCAAACTGCCATGGGCAAAGATAAAAAACCGTTCAGATATTCGACCACATTCTACAGAAAATGTAACAAATACAAGCTTGATAATGGAAATGACAATAGAAATAATTTAACGCAAAACCAACCATTCCCGACATTGACGACCCGGTTGGTGTTATGGTTACCACGCCGGACTGCCAAACCAGGGTCCTGGGTTCGAATTTCGGTTCGGTCATGGATGTTATATGTTCGTGCCGTTGTTGTATGGTTTCCATAATAAAAGCCTTTAGTGCTAGTTTGGGATCATTACAATGTATGTGCCTGTGAGCGTTATTTATTTTTTATTCCCGTTTTTGCAAGATAATTCACCATCAACTTCATCAATCCAGGATGACTCGCCAATAGAAACAGACACAGGATTGACAACAGATCAACCATCGCCGCTTTTTGAAGATAATTTACCATCAACTTCATCGATTCAGAATGACTCACCCATAGAAATAGACACATTAATTGACGAAGAAAAAGACACAGGAATAACAACAGAAATAGAAGAATATTACAGTGCAACAGATGACGAAGAAGATGATGCCACAAAGAAATTAAAATTACAAAAAAATTTGATGGCATGGTCAGTAACACATAAACCGTCCATTTCGGCTTTAAAAGACTTGTTAAAAATATTAAATGAAACCGGATTAGATTTACCCAAAGATGGTCGGACTCTACTAAGAACATATGGACCTAATCATATTGAACCTATGGGCCACGGACATTTTTGGTACAAAGGCATAAAAAAATTTTTTACAAAATGTTATTAACTGTATTAACTTTGATGAGGTTTCGCATATTGAGTTACTTTTTAACGTAGACGGAATGTCTCTATTCAATAGTACAGCATCCGAAGTATGGCCAATAGCTTTCGCTATTTATGATATGCCTGAAATCAAACCAATGTTTGCAGCAATTTTTTACGGGACTGGAAAACCACCTTTGGAACCCTTCCTAAAGGATTTTATAGCTGAAATGACATACATTTTAAAAAATGGACTTTGCTTTAATGAAAAAAAGCTAGATGTGAAGTTTAAATGTTTTGTTTGTGATACTCCCGCAAGAGTGTTTCTAAAAGGTACGCCATACTTTAACTCTGGAAAAGGTAGCTGTATTAAATGTACAGTAGAGGGAAAGTGGGACAAAAAAGGAAGACACATGAGTTATCCTATGTTTGATTGTCCCCGAAGAACTGACGCTAGTTTTCGTAATAAATTAGATGAAGACCATCACAATCACCACACACCTCTCGTAGATTTACCAATTGATATGGTTGAAGATTTCATCGTCGCTGACTCATTACATTTGTTTGATCTTGGTATCATGCGCAAATGTTTAATGTCATGGTGTACCGGAAGTTTTAATATTCAAACAAAACTAAGAGGGTCTGAAATTGATTTACTTAACCAATTGTTAGAGTCTTGTAAAAAGAATAGACCTAAAGAAATACAAAGGACAATCAGAAGCGTAAAATTTTTAAAATATTGGAAGGGAACTGAGTACCATGTGATGCTCTTGTACTTGGGTTTTGTCGTATTAAAAGATGTTCTGTCTAAAGAAGTGTATGAACATTACGTGCTATTAGCTTGTGCTGTCACAATCTTGAGCTGTAAAATGTATTTAAAATATATCGAAATTGCAAAAACATTACTGGAAGATATCTAGAAGGTTGCATTAATATTTACGGTTCTGATTCTATTAGCAGCAATTTCCACAATATTTGTCATGTCATAGATGATGTTAAGAAATTTGGCTGTCTTTCTGACATTAGTTCATATCAATTTGAAAACTCACTTGGTTAGTTGAAGTCTTTAGTACGATCAGGTAAACAACCACTTACACAAATAGCCAGTGAGCTTATAGCTAACTGGGTGACAATAATGTCAAATACTAATTCAAATAAAAATTATTCTGATAGTGTACATAAGAAAAATGTCTGTGTAAAGGGAAAAGTTAGTGATGGAGTTTATGAAAAAATTATATATTCAAGACGTTATGTTCAGCGATGATGGAAAAAATTGTTGGTTTTTGTCAAAAGGAAATGATATCGTTAAATTGAAGAATATTCAACCAAATAATACTCATTATACCATCACCGGTAATGCATTGGAAAGCAAAGAAGATTTTTTTTAACACCATTTAAGTCGTCAAAACTGAACATCTACAGTTCGATAGGTATTTGGTGTAGTCCGTCTGATAAGTTGCAACATATGGCCAGACAGCAGTGGTATGGTGAGTCCGTTACGGTACTGTTGCTGTAAATGACAGTTTTTATCTTCGATCCTTAAATCCAGATGTTGCCTGCCTGCCCTATCAGTCCATCACCCGCCGACGGGGAAAGTAGGTGTTTATAACACAGCGTTTGGAGTACTCACAAAGGAGATTACATTCCATAGTGTATTCGTTATTCTATGATTGGGTCTCGTTATTGGTTATTATTACGTAGTGAGTGACTTATTTTGGTTATTTTGACAAAAAAGTCGCTAAAGATTTTTGTAAGTAGCCAACTTTGAAGTATTTGTAACTTTGATAGGTCGGACTGACTGTAATCGAAGTTAATGTGACCTAACTTTGTCACCAAATACTTACAAGTCGAATAACATGTTATTTCAACTTGTTAGTGGAGACAATGTGATAAACGCCATTTTATTTTCACATAAAAAATTATTCGAATTAACCAAATAAACTTTTAGTCAATTTCTCGTGTTTTCCAATGTTAAATGATTAATATTAGGACACATCGATTAATAATACATTATCATGTTTGATAATTTGCCAAAAATATTCATTATTGACATTTTTTGGGTGTGTAATAAGACATCAATTTCGTTAATATCACAATATGTTGAAGGCCCATTGTTATTTTTCGATTAACCATTATAATAATACACAGTAAAATTTTCATCGCAACGATTTTAGCCATTCGTCCGCTTGTAATCAATAATATTAATCATGAATATTTAGTTAGTGAAATGCAGTCGCCATTATTCAATTCATATTCCTGTTTACTTAATGTTAAATAAAAATAGACTTTATGGCGATCATAATAAAATTTATGCAATAAAGAATACCCACTAATGTCATAGGTTAATTGAACCTTATTAAGTCATATTTAAGTCATATTTACGTACAATCAACTTCATTTCGTGGTCGTAATGACTAAACAAGTAATTACAACCTTATGACATGTCGGGACTACGTCAATTCGACGTCACACCGGCGACCTGCCTTGCGAATTTGATGTCAAATTTACTATCGCGACGTCGACTCGAGGTAGCTCGCACGTCGAAATTTTCCCCACTTAGGTGGATTCGACGTGGATTCGGAACTAAATTTAACTTTATTTGGTCGAACTTTAATTGGTCGCATTAAAATTTCAACTTTAAATAGGTGTAAAAACACGTAATTTCAACCATAAATGTTTGCTGGGTCCAACTAGCCCGTGGAAGATCTTCCCTTTTCCTCCAAACTGGTGACCACCGATAATTGAGCAATCAACCTTCTGGTACGTAGCAGTCGCTGAAGATGGCAGCAACACGGAGCAGCAACGAGGTCCTGAACTAGCCTACAAAGCATAAAGGTCCCGCATCTCCGCAGCAAAGGTTATCGGCTAACGCAACGGTACAGCAACCACGGGGTCACACCGTCACACGCCGAACACATGCCTTCATGAAAAATTGCCATACCTGGTCTGAATGCGTACCAAGCAAGCTGAAGACAAGTTTCGACACTCCGTCTGGAGGGGGAGTACTGTAGCGGAGCTACGAGAGCTGACTAAGCAACAATGCCGAACACATCGATCGAGTCGATGTAAACAGAGATCTATCTAGGTCAGCGCATGCGACCTATAGCACGTCACACAGAAGACGGCCAATCACAATATGGATCTGTCCAACGCATCACAGCTCATTACGAATAACAACCAATCATATGGCGAGTCCTGAATCGCACTATCGAAGTTATCAAGAGACTTTGCATATAAACAACATCCAACTAAGAACTGTTGGACCGCGGTCCCGGGCATTCCAACTAGCCCGTGGAAGATCTTCCCTTTTCCTCCAATCCTCCCATCCATCCTTCACTTCCAACTGAGCTAGCTTATAATTTAAGCAAATGTACCACAAATATGTGTCACTTTTCTAGCACAGCATAAGAAAGAGTATCTGTTACTACATACAGTGTGGACACTCCCTTCCTCACACCAATTTCATACCTCACCCCCTCTATTGCCTATCTGGTTACCAGGCAGTTAACTGCATGAAACTAATAAGTACGATTTTCGCATGTACTGACGTCATGATGTCATCTTGTCAAAATCTGTGTCCTGTATTAGTTAAGTTATAGCCTATAGAATCCCACTGCAGGGAAAATGCCTCCTCTCACGAATAAGGGTGAGAGGGAGTGGGCCATACTCCACCACGCGGGCCCAGTGCGTGTTGGTGGAGGCATAAGTTAGTGGTCAACTTGCTGTCAGAGAATTTTCAAGCCTCCTCAATAGGCCTCTGACCTGGCTTACGAATAGTTACAACGCCATCTGACGGAACTATCCGAGACCAACTGCTTAACGTGCCTTCTGAAGCACGGAAACGCTCGAGATGAAAGACCACTAAACGGTCACCCATCCAAAGACTGACCGGACCTGACGTTGCTTAACTTCGGTGATCGTTTCCATTACTGAAGCTCCACTACGCCAACGAGCGCTTCTTGCGCGTCCACTTGCGCTTGGAGCGCGAGTGTGTATTAGAGTAAGCGAAAACAATATCGCCTATGTTTCTAGTCTAAATTTTAGTGAGCTCAATATAGCGCCTCCACGATCCCCGGTCCCTTAAAACTCCTCGAATTTCCGTCCTTTGGCCGGGCTTTTGAATATTACAAGTTAATAAAGGCATTTAATGAAGAGTTTTCTTTTCTATCCTCTCTCTCCCAACGGTTTGCGCTTTACTGTTTGAGTTGTTCAGTGTTGCCAGTGATGCCACCCCAGGGTATAATGTTGCCAGACTGAAACTTGTTTGCTTTTGAAACTGTTTTAAACAGCTTTTAATAGTTACAGCAATTTGCTTTGTTTGCGTTTTATAAGAATTTTCGTGTTTGTTTTTCTTTGCGTGGGATTAAGTCAAAACTTTTTGTCAAAGCGGCTCCGAACGATAAAATTTCAAGATGAGGAAAGTAGCGATATTCAGTAACAATCATCATAATTAGTCTATACAGGGTGCAAAGTCATCTTATGCGTGGCATTCTTTAGGGGGTGCTTCGTTAAGGTTTAATTAATTTAACGGTAAAACTGTTAAGTAATCAATTACCCATTTTATTTCTATCTTTCTTTCTTTGTATAAAATCCACCAATAATATTGTATGTCAGACATCTGACTAAATGTGCTGATCTATTTGTAAATTACCACCTATTTACCCAGTATGTACCACATTTATCGCAATAAATTTCATTTCAATTTCATTTCATCAAACTAAAACACTTTCACTAGCGAGTCAACATAGAAATCGCGAAAAGAATATCTTCTGTTTCATAGAAAATGTCAACAGCTGCTCGACCAAAATGTATGGCGTATCTGATTTTTTTTTTCGCTGTTTCATAGAAATGGTCTTTTAGTAAAAATTTAATAGTTTGATGGTCTGCAGCTTAGGGTAGGAAGTCGCATTATTTAAATGGGTGATTATACTCATGTTACTGAATAACTTTCCCAAAGGAATAAAGAGAAAGTGGCAAAAATATTTTGCATCTTTTCATACAAACGTTCGATCACCTGACTGCGTCTATTCTAATTTCTAGTTACATCCTTCGACCAAAATAATTTTCTTCTGCATATGCAGGTTTCCTCACGATGTTTTCCTTCACCGTTTGAGAGCAGTCGGTAATACGTACATAAGTTAGAAACACTCATTGGTACGTGGCATGTTGTCCGTGCGGATTCGAACCCAGACCTCATAATTGAGAGTCCATACCTCTCCGCAACGCGCCACCGAGCTCTTTTAGGTTACATCTATGTTTTGACTAGCTAGCTTGAAACAGCTCCAAAAGCTAAAATTTGAAAAATTTCCGTAGCGTTTTCATATCCAGAATCATCATCAGCCTCTAAACGTTGCACTGCAGGGAACATGCCTCCATTCATGAATAGTTATAGTGTGAAAGCATGGAAAGAAGAAACCATTTCTAGATTTAATATTTTAGGCGGACATTCGTTGATTCAGTCGTCTTATACATCAGAAAGGGAGAAAGAAAGAAAGCCAAATGCAATAACATTTTAAATCCAATAGAGTCAAACAAGCTTATGCCTATTTAAATCAATCGTATAATCTTAATTTGAAATTGATGAGGCGCAACTTTTGCTGACGGTACGTAAATTGTAAGCGAGCGTAAACAGAATTGCGAATTCATGAAAATGTTAATAATTTTTATGGAGTTTTTTTTCAACACTGATAGAAGGGAAGATTATTTATTTAGGGAGGTTTTGGGGGAGGTTGTGCTTAAGTAGATTCACTGTAATTTGAATCTTAATACTTAGCCATTATTTATTTTAAGTAGAATGAAATGCATAGGCAGTTTATGTAAATAATGAAATTCTTTATTGTTATTTTTATTGAGATTTTAAATTGAAGTACGCATTATTCGATGGTATCTTAAAAGTAAATAAGAGGTTGATTAACTTTAATATAGAAGTACCTAACCATCTAGGGAGAGTTTTGTATACTTAGTGACATGAAGAATCCCTAAAGAAAACAAGCTTCATACAAGCGGCCGTTGTCGATACACTCACACATTATACTCTTACGCCACGACCAGGCCAGAGGGGGTGAGGTTAAAATGGGAGGGAGGGGGGGGGGGGCAGGGAGTGTCCGTACCGTATGTGGTACTATATACTCTTTCTTATACTTTTGTGGTCATGGGACGTCGTCTGTGCGGATTGAAACTTGGACCGTAATGATTGAGGGTCCTTAACTCTCCGGAACGTGCTACTGTCACTCTTTATTATGCCTCCAACTCATATGCTGATAGTTTTTTAAGAAGATAATCAGACCAAACTGAACCACTATCTCTATGGGACCAATAACATCGAAATCGCAAAAAAAAAATGTGGTGTCCCATATTATATTTGGGTCGAATAGGATTATTTGTTCGCGATTTCGATTTCGGTCCCGTAGAGAAAGTTGTTCAGTTTGTTCAGTTATTTGTTCAGTTTGACGGTCAGATACCTTAAAAAACCATCAGTCAGATACCATATTGAGAAGGACCCGTATACCCAAAAACACGGAAGGGCTTACCAATTGCTAGACAACTTAAGGTATCCCAGACGCTGAATGCTTCAATAGCTCATGAAGATTTCGCGTCGCGATCCGCTAAATTCGAAATTCCCTGACAATAAACACAGCATTACAAAAGAAAATAGAAAGATCTTCCAGAAATCCATCCCTTTCACAGATGTCACGTTCCACAAATAGGAACCGGGCACGCGGGGCATTTCTAAACGTTCTTTCAACAAATAAATATTTCACTGAACTTTATATTTACGCGGCGTTTGCAAAACAAACAAAGCTCTTGTGAGTCCGCACTATAATCGTTTGGGGGATATAGTGTAAAGGATTTCAGCAGAGTGACTGAAACTCGAAGATGTTCTCGCTTATGAGAGGTGGATATCTTGAAATTTTGGATACAGGATACATTGAGGTACTATGTTAACTAGAGAAGCCACCGAGAAGTAATGTTTTGTAACACGCGTTAGGGTGCACGCGCTCTAACCCACTTGCTGTGCCAGGCGCTCGTCGCAGCCTGACGCTCCCAGCACGCGCCCCACACTGCTGATCATGGTGCACAGATTTTGTTCGCGTTGTCTGCTCTATACATAATTACTCAATGACAGGATATTACTTATAATGTGGAATTAGTCAGGGCGGAAACTTTAACTATCGCTGCAGGAGCCTTCCCTAAGATCAAAGTAAAATTAATGGAGGCCTTACGCGAACATTTCAAACCAGAAAAATTAGGCAAAACAAATGAATGGTTTACATCACATTTGTACCCAATTGCCCTAGTTGTGAGAGACAATTGTGCTAGTTTGTATGGACCAATTGCCCTAGTTGTGTGCTTCAACTTAACGCGCTTTAGGCCTATCCATTAATAATTGTACTTTGATCTAAGGGCCTTACTTATTATTTTACTCTAACAAATGCTCATGTAAGTAACCAATTGATCAGCAAAATCATTGCAATCATTTGGATACATGCTGTATTATTCGAATTTTACAAACTGTAGAGTTATTTTAGGCTACAATCCATTCACACACAAAATTTGGGTTATACATAGTAAAACTTTTTGCTATTAGAACCCATATTTTCATTGTTTATGCTAAAAAATAGTTCGAAGGTTGCAAAATTTATTTTTAATAATAAAAATTTTTCAGTGCATCTGGACATAGGTTTCGAAATAAACAGCCACTTTAAATGGAATAATTCCAGTCAAGTCACATTTGACTACGAATTTCAATATTAAATTATACTATAAGAGTGCTTTTACTGTTTCCCAAAGCAAATCTACCGTTTCCATCTAACCTGTGGTTTCAACTTTAATCGTTTTAGCGACGTTTGTGCACCCGACTTTCATACATCCAGTTTCGCCTTTGCATTTGAATGGATCACGTTCCCCTTTCAAAATGGTGAAGCCAAGTGCAAACTTAGACCAGAAACCTCTGACGATTGTTTTAAATTTGAAATGCAATCTTGTTTTCTTGGCGTTTGAGTTGAAATTGCCAGGGAATTCGCTTTAACCTATTTTAAATTATACCTGTAGTATTGTGGCAACAACCTTGTTTTGTTTATTCTCTACCATCTTAAAGTTTCTACTTCGGATTATTATTCTTCGAAATAAACTCATTTTAAGATTTGTATTTAAATTAAGACCATCATTGAGAGTAGAGGTATCGTATTTTGTCAAAGATATCTATCTACAGGGTGAAATTGATATCATTGGCATCCTTTTAAACTAAGAGTCTATCCATCAAACTGAAAAACTTTTACTACGAACGTAGCAAAAAAAAATCTGCTGTTCCTAAACTGAAATTTTTATTCGACTCAACATACAGCCGATTCAAAGGATGCAAATTATATCAATTTCATCCTGTATAACTTTATAATACGATTTATGAAGTCCGTGTACCCTAGATATGGATTTAGTTCAAGGTTAAATAGTTACAAAAGATCTTTTAAAGGTCGCGTCGTAGGGACACTTGGTTTAAAGAGCAACACTTTACCTAATACCCGTAATAATAACACCTAGTACAGAGAGTCCCTGCCGTAGCGAAGCGGTGCGGGAGGGATGCTATATGACGTCAGAGTACTTCAGACGTCATATTCACCTCCTCCCGCACCGCTTCGCTCCCACAGGCGCCATTTCAGTTAAGCGGTAGACCCTATAATTGATTGAACTTACTTTCAAAAAGTTGATAACAAGTTGTTAGTTTTGTCTAATTATTTACAGTAGCATGCCACCCCCGACAAAACGAGATAAATCGAGATGTTGCCCTGTCTCTGTTACTTTACGCGTGCTAAAATGAGCGCGGGATACGGTTTTTCTCGTTTTTTCTCTTCGTGCTGCATGGCATGCTCGCGCTACAGATCACAAATGTCTTGAGAATTTCCATCTACAACTGAATTTTCTTTTCCAGTTGTGGAAACCGGAGACGAACCAGCGACATGCAGTGGAAGACGGACCCTAGTCCTCGCGAACCACCAAAGTACAGCCGACGTCCCGATGCTGATGGCGGCCTGGAATCCAAGATCTGGAGTACTCCCGAACCTGATGTGGATCATGGACCGAGTCTTCAAGTTCACGAACTTCGGGATTGTCAGCGTTATTCATGAGGACTTCTTTATTCAGGCGGTAAGTGATTTTATACTTCTCTTGTGTGAGCTGGAAAAGAACATGTTTCTGGTTTAAAGTATTTCAAGACTCGAGATCAGGAACCAGAATAGGAAAAGTTTAACCCTTTTTTGACTTTGCCGTAGTCGGAAAATAAATAAACGTTTATTTATGATGGTACCAAAAAAACATGATTTAAAATTTCGATGTTTTTTACCCGACTGCGACAGAAAGAGGGTTATGTTTTTTTAAGTATTCGTACAATAACCATTATTAATGATACCATTTAATTTTAAATGAGTACGAAAAAGATCGACTAAGTTTACATGTTAAATATTATGCAGTGACGTTCTCGTGACGACTCGTGACGACGTTTTCGTCTAGTGACGACGTGACTCGACGTGACGAGTCTCGGTAAACGTTACAAAAACAGTTTTTCAGAGACGCGGTTATTTAAAAACCCGATAAAAATGTTAAATTTTAGTTTAAGGTACATAATTAATTTTGGAAATTCTTATATCTATCCTGACCTACTGACTCGCCTGTTAAATACGTCTAAATGTTATTGAAGGCTTCGTCTTTGATATGCTTAATGGTCGCGACTTGAATTGTTAACGTGAACGAGGTCGGCCGAAATCAAATACAGCGTTTATCGCTTTTGTGGGTAAGTAATTATTTAGCTTTGTCATTCTGATTTACCTAGAGATAGAGGATATTGAGGGATTTGAAGAAATAACTCATAAATGATTTGAGCAATTTTCATAAAAAGATCGTTAATTTCATACCTATCTGAATAGTAAAATATTCACAAACAGCCCACAATTACCCACTGTTGGGCAAAATCGTGCGTAATATAAGCTCTCATAGGGAATTTAGTTGATATTCCCCGAGGGGCTAGTTATAAATATTTGGAAAACACAGAACATCTAAGTTTCACTAGTAGTACCGAGGAGCCTCCCGTCACTACTTATAATGGACACAAGGTACAAAACATGCTTTGAAATCGAAGCATGCAGGTTTTCTCACAATGTTTTCCTGGGCAAAATGTCTCCTTTTTTATTGCACCACTTATCCAGGTTTTGTTGTTCTGATCTGATCCAATGCGAACCCGTCTCTCTTAAAATATCGTCTTACTGTTATGTTGGTTCCATTCTGATTGGTATTGATATCTGGTTGGTACCTACTGACTTTAATGGTTCCATTTATAGTTATAGAAAACAAAAATAAGTGCTATAAATAAGGACAAGGAATGATTATTATCCATCAGTAAATTCTGTTTTCTAAAATTCGCTGTGTAATTGATTTGATTTCCATTATTATCGCTTCAATAAATACGAAGTCTTTGTTTACGTTCGAATTTCAATTAATTCGAAGCAAGGATAATCAAATTAGTTTGTCGCAATCGTAAATAGAAGTCATCAAATTGTTTTTCACTTTCGTATGTTCATTGGCCGTAAAACTAATTTGCCTTAGCACTATTATTAAAATCCATTACATCACACCAAGAACGAGTCGAAACAATGATTTTCGCTTCATCAATCATTTTGTTGCTTGATAAGATACTTTTGTAATCTAATATTATTAGGGACCCACGTTGAAATGTTAATAGAAAGTTACGTACAAAATCTTTTGTCTTTGCAATATCTTTTTTCCTCTTTGAAGAGCCTATTAAAAAGATTACGTTGACGACAAAGGGTTCTTTTGTTTCGTTGAAAATTTTACCCAAGATATTAGAATTTATTTTTACAGAATTTCATTTTGTTGGAAATTCCGATAACAAAATGAGAATGAATGTACGGAACTGTAGTTCCTCTATACCGTTTCTGGCATTAACTATTTTTCATTCTATTGCACATTTTGTTGGTGTATACTTTGATTTGTACCGGAGATATATTGAATACAAATTATTTTTGATGGGCGCTTGATGTAATGTTTGCGACGTCCTGATGTGTCCTCGATATGTTTATGAATAATTTAATACGGCCGTCAATTAATGGCTGCTATCAAATTGAATTCCATTAGCTGATGAAGTGTTGAAGTTTTGAGTGGATAAGTAGAAAGGGTATTTTGATTTCGTTCTGTCAGAATGTCATCGGTCTAAAAGGCTGGCTCAGTTCGTGATCGATGATCAGTAGGTCTACCATGAGTTTTCACCGTACTTTACTACTGTAGTTACGTCACCAATTTTTTATTTAATTTTGTACTGCGCTCCTAGTGGTTACGTTGAGAACTAATTTCTGTCATACGAATTGGCGACGTAACTACAGTAGTAAAGTACAGGAAAAACTCATGGTAGGCCCTATGACTGTATCCAAAGTTACGATAAGGTATATTGACATTTTATAAATAGGATACGGGTTCGGTTAGGATATAATGTGTACAGTAGGTATACTTGTTTGACAACATTACTTGTGCGAACTGCTATTATTTTACATTTTACATGTTGACATTTTAATAAAATATTGAATAGGTTACAAGTACAAAGAAAAGGTTAGAAGTTATAACAAGGTTTCTGACTGTCTCGAAAGGAATTACGATCGTGAGATATTGGTAAGTATGTATTAGAAATTCAGAAATTCATTTTGTTCAGTTCAGGCAGGAGTGCGATTTTTGAATCTCATTCGGTGAATTCAGCAGTTGAAAATGTCAAAATTACTCTGGAGATATGCATCTTTCTACTGCTGATTTGACTTCCAAAAAACATACTTCAGGAGTGCGATTTTTGAAAGTCAAATCAGAAGTAGAAAGATGCATATCTCCAAAGTAATTTTGACATTTTCAACTCCTGATTCACCGAATGAGATTTTAAAAATCTAACTCCAGATTCTTTCCGAAAATATGTGTTTGTTACTGGCACTATATTTATCTTAGTCATCTCAATATTGTAAATCAAAAGTCTTTACAAAAAACATTTTCGTATCGTAAGTCTAAATCAAGACTTTTCAACAAAGATTCAACATATAAAGGAAGACCCATTACTCACTTACCGCTTGATTGCCTGCTAAGTAGAATCCATTGGACTTGTAGTGCGCATACTACCAGCTGGCTGACTTGCTCATGCCGCCACTTGTTGGCTCGCTCTGGTCACTACCTTTCGTACAACTACTAATCAAGTCAAAAAGAAATTATGAAAGTTATATAAATATATCAAAGTGACATTGATTATCCTACTAATTATTTTAACTTTGTTTCCCTCGAAATTTGCAGATAGCATATGAAGCTTATTGAGAGGAGGATGAACCCTGCCTGCTTACATACGGCTGATGATGATCGCAGATGGGGACGGACATAGGATATTCTTTATCACCAATACGAAATAATTTTCTAGTCCATACAAAATTGAAATTACATTTCAGTCATTTAATTTAGCACGTTTTTCGTTTACACAATGACACACGCTGCGTCTTCCCCTTTTTGGTTTGATCTGAGCTTTTGAAAAAAAAACTTCCCCACGTGTTTGAATTCCAAAGCGGTTAGCAGTGACAGTTTAGTCAGCCCTGTATTTATGAGACGAAAGTTAGCAGATACAATTTGCTTACAATTAACCGTTTTAGTATCATGATTCATTTCATGACTTTACTTTGCAAGAAAGAACATTTGAAAATACATTCAGATGTTGAAAACAGATTGGCTTGAAGATGTTTTCTTGATCAGGCTGTAACGTCTTAGAAGATGATGATGATGAAGACGGTCCTATTCGTAGTCAGAAATTTTGCTACAACTACCATTAACTATATTTTTGTTGTAGCAAGGCTCGTTATAGCTTATTGAACGTTTTCGAATGAAATTACATAGGTTTTCGCCGTTACACTGCAAGATGGACCTCATCTCTTAGTAGCCGTTACCAAGATACCCAACAGATGGAAATATTATTAATTTGTTATAAACCGAAACTCGTCAGCAAAATGTAATATACGAGTACCTAATTAAAATGAACCATCCCAGAATACCGAAAAGTTTCTTCGTGTAGCATCTTCAAATAAAATATAGTAATTAGTTTCAAATATTACAGCCATGTTGTGCTATTGCAAATCAAATTAAAGATTGTAAAATTAAAGACAGAATACGTTGAAAAATTTAGTTCTCTGACGTCGAATCAAGTCCCGTCCTAGACTTAATTTTCCAATCTCTAATTGGATATTATTCTGGTTGGAAATTTAACTTACAAGCAACTTAAAAGTATCATTCATGTACTTATTTGGTTTTAAGACTAGTTATCAAAAGAAAGGATCCTTTGTATACTTTCTGATTGCAACCCAACAGTACACACCTTTTAAAATGAAACCAAACACGCAATGTTTGTTGTTTTTACCGAGGGTCCTGAATCTCTTGCAGGATTAGTGAGGGGAGGCAACGAAATGAACAGTCTCTTAAATAATTAAGTAAAAGTGTTCTTCCCTGTTTTTACCCACGATGGTAACTGGAAAATATTTGTTGGGGTGTGTATTGTATTCGGTATTTTCTTACCTTTTATTTGAAATGCATGACACACGTAATACTGGTCTCCTAGGTTTGCCCAATATGCTTCGAGTCAATAAGTTTTCTTTATCGTCATATAAGCATTAGCCTAAACTTACCGCCCACAGAAGGGCACACACCTACCCTCAGGATGGATGTATGGGCGTTAGTCCACCACGCGTGCCCAATGCGGATTAGTAGAGTTTACATACGCATCGGAATTTCTTCTTCAGCATATATGCAGGTTAAACCTCAAGATCTTTTCCTTCACCGTTTGAGAGTAGTCGGAAGTTTTCTTCCTTAATTTTTGTTGTTTTCAAAGTCAAAGTCAAAGTCAATATAATTTATTCAATATAGGAGCTTGAAGCACACTTATTAAACGTCAAATCTTTTTTAAGCTACTACCGCGTCGGAACGTGTTGTCGCTGTAGAGAAGATGCGGCCAGAAACTCTACAACATAACACGACTTAAAACTATTACAATATAAATTCTTAAGCTATTGTTATGTATACAATAATACATAGTCTATCTAATAAAATAGTTGATACTTTACAGTAATGTAAATAAACTATAAGTTAGTGACCTCAGACCCAAGCATTTTGATCATTTAAATAATCATCCAGTTTATAATACGCTTTCTT
The DNA here is from genome assembly GCA_963693445.1 of Agonopterix heracliana. Classification (NCBI taxonomy): domain Eukaryota; kingdom Metazoa; phylum Arthropoda; class Insecta; order Lepidoptera; family Depressariidae; genus Agonopterix; species Agonopterix heracliana. Next base: position 14,312,133 of record OY856324.1, read on the forward strand.
ACAGATAACATTTTTGATCTTAGTTTTAAACATGTTTTCGGAAAGATTCAAAATGGTCTCGGGGATTTTATTATAACAACGTATACAGTGACCCATGAAAGACGTGTTGACCCTACTAAGCCGAAAGTGCGGAGATATCAGTTTATTTTTGTTTCGAGTGTTGTAATTATGGACATCACAATTTTTTGGAAACAATGACAAATTTTTTCTTACATATAAAATGTTTTCATAAATAAACTGTCCATAAACTGTTAAAATATTAATTTCCTTAAAAAGGTCGCGAAGCGAATCACGACAGCGCAAACCATATATTGCTCGAATTGCCCGTTTCTGTAGGATAAAGATTGTCTCAATGTCTGCAGCACGACCCCACAATAAAATACCATAGGACATGATACTATGAAAGTAACTGAAATATACGAGTCTGGCAGTTTTAATATCAGTTAGTTGTTTAATTTTTCTGACTGCATATGCTGCAGAACTTAGCCTACCAGCCAGAGTTTCAATGTGGGAACCCCATTGCAGCCTAGAGTCAATCGTTATTCCCAAAAACACTGTATTATCAACAAAATCTAGACTATTCCTGTTTAAAATTACTTGATTATCTACAATTGGTACGTTCGGCAAAACAAATTTTATACATTTCGTTTTCGTTTACCTAGTAAATCACTTATTGCTACCAATTTGTATTACTATCTATTATAAAACTAGCAAAAGCATAAGCATTTATGCTGACGACTATATTCCCCGAGGGGGTAGTCTGAGATATTCTGAAAACTCTGTCCAGTGTGACGGGGAGTCAGCCCATCGCCACTTTGTAATGGATAGATAAGATACAATACATGCCTCGAAATTAAAGCATGAAGATTTCTTCGCGATGTTTTCCTTCATCGAAAAGCCAGTGGTGTTACAAATCTTACATTCCGAAAACTCATTGGTACGAGTCGGCCTGGACGGGGATCGAACCATCGCATCCTGCACGGCAGGCAAGGTTACTCGTCACTAGACCACCACGACTTTATAAAACTATAATGTCATTAAAATACATAATCCCTACACTATAAATATTGGATAATAAGGATGCCATAGTCCTCTATAATAAAGGCCACCTGCACGATATGATCGTCTATGGTAACCCCTTTAATAGCCAAAATCAATGTCTTATTAAAAAAACATACAATATTACGCCCAAGTAAAGCACGAACGGATATGACACGTCCGCCGTGGCACAAACTTCTCTACAAGATTGTAGAGCTCTTATTGCGTTGCAACAAAGTTCAGATTTAAATGTTACAGTCATTGGAGATGGAACAGGGACACAGTTTGGTGTTGGTGTAAGTGTGAAGCGATTTAATTTGAAAGGTATTGAAAAGGCGACGATAAAATCACATCTTCGTAAAGAAGAACTCAACAATAGAACTTAAATTAGTTTTAGGATTGAACGACCTGTCACGTGGTCAACGAGAGGTATTATGTATGACTATATGTAAGACTTACACCGAGCGGAGTGCAGCGCAGCGCATTTTGCATATATGTACATTGTACATATACTCACGCCTGTGTCCCATTGGAGAAGGCAGAGAAAATTGATCGCCATCGGCTACAATCCTGACATACCTCTTTTGCCTTTTCCAGTCTTTGCTTTAGTCTTTGCCATAAAATGAATTGTGTAAAGTCACTGCGAACTTCATCTACAAAGCGTCGCACTATAGTCAAAACGTAGATTTTAGTCTGTTTTAACTTTTTTCTTAAACTCACTCGTGGATTTTTTTCTACGGTGACTGAATCAACGTCACATCATCTCAGCCAATGGATGTCCTCATAGGCCTCCCCCAAGGATCGCCACGATTAATTTCATTTATTTTCTTCTGATTATCCTGTTCAATGTTTCTGACCATCCCGAAAGGGATTACAGTTGTTAGTTTATGTTTGTATGTACATTGTATTTTTTGCTTATTCAGATATTTGCTAACCAGCAATTTCTTATTGCCTAGGCGTACCTATTTGGGGCTCAGTTAAAGTCCCCCAGGGATGCTCATTTCGTGACAGTTTTCAAACCTCAAACCTTTGATAAAGTTATATGTCACGATTGACAGTCGAAGATACGAAAGCGTCGAAAAAAATTGGAACCAGTACCTACTGGCCCCAAAACCCTATACATATACACGCACACATACATAATTTGTATGGTGCCTCACGCACACCAACCTATGCAACTTGGCCCCTTTTGTTTTATACGGTATAACCGTGAGGCTCATTATTCTGGACATATACTTTTTCTAAGCCTCAAACTAACTAACACTGCTCACACAAACTCGCTAAAATCGTTTCACTTAAAACCAGAGCTGGTATTAAAAACAATGTTGTACCCCCTCAAAGCGTGTTTACTGCCAGCCCCTTTTATAGACACAACTAATAAACTAGAATCGCTTTACTACCGGTACAGTGTTGCCACCTTCCAGAGTAAAGAACAATAAATGGATTTTATCAAGAATTTTATGACATTTTTTTGATTAATCTACCAGTCTTTGCTTACGCTAAAAATGAAAAATTAATATAACGACTTAATTTTGATATATTATGATTTATTTAGTAACATTATTTTTCTACCATAAAATTCGTTTTTTTCGTAGTGATAAAGAATACGAAAAAAATTTGAATTTTTGCACACTTAGGGCCGGTTTCACCACTTCTGGGTAAGTTCTTGTTAGCTTATCCGACAGATAGTTTGACATATTTTGTATAAAATTATGTCAAAATATCTGTCGGATAAGCTAACAAGAACTTATTCAGAAGTGGTGAAACAGGTCCATAATTTACTGACTCACTCATGAGATAATAATTAGATAAATTGTAACACTACATTTTTATTTCATATCAATCGGCTTACTCATTCAAAAGAAATGTATTTAAAGTTTTATGAAATGTTTTGATTTATGACTTGGGTATTTCATCATTACATCCTATAGGTATACGTCCCACTGCAGGGCACAGACCTATCCTCATGGAGGGTATACGGGTGTTAGTCCACTACGCGTGCCCAATGCGGATTGGTAGACTTCACATACGCATCGGAATTCCTTCTTCAGCGTATGCAGGTTTCCTCGCGATGTCTTCCTTAACCTTTTGAGAGCAGTCGGTATTACGTTTTACGTACTTGAGTTAGAAAAAAACGTATTGGTTCATGGCATGTCACCGTGCGGATTCGAACCTGCACCTCAAGATTGAGTTTCCATAGCTCTCCGCAATTTTTTATTTTTTTGGACAAGCGTAAGCATATTATGCCGGGGGTAGGCAGTTGGTTTTTGGAAAACTTACTGTAGTTAAATAACAGTTTAATTTAATACAAAGACAAATTAACGGTCAGATGCTGACAGCAAGTATTGTATGCGCACTAAAGCGCATACGAAGTCGCAGTGAGCAGATGGTCACAAATAATTCCATCTACATGGCAACACAGTAGCTATTTATTAATAATGCATATAGTACAGTAACGATTCACTGCCACCGTATAGATTTTACAAGCTAATGACGGCTTCATATAAAAATAATGGAAGCAAAGCTGTGTTTTGTGTTTGAAACGAATGGGGGTTTTTAATGGTTTGAGATTTTACTTTGATCATGTTTTAATAGTTGAGTATTGATCTGTTACTATTTTACTGTTACGATTAGTTACTAATAAAATAAAAAACAATAGGTATCCTTCATGAAAAATAAATTGACTTATAAGGCGTTTCCAATAAAACAATATGTGTTTTTTGCGATTTAGGGAGCAAATTTTGTTGATTCATTTATTCGATCTTCAATGAACAATACAGGGCCCTTCTTAATATGCTGACACTTTTTTGATCAGACCATAAAACTGAACCACTTTCTCTATGGGACCAACATTGAAATCGAGAAAAAAACAGCTGTCAAAATGGTTTGCAGTTTAGTATGGAACCGCAGATTTCTTTTTCGCTATTTCGATGTTGGTTCCATAGAGAAAGTTGTTCAGTTTGATGGTCTGATCATCCCTTTAAAAAGTGTCAGCATAATTATCAAGTTCTACTCTTGGAGAGTTGGCCAGTAGTTGCACAAAACAGAGAGGATTGGAGAGTAAAAGGGGAAGCCTTTGCCCAGTAGTGGGACATTGAACAGGCTAGGTAAAATAAAAACTCTATACAAGCTTTAGACTTTTTATTTTTAGCTTTTTACCGATTTTTTATACATCGTTGAAAATACAACATTTGTAGCTTTTATTATGTAATTGGCTTCCAACGATAACAACGAAAGATGTTTACAACCCAATTTAGTGCTTTGAAAACTAACTAGGTACGAATTAATTTTGTACAGCTAACAAACAGCCTTTGTAAATCTAGAATCAAAGCTAATTACGCCTTTCGGCATTATCATCGAGATCCAGTATTACAGCAACCAATTAAAGATTTGATTGCAAAATAAACTGGGTCTTTATCGGCATGGAGCCCTTCGTTATTAGAGTCAACAATCGGCAAAATCCTGGAATTCTATTACAGGCCAAATTGTTACCAGGAGTGCTCGGAGCGATTGTAGAGAGAGGACACGAGAAAAGCGTGTAACGAATTACGGTATTTAAAGGGATGATCAGACCATCAAACTGAACAACTTTCACGAGTTTCGTGGATACTATAGAATTGCCTAGAACAAACGAAAAATATATTCGATTCAAGTATCAATTTAGTGATCTGATCGCCAAGTTAATCCAACGTTACACCACCGTGGAATCGGGGTCGTTTGGAAGCCGAAACAGGGTACTTCAGACCGTCAAACTGAACAACTTTCTCTATGGGTTCAAAGTAGAAATCGCGAAAAAAAAATCTGCTGTCCGATAAATTTGGGTTGATTAGGATTGCAAGTTTATATGGAACAGTAGAATTTTTCGATTTCGATTGGTCCCATAGAGAAAGTTGTTCAGTTTGACGGTCTGAATCACACTGTTTCGGCTTCCAAACAACCACGATTCCTCGGTGGTGTAACGTTTGATTAACTTGACGATCTGTCCACTAAATTGATAGGTACCTACTTGAATCGAATATAGGCAATTCTATCCACGAAACTTAGCTAACAGTCATCTCGCAAATGCTTGTTATCGATTAAAAAACCGCATACAATCTAACAAATCAACAAAACAGATAGAGGTCATCACATATACATAGCGATAGACAAGCTCGTTCAAACAAACAACATGTCACACAAAATGACACATTGCGGTCTGTCTTTGCCATAGTGACGAAGTGAACTCGGGAACATCAATCAGGTGCGTACACCTCATTCAAGTGGAACATGTTGCTTCTATGAAAGGGCAAGTCTATCGCTAGAGTTTAGAGTCATGTTTAGAGTCTATGGGTCATCATAATAGCGTGTACTCTGGTTGAAAATAAAATAAAATAAAAAAATAACATTATGATTCTTAGACAAAAAATAAAGAAAAAGTATTTGCGTTTATTTGAGTGTCGCAAAGTGGAATTGGTCGTAAGTTTAGATCCTACCTTAGTGTCTCGCGTCGTGATTTATCTATGAATAGTAGAAAATATCGCTGGAAAAAAGAGGTTACATAGGTTTTTCTGCTGTTTATAATACGACCTCCGTGTCAAGAGCCCAATGCTCTTAAGACGCTGTTATCCCGTCGAGGCCGTTTTTTGAACACGAACGAAAGTGTTTTAAACTGTGATTTAAAGTCTGAAATTAAATTATGTCTTATTTAAGGATCGGGCGGATGGGCGACTGTTCTCAATTACACGATTAGATTAAGTTTACTAGATAGAAAAACATCCCAAAGTTACCCCTTTTTGTTATGTTTTTTTCAATACTATGATTAAACTGCTGATATTTAACTTTTTATTCTTGTACTTAACTAAATACATTAAATATTTCTAGTGAACTCTGAAGAATTTTTAGCTTAGAAACTCCCATGAGCAAAGATATTGACGAAAAACACGTTTTTTTGCGATCCTGCTTTCAATTGGAGCGGGATGGCTCATTGTAAACTTATGCTTGCAAGAAAGAGACGCTTGCACTGGGATAACCTAGCCTTAATCATTTCACCACGAAGGCACCGGGAGGTACCACACTGTATTTTTACTGCCTGTTTGTCTCATCTTCCTTTCGTTCGTGCTCATCTATTAATCGGCGCCGATCTCGCAGCCCAACCTTTATGAAATTATGAGATCCTATTCCGTCCTCAGACGAATTTCTCTATCGTTGTTTATTTTCGCCGGTATTACGGTAATCGAATTTCGGCGAATACTGATGCAGCTACCGGTTCCGTACCCAAATTAAAATTAACAAATTTCACGATTCGCTGTAATACCGTTTCGCGTGTACGGCTGTAGAGAAATACTGGAATAGAATTGCATTTTACATTAAATTAACTTTGTACAATATACATTATTGTATTCAAAATAACTGTAAGGAAGGACCGCAGTTTAGAATAAAATTTGAGCACACAAAATGACCAATGTTGGACATAAATGTTCCACGATAATTTCTAGAACAGTCTATCGAAGTCCTTGGACAAAGTGAGATGCCGCTTTTTGTCGCTGAAGAAAAGGGACTCATTAATTATTTTCTCCGGGACCTTTAGTGTGAGACCGACTCATACTTGGCCGGTTTTTATTATTTGTTTTTATACTGTAGAGTTTGCTCTATAATCACACCAAGTTTGACGTCCTTTTTACGATAGAGCTTAAAGAAAAAACTTTGATAAAAACTAGTTTCTTGTTGAGAACCCCTCTTATTATTTTTTTCATTTTCATTATTTGTTAACAAATCCGCCGTAGTTACGCAAATTCTGTGAAAATTTCAACTATCTAGCTATTACGGTTCAAAAGTTACTGCCCTAAATAGGTAGGACGGACGGACGGACGGACAATGTAGGATTAGTAATAGGATCCCATTTTCACCCTTTGGGTACGGAACCTTAAAAATTACATATCCTTAAATTCAATCAATCAAGAACCTCTGAATGAATTCGGTTCTACGATTCTTCGTTTTCTAATCCCCAACTGCGTCTTCCAGTAAACGTGGATCTTCAAAGGTATAAAATACAACACTGTTATCACCGAGCCCAGGTGGAGAGAGCCCTTAATTTCCCTGCCACCAGATTTACTTGTAATTAAAGATGGGATTTGGAACTGAGGAACAGGATAATATTGAATGGAATTGCTTTTTCAGAAATTCGTTGAAGGTATTCTAAATTGGTTTTAGTTAAGCCGGAAATTGTAGGTATTTGCTAGTCCCCACTTTGATCTAAATACATGCCACGTACCAATGAGTTTTTTTAACTTATGTACGTATTACCGACTGCTCTCAAACGGTGAAAGAAAACATCGTGAGGAAACCTGCATATGCAGACGAAGAAATGCTGATGCATATGCGAAATCTACTAATCCGCATTGGGCACGCGTGGTGGACTAACGCCCAACCACTTTCAGTTTGATGTATTGTAGTGACGTTCTTGCATTACGTACTCGAACAATGGATCTGGAGGGCGATCGCGCTAAATTAAAACATCCAAGTTCAATCCTAATCCAATTTCAGTTCTAATCACATTGAAATCCAATTGCTATTCTACTGTGCTGAATTCCGCATCACGCTAAACTCTATAATGTGACTGTCTTCAACGTCTGAGCGATCTGTCAAAACGGCTTTAACAGCTGTTAAAGCAGCTGTCAAACAGTTGACAGCTATCAAATGAATAGCGCAATACTGAATGTGTTCAAAGTTGTGGTTCGCACGCGGTTCAATCATCAGTTGAGATTTATTTAGCGCGATTGCTCTCCTGGATTTCCTGTTCTTACAAGTGAAAAGTAATGCCGTGTGATGTACCTATTTTTGCTTTTTGAATGATTTGTACAATGCAATGAGTAGAAATCATTGTTGTACCTTTATTCCGCCTAAAATAAAAAAAGTAACTCAATCCTGCAATGCCGTTCGTATTGCGACTAAATAAATAAGGCGACTGGGGCCCAATTATGCGGTCCAAGCGGTGGTCACCTATCTTGATGTTTAAATGAACGCTAACGACTTCAATTCCACCCTGTACAGCCAGAACTGAATATTCTACCCACAGACGAATTAAGAGCACTCGCTATTTCTTTTAACAGAAATTCTGTGAAAGTCTCTGACTATAGACGTTTGGACTACGAATGGAAGTAACCATTACTGGCAGCCGGCCAACGGAACCTTCAACACTTTAACATAAAGAAACACTCTTTCTGGACTGCAGACTATTTATTACTACCTACATGTGGAGACAACATGTTGTTGTTAATAGATTTCTTTGACAATACAAAAGTATCTTACATAGGATGCATTTTTAGTCAGTGTGCAAACTTTTACTTGTATATGGGGCTGATTTCATACACCGCGATAGAACGCAGGGTCAATATTAAAAAAAAATCGTCTATCTTATATGCTCTAGCAAATGACGTTGCTGAGTGACAGAAAAGGATGGAGCGACGGAAAAATGCGATGCCGTGCTTCCTGATGTAGTTCAACCCTAAATGAACAGCCCCAATGTTCGTCTAATGCGACACATTTCTATATCCATCTGTTTTACTGTCCCTATTCCGTCCATAGAGTCTATATTGTTACATAATGACCAAGACACCACAATATTCCTTTTCAATAGTTAGGTAGGTAGGTTTTATTCCTTCTCTGATAATTATCCGTATTATTTATAACGTTAGCGGAACGTAACTTCTTCTTTTTCTTTTTCTTAGCCGTTCTCAACCGTAATGGTGTAGGCCTCCTTCAGTCTATGCCATCACTCTCGATCTTGTGCCCTCTCTATATCCATTTCACTCCTACTGTTCTTTTGATATCGTCATACCAACGCATTTGCGGTCTTCCTCTTGGGCGAACGTAACATTTCAATATAAATAAATACTCCTTATTTGTACATCAAAACCAACATCGTTTATTTAGGGAGGTGAAGATAGTGAACATCGATTGGTTATCGTTTCGATTTACACAATGTTAAAGGTTCACTTCCGGTTCCAGCGGCCGATGCGACTGACGCGTGGTTCCGTCATGTATGCCATACATTTTCATAGTAAGCTCGCGGCCGACGGCCGATAGTTACTATGAAAACATGACAGAACCATTTCAGTCGCATCGGCCGCTGGAATCGGAATTGAACCTTAAGAAAGCAAATCGGTGAAGGAAAACAACTTAAGGAAACCTGCATGCTTCAATTTCGAGGCATGTATTGTACCCACTGTGGCGACGAGCTCACTCCCCGTCACACTGGACAGAGTTTCTGTAGGTACTAGTGAAACGTGGATGTTCTGAGTTTTCAGAATATCTCTGACTACCCCCTCGTTGCTATTTGGAATGAAGTATAGAAATCTTTAACTCTCTTTTTTAATCGCCGTTTAATTATTTTTCTTATGGATCTCTAATCGGAGGTTGGCTATCAATAGGGCTATTCGGAGTTCGGACGCTGGAGATGCAACCTTCTGAAAATTTAAGTGGTGTTCATATCGAGCCATTCACACAGGTTCTAGCCAAAAGCCAGTTTCTTTATTGGACGTAGTTAATGATAGTATTTTGTAACATTCACAACTTTTATCCCCGGCACAGCGTAAAGCGACTGCGGCATTAGGTCAGTATGAAAGTTAGGGGTGCTACCGCTAGCTGAACATTTCACTACTTCACAAAGGAAAGCTGGCCGGCTGCCAGACGCGGAACATTTCGACACGTGCAATTTAGTTTGGAAAAATATGTATACCTACAACTATGTTTTTTGTAATAACATGTTCAAAACAGCCCAGATAATACAGTATTGAATTGTTATGTACGACATACATACATACAAGAAATTGTTTTATGGAAGCAAAATTATTCAGCAGAGTTCGTTATATAAAATATAGACGAAACTTTATTTGGAACATGAGTCTAATTCATATTTAAAGCACCTTTTGTTTCGTATTTCATTGTTTTAAATGGTAATTTAATGTAAATGAAATAGTACAAGTGCAAACGAAATATAAAATATCAGATTAATATTTATATTATACACGTAAACTACACGTACACGTTGGCGTAGTGGAGCTTTGGTATTGGAAACGATCACCGAAGTTAAGCAACGTCAGGTCCGGTCAGTCTTTGGATGGGTGACCGTTTAGTGGTATTTCATCTCGAGCGTTTCCGTGCTTCGGAAGGCACGTTAAGCAGTTGGTCTCGGATAGTTCCGTCAGATGGCGTTGTAACTATTCGTTAAGCCAAGTCAGAGGCCTATTGGCGGCTTGAAAATTCTCTGACAGCAAGGTGACCACTAACTTGCCTCCACCAACACGCACTGGGCCCGCGTGATGGAGTATGGCCCGCTCCCTCTCACCCTTATTCGTGAGAGGAGGCCTTTGCCCTGCAGTGGGATTCTACAGGCTATAACTTACTTTTTTTTTTTTTTTTTTTAAATATAGAGAAATATAAACAGCTACAAATAATAAATAGGTACAATTTCTTTACGCCATACAGGAGAATGACCTTTCGTATATAATTTTCAATCCAGTGGGAGGCTACCCACTCTAAAGATGTTTCCCACGCCCTCATTCCCGCTGATCCTGGACAACTCTCATTTGCAGTTTCCGTGCTAAAATGTAACACAACATCCGGTGTTCTGACCTCAACTTTATATGCCAGCTCATCTGAACAAAACAGATTTTTGTACATTCGGTTTGAATTTTCCGAATTTATATTAAAAAACTTTATCTCAGATACAGTCTTCTGTGTTATGTTTTGTGATACCTAATTTTAATATTTATTTAAAAAATTAGACTACTGAGTTAAGATCATTATCATCATCAGCCTTCATACGTCCCACTGCAGGGCACAGGCATACCCTGCAGTATTGGCTGTTAATGGGGTTCATAACAATGAACTCTGTTAGAGCACTTCAGTGCTTCTGTAATATTTCAATATTAACATAAAGTTGATGGTTGAATCAAGGCTCCTGACCACCTCGAAGGAAACGGGAGGGATATAATGTAAGTACCTATTCAGCAAAGTTTTTGTGAGATAGTAAATCCACCTAGAAACCCTAAGGTGGCACATACAAAAGAGAACGTAATTACAATCCTTGTGTGACAATGTCCAAGATAATATATAAACAATCGCACCAATAATATAAATAGTAGATTACACACCGAGGACAGGAAAGTAAGAAAGGTGTCAGATCTCATGTAATCAATCATGTGATCTGAGGCTTTCTTATTTACTGTCCGAGGTTAGTATACTATTTTTCTCCTCGACGGAGGTGGAAAGTGGCAACTTCGCTTAGCGCAGCGGGACGTAATTTGACGCTTTCCGTCCGGAGGGGCGAAAAGAGTATTTATTTGCTAGTTGTTGTAGGCTGCGCCACTAGAAGTGTAATCTCGTATAAAAATGTTTTCTTTATTCCGATTATGGCTTTTAAGTGGTACATTTACAGCACACATTCATCCAATTTACGAGCACTCAAAAGTAATCGCTTAACTTTTCGCACACGTTATAAAGTAACCGTGACATATCTTCAGAAGACAAGATGTACACCAGCATCCTTTACGTATATATGTCTTCTGAATAATAAATGGCGATAAAACGTGTGCTCCAGAGGAAATAGAAACGAAGTTTTGTACTGCCCTCGTGCATTTATTAGCAGGTGGCTATTCTGGGAGCTCTGAAATGAGGTTGGAGAAGAAGCGGTAGAAATTTTGAAACTGTAATTTGACAACGCACGATTTTGATAGCATTTATATTTGGTCGTTGGTTCTAATTATAAACGGTCCGTTTTGTATTCCATTTGGAACATTTGGAAGACCGTTTTGGATGTTCTATACTGCAGATACGATTTATTCGAAGGATACGATAGACCAAACAAAGGAAATTTTGTTATTCTTGAATATGAATTCTAAATAGTGAAGATTAGTTACTACTTTATACTCTACCTAGTGTATTTTTTATCGAATGGTCTAAAATTGCAGGGTAATAGATTATCATGGTATGGGTATGTGATGCGAAGAGACGAATTTCATGTTACGAGACGAGTGTTAAGTATGAATGTGGATGGCTGTGGTGGGAGGGGAAGACCAAAGAAAAGATGGATGGATTGTGTGAAGGATGATATGTGTAAGAAAGGAGTGAGTGCTGAAACGACGGCCAAGCGAGATGATTGGAAGAGGATGACATATTGCGCTGACCCCAAATAATGGGAAATGGGCCAGAGAATGATGATGGTCGAAAATATCACAATGTACATTCTGATACCAAAAAAGGTGTTTTTTTCGGTCAAAGATCGTTGTTTGATTGGTTGATAAATGGTAAAACAACCTCTTTAGAATATGCAAGAATCTTAATCAACAAAGCTACAATCGTTTTGTGTTTGGTTTAGACCTGGTGGTAGCAATAACGTGACTAATGGTGGAGCATGCTTCATAGAAAAAATTGCGTCGACGTCAGAATAGGAGCATCAGGTGGAAACCCAACCACAACCGTCTTGTTTCATTAGAACCTTTAAATGACATTTTCGATCCGTCCACCATCCCCTACAATGAAAACCGTTGCGGTTTAGACCAAAGAGGGGGCGGAATTGTATTGATTGAAATCACAGTGCAATTTTGGAGTTTGCTTATTTTAATTTTGCTAATACAATGCAAGAGTTCACATGTTTAAATATTTAGATCTATAAGGACTATGTTTGCTAGTTTCAAACTGTTGTGCGGCTTAAGAGAAGTTTATTCCGAGAGCGCAAATGCGCCCTGCATACAAACGAAGTCTGGTGATAATTTACAATATTATCAAAATAAAGGCAATGAAATTTATCAGAAACAATATAGAAACTAATCTGTATGTTCGTATGAAGTCAGATTTTCGTTAAAATATACAGTTTTAATGCTAGGACAAATTTAAGATTTGTATGGAAATCTTTGAGATACTGCCATGTTACTTACAATTTTTTTTTTTATTTACCTATTTCGTCCCATTGTTGGCAAAGGTCTCCCCCAAACTTTTCCAGCCTTCTCTATCCCGTGCCATCAGTTGCCATTCTGCTTCGTGGGCATCCAGGTCGTCGTGCCATCTTTTTCTTGGTCTGCCCCGGCCCCGGCTTCCATCATCGGGCTCCCATTGTGTCGCGATCGTTGCCCAACGCTCTATATGCATGCGACAAACATGTCTGGCCCAGTCCCAGTCCCCTTCAGTTTTGCGGCCTTAACGCCTGCGTCAGCGATACGGGTCTGATACTGTCGATCCTTCTGACACCTAATATGCTGCGTTCCGTTGCTCTTTGGCAAACCTAGAGTTTGGATATCTGAGCTTTCGTAAATGTTACTTTTCAAAATCTGACAACATACAAGCATAAAGATTCGTTTCTAGATTGTTTCTGAAAAATTTCATAGACTTTAATTGCTTACCATTATTTCCCGTTCTTCAGACAACACCTCATTTACTTCCCAATCAGATAGGTGTGAAAAAATTAGGTACCATTTTAATAATAAATCATCATGGCGGTCAGATTTTGCTTGGCGACTGGGCGGCGTTGTATTGTATAAACCCCTGTATAAACTTTCACATAAATCACATTTCGTTCACCAAACAAATGTGTGCATAATTTTGCGGTCGGATCTTAGTATATGCGTCTTTTCTTTCATTACTTAAATTGTGTTAAAGATTGAACGCCTGTTAGACCTGCAAATGTTCTATTGGCGATCACTTGACCACGGGTACTACGACACAGGTCATTTGGCAGAGTCCACGGCGTTAAATGCGGTGACCACGTGTTGCGTGATGTAATGTGACCATGATACGGTTCGTGAGGGAGACATAACGATCCTAGTCCTGTGGGCGTTTTATGCACATTGTCATCTGGTTAAGTGCAGAGATCATCGGAATTTAATGATATGACGTGTAAAATGGTGATAAACAGAATCCGGTATTGCAATACCTATTGGACTAAGGCTGGATTAGACCAAACTTAGATTTATAGAAGAGTAACCATACAAGGAACAATTTAAGTCTTTGTGTTTACTTCGAAATAACTTCATTTGTCTTCTACCATACTAACCCGTACTACAAGAACGAATGTATAATCCACCTAAAGAAAGAGTCGTTGTATCCGTACTTATTGCAATGTGAGGTTATACAGTTTTAATTTGGTAGGTTTTTTTTTTTTTTTTTTTATGACATTGACATTTCATTTATATTAGGGTTGGTAAAACGCAAAATCAGTTTACTCTATAGTAACCGGCGACTTAATCTAATAATTAAATTTACTCGCGTTTGGTGGAATCGGGCCTTAGTCGGTTGCGGTCCTTTTCGGAGACCATAATAACCAGTTACGAATAAAGATACATCAGCATCATTATCATCAGACCGGTAAACCCACTGCTGGGTAAAAGTCTCTTCATTTTCACGCCAACCAGAACGGACCCACGCTAGTGTCATCAACTGTTTGCCGGCTACTCTACATAATGTCATCCGACCACATGGCTGCTGGTCTGCCCACTGACCGTTCCCCCTCCCACGGCCGCCACTCTGTCACTGCCCTCGTCCATCTACCATCATTCCGCCTTTCTCAAGTGTCCCGCCCACCTCCACTTCAGAGTCGAAATCCGCTTGCCGATATCAACCACATTTGTTCGGATACACAGGGTTTAAAATTAAATAATGTACATTATCTTAGGGGATGCTTCAGACCATCAAAATGAACAATCTTCATGTAACGCATTAAATTTTACACACTGTATTAAATATTTTGTGTAGTCCAAATGTTTGTTGTCTTTATATTCATGTTACTTTAAAATAATCCCGTTTATTTAAAATCCAATTCTGTCTGTACCTATATTATCAATTTTATCATCCATCAGCTACGCTAGATGAAATTGATATTAATATTGATAATGGTCTGCGGTTGATATTTCAATGTTTGGAAATGGAATGCTAATAACCGCACCGTAATTTGAAAATTTGATGCATTCATTCAGTTTATTGGTCCGTTTCTAAAATGCTTGATGAAAATGAATTAATGTATTTTATGTAATTAAAAGTCATATTCCATTCAAGGTAAATATTTACTGTGTCTGAAATGAAACAAATAAATTTAATTATTCGTTCGGTCTGCCATTTCATAACATTTAAATGCTCGTAAAACTGTTTGCGAGGATATTATAAAATTTACGTATGTTTTTATGAATATTTTAGTATGAAAGCTATTTTTGTAAAAAATCTAGTAATCACTAGGATTACGTCACGACACGAAGTCGAAGTTAATTTTTCTTCACGTTGTGTTGTGCTATAAATAGATTTCTTTAGGAGTTACGTTCATACAGGTAGATAAAAAGTTGTTGGTTTTCATCATCATCTCAGCCAATGGACGTCCACTGCTGGACATAGGCCTCTCCCAAGGGTCACCACAGCAATCAGGCCTGCGCTGCCCTCATCCAATGAGTTTTCATAAAAAGAAAAATAAGCTTTGTGATAATTTCTTTATTATTCTAGGTTATACACCAATATTTTACAGGTGTATTCAGATAACAAAACTAAACAACTTTCTTTATGGCATGGATCGAAAAACGAGACACATTTTTGGATTTTCCATACAAAAGTGCGGATCAGCAAATCGATTTTCTATGGGACCTCCCATAGTTTAAAATTATCACACAAAATACAATAAAAAATCAAGAAACACATTTTCCTCCCCAACTACATAAGGAGCTTGTTACCTATACTTTATAATCAAATGAATCTGTAGAAAACGCAAAAACCGAGTCATCCGTATCATTTCTAAACATTTTGACTCGGTAGTCAACCTTTACTAAAACGTATTATAATCTCTTCGGTCCATCCAATAACTTAACCCATAGCCTCTCTACTCCAAACGTTCGTTTAGACACAATATCTATAGAGTTCGGGGTGGGGGTCAGGCCAGTAGCAGATAGTTAATCTTCTACCAATTTAATGGTCCATGTTAGGTGTCTCACGACCTATCCGTACACCTTATGCTTAGGAATATTTTAGATGAATTTTCTCGTTTGTAACGGAATTCTACATTCTTAGACCTTCTAATCTTCTACCTTTTGGTTTTAGATTTTGTGTATCTTACATTATACTAAGATCCTACCGCAAAATTATGCAACTATTTGTTGTGAACCTGCCTGCTGTGCCGGGGGTCGCGGGTTCGAATCCCGTAAGGGACAAATATTTGTATGACGAATATGAATATTTGTACCCGAGTCATGGATGTTTGTATCTATATTTGTATTCTATATCGGAGGCGAAAGATGTGTGTCAGAATCGTAGCATGTGGCGATCTATTGTCTCTGCCTACCCCAGTAGTGGGACATAGGCGTGAGCATATGTATGTATGTATGTATGTATATCGTTGTCTAGTCATCATAATACAAGTCCAGGCTAGATTCTGGAACTTTAAATGTGACTAGATAATTTGTGTGACACTGTCAAAGACATTTATTTATTATAATTATAAATATTCAAGTTCCATAAATGTTACAAAGATGTAGAGCTGCCACATAATTTAGAATTATTTTCTGCATCATAAATAAACATATCAAACAGTTACAATGTGCCTCCCTCCAACTTTCTGAAAATAAATATGTTTTGTTTAACAATTCCTGAAAAAACTCTTTCCAGCTTCAATTATAAATAACGCTCGCTAATTATCCCAAAAGTTACCAATTCCAAGGATTCGAGTTGAACTTCGCAGGCACATTTAATCACCACAGAGTGGCATTCACCTAATTTCCACTCTGAGCGAATAATTTATACTCTTTGCCGCTACTCCTAATGGAATATTCAGTCAAGGCCATAGGTATCAATATCTTCAGACTTTCCGCTCTTAAAGAACAGAGGCACGGTGCTGTACATGCATGCGTGCATGCAAGGCGGCACTGGTAGCAGCGAATAACAGCAAAACTTTTCTCACCCTCTCTATATTTTTCTATAAGATAAATATTCGTCAAAAGCTACACTTAATTATCTCGAGACACGTCATGTCATAGATATATATATATGATGAGCATTAAATGCTTAGCTTATCACTGCATCGTGCATTGAGATATTTTGAATGTTTCTATGATACAACTGCCAACCATCTCAAAAATTGCATTGATAGACGTTCAACAACAACACATTGAATTATTGTTACTTGTTATAATAACTCAATGGTATAACATGTTATTTCAGAATGAAACGCATAAGGTAGAAATGGGTTTCAATCACAAAAACACTGCATTAGAACCTGTTTTCAGTTGCCTAGTACAGTTAGCATCAGAGAAATCGAATCCACTTCCACTTAGGTATAATAAAGAAATAATTGATTTCAGATTATAGTAATGATTTAGTTAGATATGGACAAAGATAGAGATAGATTATCATGGTAACCAACAGAACTTTAGTTCAATTTGTAGCATAGCCTATTCAGTTGGAATGTCTGTACCCATGGAATATTTGAAGTCTATGGCCACGGCCGACTTTAGCTGTTATCTGACGCCGTCTTCGTTTCCATAATACTTTAATAGGGAAGTTTGTGGGCCGCTAAATTTTTGGATTGTGATTGTTCTAAGTTGGAATTCTGATTTTGTTCTTTGTCTCTTTGTTATGTTGATTCTTGATTTGCTCCGTATTAAGGGAGGACGTCAGACCCGTGTTTAATTTCACTCGGTGCGACAAAAAAGCAAGGCTTATTACGATGTTTCTCTTTGAAGTATTGCCATTTTTTATTTGTGTGGTACTGCTCTGGGTTTATTGAGCATCTGCCTATAATCAGAGAAAAGCATGAAGTCATCCTTGCCATTCGTATTAAGATTGTTCTCCATCTCAATAGAGATTGTTCCTAAAGAAAGCTATGGAATTAACTCAGGGTTAACGTCTGGTTTTTATTCTATCATTTATTTACTTACTTTTAGTCTGATATACATTATTCATCTTCTATAGAGTCCATGGCATGTTATTCTATATTTTGCAGCCCAGTATTTTGCCACACGTCCATAAGCTCATAGTATGGAACATTAAAATCTTATAAAATATCCTTACATTATGTTCCGGTTAATGTGTGTACTCCTACAAACTCTAAATTTACTTCAACATCTTATCAGTGACTTAAAGAAGTGGCTTAACTTTCTCCATTGCAACGAAAACCAATCCGCCTCACAATGCTTGCCTCCTGCAAACTTTCCTATTTCAATCTTTTCCACTACCAAAATTTTAATTCAGCAATCCCGCCTGATGTTATCTTGGGCATCATTTTAGGCACCCAATCTGCGGCAATAAGCTCTTCAAGGGACTTCGACTGATTGAAATTCCATTATTATCGAACCCTCTGGTTACAGTTGATTTCACACAAGAAGTCTTCCATCTTTACTCTTTTGCTTCCCTCTTAAGAGCGCAAATACTTTGGTTAGTAGGTCTTCGTGTGTCCAAGGAGGTATAGTAGAATCTTTTATAACGGGAAGGTTTTCCTTTTCGTTGCTTTGGAGACTTGCTTTGTCTGGAGATTTAGTGCCTTTTTGAGTGTCGTGGAATGCGTGTAAGGGTGTTTGTCAAATCGCCTCTGTAAGAGAAATGTGTGATCGTTTGACAGGCTTTTATAATTTGGATCTTGCACTTAGAGGACATCGTTTATGGTGAAATTGTATTGCCTAAAAAGAGAAGTGTTATACTATAAGCATAAGCATATGCTCAAGACTTGCTATTCCCCGACGGGGTAGTCAGAGATATTCTGAAACCATCGCCTCCTGCACGTCAGGCAAGGTTACTCGCCACTTGGCTGGACCACTGGATTTAACCTTATATAATTCAATCTCTTTTCTTTTTTCTCTTCTCTCTTTCCCCCTCTTTTCTATTTATTTTTCCTCACTCTTTCTCTCTTCTTTTTTCCTTTTTTTTTTCTTCTCTTCTTTTTTTTTTGCAATATTGCAATGATAAACACACATTATGTGGGCACGTTCGGAGAGCTCGGATCAAGTCGGTCGAATGCCCCAGTACTATCTATCTATCTATTTTGTGTCCGTATGTGCGCTTTTAATGTGCAATTTGAGTTCATTATGTTTATTGATATATATTGGTTTGCTCCCATAGTAAAAGTTGTTCAGTTTGATGGGTAGACTCTTAGTTTAAAAGGATGCTAATGATATCAATTTCACCCTGTAATACAGGGTGTTTCATAAGTAACAATAAATATTTGAAACTCTTAAGGGGGTTGTTTAGACCGTCAAACTGAACAACTTTCTCTATGGGACCAACATCGAAATCGCAAAAAAAAAAAATCATATCCCATACATATTTTAGCTCTAGTCGATTTGTAGAGTATAACATCAATTTTTTTTTTCGCGATTTCGATGTTGGTCCCATAGTGAAAGTTGTTCAGTTTGATGGTCCTTAAAGGTTTATTTGTATTTTTGTAACACCTTATACATACATTCTTAAACATAAAATAACTTACTGGGGTTAAAAAGTGCCGTTATTTCGTTCGCTTGTTTAAAATAGTAGATGTAACTTTACAAAATATGTTTCCCTCACAAAGACGAGAGCAAGCGTAAACTGAAAAATTTTCTTCAACAAAAATGTCTTGACATACAAAAATCTCAAACGTAGCTCGGTCCACGTACAAAATAAAAATGAGGACAATATTTTAAATTTAAAAAGACGGGGGGAAGTTTAACAAAACTCATTTTGTTGAAAAATTTAAAGCCATCCGGGGTGAACCGGGGAGAACCGGGCGGGGTATTCTGCTATCCATCAGTAAATGAGGCTCTTGAGTGTATCGAGCCTTTTTAAGATTGATCCCTTTGCTGGGAATTCCTCGGTTGTGCTCCGCCCCTACTATTTAACTTTGGAAATTGTTTTAGAAGGCTCGAAGTGGCTGAGGTGTAATTGGTCGGTAACGAATTTTTCGAATACACTCGACTTATAGTACTTGGCTTTTTTCGGCGAGTTGCTTATCTAAAAATACAAAACTGCGTTATTATTATCGATACAAAAGAAGTGCGTACTGTGTTAATTGGACACCTTGGCTATACATAGGTACATACTTATAACCTTAGAACAAAATAAAATGAATGGATGGCCCTAAAGCGCGGTAAGTTGAAGCAAACTACTGGTGCACTTGGTCCATACAAACTAGCGCCATTATCTGTCAAATCTAGGGCACTTGCATACAAATTTGAAGTAAACCCTTCATTTGTTTTGCCTCATTTTTCTGGTTTGCAATGTTTGCGTAAGGCCTATCCATTCATTTTATTTTGATCTAAGCTTACTCGTATAACACGACAATTATAAACTACCTACCTTTCTTTCGCCCGGAGTTTTTTTTCAGACATTGTACTTATCATTGTAAAATATCTTGGAAATTGACACAATTTATCTGGTCCCATTTAAATTATAATCATAATCATTTTCACCTTACAAATATTTGCTACTTGCAGGATTCGAACCCACGACCTTCAATACAGCAGGTGGGTTCACTACCGACTGAGCTATTAGACCGTCAAATTAATCACAAAGTTACTACAATATTGTTCCGTAAACTGGGAGTAGTCTTTTTACAAAAGGACAAAAAAACGCGACTTCCATACAATACCATTTGCAGCATCAATCAATTAATAACGTAACACGCTTTTTACCCGACACATCATACTTTCATATTTTAAACAAAACCCTGATATTACAGGGACACTGTATTTTTCTTTCTGAATTTGCATACCTCATCTTATTTTGCATTATCATCCATAGATGAACGCTAAAGTTGAAGATGCGGCATTTACTTACCGCGAGTGTAACCTTACCCAAGGTTGTTCGATCTTTACCTATCATACTCCGATTCTTACAGACGGTAGAATTCGATATGGGGAACAAAGGCATCCGCTCATTGCAGCGATTTTATCGAGCGATAATATCGCTGCGATTTTGCGATAATTGTTTCCAGTACATTTTGTATGGGGACGCGCGCGATCCTACACACTGCCGCGATATTATCGAGCGATAATATCGCTGCGATTTTGCGATAATTGTTCTCAGTACATTTTGTATGGGGAGCGCGCTCGATCCCACACACTGCCGCGATATTATCGCAACTCTTTCGACTACATTCAGTAGTGGGGCGCATGCGTGACGCGAATCGCGGAATCGCTGCAGTGTGTAAGGTGTCGCGATATCGCTGTCGATAATATCGCTCGATAAAATCGTTCGATAATATCGCTGCAATGTGCGGAGGCCTTAACAGAGATGTGACTGTAACAGATATGGGGTGGTATTATGTAATTATCCTATTCAATCGGTATCATATCGACATGGTGTTTTTTGGCAGTTCTTAGCGATTCTGCTTCATAATATTTAGTTAATATACGTCAGAAATGGATAAATGATGATCGCAGGAACAAAATGTTACTTAGCAACTACCTAGTTTAGACATACGAGTAATACGTTACCAATCTTGTGAACCATATTGTTATTTATAATCGGAAACTAACACAATAGCCCTATATTAAAGGGGTGGTTGCGAAATTTCACCTTTAACTGTGTGTAAACTCACTAGTGCGTAACTATAATATGACTTCCTTTTTGGGGTTGGTCTGGTCAGAGATTTAGGCTGGCTTGAACCAAAATGTATTTAGGCTTAAAACATATAATGCTGTCACTGTCATTTGTATAAGCAGTGAGAAAGACCGAACTATCACTAAATTCCTTTTGGTGCAAGCCGGGCTTAGTAGCTAAATATAATGGTATATGCTGCTCTTGAGTTGTTTCAGTGTAGTTACGCGAAAACTGTGCTCAGTGATGAACTGGACGCGACTAGAGCATAGTTTTCGCTAACCTAATGTGCAGTATTAACAATTTAACATGCCGCATCTTCTTCTTCGTATTTAATTTAAAATATGATTCAATGTTTCCCTTTACATTTCAAGCTTTGAATAAAACCCCATAGTCATTCATGTAATACGATATGCTTAGCC
The DNA here is from genome assembly GCA_963693445.1 of Agonopterix heracliana. Taxonomy (NCBI): domain Eukaryota; kingdom Metazoa; phylum Arthropoda; class Insecta; order Lepidoptera; family Depressariidae; genus Agonopterix; species Agonopterix heracliana. The sequence goes on from OY856324.1 coordinate 14,334,101, forward strand.
AAAGTGACTGCAGTATTCTTTTTTTGCTCTCGAGGAAACGGAATATGGAAAGTAGAGAACTGAGTTATATCAAATATGTCTCGGTGGGGATATGAAAGAGAAGATTGGTCTTGATCGGTTATTTTCGGTTTTATTTTGTGGTATAGACAAAGAACGTTGTATTACACTGAATAAAATGTTTTGTTAAATACAACCAAACTTTAGTCAGTACCGAACTGTTTTAAAACAGCTAAACAGTTGCTATTTATAACCAAATGTTTGATTATGTTTTACAAAACAGTTCGGTAGTCAAAGTTCAGTTACATTTAACAAAAATTTAGTTAAAGATGTCTTTGTGTGTTCTTTGTGGGCTATTACAAACAAGATTTGAATGTAACACTGCGACCCATATTTTCACTCATACCTTCGAACTTATAGTATTTTCTTTTCCTTCTCGGATATGCAGATTTCTTTACGATGTTTTCCTTCACCGCCAAAACTAGTGATAATGACAAATACAACCGTATATATAACTATAACTATTATAATTATGACTATTATAAAACCGTAAGATCATCATCATCATCATCATGAGAAATAAAAAAGTAGCGGTTTACTTCATATAAATTCAAATAACAGTCGATAGCGCGATTTAAAAACGTGCAGCGCCATCTATTGACAAAATAGTTAGTTTGTTTGTTTGTTCGCGCATCACGCAAAAACTACTGAACCTATTTTGATGAAACTTTTTTTGTTTGATAGCTTATGATCTGACTTAAAATCTGGTATATAATTTGTGCGGACGAAGTCGCGGGAAAACACTAGTATATAATAATTCCGTAGAACTTAGTGGTACAGGCCAGGAATCAAACCGTCGCTTCGTGCTTGAGTTCTAGATCTCTTCCGTATGGGCTATCTCCGCTCCTTTTACGTTGTTAGTTTTATTCTTAAAGTATGCAAATTGGTTTTAAAACGAAAGAAAAATGCGCATTGTATTCGTAATTCAGATCTACCATTCTAATATGAGTACACACGGCCACACATCACGCTACGCAACATCAAAATAATCAGGCTGCGCGACGTTATACGTTCTTCACCCTACCCGCGGCCAGCTTATGTTGGTTTTGTATAGCTTGATGTATCGCCGTGTGTACCTGCCATAAGATGTAAACAGAAGGCGAAATCACAACAGGTATGTTATTTAACTTTGAAAATCGCTGCCGTATTAGAAACGAATTTCAGAAGTACACACTCGTATTAGATAATTTGTATTTTTTTTTCTAAAATTTCACGAATTCAATAGGTACCTAAGTTACGTATCAAATGTAATTCAGGTATCGATTCTAGAGTTTGTAATACATTGTGCAATACTTAGTTGTGGGTACGGCTAACACGATAACGTAAATTTGATACCGGCCATTTTGTTTTTATTCATTTTCCGAATATAAATTTTAGATTTTCAACCTCATTACCTCTTATCGGTGATTTAAAAAGGTTCGCAAAGAAACTGGCACGGCTACCGGACAAGGAAACTCTTATTATAATATTACTAGCTTCGGCCCGCGATTTCGTCTTCGTGGACATTTAAATTGCATGAACTCACGACCTTTTTGCCGTTTTGGGGTGGTCTATAAATTTTTTGCAAATACAAGCTACATAACATTATTATTAGTGATCTGAGATTGTTAAAGTGAACTACCTCCGTGGTCTAATGGTTAAGAGCATTGGCATTTGAAACGGAGGTCGTGGGTTTGATTCCCACTGGGACACCTAATGATATCTTTTTGCGTTTTTCCCCAGTTGGTTAGGACATTGCAGGCTGAATCACCTGATTGTTTGAAAAGAAAGATAAGTGGTTCTGATTCCGTGTGTCCCGGCCACTATCTCTGGTGGTATAAAAACCACGTCAGAGGCCATAAGGCGGTTTGAGTAAACTCGACACCAGGGCTTTATTCAACAAACGTTACAAAACAAACGTTTACAATTACAATTCTGGGTACATTGCTGAGAATGTTAGGCATTATGTTACCTACTGCAAGTTTAGCGTCGTAAGTAACAAGCAATGTACCCAGAATTGTAATTGTAAATTACAATTGTAACGTTTGTTGAATAGGGCCCAGGGCTTGCTGCCCATACGATTAGAAGAAGATAAAGCTAAGTTTATCTATACTTATGCCATGACTTAATGTTATTGTATATCAGTTTAATTATGGCATATTTTATGTTCTAGAAGGAATCACGATCCATCTGGGAGGACTCCTTAATTCTGGGCTGGTCAAAAACTTTACACAACTATACTATCAACTATATCTTTATGGGTGCAGTCGAAGTTTAAGGCTTTCTTGCATATTTTGCAGGTTTCGGAATGGAATGTCTGATTATTTGTTTAGCTGGATTTTACAAACATAATGAAAATGTTAACTATTAGCAATAACTTTAGCCATTAACTTTTCGTAATCAAGACCATGTAATATAATGCTGTAGAGTTTCTGGCCGCATCTTCTCTACAGCGACAACACGTTCCGACGCGGTGGTAGCTTAAAAAAGAATTGATGTTTAATAAGTGTGCTTCAGGCTCCTATATTGAATAAATTATTATGAATTGAATTAAGACGCTGTTATCCCGTCGAGGCCGTTTTTTGAACACGAACGAAAGTGTTTTAAACTGTGTTTTAAAGTCTGAAATTAAATTATGCCTTATTTAAGGATCGGGCGGATGGGCGACTGTTCTCAATTACACGATTAGATTAAGTTTACTAGATAGAAAAACATCCCAAAGTTACCCCTTTTTGTTATGTTTTTTCAATACTATGATTAAACTGCTGATATTTAACTTTTTATTCTTGTACTTAACTAAATACATTAAATACTTCTAGTGAACTCAGAATAATATTTAGCTTAGAAACTCCCATGAGCAAAGATATTGACGAAAAACACGTTTTTTTGCGATCCTGCTTTCAATTGGAGCGGGATGGCTAATTGTAAACTTATGCTTGCAAGAAAGAGACGCTTGAACTGGGATAACCTAGCCTTAAATGCAAATAATGTTTTTGGAAAATTTACTAAAAGATTTCCAAATAAAGAAACTTTTTCCTGTGTAATAACTACTATCGTCAGGCAGCCACTCTGTGATACTTGCTAAGATATCCCCCTCTAAAAATAGTGGTACCCTATGTTTTCTCTTCAAAAGTTACGAGTGGCCATGAGGGTCACGCCGCAGGACGCGGCCTTCCCTCGCAACAGGGGAGATCCGGTCATACTCCATCACAATTACAAATTCTAACTTACGTACATACGGTAAAATTGTATCTGGCAAAAATTTACGTAAATGGCTTGTGTAAATCAATCAATTAAGCTTATTTCAGAGAATAATACAGGGTGTTAGGGTAAACAGTTGCATTACTTTTAGGGGTGATTTTATCCATGATACTGAACAACTTTCCCCTAAAAAAACGATATGCATACTATTACTACCTAAATGCAATCAGCTGATACAACGTTTCTACGAAAAGTTGAAAAACAATCTATTGAATTTCCTATTGGTTTCTCAGGAAATTTGTTCAGCATCATGAAAGGGAAATCAGGAAAGGGTACAATAACAGGGGTTATTGTATACAGGGTGTTTCATAAGTAACAATAAATTTTTAAAACTCTTAAGGGGGTTGTTTAGACCGTCAAACTGAACAACTTTCTCTATGGGACCAAAATCGAAATCGCGAAAAAAATAATTTCATATCCCATACATATTTTTTCTCTAGTCGATTTGTAGAGTATAGAACATAATTTTTTTTTCGCGATTTCGATATTGGTCCAATAGTGAAAGTTGTTCAGTTTGATGGTCCACACCACCCCCTTAAATGTTTATTTGTAGTTTAGTAACACCTTGTATAATCACAACCTTATTCCTCGAGGGGGCAGTCCGTCAGAGATTTTCCGAATGTCATCGATGTATCTTCTGTAGTTGAGTTGCAAGTCGGTTTCCAGATGGTCGTGTAATAGATTTTTTCGTGCTTGCCACAAGGTTCCACCTTTTTGTATTAGCTCAATTGTTTTTTTGTACTTAGTACAATCACCCTCCTTAAAGGTTTATTTGTATTTTTGTAACACCTTGTATATGTACATAAAATAATGCAACGGTTTACCCTAACACCCTGTATATAATTTGTAGCTGCTATTATAGTAAATTGCAGTAATGAAACAATTAATTCTGTGCTGGGTGATTATTTTTCATTGGTGTTTCAGTTCAGACCATCAAATTCGTACATCGTAATCGTAAAAAAAAATTACGTGTTGAGTCGACTAGGCATTGCAATTTAGTATGGAACAGCTGATTATTGTTTTCGAATTTCGGGTTTGCTTTCTTAGTAAATGTTGTGAGGCACCACATAAAAAATTTGAGAAGTGTTTATAAATCATCCAGTATAGTAAATGTTGTCTCGAAATTTAAGTTCTGATGATATACTACGGAAGCAAGCACATACAATATCATGAGACGTAGGTTACTATTCACATCTTTATTTCAAATCGAATTGTACCTAGTTTCGATATTTTCTCCACAAACAGACAAACTTTCCGTCTTTCGGTATTAGAAATAAAATGTAGATAAAGCTGCCCCTAACCTCAGATGAACGTAATTTCGTCCGATTTGAAACACGGGAGTTTTCCTTTTATATTCCTTTTTTTTTTGCTTAAACCCTCGCTCGACGTCTGAATCGGAATGATTGTTTTATTATAATTGTTTCAAGGAAATTTTATAAAAAGAGATAAGTTAAAACTTTTTATTCAGATTTCAGTAGAATTACAACATCTTTTTGCAAAACTGCAGCAGTATTTTGTTGTCCGACAGCAACTTGACTAATTTCAATGTCTCTAAAAACAGCAAGATTATTTATTTCCAAAATGATGTTTGAAGTTGGAGTAAAACACAGATCACCCCCAATAGATACTGCATACAGGGCCGCCGACACGCACCTTCATTCACATATGCCTTCATATTGTTTGTATGCTTCTGATCGATTTCGGCCATGGCGACTGCTTCAACTCTGTTGTTGGTGTTGATGAGCTCGCATGTGTCTAACATTACCAATCTTCTTGGAGAAGATCATCGCAAATAGCGGACACGTGAGCACGTCATCGAATTAAGGCCTCCGCTCATTGCAGCGATTTTATCGAGCGATAATATCGCTGCGATTTTGCGATAATTTGTTTCCAGTACATTTTTTATGGGGACGCGCGCAATCCTACACACTGCCGCGATATTATCGAGCGATAATATCGCTGCGATTTTGCGATAATTGTTCCCAGTACATTTTGTATGGGGACGCGCTCGATCCCACACACTGCCGCGATATTATCGCAACTCTTTCGACTACATTCAGTGGTGGGGCGCATGCGTGACGTGAATCGCGGAATCGCTGCAGTGTGTAAGGTGTCGCGATATCGCTCGATAATATCGCTGCAATGTGCGGAGGCCTTTATTGTTGCGTCGACCACGAGAAAAAGATGAGGAGGCAACCCGTGGTTACTATTATCTTCTTGGTGAAGTATAATGGATTGTTGTACGAAGGGATTCTTGGAGGATTCCGTCCTAGGAAGAATGTTGCTTATTTCTTCTATGCGATATAGTATAGCTGAATATTTAATCAAATAAAGCCATGGATATACACTAAAATAAAATGTGAAATCTTAATAAGATATCGAAATTGAAAACGCTCCCAAAATGTCAATACAGCCCACCCCGGTTTTCCCTAACAAGCCATAAATAAAAGAACAATTCTATAGCAAAAAACAACTTTTAAAAACTTTGCTCAGGAATGAAACCCTCTGATCTTATAGGGGGATACAAAGGTAAGTACGTAATTCCGAATCGATCTTCTTGTCTCCCCTTTGCTAATACATCAAGGAAAACAAACTTATCTTTGCATTCGAATGAATGAATCTTTTAAAATTTTCCACTCATAAAACGTAGGAGATAATGATGGGGATGAAATTTAGGGGACGGTAAAAGTGCATTTGTTAAAATGGTCGTCGAAAAAGCGGTTCATTGTTGCCAGGTGTGTGAAGTTGCTATTTTGTCTGCTGAGGCTGTGGTTCTCTGTCAAGGTATCGGGAATGTAGCATATAATCACAACTTTATTCGAGGGGGCAGTCCGTCAGAGATATTCCAAATGTCAACGATGTATCTTCTTATGTAGTCGCGATGCAAGTCTGTTTCCAGACGGTCGTGTAATAGATTTTTTCGTGCATTCCACAAGGTTCCACCTTTTTGTGTCCAGCTCAAATGTTTTTTTGTACTAAGAACAATCATTGAGATTACGATACTCCCAAAATCAACTTTTATACTCTTCTACAGGATAAATTGTATACTTCAGCATGTATTCTACTCATCAAATTGAGCAACTTTCACTATGGAGCCAACATCGAAATCGCGAAAAAAAATCAGCTGTCCCATACAAAACTGCACTACCTATTCGACTCAAATCTAGACTCAAATGTATGAGACAGCTGATATTTTTTTCGCGATTTCGAAGTTGGCTCCATAGAGTAAGTTGTTCAGTTTGATGAGTAGAATACATGCTGAAGTTATCCGCAGTGATATAAATTTTACACTGTAGATGCGAATGTAAAATATATCGGCTGTAGTATTATGAACTACTAGTGTTTTCCCGCGACTTCGTCCGCACAAATTATATACCAGATTTTAAGTCAGATCATAAGCTATCAAACAAAAAAAGTTTCATCAAAATCGGTTCAGTAGTTTTTGCGTGATGCGCGAACAAACAAACAAACTAACAATTTTGTCAATAGATGGCGCTGCACGTTTTTAAATCGCGCTATCGAATGTTTTTTGAATTTATATGAAGAGAACCGCTACTTTTTTATTCCTCATGATTTTACGGTTTTATAATAGTTAAGATTATATTTTTTTTCCCGTCACACAGGTCAGAGTTTCGGTACTACTGGTGAAACGTGGATGTTCTGAGGTTTCAGAATATCTCTGATTACCCCCTCGGGGAATATAGTCATGAGCATAATATGCATGTGCATATTTTTTTTTGAGTCGGTTTAATTTAATTAAAATTTTTTTATTTCAACTTTTTCAGTAGTGGTGGTAGTTATTAGTTCGATTTAGTTGTTTTATAATTTATACATACATACATACATACATACATATTCTCACGCCTGTCTCCCACTGGGGTAGGCAGAAACAACGGAACGCCACTTGCTACGATCCTGACAAACCTCCCTAGCTTCCTCCACATTCATTAGTCCTTTCATGCATGCTCGTCGGTTTCGGGTAGATCTGACCTGGCCCTTCTTAAGCACGTCGCCAATTTGGTCCGAATAGGCGACGTGCTTAAGAAGGGCCAGGTCAGATCTACCCGAAACCGACGAGCATGCATGAAAGGACTAATGAATGTGGAGGAAGCTAGGGAGGTTTGTCAGGATCGTAGCAAGTGGCGTTCCGTTGTTTCTGCCTACCCCAGTGGGAGACAAGCGTGAGAATTTATACATGCAAGGGGTACATAACATAGATACAAACCAAATTCTTCAATCACCAATGATTCGCTGTATATTTTTGAGGAGTTCTATTAAGTAGCTCCAAAAATCGTCATCAAATCTTCACCAAACTAAAATGGAACCAAATCTTCATCAGAACAAAAAAAGAATCGTCCAAATTAGCGAAGAAATGCCGAAGTTATTGCGCAACATACAACAATACAAAATTTTCAGACGAATTGATAATCTCCTGATTATTTTGAAGTCCGTTAAAATTGGTTTATCGTCTATAAATTTATGTGAGTATAAGCACGGGTAATCATAAATACAATATATCGGATAATACCATAGTCGAGTTGCTATTTAATTATTGACCATAGTCCGTTCAGGAAAAGGTTCTAAAACAATCAAAAAACGAAACGAAAACATTTTACATAATCCGAGACAAGAACGACATTATTCAGTTGTTACGGGCAAAGACAATAACGTTGAGACGGTCTCGAGCGAAAAATACCACAGGGATGAAAGCAAAATAATGTTTGAGGCGTAAATAAGAACGGAAAATTGTGATCGCATTTCAGATACCATGTGAAATACAAGTCTAGACATATAGACTAATATTCTAAAAGGATTACTTTCGGCTTTGTTCTAGTTTTTTCGTTTTGGAATTGAAAAATCGTATGTACAAAATATTGAAAAGCGGGTTAGCGTTTTTGTAACATTTTGTCTCTACGCATCAAAAGATTAAAATATGTAGTTAAAAAAAGGAAATTGAGACCATTTTGCATATTTCTTGTTTTAGTTTATAAACTACTAGTTGTTGCCCGCGACTCCGTCTGCGTGGACTTTAAAAAAGTATCATAATGTGTCAATCCAGAACATATTCTACCAGTGTGCCAAATTTCATTAAAAAACAATCCCTGAGATTGGGATAGACACTCCCAACTACACTTGATACTGGCGGAAATGCGGTGCTACGCAACGACAAGTAAAAAGCCATTAATAAAAAATAAAAAATAAACGTTTTCGCTTATGATTGTTGTAGGATAATGAATAGAAAAGAGAACCGAACTACAATAAGCCTTGCTCTATTGCAGACCCGGTTCAAAGGTGCCTAAACTAAATTTGTAAATATTTGCATGACCATATTCACTGGCATCTATAGCTGGCAATCTATTTGCTGTCAGTGATAGGTCAGCAGGATGACCATATCGGTTCCATAGATGATTACTGTTAAAACTAAGGATGTTACTATGTTCTTTCCCAATGTTCTTTCCAATGTGTCGTCACAAAAGGCTTTATCGTTACCCTTTGTATAAAATTTTACGTCCATTTTTCCTGCCTCAAGTTCTTGCCGCAACCCTAACACCTTATTTTCTTCGTTTACATAAGAAAGAACTTCAAAATGAAGTAATCTTTCACCTTCGCCTTTCTTAAACTCAGTTTTTTGTTTTAATATTGGCTTCGTTATCTTCCTCTTTTAAATTGATACTTTGCATATTTATGATTGTGTTTTTGAATTGTTACACAAATGTTTGACCGATTCGTCATTACGGACTTTTGTAGTAAAACAAACTATAATACCTAATTTTGAATTCCGGAAGAATGTCATCTGACATATTCAGGGCCCAACTTAATCATCATATCAGCCGATAAACGTCCACTGCTGGACATAGGCCTACTATACCCAAAAATGGGGGGATTTGCCATAATCGCCACGCTTGGCAGGCGGGTTGGCGATCGCAGTTGGATTGTGTGTACTCAGAGGATGCTGCTGCCCATCCTCCGGTAGATCCCTTAGTCGCCTTTTACGACACCCACGGGAGGAAATGGGATGGTGCTACTCTTAGCCGACACCACACGGACCAACTTAATATGCTGATGGTTTTTTGACAAGATCAGACAGTCAAACTGATCAACTTTCTCTATGCGATCAACATCGGAATCGTGAGAAAAAATCAGCTGTCCCATACATTTGGCTCGAGTCGGTTTCCAATTTTGTATGGAACAGTTAATTTTTTTGCGATTTCGATGTTGGTTCCTTAGTGAAAGTTGTTCAGTTTGATGGTCTAGACCACCCCCTTAAATTTTTATTTGTATTTTAGTAACAACTTGTATTGATAGTCATCATAATCACCTAATACTGGCACACAGATTACTGGGCCAGCGTAGTGGGCCAGATGTTAGTCCATTAACAAGCCAAGGGTAGCGAAGATATTTCAAATAAGAAAATCAAAATCTTACTTAGAATCATATTTCAATTCAATCAGACCGTCATATTGTAACTATCCCACCGAAAAAAGCCTCCAAGGGAATAAAAAGGGAAAAAGCGGTAACGGTTGAGAGAAATAACAGAATTGCTAAGGCATGAATGCTTAATGCTTGGGGGGTAGGGATTAATTTAGCGCGGTGAGTCTTGTACATTCTCCCTTTGGATTTAGAGGACCGATTACGTTTCATGGAAATTGGGACATTTGACGATTATTTTTGTTTGAATGAACATTGTCCGGTCTTAATTCTTTAGAATAAATCCGATATTGTTTTGTGATGAAATTAATTCATGCGTGATGATTCGTACATGCTCACATTGGATTAGTAGGGTAACGTTACAGAGGAATGATTTTAAAATTCAATTACAAAGACACTGTGCGACAAAATATATTTATTCATGAAATTCACACAACTGGCTTTTCGATGAAGGAACACATCGTGAGAAAACCTGCATGCTTCAATTTCGAGGCGTGTATTATAAGTGGCGACGGGCTCACCCCCCGTCACACTGGACAGAGTTTCGGTACTACTGGTGAAACGTGGATGTTCTGAGGTTTCAGAATATCTATGACTACCACCTCGGGGAATATATTCGTGAGCATATGTTATGAAAACTACGTAAACATTAATAATGGCATAGTCGTTAAGACCGTTAACGACACTGAACTACAATTTTATTACTTTAATTTACAGTTACTTCAATAAAATTATCTACGTCTGAAATCCGCATTAAACTCGAATACTACCAATATCATCCGACAGCCAACAAAAGCATAAACCGAATGCTATCGTCATAAAAATAACGACCATCCGTTTACAGATCGTATTTTTCATTGCTATCACGACACGTAGTAAAGGAGCTGATCCCTTATTGCTAAGTCTTCCTTGTGATCAATTGTTATTGGCCAATAGAGTTTCCAGTTCAAGGGGACGCGATTTTTTTCCTGAATGTGATGAGACTTTACGTTAAACGATCAGGTAAGGAAATAAAAGGAAAATAGTCCTTCAAATAGGCAATTTGAAGAAGTCGTTTGTTATATGACTTGGCGTAGGAACGTACTTAATGGCACGTTTAATGGTCCAAGACAGGCTGCCTTAAGTTATGTGGCTGGTTTGGACTATTAAAAAGCAAGGGTTTTAGATGGCCTAGTGTTGCTGTAGTACCCTACGAATAAAGAAATAAATATGGAAATATAATTCACGTCAAAAAATTACCCCACGAACTTTGGTGTAGACCACGCAAGCGCGCAAGACTCGATCATTATGGCGACTCCAATTACGGCGTTTGCCGCCAAAACTCATGGTGCCAAAAATTAAGGAGATTTTGTTCGGAGTTATCGTTCCATATTTATTTCTTTATTCGTAGGTAGTACCTATACAAGGTCTAACAAAATTAGGTTAAACTATTTTTAGGGGATGATCAGACCATCAAACTGAACAACTTTCTCTATGGGACCAATATAGAAATCGCGAAAAAAAAAAATCTGCCGTCCCATACATTTAGGTCGAGTAGGTTTGTATGGAACAGCAGATTTTTTTTTTCGCGATTTCGATTGCTTTCGGTGCAGTTTATTAATACGGGCTAAAGTAAGCTAAAAGTTAACCTTGATACAACATCATGCTTGATAACACTGATCTTTAAAATTGCTGGACCGATTTCTACGAAACAATACGAACAAACGCTAATGAACTATCTCACATAAAAACGTTATAATTTTGCCATCCTTGGATTTTTTTCCATCTGTACAGGACGGTATTGCGTATGGATGAACTGCCTAGACCAAGCACTACTAGGTCGTTTCGGTGCTAAGTGAACACAACAAGCCAGAGGCTTTTTATTAATCTCACAGCTGCACTGTTTGCGTCTGGTATTAATAATACGGCGAGAGTGAATAGGCATTTTTCTAGGTAAGCATGCTACATCTTCGGCCTCATCATCACTGAACATCAGTTGAGATTGAGGGCAAATGTTTACCGATCACACATAAAAAAAAATACATATATAAATATATATATTTTGGTAATTGTTACATTGTATCAGATTAGCACAGGACCGTGTATAAATGTAATTTTTTTATTTTATTTTATTTTATTTGGAAGACCAACAGCTGTTGACACAATGCAAGTATGGGTGGCAAACAGAAAGCCAATTACAGGTCTCCGCTGATAGAAACAGAAGTTACAAAAAACAAAGCAGATCTTAGACTAAAAATACAAATTTGGTAACAAAAATAAAAGATAGTGAACGTTACAACAATCGACCGAATAAGAAACAGTCTTCCTCGCAATAATATAGATTACAATACAAAGCAATGGATATATAAAATATAGATTACAATACAAACATTAACACCAATAAAGCCTCATCACTCGCTAAAAAATCTACGATTTAGCGCATTCCTCGCGCCGCGCTGGTGCAGAAGATATCTAAGTCTTAATCTTTAGATATAATGTTAAAGTTGTTGCCCGTCATATAATAAAAGGCCTAAGCCCAGCCCTGGGTTGATGTGGGCTGATTTGACTGATTTGAATTGATACGGAGTTTCTGACAAGACCAACATGAGTTAATTTCTGTGTATATTTTTACTTAAGCTTCTCTAGTCTTAGTCTCCTCTTCGGTCCTAAGACGATAAAGTCTTGACGAAGCCCTAATCCAGGCAAAGCCAAGATCAACAGCTCTTAAAATTCGCCGAGCGGATGGAGTTCTTATTCATTATTTCCAACAAAGAATGTTTAATGTAATACAAACACCTAGCCGAAGTCTAAAGCTTATTGGGGTTAGCGCGTAAAAGTGTAGGCGAGCATCCATTGGTACAAGATTATTTTAAAATTGTGGCGTTTTTGTGAACCAGCTTTATGTGCAGAGGTTCGGTCTTAGTCTAGATCTGACTAGTTCTGATGAGTTTTTAGGATTTTGATGCAGTGTAGGATTTATATTGCATAATATATGTATTTATAGAGTGACATTGCCTCTCAGACAAAGCTCAGAAGGTATTGTGGGTTTCAAGTGAATTGCGGGAGAGGTTTGTTACTATAGGTAACATAAAATTGTGGAAAGGCCAAATGTAATACCTATTCGTAAACTTTTATTGCTTTCATTTTCATTCGATACCTAACTTAACTCAGAACGATAAAGGTCACAACCAAAATTATCTTAGTAATAAGCAAAATTGTAGTCGGGTGATTTATACATTCATTCGATACTCGAGTCCTACGAATTGTTCTACACTGTTGCAGTTGCAGACTGTATATTATACTGCTTTAAACTTCATCATTACAATCGTGTCGTTATTTTATCCTTCATAGCATAGCATAGCATATGCTCACGACTATATTCCCTGAGGGGGTAGTCAGAGATATTCTGAAACCTCAGAACATCCACGTTTCACCAGTAGTACCGAAACTCTGTCCAGTGTGACAGGGGGTGAGCCCGTCGCCTCTTATAATGGACAGTGGGTACAATACATGCCTCGAAATTGAAGCATGCAGGTTTCCTCACGATGTTTTCCTTCACCGAAAAGCCAGTGGTGTAACAAATCGTACATAAATTCCGAAAAACTCATTGGTACGAGTCGGCTTGGACGGGGATCGAACCATCGCCTCCTGCACGGCAGGCAAGGTTACTCGCCACTGGACCACCACGGCTATATATCTATTATCCTTCATATCCTTCATATCATCAAAAAAACAATAATAATCTAAGCTCGAACCTACAAAATTATGTAGCTTATCATCTTTCTGGATCATATTTTGTAAATTATTTTCCCTTCTTTATACCAATCATAATTGTGTATCATGGATGGTAGACTAATAATTCTTAATCCACAGGGTAGGTGGTAAAACGAATGTTTGCGGATAGGGGGTGGTTCCCCCTTCCCCCCACCCCTGTTCCTCTCCACGTGACGTTTGATTATGGCGTGACAAAACACGTCACTGTTGTTTCCCTTATCCCTTTTTTCCCTTCGAAAAGTAGATTATTTCAGAGGCGTATATTTAATTTGAACAGGCAACAAAAAAGATTGAACAGATGTTTTTTTTCAGGACAATGTTTGTGTACATGTTGTTTTTAATTATGTCTGTTGATCAAATCAACAAAAGGGTTAAAGGTTTCGTGTTATTTCGGGCTGGAGTGATTTGGTGTTTATTTAGATAAGGGCATAATTACTGACTGTATTTGTTTTATCGATTCAATATTGAGGATCTAGCTTCGCTTGTGTTGGTTATTTGTGTCCTATAAGTTGGTAGTGGTATAGCGGAAAACTGTTTGACGTGGCTTCTTTCTAAGCAAAGACGATAATAACTTCAATATCCTCATGAAAAGAAGCATATTCGCTCGTTTCTACTTCTTGTTTCATTGGATTATGTAATAAAACGCATAGAATCAAACGTTTTTATACACAGATTCCAGTTTTTAGAGATATGGTTTATTTTGAGGTATTTTAAGGGGAAAATACACACAATATCCACTATGGCGCGTACGAAACTCTCAAAACCTATAATATTCTAATCGCGAACTCAGGTGTCCACCGGAAATGTGCGAGGCTGTGAGCGAGGAAATAATCAACCAATAGCGCGCTAGCATCATCACGTCATTAGAAAACTGAAGCGCTCCCATTGGTAGATTTTTTCTCGTCGCACACCGCTTCTGGGCATCATTTTTCATTGCCACATCTCCTGTGGACGGGCACCCTTAGGTGTTAACAAACAATATTACGACCAAAATTATCCACTAAACTATTTCCAATACGTTCCATTTATAACGCAGATTGAATGAAGCCTCCTTTTTTCAGATAATATTTTTCATTACACTTTTCAGATTCCAGGAAAACAATATTGGAAATAAGCTCTCGCATTTCTTCCGTTCCGCTCTGCTTAGTGTGGAGTACCTACTTACCTACTAGGCTATACCTTTTATGGACTATTGGTTTAGCATTTTTATAAATAGAAAAGTAATATCTACACTTATGAATGCCTAGTTTGTTAAACAAACTTATGTGTTATGTCGTGCCATCAAGTTTTAGTTTGGCCTATCTCCATACAAAAAGTAACAATGTTCCTGTATCGCTAAAATTCACGCATTTTAATGATTTTTTAAAGGTTTTGGTAAGACAAAAACCATGATATAATTAGAAGATCAGCTTTGGTAGGTGTAACAGATTAGCGAACTAATCTGTTCTTCATTTCATATAACGAAGAAAAGATTTTCCGATTCCTACTTAGCATTCTGGCGAATTCTGATAAAGTAAACATTTCTGATAAAAACATAAATATTTATCAGAAAGATGTACTACTATCCGACATCTATCTTGGACATTAGTAAAGCTATTCTAAGAATAAATCTCTGTTTCTGTTATTCCAAATAGCCTAATTGCTATTTGAAATGGAGTATAGAAAAGTATAGAAATTCGATTGCGAGATATTTTACTGCAGAAAATTGTGAGTACACCAGAAGAAACAATTCTGATGCGTATGAAGTCCACCAATCCGTATTGGATAAGCTACGTGGACTAAAGGTAATACACATTCGCAAAGTAGAGGCTGATGATTTTGATTTTAAAAATTATAAAAAATACAGTAGTGACGACTAGCATCATGATTATGTTTAAAATAAAAATAAAACTCATGTACTTATGTTTAATTTCGGAGAATTAAAAAGAAAAACCAGCGTAACAAAGCCATATTGAAAATAATAAATAGCTAATTTGATACCAGTTGTTTTTTTCATTGCTTTCGAAAGTGCCCTAACAGGAATCTTTTTTCTGCTAATATTTACTACAAACTTAATCCAATTATCTTAACCACTCAGCCTCATGTTACAGCCTTGAAGATTTGGTTAAAAATGGACGAACTATCAATAATGCCAATACAAAAAAGAATATAAGGCTGCGTTGTGTTTTCGCAGAGAAATTTACAATCATGTTGCCATTTGGAGTTATCATCACAGTCGCCCCAAGTCTCAAAGTCACCTCGTATGACCGGTATTTTATATGATAATCACGACTATTTCTTTCTACGTTGCAGAAACTTATAAAACCTGTCTTAGAATAAAATATCAACCATTGCTCAAAATTCAACCGTCGGTCCGTTTGACTTCTATATTAGGTCGTGCTAGCCCTGCGGCGCCGCTAATGCCGCCGTGCTCATGCTAGGCACGTCCTTATAGCCGGGGAATTCCGCTTATTATGCTAGCCCGTCTCACCTAATATTCTTTGCAGAGGTATTTAGAAATAGAGAAAAAATACCGCCTTCTGATTGGTGATTTTTAACGACGAAGTGAACAGATTTACCTTTATAGACACTTGACTATAATAAAGTTGGTTTTTAAAAATGCGACTTCATTATTTTCTGAGATAATGAATCGATTACAAATCTATTTGCAGTTATGGCTTTCTCAATACGAATAATAACTGGAAATAGGCCTTAAATGAGCAATATTTTATAAAATTATAGAAATAGTACAACAAAATAACAATTGAAGCTGTTCTTTCCGCAGACAAACGTTATTGTTGTGTAATATTGTTTTGTAATATAAGTATAAATAAAATTGAGCAGTAAGAAAACATTTAAAGACAATTTTCTTCTAAAAGAAACTGAACAGATTAATAATAGTTAGGGTACTAACTGAGGTGCAAAAAACAGGTACGTTTAAACAAATATTATTCTTGAAATTTTATCTCCAAAGGTGTGAAAACTGGGATAAAAGTTTGTACGGAAATCAGCATTGCAAATATCGTGGATTCTAGCAAATAGGTATTTTAAATTTTTTTATATCGATAATGTTGATAATTTATTTAGTTTTTAAATTATTTTATTATAAAAATACCAAACTTTTACTAACATTTGTTACTTGAAATAATTCACGGCGGTCCGACACCCGCTAGGGGCGCTAGTGTCGTGCACATAGTCAATACCCATACCATAAACGTTTACGTTTTCTCTAAATTTCCAAACAAGTTTTCTTGTACCTAACTTACTAAAACCTTCTCTACAATCCTTCCTATTCCGATCCCCCTTTTCCCTAACCTCAAAACTAAAAGCAAACAATACATCTTTTCTCCTATCGCCATCTGAAAAATTAGTCCTAAGACGTCTTGGGTAGTGCGCCATGGCGATACAGCGTCGGCCATTGTTATAAATGGTTGCAATTGGTTAAGCTGTCACTTTGTGCTATGTCCAGAGGTCGGGCCATCTGGGGCATTAGCTGAGATTCGTGAGATCCTGAAAGGGTGTTAATCTTTGATCAGTAATGTTGGCACATTGGTTGGTTGAAAAATGGTTTAGTGTTTCCATTTGGGGTTGATAGGATTGTTTTATTTGATAGCTGGTTGTTCTGATTATGATTTCATAGAACTTAAATATCAGGCCTTATAGTCAAAGGACTTTATGTAAAATGTTTTCTTACAAAGTAGGTAAACTTTAAACAAAGTCGTTTTCAGTCTTAAACAGTTAAAACTATGTGTCTATCTTGCTTATAAAAGCATTTGCTTATAAATGCATATGCTTTTAAAAGCATTTTCTTTAAGATAAACTTTAAGTGTAGTAAAACACATGTGTAGACTTTCTTTATCTTTAAAAACGCTTGTTTTGTGTTTATCTTTCAGGGCTTAACTGATCTGCTGCTGTACAAAAAGTGTACTATAGTCTTTCTATAAACTCTCTTAAGGCGCATTATGTCCGTATATTGTAGGTCAAGACTCAAGAAGGTTTGCAGTTTTGTATGGAAAAGTCTTATTTTTTTCGCGATTTCGATTTTAGTGTCAGAGAACATTTTTCAGTTTGATGGTTAGACTGGAAAAAAAACACTGTTAGCAAATTAACAAACACCTTATATTCATTAACAGTAGCGCCATTCCGATTTATTTCCATCCATAAGCATATGCTCACGACTATATTCCCCGAGGGGGTAGTCAGAAATATTCTGAAACCTCAGAACATCCACGTTTCACCAGTAGTACCGAAACTCTGTCCAGTGTGACGGGGGGTGAGCCCGTGATTTATTTCGTTCACTATTAATATCGTTGCGTTCAATTAATTTATTAAAGAACACTTTTTGACCTACAAATATCATTGGCCCCGAATTTTCAGTATATCTTCAATGTTCAGAGTCAGACACATCTGTTTTACAGTTTTATAATAGTGTAGAAAAATAACACTGACTCTAGTTTCAGCGCAATATGCACCTTAAGCTAGGATCTAAAGACCTCGTCCAAAGCAATAAAAGGGTGCTCTGTATCTTATGTCCTCCGAATGACGTCATCCGTTAATACAGGGGGAAGCAATTGCGGGTAACAGCCTACACGCGGCTCAAAACCACAAACTTCAGTTTATGAGGAAAAGTTACGAGAGAAGTAGCGTGGAAAGCCTCGGACGGACTATTAAAGGCTATCCTAGGAAAATCCTATAAAGTCCAACCGACATGGTCACCTTTTAAATAAAAATATACCGTAAATTTTGGGCTGTAAGGGTGGGAATGGAGTGAAGAAAAAAGTCGAAAAATATGCGATTTTCTTCGTTCTACGCCATTTTGTTCCTCATAAAACGTTAATAGCATTTCCTGTAATTCTGAGAGAGCAACAAGTAAAATTAAATACGTAATTACGTTATGGATGTCATAATTTGTATCTACTTGATAGATGATTATGCTTACTTATTGATTATATCAGTAACAATCGATCTTCATTTAGTCGTTATTTCGGACTTTATAAACTTTTTTCTAAATACAATTTATTTATCCTATTTATTCTATATCGTTGTCTAATCATCATAATACAAGTCCAGGCTAGTTTCTGGTACTTTAAATGTGACTAGGTAATTTGTGTGACATGTCCAAGATATTATTTATTTAATTTTGTGAATGGGTTAAATATAGTAAATCAGTTTATGTATAAAACATGCAGGTCCTTCTTAATATGCTGGCGGTTTTTTAAGGGGAAGATCAGACCATTAAACTGAACAACTTTCTATACGAAACCAATGTTGAAATCGCGAAAAAATAAATAACTGTTCCATAGAAATCTGCAAATCTACACGACGCAAATGCCGTGATATATAGGGTCCAACATAATATGCTGACACTTTTTTAAGAGGATCATCAGACCGTCAAACTGAACAACTTTCTCTATGGGACCAATATCGAAACGAAAAAAAATCTGCTCTTCCATACAAAACTGCAAAACTACTCGAGCCAAATGTATAGGACAGCTGATTATTTTTTCCCAATTTCGATGTAGGTCCCATAGAGAAAGTTGTTCAGTTTAATGGTCTGAACATCCCCTTAAAAAAGTGTCAGCATATTAAGAAGGACCCTGTATAGCCGATTGTTTTTCGCAATTTCAATGTTGGTCCCAGGGAGATAGTTGTTCAGTTTGACGGTCTGATCATCACCTTAAAGAAGTGTCTGACCCCAGACCCTGTATAAATACAGAAATATATAGGTAGTAATTAAGAAGAAACACATTTTTTTCGACTCAATATAAAATCTTATTATTTTACGTATATCTAATACTTACATTTGTTTTATTCTACTTGAGTCGATCGACTTTGTGAACTATTAATGAACCTTATTAATAATTTTGTCTGACATTTCAGGTAAGTCTACTTATAAGTTTTCGTCGTAATAATTGGTAAGTATTCATTATAATTTTATTTTTTAACATCACAAACAAATTTTCTTTACTTTTAAACATCATTTCATTTGCGTTCTTAATGAATTTCTAGACGTACTTTCAAATAAATACTTAGTTGCTTCTAGTGATGGGACGAGTCGACCTTTTAATTCCAAATCGGATCGATTAACTGTTTTTGATTTTTAATAGTATTGATCCACATTTACTAGGCACGAAATAGTCCTTTTGTTGCTAGCAACATAAACATAAACATAAACATAAACATAAACTACCTACATAACTGTACTAGTACAGGAGTGTGATTTTTGAATCTCATTCGATGAATTCAACAGTTGAAAATGTCGAAATTACTATTGAGATGCATCTTTCTACTGCTGATTTGACTTCCAAAGATCATAATTCAGAAAAGCGATTTTTAAAATCAAATAAGCAGTAGAAAGATGCGCTTTCGTATGAGATTTAAAAACCGTTCAAACTCACCGATGACATTCACAAATCGCACCCCAGGAGTGTGATTTTTGAAACTCATACGTTGAACTCAGCAGTTGAAAATGTTGAAATTACTATTGAGATGCATCTTTCTACTGCTAATTTGACTTTCAAAAAGCGCACTCCTGGATTGCGATTTTTGAAAGTCAAATCAGCAGTAGAAAGATGCATATCTCCATAGTAATTTTGACATTTTCAACTGCTGAGTTCAATGTATGAGTTTCAAAAATAGAACTCCAGAAAAGTAATTAAAGAAAATTGTTTTGTCATGACTACTCAAGACCAATCTCATATTTGACTATCCTCAAAGTCTTTCGCCGTTATGATGATGTATAGTTCTAACAATTTAACTCAGTAACGATTGGGTTGTTTTAACATTGCCAAACAAATAATATAAGTGCAATTATAGTTTATTCAGAGAAAACTCCATAAGACATAAAACGTCCGAAAATGTCGCACAATACGATAACTGACAGATTTATAAAATTTGCACATTCTATCTATGATATTTTTATCAATATCTTGTTTAAATAGGTATATCTTATCCTATTGGGTTCGGGTAGGTACAATACCATCTAAAGTTCAAGATAATAAAATGCTCGATTTGACTCACTTTTTCCAGACTCAAGTCCACTATTAGTAAGTGCCTATACTTGAGTATAACGAGTACCTTTGTGAATCAAATCAGATTTCGAATCAGCTTTATCGCATCACTAGCCGCTACTTGAAATGTTGTAATTACAGAAGAAAATATTTTCTCTTTTAGGTATTTCTTAAAAAGAAATTTAATAAGTAATCTTTTTTAAAAATAAGTACGTTCCAATTAGTGTTTGAAACTAGTCTTTGAAGAAAACATATAGTATAGGTAGGTACCAACTTTATCGAGTTGTTTATTGTAATTAGGTGCTTATGAAGTTACCTTTGCTACAAATCAGTAATATTTATTTGTCTTTCATATTTTATTTCTATTCTATACATAATACAGGATGTAATCTACCCATCAAACTGAACAACATTTAGGTACTATGGGAGCAAACCTGTCAGAACTAAAAAAATCTGATGTCTCATACGTTTTAGTTTATTAGGCATTGCAGTTTAGTATGGAATACCTGAGTTTTTTTGCACTGACAGGTTTGCTCACATAGTAAAAGTTGTTCAGTTTGATAGGTAGAGTAAGTAGGTGATTGTTAATGATACTTTTCCTTACACTCTGTATAAAAAATTTTAATCTTGGCGTGGATGTATAGTACTAAAGATATTTGAAGAAATATCAATTAGGGGCGTTTAGAATACGTAATGGTATGCATTGAGAACATTTTTAGAATTTCTGTCTGTTATCTGTTAGTTTGTGCACGCATCACTTAGATTCAGATTCAGATTCAGATTCTTTATTTTGCTAGAATGTAGGTACACAATAAAAAAAACTACTAAAAAACTACTAAAAAACTACTGAACCGATTTGGGTTGGATTTACACACAAGCCTATGGGCTAAGTTAACATTTTGTCTTAATTTTATCGCAATAGGTTTATTCAATCAAAAGTTATGGGTATTTGAAGTCAGTAGTCTGTGCGTATGAAGTCGCCCGATACCTTTCCTAATACAATATCGCACTAAAAAATAATTACAGCAACAATACTAAGTGTGAGTGTCAAAAAATTCTAGAAACACTCTTCTCAATCTTTCGAAATTTCGAATTAAGAGCACTTTGATATCATCCTGCCATGCCTGTGAGCGTTATTTATTTATTATGGGCGTTAATCCACCACGCGTGTAGACTTCACATAAACATCAGAATTAATTCTTCAGTACCTATTATGCAGGTTTCCTCACGATGTTTTCCTTCACCGTTTTAAAAGCAGCAGTTTGCTGTAAAATTCAACATTAAAATTTGATCTCAAAACAATGAGAACACATTATGTCTACACTACAGCCTATACTTCTGAGTTCTTTTATAAATCTCAAAATCTTTATTAAACATAAATAACGAGTGAAACAAAAAAGAAAGCACCTACCTATAAAACAATACAAATTATACAACGGCGGACAATCTCACCTCGAAACGATAAATCTAAAACCTAACCACCTGAGCGTTCGACATCCCTGTGATTATGAATGAGGGGGTATCAACCCCCCTACCCACCCTGCTCTCCCACCTCATCATACCAAACGAATCCCGACTCTAACACTTTGCCACAAGATCCACACCAAAAACCAAGAAGTACCACTACGACTCACAAAGTCGATCCAAACTCACTTGTTTGTTCCCATCCCTTTCCATCTCAGCCGTTAGTTGTATCTCCATCTTTGAAAGGCGAAGTGTTAAAAGCGAGTTCAATATTACTAGTACCATAGTAACTGCCGTAATACTTGGAAATAAGCGAATTAGCGTTCGGAAAGCGGACCGTATTCCGTTCTGCATAGCATACAAACCTTTAATTCGAGTTGTAGCTTGTTCCATTCGAGGTTGAACCTTATTATTTTGTAGTTAGAATATGGTTTTGTCCGGGGGGGTGTTGTGAGGGAGGAAGGGGCCCCCGGCTGGGGTGAACAGTCGGCCCGGGCAAGCTCGTCTCCCGGGCGACCGATTCACCCCTCGGGGTGCACTTGCACGCAGCACAAGTGTATGAGCGCCCTAATGCTGCCGCGATGATTGGCTGCGATGGAATTTTGAAATTACTCTGTTTACTTATGAACTATGCTTCTTTTTTAGGTATTTTATGATGTACGTTGCATGTAATGATGTTGTTAGTTAGAAATATGAAAGGTGGAGGTTTATTTTATGTTGTCTAGGGAGGTACTTTTAGTACCGTATACAGTTCATTGCAGTTCAAGCTTTGGAAAAGTTCCTGTTTTGTTGTTTTTGACAATTTCTGCAAAAACTTAAAATTTCCTTTTGGATAAACAATGCTGCGGCATTCATTGTTAACGTAACGTGAAGTCTAAAATTAATGAATATTGCAGAAATTTACGAATAACAACTAAACCCAGTTCCGGGACTAGAACTTTGGTATTCTTATTTTGAATATGCATTGGTGTATCATATTTGATTTTGAAATATTGCTTTCTATTTATTTTACAACAGTTGCTACTAGGTTCTCACACAATATGCTTTGTTTTCACACCTCTAGGGTTGGAATTTTGAAAAACCTTTTGTTAGAGACTACAGAGCACCTAGAACCGAAACGAAACAATACGTGCCTTTCAAGTTTGAAGGCTTCATAGATTTTGTGATGAGACAGTGATTGAGTGGATTTGGCTTTTACATGTTACCGTTTCTAAAGAACATACATACATAATAAAATGGAATCTAATTTATTGGAAATCAATTTAGTTTGACCTTTTACCGAGTCAAGTAACATTTTGTATTTTCTTTAGAACAACTAAAACAGATAAGTACATTTTTTACGAGTAAAAAATTTGAAGAAATACTTTTTTTAACATTAACATTACACTAGCACATAGCACATCTCTTGCAATCAGAATTTGATGTAACCTTTTTGGCATGAAAATATTTTCAAGGCAAACATAAGATGTAAAATAACAGTTACTAAACTTATTAATTTTCACTCCGCTTTGAACTAGTGAAGACTCGCCCTTAGTCTAAACTAGGTATCGAGAGTTGACTTTGAAAAATAGTTACAATATCGATAGTATTACTTTACGCCCGATAGCGCAGTCTGTAGTGAACCTGCCTGCTGCGCCGAGGGTCGCGGGTTCGAATCCCGTAAGGGGCAAATATTTGTATGATGAATATATGTACTATATATCGTTTTAATAGTCATCATAATACAAGTCCAGGCTAGTTTCTGGTTACTTTTAATGTGACTAGATAATTTGTGTGACACTGTCTAAGATATAAATATAAACAATTTATGTCATAATATCGATGCTACCTATCGATAGTATCAATTTGTCCTAAAGTAATAACTATCGATCCCATCGAATAAGTTGATAGCACTATCGATGTGTTAGTTACTATTTATCAAGGTATATTATTAGGCAACACTGCTCTCCCTAAAATTATTTTTACGTTTCCCCCCTTTAACAGCTTAGCACCAAACAAAACTTACAGTATCCGCCGTAGAGAATTCTCACGCATAGAAAAGATAGTGCTATAGCCTTTACGATCCAGACGTCCTAGGTCTAGACCTAGGATTTATGAGACTCCGACCACCTGAGACGGATAGAAAATGTATTAAGTATTTTATTTTACTCCAGCGGTCACCCGAGACGTGTCTATGCTATGGCCGGTTTATGCAGCGGTAACTTTAAACCTTTATTGGTTTTGTAATAATTGTTTATTTCTTTAGTTTTCAATAAACTAAGAGTTTTACTCTTAAATCTCTTAAATATATCTTAGCTTGTAGTAGAAGTGCTTTTACGTTAAATATTTATACGGATGGCCCGTTTATAGTGGTCCGTATTTGGACCATATATCAGAGAACATTTGGGTCAGAAACTGTTATAACTAAGTATACTTATATCATTTTCAATTTATTTACAGCAAGGCTTTAGCATAATTGAAGATTTGGGGATGATATAGTTCCTTCTATTTGACAACAAACTTCTAAAACCTCTGTTAGATTTATGTGTGTGTAGGTACTTTACATTAATTTATTATAGTATGTCTCAAGGCCATTATTTTAAGTGCTTTTCTTACAATACTCGAGACTTATGAAGATAGTCTGCTAAGTTTAAATGTCACTCCAGAATTCAAAGATTCCTTTCTCTCCAAATAATTTTAAGAAATTTTTTTCGTCACTTAGCAAAATTTTCGAGTACACTCTTAAGGCTTTACAAACTTGTAATTGCTGGAGCTTTTATTATTTTTGTTTCCAATTTTGTTTGAAAGTTTCATTTGATAAGCACTTTGTGATGAGTTATAATTTTGTTTTTGTTTCGAGTCTTTGTCAGATGGTTTCATTAATTTTTTTTGTTTTGAAAATCTGTACGGTGTCAGTATTTATGTTTGTAGATAAAACATCGCTGTTTGTTTTTATACGTAATCACCTTTGTCTTTGTAATATTTTGTCGAATTTATCTGCGTTTGTCTACTCTATGGGTAAATTGAACACAACTGGATTTGATTTTTTTTCTCTTTTTTTGTCGTTTTTCCTCTTGCACCTTGCACGAGAATAACGAAAATGTTCCAAATTTTAGACTATCTTCCTCCGTCCAAGGCCCAACATGTTGGGCCAACATGTTGCCATTGTCATGACAATTAACTAATGTGTTTATATTTTGGTCCATCTAAGTCATTCGAATAATTCCAAAGAATGAAAAATACATAAAGTTCGCTTTAAAAAATAATTTTTTTAACAATCTTTCGATTATGAATATTATTATATTACTTTATACATCCGACGATGTATAGGATACTAATTTAATTTTCGAAACGAAAAGACAAATATCAAGGTCGTACGGTGCGATGCAATGAGCGCATGACACTCGACTGAATTAAGCCGCGACGTCGCGGCGCGACCGCGTAGGTACATTTTTATACCTAACGTGTGGAGTGAGACAGCCAGAGTACAATACCTTTTAAAGTAGAATGAATTAAACTTTAACAGATAAGTTAAAAATACATCCAACTTAATGCATTTTCACTCAGTAGAAGTAGTCTGCTATCAACAAACATGCAATAACCTGCGTAGGAGGCATCCGTGGGTGGCTATCATTCATCTAATACTGCCATTGTGTTAAGTTCGTCGTGTTTAGATAGCTAAAAATATAGCTTTTAATTTAAAGTTAATATCTCGAGATATAAGCATTAAAACGACTAAAAGGCAATGCCCAAAACCAGGCTAAAGATGCGTCATCAATTCATCATCATTTATTTAACAAAAACATTTTGGTCCCTTCATAATGTATTTTGTATGGGGGTTTAAAAAAAATACAATTTTATAGTAATTTTTTATAAGGAATGAATGCTTTTGTTTTCATAACCTATCTATTTTTAAATAATTATTTTTTAAATATTTCTTATCAAAATTCAACGATTTTCTTGTTAGAATATTATATCTGTAGGTTACAATAAATTGGCCAGACACAAGTTCAGCCTAACTTTCATATAATTTTTAGAATGATCTTTTCCGAGTCTTAGTATGTTTTTGGGTAACTGTTATCTGTCTTTATGCCATACATTTTTCCGAGTCTCATTATGAGTGTTTTGTTCCAAATTTTTGTCAACCCCCTCAATGTTGTATGGGAAAGGATCGAACTAAATTTGTTTCTTCTTAACTATTACAGTATTCTACACACATTTAGATGAATTTAGGTGCAACAATGAGGAAGTAATACAGATAGACAGGCATTACATGTCAACGAAACCCTAATAAAAAGATCGTTAATTTCTTTCTCTACACTGAAAAAAATGTTTTGTTAAATATAACAAAACTATAGTGACTACCAAACTATTTTGTAGCACATAATCAAACATTTCGTTATAATAGCTGAACAATTGGCTATTTATAACCAAATGTTTGATTATGTGCTACAAAACAGTTTGGTAGTCACTAAAGTTTTGTTATATTTAACAAAACAGTTTTTTTCAGTGTAGCTTATAAGTTGTTTTAACTGGATGCATGTCCTAAACGATGTCTCGTAACAAACAATGCATTGCACAACATGTAGGGCACTGGGACGATGTGTCGCTACTCTGTAGCAAATGTTTTCATACCGAATCACTACAATGTATGTTGGTACCTACACTTTATACTTTATTGCTTTCCTCTCTCTAATTTATTGCCCGATAAAAGTTGTTTTAAAACCTTTTTGTGTTGTAAAACTTTGAAGCTTCAATCAATATTATGATTATGGAAAGTGATATGAGATCGCAGGAATGATGCTTAGAAAGTAAAGATATTTCATACATGTTGTGTATGTAAAAGTTGAGTCGAACTACAGGGTGTTAGGGTAAACAGTGGCATTTAAGGGGTGATTGTACCCATGATATACCTAAGAAACTTATAAGAAACTCTCGACAAAAAATTTGCATCTTTAGCTTAACTAGCACTTTCCATACTAAATGCAATCAGCTGATCGATCGTTTGTAGGTATGGAAAGTTTTTTTTGCTCTATAGGTTTCTTAGGGAAAGTTGGTGAGTGTAATAGGTAAAATCACTGAATGTAATGCAACTGTTTACCCTAACACCATGTATAATCGAGGAAAAGTTTAATATTATGATTGCAAGACCGTATGGTTACGAAACTGGAAGGACAAAGAATTATTATATTAAATTCGATTAGATTTTTTTCAGTTTCATGCATTATCCTGTTTGGCTCTTCTGAAGTCCTTTGATTTATAATCATTGAACAAATATTTTATACAAAATGATGATCTGATGATGATATGGATCCCTATTCGATTGCAAGTGTTGAGTTTATTTTTGTAGACAAAGTATCAATATTCGAATCATGACTAAAATTTCGATATAATTATATCTCTCTCCCTTTTTTTCTTGTTTCTCCTCCAAGGCATAGCAAAGCAACATATCAAAAGTCCTCTATTTCTTTTCGGTGAATTACGTTCATAAAAAATATCCACACCCCTTCATTACAAATGTAAAATAATGGCCAATCTAAATAAATAATCTGATTTGATTCGACAGGTTACCCCTTATTCTGAAATACGACACTATTCCACCCTTAATAAGATATTAAGAATTTGACAGTTGCACAAAATGGTTGCAATTGCATGAGAAAATTCGCGACTGGGGAATGGTGGAAAATTGCAGTTGTGGTCCTTGGGGACTACGGATGCATGCGATGCGAATGTGTGATACCGATACTAACTTTTTACGTGGGCTTGGGTCTTTTGTAATGTGCCTGATTTTGGCGTTTTTTTTTAGTATTCCCTTTACAAAATGCCTAGGTATAATTCTCCTTCATTTAATTTACTATGAAAGTAGTTATATTGAACCTATTGGAAGACAAGAGTATCGTAAAATTTTTTAGTGTCTCAAAAAAATTGACGTAAATTAGAGAAAAAGTCTGTCTTAAGGGGCTACCTGCCGGTTTTGGGTAACTTTGTAACCATTTTATTCATTAACTATGGCACTTTTTGAGCTGAAAAACAAACTGAACCATCTACAGGATATGAGAAGTGATGTGGTTTTTCTAGAAATCGATTTTACTGAATAAAACCGAAGAAAAGGGACTCTAAAGTCACCCCTTTTTTTCCAGTTGTAACCATTTTACTCTTACATTTTGAATCGGAAGAAAATGAAAATTTACGATATTGTTCACACTACAATTTAGAGAGATGTGGTTTTCTTACTTTTTAGAAATTAATAAAAAATCTTCTAATTTTTCAAAGAAAACAGCTAAATTCTGACTGGAGCCACGCGCTCGTTCGCATCGATTAGTATGGAGAGTCGTGGTCCAGGGCAGATACGCCTTAATTATTCTTGAATAACTGGATTTTATTCTCGGAATAAAAGTTACTCTCGTTTGATCGAATCTTGAATTAAATGACGCTCGCCATTGTGGGATGTGGAAAAGTCACACATTGAAATCAGCAGTAGAGAAAAAGCTAAAAAAACAATATGAAGTTTGTGCATTCATTCGATCTTGACTTTGAACTCTTATACAATTCTGATTGACCTATAAAATACCTCATATTTCAGTCCTATGTATTTCATATCGATGTCAATGATGATGGTATGCCTATAGACTTTTCGACTAAAGTAACTGCCTAATTACGAAAACCATTGAATACGCAGAACATTATGTTGACTCGGGTAATTCACCGGCGTACACCTATAAACAGGGTCCAACTTAATATTTTTACGGTACTTTCTCGATGGGACCCGATATGGGACAACAGATATTTGTGATTTCTATGTTGGTCTCAAGAGAAAGTTGTACAGTTTGAAGGTCACTGACTGAAAAACTGTCAGCATATTAAAAAAGACGCTATATTTAAGTGCAAAAGTATGTATGCAGATCTATGCAGATGGACTAGCTATCTCGTCATTTGCTTCCTGTATGGGACCAATCAGAGAAGGGCTCACAGATGTTGACGATGTCTGAAGGGATTAATCACCTCTTATGACATTCCGGATTGATGCCGTACAACCGAACACCACAAGGCACAGTCAATATAGATAGACCGACTGCGAAGGTCTCAGCAAAAGGTTTCCTTTTTTTTCCACGAAACCATAAAAACGAAAGCTTCAAAGTAAAGTGACGTTAGAAATTCTGAGCAGTATGTAGATACCTATATTAGTTCGAAATCTATACCTTTTCCGTTCCCTCTAGAGGAGAAACACAACTTTGTATGTACATTCATGTTGTCGCTTGTCGGTAAAACCAACTACATAGTCTCTGACGTAGTAAATAGCGAATACATAACAGTTTTATAAGCTTTACAGTTAGACTGAAACCCTGGTAGAAAAGGCTGTCGAGTGGCGCTTTTGTCCCATTTTTAGTGCAGTAAAAATGCATGAAGCAGCCGTTTGCCACGGAACGGGAGCTTGTGAAAAAATGCAATGTTTCATCGTAAAACGTATGCTGGATTTGTGTAAATTTGATTTTCATTTTTGAAGAGCGTGCGCAGTTTTTCTTAGTTTGTGGGTAATCTGAAATGTAAAGTGTGTTCGGTGAAACTTTAATATCGTTTGGTTAGCTCTTTTGGCCTCGGTGCGGCTGAGAGAGGCAATGATCAAGATGTTTTATTTTATTAACAACTTTTGCATACTGCTGTAAATAAAATCTAAAAAAAACATTACCCTCCTTATGACACAGTTGGGTAATAAATTAAAGGTTTCACGGACGCTGAAAGAGTTAGTAACTATTTTGATCATCGTTTTATACTGAAAGTTAAGTACAATCATATTCCAGACAGTATTAAAAGAATTTATTCAACTTCGAAGCTGTGTAACAGTCTATATGACCAACTTAATCTAGATCCAATCTAGATTTAAGTTATTTGTCTTATGTGCAAATATTTCCTGTTTTCTGTGCCAAATAAATATAAAAGAAACTTATATTCAAATCTTGTAATCCATCTGAATTTTGCATAAAGGCAATGAAGAGTTAATTTATGCCAATATTCAACAGTTTTCCGGAAACAAACGATAATTTAATACAGTATCGGACGCCCGGACGCTAATGCAATTTCTCGCAAAATTGTCACTCCCATTCACACATTTTACTTTGTAGGGATCCGTGGTAAAATAGTTTAAGCCTTGGTCAGTTTTATTTAAGTAACTTTTATTCGTACTCATTGGAATAATTAGTACAGTTTTCCATCGGTGTAATATTTGCCTCCATGCGTCTACACTGCCTGCCCTACAGCACAATGTTTACCCCCTCTTTGGCTGTAGGTTTTGGGTAACATTTCTTGAACCCTTCTAAAGTATGCCACCGATTTGATCAGCGTATGCATATGACCCACTTAATTACCATCGGAAAACATAATACAATTTTACAATTAATAATGTCATGAAATCTTTTCAAAAATGAAACCCACGAAGATCTTCTAGTAACAGGATCCTTATCATTATCATCAGTCCGGAAAACCGCACTGATGTGTATAGGCCTCTTCATATCTACACCAACTAGGTAGATCTCATGCTAGTCTCATCCACTGTGTACCGGCTGGTGGTCTGCACACTTACTGTCTCCCCCCTCCGATAGTCTCCACTCTGTCACTGCCTTTGTCAATCAGAAAAAAAAATTAGGATCAGAATATGAATATATATTTACAAAGGCTAAAAAATAAAGGATTATAGCCACTCCAGACATTTCACAGTCGGTCCAACAGTGATTATTATCATGTCGTTCCTACTTCATCAATCTGAAT
Source organism: Agonopterix heracliana (assembly GCA_963693445.1). NCBI lineage: Eukaryota > Metazoa > Arthropoda > Insecta > Lepidoptera > Depressariidae > Agonopterix > Agonopterix heracliana. The sequence goes on from OY856324.1 coordinate 14,364,775, forward strand.
ACCTCTTAATTAATTTAGGAAATAATAAAACGTACAGAACCCATTGAAACGTCCGAAACTACTCTGGCGTTTTATTAATTCTCATCTAAAGGGCCGTGCACACGCATGAGCGGGTGTGATGCGTTTTTTTCGCATGTCGTCGGCACAACCATGCGTGTACAATGCGCGCTTAATGAACGCATTCCGAAGTCGTGCGTCCCTAGGGCCTTTTGTTGCCAGGGGACTGGGTACATGTGATTGCTATTTGTTTGCCCATGTGTAGTTTAGTGCGTATTGTTACTATGCTTGGTTTTTTCCCAAATGTTCTTTACAATATTGTAAACTCTATTGCCGTTATAAAGGATGTAAACATAAAAGGATGGAAGCCGTGGTGGTCCAGTGGCGAGTAGCCTTGCCTGCCCTGCTGGAGGCGATGGTTCGATCCCCGTCCAGGCCGACTCGTACCAATGAGGTTTTCGGAAATTATGTACGATTTGTAACACCACTGGGTCTTCGGTGAAGGAAAACATCGTGAGAAAACCTGCAAGCATCAATTTCGAGGCATGTATTGTACCCACTGTCCATTATAAGTGGCGACGGGCTCACCCCCTGTCACACTGGACAGAGTTTTGGTACTACTGGTGAAACGTGGATGTTCTGAGGCTTCAGAATATCTCTATCTACTACTACCCCCTTGGGGAATATAGTCATGAGCATGCTATGCTATGCTGCTATACTTACATAGATTATAAGGAGACCGGGCCCTTAAGGGGGTGCTTTAGACCTGAACTGAACAACTTTCACTACGGGACCAAAACTGAAGTAACAACAAAAAAATTCTGTTCCACACATTTGGGTCGACTTGCTAATTAGCTATTGACGTTTTCTATGGAACAAACATTTTCTTTTTCGCGATTTTCATATTGATTCCTCAGTAAAATATGTTTAGTTTGATGGTCTCGAGCACCATTTCAAAAAGGTTACGCTTTTATGTTTACACCCTGTATTACAGTACTAACCTACTCTCACTAAAGCCCTAGTGATCCTATAGTTTTGTACCAATACTTTATTATTTGACAGATTTCCAAAATACCAATAGTACTGTAGCCTTTTATATTTTATATTTATATTATTGTAGACTTTTTAATTACCAAAAAGATGACTGATAACCTTTTAGAAATTTTTCTAAGGTACTTATATAAAAACCTAAGTCTTACAATCACAAACTTAAAAAAATTGTCTGAAATTTTAAAATTTCGAGGTTACTGTTTTTTTTCTTGTTGACATTTTCATCTGGTCTTATAGCTTTGTATGGCAACTTTAAATAGTCTAACTATTACGTATGGGTACTGAACTAAGGTGAAGAACATGAAAGTATAGAAAAAAAACGATAACCTCGAAATTTGAAAATATCAGACAATTTTTTTTATTTTTTTTTCACGGCGGATTGTGATCTGTAAGATTTAGGTTTTAATATTAGTCATTTAGTACCTTACAACAATTTCTAAACGGTAATCGGTAATCTTTTTGGTACTTAAAAAGTCCCCCGGCTACAGTACTATAATATGAGAAACCGCGTCAGTCTAGTCGTAGAGTCGTAGCATTGAAATATTACAGCGTACCTAGGTGTATGTTGTTTGTCCTTGTCTGTCATTTCACGCTCTTCAAAGCCCTCTATTGGTTTAAGTATAAGTACAAATGTTTAGAATATATTTACATAGTTTTGAGTTAGATTCCCAGGTAAAATACAAACTTTAGCATTACCTATGCCAGTAGATTTAAAATTTCAGTAAATTTTACAAAGTAGGTATTCGAAGTAGAGATTAATTGTGTAAATTTGAATAGAATGGTCGATAGAGGGCGCCCTCGTAGGACGTACTCTGATCAAATCGGTTACATCCAATAGAAAAGTTGCTAGCATTATACAGGGTGTAAGTGACAGCCTAGAAAATACTGAAACGGTGAATTCAGACCATGGAACAACTTTCACTATGGAGCCAACTGCAGGAAAAGCGAAAAAAAAAACAGCTGCTCCATACAAAACAGCTGTACCTACTCGACTAAGAGTGGCTCCATAGTGAAAGTTTTTTTTTAATTATTATTGATGGGTTTGCTCTTGTCCTCTATCTAGTCCTCAGGACAAAGATGGGGTCGAAGATGTAGCGAGCTTACCCAGAAGTGCACTGGCACTCCTGCACACTGACGGAACGCAGCAAGCTGCTTGGCGCCACACTCCGGCGGGAGGCCGCGAGCCAGGCGGCTCCTTGCGGAGCCTACCACACCGCTGTGGGGGATCGTTCAGCCGCCACCACAAACTTAGTAGCTTGTGATTCCGTTGCCCAGTTGTTCAGTTTGATGGTCTGAATTCACCGTTTAAGTATTTGCTAGGCTGTCACTTACACCCTGTATAGTCTGGAGGCCATCATGGAACGTAATCATAAAGGTTGATAATGATGATTGATAGGCCATTATAGTACAAGAAACTTCCAACCAAATTCCTCTTCGTAAATAATATCCATCAACTACCTAAATCATTATTATCCATCTAATAAACGGTATGAAAACTCATCAAAGGTTATTCCGCAAACAATATTCGTCACAGCGGGGCACGTTTATGGTATAGTGTAATTCTGTGTGTGGTAGTGACACTATTTTGTTGGAGGACACCCGATCGCCTGCGGGCTCCAGATGAAAGACGTACGTGTGGGTTATGTTATAATTATGGCCATAGATTAAATAGCTTTTGTAGATAGGACGAGTTTTACGCCAGGATTATAGATTAAATGGTTTTTTCAGGCAGGACAGTTTTTATATCATGACTTATTTTCGATTGTTAGAATATTATTATTATTGGGATTAGGGAAAAACAATGATTATGATGATGATATTTTCGAATATCACACATTATAATTCATATTCGAAAGTCACTTAAACTTTAAAGAATTTATGAATTATTCGTACATGAAACGATGAGTGAAGTATAAGTACAAATCATTATTTATTTATAGGAATTTTTTTAAAGGAGAAAATCTGTGATACTGATTTCGTGCGAGCGAGACAGGAATACGCTATTGTCTACATTTTACGCCACGCTTCCTACCAGAGCAAGGTGGTGAGTTTAAAATTGTTGGGGGGCTGGAAGTGTCCTTAGGTACTGGATCCTCTTTTTTATACTGTAGTAGGCAGTTTGAATCGAATAGACAGTTTAGTAAAGAACAGCAGATTAGATTTTAGGTTTGCTCCAGTAAAAGTTGTTCAGTTTGATGGATTGAAACACGCCTGAAAAAACTAAAAGTTTTTTTAAAAATCTTTCAGTGCTATAGAAAAAATATGTCTTACCTACCTACGTACAACCCTACAAAGGTAAATTCATCTCAAAAGAATCTCAGCAAAAAGAAACGTTAAATTTTCTTCTTTGCTCAGGCAGGACGGGCTCAGAAGCATATTTTTCTGACATAAAAGTAGAGTTTCTTGTCTGCGTCTATTTTCGTACTCTTTGCTTTGCCTCTGTTTTAATTAAGTCCAGTAAAAGCCTGTCTATGGCCAGTTTATATGTGTTGTGTACACAAGTCACTTATGAATAGATGTTGTTTATTTTTGCTTTGCTTTGACGAGGTTTATGTATTCAGTTGTAGCTTTGTAGGTAGATATTAAATACATATGAGGGGTCTGGGCATATTTAATCAGTAGGTATTTTTTATTAAAATATTATATTAAATATTGTCATCGATTTTAGATTGTCATTTTTAAAGTTTCTCTTTTTATCGGTAGATTGTGACCTGCAGTAGGACGTGCTATGTATTTATGTAAGCTGATGATGATGCATTTTATATTCAAATCAATCTCAAATATAAATATTTAACACCAACAACCTAGCGGCACGAAGAGATAAAAAATAAGTCGGTCTTGTTTTTTCTCTCTCAATATATACCTTCAAGTCAACCAGGACCAGGCATTATCGCTAAGAAGAGATTTCTTCCAGATAACATTAATACTAGATAATAATTTTTATGTGTTCCTAAATTTTAGTAAATTAATAACAGAAAAAGGAATTTATATAATGCGAGAAAATCTTTGCTCTGAGAAAAACGAAAGTGAAATACGAGCAAGACATAGTGCAAAACCAGGACTGCTATTTATTGAATGTCACGCATACTAATTCATGAATTGTTTCTGAATATTGGTATACACGAGTTTGAATGATGTGAAAATAAAAAGTAACAACCTGTATATTTTCTGTTGTTCAGTTTCTGTTTCAGTCGAATATTTGTATTTGATATGTAAACATAGACTTTCAATGCAAATAGTTTTCTGAACTAAAGACTATTCCTCTATGACTTTGGGTTCAAAAGTCACCTTCACTCTGACTTCAAAACAAGGAACCTTAATAAACAAACGGGGTAATTAAGCCCAAACCGACGGTCATACGTTACTGACTGCCGCAGATGGTCCATTTATCACTGAAATAGTCGAAATCTCTTAGTCCTAACGTGTGTTGTCTGAAATTTTGGAATACCTACTCTAATGAGTTTTGAGTCAGTTATTACTTGTGACTTTTGTTTCAACATACACATAAATAAGGTAATCTGGAAGAAATAAATTTTTAGCTGTAAGACCGCTTTATTTGCACATTTTTTTTATCTGGCATAGGCCCACCACTCATTCTCACCGCTGTAACTCCTGTAAACCAGGATCAACAACGGCGACCAGTCACAACACTAGACAATGAAGTCCAGTGACTATTTGTACCTTAATATTTTCTGTATTTTAGGTGTGTAATAATTTATAATAAACTCTTAAAAACCGGTCAAGTGCGAGTTGGACTAGTCGCGCACCGAGGGTTCCATAACACCACACAATTTATATAAGGTAACTTACCGAACATTTTAGTTTTTTCCGGGACACTTGGCCAGTTTTTATTAAAAAAAAATTTATACTGTAGAGTTTGCTTATGCTACATGCTCTGTAGAACAATGTATTCCAAATTTCATGTTCCTGTTCCTGAACTGTTTTATAATGTATAGGATCCTTCTTTATAATTATGCTCTCGGCTTTGTAAGGGGATGATCTAACCCTCAAACTGAACAAGTTTCTCTATGGGACAGAGGTGGAAATTGCGATAAAAATCAGCTGTTCCATATAAAACTGCAACCCTACTCGATCAAAATGTATGGGACAACTGCTTTTTTTTTCGAGAATTCTAGTTCCATATAGAAAGTTGTTCAGTTTAATCATTCAGCTCTTAATAACCGCCCGCATATTAAGTTGGTCCTGTATATTATACTGTGTATAAGATAGAAAATGTATGGATAAACAAGACAGAATTTGTTTTCATCTGGAAGAAAAAAACCTGGCAGGCTTACACAAATACCTTCAAAACACCCGCTTACTTCCCCAAAACGACGGAGTTGCCACTTGTAAACTATTTTAGCCGCACACAAAGGCAGGATTGCCTCCTTAATGCAATTCGGTTAATGCGACAAAGTGTCAACGGAAAACTTAATTCCACCGAGATAGCACTTTGTGTTAGAGAATAATTCGCATTCAGCAGTTTGAACGTTCAAAGTATAACGAGATTTCTTCAAATGATGTGCGGAAATTAATGTGTTACGTTAGATGTCTTAAGGTTGAATTTGGTTTGGTATTAGTTAAGATTTTAAACCTTGTTAACGTAATTGGATAGGTAGAGGTGAGGCAGGGCTCGGTTTGACGTTCGTTTCAATGTGGGACTAAACTTGGTAAGAGGCTTTTAGGCTTTTGTATGAATTGAATTGTGTTATTTTTATGTTAAATTACTGTCAACATAAAAATAAAACAGGTCCATAGGCCTGTGCCTAGGATAGGAGTGCGTTAGAATAGGTAATAGTATCTACATACGGAACGGCCACTTTTCGCCCCCCCCCCCCCCTCTTACTTCAGATACCCTACCCCGCCTCAAACTTTCTGGGGACACTTATAGAGCAAGGGAATGCAGTCAGGCGCGGGCACCCGTTGGATTTGACTACATTTTTTTTTCAGTGTATAAAACCGTTAAAAAAAACACTAAATTCACATTTTCGGTAATTTTTAAGCTCAAATACTATTTTTAATTACAGAAAGAACAATAAGAAGTATCGAAATGTAGATGACGTTGAATGCAAAGCGCAGCTTTCAACCCTACACGTAACGTCATGGACAGTTTGCACAAAGTGCGCATGTGCAGACGCCATTTCGAAATTAAAATGCGTTTTATAGAGTGCCGGACCTGTGCCATAAGCCAAGAGCATGTCTGACTCGCCACACGCTGTCAGAAATGAAGGGTTCTATAGCCATTTTGTGTAGGAATAGCTTTTAGAATTTTTTTTCTGGCACTGATGAAGCATCAGTTATAATTTTCGTTGAAAATAGTTTCCTGAATATTTTCAGATTTAACATCAGTACCTATTTCAAAAGTGGGAGGTAGGGCGTTCCATTATCTGCCCATAATATACACTTTTATAACAACTCTGGAAAGTGTTGTTTGTATAGAAGACGATAAAAAGCGATGATATTTTTCATTCTTATAACTATTTAAAACAACAATATAAACATTTAGATTGACTTCAGTCGGCTGGGTCAACTTCTGGGACATGAAAAAATGTTTTACGCAATCCTTTCTTTTCAAGGTAACTTTTAAATTAATGTTATTTCGGGTTCACTGACTTTGATCAATGGAAATTCAAAGTGACCTCTGCTGTTAGTCCCTTTAAGTAATTCACCTAGTAGATTCATGATTAAAACGTTTTCTCATTTAAATCACAACCCTCGCTTTGATTAAGTTTTTAGAGTTCAAAAACCCTACACTCTCATTAGCATATAAAACAAACCAATAGGACAATATTAATTCAGTGGCGAATATACTAAATAAATTCGTATGGGAAGTTGATAAATGTGGCAATAAATATGTAGTATCTATTATAATATATACGTATATGTGACAACTATTTATTATACTACTTGTTATTATTAGTTTGATAAGGTACTCCAATTCAATTCGATTAGTTTATTATCTAAACTTAAACCATTGTCAATGTAGCTATTATTTTTCAGATTGAAAATAATTTGATGTTATGGTTTTGAGTTTATGTGTCTATGTACGTTAAAAAAAGAATTTTAGCACAAAATAAAATAATAAACTTTGCAAGGCTTACATACACTGGCTTAAAAAGGTTTTGTGGCAATAAGCACAATCATATTGTGCTTATTGCCACAAAACCTTTTTAAAACTAAATGTATTGTCATTTCTGTATAGATATGAAAGTAAAGTTAATGGTAATCGGGTTACGCGGACCCCTCAGCAATGTTATCGTTCAATAATCAAGAATCTGCCAACCCTACCCTGTAAACATTTGTCTAAACGCCTTAGGGCTGTCACAGTGCGAAATTACATCCATTTGTATGCAGATTCTGGTGAGGAATTAAGTCACAGCTTTGACTCGATGCAAATAACTCGTGGAAATTAACCCATCGATATGAAACCCTTTCGTCACAGACTATTTACCGCACAGACTTCTAATATGTATATTTGGGGCGACCGACCCATGAATAGGCGGTGGGAAGAGCTAGATGCCTTTTTTTTTTTCTTATCGCTTGGGCAGCAAGCCCTGATGTCAGAGTTTTATCAGACCGCCTTACGGCCTCTGACGTGGTTTTTATGCTAGATGCTTTTGTAGCCAGATATTGTCTAAAATAGAGATGAGTGAAAGAGTGCAGTGCTTAGCCCAATAGTAAGTTGATATTATAATATAGGCTAATAAAAAACAAAATATTGTTGTTGACAGACAACTAGACAGATTTTAAAGAGAGAATAACAAAAAATGTGAAGAACCATTGTAGAAAAATAGAGGCCAATGTTATATAATTATACTCAGCAGTAGAATTAATTGGGATGAATATGCTGCTGTTTCGTGTAGGTATTATCATTATTCAAAAACTGATTTGTGTGGTGAAAGTATGCTTCCGGCTGAAACACTGTCACCTGATCATACAAATTAGTGAGATTTCAGCACGGGTATCTCAAAAGACATTTTCTCCGATATAGATACAAACACAACACGGTTGTATAATTGTTCTGTTCGCCCTGTATTAAAAGTCTACTTGGAAAGTGGTCTGCGCCCTACCCCTTCTACAGAATTTAGGTAGCTTCAAAAATTACTTTTTGATTGCTGAATTTAATTTTGTCGGAACGCCGATGTGTAGGCGTTGAATTCTTGAACTTTAGCTTAGGTATTTCCCGAAATTAATTTTATTAATTAGGCTTTTCACAATTTATTAATTGTAAGAAGAATTTCACGTATTTTCGAGTCTTTTTTGTTCATGAGTTGCTGATTGATGTGGCTTTTTGCTGTTGTAAGAGTCCTTTCACACTATCGATTTCTTATTTCTAAACTGAATTATTTTATTGTTAGTTTTTTCTTTATTCTATTTACATATTAAATGGATTAAAGCATCGTAGAAATAACTTATTTACCAATCAGTAATATCTGAATCTCTCAACCCAGGATAACCCTAGGTCACGTGTGTAGTGGCAAGTCGTCCTTGCGGATTCGAACCCGGACATCAAGATTCATCATACCACTCCACAACGCCCCTCCGACGCTCTCAGTGTATTTTCTAAAGATAATGGAACTGGAAACTTTGTGTGTCTATACAATTTTATACTAGGTACGTAAGAACGATTATTTTAGGGCGGTTGCTTGCTTTGAACGATTTTGGATTTTATAGGTAACATTTTGAAAGCTACAGAGGTCTAGTAGACGATATTCTGTTATACTACTACGACTACTTCATGATGAGTCAACGAGCGTAGTATTTACATGTTTTAACGGAATATTCCTTCATGATGAATCCGAACAGATTGTGAACTCTTCTCGCAACAGTCTAGTGAACACACTGTAGATAGGTCTCGTAGGCTGCATTTCAAGTTTTGTATGCAGTCCGTTGAATGTACAGACACTTCTGTTAATGAGATACCGAGTCTGGCGCGTAGTGAACTGCTCATACGTAATAATGATGCGAAGTCACAACCCTACGTTTTTGTATAGGGTTGCTAGGTTTACAATTTAGTAGGCCGTTTGGTAGGAAACTGGTGTAAACTCACAGGTCTGTGGTAATATTTTCTTTAAAAAATCGCATTTCGTGAAATCCTTTTGTATTTTGTCAACTCTATTATATACAGGGCCTTCTTATTATGTTGACACTTTTTTAAGGGTATATAAAAAATCTTCTGTTCCATACAAAACGGCAAACCTATTGAGCCAAATGTATGGGACAGCAGATTTTTTTTTCGTGATTTCGATATTGGTCCCATAGAGAAAGTTGTTCAGTTTGATGGTCTGATCATCCCCTTAAAAAGTGTACAGACACACTTCAGTTACAGTTTTATAATAGTTTAGATAACTGTCACCAAGAATTCATTCATTGATCTTATAACCACTTTTTCCAACCAGTTTTCTTAGTGGAAAAATTTGCTTATACTCTTATTTCATCCCAGTTTTATTCCCGGTCTAGAAGAAATGAATACAATACTTAAATATAATTTGAAAGTGCTTTTGCTTCGTAGACTGTTTTAAATTATAAGCTCCCGTAATATTTTATGTGCCTATTTAATACCAGTGTATTCCTCTAATTGTTTTGCTCGGCACTTGTCATAAATATAGCTTTACGCCTCTTCGCTCTCTAATACACTGTATTGTTTTAATGTACAGTCAGCATATATTACTTTGTCCCAAGGGTGTGCGGTGGGGACATTTATCTTAGAAAACAGTAAATGCTCACGACTATATTCCCGGAGGCGTCTGAAATATTATGTAAACTCAGAATATCATTAGTACTGAAACTCTTTCTATTGTGACAGGTAGTTGCTATTTATAATGGAGAGTACATAGACATAAATAGACCAGCTCGTTCAAACAAACAACATGTCACACAAAACAAACAAAATGACACATTGCGGTCTGTCATTGCCATAGTGACGAAGTGAACTCGGGAACATCAATCAGGTGCGGGCACCTCATTCAAGTGGAACATGTTGCTTCTATGCAAGGGTAAGTCTATCGCTAGAGTTTACGTCTATTGGAGAGTACGATAAATTTTCCTTACGATACTTGGAGCAAAATTCGGTAGCTAATAATTAATATGTTCTGCTACCACTACCATTATTTTGTAACACGATTCATAAAGCGGATGTACGTAAGAATAGGCAGAGGCATGAAACAAAATCTTCGGAAAATTGTCTCGGATTTGATTCTTGAAACGAGCTTTTATTCTAAGGCGTGGTACGCATCGGAATTATTGTTTTTGCCATCTTTAGTTTGAGATTTAACGTTGACTTTTTTAATTTATTACCAAAAATAAAATTTTAATGTAGTACATTCGATATAAACAGCACTTAAACTACGAGGGTTTGTATGTGATGAGTGTAGACATTCTGCGATTACCGTTAGTGCAATTTAACGTAGGTACGAGCTAGATAGGTAGTAACATTCTAGTAAAAACAAAAACAACACGATTCCGGCTGTCCTCCTATACAACTGAAACCGCTATATTGTATATACAGAAAGTAATTTTTTAGTTTAGTTTTGATGTTTTTATTAGTTATGGAGTCGCGCATCCATGTACTTCAACCCAACGATATTAATGTACCTACCAGTACTACATTAGGCGATCAGTAGGGACTGCATGTTCAATGACAGACCATAATATGGTCTGTCATCAACATCAACAACACATAATGACACATTGCGGCACATTATAATATAATGTGTTGTTTTGTGTGACATGCTGTTTCTATGCTCGTGCTTGTCTACCGTTAGAGTGTAGGTAAGTCAATGCTTCAACCTCTTTGCAAAAACATTCGATTTCGGCCTTTTTACTTCATACGCAGAAGAAAAAGTTCAGATGCGTAAGTCAAGGTTCATACAATGCCCAAACATTCTCACCATTAGCATAGACCTGTGATATACGGCAGTAAGGAAGGACCTATAGGTAAAGGCTAACCCTATGGCGTAGGTGACCACTACCTCATGGAAGTAGATACTTTAATCTAGAGGGGATCAAGTTTGCTGACTTCAGCTATATTGAAGTAGAACCAACAGCATAATGAAAGTGGTATAAATAAGTGACAGTGTAGAATTCTTGGCATGTGGTTGCTCGCGTTCTTGTTTGACTAATATCTAAGTTTGTTAGTTGTTGGTTTTGTTTTGAGGCAGTAAATTGAGTATTTTGTATCATTTTCGAAAATGATTGGTTAGTCTCTTAACGCTCTAAGACTTTTACGACAAATATTCACAATTCCACAGTTTTTTGGTGTTTCGGTTGTTCTTTTTTTCGATATCTTTGTACAAATTTTTTCTATCTTGGCTACTTGTTTACTTAGCTGTATTCATCTTTATTTCCGCGTGTTAGTGTAATAAATTGTTAAATAAATAAGTAAACACGATAGGAACCGATATCACAGGATTCTTTTGTAAATGTAATAAGATGGGTACCAATAATATATTTACGCAAATGCAAATGTATATTTCAATTATTATTTTGTTCTTTGATCCTGCTCGTGTATTCCTACCTCGATTTTCCCGGCTTTTTCTGAACCTATTTCATCTTATTTTATCGATACTTCTTTAACTTCAACGTGCTCATGTTACGTACGTTTTCCTCGTAAAATCAATAGGCTTTTATAAGACTTCGTATAAGGAATAACATTCGACTACTTAACGTAGCTTAGTAGCATAACTTTGTTTGACATTTTCTTGTCTAAAATAAGCCTAATGGTGACTTTAAGCGGTCTTTATTTTTGCTTGTCTGATCGATCGCGTCTGTCTCTATTAGAGTTGGCATTTTTAGTGTTTCGTACCAAAATTGGTAAAACGTAACACTTATGGGATCACTTTGGTGACAAACTTCCTTATGTAACAAGCAATTTTCTCCGAAATAGTTTGAATAGCATGTGAAAGTTAAAATCACTGAGGGTTTTTATCAAACATGCGGTTTTTTGAGCGTAGGCGTTGATCGAACAATATCGCCTATGGAAGATCGAGATCGCGAATCAAGGTGATATTTTTTCATCAGAATCCATGTTTGTGATTCAACTGTAGTAATAAAAGGAAGCCAAAGCTGACAGTGACGAAGAAATGAACGAAACCGCGATATCGCCGCGTTACCGCCGCGATATTTCTGAGATCAAAGTGTCGCTGCCGAATCGCGCCGATAACGCTAAGTCAATGCTTGTGCCTAAAAATCCTGGCGATGCAGTTGCTACGTCGCGGCGGTGCAGTTGCGATATCGGCTATGCTGGAAAAAAGCTTGCGTCATTTTTATCGGTGGTAATTAATAAAATTGTTAAACAATACAATAATCTGTTCAAGTTTTATTCTAGCAGTCGGCGAGAGGATGCCCTAGATCGGAAAAAAGGGCGCGTTCTCGTTTTGTAGGTCAAGACAAGACCCTAAAAAAGATCGCTTAACAATATGAGTTAATGAAATGTAATAATATTGTAAAGGAAATTCGGAATTTAATAACAATGCCGTAATTTGTTAATCTATAATCTCTGCTATTAAGATGTAGTGTTACAGATAATCGTTATTTAGTTATTCATAGCTTCTAGTTTAACTACAAACTCATAATAAAACGGAACATCCTCAGTAATGGCACGTAAAACCCAAGCACTGTCAAATGCAGTAAAACAATATAACTTCAGGGCTGTCCCTCTGTTATGATTAGGGGGGCTTGTAAATTTGGCAGCAAGGTCGCTCGCTCCGAAGAGCGGAGATTATGCAAATGATATGAAAATCTGGGCCTTGTGCTCCGGCAACTGTTTCGGGACAACACACCCGAATGAGAAAGTCAGTGTTTGTACGCTTTTGGCAACCCTGGCGTGTTGACGTCATCTGGCGGTGGAATAATCAAGTGTCGTTAGGTCTTACACGTTTGGGAATAAGTAAGTTTTGGGTCTTTGCCTTGACTGGAGTTTGTTGTGAACTGAAATAATTTTGTTGGAGAATTTCGCAGGTGGCTCGATTTACCTTTTGGAATTAGTTCATTTGAGCCTAAGAACAGAAGTAGGTAGTAAATGTTTAGGGGAAGTTTAAATGTATTATTTAGTGGCTTTATACAGGGTCCTTCTTAATATGCTGACACTTTTTAAGGGGATGATCAGACCCTCAAACTGAGCAACTTTCTCTATGGGACCAACATTGAAATCGCGAAAGTAAAATCTGCTGTCCCATACATTTTGGTCCAGTAACGTAGAATTGCAGTTTTGCATGGAACAGCAGATTTTTTTCTTCGCGATTTCTACCTTGGTCCCATAGAGAAAATTGTTTAGTATGATGGTCTGATCATCCCCTTAAAAAACTGTCAGCATATTATTAAGAAGGACCCTATACAGGGTGCTGGGGTAAACAGTTGTTTCACTTTATTCTACCCATGATACTGAACAACTTTCCATACTAAATGCAATCGAACGTTTGTATGAAAAGTCTAAATTTTTTTTGGTAATTTCCTATTGATTTCTTATGGAAAGTTGTTCAGTATCATGGGTAAAATCATCCCTTAAAGTAATGCAACTGTTTACCCTAGCACCCTGTATAAACATTAGCAAAATTTACCAGTAAGAATTCACCTATAAATCCTTATCTAAAACAGCACCATCTATTTAGCTACCTCTACCTACTAACAAACAACCTTTGAAAGAACAAAGCTCACGGACCCTTTGCATATCAATCAGGCAGTGCAGTTGATTTTAAAATAATTATGGACCTCTTTTGAATCTGGCCCCTTTGCCATTATTTCTGGATTACCCTTTGTGTTTCATGTGTGTTCACAGTTGAATCTTTACGTTGGTAATCGAGTGTGCTTACCGATGTTGTGATAACGATATAGAGGTAATTTTAGTAGGTTCCTGAATATACCTATGCTCTGTGGAATTAGAATGATTTTAATGTGTGATGGTTTGATCCCCGTCCAGGTCGACTCGTACCAATGAGTTTTTCGGAATTTATGTACGAATATCTCTGACTAGCCCCTCAGGGAATAAAGTCGTGAGAATATTATGCTATGCTATGCATGCTTAGAGTATCTATTACAGTATGCATGCTATGCTATGCTACTAAATTTTTATGGCGGTATCGTTCGTTCGCAATTGATAATACAGCATGGCGCGCACTGGTCATGATTTTTCGTCACTCTCACCAAGTCTATTCCTTACCCAGTTGTCTCGCATTCAAGTGCACCACAAGTGCACGCACCTCCATAACTTAGACAATATATTACTATAACTATGGACGAGTTATGCGTGTAATTCATTTTTTTTTTTTTTTTGTCGATGTTGGCTCAATAGTGAAAGTTATTCAGTTTGTTGTGCTAAAGTTTAGACCATCAATTAGACTCTAAAATACTCCTTTTAAAAACTACCCAAGCAGTTTATACCTTGTATAATACAACACGGTCGTAAACGGGTGAAAACTTTACACATGTAATTTCCTACTCCGAATACTCATTCAAACGTAATGCATTTTATGTTATACAATTTTGAAACTCACAATCGAAGTAATAAGAAATTAATAAAGACATTAAAGCCCCAAGGTAACATGAGGAGTCGCTGGTATAAGTAATATTTATCGTGCAAACTGTGCTCGGGTAATTATTTAAGAAGGGGCCCCCCCACTTAATGGAGGGGGGGGGGACATAAGAATGTACTGTCTACGGATGAATAAATGAATGAAGTTTATTTGCGTAAGTAGTGGGAGAGATAGCAAAAGGATGGAGGTGTAAGTACAGGACTTTTTAAATAAATGTTTACAATTATTTTGTTTTTAGGGTTCCGTATACAAAGGGTCAAAACGGAACCTATTACTAAGCCTATATTGTTCGTTCGTCCGTCCATCCGTCCGCTCTAGCTTCAGGGGACTTTTTTCTGGCCTTGTGCCCGGCCTTTCGATTTTCGATATATCGCAACCGTTTCGTCCGAACCTCATTGTAACAGAGTTGACATTGGAACGAAAACGTTCACGCAATTACGAAGTACAATCGTTCGAAAAAATGTTTTTTTTTTACGTTTTTCTTCTCGCTCTATCGTCATCATTCCCTTGCCCATTTCCCATTATCTGGGGTCGGCGCAATATGTCATCCTCTTCCATTCATCTCTCCTAGCCGTCATTTCAGCAGTCACTCCTTTCTTACACATATCATCCTTCACACAATTCATCCATCTTTTCTTCGGCCTTCCTCTCCTACCACAGCCATCCACATTCATACTTAACACTCGTGTCGTGTATTCTAAAAGTTTGACGGTTTAAACCCAATTTTTAACTTTGTGCGCAAATATCTCGAGATAGAAAAATAATAATGACTTAGTTTCTGGGGTTGTTCTAGTTCACAAGACCTATCAAACGACACTACATTCGATAAAGAAGAAAAAAAGAGTACAAAACGATATTTTGTACTTAAAACAAAGGTGGAGTCAGGACGAAGTTTCTCACTCACATGAAAAGTGGAAACCCCTGTTTTGCTGACTGTGCTTTTAATTCTGCTTCGAAGCGCTGCGGACTTTCTTGGCGCTTCGATAAATGTCCCCGTTCTGTACGAATATATTGTGGTTGAATATTATACACAGTCCATTTACAAGATTTAATGTTGTCTTTAATATTAAAGTACTAAAAGCAAAGAGCGCCAGTGTCGCGTTGGGGAGGTATGTACTCGGACTTTTAGGGTTAAGGCTAGGTTATCCCAGTGCAAGCGTCTCTTTCTTGCAAGCATAAGTTTACAATTAGCCATCCCGCTCCAATTGAAAGCAGGATCGCAAAAAAACGTGTTTTTCATCAATATCTTTGCTCATGGGTGTTTCTAAGCTCAAAATTCTACGGAGTTCACTAGAAATATTTAATGTATTTAGTTAAGTACAAGAATAAAAAGTTAAATATCAGCAGTTTAATCATAGTATTGAAAAAACATAACAAAAAGGGGTAACTTTGGGATTTTTTTCTATCTATTAAACTTAATCTAATCGTGTAATTGAGAACGTTCGCCTATCAGCCAGATCCTAAAATAAGACATAATTGGTTTTCAGACTTTAAAACACAGTTTAAAACACTTTCGTTCGTGTTCAAAAAACGGCCTCGACGGGATAACAGCGTCTTAAGACACATTGACCGACAGAACGACGGCGCGGGTCTTTCCGCATTGATATCATCAGCATCTGAACAGCAGATTTTTGTTGAAGCTACGATCGGTTTGCTCCAATAGTAAAAGTTGTTCAGTTTGATGGGGACTCTTAGTTTAAAAGGATGCTAATGATATTAATTTCACCCTATACAGGGTCCAATTTAATATGCTGACACTTTTTTAAGGGGATGATCAGACCATAAAACTGAACAACTTTCTCTATGGGACCAATATCGAAATCGCGAAAAAAATCTGTAGTTCCATACTAAATGATTTTTTTTTCGCGATTGAGATGTTGGTCCCATAGTGAAAGTCGTTCAGTTTGATGGTCTTAACAACCTCCTTAAAACTTCTAAATGTTTATTTTTACTTTTGTAACACCCTGTATATTTTTCTTTAGCAAAATCACAATCAAATTTGAACACAACTACTATAACAATAAAGTTACATATCATACAGCAAACGTTGCATTGTGTTCGTTATCGCGCGGCCGCCGGCGTAATATCCGTCCGACGCTAATTGATTCCTGTGTCCTGCACTATTTATGTTGGATCTGATTGAATGGATTCAACGTTTTTGGGGTTCCGTACCCTAAGGGTGAAACCGGCCCAATTGGGCCCGGGGCCGAGGCGTAGGCCGAGGCGTAGGCCGAGGCGTAGGCGTAGGCGCAGCGATAATATCGAGCGATATTATCGCTGCGATTTTGCGATGATTGTTCTCAGTACATTTTGTATGGGGACGCGCGCGATCCTACACACTGCCGCGATATTATCGAGCGATAATATCGCTGCGATTTTGCGATAATTGTTCTCAGTACATTTTGTATGGGGACGCGCTCGATCCCACACACTGCCGCGATATTATCGCAACCTGACGCAATCTCTTTCTACTACATTCAGTGAAGGGCGCATGCGTGACGCGAATCGCGGAATCGCTGCAGTGTGTAAGGTGTCGCGATATCGCTGTCGATAATATCGCTGCAATGTGCGGTTGCCTTTATCCGTCTGTCCTAACTATTTAGGGCTGTAACTTTTGAACCGTAATAGCTAGACAGATGAAATTTTCACAGAATGTGCGTTATTATAGCGCATTTACTAACAAATAATAAAAATGTGGATGTGGTGTGTGTGTGTGTGTGTGTGTGTGTGGAACGTGGATGTTCTGAGGTTTCAGAATATCTCTGACTACCCCCTCGGGGAATATAGTCTTGAGCATATGCTTATGCTAATAAAAATGTAAAATAGATAAAAATTAGGAGGGGGCCTCATACAAGAAACTGGTTTTTATCAAAGTTTTTTCTTCTCGCTCTACCGTAAAGACGGTAATATACAAGGTGTTACAAAACTACAAATAAACATTTAAGGGGGTGGTGTAGACCCTCAAACTGAACAACTTTCACTATGGGACCAATATCGATATCGCGAAAAAAAAAAAATGTATGTTCTATACTCTACAAAACGACTCGAGCTAAAATATGTATGGGATATCAGTTTTATTTTTCGCGATTTCGATGTTGGTCCCATAGAGAAAGTTGTTCAGTTTGACGGTCTAAACAACCCCCTTAAGAGTTTTAAAAATTTATTCTTACTTATGTAACACCCTGTATATAAGCGTCAAACTTGGTGTGATTATAGAGCAAACTCTACAGTCAGTATAACAAAAATAATAAAAACCGGCCAAGTGTGAGTCGGTCTCGCATTAAAAGATCCGTAGATTTTTTTAAATTATGTCTTTGTTGTGTTGTGGTGTGGTACGGGACCCTCGGTGCGCGAGTAGCCCGAATCGCACTTGACCGGTTTTATGTTTTAGTACAAATAATTACCTATATTGGTACCAACATCGCTCGTTGCTGGAACTTCGGTATTGGAAATTATCACAGTAGTTAGCAACGTCAGGTCCGATCAGTTTCGAACGTCTTCGTGCGTCGGAAAGCTCGTTAAGCAGTTGATTAAGGATTTCTGTCAGATGGTGGTATAATTAAATAAAATAAATAAATAAATAAATATCTAGGACAGTGTCACACAAATTATCTAGTCACATTTAAAGTTCCAGAATCTAGCCTGGACTTGTATTATGATAACTACACAACGATATAGAATACATATTATATAGATATAAACATCCATGACTCGGGTACAAATATTCATATTCGTCATACAAATATTTGTCCCTTACGGGATTTGAACCCGCGACCCCCGGCACAGCAGGCAGGTTCACTACAGACTGTGCTGTCGGGCCGTCATTTTACGTCAATTAGTTTCGTTTTATTCCTTCGTTAGACCTAGGTCGCTTGAAAATTCTCTGATAGCAGGCTGACCACTGATTTGCTTGCCTTCACCAATCCGCATTGGGCCCACGTGGTGTCGAGTATGGCTATAAACCACTTATTTTTAATTAGTAACGAACCTTTAAGGGTGTATTCAGACCGTGAATCTGAACATTTTCCCCTTAGTAACATGGGAGAAAAATTTTTGGACCTCCCATACTAAAGTGCGGATCGGCCGTTCGATTTTCTATTCGAGGTCCAAAAAAATTCTCGTTTTCCGACCCATGTTCCTTAGGGAAAGTTAATCAATTTCAGTCTGAATACACCCTTAAAGTTTCGTTACTGATTTAAAATTAGTGGTGTATACCGAAAAACGTAAGTACATAAATTCATAACTGTAATACCTTTGGGAGAGGTCAGAAACAAAACTACAATTATTAACTACCTTTTTACAAACAAGATACTCGTTGTTTCTAGGCAAAGTTTCTGGCTATACTTCTAAGATAATGATAATCGTTAGTTTGTTGTTGTTGTAAGTAGATAAAAGGTATAATTTGAATACAAAAGCAGGCATGTCGTTTCACCCTCTCCATATTAATCGTTCGGAAAAATCAATCGTTATGAATGTTTACTGTTTATAGACCGGGAGGCTGGTGTCAGTTTTACTAAGTAGCAGATGTAGCGCACTTTGTAATATTAATGACAATTGAAAAGTCAGTTTTTGGAATAAAAAACGTAAAATTAGTTTATTATGGAAATAGGGAAAAACAAAATAGCAAAACGAAAGTTAAGGCAAGATCAGAGAGAGACAAACAGTAGAATTTTCGTATCAGATAGACAATTCTTTTATTAGCTTTTTCGAGATTTCTATATTGGTCCTGTAGAGAAAGTTGTTGAGTTTGATGGTCTGATTATGCCCTTACAAAAGCGTCATCATATTAAAAGGGACCCTGTGATATCTAAAATTATGTACTTACCCAAAAAAAGTTACGCAATAATTTAGATATGAATTATTTGTGTGTAATTGTTTACGTTTCTTTTAGTTCGGCTCCCGGTCTATTCGCGTTCCGACCGTTAAAATTAATATGCCTTTGAGCGTTATTGCCCCGGGCGGGATGGTGCTTTTTTCAGGGCGTGTTGCGCCTGAAAGCCTGAAATAGCTCGCCGGATGTTGTTATCGAAATCGCTTCCTGCGTCGGTGCCGGCGAAAACATTTTATTTTTAAACTGCCGTTCTTGATAGTCTACGATTTTGTATTCTAACTTTTTGATATGATAAAGCCTATTGAGTAAGAAGCCGTTAGATGGCAGTATAGCATACATTTATTAGTTTGTAGAGGGGTGATAGCGTATACGGAAGAGAGCTTCGACTTATGGCTGCGGAGGTTATATTTCTAGTCTGTACTTCTAAGCTCTATTAAAGTAAATGATTATCATCATCAGCCTATATAAGCTTATTCTTAATATACTGCCGGTTTTCAAGGAGGTAATCAGACTAACAAACTGAAAAAGTTTCTCTATGGGACAAACATCGAAACCGCGATAAAAACATTTGTTTCATAAAGAACTACAAACCTTGTTCGGCCTAAATGTAAAATTAATATCAAGGGGCCATCAGGGGTCCCGACGACTATTTTCTATGAGAAACGCGATTGCCCAGTGCTCCGAAAAGTGTGTGCGTGAGCCGTATTTTCGATTAAAAAGAACTAACCAAAGTACTTTTTCTAGATTTTTTTTATGATTTCACTAGTCACTTAAACTAATGGTGAATATGTGAGTATACATGCAAAAAATCGGAAACTATTTTAAGTTCTTCTAAAACGAGAAAAATGTTTAAAAATGCATGAAAATACGTCATCTTTGTGACGATTTTCTATCGAGTGAAGTAATTCCAATCGTGTACCTATTCAGTTTATTATTTCACTCGATAAACTCTCCAAAAATACTGAGGTATGACTTTAGTTTCGGTAAATGGTATAAATCTAGTCGTAAAATGAAAAATAAAAGATGCCTCTGAGGTATTTCCACCTACTATTAAGAAAGGAGAATAAAATGTGAGTTTCAATAACATTTGTAATTCTGAAATCAAAGCAATCACAATATAATTATTAGTTTCTTGATACGTCGTTCAATCTTGAAACCTTATACCTATGCTAAAGGTCCTTGTAGCTGCAAGTCTAAAAAACTTCGCAGATTTCGTGCCTCACACGACTATCGAGCATATTCGAATCTACGGAATTCGAAAAAATATTGTCGCTGAGCGACGAGAAAGTCGGGATAAGGAAAAGGTTACAAAATAACACTACCTACAACGTTGAATATGTCGGTCTGCTTTTGGACTTTTTTCAAAAAGGGTAGGCTACAAAGCAAACCCTTAACCCGATCGTCTTCGTTTTAGGCTCAAATTGTAGCTGACTAAATTTTCCAGAGGAGTTTAACTCTTTTTGATATTATTCTTCGTATCCAAAATATCGAGAGCCAAATTAAAACATGCGATTTTTTTTACTATGTCGGCCATAACTTTTTTCTTTTTCGACTTTCTCGAATAATTCTTTTTTCACCTTACACCTTTTGTGAATACGCGTCTTTTGAACATCATATCTTCACATCTCTCCGAGATATAAGGGGATCGCACTTTTTCGTGAATTCGGAGCCTACACTGGAGCGAACGAAAAGACATTTTACGCATAAGCACAAGCACATGCTCACGACTATATTCCCCGAGGGGGTAGTCAGAGATATTCTGAAACCTCAGAACATCCATGTTTCACCAGTAGTACCGAAACTCTGGTCAGTGTGACGGGGGTGAGCCCGTCGCCACTTATAATGGACAGTGGGTACAATACATGCCTCGAAATTGAAGCACGCAGGCCCCCTCACCATACTTTCTTTCACCGAAAAGCCAGTGGTATTACAAATCATACATAAATTCCGAAAACTCATTGGTACAGTACGCTTCAGAGAAACCTGACCCCCCCATCTAAACCTTTTGAGCGCCATCTGTGACAAATTGTAAAACTAAAATCAAATGGTTTTAAGTTCCTCGAAGCAGATGTGAACCATAAAAACTGCTATCTTTATTGATTTACAATAAGCGACATCTCTAGAAACTTAACCATAATGAACTGAACCAAATTCTCATCGTGACGGGGGATATGCCTATTTACGTCGGTAATTATATGGCAGTCGTAGCTCAGTTGTTAAAGGTGCTTGATAAGAGAACAGTTTGACGTGAGTTCAAAACCTGTGAAGAGAATTTTATTTTTAAATTTGTGAAAATACTAAACTTGACTTTTCATACCATTTGGCTAAGAACAAATTAAACTAAAAAGGGATAACAACGAAATAGAAAACAATTATAAGTTTTAAAACATTTATTAAAAGTATTTTTGAGAAAATAAACAAAAGCATATAATTTGTGACAGCTAAATGATGTTGTTTAGATTTTGGCGAGAGAACCAACATGTTAACTGTAGTCAAAATGACTAACATGATAACAATTTACATCTCTCGCACGCAATCTGATATACCTAACAGAAACATTAAGGAAAAAGATATACCTAAATTACACAATTAGCCCTTTATAATTGAGGAGTCAAACGATTCTAAAAAGCTAAATAAGGGATAGGGTGACCTTCAAATCCTAATATCTGATCGAGTCGACCTTTTATATTCGAAACCATAGTGAAACAAATATCATATCGCATTAACTCTCAGATTCTTGTAACTTTTTGATCTAAATTTGGCTTGGACCTCACTTCACTAGGATCGCAACTCAGAACCATTTGACCCCACACATTTTCGATTGGGTTCAAATCGGGGCTTTTGGATGGCCAATTTTATTTACAATAGTTATATAAGCAAGCGACTGCGTGACGCGTCGTGAAGGTTAAACAGAGCAATTATCTTGAACGAAATATATCTGGCCCTCAGCTTATCCTGGTATTATCAAATCTTTCAATATCTCCCTATTGTAGCTGGTTCATACTTCAATAAGCTCTCAAGCTGGACCTATGTAGAAAATCTGAAAAATAAATCATGTTATGTAAATAAAATAACGTCCACAAAACAAGTAGTATATAATATGCTATAAGTATTAAATAATTATATATATATATATATATATATAGTATACACTGTTATATATAAGTATATAAATTTTATAAATATATAATGTTATGTTATAAGCTATATAAATTTATGTTATTTATCTAAATAATGCTATGTTACCTATGTTATGTGAATGCCTGAATGCCTGTATTCAAGTGTCTTCTAAGCAAAATTCCATACAATTCCGCAGTTGAGCGAGTGATTGATTGATTGATTGATTACTTTTGGTGGCGTTCGAATCTGTCCGAACGACTGGCCGTGGTCCTTGGCGGTTACACTTTACAATCGCTTATTTCCTGATGTATTTGTATCCATACGCGAACAGTATTTGTCTGTAAACGTTTAATAAACAGTAAATAAAAATTAAATTAGCAAACAATAGATTTTCTGCGTCGGTTATATGTAATTCAGATTTACTTACCGTCACGCCCAATTTTCGTGAAATTCCTTAATACTTTCGTATTGCTCCCAAAGAACAATCATTTTAGCCTTTAAGAATCCACTTATTCGCAACAATAATTAATCAATATTTAAAAATCTAAAAACTAAACATGATTCCTCCGATACGTCATGTGAAAGTATGCACTGGATTGCAACAACTTGGATCGAGCCATATTGAATTACCCTCAAACATATTTAATAAAATTATAACGATTATCGTAGTTTGATACCAAGAAGTTCACAATTTCACATGGTTGAGTAAGTAACCGCTTGGCTCAGTGGTAAGATCGCTTGAATTAATGGAGTTGAATTTTGCGAGTGCTGAGTTCAAATCTCTGTCATGGATGGAAAGATATATTTTATAAATTTTTCACTGTGTTTGTAAAATTTAGAATTGGCAGAATGATTCTCTATAGTATCTAAAATGCAAAGGAAGTGCGAGAACAGGTTTATCGCTTGGAAACGTCTACCAATAGATGGCACTTGATTCACCTAACGTGAAGCTTGTGCCTCAAATTCTTAATACTTAGGGGGTCAGATTTCTCTGACGCTGACTGTACGAGTCGGCCTGGACGGGGATCGAACCACCGCCTCCTGCACGGCAGGCAAGGTCACTCGCCACTGGACCACCACGGTCAAAAAATGGGTAGTTGCTGCGAAGTGTTGCACGAAGCAAATAGCTCCGATATAGTGGCTATTCATATGCCAACCTACTGATACCACAGAAAAGAGGAGCGCTCGAATCGATCTCTTTTCCATGCTGATACTGAACAAAACTTTTTTCCACCATCAAAATAGTCAGCCAACATTGTAACACTTTTTTTACATATCCATCGAGCATTTTTTATAAAAAACACTGTTATTAAACTTTTTGATGACGCCGCGTTTTTCATTTGAAAACCGATCTAAACTTTTACAAGCATCGAAACACGAATACATTCCATCACTCGAATTCCAATCGGACGAAAAAACATGCGAAGCAATACCGTTCGGCCCCAGGCCATTCCAAACAACAAAACCTTTCACCGAAATACACAAAAACATACCTTAATCACACACAAATAAAGTCTGACCCAACTGCAAATGTAAACAATCTAACAGCAATTTAAATGTGTAGTTTAAACACGCGACTTTAGACTTTCAGCACCAAACAATAGAGGTTTAGTAATGTGAAAGTAAAAGATAGAAATGGCTATCGACAATCTGACCAGAGCGACCTTTGTCGAAACCATCAATGTTTGTCAGTCCGAAGGTTGATAGCTGTGTAGCGATTTGAAAACCCCAATAAAACAAAAGTAGGTTTTTATACAACTAGTCAGGATTTGCATGTGTTTTTGCAACCCTTTTAGGAGTTATCTTTACCGAACAAATTACGGGAATATAAACATAAGATATGAAGAAGCACTGATTTAAATAAATAAAATTTTTAAATAACGCTCACAGGCATACATACATTGTAATGATCCCAAGTAAGCCTCAGGCTTTTTTTTATGGGAACTATACAACAACGGCACACACATATAACATCCATGACCGAACCGGGATTCAAACCCAGGACCCTGTCACCAACCCAACCCTGTTCGAACCCATCATACCAACCGGGTCGTCATACAAAAAAAACGCATTATAAATACGCAAAAAGCCAAAATCATTAAATATTTTAAAAGATAAACTCAAAGTCCACATTTGAAACGTTATCCCTTAGTCACCTCGTACAACACCCACAGGATGAAATGGGGTGGTCCATTCTAACCTGGAACCACACGGCTGTTATTTGGTTAGTAAAACGTATCAATTCAGTAATTATGCTAAGTTTGTGTGACACTTTACAATATTACCGATTCGTAGTCATAGTCTACGAATCGGTATTATCGTAAATTGTTATAGAATATTTCGTTCTCAAATAAAGGTTAAAACTTATCTAAACTGTAATATATTTAAAAACAAATAACGTAACCTGACCAAAATGAAATAAGTTTAACTAAAAACCGTAATAAAATATGAAAGTCAGATTTCAGTGCTTCCGAGTGTAAATTTGATTAAATAAAAAAGAAACTCTCCCCTCACTGGTTTAGATGTGGAATAATTAAAACAAGCTTGCATGTAGGTTGCACATAGCTACATAATGCATACCATATTATGCACTGTTGCATCCTGCTTCCGTAGAACATGCATCCGTAGCAACAAGCTACGAATTTCGTAGGCATTTCGTAGCAAATGTTTTTAAGTATTTTGCTTCAATGGTTCTGTTTAATAGAATTCGAATCTACCACTGCATATAGGGTCCTTCTTAATATGCTGACACTTTTTTAAGGATATGATCAGACCGTCAAACTGAACAACTTTCTCTATGGTAAAAACATTGAAATCGCGTTTAAAAAATCTGCTGTTTCATAAAACTGCTACTACTATTTTCCGCGATTTCGATGTTGGTCCCATAGGGAAAGTTGTTCAGTTTGATGGTCTGATCATTATCTTAAAAAACTGTCAACATTATTAAGTTGGACCCTGTATAACTGAGCATTTTTTATTATGGGAACAAACCTGAATTTGCAAAAAAATCCGCCCCACCCATACACCCCGCCGACTAGAGTGCGAAAGAGACAACTGCAGCTCGGACCGATTTTATCGACATAAAATCGACGAAATCAGCATTTCGTATTCATCTGTTTCTTCCTCCAAAAATAAGCCCATTATAATAATTCTGATAGAATAATAAAATATGGTCTGTATGTTTTGCTTTTTTCGTTTATTATTCGTCAAATTTGTTTGCTGGATGTCTGAAAACGGGCGAAAAAATTTGTCATTTTTGAAGGTCCCTAGTTCTTACAGTAATTAATTACCTAATGCAAATAACAAATCATAGGGACGGACATAGCAGAGGTAACATAAATTGTGTGGGAAAAATGTTGCTCTGTTTCATCATTATCCAGGGAAGAAACAGGGAAATACGTTTGTATGGAAATAAAGGTACTCGCCTATCATCTTAAAACAATATCTCGTAGCACTTCGTAGCTCCAACTTCTACGATGCTACGCTCAGTGCTACGTTTTGAAATTATTTTCACAAAAGCGTAGTAGCTTTACTGTTAAACAAGGAGCTGTATTTACTTCGTACTTTATTTAGAAATGCTTTCAATTTGTCTTTCTATACAAATCCAATATCCATTTTGTTCGACGTTGCCTTACTTTGGAAACTTCTTTTGTCATTTGACTTAACGTTAGCAATTATAAAGTTATATTTTGTACTCGACAGGCTGCAGTTGATGTTTCTGTGATACAAGGTGTAACTGCCTCCGTGGGCTCTTGACACGGATGTCGTAGATGCGATTCCCACGGAAGACACCTATACTTAATTTCATTTTTTTTTTTTTTTTTTTTTTTAGGGTGGATTTTTGAGACGGGGCAGTAAGGGCAAGTACCTTAACCGTTGTAGCTACAGCGAAACGTTCTTAGGAGACTATCCTTAACTTTTTGAAAAATTTCGAACTGCATTCACAGATTTTGAAAAAATGTACAGTCAGCAAGAAAATTGTCAATTTACACAAAAACTTTTTTTGATGTCAATCGATCCTGTTTCTTATAAGGATCAATAGACTCTATGGGACCAACCGAGGTTTGAGTACTAGAAATGTCAGAAATCGCAAAAAACGTTTCCCATACATTTGGTAGGAAATGAGACTCCAAATTTACTTTTATACATAACAAAACTTTTTTATTATGGATAGACTGGCCGCTAAAAAGAAGTTTGTTCGAAAATAAACAAAAAGGATCAAAATATTAATAATATTAGAAAATCTTCAAAACGTGTTGTAAATTGTATGATTTTAAAAATACATTTCTTTCTAATACGGTTTCAGTATGTTTTTATTATCAAAGTCTTCTTAGCGGCAAATCTGTCCTTAATAAAAAGTTTTGTTATGTATAAAAGTAAATTTGGAGTCTCATTTCCTACCAAATGTATGGGAAACGTTTTTTGCGATTTCTGACATTTCTAGTACTCAAACCTCGGTTGGTCCCATAGAGTCTATTGATCCTTATAAGAAACAGGATCGATTGACATCAAAAAAAGTTTTTGTGTAAATTGACAATTTTCTTGCTGACTGTACATTTTTTTCGAAATCTGTGAATGCAGTTCGAAATTTTTCAAAAAGTTAAGGATAGTCTCCTAAGAACGTTTCGCTGTAGCTACAACGGTTAAGGTACCTGCCCTTACTGCCCCGTCTCAAAAATCCACCCTGTATAGCCTATTTTGTGTCCCACTGCTGGGCAAAGGCCTCCCCTCTTTTCCTCCAATCTTCCCTATGCAACGCGAAATCAGGCCAACCGTTCAGGAAGGTATTCAAGTCGTCGCTCCATCTTCTCTTGGGTCTTCCTCGACGTCGGCAACCGTCTTGTGGAACCCATTCTGTGGCCATCTTGGTCCACCTCTCCGGGTGCATTCGGCAGATATGTCCAGCCCAATCCCACTTTAGCAGAGCTGTTTTTAGGCCTACGTCCGCTATACCAGTTTTGGAGCGCAGATCTGTGTTTCGCATTTCATATAACGACGAAATATTTTCCAAATCCGACCTAGCATTCTGGCGAATTCTGATAAGTAAATTTATAATTTATTTATCAGAAAGATGTACTATCTGTCATATCTTGGACATTAGTAAAGTTGTTCTAAGAATAAGTGAGAGCAAATGTTTCAAATCTGTTTCTGTAATTCAAAATAGCCTTAAAATTTTGTTGCTATTTGAAATGGAGTATAGTGAGTGTCCTAACCAACTGTTAGGACATTGCAGGTTGAATCACCAGATTGTCTGAAAAGAAAGATGATTCCGTGCTTCGAATGGCGCGTTAAGCCGTTGGTCTCGGCTACTATACCTGGTAATAGTCGTTACCTAAAACCACGTCTGAGGCCGTCTGAAAAAACGTTGACACCCAATGCCCACACAATAAGAATAAGAGTGTAGAGTTTGTACTTGTGATACTGAACAACTTTCCCCAAGGAGCCTATAGGAAATAAGCAAAAGAAATTTGGACTTGCTTAAACTAAATACAAGATTTAAGTTGCAAGTTTCGCCGTGAGCGGTTGTCTCATTTTCGCGATGTTCGCGCGGTTCGCTTTTGAGCTTACCACGAGGCGTCACCATCTCTTCAAAACTGTGTTTTTGATGGTTTTTGCTTAATAAACAATCCTTGAAGTTGGCATAGATACTCCCAAAAACTACTGGGCAGAAATGCAGCGCCTTCGCCTAAGCAAATGTCATTTATTTTATAAATATAAAATAGTTTTAGGTGTGGTTTAAACCATCAACTAAACTACTTTCACTATGAAGACAAAAATTTGATCGACATGACGGTATTACCCACCCCTTTCGATATAATTAGGGTATTTTGTTACGTCCTGTATACAGAAGGAATGTCGCCTGTACAATTATGTTAATTCTAGTCTTACATCACTTCCGTAATACACCATTAGTTTGTAATCACTTACATAACTGTAAGGGACGTAGTACGACGTACTGTAAGGGTTTATTCTGACAATGAAAATAAACAAATTTCCCTAAGGAACATGATGGGTCGAAATATTAGATTTTTTTAGACGTTCCCTACAAAAGTGCGGATGGTTTTTGTATGGGGGGTCCAAAAAAAATGCGCGAATTTCGACATCGTAAAATTAACCGATCGGATGCGAAACACAGATCTGCGCTCCAAAACTGGTATAGCGGACGTAGGCCTAAAAACAGCTCTGCTAAAGTGGGATTGGGCAGGACATATCTGCCGAATGCACCCGGAGAGGTGGACCAAGATGGCCACAGAATGGGTTCCACAAGACGGTTGCCGACGTCGAGGAAGACCCAAGAGAAGATGGAGTGACGACTTGAATACCTTCCTGAACGGTTGGCCTGATTTCGCGTTGCATAGGGAAGATTGGAGGAAAAGAGGGGAGGCCTTTGCCCAGCAGTGGGACACAAAATAGACTACTAAAAAAAAAAAAATTACGACATTGACCTTAGGGAAAGTTGTTTAGTTTCATTGTCTGAATACACCCTTAAAGTTATGTTAGTAATTAAAAACTAGTGGTGAATAATTATAATAATAGACCCACTGGTTAAAATATCAAAATAAGCTGGACAAATTGGAAATTAGAAAACAAACGATATAATAAATGAAAGGAAATCATTTTTCTGTGTCGCAGCGGGCAATTATTTCCGTGGTTCGATGTTTTTGACACGCCCTTTGTGTATATTCTGGCCTATGGTTTTCCCTTCCCATTTAGGGTATTACTAGTGTTGTGCTTAGCAGTCGATAATTTGTGTATTATCGATAACGTAACTTTTAACTTACGATAATCCTTGTGTACTTCGTCACTACTAGCACTGCATTTCTGCCAATGTCGAGTGAGTTTTGAAAGTATCGTAACCATAGGCATTGTTTTTTTGTAGTTACTAAAATACATTTAAGCTAATACAAAATGGTAACCTTGTAGCAAGTAAAAAAGCGCCCGATATACACGACTGACTGCAATAATATAAACGTAATAAAATCAGAAATGGTATTGATCATGCGACGAACTGCGACCGAGTATTAGAAAATTATTTTATATTATTAAATTATTATTTCCTTGTTCACTGAATGTTATAACATAAACGTTGCGTTTTTTAATTTGCAGGGGAAAATAATTTAACAGGAAAGTTGTAAAAACTCACTATTATTGAAGACTTTGTATCGATATTTTGGCAACACTAGTTTATGGTGTTTGAAATAGATTTTCCGTCTAGTGTTAGTTTATGTCGGTACCATACGGCTCAAAGTAACTTGAGTTGTTTGAACTAGTACAACTTGGTACACTTATGTAACGTCAAATCTATTTTGCGGTATAGTTGCGGAATAGTATAGGAAGCACCACTCCCATTTTTCTCTTGACTGGTGGACGAGGCGACAACTGGATATAAATAGGGTGTTTTTTTGCAATCTTCTCAGAACAAAAGTTAGGTACTTGTCTTATAACCCCTTTAACATGTAATTTTTCACCTCACAAAGATTCTGTTATCATTCGAAATCTCAGTGTAAAAGTGTATTTTATCCGGTAGAGTAGAAAGAGTTTTTAAAATTAGAATCTTTCTATTCAATACTTTTCTATATTGCCAGTCCATTGAAAATGCATTAATAACTATTTCATGTTATTGAACCAATTTCTTTTTCACCTCACAAGCTCGGAAAGATTCTGTTTATCACTCGAAATCTGAGTGCAAAAGCGTATTTTATCCGCTAGCGTGGAAAGAGTTTTTGAAATTCGAATCTGTCTATTCAATATACCTATTCCTATACCGCCAACCCATCAATCAATTTCATGTCACTGGCTAGCACGAAATAAAAACTTTTTAAAAATGTTCTTTTTAGCAATTCACTTTTTTTCCTCGCTTTTGTGAGGTGAAAAGTTGTGTGTTGCGCTCGGCAGCAAAGTTATTCTGCATCTCGTACCTTTGAAACCTTCGATGCGCTCAGGATTCTACATTTGAATCCACTCGCTTCGCTCGTGGTTCAATCTTAGAATCTACGCTTGCTCAGGTTTCAATACCAGTACTCGCGCCAAAAAACAACTTTGCAGCCTAGCATAACAAATAACTATTTTTTCTTGCACCTAGCATTTTCCTCGCTGTAGTGAGGTGAAAAGTTGTATGTTTCGCTCGGCAGCAAAGTTATCCTGCGTCTCGTACCTTTGAAAACGCTCAGGATTCTATGCAAATAACTACTATCTTGAAACCGAAAGTAGGCTAAAAGTGTAGCTACAGTCAAAAAATATACAGTATAAGTTGCAGTAATGTTTCTCACTACCTCGAATAATGCTATAAGTGTAAACCTATTCTGTTTTTCAATTTTCGTAACCAACCTTTTTGTTTCTAAAAGCAAGTTTAAATTATCACCCATAAATACACGAGTCTGAAAAAAGTTACACATTAAAACTTGTTGTCCCCAAAATTCCTGACGTAAAACCACCATGCAAATAAGTTGAAAATTGAGTCCGGGAGGTGGCTTAGAAAAATTTCGTAAATTTTCCACGTGTCATGTAGGACGGTGGACTTTTTTTTTGCGCAGAGGTGTAAAAACAAAGGTTTCACGCCGTGTGAACTGCAAACGCGTAGGGAGAGAAATAAGTGAAATTTTTAGAAAATTTAATTTTTGTTTTGGGTGTTGTAAGCTGGTCTGAATTCCGTCTGGAGTCTGGTTTGTTTAACGTGAAATATGCGTAAGGAAGTTTTAAATTAATTTCAGATTACTTTTCTATTTTAAAATAGTTTAAAATAGAAAAGTTGAAGGTTTTGCATAATTTTTGTTTCGGTTCTGTTTGATTTTATTTCTCTCTGAGGTTTTTCTTCGAGGTATTATACGAAGAACATCGATTTCAAAAAGCTATTCAATAGTATTGTAGTTTTTATAACCATCCTATTAAAAATCGACATAATGGATGGTTTTGTTTCGATTGATTTGAAAGAACATGATTAGAGAAATAATTGTTGAAAATTCTTGAACGTCTTCAAATCAATGTCATTATTACCAAATTAAATTAAAATAATTTTAAAAAGAACTCTATACTTAACAAATTCAAACCCTATACTTTTTTTCATAATTATTACAGACACGCAAAAACAAATATAGGTCGACGAAAATTTGTTTGGGAGTTTGCCATTTTTCCCTGAATTTTTTTTCAGTTTCAGTTCAGTTTTTAATTTGTAACAAATATTTAAAATGAAAATGTAAAATCAGAGCTACTATGTTTAACCGAATCACCTCCAAATAAAACACTAAAACGATTAGTAGTCTGTCCGCCTACGGTAATAAATGTCTCGTTTGTCAAATTTTATGGTGGGGACGAACTGGCCTTTTCTGGGTCAACTGAATCCATATTATTGATGGTGGGATTACAGGCAGCTTTGATTGATATCTTCGTTAAAGGATTTTGTATGGGATGTTCACTTGTTGAAATAGTAGTAGTAAATAGTAGATTACACACCGAGGACAGGAAAGTAAGAAAGGTCTCAGATCTCATGTAATTGTTGACCGAGGCGAAGCAGAGGTCAACAAACATGGTGATCTGAGGCTTTCTTATTTACTGTCCGAGGTTAGTATACTATTTTTCTCCTCGACGGAGGTGGAAAGCGACAACTTCGTTTAGCGCAGCGGGACGAAAATTGACGATTTCCGTCCGGAGATGAGAAAATATATTTATGAGGAAAAAAATGATAAATTATGAAACAAATGCAAAATAAGAAGATTACACAATGATTAATTTTATATTTATAATAACAATTTTTAAAATTGGTCAACAATTGACGGAAATATCGGTGAACATACATAAAAAATACATAATACGCCTCGTCATAAAGGATGTACAGTAGATGTACAGTTAAAAATCCACGACAAGCTTCATCACAAGAAAGTATAGTTAAAATCCACAACATGTTTTATCAGCACTGATCACAAATGATATACAGGGTGTAAGGGAATTGCTTCCGAAAACGCAAAGGGGTGAAAGTACCCATCAATATGCAAAAATTTTACTATAGGACCAACCTATGAAATCTCAAAAAAATCTTCGCATTTATGTTTACACGAATCGAAGTCAAATGTAGCTTCATGCTGGCATTCATAGATGTTTTGTGTACAGAAATTCCGTATCACACTCGCTGTCTTAACAGACATAAACTAACGATCATAAACCCAGCAGTAGCAGCTGTCAAAAACATTGCTGGCGAGATGCACTCGTTCTCGTAATGGAGCTTCGGTATTGGAAACGATCAGCGAAGTAAATCAACATCCGGTCCGGATGTTGTGACAGTTTTAGTGGTATTTAATCTCTAACGTATCCATACTTCGGAAGGAACTTTCAGTTCCCCGGATAGTTCCGTCAAACGGTGTAACTATACGTTAAGTCAGGCCTATTATACAGGGTGTAAGTGACAGCCTGTATAGGATGTAAGAGTAGTTGCATTAATTTAATTGGTGATTGTACCTACTCATGGTACTGAGTAACTTTTCCAAAGGAACAGAGAAAAATTAGCAAAAAAATACATCAACTTTTCATAGAAACATTCGATCAGCTGATTGCATTTTGTATGGAAAGTCCAATTTTTTTTGCTTATTTCCTATAGGTTTCCTAGGGAAAGTTATTCAGTGTTATGGGTGCAATCTCCCCGTAAAATAATGCAACAGTTTACCCTAACACCCTGTATATAAGATGCACTAAGAAAGGATTATTTTAAAAACTCCACGCGTACGAAGACGTGGGCAAAAAAATAGTAGATAGTATATAATAGTTGCAAAGAAATCTAATAATAAGAAGAATTAGTTGTGTGTTAAATGCCAACAATTAATGGCAAAACATAAAAGTTAAAAAAAATAATTATGAAAAATTAAAAGTTACTGTTTGTGTGTGTGTTCGTGTGCTGATTTATAAGGGGATGTTCTATAACTTAAGTGCTGTATTTGGAATGTCTACTCTAAACTCTGCCTAAATCAAGCTTTGTGATTACTTTCAGAGGTTAAAAGTAATACAGAATTGTGTTGGCCCCGAGGTAAAACGAAGATAATACCATTATGATCATAATTAACGCCAAGCTATCTCATTCCGCTATCCGTAATCAAGCCTACTTTTGTGGACTTATGAATTTTTATTAAAATCCCCCCCCCCCCCCCCCAAAAAGGGATTCGGTGGCGTTTCCGCTTTCGGATTTAATTAATTTGGCATTTAATGTAATTTATTGTACCCCTCCATAGTAGTCCCCAATTTTGCAAAGGGCGTTTTTGAATTAGCGAGAAGGAAAATTTCCTTTTTTCAGGAAGAGTTATATCTTGAGGTAAAAGTACCTACGCATTAGTTCCGCTATTCGTACCTTCGTCAAACGGTAATTTTTTCTTGTTTACGAGTATATTCCGAGAGATGGAATGGACCCGTATTCTGTTCCCTTTTTCCCCTGTTTACCTGCTATATCCTTATTATTTATTAGTACTTTGGAGTTCCGTAAAATACGTGACCCTATTTTTGTACGTGTCTTTAACATTATTTATTTTGATTAAATTTGTCTCGAGTTTTGTTGGAAATAAAAATGGTTTTCTCGGAATATGAGCGTATTTTTTCTTAAATGTTTTTTGAGGTAGGTGTACCTACACAAAGTAGATTAATGGGTATTCATGTAATGCTTTGATGTCTCATTCTTTGAATAAATATCTTTCAACAGAGTAATTTGGATTTCTTTTCTGAAGGTCCAACAATAGTAAGAAAGTAATTCTATGATTTCATTCTAAAGTAACTTAAAAACGTTTTTAAATCCTTCTTTTTATACATAATATCTCGGATCCACAATTGATCACTTTCTGCTACGAATCTTGACAACTTTTACCTCATCTATATGAATTTACTTCTTCGTGAACGCATCGAGCGAATTTTACTTTTTAAGAATATATACGTCTTTACTTTCGGAATTCGAAAAAATCGTTTCGATTAAAAGTGTTGATCCTAAAGTGTTTTAGTCTAGTTATATTAGAATACTTTCATACTCAGAATCTCAGAACATATCCTTTAGAAACTATACTGTACTATTTTACAATTTCCATTTCAAGATGTCACTTGGGGACTTTGTGGGAACTGGTGAAATGGAGAATAATCTTTGTCTTAACTTGGCGCCTAAGAAATTTGTTTTTACTCGGTATTAAGCTCAAAAAACTAAACTAGTGGGTAATAAAATAGCCTTATTCGAGGCCGAATAGACACTTCAAACTTATGACGTCGTTCTAGGCAAAGAAAACAGCGCACAACGTATAAAAGAAAAGAAAAATATCTTAGAAGTAACAAAACGCAGTACTCCATCCGCCACCCATAACTTTCGGTAACGGTCGATTCTCAAACAAAAAGAGAATGCTACGCGAAATTGCGAGCAAATATGAGCTCGACCGGAGGTGGGCGCAAAATTAGATTTACGACTTCGGAATTTTTCGTAACTCATCGGAAAGTTTCGGAGGATCAGTTTCGAATGTTCTAAGAGTTTGAGGCTGGATGGTGCATTTTTTGACATGAAGGAATAAAACAATGGAGAGGTTTTTGATCCTAAAATCCACCTCTCACTATCTTAAGTCAGACAGTAGAACCATCGCTCAAACAATTAAGCCATTATACGAAATAATGAATTCAACTGAAGTGTATAAAAGATGAAGAAGCATGAATCTATAATAATTGCTGTTGAAATGCGCTCCCTGCGTAGTATGTGACTTTGAAGGACCGGTTACGAAATAGTATAATTAGAGAAAGATGTGGTCTGAAAGAAGATGTAATGACTAGGATTGAAAAATGAATGTTGAGGTGGTTTGGCCATGTCGAAAGAATGAGCGAAAGTAGGTTGACGTATGGAATTTACAAGGCAAGTGTGAATGGAATGGTTGAAAGGGGTCGCCCCAGGCGCACGTACGCTGACCAAATTGGATGCGTACTGAAGAAGGGCCAAATAAAATGTACCCGGAACCGACGAGCTTATATGAAGAGACTTATGGATGTTGAAGAGGCGAGAGATATGTGTCAGAATCGTAGCATGTGGCGATCTGTCTGTCTCAGCTTACCCCAGTAGTGGTACATAGGCGTGAGCATATGTATGTATGTATGTATGAAAAGATTGAAAAGATTTGAAGAGTGCAAATTGACTCATAAATACAGAATTTTACTATTTATTTTGGGTAAGCATATTCGACAAAAAACCAACTAGACACTCGCGAAACAATAAAATTTATCGAACGTCGGCAACATTAACATTCAATGTGTGTGTTAAAACACGCATGTGTACTAATTGCACACTTACAAATTACTTGTCGCAAAGGATAAAAGGTTAGCTCTAATTGTATGGCATGTCGTGGCTATATTAGGTAAATGTTTAATAGCCTATAGCTCTACTTCTTTCTACACTGTGATTTTAATGTTAAATTGGAAGTAGGCTGAAACTGATTGTTTCATTGAATGAAGTCGGTTAAAATCTAAATCCTTGCTCATGGGAGTTTCTAAGCTAAAAATTCTTCTGAGTTCACTAGAAATATTTAATGTATTTTTTTTTTATTGTTTGTAGTTGTTTTTTACTGGTTATTTAAAAATAAAAATTTCAATTTAAAAATAAAAACTCAAACATATTCTTCACCATCGTTGGCGGTATGAATAAACCCTGACATCAGGGCTTGTCCACACGATAAGGAGAAGATCAAACAGACGGACAAAAATCCAAAAATTGGTGATTTGGAATCAGGGCCATCTTAAAACCATATCGTAAATGTTTTAAATATCTTCAAATTCAAATATTTATTGTATTGCCACAATGTAAGTACACAGTGATGAAGTAATTATACGTGAGATCTTTATAATTTTCTTCAATCACCCGATACTCTTCTGTTACAGTTTTAAAATAGTCAAGATACTTTGTTGGATCAAATAGTCTCATAAGCCACTAAGATGTCCTATCGTTTAAAGCACGATTCGTCCATAAAAATATCCTTATAGCGTCTCTTTCTAGCTTATATCCGTGGTCGTCCTCACATTATCATATAAATGCGGAGTTGACGCAAAAATATGGCGCTGGTATACAGTTCCTTCGACGTATGAAGTCTTCCAGACAAAACTCTTTTGCGTACGTCGTAAGGGTGGAAATACCTTGATCGGCGGAACTTTGGAC
The DNA here is from genome assembly GCA_963693445.1 of Agonopterix heracliana. NCBI lineage: Eukaryota > Metazoa > Arthropoda > Insecta > Lepidoptera > Depressariidae > Agonopterix > Agonopterix heracliana. Next base: position 14,401,442 of record OY856324.1, read on the forward strand.
GTGGTAGGAACTATGGTTCTCCACCTGAAGTAACTCGGCGTAAATACGTGATCTAAATATCTTGATATTTGGGGGGGGAGGTGTGGGTGTAGGGTAATTGTATTATTGGCGCGAATGAATGTTTTATTGCGTAATTTCGAGCGCTATGTTATGACTTGTGATTTGTGTAATGATCTTGCTATAAAACAGTTCGTAATTTAATGGACTTTTTCTTTGAATGTTTTTTATTTCTATAATTCGATGTCAAGTTTTAAACTCCTTGTGAGTCGACAATAGTCCAATTATTTATATACTAAAGGGCGCTGAGCATATTTGTAGTAACTAAGAAAAATACGACCGACTACTAACATGAATGTGAAGGAAGTGAGGAAATAAATTTTCTAACCTTCAAAATGCCTTCAAAGTGGTATGTATTTGTGATTGAGGCTGTAATTTGATTTTGTTTTATTTGCATCTTCTTTTGATACTGAGAGCCATTTTCCAAGCTTAATAATGCATTTCTTGTTCACTTCTTATTAAGGTGGTTTTAGAGTAGTCAATTTTATACAACATTTTGACGTAGAACACGCGTAAACGGATTAACCTCTAGCATCCCGGCTTAAGATATCAATTGATTAAAAAATTAATATCGGACGATATCGCGACCGCGGGACTTGACGGGTTAAAAAAGTTATGTTTTATGAATTATGGAAAAATAGCTTAGAAAATCTAGATTGCGCGTCTCGAATAACATTTATAATATAATTACGAAGATATAAGGCTTTAAAATATTGTATGAAAAATTTAACTTAAATAGCAGTGGACGGGGCACATTACTCGCAGAACAGATGGCCGATGGGGCCGAAAAGTTCTTGAGTTGCAACCGCGTACTAGAAAGCGCAGCGTGGGTAGGCAAGGTGGACCGACGACCCGGTGAAGGAGGCGGGAACCCGTTGGATGATGGCAGCGCAGGACCGGTCTGTGAGGCGAACCTTGGGGGAGGCCTATGTCTAGCAGTGGACATTCATCGGCTAAGATGATGATGATGAACAATATTTCCTAACAATAAAATTCTGCTACGTTTCCAAAAAATGACATGTTACAAAAAGCTTAGCCTAAATCTTGAAAGAAGGTTCATCCTTCAAAGCAATTCATAAAACGGTCAGAAATCTTTATTACTCTCACATGAACGTCCAAATCTAAAATACAGTCCGATAAAGATCCCTTTGGAGGATCAATTGTTTCATAGTCGGATAATAAAAATATCCCTTACCTATCCCGTGTTGAGGATTAACATCGGATAGTTTCGGGTTGGGAAAATTGCACGGGGGTACAGGGGGCCCTAAGGGATTCCGCGAATAGGGAGAAAGGGGGGCTAATGGTATTTATAATGTCGGGGCGGAGGATTAGCCCGGTACGTGCGTCTGTGAACCGCGTTTTGATATTTTTTTTTGAGAATGGCACTTTTGTAATAGTTTGGAAGTGGAGTTTGGTATTTTAAATTGAGATGGATTGACATTTTGTGAATGTTTAGGGAATTTTTTGGTACAAAATCTTTTTTAAGAAATTCCCTTTTGCATTTCAAACTCTTAGATGAATATGAGTGCCTGTCGTAAATAATATTTATTCGTCTACGTGTACGTAATATATTATTAACAATAAGAATCATCATCATCACCCTACATTTATGACCCACTGCAGGGCTAAGGCTTCCTCTTATGCCTGGGTCACACTAACGTCTAATAAATTTCTAATGCCAGTAATGATTGCGTAAATTGTAATTTTATCATAATTTATACCCAGGCCTACGAATCAGTGTTCGAATTTTAATATTATTGTGCAAACGTGTATAATACAGGGTCCTACTTAATATGCTGACACTTTTTTAAGGGGATGATCAGACCATCAAACTGAACAACTTTCTCTACTGGACCAAAATCGAAATCGCGAAAATTGTTCAGTTTGATGGTCTGATCATCCTCTTAAAAAAGTGTCAGCATTTATTAAGTTGGACCCTATATAATTTTCGTTGTGTTCGTAACAATGAAGGTACTGATTTGTTGTTATTGGAACGCTCATGCTTTTTAGTTTTGTTTGTCTTTCCATTATTATTGTTTCAAGTTGTACAATTTTATTGAATTATCATAAACTTATCAATATTAAATAATCTTACCAGTAACCCACAAATGGCTTTCCCCAACAAACTATTAATTAAGCACAAAGTTTAATTCCGCTGGGATTATAATTTACCCAAAATACTAAGCGAATACCTTCATTGCAAATGGAAGCTACCACGAAATTTTACATTTCCATATCTTTGCATGCTCACTGAAGCATACTAGATAAGTCGTCACCCTTTCAGCTCACATTTTACGTAGGTTTTTTTTTAAAACTTATCTTCTTTTTCCCTAATTAATTCCCACCCTTAACACTACACATTAAAGTTCACATAACCTGCATAACTCTCCCCCCCCCCCTCTATTCACACTCGTAAAATATGGGGCAAGTTGGGTGCCGTGGGTCGAGGGGCTTATTGAATTATCTCCTTATCTGACTCCATTGTTGTAAGTTTTAATGAATAGCTTTTACCGCATCCGAGAACACGTGAGGATTTTCGGTGTTGTTTTACGATGTGAAAGTGGGTTGTTTGGTTATGAGTGGGTTGCTTTAGGATCTAAGGGCGTTGGTGGCTTATTTGCACTTGTGGAATTAAATATCTTCTGTCTGTACTTATAAGACAGTTCCGTGACTGATTGAATGACTGACTGACAGACAACGCACAGCCTAAACCGCTAAGATCTTCTTCTTATCGTGTTGGCAGCAAGCCCTGGCGTCAGAGTTTTTCCAGACCGCCTTACGGCCTCTGACGTGGATTTTATGTAACGACTACTACCACCAGAGATAGGAGCCGAGGCCAACGGCTTAACGTTCCATTCTAAGCACGGAATCATCGTTCTTTTCAGACAATCAGGTGTTTCGGCCTGCAATGTCCTAACCAACGGGGAAAAACGCACAAAGTGACATATCACTAAGTGTGTGGGAATCGAACCCACGATCTCCGTGTCAAAAACCCAATGCTCTTTAACAGTAGACCACGGAGGCAGTAGAAAATGCTAAGATAGAAACTTGAAATCTACACGTAACTTATTAAAACAGGAGTGCAATTCTCTAAGCGTCACATCGTTGTCAAAAACATCGATGAGCTCAGAAATGTAACATCCTTCAGTCGATGTTTTTATATAATTTTATGACACGAATACCAAATTGCCAGCTCGCCATCGCCAAACTCGCAGGGTGATCTCGAAAGAGATGGTGAGACTACCTATAGATACCTTCAGTGATGGATGGATGGAGCTAACTCAAGAGTGTGATACGGCGAGGCTTATGTCCAGCAGTGGACGTTTATCGGCCGAGATGATGATGATGATGTTTCCGTATTGAACATGAATAGGCATAGCTATAGCCATTTTTCTAAAAAGAGAATATAGGGTCTCCTTTACGAAAAGGGGCTTTATAATTTTAAGCATTTATGACGAATAATATGAAAGCTTTAAAAGACGCCTTCTTTACTAAAAATAGAATTTATCACGTATTATCAGAGTAATTAAGAGGATAGACGAGTACAGTTTTCTCCATATAAACGTATTCCCCTGTTTTCTCCCTGGATAATAACACAAATATTTTTTTACCATACAATCTATGTCACCTCTGCCATGTCCCTATGTTTTGATTTTTTGCATTAATTAATTACTGTAAGAACTAGGGACCTTCAAAATGACCCATTTTACCGCCTGTTTTCAGACTTCTGGATGTCTGTCTTTACTGGTAAACAAATTTGACGAATACAAACAGAAAAAGCAAAACGTACGGACATAGCCAGTCTTTCTCATATTATGTTTGAAAGGATTATTAAAAAAAATTGGTTAAGATTTGGAGGGGAAAACAGAGGAATACGAAATGTTGGTTTCGTCGATTTTTTGTATATAATATCAGTTGTCTCTTTCGCACACTAGTCGGCGGGGTGTATAGGTGGGGCGGATCTGATAAATACGTATACAGTCAGAAAAGTGACCTATTCTCCAAATTAGCATTTCAGCCTGCCTATCCTCTTAAGAACGTAATTCATTAGCTACAATACTGGCATATCTCCTAAGCTTATAATTCACTAACTAAAACTAAGAATAGCAATTCTATTCTCATCCCGCTAAGCCTCTAGTGGTCTTAAGATTGAACCGCTCTGATTGAAACTTGAAATTGAATTTGTTAGTTCGAAGTTGTGATTTCTCCAATTAATTAGATTGAAAAGTTTCACAAAACCCCACGTAAATTTAGGTGAAATTCTTAGAAGTTAAGAGTACTAATAAATTTCAATTAGAGAGATCAAAATATAATGTTGGTATGCTTTGAAGTGTTCATTATCTTTTATTTTGTAGAATGGGCCTTCATTATGTTTTAGCCTGTAGAATGGGTCGGGCCAAAGTCGCTGGCCCGGCCCATTCTACAGACCCTGTAGCTGGGCAAAGGCACGCAAAGTCCTGCAGTGCTGGGATTTGGAACTCCTATCTCAAGAATAAGGGTGAGATGAAAATTATGCTGACTGGTGGTCAACTTGCTGTCTGAGAAATTTCAAACCGCCTTAATATGCCTTAGGAAAATGAAATTTTTATTAATTATTGTTATGGCGATCAATTTCAATAAGTGAACTAAAATTAATATTAAATTCTTCTCATATTAAATTGATGAACCTAACTTACCTTGAACTTTTCCTCTATTTTACGCCATTATTCACTAATCACCGACCAATTACAGACCTTTGAATTGGCTCGCTTACAACCTATTCATCATCTTAATACTACCACTGGATACCATCAAATTAGGATAAACCACCTTTTGCATCGCGGTACGAAAGCTCTGTACCATTTACATTGCTGTTTGAAGCAGAAAGTTTGTAGACGAATAGAAGCATAGAAACGCAATGTACAATGAGTAATGAAGTGTTCACACCGAAAATCTTCGGTCGGTTTTGAACTTTCTAGACGATGTCGTTAGGAAACAGCTGCACCGTTTTCCACCCCGACGGATGATTAATTAAACCAACTACCACTGCGGTTTCTATGAAACATTCTTATTTCAGCTATAATGAACATTAAATGTTAAGCAATAGAGACTAATTTTCTATAAAGAAAAGAGCACTTAGAAAAATGGAAAAATAATAATTCACACATTTATTTCTTTTATTAGATAGGCAGGTAATTTTAGATGCTCTGCTTATTCTACATAAAAGCTGTAATTAAATTCTACTTCGGATCCTACGTCGTTAAACAAACATTTATCGAACTTGTAACATTAAATGAAAATACCCTTCGTTTGTAAAAGCTCGTCAGCACATTTGTAACGAAACAGAAATTCGTTTCATCGACAGAATTCGGTTGCATCAATCGGTTCAGACAACGCTCTGACTGCCGGGATGCTGCGGCAAAGAGTAATTTTACGTCGATAGACTTTTAATTATACCTTCACCTGTTAGATCATTGACCTCCGTATTTTTATATTCTGTTTTTATTCTTAATTAATGGCCGGTTGATTGCGTCTAGGGCTATACTGCCAATATCAAGTAGTTTAGTGTTTTAATCTCAAGTGTTATCGTACCTATGGTCAAGAACAAATCAGAGCATTAAAAAATGGTGGAGCCACGTGCAAGCCCGGGAGACCGCCCATCGTCAGAGTTGCAGCACCTATTTTAAACTTAAAAAATAAAATATTTTTAGACGATACAATTAAGGTTCAAGCTCTATCTTTTACGTTTACGATATTTTTACTCTTGAACCATGTGTCGTTTTTCCAGTTTCGTTATCGTCATTCCATGAATTTAGTTTTTATTTTATACTAGATCAGAATTTTTTATTTCAACGTCGCAGCTGTGCTTCAGCGTCAATTTGTTTTAATGTTACGATAATCTAGAAGGCAAACTATGAAACTCTCGTTCGCTTATCTAGTCTATGACAGCACGAAGCGGCCGGGGGGTGCGCGGCGGGGAAGGACGCGGCATACCTGCGCGGGACGAGCGGGGGGTCCCGTATTGATTATTTTGGGGGCGTTCACTTTCGCCACTGTTTTAATGTGAGCTATGAAATGTTTTTATTGGCAACTTGGCAGCCCTCGCGCAAACTGAATAAATAGACGAATAAATGTAGGAAAGCGTTCGTAATGCCAGATTATTCATTTTATACCGTCTCGCGTATTTGTCGATATGAATTCTTTTTTCTTTTCTTCTCTTTTTTCGGCTAATAGCCTTTGGCGTCTTTGTTTATACACTCGAGTTGTAGTTGATTTGGAATGATAAATGAGATCGTGAATTTTTATGTCAGTGTTTCCTTGTCTTAGACTTTTGTTTGTGCGGAGGAAAAACGTGTTCATTAAGGGCTAATCACATTTTTGTCAATTTTCCAGCATTGATTTTGAAAGTAATGACAATTTTATGAAGTCTTATTAGAGTCTTGCGAGATTTTAAATGGAGTTGTCATAAACAAGGACATAATTTTATGAAATATGAAAAACCGGCAAGACCTTCACCGACTCGCATAAAATATGATTCCGTAGTCATTTTATCAGGAACGGCTGCTTAACTATTTTTGTACACAATTTGCTCAGAAGAGAATTGAAAAAAAAAATTTATTAAAAAAAAACTAAAATAGTAAATAAAAATAGTAAGAAGCCTATTTTTGGAGTAATTTCGGCGGGGCATACATACAGTATGGACACTCCCTGCCTCCCACCAACTGTGGGTGTCGTACGACGCGACTAACTGATAAGGTTTGTTATGATAGTTGTGGGTGAAAGGCCAACTTTCGTCAATTGACGCTTGTCGTTCCATCCTGCAATCTTATGCTTACAGTGAAATTGTTCCCAAAACCATCGTCCACTGCTCAACTCGAGCAGATTCCTATCATCTGTCGATGATGATGATGAGCTTCTGATATAAGATAAGATAAAGCTTTTTTTTTATTTGAAAACCAACAGCGGTATAAATAGTAGTTATACAGGGTCCTTCTTAATATGCTGACACTTTGTTAAGTGGATGATCAGACCGTCAAACAAACACTTTCTCTATAGAACCACCATCGAAATCGCGAAAAAGAAATCAGCTCTTCCATACAAAACTGCAAACCTACTCGAGCCAAATGTATATGGGACAGCTGTTTTTTTTTCGTGATTTCGATGTTGGTCCCATAGAGAAAGTTGTTCAGTTTGATGGTCTGAACATCCCCTTAAAAAAGTGTCAGCATATTAAGAAGGACCCTGTATAAGAGTATAAAGCAGAAAACTTGTTTTTATGGAAATCACATTTGCTAGAAATACCAATTGTAATAGTCGGTCAGTACCCTTTGATCTTATGCTCCATCTCTCTTCAAACTTTTCAATCAGGCTTGAAACTTGAATGGTTTCAAACTGTGTTTCACTTGGGTCTTCGATTTCTTTAAGTAGAAAAGTCTTGATTAAGTTCATAGCGTAGAAATTTTCTAGGGCTTATAGTTTTAATTTCCAGAGAGCTCTTTGTTTTTTGAAATTGATCTAGTTTTAAATCAGTTAAGAAATGAGTTAACCAGTATATTTTCTGGCCAGCCTTGATACAGGGCACTTCTTTCAAACTAAAAAGTTTTCTTTAAGGTACAGCTTGGCAAAAAAGTCGTGATAAAAAATGAGGGCGCTGCCTCCACGCAAGAACGTCAAAATCACGCATAACCTGGCAACACCACCATACTCAAATTTTAGTTCCACCTGTCACCACGATCATGACTTTTTTGCCAAGCTATACATTGAAACCACAAAAAAATCAATCCATACAAAACTGCAAACCAACTCGACCCAAATAAGACAGCTGTTTTTTTTCGCGATTTCATTGTTGGTCCTATAGAGTAAGTTGTTCAGTTTGATGGTCCCGTCATCCTCTTCAAAAACTGTCGGCATATTTAGAAAGACCCTTTATTATACATTATATACGCACCATTTTCTTACAGGTTGTAGGCAGAGACTACGGGTACGATTCTGAAACATTCACCTTTTCATTTAATTCTGTGAGTTAAAGGTGCATCGCACTTTTATAAATGTTTAATACAAACACTTTTTTTTTCTTCAGAAAGATTACAAAGGAGCGTTTTCTTAAAAAAAAAAATAGTTCAACGAAAACTTACAAGTTCACAAAAATTAACTCTTCAATTGCATTGAGTGAACAATTTTTCCAGTTTAGGGAGAAAATATAGGTAACTAATGAAAATATTACTATTATGTAGCAATTTCAAAGATGTTCTAATGTTTTGAGTGAATACATTTTCAATCAGTTGCGTCTTTAGTAGAACATTTTCGACTTTATGGTCACTCAATCTTGAGGGTACGGGGATAGATAATAGTAGTACACTATACAGGGTGTTTCATAAGTAAGAATACATTTTTAAAACTCTTAAGGGGGTTGTTTAGACCGTCAAACTGAACAACTTTCTCTATGGGACCAACATCGAAATCGAGGAAAAAAAAATTGATATCCCATACATATTTCAGCTCTAGTCGATTTGTAGAGTATAGAACATCAATTTTTTTTTCGCGATTTCGATATTGGTCCCATAGTGAAAGTTGTTCAGTTTGATGGTCTAAACAACCCCCTTAAGAGTTTCACTATGGGACCAATATCGAAATCGTGAAAAAAAAATCAGAGGTCCCATACATTTAGGTCGAGTAGGTTTGTATGGAGCAGCTGATTTCTTTTTCGCGAATTCGATATTGGTCCCATAGAAAAAGTTGTTCAGTTTGATGGTCTGATCATCCCCTTTGTTGACCTTATAGTTCAGAAACGAAACTCCCGCGTTAAATGTAAAAATACGCATACAAATTATCACGAATCGCCTACCAAACTCATGCTGGTTTAACCATAGTTTCGCTTCTATACGGTACTATTATTATCTATTCATACTATAATGGTACAGGTTCGAATCTGTACGAACGACATGCCATGTACCAATGAGTTTTTCTAACTTATGTACGTAATAGCGAGTACTCTTAAACGGTGAAGGAAAACATCGTAAGGAAATCTGGATATGCTGAAGAAGAAATTCTGATGCGTATGTGAAGTCTACCGCATTGGGCACGCGTGTTGGGTTAACGCCCATACACCCTCTCTGAGCGTAGGCCTGTGCCCTGCAAGGTGGGAGGTTAGGCTGATAATGATGACTTTGCGTTTGTATGAGAACAATTTCTAATTATATAGATTTTTAGGATTCCGTTACCAAAGGGTAAAAACGGGACCCTATAACGGGGGCCTACGTTGTCCGTCCATCCGTCCGCCCGTCCTACATATTTAGGGCTGTAACTTTTGAACCGTAATAGCTAGACAGTCGAAATTTTCACAGAATATGCGTTATTACGGCGGATTTGTAATAAAAATGTCAAAAAGTTAAAAATTAAGGGGCGTCCTCATAAAAGAAACTAGTGAAACTAAAACTAGTTTTTATCAATTTTTTTTTGTGCTCCTTGTTTAAAACGGTAATACAAACAACCATCAAACATGGCGTGATTGTAGAGAAAACTCTACAGTATAACAACAAATAATAAAATCGGCCAAGTGTGAGTCGATCTCGAGCTAAAATACCCAGAGAAGACAACACTTCTTATAATTTAAATATGTTGTGTGCCCTTTGTACCCTTCTCATTCTTGTTTTAAATTGTATTTTTTTTCTATTCTTGGTGTGCAAATAAAGAATATTTATCTTATCTTATCTTATCTTGTGTGGTGGTGTGGTACGGAACCCTCGGTGCGCGAGTAACCCGACTCGCACTTGACCGGTTTTATTTTCTGTAGTTACCTTGGAAAACGCCTCATTGTAGCATGGTTTGATTCTATTGCCGAGGCATAGCAGATAAAAATATTGATAATAAACATAAACAGTGTATTCAACCTGTGTCTCATGTTATATTATGTCTTACCTATGTATACGTACCTTGGGATATAGGAGGGGAAATGTTAATTTCCGCTTACGTAATAACATTGTCACGCCTTTACGTTTCTACGTAAGATTGCTTTGTGATTAGATATTACTGGGTGATATAGTGTTGATAGGTATTCTCTTTAACAATTTGCGTTGTTACGAAGATAATAATAAATAAATAAATAACGCTCACAGGTATATAGGTACAGGGTTCTACTTAATTGCTGACACTTTTTTAAGGGGATGATCAGACCAACAAACTGAACATCTTTCTCTATGGGACCAACACCAAATTCACGAAAAAAATCATCTGTCCCATACATTTGTTTCAAGTAGGTTTGTAGTTTTGTATGAAACCGCAGATATTTTTTTCGCCATTTCGATGTTGGTGTCATAGTGGAAGTTGTTCAGTTTGATGGTCTGATCATTCCATTAAAAAAGTGTCAGCATATTAAGGTGGTTGCAGAGTTGTCAATTTCATATAAAACTTTGTCGTAGAACACTCGTGTTCCCATGAAACCCAGGTCCTTGGTTCGGCAGTCCGGCGTGATCAATCACGTTTAGAATAGAATAGAATAAAATAGAATAGAATACTTTATTTTCCAGAATATGGTACAAACATAGGTATAACAGTATTAAAATCCAGCATATTCTGCCATTTAAGGCGTGAAAATATTAATATTAAAATTTTACAATCATTTATCTGAGAATAATTTAAAAACGAGTTATAACATTAATACAAGAAAATAAAAAATGGAAAGGCATTAAATACAATAATTAAATAGTTATGTCAGATTCACAGTTTTGTTTTATATACATTTTTGATTTCAATGTTGTTCAAGTTGTTTCAAGTGTTCGGTTGGAAAATCTGAAGCACCTTAAAAATACTTAACTAACCCATTTAAGTTTACACCCTGAATAATTATGACAACTATTCATTTTGGTGGACTTTGCTATAAAATTGCTATAAATAATTTTCTGCGGCCGTAGCATTGATATATCGTGTCTTAGATCTCTTTCTATTTGCGCGCGATTGAACTAGATAAAATTCATGAAAGGCTAGCATCATGGTAGCCACAGGTAGATCGACTAAAATTAGTTTTCTAATTTCTGTAATTTTTATCACCAACACAATCATGTTGATATTGTTCCCGATTTCTTTTCTGCGTTTATTTTACGCCAAAGTTGCTAACTCTAAAGTGACACTACCCTCCAAAACGACTTAAAGAGACAATATTTCGTTGGCAATAATAAGTTAAAAAACACCCTCCTAATATCGCTCCTAAGCGGGCCAGCCGAAACGAGCGGCGCGTGACCTGTTTATTAAACTAACCTTTTTATTTTATAAAGTGGTCCTGCCGGTGCGACGCACTCATCTGCTTTGTCAATAAAGGAGACTGAGTAGATTTATATTAAAATTTTATCGGTCTGAACCTTTTCTACAACTACAACTACCAAGTATAATACCTACAGGGTGTTACCTAATTAAACGTTGCATTACTTTAAGGGTTGATTGTACCCAACATACTAAACCACCTTCACATTCGCAAAAAAAATCTACTTCTCATACAAACGTTCGATCAGCTGATTGCGTTTAGTATGGAAAGGCCAAATTTTTGCTACAAATTTTTTTACAGGTTTTTTGGGAAAGTCGTTCATTATCATGGGTACAATCACCCCTTAAAGTAATGCAACTGTTTACCCTAACACCCTGTAAATCGTTTTAAGTTTTTGTGAGTATTTCCACGCCTCGTTTACAATTTTATAATTATGCTAGTGTTTACCCGCGACTTCGTCCGCACGATTTTAAGTCAGATCATATAAGGTATCAAACTAACAGACGGACAAAATTTCTAAAAAAGGTTAATTTCGAGTCAGGGATAACCATATCGTAATCTTTTTATTGTGAATATCTTCAATGTCGCTTCACGCTTCAGTTACAGTTTTATAATAGTTTAGATTAGATTAATGTATAGAAGATTTATTACGAATGATGATTTAATTTAAGATTTATCTAAATACTGAAAGGGTATAATTCAGTATGTCACGAAACGAAAGGATAAATGGTGGCAGTGTATTTCATTCATTATGATCTACTGCATATACTTATTTGTCCCACCATAAAAAGATAAATTATGTAAAACTTTTAAATTGCAGACTTAAGCCCGTTTATTAGACTCTTTAAAATATGAATCGCCTTTTGGATAAAAGCTTGTCAAACTAATCCACAAAATATAAGTCTTTTTTGACTTTGAAACAATGTTAAATTTATTCTTCTACTTAAAATATAAACTGTTAAGCGTACTTACAAGTTTGTATTAAATAACTAAACTGTATTCTAATCATAAGATTTTAAACAAGACATAAATCTCCACATCCCAACTTTCAACCAATACTTTATTTGAAATGTGACTGATGATTGAATGGTACATTACACACCGAGGACAGGGAAGTAAGAAAAGTCTCAGATCACATGTCATTGTTGACCGAGGCGAATGGAACATCTCTTTTTTTCGCGATTTCGATATTGGTCCCATAGTGAAAGTTGTTCAGTTTGATGGTCTAAATCACCCCCTCAAATGTTTATTTGTATTTTTGTAACACCTTGTAGAGTGATTAAAGAGCTAGGTTTATGTGTGCATTGCACCCGAGCAAAGCCGGGCGGGTCGCTAGTAGGTACCTATAGTGGCAATCAATATTTTGAGAACACTCACACTCAGTCTCTAACCCTATTATAATTGAAATAGAGTTTAAAACTGCTTACGAAAATCACAAATAGCATCAAAATTCCCTCACTTTACTATCTCCAACAATAATCTATTTACCCAAAACTTTAGCTCAATTTCTCGAACCACGAGCCCATGGGATTTGAATGAACAATTTTACCTTCACATATGTATCCCCCTTCCTCTTGGGGGGTCAACCGCCCCCCCCAGGTATCTAGGGGTAACGCTGAGCTATCTCATTTTATGCCATTAGACTTTATACTTCGTCGTGCACTTGTTATGTCATCTACTATTTGTATTTTTTCTTAAAATTTAATACCTTTGTTATGAATCAAACATTCAGACCATCAAACTGAACAATTTTTATTATCGTGGCAACATCGAAATCGCGAACAAAAAATTTGAAGCACAGAAAATAGCTACTCGACCAAAGTGTATGAAATATCAGTTTTCTGTATTGGTCCTATTGTAAAAGTTATTCAGTTTTATGGTCTGAAGTATTCCACAAAGTATTTATCGCATTTAAGTTTACACCCTTTTAGTAATTCTACTCGTAGACGAAGTTGCACTGAAAAGCCAATATTAGAAAGAATTTTACTTTACTTCTGTCGCATTTTTCACGAAACTCGCCAGAATCACGCCTAAAAAGATGGTAGGTGCATCGGGTTTCTAATCACTCCGACATGGATTTTACTTGTGAATTTGTATAAGTGTGGTATGTGTTCTATAGCTGTCCAGTTTGATTTTAGAAGTGACTTTCAGTTGTCATACAGAAAAGATTGGGTATAAAATTACTGTCTTGTTTCTACCTTTAGTCTCTTGTTTTTTTAAATTAATTAAATGACTCTGGCTTATACGTTAGCACAGCATTTCCGCAAGTGTCAAGATAGTTTGTGGGAGCAGTTATCCCAATCTTGAGGATTGTTTTTTCAGCAAAAACTATTGAGAAGTAATTGTAGAGCCTCGTGGAAAGCTCAAATGCTAATCGCCCGAACACCACGCGAACGACATTATCGCTCACGTCAAAACTTCCAACGTGACTTCCACCCTTTCACTGAGTTGCAGAAACGCTCATTAAAGTTAATCCTCCATTAAATCTCTTGCTGTCACTTTTTGTCTTGTTGACGTAGTAAAAGCTAGCAAGAGATTTAATGGAGGATTAATTCTAATGCGCGTTTCTGTAACTGCGTGTCAGTCTAGTTAATCCTAATTAAGTCTTGTTAGTTAACTTTTTACCAAGCATTTGTTTTTAAGAGGTATCCCAAATTGTGCACTTATTTTAAAGAGTACCTAAAGTATTCCAAACTAAGCACTAAAAGACTATCTTTAGTGTCTCAACAAAATTGTCACCCTATAACAACAAAATTGAAGTAAATCCGGTCTAACTAAACCCCTTTAGAAACACCATTGGAGTACCTTTAATAACATCATCCTACAAGAAACTGTTAAGGCCCTCCAATTACTCTTCTCTCTGCAATAACAAGCCGACTTTAGCTTTTAAAGGAGCGTTTAGACGCGACATCGGATTTGTGAAGATTTTGGAAACATTTTCTTTACGGTTCAGATTGCGTGTAGTGCTTTGTTTTTATAGGAATGTGAACAAATAGATTGTAGGTACATTACTTATTGTGAGAAATGGTTATTTAGTATGTGTTGTTGTTTAGTAGCATAGTATAGTTTAGAAGTATTGTTATTTAGTGTGTTCGTTTTAGTGTCCTTAACACACACACACACTAAAATGTGCATTTTCATTCATATTTAGTGTCCCAAAGACGAGAATTTTATGTTTGATAAATTGTACCACAAAATGTCGACACTGGTATAATAAATTCGTTTGGAGGCAATATCCGAATTGTATTTGTATTAGGTAATATAACTGGAACGATTATTCTGAAAACATATTTTGATAAAATTTTATAAACTACAATAGTGGAACTGAAGCTAAAGTTTCAATTCGTGGTAGAAAAACAATTTGGTAAACTTTTATTGTTCAAGTTATGGACCGATAAAATACCAAAAGATATAAACCAACTACATACAGGATCATTTGTATAATAAATTAATGTTTAAACAAAGTATAAACCCAGTAGACTAAAAACAACATTTCGATCGCAACAAAATCACTTAAGTTTCAGAAGTGCACTATACGGTATACACAATTTCAGCTTTAACAGAATCTATTACACTGCACTCATGCATTATCACTTAACTAGCTAGCAGCGATGTCGATGCCACGTTTGAACGCACTCTAATTATATTCAATAAGCTTCAGCAGATTTTATCGTTCAATAGTCGCTTTAATAGGATTAGTGCGACTTTAGAGAGATGAATAGTATTATAATTTCGCTATAATAATAGAGCATCGAAGCACTATATCGACTTTACTAAACTTATAAAGGACTTTATTAAACTAAATTTAATAAAGCATTATGTGAGGCAGAAAACTACAGTATCTACAGACTGCATCCTACTCACTTAGTAAATGCATGCGGTTTTGGAAATAAATGTTTATGCTTATGTAATTTTATGAATTAAGCTTCGATCAACAATATTCAACTAGATAACGCGTCAGCGCTCAAAACATGTCCCGGCAAATAACGCCTCACTATTGGAGTGAGGTCTTATTTTGAATTAGTTGCGTTCGAACAAAGCCAACGTAAGCACGTCTCTCAATGCCGCAGTGTTCCTTTTTCAAATTACTAGGAATTATGGTTGCTTTGAGGTCGAAATTATAATGTATTCGGACTGTTTTCTCGGTTCGTTAACAAAAAATGTTGTATATTCACGAGGACAGAATTTCTCTTTGATTTTGTATGCGACCCGTTATCTAGTTGTATATTGTTGATCGAAGGAATTAAGTAAACAAAAGATAATTACGAATTCTATTTCAACGACGAGTTCACTACCTGTCTCACTAGCTAGAGTTTGGGCCTTTAGGTTTGGGCATTGCTAGTATTAACATTCTGGGAAAGCTACATACCGACTGGGAAAGGCACATTCTGAAACCAGGATACATTTTGGGAAAGGGACATTAGGAACTTACACGCATTATTATTTTTACAGCGGTCAACCTTAGCCAGCCTTTCCATATTGTTATGAGGAAATCAAGACCCACTTATTTCATATAAAATTTTTCCCTCAACGTAATATTGAAAATATGAGTTTTTTATGACGCGGGAACACTAGTTTTACGTTCGACTATGCCTTCACAATTTCTTAGCACGACGGTAACGACTTTTATAGTGCTAATAAAAACACACTTCGAAAGAAATTTGAAAACTCGATAAAACTTAAGTTTTTTAATAATTACGTAACATAGGTTGTTTTAGTGTTAGTACGTTTTAATTGGGACTTAATGTTATAGTTTGAGTAAGGCCACATGTCCGGCACTCTATAGAAACTTATTGATTTTCGAAATGGCGTCTTCACACACGCACTTTGTGGAAACTGTCCATGATATTGTGAATAGGGTTGAAAGATAACTCTTTGTATTTAACGCCATCTATATTTCGATACCTTTTTGTTCGTTCTGTTATTTAAAATAGTATTTGAGCTAAAGGATTACTAAAAACGAAAATTTAGCGTTATTTTTTAACGTTTTATTAGCACTGAAAAGATACAATTTTATGTAGTTAAATACTATGGGTGCTCGCGCTTGACTGCATTCCCTTGCTCGGTAGTAACATTAATATCGTTGCCCTAAAGTGTCCCCAGAAAGTGTGAGGTGAGGTGGGGTATCTGAAGACAGAGAGGGGCGGGGAGCGGCCGTTATGTATGTAGAAGTATACTATTACCTATTCTGTGTGATACTAGGAAATGTATGAACTCTGGTACCACTTTCAAAGAGCTATTTGTAATACATCGGTGGTAGCTATTCTCGAGCTGAACAAAATGTACTATAGCGCTTAGTTCCAAAATATGTAAGTCCGTTCAGAGTTAGGCTGTACTAAACATGTCAGTTTAGTATTAAAGCCCGATTCGACCAAACGCGAGTAAATTTTATTCTTAGATTAAGTCGCTGGTTACTATAGAGTAAACTGATTTTTCGTTTTACCAACCCTAATCTAAATGAAATATCAATAGTCACATAATTAAAAATATTATAATAAAAAGAAACCTAACAAATTAAAACTGTACAACCTCACATTGCAATAAGTACGGATACAACGACCTCTTTCTTTAGGTGGATTATACATTCGTTCTTTTAGTACGGGGTGTGTAAACACCAAAAGTAAAATATTACAGTAAAATCTACAAACTGCTTATAAAGATTGGTCTAAATAACATTATAATGAAGTGAAAAATGTAAAATTTTTACTTTTCATCATGAACATAAAAACCAATGGGGCTGATAATTTTATGAAAAGTCTGGTTATTATTTTATCAAACAAAAGTATACACAAAAACTGAGTTTGAAGGTTTGAACCTTACACCCTGTATACAGGATGTAAGGTTGAGGGGGTTGCAGAGGGAGTTGCACTACACTAGATGGCGCTCGGGAGCATTATTCCTGATTTTATCACATTTTATTTTAATCATTCTATATTTATTTCAATCAAAATTTTCAATTATGCGGGCACTTGTGTTTATGTTTTACTGATCTAGCTACAAGTTATAGTAATTTTATTGTTCATACGAATTTGATATTTTTAATTTTAATCAATTTCATACAAAACTTTGACGTATAACATTCGTAGACGGTATTAACAAAAGTAATATTTTATATATGGAAAAATAGTTAAGAAAATCAAGATTACGCATCTCAAATAACATTTGCAATTTATAACATAATTACGAAGATATAAAATAAAATGTGATAAAATCAGGAATGATGCTCCCGAGCGCCATCTAGTGTAGTGCAACTCCCTCTGCAACCCCCTTAAACAGTTGCATTAATTTAAGGGGTGATTGTACCCATGATACGAATTTTTTTGCGAATTTCCTATAATGTCTCCTATGGAAAGTTATTCCGTGTCATGGGTACAACCACCCCTTAAAGTTAATGCAACTGTTTACACTAACACCCTGTATAATTAATTTAATTTCTTTTCGTACGCGTGTAATATTTTCCTGCAGGCGTAGTACAGTCAGCATCAAAAGTATCTAGGCATGTTAAGTGTTCATAAATATCTGGACAACTTTACGATAGCAAACCTTATTTTAACTCACAAAGAAATCAAATTAATTTATCTGTCATGTTATTATTTGTTAAGATAAAAATAAATGGTATCTAGTAGGAAATAGGGTTTATTTTCGTGTAATTGTTCAGATGTTTTTGAACACCGGAGATGCTTAGATACTTTTGATGCTGACTGTACAGCAGCGTGATACAGTGCTATCGCGCCTTCGCTTTCTTTCTATTTGTGCGCGAACGAACGAGATAAAAGGCGTGATAACAGCCGTATCTACATGCTACGGCTTCAAGGCGTCGCTATTTTCAATAATTTGGAATTTTTCGCGTTTATCATCGGCCGGAATGCGGAGTATTTAGCGCTCGCTTCTCCACGGTTTTATTGAGAGGAAAATATTTCATAATAAACGATTTTCTTTGAAATGCTCTACGATTTTATAGCTCGAAGCGAAATAAGTTATTTCTCGTAATAGAAAATGGAAATATATTTTTTTGTGCCGCTTGATGTTTTAATTTCGTATAATTTAATAGAAATTGAAAGAAATAATAACGTTTGAAGTGCTTTTATTTATGAAATTCTACTAACAAAGTCGCAAGTAATACAGGGTGTAACAAAACACCCTAGTAATATTTAAAGGGGTGGTTTAGATTAGGCCATCAAACAGAACAACTGTATAGTCTTAATCTATTCCAAGCCGGAAACCAAGAATAAACGAAGACAAATTACATACAGGGTCCTTCTTAATATGCTGACACGTTTTCAAGGGCACGATCAGACCATCAAACTGAACAACTTTCTCTATGGAACCATAATTTTTTTTTGGACAGCAGATTTTTTTTTGTGATATCGGTGTTGGTGTCATTGGGAAAGTTATTCAGTTTTATGGTCTGAGCATCCTCTTAAAAAGTGTCAGCATGTTAAGTAGGAACCTATACAGGGTGAAATTGATATCATTAGAATTCTTTTAAAGTAAGAGTCTACCCATCAAACTGAACAACTTTTACTATGGGAGCAAACAGACCGGATAAAAAAAAACTGCTGTCCCATACTAAACTGCAATGATTACTCGACTCAAATGTTTGCAACAGTATGGGACAACATATTTTTTTTTTGCTCCGATCGGTTTGCTCCCATAGTAAAAGTTGTTCAGTTTGATGGGTAGACTCTTAGTTTAAAAGGATGCTAATTATACAAATTTCACCCAGTATAATGTTTCCATTTGGCCAGGGAACCCTAAAAAGACTCCAATAAAGGTGTTGTCAAGCAATTAGCCGCCCACATGGCGCTAAAATGACGACCCCCACAGATTCCCTTTGACCATTTCATTGTCTTATTTCGAACGCTAATTTATATCACGAAACTTCTACGTGAACGCGTCTTTATGTTTGGTCCAAATTATAGGTTGTTGGCGATTTCAATATTTGTCCAGGTACATATTGATATTTGCTCAAAGTAGATTGATAGATAAAACCCTGGACAACTCCTACAAATGAGTTAGCACTGTTATGAAGAGGCCAGCACTATTTATGTGCTGGTAAGAACAAATAACGGTGATGATTAAGTCAAAATTAGTGGGGGGCAGGTGTCCATATTGTACTTAGATCCGTACTATTTCTTATACTGTGGTTAAATGGACATGCTAGAAAGATAGTCTTAATCACGCGATATAATTACGATCTGAATATCATATTAGTATCTAACATTATACGAATAGTATATTCTTATACTACTCTACAAGCGTGCTTTTGGTAACCATCCGTTGCAAGGCTGATTCACTAGTCATAGGGTGTAGAGCATTTCTGTGATGGGGACTGAACAAGTCTGCCTGCATAACTCCAGTAGGTTTAGCAGTTAGAGCCGTTGAAAGGTCTGGTATGGTTTCTATAAATGAATAAGCATGAATATGCAGGTATTATTGTAATACTCGTATGCACTATAGCTGTGCGAACAGGACACAAACTGAAATGTTCTGTCACTCGGTGTAGGAGTAATGCAGGCAGACCTGGTGTATCCCCATCACAGAGATGCTCTACACTCTGTAATTACTGTATCAGCCTTGCAGCTGATGGTTACCAAAAGTACGATTTTCTCTTATACTATTACAACGCAATCTGTAAAAAGCAATGGAACAAGTTCAAATAACCTTCGAGCCTAAAAACGCTGCCGCTATTACTTGCACACGAAAATCTCGCAATAAGGACGAGTACACACAATAAGGAAGATGCTGGGAGGTGTCAGCCCTCAGTCCACACGCCTCGGTGCTCCAGGGCAGACGAGGGGAAGCGGAGGTCCTTTGATAATTTATTATTGAAACCTCGCCTTTATTCTTTCCTTTTGTGATATTGTCTCCACTCCTAGCTTATTTGCGACGGTGTAATTTGTTTGTAATACTTTTTCTAGTTCCTTTTTTGAATCAGGTTTATTGGTTGTGCTGTAACGAGTAGATAGTCTATTAGATTATACGCACCAGTGGAGATTCTTCTTTATTGACTTTTATTAGATCACATTTTAGCTCACGACTAAATTGCTTCAATTTACTTAATGAGAAAATGGAAGTATACATCTATAACTAAAACTTAGTCTAGTATTGCACTCTAGTGTAAAAGTAACTTTACCCGACTGCGGCAGAAGGAGAGTTTTGTTTTTTCGAATGACGATTAAAAGGGATTGACCATATATTACGCTGTGCGTGGTGGAGTACAGGGTGTTACAAAAGTAAAAATAAAATTGTTAAACTTTTAAGGGGGTTGTTTAGACCATCAAACTGGACAACTATGGGACCAACATCGAAATCGCAAAAGAATTATCAGCTATCCCATACATTTAGCTCGAGTAGATTTGTAGTTTGGTATGGAACAACAAATTTTTTTTTCACGATTACGATATTAGTCCCATAGTGAAAGTTGTTCAGTTTGATGGTCTAAACCACCCCTTAAACGTTTATTTGTATTTTGTAACACCTTGTATATCCCATTCATTTTATGTTTTATTGGTCAAATTAATTTCTGTTTATTTCATTTCATTTTTTCATTTATATTTATTACGATAAATTACATGTTTACAATAGGTAGATGTCATTGCTATACAGTCTCAACGTAATTTTACCCAGTTTGGGTGTGGCAATTTTATACAATATTAATTAAAATACATACCTAATAGGAATTTGCTACAAAACAATTTTAATAAGATGTCAAATGAAATTTATACATTAAAATACACAAAGAAAAAGAAAAAAATATTAATTCGATTTCATTTGGTACATTTACAAAAATAGAAAAATTACATAACATATAGTTTACATTGAATTTAAATTGATTAAATCAAAAACATTTAGCGAGGTTGAGAGATTGTCTCCTAACAGGCTAGAATTTATCTACTCTAAATACTCGTTCAGGTCATAGGGACATTTTGCTACTAAGAAGGTTTTTAGGTCCTTGAGAAACTTCTCATCCGGGAGAGTCTTCATTTCACATGGCAATTTATTGTAAACCTTGACCGCATTATAGTTAGTACTTCGCTTAAAGAGTGCAGTTTGACAAGAGGGTAATTGTAGTTTGGGCTTATGGAGAGCATTTAATCTACTACTAGCGAATCTAGGCGCATCTGGAAAATTTACGGGGTGTCGACGTACTAATTTGCACAGTTCATAAATATATAGAGCTGTGATGGTCAGCAGATTTAATTTTTTAAATACGGGTCGACAAGAATCTGTACGTCGTCGCAAGCCACCCAATATGCGCACACACCTCTTCTGCAATATGAATACTTTAGCTATGTCGACAGAACCACCCCAAACAGCTAGACCGTAGATCACCCGTGATTGAAAGAACGCGTAATATGCCTGAAGAGCTGCTTTCTGAGTTGACAGTTGGGACAGATTTCTAAGAGCATAACAGAAGCTATTTAACTTTCCCTCAATGTATTCCACGTGCCTCTTCCAGTTTAGGTTTGAATCAATGTGGAGACCTAAGAATTCAGATTTTTCTACTAGCTCCACGACACTTCCATCTACAACAATAGAATTATCTATTGCCGCCGTGTGATAGTTCCTGAAATGTATCATTTTTGTTTTGCCTATATTTGTCTGTAAGTTTATAGATTTAAACCAGGTTATTACTCCTGCTAATGATTTTTCCACCTCTGCTATAAATTCATTACCAGGAGGTTTTTTGAAGCGAAATAAAATAGAGACATCATCTGCAAACATTACTATTTTTTGGTGAGTAATTTTAGGTAAATTATTGACATAGAGGAGGAACAACAAGGGGCCCAATATACTGCCTTGGGGAATACCCCGTTCAATCTTTTCTACATCAGACACAATGTCTTCCAAGACCATCGATTCAGAGTTAGGTGAAGTCACAACAACGCTTTGGGACCGGCCTTTCAGGTAGGATTCAAACCAGACATTGCTAATACCTCGTACACCATATCTTGCCAGTATGTCTAAAAGAATATCATAATCTACGCAGTCAAAGGCCTTTGAGAGGTCCAATAGGACGGCAAGTACATTGTCTCCATCGTCTATAGCTTTAGTAACGTAGTCGTTCATATCTAGAATAGCGTCAACAGTTGAAACACCCTTCCGAAAACCATATTGCTCCTTTGCTAGGACATCATTACGAGCAAAAAATGTCCTTAGTTGGTTCTCCATAATTTTTTCAAAAATCTTAGAGAGTGACGGTAACAGCGAGATAGGGCGGTAATGGTTAACCTCTTTCTTGCTTCCTTTCCCTTTGTAAATAGGTTTAATGCGAGCCGTTTTTAATCCACTTGGGAAGATACCCTCAGATAAGGAGTCATTTACAATCGAGAGTAAGGGATCAATAATTTCATGGATTATACTTTTAAGTACCTTTGTGGAAATACCATCATAGCCATGCGAAGCTTTACTTTTAAGGGTTTTGACTACTTTTAGAATATCATCTCTATTTACTGGTTTAGTGAACATTGTACGTGGATGATAATCTGGCAAATATGATATTTTCGTTGCAAGTGAGGTGATAGCAGACCTGGACACCCCACTGAAAAATGTATTAAATAAATTTGACACTTCGTTATTGGAATTTGCAACCTGGCTTCCATCAGTCATCCCTACCATATCAAATACTGTATCGTTGCCACGTCCATTTACTACCCTGTTTATTAGATTCCATGTTGCCTTAACTTTGTCTGACGATTGTAATATAATTTTTTCATTAAATGTCCTTTTGGCATAGTTGATGTCCCTTTTTAGCTTAGAATTATATTTTCGGTAGCGATCTTTTACGCATTGATCCTTACTCGTTTTGGAGTCAATAAACAGGCTTCGTTTTTTAACGCACAATTTCCTTATATCATGTGTAACCCAATTTCGGCTGCTCTGTGAGCTACCGCTTCGTACCTTTATGAGTGGAATGTGTTTGTTAAATAATGTTTTTAGGATGGCATGGAAACAATTAAAACTTTTTTCTACGGTTTCGGATTTCGCTACAGTCTCCCATGAGGTAAGTTTGAGGTCTTTCTTGAGAGCTTGGAGACATACATCCCTTAAGTTACGTACCAACTTAGACTGCAGCCGTTGTTTGACTGTATCTGCTCTGAACGGTATATCTGCATGCTGGAGTGTGTGATCAGAGAGACCCAATTCACAGACTCGCACATTCTTTAATTTCATATTACTTATTATATTGTCTAAACATGTACTAGAATTTTCGGCTATACGAGTAGGTTCAGATATATGAGTGACCAGATTATAACATTTTAGTGTATTTTGGAATTCTTTAGTTTCAGAACTGGTTTTTAAAATATTAATGTTGAAATCGCCGCAGCATATCAACTTTCGATTTGCGCAATTACTAAATAGTTTACCAAATAGAAATTTGAAAACACGAATTCCCTATTAAAATTCAAAAATGTACCATAAATTTTCGATCGCCGATTATGCTTAAAATACGATACTTCGAGGCTAAAAAGAAACAAAATTAATTTTGATTTACGCTGACGGTCCCGAAAAAAATTTAATAAAAACATCACCTGCGCGCCTTCGGTTCTATTTATAAGTATTTTGTTGGTACTCCAGAGACGTACTTCAAACACCTGGAGCTACTGAAAATTTCGTATCTTTTTCAGATATACAGGGTGAATGATATCACATTAGCATCTTTTTAAACTAAGAGTCTACCCATCAAACTAAACAACTTTTATTGTGGGAACAAAAAGATAGGCGCTAAAAATATCGTCATACCTATATATTACTTATTTGTTATAATTATACAGACATTAACGATCGGCAACGGTAATGTTACATTAGGTACTAAAACACATTGCCCAATCCCGTTTCGCATACAAAACTGGTAAATTTCAATTTGAACTTTATAAGAAATCCCACTGCAGAAAAGGATAATTTCCATTTCATTGGGAAGTATGACATTCCTCCCTCCCGTTTTGTGTATAATTTTAAACGATCTGGCTTTAAACGTATAAAATGTTAAGGAGTTCGTTCATTCAGTTTTACCCCAAAATGTTGTTACTATTACGTACTGAGGTTTTAAAATCAACTCGAATTCTTTTACTGTATTTTGTTCTATAATAAGTTCTTTAATTGTAAATGTTTTTGGTAACATGATTTTCCTCTCACTCAACGGTTGTTTTTGTGTACTATAAAGAATGTAAGAACAACCTGTTTGGAGCCCACAAATGGCCTTAATACGGCCCTGGTCAATTCGAGCAGTCTCCACGAGGGGAGATCGACAATGTGGCTCGTTTGATAAATTGCTATATTGTTGCACAAGCCCCTGTACAATCCACCTTGCACGTACACATTAAACAGGGATATAGTAGTATTGTTTGGTGTGCTTATGTTCTTTACTGTATGTGGATTTTTCTTCACTTCACCGATTACATTGGCTAATTTTGATTGGCAGTTTACTTAATTTTGTTTTATGGGATATGTAAGTACCTACCTAATTTTTAATAAGTTTTAAAAGTGACTCGTTGTAATGTCAAAGTCAATTTAATTAACGAATGAAATATAACTCACAGATGGCACTGAGTTTTGAATAAAGTTTATAAAGTCTCCATCATTTACAAGACTTTAGTTTAATTCACAGATAAGCCTTTATGACGCAGTAAATCATTCTTACATTAGTAAATTCTCTGATATTTTATTTGTATAACTCACTTAAAATTTTAGGTCTTAAATAAGTAGCCAACTTAGATTTAAAACATTGCATTTATTTGTTTTCTACTTAGGTACTTCATCCGAAATGGCTGTCTTTGTATAAACATACCTAGGAATTAATGCACCTTACTATATTATGTTCATTCAAATAAAGTTTGAATCTGATTCTAAAATATACTGCAGGAACCTGAATGTATTATTGTCACATTTTAAATTTTTATTTATCTTAATTGGTCGAACAGGAAATCTCTAATACAACAAAATTTTAATGTTACAGCGCCAATTACATGATAACACGTTTTGAAAACTGTATAAGGTACAATGAACAAACGTACAAAATATATTTGGACATTACCTAAAATTTACTTATTATGGGGTTCTACGGGATACATTAATATAATCATGTATACCTACAGTTTGTCGTAGCTGCTGGCGAATTGTGTCAACTCTGACAACAGGGCTTTCCCACACGATAAGAAGAAGAATAATAACAACAAGCATAATAAGGCAGTCCGCCTTGGATCGAAAATCCATGTCAGCTTTTTTAAAGCATCTCATCAACAAAATCATCAACAAACGATCATCAGCTCCTTGCCCTTATCCCGTTTGGGGTCTACGCAATTCTTCATTTCCTACATTTATATCTCATTTCCGTACTCACTCCTTCTTTGCACATGTCGTCTTTCACACAATCCATCCTTATTTTTGTCTTCCTCTCCTCATTGGTACTTCTCCAGAAGAGAGAACCCAGGCGTTAGGCTATCCGTCCGGGTTTCCCCGGAATCGTCCTTGTTTGAAGGGCGTCCGGGCGGGGTCGTAACGAAAGCCCGAGTCTCTACTGGTTTTTTTTTCTTTACATCCATCAAAATTCGTAAACATAGACAAGTATTACCATCTAAAACACGAGGTAAACCAGAAATGACGTCGTCAATAAAACCGCAGTCCTATTTGCGGATTATCCTTGTGATTTCAATATCGGTGGCGGCTGCAAATACGCATGGCGGACCGTGGTTTCATGTGCTTTATGTTGGTGGTATGGTCCGCAAATGTAGGGGGCGTAATGTTTTACGTACCTACATATACACATATACATGTGCTCATTATACCTAATGGGAAAATCTGAGCCTAAGGTGTACACAGAAGAGTAAACAACTTTGATTAAATTTGAATAGCGGAAGATAGGTGACTTCTTGCATTATGTTCAGATCTGCTTTTACGAGTGAAAAGTAATGATGTGTGATCTGTTTTTTTTATTTTTGAATGATTTGTACGACGAGTAAATCCCCTCGACGGAATTTTTGATGCCTTTATTCCGCTTAAATCATAAAAGTGTCTTTATCACGCAATGCCGCTCGTATTGAGACTAAGTAAATTAGACGACGGGGGCTCAATTTATGCGGTCCATGCGATATAGGCTAGTCAACTATCTTTCGCTTTTTTTTCATTTCATTCATACCCATTTCTAGTTTTCCTAGTAAGGCCAATCCATTTGTTTTACTTTGATCGAAGAAAACTAGCAGGTAGCGGGGATATTAATATTTTCCCACACCCCTTTTTCTGCTATCGCACCGTCCCCATAACGTCACATAGCTGCAATGGCATCGTTAATGTGTTTTGGTGCGGCTAATTCTACGATTGTGCTCACAACGCAGGCGCGGAGCGGAGTCTGTGTGCA
This sequence comes from Agonopterix heracliana, assembly GCA_963693445.1. Lineage (NCBI taxonomy): Eukaryota > Metazoa > Arthropoda > Insecta > Lepidoptera > Depressariidae > Agonopterix > Agonopterix heracliana. The sequence goes on from OY856324.1 coordinate 14,428,093, forward strand.
TCTCATTAAATTCATTAACTGCACTGCACAGTGGTCGGTATTCACCGAGCTACGGACCGTTGAAATGCTTTTTATGGCTATTCATAATTACTGTGTAATTAATTATTTGAGTATTTAGGTTTAATTTTATGTTCTGATTTTGAGAGGTTATCATCATCATCTCCATGGGAACAGGCCTACCCTCTAGGAGGGTGTATGTGCGTTAGTCCACCTTGCATGCCCAATGCGGATTGGTAGACTTTACATATGCATGCATTACTTCTTCTGCATAATATGCAGGTTTCCTCGCGATGTTTTCCTTCAGCGTTTGAGAGCAGTCGGTAACACGTACATAAGTTAGAAAACTCATTGGTACGTGGCACGTTGTCCGTGCGGATTCGAACCCGGACCTCATGATGAGAGTCCATACCTGTCCGCAACGCGCCACTGAGTCACTGAGAAGTGTAAACTTGAATGCCTTACATGTCAAAGGGGGTTCAGACATCAAACTGAACAAACAATATGGGACCAACATTGAACCGATTGCATCCAGTCAACATTTCTATTAAACAACAAATTTTTAAGGGTTTTATCTTCTGTCTCATAGTCAACGTTTTTTAGTTTGATGGTCTAAAGTATGTAACGCATTTAAGTTTACACCTTGCATAGTGACTAGATAATTTTAACAACAGTGAGAAGTAGAAAGAATGGATGAGAGCACATTGACGAGTGCAATCTATAAGGCAAGCGTAATTGGAAATGTTGGAAGGGGACGGCCTAGACGTACATATACGGACCAAATTGGCGACGTACTTAAAAAGGACCAGGACAGGTCTACCCGAAACCGACGAGCATGCATGGAAGGACTAATGAATGTGGAGGAACCTAGAGAGGTTTGTCAGGATCGTAGCAGGTGGCGTTCCGTTGTCTCTGCCTATCCCAGCGGGAGACAGGCGTGAGAATATGTATGTATGTATTGTATGAGAAGTATAAAATTGCCCATAGTACACACAAATCTACAAGGTTATAAATATTTTAGGTTACTTAACTCTGTTCGACTCGCTTGGGATAATTTTGAAATGTGTTTGAGGAATACCTATAATTTAAAATAAGGTAAAACCTGTTTTTTTTGTATAATTATTAATTATACAAAAAAGAATCAGGTGTTACCTTATTTTATTATAATTGTGTCATACCTGCTTACTTAATAATTTAGCAATAATATGAATTCACGCTCAGTTGCAGAAACGCTCATTAAAGTTAATCCTCCATTAAATCTCTTGCTGTAATTTTTTGTCTTGTTGACGTAGAAAAAGCTAGCAAGAAATTTAATGGAGGATTAACTCTAATGAGTGTTTCTGCAACTGAGCGTGTGTATTGTCAAAAATTTACGTGTTTTTTTTATAAATGAATAATAAAACATTTTTTTTAAAACTCATTTTGAGAAAGAATCTTTGACTTCGAATTCGAACAAAATTCATCTATCTGTGACCAAATTATCTGCGCTTTTATCTAAGTTACCTTTCAAAAAGTTTGTTCTTAAAAAAAACTAATTACTCCAAACGAAGCAGAGATAAATAGAGCATGATCTCAAAAGTGTGCCCAGAGTTAATTTCCTAAAGGCGAAACTTTCGTGGCGTGCCGTTCAGCAAATTGGACTGAAAGTTGCGGTCTTCATTTCCTGTGGGGTCCCGCTGTCCCGACTTTGGCCCGCCCTAGAGTTGCCTACTCATATTTTAACTTTACCCTGTCCGCGGTCTTGATTTACCTCAAAGCTAGGCATATTTAAAAATAATTCCTTACGGTGGTTTCCGTCCAATAGACTCATAGACGGTATTAATAAAAGTAATGTTTTTATATATGAAAAAATAGCTTATAAAATCTAGATTCCGCGTATCAAATAACATTTACAATTTATAATATTATTACGAATATATCAAGCTTTGAAATTATTCATACAAAATTTCAAAGTCTTATATCTTCGTAATTACATTATAAATTGTAAATGTTATTTGATACGCGCAATCTAGATTTTTCAAGCAATTTTTTCATATATAAGGTCTAACAAAATTAGCTGAAACTCCACTCCCCTTAAAATAGTTTCAGCTAATTTTGTTAGACCTTATATAAAAACATTACTTTTATTAATACCGTCTAAGAGTGTTCTACGACAAAGTTTTGTATGAAATCGACAACTCTGCAACCACCTTAAGAAGGCCCGTCCGGGCGCTCGAGCGCGCTGCATACAAATGAAGTTTGATCTTATCTTCAGAATCAAAAAAATATTAACGAAAATCTGTCAAACCACAGACACAGTTATTGGTTTCTAGAAAAATTTCATGTGTTAATCAAAATAAATTAAATCTTCGTTTGTATGGAGCACACTGACGAAAAGTAAAAGGAAAAGTAATTAACCTTCGAACCACATACTCTAATTATTTAATAATAATTTTTTGATCTGACAGGTTTGCTCTCATAGTAAAAGTAGTTGGTAGCGTATGTGGTTTGAAGGTTAATGATATTTTTCCTTATACCTTTTATACTCTTAGCTTCTTCTTGGTTATAGAATTTAAGGACTCGTTGCATAAAGACGGTACTCTTAGCTTAGGTGAATGAAAATTAAGAAATTTTTTCCCGCAAACGCCATTCATTCTGCGCTTAGCGCCATCTTTCCTCGTTCCTTGTAGTCGTTTTCAAGTAGTATACAACTAGCTACACTCGACTAACAAAATGTTTTCTATTTAATCTGTTTTGTCATAATCTCAAAGGCCACCATGTCGTCCGTTAAAAAGAAAACTGTCATTACTCAAAATTCATAAACTTTACAGTACGAGCGTTTAAAGTTTTGAGTGAAGTTTATTGATGATTTACAAAAACGTATAAAAGAAATCTATAAGTGTAATATATAATTTTTTTCGTATTTACGTATGGAATCAGATGGTTAATAAATTAGTAGCAATAGTTTAAAAAAAAACACCCTATTTGCACCATTTGTCACTTTTCTATATAAATATTTCATTGAATCACACGTATTTTTTTAATAAAAAATCGTGTTTAAGGTCTGAAACACTTTTAATGGTTTCAAATTGCTTTATTTGTCGTAGGTAAAGAACTAACTGTGTACTAAGCACAAACTTTTTAAAGAAATATAAAAGTAGTCAATTGAAAACGCCAACATAAATGTTTTTTTTAATCTGGGAACAGACCGAATACATATTTACGAACTTTCATTAAGTAATTAAAAAGATAGAACCAATAAATTTAAACTAAAACATGTCTCTCCGGCCACCACTCTGACACTGCGTGGGACCACTGGCCGTCTCCCCGCCCGTCTAAACTAGTATCCTGCCCATCTTCACTTCAACTTTGTGATCAGATGACCCTAACTTCGATGACTTCGGCCCTGGTTCTTAAATGTTATCCAGTAATGCAAAAGCCGCCCAGACAGACGTCAACTGAACACGTCTCTCGATCTCCTAAACCTGGGATCTTTAGTCCAAGGATATTAACAATGCAGGTTAAACGTCATAGACGTAATCGTTGACTACATCCACGTGCTCGCTACTACATTAAATCATCACGGTGAATTATTGGAACGATTCGTCATGCACGATCTTAGTTTTGGACATGTTCATCCGCAGACTAATCTTCAGGATCATTCCTGCAATTCCCCAAGCATTATCTTGAGATCAAAGACGACCTCCCGCCAGAAAGGGTCTTTCTATAGCACAGAATCTTGGCAAACAGTTTGTAAACCTGAAAGAGTAGACTATTTGGGCTGAGTAAGAGAGCTTTTTTGTTTCCTTTCTTGTATAGGATCGTGAGAAGTGCCGTTCTTCCTTCACTTTCGGGTTGCAATTAGTTGCAGCACCATGTTAAACACTAAACCAACGAGAACTGGCAGTACCAGGAGCCCTGATTGTAGCATCTCAACGTATATCCCACCGACCCTCGGCCCAGCAGGCAGGTTCACTAAAGACTGAACTAACGAGCTGTCGTTTTGCCTCATCGAGAAGGCAATCCACACTTTCCACCCTGGAATCAGTAACGTCTCATGCGTCTGGTTTTCGTGTCTCTGACGCGTAGAATTCTGGATCAAACTCTTCAATCATATTACAAGAGTAAACTCACAAATTTACCATTACCTGCCTTGCTTGTGAGTTAATTTATTCCTGTAAAACCGTTTTCTCGAACTTTTCTCCAAAAATTAATCATTTTATGAGTAAATAAATTTGGGGGGAAAATTAAAAGTTCCCGAATTGGTAACCTATCAATATAATATTATCATATTGTAGTTTAAGAATTATAAAGAAGAGTGTCATATTCCAAAATGAATCACGTTTCAATAGAAAATTTAGTCGAAGCAAGGTTAAAATTTGAAAGAAAGGTGGCATTGTTCAAAATTTGACACTTTTCTATATATAATAAAATATCATTATTCACTTAATTGGGGTATTTTTTCGAATAATGTCATCTTTCCACATAAACGCTTGCAAGTTCACCTCTGAGACTGGGGCAGAACTGACAAAATGTCCGTTTTCTATATACGAGACGGCAGATAACCATAGAATGGAAATGTGACACTTCCGATTTCTCGTGAGTTTAACGTGAAACTGCACAGCGACACTTTTCCACATTAATATATATCAACTTTTATACTCATTTTTGCAAAAAAACATAAATCTGAAAATTTTGATTTATGTCACTTTTCTTTTTAACGGACGATGTGTTTCAGGGTAATTCGTTCGCGATACTTTGGTTAACAATCTTTAAATCCCTTATCTAAAAATACCCCGACGTCTAATTTTTTACCCAAAATTCAGGGTAATATTTTAGTTGGCATCACAGGTCCGCCCTTTTCGAGATGAAAGGGATTTTAGCCCGTCATTACGTTCTTTTGCTGTAGTTGGCGGTCGTGTTTTGTTTTTGGTAGATTTTGGCCGATGTGTGGTTGGCGTGTTATTGTTTCGAGTTTGCGAGTTTTTGCTTCTCGGTTTTTATTGGATGTTATTAGGAAAAATTGGATAAGATAATGTTTTACCCAGTTTTTTGGGTAAATATGAATGCCAGATATAATAATAATTATCTTAATTGCCCGTGATTACGGCACGTTAGACATATAATAATAATAATAAATATCTTGGACATTGTCACACAAATTATCTAGTCACATTTAAAGTTCCAGAATCTAGCCTGGACTTGTATTATGATGACATATGAATACATAATTATGTATTCTATATCGGTGTATTCTATATCGTTGTCTATATATTATATAGATACAAACATCCATGACTCGGGTATAAATATTCATATCCATCATACAAATATTTGTCCCTTACGGGATTCGAACCCGCGACCCTCGGCACAGCAGGACCTGCCTGCTCACTACAGACTGTGCTGTCGGGCCATCCAGGATAGATGGAAGGCATGAATATTGTTAGAAACTGATGAATTGGAAGGTTAATGTTTAATTGTAGGAATGAGCACAGACTTAACAATCTTCTTATCGTGGCCCTGGTGTCAGATTTTTCAAACCGCCTTACGGCATCTGGCGTGGTTTTTTAATGTAACGCCTTCTACCATCAGGATATAGTAGCCGGCACCAACGGCTTAACGTGCCATCCGAAGCATGGAATCATGTTTCTTTTCAGCCAATCAGGTGATTCAGCCTGGAATGTCCGAACCAACTAGGGAAAAACGCACAAAGTACCTAACATTTCACTAGGTGCCCCCCGTTGGATTCGAACCCACGACCTCCGTGTCGAGAGCCTTGTCGAATTTGGCTAAGCTTGTTGTTTTAATTCAAAAAAAAAAAAAAAAAAAAACGCTCACAGGCACATACATTGTAATGATCCCAAACTAGCACTAAAGGCTTTTATTATGGAACCCATACAACAACGGCACGAACATATAACATTCAATCAATTCTCTGATTTATCACTGTCAGTGCAACCAATTTTGGTAGAGACCCGTCTTAGATGTTCATAGAGAATTATAATGAACTCTAACGTGTTGTAACTCTCACATTAATTATACAAATAGTGACTTTGTAACTATCAACTTAGAACACGACAACAATTAAAATTCCCATACAAAAGACCAAACAAACATTTTAAACTATTAATTACATATTATAGTATAGATCATAATCATCAAAAACAGATGTTCCCATAGAATTACCACAGAGCATGTAACATGAAGCCATTGTATAGCTCAATTTCCACACAAAGCCTTTCACTAAACTTCTATTTCTAAACAATAAGAGCGAAACTTGTTTAATTCAAGTGACTTCGAAAGTAGGGCAATAGTTATCGGATACGGAAACCTAACAACTGTCGGTCCCAATTACCTTATTTGTGCTTCGTTAGATTCGTTTATGTGTTAATGTGCTTAATAGTGTTAACGGTTGGGTTCTGAAGACCCTGGATTTGCATGTTTTGTTGGCTAGTTTTGGGACAATGTTAATTGTTTCAGAAAGTGGTAGTACCTTAAGGTACAGTTTAAACTAACGCTATGAGTTAGTTGAGACCGTAGACTGTTTTTTGTTAAGGAAAAATCGTATTATGTTCAGAGACGATAGAGTTTACGATTGAAGTAGCACACCATGATGCAAGTGAGTGAGAGTCATTACAGTCGAGTCTGGATTGCAGCACAAGCCGCAGGCGAGTTTTCCGAAGTAATGTAAGTCAGATAATTTACTTTTTCGAATATTTGTTTTTCCGTACAGTCACATTTCCGCAGAAATATTTAACCTAACCTATCCTAGAATTTAAAAACACCAGTTGGTTTTTTTTCAGGCAGGGGGCGTCCACCTCCCGCACCTTCAACATACATAATATAAGCAAACAAGCAAGCATGCAGCAAGCAAGCTAGCATGCAGCAAGCAAGCAAGCATGCAGCAAGCAAGCAAACATGCAGCAAGCAAGCAAGCATGCAGCAAGCATTTTGATGCTCCGCTCGCTTCGCTAAGTGTTTTACATGTTCTAACCTAACGTAACCTACAATTTTAAAACCACCAGGTTGTTTTTCTCAGGCAGGGGGCTTCCCCCCGCACCGGCACCCTAACATGCATACAAGCAAGCAACAAGCAAGCAAGCATGCAGCAAGCAAGCAAGCAAGCAAGCAGCATGCTAGCAAGCATGTTGGTTCTATAATCCTGGTATCATGTATCTACTAGGTAATTATTACAGAAAACTTTACTGTGTTGTGTCAGTGTCCTAGTCATACTTTGGAAGAAGTTGCTTCTACATTTTAAAACTTCGAACCCAGAAGACCGTTGTCAAAAGAAAAAAAATTATTATGAAATTCTGATTTTAAATTTTCTGGAAAATGATACTTCTGTCAAGTCTTTATAAGGAGTAACAAATGTATGTGTTACAAAATATCTGTCACTAGAAAATTCTATAAACCGTTTTCGAACAACTGAAATTCGGTCAGTGAAATTTCGAAAGTAAGATAGGTTACCATTGTATACCTACCAAAATTCTATCGCACTGATGATAATATTGAGGCAATGAAAATTTCTCAACCAGTTGGAATTTTGGGAATAATTTCGGGCATTCCTTTTCTATGTAGCTTTGCGAATTGATGCCAGGTAATAAATGACCGGCATTTATTTGTTAAAGCTGTTTCATTCATTCTCTATCTCACAATTCGTTGCTTGACTTTGTTAAACCAGGTGTAAAAAACATTTAAGAAAAATATGAAACCATTCGTCCAGAATCAACGACTAAAAACTTATCTCATTTAAAAGAAATCTTAATCTGTCGAACATGGTTAGCATGAAAAATCGAAAATGTTTTTTTTAATACCAATTTTTTTTTATAGGGTGGAACAATAATATGGTGAAATACAATAATTATAATTCTGTTGAAAATCGTTGTGTGGAAAGTTAAATAAAATTCAGGCTCTTCGAATAACATCATTTATTGGATTGCAACCCTTTTCTGAATATTTATACCTATTGAATTTTTGTCGATTGAAAAATTTATTTTAGAAAATTGTTAAATCCGTATTCTTTGAAATGGAAAATGTTGGATAATTCGCCTTAACAATTTGGTAACAATACAAATCCCTTGAAATCACCTTAAATAATAGTCAAAATTGTGCCGATTGTCGGGAAACTTGGCAATCAGCTTTTCAAAGTAAAATTATAGCGAACAATTATTGGGACGGAAACGCGGGTCTATTACACAGATGTGCTCTTTAATGCGTACTGGAAGAATTAAGCAGTAAAGTGAAAAGAAAGTAAAATAAAACCGGTCAAGAGCGAGTCGGGCTACTCGCGCATCGAGGGCCGTACCAAACCACCACACAACACTCAAGACTGCCGGGTTCGATTCCCACGGGGGACACCTACCTAGTTTCTCTAGTTGGTTAGGACATTGCAGGCTGAGTCACCTGATTGTCTGAAAAGGAAAATGATTCCGCTCTTCGGATGTCGTGTAGTAGTCGTTACATAAAAAACCACGTCAGAGGCCGTAACGGGGTTTGAATAAACTCTGACACCAGGGCTTGCCCACACGATAAGAAGCAGAGAAGAATATCTCTGACTATCCTATGCTACGAAATGTGTCTGTCTCCTCGGGGAACATATTCTTGATCATGTGCTATCAAAACCGTTTCCAGCACTTCTCTATTCAAAAGGTAAACGGAACGCTCGGGGTGGTCGGGAAAGGAAAACGGTCTCCCCCGTTTAGTCACCACCCTGTATACCGGCAGTTCAATTGCTTGATTAATATAAAGTCCTTCATTATTATAATTGAGGTGTCTGGAGCTCTCCGTTTGTTTTTAATTGAAAATTTTGCTCAGTTCCAATTCCAAGTTTTGTATTGTGATCAGAAATGGCGTTGACTTAGGTAAAGCAGTAACAGAAAAGTTTTAAGTGTTTGCACAAATTGTGCAGTTTTAGGCTTAGAGTCAACCATCATCATGTATTTACACACACATGGACATTGTGGTTTTTATACAAATAGGACACGGAGTAATAGAAAAGGTGCAAGGTACAACGCCACAGTAGTACAAACCAAATCTTAAAGTTTATTTGCTACTGTTCAGGGTCCAACTTCATACTGACGGTTTTTTAGAGGATGAACAGATAATCAAACTGAACAACTTTCTCTATGGGACCAACATAGAAAACACGATAATAAAACAGCTGTCCCATACATTTTTGTGTCGAATAGGATTGTTGTGTTGAATAGGATTGCAGTTCTGTATGAAACAGCAGATTTTTTTCGCCTTTCGTACTTGGTCCCATAGAGAACATTGCTCTGTTTGATTGCCTGATTCCGAGAGCGAAAATGCGCGCTGCATACAAACGTACTATGGTGATATTTTCAATACTAACCAATTAAAGTCAATGAAATTTTACAGAAACAATCTAGAAACAAATCTCTATGCTTGTATGGAGAAATATACAGTTTTAATGCTAGGATTAATTTAAGTTTTGTATGGAAATCTTTGAGGCACTGCAACTTTAAAACTATACATTTTAACGAAAATCTGACTCCATACAAGCATAGAAATTTGTTACTAGATTTTGTCTGCAAAATTTCATTGACTTTAACATAACATAACATAAATATTCTTTATTTGCACACCAAAAACATACAGCAACAAATTTTTAGACTTTAATAGGTTAGTATTGAAAATATCACCATAGTACATTTGTTGCAAAAAGAAAATCAGCTCTTCCATACAAAACTGCAAACCTACTCGAGCCAAATGTATGGGACAGCTGTTTTTTTTTCGTGATTTCGATGTTGGTCCCTTAGAGAAAGTTGTTTAGTTTGATGATCCCCTTAAAAAAGTGTCAACATAATTAAGTTTGACCCTGCAGATACAATTTGTTTAAACTCAAACCATGCGAATTAAAGCCTATATTTCTCTTCCATAGTCATTGCTTCAAATAGCTTTCATCACATTGTACCCAGGCCATGACAACAACCTGCATAATATGCAAATGCGTGTGAATGGCCCTAATTGATAAAGAATAAAAACGTCACGGTATAGTAGTGTTGCGTGCCGGCGCACGCGCCGTATTCACTGGTCCGTGTATCCGGCGTAGAGGATGTGGTGGAAGAAACGACATGTGTTGTACGTGTTGTTTTTATTGCCTATGCTTTTATCAGTGGCATTGAATAATGGTGAAGTTCTAACAGAAGTTAAGCGTATTTGTACAAGGTTAATTGATATTGAGTCTAGAGAATCGGTGTTTATTGGTTTATAACAGGTTAGTGCAACAACATTATTGACCATTATACAGGTGTAAGGCCCGTCTCGTATCGTGCCCTTCCTGCTTGGACACCTGCATGCGAACGGAGCTTATGAACGCAGCCGAAAATGCTATCCGTGTGGCGAAATTCTGGGCTGGAAAGATTTAAAATGACATGCCATAGACTCGATAGACGAAGAAGGGTGTAAGGAAAAGTTTCATTAACCTTTAAACCACATACTCTAACCATCACACTGAACAATTTTTATTACGGGAGGAAACCTGTTGGAACAAAAAAATATCAGCTGTCTCATACATTTGAGTATTTCAGTTTAGTATGGAATAGTTGATTTTTGTTTGCTCTGACAGGTTTACTCCCATAGTAAAAGTTATTCAGTTTGATAGGTAGATTATGTGGTTTAAAGGTTAATGATACTTTTCTTTATACCCAGTATAGGTATAAGATATTATATGGAGTTAAGCTAAAAGTAAAAGCTTAAAGTAAAGCAAACCGTTGTGGTCTAGTAACGAGTAACAATGCCTGCCTGCCATGCAGTAGGCGATGGTTTGATCTCCGTCCAGGCTGTCCAATGAGTTTTTCGGAATTTCAGAAAAACTTCGTCAGGAAACCGCACGCTTCAATTCAGAGGCATGTTATTGTACCCATGTCCATTATAAGCGGCGACGGGCTCTGTACCCGTTACACTGTAGTGTAGTGAAACGTGGATATTTTAAGTTTTTAGAATATCTCTGAATATTGTCGTAAGCTATGAATAAGATATTCGTAGGTCGTAAGCATATACTATGCTATGCTAAGATAGAGTGACTATTTACGCGAAAAAATCCCAAGTATAAAAGCTATGTAGGTATAAATAGGTATAAAATAACGTAACGCTGGTTACATCTTGAGAGGTGACACTTTTACTAGACATGCTAGGTCCACCTTCAACCACATTAGCACTCTCTATCCAAAGTTCTATCACACCTGTTTTCTAACACATGCCATAAACTGGACCATCTGGTCACCATCATCTTTGACTTGTTTAAAACTTTTTCCTTTGGCTCGTGCGTCGCACGCGCAGCTAAGCCACCCGTGACCGCGACCTCCACTCATTTGCACATGAACGCCCGAGCGATGCGGATGTGTTCACCGCTCGTAACATGTGTGGCGTAGTTATAAGGGTTCCGGGCTATATTTATGTTTTTTGTTTGTTTAATTAGTTGGATGTTTTGATTGATAGTTGGTTGATAATTTACATTGACTTACAAGGTATTTCTTGTTGTGTTTTGCTTCAAACCTAAATTATGTATTTAAGAATATGTTTTTAAGGAGTCATCATTATCATCAAATTTTATAACTTTACGTTTTACACAGTTAACTGTACTAATGAAATATTATAATTATGCGATCGAATTATCACAAAACTCTATCTAATCTTTATATGACGACCCGGTTGGTGTAATGGTTACCACGCCGGACTGCCAAACCAGAGTCCTGAATTCGAATCCCGGTTCGGTCATGGATGTTATATGTTCGTGCCGTTGTTGTATGGTTTCCATAATAAAAGCCTTTAGTGCTAGTTTGGGATCATTACAATGTATGTGCCTGTGAGCGTTATTTATTTATTTTATTTATATTATTGACTCTTACCTGCGTGATAGGTGATGTGCCCATCACAACTTTAAATGCATAAGGGTCAAAATCAGAGAGGTGAGCATTATGCTTCCGACAAAGTTTTTCTGAATAAAATAACATGATATTACTAAAATATTTATTTCAAAATAAAGGTTCTGTGCATAATTACACGGCACTTGGCTTATTTATCTTTCTTTACTAATGTTTTATTAGATTTTATACAAAAAAAGGTCTAGATAGTCATTCCGGGAATGCGTCCTTATATCATGTTTCATAGTTCAAACAAGTCAAAAATGTTTATAATTAAGACTTAAAATTGACATATTTTAATAGTAGCTTTGAAAATCATCAAATTAAGAATATACGTATAAAATACATTAATAGCAATTTAATTACTTCATATTTTGGCTATTCAAATGCTGTCTGACGTTTATTAAATCATTCCGTGAACGCAGTGGATATCAATCTATATAAATAAAAGAACACACGCTAGATGGCGTTAGCGAGCAACAGCGTGAAGTTCGCTAGTCAAAGCAAAAGGCGTGTTTCGTGTTTACGGAAAAAAATAATTGATTTTGTTGATAAGTACCTTTTAAATTGATATGTGGGAAGCGTACTTTAATTCCCTGTCACTACGGGAACGCTGTTAAATGATAAATTTGTCGAAAATTTGCATATTATTTGCAAAATTCTTATAAATATTACAGCTCACTTGTTCATAACCTCTAAAACCAATATCTAGCATGGCAGCATCAAGCGCGACATGAAAATATTTATCAAAAAGTCATTTCAGGAACGGTCATTTAGGAAACGTTCTCGTATATACGGGCGTTCCCGAAATGACAATTTTTGGGGAAAATGATGCTCTAATGCTTTTAAAAGCATAACCATGCAAAATTTGGGTTTTAGGTATTCATTTAGTACGAGCAACATGGAAAATGATAAAAATTAAAAAAAAAGGAAGTCGAAAAAAGGATTCAAAGAGGACGGTATAGTTTATAAAAAATATCTTGAAAAGGCTAATGTAAGGAAGCGCAAGTTTTTAATTAAAATGACACCTGAACAAAGAGATATGAAGAGGCTGAAAGATAGGGAATATTACCAAAGAAAGAAGGCTGAAAATAAAGTTAAGAGTGTTACTGATATGAATAAAAGACAGAAGTGGAAACAAAGAAAGTTCTGGAGGAAAAATTTTGAAAAGTATAGAAAGAAAATACAGAAGTTGCAAAGAATTAAAGAACAGTTGCAAAAAAAAGTACAGAGAAGCAGAAGATGCGAAGAAAGAGCATCCCGAAGCAGCACTCTGCTGATACGCCTACTAACGAATTAACCAGAGGATGTTTTGTTACTCCGGAAGTTCAAAAACGTCTATTATTTGGCGAGGTTTTGACAAAACAACTAAAAGACACCGTTGATAAATTTCCGATAAATTCTCAACAGCGAGAGGCTTTTTGGGAACTTCATTGTAATTTTGGGTTCCCGAAAATGATGGGAGTCATTTTCGGGAACATCACAAAAAAGGCCAATAAATCACTAATAAGTAATGCTATGGTTAAATCTTGCATTATACAATATGAAATGACCTTTAAACTTTTGTATTTATACTATTAATTATAAAGTAGTGCAAAAATGTACACAATAAATTGAAATTTTGGAGCAAAATTTACACCAGTTGAAAATTTATGGAGAGTACTTCGAAAAATAAATGTTTCCAATATTAAAATATACAAAATAACAACAATATCTGATTTAGGAACAAGTTAATTACAATTTCTTGAAGGTGTTTCTTAAATGCGTTGGTTATATTATTATTAAAAAATATATTTAAAAGTGTTCCCGAAATGACTTTTGTGCCTGGCATTATTCTTATTACCTGGTAGAATTTCTAAAATATATATTTTTGTGCGTGCCTCTTCACAGGAAAGATTCATGACAAATGACACAACAGGCTCCACTTGTTAGTTTTATTCAAAAGAAAACTTAATTTCTCAGATATTTGAAAACATAAAATGCTCACCTCTTTGATTTTGACCCATAAACGATGTATGAAATTAAAGATTGAAAAATTAAGTCTCGGGCGGGACTTGAACCCGCACTCTTAAACCGGGGAATTCCGTTATCCAATTTCGCCACCGAACCCACTACCAGGGAACGAAATTTTCAATCTGTTGCATCGATGTATGCCTCGAAAACGAAACATGTAGGTTTTTCCTCCACCCCGGAGCTAGATTAGAACTCTTCAATGAACACTATACTTTTAACAGACAACAATTTTGTAACAAATCGTAATAACAACTCTAAAATATTACAATTCAATCAAACAGACTGAGTCCATTCAACGTTACTTAAAAACGCGTACGTAATCAATAATAAAAAGTATTAATTTGCATCACAACTAAGCCAGGACACCATGCGTGGTGGCATTTAAAGCCAATTTGATCGCATTGTGGTTTCCTATTCATATCAAAACAGGAAGCTACCCAAAACAACGCAATTTGAAACTTATGACAATGGTTTAAGGGATATAACTAGGGATTTCTGCTACTGTACGGTTGGTTTAACTGAAGTCATAAATTATGTTCAATTTTCTTTTTAGAAGGGAAACGTGAGCAAAATTCCCTTTTGCTGGTAGCAATTATATTGAAATGTCGAGTGTTTCAGTAATTAATGTTAATAGCAGTGGTTTACTCGTGGTTAGGTTTGCGAGATAAGGTTTTATGCTTTTTATCTGTCTGCGTGTGGCGTGAATAGGAAGGGAAAAAGGGTTATGATGTAACATTTTGCTTCACGTATTGAGAAGTCAGCAGTAGAAGGAAAGGTTTATTTCAGTTAGGCGCTTTTCTCTCCGACGCGACGTTGCCTATTTGAGTTTTGGATCGCTACGTCGTATTTCTGACCCAATCGGTTCAAACACTTAGAATGCTGGCTGAACTCAAATAGCCGACGCGTCTCGGAAAGAAAAGAACGTGAGAGTAAGTTATGGCCTATAGGATTTCCATCGATTCCAGGATGCCCACTTCCAGGCAAAGGCCTCTCACGAATAAGGGTGAGATGGAGGGAGTGAATAGTGCCAAGTTTAAATGGGAGTGCGCCGATTATATGTGTCCACTGCATCCTGAAAGATGGGCAAAAACCATCATGCCCAGGATTCTGGGAAACAGTCGCCGGAAATCCGGTTAGACCCAGGAAGGAGATGGCGGGGTGATCTGAATAAATTTGACGACCAATGGCCAGAGTTTGCCTAAATACAGGAACGAGTGGAAGAGTAAGGAGGCATAAACCCAGCAGTGGGATGATATAGGTTAATAAAAAAATACCTTGGGATAGGTGATTCATTTGATTTCCTAAATATTGTCAGCACACCGGGGAAACTTCATGTAAATGAGCTCGCACTGACAAGAAGAGAATCTTAAAATGCTACTACTAAAATATAACTTAATTGCCATAGCAATTTGACCTCAGTGAATTTAACCATAAAGTGCTCATTAGCGTAAAGTAAAAGTTGGCTAAGCTGACCTAAAATAAAGTTCAATCTTTTTTGCGGTAAGAAAAACCACTGCAATTAAAGCTAAAATAGAAAAATGTCGGCCACAGGTAATTAGGCAAGCTTTTCTACGGGAACAGCACACGTAGCAACTTCACGTTACACTGGCGGACAATTTAAGGTTTAGTTTTATTGGAATAGATTTAATGTAGCCATACCTACCTACACGCAAGCTTGAACAATATACTCATTTGTCTTCAATAGGGTAGGAAAGACTGATCGCCATCTGGTACAATCTTGACACATCATTCATTAATCGTTGCACGTTTGCTTGTCGTTTAGGGTACAATAATTGACCTGACCTTTCTTATAATTATATAAGTAAAAATATAATAAGTAAAGGTAGTAAAAGGACAAAACAGGTTAAAAAAAAAAAAAAAAAAAAAAAAAGTATAATGAAAAAAGAATCAAGAAGAAGAAGAATCTATCTATCAGAAAGAATTTGTTGAACTCATTAATTACAGAATACCAAACTTTACCATCGGGTAGGTAGGTAGGTACTTTGAACTTATCCGATACATATAAAGCTAAAAAAAAAGAGGAACTTGATTGCAGTTTTACTCGTAAAAATCGAGGCAGGAACACTAAGGGTCCACTATGTTTAGTAAGATAGGTAATGTTAAAGTTTTCTCTAGAATAATCTAGACTTATTTTTGTGAGTCACTTCTATCTCGCATAGACACCATTATTCTTATTTCTTCCTATCGGCACAAAAGTAACTCTTGCAATTTGTACGCTGACAATACGCAAGTCACGCCTATTTCGCCCAAAAACGCGGCGTACACTTTTTTCCGGCCTTCACAGCACGACCCTAACATTACAGTAAGATTTTTCTCTTATCTTTCCACGTAACGACGCGAAAGTTTCACGTCTGCTATACCCCTCGTTAAGCGAGCTCGGACATTTCTAACGGCAGTTTTTCTTTTAACGAATTCACTTGGACAGTTGTGTATACTTTGATGGGCCAGACGTGTAATAGTTTTGGCTATCGACGATTGGGAAGTTCGGAGCGTAATTGGAGATATCTAATTGTTCCCAAAGTGAGACTCCAAATCAGACTCCAAGCTTCGTTTAGGAATGACAATCAATAGTTTTAAAACTACTTTGTATGTCTAGATTCTTTCAAATGAGGGATTCAAACATACTCGTAAATGTAATCAAATATAGCCCGATATACAGAACCTACATGGAGGGTCGCGAATTTGAATTCCACATAGGGCAAACATTAATTTTCTGAATAATTCGAATTATGTAGTAAATTACGTACACCAGTGGCATGGATATTAGATATATATCTCGTTTATTTCATCAGAATAATACAACACAAACAGTGACAAAGGTAGCAGGTAACACTATATATGTGTATGTCTATAATTGTGTGGTATTCTGTATTGTACTGCTTACACAATAACGTTATTATCAATTCCAATATCAATCTACGATACAATTAGACTGGATAATTTGTATGAGATATTAATTTATTTTAACAATTCGATTGTTACCTCTGCCAACACTAAAGACAGACATTACATACATAACATAGAAAAACTCATTCGCATGTCGTCCGTGTGGACTCGAACCCGTACCTTAAGATTGAGCTTCAATACTTCTCTGCAATTATACATGTAATAAACAAGAATGTTCCATGAAAGCAATATCAAAATTATAAAACAAACAGCACATAATTTGTGAAGCAAAATTTCTATGTAAATTGATTTCATCAGATCAACCTTCCTTGACCTCTCGCAAACAGTATCAGAGCACTAACATGTGTGGTTAGCTACGCTTCCATCCAATATGTGCAGTATCCATCCAAAGTCCCAGTGTTTGAACACTAAACGAACATAACTCGATAAGAGTTCCGTCTCCCAGGTGTTCACCGTTCAGTTCACTCCAAGTTTGAACATTGTTCAAAGGTTTGCTCACGAGTTTATGCTCGAACTTGACAATTAAAGCGAGAATCAAGTTTTAGTGCTTAGTTTGTAACGCGCAAACAGGGGGATGAATATGGTAAAGCTCTAAGTTGTCGTGCTGTGAGGAGTTCCTCGCTTGGTTTATAGCTAGATTTGGTTTGTCAGTTTCATGAACCTGGATTAAATCTAAAGTTGTTATTGGAAATTAGACAACAACGCCACAAAATGAAATTTAATCATTCGAAACTTTCAGGGATCTACATATCTTGATGAAGATATCTGCATGGTTAAGGTGGTTGCAGAGCTGTCAATTTCATACAAAACTTTGTCGAAGAATACTCGTAGACAGTATTAATAAAAGTAATGTTTTATATATGGAAAAATAGCTTTGAAAATCTAGATTGCGCGTATCAAATAATATTTACAATTTATAACATAATTACGATGATATCAAGCTTTGAAATTATTCATACAAAATTTCAAATCCTTATATCTTCGTTATTATAATTATAAATTGTAAATGTTATATGATACGCGCAATCTAGATTTTCTACGCTATTTTTCCATATATTAGTATTCTATTTTAGCATTACTTTTATTAATACCGTCTACGAGTGTTCTACGACAAAGTTTTGTATGGACTGAAACCACCTTAAATGTATATTTTAACTGACAGTTGTGGTTTTGGATTAAAATTTAAATTAAGATTCTTTACAAACTGCTGTAGGGCTCAAAGTTATTCCAAAATGTGGTTTGACCATACAGTTTTAGACCCTTAACAGTTTATCGAATGTTTATAATTTCATGCCATTTACCTGCGTTCAACATCCATGAAACCACCAAACCACGTCAGAGGCCGTAAGGTGGTTTGAATAAACTTTGACACACGATAAGAAGAAGAACATCCATGAACAGGATTTCGAACCCGACCTCTTACTATTGTACCACCAAAAGAATCGCCAAAAGTGTTACGTTTCAAAGAAAGTAAATCAATAACATTAGCATAATGTTTTGGGGTAATGCTACTAATTCAATCAGAGTATTTCGTGCACAGAAAAGATGCATAAGATCAATGTGTGGTTTGAAGAGATTTGTATCATGTAGACCGTACTTTAAGTCACTAAATATTCTTACATTTCCGTCAATGTACATATATGAGGTTGCTCTTTTTGTCAGAGGTCATGAAAACTTATTCACCAAGGTCACAAGTGCACGCCGCTGTGATGAAGTGCGACTCGTACCTTGCAAGACAGCTTTATTTAAAAAGAGTTGTCTAGCCATGGCACCTAAAATTTATAATAAAATCCCTAAAAATATAAGAGAATGTATTGACATTTCAGTATTTAAGCGGAATTTAAAAGACTACTTAATTAATATGACATTTTATTCAGTTAGTGACTTTTTAAACCACAATGACATAATTTAGATTGTAGCAAAGGTAGTTGACAGTATAATTGATTTATTTATTTGTTTGTAAAATAATTATTGTTGACATTTGGTATTATTATTGATTTTGTTATTAATATGGTTATTGTTTGTATATTGATTTTATGTAGCTTAATGTTTTGTGTGTGTAATTTACTATATTATTTTGTATGCCATCAGGCGGATCACAGTGAGACCTATATATTTGTAAACTTGTTATTACTTTAACCTGTGTATCACAAATAAATAAATTATGAATTAATTATGAATTATGAATTATGAACATTTAATTCAAGTCATATTATCATATTTTTCCATAAAATGCTGTGCAGCGTATTTTAAGAAATGTTTTCGTAGCGACCAGAATTTATAAAACAGAACTTAAATAATTTAGGATTTCCGTGTCTAAATTCTTTCGTCCCCGAAGTTAAACGGACGGATCGCCAGCGTTTCTATTGCAAGAAGTTTGACAGTAAATGCTATTCAAGTACAGCAAAAGTGTTTAGCCGTTACTGGTATGGTGGAATAAAAAGTTTAAGCGCTCTGGAGTCCGGATAGCGTTTCTTAGCGGACCCGGACGGTCGGTTCGACGTCCGCGCAATTGCGCCGCGCTGTCGGTTGGTTTCCGTGAGTGAGCTCACGATGGGTGCCGTTGTCCATAGCATTGGCGACTCTTCTAATCTTGAAGACAAGTTTAGTATTGTCTTATGATAACAGGTGATTTTAAACTACGCTTTACCTACCTGAGTTAAGACGCATTAAGGCCTCCGCTCATTGCAGCTATTTTATCGAGCGATAATATCGCTGCGATTTTACGATAATTGTTTCCAGTACATTTTGTATGGGGACGCGCGCGATCCTACACACTGCCGCGATATTATCGAGCGATAATATCGCTGCGATTTTGCGATAAATGTTCTCAGTACATTTTGTATGGGGACGCGCTCGATCCCACACACTGCCGCGATATTATCGCAACCTGACGCAATCTCTTTCGACTACATTCAGTGATGTGCGCATGCGTGACGCGAATCGCGGAATCACTGCAGTGTGTCGCGATATCGCTGTCGATAATATCGCTCGATAAAATCGCTCGATAATATCGCTGCAATGTGCCTCAGGCCTTTAAACGTTATAAGAGGCAAATACGAAATAAGAGGTAAATTGTAGTGTTATTGGTGAAAAAGTACCTGGAGGTACACACCACTAGTTTAAATTACTAACTCCATTTTAATGGTGTATTGAGACAGTGAAACTAAACAATTTTTCTTGAGGAACACATAGGTCAAAAAACGAAAAAAATGTTTGATCCTCCCATAGAAAATCGATCGGCGGACCCGCAGTTTTGTATGGGAGAGGTCAACAATTATTTTTCGTTTTTCGACCCATGATTCGTGATTCTGCCTGGACGTAATAAGCCGCAATTTCACATGATTCGGCTAATTATTTTACGATGTGCCAAATGGAAAGTCGGGTAAATCAACTAGAGCAACCAATGCTTTATGTCTAATTCTACGATAGGACTATGACATGTAAAAAATTTTAACTATGTATGAAAATCTCATACACTGCGTTTACACTACTGAACTTAAAAATTGCATAGGTAAGCATTAGTCTAACGTCACACTTGCGGAGCGTTCCGCGGCGGAACCTCCGCAGCTGTACTATCGGTCGTAGTATTCGGTTGGTATGACACACTTAGCGACGCGTTACGCGGCGGAAGGTTACGTCGCGTAATGTTCAGTCGGTTAGTGTGTCATAGGGTACTTGAAAAGCGTTGCGCGCGTGTCGACCCAACGTTCCGCCGCGGAACGCTCCGCAAGTGTGACGTTAGACTTAAGCAAAGACCAACAATTTTCCCCAATAACACCCATAACCGCTAAATTGCCCGGACGGGCTATTGACGAACACCCTACATTGCCCCGTCATTTGTTTTACCTGCCACCGCGCCGCGCCGCGGCTCGGTTTTGTGATTGTGCCTACATGTCAAGTGGTACTTGACACGTGCAATATAGATAATACAAATAGACCTTAAACAAACAGAGACAGGCATATTTCAATAACATTGAGGATGGGAGCGAAGGCCCCATGTCAAGTGGTACTTGACGGGGCAATTTGGAGTACAAAATCCATGTAAAGTGGTAGTTTACGGGGCAAGCGAGCGGATAAATAGCTTGTGATGTAAGATCACAAATGTTACGAAGTCGAGACAAATTACGCAAGTGTAAACAATATAGTTCAAGATTCAGTCCAAAATCTCAGGACATTTCTGATTATTGAATGATAATAATATCAAAATATGTTCGAGATGAAGAAACGAAGCTTGTTGATGCCCTTACTACAATCGGTGGAAATGTGTCGACAGCATTGGAAAACGACCACCCAATCCATAGGTCGTTAGCGTTTTCAAAAGTCCTGCCTTGATAGTACTCGATTGGATCGCTCGGATCGCAATAGAACTTAGGACTAGTTCGATGCACCCGTGGGAAGATACTGTTTGTTTTAGACATTACCTAGTACTTTCTATTAATTTATGTACTGAACTGTTTTATGACAATTTTTTTCCGAAAGTGCTGATGCGCGCTGCATACAAACGAAGTCTGATGATATTTTTAATACTACAACTCATTTGACATATTTTGTATGAAGAATATGTCAATTGAGTTAGACCCTTAGGGCCTGTTTCACCACTTCTGAATAAGTTCTTGTTAGCTTATCCGACAGATATTTTGACATAAACTCATACAAAATATGTCAAACTATCCGTCGGATAAGCTAACAAGAACTTACCCAGAAGTGGTGAAACAGGCCCTTAATGTTGTAAAATCTTAGTAAATTAGATATTTACTATCAACGAGATAGAACAATACTAAGACCATAGAGTGCATTCAGATATTACCTAGTTTGATAGCATTTTTGGGTTTTGATTGTTGGGGATTAGAATGTCACCTATTAAACTGAAAAAAGTTATCCAATGGAACATTTGAAGGCTTCCAATATGAGTTTCAATGTTTGAAAGTTTTATTATGCTTAATCTAATGGACACAAGGTTTTCCGTTTTAACAATATTAGCTTTTACTTGTTTGGAAAGCAGCATTGTACTTTAAGGCGCTATACGTCCAGAAAATACAGGAAGAGGTTCCCAATTTTTGACACTACCGAATTACTGACCAAATTACCAAATCTATAACACACTCTCACACACAGTATTCTTGGGTAGTTTATCTATTGAAATCATAAATTGAATACATCATAACAACTACTTCACTTTATAGTCACAAAAATATTACGAACTCATTCGAGAATATTTTTTTTATCGATGTTAACTCGTTTTAAAATTTTCGTCTGAACCTATGGCGCTTTAATAAATAAAACACTGATTTTATTAGAAGAAGTAAAACAAATTAAACGAACCTATGATCAAAATTTGCTAATCAAATTACGTTCGACCACTTTTACCAGCATTAAGACTCGCTCTGGTTACTGCTGAACTTTGAACTGTAAGAAAACTTTTAATCAAAGTTAGCGTTTGATTAAAGTTAAATTGATTGGAGATAATTTTAATTGAATACACCGGTCCTTTGATATCGACGTTATTGCCCAGATATCTATCTATCTCTCTTTATATATAACATCATCTCTTTTCTTAGTGGGGAAGGCAGAGACTAGGATGTATTTACCACAATCTTTACGAACTTCTCTAGCTTCATCCACGTTCATACATCTTCTCATACAAACTCGCCCCTTTAAGCGAGGCCCTCTTATCCGAGTTCAAGCGTCTCTTTCTTGCAAGCATAAGTTTGCAATTACCCATCCCGCTCCAATTGAAAGCAGGATCGCAAAAAAACGTGTTTTTCATCAATATGCTCATGGGTGTTTCTAAGCTCCAAATTAAGCTATTTTCACTAGAAATATTAAATATATTTAGTTAAGTACAAGAATAAAAAGTTAAATATCAGCAGTTAAATCATAGAAGTAAGTATTGAAAAAACATAACAAGAAGGGTAACTTTTGGATTTTTTTCCTATCTAGTAAACTTAATCTAATCGTGTTAATGAAAACTATCGCCTATCCACCAGATACTTAAATAAGACATAATTTCATTTTAGACTTTAAAACACTGTTTTTCATGTTTCGTTCGTGTTCAAAAAAACAGCCTCGATCGGATTATAGCGTCTTAAGTATAACTAGAGTGTTTAGTTACATCCTGTATAGGCAAGTTCACTCACACACTCACACCGTCTTATTAAATTGTGTCTTACAAATTTATGAAATTTTGCATTTTTCTTCTTCTTATCGTGTGGGCAAGCCCTGGTATCAGAGTTTATTCAAATCGCCTTACGGCCTCTGACGTGGTTTTTATGTAACGATTACTACTACCAGAGATAGTATCCGGGACCAACGGCTTAACGTGCCATCCGAAGTTCGGAATCATCTTTCATTTCAGACAATCAGGTGATTCAGCCTGCAATGTCCTAACCAACTGGGGAAAAAAGCACAAAGTACCTATCATTTCACTAGGTGCCCCCCGTGGGAATCGAATCCACGACCTTCGTGTCAAGAGCCCAATGCTCTTAACCACTGGACCACGGAGGCAGATTTTGCATTTGTAATGTTTTCTTTTTGGAATTCAATTTAGTTCACACGATACAACACAATACGAAAACTCGTAAATACCAACCGAGCAATAAAAATACAAAAGCTCAATCAACCAAATTCTTCCGGATTAAAACGTAGCCTTACCGTACCTTATGGTCGACACCGCTAGGGGCCAGTCGTCAGGGGTGGTCCAAAACTGCATTCTCATCGGGCAGAATGTCGATAATATCCATTAGAGGTCGCCCCTCCGCTTCCTTTCGATAATGACGCACAAAATACGTTAATAGTTAACGTATTGTGGACGGTACCCGCATTTTTGGGTGATATTTAATCGATTGGGATTTCGTTTGATTACCTTTAGGGTATTAAGGGTCATAGTTGCGTTGGGTGTTATTTGGTTCTTGGTATTATTCTTAGGTCGACTTTCACAGCGCAATATTTAAGCTTAGTGACGTATTTCGACACACGCATCACTCGGTGCGAGCCGGCTCGCTCTAGTGTGCGAAGTAGGTACGCATTTTTGCGCTGCGATGAGGCCTGTTTCGCTGCGATGCGGCCCGATTCCCCCCGATGCTACCTGTCGTGATATACGCTTACCTTTATCTCATACTGATGATAGTTACAGCATTATAATTATGAAAATAATGTTAAGTCACAATGCTTTTAAATATGGCGATGGAACTGCCGAACTTAAATTTTATTTTAGGTATTCTTCAGCCTAGAAATTATTACTTACGACTAAGAAAATGCTGTTCATTGATTATTGCTCCTTAGAATCCTAATTAATGAAGACCGTGAAGGTAGACTATTTTTATTATTATTGAGTGAATGGGCCGTAACAGACTTGCGCCTGTGCCACTTCGACCATCGCTGATCTTTTGTGATCGCTCTTTCTACAGTTCCTTATTGATCCCTACAACAGTTCGTAAGACGAAAGAAGGTAGACTATCATTATCATTGTATTTAAATCCTATTTTCTTTCTTCAAACAGGGCAAGGCGAAACGTGAACAATCTCTGGACGAGCTCAAACGCCATATTTACAAATTCTACGTGCCCCTTGGGAGGCAGTTCATGGTGCTCTTTCCAGAAGGTGGCTTCTTACACAAGAGGAGGGAAGTCAGTCAAAGGTACATACACAGTGAAATAAATATGTTATTAATGAATAAGATAAATATTGTAATAAGTTAAGTTAATAATGAATAAGTCACAACTACATTTAGTTTGCAGTGCGCTTACCAGGGTTCATGTGCGCTCTATTTTTAAATGTAACCACACGAAGCAATAAACTATTATGACTATGACTATGACAAGGTACGCCATATAATCATAACCATAAGCATAATATGGTCTCGACTATATTCCAGTCAGAGATAATCTGAAACCTTAGAACATCCACATTTCACTAGTAGTGCCGAATCTCTGGCATATACCTAACCAATTAATATTGTCGGGCAAAGCCTTCTCTTGATTTTTTCAGATAACCTTTGGCCAATGATGGGTTTTGAGAACAAAATAGGATTAAACTTAATATGCCACACATTTTATATTTGGTATATGGTCGATGTTTTTCCTTTCGACCACTAAGGTTGTGCCTCGCCATTATCTACAATGTGAAATTGAAATCATTGGCATCCTTTATACTAAGGCTCTCCGATCATCCTCTTAAAAAAATGTCAGCATATTATATTGGGCCGTCCGTTTTGTGTCTAATTCGATATGTTTACTTACTGATCGGCTATCATGTATACCTCCTCAGATTTGCAGACAAGAACAACTTGCCGAAACTGGAGTACGTGTCGTTACCAAGAGCTGGTGCCATGAAGATCATAATGGAAGAGATCGGACCCCATAGCAACGACGGTGCTAGCACATCAAAGGAGTCTAAGAAAGGTTAGTAAATAACTGACCAACATACTCATCCAATGCAAGTAATTTTTTAATTCTCTGGCAGCAAGTTGTCAAAGTCAACCATAGGCCTTAAATGATTTACCACTAGATGAAACCATAACGTGGCCGTACATTCATCAGCAAAAGTTTGACTTTTGCATACCTAAAGAAAATTGTTTGTCAACTATCCATAGCATCTTGCTTTTGTATTTTTCATCTTGCCAAATAAAAAAAAACCGGCCAGTGACCTAAACAAAAATAATGTTTTTTTTGTTTAAATAAGGTTTCATGACTAGCTATCTCGCTCTCTCATTTCTTGGCTCCATCTTTTAGTGGGAGGTTGGTTAGTTTTTAATCCAGGCAAAAGTTAATGGAGAGGGCTATAATATGCTCTTAGTTTCCCTGCGGGATCGAATCAGATATAAAGAGATCCGCAGAAGAACTAAAGCTGACATAGCCTAAGGAATTGCTAAACTTAAGTGGCAATGGGCGGGACACATTGCTCGCAGAACCGATGGCAGATGGAGCCGAAGAGTTCTCGAGTGGCGACCGCTTACCGGATAGCGCAGCGTGGGTACCCTACAACGTTGGCCGATGACTTGGTGAAGGCGGCGGGAACCCGTTGAATGAGGGCACCACAAGATATCCTTGGGGGAGGGCCTATGTTATGTCCAGCAGTGGACGTCCATCGGCTGAGATGATGATGATGAAGTTGTCAACTAACTTGCCTCCACCAATCCACATTGGGTTCGCGTGGTGGAGTATGGCACACCTCTCACACAATCACCATTTCGTTAGATTAAATCATTGAAAATAAATCGTATAGTAGGTATCACTAGATAATAATATGAATATGCGAATAACATTTTTGAGTTATGGGCCCATAAAATGATCTAGCCCGTCTAGAATATATTGCTGACATTTTTCGCGGTCCGCTGTCTGCTTTCTTATTTATACTCTTAAATTATTATTCACATTGTTCAGGGCTTTTGGGACATTGTAAATACAAATAAAATATCTTTTTGAAGTTAAAATGGCTGTACATTTGGATACCCTTGTAAGATAGGGGGTGAACAATAATTTTAATACAACATCATCATTAGGTTAGGTATGTACTAACTTTTGAACACTTGCGTATTATTATTAGTGGTGGAAGTAATCTTTAAGTAGATACTAAAAACAGATTTTCATTCTTTCGCCCATAAAAATACTGCGGAAGGAACCCACTCCCTTTTGCCTTGGACGATACCAACGAGAATGGACAATTACAAAACACAAAAAAATTTTTTTTTTTTATTCTGTCCGGGTTTCTTATAGTAATTTAATCACTGGTCAATCCATCACTGCCTTGAATATGTCCATCTTTGGACACAGGCCCCTTCATAGTTTTCCATGAAGTATGATTTCTCGCCCTCTGCAATAATTTAGGACCCACATGTCGCCTGATATCATTGACCCATCTTTCAAATAGCTCCTCTACCCCACGTAGGCACCTACTGGTACCACTGATAACTACTGGTACCACTATTGACAACTTATCAAAATCGAACTTTCCAAATCTCCAGATGACTTCAACCAGAACAACACGAAGATGATCCTGGACACGAACAGCGGAGACAACATCGAGTGGATCCTAGACGTCACTATCGCTTACCCTGAACGAATTCCATTACATCTGCAGGACGTCGTATGTGGCATCAGACCAGCTTGTACCACGCATCTGCATTACAGGCTATATCCTAGCAGTGAGGTGAGAAAATTACACAATTTGTGAAGCATCGTCATTAGCAGTCATCGATCCTATTATTAGTAGCCCAAGATCCGACCGTAAATTTATGCACATATTTGTTTGGTGAACGAAATGTGATTCAAGTGAAAGTTTATACGGGTTCATAAATCGCCACCGGGTTGCCTAGCAAAATCTTGCCGTTTTTCCACCGATCTGTTTGGGAAGTAAATGAGATGCCATCTGAAGAACTGGAAAAATAGGGTTGCCACCTCTCAGTCTGCCAACTCTCAGTCTGGAACGTACAAAGCGCGCGAAGTGCGACGCGTCACTCTCAAGCAGCAAAATCTGGTACTATAAAAGACCTGAGAACGTTTTAGAGCGTGCTAATTAGTGTTCATGATTAGCACTATAATGGTGTTGTACACGTCTAGAGAACCCCAAAAAGGCCCTAGTTTTATCACTAATTTATTCTATAAACATTACATAAAGGCTCTCACGGTGATAAATCTACTACTATTAAAGTAACCGAAAAACGTTTATAGTGCTATTTTGCACCGTAATCGATTCTGTTTCGCTATCCTAAGTACGTAAGCGCTTAACTATCAAAACAAATTTCGGTATGTGAATAATATGCTTTTTTTATGTCATTCGCCATTGCTTAACGTAACATGTATTACCTAATAAAAAGAACATACTACAAAACATCCATGGACCGTAACTCTGCCGTAACTTGCACTTGCGAAAATAATTGTATCGATAAAATCACTATGCTGATTTCAAATTTGACAATGCGCCCTCATAATTTTCGTGTTTTAATAAAATGTAAATTAATAAAATAAGGAATTGTCCCGACTATGGCTGTTATAGTACACATTGGCTACAGCCGTGCTGCTAATGTGCTATCATTGCAGAAAACAGCAGCCATGACAGTATGCCACCATTTATGAATTACCAGTGATATAATTGGTACTCAAAAGTTAGTTACAGATCTAATTAGTTCATAAATCGTTAATTTTAGTACTTTTATGTCACGCTTTAGTCTCGTAGCAGTACCACAAACTCAATTATAAAGCAATTTAAGCCATTTATGTTCATTAGCAACGGCACCAGGAGTAGCTATGGTACTATTTAGTACTATAGAGGAGTTTTCGTGACTTTCACAGAACTGTCCCCATAACGGTGTGGAGGGAGCTTTTAAGAAGCTAAAACATTACGTAATGGTCGTGTAAGGTTAATTTATAGTGCAATTTGATCCTATAATAGGGTTTTCGATATAGCTTCAATACTAGTACTGTAATAACAATTTTGACTCATTATTAGTGCAAAATAGATACATAAAAGTGTCAGTAAGGTTGTCTATAGTACTAAATAGTACCATATCCGCTTTTTTCATATCGATTACAGTGCAACACTTTAAAGGTTCTTTTGTATGGTCCTGTAAGCGTTCTAAGAGCTGTACTATAGAACTTAAATGCTCTTTAATCTTATAGAATCAAAACGCTCTTTTAAAAACCTTTATAGTACAAGCAGTCACAATGGTTACCATTATAGACGTACTATATCACTATTTGGTGATAAAACGCCTAGGTTATACAGCCTTCTGCTACTTGTAATTCATATCCGGACCCGCTGGCCACCTATTTCTCTTATTGTACCCCTCCTCGTAGCTTATAAGTTGTATTTTACGAGTTTTTCGCGTTGGTTCAAATTCAAACGTATGGTACGTTTGAATTTGAACCAACGCGAAAAACTCGTTTACTTTGTTCAACCGTACAATACGTACGTAATACGTACTTCGATAGAAATCACGTGATCTTGTGTGTATTCTCGACGCTTCGGTAGTTGAGCTTACTTTTTGGATTTGTTCAAGTTAAAATGGTTTGGTCATGTGGCAAGGATGAGTGATAGTAGACTGACGAATGAAATATATAAAGCGAGTGTGAATGGAAAGGTCGAAAGGGGTCGCCCTAGACGCACGTATGCAGACCAAATTGGCAGCATACTTAAGAAGGGTCAGATCAAATGTACCCGAAACCGACGAGCGTGTATGAAACGACTTATGACTGTGGAAGAGGCAAAAGAGGTATGTCAGGATCGTAGCCGATGGCGATCAGTTGTCTCTGCCTACCCCAATGGGACACAGGCGTGAGTATTTATGTATGTATGTTAAAATAACATTTAATAATATATTTTTTTCTGTCCCTAGGTCCCATCAGACACAGAAGGCATGACCAATTGGCTTTACGACAGGTTTATAGAAAAAGATAAAATGTTAGAAGAATTCTACCGCACAGGAAAATTTCCTTCGAAAGGAGATGCACCTTTAGTTTCAAGGACAGTTAGACAAGACTGCCTACGATATCTAATTCTTCACCTCTTCTTTATAGCTTCTACTGTCTTACAATATAAGGCTCTTTGTGCTATGATCAACTATTTCTGGTGGTAACAGAGTATGTTATTTGACCAAATGTGAATTTTTTTACCAATTTGCACTTTTTCTTTTTCGTGTAACTCGACCATTTAGATATAATTTCTTTCTTGTCAATTTTGAAAAGAGTAATTTTTTGAGAATGCGTGCCATAATTTGTGAAGTCCTTTGTAATGTTCCGTGTTGCAAAAATAACATTAAAATTAATGTTGTCTTAATTAGTCTATTGTCAGTTTTATGACATATATAACGATAATGGCTTAGCAGCTTAGATGTTCGTTCGTGTGATACAAAGTAATCCTTAATACTTCTAGCATTTTTCAAGGGCAATATCTGATTTTGAGACCGATACTTTTATGTTACCAGATTATCACTAAACATAGTTTTATGACACTTAGCTAAGCGCCTGTTTCACCACTTCCTGATAAGTGTCTTATAGCCTATCCAGCAGATAATTAGATCAGAATCCTAACATTGATTTGCCATATACGTGTTAGATAGGCTATCTGAAACTTATCAGTAGTGAAACAGGCCCTTAATATTTCTTGGAAAAATATTCTCACAATCAGATACTGAACTAGTCATGTTTACCTTTTTACTAAAAACATCTGAAGTAAATTGTATTATTATTGTAACGTGTATAATAATAACAAATGGAACTTTTTGATGACACAGGTATCATACTAAATCTAATTTTGTTACAGAAATATGATTAGTATAATGAAAGTATACGAGAATGAAAAATTTCACATTTGGTCAGTTATTGATAATGATTTGTTGAGGAGAATGCCTGCCAATGACGTAATAGCATTAATTTTAGTATCTTAATCATTGACTTACACTCTAGCGATAGACAGGCCCTTTCATAGAAGCAACATGTTCCACTTGAATGCGGTACCCGCACCGCATTGATGTTCCCGAGTTCACTTTGTCACTATGGCAATGACAGACCGTAATGTGTCATTATGTGTTGTTTTGTGTGACATGTTGTTTGTTTGAAGGTGCTTGTCTATCGCTAGAGTATATGTCAGTGATAATAAATTGTATATTAGTAATGCACCTTTTCGGACAATTATAAAAGTTTATTAAAGAAACCTGCCGCTATCATTGTGTTATTAAATAACGAAATGTGTCAAAAATGTATTTGTCGGTCATTTTACATTTAACCATTATTACTGCCATTATGTCATTTGCAGTTGTGGAATTCTTTCAATTATCGACTGTGAAATTGTCATCCATCATAATTTTCAGATTCTTTATATCCATTATAAGGACATAATATGCCTCTTCCTCCCTATTTGTCCACATTCTGCTGTGCTGGTCATTTATAGTGGATATATTTCGGTTTGCTACAAAATATATTGATTTCTTATATGAGAAATTATTATAATATGTTTCAGAAAGGTTGATCCAAACTCAATTTAGACTTGTTGCAACAAAAACCCACCTCAAACAAAATGTTTTGATAGTCGATAATTGAAAGTACTGCACTTGTTCAAGGGTTCATGGCATAAGTACATTTTGTTTGTTTTAGTTCATTTTGTGTAGGTTTAATTTTCATTAATACTTTTTAAGTTTATACGTCCGTACAATGTTACCTCGTATTGACATCATCGAGTTACTTCGATGGTAATCGTGCTTAGGGCATGATTGTTGTGACCATTTTTATGGTGACCAAGAGCACTTTCTAATAGTGAGAGTATTACACTATTTACAATGTGTTTATCAAAGCGTGCTGTGACATACAAGTCAATATGTAAGTTTTCTTAGCATAGGTCTTGTGCTTAACGCTGAACCAAATTTTAAAAACCCTAGTGACAATAAAAAAAATAGAAACCCTCCTCTCCTTTTAACCACATTTCACTTTTAATCTGAATATCTCGCTTCAAACAATTGAATTTATTAAAAATAATAAAACGAATTTTTATACAGAATTCTCGAGTTAAACTACTTACACCGGGAATTAAAAATTTTCTAAACCTTTATCTAGAACTGAAGTTGTAAAATAAAATAAAGCTTTTAAACATCAGTTCTGAAAATAAAACAAGTTTATACCTTGATTTATGTCTAAATTAGAATAAGTCACTTTAGCAGTAAGATAAATAATAACACCTAATATAAGGGTCCCTTTAATTTGTTTGAATGAATGGGTATGTTCCTTAAATGTTTAGTCTTAAATGTACAGCTATTCAAATGTATAATTATGATAAATTCTAGGTGTTTGATGGAATATTTGTGAAAAAAAAACTATCATATGCCAAAACATGTTTGCCGCAAGTGCCTAGGCTTAATAAATTGATGGATGTTAGGCTTAAACATAAATTGTAAAGATGTTCAGTAAATATTAGTTAAGTATATTTTTTTGGAAAAATATCACTTCTATTTCTTTTAAAACTAGGATCCTTCAGTGCTTTTGATTTTGTATTGGTATATAAAGAGCGGTTTTGTGTCGTAGGTAGCTCATTAATTCAATGAAATAGTGACCTAATAAGATGTAGAGAAGAATAACAAACATAATAATTATTATGTAAAGTTTTTCAATTCATTTACAATATTAAATTTTCCTACTACTTCAGAACGGGAAACATCGGGTACTACAACATTGCAAAGTAGCTTAGGTAAAATTATTGTGGAAATTGTACTAAAAATTTAAATAAACATGTTTAGTATTAGACCAAATTCAATACTTGGTCATTCAATATTTGTGTTGTGTGGTGGATCTTATCAAAATATAATTCTTATTCTGATAAATAATGGAAAAACAATATTTTCATTAATTGTTTATGCAAGGTTGATCACGTCCAATAGTTCCTTTTTTTTGTCCAAAAGAGTGCCTTCCTCTATCGAAAATTTTGCCGAAAATGTAATGTTTTAAAATATTGGTACTCTTAACCTTTAAATGCGAAAATAGATTTTATACGTTTGAAAGAATATTAATCACGATTCCTTGAAGCTCTGTAGTTGTTTTATTTCGTTTGTCATCGAAAAAATGCATAATAATCGCCATAGAAAATTAGTTAGTCACTATCTTTCATACTTGTAGTTTAGTTTATCTCGTCATAGTCGTCGAACACTGTCGTATCTGTATTTTACGTACTTTACAGGACAGCCATTTTAAAATTATCGTGCACATTTTGTGCCGTAATTTCGTATCTAATAAACATATGTTTTTCAAATTTGCTGTACTGATGTTATTAACGGTTTTCTTTAATGTTTTATATTTAAATGTATTAAATTCTTTTTTCATACCGGCATATACTTTAAAAATAGCACATGTGACGTTGTTCCTCGAACAATATTCGATTGGATCTGATAATTCTACGTAGAACAACGTCAGTAGTACAAAACCAACGCAACACTGTCCCTTGAAAAACGTCATATTTAGTAAACCATTTCCAAAATCTAATCATAGTTTAAAACTGTGTTTTAAGCTTTCTAATATTGGCTAAGTATCATTTTAAAATTGTACTTACCATTATTAGACTGTTAAATACATTTTCATTATTCCGACGTATAGCGTCGTATTTGACAATGTTTTTCTCGAAACGAAGTCGGGTTAGACAATACGCCACGCGATTTCGCAGGTGGGAAGGCATAGAACACTGACGTACTTAGCAGTACAACTGTGTACTGCGGACCGGGATTAGATGCCACGTTATACCAACTATGTAACTTTACAGTAAATTGATGAAAAAAATATATAAAGAAACCAATCAATAGCATCTCTTTAGGCGCATCTAATGGTATAAAAAAACAATTTTGTAATTTTTTCACATACTACAGTGTTCGACGACTACGACGATCTTACTAATTATTGTAACGAAGAAGGTTTGGTCTCATTCCTTTTAAAAATGCATAAGTTGTAACTTTAAGTCATGGTTAATGTATTTCACTAGACCATCTTCTTTATGGAATAATTTAAAAGTAACAATTATCAGTAGGTCTATGTTGATTATTGTTTTATTTCCATCGTTTGTTTTAACAAGCAATCTCGATTCTGTAGTATTTCTGATGCATTTAGATTCTTGAATTAAGATTTTAAAATAAATGTACCTACATGTTTTTTGTGAAATCCCAGAAAACAGTTTTCTTTCATAAATTGGTCTTGAAATTATTTGAAATTAACATTTAGCCCTTGTAGTCACGAATTAATTAACTAGATTTTTTTAATAACAATTAGTGTTGAAATTACTTTTTTTTTGTTCTATGTCATATTTTTTATTTTTTAAACTCAGGTCTAACCTTGGAGTGTGTGATTATTTGTAAGCTGTTATTTCCTTTTTATAAGTTCGGAGTTAAGTTTGTCATTTTTTAGTTATTAATACAATGAACTATGTGATGTTGCTATGCAAATAACGACATTTGTCGTTAGAGAAATAATTTTAAACAGATACAACTGACTAGTTAATTGAAAGAACAGAATAATATCTAAAATTTTCTGTACATTACATGAAAGCTTTTGAGTGAAAAGCCAAAATATAAGGAAATTTTAATAATTTCGCAGGTACATATCTGTTTAAAAGGTGTCAAAAAATTTTCTCTTAACGAATACGTCCTTGTTGTAAAATAGTTAGTACTTTGCTGGGAATTGTTTTTAACATTGACCATAGTAATACGTTTCAAAATAGTTTTAAAGAATGACGGCAAGTCCTTAATACAAGTGAGATAGGGTATAATTTACAACACGATTGGGTGATATTAGGGCGAACCAGACATATCATGTAGGAAATGTTTATAAAGCTGTACCAAATAAAAGGATAGGGGGTATCGCCCTAAGTTTTGTAAATTAGGTAACAACATGAAATTTCATGTTTTTCCAAAATTGAATGTATGAAAGTTTTACAAGGAAATGTATTTCGGGCCATAAATAATGTTACATGGGTAATGTAAGTTAAGCTTTTTTTTTAAATGTCTGATAAATAAAGGGTTTAATGTACCGAATTAATCTTTTAATGTGTCTAACTCTTGTTCAAAATGTACATTTTCATGTATTAAATGTCACTATTGAATACTTTATGTATGGACAGGGCTTCCTCTCGAACTATTGTTGTTTTAGAATTTCTTTGCGCTTTTTATAATTAAGGCTTTTTATTTACGAATAAAAAAATTGTAAAACAAATAAATTGAACTAAATTTAAAACACTTTAACTACATCTTTCTGGTTCAAATAAAAACATCAAACATACGATAAATGTTGAATGGCGAAATTCTATCAATACTAAACTTCTTCATTACTTATAAACCTTTTAAGCAGAACATTTCTTGCGTTTCTTAGTAAACATAAAAGAGCAAAATTTTAGTAGACATTTACATTCTCATTTTTGCCAAAAGAAAAGGGAAATGAAAATATAATAACATATTAACACAAAAACATGTTACCCTGTACAAAATGTCAATCAATCCAAGTATTACCTATTTTATTCACACAAGAAAACAATAAAAGAATTTAGACAGGCTGTTTCGGATATTTTGTTGATGATTATGGTGAAAGTAACCTAAAATAACTTATAAAATCTGGCTGCAGGGCTAACTCGTTCTCTCTCTACCAAGAAAGATGGAGTGAGCTATTACTCCACTCCACTAAGCTGGATCATTCAGATTCTGATTGTTGATGTTTATTTGCCTATGGTACGAGATCCGACCGTAAAATTATGCACCTATTTGTTTGGCGAACGAAATGAGATTTAAGTGAATGTTTACCCAGGTGTTCATACCTTAGATCAAAGTTAAATTTATGGATTACGCGAACATTTCAAACCAGAAAAAGATGAGGCAAAACGGATGAATGGTATACTTCAAATTTGTATGCAATTGCCCTAATTCTGACAGACAATTGTGCTAGTTCGTATGGACCAATTGCCCTAGTAGTGGCCTTCAACTTAACGCGCTTTAGGCTTATCCATTAATTTTACTTTGATCTAAGGTTCATACCCGGGTTGCCTACCAAAATCTTGCCGCAAGTACCTTTTCTATTCTTATTTTTGGTGCAATTTTTTCCACCTATCTGTTTGGGAGGTAAATGAGGTGCCATCGGAAGGAAACCGAACTATAGAACTGGAAAAACTAGGGTTGCAACCTCTCAGTCCGCCGCAACTCTAGGGTTGCTACGTCCAGAAATTACTGCTTTGAACCTGGCAATCCCATTTCGCTCGCCCAACAAATAGGTGTATAATTTTGCGGTCGGATCTCGTACCACTACCCGAAAATAAAGTTAACAAAGTGTATGCTAAAGAAATTCTATCACAACTCTTTTACTGTACTTATAATTTCGTAATGCAGGTCTGCTATCCCTTTTTCGCGAGAGAAATGTTAGCGAGAGCGAGCGTGACAGTGATAGCCCGATCAGTATTATTAAATTATGCAGTAGAATATCGTTTGAGAGTTTCGACTGTCAGATGGCTTGTCTCGCTGTACATATACTTACGGACAATGTTCCACATTTTGTCAATAAAGCACGTTTGTGGCACTCAATTTGTTGTTGTTTCATTTACATTTTTGGTAGATTACTTTTAACACACATGATCACATTTAAAATAAAACTGGCCAAGTGCGTGTCGGGCCACGCGCAGGGTAGGGTTCCGTAGTTGCCCGTCACAATATACGAACTTAGAAGGGGGCTTTTTGTTTTATACTACGGTTTGACGGCTAATAAAGTCTAAAAAGTACTTTTTTTAAGTTGGTCGACTATTACTCGTTAACTTGTAAAGCTAACTTAGCGGTGATAGTTTTCCTTTTAATTTCATTATATACACTACTGCCATGAATTTTTTCACATATCTAGAAACAACCGTTTAGCTGGCAGAGGGGGGGGACACTCGACTCTAACAAAAATGAGCACCTTAAAGCTTAATATTTCGCTAACGGATCCCTAAATCGAAAAATGGTTTTCCCACACCCACCGTATTTTTAAAAGACCTATCCAACGATACCCCACACCATGGGATAAACGAGAAAAAAAAATTGCGTCCCCACTTCACGGGTAGGGGAGGTACCCTAAAAAAAATATTTTTCAAAATTTTATTTTACCACTTTCTCGGCGTGATTAATATGTGTACCCATGCCAAATTACAGCTTTCTAGTACTAAGCGTCTCTGAGCTAAGCCGCGGACAGACGGACGGACGGACGGACATGGCGAAACTATAAGGGTTCCTTGTTGACTTCGGAACCCTAAAAACGATCAAAGCCGTGGTGGTCCAGTGGCGATTACTTGCCTGCCGCGCAGGAGCCGATGGTTCGATCCCCGTCCAAGCCGACTCGTAGCAATTAGTTTTTCGGAATTTAGGAATTTATGTACGATTTATTACACCACTGGCTTTTCGGTGAAGGAAAACATCGTGAGGAAACCTACATGCTTCAATTTCGAGGCGTGTATTGTACCTACTGTCCACTTATTAAAGTGGCGATGGGCTCACCCCCCGTCACACTGGATACGAAAAAACTACAGCTAAACAGTTTTCGTCCTCGATCGATACGTCGTACCTTTGCATCAATAATTGTACAATAGGTATCGATCGTACCTTTGCATCAATAATTGTACAATAGGTATCGATCGTACCTTTGCATCAATAATTGTACAATAGGTATCAGGATCATTGTACATAAGTTATTTTGTCTAACTATCATAAAACTATAAAAGAAGCGTTTCTGTACATTGAAGATATTTACAAAAAAAAGATTATGATATAGTTTTTCTTTGGCGGTCCGTGGCGGTTTCTATTGAAGATATAGAGCGTCGGTGGCGCGTAACGGAGAGCTAATAAATGGAAACTCAATCTCGAAGTCCGGGTTCGAATCCGCATGGACCACATGCCATGTACCAATGAGTTGTTCAAATATGTAATAATGTACGTAATACAGACTGCTCTCAAACGGTGAAGAAAAACATTGTGACTTGTGAGGAAACCTGCATACGCTGAAGAAGAAAATTCCGATGCGTATGTGAAGTCTACCAATCTGCACTGGGAACGCTTGGTGGACTAACGCCCATACACCCTCCCTAAGGGTAGGCATGTGCCCTGCAGTGGGACGTCTTTCGGGGTAGTCAGAAACATTGCTACAACTACCAACTTTCTGGTTTAAAAATGTAGTTGTAGCAATGCTCACATTTAGCAATTTAGGTTTCAGGATGGAATGACGTGTCAAGTGGTGAGAGGTGGCTAGCTTGTCACTATATGAATAGATAATAACAGTTCTGCGACCCACAATTAAATACACTGCATAAGAAACCTTGAATCCCTTAGTCACCTCGTACGACACCCACGGGAAGAATTTGGGGTGGTCCCTTCTATGCCGGAACCACACTGCTCCATTTCTATAAAACATCAATATTAAGGTACACATTACGAAACAATACCACCAGAACCGTTTCACATATTATGAGGTGTGAAATATAAGGGGTCATAACTATTATCATTCATAGACCGCTATGTTTACACGCTGTCTAGTATAACTGGATCCCTATGTGACCTTAGGGAGCTGTAATCTGGGAAGACAGGAGGTGGAGGCAGGGGTCGGGTTTAGTTGGTGGTATAACCGCTGTATAGCGGCATGTACCCTTGTCATGGAGAGGATTAACTTAGGGATGCTTGAGCTTGTGCGTTGAATGTGGAACGCTTAAGATGTATTAATGATATTCGAAATTTACGAAGGTCTGAAGATATCTTAAGGAATGAAACTTAGAAGTACGTCAACTAAACCACACTTCTTTTTATGATTTAGGAATTAATAATTTAAGTTGTTTACTATAACAAAATATGCCTACGAAACATTACGTTAATATTTATTCTTTACTTGCACACCAAACAAATAAAAATATAATATAGTTTATCAAACGTGAACGAGAACGGTCTTAAAAAGCTGCTATAAAACTAAAAGCAATTTCTTCTTTATCACCATAGGATATCTATCATATGACTTGCTGTCTCTGTATTATATTTCTATAGGGCACGGGACTCTAGACATCTCTCTTCTCTATAGCGGAATACCTTCCAACGTGGTGGTAGAGTCTATAAAATGACGTCGAATAGCTTTCTCTGTAAAATTATTTTGAGTAAAAAACATAATATTTTTTAATTTTGACTGCATTTTGCTGGTAATCAAAATAACACTGTCAATAATTGATTCTTGATACGTGACATTCTATGGTTTTTAAGGTCGATACTTACAGTATGTATCACAATATCTCTGCAGCAGCTGTAAAGTAGCTAGATAAAGGCTATAAGTATGCTATATAGTTTAGTTCTTGTAAGTACTACAATGTTGACGTCTTTGGGATGAAGATTTGCTGCTTGGGTTTCAACCACCTAATAAAAGCAATTCACAACAAAGCCCTTAGTAAATTCGAAACTTAAGCAATAAATGTTTTTCGCGATGAACAAGTAAATAGAAGCAAAATGAACATAATATTCAACAAATACGTCAACATGTTATTTAAATAATTTCCGTGACAGTTCTGTAATAAAATTCACCACACAAAAACATGCAAAATTGCCGTCGAAAGCAAGTCCAATATAAAATCCACTTCCTAAAAATGTCTGCAGAATATTGTCGGGAGGGAAGCTGAAAATCGTTTCTTTCAACCTGTAAATAACGTTTTCAGGAGGCGTCATAAAAATATATAACGTCTTCCGAACATGTGTCGCTTCAGGTTTCGTTACGCTGATAAAGTGGCACTGGAAGTGGTTTAGATGTTACGGTTGCGTGGTCTTTTTATCGGGCATAGGGCCACCACCACATTACGACTTCTTTAAAAACCTTTTTCAACGCTTTTTCCAATGCTTTCAGCGTTGCCAATGTGACGCTGAAAGTTCATTCGCAAAAATTATAATATACTAGATTTTAAGTCAGATCATAAGCGATCAAAAACACGTTTCACCAAAATCAGTTCAGTAGTTTTTGCGTGATGCTTGAACAAACAGACAGACAAAAATTCTAAAGAAAAAGGTTGATTTGGAGTCAGGGACATCTAAAAACCATATCGTAAATCTTTTTCTCGTAAATATCTTAAATGTACAGACACATTTCTGTTACAGTTTTGTAATCTAGTTTACATAAATAATACCTCTACATTTTAACTATTTTTTTGAAGCGTCTAGTTTTAGGAAGTGTTCCAGACCATCAAACTGAACAACTTTCACTATGGAGCCAACTTCGAAATAGCGAAAACTACTGTACCTACTCGACTACAATGTATGGGACAGCTGTTATTTTTTTCGAAATTTCGAAATTAGCTCCATAGTGAAAGTTGTTCAGTTTGATGGTCTGAAGCACCCCCTTAAGTATTACTAGGGTGTTTTGTTACCCTATAGTACCTATATTGAACGGTATGGAATGACGTGTTAAGTGGTGATAACTGACACTGCATAGTACCTATATTGAACGGTATGGAATGACGTGTCAAGTGATGATAACTGACACTTCAAAAACCTTCTCCCCTAGTCGCCTCGTACGACAAACACGGGAATAAATGGGGTGGTCTATAAGGTTTAAATGTTATTAAATACAAAAATCATGTAATTCCCAACTATTAACTTTACATCTGCGTTTTTCAGTCCATTTTATGTGGGAGAGGCTCCGAGAATGGGAGATGATTTTGTATTGACAAAGAAAACTTGTTATTACGAATTTTCGTATCTTCATACATAAATTTTCCTATTAAACTTCCTTGGAAATGTATCAGTACCTACATTATATTTAAAGTAAAGTCGAAATAAGGAACGGTGGTAGGTACTATTTTGGTGACGTCAAAAATACCGTCAAACTATGATACCGCTACAAGTTTTCTACTCCCACATGTTTAGGCAAAGATAATCTACAATATTTCTGTGGAAATCATAGATACACAGTATAAGATCTTGCTTCGCGATGCTGTTGCGATTTTTTATTGTTATTATTAGTACTTAGAAAGATTTTCAGTACATATTGATTAAGTACATAGTACAATAACCACCTATATTTTTTCTCAAAAACCTGCTTGGAATGCAATTCTCTAAGACACTGCAAACATCGTCACAACCTTAAATTCGTCGATAAAACATTGGCGAGCTGTCAATTCGGTATTCGCTAAGGTAAAGAAGGACGATCTGGACAGCGATGTGACGTTTAGAGAATTGCACTCCAGTTTAGTACGTTCATGGATCCAAAAATATAATAGTGGTTTTAGTGCTCGATCAACGTTAGCGCTGATAGTTGATATTGCGTTGCCCTGCGTAGCTATCGCTATGACAGCAAAGATAGAACGTGTTTATTATTTTGCCGCTGACAAGTTGCACATCTACGCCAGTCATATAAAACATTGTAGGTCGCAATTGATTGCACGGAGCTGCATTTTTGGGATGTTGTTAGGATAGATACCAGCAGTATAAAACCAATTTTGCAGTTTCGAAAGACCTGTGCTAACCGAGGGGTGCTCGAAAAACCACGCATTTCTCGGTCATTTTTCAGGTTTTGACATATAACTTCTAAACTCCGTATTCGAACCATCGGTGCGTAGCGTAGGGTCAGTCGAGCAGGCCTGTCGCAGCTTTTGTGGCTGATTGCTAACATATCTCATGTCAGCACTTCACATGGCGTATTTGGCAAATATTACGCATAGGTAACAAATATACGTTTTTATGTGAAAATAGGTTATAAAACTACAAAAACGTGGATCCCGGGGGATGTTTAGGGTGCATAAATGTTTGTACCTACACCTGAGTCCATACACAATAAAGTTCATTTATCATTTATCATATTTGCATATTTTACTCCTTTTATGTGCGTCAAAAACCGACAGAATCCGGAAAACGAGTATACATGGTGTAAGGAAAAGTATCATTAAACTTTAAACCACATACTCTACCCATCAAACTGAACAACTTTTACTATGGAAGCAAACCTTTCAGAGCAAAAAAAAGTGCAATACCTACTTGATTTGACGAAATAAGAATTTCACGAATGTCGTGGCTACCACTTAAATGTATGAGACAGCAGATGTTTTTTGGTCTGACAGGTTTGCTCCCATAGTCAAAGTTGTTCAGTTTGATGGGTAGAGTCTTCGATCAAAATAAAATTAATGGATAGGCCTTACGCGAACATTTCAAACCAGAAAAATGAGGCAAAACAAATGAAAGGTTTACTTGTCACTTGTATGCAAGTGCCCTAGATTTGACAGATAATGGCGCTAGTTTGTATGGACCAAGTGCACCAGTAGTGTGCTTCAACTTACCGCACTTCAGGCCTATCCATTCATTTTATTTTGAT
The DNA here is from genome assembly GCA_963693445.1 of Agonopterix heracliana. Lineage (NCBI taxonomy): Eukaryota > Metazoa > Arthropoda > Insecta > Lepidoptera > Depressariidae > Agonopterix > Agonopterix heracliana. The sequence goes on from OY856324.1 coordinate 14,469,694, forward strand.
CTAAGGGTAGAGTATGTGGTTTATAGGTTAATGATACTTTTTTGTCATCAGTGATATTTTCCAAATACGCCATGTGAAGCTGGCATCACGCTTATTATTTAGAGGTTTTTGCCCAGCAGTAGATAAGATAGGTCTTGTCCGTGCTGATGATGATTATGAAGTCTTATAAACTGTATATTTACTAGAAGAATTTTCCTCTTAATACTAGTTACAAATACATGTCGGCAACATCAAAGGACGTCACTTACGCTCTGCTGTAAACGACATCCTCCTCCGGTGGTACCGGAAATTATAGTCTGTTTGTCTTCCTTCAGCACGCTGAGTTTACTACTGCTTCCGGTTTCTAGTTGAAGTATTTTTTTTCCTTATGTAGTTCTTAGAAGTGCGAAGACGCTATTTTGAGATTTTTTACATACATACAACCCTCCTTGGTGCCTGCAATTAGGTGATTTTTTAAACACTTTCGAAATTCTCAGGGGTAGAGTCTAATCTGGTATAGATTACCAGACTACCACCCCTGAAAATAAAAAAAAGTTGTCTAAACTTTAAACCATTAAACTGAACCACTTTTTCTGTGGGAGCAAAAAATGCTGTTCTATAGTAAATTGCGATGCCTACTGGACTCAGGAGTGGCGAATACTCCACCGACAAGAGCGTAGCTCTTAAATAAGATGATGATGACTGGACTCAAATGTATAACTGATTGCTTGGACTTGCAATTTCTGGTTTGCTTCTATGGTAAAGATTAATCAGTTTGATAGTCTGAACTACCCCAAAAATTTCTCGAATCATTTCAATTGCATCCTGTAGATTTTTATTCGATAGAGTACCTACTTTAGAATCAAGAAAACCTTAAATAAAAAACTGCAACTACATAAGTAGGTACTACATACTAAAAAATGCTTAACAACTATTTTTATACAATAATTTTATGAAACACCACGCCACAAAGCGGTAAAAGGCTGATGCCAAAGTTTTCTTGCGTGAGATGACTAAAGGCTGATGATGATGTTCAACACGAATTGAAGTATCACATTATTAACACCAACACAAAATATAAAAACGCCACCATAACATCGTCGCGCTATTCAGGAAATCGTACGAAAAACTATTAAAGCATGCCTGAATAAATTGCTCAATGCATTGGAAGCTATAGTTCGTTTCACCAAGTCCTGCAAATCATACTAATTTGATACTTATGTCTTATACATAATGGTCATGACGGTGACTTCCTAAGTTAAATTTTTAGCACTGTTAATACTATGGCTATAAGAAAACAACCACGAGGGGTGACTACCCTTTGAAAGCCACCCCCAAAGTAGACATATTGAAACGGAGCCGTGCATAATCATGTTAACCATGTGACAAGAAAAAATCGTGGAATATTAGCCGGGTGCGTGTTAAAAATAACGAAGATTGCGGGTTTTTTTGGTTTTGTACCTATTTTTTGACAACACCTACGGGAGTAAGGAAAAGTATCATTAACCTTTTTAACCCACATACGCCAACCCATGATTTCAACTGAACAACTTTAAATACGGGAGCAAAAAGATCAGAAAAAAAAACCTCCTGTTCCATACGTTTGCGTCGAGTAGGTATTGTAGAATGTGTGGTTTAAAATTTTGACTGATTTGATGACTTTTCCTAGCACCCTCTACAATTAGATACTAATACATTGCTACTGACTGGGCAGGATAGTATTAGTGCGTTCACACACGTTGACGCATTGACGCAGCGTCAGACGTCTGTTCGTCATTTGTGAAACAAGGAGTTGTATGAAACCGCACTTAGAAGCACACACGGTGCCGCATTGACGCACCGGGTGTGGTTCTATTGACTGACATCTGCCGCTCCGTCAGTACGTCATAGTGTGAGAACGCACTTAAATATTATAATGAAATATCAAAGCGCAAACCTAGTGCAAAATTGTATGATAAGATAAGATGAAGAAGAAAAATTAGTCAGTACACCATTCTACTAATATTGATAGGAAATGAGATGGGAAGGGAAGGGAACTCGATAATTTATTTGTTAGGAATGAAATTCTATACATACCTAGTCCGTAGACGGGAGTTACGTGACGCTCTACGCCTACCTATTACATTACATTTTAATTAAAAAAAAAAAAAAAATTAAAAGCGTTGTTAAAAATAAGAGTTTAGAGCTTTTTGAAACTTTATAATAAAACCTTTCAGTACCTATTTTTATAATCGATACAAATTATTGTAAACGAGCGAATGACATAATTTTTTTTAAGTAAGACAACTTCATTTAGACTTAACAAAAATAACTGCAAGTTTGGAACTTCAAACACATAACTTACATTTCTATCAATCTGTTTATTTTTATGTAAATGAAATCCAGTCCAGAGCGGCCGTAGCATGATTCGCGCAAATCATACCTTTTATCTCGTTTATTCGCGCGCAAATAGAAAGAGCTAAGGCGCGATAGCGCTATATCACACTGCCATTTGCTGCTGCAGTTAGAATAATGAACAGTGAAACACCAAAATGCATTTCACCTACGGAACTCCACCGTCACGTCACGCCACATCACGGCTCACGTCATGACGTCATCGACATTCAATTAGCCACGGGGCACATTTTGACCGACAGTACCCTAAAATAGGGGTGTGATACAAGTAGGCAGTCACGCGTAATTTCTGTTATTGGATGCGAGACGTCTGCGGTTAAATGTTGGTAAATATTTTTTGGGAAGTTTTTTTAATTTGATAGATTTGTATTTACGTTGTTAGAGCTGCACGCTAGCATAACACCCACGACAAAGCGACAAAAACGTCAACCGCGCTCTTCTTGGCTGACGTAAAGTAAATTGAAATCGAATAAGTCCAATTATAAGTTATAAGGTTATAACCACAGACTTAAAAGAAGAACCAGACGTAATGTCATCTAATCATGAGTGAAGCACTCATTTCTTTTGTGTGCGTGCTGTCACGCGGTACATAAGGTGACGGGTTGTAGCACCTGCGCCTAGAGCTAGTGCATCTGTGTGAGTGCAGGTCCCTTGTAGAACAAACGAGATTGTATTACCTTGCATGCTTCACATCTTTTTAGTGCAATATTCGGTCCGTATTTCTTTCAAGTCCGTGATTATAACCAAAACAAAGACACACCAAGTAAAACACAGTTGTCTATACTAAAGTCGTATTAATTCCCTTTGGTCCAAAATCACACAATCAACAAAACTGCAGGACAGTTATCAATTAGATTAGGTCCTAAATAAACACGGAATCAACACGATTGTTAGTTGAGGGTTGCTTCTGCTACTGATTTGAACGTATCCATTAGAAAACGGTCCCAGAAAATCTTTACAAATAGAAAAATAACGGTAGTCTGTGAAAATAGGAAAAAACATGTGAGGTAAAGCTGCATGTACCTACTGAAGAAGAAATTCTGGTTCCTATGCCCAGCAGTGGGTAGATGTGGGCTGATTTGATTGATTGATGTGAGGTTCAACAATTCGTATTGGGCACCCATTTACACCCACTATGATGGTAAATCTGTGCACATCCAGCCCAAATATCTATAGAATACAATACAATACTCTTTATTTGCACACCAAAAACATAAAGTAACAATATTAAAAGCAATCTATATCCTATTTTCTTAAGCCAATTGTATTATCAGGGAATTTAACATAGGATCACTAATCATAGGTACATATTTTTTGTTTTTTTTTACCTGTTTTGTCCCACTGCTGGGCAAAGGTCTCCCCTAAACTCTTCATCATGATTGTTTAGGGGGTTTGGACCGTATCCCGCCACGCTGGTCCAGTGCGGGTTGGCGGGTGGCCAGAGCCTCGTTTGTTGTTTAGCAGGGTGCACCACGAGCAGGTGAGGTTGGCTTGGGTCCCGTAAGATGATAATCATACTGCTGTAAGTTCAGCCACCTAGGAAAAGGACATTCTGTAACCGTAAGAATAATCATAAAGTGAATTTTATAGTAAAGTCGGTTATTTTCTAGGTACTAAAATAAATAGTTGTCACATAGGTATAAGTAGGTACTACTAGATTTTTACTAGGTTGTCCTTCTGATAAGGACCCGATATTTTTCCGTGTGCTTTTCGCTAATAAGAGAATTACTCTGTGCGGATTTAAAATGGTATGTGTACAACCCTAAGCGCTTTGTTTCGTCAGACAATGATCAAACCAGTAATTCGCTCTATTTTAGTTTGACCACAATTAAGTTTGCTATTTTAGTAATTTATTGTGGGGTACCCACATTGACATTTACCTCGGCGGTCCACCGGCGAATAGGGAACCGCCGAGTTGTATATAGATAGGTTATTTTTGCACAATAAACTAGTACGAACTGAGACTCAACTGGTTTCACTACTCCTGCCCTAGCCACCACTACCAGCCTCACACGCTCCGCACGAGAGTTCCCCAAACTGGTGACCCCGAAAAATTAGAAAAATGGAGGGACCCTCCGGCGACACGTCGACCAACAGCGGCGCGGCATCAAGTTTAAATTTGGCAGCAGTCTCTATACAGTCACGCCTTATACCATTCTGGCGTGAATACCCCAGCCTGTGGTTTATACAATTCGAAGCAGTAGTAGAGCCGTTAAAGACCTCAGACGATAACAAGTATAGATGGGCGCGACGTCACAGCACATCGGGTTCACGAGCCCAAACGGAGACAGACGAGCGCAGACGCGCGCAAATTCAAAGTGCGCGACCCACTTTAGTATTAAGTTTTTTTTTTTTGTACATAGAAGCATTTTATAATATATTAGCTATTAAGTAACGTTAGCACTTGTGAGGGAGATATGTGGGGTACCCACATTGACATTTACCTCGGCGGTCCACCGGCGAATAGGGAACCGCCGAGTTGTATATAGATAGGTTATTTTTGCACAATAAACTAGTACGAACTGAGACTCAACTGGTTTCACTACTCCTGCCCTAGCCACCACTACCAGCCTCACACGCTCCGCACGAGAGTTCCCCAAATTTATTATTACTGATATTTATTCAGTAGCTATAGATTTTTAGTTTTATTACGTATCTAATGTCAAAACAATAGATTATGGTCATTATTGTCTTTATTTTATGTATACTTTCATATCGCTGCTTATAAACGAAAGGGCCACAAGTCAAAAAATGTGTTTTTACAGGAGAGTCAATCAAAAATTTCATCTTCATTTTTCATCTCTTTTTTAGTACTTTTTCTCTTTAATGCCTAAGTATGATATATGCTTAGGTGCGTATTTTGAATCTCTACCTCTTTTCTATTGCTAGTTTTTGGTAACTGTCACACAGAGATGACTAAGGACATAAAAGTCCCTTTCGCACATAAAATTTTGCCCGTATATCAATGAATATTTTGATAAAACGACACAAGTGGTCAAAATAAAAACGATTTTTGTAAACAATCTACTTACCTTTTTTAAATTTATAGTAAATCTTACAATTAAAATTAATTGGTTTCAAACCGCATTGAATGGCACATAAAAACTTTAAAATGTATCGAAAACTATACTTCTAATGAGAAAAAAAGGTGTTGAAGCACTATAGAAGTAAGTAATTTGCAAAAGTAAAGGCTTCTAAAATCTCAAAAGGTATCTCAATGGATATATTTTACTTTTCTTGAAGATCGATGGATAGATCTATGCTTTTTCCCATGACTCTTCGGCCAGTAGGTCGACGCAATCCTGTTCTGAAGACATGCCGGTCCTGACCCATTTTTTTTATGTTGTTTTGTTTGCGGACATTATTTTTCTCCTCTATAGTATTCGTATGTGTTGTGATGCAGCCCATAGACCTCAATTAGACACCCTTTGAAAGACAGTATCTCCAATTTGAAGTGTCCAGTGGGTCGCCCGTCGTCCCATGTATCTCTAAATTTTGTTACGTAGTGGATGTTGACCCAGGAGAGCTTCGAGCCAGCTTCTAGCGAGAGTTTATACAAGATCGGGAAGTGGCTGCATCTATTCTACAAGTATACTTTCCAACGCGGTGGCAGAGTCAAAAAATGACGTCAGAAAAGTTATTTTTGTGATATTTTTTGAATAAAAAATTTTGAGTATTTTTTTGTGTCATTTTTCAGAGGCCAAACCCCACTTTTGGTCACTGAACCGGCAAATTTTGTTTCTTAAATGTTGATCCAAGTTCTAAGCTACTACTATATGGCTATAGTATCATCAAAGTCCGTTTAGAAGTTGTTACTCAAAAAATAAAACTATCTACATTACTCGTATCCTACGTATACTTTATATCCCCAGTAACTTTTATATAGAATATGATCCATTTTAGAGAAATACCAAGTTTACCTACAATTTTAAGACAGTGACTGTACCTATAGATTAGATATAGACTACTAATTCATAAACTTGACGCGATGACAAATAAAATTCTGCGTTATGTCTTTAAAAATACCAACGTACGCACAGAAATTTAATGAGAAAACGGACGTTTCACAAAATAAACAACTTTAGTTTAAAATGGTAATGTCATTTTAAGGTCTTTTTAATTGCGAAACGGACACAATCACTAATATGACACCTTTGCATACAAAAAGGATATTTAACTTATTTATAACTTTTATGCAAAACAGACGTAATCCCAAATGTGGCCCTTTCGTTTATAAAATTTAACTAAAAAAGGGGAAATTTTTTGCGTTGTGGCTGTTTAGCACATAAGTTACGTGAGATTATACCGACCAGCAGGTTGCAACTCGAAATATGGCTGTTTTGCTCAGAACTTAACCAACTAAACGCAAAAATGCTAAAAGGGCGTTTGCGTAATTTTTTGATTTAGAGTCCAAAATCGATGGGTGTCTTTGATAAATATGAAAATATAGGTTGATTTAGCAACATTTTTTAAATAAAAACGATTTTGGAAAATTTTGATTTGTGGCCCTTTCGTTTTGAAGCAGCGATATGTAGGTATGTTTCATAAATAAGTACAGTACAGAGTAGGTACTCTAGATCCTGTTTAAAATGTCTTTGTCTTTAAAAATAGGATTAAACTTAGTTTCTATGCAGCGCGCTCGGGCGCCGTGGCAGGTTTATCCTCAAGTTGATGAAGAAACACAATCAAGTCCAATCGATGTTTGTGGTTTGCTGCGCTACTAGGTAAAGTCAGCAGCAAAAAGATGTATGCCTCCTCATGCAAAAGATGTATACACTTTAGTACTACGCGTATTACTAAAGTGTATACATCTTTATACTACGACGTAGTAAAAGTGCATACATCTTTTTGCTGCTGACTGTACTGTCACGCTAAAATCGCCTGATGTGAAGGCAAAAGTATCTTAAATAATTTCGATAAAGCAGGAGGGTAGTTTAAGATCTGAAAGTTACTAGGTATAGTACTTACCTCATTCTTAGCAGTCATCATCATCACAGCCTATACTCCATTCCAAATAGCAACGAAAATTTAAGGCCATTTTGAATTACAAAAACAGAGATTTGAAACACTTCATCTCACTTATTCTTAGAACAGCTTTAGTAACGTGCAAGATACGTTGGATAGTATATCTTTCTCATAAATAAATCATATTTGCTAATCAGGATTAGCCAGAAAGCTATACAGGAATCGGAATATCTTTTCGTCCTTATTTGGAATGCAGTATAGGGTGTTACAAAAGTAATTAAAACTTTTAAGGGGGTTATTTAGACCATCAAAGATTTAGATTTAGATTTAGATTTAGATTTATTTGCAGTAAGTATGGTATTTACAGGTATAAAATAATAAATAAGGTATCTCACACTTAGCCAAAACATAGGCATGCAAAATCTTAAAAAACACAACATTAAATTAAACAATAAAATCAGTCAGCTTAGTCAAATCAGTCAGCAAACTAAAAAAACTTTCATTATGAGACCAACATCGAAATCGGAAAAAAAAATCTGCTATCACATACATTTAGTTCGAGTAGATGTGTAGTTTAGTATGGAACATCAGATTATTTTTTCGTGATTTCGATATTGGTCCTATAGTGAAAGTTGTTCAGTTTGATGGTCTAAACCAACCCTTAACACGTTGAACGCCGTCGGGTCCCAATAACAATAGATTTTCCATTGTTTGTCGGTCACTTGGCAGTCAAAGCCTTAAATGTTTATTTGTATTTTTGTAACACCTTGTATAATACGTCTCACTGCAGGGCACAGGCCAGGCTAGCCCTCAAGGGCGGTGTTTGGGCGTTAGTTCACCACGCCTGCCCAATGCGGGTTGGTTGACTTCACATTACGTATCGGAATTTATTCTTCAGCGTATGCAGGTTTCCTCACAATGTTTTCCTTTTTCAGAGCAGTCGGTATTCCTATATTAGATAAACTCATTGGTACGGCATGACATGTCATCCATGCGGATTTGAACCTGGACCTCAAGATTGAGTTTCCATAGCTCTCCGCAATGCGCAAATGCTCTTTAGTAGCATTAGATTATTATAAATATGATATAACATGTTTACGCGCAAGAAATTGCGAAAATAAGCTAGTAATAAATAACGGCAAGTCTGAAAATGCCAATAAACATCCAGACTTTTATGAAGTTTTATTAGACAGGCTCTGCGGAGAATTAAGGCCCAGCTCACAGGCAGACTAGGCAACTATTTAGTAAAATCACTTTGTAGTGTGCCTCGTTTGTACTTCGTCGGTATTTAGAAAAAAATACTAGTAGAGAGAGCAGCAAGCAAGTGAAGATGATACTTGAGCTGCAGGTAAAAAAGGAGAGCAGTGTCGATGGCACGTGCTGGCGGAGTGCTATGGAAAATCAATCTTGAGGTCCGGGTTAGAATCCGCACGGACCACATGCCATGTACGCAATGAGTTTTTCTAACTTATGAATGTAATACCGACTGCTCTAACCGAGAAGGAAAACATCGTGAGGAAACCTGCATACGCTGAAGAACAAATTCCGTTGCAAAATGTGAAGTCTGCCAATTGAGCACGCGTGGTGGACTAATGCCCATACACCCTACCTGAGGGTAGGCCTGTGCCTTGCAGTGAGACGTATATAGGCTGTGTGGAAATCTGATGTTTGTTTTTCCTATTCCTCCTATCTGCATTGATTAAATTAATTGCGGGTTCCAAGACCGATTAGAGTCTGGGCTGACTGGACTTCAATGTCTAGTGTTGTGAATGGTCGCCGCCGTTGATCCTGATTTACAGATGTGTGGTGGTGCCCATGCCCGTCTTAAAAAAGAGGTGTTAGTGGTATTGGCTGACAAGTAACTATCCAGTGTAAACACAGCATGTTGTTCCCTGCTCTATCTCGTCTGCTCAGGGTTATTGGTGCTGTTGAGACACAAAGGTACGTACTCGAGCTTTATTGCCTTCCTACAAACACATCGCGGTTGTCACGGCAACAGTTAGAGATATCCAATGAACTGGTAGTCGGACTTGCGTTTCGAAGTAAACAAAGCATAACAAGCTTGGGAAGAAAACAAGATAGACGTTTTATTCGTTTTTAGGCAAATCGATGGTGTCCAAAAAAATATCAATATTGTAGAATTTAGAGGCAAAATTTATTCTAATGTTAAATATGCAATTTTATAATTTCGAACCCAGGACCCTATGGTTAGGCAGTCCAGTGTGGTAACTATTACACGAAGGATCGTCAAGGTATCGGTAAGGGTAGGTTTTGGTTCGGAAGTCACTTTAAGTGCGTTCACACACGATGACGCACTCACGGAGCGGCAGATGTCAGTCCATGGAACCACACCCGGTGCGTCAATGCGTCAACGTGTGTTCTTCAACGTGCGGTTTCATACAACTCCTTGCTTCACAAATGACGGACTGACGTCTGCCGCAGCGTCAATGCGTCGTCGTGTGTGAACGCACTTAGCTGTCAATATTATTTTATGTTATACAGGGTCCTACTTAATATGCTGACACTTTTTTAAGGGGATGATCAGACCGTCCAAATGAACACTTTCTCTATGGTACCAACAACGAAATCGCGAAAAAAGAATCAGTTGTCCCATACATTTGGATCGAGTAAGTTTGCAGTTTTGTATGGAACAGCTGAAGTTTCGATGTTGGTGCAATAGAGAAAGTGGTTCAGTTTGATGATCTGAGCATCCCCTTAAAAACTGTCAGCATATTAAGAAGGACCAGTATTTTTCAAGTGATTTCTTACAGTAGACATACTAGTTACACCTATTGGAGTTATAAAAATATACAATTACGTGATCACGGCACAGAAGTTGTTGATGTTTTCTTCGAGTTCACAAAAGCACAATAATTATGCTCCATTATTGTGAAAATAAAAAGTTATGCACGCAAGGAAAAACTGTGAAATTGTGAAGAGTGACGCATGGATGGGTAGTAACGTTGTAATAATGTAAAGACATGCTCGGGACACGTGGCTAGGATTTATCAAGGCTGGATATGACATTCTAACAAAATTTGTTAGTAAACATTTAATGTTTACTGTTTACTGAAGATTAAGCTTCGGAAGTTAGTTCGAGTTATGTTTATTAATTTCATATTTCAGCAAAACTAGTTGATTTTAGACTTTGAATTATGTTTTTTACCAATTTTGCTGCTCCATTCCAAATAGCGACGAAAAAATAAGGCTATTTTCAATCACAGAAACGGAGATTTGAAACACTTACTCTCACTTTTTCCTAGAACAGCTTTAGTAACGTCCAAGATAGTATATCTTTCTGATAAATCTTAACTATTATAAAACTGTAACTGAACTGTGTCTGTACATTGAAGATATTTACAAAAAAAAGATTACGATATGGTTTTTAAATATCCCCGACTCGAAATCAACCTTTTTTAGAAATTTTGTCTGTCTGTTTGTCTGTTTGTTTGTGTGTTTGTTTGTGTGTTTGTTTGTTTGTTTGATCGCGCATCACGCAAAAACTACTAAACCGATTTTGATGAAACTTTTTTTGTTTGATAGCTTATAATCTGACTTAAAATCTGGTATATAATTTGTGCGGACGAAGTCGCGTGAAAACACTAGTAAATTATATTTTCTTATCAGAGTTAGCCAGAAAGCCAAATAGGAATCGGAAAATCTCGTCGTCCTTATTTGGAATGAAGTATAGGTATTTATCAAACTGAAACCCGAACGTTTCCGTGGTTTGACATGCAAGCGACTTCTTTATGAATTTCATCAAGACTGCAAAGCGAGCGTTTTGTTACAAGTGCATACAGCACCACGCCGAAGCGTCAAAGTTTGTCCACCCCGAATCACCCCGTGTCGTGATTTTGTGTCGTTACTGTATACAAAACCTTAGCATATGAATTTATATTGTAATAGTCATTAAGTCGTGTTATGCTGTAGAGTTTCTGGCCGCATCTTCTCTACAGCGACAACACGTTCCGACGCGGTGGTAGCTTAAAAAAGAATTGACGTTTAATAAGTGTGCTTCAGGCTCCTATATTGAATAAATGATTTTGAATTGAATTGAATTGAATTGTGTAAATAGGTAAGTATGTATGTTTATGTAAGTTTGATGCAGTTGTTTCGTGGTGGTCATGTTCTGGTATGGTCATGTTTTGTTTTGGTCATGTTTGACCATAAAATACTAAGGTAGCAATAGTGAATCTAATAAAAAAACGACTGCTCGTAAATGTTGGTCCAATAGTAAGTGGGATCTAACACGCTGACGCATTGACGTGACGTCAGACGTACATGATATACATTTAAATGCGTTACTTACCCTAGAGAGTGAACAAAACCATTTTAAGTGGGATCACACATGATGACGCATTGACGGAGCGGCAGACGTCAGTCCGACATTTGTGAAGCAAGGAGTTGTCTAAAACGGCACGTAGAAGAACACACGGTGCGTCAATCGGTCACCGTGTTTGATTCTCCGTGCGGTTTCTTGCAACTCCTTGCTTCACAAATGACGGACTGACGTCTGCCGCTCCGTCAATGCGTCATCGTGTGTGATCCCACTTAAAATGGTTTTGTTTGATGATCTGAAGCACTCTAGAGTAAGTAGCGCATTTAAATGTATGCACGTATCCTGCACGTCTAACATGATTTCTCTTCTTGCGCGCTACTCTGCTTTATTCCATACTGCGTGTCGCGGCAAGCTTTCAAAAAGCGCTGGAAAAGGTATTTTCTATGGAGCAAAGGCGCGACGCGCGCATTTAAAGAACTCATACTAGGCGTGCTGTAGGGGCCTACAGTTCTATTTTCGCAGTCCGCTCTAAGTTGTGCCTAAGACGTTTCTAGACAGCATGTAGGTATCTACATCAGTGTTTGCGGGCCTAATATTTTACATGTTAATATTCCTCCGTCAACTCCCTCGTTACTCAGTCCTCGTGCGAGATTGAGTTAATAAACCCCCGGATTTTGGTCGAATAATAAATTCCGTAAATGTTTCATTTTGTTCTAGGTGCTTCTTTCTTCCTATTGATAGAGTGGCAAAGGGAAGAAGATTAGCTGCCAATTATAACTTGTTTACTTGTTATTCTCATAGACATATTACTGTAGCGATAGACAAGCTCGTTCAAACAAACAACATGTCACACAAAACAACACAAAATGACACATTGCGGTCTGTCATTGCCATAGTGACGAAGTGAACTCGGGAACATCAATCAGGTGCGTACACCTCATTCAAGTGGAACATGTTGCTTCTATGAAAGGGCAAGTCTATCGCTAGAGTTTAAGTCTATGGTTATTCTATCAAAACCCGCTAAAAGTAATTTACGTTTTTTTTATGTTTTTACAAATATTAATCCTGTTTGCATGCTTTAGAGAAAGTTTGTAGTTGTAGGGAAGTTCAACCCAGACATGTATTACTTTTGTGACTCACCTATGAGGTTATAAGTTTGTAATGTTGGTATGCACGTTTCTATTAGTTGCTATGACAGAAATTGTATGCATGCATAGCATGCGTAGTATAGGATGTGGAACATAGCAAGCATAGCTTATGCTCACGACTATATTTCCCCATAGGGGGTAGTCAGAGATGTTCTGAAAACTCAGGATATCCACATTTCACATTTTAATTGGAATCGTACATAAATTCCAAAAAACTCATTGGTACGATCGGCGTAGACGTTGAACCACCGCCTCCTGCACGGCAGGCAAATTTACTCGCCACTGGACCACCACAGCTTAGACATAGGTTAAAATCTTTAATCCCAAACATGAAAAGAAGACAGCTAGTAAAACAAATAGAACAGCCAATTCAGAGAGGAGATAACAAAAACTAATCCACATTCATGTTAACAACATAAACATGATGTTTACGTGTGACGTGACGACTACGTGACGAAACTTGTACGTGACGTGAATCCGTCACGCCACTCGTTAGCACTTGTTTGACATTAGCACTTGATCCCTCCGAAATAATGTTATAAACTCGTGGAATCGCAAGTTCTGATGAGTTTTCTTAACGACACTTGGATAACATGCGCTGCATTTGTGACGAACGTAATTTTAGGGGGTACAGAACTTAGAATAAACTCAAAAGAAGAAGACACAGCATTCTTATTTTTTTGTAAATAAGACCTTATGGGTCAACTTATATTGAAAGATCCGCGGCCATAGATAATTAACTTTTTTTTAATAACGTTCCCATGCACATATTTTGTAATGATCCCAAGTAAACAACTAAGCTTTTTGTTATGTAAATCATACAACAACGGCACAAACATATAAAATTCATGACAGTACCCAGGACGCTGGCTTGACAGTCCGTCGTGGTAACCATTACACCAACCGGGTCGTCTGATCTGACCAAATTGATCGTCGACTGCACTCTTCATCGATATCACGATTCACCGATAACACCTATGTCGAATTTCCGATAGCAAGGTTCGTGTGTTAACGGAAAGAGAACCAAGGTGCAAGAGCGTTATATCTGCTATGGTAGATCGCCTGGTCTTTGTTAACTTAGTATTGCATCTTCTTCTTTTGTTTTCATCTAAGGATATGTACTTATTATACGTACAAGATTGTCTAGGAGTTGAGCAACTTAAGGGAGTTTACAAGGTTGTTTGGTATACTTATGTATGAGAGAGTGATAAAGGATCAGGACCCATATTTAATTTACTTTACAAGAAGTTATAGCTGTGGGTAGACTGAGGTGATACGAGTATGTAAAGGCGTGGTTTTTTTAAATATGCCTGTGCCCTTGCAGTGTGAGGTATTTAGGCTGATGATGATGATGATGATTTAATTAATGGGAATATAATTCGGAGCGCGCTCCATACAAACGTACAATGGTGATATTTTCAACACTAACCAATTAAAGTCACTGAAATTTTGCAGAAACAATTTAGAAACAAATCTCTATGCTTGTATGGAGTCAGATTTTCGTTAATATATGCAGTTTTAATGCCAAGATTAATTTAAGATTTGTATAGAAATCTTTGAGGCACTGTAACTGTAAAACTATAATTGTAACGAAAATCTGACTCTATACAAGCATAGAAATTTGTTTCTAGATTGATTCTAAAAAATTTCATTGAGTTTAATTGGTTATTATTGAAAATATCACCATAGTACGTTTGTATGGGGCGCGCTCCGAATTATATCCTCTTAATGGAAGGTTGCTTGCATCTGGCAAGGCAATTCTGCCATTGTCAAGTAGTTCAGTGTTTTAGTCAAAGGGATTTTTTTTTATGGCCAACAAATTAGAGCTTTAAAAATGGCAGAGCAAGCCAGAGAGAAGGAGATACGTGACGTTCGAAATTTTCGAAGTAGAGTAGTCTACTTCGAAATAGCGAAAAAAAGTGAATGTTGTCCAGTTTGTTAACTACCTCATTAAATATTACTACCCGCTTCTGTTACACCTTTTATATCGTTAATTCCTGGCCTGTTTTTTGTTACGAAATTAAAACAAAAGATAACAATAGTAAAAGCGAAAATGTAAATAATACTCAATGAGAAGATACACAAGTCCAAAGAACTCATTTATTTATTTTATACAACAGTCAATATTTTGTCAAGGTTTCTCAAACAACAGAGACAACACGGCTATAAAATTGTCTAAATAAAACACTTTTCAAGATATCAAATATACTAATGGTCACATTAGTAGACTTCTGTCAGAGAATTATGATTTTCTTGGTAATAGAGTAATCAAATAACAATGTCGGTTGTTCTATTCAATTTATTTGTATGAAGTTGCCACACGCCCCCTCATACACGATTGGACTCGCTACTCTTTAATTCACTCTGTGAATAAATAAGGTTTGCCGCAATCGTGCGATTGTTCATCACAAGGCAGGCAAAAAATCATGTTTTGACCTAAATTTTGTACATAAACACCCCTCCCTGAAGGTAGGCCTGTGCCCTGTTGTCAGTGGGACGCGTTAAGGCTGATGATGATGACAAGCCGATGAAATCGTACCAGAAAAATCATTATTTATGCAATGTAATTATCTCCTAAACTTTTGAAATTACCTTTTAATAACTTCGTTAAATAATGGATTCGCCCTTGCGTGAATCAGTGACATTTGCCAAATGAACCGGATGGGCCTCCGCTCATTTGTACTCTTATTTTAAATCTCATATTCTTTATAAATTATCTACGTGTGGGGTTCCACAAAATAAAAGAGATTGATTTAGGGTTCCGTGGCCTTAAAAGTTTGGGAACCGCTGGTTTAGACCAACATTGAAAACGCTGTTTGCCACATCCTGAAAGTTGTAGGTATAATATTTATGTTTACATCTTGTGTAATATAATTTTATCAAATAAACATTGCTAATTGTTTTTCTATGAATTTAGAAAAACTAAAAAAATTGCGTATTACGATACACGTATTATCTATGCTATTTTCAAGTTTTGTCTATGCATACCTACCTATCTACAATAATTATTTGAATAAGTAAACTAGGTATATACGAAATACCTTAGGGCGCACAGCTTGGCCTAGTGAAACAGTTCTGTTCCATTTATCAAATAATCAAATCAAATCAAATCACATCAAATTTTAATGTTTATTTTGCATACTAAGTGTTGTATGTTTATAATAATAATGAAACTATCCAATATTATAAGACCATTTTAATAAAGCTAGCGACGTAACAATGATAGTCAGAAAGACAACAACAACAAAAATCTTGCCTTTCCTTTGCAGTTCTATCATACCAGGTCTTTATATCTTCTTTAGACTTCTTAAGAACCTTTATGTCTTCCTTATAAGTAACCTTAGGCACTAATGTTTTAAACGAGCAAGGTATGTTTGTTCTTAGCTGACGGCCCATTAGGTTTGACGCCGGAGAATGTACGTTAGCCCTTGGTGTATTCCTATGATTAAGAAGTGCCAACAATGGGTCTTCATTTCTTTCAGAGCATTTCTTAAACATTTTTTTTACTGTTTTAACCGCACTTTCCGCCAAACCATTTGATTTTGGGTAGTGCGGACTTGACCGGATGTGTACAAAACACCATTCTTTCTCAAATTTCTTAAATAGGTCCGAGTCAAAACAAAGTCCACCATCTGAATATAAAATTACCGGAATTCCGTGGCGTGCAAATATTGCTTTCAACTTATCTATAACTGTGATACTCCTCAAATCTTTCAGGCTGCATACTTCAATGTAGTTTGACAGAGCATCCACAGCAACTAGGTAATGTTTTTGATCCAGCTCAAAAATGTCACATCCAACCTCCTGCCACGGAAGCATTGGAACCTGTTTGTACTTTAATAAAGTTTTCTGTTTGTTATCTTGGTACTTTAAACAGACTTGACAGGATTTAACAAATCTCTTTATGTCCTGATTTATTCCTGGCCAATACATAGTAATATCAGCCCTACTGGTCATTCTAGATACCCCTGGATGGCCTGTATGCAGCTTTGTCAGCATTTCTTGCTGTAATCCTTGTGGAATAATTATTCTATGTCCTTTGAATAACAAATTACTCATTATTACCACCTCATCTTTGAACTGAAAATATGGTTTTATAGAGTTATCCACATCTTTGTAATCGTCCCAACCATTCAGTACTGCTTCCTTAAGTTTCTTCATTATAGGGTCTTTATCTGCTGCCTGACTAATCTGGTTCCAGACTCCCTGAGTAACCGGTAAGTTCTCCAATAACAATGAAATCTGCAATTCCAAATCACTATCAAATTCAGTATCTGTGTCGCAACCAGCTTCTGAGAAGTCCCGTGACAGTGTATCAGCAATGTATAAAAACTTTCCAGGAGTGTAAACTACATTCAACCTGAATGGTTGCAAGCGCATCATCATTTTTTGCAGTCTAACGGGAACCTTACAAAGAGGTTTATTAAATACACCAAGAATAGGTTTATGGTCTGTTTCTACTTTAACCTGGTCTCGTCCAACTATATATTGCTTGAATTTTTCAACCCCAAAACAAATAGCCAACAGCTCTTTCTCGATTTGTGAGTATCTGGTTTGTACCTCCGTCAAGGCCCGTGAGGAATACGCGACCGGACGACCCTCCTGCATTAGGACTGCTCCCAATCCTATCGAGCTGGCATCTACACTAAGTTTAAGTTCTTTTTCTGGATCATAAAAAGTCAACACTGGTGCATTAGTTATTGCACATTTCAATCTATTAAAATATTCATCATGAACTTCACCCCACTGGAATTCAACATCATTTCTCAATAACTCTCGTAGTGGTGCAGTTAATTCAGTATAACTTGGAATGAACTTGGAAACATAATTGCACATTCCAAGTATCCTTTGCAAAGCTTTCTTCTCTTTAGGAGGCTGTAGTTCTGTTATCGCCTTAACCTTTTCACTATCAACGCTCACTCCATCTGGTCCAAACACATGTCCTAAAAATGTTACACGATCAACAAAAAATTGGCACTTGTTTGGATTAAACTTAACTTTCTTACTTTGGGCTTTCATCAATACTTTAATCAGCACATCTTGTAATTCTTCTTTAGAATTTCCCCAACAAATCACATCATCTTGAAATGTTGCAACATTATCCAATCCTTGAAATATATCGAATATCACCTTATGAAAAATTTCTGGAGCCGGGCTTATGCCAAATGGTAAGCGTAAATAACTATACCTTCCCCAAGCTGTTTGGAAAGTACACAACCTAGAGCTCTCATAATCTAATGGCAGCATCCAAAAACCTGATTGAGCATCTAATTTGCAAAAATATTTAGCCCCGGCCATACGCACTGCTATATCCTCAATTGTGGGAAAAGGACAATGTGCTCTTTTCAACGCTTTATTCAAGGGACGTGGATCAATACAAATTCTAAGCGACCCATTTTTCTTTTGCACAACAACCATTTGGCTTACCCAGTCTGTAGGCTCAGTCACTGGCTCAATTATGCCCATTTTGACCATGTTATCCAGTTCTTCCTTTACCTTAGGCTGTAAAGCATAAGGCAGTCTTCGGGCAGGGGACACTACAGGTGTCACACTTTCATCAACCTGCAACTTTACTGTATACGGGACACATCCTACTTGTCCATTAAACAACTCTGAGAATTTACTAGGAACAGTATACCCATTCATTCCAACCACATCAACCCTTTTTATCAATCCTAGTGCTTCTGAACTAGCCAGCCCTAGAATGCTGAAACAATTGCCATCCACAACAAAAAAATCAATAGGATACAATTGTGAATTGTACCGACAATTTAGTTTGCACTTACCAATCACCGCTACTTTGTCATTGGTAAAAGAAGTAATAACAACTTTAGTGGACTTTAAATCATTCAAACTTAAACCCAAAGATAAAAACTCTTCCTTACCAAGAACATTACACTGGGCTCCAGAGTCCACCTTAAGTTTAATAGATTGTCCATTCACCTCCAAATCTGCAGTATACCACGATTCATTTATATTCTTACCACTTAACGATAAAACGGACACCTTGTACTCTTCATCGCTCTCCTCTTCGCTATCATTCCCATCCAAGAAATTGACAGACTTTTTATTCCGACATTTCTTAGCAAAATGATTCTTTTTATTGCATATTGCACACATCTTTCCATATGCAGGACAACGTCCTTTGGCATGCAAGAAACCACAGTAATCGCATTCCTTTTTATTTCCTGTGTTATTCATTTTCTTCCTTTGTAGCATATCAATCTCAGGTTCCTGTTTCACAGTACTTTTCATTTTTTCTCTTTCCATCTGTAATACCTGTTCACCTACAGCAGCATGTGTTCTGCAAATATCAAGCACACCCTGCAAACTTACCCCAGAGCACGTCAACAGCTGTTTTCTCACATTTGAATCTTTAACTCCACATATGAACAGGTCCCTTATTAATTCATCGTTTAAAGATCCAAATTCACAAAACCTGCTGAGCTTCTTCAATACTGTCCCGTACTGTTCATACGATTCACCATCTAGCTGTTTTCGTGTAAAGAATAAGTACCTCTCATACGTCACATTCCTTTTGGGTATGAAATGATCGTTAAATTTTTTTAAAACAACGTCAAATTTCTCTTTGTCCTCTTCAGAAGTGAAGTTTATGTTTTCAAAAACATCCTGACAATAATCACCGCCGTGATGTAACAGAATTCCTATCTTCTGCTTCTCTTCAGCTTTGCTGTAGTATGCATCTATATACGACAACAATTGTCTTCTGAACCTGCTCCAGTTAGCCAGCATATCACCCTCCATAACCAAAGATTGCAAGCCGCCTCTAGCTTCCATCATGGCTGCCGAATAACTTAACTCCAAATGGCTTTCCAATCTTCGATCTTCTATTAGCTTTTTTTTCTATACCGCTGCCACCATGTTGTATGTTTATAATAATAATGAAACTATCCAATATTATAAGACCATTTTAATAAAGCTAGCGACGTAACAATGATAGTCAGAAAGACAATACAATTGACAGACAGCCATTCCATAGAGCATAGCTTATTCTTACAACACTAAGTGTACAATGTGCACTTACAACTTAGCCACCTTTTAGGGTATTGCAAAAGGAGTTAGAAGAAAAGAGGACAGTACCTATTCCAATAACAAAATTAACTTTAACTTCAAAATAAAAGTTATCGACAAAACACTAAAATTATATCAACAGAAATCGCAATGTCTACAGCCGTCCTTAACACGCGTCCGACTCTGTCCGAAAAGAACATTAGATTTAGAACAAACCATGAAATGGGTCCGGACATATGCTGTTTACAATATTATTTCCCTTCACAATATTCCCGTGAAGCGTGACGCGGGTTTTGAGATAAAAGGTTCTGGGATATTTGGTTTCTATTTTATTGTCTTTATTATTGTTACTAGCTGTAACCGCGACTGTGCAGACTACTGAATTATGGATTATTGAAAACAAGGAAGATGGATATTTAAAAGATGCCACCTGAGAAATAAATACTCGAAGATAAAATTATTATAAAAACATGGTCATTTAATTTGATTTTTAATCTATCAAAATTATATGAAGCTAATTTAAAAGGATGATCAGACCATCAAACTGAACAACTTTTTCTATGGGACCAATATCGAAATGAATATGGGAAAAAATCTGCAGTCCCATCCCATACGTTCGGATCAAGTATAATATGTAGGTATGCAGTTTCGTATATGGAACATCTGAATTCGCGTTTTTTATCTTTGACCCATCGATTATGTTGTTCAGATTGATGGTCTGATCAACCCCTTAAAACAGATTCAGCTGCTTTTATTGAAGACGAGTTATAGGCTTTTTTGCTCAAAATATTATAAATGTGCCATAATCAATAATATAGGTACTGAACATTTTACTTACAATGTCAAAATTCTTTCCAGTGTGACAGTAACCTCTTCAAGAATATTCTATAGTCTTGAGGATTTAAATATATCTATCAATCAAATCAGCCCACATTTCCTTGACCCACATGACCTTCTTTTTATTGCTCCATTATAGTTTCGATGAATTTACTTTTCATTTTGTCAGATTGCATGAACATTTTATTTCATAGCTTAATCATGGTTCGTCAGAAGGTACGGAATATAAAATATTACGAGAGATTAAAGTATTTTCTCCTCTCCAGCCGGAACGCGTCAATTTTCGTCCCGCTGTGCTAAATGAAGTTGCCGCTTTCCACCTCGGTCGAGGAGAAAAATAGTATACTAACCTCGGGCAGTAAATAAGAAAGCCTAGGATCCTCCAAGAAGCCTCGGCTTAGCCTCGGTCAACAAATACATGAGATCTGAGACCTTTCTTACTTTTCGGTGTGTAATCTACTATAAACTAAATTCGAATTTTATAACTCACAATTTGAACCTAAAGGACGACATCGCATCACAGAATTTGAACCGTTTCTCCATTCAAAAGAGCAGTAACGTGATACGAGGGACTCGACACCGCAACGTCGACTAAGTGTTTTCCAATCCTTCCCTCAAGACGTACGGCGAAGACTTAAAGCTGAACTGGAACTGCCTAACTTGTAAAAGTTGACGCTTTACATGTGGGGGAAACCGCTGTATAAGGATAGCTGACAGCAACGTAGATACGTTGCAGACTTGGGGAAAATTTACATGTACCTATACTTACTAAAGGATTGAAATAAACAATCTCTATCAGGTTCTGTCGAGTCAATAACATGTCCTTGGGTCTTAGTTGCCATATCGTTGCCGATCAGCGCACATGCTCCACTTTTCGCACATGACGTTTTCAGCATCGTGATTTGCGCTGCACAAACTGCCCTAGGTGCGCGATTTCACCCCTGCGTTTTCTGTCAGTCCCTATTTTCGTTTGGCCATGCATCACACCATGATCTCAGCCGATGGATCTCCACTGCTGGACAAGGATCTCTCCAAGGATCTCCACAACGACCGGTCCTGCCCTAATCCATCGGGTTCCCGCCGCCATTAACAAGTCGTCAGTCAACCTTATGTAGGGGCCCACGCAGCGCTTTGCGGTATGCGGTCGCCACTCGAGAACTCTTCGGTCTCATCGGCCATCGGTTCTGGTTTGCCGATGCATCACACTAGAACCACTATATTGATTTTAGCGCAACTTTAGCTTACATCCTGGGATAGGATCTAGGATACTTTATATCCCGGTTTTATAGGGTAGGAAATCACCGTCACAATTATGTCTACACAAATCTGTATTTTTTCAAACGCAATTTTCGTTCGGTTTTCTTTAAGTTTCCTAACAGATCTCTTCCAGCAACCGTATGCAATTGACTTTGTTTCTCGATTCGCTTTGTCGCTCGTTCGGTTCGCTCGATCGAGCGTTCATTCGCGATTACGCTCGTTCCTCTGCGCTCCAGGTGACTCAGCAGGAGCTCAACTGAGCGTGTTTGTTAACTTTAGAGTTTCGCTCGGCCAATGCGGTAAGAAATTCTGCATTGAATTTTTATTTTTGAGAAACTTTTAATGGTAAAGATTTGGCCTGGGTTTGCGCTGCACAGGAATTTGAGAGAAGAGACGAGAGGCCATTGGCCACCAACGAGGCACTGCGTAAGCCACTTTTTTTTCTTTAGCCTTATTCCACCCAATGCTGGACAAAAGCCTCCCCTTATGTTACACCATACCCTGAATTGAGCCAGCTCCATATCCACCGATCATCGAAGGTATCCAGGTCGTCTCTCCATCTTTTTCGGGTTCGACCCTGATGACGAAGTCAATTCTCCGAGATACAATTTGTTAAAACTTTGGCCTATCTTTCCGGGTATAAATAAAATTTAAAAGTAGGTAACAATTTTTACACTTGTTTTCATGCCCTTCCGTCGAATAAAGAACGATCAAGGCCGAGTAGGGATTATTGTACTTGCCTTTTTCGGAAAAGATCATTAATAATATGATCATGATATTAAGAAATGGTATGTTTTCAACGGACGGCCTCGTAATTTCGTTATTTGATGTCCGTTCTCTTGTGGAAAATTATTCAATTTGAAAATTTGCGTACATAAAGTAAATTTTGATTTTTAAACTAAAGAGGAAGAGGCTAAATAAGGCTCTCACCTCAGAGGGGTGTGTCAGTCAGGACGTAGCGTATCGTTGGCGACTCTCAACCCAAAATGGGGTGTAATGTACGTGTATCCATTAATTTTTGTTTGTTAAAAACCAATTGGAACTTAGATAATTTCTAAAATCTCTTAAAACTGCAACTAAATTAAAAGAAATACAAAAGATTCTATGAAGTTCTGAAAGTCAAAGCTACAATTTACCTACGCTAACTCTTGGTATTCGACCTTTGCTGTCCTAGACGGGTTCAGGTCACCCCTTAGTCACCTTATAGACAAACTAAGTAGCAAAGCCAACAGTCATTCAGACGCTATCTTGAACCTAGTTTATTGCGCAACTAGTGTTACCAAACTTACCTTGCCCGATCCTTGCGAAGTATGCATACATACCTACGCAGCTAAGTTACTGCGGCGTTACCAGAGATGCAATTTTGTGATTAGAGATCGGTGTAAATTGAAAGAAGATGTTGCGACAAGAATATAGAAAGGTATGCCTTGTTGGTTTGGTCATGTGGAGCATATAAATATGTACTATGTAAAAACGTGGAGAGGATATTGTACGAAAGAGATTTGAATGGAAGTGTCGGGATAGAACGACCTCGTAGGACGTACTCTGATCACATCTATTGCGTCCTGAAAAAGTGAGATGTGGATTAAGTACTCTAAACAGACGGGCATGCAAGTATGAAGAGATCTAACAAGAGAAGTATGGATGTGGTGAGGATGAATGACAGCAGATATACGAAAGAGATAAATTATTATATTCTAATTCTAAATGGAAGTGTTGGCAGAGGGCGCCCTCATATGACGTACTCTAATCAAAATGGTTGCGTCTTTCAAATTAGTGACGTGTGAAGTAGGTACTCTAAACAGACGGGCATGTAGGTATGAAGAGATGTATGGCTTTGAATGAGGCGAAAGAGGTATGTGAGGATCGTAGTAGATGGCGCGCACTGGTCTCTGCCTACCCCTCTGAGAAAAAGTCGTGATGTTATAGAAAGATAGACTTCGCCCGTAATTTATTTTCCGTATACAGTGTGTAACAAAACACCCTAGTAATACTTCAGGCCATCAAACAGAACAACTTTCACTATGGAGCCAACTTCGAAATCGCGGAAAAAAAACAGCTGTCCCATACATTATAGTCGAGTCGGTACTGCAGTTTTTTATGGGACAGCTGATATTTATTTCGTGATTTCTAAGATGGCTTCACCAACTTTCACTGTGTAAGGAAAGTACCATTAACCTTTAAACCACATACTCTACCCATCAAACTGAACAACTTTTATCATTGGAGCAAACTTGTCAGAACAAAAAAAAAGTGAACTGTTCCATACTAAACTGCAATACTTACTTGACTCAAATGTATGCAACAGCAGATTTTTCGGTTTGCTTCCATAGAAAAAGTTGTTCAGTTTGATGGGTAGAGTATGTGGTTTAAAGGTAAATGATACTTTTCCTTACATTCTGTAGAGCCAATATCGAGAAAAAATTAAAAAAATCTGCTGTCCCATACAAAACTGCAGTACTCGATTAAAATGTATAGGACAGCAGATTTTTAAAAGTTGTTCAGTTTGATGGTCTAAACCACCCCCTTAAGTATTACTAGGGTGTTCTGTTCCACCCTGTATATTTATAAACATCTTCTAATGTCCGTTAATCCCCATAAACGTTTATACCATTATCTAAAACTGGCTCATGAAAAAGTCTAACAGAAAAATTCTCGTTTCGTCCTAACGAAACCGCTTTTCGAAGCAGCGGTTCACGGAAAGAGCTGTATCCAATTTGCAGACCTTCCCCTTCCATTAGGCCTCTATAAAACCCCCTTTTACCTTCGTCTTAGAAATGAGAATAGCCTGAATCATGAGACTTTGAACGTACATTAGATTTGGGCTAACCGTAGGCGGAGGAATATCTAAATTAGTGAGCGAATCGGAAAGAGCGTTGGAAAAGATAAATTGGACTTATTTTATTGAGTTTTGTACTTTGAACGATTCGTTTAGTTTCTTTTCGTACTTGTTATGTGTGCTCTATTCTTAGACCTTAAGGTTTTATATGTCACAGTTTGAGAAATAAAGCTGTGAAGGCCTTAGCCACGGACCTGAAAAAAAGACGGACGTAATCTCGTCTAATCACGAGTGAAGCACCCATTTCTTTTGTGTGCGTGCTGTCACGCGGTACATAATGGTGACAGGTGTCGGACCTGCGCCTAGAGCTAAGTGCATCTGTGTGAGTGTAGGTCCCTTGTAGAACAAACGAAAATGTTGGACCTTGCATGGTTCACATCTTTTTAGTGTCATATTACGTCCGTCTAAGTAAATTTCATTAACCCATCTTGCATTTTCACAAGTGGTGTCGTGCGTGTTTCAGATCTGATCTGCCCACCAATTTTAACTACTTTAGTTCTCTGACGTATCTCCTCATGCCTGATGCGATTTCTCAGAGAAACACGTTTCGCCGAATGCACGGTTCGCTGGTATCACGATTCGCCGATAGCATGGTTTATCGAAAGCACTGTTCACCGACATTTGACATCACGCTATTAGTGACACCGCTTATGTCACTGTCATTTAGGGTTTTTTCCTTACCTCTTTGCGGCTTCGAAAAATCGATTTGCAAATGCGATTTTAGAAAGTCACACGTAGAAAATTATCTAAACAGTGTGAAGTTTGTATATTCATTCGGTGTTGATTTTTAATATCACGATTTAAAAATATCTATTACTTTTCAGCCCTTTTGTCAGGATTCATGTTTCCGCATCCTAAAAAGCATTTTACGAGGCATCGTATGTAAAAAAACATTTTTTTCTCGAAAAGTAATTAAATTCTCGATTTTTAATAAGGAATCTACAACTCATTAACGTCCGTTTCTATTGGAACGGGATATTCCTACAAAATGCGAGCATTGCAATGTTTGACTTGTTATCACTGCTTGAAAATTCGTTTGTTCAATTCAAACGCGCGGCTTCTTATGTAAATCTACTTTCAAATTCAACCAGAATCAGTAAATGTTAGAAAAATACAAACGTTTTCCATAATCCAGTAAAATTTTTGTATTTATATTCGAGGCCGGTGGGTTTTGCGCGAATTATGTTCTCTCATTAGCCGTCAAAAGGAAACATCCAACCGTGGGCAGCATTTGAAAGCACGTTAACTAGATCGTGGCTATATGGGTTGGGTTCGGAATTAGGAGACATGGCGTTCGGGGTTAATCTAGATGGTTACGTAAACGCACGAAATTGTTTTTAGGATTACATTTGAATTCTTTAGATATTATGTTGATGACGAATTTGGTTGCGCCGACTGCAGTGTTCTTATTATTCATGTATTTTAATTTTACAAAGGACTTCAGGACATCAAACTGAAAAATGTTTACTATGGACCCAATAATGACTTGACATCTCATTGCATCCTGAAACTTAAGTTATACAAGGTGTTACAAAAATACAAATAAACCTTTAGGGGGGTGGTGTAGACCTTCGATCAAAATAAAATGAATGGATAGGCCTAAAGCGCGGTAAGTTGAAGCAAACTACTGGTGCACTTGGTACATACAAACAAGCGCCATTATCTGTCAAATCTAGGGCACTTTCATACAAGTGACAAGTAAAAATTTCATTTGTTTTGCCTCATTTTTCTGGTTTGAAATGTTCGCTTAAGGCCTATCCATTCATTTTATTTTGATCGAAGGTGTAGACCATCAAACTGAACAACTTTCACTATGGGACCAAAATCGAAATCGCGAAACACAAAATTGATGTTCCATACTCTACAAATCGACTAGAGCTAAAATAATTATGGGATATCAAAATTTTTATTTCGCTATTTCGATGTTGGTCCCATATAGAAAGTTGTTCAGTTTGATGGTCTACACCACCCACTAAAGAGTTTTAATAATTTATTCTTACTTATGAAACACCTTGTATACCAAACCTATTCTGTGCTTAAGTTGCTAAATGTGAGCATTAACTACATTCTTATACAGAAAGTTGTTAGTTCTAGCAATGTTTCTAACCACCCCGAAAGGGATTACGGTCGTGAGTTTATGTATGTACCAATATTGAAATTGCAATAAAAAATTGGTTTTTAAAAATGTTAACAGCTCCTTGACCTAAATATGAGAAAAACAGATTATTATATCGGCGCACTGAGCTCGATACAGAATACACCAATTTAAACCCTTTCAGGGGGGATAAAATTTTAATTCTTAATCCAATTCTAATCTTTTATCAAACTCTGCAATCTTCGCGGTATCCTTATCCATGCATAGATACTTTGATTTTCAAAGGAAACGTTGTTCATCCATCCATAATTATAGTCTCTACTCTATGTACAGTATAGAAGTGTCCGTATATGACAATTCAATGATGGTTATGGTATGGTTAGCATAGTACCTTATCAAATATTTGTTATTTAACTATCTATCTGATCTAGAATACTTATTGGATATAATCCCTAATACAAAATAGATTTAGTTTCTCGGAAACGGCTCTGACTTAAGATGATTTACTTTCCAAGTTTATCTAGATAGATGTCATCACTGAGAAAATCCGTTTTAACAACTAAAAATGAAAGCTTCAAGTGAAAATCCGTCGCTCAGGTAGGTACTACTATACTGCATTCCAAATAAGGACGACGAGATTTTCCGATTCCTATATAGCTTTCTGGCCAATTGTGACAAGCAAATATAATTTATTTATCTGAAAGATGTACTATCTGACATATCTTGGACGTTACTAAAGCTGTTCTAAGAATAAGTGAGAGTATGTGTCTCAAATCTCTGTTTCTGTAATTCAAAATGGCCTTAAATTTTCGCTGCTATTTGGAATGCAGTATAGGTAATGTGAAAAAGTTTGTCGGTCTAACTCATTGAGTTACTATGTTTAGTACCTCATCAATGAACTGAAGACGGACATTATATTCATTCAAATTCCAATGTCAAAGCGATTCTTTTTTCATGGTAGTGGGCAACCACCAGATAGGTGTAGTTTAAATCATCCAGTCGCTAAAAAGGCTTTCAAGGCCTGAGACGCAGAAAATAATCAGGGTATTGATAAGACGTTTGGACGAAGCTTTATTTTTGTGTCCTTTGAACAAAACATCGCTTTTCCCCGTTGATTTAAAATACAGATTCCAATTCTAATTTAAATTTCTTCATTAAAGAATCTCAGATAAGAATGTAAGGCGCAAATAGACGTAATAACAGATGCAAATGGCGTTACAATGCAATAATCTATTCGAGCCAGTGAGGGTGAAAAAAATGTGTTGACGCACTAGGTTTTTTACACGCAACTGTTTTATGCTGCTCTATCCTTTGATCAAGGATGGATGGGCCTTGGGATGGGACTACGCGCACATTTCAAACGAGAAAAATGCTAGTCAATAATTGCCTTTGCTTTAACGAAACGTCAGGTATACTTCAAATATGTACCGAGATGACAGACCAAGTGCAGACCGGCGGAGCCTACTTTATATGCTTCAACTAAATGAGTTTGGATAGGCTCAAGCCTATCCATTCATTTTACTTTGATCGAAGGCTCCATCAAGCTTATGTTGAGTCAATGGCATGTCATTAAGTTAGACTTGCTATTAGGTATGGTGAAGATATTTTGTCAATCAGCGTAAGATGCTTACTAATTAGCCAAGGTGAAGGGAAAGGTTCAGAACGTCACTCAAGGAGGCGGTTTCCGATCCGCCGCGTAGCCCCAACATCGTCCAATCCAATCGTCCATCATCCAACTATGCCCTCATCATCCGTACCCATTCTAGGTGCCCCTAGATAGGTTACTTAAATGCATTCTGTGGCTCGGCAAACCCATCCTTTGGATCCAATGGTCCGCAGTAATTGTCAATTCGAAAAGACCGCCCGGTCTTCGGCACTCTGCCTGAAAAAGATTTGTACTTATACGCTGGAATGACGATAAAAAACTATCGAATTAAAATACGACTGACACATTAGAAGTAATACAAAGAAACTAGTTATCTAATAACATAATATTACAGGAATACCCTTGTAAAATGTGCTTTATAAAATTTGTATCACTTGGCACAATTCGCCAAAAATAAGAGCTCCAAAGAAAACAGGGTCTGATAAAAATTGTTAGCGATTCGTCGCTGCGTTCCCCACCGCAGTGCGTACTCAATAATAAGTGTCGTATCTAATTGGATGAAGCCCATATTTACATATAGATTGCACCGGCCCCTTGTGGTGACAGAGCTTGAGTGAATCTAGGTTTCTATCCGAGGGTCGTTATGGCACTTTAATGCGGTTCTCAAAGATTTGATCCGGGGTTAAAAAGACATTATCTGTTCGAGATTCTTGTAGTTTTGTTTTAAGTGCCTTATTCTTATACATACAAGGGGAAGAAGTTAACGTTATAGGATTTTAATCATCGACGAGTAATTTTATTTGATTAGGGTGTGTGATTGATTATAATTTTAAAGATATAATGTAGAGTCCTGATATTCTTTAATAACTAGAATAGTAAGAAATGAGGACAGAAAAATAACCAATCCTGTAAAGCAAAAAAGTAATCCGGCGAAATCTCATTCGTTGTTTTTTTGATACCTTCCAGCGAAGACATTATTGACCTTATACAGAGTGTAACAAAACACTCTAGTAATACCTAAAGTGGTGCTTCAGACCATGAAATTGAACAACTTTCACTATGGAGCCAACTTCCAAAACGCGAAAAAACAAAATCAGCTTTCCCGTACAAAACTGTAGTACTGACCGACTTGACTAAAATGTATGGGACAGCTGATTTCTATTTCGCGATTTCGAAGATGGCTCCATAGTGAAAGTTGTTCAGTCAAACTGAACAATCAGTTTCATGGTCTGATGCACCCCCTTAAGGGGTAATACTTAAGTATTACTTGATGTTTTGTTACACCCTGTATGTGTCGATTTTTACATATGCTCACGACTATATTCCCCGAGGGGGTAGTCAGAGATATTCTGAAACCTCAGAACATCCACGTTTCACCAGTAGTACCGAAACTCTGTCCAGTGTGACAGGGGGTGAGCCCGTCGCCACTCGTGGCCGTCGTGTCGATTTTCAAGGCTTCTTCTTCTCGTTTGAAGGATCACTCTTGACAAAATACTTACATACCTAACTCACGACCATAATCCCTTTCGGGGTAATAAGAAACATTACGTATTCCGTATCAGGGACGCACGCTGCCGCAGTGGGGTATGTGAAACGTCTTGCACCCTCTATCCTCTAAAAAAAAAAAGTAAGTTATAGCCTATAGAATCCCACTGCAGGGCAAAGGCCTCCTCTCACGAATAAGGGTGAGAGGGAGTGGGCCATACTCCACCACGCGGGCCCAGTGCGTGTTGGTGGAGGCAAGTTAGTGGTCACCTTGCTGTCAGAGAATTTTCAAGCCGCCTCAATAGGCCCCTGACCTGGCTTAACGAATAGTTACAACGCCATCTGACGGAACTATCCGAGACCAACTGCTTAACGTGCCTTCTGAAGCACGGAAACGCTCGAGATGAAATACCACTAAACGGTCACCCATCCAAAGACTGACCGGACCTGACGTTGCTTAACTTCGGTGATCGTTTCCAATACCGAAGCTCCACTACGCCAACGAGCGTACTCTATCGTCTAATTGATGATAATAAAATAATGCCGGTAGGTGCTGTACTTCGAAAGTAATAAACTAAAATGTCATAACATATTTCATTGCATGGTTTTTGCAAGTGAAACTGCCTATAACTACCTACCGAAATTAAAGAAGTTTCACGTCAAAAATTTACAAGAAATTCACGTCAACAATTTTTTCTAGGTTAATCTGACATAGTTATTGAGAGCCACGCGAATATTCGTTAATTTTATATTTTCTTATTTCAACAAAAACTGTAGCAGTTTCGACTTTGCCTCGTTCTTAAACTCATATTAGTTACTTGACCATTTCTAATTCCAAGTTTTCTCATTAAGTCCTGCCTTACCATCGACCTTTTGACTTCACAATAAACATCACCTTTTATAACCTCTCGTGTTTATTACAAACTCCGAGATTTCTCATTCGAACAAAGAACATAAAACGTAGCATCCAAATTAAAAAAGTTCCGAGCAACATCATCATTGGGAAACATCAAAAAAAGGATCTCGTTACTCGGCAGTTTCGAAAAGTTGGCGAACTATTCAGAAGTTGTGATGCTCCCTTTGATAGAGCGAGCAACTATCGGCTGCGGGTAAGTTTCTACAGCTGGTGGTTTGGTGCAAGGTGATAGCGACTTTCGAATCAGAAATGAAGAGATCCGCAGAAGGACCAGAGTAGCGGCATAGTCTGTAGTGAACCTGCCTGTGCCGAGGGTCGCGGGTTCGAATCGAAGGGACAAATATTTGTATGATGAATATGAATATTTGTACCCGAGTCATGGATGTTTGTATCTATATATGTATTCTTTATCGTTGTCTAGTTATTATAATACAAGTCCAGGCTAGATTCTGGAACTTTAAATGTGACTAGATAATTTGTGTGACATTGTCCAAGATTTATTTATTTTTATAGTCCAAAGAATTAAAGTAGCAATAGAAGGGGCACACAGAATCGATGGCCGATGGGGTCAAACCGTGTACTGGAAAGCGCAGCGTGGGTGGACCGACGACCTGGTGAAGGCGGCGTTAACCCGTCGGATGAGGGCAGCGCAGGACCGGTCGTTATGGCGATCCTTGGGGAGGCATATGTGCAGCAGTGGACGTCCATCGGCAGAGATGTTGATGATAATGATAGTGACTTTGCGGAAAGGAAACTGGTTAGGCTTTTCCAAACAACGAGCAGTAATTGTCGCTGGCACCGTCAATTACATCATCATTGTCATAGTCATATTACATCCATCCATGTTCCGCTCTGGCCATAGTCCTGTTATATAAAGCAGTATCTTTGTGAAAAGGGACTTCTACTTGCATGAATATGCTATGCTATATGAACTACGATTACTGCGACTAAATGATATAATAATATATAAATTCTTGTTGTTTTTTTAGGCTCCGGAAAGCAATGAGCCTGAAGTCTCCTCGTCCAACCACTACAAGTCATTTATCTCTTTTCAGTTCAGTTGGTAACCTCTAAATCTTCGAGTTAATTGGTGACCTGGTCTATCCAGAAATACCTGGGTATATCCGCCAGGCGTCGCCCGCCTCAGATTTATATTGGTTCTTTATGTGAAACACACAATCTAATGCGTATTTTTCTTTTTACTCTGTTTTCTCTCTACTTGAACCGAACGCCACAAACTAGATCAAAGCGTGCCGTCCACGGTATCATTAAAAGACTACGACACGTACAACCTGTTTTGTGACATGGGCTACCCTTATGTTGTACGTGATTAGTGTCATTTTCCCGTGTACAGCTTCGGGGTAATTTTGTTTGAAACCTTAAGAAGGTACCTATGATGTTTGATTTGTTAATATTAATTAAATGTGTATCAAATTGTAGATTTTTTATATTATTTTACCCACTGTCCATTACAAGTGGCGACGGGCTAAATCCCCATCACACTGGACACAGTTTCGGTACTTCGGTAATTGAGAAACGTGGATATTCTGAGGTAGGTATCAGAATATCTCTGACTACCCCCTCGGGTATACCCCGTAGTAGTCGTGAGCATATGTTTACATTATTTTAGATTTAACATTTTTTATTTAATAGAAACATTTTAGGTACTTCTTTTATTTTTAACCCCCGACACAAAAAAGGGGTGTTATAATTCATATTATTTACCCTTATACTCTGTAGGTATGTTGTAGTGATACGTAGGTAGTCACTAAAGTAAGATGAATGTCTTGAAAACCACCTGATAAACGATACAATATCATAGGTATAATAGCTAACAAAAGGAGTAATGTGCCCCGCCCATTGCCACTTTGTTTAGTAATTCTTTAGGCTATTGTCTACTCTGGTCCTTCTGCGGATCTCTTCATTTCGGATTAGATCTTGCAGGGAAACTCCGAGCATACGACATAGCCCAATGAATTATTATACTAAAGTGGTAATGGGCGGGGCACATTGCTCGCAAAACCGATGACCAATGGAGCCAAAGAGTTCTCGAGTGGCGACCGCGTACCGGAAAGCGCAGTACCGTGAAGGCGGCTGGAACCCGTTGGATGAGGGCAGCGCAGGACTGGTCGTTGTGGCGATCCTTGGAGAGGCCTATGTCCAGCAGTGGATGTCCATCGGCTGAGAAGATGATGTTGAATAGCAAACTCTTTGCTCTTATGAGTCTTTCAATGCTATAGACAAAGATAAGCATTAATTTTCGCTTCCTAAGCCTTTTTCCAAATCTTAAGAAGTTGTTCATGTTCAAAAGCTCACCTCCTATAATTCGGTATGTCAAGTTTTTTTTTTGGAGGTCTAAATCGAAAACCGTTTCGAGATAATTGTCTCAATACCTAATCATATTTTCTATGTCAGAGATTTTAAAATGAAAGGATTACAGATATTTTTAATAAAATAACGACGTTTTTCGGTCCACGAGTGACGTCACTTGCTGCCCCTGCAAACTCCTTGGTAAATTACATAAAATGAACTTAAAGTAACTGGCCATTAAGAAAAAAATTACTTTCACAATGACAGAATTTGACATTTGATGTTGCTGTATCTTTTTTCAGCATAGAGTTAGAAAGAGGAGGCAGGTTTTAAATTTTTAAATATAGCAGTAGGTAGTTTTACTCCATGGAGTTCGAATTATTTTTTCTCCACCATTTTTGCACTTAGAGATTACAGATCAAAATAATTTAAAAATTAAATTTATATCGATAAACTCGATGAAATACAATAAAAATGAAACAGGTGTCTTAAAATTGTGTCTTCTATCCGTAAAAAATATAAAATGAAGACAAAAAAACTTAACATTCCGAATTATGTAATGCATCGTAGGGTGTAACCCTGTATATCAGGATCAATAGATTTTCTTTTCAATATTCTTCCATAAGTTCTTTTGGTGTGATATTTCGTTAACTTCATAGCATATTTAACGATACCAGAACAAAGAGGAGTTCTGTAGGCTTTAAAATAAATAATCCAGTCTAGAAAACCAGACACCACCTCCCCTTGGTATGAAACTTTTGCTAGCGAGGGGTTGAAAATTCATAGGAAACGATAATAAACATGTCGGTAGGTAAACCTTTGGCTTAGAACAGTTGAATCTAGTTATTTATTGCTTTTACGGAACCCTCTTTAATTTAAAGAAGTTTTGCGCTATATGAAAATTTTGTAATATGTGACATGTTACAGGGTGAAAAGAATGAGCAACGCTTGGAAGGAAAGCACCTTAAATATTTAAGAAAGCATATTTTTTGAGGTTCCGTACCCAAAGGGTGAAAACGGGACCCTATTCATAAGCCTGTCTGTCCGTCCGTCTGTCCTACCTACCTATTTAGCTAAGGCGGTAAGTTTTGAACTGTTATAGCTGAATGTGCGTTATTGTAGCGAGATTATATCATTGGTTGTACAACCATGCACCGATGCACAACCATGCCCCAGTTAAACCTCGACTTAAGTCTCGCAAAAGTTTCGCCACAAACAGGACCTTAGACGGAACAACAGCGGAAGAGTTTCGAATGCGACACTGGAGGGAACAAACAACACACCTCCCCAATTTCGTCAAACCAGCTGAAACATTACCCCCCGGTGGGAAGGAGGAATGGACTGTGTGGAAAGCTTTAAACCGCCTGCGGGTGGGAGTGGGCAGGACCAAGGACAATCTTATAAAATGGGGAATTATCCCCCAAAACAGCAACCCTTTATGTCAATGCGGACTACAACAAACCACCCCGCACCTAACAGTCTGTACAGGTGGACCACAGAGTGGAGAGGGGGATCTAATGAGCGCATCAGCCAGTGCGACAGAGGTGGCAAGATACTGGAGATTGACGATTTGACAATTCCACAAGAGAAGAAGAAGAAGAAGAAGATTATATCATCATCATCATCACATACTGGACGTACCTTTACTCACTTTTACCTAAAAGGGATCCTGGTGAACTGATGCGGTTAACCAGGATCCCCTGGGGGATCGGGCTAGGGGATCCTGGTGGACTAACCCTATGTGCAGGGCACAGTCTTACCCTGAGGGAGGATGTATGGGCGTTAGTCCATCACGCGTGCCCAATGCGGATTGGAAGAATTCACAAATACGCATCGGAATTTCTTCTTCAGCAGGTTTCCTCACGAAGTTTTCCTTCACCGTTTTAAAGGAGTAGTAGGTCTAGGTATTACGTACCTACATAAGTTAGATAAACTCATTGGCACAAGGCATGTGGTCCGTGCGGATTCGAACCCGGACCTCAAGATTGAGTTTCCATAGGTCTGTGCAACGCGTAATTGTAAAAAGTTAAAAATTAAGGGAAATCTTTTTTATTTTTTTATTTGAAATTTTCATAAATACATAGGGTACTTTTCGCCAAACTGCAGAAAAGTTACAATCATACAAGAACCTAGTTTTCATCAACGTTATACGTTACTAGTGTTTTCCCGCGACTTCGTCCGCACAAATTATATACCAGATTTTAAGTCAGATCATAAGCTATCAAACAAAAAAAGTTTCATCAAAATCGGTTCAGTAGTTTTTGCGTGATGCGCGAACAAACAAACAAACTAAGAATTTTGTCAATAGATGGCGCTGCACGATTTAAATCGCGCTATGGAGTGTTATTTGACTTTATATGAAGTGAACCGCTACTTTTTTATTCTTCATGATTTTACGGTTTTATAATAGTTAAGATATCTGTTTTTTTTTTTAGTTTTAGCATGAAAACATTCTTCACAAAATAAATCCGACCTATTACAGGAAGCAGTAAATAAACGTGAATACTACAAGATTGATAGCCATTTGATGAATTTATGAAGATAAATGCTTGGACGCCTTGATAAAGTACTGTTCGGTACGAAAGTGAATCACTAGATTTATGCCTATCTATATGGGGCATTGCGTTGCTAACTGAACTTTTTTTTAAAATGCGTTTTTATATCGATTCAAAATCTAATCTAAAGAGCTAACGGAGGCATTCGTGGTATAGTATTGCTTCGGTGTGTTAAAAGATTACAGAAGTTAAGTAATTTAAGCTAGTGCACATTAATAATATTATCTTGTAATAACAAAACTAGATTCACGATTAACGTTCCAAAAATGGCTGACCTAAAAGAGCTCCTAAGAGCACATTTATACTATTGTACTTGTATTGTATTGTACTAGCTGACAGTAATCATGCCAAATAATACTTAGGGCCTATTTCAACACTTCCGAATAAGTACTTGTTAGCTTATCCTACAGCTCATTTGACGTGTTATTCTTCATACAAAATATGTGAAATGAGCTGTCGGATAAGCTAACAAGAACTTATCAAAAAGTGGTGAAACATGCCCTAAAAGTTGATTAATAAAATACTACGTATTAGTGCCACTCAACAGCATGCATACTTGATTTGTGTGCGTTATTGTGTCAATTCGAACGAAAATTTGCTAAGATTTTATTATGAGACTTGTAGCACAGAGGATTACCTATATTCTTGTAGTCTATAGTATTTATGTCAATGTTGATTAAAAAGATTTTCTTTTGTCGAGTCAATAGCATGTCATTGAGTTTGATTTGCGATAATGGTGATAAGATTTCCCAAACAATAATTTAAAAACCATTTATTTATAATCAGACTTATAAAGGAGGAACATGTTAGGCTGATCACAAGCTAAAACTTTTGTAGCCGACTGTACTTTGAACTATCCGGAAGGTTCGTCTATCGTCAATCTACATACACACATAAAATCACGACCGTATTATCTTTCGTGGTGCTCAGAAACGTTTCTACAATGCTAACCTTGCCTGCCGTGCAGGAGGCGATTGTTCGATCCCCGTCCGACTCTACCAACGAGTTTTTCGGAATTTATGTACGATTTGTAACACCACTGGCTTTTCGGTGAAGGAAAACACCGTCAGGAAACCTTGAGCTTCAATTTTGAGGCAAGTATTGTCCATACTATCCATTACAAGTTCACTCACTCACTTCCCGTCACACTGGACAGAGTTTCGGTACTTCTAGTGTAACGTGGATGTTTGAGAATATGTCTTACTACCCCCTCGAGGAATATAGTCGTTAACGGAACACTTATGGAATCACCTTGTTATCAGACCGACCGCTTGTCACAGGTATTTTTCTCAGAAACCGTTACACAGGAAGTCCACAGTACCACCATGCAGGTGGTACGGAACCCTCCGTGCGTGAGTTAGACCCGCACTTTGCCGGTTTTTATTATTTTCTGTGCAATATAAGCGTTTAATAAGTTTCGGTACTACTGGTGAAACGTGGATGTTCTGAGATTTCCAAATATCTCTGACTACCCCCTCGGGGAATATAGTCGTGAGCATATGCTTTTGCTATAATAGCGTCGGTGGCGCGTTGCGGAGAGCTATGGAAACTTAATCTTGAGATCCAGCACTTCTAGCATGATTTCTCTTCTAGCGCGCGACTCGGCTTTATTCCATACTAATTGTCGCGGCAAGCGCGGCTTTCGCTCTCTGAAAAGCGCGGGAACAGGTTATTTTCTATGGATAAAAGGCGCGTCGCGCGCGTGTAGGGAAATCATCCTAGACGTGCAAGTTTGAATCCGCTCGGATGAAATGCCTTGCAACAATGAGTTTTTCACACCTCCGGATGGAAAGCGTCATCTTACGTCCCGCTGCGTTAAACGAAGTTGCCGCTTTCCGCCTCCGTCGAGGAGAAAAATAGTATACTAACCTCGGGCAGTAAATAAGAAAGCCTCAGATCACATGTTTGTTGAGACCTTTCTTACTTTCCTGCCCTCTGTGTGTACTATTCCTAACTTAAGTACGTAATACCGACTGCTCTAAAACGGTGAAGAAAAACATCATGAGGAAACCTGCATACGCTGAAGAAGAAATTCCGATGCGTATGTGAAGTATACCAATCCGCATAGGGCACACGTGGTGGACTGTGCCCTGCAGTGGGACGTATATGCTGTGATGATGATGATGCAATATAACAAGCAGAGAAAGAGAACAGCAAATGCAAACAACCTTTAAGGTCGTATTTGTATTACTATCAGCAATGTTCCATCCAGAAACTGAGTTTCTTACATCACCTTACCCAAAGGAGTCTGAATTAGTATTCTGCCGTCGATCCAAACAAGGATAGAATGTAGGCAGGTACGAATCCAGACTTAGACTAAAGGTGTTTTAGACAGACTAGGAGGTTAGAAAAAATTATGCGAATATTTCAAGAATCGCTTAGTGTGTCTTCGGTGAAATTTGTTGTGGGATGCGAAAGACGCCCGTGAAAAATGAAGTTTAGAAGATTTGGTAGAAGTAATTGGTAGCCTTATCAGTACAAGACAAGCTGTTGCTGGTTTAGTGCGTTCGTTTACACACGATAACGCACTGACGGAGCGGCAGATGTCAGTCCATAGAACCACACCCGGTGCGTCAATGCGTCACCGTTTTTGCTTTTATGTTGTTCACCCCACAAAGCCATTTCACTAGATTGTCTTTCTGATACGGACCCACCGTGTGTGCGTCTACGTGCGGTTTCATACAACTCCTTGCTTCACAAATGACGGACTGACGTTTGCTGCTCCGTTAGTGCGTCATCTTGTGTGAACGCACTTCAGCATAGAATAACTAATACTATTCTTACGGTTTTTGTTATCATCATCATCAGCCTATACAGGGTGTAAAATTTAATGCTTTACATATCAATCAGGGTGCTTCAGACCATCTAATTAAGTGCGTTCACATACGATGACGCACTGACGGAGCAGCAGACGTCTGTTCGTCATTTGTGAAGCAAGGAGTGTATGAAACCGCACGTAGAAGCACACACAGTGACGCATTGACGCACCTAAGTCTGGTTCTAAGTTCTAAGGACTGACATCTGCTGATTCGTCAGTGCGTCATCTTAATATGTGAACGCACTAAACCTGCAACGAATTTAATCGAAGCAAATAGGAGGAAATTTGGAGGATATTTTGGTGTAAAATAAAGTATATTTGATTGATTGAGGAAAAACTCATATCTTCCTACCTTCAATTGTAAACGGGAGGCAGCGTAGGACGAGCACCCGTAATACAAAAAGAGGAACCTAAACCAATACCAATAATACTCACTTATTAGTATGAGTATACTAAAAGCAAACTATGTCAATACGTATGACATAGATTGCTTTCATTTTCTCACCAATCCCCGCTACCCAATTCGCACCGTAGTCCCAGCAAAGGCGAATGCCGAGGTCCGTATCCATTCTGGGTATCCTTGTGTAAGTTGCTTGCTCTGCTAACACTTCATAGTCCCATCAATTGTGTGCAGTAATAAACAGTTGTTCCTTGAACAATGCTGCAAGTATTTCGAAATAAAAATGCAGTCTGTAATAAATATTGCAAAATTAAATGGAACGTACATAATATGCCACATACCTACACATAATTATACGAGAATAGATTATTATGTAAACTATTATAAAACTGTAACTGAAGTGTGTCTGTGACATTGAAGATATTAACAAGAAAAAGATTACCATATGGTTTTTAGGGATCCCTAACTCCAAATCAACCTTTTTTAGAAATGTTGTATGTCTGTTTGTCTGTTTGTTTGTTCGCGCAACACGCAAAAACTACTGAACCGATATAGATGATTTTTTGTTTGTTTGATAGCTTACCTATATAATTTTTGCGGACGAAGTCGCGGGTTAACTATAGCATTTTACTAATATTACGG
This sequence comes from Agonopterix heracliana, assembly GCA_963693445.1. Taxonomy (NCBI): domain Eukaryota; kingdom Metazoa; phylum Arthropoda; class Insecta; order Lepidoptera; family Depressariidae; genus Agonopterix; species Agonopterix heracliana. Next base: position 14,509,251 of record OY856324.1, read on the forward strand.
TTTAGGCAACCTACATCCATCCCTGAACATAGTTGTCTAGGGATAAGATGCTATATGAGTGAAGTTACATCTATTTTCCGTTTTATAGCAGAGAACCTCACTGGACTATAAATGAATTCTTTGACTTTTTTACAACCGTTCCTTTTACTACCTGAAGGAATCGTTTATAAGGTACTTATGTACTTGCAAATGTCGTAAAATCCTTGGTGCGAGCTAGAGTTAATGAGATTTTCAATTTTACTGTAATGATGATCGCAGCTTGCTACTTTGAAGACCAATCATCCCAAATTACATCCCAAATTTTTACGTTTATTACCTTGTGCAATTATACAAGGTGTTACAAAAATACAAATAAACATTTAAGGGGGTGGTTTAGACCATCAAACTGAACAACTTTCACTATGGGACCAATATCGAAATCGCGAAAGTAGTTGTTCAGTTTGACGGTCTAAACAACCCCCTTAAGAGTTTTAAAAATGTATTCTTACTTATGTAACGCCCTGTATAGGGTCCTTCTTAATATGCTGACACTTTCTTAAGGGGATGATCAGACCATCAAACTGAACAAATTTCTCTATGGCACTATCATCGAAATCACGAAAAAAAAAATAAGCCGCTCCATACAAAACTGCAAACCTACTCGAGCCAAATGTATGGGACAGCTGTTTTGCGATTCGATGTTGGTCCCTTAGAAAAAGTTGTTCAGTTTGATGGCCTGATCATCCCCTTAAAAAAGTGTCAGCATTATTAAGTTGGACCCTGTATGCCAGTCTGTTTTGATGGGCATCCTTCCAAATAGTTTTCTGGGTCTGCCGAGATTTCTGTCAACTTTCTTCTGTGGGTGACCCATTGATAAATTAAAAACCAACATTTTTAAGCTGTTCGACTATTTTTTGTTAAGTTGTAAAGCCTAATTAGCTATGATACTTTTCCTTTTAACTTCGTTAGCTATGTATACCTACAGGGTGTTTCATAAGTAACAATAAATTTTTAAAACTCATAAAGGGGTTGTTTAGACCGTCAAACTGAACAACTTTCTCTATGGGACCAACATCGAAATCGCAAAAAAAATAATTTTATATCCCATACATATTTTAGCTCTAGTCGATTTGTAGAGTTTCGATATTGGTCCCATAGTGAAAGTTATTCAGTTTGATGGTCTACACCACCCCCTTAAATGTTTATTTGTAGTTTTGTAACACCTTGTATACTACTGCCGTGAATTTTTGAAGTGAAACTTCTGATGGGCGGAAGGGGATGTGCTTTGAATATCTGATCCGCAACCTTTTTGTGTGACGGAAGTTCGACATTTAAATCGGGAGTCGATTCGCATCTGCCGGGCGTCCCGTGACGGCCAACTTTTTTACATATACAAAAACAACCATTTAGCTGGCAAAGCTTAATATTTCGCAAACAAATCCTTGACTTTCGAAATTCTGTATTTTGAGTGAACGACTTATCGAACGACATCAACATCATGGGATAGACAGGGAAAAAATATGCATCCCCATGCCCTAAAAAAACTTGTGACAGTTTTGCAGGCACCAAAACCATTAGGTAGGTAGATAATAATTATGTGTATATGCATTATTTTCTTTAAACAGCTTAACGTACTTTATTAAAGCAATATTGTATGATATTTTATTTCATAGTAAAGTAGTAAGCTGGCTGAAATCCAAATCTGAAACTTTATCTTCATGGAAAACAATACGAGCACTGAACGGTTATCTTCAGCAGTTTCCAATTACCTTTCAGCTATCGGCTACCTAGAAAAATAAATATTTTGTTTTAGTTTGAAATAAAGATTTTACCGATAGATTTTACATGCGCTGTGTGCTTTGGATGAATTACAAAAAGTTTAAATAAATTATCTAAACTATTATAAAACTGTAACTGAAGTGTCTGTACATTGAAGATAGATACAAAAAAATGATTACGATATGGTTTTTAGGTATCCCTGACTCGAAATCAACCTTTTTTAGAAATTGTGTCCGTCTGTTTGTCTGTTTGTTTGTTCGCGCATCACGCAAAAACTACTAAACCGATTTTGATGACACTTTTTTGTTTGGTAGCTTAAGATCTGACATAAAATCTGGTACATTATTTGTGCGGACGAAGTCGCGGGTAAACACTAGTTGTCTTTAAAAACCTAATATAGTCACTTACATTAAAGCCTGACCAGGAAATAAAAATTGGGGGATTTGCTGGATTGCTGGATTGGGGGCGCTGCAATCGACTGTCACCTTTAATGTTAGTGTTTCAAGTACAAAAATTAGTTCCAATGATTTTCCGCAACATTGCGAGGCATAGGCCAAGTATTTCGCTACGTTGCGAGGTTTTTTATTTTCCTGGCCAGGCTTTAAATGAGAACAGTTTTAAGATAATATGAAAAAATCGATCGTTATACAATCGATCGATCATTCTGAAATACTAAACAATAGTTTTGTGGTAGACACTGACGGACAACGTAATTTTTGTAGGTTTTATTTTTTTAATTAAATTTGTAAAGTTGAGCCAGGAGTTCATAGATTTCTCGCCCTATTCTCTAGGAGTAAGTAAATTTAATTAAATTAAAATTAAAAATCATTTATTTTATGGTTTTACAAAATTATAAAATACTGTAACGACTATTTTTGTTTTGGGTCTATTTAAAAAATCGATCTAATAACATTCAGTTGCAACTCTCCATTAAATTTCTTGCTATCACTTTTTGTCTTGTTGACGTAGTAAAAGCTAGCTAGAGATTTAGTGGAGGATTAACTTTAATGAGCGTTTCTCTACGAATGCGTTTCTGCAACTGAGTGTAAGTCTATCTATCTTACTCTAGAATACGCAATCTTCGTATGCTTATACACTTTCAATCTTTCATAGTCATGCATGTGAGAAGGTATCATGAAGCACTCGGCGATTTTCTTAGATTTCTTTATAAACAGACCATAGACAGACCTCTGTTACCTACCATGCATAGATTTACACTTTAGATTAAGCCACAACATGGCCGCACATGGAACAGCAATAGTTTTACTTTTGCATACTAAAAGACGGTTTGTTTGGCAAACATTCTATAGGATTGACATCTTGTTAAACACAAAAACCGGCCACGGTGACCGAAACAAAAAATAATGTTGTCTTTTTTGTTTACATAAGGATTCACAACTGGCTATCTCGCTCTCTATTTCTTGGCTCCATCTTTCAGCGTAAGTGAAAAGTTTTAAATCTATGTCTACCATGGCTTGTTGATTGTCACTACTCTTATAATATTTTATTATCGAAGACGTAGTCGAAGAAGTAGTCGAAGACGAAGAATTTGTTTTTGAATGATTTCTTTCTTTCTCTAAGTATAAAAAGCCTCCCAACCGATCCCGGGAACATTATGTAATTGCAAACTAAATATTTATTGCCAACGAATCCGGAAATGATATAAAAGTATAAAAATAAAACATAGGTAATTTCGCAAAAGTACAATTGCCTTTCTTTAAACCTTCCTTTTCTATTTAGTTTCATTGTGTGCACTGGAGGCCTAAGTTACTTTGGTCACCTGGCATCCTCCGTTTTTTCTGTTTCTGGAACTTTAGTCCAACAAACAGTTTATCGACATTACTTAGGACCGACATAACGTTTGACCGACACTACCGACCGACATTATTTAGGGCCGACATAACATTTGACCGACACTAATTTTCACCGGACATTCATGATCGAGTGACCATACACTCCGCAACGTGCTAGTGACGCTATTTACCTTTCTACAGTAATCTACAATTAAAGAGACCTACTTTTCTAAACCGGCTGTAACACTTGGCACCCTGTACCAGTACCTGCGTTAATCCCCGAAATAACTTGTCGACAAAACCACCCAACGACTAAGTTTCAATTAAGCCCCCCAAAAGGGCCCATTCGTTTCGAAGCTTTTCCTAAGCCTGCGATTTTGTTAACGTACAAAGAGAATGCACTGAAGGAGATTAGAGGGAACTAGGTAGGTATGTGTCTTTTGATATTGTTGTAACCTGGATAATTGTGTTCAAATTCATACATAATATTCAGAAAACATTTGCAAATTATGATATAATAATTTTCACCTCACAAGCTCGGAAAGATTCTGTTTATCATTCGAAATCTGAGTGCAAAAGTGAATTTTTTCCGCTAGCGTGGAAAGAGTTTTTGAAATTCGAATCTATCTATTCAATATTTTTCTATACCGCCAATCCATTGAAAATGCTTAATAACTATTTCATGTCACTGGCCAACACGACAAAAAAATCTTTTTATCTCTGCGTCTCGTACCTTTGAAACCTTCGCTGAGCTCAGGATTCTATTATTTGAACCACTCGCTTCGCTCGTGGTTAAATCCTAGAATCCTTCGCTTGCTCAGGTTTCAATACAAGTACTTGCGCCAAAAAGCAACTTTGCAGCCTAGCAACTTTACAAATAACTATTAACAGCATATAAAGCATTATGCTCAGAACATCCACGTTTTACTAGTAGTACCGAAACTCTGTCCAGTGTGACGGGGAGTAAGCCCATCGGCACTTGTAATGGACTGTAGGTACAATACATGCCTCGAAATTGAAGCATGCAGGTTTCCTCACGATGTTTTCCTTCAACGAAAAGTCAGTGGTGTTACAAATCGTACACAAATTCCGAAAAACTCATTGGTACGAGTCGGCCTGGATGGGGATCGAACCATCGCCTCCTGCACGGCAGGCAAGGTTACTCGCCACTGGACCACCACTGCTTTTTTGTCCACGATCCCTCAACCTGTAGCTCAAGCTCGACGAATAAGTTAGTGTTATCACTAGGGATGAAAACCGGTAAGATTATATATTTCGTAATATTCTAAATATATACATATACTTACGCCTATGTCCCACTGGGGTAGGCAGAGACATTTGATCGCCACAAGCTATGATTCTGACACATATCTCTCGCCTCTTCAACATCCATAAGTCATTATTATAGCTACATAGTTAGTTGCAGTAAATACATTATATTGTGTTGTTATTTGTTATGTTATTACCCTAGTAAAATACGGTAAAATTCAATATTTTACGTGATTTTCGGTAAAATTCAAATGTTTTTATTAGTTAAATACAATAAAAAAAACATACAGACGTAGCCAAATTCATCCTCATTATTAATCAGACCCAGTGTTGCCAGCCGGATCTTGTCAAAAGTAACCGGAATTCGATTAAAAAGTAACCTTTTGGTGCTCATTGAAATAAAAATTTTTGTATTTTGTATTTGTATTTGTATTTGAAAAGTAACCTTTCATATTTTTTTCCAGTAATAAGGTGTTAAAATTTGATCGACAGATGTTGGTTCCATTGACTTTCAGAAATGTAAAACATTCGGTAGCGTTTTCCATTTCAAGTTGCATTTTCATCCGATTGATTGATCGAGCGATCATTCGTGATTTGGTACCTATGTAGTGCGAGAGAAAAAAAAACGGAGAAAAACGTGTTTTTAGGAGTCGCACTCACTACGTTACGAACGTTTTGCGTTATAAAACAGTGCAAAAAATATGAAAAAGTATTCCGTTTCATGGAAAAATATGATTGATTATACAAATTCCGAAAAGTCACCTAAAAGTAACCTTTTGAATCGTGTAACCTAAAAGTAACCTGACAGGGCTAAAAATCACCTAAAAGGTTACAAAAGTAACCTTCTGGCAACACTGATCAGACCTTTAATACTGTTCATGCAAGCAATAAATTAATTGAATTAAAATCGGTTTTAAAGGAGGAAAAAGGGGAATACGAAATCGTGATTTCACCTATTTTATGTAGATAAAATTAGTCCGAGCTGTACTTATCACTTTCGCTCTGGTAGCTTGATTGCTCGGAAACAGTGCAGCAGCAATAGATCTGTTAAAACATATTCTTAAATCTTCATGCAGACCACCTTTCCTCTTAAAGATTCATAGGACTATAAATTAACAATGTAAAACGAAGCCTTATTTTTAAAAACGCCACGCCAAGGAAAAGTCCTTCTAATTTAAAATTTAGTAGGAAAATACTTTCATGCAGAATTAATACTAATTGATTGATTGCGTTTGATTTGATTGATCACCAGGTAAGAGTATAATTCATGTATAAAATTAATAAATCCATTAAATTTATTCAAATCAATCTCCATCATGAAGCTAAAGTTTGGAACGTCAATACTTATTCAATTATAAACTTTTTCGTTGTTTCCATTAAAAACTTTGTTTAATTAAGAAACGTTTGAAATAACTCAAAGTCGTTGGGTCATTGTTTTCTAAGTAGTATCGATTAATTCACCCTTTTAACTTCGATTTCAATGTTTTGTTAAATTGTTGTTGAACAAGAATATCTCTTCGGGCATACTTCAATAGATGTAAAACATTTTCTATGGGAACAACATCCACACGATGACGCACTGACGGAGCGGCAGATGTCAATCCATAGAACCACACCCGGTGCGTCAATGCGTCACCGTGTGTGCTACTTCGTGCGGTTTCATACAATACAACTCCTTGCTTCACAAATGACGGACTGACGGCTGCCGCTGCGTCAATGCATCATCGTGTGTGAACGCACTTAGATGATAGTTTGATGTTTAGTCTGATATTATTTGGTTTAAGTAGGGGTTTGCAGTTTTGTATGGAACACCTAATGTTTTTTCTCGATTTCGTGTTGGTACTATGGAAAAACTTGTAGAGTATGATGGTCTGTCATCTCCTTAAAATCGTCAGTTTATGAATACTTATGTAGTAAACTCGTATTTTAGTATAAGAAAATCTGTCGAAAATTAGACGATCAGAACGAATAATTCAAGTAGGTAGGTAGTTTTGAAAATTGGTACTTACAGTTAATCTTTGAGGTGACAAACTACTTAAAACCAGAAAAAAATATGATTTAAGCCCCACCACACTTGAATACTTTTATCATGTTCATCAGAACACCTTAAAAATTATCTGAACATTACCCAATTTTCAAAACTGTTGAATTTATTTGAGCTGATTTTATTATTCCTGAAGTAAAGTAAGTAAAGTCTCTATCGGAGATACTATACGTATCGGCATAAAACAACCCACCTCATATTTCCCGTGGATTACACGAGGCGACTAAGGAATAAGGTTTGTAACATAGTTTTTTAAGACGCTGTTATATCGTCGAGGCCGTTGTTTGAACACAAACGAAAGTGTTTTAAACTATGTTTTTAAGTCTGAAATTAAATTATGTCTTATTTAAGGATCGGGCAGATGGGCGACTGTTCTCAATAACACGATTAGATTAAGTTTACTCGATAGAAAAAAATCCCAAAGTTACCCCTTTTTTATGTTTTTTCAATACTATGATTAAACTGCTGATATTTAACTTTTTATTCTTGTACTTACCTAAATACATTAAATATTTCTAGTAACACCCATGAGCAAAGATATTGATGAAAAACACGTTTTTTTGCGATCCTGCTTTCAATTGGAGCGGGATGGCTAATTGCAAACTTATGCTTGCAAGAGACGCTTGCACTTGGATAACCTGGCCTTAAGGGCAAAAGGTTAGCTACCACTTATAATTATGCCAAATGTGAGCCTTGTTGTAACTTGTAACAGTTGTAACTGCACGATTAAAAAGTTTGTCGGTTACTGCAAAGTTTCTGTCCACTCCGATAGAGACTACGGTCGTGATTTTATGTATTTCCGTATTATGAATAAAAGAAGCTACGCATATTAAATATAGTAGATAACTTCCTTAAGAAACTTAACAAACCGATAGAAAGACGATACGAAATTAAGTTTGCATCTTAAATTTTCTAAGCTCTCGAGTTTTATAGCAAAAGGCATTACTGAGAGGAGAGTCTTTTAAAGGCTTCACTTGAGGGGATTTTTCAAAAGTTACTCGGAGGTACATTAGGTCTGTTGTATGGATGTGGCTAGGGGATGCTGTAAAGGCTAGATTGGATCCTGTGCCGCTTTTATTATTACAAACGATATAGTTGTGGTAGTCTTATGGTAGTGGAAAATTAATTTTAATATACCGTACTTGCTTTCGAAACGCGGGCAGCATTTGGACACTTGCGGGTCAGACCAGCATAGGCTAGAATGGTGCATACTCACCACAAAGCTACAAAACGAGAAAACCATCATCATCGTAGGGTCCGCGCTCAAGTGTCCGAACCAAAAGAGCACCAAAACGTAAAAAGAGAACTAATTACTCGTCAGTCTTCGTTTGATCGACCGACTAGTTGGTTTATATTACTACTTAGGTTGTGTAGTTTATTCTCGGACATTTTTTTCGAGAATTTTGTACTAGACCCGCCGTCCATAGTATTCTACGTCAATACGAGCGGTCCGCTTTTGCTTCCGCAAAGTATCAAAGCACGTGTAATCACGTGTATCAAACGAAGATTTACGCGTAATTAGTTGTCTTTTTACGATTTGGTGCTCTTTTGGTTCGGACACTTGACCGCGGACCCTACGTCCAGTAGTTGGTAAGTCAATGATAAATTGGCAAAATATTGGATACGTTGAGCCTTGATACAGCTACACGCAAGACATCTGGTAGTCTGACTACCAAAAGGATTATGGTCGTGAGTTTATGTTTACATGTACATTAATTCAAGTCTCGTTTCAATATCGTTACCCCGATATAACAATTTAGCCGTGGTCCGGCTTTAAACCCTTTAATAGGATTTTGATCTGTCGGGCGTCGGACAAGTCTGGGACCTATTGAATTACACTGGACCTCTGACAGTGGATATTCTATTTTAAACCCCAAATTGAAAGTCGCGTGGCTAGTAGATTCACGGGCGCACGTGTTTTCGCTGCGCGCGGGTTAGGTAGCCATGTGTCTCCATTTTGTAGTAAGTATAGCTCTAATGTGTTTTTGTCATAGACTTAAACTCTAGCGATAGACTTGCCCTTTCATAGAAGCAACATGTTCCACTTGAATGAGGTGTCCTGAAATGGACCTGATTGATGTTCCCGAGTTCACTCCGTCAATGACAGACCGCAATGTGTCATTTTGTGTTGTTTTGTGTGACATGTTGTTTGTTTGAACGAGCTTGTCTATCGCATTTTTGTCTATAAATACTTGAGTTTACACAAACCACTTGTACATCAGAATTGCAATGAGACACGAATTGGTTATTATTTCAGAAAATAAAAAATAAAGTGGCCTTTCGATAATCTAAAAATGTATTCTTTGTATATTAATATTAGTGATACTGATTCTTAACAATGTAGAGGTGGGCACCGCGCCGGCGCGGCCCCGCCGCGCCGGTTCACCCGTGCCGCCGCCGCCGCCGAGTTAGGCGCCGACGGCGCCGGTGTCCGTGGTTGCTGTGTGCCGGCGCTAGTTGGCGTGCTAAACTGTACTTTTACATGGGCTCTCCGCTGACGGCGCCAATCGCTCATTTGTTTGCCGGCGCTGGTTATCCATATCAGTGCCGGCGCTGGTTGCCTAGCTAGCTGCCAGCAGCGCCCCGTTTGCCGAGGTAGCTGCCGGCGCTAGTTACAGGCCTAAACTATACTTTACAAGTGCTACCTACTCCCCGCTGACGGCCCCATTCGCTCATTTGGTTGCGGGCGCTGGTTATCAATATCAGTGCCGCCGCTGGTTGCCAAGCTAGCTGCTGGCAGCGCCCCGGTTGCCGAGGTAGATGCCGGCTGCGCCTGTTACCGAGATAGCTGGCGGCGCTGACAGCCAATTTGGCTGCCTGCGCTAGTTACAGGCCTAAACTAAACTTTACAAGGGCTACCTACTCTCCGCTGACGGCGCCAGTCGCTCATTTGGTTGCGGGCCCTGGTTATCCATATAAGTGCCGGCGCTGGTTGCCAAGCTAGCTGCCTGCAGCGCCCCGGTTGCCGAGGTAGATGCCGGCAGCGCCTGTTGCCGAGATAGCTGCAGGCGCTGACAGCCAAGTTGGCTTCCAGCACTAGTTACTGGGCTAAACTGTACATTATATGGGCTCTCTGTTGACGACGCCAATCGTTCATTTGGTTGCCGGCGTTCAGTGCCGCCGGTTCCTAATGACGTTATATTTGGTTACCAGCGCCGGCAACAGTCTCCAGAATCAGATTTCTCGAAATAATTCCGGAGATAACAAGCTAAATTTCGATGTCAAGGAGTTGACATTTTGAGAGATGTGCTTGCCTATATTGGCGAGATAAGAAGAATGTGTTCTCAGGAGTTTCTACACTTGCCGGGATTAGTCTAGCGATTCCTGCTAATACGAACCCCGTTGTTTTTTCTACACCTGGATTAGTTTTGAATGCTGAGAAATCGCGTTTGTAGTTGTAAAAACATTTAACATCAGCACATTTTTTTTTATTTCTTATTGTGCATCTGGAGCTTCTAGATAATACATTTAACACCTAAAATGTAAATGTTTCAAAATAAACACCCGCGCCGCCCAATTTCACCCGGCGCGCCGCCGCCGGCAAATTTCGGGTCGGCGCCCACCTCTATAACAATGTCAGTTATTTGAAAAAGTACTGACCGCTCATAGTGTCTATCTCTACGTATTTTTTTTAGGGTGGTTTTGCACCTAAATGTTCGAAATATATAAATTAATGAAATTAAATTATGATTTCGTGCTTCGGATCTTCGATCAAAATAAAATTATTTTGATCGAAGCTTCGGATGGCACGTTAAGCCGTTGGTCCCGGCTGCTATCTCTGGTGGTAGTAGTCGTTACATAAAAACCACGTCAGACCACATGATAAGAAGAAGAATTAATGAAATTATTTGTCTGTATTAATTCTTCCAATACAGGATGTAAAAAACTAAATTATTTAGAAAAACAAAAAACCCGACTGCATAAAAAACTATTAACTGAAAAGATAAAAACAAGCTCCTTAAATCAGCTATAATAACTTTGTTTGAGCAAATTAATACAATTTGAATGTTATTACTTATTAGGTAGGTAGGTATCGCAAACGGGGAAGAAAAAAACAAAAAACCCGACTGCATAAAAAACTATTAACTGAAAAGATAAAAACAAGCTCCTTAAATCAGCTTTAATAACTTTGTTTGAGCAAATTAATACAATTTGAATGTTATTACGTATTAGGTAGGTATCGCAAACGGGGACAAAGAAAAATGAACTATTTGTTGGTTATTGGTTTGTCCCCGCCTGCAATACCTTCCTAATAAGTAATAACATTCAAATTGTATTAATTTGCTCAAACAAAGTTATTAAAGCTGATTTAAGGAGCTTGTTTTTATCTTTTCAGTTAATAGTTTTTTATGCAGTCGGGTTTTTTGTTTTTCTAAATAATTTAGTTTATTTCATACTTTTTAGTCTTGTGTCAAAATGGTAGCATAAAAGTACTATAATATATATATATTTGGAATCTGCTCTTCACCAACTATCATTTGATACCCATATTGTAATTTTTTACGAAAAAAAATTTATTCTCCCCCCTCTCTTTTTTAATTCGCAAACGCCATATTGAAATAATGTACCCTATGACACTCTCACGATTTTTACGAATCTAACGACACCTCATACGTTAAAATCCATCAAGCCGTTTAGGCTGTAGGGCGTGCCAAAGAAATAGACATACAAACATACATACATACATACATACATACATACATACATACATACATACATACGCTCGAAAAACATAACCCTCCTTCTGTCGCAGTCGGGTAAAAATGACCTATTTGTTGGTTATTGGTTTGTCCCCGCCTGCAATACCTACCTACCTAATAAGTAATAACATTCAAATTGTATTAATTTGCTCAAACAAAGTTATTATAGCTAATTTAAGGAGCTTGTTTTTATCTTTTCAGTTAATAGTTTTTTATGCAGTCGGGTTTTTTGTTTTTCTAAATAATTTCGTTTATTTCATACTTTTTAGTCTTGTGTCAAAATGGTTGCATAAAAATACTATAATATATATATATTTGGAATCTGCTCTTCACCAGCTTTCATTTGATACCCATATTGTATTTTTTTACGAAAAAAATTGGATTCTCCCCCCTCTCTTTTTTAATTCGCATACGCCATATTAAAATAATGTACCCTATGACACTCTCACGATTTTTACGAATCTAACGACACCTCATGCGTTAAAATCCATCAAGCCGTTTAGGCTGTAGCGCGTGCCAAAGAAATAGACATACAAACATACATACATACATACGCTCGAAAAACATAACCCTCCTTCTGTCGCAGTCGGGTAATTAAAGGCCTCCGCTCATTGCAGCGATTTTATCGAGCGATAATATCGTTGCGATTTTACGATAATTGTTTCCAGTACATTTTCTATGGGGACTCGTGCGATCCTACACACTGCCGCGATAATATCGCTGCGATTTTGCGATAATTGTTCTCAGTACATTTTGTATGGGGACGCGCTCGATCCCACACACTGCCGCGATATTATCGCAACTCTTTCGACTATATTCAGTGGTGGGGCGCATGCGTGACGCGAATCGCGGAATCGCTGCAGTGTGTAAGGTGTCGCGATATCGCTGTCGATAATATCGCTCGATAAAATCGCTCGATAATATCGCTGCAATGTGCGGAGGCCTTAAATGTGCTACAAATTGCTGATGCTTTAGCAAGCACATTTTAATGAGCGCTTTAAAACAACAGGGTGCTTCAGACCATCAAGCTCAACCACTTTTAGTATGGAGCCAAATATAAACCGAGAAAAAAGAATTTATCCCATAGAAAACGGCAATGACAAGTCGTCTCAAATGAATGGAAATAACAATATTTCGCGAAGTTCTTTGTTGGCTCCATTCATTGCCTGTATACAAATGTCTACCAATCCGTGGTGGACTAACGTCCATACACCCTCCCTGACGTTATAGGCCTGTGCCCTGAAGTGGGACGTATAATAGGCTGATGATGATGATACGAATATGGAGAGCACAGCTAGCATGCCACCCACGACAAAGCGTTTAAACGATAAAAACGACGTGCGCGCTCTTTCTGGCATACGTAAAATAATAAGGATGGAGGCACATCTCGATTTTTATCGTTTTCTCGAGCGTGGCATGCGAGGCCTACTGAGCAGACAAATCTAAAGGCGAGCTAAATTTGAAATGTGATAAACTAAAATTCAGCTTTTATACGCAATATATCACAAAACCAGAAAAACTGTGAAAGTCCTTATGTAAGCAAACTGTCTACAAGGCTTTAGGTCTAAGAAAAATATTACCTTTTTTCACTCGTCCCATTTAGAGGTTAATACCGAAAGATATTCATCATTTTAGATAGCAGGCGTTGCCGGCGACCCAAAAAAACGACGGCTAAGATGAACTGGGCACTGGCCTCTTACACGGACTTTCGATTTCCGATTATCGTGATTGTTTTTGCATTTATATAGGGTGTAAGGAAAAATTTCATTAACCTTTACACCACATACTCTACCCATCAAACTGAACAACTTTTACTATTGAAGCAAACCTGTCAGAACAAAAAAATATCTGAGGGCCTACCATGACTTTTCTCTGTACTTTAATATGTAGGTAGTTACGTCGCCAATTCGTATGGCAGAAATTAGTTCTCAACGTAACCACTACGAGCGCTGTTCGAAATTCAATACAAAATTGGTGACGCAACTACGATAGTAAAGTATGGTGAAAACTCATGGTAGACCTACTGGAGTTCCATACGTTTGAATCGAGTACCTAGGTATGGCTCAAACTCAAACTCAAAATAATGTATTCAATAAAGGAGCTTGAAGCACACTTATTAAGAGGATAGGCGGGCTGAAATGCTAATTTGGAGAATAGGTTACTTTTCCAACCGTATACATATTTGTCCGATCCGCCCCACCCCTACCCCCCACCAACTAGAGTGCGAAAGAGTCTACTGCAGCTAGGACCGATTTTATCTACATAAAATCGACGAAAACAGCATTTCGTATTCCCCTGTTTTCTCCTCCAAAACTAAACCGATTTTAATAATTCTTTCAAGAATAATAAAGACTTTGGCTATGTCTGTAAGTTTTGCTTTTTTTGTTTATATTCGTCAAATTTGTTTGATGGATGTCTGAAAACGGGCTGTAAAATTGGTCATTTTCAAAGGTCCCTAGTTCCTACACTAATTAATTTATGTAAAAAAGCAAAACATAGGGACATAACAGAGGTAACATAGATTGGATGGTAAAAAAATGTTTGCTCTAGTGTCATTATCCAGGGAGAAAACAGGGGAATACGTTTGTATGGAAAAAACCGTACTCGTATATCCTCTCGCTACGGCACACTTGTGGAGCGTTCCGCGGCGGAACGTTCAGTCGACACGCGCACAACGCTTTTCAAGTACCCTATGACACACTAGCCGACGTAACGTTACGCGCTGAACCTTCCATCGAGCGTCTAGTTTAGTCAAAACGCAGTCAATGTATTTTGCATTGCATATGACACACTAGGCGTCGCGTTCCGCGACTGAAAAGTAATAGTTTTTTTTCTCATTTCAGTATATTTTATTTCAGTAATCGTTTTTTTTCTCATTTCATTCTCATTTCATAGTAAGTAGTCGTAAGCATTGTTGAATATACCTATTCTTATACGCTTGTATCAATCAAATCCAAATAACGAAAGAAAACAGGAATCGGCAGAAAATCACAATAACACCTAAGTATACGTAGTAACAGGTCAATTGTTTCCTCACCCTGCGGAACCCTAAATTAATATCACATCCCGTCGGCAACATCTGACTTATCGTAGGGTAAAACATTGAATAGAGTATAGAGGTGCCATAGCATAGCTAACACGAAAACTTCGTTCACACACGATGACGCATTGACGCAGCAGCAGACGTCAGTCCGTCATTTGTGAAGCAAGGAGTTGTATGAAATCACACGTAGAAGCACACACGGTGACGCATTGACGCACCGGGTGTGGTTCTATGGACTGACATCTGCCGCTCCGTCAGTGCGTCATCGTGTGTGAACGCACTAAATCTTCCCAAAAAGTAAAAGACATTGCCCAATCCCGCTTCGCATACAAAACTAGTAAAGAATTATGCCCGAAACCAGGCTAAAGATGCGTCATCAGTGCGTCATCATCATTTATTTACCAAAAATATTTGGTCTGAGTTATGAATGGGGGTTAAAAAATAAAATTCAATTTTATAGTAATTTTTTATAAGGAATGAATGCTTTTGTTATTGCTTTACATGTCCTATCTTTAGGTGACAATTTGACCAGACGCAAGTTCAGCCTAACTTTTATAGAATTTTGGGCATGATCTTTGATACAGTACAAGTAATATCATCCGATAGTCGGACGACTAGACGATAGTAGACGAAAATTTTATTCGTCCGTTTATCGGAGGACTAGCAACAGCACCCCGAAGTGTCTAGTCATCCGTTTATCGGACGACTAATTTTATTTTATTCGGTCCGATTATTGGACGACTAGACACTCCGATAATCTTTGCTAATATACTCTTTGTATTTGTTCTTTGTACTCATTCGTTAGTTAGGCAACGACTTGAAACGAATACAGTTCGTCACGTGGGCTGTAATGTCTTTTGGCTTTCTTTGGTTGCAATGACTTTCTTTTAGTTGTAATACTTTTACAATTACTTGGTGTCTAGTAATCTCGTGGACTTCTGGGTACAATCGATGAATAATTCAGGTTTGTAAAAAAAACGTAAAATGTTTAAGCATAGCATAGCACATGCTCACGACTATATTCCCCGAGGGGGTAGTCAGAGATATTCTGAAACCTCCGAACATCCACGAAAAAAAAAAGATAAAAAAAAATATTAGTAAATAATAATATGTAAATAATAATATCATAAAATTTTTAAGAAAGGAAAAAAATTAAAGAAAATATTTCTGACCACTCCGCAAGGTATTATAGTCGTGAGAATATGAATGATTTTGTAGTTAAATAAATATACTTAAGTACTTGACTTTAGATATTAAAAATCGGAAGTCAAGACAAGTGGTCGCGCATTCTTAAGCTCACGTTCAAGTTTATTGGTGAAGGCCACTTCTATTTTCTTTGTTGTAAATGGGTCGTAGCATAGCCATAGGGTAAAAATGACAATTACGGACCGGCGAGCGATTGACGCGTTTACCCCACACACTTAATGGTCTGCTTGTGAAGAAAAATGTTTTGATAAATTAACCCTTTTCTGGAACGAGCGTGAGGGTGATGGACAGGGGACCATGCTGAATAACTCCCAATATATTAATAATGTAACAATAATGTTGCCAGCATAGTTTTGTTTCTTGGAACCGTTTGATAATTGCACTACATATATATAGGACTCTATAATCTATCCGCGTGCCACTACCACTGATTAAAGATAATTTAAATATTTTTCTCTCGCTTTAATGAAAAATTATCCAAACACATAAATTCTTTTTGAAACACATAAAATCGAACACAAACATTTTTTTTACAGTAAACATGAAAAATGTTGATGTGGTTCAGACCATAAAACATATGCTACATAGAAAAACTATGTAGCATATGTTTTATGTAGCATATTCATAGAAAAACTATGAAAAAGTAGGTGCTGTAATCAATTTTCCATACAAATATTCGGATTTCGGGGGGGGGGGGGATAAATCCCACCTATCCCCCCCCCCCCCCCCCCCCCCCGGTTACGTGCCTGTATTAGAAATGTCTCAGAATTTCAAGTCCATGTCGAAAATAAACAAGAAAGCTATCAATACAACCCACTTTCCTGAAAATATTCGATAATTCTGTTTGTACTACATTTAGCCAGGAATACTATGGTAATGTCGTATTATTTAGACAGTAACATACAAAGAGAGCTCTAGCAAGGCTATTATTGTAGTAATTAAAACAAATAATTCTGAACAGCTCCTCAATAAAACGATGCCCCATCTTGATAAAATTAACTTAAAACCCTCCCCTTAAAAGTAAAATAAACCTGTCACACACTTCCTTAACAATGACAGACAGGGAGACAAAATTTAAACTTGTCAAAATTACGCAAGTTGCTACAATCTGCGCTTTCTTGTAACAACCCTATTCTGTTTTCAAAGACTATTGTTTTAAATTCTATTGAAATCCGTGTAAAGTTTTAGCATTTTGTTCGCAATATCTTAACACGGGTTGTTTACCTAGGAGAAATGATTAAATCTTAGTGAAAACAAATCTCCAGATTGCGAACCTGGCTTTTGTTTGCCATTTCTGTGCCAGTAGCTAGAAAAAAGGGTTTAAGTGGACCCTTTAAATTATTGTTATTGACTTTAGCATCATCATCATTTTAGTATACCTACTTCTCAGACCATGGACCTCCTGTTAATAGAAAGATTGAAAAATAGCAAGAAGTGCTCCTCAACGCTGGCCCTGTTCTGATTGTTCTAGGGAATCAAGTTGCTGTCAGAGTATTTTTCGCCTATATTGTTTGAGTTTTGGACAAATTAGGTACTAGTTATATCGACGGCCACAAGGAAAGATTAAAGTGAGGCTTTTACCAGTTTCCAACTTAACAGATTCCAAATACTGAAAAGTTAGATAGCTCATTTCATAAACCAGGCTGTAGTGAACCTAGTGGTACATCCGGCATACCCTAGGCATTTTGCAAGCATGTAACGATTAGCAAATCCCTTCACCACGATATCACAAGTCAAAAATCAATGAATAGTGACATGCTACCGAATCGCCAAAAGAGGAACAGGTTGTCATCATCATTATCAGCCTATCATCGTCCACTGCTAAGGCGCGCTACAAAACTCTGTCCTCGGCCTTCGTCATTCAGTCGCTCCCTGCTACCTTTTTAGATCGACTTTCCAGCAGGCCGCAGGGCGTCCCA
This sequence comes from Agonopterix heracliana, assembly GCA_963693445.1. Classification (NCBI taxonomy): domain Eukaryota; kingdom Metazoa; phylum Arthropoda; class Insecta; order Lepidoptera; family Depressariidae; genus Agonopterix; species Agonopterix heracliana. The sequence continues at coordinate 14,526,983 of OY856324.1, forward strand.
AACTACGCCTGCTAGTTCGCGGTCTCCACTCTAGAACTCTTGACACCCCATCGGTTGTCAGTTCTTCGGCAGATATGATCAGCCCATTGTGACTTCAGCTTGCTAATTTTCTGAGCTATGTCAACCGCTTTAGTTCTCTGGCGTATCACTTCATTCCTGAAGTGATCTCTCAGAGATGTTCCGAGCATAGCTTCCTCATAGCTATGAGAAATCGGCGAGCTCGCTGAGCGACTAATATTGAATGAACAGGTTGCATTGATTGTTAATATTGTTCTTGAGAGGATATTCGTTGTGTTTTATGCCAAGATAGGGATTGAATGATAGACTGATCATAATATTATGGTCGTGATCGTGTCTGTAATTCAATCAAGAATCAGAATACAGCTGGTTGGCTCCACGCCAGGTACGCTGATATCTAAGTTTCTAGTAACTTCCACCGTCACCTGCGGGACAAGTTCGAGCATCCTCCGGAATATCAATGTCAAGTTGTTGGTATTTTAAACGGTTCGTTCGGGGATTTTATGTTTATACTATGCGAATTTAGCATAGTGCTGTAAAATACCTACCTAAGTAGTTTTCTTTGACTTTAGATGAATTTTTTGAAGGTCATGGTAAAGTGTTCCTACAATTTATTGATAATGAATCAATTTCCGTATCTTACCCCCTAGTTTTATTATATGGGATTTTAGGGTTATGTATGCACGACCGTAACGTTGGGTGGTAGAGTTAAAAAAGACGTCAGAAAGCTATGTGATATTTTATCCTGAACATAAAAAAATGAGTTTTTCTATCATACGCACGCGTACGCTAAACGGCATGCTCTCGTGAGGAAACGTGCATGCGCTGAAGAAGAAATTCTAATGCGTATCTGAACTCTACCAATCCTCATTGGGCACGCGTGGCGGACTAACGCTCTTACACCCTCCCAGATAGGCCTGTGCCCTGCTGTGCCCATGATGATGTGCGAACGTTTGTTTCAAAGTTATGTAGATAGTATGAAGGTAAAAGTGAGGGTTTTTTATTAACATACCTACACCTGTACAAAAACGACAAGCAAAATTGTTCTAAACAATGTGGCGATGTCGCGTCATTCTTGACACCCGGCAGGGAGACGAGCTAGAGGGGGATCCTAAAAACTTTTTGATTAATTACATTTCGCTCGCTGTGGAAATATTGCCACATTCCTTGTAAAAGTTATGCGAAGAGACCATAGAGTTCGAAAGGAATAGACAGTGTCATGAGTAGACATACTATTGGCAAAGAATAATATGGTATGTACCTGGAACTATGATGTTAGGAAATCGAATCTAGCGAGTATGTGCGATTCATAATGAGGCTGGTTACGCAAGAACTACTTCATTGGGATAGGTTAAAAGTTTATCCAGGGATTGAATCAGAGTGCTTATACCAAGATCCAACCGCATAATTATGCACCTATTTGTTTGGTGAACGAAATTTTATTTAATTGAAAGTTTATACAACGCAGCCGGGTTGCCTAGCAAAATCTTGCCGCAAGTACCTTTACCATGACGATTTCTGGTACCATTTTTCCACCTAACTGTTTGGGAAGCAATTGAGGTCCTATCTGAAGGAGATCGATGTAAAGAACTGGAAAAACTAGGGTTGCCACCTCTCAGTCTGCCGCAACTGTAGGGTTGCCAGGTTCAAAGCAGACTACAGGTGGCAACCCTAATTTTTCCAGTTCTTTAGATTGATCTCTTTCAGATGGCATCTAATTTATTTCCCAAACAGATTGGATTTACGGTAGGATCTTGGGCTAGCTCTACTTTCACTACGTCTGCACTAGCAAGAGAGTGATTCCAAAACTGCTGGATCCAGAAGCTCACGAGGAGGCCCAGAATGGAGTGACCGTGGGAGGTTCTAGCCAACTCTAGCGGAGGGAGCGAGGCTCACGGAGCTGAGGTCTGGCATGTATCACTGAGTGCAATTTGCCTGAAAATAATGCTCGGCCTGCGGCTCGCTTCGCGGCATATTGACTCCGGAGACCAGGTCCACCAGGTTCCAGGGGGGCCGCTTCGTAGCTCCGCCTTGTAAATAAATATCTTGGACATTGTCACCATGTAAAAAGGTCCCCCGAGCCATCCCCTGGATTGAATGAAACGCCCACTAAGGGATAACAGAATTGCTTTATTGACTGTTTGTTATGCTATAGTCAATACATTTCATAGCTAATGTAGACCGATTTAAAGTACCAGAATTTAGCCTGGACTTGTATTATGAAGACTAGACAACTATATAGAATACACACACACATAGAAACAAACACCCACGACTCGGGTACACAACATATTAATCTTCATCATACACATATTTGTCAATTACGGGATTCGAACCCACGACCCTCGGCACAGCAGGTACATTCACTACCGACTGTGTTATCGGGCCGTCAAATGTTTACAGTTAGCAACGGTTTTCAGTATTTGCATTTATTTGTAAATTTTTTAGTTTAATTGATTTATTGATTTATTTATTCGTTCCTTCAAAGATGATGTCTAAACATTTCTATCTCTTTCCGGGTGGAGTATGGTGCGCGACTTTCAAGTTTATTACCTGACATGTTTGAAATACCGGTTTTATTGTAAGGGGAGGATTGGGGATGGAATCCGCTACCCATTATGGTGTTAAAAACGTATAAATAAGTTTAAATGTATTCCTATGGAACAAAAGATTTTTCTTTTGCGATTTCAATGTTCGTCTCGTATTGAAAGTTGTTCAGTTTGATGGTCTGAAGCACCACCTAACAATATAATACTCTTTAATTGTACCTGAAAAACATAATATAACAATATTAAAAGCAAAAAAGGGGTACAAACGGCGGTCTTATCACAAAAAGTTAATTCTTTCAGACGATCATAGGATGTAAATTTTACATCCTGTATAGGAAAATGGGAAAAAATATTTTCTCCAACTAGAATTTTCACTATTAAGAGTACTGTATCGTCAGTTAGTAACTATTTCATAGATAGTCCAATCATTTTAGGGTTTGACCCTAACAATAATTCATCTATCGCTGAAACTTTGCAGTGTGATAAAGTAAAGTATTAAAGGTCGCTCAGCGAGCTATGGAGAGAGCTATGCTCGGTGTTTCTCTGAGGGATCACATCAGAAATGAAGTGATTCGTCACAGAACTAAAGTGGCTGACATAGCTCAAAAAATTAGCAAGCTGAAGTGGCAATGGGCTGGTCATATCTGCCGAAGAACTGGCAACCGATGGGGTGTCAGAGTTGTAGAGTGGAGACCGCGAACTGGTAGGCGTAGTGTGGGACGCCCTGCTGCCCGCTGGACAGACGACCTAAAAAAAGTAGCAGGGAGCGACTGGATGAGGAAGGCCAAGGACAGAGTTTTGTGGCGCGCCTTGGGAGAGGCCTATGTTCAGCAGTGGACGATGATAGGCTGATGATGATGATGATGACAGATTACGGTTGACAAATAATCTAGGTTAAATTTTTTCCGGTCCTAGATTATTTGTCAACCGTAATCTGTATAATTACTTTACTTTATCACACTGCAAAGTTTCAGCGATAGATGAATTATTGTTAGGGTGTCCATACAAGGAAACTCTAAAATGATTGGACTAAGAGTTTTTCACAAAAATCATTTCATAGATATCTGAAAATAAAACAACTCAAAGGACTTTGGTTTAAACGTTCATTCTGCCCCAAAATAGACCTTTCAAATGAAATTGTCACCAGAAAATAATTTATCATATCAATATGGTTGTGTTCAACTCATCCGAATAAACACAGTCGTATAAAATACGTACAGGTAATTGTTTTGTACGCATTAAACACAGTCTAGCCAGATCAAATGGAATGGAAATACTGAAAATATTTTGTTTTTGTCGTAGAAAATAATTAAATTCTATGCAATCAATTTCAAACTGGAATCGGTTTTTAACGATATTCGTTTTTGTTTGAAATTGTATCTCTGACCAATGAAACAGGGTTAGCAGAAGTTATATAGGGTTTAAGGCTACTCAAACTGAACAACTTTCTCTATGGGACGAATCAGTCTATCATCGTCCACTGTTGAACATAGGCCTCTCCCAAGGCGCGCCACAAAACTCTGACCTGGGCCTTCCTCATCCAGTCGCTCCCCGCTACTTTTTTTAGGTCGTCTGTCCAGCAGCGGGCAGCAGGGCGTCCCACACTACGCCTACCAGTTCGCGGTCTCCACTCTAGAACTCAAGATAATAAATATTTCTACCAATTTTGTCTCAAATAAAACTGTCTGAACCAACATCCTACCTACGTATCCAGAAAAAGAATAAAAACGAACTAATATTGTCATCAAAGGTGGACCTTTTCAAATAAGGAGACCTTTGATTACGCGCTCGCTCGTCATAAAATCCGGTGGTTGGTCAAAGTGAATGAAAAGAATCCGGATGAACGGACCGGTATTCGGACTAATAAAAATTTTATTTCCTTTGCGGAAAAAATGATAACTAATCTCGACATTCTAGACGTGAAAAATTCGGATATTTCTTTAAGTAAAATCTATAATAGAGATTAAAAATCGGCCAAAGGCGTGTCGGACTCGCCTATGAGAGGGTTCCGTATCTATTTTACTCAACACTCGTATTAGAAGGAAAACTTTGAAGAATTAACGAAAACGATTATTTTAACGAAAAGTGAGTACCTATATAGGGTCCTTCTTAATATTGTTTGATACAAAAACATAACATAAACATTTAAGTTAAATAATAAGGTAATTATAAGTATTAAATTGGCAACATTTTTTATGTCAATTTTTATTATTGCGAATGGCAACATTCTCTCTTCTACTTTTGCTTTTCTCTGTTCGAGTCAGTGAAATTTACAATTATAAAATAAACTATCTAAATTCGTTTTAGCTTGTTTTACTTAACAAATATTCTGACACTTTTTTAAGGGATGATCAGACCTTCAAACTGAAAAACTTCCTCTACTATAGAAACTTTTTTCTAATATAGTAATTGCGAAAAAAAGAGTGCTGTTCCATACAAAACTGCAAACATACGCGAGCCAAATGTATGGGACAGCCGATTTTTTTATCTCGATTTCAATGTTGGTCCCATAGAGAAAGTTATTCAGTTTGACGGTCTGTTCATCTCCTTACAAAAGTGTCAGCTAATTAGGATGAACCTTGTATTGTATATGAATTGTTTTATACCTAGTTTATTTTCTGACACTGTCAGTAGTCATTATTTCCATCTCCGTTTGAGAGCATCATAATATTCTGATACCTATACAGGCTGTAAGGAAAAGTATCATTAACCTTTAAACCACATACTCTACCCTGATGGGTAGAAAAAGTTGAGTTCAGTTATAACTGAACAACTTTTACTATTGCAAACCTGTTAAAGCATAAAAAAAAATCTGCTGTTCCATACTAAAATCCAATACCTATTCAACACAAATGTATGAAACAGCTGATTTTTTTTTGCTACGATCGGTTTGCTCCCATAGTAAGTTCAGTTTGATGGGTAGAGTATGTGGTTTAAATATTAATGATACATTTCCTTAGACATATCATGTATTGCATTAATTACAAATTAAAAACAAAAACAAAGCTAAAACAACTCTCGCAAAAATTAGCTTTATATTTGAAAAAACCGCATCGAAATCGGTCCACCCGTTTGGGAGCTACAATGCCACAGACAGACAGACCGAAAGACAGACCGACATAGGCGTCAAACTTATAACACCCCTCTTTTTGCGTCGGGGGTTCTAAAAGCATCTAATAGAGCCTGTAAAAAATTATTCACAAAGTTATAAAGTTCTTTCAAATAAGTGCGTTCACACACGATGACGCTCTAACGGAGCAGCAAACGTCAGTCCGTCATTTGTGAAGCAAGGAGTTGTATGAAACCGCACGTAGAAGCACACACGGTGACGCATTTGACGCACCGGGTGTGGTTCTATGGACGGACATCTGCCGCTCCGTCAGTGCGTCATCGTGTGTGAACGCACTTAGTAACTTAGGTACCTACGTCAAAACCGGAAAACATTATGAGATAATTACCTCGGATAAATTTAGCTAATTTTGTGATCAAACAGATTTCCGGTCACCAGTCCGGGGTCCGGGCGAACCAATGTTTATTCCCGGATTTAAAACCACAATTGAGGTTTATATCATGGGACAAAAACGACATTTTGAATCTGAATGAAGTCAAGATCTTAAAATACTCACGAATCCCCCACGGGGTAGATAGCATATTCAGCATAACATAATAGCACAATCAGAATGTATGTAAGATGTATTAAAACATAATAATAATATTTAAAGGTTGGTTTGGACCTTATGTTTAGACCATCAAAACTAACAACTTTCACTACGGAACTAAAATTAAAAAAGTACCTATTTAAAATGTTAATTTTAACCGGCCTCAAAAAAGATGAGGTTTCTACGTTTGTCTACATGTATTTTTTTTATGATGTTTACCGACATTTTTATCAATTGCGGACTATTTAAGGGGCTACCTGCCGGTTTTGGGTAACTTTGTAACCATTTTATTCATTAACTATGGCACTTTTTGAGCTGAAAAATAAACTGAACCATCTATGAGAAGATATGAGAAGTGATGTGGTTTTTCTAGAAATCGATTTTAATGAATAAAACCGAAGAAAAGGGACTCTAAAGTCACCCCTTTTTCCCCAGTTGTAACCATTTTACTCTTACATTTGGAATCGGAAGAAAATGAAAATTTTCAATATTGTTCACAATACAATTTAGAATGATGTGGTTTTCTTACTTTTTAGAAATTATTAAAAAATCATCTAATTTTACAAAGAAAACAGCTAAATTCTGACCGGAGCCACGCGCTCGTTCGCATAGATTAGTATGGAGAGTCGTGGTCCAGGGCAGATACGCCTTAAGTAAAAATACTTTTTGAAATGTCACCTTGAAGCCGAAATGAAACCGCTCAAAAAATCCAAAATGTTTCTCCATGACTTTACTTGTACTACTCATTTCTTCCGATTTGTTTAACGTTCTTAAAAACAAACGGAAATATCACCTCTAACTAATCCACCCCATGCCTACAATTGCCTACAATTTTAATACCCCTTAAGGACTATAATCTCTTGTTGTCTGCAAGCTCTGAAGACTCAGTGAAATTAGTGTAATCCTCTAAAGCCTGCTGTAATAGGTGCCTTCATTACGTCTGAAGGCTTGAGGTGACACGAAGTCATTTCGTTTGAGAAATGTTCTGATGAATTGGTATGAAAATGTACAGACAGTTGCCTACTACATTATTTAAATAAGTGAAGACCTACCAATAAGAATGTATAGAAGTGTAAATGAAGCTCAAAAAGTGGCACCAAAAAAAGTGTACCGTGTTCTAAATTTGTTCTTTAAAAACTGTACCTAGCCGCCATTGATCTGGTCAATGCTAGCCGCCAAAACTCATACAAAATGTAATTTTTCATTGGGTGCCAAACATTATTTAGATTTTGTTTAGAGTTACTCTTCTATAGTTATTCTTATTCGTAGGTGAAGACGTAGAATTGAAAAAAAAAAGTTAATAGGAAGGATGAAAGTCATCTGTTCATCTGTGTCACATTGAAAATCTTTCAGTTTGATCTGATCTAAACCATCTTAGGGTGTTTTGTTACACCCTGTAAAAGTAAGTAAGTCTTCTTCTTCTTATCGTGTAGGCAAGCCCTGGTGTCAGAGTTTATTCAAACCGCCTTACGGCCTCTGACGTGGTTTGTATGTAACGACTACTACCACCAGAGATAGTATCCGGGACCAACGGCTTAACGTGCCATCCGAAGCACGGAATCATCTTTCTTTTCAGACAATCAGGTGATTCAGCCTGCAATGTCCTAACCAACTGGAAAAAAATGCACAAAGTGATATATCACTAGGTAGATTTAATTAGTAGGTAGTTATAATTTCCACGGCGGACAGAAATCAAACCCTCGACCTCCGTGTCAAGAGCCCAATGCTTTTTTAACCATTAGGGTTTAACTACACCACGTAGCATTTTTCCGTCGCTCCATCCTTTTCTGTCACTCAGGAACGTCATTTGTTAGAACATATTATAAGATAGACGGAACGCGATCGCACGCGGCGTGCTGTTCCGTGCTGTTCCGTTCCGTCTATCTTATATGCTCTAACAAATGACGTTCTTGAGTGACAGAAAAGGATGAAACGATGGAAAAATGCGATGCCGTGCTTCCTGATTTTCAACCCTTTGACCACGGAGGCCAGTTAGTGTGAAATAAGAATAAAAGGGGCGATTATCAAAAATATCAGAGATTGGGCACTGCTAGTAACGTTTGGGCACTTTGAGTGTGTTATTTTTCGATTATTTCCAAGTAACGAACGATTCTCTCGGAATGTGTTTTATGATAAATTTTCCAAAAAGACAAAAATAAATTTTACACGTTACAGTACTTAGAAACTTAGTTATTGTCTACAGGGGAAAATCCTTGGAAATTTATGAAAATGCCTGAGGACTTTCAATTAATTCCTATGAAATTTAAAGTCCGCTCTCAGTTAAGTTTTAAGCCTACTTCAATCTAGAATTATTTAGCCTCCAAGCGGAAGACTGCTGAATTATTGGAAATAATAACAAATTCTGTGGATTCTGTCTTAAATTTAGTTCAAGAAGAAAAGTTTATCTTCTTGAGTTAACTTAGATACTGTCTAAAATCTAATTGAATTGATGTTTCAATTTCCAAAACACCTAAAATTAAAGCCATTAAAATTGTTATGACAAATTTACCTTTGCATGATTTATCGAAACCCATCATACTCCATAATTGCATCCTCTGAAATCCTTAACTGAAAATTTCACAACTCAAATTGATTCTGCTGTATCTCTGCCGAATTTCAACCTTAATGCTAACACATAAGTTATACATTCAACAAATGCAAGCATCATTGTAATGTGGGATGAGCTTGACTGATGTGTGGTATCGCGTGTTGTAATTTCAGCTTTGGTTGGAGGAGTTAAGGTGGTAAATTGAGGGTTTAATGTGGAAGGAACAGGGTTCCCGGGGACTCAGTGTATTCGCTCTCGAATAATCGATAGCTGACGTCTGGCCTCCCCCCGCGCAGGTACTCCCCTCTCCCATCCTCCGTTAAGCTGGAGTTTCATGAGAACATTTTCAGTCGCATTATAGTCACTTAAAGATACAAAATTAAGCACGTGTTGAGTTTTTGACTACGTAAAAAATAATTAACTGAAAAGAGAAAAACAAACTCTAAAATCTACGGTAGATTTTCGCAAATTAATTTTATGTAATAATAATAGGCATCGCAGGCAAACCGAAGACAAAATTTACAAAAGACACCTAATTTGTTGGTTGATTATTGGTCAAGCCAAATCCAAAAACCAGCCATTGAATCCATAGGTACATACATACACTCGAAAAGATTAGCTTCCTTCTGGCGCAGTCGTGTTATAAAGAGTCAAAGCGTGCTTCCAGAATTCACCTGTGCTAATAATGCTAGTGCGACAGCATATTTGTGCGAATAACGCAAATTTAACATCATGCTTGTGCGAATAACGCTAGAGTTATAACGTGCTTGTGTGAATAACGCTAGTTCGACAGAATTTTCGTGCGAATAACGCCCCAGTGCGAAATCATATTTGTGCGATTAACGCTTTTGCGCCAGCATGCTTGTGCAAATAACGATAGTATAACAGCATGTTTGTGAGAACAATTGATTAACATATTCTAGACGTTTCTATAGATAGATAATACATGCAACATATTTTCGCTTGCTCGTAATCGCGCATTCGCACGTATGCAACACCCCCTTGTACCTTCACAGACGTGCGTCTAACAAGCCTCGCATGAATGAACTTGCAGTCGTTATGTGTTGCTTCCTACGTAATTGGGCTCTCCACCATGTCTGCATTGTTTATAACTAACTTTGTTCATACTAATAATGTAGATAGTAACACAATAAACGTGCTCTGAACAGAATGTTCGGGAAAATTTACCTTTGATGTTGCAATGAAGCCTAAAAGGAGACAAAAAGGAAATTTTTCAGCCTTTTCTTTCCTAGGAGTCAGCTAAGGTATTTTTCATTGTTACTCAAGATTCAAGCCACACAAGTTAAAAGCTCGAATGTACTTTTTCCAGGATATTATCAATTCGTAATCAGATATAAAAGCTTCTACAATTTACTGTTTGTTTTAAAATAATGTCTATTTTATTTCAGTGGCGCACCTTAGGAACAGTTGCTTAGAATAAAACGTACGTACCTACGTACAGAACTTTTGTATTTTGCAAAAACCTAAAGAGTTTCCTTAGGTGGTGTAGAGAGTAGTGGACTTTACGTCACGGAGTGACGGATATTACCAGTTGCTGATGATGACCAAACGAAAAATAAAATACTGTTTGCATAATAATGTATCTTGGACGTTGACCGACTAAGTCCCACTTGCGACAACCTAGCACTTAGCAGTTAACTCCGGGTAAAGTAGCTCAATCATCAGTCATGGGTTACCTGGAGTAGGGGGTAAGTTTAGTAAAGATTAGACAGCATTACCAACTGTCATCGCCAATCAACCTGCCAAGCGTTGCAAATCCCTTAAGTCAAGTTTGATATTCATTCGAGGATCAAATAAAAACATACTTAGATGGAATCAGATTCAGAACTCAAGTTGTGACAGATAATGTAAAGCCAAACAACAACCTAAAAGTCATAACACTAATAAAACTCGACCAGAACTGTCACATCACACGTAAAACAGTAAGCCGCTAAAAGAAAAGCAATTTCTACCTACAATAAAAAATGTAATAAACAAAAATAACCATAAACACGTCCCACTTTGACTCGTTTAATCTGGCATCATCAGAGGCAGCTGTTGGGAAAGAAAATGTGGCAGGTGATATAAAAATACTGAATATAACTGGAAATAACCGGATACAGGGTGGTTGTAAAACTCCTTCATTGCGAATAGGCCGTAAAGAGTGCCGGATGCGCTGGACGACTTCGGTATAGAGAAACGTAGATGCGACAGATTAGGGTTATATTGTGGATTGCTGGTTTGTGTCTCTGAGAGAAAAGGTTACGGTACAATTTTGTTTAAAACTCATCTAAATGTTACGTTAGGTTAGAAAGGTTAAAAGATTTTTTTTTGCTTGATGGTGTAAAATTAAAAACCATTATAATAAGGAATTTCAGTCATTGTTAAATTAAAATAAGTTAATTCTCAAACGACTGAAACTATTCACATTACAAGATATTTTCCAAATAACACATTTGCTCTTTTTAAAATTATTAAAAGGTCTTCAAATCGTTGTATTCTAATAAATTTCAAGCCAAACTGTGAAGGTTCTAGGAATACAACGCATCTTATGCTATATTCACACTGTGACAGATCATTCTACCAATATTTGAACTCTGTGTTCATGAACATAGAGTTCAACTATGGGTAGATTGATCTATCGCCGTTTTTACTACATGAAATTTCATATTGTTTCTACGTAGGTAGTTTTCACATGTCTTCTTACTTTCTTTTTTCATTATTCTTCTTCTCTTCATTCTTTGCGACAATTCAGTTGTAACTAGAATGAATAATACAAATTGGTAGTTACCAATTCTATATTGCACTGTAATACCTACTCGACCCATCTGCTCCTATAACTTATCAATGCCAGATCTCCCCTAGGCTGTAGGCTATATCCCCAGGCAGTACTCGAATAAGAGAGGGTAGTTTTACAGCGCACAAGGGAAAACTTTAGTTGCTAGGGGCAGCCTTACTTTTACCCTTTATTTTGGGGTTCGCATACTATTGTGCTATGATGCCTACTGAAGGAGTTTTCAGAATGTACGTTTTATGAATTCAATCTACATTTATTTAAAGGCATGTCTTTTAAAGAGGCTGTATTAATTCATGAACGGTTTTCTAAGAAATGTTAGAGCGTGGTGATAGTGAAAAATCGTTATAACTTGGCTACAACTAACAAACCTACCTTTTGCAGTTGTAGCCAATTATATTAATGTTACTACAGCAACGTTATTCACGGAACGAACGTGTCAAGAAATGGTAGGTTTATAAAATACTGCAAAATAACCAGATCCTTTAAATCCATCTGTATATTGGTTTCAAGCTAAAAATTTCAGATTTTCTCAAGGCTGTGTAACTCTAAAAGCTTTATGTCAAAGCAGATAATGTATAAAACTTTTTGAGATAAAGTAAGACGATTTCAAAATACGTGGAAAACCAAAGAGAGGCTAAATTACGGTACACGAGAATTCTATTAACATTTCATTTAATATTCATAAGAAACAGGATTCCATTAGGCATATGATTCTGCTTGCTGATAATCCATTTCTGAATAACTTATTGTGGATTATTTAATGTGGTTCTACGTAATTTTAAGTGCACTATAATTTTAATTAACTTTAGAGATTGCAGTTTTTTCTTTCTACATAAATAAACTCGCGCCCGTTTTCCTTTACAGAGACTTTTATACTTTGCAACCACTAACAGTAATTATTGCAACGTTTACTTTTATAATTTTTTATGGAAATCCTCGATTTTCCAACTGGTCAAATCAGCAACTCTTTATCGAACGACAAAACGCGCTTTGTATGAACAATTTTACTAAATAACGAAGGCATCACGCCTTAGTCTTCGTCGTTTCGATACTGTTTATAGTTTATCTAGTTATTAAAAATAGTATACAAGCTACAAAATTACTGAAAAGGTTAGCATTATTTCAAACGTTGTTTTACTGAGAAGATAAAACTAAACTAAAGTACCTTATAGGTACTTTACTACCTATGGTAGTTAAATTGAATTGAACTAAAACATAAATGTTATGCAATCAACTCCCCAATATTCAGGGTTTCTTTTATAGCATTGAAGGCTGGCCAGTTTTCTGAGTCTGTTACCACTCGATGTTTCATGCAAAACTGTAACTTTTAACTGCTATAAGTGAAACTTCCAGTCGTCTTTCGCGATTTCGACGTTGGTCCTACAGTGAAAGTTGTTCAGTTTGATGCATACATAAACCCACGACCGGAATTCCCTTTCAGGGTGGTCAGAAACATTGCAAAAACTACCAACATTCTGTTTGTAGTACTGAAGCACCTCTTATAGTATGTAACGTATTTAAGTTTACACTCTGTATTGTTTTATCAAAACCTCTTTTTGCGAAGTCGGTAAAAATACTATATACGGGGAAGAAAGTAAGTACTTAAAGAGTAATTGCTTAGATGGATGCCTGTAATTTAACACAACTCTGGGCTAGGATTAAATGAAATCTCTCCGGGGAAAAAGTGGCTCTTCGTTGTACATTTTTAGCTTCTTTTATCTCTTATTTATGTACTTTACTTTTCAAATTAATGTGAAAGGATGTTATCTTAATTATAGTATTAAGTTGAAATGTATGAAATGGTAGGTGATATCCTTTTTCGTTCAGATGAGAACGGATATCTGCAATAGGTACTTTGAACTGTCTGCTACCGTTCACAAAATTTGAATTTTGATTCCTTTGATTATTAGTATTAATACCACACCTTGATTGATGGTTGGTTGGGCTATTGCAAGGAAGAGTCGTAATGTAACACTGCAACCTTCGCTGGTCTATTGTGTTCGCCCCAAGCTCACCCATATTTACGCATACCTCCGAACTGGCATTTTCTTTTCATTCTCGGGTGCAGGTTTCCTCACGATTTTTTCCTTCACCGCCGAGCTAGTGATAAAGCTAAATACAAGCAAAAGCATAAATACATAAACTCCGTAGAACTTAGTGGTACAGGCCAGGAATCGAACCGCCGCCTTATGATTGAGTCGCTAGCTCTCTTCTGTAGCTCTCTAAACCACTACCACACCTTACGACGCGGTGGTAGTGATAAAATTAAAGAGGAAATAGTTATTTGTTATGCTAAGCTGCGAAGTTGTTTTTTGGCGCGAGTACTTGTATTGAAACCTGAGCAAGCGAAGGATTCTAAGATTGAACCACGAGCGAAGCAAGTGTGTTCAAATATAGAATCCTGAGCGCCGCGAAGGTTTCAAAGGTACGAGACGCAGAATAACTTTGCTGCCGAACGCAACACACAACTTTTCACCTCACAACGGCGAGGAAAATGCTGGCTGGATGCAAGAAAAAAAAACATTTTGGCGCACTAAGGCGGTAGATATAGAAAAATATTGAATAGAGAGATTCGAATTTTAAAAACTCTTTCCACGCTAGCGGATAAAATACACTTTAGCACTCAGATTTCGAATGATAAACAGATTCTTTTCCCTACCTGTATTTAAAAGATTGCTCAAAGAACACTATCTCTCTCTTTGACAAGAATTTGTCCTTTTGACTATGATATTCTTATTTTTATATTAACAGCATAATTATATTTGTATGTATATATTTATGTATTTATATATGTATTTATGTATGTATACATTATATTTACTCTATATATGTAGATGGGTATATAGGAAAATGCTGGCTGGATGCAAGAAAAAAAAACATTTTGGCGCACTAAGGCGGTAGATATAGAAAAATATTGAATAGAGAGATTCGAATTTTAAAAACTCTTTCCACGCTAGCGGATAAAATACACTTTAGCACTCAGATTTCGAATGATAAACAGATTCTTTTCCCTACCTGTATTTAAAAGATTGCTCAAAGAACACTATCTCTCTCTTTGACAAGAATTTGTCCTTTTGACTATGATATTCTTATTTTTATATTAACAGCATAATTATATTTGTATGTATATATTTATGTATTTATATATGACATTTATGTATGTATACATTATATTTACTCTATATATGTAGATGGGTATATAGATACCTACTAGTTCACCGCCGCAGCATTTGTCTCTGTAAACAGTTCTTCCATTCAATGGTTGTCTGGAAGAAATCACTTTAGTGATAAGACCGCCCTTTGTACCCTTCTTATTCTTGTTTTAAATTGTATTTTTTTCTATTCTTGGTGTGCAAATAAAGAATATTTATCTTATCTTATCTTATCTTCTTTCCGAGCCTGTGAGGTAAAAAACAAATTTACTCTTATCTGATTTCATTATCATTACGCCGATAGATGTCCACTGTTGAAAAGGATCGCTACAACTAACAGTCCTGTGCTCTAACGAATTCCCGCCGCCTTCGCCAGGTCGTCAATTCACCTTGTACCACGCGGTCGCCACTTTAGCAGTCTTCGGCCTCATCGGCCATCTGTTCTAAGAGCAATGTGCCCAGCTCATTGTCATTTTAGTTTAGCTATTTTTCGGGCTATATCAGCTACCTTGGTTTTTCTACGAATCTCATTTCGGATTCGATCTCGCAGGGAAACTCCTAGCATAGCCCATGATTGCCCTTTGGGTGACTTTCAGCCTTTATATGAGGCTTTGAGTAAGCAGCCACGTCTCAGTGACCGTGCGACTATGTACGATGCTTTTTGGTATAAACACAATATAAAACAGACAAAATAATTTCACTTTTACGTGTATTCATTTGTACTCACTTACGTGACAATCTGTACATACAAGGTGTACCAATTTTAAAATTTTGTATTTAATTATAATTTGGTTCAACTTATTAAGAAGGTAAAATTAAATTAAACACAACGTGGGTTCACAACGGGTTCGGTCCGCCGAATGTCCCGATTCATTTTATAAACTTCTATATCAGACATCTGAAAGACGTTGACAAAATTATATTAGTAACTTTTAAGATGGTCTAAACCACACATGCCAATTTTTCGACTGATTCCAATTACACCCCGTATTATAATCTGACAACATAATTATCATAATTATAACATACACACACACCCAACACCCAACACCTACCACCCAACACCCAACAACCACCACTTAACACATTTTCTTTTGTTTTGAGCTTAGAGCTTATTAGCTCTAAGACCCCGATGATGTTTTTTTGCACCGATACTCTTGACTGAGTATCAGTGCAGGTTCCGGGACCAATTTTAACCTAACCAGATGAAGTCAGGTGTTCTGAGTCGGTTCCGGGACCGACTTTAACCCCTAAACGCATACATACCTATAATTATAAGCTGACTGCATATTGGATAAATTGTTGACCATTTTTTAGAATTGTTTAATTTTTTTATTTATTTATTTATTGTACACACGGAAATATACATGAAAACAGCATAATAGACAATTACAAAGGGCGAGCTTATCTCTAAAGAGATTTCTTCCAGCAAACCCGTGACAGAGAGAGAGCATACAAAGTGAGGCAGTTTTGGAATTGGTTGCAGCCAGATTTTTGTTGTTAATCAAATTTAATAACGACAAACCATTTAATCACATCCCATCCCATGCAAAAATTCACCATGTAATGATGCTTAATGAATTTATAGTAATCTGTCACAATATAACATTCGACTTTACTAAGGAAAAGTGATAGCAGAAAATCCTTATTATTTTAACTAATTTTTAATTTCATCCCCATCGCCACTAGATTTGTAAACAAAAGGTTTGTATTCCTAAAAAATTTGCGCTTTTACAAAAACACCATTAATTAAAAGGACAATGGACTCGCATCACTCTATGTCGTTTTTTACGCTGAGGTTTTTACCCTTTCCTTTATGCAGATGTTTTTAGTAGGGCTGCACACGGTATGCGTACATGTACATAGCTGGACCGCAATTCCGGTTGACATTATAAATATTTCACACTCCGTAAAACAATGGTGCCTTAATTGGCCTTAGCGCTTTCATACACGATGACGCATTGACGGAGCGGCAGACGTCAGTCCGTCATTTGTGAAGCAAGGAGTTGTAAGAAACCACACGTAGAAGCACACTGCACGGTGACCGATGGACGCACCGTCTGTGCTTCTAAGTGCGGTTTCTTACATTACTACACCTTGCTTCACAAATGACGGACTGACGTCTGCTGCTCCGTCAATGCGTCATCGTGTGTGATCCCACTTATATTTGGTCTGTGGAATCCGATGTCAAATATTCTCCAAGTATTTTAATTAAATACAGGGTTGTTATAACGCAAAATCTGAAAACCTTTTCCACCGAATCGATAACTAAACAATGTCATGAGACATGAGATTGCTAAACTAAAGTAGCAAAGGCTGGAGCACTTATTGCTGAACCTATGGTAATAAAAAAACGAAGTAAAACTAACAGCTCTCACTAATCATTTTCTTGATTTATCAATTTATTATAATCATATATTTTCTTTAGATCCATGGTTGGCTTTTAGGTAAATAAAACTTACTAGTAGACCTCAAATAATTAACCCCCGGAAATTTAAAATCAATACTACCGAAACTTCAATCAAAAGCGCGAACGATAACGAAAAATGAAAAAAAAAAAAATGCGATCGGAAACCCATCTATCTATAGAAATTAATTGACTCTGCCTATACTCAATGTGATGAGATGACGAGAGAGGGCCAATTTTATTAATTGAACGCCATTCGACTGTGAAATCAGAGATACGAATTTTTTTTGCAAAAAAAAATGTAGTGGCATGGGCGTTTTTGATTAAGTTTGGTTGGTTGCGGTTGGGGTAGAGTGCAAATAAAAAACTTTCTGTGTATAAATATACAAAATTTTAGGATTTTGATGAAGCTCATGAGATGATTTTGATTGGAAATGTGTAGGCAGTGGCGCTAGAACGCTAAAGTGAAACTTTTTTATTCTTTGTTTTTGAAACGGCGCAAAAGACTTTGTACCAACCTGTCCTTTTTTTTGTATCAACGTATTAAAATCCAAAGCAGACTTTCCACGAACTTATTGCGCCTTCGTATAATTTTACGAGTCACATAACATTTCCCAAAACAAACAAACCGAAAACAGTTTTCCTTGGGTTTTTGTTCAAATATTTGAAGTGACTTTACTCCACCTACTCTCTACCTACTTTAAGATCAGTTTCGAAGATTGAGCACGCATTGAGTTATGTTACAAATAGAATCAAAACATGGCCTCATGGAACTAAATAGATTTTTTGCCAGAAAAGCCCCAACAAAAAATCGGAGATCAGCAAAGAGTAGAAGGGAAGGAAAGAGCCTTCCCTAGTGACGAAATCGGAATTTGGCACACCATGGACAGTCAGACTCGATTCCATCTTAGTTCACTGGCTAATATTTCCACTGCAGCATGAGTGATTGTCATGCGCTATGGCTTATGCTGACAAGATAGAAGAAGAAATAGATTAGAGAGCAGAAAACAATGACTGTGTTCAACCATGTCACAACCATAGGACAGGAACAATTAAATAACAGCTTAATTACGCTTTTATGCGTCTTTAGGGATTCAGCTCAGCATCATCATCATCATTTCATTCATCATCAGCAAAGAATTGCTGAACTAAAGTAGTAATGGGCGGAGTGAATTGCTCGCAGAACCGATGGCCGATGGGGCTGAAGAGTGGCGACCGCGAAAGGGAAAGCGCAGCGTGAATAGAACAAAGTCGACCGACGACTTGGTGAAGGTAGCGGGAGCAAGTTGGATGAGGGCAGCGGAGAACCAGACGGAGTGACAGCTGTTTTTTTTTCGCGATATCTAAGTTGGCTCCATAGTAAAAGTTGTTCAGTTTGATGAGTAGTCCCCCATTCAGGAACACTTCCCCCCCCCCCCCTCCCCCCCCCCCTCCTCCTTCGTTTGTGAGAATGAAATACCTAAAAGAAGTTAGAGATTATAGTTACCAAGACTATGTAGTTAAACTGCTCTTTCTGCAGGAACAGTTGCAATTCGGAATTCATTCCTCTGAAACTGTGAGAATCCACACCTCCTCTTCTTATTTTCTAGCGCTATTTTGACGTCAAATCTACTACTTACGGTTAGATAGTAATTATAGTACTCATTGCCAACCAATATTTGATAATGAAGCCAAGCGCATATTTATCGCTTAAAAAAACATGTTTTATCACTTTTATTTACTTCAGTACATTAATTTCGTTGTAGGTATGGGGCTCTAACATAAAATACAATTTGTTTTAAGCGCCATCTATCGAACAGAGAACTAACTACCATGTACTCCACGATACCTAACGTTTCAAGTTCCAACATAATTTGAGTCATTCAGTGATGGAAAAGTAAAGTACATTCTCCCTAGATGTCGCTTTACTTATCTATTAAGTTATATCCTGTTTTTTTAGGGTTCCGTACTCAAAGGGTGATAACGGGACCCTATTCACAAGCCTACGCTGTCCGTCCGTCTGTCTGTCCTACCTTTATAGGTAAAAGGACTGCATCTTTTGAACCATGATGAAAAACATATTTTTCATTTTGCTTGCGTAGTTTTTACCCCATCGCGGCATGGCGCTAGCGTGCGTGCGCGTAGTCAGCCGGTCGAACGAAGACTGTTGCGTAATTGGGTTGGCTCTTTATACATTTTGGTGCTCTATTGGTTCGGAGTTCGGACACTTTTGAGCCCGGACCCTACGTCGAGTAGTTGGTAAGTCAATGTCTTCGAAGAAGAAAAATTGTACCTATTAAAGCCTGACCAGGAATATAAAAAACCTGGATTGGGGGCGCTGCAATCGACTGTCACCTTTAATGTTAGTGTTCCCAGTACAAAAATTAGTTCCAATGATTTTCCGCAACATGGCGAGGTTTTTTATTTTCCTGGTCAGGCTTTACAATCAAAAGAATTTGAATCTTTTCAGCATGTTTACGTTTTCTATCTCCTCTTGTTGACTGTGCTTTAGTAATTTAATGAACGTAAAGAATGAGGTTAATGGCTGAATAATGAGATTAATAAGCATTGATACGATAAGTAAATTATTTTACTTAGAATTGAGCATTGGAACGGATCGAAATGTAAATTGAATTTGCTTTTTTTCTGTTCTTTGTATTCTGTTACAAGCTTCTGCCCATGACATGTTCGCGTAGATTTCAGATTTTCGTAAATACGTAGTACATGCTTTTACGTAAGTATTCCAAAAATGTAATTTCTATCTACACTGTGTGTCGTCTGTCAGTGTATTGTACCCATGGAACTGAACGACTTTCCCTAAAAAATTCGCAAATAAAAATTTCGACTTTCCATCTGAAAAATCATTAAGTACCTATGGAAGACCAATTTTTTTTTTTTTCAGGTTTCTTAGAAAGCTGTTCAGTATCATGGGTAAAATAAAATTACTCCTCAAAGTAATGCAACTGTTTACCCTAACACCCTGTATAAAGATCAAGCAGCGTCTTGGCGGCCAATAAGATTAATTTCTAGTTCTATGTAAGTACCTACCTAATAGAACGCGCTAAAGGGCTTAGCCTCTTTTTTTTTTACTAAACGGCTAATACTTTCAAAGAAAATAATTTTTATAGAAAATCAATCGTTAAATTTGTTTGTTTTTCAAAGAAAGTTTAAACAACCATGAAACCGAAACATTTTTTGTTGGTCTTTAGAATCTTCAGCAAAAAATGTGATCTTAAAAAAAATAAAAGGAAAAGACATCAACGAGCCTACAGCGTCAATACGACTCATCAAACAGTAATGACACTAAGATTATTTTCAAGCCAAGTTTTTGCTAACACAGTACGTACTATCTGGGACCAAAAGGAGGCACTCGAGATGAAACTACAACCACAACCTGGACAAGGGAAAACTTCATAAAAACGGACTTGCATTGACAAGAAGAGCTTAGCACGTAAAATACTGAGTGCGAGAGAAAGGACTAGGTACACCACTATCGGACTTAGCGTCCGCGCTCAAAAGTGTCAGAAACAAAAGAGAAGCAAAACACATAAAGAGAAACAATTACGTGATTGTCTCCGTTTATTTGACGGACTACACGCACGTCTGCATGTCGTGCTGCTGAGCTGTAAGAATTTAAAGCAAAATAACATTTTAATGTCATCAGTTCAGTGTTTTTAATTGTATTATATTACTAACACGTACTTTTTATAGGTTTATCTGGGAGATTTTTTGAAAATTTTGGTATTAGACACGGCGTCCATAATGTAGTAAGTCAATGATACCTCTGCTTACTCTCGTCATAGTAAATTGAATATAGGTTCTTGGCCACCCCCGTGCACCGAAAAGGAGTGAGGTCATAGTGTGAGTGTCCTTACTGTAAGTAATATCCCACTAAAAACATTTTCATGTAAAATGTTGCCAAGACGAGAACATAAATAGATCAAAAAGTTATCAGATCTCATGTATTTACACGCTCTAACTTTACAAACTCTACACCTTAGTCCAAATATATGGCTTGCCCATTGCGCTACATTCACATGGGCGTAAGGTAGAAAATGTATATACATAGAAAAGTTGTTCAGTTTGATGGTCTGGTCATCCCCTTAAAAAACTTGTAGATGGGCGAGTATGCTAGCCACCTAATCCTCACCTGTCATTTCATACTATCTTGAAATATTGAAAAGACTTGAAGTGAACTTTTCTACCATCACAACCATCAAAATTGTATAGATCTAACAATATTTCTGACGACCCCGAAAGATAATTCTTTCCAACTATATTTCTCTAAATCATTCTGCGCATCCTTATCAGAAGACAAGCCCACTAGTTAGTCAGAAAGTATGAGAAAGTAACGATTATATTCAAGCAACGTACACCGGGTAGTGAGCAGAATTCATTATGTCTACCAACAGGGAATTTCTAGAAAATTGCTTTGGGATTATAAAAGAGGTTTCGAAAATCTACTGACGAAGCGACATAATTTACTACACTTTAGTTTTGGCTTTTAAGAGAAAAGATGCACTATGTACGACCAATCTTCTATCTCCTATCTATAAAACAGTTGCTTAAGGTGGTTTCCGTCCATACAAAACGTTGTCGTATAACAATCGTAGACGGTATTAATAAAACTAATGTTCTATATATGGAAAAATAGCTTAGAAAATCTAGTTTGCGCGAATCAAATAATATTTATAATTTATAATTACGAAGATATCACGCTTTGAAATTATTCATACAAAATTTCAAACCCTTATATCTTCGTAATTATACAAATTGTAAATATTATTTGATATGCGCAAACTAGATTTTCTAAGCTTTTTTTCCATATATAAAACGTTACTTTTATTAACACCGTCTACGAGTGTTATACGACAACGTTTTGTATGAAATTGACAGCTCTCCAACCACCTTAACTGACTGACTGACTGACTAACAATCAGTTGCAGAAACGGGCATTAAAGTTAATCCTACATTAAATCTCTTGCTGTTACTTTTTGTCTTGTTGACGTAGTAAAAGCTAGCAAGGATTTAATGGAGGATTAACTCTAATGAGCGTTTCTGAAACTGATTGTAAGTGTGACAGTCGCAAACCGCTGAAGATAGAAACATGCAATTTGGAATGGTACATATCCGTCTGACGATGTAGGGGTATACTAACAAAGGGTTTTGCAGCTGAACTAATTATTCAGTATGGTAGCATAAGCATATGCTTACGACTATATTCCCTGAGGGGGTAGTCAGAGATATTCTGAATCCTCAGAACATCCATGTTTCACCAGTAGTACAGTGTGACGGGGGGTAAACCCGTCGCCGCTTATAATGGACAGTGGGTACAATACATGCCTCGAAATTTAAGCATGCAGGTTTCCTCACGATGTTTTCCTTCACCGAAAAGCCAGTGGTGTTACAAATCGTACATAAATTCCGAAAAACTCATTGGTACGAGTCGGTCTGGACGGGGATCGAACCATCGCCTCCTGCGCGGCAGGCAAGGTTACTCACCACTGGACCACCACGGCTTTTTCAGTATGGTTATCGTTACAAATTGATAACCGTGATGGTAAAAGCCAAGTACCTGCGGTTTGTATTCATTTGTAAACATTTTTAAAGACAGGTAAAATGCAAAATTAATGCCTCTAGAAAAAGATAAGTAATGATCACATAACGACATCCCATGCACGGCTTCATTCCTGCGCCGCAAAGGCTGCAAAGCCGACGCAGCTTTATGAAGTGTGTCGACCCATTGAATACTGGCCCAGCGCAAGCGAGGTGTACTCTTTGGCGACAAAAAGTATCCCAACTCTATTTGTGCCGCCGTCTGAGAGCCTCCCGCCTGGACATGACTTGCCTTGGGCGACTTGGAACTCGTTAAACCGACTTCGAACCCGGGTTGGTCGCAGTAAGGACAACATGTTCAGGTAGGGATTCTCAGATGCGCAAAATGTGAGTTGCTTGTGTGGAGCTCCACAAACGATGGCCCATCTCACATCGTGCCCTGCGGGCCCTAACGACTGTACGAAGGAGGAGCTCATGACCACTAGCGGCGGCGGTGCAGTATCGGTTGCCCACTTCTGGCAAGGTACTATTTAGCGACTTAGTTCAAAGTTTGAAGTCGACACGATAAGAAGAAGATCACATAACCATTATTGTCGGCTCAATATGTCATCTTCTTCCATTCATCTCTTAGCCGTAATTTCAGCACTTAATTCTTTCTTACACATTATCATTTTTCACACAATCCATCTTTTCTTCGTACCATACCGTAAGTACAAAGATTTAAGCAATAAATCGAATCGCAGAGCTAAGAAAACCATTGATCTAATATCATACTTGACGAATGTGGGAACAAGATGCCACTTAATAACAATGGTGTATTTCGCACGATATTCTTGTCTAAACACTGACAAAATTATCTTGAGACCTCACTCAGTTGATGTCAAAGAAAATACTATAGAAATACACCGTGCTAACATGCTGTATTTTTTTTTATGAAATTCCATTAGAAATGCATCACATGAATAAGAAAAAAGTAATTCAGTAGCTACCTCTTATAGTAGTCGAAATTATTTTCAAAGGTATTAATCGAGTATCAAAGTAATATAGCTGTTAATACTTAATAGCTATAGCAAGTCTCGAGTGCGAAATCTCATGTTCTTGTTAAGAAAGTAAACCGTTTTGCGGATCTGATGAAAAGAGTTTATGAAAATTACTGGTTAGTAATTCTTTTAAGAATAATTTTGTTTAGCTCACATACGTTTTATGCGATATCTTAGCTGAATAAAAATATATTCCATACATATTTTGTACTCCAGAACCTCACACAAGTCAGTATAAACCTGATTAATTCTCTATTTGTTGCGGCCCAGTTTTTACGATAAGTACCACCACCACCAACCAACGATTTTAGCGTGTTCAAAAATAAATTGTGATCAAATAAATTAAAGAAACTACCTGCTAAAAAATCCTAAAATAGCGACACACGTACAACATTTTAAGTATTTTTTATAACCGTGAAACGATTAGATCGTTTAAAATACTAAAATTTTTTGTTTTTATTATTTGACATTGCGTTGAGTTCGACTTCATGAGCTATGTACAGGCCAAAGGTGAGACAAATGTTTGAACAGAATTATTTCCTTTAGATACTTTCAAAGTGTCTTCGAAATGAGACAAGAATATGTTGTACAGAAAATGCCTAGTATTTCTGGATTTTTTATAATTGCTAGTAGGGCCCACCGTGTAAAAATGTAGCAAAACAAGTTTTTTTGAAACATTTCTCTGTAATAACAATTTGTTTTTTGAAAGTGGTACACGATGGAAGACTTTATTTAACATTTTGTGAACTTTCTTTAAAAAAATTTGTAACACCTACATAATTTCAACGAATTAAAATTTATTTTAAACTGAAGGCTCCCGAAATCTTCAAACGCTAAAGGAGAATTTTTTTACCTGAATCTCTTGATTATTTAGAAAAAACATTATAATATTAATGGCAAAGCTACTATCCAGCCAAAAGATGTAAGTATCTATAAATTAAATAAAAGAAAAAAAAATTGAGTAAGTAAGTAGAGTAGGTAGGTAGGTAAAAAGAATTTAAATTTTAATATTAATTATTTCTAATCAAAATAAGATCAAATCACTTTCACTATCAATACTACGCTGTGATACTACGTTATCAAATTAAATTTATAATATTTAACGTACTCAATGAAAACATTGTACAAACTTATTCACTTTTACCTTTATAGGAATTTTATTATTGACGTCACTTAACTTTTAACCTTATTTCGAAACCGATATAGTATAAACTTCAAGAGAAGTAGCTGTAGCAAGCATGGGATAGCATCTTGATAGTTCTTACAAATATAGCCTTTGATTTTGAACTTTAACTGTAAAGCAATAAGGTAGAGTTTATGAAAGGTTATGTTTTAACAAGCATGGGATGCTTGAAGGCAAGTAGTTTCAACCATTACGCTAAAACTAACGGAGGTGCACAGTCGCTTATCTTGTTGACATTTTATAAAAAAAAAACTTTCTTTTTTTTAAGTGCAAGTGCAAGTGTCAGTTTTGGATATTTGTTTAATGCAGCAAGATTCCGTTTAATTTCTTTTCTGCATGGAATATTCAAATATGTAAGTATAAAAAAGTAATTTTTTCAATGTAGTACTACTTAGAATATAGATTTATACTCATTACCTATTCTGTCACTTAGAGGAAAATATATCTAGAACGCAAACAATTATTGAATATAATAGACTAGTAGATAGCATTGGTTAACCACAAACAAGAAAATTTTAAAGCAAAAAAAGCATTGAGACGCAAAGAAGCTTCCGTTTATTTTAAAACTACGGCAATTCTATAAAACAATCGTTTTTTTTTATATTTTTGAGCCGTGATAAATCGTTAATTCCTAATAATATAATCTAATTAATTAACAATTTCTAAGTATTTTCGAATATCAATTAAGTTAACCATTAAGTATTTAAAATGTTGTTCATTTTCATATTCATTTATTTCATAAAAATAATTTTACATGTTAAATGTATACTTAGACTTAAACTTAATAAAAATAATAAAAGAAAAGAAAAACAGAATTTTGTATTACTAGAACATATACTGGTACTCGTAGGGTCTGTCAAATAAAGAAACATACAAAAATTAAGTCAATAGTTAAAAAATACTACCTAACAAATGTCAATGTATAGAGTTAAATTGAGCTCGCCACACCTCATATAAACCATTACGTGGTTTTCGTAGGGTGGCTATGTATGATAAAATGTATTAAAGGATAATGCCCAAAATTCTATGAAAGTTAGGCTGAACTTGCGTCTGGTCAAATTGACACCTAAAGATAGGACATGTAATAAGCCTTATTTTAACAAAAAAATCGCTAAATAATTGATGGGTAATATTTAAAATATCCTAAGTTAAAAAATAGATGGGTTATTAAAAAAAAAGCATTAATCCCATACAAAAAATACCATAAAAATTGCATTTTATTTTTAAACCCCCATTCCCATAGGGCCAAATATACATTTAATGGGATTCATAACTCAGACCAAATATTTTTTTAAATAAATGGTGATGAAGCATTGATGACGCATCTTTAGCCTGGTTTCGGGCATAATTCTTTGATTTAGTTAAATAAATAAAAAAGTTTACTAAAATTCCTAAAACAAACGTTAATAAATCATTTACAGAAATAATTCCAAAGAAAACCTTACAATCTAGACCAGATCACACCACTGTAAGTCTTAACCTAAACAAAGCACCATAAAGTTTACAATACCACGCAAACTAGGGCGGTAAACTACTATTACCACCCCACCTTACTCCATTGCAAAAGGGTTGCAAATCGCATGAAGTGTTACAATAATTATGGGGTTCCGTGACAATCATTATGTGATTAGAATCAAGAGCCAGTGGGTTGAGACGTAGCGAGAAAAACATGACGTTCATTATGTCAGGTCAAAGAGAGTGAATTGAAAACGTTAACCTGGGACATGGTGTCCCATCCCATACAAATTAAATTTTAGTTTAAAAATTGCAATATATGGCGTTATGGTATCGATTTGTAATTAATGTTTACGTAAACGTGTAAATTGTTACTAAAAGTACATGATCTGACTACAAAAAAACCTCATGAGCCTCGGAAAATCAAGCAATTTACTTTGCCCGAAGACTGCCCGAGTTACGGCAGTCGCGTATCATTGTTTGACGTTGGGCATCTGTACTGTATAGTATTATATAATCTGTGCCTGGGAGATTAAGATAATATTCAATCAAGGAGCTTCGATCACAAATAAAACTGGCCAAGTGCGTGTCGGGCCATGCGCAGTGTAGGGTTCCGTAGTTGCCCGTCACATATGCGGACTTTGAATGTTTGGTAATATGAACATAATATTAACATTATGCTATTAACTTCTCCAACTACATCTTATAAGTTGTTCGACTATTACTCGTTAAGTTGTAAAGCCTAAGTAGCTGTGATCGTTTTCCTTTTAACTTGGTCATTATACTATCATGTTGAATTTTTTCACATCTCCAAAAACAACCAACACATTGTCTAAAAAGCTTAATATTTCGCGAACGAATCCCTGAATCGAGAAATGGTTTTCCCACACCCACAATATTTTTAAACGACCTATCCAACGACACCCCGCAACATGGATAGACGAAAAAAAAAATTTCATCCACACTTTACGTGTAGGGGAAGTATGTATACCTACTCTTTTTTTTTTTTCAAAATGTATTGTATCATACCTCTTTGTCGGCGTGATCAATATGTATACCCATGCCATATTACAGCTTTCTATCTCTGAGCTAAGCCGCGGACAGACAGACGGACGGACATGGCGAAACTATTAAGGGTTCCTTGTTAACTTCGGAACCCTAACTAGATACTCAATCACCATCTGGTTGACCATTATAATTTATTCAATAGAGAACTTATGCGATATTTACAACATTATATACAACTTATGACTAAATATGGCTATGATTAAAAATAAAAACTGATACAAATCTATTGTTTTAAGAACCTTTCCAACTTAGCTCTCGGGGCATTACAGAACGACACTCAAGTCGAGATCTCTTCTTAAGGCCCTCTTATCCAAGTGCAAGCGTCTCTTTCTTGCAAGCAGAAATTTGCAATTAGCTATCCCGCTCCAATTGAAAGCAGGATCGCAAAAAAACGTGTTTTTCATCAATATCTTTGCTCATGGGTGTTTCTAAGCTAAAAATTCTACGAATTTCACTAGAAATATTTAATGTATTTAGTTAAGTACTAGAATAAAAAGTTAAATATCAGCAGTTTAATCATAGTATTGAAAAAACATAACAAAAAGGGGTAACTTTGGGATGTTTTTCTATCTAATAAACTTAATCTAATTGTGTAATTGAGAGACATAATTTCATTTCAGACTTTAAAACACTGTTTAAAACACTTTCGTTCGTGTTCGAAAAACGGCCTCGACCGGATAACAGTGTCTTAAGATAGACAAGGATGCATGTATACGTTGTATGTATAAATTTGCATCCTTTTCTATCTATACTCAAGAAGAGATCTCCACTTGAAAATGTCCGAAACAAAAGTGTACTTATACTAATATCACAGCATCTAGTTTTTTACCCAATAGCCCCAGTTTTTATTAGGCAGAACGTATACAGAAGTCAAATTACAATTTCCGGCTTTTTCTCTTTTCGCACAACTGTAGAGAAAAAATATCTTTACGATGTTTATAATAACAACTGAGACTGGTGTAACACTTTTTCTTGCGTCTAGCTAACTGCTTGCCTTGTACCCATGGTGAATTACCTTCGTACCTACATACCTAGTAGGTACTGTAGTGATGTTCTAAGTAATTTCATACCGAGAACTTCAATTATAAGAAAGCTGGTGGTTAAGTTAATTATTTTTATGATCATCATTACCAGACTCTCATCTCATCATTCAGGCCCCGTTTAAGTAAAAGTACAAATAAAACATCCTTTGAAATAAATACTTATCCAGCTTAAGTTAGTAAAAAGTACGTTTTTGTAAAAGAAGTTCGGTTTAGATTATTGTTTTTAACATGGAGATAGGAATACTTATAATTATAACTAGCATCCAACATAATGTTCACGAATAAATTCCCTTATGATAGCGACGAGATCCAAATACCTACCCACCTACAGCCGCTTTTTTAAACATAAAATGTATTAATATAAGGTCTCTTAATTTAAGAGGATGATCAGATCGTCAAACAGAACAATTTTCTCTATAGTACCAGAATCGAAAACTGCGAAAAAAAAACAGTGTCAGCATATTACAAGGACTGGACTCTGTATTATCGTAGTTCTATTTTCGAATGAAAAAATCCCTTTATACTGTCATACACAAATGAAAACCACGTTCATACTTACATTGGTGATACCAACGCAAGTAAACTCACTTTTCCGAACAGATCAATGTCTAGAAAACATATCATTATTAAATCATAAACTTTCCCATTCAAGCACTATAAATATCAGAATGCACCATCATATTGATCTTAGATAATACCACGTATCAGCCAACTAATGTATTGCATATTAAATTTCACAATCATTAGAACGCCGTTCGATTTTCTTACGATAAAATGAGAGCATTATTGAGAAAATACTAAAATATAAATTACAGCAACAAAAATAGTACCTATGGATAGGCAGTAAGACTGATCTTATTCGGAGTCTAAATACTCAAGTAAAGACCATGAACTGGCAGTAGAGTTGCCAAGTCTTATTTTCACTTTACCCTTAGCTTTGTCTCAGTTTACCCAAGATTTTGCACAATTTTGGTTTGATTTTTCAAATCTTTCAGTATCAAATCAACCACATAAAAACATTTACCTATATGTTGTGGTATATACATTCTGGTTGGCGTGAAAATGAAGAGGCCTATACCCAGCAGTGGAGTTTACCGGGCTGATGATGATAATGATGAATATCTTTTTCACATTTCTACTAAAAGTGTAGGTATTATGTTGTGTTTTTGTGGGCGGAATGGTGGTCACTGTCGCTGGCATAAAGTACAATCCTAGATCATAAGTTTTTTTTTAAATGCTAATAAAATCGTTAATCGTTGTAACAAGTATTTTGAATACAGCAAAGGAGAGTGCGGTCGCCCGTAAGTTATCTTATTTAAAAACCGTACTTACCGATAGATGGCAAGACAACCTCATATGCAAAAACTCGATCAAGTAAATCAAAAGAAACATTAATTGATTGTAGTTACTTTGATACCACATATTGTCCGAGAAATCATAGGCTATGATGCCAGTAAATAACATAGGGAGTTTAGATAGAAGTACTAAACCACTCCATTCCATTTGTGTCCCTCTAAAATGATGAAAGTAAGAATATGTGAAATTAATATTACTGGGGTGATTGGGGATCTACCTCCTAGCGGTCCACCCCGGGCACCGGCATCACAAGCTATCAAGTTTGTGGTGGTGGCTGAACGATCCCCCACAGCGGTGTGGTAGGCTCCGCAAGGAGCCACCTGGCTCGCGACCACCCTCCTGCCGAGTCTGGCGCCAAGCAGCTTGCTGCGTTCCGTCAGTGTGCAGGAGTGCCAGTGCACTTCTGGGTAAGCTCGCTACATCTTCGACCCCATTTTTGACCTAAGGACTAGATAGAGGTCAAGAGCAAACCCATCAATAATAAAAAAAAAGAATTTAAAAAATATAATGTACCTAATCTAGATGTTGCAACGCTATTGATAGGTACCTTATTATAATGTCAAACGTGAACCCTTTTACCAAATTTCTTTTATCGATCCAACGATCACCTTTTACATAATTTATAATGGTGAAGCACCTAATTGTATCGAACAAAAAACCGATCATGTCATCATTGACTCATCAAAAAAGCTATAATGGAGCCATCAAGAAAAACTAACACTATCCATTGTTATCCTTAGAAAGTGGTTTTGGGGTCAATGCACTCGATGCAACGTGCATTTGAACTATAAGTATTACTTATATTGCAATAACCTTTCACTGCAGGTTGAAAGGAAAGTTAACCCAATTTAGGATTTGGATTGTTTCTGCGTAAATATAGCTTTACATGCAAGGGAAGCAAAAGGTTCAATTTATTTATAAAGGGTCATTTTTAATTAGTTGGTATTTTTAACAGATTGCATTATCAATGTTTATAATTGGTATTGATGATTAACACAAATATTATTATCGTGCGTAAGGTACGCAGTGCATACAGTATGCGGGCGCGGGCTGACAACGACTTCACAATCATATGATCGAGCGGGGGTCAGTACGACGCAATTGTACTTAGTAACAGATACCAAATGCGTTTCTTAAGTTTCGCCAACTAATTAAATTTAACCTATATATTTTTGATGCGTATGGTGAATTTGGTTTGTAGGCAGGCATAGGCACGGAATAAATAAGAGGCATAGGTTCATAAGTCAACATCCAGCGTCTGACTGAAGCCATCGAAGGGCCTCATGTATCAGGTGTGTCAGGTCCAAGGTTCAATTGAATTTTCGTTAATGCAACTGTTTCGAAGTATGTTATATTTTTACAGTCCATAGATATTTGTTTCGTTGGGAAAATTGTGCATATTCTTTCTTTTATGACCATTCAAATATTACTAGCTAATAGCTATCACTTCGACTGAACATAGGTGAATATGAAATGTGCCTATGGTAAAAGCAGTTAGCTGATTAGAAGCATTCTATACGTAGAAGCTGAACGTACTTGAAAGTATTTAGACTACAGTTATCGATTCATACCATGTTGATAAATTTTGCAATTATTTTGTAGCACTTTGTTTTGTAACAAATTCTACACATTAATATTTCAAAACAACATTTCCAAGAAAGAAATTGAGACAAATTCTTCAACCATGTCCATTTCGTGTCCTAAATTATGTACGAGTCGTGCATTACCTGTCCCAGATGTTATTCTTAACTTCGTGTGTCTTGAGACGGTTTTAATCGTCAGTAAACGAAAGTTAGAAGTTAAAGGGAGCGAGAAAATTGGATTGTTAGACATTTTACGTACAATAAACATAATGATTTACACTGAGGCTTGTCAACACATTAAGGTAAAGGAGATGAAAATATGTAAACTAAGAAAAAAGTTAAATGTTTGGCCGATATAAAGGAAAAACTTTAGGATAGTGTTTACATAAAAAAGACTGTAACTTACTATGATATTGAACTAAAATACTAATGTTTATGATCTTTCAATAAAGATATCTATCGGTTATACAAATGCACAATTTACATGTGACATACAGTAAATCAAGCATTATATTATGTTTTAAATATAATATAGTGATGCATGTCTTAGTATTTATAGTAATACAACTACAGACCAGTACTGGTCTGTAAATACTACTTAATATTCTAAAGATTAGTGAGCTGGTATTGGTGGAGGAAATGGAGTGAAATGCTGTTTATTTATATAATTTTATAAAATGTAAATCAAATGACCGACAGAGCAAATTCACATAATAAAACCTATCTATACAGGGGTAAAAAACCCTGTTGGAGCCTTTAGGGGTGCTTCAGACCATAAAACCGAACACCATAGTGAAAACTATGGAGCCAACGTTGAAATCTAAAAAAAACACACCAGTTTCATACAAAACTGCAGTACCAACTCAACTGAAATGTAATGGGACAGCTGATTTTTTTTTCACGATTTCAAAGTTGGTTCCTTTATAAAAGTTGTTCAATTTAATGGTTCTAGAATAAATTATATTGTGTATTTTGAAATTAAATGTAAAACAAAATACATAAGAGATAGAAAGTTTCAAAATATGTCTTCAAAACACTCAATCCAATTCGTTCAACAGTGAACATTTTATTTTATTAACACCGATTAAGATTTAAGGGCTTTACAAAATAGCGTAATCTTCAACCGTTAAAGCAACACATAACAAAAGTTTCCATAATGACACGAAAGAAAGTAATAATAACTTATCACATGTAATTCTTTTATTTACAGTTGACGGCATCGTTAAAAGAAAAGCTGCGATGATCAAGAACAAATTGCTAAAGGAAATTAAGAGATTTCTATGTACTATACTTTCATTATTTAAGTACAAGAGTTCTGCAGCATCATCAAGATTATAGAGATAAATATGAAAGATATGTAAAGTGATCTAAAGGTACACTTAAGTGAGGAAAAACATGTTTGAGACAGTTATAATGTGCAACTAAGAGAAATAGCCTTTAAAACGAAGAGGAACAGATAATAAAGATTTGAGATTACGTCATAAATGTCAACAATAAATTCTGAACACTGCAATCAAGTACTTCAAAGAAATCGAAAGTAATAAAATTCTCACTACCGTCTAAAAATTAAGTACTGTTACATAATTGACCAATGGACTACTATTATGTGCTATTAACTCAGTAACGTACAAATCTTGAATGAAAGGAAAAGTGGAATCAGAGATATAACGAACCTAATATATCATCGATGCATACGATTGTCGCTGTTGCAGATGAAGAAGGCAAGAAATCGGAGAAGAGAATCCTATTTCACAGAGATAAAGTCTAAGATAATACATCAAAAACTAAGACGACGGCAAAAATAAAGATTGTAAAAGAAACATTAAAAGACGTAACCTTTGCAAAGGTTAGACAAGAAATCATTCTAATAGAGACATCATAAAAAATATTGAAGAAAAACTTTTACTGTAGTAATTGACTGATTCGTGACCGCGAAACGAAGTTAAGGCATAAAGTTGAAAGTGAATCAAATCTGGTGCAATGTATTTTGAGATGAAATAAATGAAACACAGAAACGTGGTTTACTTATATTCCGAAGATCGAAGAAAGGTCAGATTGAAATGAATTTAAGTGGTAAGTCGCATTTTTGTTACTTAATATACTTACATAAAGTTATAGTTATGTCTGTAGGTACCTTAAGAACTGTTTCTTGAATCCATGTTTTCTATTTTGATTTTATAAAATGTGTTATAATATAAAATTAAACGGTCAGTCAGTTCTATTAAAGGTCAAAAAGGTTCAAAATTGTCACAAATACCTACTGTTATAAACATAACATAAATATTATTTATTAGACAAATACAATTTATAACAAATATGAGAAGGATGCAAAAGGCGGTCTAATCGTTCAAAAAAATTTTTTCTAGATACCTAACCATTAATTCTCAGGAAGACGATACGATCATACGACAAAAACTTGCTTTTCATTCATTACGCATTTTTAGGGAATCTAGCTAGTACAAGATATTTAAACAAATGAATCAACATGGTATTTTAGATCTATGTTCGGTACGTAATGTCTACTTCATGATGCATGTAAAGATAATAGCTTAGGTCAACGTCATGAATGTAGAGAAAATCGCTATTTGATTAGTTAAAACTACACTTAGTCTTGCTTGAGCCAAAGTTATATATGCCATGTTCATAATTATGTATTCCTAAAGTGATTATACGAGAAAAACAATTTTCAATACAGTAATTTGAATCTGTAATTCGTTGTCGTTAGATTAAATGAAACCAAAAAAAAAATATTTTTTTTGCGATTGTATTAAAATTCGACCTATGGTTTGATTGTTTGTAAAACGATACATCCACATTTCTAAAGTGATTCTTCGTTAATATTCCGGAATGCAACCCGATAATCTCAATTCGCAAAATTCGATTTTGTGATTAGCATTTGATTAGGTACTGAATGTTCGTTTGAAATTAATAAAAAAAAAAACAAAAAAAAAATTGCTTCAATTGGTTGATTTGGTTGGCTTCCTTGTAATTTCCATCATGTGCTTTACATGATACAAATCATTATCAGTAAAACTCCATCATTTAAAAATTGTTTTATTAAAACGAATTAGTTATTGAAACGACTGTCATGGCGTCACCGTTTTTTCGGTTTTGGATTCTCTAAAGATTCGCGGCACTCACAATGCGAGGATTGTGGAACTACAAAGTGAATATAGAAGATATCTCAGAATAAGTATTTCGTATAATTATGCCTATCTTCTTCTTTTTTACACACAATCATAGTTTGCTCTGAAAAACAAGAGTCATTAGGTATCTTCATTAGTTTCTCGTTTATTTCGTCAAATATTTTGTTTTCACTTTCAAGTCATTTCACTGTTGTTTTCTTTTTGTTTAGTTTCAAATTGTATAGCAAAAAAGGGCTCGTTTGTCATTGTGAAGGGCGTTATGAAATAGGCTCATTTTTTGTTTTTTTATTTGGAATTTTTATACGTACTCTTCAAGTTTTAGGAACAGCAGCAGGGTCGATGAACTAACTATTTTTCGAAGTACTTGTAAATTCGCATTTCTTTTTCTCATAAAAACTGAGACTGCCTGAGAAAAACAATAACATCATGAGGTTAACTGCCTCCGTGGTCTAATGGTTAGAGCATTGGGCTCTTGACACGGAGGTCGTGGGTTCGATTCCTACGGGGGGCACCTAGTGAAATGTCACTTTGTGCGTTTTTCCCCAGTTGGTTAGGACATTGCAGGCTGAGTCACCTGATTGTCTGAAAAGAAAGATGATTCCGTGCTTCGGATGGTACGTTAAGCTGTTGGTCCCGGCTACTATCACTGGTGGTAGTAGTCGTTACATAAAAACCACGTCAGAGGCCGTAAGGCGGTTTGAATAAACTCTGACACCAGGGCTTTGCAGCCCACTCGATAAGAAGAAGATGAGGTTAGCTATTAGGCAATGGAATTAAAAATTCTGAATCGCGCTATCAATATTAAAATATGACGAACGTCTTCGTACGTTGATATTACAAATCAACAACTTTTGGATCGTGACCGATGCAACCAGACCGCCTAATAATTCCGACGAAATTTAAAAAGAAAAACTTTGTGCCTCTATTCATTACCTTTTTCATGGAAAATATTGGTAAATAATTCCTAGGTGGCGCGTTGCGGAGAACTATGGAAACTCAATCTTGAGGTCCGGGTTCGAATCTGCACGTACCACATGCCATGTTACCAATGAGTTTTTCTAACTCATACTGCTCTCAAACGGTGAAGGAAAACATCGTGATCGCGAGGAAACCTGCATACGCTGAAGAAGAAATTCCGATGCGTATGTGAAGTCTACCACTCCGCATTATTGGGCACGCGTGGTGGACTAACGCCCATACACTCTCCATGGTAAGCCTGTGCCTAGCAGTGGGACGTATACAAGGTGTTACAAAAATACAAATAAACATTTAAGGGGGTGGTTTAGACCATCAAACTAAACAACTTTCACTATGGGACCAATATCAAAAACGCGAAAAAAAATAATTATGTTCTATAGAACATAATTATTTAAATATTTTAAATCCCATACATATTTTAGCTCTAGTCGATTTGTAGAGTATAGATACTCTACAAATCGACTAGAGCTAAAATATGTATGGGATTTAAAATATTTTTCTTCTCGATTTCGATGTTGGTCCCATAGAGAAAGTTGTTCAGTTTGACGTTCTAAACAACCCCCTTATGAGTTTTAAAAATTTATTCTTACTTATGAAACACCCTGTATAGGCTGTGATGATGAAATAAATCCACCATTCTAACGTATACCAGGCAAAGGTATAAGTACCGTACCAGATCATTCGGAAGTCTTTCATTATGGACTCAATTCATAAAGTCTACACATAATGTTTTGACACACAAGATCTGACTGATTACACGGAACAACAACAACTTAACCAACATTATCTGATACAATGAGTTAAGCAGTCGAGATGAAAATGATAATAGTAGTAGGTCAAACTGATACGGGAAAAAGCTTGTATTTTGTGCTGAGTAATGTCTTGTCAAGACAAGTGAGCTTTGAGATCGTTGGTAAATAATAATCAGTTCTTTGACAGTTTAGTTTAGTATAATCACAGGTATAATCTAATGTATTTAGATCTAAGACAACCATGTGGCTATGCAATAAATGAATATGAATATGAATATATGAATCTATCTTGGTGCACAAAAAATATAAAGAAGAAAAAGTATGTTTGTTTCTCTGGAGCAATTGAACTGATTCTATAAACTCTTTCACTATACCAGAAAGATATACAAGGAAAAAACTCAGGAATGGTGTATACCATTCCTGAGTCTTTTCCTTCTTAATTTACTTACATTTTTTTAAGGGGATGATCAGACCATAAAACTGAACAAACTACATTGCCCACTTTATTTGTTTCAAATCGTAGCGCAACTTACAAATCGTCCGTTAAAAAGAAAAGTGACACAAATCAAAATTTTCTGATTTGTGTTTTTTTTGCAAAAATGAGTATAAAAGTCGATATATTTTTATGTGGAAAAGTGTCGCTGTGCAGTTTCACGTTAAACTCACGAGAAATCGGAAGTGTCACATTTCCATTCTATGGTTTACTGCCGTCTCGTTTATAGAAAACTGACATTTTGTCAGTTCTGCCCCAGTCTCAGAGGTGAACTTTCAAGCGTTTATGTGGAAAGGTGACATTATTCGAAAAATACCACAATCAAGTGGATAATGATGTTTTATTATATATAGAAAAATGACAAATTTTGAACAATGCCACCTTTCTTTCAAATTTTTAAATTGCTTTGACTAAATTTTCTATTGAAACGTGACTCATTTTGGAATATGACACTCTTCTTTATAATTCTTAGACTACAATATGATAATATTATATTGATAGTTGACCAATTCGGGAACTTTTAATTTTCCCCCCCAAATTTATTTACTTATAAAAGGATTATTTTTTGGAGAAAAGTTCGAGAATATGGTTTTACAGGAATAAATTAACTCACAAGCAAGGCTGGTAATGGTAAACTTGTGAGTTTACTTTTGTAATATGATTGAAGAGTTTGATCCAGAATTCTACGCGTCTGAGACATGAAAACCAGACGCGTGAGACGTTACTGATTCTAGGGTGGAAAGTGTGGACTGCCTCCTCGAGGAGGCATAACGACAGCTCGTTAGTTCAGTCTTTAGTGAACCTGCCTGCTGGGCCGAGGGGCGGTGGGATATACGTGGAGATGCTACAATCAGGGCTCCCGGTACTGCCAGTTCTCGTTGGTTTATTGTTTAACATGGTGCTGCAACTAAGTGCAACCCGAAAGTGAAGGAAGAACGGCACTTCTCACGATCCTATACAAGAAAGGAACCAAAAAAGCTCTCTTACTCCGCCCAAACAGTCTACTCTTTCAGGTTTACAAACTGTTTGCCAAGATTCCATGCTATAGAAAGACCCTTATAGCGGGAGGTCGTCTTTGATCTCAAGATAATGCTTGGGAAATTGCAGGAATGATCCTGAAGATTAGTCTGCGGATGAACATGTCCAAAACTAAGATCGTGCATGACGAATCGTTCCACTAATACACCTTGATATAAAATTTAATGTAGTAGCGAGCACGTGGATGTAGTCAACGATTACGTCTATCACGTTTAACCTGCATTGTTATCCTTGGACTAAAGATCACAGGTTTAGGAGATCGAGAGACGTGTCTGGGCGGCTTTTGAATAACTGGATAACATTTAAGAACCAGGGTCGAAGTCGTGGGTCATCTGATCACAAAGTTGAAGTGAAGATGGGCAGGATACTAGTTTAGATGGGCGGGAAGACGGCCGTGGTTCAAGGCAGTGTCAGAGTGGTGGCCGGAGAGACATGTTTTAGTTTATATTGATTTGTTCTATCTTTTTAATTACTTAATGAAAGTTCGTAAGTATGTTTTCGGTCTGTTCCCAGTTTAAAAAAACATTTTTGTTGTTGTTTTCAATTGACTACTGTTATATTTCTTTAAAAAATTTGTACTTAGTACACATTTAGTTCTTTCCGTGCGACAAATAAAGCAATTTTATACCATTAAAAGTGTTTTATGACCTTAAACACGATTTTTTATGAAAAAAATACGTGTGATTCAATGGAATACATACATACATACATACATACATAAGCTCACGCCATTGTCCCATGGGGGTAGGCAGAGACCACGGACCGCCACACGCTACGACTCTGACACACCTCTTTAGCCTCATTCACATTCATACATCTCTTCATGCACTTCCGTCGATTGAGGGTGCTACGCACTTGTCCTTTTCGGAAAAGATCATTGATTTGATCATGGTATGTTTTCCTCGGACGGCCTCTCCCAACACTTCCGCTCACCTTTGCTTGATAAATTTCATTGGTTAGTCTTCTTTCATTCATTCTCTCTACGTGACCGAACCATCTAAGCATACCCCTTTCAATCCTTGTTACTATATCATCCTTCAACTTACACCAATCCCTTATCACACAGTTCTTGATTCGATCAACCAAAGTAATACCACACATACTTCGTAAGGAGCGCATTTCAACTGCATTCACTCGACTTTCATTCCTTTTATTCCATACCCAACATTCACTCCCATACATCAGGGTAGGCACCAACACACCGTTGTGAATAGCCAGACGTGCCCTTTTTGATACAGACTGGCTACTCACCACGGCGTATTCAATGGAATATTTATATAGAAAAGTGACAAAAGGTGCAAATAGGGTGTTTTTTTTAAACTATTGCTACTAAATTATTAACCATCCGATTCCTTACGTAAATACGAAAAAAATGATACATTACACTTATAGATTTCTTTTATACGTTTTTGTAAATCATCAATAAACACACTCAAAACTTTAATCGCTCGTACTGTAAAGTTTATGAATTTTGAGTAATGACAGTTTTCTTTTTAACGGACGAAATGAGTATAATCAATTAACAAACACAAATAATATGATAGCTAAAATTATACATTAAAAAATAGGAGGAATATCATCCTTCGCAATGAAAATGAATATTATCCTTTTCTGCAGTGGGATTTCTTATAAAATTTAAATTCATATTTACCAGTTTTGTATGCGCAATGGAATTGGGCAATGTCTTTTCTCTACGCGGCCAACAAAGTAATCGCGAAAAAAAAATTGCTTTTCCATACAAAACTGCAAACTTACTCGAGGCTATTGACATTTTCTATGAGACACCTGATTTTTTTTCGCCATTTCTATGTTAGTCCCGTATAGAAAGTGAGTTTGACGGTCTGATCATCCCCTTAAAAAAGTGTCAGAATAATGAGAAGGACCTTGTATAAATAAAATGTCTAGAACGACGAAGTTAAATGAATTATGAATTATGAAGTGTCGGGCATCAGCTAATATTTAGAGTATTTATCATCAATGACTTGGTTCAAGTATCCAATCAAACATAATTATGACGTCCAGTTTTGTCACCACTTCACGCCTCAGTCCTTGTAAAGCTGCTTTCAAGGCTGATAATTACAGTAAAAAATATTCTATTGTCGGTCTTTAAATTGCCTTTAGAATGCTGATCTGGTTAACATTTAGCTGCTAAACCTCGCGGCGTATTGACTGGAAAATCGTGCAAACTGCAATGTTTCCAATAAAACCAGTTTGTCAGGTGGAAAGTGCTCGGGATCGATTTTGTTCGCTTTCTTGTGAGTACTATGCGATTTATTGCTATAGTTTGGTATTGTAAATGGTTTCATTTAAAACTTGACGTTTTAAAGAAATATTGTATTTTTCTTATTACGTAAGTACATATTATCAGTATCTAAGCTTATTTCTCTTTAGAGTAGGAAGAGAGAACATCTGCTAAAATCTTGAAACAGATTTTATGTGTAATTATATTTTTACTACTTACATTTTATTATAACTACATTGTGATAATAAGATAAATAAGTAGGTACCAGCAGGACTTCCCCTTCCATCACTTCTACATACATTCACCATAATAATTGAGCTGACTGTGATCGGGGGGTCTCCCGTCTGCCAAAGGCCATCCTCTGCTCTGCAAACCCTTCATTTGAAGACAGTCTGCACTTTTTTCTCTACTCTACAAAGTTCAAAAGTAGCTTCACCGCCATCTACCAAAGTTGGTCGTACTTCATCGTTTTATTCCGTGGAGTTTAAAATTATGTACCAACTTTCACAATTTCTCTTAGTTCCATCTAATGTTTCTAGATGGCGTTGTTTTTAAAACTTTTCTTGCGTTACACATTCAAAACGTAAATGTAAAATACTGTACGAAATCGAAATTATTGCAAGTTGCTTACTACCTAAAATAAGCAAAAAAAATAAATTTTTCTTTTAACAACCAGCTAAGTATCACCAACATTTTATTCAGTGTTCATATCGCAATTTGTGTGTTTAAAGTTAGAGCAATAGTATAAAAAAATATTTTCCCATTTTCTTTACTTACACAAAGGAAACAGGATTCTAAAGATGCTTTCACATTGGTAAACGTACTTACAAGTGTTAAATAAAAAACCGGCCATGTGCCAGTCGGACAACTCGCGCACCGAGGATTCCGTACCACCACTACCACCCCGCAATATAATTTACTTACAAAAAAAAATGTTTTCTCGGGACACTTAGCGCGAGCCCGACACACACTTGACCAATTTTATTATAATTTGTTGATAAAATAAATAACTCAAATAAAATAAACAACTAAGTTTATCAATTAAGTTTAGTACTTAACAAATAAACCACTAACACTGTGTTGCAGAAACGCTCATTAAAGTCAATCCTCCATTAAATCTCTTGCTGTCATTTTTTGTCTGGTTGTCGTAGTAAAAGCTAGCAAGAGATTAAATGGAGAATTAACTTTAATGAGCGTTTCTGCAACAGAATGTTAGTGGTTTATTTGTTACTAAACTTGTTGATACACAGTAGTTTATTTTATTTGTTGCTTTTATTACCGTTTTAGCGATAGAGCAAGAAGAAAAAACGATGAAACAACTAGTTTCTTGTATGAGACCCCCCTAATATTTTTTTTTTTTTTTTTTTATTGAATGTCAGCAAATCCGTCAAAATAACACGTATTCTGTGAAAATTTCAGCCTAGCTATTACGGTTCAAAAGATACAGCCCTTTATAGCTTGAACAGACAAACGGACGGACAACGTAGCGTAGGCTTAGTAATAGGGTCCCGTTTTCACCCTTTGGGCACGGAACCCTTAAAATGAACGCAAAATCTAAAACTGCTCAAAATCCTAAAAATCTTTTAAACTATTGAAATTGATAAATGTCAAAGTTTTGATGTTTGGATATCAATCACGCATAAACGGCTGGACGGATTTGGATGAAATTTGGCACGCAGATAGAATATGTTTTGGATGAACATTATGATACTTTTTAAGGTCCACTATACGAGCTCACGTGTAGGTATAGAGGTTGTAGCGAAGATTCTGGCCAACTTTAATAAAATTAGTTTTTATTGATTCCATCCTCTAAAATTCTAGATGCATAATTTACTTTATCATTTGACATTTCGGAGGGAATTTTGTGCACTTTTAAGTAAAATACTTTTATGCCTCCATTAAATCTCTTACTGCCATTTTTTGTCTTGTTGGCGTAGTAAAAGCTAGCAAAAGATTTAATGGAAAATTAACTTTAATGATCATTTCTGCAACTGAGTGTTCGTAAGGTGCCCACTTTTTAACCGTTTAAAAACTAATGATACATGAACACACCCTAGCATGGAGTCCAAGACCTACGGAAGTAGAACGACGTACCGTTGTTCGACTTCGCTCGTCAGTCTATCGGGTTAGCTTGCGTACGCTGGGCGTCGGTCCCATCGGTTCTTTACACACTTTTTCGTTATAGTTTCGGTGATAAATAAGCTTTTTGTTTACGGTAAGTTTTTGTTTTGTTGACAATTTGTTGTTGTTGAGTTTGTAATTTTTGGATTAACATTTTCCGAAATTATTTTGTGTAGGTTGAATTGTTTTGGTACATTTTAATAATTATTTTGATCATTATTGTGGATAAAATATACATGAAATGACGCGTAGAAATGTCGATAGGATATCTACTGTCTGTACAATACTTACATAATTTTTTGTGGTAAATTTGCTTTTGATAAAATTTTCTAATAGTTGATTTAGCCCTTTATTGGACCCTAATAAACTTGAATAGAAGAAAGATAAAATCGTGTTTGATCATTTCAAGATAACAAGCAATGGTTTTATGAGTTATGAAGATTATCATAATTATGGGTCTATATAGATCCCACTACAGGGCTTAGGTTTTTCATGAATAAAGGTTATGTAGAGCGGGTCCTACTCTATCTACTCATGCCTTATTGTAGATATAGAGAGAGGAAAGTTCTATGGCGTGTATTTCGGTGTATTTTAGAACTCTTGACAGGCGTCTGACTCGGTTTACAAATATAACCATGTAGCTGCAATATTCGGGATCAACAGCTCTACATATAGAGCAGCATACTGACAAGTAATCCAAAGTAACAAGACGCTCGAAAACAAAAAAAAACATCCATCAATTTCCATAACGGTTCACAACTTGGAATAAAGCGATTAAAATATCGTGTGATGGTACCAATAAATCGATTAGGTCTAGATATTTAGACAAGTCACTCATCTGCACGGATACTAACGGAGTTAACGGTCGGCTACAACGTCAGTTACTATGATTGATCTATTTCTGTAACGGGATTATCACATCTTTACTTTTAAATGCTTAACAAAACCACAGTAAAATATTGAGTACCTACTACCTAAACATTTTATTTTT
This sequence comes from Agonopterix heracliana, assembly GCA_963693445.1. Classification (NCBI taxonomy): domain Eukaryota; kingdom Metazoa; phylum Arthropoda; class Insecta; order Lepidoptera; family Depressariidae; genus Agonopterix; species Agonopterix heracliana. The sequence goes on from OY856324.1 coordinate 14,570,137, forward strand.
TCATGTCATTGTTTATAATCGAATTTAGTCGGTTACTGTACTCTTGATATTGAAACAAATTAATCTTTTATAAAGGAGTGGAATGTCCTGCCTGCCGATGTTTTTCCGAGCGCTTACAACCCGAATTCCTTTAAAGTACGAGTGAATAGGCTTCTTTTGGGGAAGCTCTCTACATCTTCGACCCCATCTTTGTCCTAAGGACTGGATTGAGGTCAAGAGCAAATCCATAAGGATGAGTCCCTACCGGCGTACGAACAAACCATAGTTATGGTTTATAGTGCGTCGATTATTTGTTAATTTACTAACATTGTGTTGTCATATTTTATATCAATAAATAAGTAAATAAAATAAGTTGTAAAAAGAAATAAATTATGAGCTTTAAATTAAATAACGTTTACATGCACATACAATATAATGATTACTAATTAGGCATTTAAATATGGAAACCATGGAACGACGAAGGCACAAAGACATAACATCTATGATCAAACCGGGATTCAAACCGAGGACCTCCGGATGATTTCGCAGTCCAGCGTGGTTACCATTACACAAACCGGGTCGGCAAAAATGGCAAACAATTGTTTAATGTTAACTTGCTAATTCTCCACTTTGGATACAAATAATCTTAAATGTTTAAAATTATGTTCCCGTGGAGTATTCAGATATATTCTAAATATAACCATATTCAGAATTATTATTAATTTCATCAGCCTATTATACGTCCTTCTGCAAGGCACTGGCCTACCTTCAGGTCTGCGTTAGTCCACCACGCGTGCCCTGGGTAGTATCCAAACTGTGTACAGTGTGACATATAGTGAGTCTTTCGCCACTTTTAATGAACAGTAGATACACCACATACCTCGAATTTGAAGCGTAGGTTAACAAAATAACAAGCTGTACGTTAAACTACAAATGATACTACAAACACAAAAGTGCTAAACACTCGGATTTTCCATCTAACTGCGCGCACGCACCTGCTAGATTCTTGACATTGTGTGCGTTGAGAGAAAGCATAGACTTATTATACTTTTAGAACAGTTGTTTGCTTTGGAGCCCTGTAGGATTTTGAATTTTAAATTCAGTGTCACTATTTTGTTTTGCATAACCATTTTAACTTTGTGTGTCGCACACACAAAATGCAACTGGTTACCGTTATTTGTTTTTTTTTCTTAAGAAGCCCACTTTGGCAGGCCTCCGTCACTTACACCCGTATTCTTAGTTGTTTTCTCGAGGCTTCCTCACTCGAGTCGAGGACGTTTTTGTCATTTTTGTCATACAAGTTATGTCAAAAACGTCCACCACTCGAGTGAGGGAATGTCAAGAAAACAACTAAGAATACGGATGTTATAGGCTCCGGCCATAGATACCGACACAGAACATTATAAGAGGGGTTAGAAATATAAAGTAGCGCTTTTGCTTCGGAGACGGCTGTCGCCACTTGTCTTCCCGCTCACGCTGCTACAACTACTAATGCCTCTTGCTCGCACAACGGCGCGCGTGTTATGGTGTTATGCAAATTATTGCATAACCATGTGGCACGCGTTCCACGCCTACTTTGCAATTCTAACCCCTCTTATAATGTTTTGTGGGTACTGAGATAAGTACCTAGATTAAGCTCCCGATGCATTATTTCTTACCTCTCTCGGTTCCCCATCAGACGCATACTGCAGCGATAGATAACACTTAGGACAACAGGAATATAGAAGGTTGCCATCCTATATCTTGGAAGAACCTTGTTTTTTTGTCGGGTACCGTACCTCTATTTTTGACCCAAAATTACATCATCAGGTTCCCGATCGAAATGATTACGCATCGAAAGAGACCCCTTTGGAGATCAGAACCCGCATGTGTTGACAGCCCCAACCCTGGAAGGTTCCTCAATCAGCCACGTTTTATGAGGCCAACAAATGGGATCATTTACATCATCTGGTTCCCTGATAAAACTAGTGCAGATCGATAGCCCTGGTCGTGCCATTGATGAATATGCGCTGGCATATTAATAGATACGACAAGAAGTCAAGCTCCTTAAAGCACGCGCAACGGCCCTAGATTCACGAAAAAAGTTGTAAACCATTGATTTATGGATCAAAATGGCGTGTTTACACATATCACGTCAAAAAGGACCCTGTATAAATTTTTACTCATAATAGTATTTTGTAAATACCACAAATGAGTCACCGGGTGAAAGTTCTCAATAAACCTAACTCTATGGTCCCTGTCCGGTGCGTCGGCGCACCGGTGTAATGTTTCCCGATAGTTCTATTAAATTAAGGTCACTTTCGCTTCTTGGAAATGCATAGTGGCCCGTTTTAAGGGCACTTTCATTGATAATGATCCGTTTTGATTATAGACTTAAATTGTATAGAATATTGGTCTTACGTTTATGTTCCTTTGGAGTATTCAAAAACCATTGATCGCCTCATGAAAAACTTTCAGATTTTGGTTCCATAATTTTTGAATTCATCTTGAATACTATTGAACAGAAGGCTTTTTCAATAGTATTTTTTGTCTAGGTACTGATAATATCATGTTTGATTACTATTATGACTTATTCTGTGACCAAGAGCAACGTAAACCCTTTTTTCGTTCCGATAGTCCAATACGATGTTCAGGCCTAAAAATCTTTAGTATTACAATTGTGTTTCGTAAGTTTTTAAAATAAGCTTATCTTACACTCAATTGCAGAAACGCTCATTAAAGATAATCCTCCATTAAATCTCATGACGTTACTTTTTGTTTTGTTGACACACGGTTAGCCTTTCTAAGTATGCATTACCTACGCGTCTTATAAAAGACTTCAACGAGAGCAACAAATCGCTCTCACTATAATAAAATATTTTTGACGCTAAACATAATTAAAGATTCTTTTACTACGTTTTTGTAAATTTGTTACTTACTCATAATTATCTGAGTTTTCGGTATTTTATCAATATTTTACTGTCACGATATCAGGCTGGATATCGATTTTTGAAAGTAAGTTTCCAATATTCACAATATTGTCTAATAACAATTTTTCTAAATTTATTTTCCTTCATGGAAAAAAAAGTTTTTGTTTGTTGTTGGGATAATCGTTTACTGTATCGAAACAAGTCTACAAACTCCAAATTGCGCTTCAAGTTAACTAGATTATTCGTGCTATTGTAGTCATCTCATAGTACAGTTCTACCATTCATCTCCGACCAAAACAAAAGAACGTCCTTTCAAACCGTAACTCGGTTACAGAACAAAAAGAGTTTATTTAAGGCGTCGTGTGCCAAATACCGATCACGAAAACAAATCGCCGTGCAACGGGACTTTAATGAATGTGGACGCGACGCGACATAGTTTGAAACTTAGCTCCTTAATTGTAGTCTGTTCTTAGTTTTATACCTTTTGCAATAAGGTTACAAATTATTAATTAAATTGACAAAATTTCAGTGATGCGTTAGCTTGAAAGAATGTTTATTTATTTATACTTAACACAATTTTACTTTGATCGAAGCTTGACATGTCATTACATACTAAAAGCTTAAAAATTCACAAAATAATCACGAACATTTCTTCGACCACACATTTACAAAGGCATTAATATAAATAAACTATTTGGTAAATTATAGATTTTTCAAAGAGGACTAGAACAATGCACTAGGTTTGGTCTTGCGATTCGGTTGAATTGCTGGCAATTGCCGAAAGTGATTTTTGCCATAATTAGTGTTGGTGACTGAATAACAAACTAAAAAAAATAAATGAAGTGAAAAACTCGCCCTAGACAAATTTCAATCTTTAATTGGAAATAAAATTAAAATAGGAAAAAAGCCAAAAAGAAAAACAAAGATACCTAAATTATTTAATATTTACCTAAACTATTAACCTTTAATAATAATTAATATACCAATTATTAACATATACCTAAACTATTAAAGATACCTAAATTATTTAGGTTTCTGATTGCCCAGCAGAAACAGAGTCACGTAGTGAGATTTTTATTTTTTTTATTTTATTTTATTAGACACACCAACGGTACATAGACAAAACAGTTAAAAAAAAAAACACTTAAACAGTTTTAGCCCTTGACTATGCACTAATAATAGGTGTGCAACAGCATGCGATTGAGATTGAGATTGTGTGTATTGTATGTATTTAAATTTGACCCTCACGGTGGTAGTAGCGCCAAAGCATTTTTATCAACCCAAAACAAATTTACATCAAATAATGTTAAAAACGGTTTTTAGAACACTGACACTGTTAATTTTAGTAAAACAGTTATCACAATTTAGCACCTTTTTTACAAATTAACACTTAAGCGTCGAAACAGAACGAAAAACACATGATTCTATCTACCGAAAATGTAATAAAAACTATAATAATTTATTGTTAGAACTGTTTACGTAAATGATCTAAAAAAATATGTTTTTCTATTTAATAGGAAAGTTTTGGCACTTCTTGTGAGAAGATGATATTGCAGGATCATTCTTAAATGCTGACGGTTTCTTAAGGGGATTCATCATCATCATATCAGCCGATAAACGTCCACTGCTGGACATAGGCCTCCCCAAAAATGGGGGGATTTGCCATAATCGCCACGCTTGGCAGGCGGGTTGGCGATCGCAGTTGGATTGAATGCGTACTCAGAGAATGCTGCTGCCCATCCTCCGGTAGATCCCTTAGTCGCCTTTTACGACACCCACGGGAGGAAATGGGATGGTGCTACTCTTAGCCGACACCACACGGATTAAGGGGATTATCTACACTTAATATAACATGCACAGGGTCTTTCAAAGTCAAAATATTTTTTTCAATATAGGAGCTTGAAGCACACTTATTAAACGTGAAGTCATTTTTGAAGCTACCACCGACCGCATCGGAACGTGTTGTTGACGCGACGTAGTAATAGTAATAAGAAAGACCCTTGTATTTAGTTACCTATCTAATTCTAATTCTAAACTATTATAAAACTGTAACTGAAGTGTGTCTGTACATTGAAGTTATTTACAAAAATAAGATTACGATATTGTTTTTAGGTATCCCTGACTCGAAATCAACCTTTTTTTAGAAATTTTGTCAGTCTGTTTGTTTGTTTGTTTGGTCGCGCATCACGCAAAAACTACTGAACCGATTTTGATGAAACTTTTTTTGTTTGATAGCTTATGATCTGACATAAAATCTGGTATATAATTTGTGCGGACGAAGTCGCGGGTAAACACTATTAAGTTATAAAGCTGTATGCTATACAGGGTCCAACTTAATATGATAATAATACCTACTTATTATCATAGCAATATAAAATAGTTATAGTTGTAGCAATGTAGAGTGGGATTTTCGTTACGAGTTTAAGTAGGTACCTATGTAGGTATTTATGTATGGTATTTGCCATATATATCCAAAATATCAATAGCTAAACCCAAAATATTGGATTACGTCAGTACTTTTTTATCAGGAATAGATCAGTCTATTTTAGATTGATCGAAGCCTAGACAAAGTATTTCCTATATTATTTCTTGACATACAAACGAACCACTTACGAGCTGTCAAGTGACATCAACCATAAAGTGACATATAACGTGGAAAGTGTTTCCGTTCGATGAACCAACGGACGGGCGATATTGCACGCAAATTGCTATATATTGACGAAAACTATGTATTAAAGTGTTTGTTGCGTTCTCTGTTATGTTTCATTTTGTTGCGTCGCACTGAATTAGTTACGTCATCAATTTATATTTTCAATACGTACACAAAGGGTCCTTCTTAATTTACACCATGATCTCTGATTGTAGTAAAGATTAGTAGGTATGTAAGAAAATTTAAGAACTAAGAAAGCACTAAGATGATGAATGTAAAGTAATTCCTGACTGTAATTTATCGTAATAAATATAAATGAAATGAAATGACCACCCCGAAAGAGGTTTGAATTGATGTATGTACCCAGAAATCAGAAATTATTTTGTTCGGAATATATAGTTATAATGATAACTAAAAAACATTTCAAATAAATGGGTATGAGTAAAGGTATTTTCATTTTATTGGGTAGATCAACTATTTTTTGTCCATACCTAGTCCCAGTCATCTGCATACAATTTTCTCAATGATCAGGCTCAGGCTCAAGGATTGCATTTATTAAATACACACACGGTTTAGCAAAATTACTTGAATTTTACTTGAATTTTGGCGGTTGTCCGATGGACGCTTTATTTCGTTGTCCCCACGCTTTTTGGTCTATCGGACAACCGCTAAAAACTTCTAGTAGTTCAACACAGATGGTGCAATGCACATGTGTGTAGAACAATCATATCATTAGATACAATATCTATCTTACAAAATTAATGAATGTCATGAAAAAAGGAATAAAAACTTTTTTTTATACAGTACTGTGAGGACAAAAAATAGTTGATCTACCCATTTAACAGTCGCAACCATCAATCAAAGTAGTGTACAATTATAGTACTATAAAAACAAATTGTAATGAACACTTATCGCCAAGCTCGCATCGGAGTTGAGATATTTGATGTTCATGAAAAAGTTACTCGTTTTCAATCTATCAATCGAAACATTATTACTTACTACCCAAAATATACCGTAAAGAAATAGGTACCTACAGAAGATATAAAACAAGGTGGTCTTAGCACTAAAAATCGATTTCTCCCATACACAATTAGAAGTTATTTGTACCGTAACAGCACCGCTGCGATGCAGCCTAGCAATGAGGTTTTTTGTTTTTTAATGTATTTTGAAAGGTATGTAAAAACCGATGTAAGTTCAATTACTGTCCTTAAAAAAAGGGCATTTTTCTGCATACAACCATACTCATACCCATTTTTGCTATTTTTCCTCAATACAATATTTTTCACTCTATAAAAAACGATGTAAAATAGACAGCCCCAAGCTGGAAAGGAGAACGCATGCCGATGCTTCTCCAGTTATGTCATTAACATAATGATCATGCGCAACCTGTATGCGATAGTGCCCAAGTAAGAAGCGATGACGTTACCAGAAGAAACGAACTGAGGAACGCTTACGAATCTATAACAGATTCTTTTAGCGGAGAATCTGATTATATCTGTTATCTGTTTGCATTTTCCATTTGTGTAACCAATATCCTTGATATTTATTTAATGCCATCTTAACTATGTATCTTTAATCAAGCTTTCACAATATGTTCAACTTTGTTAGGAAACATTATTCATAGTACTTATCAATTGTGTGTCTACTGATTTTGTATCGAAACGAGCAGTATGTTGACCTACCTATCAGAACAACCTCTTAGTTAAAAGCCTTAATGTTCATTAAAAGTGCCGATGCGTTCTCATCTCACGCTGGACAGGATTTGCACAAGCAAATACAAATAATGAGCCCGAATATTGCATATTTAGAACAACGTGAATGCCCCTATACTCTGAAATCGAATCCGACATCAAAAATTTCAAACAAAAGAGACTCTTTGCATTAACATTTCTTGAGAGTGAAATCATAATAATCACAATTTGACATTTACGCAAGTTATGATACAAAACCGCTAGAAACTTTTCAATTAGAGCTTGGTGCTAATGTACCATACAAGTTGTAATTAAGTAGTTGAGTGTTACGGACTTACGGTCAAGTACCATATACATTATAAATAGACTAGACGATTGCAGGAAGTATGGGGCTTTTACTTTAACTACAGCGTCTGCGTAAGAATCATGGGACTCGGTAAATGGAGTACATTTTGTCATACTCATAAAAATTTAGTAAGAAAGAAATATAAATAGAATTCGACGAAGTATATAAGTGTCACTTACTTCGTTTTCTTTTAATTATCGTGAATTTTCATTAAAGTAAAAACCATGCATGCATATAGAAGATTAAGTGGACTTCCTATCTAATGAGAAAGATAATGAGGTTCAAACATGACACTTGATTTAAAAGGAAAAGGAAAAACATCTTTCCTCAAACTTCTACACATTACAACCAATAAACTTTTTTCTTAGTTAGATTTACGTTAGGTTTTTCTAAGACGGAGACCAAAAAACAGGCGTAACCGCCATTCTGTTTAGCGTTATCGCGATGCTCCCGTAATAAAAAGTATTTAGCTTGATCATTTGAACTAATCTACGCGACCTCTTCTTCTTCTTATCGTGTGGGCAAGCCCTGGTATCAGAGTTTTTTTAGACTGCCTTACGGCCTCTGATGTGGTTTTTATGTAACGCGACTACTGAATATTTACTTTTTGATCCAAAAATTGTGCTGTAAAATAATGAATAATTTTACAACATCTATGGATTGCAATTGAACTCCACGTATATATTCTTGGGTACATAAAACCATAAAATAAATGTTTATGAGGAGAAAACTTTATAGACTATATTAATGACAACTAAAATGTACGTAACGGCAGTTAAGTTGCATCGACAAGTGTTCAATTAAAATATGACATAAATTAAAGATTTTGAGGAAATCTCACTGCAATTGAGGGTGTATCCATGTGAATTAACAGACTTCGCAAGTTCATACACGCATCAGAATATATTATGCTCTCCGTTTGATAAGCAGGTAGGGTTGCCAGGTCCGATTTGTGTAAATCGGGGCAGAAGGTAAAAAAAATCGGGATTTAGGGTTGTAGATCGGGACACACAAAAAACAAGGTTATTCTAATATTTAAATTCAAGCACGCACTTATATTCACATCAATAAACCAACAAAAACCAACTCACTAACATAACCGAAAATCTTAGACAATTAGTCTTAATTGTCTAAAAAATAACGGTGCGAGCGAAGCGAGCTCGAAATTTTTTTGCACATCTTTTCGCGTTGTGGTCAGACATCTTTTGATTTATCCATGCAAAAATAGAAACGTAGAGCGAGCGAAGCGAGCTCGACTTTTCCTCTTAATACAAATCGGTTAGAGCCAGAGCTTTTTACGTACAAAACATGTTCAAAGTAACCTAAGTAATATCTATAGATTGAGCGACGTATGCAAGAAAATGTTAGCACCACCACATCTTTTATCTGTGGTTAGAACTCTTTAGGATTATGTGTATACGCACAGTCATTAAAACAGATAATTAGAGCGAGCGATGCGAGCTCTACTTTTCTCCGCTCTACGAATTGAGATAAACAGAGAGATTTATCAATCGATATTTTTCCCGAATTTGCCGCCCGTATTAAAGTGTCGCATGGGGCATTTGATTTATCGGGACATTTAGTGTCCCGATCAGGTGCAAATCGGGACGCGTCCCCTACCCCCTGAAAATCGGGACGTCCCGCGCAAATCGGGACACCTGGCAACTCTATATGCAGGTTTCGTTACGAAGATGCGTCCTTCAGCGACTCACCATAAGTAAATACAGTTTCTGCGAAAACTCTAACAATGCATTCTACTTGTCAAACTAAACACTTTCAAACTAAACACTAAGAAACCAATTATTGGGAGCCAACTTCAAAATAATGAAAAAGAAAACCGAACCATAATTTAAGTACAGGACAAATTGTTAGTCAGTGCGAAAACTTTAATCATGCAATCTAAAGGGTTACACACCCTGTTAATACTTAAGGGGGTGCTTCAGGCCATCAAACTGAACAACTTTCACTATGGGGCCAACTTCGGTAACGCGAAAAAAAAACATGTCCCATACATTTGAGCCGAGTTGGTACTGCAGTTTTGCATGAAACAGATGATTTTTATTAGTTTGAAAGTCTGAAGCACCCCATTAAGTGTTACTATTGTTTTGTTACACCCTGAATACTTGTGCTTTGTGTAAAATTGTATAAATATTTGAAAGCTCTTGCATGTTTTTGAAACGAAATATCTTATTTTTAAATATATTTCAAGTTATTGTAGGGTTTCGGTCGACTATTCTTAAAGTATTTAAAATATCCCCGACCCTGGTCAATACAGCCGTGAACATGCTATGTTTAAGTTATTAGCATACTGTAAACCAATTGTTTTTGCTGTAACTAACGACTATATTATGAAACGGTCCAACAACCAACAAGTGTCGTTTGCCGTACGCAACGTTCCGCTTCTTTTCACCGTTATTATTTTACTAAGCGTCCATAACTTTCAATGTGTAATTTCTGACCTGTTTTCGAAAAGGTGTCCTTGGTGATATTTGGGTCTTTATTTATCGTTCTATGTTTCTAGGATTTCTAGGTAATTTTAAAACACTCATAGCGTATTTAATTTTGATGTTACTATAATATTATGTCATTAAGGGTATATTACCGTTGGCGCGCTCCATACAAACGTACTATGGTGATATTTTCAATACTAACCAATTAAAGTCAATCAAATTTTGCAGAAACAATCTGGAAACAAATCTTTATGCTTGTATGGAGTCAGATTTTCGTTAAAATGTATAGTTTGTATTTTTTAAGCCTTTAAATGTGTATTATTTAAGCCCGTCCGTTTTGAATTGAACATATAAAGGGTATTAGGTTAGACAGTTGACGGTTGATTGTACAACTTTCCGAAAGGAATATAAAAAAAATATAAATGATGTTTTGTTCATTATTCAACTTTTTTTTAGCCTAATACATACGCTCACGCCGCCGCTGTTAGGTAAAAGTACAACATACGTTAACATAATTACAATAAAATCCATCCATCGTTTAGTCCTGTATAACTTGAACTACTTACTCACTATACCACACTACTCATATTCGTTATTAATAATTCTCTGACGAAGATTAAATTCTCCCAGTGAAAGCGATACCGTCTCACAAATACATCAAACGTTTATGTTCCTCATTCGCTTCCTTCGTATCATTAAAACCGATGACGTTTATCCTCAATATTATAACGGAACTAAACCTTAAAAGCCTGTTTTGGTTAAGAACCAGGTCAGTAATGCTACGTATAAATAAGAACCAGTCGGTTGACGGTCATGGCCGCTAGGTCGTTCACCTTACCGTATCCTCATGAAAACATAGCTGATTCAAGATACATTGGTGGTTTGGTTTGGATTAGCTGTTCGGCTTTATGTGGTCAAGCCATCCATGTATGCTGATCATGTTGTAAAAATCTACCATAATTGTTTCTGTAGTAGATGCGTAATGCAAGGTGCAGAGAAATGAAATCAGTGTTAGTTAAGGGGAAATTGTAGTTGAAAATTAAAAAATAATACATTGTAAGAAAGAATAGATTCTTACTTGTCGAGTCGTGTAATGTATGTTTACTATTTGTGAAATTGGTTAATTTGAATTGGCAATTTCTGTTTAGATAGGTATTTAAATATTATTTCTTTGTCTTTTACAACAACAAAAAATATCGTGTTTTAAATACAATACCTATATACACATTATTTATTTTAGGTAGGTGCTGCAATACATTGTCATTGTAGTTAAAGAATGCAGCATTTTTATTGCTTTCGTAAATCAATAATAATAAAAACATCAAATGTTTTAGTTGAACATGGTAATCGCAACCGCAAAATATGTTAGTAAAATTTGATGTATTGCGTGAATCACACAATTTTCTTTGTCCATAAATACATTCAATATTCTTTTAATTAGCATAAATTATTCATCGGTATGCCCACCGTCAGCAGCTTTTTATCCATCCTGATTTAAAAATCCATAATAATGTGATAATAATAATCATAATGTCGACGTTGCAAACGCTATTAAAACATTCTAGTGTTCATTTAAAAGAATTTAGAATATATTCTATCGTAGTAAAGTAATATTGAAAAAATCAACTCAATTTTATTGTTTGTTTCACACCAAAACGTTCCTCATTTTCGTGTGAAACAAGCGTTGAATTTTTTATTAATTTCATTTCACATTGTTCGTCATGCTTTTCGTGGTGTGTACACACAGGGTCCTTCTTAATACGCTGAGACTTTTTAAGCTAAACCAGACCATCAAACTAAACAGCTTTCTCCATGGGACCAACATCGAAAAAAATCTGCTGTCCCATACATTAAGCTCAAGTAGTAAGCAGTTTTGTATGGAACCGCAGATTTTTTTTGTGATTTCGATGTTGGTGTTATGACATGATAATGACATGACCATCCGCATCCGCGGAGAAAGTTGTTCAGTTTGACGGTCTGATCATCCCCTTAAAAGTGTCAGCCAGCATATTAAGTCCTATATTGTTTCCACTGTTTGATGTTTGTGAAATTTACCTATCACACTTGAGAGTTTTCTAGGTAAATATGGATAGGTATTCCTAATATTATATAATATTCAAAATGTCGTGGGCCTCAGTTATAATAAAAATGTAATTGTTTTGACTATCCTAAAACGTTCTTATACATTTCTTCTCTATCTCTACCGATACCATTATTGCTCAGAATTTATAACGGTGTGTTCGTCTCACATCTTAGGTTAACGATAAGTTAACGGATTTTTTCTTTCAATCCAATGCATTGCCGGTTATTTGAGTTAACTCAATCGACTTTTTCCTTTTACCGCTATTTCTTATGACAATATTATTGACCGTGTGACAAATAATTCGTGTATTAATTTAAATTTTTTTCTTTCCAGGTAGTTATCGTGTCTCACAACATGACGCGGCGAAAAAGTGTGTGTTTAAAGTGGACTTTAGTTTTATTAGTAGTTACGTTTTGTCCGTCTGTTTATCCGCGACCTCAAGAGACTTCAACAGTCACAAATTCTTCAACAAATAGTGTTATAACAAACAATACAACAGAAAATCCTTTAAGGTATAGATTTAGGCATAGTAAGAGTCTAGATTATAAGTTACCCATAGTCATTGGTATAAAAAGTTTGAATAATAATACTAATATAGATAATAAATATCTATCCTTTGATGATAATAGTAATACTAGTTTAGCTGGTTTCTTCGTTTTAAATTCAAATGATAAACAAAGTCGTTTAAATAATAGGACAAGTCGTGTAACTAGAAAAAGAGTACAAAGTAACAAAACTAATGGCCGAAAGAAAATCCGTCCAATCAAAAAAGTTGATGATGAATTCAGGAACAAAGAACAAATTATTACTCTCTCATCTAAAAGACCTACAATTAAAAAAGTAATTACAAAATGGACAGACCAAACTAGGTACGAAGATCTACCACTGTCTTATGAAACATCAGCATCAACTGAATTTGGAGATGACGTAGCATTTACTAGTTCCTTAAATGTAGACGACGAAGATTTTACTGACACAAAAAATATAATCGAGCAAGTAACAGTAGGTCCAAAACGTCAACAATCACAATCTTCAAAAAGAGTTTATAACAAGAATAAGCCCAATAGCAAAAAGAACTACAGACCGAAACCTGACTACTCTGAAGAAAACACTGTACATTCAAACAAAGTTCACATAATAGAATATCCCTTTCCAAATATCCGACCTGCTTACATATTTAGTACACCCATGCCAACACCTATAATAACAAATGTTGGCAATCCAAAACCGTGGCATCATAACGTACAAAACGCAAATCGTCGACCGACACAAAAGCCAATTCGTATAACAAAACCGACAAAAAACCAGTACAATAACTATCATAACTCTGTAAATAACTATCCCCAGTACTCAAATAATAATTTTGAGGTCACCACTTTCCAACCGTCCCCTGTCTACACTGAACGCATTGTAATAAGACCGGAAGAGTATAGCGCATCGTCTGACGACTGTCCCACCATATACCTCACGCTTAACAATACCTTTCAAGGTCAGGGCAAAGAAGCTTGTCCTGATTTAAATATAGCAGTAAATACAAATGTCATCAACAAAAATGTTGTTGTTGAATCTGAAGAAGAGGATGCTGAAAGTATATTTCCAGGTACTTTTGGGCTACCTTTAGGTGATGATTCGGAGGCTGAAGAATCTCCCAGTGACTATTTTGCAGTAGATTCCGAAGAAAATCAAGAGGTGGGAGAACAAAGTGCTTCTGTTGAAGGAACTGAATTCTCGAACTATAATGCTGCCAACGCTAATATCCAATCAGAATCTGCCGAACCGGGAGGATTTGGGTCACCGTCTTCAGCATTATCAGCTCATAAACCTGGACGTCCAGGACAAAACGATGATGACACGTTTAGCTTTTCTGGTTTGGTTGACTTTTTTAAACCAGCACTTAATGCGATGAGTTGGTTAGCTGCTATAAGTCCTTTTAGTTTTAGCATATTTTCGTTATTTCTGACGCCTTTAGCGCTACTTCTAGCTGGTTATTCTGGCGTTGCAGCACTATTCGCACCTTTAGGTCTTGCAAGAGAAGCACCCGAAGAAATTCATATTCATAGACCGAAATGGGAATGGGACCATGAGCACAAAACTTGGCATTTAAATTCATTCCCTGATAATAGAAGATGGATACCTGCAGATAGACTACCAAGAAATAATAATGAAAATAACATTACTGAAAGCCCAGCCAAGCCAACCATGTTCTATAAAATCAAAGAATGGATGAAAGCTGTTACGAAGAGATTGAGGGATAAAAACAAAACTTCAGTTCAAGAGAGTCGTAAAAATAAACGGAAGAAAAGAGAAACATGGACTATTCGTATAAAGTAGCATAAATAATAAAACGTTTGTAATAAGTATATGAATTTGAGAAGATTTCGATTCGTAATCTGAGATTTCAGTTTTCGGTAGTCAGTCAAGCGTTAACATCGTGAGGTAAAATTGAATCTTAAAAATTACCTAAGAGCTCTAAAGGAAACAATTAATTTTGAAGATATCGACAAGCGTAAAAACACCGTCAGACAAAATTTGAAGTAAATAAATAAACTATAAAGTGAACTTGCGAGTAGTTTTCTAAGTATTTTTTGGCAATAAACTGATTTGAATTGAATTGATGAAATAAAAAGTTGTCATAGGTACTATAGTTCGGGCGGCGGTGACGAAGTCATATACCCATCGAGCTCATGAATAATTCAGTTTTCATGCAATAGTTTACTATTAGGAGATGCGAAAAAACTTGGTCGGCCGACCCCTATCCTGGTGGGTTTTGCGCAGGAGGGTGACTAGTAACCTCTCTGAGACGACACTAATTACCCATCGAGCTCATGGACAAAATTATGCTTATCCGATTGGTTTTAGTTAGTGTAACGAAGTACACTCGGTCGTCCAGCGGATATCCTGGCAGGTGGTGCTGGCCAACCAAAAATGGTGGTCAAATTTTGGAGTACTTCTCACCCATCGAGCTCATGGATGAAATGTATGCCAAATCAGAGGTTAGACCTTCACCTTCAATATTTCATCGGTCGTCCTGGCCAAAGCCTGGTGGTTTCTGGCGGCCAACCAGATTTATCTGTCAAAGTAAGATCATGCGTTTCCACGTTCATCCAAATAAATACATTATTAACCTGATATATGCAGTTCTTTTAGCATGAACGTGAACGGTTCTATGGTTTAAAAGTACTTATTACAAAAAAAAACTAAAAATATTAAAATGTGTCGATACAGGGCAATTTAAAAAAAATTTTTTTTTTCGTCATAACTCCGTCATTTCTAAACTGGTTTGGTTGATTGCTTTATCGATCAAAAGAGTGTATTGCAGAGTTTATCCTACCAAAATTTGGCGAGGATCTGAAGAAGCGTTTCGAAGATGTACAAGTTTTAAGTGGGTCAAATTTTACTACAAGAAATACCGAATATATTTTATTCTTTTACGAAAATAATCTTCGAGTTCTATTAATTTTTCTTTCTGAAACAAAATCTGTTCTTTTAATAGGTGCTTATATAAGAAAATAAACTAGTAATCACCGCGGCGTTGCTTTCGAAATTTGTAGTTGTAAAAAAATGTTTCGTCAAGTCAAAGCTAGCTATGTTTATGTGGATGATCTAATTTAGTACATATATCAGTTCTAACATTATTCGCTGAAACTGTATTAAAGGGACCAAACTGAAAGACTCTTATTATGGGTCCAACATCGAAATCGCTAAAAAAACCATCTGTCTCATACATTCAGATTCCAGTCGAGTTAGGTTTGCAGTTTTGTATAGGACAGCTGTTTTTTTACGCTATTTCAATGTTGGTCCCATAGAACATTTTGTTCAATTTGGTGATGTGATCATCCCTTTAAAACAGTTTCAGCTTATTATGTTAAAACTCTGATATGTACTAAATTAGGTCATCCACATAAACATAGCTAGCTTTGATTTGACGAAACATTTTTTTACAACTACAATTTTCGAAAGTAACGCCGCGGTGATTACTAGTTTATTTTCTTATATATGCACCTCTTAAAAGAACAGATTTTGTTTCAGAAAGAAAAATTAATAGAACTCGAAGATTATTTTCGTAAAAGAATAAAATATTATGTTTGGTATTTCTTGTAGTAAAATCTGACCCACTTAAAACATTGTACATCTTCGAAACGCTTCTTCAGATCCTCACCAAATTTTGGTAGGATAAACTCTGCAATACACTCTTTTGATCGATAAAGCAATCAACCAAACCAGTTTAGAAATGACGGAGTTATGACGAAAAAAAAATTTTTTTTTTAAATCACCGCGTATCGACAATTTTTTTTATTTTTTAGTTTTTTTTGTAATAAGTACTTTTAAACCATAGAACCGTTCACGTTCATGCTAAAAGAACTGCATATATCAGGTTAATAATGTATTTATTTGGATGAACGTGGAAACGCATGATCTTACTTTGACAGATAAATCTGGTTGGCCGCCAGAAACCACCAGGCTTTGGCCAGGACGACCGATGAAATATTGAAGGTGATGGTCTAACCTCTGATTTGGCATACATTTCATCCATGAGGTCGATGGGTGAGAAGTACTCCAAAATTTGACCACCATTTTTGGTTGGCCAGCACCACCTGCCAGGATATCCGCTGGACGACCGAGTGTACTTCGTTACACTAACTAAAACCAATCGGATAAGCATAATTTTGTCCATGAGCTCGATGGGTAATTAGTGTCGTCTCAGAGAGGTTACTAGTCACCCTCCTGCGCAAAACCCACCAGGATAGGGGTCGGCCGACCAAGTTTTTTCGCATCTCCTAATAGTAAACTATTGCATGAAAACTGAATTATTCATGAGCTCGATGGGTATATGACTTCGTCACCGCCGCCCGATCTACTACTATATATAGATTTTTTTATCCGCGGTCAAAAGAAGCCATGATCATAAATCATAGTACTATAATTTAAATGCTAATGACTATGTGTAACTGTACATTTTATAACAAATTTAGTCTTAGATATCATCTTATATAATATTATATATTGTAGTTCTTTATTTTATTGGAATGAGTAATTAATAAATAAGAGGATTATCAAAACTGTTAATAATTATACCTATAATGACATAATAATTGTATGTAAGTAATGTCGACTAGTGATGATATCAAATATTATCGAAAATTATGAAAATTAACACCTACTGTTAAAAGTAACGACAGACTTATTATTTTACAATAGTTTTCTAAACTAATTATGTGTAGATCACAACATTTTACGAAGATAGTAATTTTATTCTAGAATCTATCCAGATCTGGACCTATAGAAAATCCTTCAGTGGACATAAATGTGAAAAGTGGTAGATCAAATTAATTAATTAATCCATTAAGTGTTATGGATGTTAACAATTTTATTCATAAACAAAATAGACTAATGCTAAATTTGAGTTAGTAGTTTGATCAGACCATAAGCAGAAACATTATATTTTTTCACCCTGTTATTGCAGCGTTCAGCATTGAAATTGCTATTCTTCGTTCCTTTTAAATTAAGTTATTTAAGCTAATGTAAATATCATATTAGAAAAAAATTCATACTTATATAGTAGGTAGTTAAATATTTATTATTTGAATAGTTGTAAAATAAAATATTCCACCTTACTTAATTTATGTGTTTTACTAAAAAAAAATACAATTTATTTAAAGGTTAGTTAGAAAAAAAAACATAAGAACATTCTTCATACTCACTTAACACTACGACAAGAAATTAGTTTTGTAATTAAAAAAAAGACTAAGTTCTTAATGACATGCAAATTTGTAGACGTAAACTAATTTTCATTTGTATCTTTTCCAGGAACGTCAGTGTCAAGAAACAAGATGAAGTTAAAAAACCAGAACCCACAACGGAATCTTCAGCTACTCCAAATGCACCAAGAAACGTTAAAACCAAAAGCCCCGTCATCGGCGAATCAATCAAAATGGTCGCAAATCAATTACTTGAAACTCATTCCAATACCTCAGTTGAAACACCTATTGTTCCCGATACAAGAATTCCTCCAAAACTGAAAAATCAACTAACTAAACATAAGGTTAACAAAAGAAATGAAGATACACCTGTAGAAAATTCACACGCTGGTATTGCTGTACCAATAACTATGGAAGAACTAGAAACTGAAAACAAAGTAAGCGATGTTACAAACGAATCTTCCACATCAAACGAAGGTATTTCTACTTGGATCCTACTTAGTAACCCTAATAAAGACAATGTTACATCGACGGAACCCACAAAAGCTGAAGAGACTCAGAAGAAACAAAAGCCTAACGCCACCAAGAACAAAACAAAACGACCACCTAATAATAAAGCACCAGCCAACAAACGTCCTATAATAGGAAGTACTAACAAGTCAGACCTAGTAGCTGGAGGCTCAGCTATAAATGAGAATGTTTTTAACAAGATCAAAGACACAGTTTTATCAAATGTACAGAAAAATAAGAGTACATCTCAGCGTACCACAACACTAACAACAACAACAGCAATGCCCTCTACTGAAGCTTTGACTACAAAAAAAGAAGTTGTTACTAAAGCTCCCAGTTCGGTAATACCAGTAATCAAAGTAACATCAAAACCTACGAAGAAAAAGAACAAAAATAAACATAAAGTCAGCACCACACTAGCTCCAATCGTCCATGAATCTGCCTATTTACCAATGGAGCCCAAAGAACAAGAAATTGAGTTAGAAGTCAGCACACCAGCAACTACTACGAAGAAACCAAAGCGAAGCTCAACTAAAAAGAAGAATAAAACAAAAAAACGTAAAACAACGAAACCTAAGCCGGACACAGCTGTAAGCGAAGTTAAGATAAGCAACAAAACAAAATCAACAAAAACAAAGAAACCTACTAGTTTGACTGGTCCGATAACATCACAGCTTTACAGTTACTTTTCTAGAGAAGTCATGCCTTCCGTTGGTGTTGGAATGTTAGGTCTTGCTAGTTTAGTTGGGATAGCTGGTTACTTCCTTTATCCGTTTGCCACTCCAGTAAGAAGAACATTCGAGGTCGACAAAAAAGACGACATTTACAGACACAATGCTGAGGAATATGGAAATGAAGGTAATGGTCAAGCTGAAGAAGAAATGCTGGGAACAGTTCTTGCTGGTATGCCTGCTCATTCTAAACACAAACTTAACCCCTATGCAGGTCAAACTGCTCACGTCAACAGATATCCTGCTAAAAAAGAACAAGATTTAAGATATCGCCACGTAGCAACAAGCTATGAACCCAATTACAATGTTCGTTATCCTCAACAGAAAACTGGTATAGCACATGGCGCTGTATACTCAGAACCAATGAACTATAATAACCACCAGCAGCATAAAGTATATGATACTAGACATGTTTATGCTACAGAGAGTAAATATCTTTATGACAAAGGGCCAATTGCTTATACTCCTCAACCATCCATAGAGCCTATTTATGCAGCTCCGCAGACTGCTCCACAGTCTGGACCATCAGGGATTTCATCTTACGGAAGTGACGCGTCAAACTCAGTAGTATACGGTATCAAGCCATCGTCTGACTCTGATTTCAAACCTGTATACCCTTTTGAAGGTCAATTTTACAGTGAAACTACTAACAGCCCTATGACGTATCCGCCACCGACTTCGATGTATTTGGGATCTAATAATGAATCTGAAGACCAAGAAGAGCAAAAATTTGATGAAGAATCAGACGAAAATGATGGAACAGTTGACAATAAATTTGTTGTTGGCAATGTTCCGAAAGAGTTAGTGGAAACAGCTACTCCTGCTGTAGTTCCAGAACATGGCCCAAGAAATCTCAGAAGAAAAAGAAATGCTGTTCGTTCTAAGCGTGGTATTGTGCAGTCTATTGAAGAACTTTTAAACGCAGCCAAGGAAAATAAAGACATTTTTATAAGCAACGAGATTGATGAGCCTTTGGAGAATCCCATTATGAATCTTGCCCCTATGGAAGAGTCATCCCCTATGAAGTCTGATGTTACTGCTATGCCTGAAATGAAAGATGTATTTCCGGTGTATTCTATGCCAATAGAGCCAGTAACAGAAGAAAAATCTGTAGTTACAACCACAGAAAAAACCGAAATAGTTGAAAGTGTATCAACATTACCCATAGATGGTAACAAAGAAAAAACAACAGAATCAGAAACTGCAAACGAGTTAGACACTACAACAAAAGCTTTTAAAGTTTATGAAGTGTTCCCAAGTGAAACCACAACCACTGAAAGTCCTAACAAAGATGTTGCACCTAAAATTGAAACTACAACTCAATTCAGAAACATGAATACTGAAACTACCACCGAACTTAAATCTGAAACTACTTCTACTATGCCTCCATCTCCATCACCTATTCTAGACCCAAAAGTACCAGTTTCGACTACATCATCAAGCATCACAACTCCGAAACCTACAAATTCTCCTGAAGTATTAACTTATCCTCCTTTAAATCAAGGAGATGGCGGATTTTTCACATTCTTAAAACGTTTAATAGAGTTTAAGTATAGACTTGGATTGAGTATTCTGCAGACTACATCAGATAATTTGAACAGATATTTGCGTAGCATGGATGGTACGGTAAAGAAAGTTGCTAAAGGGTCAAGAATGTCACGATCATAGAATTTATAGTAATTTAGATGGTATTTATGTTAAGATTTGAGATACTCACTGAATTTTAATAACGCATTTAGATTCGTCAAGACTTACGATGAAAAGGTTGTGCGTGATTCCGAACACTATCGAATTGATAATAATATTTATTGAACTACGAAAAATATATTGCATTTGTTCACAAAAGATGGCAGAATGCAAGAAGCAAATTTTAACAGGGATTATTATGACTGTATTCTTAACTTTAGTTTTTAAGGACTTTTTATACGATATTATTATAGTTGTCTCGAAAAATTAGGGATTTATATTTTCAGAATGTTATCCTCGGTCTGTAAAATTATTAAATTTCCTTGAAACGGTTGAGGAAAACCTACTGAATTTATATTGTGATAAAATTTTGAATATTTACAATTACGTTTTGTATGAAAATTAAATGAAATGTTAAACGCTTATCGATAACGAAATTGTAAGTAGCATTTATTTAATTTGAAAACTATATACTCCGAGTAAAGCCTGGATGACTGTATTTTTGTACCAGTGTGTTTTAAAAAGGTGCTAAAAGGTATAAAAGATAACATACAATTTCTTATGTTGTATCTATAGTATTATTCCACGTTATTTTACTGTAAATATTGAAATAAACGCTTGTAGTGCTTTTTATACAAAATTTATTTCTATGAACCCCATAAATAAACCATAATAGACCTTGATTTCAATCTTGGAGTAAATAAATTTAAGTAAGTGATTTTCTGAACCGTCTGAAGTATGAAAAGCATTTAAATTGACACCCCGTATACGCAAGTGAATAAATTGGATAATCAAATGGATTCTCATAGCTAATTTCAACTACAGCGACCGCTTTTTATCGTCAGAAACGCATAGAATATAGGAACTTTTTAAGAGTATAGGTAAGCTCAACATATTATATTATTAATTATGATCTGTAGGTCTACCTTGACTTTTCACCGTACTTTACTACTGTAGTTACGTCACCAATTTTGTATTAAATTTCGTACAGCGCTCCTAGTGGTTACGTTGAGAACTAATTTCTGTCATACGAATTGGCGACGTAACTACAGTAGAAAAGTACAGGGAAAACTCATGGTAGGCCCTCTGGTGGAACAGGAAACAGATACGACCAGAAGTGTGATCAGATGCAGGGGCTATAACCGAATAATAAACAAGTAAGTAATGATATCTCATAAATGATTTCACCCAAAGTGTAGGCATCCCGCTACGAAATCTCGCATAATAAGAACTGAAAATAGTACAGAAGACCTACACTATAAACAAAAGGTCTTAATACGCTGTTGGTTTTTAAAGGCCTCCGCTCATTGCAGCGATATTATCGCTGCGATTTTGCGATAATTGTTCTCAGTACATTTTGTATGGGGACGCGCACGATCCTACACACTGCCGCGATATTATCGAGCGATAATATCGCTGCGATTTTGCGATAATTGTTCTCAGTACATTTTGTATGGGGACGCGCGCGATCCTACACACTGCCGCGATATTATCGAGCGATAATATCGCTGCGATTTTGCGATAATTGTTCTCAGTACATTTTGTATGGGGACGCGCTCGATCCCACACACTGCCGCGATATTATCGCAACCTGACGCAATCTCTTTCTACTACATTCAGTGAAGGGCGCATGCGTGACGCGAATCGCGGAATCGCTGCAGTGTGTAAGGTGTCGCGATATCGCTGTCGATAATATCGCTCGATAATATGACGGGCCATCAAACTGTACAACTTACTGTATGGGACCAATCTCGAAAAAAGTGTACAGTCTTCTATCAGTATCTATTCATAATGTCTTTAGGTATCTAAAACTGGAATAGAATAAATTTTTTAACACTAGCGACACCTAGCGATTCAATGATGTACTTTTTGCATACGGACTACGAGACGTGGTCTGTTTGAAAGCCGAAGGAAAAAGTTTCAGTGCAACTCAACAGGAAGCGCTGTATAAGACATGAATTTAATATTACTTACATTAGGTATTTAAGTTGCTTGCAAAGCTAGCTAACTCAACTCAAACTCAAAATGTTTTAATCAAAATAATATTACATAGTACAGTAGAAATATAGTAGAGTACCATTAGTATAGTAGAATAGTGTATAGGTAGGTAGGTATAATATTTATTTATGAAAGAAACATCACATACGACTTTCTGACGTCATTTTTGACTCTACCACCGCGTCGGAAGGCGTTCCGTTGTAGAGAAGATGCGGCCAGAAACTCTATAACACACATCTTTAAAAAAAACGAAATATGCAAAGTACAATATTGAATAGTGTTACATTGCCAAGACCAGACATTTTGGTAGCAATTTATCTACAGGGTGCAAGAAAAAGTATCATTAACCTTCAAAATGAACAACTTTTACTATGGGAGCAAACCTGTCAGCGCAAAAAAAAAGTCTGCTGTTCCATACTAAACTTCCTTACCTACTCGACGCAAACGTATGGAACAGCTAATTTTTCTTTGTCCTGATCGTTTTGCTCCCATATAAAAGTTGTTCATTTTGATGGGTAGATTATGTGGTTAAAAGGTTAATGATACTTTTCCTTATAATAACAATAATTAATGTTCGAATTTGAACACAAATACTATGTAAAAAAACTACACAATTTTTGCTTACGAATTAGACCGTGTGAATAATAAGAATAACAACATGGGTATAAAAATTTTAATAATGTTACTATCACCTTATCTACCACAATCATCAAGTCCGAAGCAAGAGCTTAAATTTGAATTAATAATTGCGGTGAACCTCGGCTATAACACGTCATAATACTGCTTTAGTAACTGCGGTCAAACCACAAACCATTTCACCCCAGATGGACTCAGTATATTTCACAAAATTATCTACGATTTCACTTTAAGTCACAATTATTCATGGAAACCGAATTTTTACCCTGCTGCGATAAGATCTAGTAGCTATCGGCTACTCTATTTGCAACTTTATGTTGAAAACACCTTGTTAGCAAAAATCTTTATGGGGCATGCTTCAAATCATGAAACTGAACCAACTTATTGAACCATTTGAAAGCTATAAAATTTAAGTATTATCCTATCCATATTTGATTCTTATTTAACAATCGTACCTACAATCAATAAATTATAAAATAAGTTCGATTCGTGTATCTTTGAATCTGATACCTTAATCATTGAAAGCCCTGAAAAGGTCGTTCCCAACCATCAATTTCTTAATAAACCTATCAGAAAAGGGACTAATTATTGTGGTTTTGTCTCCAAAATCCCCCCGGATATCCTGAAAACTATAACAGTGTTCAAGGAATGAAAATCGTCAGTTTAGGGTCGATTAGTATTAAGAAGGGATTATACAATCAGATTTTAATCAGAAGATAAAACGATTTTTGAGTCACGTTGCAGGTTCTGACCCGAGCACTTGTATTGCGTTGTTTTCGCGCGTCGCGTTTTAGCCTGCCACGAGGCTTCTTAATCCTCAATCTCTTCTTCAAAAACAATCCTTAAGATTGGGATAGACACTCCCATATTATACTACTTGACACTGGCGGAAATTCAGTGCTAACGCAAGCAAGAGTCCATTCATAAAAAAAAGACTATTTTTGACCTCTGAGGTGCTGGAACGTTATTGACTATTATTGAAGCTATACTTCTTTTGAGCGTCAGGAGCTTAGCTATCTATGGCCAAGAGAAACAGTAGGCCCACCATGAGTTTTCACCGTACTTTACTACTGTAGTTACGTCACCAATTTTGTATTGAATTTCGTACAGCGCTTCTTGTGGTTACGTTGAGAACTAAGCGTGCCGTGCACCGATGCAACTCAACATGAAGATCGTATTTCGGGTATTGTACCCAAAGGTTGAAATGGGAACCCTATTCATAAGCCTGTACGCTGTCCGCCGTCCGTCGGTCTATCTGTCCTACTAATTTAGGGTTGTAACTTTTGAACCGTAATAGCTGTATAGACGTATGAAATTTTCACGGAATGTGCGTTATTATCGCGCATTTGCTACGAGTAAAAATGTCAAAGAGTAAATTTTTAGAGGACCCCTTACCACTAGTTTTTTTAAACGTTTTTCTTCTCGCAAAAACGGTAATACATACAAGCCTCAAACTTGGTGTGATTATAGAGCAAACTCTACAGTATGAAAACAAATAATAAAAACTGGTTAAGAATGAGTCGGTCTCGGGCTAAAGGTCACAGAAAAAATAAATAGTTATTTGTTATGCTAGGCTGCAAAGATGCTTTTTGGCGCGAGTACTTTTATTGAAACCTGAGCAAGCGAAGGTTTCTAGGATTGAACCACGAGCGAAGCGAGTGGTTCAAATAATAGAATCCTGAGCGTCTAGCGAAGGTTTCAAAGGTACGAGACGCAGAATAACTTTGCAGCCGAGCGAAACACACAATTTTTCACCTCACAACAGCGAGGAAAAAAAGTGAATTGCTAAAAAGAACATTTCAAAAAGTTTTTATTTTCGTGCTGGCCAGTGTCATGAAATAGTTATTAAGCATTTTCAGTGCATTGGCGGTATACAAAAATATTGAATAGACAAATTCGAATTTCAAAAACTCTTTGCACGCTAGCGGATAAAATACACTTTTGCACTCAGATTTCGAACGATAAAAAGAATCTTTCCGAGCTTGTGAGGTGAAAACTTCTTTGTAAGTTGAATATGTTTTGTGGTACGGAACCCTCGTTGCGCGAGTAGTCCGACTCGCACTTGACCGGTTTTTTTATGATAGGTAGTGTTTTTTATTCACGCCACAGAAGTACAACTTTACTTATTACGTTCGTACAAACTTTTTATACACTTTTGCTACGGTTCTTGTGTTTGTTGGAAATCAGTTCAGCATTTACCTCGACTATTTTCACTTATTATGAGGTAAAAGAACACGCATTTATGTGTCTTAATATTGTGATCCGAGGTCAAGACAGCTACGAACGAGTCTATAACTTTTTGGGACATACTACGTTTATGATCACTGTTCATGTTTCCTTTTGCCTGCCGCTGCAAAAATCAAATGCTCCAGTAATAGTTATTTGTTATGCTAGGCTGCAAAGTTTGTTTTTTGGCGCGAGTACTTGTATTGAAACCTGAGCATGCGAAGGAGTCTAGGATTGAACCACGAGCGAAGCGAGTGGTTCAAATAATAGAATCCTGAGCTTATAGCGAAGGTTTCAAATGTACGAGACGCAGAATAACTTATCAGCCAAACGAAACACACAACTTTACACCTCACAGCAGCGAGGAAAAAAAAGTGTATTGCTAAAGAGAACAACATTTTAAAAAGTTCTTTTTTTCGTGCTGGCCAGTGACAGGAAATAGTAATTATTCATGCATTTTCAGTGGATTGGCGGTATAGAAAAATATTGAATAGTCAGATTCGAATTTCAAAAACTCTTTCCACGCTAGCGGATAAAATGCACTTTTGCACTCAGATTTCGAATGATAAACAGAATCTTTCCGAGCTTGTGAGGTGAAAAATACATTCCCACTACCATACAATTTACGGGTTACGTACTCCAATTAACAAGTTTAAAAATACTCAATGTGCATTAGATCTAGCATGCCTCGCACGACAATACAAGAAAACGAGAAGACCGTCATGCGCTCTCGCTTTCTCATACACAAAGTAACAAAGACACAGGCACGTGTCGTCTCGGGGGTGGCATGCTAGGACGGCCCACTGTATGCTGTTTCTTCTCGCTCTTTAGCCTACATAGAAAATTAAATCAAAAATGTCACGCAGGTTCATAAAATTTATTGCCTCCTTATTAGACAAACTTAGATAACTAAGTCAAGGAAGTAAGTAATGCAGATACTTAAAATGTCTTACTAATTAGACGAACTCAGATAACATGAACTGTTGAAAGCAGTTAAAAAGTACTCCCGCCTTCAGCCAGTTTCAGTGGCGTAGCGTGGGTTTCTGTCGCCCGGGGTACAGACCGATTTTACCGCCCCCTTATGTTTATAAGAAAACCTATATAAAAATGACAGGGCAAATTCGAAATTTTTAGAACTAATGCTCGGGTTGTGGTTTGATATCTTTTGGATTATCCATGCGAAAATAGAAAAGAAACAGAGCAAGTGAAGTGAGCTCTACTTTTCTGCTCAATATGAATCGTTTGGAGCCAAAACTTTTTACATATAAAACATGTACCTAAGTAAAAGCTATATAACAAGCGAAGCAAGTCCGAAATGTTGAGTGCCACGTCTTAGCTATGGTCAGAACTCTTCGAGATTATTTTGTGCAGTAAATAAAACAGAAACTTATAGCGAGTGTGCTAGCTCGACTATTCTCTGCTCAACGAATTGGTTATAGACAGAGCTCAAGCCGCATATCAGAAAGCGCAGAGTGGGTGGGTAGTCCCCACAAGGTGAACCGACGACCTGGTGAAGGAGGCGAGAACCCGTTAGATGAGAGTAGCGCAGGACCGTTCGGTATGGCGATCCTTGGGGAGGCCTATGTCCATCAGAGGTCGTCCGTCACGTGAGATGATGATAATGAGCTCAATTAATTAAAGTAACAATTATGTTACCCTACATGCAGGGCCAATTTCGGCATACAGGTACTAGGGGTGATTGGGGATCTACGTCGTAGCGGTCGACCGCGGGCAACGGCAGCGGCATTACAAGCTACCAAGTTTGTGGTGGCGGCTGAACGATACCCCACAGCGGTGTGGTAGGCTCTGCAAGGAGTCGCCTGGCTCGCAACCACCCTCCTGCCGGAGTCTGGCGCCATGCAGCTTGCTGCGTTCCGTTGGTGTGCAGGAGTGCCAGTGCCCTTCTGGGTAAGCTCGCTACATCTTCGATCCCATCTTTGTCCTGAGGACTGGATAGAGCATACCCATCAATAAAAACAAACACTTTAAAATAGAGAGAACAAATCAGGCCTACATGTAGGGTAATGTAATCGCTGTTTTATATTTATCCGAATTTGCCGCCCCTAATAAAGTGCCGCCCGGGGGATTTGCCCTCCCAGCCGCACCTTCGCTACGCTACTAGCCAGTTTAAACAACTAAAGTCGGATCTGACAAGTCTCAAAACGTGAGTAGGATCGTGATCACCCACCCTTTTAGTTTCGCGTTCAGTGACACTTATTCCTTAGTAAGGTGTAGAGTCCGATAAATACCTACATTGTTCATAAGCCGAAACCGAATTCAGGCATCAAACCGAATTTAGTTTAATGCTACAGTTTCGTTTGACACCGAATTTATAGTTTTGTATTTCCATTTTATTTATATGTTTGTACAGCCCGTGAGCACTTAGAATAGTAGGTTGGGTTTTTTGCTGCAGGGACGCGAATTCAACTAATGTTTTAAAAGTGTGGGAATCTGAATATAACTCTCCATACTAAATGCAATACAGCTGATTGAACTTTTTTTTTTTTTTATTTTTTTTTTGCAAATTTCCTTTTACATCTTTTTTTTTTTGAAGAGTTGTTCAGTATCATGAGTAAAATCACAAAATAAAGTAATTCAACTGCTTATCCTAACACCCAAATAACTAGGTACTTTGTTCCTCATATTGCATGGTACCAAATTTTTGATAGAATTCAATTAAAAAAAGCATTTCCAATTTAGAACTTTGAAAACATTGGTTGAATTCGGTTTAAATCGAAAAAGAATCTTTTGTCAGACACGACACTAGTAACAGGGTTAAAGGGATAATATTTAGGGGTGATATAAGGGTTTTGGGATAAATGTTATTATTTGGAAACTGTCTCCGTTAATCTGTGGATATTGGATTTGCTTAGATTGTTATAAATATTAGAGATTTGTTTTCTGTCCATAGAGATGAGCACAGACAATGATATTGGCATTTAATCTACAAAAAACTGTAATCATAAAATCTTTGTTGTTAAATTTTTTTTATTATTTAAGTATACTTGTGATTCCAGCAGTGGACCTCCATCGGCTGAGTTGATGATGATGAATTGTGATTTGTAACTCGGAAAGTAGATTATTACGATTAGAGAATGTACTTAAAATTTAACAAAAAAACCATGACATGACTCATGTAGCAATATGAATAAAAAAACCGGCCAAGAGCTAAATTAGAGCATAAATTAAAAAAAAAAAAAAAAAAAAAAAGACTCATCCAACAACACCTAATTCAGTTTATTAGAAAAACCTACTTGTCGAGTCATGTCATGTAGTACTGGCGGGTTTTTTACATTCTCTAATCGTAATAATCTACTTTTATTTAATATCATTTGTCTGCATTCTAGTTCGTTTTAAGATTTTTAGTTTTAATTACGCTTTTCTATCCTGTGTCATTTTATTGCAAATAAATAAATACTTGTTTTCAAACTATTTTTATATCATCGTACAGGTTTCACAGACATAGACAGACATAATGTATGAAAGTATAAGGTTTCCTTGTTTGACTACGGAATCCCAAAAACGATCCGTAAAGTTCCTACTTTTAACGTAATAAACGTACATTCACATAAAGATTCTCTGTACCTATTAGCAGAAATAGCATTGTTTCTGCTCTTTTGTGTTTAAATCGGACCCGAATCGTTTCGTAGTTACAGCCGTCAAACAATGGTCCCGTAATTTATTCTTGGGCTTAATTACGTATACAATTTTGTTTTAGGACGGTAGGTTGAACCCTGAAGAGCTGGAAGATAAATAGAAATGCCAAATTTAATCTAATGTAAAGCTATAATAATAAAGCGGTATTATTGACTCTATAAATGAAGCTATGGTGATGCCTATGCTAAAAGCTCTAGTATGTTTTTGAGCTTTTGGCATAAACATCATATATCATCATATTGTTGGGTCCTTCTTAATATGCTGACAGTTTTCTACTAGGTGTGCAGTATGTCTAATAGGGTTTAAATAGGTGTGCAGTTTTTTATATGACAGCTGTTGTTTTTTTCGCCATTTCAAGTTGTTCAGGATGATGGTCCTATCAAAAGCTCTAATATGTTTTTTTTACTATAGATTGGCTTGCTCTTGACCTCAATCTAGACCTCAGGACAAAGATGGGGTCAAAGATGTAGCGAGCTTACCCAGAATGGCACTGGCACTCCTGCGTACCAACGGAACGCAGCAAGCTGCTTGGCGCCAGACTCTGGCAGGAGGGTAGTCGCGAGCCAGGCGGCTCCTTGCGGAGACTACCACACCGCTGTGGGGATCGTTCAGCCACCACCACAACCTAGGTAGCTTGTGGTGCCGTTGCCCCGGGGTGGACCGCTAGGAGGTAGATCCCCAACCACCCCAGTGTTTGTATAAGAGCATCATATAGACCTTGGGGTCACCATCACAGCATGCCCAGGAGCTACATGACCTGATTCCACCATCCCACTTCCACCAAAGTACGATAAAACGTAGTGCGAGACTGCATCAATACGTGGTAGGTAGGTAGGTTCGTATCCCCTTTTATAATGAGAACCGGTAAGGTTTGGAACTCTCTCCCTGCGTCTGTCTTTCTAAGCAAATACTATCAGGACATTTTTAAAAGAAGAGTTAATAGGCTTTTTCTGGGTGAGCGCGTTACATCCTCGGCTTCATCTACACTTTCCATCAGGTGAGCTGAAGCCAAGCGCAAGCCCATTTTATGTAAAAAATGTCTGTCGGTACATTAGAATAAAATCTTCTACATTTTTGACTCGGACGCTTCTAAAGATGTTCCTGTACAATAACTATGATTCGACAAGGAAGCGAAGGGTTGAAGAATGGCAAATTGAATGCACATACATAAAACAAAAGGGTGGGAACCAGTGAGGTAGGTAAGAGATAATGATGAGGGAGAAAGTGTTCAATGATCTATTGTTATTTGGAGTAAATTGCCGTTTTTTTTTAAATATTGGGCACATAATTTATAAAAAATTATTTTAATAAGAATAATTCCAATTTTTTCTTGTTAATTTGTAAAATATTATAAAATGTATTGTACAATCAGCATCAAAAGACAATAATGACCGAAATCAGTTTCATAATTTAATACCGAAACAGTATTTTGAAAAAAAAAAACTTAATTGTTGGCATTTAATTAAACTTTATTTCTCCTAATTATCCGTTTAAAAAATTAATGATCAGTTTTGTCAAATTTTAATGAGTATTTTTATTAATTTATTTATTACAACGCTACAAACAAAAAAAAATAAAAAGTACACTTCTTAACTAAATACATCAAATAAATCAAAAGTTAAGTTAAACAACAATTTATCGCCTTTGCATAGGTAGCATGCCGCTGTGATGTGATACAGCGCTATCACACCTTCGCTTTCTTTCTATTTGCGCGCGAACGAATGAGATAAAAGACATACAGCCGTATCACGTGTGGCATGCTACCTATGCTGGTAGACTATCTGTAAACTATTTTTTGTCATAACCATAGAGGTAGAAATAGAGGAACATACAGCTGAGAGAGCGAGATGTACCTAGCGGCACCACTGTATAATAGAAAGAGATACGTGACGCGAAGCAATAGGACCGTTTTTTAGTCACCAATCAATTTTTACAATTCGGTTTTCGTGAATAATTGGGAATCTAAAGTGAAATCGTAGATAATTTTGTGAAATATACTGACACTACTTTATCAATTTATCCACGATTTTACGTTAGACTCAGAATTATAGACAGTATTAGAATTTTTGCATGCGAATAGTCTCCAAAAACATCCAAAAACTGTTTCATTTGACAGCTCATGTCACTGACTCTATTCCTGTAAGGTATAATAACTTTATGGTCATAACGTTGGCGAGAGTAGAGAAAATTTCAAAAAAAGTTTGAATGTGTTTTGATGACGATCATGAATTGAACATTTTTTTCGAAATCATTGAATGCCTACTTATTTATTGTCATGATTGTCAATGACCATCGAATTGGAATTATTTCGAAATTCGCAAACGAATCTATGTGCTGGTGAAATAATAAAATTTAATTAATTTAATGCAGACGTTTAATGTAGTGTGACCGCACGATTTGATACAAAAGGACACGGGAATGTAGCCAATGGAGCATATTATGTGATGGAATATCGAACAGAATTGATTGAAAATATTCAATCCACTTTGTATACTAATGAAAAGGTGAAATTGATTGGAAGTTCCATAAAGTTCGTTTTAAAATATGTTGTGCGGGGTTTTACATGAGCTTAATACATTTTGAATATGTTTGGATGTTTGTTGGTTGGAACTTCCTCAATATGTCCCAGTTTTTGCATTTAAAATCAACAACTGTTGAACATTTCAAATTTATAAGGGTCTTTCTTAATAATATGCTGACACTTTTTAAAGGGGATGATCATCGAATTCGCGAAAAAAACAGCTCTCCCATACAAAACAGCAAACCTATTCGAGCCAAATATATGGGACAGCAGATTTCGGTGTTGGTCCCACAGAGAAAGTTGTTCAGCATAAAGAACCCTGAATAAAAGTGTAAAATGTTAGTGTCGGATGGGACTTGAACTCGCTACATGATAATTCAGGGCAGTACAAATAAACTACCGACACTATGTCAATAGTAAATTTTTAGGGTCCGTACCAAAAGGGTGAAAACGGGAGCCCATTCATAAGCCTACGCTGTTCGTCCGTCCGTCCGTCCCAGCTACAGAAGGCTGTATCTTCTGAACCTCAAAAGGTATCCGGTTGAAATTTACAAAGAATATATAAAAAATTCAACTGCTTACCATAACACCTTGTATATTCTTAAACAGTATAAAGCAGTGGTGGTCCAGTGGCGAGTAACCTTGCCTGCCGTGCAGGAGGCGATGGTTCGATCCCCGTCCAAGCCGACTCGTACCAATGAGTTTTTGGAATTTATGTACGATTTGTTACACCACTGGCTTTTCGGTGAAGGAAAACATCGTGAGGAAACCTGCATGCTTCAATTTCGAGGCGTGTATTGTACCCACTGTCCATTATAAGTGGCGACGGGCTCACCCCCCGTCACACTGGACAGAGTTTCGGTACTACTGGTGAAACGTGGATGTTCTGAGGTTTCAGAATATCTCTGACTACCCCCTCGGGGAATATAGTCGTGAGCATATGCTATGCTATGCATGCTATGCTATATTCTTAAACAGAAAGTTCGTAGTTGTAGCAATGTTTCTGACCACCCCGAAAAAGATTACGGATCGTGAGTTTATAGTATCACAAATAGTATGTATGTATTTTAAAGAATATGCACACTTAACAATGAAAAGACGTTTTCGAAATGTCAAACCGGCGAGATCGATTCGAGTTTAACTTCGAGGTCTTCGAGTGAAGATCGATCACTTGTTTACTGATTGAAAAAGCCCTACGCACCATCTTTCACCATAATTATGTTTACTTTGAGACAATCTTGTCGTAGGTATGCATTGGTTTACTAAGCACATAACTGATGCTTTTACATAATTACATAATTATTTCAACACTAGTGTTTTCCCGCGACTTCGTCCGCACAAATTATATACCAGATTTTTAGTCAGATCATAAGCTATCAAACAAAAAAGTTTCATCAAAATAGGTTTAGTAGTTTTTGCGTGATGCGCGAACAAACAAACACACAAACAGACAGACAACATTTCTAAAAAAGGTTGATTTCGAGTCCTTAAAAACCATATCGTAATCTTTTTTCTTCTTCAATGTACAGACACACTTCAGTTACAGTTTTATAATAGTTTAGATTAATTTTATCATTCGACATTAGGTATTCAACTGTCTGGTACGACATAATTCAAGTATTCAACTTCAAAGCTCTGATCAGTGACGCTAAGTGCGATGAGCTGAAATCCAGACCACCCGTGGCCATCTAGGTCCACTGTCTCAATGGAAAATTAATGTGTAGGCATTGGACGCACTTCAACGCCAAGACTTCAGTCACCTGTACGTCTAGTACGATTTCTCTAAACGCGCACGATGCGCCTTCGCTGGATACATAATAATCTGTTCCTGCGCTTGTTGGAGAGCGCAAGCCGCGACTTTTAGTACGGAAAAAGCCGGGTCGCGCGTGTGTAGAGAAATCATGCTAGAGGGTCTGAGAGCACACCAACGAAACTCTCAAAATCATTAATCTGTCGCTGTGGTCGAACATGGCCATGAAGCATCATCATCATAATTTAAATATACCTACACAGTAAAACAGACATCTATTTTTTTGATAATATCTAGCGGCGCCCTGCGCCCGCGACTCCTTACGCAGACCACTGACTTTAAATACTCATAAATTTTGATCAAATTAGCCGATTGCAATAAAATTACGTTAATTGTTAATCCAAACCAAGCACTACGCTTTTGTGAAAACCATATATAAGCCGGTTATGTAGTTTAGTGTATACTGTATATATTTCATTACGTATCCTATACACCCCCAATTTGTATTGTAGCAAATATCTTCAGTGTATATCCACGCCAAGTTTACAATTTTTAAATACGTAAAGATATAGATTACACGTTTTATCAATAAATAAAATACCTAATTCATAGGTGACTATACAGTAGAATTCCGTTTTATTTCATGCTAGTATAAAAATCAAGTAGAAATAGAAATAGCTAGTAGAAATATCACGCAGGCATAGCCATAGGAAAGTGCTAGTACCAAAGAAATGTCTATTTAATAAAGGCTTGTTATTTTAGAACTGGTTTTAATCTCAACCTCACTGAGGGTTATGCCGAATAAAAAGTTGTTTTTACCTGATGGACGGGAGATTATTTATTCTCGAACGAGGAATTTTAATACTTTGTCTAAGTGATTTTGCTTTTGTTTATTCGATATACCTTTAGGTAATATAATAGAAGGAACCCATTTTTAGATTCATTATAATTATCATAATCAGACCGTTTGCATCAGCTGTAGATTGCAGACAACGACTTATGAAGACTAAAACACCCGTATTTTTCGTTGTTTTCTTGACATTTCCTCACTCGAGTGGAGGACGTTTTTGACATAATTTGTATGTCAAAAATGTCAAAAACATCCACGACTCGAGTGTGGAAGCCTCAAGGAAACAACTAAGAATACGGGTGTAAGAGAGATTGAAACCTTGCAGGTAGATTTAGAGGAAATCTCTATTTATATTGATGTAGATTCAAACCTTGTTTCGAAATAAATTCTGTCAAAAAGCGTGCTGTTCATGTTTTGGTGCAATAAGTTCATGTTTCTATCAGAGATTGAAATATTCACAGTATTCCAAGACCAGACAACTAGACATTGACGCGCTTACAAAGGGCGTGTGATTATTTAGCTTCTAGCTAGTTTTCATCTTGATTATTTTCTTCACCATTGGGCAGAGGTCGGTATTAAGTAAAAAAAGAAAGTCTATAGACAGGTCTTAATAAATACTTCACGTGGATAGTTCTACTAAATAAAATTGTTTTAATCAAACCCCAAAAATATTTTATTTTTAACAAGATTTTAAGTCAGATCATAAGTTATGAAACAAAAAAAGTTTCATCAAAATCGGTTCAGTATTTTTTGCGTGATGCTATTGATGCTGTTACAAACATACAAACAAACAAACAGACGGACAAAAATTAAAAAAAAAAGTGTGGGACACCTAAAAACCATATCGTAATCTTTTTCTTGTAAATATCTTCCTTCCTTGTAAACACTTCTGTTACAGTTTTATAATAGTTTAGATGAAAAGTAATGGATTTCGTAACACAAAAAAACCAACAACAAGAACAGCGATAGATATTGACCTACATCACGAAAACTGTTTAGTTCATTAAATCAACAAATTACGTGTCAAAATCTCGCTCAAAAGAGCATGAAAAGGGACCCATTGGAACGGAAACTGTGGGGTTGGAGGTTAAATAAAATAAAATGAGAATATTATCGAATAGTACCCGCTAGGGGTAATGTGGCATGTGAGGGGTGTGTTAGGAATGGCGTAGAGTCGCTCGGGGGTGATTTTTTTTTATAAAACTACTAATCTAGCAGATCTTTCTTTCAATCATTTTAATTATTAAACTCGCTTTTAGTTAAGTATGTATGTAATAAAATCGTCATAAAACCCTAGCATAGTATATACTCACGACTATATTCCCCGAAGGGGTAGTCAGAGATATTCTGAAACATCAGAACATCCACGTTTCACAATTCACACAGCCTATACAGGGTGTTACATAAGTAACTATTTAAAAATCTTAAGGGGGTTGATAAGACCATCAAACTGAACAACTTTCACTATGGGACCAACATCGAAATCGCGAAAAAAAAAATCTGATATCCCATACACATTTTAACTCGAGTCGATATTTTGTAGAGTATGAAACATCATTTTTTTTTCGCGATTTCGAAATTGGTCCCATATTGAAAGTTGTTCAGTTTGATGGTCTAAACCACCCCCTTAAATGTTTATTTGTATTTTTGTAACACCTTGTATACGTCCCATTGCAGGGCACAGGCCTACCGTCAGGGAGGGTGTATGGGCGTTAGTCCACCACGCGTGCCCAATGCGGATTGGTACACTTCAAATACGCATTGGAATTTCTTCTTCAGCGTATGCAGGTTTCCTCACGATGTTTTCCTTCACTGTTTGAGAGCAGTCGGTATTACGTAAACAAGTTAGGAAAACTCATTGGTACATGGCATGCGTTCCGTACGGATTCGAACCTGGAACTCAAGATTGAGTTTCCATAGCTCTCCGCTACGCGCCAGCGACGCTCTCAACAAACGCGTAAACAAATATAGGAAGTAGATTTTAACTGTCGTATCGATTTCTAACTTTGCAGGTTTATGTAATTCTGATGCCAACTTAACAATTTGATATCACACAGCTGATCTGATGATGGAGCCACGAGCTGGATACTGGAATTCTTCAATGGCTAAAAGTAAACCTCTCGAGTTTCAGCTCATTTGTTTTTTTTGACGAGTCCTATACATTATACTCGTACTTGGCAATATATAATACACTATAGTTATAGTACTCTGTGGTGGAACTCTCCAATGGCTACAAGTAAACCCTTCGAGGTCAGGTTAATTTGTTTTGTTTCGACACGGACACCCCACTGCCTTCACCAACCCCCTCTCGGTTACCGCGAGGTTATGGGCAGAAAGCAGTGGGGCAGTCCCTCACATCACACTTGGTATCGTTTGTGCTTAACTCTTGTCAGTGCGAGCTAAGTTATATGAAAAATCAAGGTTGTACGGACTCAATTCCCTTGTCAAAAGCAATAAGATAAGACTTCCTTTGTTTAATGCATCGACTCCACGCCT
This sequence comes from Agonopterix heracliana, assembly GCA_963693445.1. NCBI lineage: Eukaryota > Metazoa > Arthropoda > Insecta > Lepidoptera > Depressariidae > Agonopterix > Agonopterix heracliana. The sequence continues at coordinate 14,607,005 of OY856324.1, forward strand.
CCATTGTTCTCCCACAAAACTCTATAAATCTGTATTCTCTTCGGATTCCATTGACTCAAACGCGACAACTTGTGGTCAATGTCAAAACTATGTTCCGTATTACAAAGTCCCGTGTGTCAAGGTATTTTTGTATTTACTACGAAGACATAAGGGTTGAGTTAGGGATTTTCTTTTGTAGATGAACAATAGGGTTGGTTGGTGGACTTTATAACAATGAGTGTTATGAGCCACGAACTAATTCGGTGACGTTAATTTATATCTTTGTTAGAGCGTGCGATTTTTGGTTATTATTTTTAGTTGTAAGTGGCTTTGCTGGGGTGCTTTTATTGGCTACTATAGCTCAACAAAATATAAGTTACGGGCACGATGAGAGCATCTCCAAATAATATACTAAAACTCCAATCAAAGGGCAATCAGTAAGCATCTCTTCACCATGATAGCAAGTCAAATTCAATGACTTCATCGACTGGACAGAAGAAGCGAATATTTATATTATTATTATTTTTATTTACCTATATTACATTTTTTTTTTATTTATACACTTTAGTGTATTGTATTATATTTTTATTGTATTGTTTAACCATATTACAAGAGCAAAAATTAATAAACGCCAAAATTTCGGGTTATTGGAAATTTAAATCCTCTTATTCACGTAATGATGTAAAAACTAAAACTTTCGAAAAGGAAGAAAAATTCAGTAATCATAATAAAAGTTTTTTCGGCTAGAAAAATCGTATTATCGCATTTAATGGTCTTTTTGCTATTTTCACCAAAACAATACTTTCTTACTTAAGAAAGGACCATCACTTTATTTGTTGTACTTTAAGTTAGTTATGCTTATAAAGTAAGGGGTAATGCTCGTTTGCACTAACCTTAAAAGCATCTTAACCTGATGCCTAAAATACATCAGACACCCCTAACAAGAAAGTGCATTGCACCATCCGTAATACACTCCCAAGCACGCTAAATGATACTAAAGCTTAATGATATCTTGGCTTAGGAGTCACTTTACAAAGATTCACAATTTTTTTTTCTGTTACTTTGTCAGTTGCAGTATGAGAGTCACGTTGCAGGGTTTGCCTCGAACACTTGTCTCTCGCGTGGTGTTCGCGCGGTTCGCGTCTCAGCCTGCCGCGAGGCTCCTAAATCCTTCTCAGTTTCAAAAACAATCCTCGAGATTGGATAGACACTCCCTCAAATAACTTGACACTGGCGAAATCTAACAAGGAAACGCCATTTAATAAAAATAGAATAGAATAATAGACAGTTGCAGTATTTTAGAGTTTCTTTGACCAAACTCCTAAAACTGGGGAACAGGCCATAAAATATTATGAGGTTAGACTGAAGTCACTTGGACAGAATGTCGCATGTAAATATTGTAACAGACGTAACAAATCGTTCCTAAACGAACTCATATTGTTACAGACCTTCATGTCTAGTATGATTTCTCTACACGCGCGAGACACGCCTTTGCTCCATAGAAAATAACCTGTTCCCGCGCTTTTCAGAGAACGAAAGCCGCGCTTGCCGCGACAAGTAGTATGGAAAAAAGCCGAGTCGCGCGCAAGGAGAGAAATCATGCTAGACGTGCTGGTGTACGACTTTTGAAAGCCACTTTGAACGTGATTTTGAAATCCGTCGAATGAAATGAGATTTTAATTTCGAGTTACGTTTTTCTGTATAATTGAAACCGTCCGAAATGTTTCGTTTAAAAAAAAGTTGTTTTAATTTTTCCATTCTATTACGCTACTTTCCACTGGACTACCAAGGCTGTTTAGGGGTCAACGGCTTATAGTTCACGCCTTGAAACAAAAAATAAAAAAGTATGTATTTTTACTCTGCGTCCAAGCTTTACCCCCTACACAATGCCAGAGGGATTGCCAATGTACGTAAACCCTGAAAAAGTACTTTAATTCACACACTACACTAACTGCACTGCTGTGGCTTTGTTAATTTGCGTGTTGTTAGTTTGTCTTACGTACCAAGTCTCCTAAACCAAGACATTTTCGACCTTATAACGTGAGCATTACAAGTTAAGTCAGATGACCAGAGGAATTAATAATCTGTATATAGTTACGTACTTTATAGTTTGAACCATGTAGTTAGTATTGTAGAGTTGAATTTAGTTTGTTAGATGCAGAGTTCGCTTCATCAGTTAAGTAAAGGATGGTTATTAAATTGAATATTATTAAAGGTGCTATTTTTAACTTGGTTGTTATATTAAGTACTGTTAACATAATGGCAGTTATTTATTTATCGTATGGCTGATTCTATTACACTTAAAAAAAACTGAATATAAAAACGCTGAAAATTTAGAGCAGCTAGTCATAGAGTTGATCTAGATCGACGTACCTCATTACAAATAAGGTCGACGAGATTTTCCGATTTCTATTTAGCTTTCTGAACAATTCTGATAATCAAATACAATTTATTCATCACATGGACGTTACTAAAGCTGTTCGAGGAATAAGTGAGAGTAAGTGTTTCAAATCTCTGTTTCTGTAATTAAAATAGCCTTAAATTTTCGTTGCTATTTGGAATGGAGTATAGGTACGTCACAGTTGCTACTTACTATTACTTACTTTACCATTACCACACAGGCCTGTGCCCTGCAGTGGGGCGTAGCTGGTGATGATCGACGGTTTGTCCTTAGAATACTATTTCCACACTTTCGGCTTAGTAGGGTCAACACGTCTTTCATGGGTCACTGTATACGCTGTTATAATAAAATCCCAGAGACCATTTTGAATCTTTCCGAAAACTTGTTTAAAACTCAGATCAAAAAAGTCCTCTGTAAAAAAGCATACTATAAACTGGATGATTATTTAAATGATCAAAATGCTTGGGTCTGAGTTTCACTAAAATATAGTTTACTGTATAGTATCATTTTTTTAATTAAATAGACTATGTATTACTGTATACATAACCTTAGCATAAGAATTTATATTGTAATAGTCATTAAGTCGTGTTATGCTGTAGAGTTTCTGGCCGCATCTTCTCTACAGCGACAACACGTTACGACGCGGTGGTAGCTTAAAAAAGAATTGACGTTTAATAAGTGTGCTTCAGGCTCCTATATTGAATAAATGATTATGATGATGATGAATATCACGATTAGTTTGGAACGCCATAAGCATTATTTCGCATCGAATTTTGCGAACGGCATCCCACACTAATCTTGATTTTTGTATGGTAAAACAAAGTCCCACCCCGCGACGGCCCCGACCTAGCCCCGATGGGCTACTAATTCGATGCGTTTTACTGCTATTGTCATAGCAACGGTCCCTCCCCCCGCAAAAAATGGCAGAAAAATGTTTTATGGAGATATAAACAATACTTACTCCTCTCCGGATGTTGACAGAAGACACGTTTTTCTCTATGGGTAAAACCGTCGAGCAGTGTGTCGACTGTGTTGTGTGCGTGCGGGTGAAATACATGCGGCATTTTGGCGGTTTACATTGAATTATCATCATCATCATCTCAGCCGATGGACGTCCACTGCTGGACATAGGCCTCCCCCAAGGATCGCCATAACGACCGGTCCTGCGCTGCCCTCATCCAACGGTTTCCCGCCGCCTTCACCAGGTCGTCGGTCCACCGTGTGGGGGGCCTACCCACACTGCGCTTTCCAGTACTCGGCCGCCACTCGAGAACCTTCCGGCCCCATCGGCCATCGGTTCTGGAATACATTACATTCCATTGAATACATAGTTACATTGAATGGTTAAAATGATATTATTAGTTAAAACATCTCATGTAGACAGCCATGAACGCGTAATGCGTTCTGCCCGCATCTCCGTCCGCGTGTCTTGAAAAGGCCCTAAGAGGTAATCGTACTTCTACACAATAAATAGGTAGAAGACAGGTTGCATGCATATGTTTATTTGTCGGCGCTTCTTCTCGTATATTTGGTTTCATCCGAAATTCTACTGTCACCATCATTATCGCCATCAGCCTATATACGGCTTACTACCACAGGCTTAGGTACCCTAAGGGAGGGTGATGGGCAGGCCACCACGCGTGCCCAATGCGGATTCGTAAAGACCACGTATAGACTTCACATACGCATCCGAATTTCTCCTTCAGCGTTTGAGCAATGCAGGTTTCCGCACGATGTTTTCCTTCAGCATTTAAGAACAGTATTATATACACAAGTAAGAAATACTCGACTGCAGAGTACTTATATATTCACAATGAGTCTCAAGCTTACCCAATTAGAGTACTACCAGCTTGAAGAGCTGTTCCATTTATAATAATTCACTGCTAATACCTTAAGCTCATTTAGTTTGCTATCCAATAAATGCTCTCTCTCTTTCATAAAAGAACAATGTGTACAATTTTCTATCAATTCAATTTAAATAATTCCAATGAATAAAGGCTCTTCAATAAAATGCAAATGTTTTAAGATCCAGTTACAATTTTTCTGCACCTAAATGTTTAGACAATGATCGAAATATTCTTGTGAGAATGTCACAGTTTAGGAACCCTAAAAATATAAATTAAAAGTTCTGGAACCCTGGCGTTGTACGCATGTTATATGCGATCACATTAGGAAATTCTTAAACCTATCACAATGTAGGGAACAATTACCAATTAATTATTAATTTATTTAAATTTACAATAATTGTTCAAGCGGGTGCCAAATAATAATCTTATAAGCCCCACTTGCACCAACCTGGGTTAGCAATAAACTCCTGGTTAAGTTGGTAACCCATGACTTTTTGTATAGAAAAACAACTTGCTAAGCCGTGGTTGGCGCAAGTGGGGCTTAGAAACGAAAAAATAGCCTGCATAAAATAGTCGCAACATAGGGTCGCCACGTTTTTTTTGGACGTGCGTATGATGAATATTGACTCAAAAACTATTGGACTGATGTAGATAGTTCTTTTTTCTGGGAAAGTTTTATTACATTAAATAATTAGCATAATAGAAACAACATTTTTAATGTCATTAAGTGTGGCGATCCTTTTTATTTTGGGACCCAATACCATGGCATTTTTACTGAAATCTATATCATTGCCTAAACATCTGGGAGCAGAAATTTAATAACGGGATCTAAGCCTATAAAATGTATTATTGTACTGACAAAAGGTAGATTTTATATTTATGCGGGATTAGCGGTCGCCTTTGTTTTCTGTTTTTTGTTGTTTTTCCAAGCTTTAGGATATACAATGAAATAAAACCTCTGTTGGCATGTTTTTGTTCTTTGTTTTCTCAAAACCTAACTGTAACCGTCGAGAAAAAACAATTTTACGAAAATTTGCCAGAACATCTTGATCTTGATAAAAATGGCCACTTTTGCGTAACTGCTGGAAAAATATCTCCGGAGATACGTTGTCTTTTGTTCGAATTGTGGTTTCTATCAATGTAACTCTAAAGTTAATGGTTTCTTCTTCATAACGTGTGGGCAGCAAGCCCTGGTGTCAGATTTTTCAAACCGCTTTACGGTAGCTTACGTGTTTTTTTTAAATGTAACGACTACTACCACCAGAGATAGTAGCCGGGACCAACGGCTTAAAGGAAATATAATTCGGAGCGCTTTCCATACAAACGAGATCTGGTGATATTTTCAATACTAACCAATTACAGTCAATGATTTTTTTCAGAATAAATCTAGAAACTAATCTCTATGTTTGTATCAAGTCAGATTTTCGATAAAATGTATAGTTTTAATGTTACAGTGCCTCAAAGATTTCCATACAAATCTTAAATTAACCCTAGCATTAAAACTGCATGTTTTAACTAAAATATGTCTTCATACAAGCAATAGAGATTAAGTTATAGATTGTTTCTGAAAAATTACAGTGATTGATTGGTTATTATTGAAAATATCACCAGACTTCATTTGTATGTAGCGCGCATTAGCGCTATATACTATACTAGTGTTTACCCGCGACTTCGTCCGCACAAATTATATACTAGATTTTAAGCCAGATCATAAGCTATCAAACAAAAAAAGTTTCATCAAAATCGGTTCAGTAGTTTTTGCGTGATGCGCGAACAAACAAACAAATAAACAAACACACAGACAAACAGACAGACAAAATTTCTAAAAAAGGTTGATTTCGAGTCAGGGAACCTTAAAACCATATACCTAGTAATCTTTTTTTTGTAAATTTCTTCAATGTACAGATACACTTCAGTTACAGTTTTATAATAGTTTAGAAGAATAAACTTCTTTTAACGTGCCATCCGAAGCACGGAATCATCTTTCTTTTCAGACAATTATGATTCAATGTCTACAATGCCCAAAAAAATGGTATCCAAAGATCTAGGAATATTTTCATATTATCGGACTCAAATTACATTTTAGGTGACATTTACTTAAAATCTTGGCACCTAAAAGGGCACCTTATTCCAATAACGATCCATTGACTTTGAAGAGCGAGGCTGCATGCTTGCAATCTCAACGCCTGGAACAAGCGTTCTAATCTATATTCATTCTTAGAAGCAGTGCTCCAAGTAAAAACCGGCCAAGTGCGAGTCGGACTCGAGCACTGAGGGTTCTGTACCACCAAACAATATTTAAAAAAAAATGTTTTCTCCGGAATCCTTAGCGCAAGCGCGACATACACTTCGTCTCTAGCCTTACTAAAATCTGTCATTTTAGGCGTAACTGACATTCATTGTGGGCGAATCCATTTTCAAAGACGAAACGATCGGTCTAATTGACGTATTTCGAACGCTACCGACAAAATACATTTCGTCACTAGCCTTACTAAAAGACGTAACTAACATCGAGGTGATTTTACAGGACAAGCTTTTTTCGGTTGAGCGCTTCGTACAAAATTGTCAGTTACGTCACCTTTCAAAATGTGTTTTATCGGTAACGCTCGATAAGTCAATTAGGGGTCCCGTTGCAGGGTTTGCTCGAACACCTTGTCTCTTGCGTGGTGTTCGCGCTGTTCATGTCTCAGCCTGCCACGAGGCTCCAAAATCCTTCTCAGTTGTTCTTACTCAAAAACAATCCTCGAGATTGGATAGACACTCCCTCAAATTACTTGACACTGGCGAAATCTAACAAGGAAACGCCATTAAATAAAAATAGAATAGAATAAGTCAATTAGACCGATCGATGCTTCTTGGAAAATGGATTCGCCCACAATTAATAAATCAGTTACGCCAAAAATGATAGATACGTAGTTTAGTAAGGCTAGCGTCGTTTTGACAGTTAGATGTAACTGACAATTTATACGTAGCGCTCAACCGAAAAAAGCTTGTTCTGTAAATCTCCTTGATGTTAGTAGACCAGGGTTAAATTTGTCAATTTGTGAATTACCTTTTTTAAGATAGAGCAAAAGATAAACACAATTTTTGAGAGTTACGCGGTTGTTATTTAATCGGGGTAAGAATCCATAAAAAAATTTTAATACTAGATTGAAAACAAAATCTTTACTTCTTGTTAGCAAATAATAACGCATATTCTGTAAAATTTCATTCGTCTTACTTCAAAAGATAACAGCTCTTTATGGGAATGACAGACAGACAGACAGAAGGATGGACAGCTTAGGCTTATTTATAGTGTCCCGTTGGAACCCTTTGGATACGAAACCCTAAAAATGTTAGTAACGTGACAGCGTTAGATGTCATTGCATTAAACTCGTACGCCACACCATAATTTATTTGTTCTGAAAAATCGACGTAGCTAATCCAATTTGTACGCTAAGTAAATTTTTTTTCACAACAACTTTTACTATGGGAGCAAATAGATCGGAGCAATAAAAAGTCTGCTGTTGTATACATTTGAGTCGAGTAGGCATTGCAGTTTAGTAGTACATCTCGGTAACTAATTGACATACAAACATGTTTGAATAGTGAAAATTGTAGAAAATTTTACGCTCTACAAAAAAGTTGAAAATGATTTTGCTGTAGAACGTAGGTAACAGAAAAAAATTATTAAGGAAAAATCGGAGGAAGGTCGACAATTTTGAAGTTTCCCACCCCTGCTCTTTTCGCACAGGGTTTTCGAGGTCCAAAACTTGGGAAAATGTTAATTAACCATTCCAGAACAACATCCCAAAGTTTCATTAACTTCCGACCTTTTTCTATCTGATTGCGACCTGTCCACACTATTGGAACAGCAGATTTTTTATATTTTCCGATCGGTTTGCTCCCATAGTAAAAGTTGTTCAGTTTGATGGGTAGACTCTTAGTTTAGAAGGATGCTAATAATATCAATTTCACCCTGCAGTTGCATCACTCTATCCGTCTCAACTCCAACGAATCAAAATATCTGTAGCTTGAAGGAAATGCTTATAATGCTTAATATTAAAGCCATTCCAAGAATTTTTAGTTCTTGCAATTGCAAAAGCGAGCTCGCTGACAGGAAAGTATTGCTGTAGAGTTAAGTATTTATCCAGGTATATTTCTATGCTATTTTCTCACCTAGCTAGAATTACTATGCGAGGAATTTAATGAGATTTATTGCTAGAACTAAAGTAGGAAGTCTTCGTAAATAAATGATTCATCATAATCACTTCTTTTTCTGAAGTTTGAGAATCTCATTGTGTTGACAGTTTTGGATTTCGCTTGTAACCCACCCAGCATTTTCTGAAAATATTTTCATACCTTTTCGTAATAGATTCTAACGTTTCGAAATAAAGCAAATTGTGTATTTATATAAATTGACCTATCTAATTCATGCTTATGGCTAGAAACATAATCACTCTCTGGTATTTTTACCTAATGAGATCTGAATACTGTAATGAATTATCTGTCTATATGATATTAAGGCACTGAGATCAGGCACGAGAAACGTAGGTCGTTCAGCAGTAAGATCAGATGATGATATTTTTTATTTGTCGGGCATGGGTCCACTACACATTCCCACCGCTATAACTCACGTAAACCAGGAATATCAGCAACAGTACGAACAACACAATGAAGTCTAGAGAGCCCGGGGATGACTCTAATTTGTCTTGAAACCCGTAATGAATTTAATCAAAGAATATAGGAGGAGTAGCAAAAACAAATCAGACTTCCCTCTATTGCAAACCTGAGACCACATTAATAAAAAGCGTGGCTATTATACATTGTGTTAGGAATACAACTTAAATTAGGGCTAGTAAATCAGTACAATATATTAACCTTATTTATATTATTTTACTGTCGCCAGAGCTCTTAGCACGAATGAGTAAATTAAAGATAAATTTAAGTAGATCAAGTATTCTTTGTGAATTATTATGAACCTAGACCCTAAGAAGAAAGAGAACCATTAAGAGAATACACTCGTCAAGGCACTCGAGCGCGCTGCATACAAACAAAGTAGTTTCGTCCTATATCTGTATCGGTATCTGTCAGATGTCTGTTTAAATATGTAGTTTCAATGCTAAAATAATTATGGAAATCATTTACTGATTTTTTTCGATTCCCACGGTGAAATGTTACTTTGTGCGTTGAATCACCTGATTGTCTGAAAAAAAAGATTATTCCGTGCCTCGGATGGCACGTCAAGCCGTTGGTCCTTGCTACTATCCCTGTTGATAGTAGTCGTTACATAAAAACGACATCAGATGCCGTAAGGTGCTTTGAAAAACTCTGACACCAGGGCTTGCTGCCCTCACGATAAGAAAATGAAAATCTTTGAACCACGGTAACTTTATAATTAAAATTTTTAATTTAAATCTGACAGGATACCGGACACAGATAAGTAGTCAATTTGATACAAAACTTTGACGTAGAACACTCGTAAAAATTAAAAATTTATAATATAGTTGTGTATGAATAATTTCAAAGCCTAAATAATTTGAAAAATATCTTAGTAATTATATTATAAATTGTAAATGTTATTTGAGACGCGCAATCTAGATTTTCTAAGCTATTTATCCTTATTATTTGTTCGTAGTATTTATCCATAAATAAAATATTACTTTTATAAATACCGTCTACGAGTAATCTACGTTAAAGTGTTGTATGGACTGAAACCACCTTAATTACTAAATGTCATCGTTTTGTATGGAGCGCTTTACTAGGAATATAAGACGGTTCCTCCATTTAAGCCTTGATATAAGAGAGACAATAGAATTTAACGGTTGAAGTCACTGGCTATTCCAACAGTGAAATAAACCTTTAATTTGAAGTAGAATTCAACATAATACATAACAGAGAATAGTTTCCTGGAACGGGGTTAAAATTACACTATTTATCCAAATTATGCATGCAGTTTTCATCCCTAACACGAAACTAATTTAGACTCTAGAATTGCATGGAGCTGTAACAAATGCTTTCAACAACTTTACTGTTGAGTGTGCCACTGTTATTGTTACGATTTATGACAAAGATAGCTTTTAAGTACTAATAAAATAAGGTATATTTCAAAGTAAGATAATGGCCTACAGAATCTCCCACTAAGGCAATAGCCTCCTGGTATTGAGGAACGTCCTATTCAGTATTATTGGATGTGAGATACGTATGTGTATTTTGAGCTGCCATAACCTGAAAGGATAATTCCGGAGCTGCATGCATCGATGGGCCTGAAAATCAAATATGACGTTAAGAGGATAGGGGGTACCGTTTTTTCCATACAAACGTGTTTCCCCTATTTCCTTCCTGGATAATGACACTAGAGCAAAACAGATTTACGATACAATCTATGTTTTCTCTGCCATGTCTCTATGTTTTGCTATTTTGCATAATTTATTGTAAGAACCGGGGACCTTCGAAAATGAAAAATTTTACCGCCCGTTTTCAGAACCCAGCATTATTAACAAAGACTAGCCATAGTCTTTCTCATAAATTATAATTTAAATAATTATTAAAATCGGTTTAGTTTCGGAGGAGGAAACTGGGGAATACGAAATGCTTATTTCGTCGATTTTATATAGATAAAATCGGTCAGAGCTGCAGTTGTCTCTTTCGCACTCTAGTCGGGTGTATGGGTGGGGCGGATCGGACGAATACGTATACATTCGGAAAAGTTACATATTCTCCAAATTAGTATTTCAACCCGCCTATTCTCTTAATACAAGTACCAAAATACGTATAGGTATATAGTTCTATCGGTCAGATAAACATTAACCCATTTATTTATTTAACACTTTATTGTACACAATTACAGATAAATAATTAAATTAGACATGTACAAAGGGCTTCACACATGGTTCATCTAGTTTTTTTATATCTTTCAGAAATCACAAAATAAATAGGTACCTATGGGTATGGTATTTGGTTAGGCCACTTGACATCTTAACACATAGGTTTGCTTTGCTTTGGAAACAAATGGATTTCTATTTTCTGGCATGTTGTTTGTACGGCATTATGCTAAGAAAGGAATTTCAACTGTCCCATAGGTCTTTAGAACACTATACAAAACAAGGTTTCGTTCGTAAACAATATTAATTTATTAACAACTCTTGTTTAAGTGACAATTGATAAATTCAAGGGACACTAGAGGCTGTTGATGATCTGTTTAGGATTCCAAAAAATATCTGAAGCGATATTCCTTTCTAATGTAATGACCAGCAATTAAGCTCCACGTAACATTCCTAGACCCAATTAGGGCAGACCTTTGACAGACTTTAGTCAATTAAACCTGGCAGTCGTACTTTACTATGATCTTTCATCAAAGCCTTTAGGCACTGCATGTTATGAGACTTAGACTACATTTATAAAATTTGTACGAAGGCTTTAGAAAAATTTATATAAACAGGATGGAACTTAACCATATACTTTCCTCAAATTGATTAGATCAAAGTAAAATTAATGGACAGGCCCTTACGCAAACAATGCAAACAACAAAAATGAGGCAAAACAAGTGAATGTACCGAGATGACAGACAATTGCCCTAGTTTGTATGCATCTATTGCCCTAGTTGTGTGCTTCAACCTAACGCGCTTTTGGCCTATCGATTAAGGCCCCCGCACATTGCAGCGATATTATCGAGCGATTTTATAGAGCGATATTATCGACAGCGATATCGCGACACCTTACACGCTGCAGCGATTCCGCGATTCGCGTCACGCATGCGCACACCACTGAATGTAGTAGAAAGAGATTGCGTCAGGTTGCGATAATATCGCGGCAGTGTGTGGGATCGAGCGCGTCCCCATACAAAAAGTACTGAGAACAATTATCGCAAAATCGCAGCGATATTATCGCTCGATAATATCGCGGCAGTGTGTAGGATCGCGCACGTCCCCATACAAAATGTACTGGAAACAATTATCGATATTATCGCTCGATAAAAATCGCTGCAATAAGTGGAGGCCTTCAATTTTACTTTGATCTAAGTCAAATTGTATATTGTGATGCCTTTGTACGAAAAAATGACACAAAACGGAAACCCACAAAAGTTTGTCATATTATTCATTCATTAGTTCTGCAAAAGGAGCCTTATCCTAGACACCTGTAACGGCATCCACGGCACAGTATAAAAAAAGAGTGATTGTGACTGACAAATAATTATCTATTGTTGCCATGTCTCTCAAAACAGTAATTATACAGGGTGTAACAAAACACCCTTGTAATATGTCAAGAGGTGGTTTAGAACAGGGTGCTGGCCACACGCTTCCCGCCGACTATCGAATTGTGGCCCGCGGAACAGATTTTTTTTTTTTAAGTTAAAAAAATGAATCACAATGCTAAAATTACATTAAGTACGGTATACTTAGGGTTGAACTACACATGGCCGCACGCGATCGCACTTTTCCGTCGCTCCATCCTTTTCTGTCACTCAGGAACGCGATCGCCTGCGGCGTGCGCTCGCACGCGATCCCGTTCCGTCTATCTTATATGCTCTAGCAAATGACGTTCCTGAGTGACAGAAAAGGATGGAACGACGGAAAAGTACGATCGCGTGCGGCCAGGTGTAGTTCAACCCTAACCCTATAACATTTAAAAAAAAAAATTGTCATAAAAAAACGCTCCACCATCAAATTTCTTCTTATCGTGTGGGCAGCAAGCCCTGGTGTCAGATAAACTGCCTTACGGCATCTGATGTGGTTTCTTAATGTAATGACCACCAGTGAAAGTAGCCGGGATCAACGGCTGCCTGCCATCCGAAGCACGGAATCATCTTTCTTTTCAGACAATCAGGTGATTAAGCCTGCAATGACCTAACCAACACGCACAAAGTTAAATTTCACTTGGTGCCCCCGTGGGAATCGATCCCACGACCTCCGTGTCAAGAGTCCAATGCTCTTAACCATTAGATCACGGAGGTAGGACATCAAACTGAACACTATGGAGACAAATTCGAAAAAATTAAAACAGCTTTCCCATACATTTTTGAATCGAGATGTATAGCAGTTTTATAAAACTGTTGATTTTTGTCGCGATTTCGTATTTGGGTCCAGAGTGCACCACCAAGTACTTGTAGGCCTAGTAGCCCAGCGGCCTAGCGGCCTGTAGTTATGCTGTGCCACTACCACCCCCATTGACTTACCAACTACTGGACGTAGTCAGGGCTCATAAGTGTATGAACTAAAAGAGCACCAAAACGTAAAACGAGAACCAATTACGCAACAATCTTCATTTGATAGGCCGACTACGCGCACCTGAGAGATTCCTGGCGCGCGCCGTGCCCCGATGGGGGAGTGGGATGGATAAGAATTTCAGCATTTTCAATGTTTTTAGTTGGTTTATATTACTACACGTACTTAGGTTTGTGTAATTTAGTCTCGGACACTTTTTTCGAGAATTTTGTACTAGATCCGGCGTCCATAGTATTCTACGTCAATGGATTTAACCGATAGCGGCCGCTAAGCTTCCGCTCTGTAGGGATATTTAATCATGTAACCTTTGATTGGTCAAAACGTCAATCACTAAATCAATTTCAACCGCCAAATCGATTGAATTGAATCGAGATGTCATCGAGATCAAACAGTAAAACCATGTTATTACGCAGACCCTTTTCTCAACTGACATGTCCCTAAGTGGACCCACAAATTGCTCTTTCGGGAGTTGACCGATCACGTGTTAATGTCAACTTTTGCTTTTACGAATGTAGGTTTTTGTAAGAATTCCTGGAAATCGAATGTTTTCGCACATTCGGATAAATTAGATCTGAATGGGATACAATGTTAATACAATAAAGTTTTAGTCAGGGCAAAGGGCTACTTTTTTTGATGAATTTTAATATTTTCATGAATGAAGTTCAGGAAAGAAGAGGGCAAAAAAAGGGAGACTGAAAATTCACACACACCTCTTAATGGTGGTGGTACGAGTTCCATTTGTCTATGTCATGTACGCGCAAACTACTATTCCGAAGCTGGAGCAAGCGAAGCTAGCTTGAAATTTCACACACCAAGACTCAAAACGGTGGTGGTACGTTGGTTACCAATCAAAGGTTGGAGCGAGTGAAGGGAGCCCGAAATTTTACAGCACTGCGACTCAGTAATAGCCAGAATTCTGTCAATTAAACAATTTTACTAAAACTCGGAGCTCAAAATTTGCCACAGCACTACGTTTCGGTTGTGAGTCAGTCAAGTCAAGTCTCTGTCGGTGCCAACAAACCAATACGATTTCACAGGCCGCGACATAATTTCAGCTAGAATTATATCATTTCGACCCTGGGCTCCGAGGTTATTAATTGTAAAGGCGGTATCGCTATCGACGCTATCCACTAGATGGCAAATTTTTAAGGTTCCACGATGTGCCCCCGTATAGCTACGGCCCTGTCTTCTGGACCTGTCTCTTTGTGAAGTTGATTAGTTTGAATAATATTGTGTACTATTTCAGAAGGACCCAGTAGGTACATTAAGTATACTTAACCGAATAACCGTACCTACCGTCAATAGAATCGTATACAGTATAAACTCAAGGTACCTACCGAGTGTTTTCTTCGTATGTATTTGATTTCTCGTGTTCTTGTCTCTAATTTATCTCAAAAAGATGCTTGCTACATACACATTTATTATATCAAATTTGAACTAGTCCCATAATATGTCTGGAACACTACTCAACGAAAAAATAAAGTATAAAAACTTGATTTACCGGGTAATGTACCCACATCGTCACTCTACGTGGAAAATTCGCTCCATTGCGTCTCTTCCGCGCTGTGAAGCGCAATAATTTATTCAAAATTTTAATTTGAAGCTCCCACGGAACGTATTCGAGAGATCCCTTTTGGGGGTACGAAAAAGTGATATCTTAAACAGACGTAAATCAACAAAGATAATTGTTTAGGCTACAGAGCTACGTAAAATATAAATAATTATCGTCTTGTATTATTTCATTTACGAATAGGTGGATACAATTAAAAGTGACGGCGGGTCGTGTGTTGCCGTATCCACATTTAAGAGAGAACCTTTCTGTGGCCGTATCCATATAAGGTATAACAAAATTAGCTGAAACTATATTAAAGAGATGATCAGACCAATATAGAAATAGCGAAAATAAAATCACCTGTTCTAACAAAACAATGGTACATTGTTTGTTGGATCTTATCTCATTTTTATCTTCGACCTGTGTCAGTGTGCCACAAAAATAAAAAGCCTGCTGTCCCATATATTTATATTGAGTCGAGTAGGTAAGGTAATGCAGTTTTGTATCATCATCATCAGCCTATATACGTCCCACTGCAGGGCACAGGCCTACCCTCTAGGAGGGTGTTTGGGCATTAGTCCACCACGAGTGCCCAATGCGGATTGGTAGACTTCACATACGCATCGGTTTATCTTCTTCAGCGTATACAAATTTTCCTTCACCGTTTGAGAGCGGTCGGTATTACGTACATAAGTTAGAAAAACTCATTGTTACATGGCATGGTGGTCCTTGCGGATTCGAACCCGGACCTCATGATTGAGAGTCCATACCTCTCCGCAACGCGCCACCGAGCATGCAGTTTTGTATGAAACAGCAAATTTTTATTATATTTTTCTCAATGTTGGTTTTATAGTGAAAGTTATCCAGTTTGTTTTCTAAACTTTTAAGACTCGAACGTCCACCTTATACATTGCTACTTGCACGATTGCAAATCAAATATGACTTTTTTTCAATCGGGTATAGGCCCACCACACATTCCGCTGTAACTTCTGTGAACCAGGATCAACATCATATGACTGTCATCAACTCGACAGAATAAGCAAATGGTTCAAGTGTATCCTTTTCTTCTAGTTTTCTTCTCTCTTATCCTTTTATTACAATTGTTGTGTTATTCAACCAAAATAACCGGCATTTTATTGGCATTATTGTACGGTTAGCCACAAATGCCCATAATATCCCTAACAATTTTCACTAACCACAAAACCATTGCTTTTCAAACGATTGCTCTTCGAAAACGCGTTAAAAGAACTAACGCAATGTAATTGACTGGCCCATCCCGGCCGGTGCGGGAAAATCGAGGGTGAAATTGGGGACTAACTTTGTTCACCCATTCGCTAATCAAACTGTTCTAGTTGAGAGGAAATCGTGAAAAGATAGAGGAACTGTGGGTAAAATCACTACGTGGTGTTAGGGTCTGTACAGACGAACCATCTATAGTGACAAAATTGTGGCAAGAATGTGCGTACATGCAAATGCTCATGACTATATTCCCCGAGGGGCTCTGAAGACTCAGGACATCCACATTTCACCAGTAATACCGATACTCTGTACAGTTTGACGGAGTGATCCCGTCGCCACTTAGGTATAATGGACATTTTATTATTATATATTATCTGTGGTTGGGTTATTGCAAGCGAGGGTCGTTAGGTAACACTTAGACCATCGCTGGTCTTTTATTTGTGTTTGCCCCAAACTCACCCATATTTTACGTATACCTCCGAACTTGTGGTATTTTCTTTTCATTCTTGGGAATGCAGGTTTTCTCAAGATGTTTTCTTTCACCGCCGAGCTAGTAAACGACAAATACAACCGTACATAAATCCCGAAGAACTTAGTGGTACAGGTCAGGAATCGAACCGTAGCCTCATGATTGAGGCGCAAGCTCTCTTCCGTATGGGCTATCATCGCTCTTTGTAACAAAAGCTCGACATTGAAGCATGCCGGTTTCCTCACGATGTTTTCCTTCACCGCAAAGCCAGTTTGAAATCGTAAATACCTAATCGTAGGTAGGTAATTCCGAAAAACTCGTTGCCGTTGTAACGAGTCAGCCAGGATGGGTATAAAACCATTATCGATTAAAAAATTTTATATTATAAAGAAGGGCTAGAAAGTGGTTACAAATAAAATCGGTCAAGTGCGAGTCGGGCTACTCGCGCATCGAGGGTTCCGTACCACACCACCACAGAACACAACATATTAACTTAGAAAAAAACTTTTTTTCTCCGGGACCTTAATCATGAGACCGACTCACACTTGGCCGGTTTTTATTATTTGTTGTTATTCTGTAGAGTTTGTTCTATAATCACACCAAGTTTGACGCTTGTATGTATTACCGTTTTTACTGTAGAACGAGAAGAAAAAACGTCGATAAAAACCAGTTTCTTGTTGAGAACCCCCTTAATTTTTAACTTTTTGAAATTTTTATTATTTGTTATTAAATTTGCCGTAATAATGCATATTCTGAGAAAATTTTAACTATCTAGCTATTACGGTTCAAAAGTTACAGCCCTAAATGGGTAGGACGGACAACCTTTGGGGATGGAACCCTAAAAAGGGTACGAATATTCGAGTGCGGGTGTGGTGTCGGATGAAGCTGCAGTGTCTTTCTAGCCCTTCTTTTTACACGATAATATACAATTATTAAGAAGACTAAATGTTGTATAATTATTGTTCCATTCAATTACCTACGCGTTTTTATATAAATTCGTGTTTGTGACAAAATATGTTCGTCTGAATTGAGCTTTAGGGTTCAATTTTAGGCATCTCCGAAATATGTGGAAGCGATTGTGGCGTAGTGGAGCTTTGATGTTGGATACGATCTCTGAAGTCAAGCAACGCTATGGAGTACGTTTTTGAACGGGTGACCGTTTTAGTGGTATTTCATTTCGATCGCATCCGTGGTTTGTAAAACATGCTAAGAGGAAAATGACAAATTTTACCGCCCGTTTTCAGACATCCAGCAAACAAATCTGACGAATATAAACAAAAAAGAAAAACATACCGAGAGGGGTGAGGTCGAAATTGGTGGGAGGCAGGGAGTGTCCGTCGTACTACATATATGTAGGCAGTGCCATATTATTAATCTGTGGCAGTGCTCTTTCTTATATTGGGTCTGTGCCCTGCGTTTGCCTTGTGTTTATATAATTATTAATAATCTAGAAAATTTGTGGGAAAGGTATGTTTTGACTTTTCCCACAAATCTAAATGTTTAACTAGTTGTGACCTGCGACTTTTGCGTAGAATTTTTATTTCTTTATCCTTCTTTAACCGCTCGCATTTCGGCTTAAGATAACAATTGCTTAAACAATTGATATCGGACGATATCGCGACCGCGGGACTTGAAAGGTTAAGGTGACATAGTAGAAGGAAATACGTTGGAGGCATCTTTTATTTTTCATGTTTCGACTAGATTTATACAAATTACCGAATTATAAGTCATACCTCAGTATTCTTGGATAGTTTATCTAGTGAAATCATCAATTAAATACACGATTGGAATTACTTCACTCGATAGAAAATCGTCACAAAGATGTCGTATTTTTTAACATTTTAAACGATTTTTTTCGCTTTAGAAGAACTTAAAGTAGGTTTCATGTTTTTTAATTTATACTCACATATTCACCATTGATTCTTCTAGTGAATTCATCAACAAAAGTTATAAAAAGTAATTCCATTATTTATTTATCCTCAAAAATACGAATGGCGTACCAAATATTCTCGGAGCGGGTCTTAGCGGGGCGCGCTCAGACGGCTTTTAGCCACGGTCGGAGCCGGACGCTCGCCAATTTTTTATTTTTTGACTTTGGAGTACATCGACTCGTCTAGTAAGTGGTTGTTACTAGTTCTGCCCACAAAAACGTCGATGTACAGCGGCCCCCGTCTAGGGTTGCACGAGCTAGACATATTGTGTCACGTTCGCTAAATGCTGACGTTTAGAGTTGCCACCTTAGCTTATTTTGAGCTAGATTTTGGATTTTTTAAACTCAACAGGGGAATACGTTTGTATGGCCAAAGCGGTATCCGCCAATCCTCTTACCCAAAATGAAAAATCACGTGTCAAAAATCAATCTAAACAATTACTTACGTGATTAAATTGATATACTTAATCTCACATTAATATTTACATTTAAAAAAGATGAACACTTTTCACACTAAATATTGATTTTTGACGATGGTTTGAAATACAATAAAGTGGTAAACAATTTTTAATTTTTTTTGTTAAGAATTTATCCTTTCGGAAAGGCAATGGGAACTAGCCCTTAAAGCCTGGTCTTTAGTTATATTTTTCTTTGTTCTTAACCTAACCTAGCTAACTCTTGAAATGCAAGGGTGGTTCAAACATTTACACGAGGATTAATCCAAATCAAACGGAAGCGCCTATCTTTATTTCTCACTTTAACTGTAATATTGTTCTCCATTAATGGCACATTATTAAACTATAAAACTATATGTCAAATAAAGACGAAAATAAGAAGATGACAGCAGCAGGGCTACGAAACCTTTTCAGACCGTGATCGTTTTATAAAAAATCAAAATACCGATTGGCAGTGTTCGATAAAAGAATGTTATATAAATACAAAATAATTATAGGAACATTATCTTAAATTAAAAAGAATGTCGTCTAAATTAAACACAAGTCCATGTTAATTTTAACATTTCACTCGTTCGGTGTTGATGGAAACGAAAGAAAAAATCAGTTTTGTGCTCACTAGGTCCGTAATTCCGTATGAGTAAACCGGACTGAAAATCGATTTTGAGGGCGAATTAAACAAGTTTTCTTAAGCCTTGAACGACATCTGTAATCAATCAATCAATCAAATACACTTTATTCAAAGATGAATAACATCAATCCAAGTATTAATACGTCCTTCACATTGTTTGTTACTACCTAAATCTTACTAATGCATTAAAAAAAATCTCACTAAAGTTATGGAATCGATAAAAACACGAAACACTATAATTAATCTAACAAAAGATTGCAACACCACCTTAAATTCAAATTCAACAATGTTTTTCCTTGCCACATTGTATGTACATAATAGTAATGTAGACGTACGTAAGATCTTTATTAAGTATTTTTATCCTTCTAATGACCAGTGCCGGATTAACCATAGAGGCAAAGTAGGCTGCAGCCTATGGGCCCAGTGCTGCCAAGAGGCCCCGCGGCTCGGGAGAAAAATAAGTGAAAACTCAAGGATTTAGGCCCACCCCAGACTTAAAAGGAATTACGAAAAATAAGAGACAACTGTATTTTAGTTGACTCTTATTTTTCATAATAGCGAAGCGAGCTGGAGACACTGCAATAAAAATCTCGAGCTCGCTTCTCTCGTTCCAGGATTTAGATTGCATTACGCAACGACTTTCTAATATGGTATTAAAACTCGAGCTTGCTTCGCTTGCTCCAAGGTTCAGATCGCATTGCGCAACGATTTTATAATATTGCAGTTAAAAATCTTGAGCTCGCTTCGCTCGCTCTTGGTTTTAGATGGTGTTGCGATGATCTTATCAGTAGATCCGGCGGCTCGGGAGAAAAATAAGCGTAAACTCAAAGATTTAGGCCCACCCCAGACAAAGGAAATATGAAAAGTAAGAGACAACTGTATTTCAGTTGATTGCAGTAAAATCTCGTGCTCGCTTCGCTCGTTTCAGAATTTTTATCGCATTACGAAACGTGACTTTATAATATTGTAGTAAAACCTCGAGCTCGCTTTGCTCGCTCTTGGTTTGAGACGGTTGTTCCAATGATCTCATCAGTAGGGTCTGTAGGTGTACCTAAAGTTTCGAGATCGCTTTGCTCGGTCCAGGATTTAGATCGACTTTATAATATTAAAAGCTCGAGCTCACTTCGATCGCTCCACATTTTAGTGTTTTTATTATGTTGATTGGCTGGTGGTTATTTTACTGCGACCATAGGAAAAAATTATTGCTTCACCCATTGAGATATTGACCCCGGGCCTTGCATTGCCTAGGGGCCTCTGCATGGCTTAATCTGGCCCTGCCAATGACAAGGATTTTTTTAAAAGGGATCGAGCTTATTGTGCTGCCCCCAATCGTATTTTTCTATTTCTAAACAGTTAAAAAACATTTTCAAAAAACAAGAAAGCATTCATGCATGGCTAGCATAGATTTTTATCATTACAAAGCGTTTTAACGAGAAAAACGTCATGCGCGCTCTTTCTGGCATACGTAAATATAATAAGGATGTAGGCACATCTCGATTTTTATCATTTTCTCGGGGGTGGAATGCGAGGCCTACTGAATGGCCTTCAATTTATCGAAATTCACCAAAGACCGTCGCTTACTAACCGTGGTCAGCCTTCATCGCCGGAATAGTCTTCAAGTAGGTACTACCGGAAGGTGTTCGCGTCTAAACCTGCCCTTAGAAACGAGTAGCCCCCTTGAATGTTAATGGAATAACTACACCTTAGTCATGGTTGCAGGGTATTTATCCAAGACAAGATACCATAGGTTCGTCACTCCATAAAAAAATACTAAAAAAGTTGGAAGACTTCAAAAAATGCTTTCCAAAAATTTACTCAGCCGTTTCCTACCTTGAAGAGCCCACGCTTGGTATGTTTTGAAAATATTTTTTTGGATTTTTTAAAACATTATGGCTGAAAGGTAATGGTATACTTAGTATATTTTTAAGACCGACTCATGAAGCCCTTTTATTTAATACCCAACACGATAGGTTTCAGAACAAAAATTTATGACGTCATAATTCGTCATAATTTCATCTCGAGCGTTTCCGTGCTTCGGAAGGCACGTTTAGCAGTTGGTCTCGGATAGCTCCGTCAGATGTCGTTGTAACTATTCGTTGAGCCAGGTCAGAGGCCTATTTAGGTGGCTTGAAAATTCTCTGACAGCCAGCTGATCACTAACTTGCCTCCACTAACACGCACATTTTTTTTTTATTTCAGATTCTTACATCTAAATTAACAAATTATAATATCGCCAAACTGCTGAGCAGTTTGTAGTATCCCGTGTGGTAGAGTATGGCCCACTCCCTCTCACACCTATTCGTGAGAGACGGCCTTTGCCCTGCAGTGGGATTCTACAGGCTATCTCTTGCTTTTATTATTTCAAAAATAATGATACCATAGACTCCAAGTTCGGATTTTTTTTTTTCTTTTTCAGTACCTATTAACACCAATAATGTCACATTGCGTAGAAAATGTCAAGTTACTCTGTGAATTTTACCTATTCTATTCTAATTTAATGGCGTTTCCTTGTTAGATTTCGCCAGTGTCACGTATTGAAGATATATTAATTAGATATTGTACGGTAATAGGATATGGCGATCTCAAAGCCCCGTTTTTAGACAAAAACACACACTCGAAATCGCCATAAAACGGCGGAGCCACGTGGCCAATCAAATCGCAAGCCGACGAAACGTCTACTTGTTACCCCCTTAGCCACGCGACAGTGAATTTTACCTATCTTGGCCGCCAGCAGCGTGATGACGTCTAAGTCACGAGTGACAGTTGATAAATTACATACAGAATCATAAACATACATAAACTCACGACCGTAATCCCTTTATGGGTGGTCAGAAATATTGCTACTCCTACGTACTTTCTGTTTAAGAGTGTAGTTATACTCGTAGTAATGCTCACATTTTAGCAATTTAAGTTTCAGGATGGAATGACGTGTCAAGTGGTGAGAGGTGGCTATGGCTAACCCTTCACCTATAAACACTGTATGAGAAACCTTTAATCCCTTAGTTGCCTCGTACTACACCCACGGGAAGAATTCGGGTGGTCCATTATAGGCTGGAACCACACAAAAATGTAACTCCTTGTTCGTTTTTAGGGTTCCGTAGTCCAACAAGGAACCCTTATACTTTCGTCCATTCTGTCTGTCTGTCTGTCTGTTGCCCTACCTCAATAACACGCTCATTTTGCACCTATTGAATCGAAATTTGGTATGAATACAGATAACAGTACCTAACCCAAACAGAAATGAGGTAGTCATAATCGTATTTTTTTTTTAAAAGAATTGTTTTCCAACCACCTTTTCGTTGTATGGGATACAACGAAAAGGTCGTTAAAAAAATTATTTTTTTAATAAATCGAGTGTGGTGTCGTTGGATAGGTTTTGTCCAATGGAAGAAAACTCCTATAGAAACTAAATCATTACAATGCTTTTGTCTCGAGATATTTGCGCTCAAAGTCAAAAATAGGGCGTACCCCCCTCTAACTTCTAAAATACAGGAGTAAAAAATCTGAAAATGTGACACAATATAGCTAGCTCTCTGTAAGTACTTTCAAAGAAAGTTATAACGGAAGCTTTAGCCCAACTAGTTTCGGAGAAATCAAATAAAATATCGACCGTCGACCGCCGTGTCGGCGTCTATCAATAGATGGCGCTGAACGAAATTAAATCGCACTACTGGTTGCTTCTTGAGGATTTTTTAAGTTATTTAAGCTATGTTAAGAAAAGATTTTCATATTTACTACGGAACCCTACCTTGGGCGATTCTGACATGCTGTTGGCCGGTTTTTTATTTTTGTTTAGTAGTTGCCACAGTACCTCAGGCAGGACACAAGGCATATTTTTCGAGGCTACGAACTTAGCACTAGGAAACTTGTCATCAGAGGTGTAGCTACCACCGTATCTGCCGTATCAATTATACGGGGCCCCCGACGTGCGTAAGCAAAAATTTATAAATACTTCCCAAATTTCTTCATCAGCTATAAATGATTTAATAAATCAGTTTGCCGAAAAAAGGTAAGGAGAGTGTAATATTCCATTTGAATTGTTTGATTTTTTTTTGGAGAAAGTGACAGATACCTAGATAATTATGATGAATAAATATTTCTTTAAATTTTTATGAAAGCATTTTTTTTCTTTTGTGAGAAATCTTTAGCCTTCATAAGGTACCCAAACAAATCGCCGAGGCACGCTACGCCACTGCTTGTCATTATTCATTTTAGAAATTAGTCGCCTAAATCCAGGCCTGTACGTGTGTTCTGTGTTACAAACTATTAAGTCTCTGCGCCTACTCTAGTACCTACCTCAATAACTTGCAAACACATTTTTTCTAGATTTTTCAGATTTAGATTAGAGACAAATCTATTCATAAATAAATACAACGATGCTCAATAACGATTTGAAAGAAGGTCTACTAATCTTAGTACATTTTTTAGAATTTTTAAAAATATTAAGTTTCCATATGGCTACTACTGGCTCCACCTGGCGGATATTTTTCATAACTATCTTTAAAAAAGCTTCATTGAAAGGAAGACGAACCACATGTGTGCACCACTGCTTCTTTAGGTCTTTCAACATCGCCAATCGCTTTGCAACATTGTTGTTTGATACAATTTTTCATATTTCTTTAAAGTGTGTACTATAAAGAACCTTTTTTTTCCTTCTTTTCGCCCCTATTTGTAATGGAGTATAGTATGATATTAAATTTCACATAGTTAGTAAAAAAATGATTTATTTAAATTTCCGGAAAAATCCCGGAATCGGTGGTCAATACGGTTGGCAACAGAATATGAACCCAGAGCCGTAAAACTCTTTCCAAAAAAAAAGTTGACGCGGGGTGCCACCCGCCGATGGGCGGGACTACTCTCCCGTCACTTCCTCTGCTTCACCCCCTCAAATACCTGAAGAGCGGCGCCGTATTACGTCTTAAGGTGCAAACTATCTTATTGCCGAATCCCTTGGAGATCGGTTAAGCGATTTAGCTTTAAAAACGTCACAGACAGACATACTTTCTCATTTATTTATGAAAGTATGGATATACCCAGAAATTTACGGATTGCTTTCAAAACTGAGTACCTACATTAATACTCTGTAATTTTTAGACTCAAGCCTTATTTAACTACCTACTTTAACAATGGTATCATAAAATACGTTGTAATTCAAGAAATAAATTGTAGACAAAACATGCTAAAACGATACTGATACGTCTGCTACATCCAGACACATACAATGTCAAGTTTACAAATAAATTAAATTGTAGTCAAAACAACATTAAATTTATGTAGTAAAGACAAAACAGTCTCTAATTTCAAGAATGTGCTTTGCGTTTTTCCACCGGTCAAATTGGAAGCTGATTCGTATAGGCCTAAATCCATCAATAGACTAACGTGGACTTATGAACATAATCAAATCCGGAATCTTGTTCATTCTTGAAATTTATTCAATATTCTCCAACCAACCATTATCCATTCATTGTCCCGTAGGTCCCATATTCCGCTATCAACGTTTTTGACCTTCCGAAGGGTATACGGTCTTATTTTTATGTATATGTGTATTCAATTAGCATAAGCATAATTATAATGCTCACTATTACAAGTATTCCCGATACCGAGATATTCAGAAAACTTAGAACATCCACGTTTCAACAGTAGTACTGAAGCTTTGTCTAGTGTGACGGGGAGTCAGTCCGTCGCCTCTTATAATGGATAGTGGGTAGAATAAATATATGCGTCAAAATAGAAGCATGCAGACGAACTGCGTATTAGACGAAATGCGTATTGGACCAAGTGCTACTAGGTCTTCTTTACGATGTTTTCCTTCAACGAAAAGCCACGTGGTTTTACATGAATCCCAAAAAAACTCATGATGACATGATCGAACTATCGCCCTTCTGCAGGTCAGGCAATAGTTACTCACCACTAAACCACCGCGGCTTTTTACAGTAATGAAAGCTTACTAAACAAAACCTTTAGATAAGATTTGTCCAAAGGATTTGTTAGGGATCCGTCCCACAAATAATGAAGAAAAAATATTTTGGCTCTAACGAATCACTTGTCCCAATTTGTGGGCACAGCTTTCCCGTGAGGATGCTGATCGGAATTGCAAATCCGCCACTAAATTTACGAAGAATACACGAAAATTATGCGGGCCGGTCCAGAGTGACGCTTTTATTTGTACCGTACGGAACAGTGTTTGTTAAGATCGACTCTGGGCTGGAATGTTTTGAGTTCATTAATATGGAGGTTCGGACTGTGATACCGCTGGATTTACAAGATACTACAGGATTTACAGACATGGCAGCTTTGATTAGTTTATTTCATTTACAATCATAGCAAATAAGTTTACATTGGTATAGTCATGCATGACTGTAGTTTATTAGAATAAGTTTTATGCTTTCAAATACTTACATTCGACTAGAGCTAAAATATGTATGGGATATCAGTTTTAATTTTTCGCGATTTCGATTTTGGTCCCATAGAGAAAGTTGTTCAGTTTGTCGGTCTAAACAACCCCCTTAAGCCCCACTTGCGCCAACCTGGGTTAGCAATAAACTCCAGGTTAAGTTGGTAACCCATGACTTTTTGTATACAAAAACAACTGAGAGAGCTATTTTATCCGGAGTTAATTGCTAACCAGTGGGGGCGCAAGTGGGGCTAAGAGTTTTAAATATTTATTTTTACTTATGAAACACCTTGTATACTTAGTTAGTTAACATCAAAATCGCGAAAAATGAATCAGCTATTCTACACGATGTTAGGGTAAACAATTAAATTACTAAGTGTGATTGTACTTATGATAGTGAACAACTTTCTCTTTAAAACCTAAGTACTTATAGGAATTAATTAGCAAACCATTTTTGGACTGTCCATATCCAATGAAATCAGCTGATTGATGGTTCTTTTGCATAAAAAGTAGAAAAAAATCCCTGGGAAAATTTTCTTTTATTCCTTTGGGAAAACTGTTACACCTTTTATACTTTGATCTACTGACATAGTTATGTAACATATTTAAGTATACACAGTGAATTTATGTATAGGCTTCTAGAATGACAGACACTTAACGTTCAGCCTAAGCTTTTACCTAGGAACAAAGGATTTGGTCTGAACTTTTCTTTTCTTGCACCCACTTAGGTTTTACCCTAGATTCAACCGTTAAGAGAATATTATTCCGAGAGCGAAAATGCGCGCTGCATACAAACGTACTATGGTGATATTTTTAATACTAACCAATTAAAGTCAATGAAATTTTGCAGAAACAATTTAGAAACAAATCTCTATGCTTCTATAGAGTCAAATTTTCGTTAAAATATACAGTTTTAATGCTAGGATTAATTTAAGATTTGTATGGAAATCTTTGAGGCACTGTAACTTGAAAACTATACATTTTAACGAAAATCTGACTCCATACAAGCATAGAAATTTGTTTCTAGATTGTTTCTGCAAAATTTCATTGACTTTAATTGGTTAGTATTGAAAATATCACCATAGTACGTTTGTATGGAGCGCGCTCCGAATAATATACCCTTAAGTAGTAAAAACAGTGAACTTACGCTACAGAAATATTTTCTGTTTTAGTGGACCAGTACTTGACTTCTTGTTTCTGCCCATTAATGATATTTTACACTTTAGAACATACAATATCGAGGGTGTGTTCCATACAAATGATGTTTGATTCTCTATTTAATGGTTCTTCTTCTTATCGTGTGGGCAAGCCCGTGTCAGAGTTTATTCAAACCGCCTTACGGCCTCTTATGTGGTTTTTATTTGTAATGACTACTACCACCAGAGATAGCATCCGGGACCAACGGCTTAACGTGCAATCCGAACCACGGCATTATCTTTCTTTTCAGACAATCAGGTGATTCAGCCTGCTATGTCCTAACCAAACTGAGTAATAAGTTAAATCTCTTTGGTCCTAACCAACTGGGTCAAAATGCACAAAGCGACATATCACTAGGTGTCCCTCGTGGAAATCAAACCCACGACCTCCGTGTCAAGAGCCCAATGCTCTTAACCATTAGACCACGGAGGCACACCATTTTATGCTATAATACTAATCACCCTAGACAATTAGCTGTCACTTCATATAAATGGGAAAAACAGACAAGAAAAGGTAAGTAATTAAGATACAGAGTGAATGCGAGTGGGACTACACAATCTCCTACTGTTTTCTAAGAAGAGATGGGTTGAAATTGGTGATTTAGAAACTCCGGTTAGACAGTTTTCCGCTTCTAAATCTTATTTTCTTCTTCTGCCAATCTTCAATTAAATTCAATTATACTTTATTGCACACCAAAACAGCATAAGCATATGCTCACGACTATATTCCCCGAGGGGGTAGCCAGATATATTCTGAAAACTCAACAGACAAACGTAAAGGCTTTGACCTAATACATACAATATGGATTGGGGCAAGATGCCACTCTATCCTCTGTCTATACTAAACCTACAAAAATTTGTAATACATGCATACATACATACATAAACTCAAGATAATTCCTTTCGGGGTGATGAGAAGTATTGCCACATCTACCAGTGGTTGGTTGAATGACGTTTCTTCGGATGCAGTTGCAGGATGAAATGAAGTATCAAATGGTGTGAGGTGGCTAGCTTTTCGCCACATAAACACTGAATAAGAAACCTTTAATCCCTTAGTCGCCTCGTACGACACCCATGGGAAGAATTGGGGTGTGGTCCGTTCTAAGCCTAAACCACAACGACTATTAGTAACACGTTATCAGGAAAATGAATTAAGTAAGTATTTATAAGATAAAATCTCTACAAATTATATTGTACACCCAAGAGACCTCTAAATAAAAATTATACTTACAAAGCAATTACGCACGCCAGCACCCAGGGTAATTTGTCGATTGCTCAATCCTAAGCTAACGTAATAGCACCCCTCACGACAACCTATCTTAATCGCTAAGATAAATCGAGAACATCCATCTCCCGATATCTCTCGCTTCTAGAATAGCTCCCGGCTTTTGGGTTCCGTGACTAAATGGCAAAAAATGTAAACCCTGTAATTGGGGAAGTTATACAAGAAGACAATTAGTTTTGCAAGGTGATAGAAATTAAGGAAACAAAAGGATTTAAAAAAAGTGAATAGTCCTCTGGGTTTACTCAGGGTGCATAAATTTTTTTCTAAGCCTCTTGAGCATTATTAAATACTTTTTAACTTCAATAACGTTTAATGATTTGCATAAATCTGCAATGTTGCATGAAAAATGAAGATCATTATAAAACAAAATTTTTATGTACACTACAATGTAAAATGTATTTAATTTTTGTAAGCTTGCATGCATGATTTAAATATAAATAAGTGACAATCCTTGTGTCGCTTATTCAACCTTGTAAGCTTTCTTTAAAACTTCGTGGAAGGTTATAATTAGTGAAAGTGAGTCTTTTTGCAAAATTTCAAATAATTGTATACTCTTAAACATACATGGGACTATACGGAATCCTATTCATGCCTCATAGACGGAACTATATGGAACTATGGAGGAACTGAGGTGGAAGGTTCCTCCATAGAAAAGGGAAGTACTTCCGCCAGGCTAGGTGTGATGCCTGGGGACCGGCCGTGGTCCTAATGATGTTTGTTGGAACCTTGAATATATACTGTGACTCTGTGAGAATTATTACTGTAGCAGCTTACGGGTTTCCAATGTGCCATCGTCAATTGTCTTACGAGTATGTCTTACTTTTTGCTAGGGGACTGCTAGCGCCATCTGTTGGCAAGTTGCTACAGAACCCTACTAATGCCGCTACAAAACACTCTCATGGCCGGATTTTGTTTACGAGATTCCGCATATCTCGTGAATTAGAAATTTTATTGTTTGACTTTATTACTCACGTAGGTAAGTATGTAAGACTATTGGTTTTATTACTGACCCGTTTATTGTGAATATGGCTTATCTTTCATCTTTCCCTTTGTTTGTAGGTTTATTGTTTTCATTTATTTTTCTTGCAGTGAAAGATACTATTCATGGTTTGGAAACTTGTTAGATTTTTGAATAACATATGAAGTATATCTTACTTTGAAGTTCCTTTTTGTAATCATCTCCCTCGACTTTTACGATCTTTTTGACGGGAACTGGGACTAGCATAGACACAGTTACTTCGAAAGATGGTTCCGTGCTTCGGATGGCACGTTAACCCGTTGGTCCCGGCTACTATCTTTCGTGGTTAGTCGTTAGGTACATCAAAAACCACGTCAGATGCCGTAAGGCGGTTTGAAAAATCTGAGACCAGATCTTGCTGCCCTCACAATAAGAAGAAGACTAGTTACTTCGTAGATTTTTTTTTAATGAATTGTACACGCAAAAATATACCTATACACAGCGTTGTCATAAGTTAATAACTGCGTACAGCTCGCGACGTATGCGACGTTGCCGTCTGGCGCAAGTGGCAGAAATCAAACAAACGCATCGCTTACGATGCGTTAAATTGTAGGTAGGCTTATACAAGGTGTTACAAAAATACAAATAAACCTTTAAGGGGGTGGTGTAGACCATCAAACTGAACAACTTTCAATAGTGGACCAATATCGAAATGGCGAAAAAAAAATTTATGTTCCATACTCTACAAATCGACTAGAGCTAAAATATGTATGGGACATCAAATTTTTTTGTGCGATTTCGATGTTGGTCCCATAGAGAAAGTTGTTCAGTTTGACGGTCTAAACAACCCCCTTAAGAGTTTAAAAATGTATTCTTACTTATGAAACACTCTGTATAGCTCAGTCTGTGCCGAGAGTCGTGGGTTAGAATTCCGCAAGGTGCAAATATGACGTCTAACAAAATTAGGTGAAACTATTTTAAGGGGGTGATCAGACCATCAAGCTGAACAACTTTCTCTACGGGACCAACATCGAAATCGCGGAAATGTACGCGAACCGTATATCGTTCATTATACAGGTCTGAGCTGGATTTTAGTTGATCTGTATCAAGTCATAGTCTAGGAAATAATTATAATCATAACACGAAAATCGCCAGTGAACTTTAAATAACTAATACGTTATAAAATAAACAAATATCAAGGAGCGACCCACATCACGTTGACATGAAATCCTTGTCCCTTTCTACTACGAGGTAGGTTATTCTGTAACGGACCGATGACATCTTTGTGACAACTCCGCAGAGGGAAATTGGAATTAATATCTAATGGCCTAATGTGTTTTAACTTTTGACAGTATATTTAACAAAAGCTGTTTAATTACGAAACGTTTTGGGTCATCTTTGATATCGTATAAATTATAAATAGGTAAAACTTTGGTGACCCACCACCCTGGTTGGTGTAATAGGAAAGTGGTCAAAAAAATGTTTTTCTTAATTACCATATTTCTATTTTTGGGTAACTATTATCTGTCTTCTTGATAAACGATTATATACACACTTTTGAAACCTCTTCGACCCAAATGTATGCTATAACATGGCTACAACTGTTTTTTTTTTCCCGATTTTGCTATTGGTCCTAGATAAAGTTGTTCAGTTTGATCTAAGTTTGATAGTCTGATCATCCCCTTAAAAAAGTGTCAGCATATTAAAAAGGATTCAGGGTGTTTCATAAGTAAAAATAAATATTTGAAACTCTTACGGGGTTGTTTAGACCGTAAAACTGAACAACTTTCTCTATGGGACCAACATCGAAATCGCGACAAAAAAATCTGATATCCCATACAATATGAGCTCTAGTCGATTTGTAGAGTATGAAACATCAATTTTTTTCGCGATTTTGATATTGGTCCCATAGTGAATGTTGTTCAGTTTGATGGTCTATCTCTATCTCTATACCACCCCCTTAAAGGTTTATTTGTATTTTTGTAACACCTTGTATAGCTTCAAAAATAAGACTGTAAGTAATTGAGACGGAGCATAAGATTTTGTTTGACTACGGGACCCTAAAACATCATCATCATCCTTCTAATCTCAAGGTATAAGAGTCTTTCCCATTATCATGCATTCCACCAAGTCGTCTTCGCAATATGGTTTGTGTTATGATACCGCGACAACACGTTCCGACGCGGTGGTAAGTGTGTTTTCTTCTTCTTGTGGTGCCATCTCCTATCAGAGGTTGGCTATCATTAGGGCTATTCGGACCCTGGAGACTGCAGCCCTGAACAGTGAGGTGGTGTTCATATCGAACCATTCACATAGGTTTTTAAGCCAGGACGTCCTTCTTCTAACAGGCATTCGTCTTCCCAGAATTTTCCCCTGAAGAATAATCTGGAGAAGTTGGTATTTATCACTTCTCATAATGTGACCGAGGTACTGTAATTTCCGGGTTTTTAGTAGTTATAAGTGTGCTTTAAGATCCTATATTGAATACATTATTTTGACTTTGACTTTGACTTTGATTTTGACTTGACTTTGTTGTATGGTTTCCATAATAAGAAAATTTGTAGCTTACGATTGGAATCATAACAATTTAAGTGCCTGTGAACGTAATTTATTTAATTATTTGTAAGATATAGCTGGAAAAAAAATACACGGACTACAAATTATGCGACTATTTGTTTATTCAAAGAATGCCTATTAAAACCTTTTTTAAAAGAACACCGTGCGTACCTACATAATTGGCATACATTACAAGAAACATTTTTTTTGTCATTCGTATTTGAACAGACGTGTAAAAGGTAAGCAATAATATTGACGAAGTATTCCTATTAAATAGTACCTGAATTTGAGCACCTAATAACAATCCCTGTATTGATGATTTTCGTGGAATTTGATATTTGGCGTTTTTATATTCCATTTTAGCACCGATTACGAAGATAGTAGGTAGGTACCTCAATTTTGACCACCTATACCTAGTAGCTTCTTCTATCGAGTCTACTTTCTTCTGTCTTCTTATTTATTTTATTTTATTTACTTCCCATCGTTGAGAAGATATTTACTAATTAGCGTTAGGTGCTGACCCTGGGCAATAATCAAGATTGCCGATGCTCAGGGTTCAGTTCGTGCTTGTTTCGATCAACAGTGCAGAATAGCAACATACGGGGTTCTTCTTAATATGCTGAAACTTTTTAAGGAGATGATCAGACCGTCAAACTGAACAACTTTCTCTATGGCACCAACGTCTAAAACGCAAAAAAAAAACATTTTGTTCCTTACATTAATTTTGTTCCTTAGAAGAACATGATAAAGTGAGGACTAGAGTTATCTATAGAATTATAAATATTCTTAAAAACTATATTCTTTTTGACGCCATAATGATTGACGATAATCTATGAAACTTGCCGAGCGAGTCACTGAATGCTAGTCAATGAATATTCATAAACTTTCTAGGTTTCACAGTCTAGTGAATCCATGATTTCAAATTAAAAAGTTAAGACTAAACACAACAAGATGGATCAATAACTTCGGTGGTCCCTCATTCTATTGGGGTGTGGCTATCATTAATCCATTATTTAAAATAAAAAAAATGAAGAATAAACACAACAAGATATAGCTGGATCTATAACTTCGGTAGTCCCTCATTCTACCGGAGAATGGACATTACTAAGGACTATCATTAAGACAATATCCGGACCCTAAAGACTACCAGCCTTGAACAGAAAGGTGGTGTTCATATCTACAGGGTCCTTCTTATATGCTGATACTTTTTAGGGACGATCAGACCATAAAACTGAACAACTTTCTCTATGGGACAAACATAGAAATCGTGAAAAAAAAATCAACTGTCCCATTCATTTTTGTCGAGTAAGATTGCAGTTTTGTATGGAACAGCAGATATTTTTTTGCGATTTCTGCATTTTTCCTTTAGATAAAGTTGTTTAGTGTGATGGTCTGATCATCTCCATAAAAAACCGTCAGTATTATTAAGAAGGAACCATTTTTTTTAATTTCAATGTATTATTGAAGAAATAGTCAACTGCAAACTATTGTCTCCTTAGCAAATCTGTAGTTTGGCTTCCAAAAGACCCGTTTATCTTCCGTTCTTATCGCTGAAGTACGTGCCTTGCCGACTAACAAAACACTGTCGCTTCTATCTCAATAACGTCAAGGTTCAATTCACTATTGCAGAAACCAAAGCGTTTCACGGCCCAAGCAAAGTGGACAAATGTAGTTCTGTTGTGTTTTATTTGGTTGACAATAAGGTTTATATCTGAATGCTTTGGTGACGATTTAAGGGTAGTGAAGCGAAGTGGCTGACCGTTGACAGATGACGACATTGCGAAGCTCTTTCTTGCCTTGTTTTCTTGGACCCTTAACTTGATTTAGCTTAATGAAAGGTCTTTCAACTTGCAGAGCGAGAGGGTCGGATATATTGTGAAAGAACATAGTAGAGACAAAAGATTATAGTAACATTCAGCTAACAATTAGTAATTGTCAGAAAGATATATTTGCTATTAGTCGTTTTCTAGTTTAATACGTTTCATGACTTTCGTGCATAAGAGCTATTCATGCTTCATAATATTTCATCATAATTCATGTTTGATCTAAAGTTTTCAGAATCACTTTTGTAATTTGTCTTTCTTAGTATGCTCACGTTTTTAGGGGACTAATCAGACCATCAAACTTGACCACTTTGTCTGGCCCACGGGAACGCTAAAAAATATATCTGCTTTTCCGTATAAAATTGCAACCAATTTGACCCAAATGTGTCTGGCGAGGTTCATGAGGCAACTGTTTTTTTGTTCGATTTCGATATTGACACTAAAGAAAGTTGTTCAGTTTGATGGTCTGTCTGTCTGATGAATGACCTCTTAAAAACTGTCAGAGAAAGATCTTTGACTACTTATATGTGGACTAGTTACGCGTGTAATTCTACTAACAAACATTTCTGCCACCTTTTGCGGGGGGCGAGGTATCATGAAATCCGCAACAATGTATTTTATTCCCCATAACTCTAGATTCTAATTTTGAATGTTAAAAATCATGAAAAGTAGTCTCGTGTGAACCCCAAACGTTCTAAGTTCGAAATTATTGTTTCGAAATTATGGCTGTCTCGTTTAGTTATAAGGTATAAAATTTAACGTAAATGCACATGATCAATAATTGTTCTTATACATTGGCAGAAGGGAAATGCTACCTCAAGGCTAGTCCTTAGAATAAATAGTCAAAGATTAAGATGGATCCTGTATTTATAGAGCCCAAGGAGACATTTTGTATCGACGTCGAAGCGATGCAGCATCAATACGAGTACATTCGTATTGCTATCGCCGGCTATGTGTTTGTCCAAGCAGTCACCATTCTGTGTCGGTACTACCGGAATGCTCGGTGGCGCGTTGCGGCGAGGTATGGACTCTCAATCATGAGGTCCGGGTTCGAATCCGCACGGACCACAAGCTATGTACCAACCAACGAGTTTTCCTAACTTATGTACGAAATACCGACCTGCTCTCAAACGGTGATGAAAAACATCGTGAGGAAACCTGCATACGCTGAAGAAGAAATTCCGATGCGTGTGTGAAGTCTACCAATCCGCATTGGGCACACGTGGTGGACTGCGTAAGTCCACCACAAAATACCCGGAAAATACCCTTCTAGAGGGTAGGCCTCTGCCATGTAGTGGGAAGTATTAGGCTGATGATAATGATGATGACTATCGCGCGTTTGCATCGATACAGTCGCTATGCAGTATCGATACAATCACGCGTTGCAAAAGCGATGCAGATGTAGAAGCTTCTTAGTTACTGTTACTCCAGTAAATAAAATTATCATAGTACGTTTCCTAACCGTTACAATTTTCCTCAATATGTTTTTTTAGTGAACTAGTGATAAATCCGTACCATGCCTGTGTAGCTACTAACTTCCTTACATCTTCCATTATGACCAAATAAATCACTACATTTTCCCCCGCAAAAGTGTTTATCGAAAAGTCACGAAAATAGATTTTCCCTTTATTTTTTTCCGCAAAGAGTTACCAAGTGGTGAAACTGTGCGAATAGTAATAATTGATCGGAGAATCGCTGTTTTTCGCATTTGTTTGTCTCTGAAATTTACGTTTGGGGCAAACGTTGAGCTTTTGAACTTTTTTGTTTTTGTTGGACCATAGCAAGGCTTTACTCAAAAGCGATGTAATGCTTACCGGACCACAAGGTGGACCGAAGACCTGATGAAGGCGGCGGGAACCCGTTTGATGAGAGCAGCGCAGGACCGGTTGTTAAGACAATCCTTGGGGGAGGTCTATGCCCAGCAGTGGACGTCCATCGGCTGAGATGATGATGATGATGTAATGCAGTTCACGTATCTACAATTTTAAATTTGCAGTTTTGAATGTACACTGTATGAATCTCTTTTCTTCTTCTTATAGCATTCTATTCTATTCTTAATTAATGGCGTTTCCTTGTTAGATTTCGCCAGTGTTAAGTGTTGAGGATATTATACTCATTTGATATTGTACGGTAATAGGATATGGCAATCTCAAAGCCCCGTTTTTAAACAAAAACACACACTCGAATGTCAGCACCCACAAGTTATAGCAACGAAGCCAACAGAAGACGATACCGTCGCTCTCGGAAATATGCTCCATACAAGACAACCTTTCACCGTAAATACGTTACTCTTATCCTAGTAAGAATAAGGTTCACAATCGAATCATCATCATCATCATCTCAGCCGATGGACGTCCACTGCTGGACCTAGGCCTCCCCCAAGGATCGCCACAAAGACCGGTCCTGCGCCGCCCTCATCCAACGGTTTCCCACCGCCTTCATCAAGACACAATCAAATGCAAGACATAAATCGCACAAGAGAAATATTCACAGAGATTCGTTACATATATAAAGTCCCTGTAGGACCACAGCTGGTCCCCAGGCTTCACACTTAGCCTGGTGGAAGATCTTCCCTTTTCACCGGAGGAACCTTCCCAAGTAGTTCCTCCACAGCAACTTCTAGAAACCCTCCTTTTTTTGTCGCCTGTTAATATATTAATTGTTGAGATTTTAAGTTACGGTAAGTTGAGTTTTACACCCATACAATTTTGTATTCCTATTCACTGGAGATGTGAGAGTTGAAAATGAAATCGGGAGGAGACAGGTAGATGAAGTCGTAGACAGAGTTAATTAGCACAGGTGAAGGAAAAAATTGGAGTACGAGTAGTGTCGTATCAAAGAAGTCGCAATACTTGCAAAAAAGAGACAGGATTTGCAAACTGAAAAGAGCGTACCTAAATAAGATGATTGGAGAAACAGTAAATCGCTCATCTCGGATGACTTGACCAAGATGACCCTCTTAATTTCATAATAACTTTTTAGTGTCCAATATTATCAAAGTCAACTTCATTTTTTTCTCCAATAACGAACGATTGTTTGTGAATTTTCGACCTTGGTTGAAGCATCGTAATTTTTCTATCAATGGGAGAAAGTTATTTTTTATCGTTGCATTGGTCGTCGTTTGTTATAATCAGTGATCGGAATGTCGGGGCATTTTTTGAGCATACAAGTATGGATACGCCTTGAATTTCCCGGAAATATCCGGATTTAAAAATTTGGATAAAAATTTCACGGGATTTACTGGGATTACCTATTTAGATGTCAAGAGACGTTTTTTTTAAATTAAGAGTATTAGCAGCGCATACTAGAAGCCGCGCCTTTGAAACACGCCGCCTGGTACTTTTGACATGTACCGCGCTTAAGTAAATAAATGTAGACCGTTGTTAAACAATGATATTAAGTAACTAGATTAGTAGTTAGGGAACCAAAGCGATGCCATTTCGAAGATGTCTGCACTGCAGACTCTGCAGGCTTCTTTGACTTCAGTTCAGGCGTTTATCTATGGTGAGCGGACATATCCGTGACGTATAAATTAAGCTACCAAAATGGGGAAATGCGCCGTAAAAATTTGTAAATCACAGTCGGAAAAGAATAATAAAGAAAGTGGTGTTACTTTTCACAAGTAAGTTTACTATATTTTGTTAAGATTATTCAAAATAACATTAAAAACAATGCGTGAAAAATTTATTTAGTTTTTTAATGTTATTTTGACAAAATATAGTAAATTTAGTAAGCCGTGGTGGTCCAGTAGCGAGTAACCTTGCCTGCCGTGCAGGAGGCGATGGTTCGATCCCCGTCCAAGCCGACTCGTACCAATGAGTTTTTCGGAATTTATGTACGATTTGTAACACCACTGGCTTTTCGGTGAAGGAAAACATCGTGAGAAAACCTGCATGCTTCAATTTCGAGGCATGTATCGTACCCACTGTCCATTATAAGTGGCGACGGGCTCACCCCCCGTCACACTGGACAGAGTTTCGGTACTACTGGTGAAACGTGGATGTTCTGAGGTTTCAGAATATCTCTGACTACCTCCTCGGGGAATATAGTCGTGAGCATATGTATGCATATAGTAAACTTACTTGTGAAAAGTAACACAACTTCCTTTATTATTCTTTTCCGACTGTGATTTACAAATTTTTCCGGCGCATTTCCCCATTTTGGTAGCTTAATTTAAACGTCACGGATATGTCCGCTCACCATAGATAAACGCCTGAACTGAAGTCAAAGAAGCCTGCAGACATCTTCGAAGTGGCAACGCTTTGGTGCCCTAACTACTAATCTAGTTACTTAATATCATTGTTTAATAAATAAAAAATAAAATAAATAAATAAATATCTTGGACAGTGTCACACAAATTATCTAGTCACATTTAAAGTTCCAGAATCTAGCCTGGACTAATAACGGTCAACATATTTACCTAAGCGCGGTACATGTCAAAAGTACCAGGCGGCGTATTTCAAAGTCGCGGCCTATAGTATGCGCTGCTAATACTCTTGATTTAAAAAAACGTCTCTTGACGTCTAAATAGGTAATCACAATAAATCCCGTGAAATTCTTATCTAAATTTATTAAATCCGGATATTTCCGGGAAATTCAAGGCGTATCCAAACTTGAATGCTCAAAAAATGCCCCGACATTCCGATCACTGGTTATAATAGTTTGTTTTCTTTGCTATGAAAATAGTAAAAATTTACTATTATTAGAAAGCATGAAATCTACTACCCTTTCTAGCTTAAGCTTACTAAAGGTAAGAATTTGAAGTGAGTTTGTTAGAATGTTGTTACGTTTTTAAGTCTTAAACACCTACTAGTTACATTTCTTTCAATTAAAGACTTTAGAAATATCAAACACACACAAATGTTTTGTTAAGTAGTATATAATGTCCAAAAAGAAAATGAAATCGAGTCTCTTTATAATCGATTTCAAATAAGAGCATCTTTGTTTTACTCTGTGATAATTTAAATTCATTTTAAGCGGGAAAAACGGTGTGCAAAAGCTTGTTTTACTAATAGGTACATGTTATTATACTAGATATAGTTCATTTTGATGGAAAAAAATCTGTTGTTTTTCAAGTGCGGTTAGATTTTATGTTCCCAGAAGGCGTAGCATATTGCACACAATACGGACCGAACATTGCACTAAAAAGATGTGAAGCATGCAAGGTAATACAATCTCGTTTGTTCTACAAGGGACCTACACTCACACAGATGCCCTAGCTCTAGGCGCAGGTGCTACAACGCGTCACCGTTACAAAGTGTACCGCTTCTGTACCGCGTGACAGCACGCACACAAAAGAAATGGGTGCTTCACTCATGATTAGACGAGATTACGTCTGGTTCTTCTTTTATGTATGTGGTTGCACATGATACGGCTACATCACGCCATTTATCTCGTTCGTTCGCGCGCAAATAGAAAGAGAGTGAAAGTGTGATAGCGCTTTATTACGCTGCCACGCTAGCCATGCAGAAGGTAGTTATTATTTTACGTTGAGCGTTAATCTACCTAGCCTTATTAAAATGCAAAAAACGATGGAAAAACAACATAGATTACCTTCCCGGAATGGGACTGGCTTAGAAATCTGTCTCCAAGTAACGCTAAGATTGAAATCCAATTCGAAACGGAAAATTTTCTCACTTTTATTGACTTGAAAAGGGAAGGTCGGATTTTATCACAAGAATTTAATATATTTTCATATATCACATTTTCGTCGAGGAAACGAAATGTCATTACTAACATCGAAAGAGTGTCAATTGCACGTAAAATCATATTTATTCGGGTATCATTCTACAGGAAATGAAGTAAATTGTTATTGTATATTTAGGAAGTGTGTTCTTATACAAAGTCCTTCTAAATATGCTGACAGATTTTTAAGGGGGTACCAGACGATCATACTGAACAACATTCACTATGGGACCAACATCGAATTATTATAGTAATTGACAAAGCTTGTTGCTGATAAACGAAATGTTTGTATTTATTGACGAAACGAGTTGTCGATGTGAGGTGCTATATTTTTTTTTAATCGTAGCTTGTTGTGGATACGAACTAAGTATTATTTTTTATTGCATAAAAAATCACTCATTTATTTATTATTGATTATCAAAACGTCGCTTATTAATTAAACGCGTATAAAACATTAATACCTTCCATTTATATGTCATCTAATGAAACCTGTGAACGAAGAAAAGGCGCGGCTCAGCAAATCTCAATAAACCAATATATGGGGTCCATCCCCTCGTGTTTGCAAAGCCGAGATTTTTCGATGTCATATTATATTTGAAGGGGAGGTTCTGTAAATCTTTCCACTATGAATGGGGATCCGTCTTGTTTAATGTGTGATGTCTTTATTATTTTACGACGCAACAAGTTTAATTCAACGATGCAAAAATGGAAAACAATATTAACATATAAATAAATGTATTATGAGATATTTGTTAAAGAATTGTGTATAACCTGTTGGTAAATTGAAACATGCGAATTCTTGTTTGAGAAAACAGATGTTATTAACATCTACTAGAATTCGATTTATAAGTCAACAACAAACCGCAAAACAATAAACAACAAACATTAATCAACTTGTAATTAATTTTCAAGCAAGTTGTCACATTACAAGTATTACAATATTTTAGTAAAATCGTCTAGATTTTTCTCTCTGCGTGCAAAATCACGATCCTATTATATGTTTTTACTAGGTTTTTACTAGTATAAGCAAAACATATTAGACACGACATTATTCTCCGAGTTGGTACCATAATATGAATAGACAATAATAGAACCCTATTATTATCTATTCATATGGGGGTAAAGAGCCGTGGTGCTCCAGTGGCGAGTAACCTTGCCTGCCGTGCAGGAGGCGATGGTTCGATCCCCGTCGATGCCGACTCGTACCAATGAGTTTTTAGGAATTTATGTACGATTTGTAACACCACTGGCTTTTCGGTGAAGGAAAACATCGTGAGGAAACCTGTATGCTTCAATTTCGAGGCATGTATTGTACCCACTGTCCATTACAAGTGGCGACGGGCTCACCCCCCGTCACACTGGACAGAGTTTCGGTACTACTGGTGAAACGTGGATGTTCTGAGGTTTTAGAATATCTCTGACTACCCCCTCGGGGAATATAGTCGTGAGCATATGCTTATGCATATGGGGGTAGGTACACAAGCTATACAGGGTGAAATTTAAATCACTAGAATCCTTTTAAACTTGAAATTCTAACAAACTGAACAACTTGCACTACGGGAGCAAACCGATGGGAGCAAAAAATAAATCTGCTGTTCTATACTAAACTGACTCTCTCTCTAAATTGACTCTGACTCGACTCAAATGTACTTAATAGCCATTGAGGTACTATGTTAATAGCAGATTTTTTTTTTGTTCCGATCAGTTTGCTCCTTTGACTATTTATTATAAGGACTCGCCTTGCGGTAGCATTTCCCCTCTGCCACGGTA
Source organism: Agonopterix heracliana (assembly GCA_963693445.1). Classification (NCBI taxonomy): domain Eukaryota; kingdom Metazoa; phylum Arthropoda; class Insecta; order Lepidoptera; family Depressariidae; genus Agonopterix; species Agonopterix heracliana. The sequence continues at coordinate 14,648,375 of OY856324.1, forward strand.
TAAGAACAATTGGTCATGTGAAATTTACATCCAATTTTATTCTTATTTGACATTGCAGATTTTATTTTATTATACAATTTGACGATCATGTTATGAATGGACATTTTATGTAAAATATTTATGTAAGAATGTGACATGTTCAGTGTTGCCAACACTGCATTTGGAAAGGGAGCTAGTTGGTGTTGAAAAAAGAGCTAAAAAAGAGCTAATTATTTTAGTTAAAAAAAGCTAAATAAAAAAACAGTTACTCGATGAAATTTTTTGGAATATTTCACTTTTCTACAAGAATATGATGTAAGTCTTTCTGCAGCTACACAAAAAATCAACACAGTATATTGTTACACACTAATTATCAAAATCAAGATACGATCCAACGTACGAAGCAAACAAAATTGGTTGGGGGAAATCCCGGTATGGCGGTATCCTGCAATCCAAATCATAGACTATAGAGTAATTTCGTGTATGTGTGTGTTTATTTGTAAGGAAAACAAAACAAATAATATTTTTTTAAATGTAATGGGATAGAGCTAGAATTTACAAATTTAAGAGCTAAGGAGCTAAAAATTATTTTTTGGAGCTGATTAGTTGATAATGGAGCTAAATTTAGCTTTAAAAGAGCTAATTTGGCAACACTGGACATGTTATAATATGAAATAAATGCATCTAATCTAATCTAATCTACCTTATCACTAAACGAGACAGCCTATAATTGCGTAACAATAACTTCGAACTTGGAACGTTTGGGGTTCACACGAGACTGCTTTCATGATTTTTAACATTCAAAATTAGAATCTAAAGTTATGGGGAATAAAATCCAAAGTTGCAGATTGCATGTTACCTCGCCCCCCAAACCGTGGCAGAAATGTTTGTTAGTAGAATTACACGCGTTACTAGTCCACATACTCGTATAAGTAGTCAAAGGTTTGCTCCCATAGTAAAAGTCGTTCAGTTTGATGGGTAGACTCTTCCTAGGCCATCATATTTCTCAACCCTCAGCGATACCTTACTAAATTACGACAGATTTTTCCTGATGCATTTTCTGTTAAGTACGTTTTTCTGTTTTGTTAGTTTTATTTGTTATAATTTACGTTTTCAATTTTCTTAAGTGATACTAATCGAATGTATACATACAGGGTCCTTCTTAAAATTCTGATACTTTTAAATTTAAGGGGATGATCAGCACATCAAACTGAACAACTTTCTCCGTGGGACCAACATCGAAAACGCGAAAAAAATCTGCTGTCCCATAAATTTGGCTCAAGTGGTAAGCAGTTTTGTATGGGACAGTTGATATTTTTTTCGCTATTTCGATGTTGGTGCCATAGATAAGTTGTCTAGTTTGACGGTCTGATCATCCCCTTAAAAAGTGTTAGCATATTAAGATGGACCCTGTATATTACATAAATAATCTTATCTTCATCCTGACTAGTTTTACTACTACCATCATCCATCAGAAAACAGATCTTTTAAAAAAAAAAAATTTCATCTCTTTTGATGATGTTTCAAAAGACTTCAAAAAATGTTTAAAAAGATCTGTTCAGACATACTAAATGTTGACTCTCCTATTTCACTCATACATTTATTGCGTCGATCCTCATCCCTTTAGCAGCCCGGGGCACCGATACATATCGAAATTTAATATTTCGTCGGGAAAACTTTATTAGACGGGACGTTTGCTTACGAGATCGCATTAATAAAACAGTATAAATTGAGAAATAAACGTTTAGAACGATTATTTTTTATGGTTTTTAAAGGGTCAGGCCGTCCATTTTTTTTAATTTTCGTTTTTTTGTTTTATTTTATACTTATTGAATAAATAAAAGATTCAAATCCGAGTGAAAAAGAATGAAATTTTGTTCTGTTACATTCACCGAAGATTTGAACCACATCGGAACTTGTTGTCGCTGTAGAGAAGATGCAGAAAAAAAAACACGACTTATGCTTACTATTTACAATATAATTTTGTAAAAGCCTGCTGATGTACAGAAAACCCAAAGTTTTCCTGGTAAAACCTAAGATTTAGCATAAGCATAAGCATAGCATAAGCATTTGCTCAAGACTATATTCCCCGAGGGGGTAGTCAGAGATATTATGAAACCTCAGAACATCCACCTAAAATTTAATGAGCCTAATTGGTAAATGTCCGAACTGTGCTGTGATAATAGTTTTTACTCTTCCGTAAAACTAAGGTTTTACTCCATATACAGGGTAAATCTTGAAAAAAGTCATGTATATGTTACGACAGCAACGTATCGTTGAGTAGAATACATCGCATTTAGTATGACAGGTCCAAACAATTGTTTGTTTAAGGCGGTTGTAGTGGGGGTTGCACTACACTAGATGGCGCTCGGGAGCATCATTCCTGATTTTATCACATTTTATTTTATATCTTCGTAATTATGTTATAAATTGCAAATGTTATTTGAGATGCGTAATCTTGATTTTCTTAACTATTTTTCCATATATAAAATATTACTTTTGTTAATACGAATGTTATACGTCAAAGTTTTGTATGAAATTGATTAAAATTAAAATGTATATCAAATTCGTATGAACAATAAAATTACTATAACTTGTAGCTAGATCAGTAAAACATAAAAACAAGTGCCCGCATAATTGAAAATTTTGATTGAAATCATCACAATTACGAGATATAAAATAAAATGTGATAAAATCTGGAATAATGCTCCCGAGCGCCATCTAGTGTAGTGCAACTCCCTCTGCAACCCCCTTAACATCCTCTAATTGACCCTTGGGGAAAGTTTTTTAGTATCGTGGCACAATCATCCTTTAAAGTGATAAAACTACGTTCACTTACTACACGCTATAGAAAAACATACATTTACGAAACTAAAAACTAACTTGCTCCTAAACAAATCTACTGATCAATTTCCAAACTCAATCTAAAGCTATAGCAACTGAACAATTATGAACTTTAATCAAATAGACATAAAGTGCTAGTAAACTAGCACTGGAGTGTCAAACTCATTGATTTTCAAAGGGCCAAGTTAGATTCAACGATGACTATCGATGTCCTTTTGGTAGAATATTCATGAGTTTACGTTTTAAGATAACAAGTTTCTCAAACTTTAACGTTGACTTAGAATTTAGAGAAATGTAACTTTTAATCAAGATTTAATTGAATTTGTGCATTGAATGAACTCGAACATGGTTGGTAGTTAGTACAAAGATATAGTCATAAAATTTTTATAGTAAACTATACAGGGTCCTTCTTAATATGCTGACACTTTTTTTTAAGGGGATGATCAGACCATCAAACTCAACAACTTTCTCTATAGGACCAACATCAAAATCTGCTGTCTCATATATTTGGCTCGAGTAGGTTTGCAGTTTTGTAGGGAACAGCTGATTTTTTTTTCGCAATTTAATGTTGGCGTCATATAGAAAGTTGTCCAGTTTGACGGTCTGATAATCACCTTAAAAAGTGTCAGCATATTAAGAAGGACCCAATATGTATTGTGATCTACATTGTGATACCTGAATAAGGAGAGTAAAGTTTATTTAACAGAAACAATATAAATGTGAAGCAAATGAATTGAATTAATGTGACCTGCTGCCTACAACTATAAACTTTCAAATATAGGTTGTAAGGAAACGGCAGGAAGATTATATTCAATCAGGTGTTTCCCATAAAAATTTTAAAAAATTCTATGGAGTCTTTATACAGGGTGTTTCATAAGTAAGAATAAATTTTTAAAACTCTTAAGGGGGTTGTTTAGTCCGTCAAACTGAACAACTTTCTCTATGGGACCAACATTGAAATCACGAAAAAAATATATTTGATATCCCATACATATTTTAGCTCTAGTCGATTTGTAGAGTATGGAACATCTTTTTTTTTTGGCGATTTCGTTATTGGTCCCATAGTGAAAGTTGTTCAGTTTGATAGTCTAAACCACCCCTTAAATGTTTATTTGTATTTTTGTAACACCTTGACTCCTTAGAATTTACTAAGTCTTTATTATTCCCGAATAATAAGAAAGCATTAAATGAAACCTATCAGCAGAAATGCAAAATCGACTCTTGAAGTCATTTCAGCGAAGTATGTCATATGAGGTTGCAAATCCATATCAAAGCTTGAAAAGTTAAAACTTATAACAAAACCACATTACATTTACTGTTCATGACTAAATGCCATTCAATCGTGGACTCTATTAACATTAAGTTTGAAGACAGATCGAATTATTCCAATGTAATAATAAAGTTGTCATACCAATTCTAATGCAAAGTTTAGTTTGCTAGTGGAAATGGAAAAATTTATACGATTTTCAGCCTTAATACTATCGTAATAAAAACGATTGGCTTAATATTGAAAGCTTAGATCAATTGTATTAGTTATTAACTATGAACGTTCAGTTGGTTCCGTTCAGAAACCCAATTTACATGTAAATTTGTGAAAGTCAATTCAGATTAAGTTTAGGAGTTACTGAAGTTCGAGGTGGTTATGTTTTTTTAATTTTTTTCTGACGTCCGAAGGTTTTGATTGGATTGAATATAATGAATTATTTAAACAATCATAATCTAAACTATTATAAAACTGTAACTGAAGTGTGTCTGTACATTGAAGATATTTACAAAAAAAAGATTACGATATGGTTTTTAGGTATCCTAGACTCGAAATCAACCTTTTTTTTAGAAATTTTGCCTGTCTGTTTGTCTGTTTGTTTGTGTCTTTGTTTGTTTGTTTGTTCGCGCATCACGCAAAAACTGCTGAACCGATTTTGATGAAACTTTTTTTGTTTGATAGCTTATGATCTGACTTAAAATCTGGTATATAATTTGTGCGGACGAAGTCGCGGGAAAACACTAGTTTATTATAAAATTGGTGGTGGAAGCCGTGGTGGTCCAGTGGCGAGTAACCTTGCCTGCCGTGCGGTGATGATTCGAGCCCCGTCCAGGCCGACTCGTACTAATAAGTTTTTCGGAATTTATGTACTATTTGTAACACCACTGGCTTTTTGGTGAAGGAAAACATCTGAAGGAAACCTGCATGCTTCAATTTCGAGGCAATGTATTGTACCTACTGTCCCTTATAAGTGGCGACAGGCTCACCCCCCGTCACACTGGACAGAGTTTCGGTACTACTGGTGAAACGTGGATGTTCTGAGGTTTCAGAATATCTCTGACTACCCCCTCGGGGAATATAGTTGTGAGCATATGCTATGCTATGAAATTGGTCAATGATTGGTCAAATGACACCAGAAAGCTACCTATGTGATATTGTCATATCAGATTACTGTGGCTTGTCAGAAAACATGATCGCCAATCCCTCGGGCCAGTTAGATATTACATTTCGTTGTTAGATATTTGGCCGTATAATTATTATTATTATGATACATAATGTAGAATTACCCCGGGGTATTACGTTGAATGCAATAAATCCGGTTAGTATTTAATAATTACCGGTTAATATTAAGAATAACCTCATTATTTGGTCAATTTAATGAATACCGAGAGAATAATCACTTTAAAATTATTTAACAACACACACCGATTAAAGTAATAAAACATATTATTCGTGTTGTCAGAATATCTAAGGAAATACAATTTTCTGCGCCTAAGGTGGTTGCAGAGTTGTCAATTTCATACAAAACTTTGTCGTAGAAAACTCGTAGACGATATTAAAGCCCGACCAGAAAATAAAAAACCTCTCCATGTTGCAGAAAATCAATAGAACTAATTTTTGTACTTGGAACATTAAAGGTTATAGTCGATTGCAGCGCCCCCAAACCAGGTTTTTTATAATTCTGGTCAGGCTTTAATAAAAGTAATGTTTTATACAGGGTGTTTCATAAGTAACAATAAATTTTTGAAACTCATAAGGGGGTTGTTTAGACTGTCAAACTGAACAACTTTCTCTATGGGACCAACATCGAAATCGCGAAAAAAATAATTTTAAATCCCATACATATTTTAGCTCTAGTCGATTTGTAGAGTATAGAACATAATTATTTTTTTTCGCGATTTCGGTATTGGTCCCATAGTGAAAGTTGTTCAGTTTGATGGTCTACACCACCCCTTAAATGTTTATTTGTAGTTTTGTAACACCTTGTATATGGAAAAATATCATAGAAAATCTAGATTGTATGAATAATTTCAAAACTTGATATCTCCGTAATCATAATTATAATTTGTAAATTGTTTGATACGCGCAATCAAGAATTTCTAAGATGTTTTTCCATAATGTCAAACATTACTTTTATTAATACCGTCTCGTCTACGAGTGTTCTACGATAAAGTTTTGTATGAAATTGACAACTCTGCAACCACCTTAAATAGAATAAATAGAATAGAAACTGACATTGATTTGGTTACGTCATACTAGAACAATAATCCAATAAATAGTAAAGCAATATAAATAGCAACTGTCAACTTTATATACTCACAACCACAAAGGTCCCCCAATATTGTTTCACATGAGAAACGAGTACAGACAGCAGCATTTATTAGGGTCCTTCTTAATAATTATGCTGACGGTTTTTAAGAGAATGATCAGACCATCATACTGAACAACTTTGTCTATGGGACCAAAGTCAAAATGGCGAAAAGTAAAAACTTCTGTTTCATACAACATTACAAACATATTCGACCAAAATGTTGGGGCAGCAGATTTTTGTTTGAAATTTGCAAATAAAGAAAATTTTTCAGTTTGATGGTCTATCAAAAAACCGGCAGCATATGAAATTGTACCCTGTATAAAAAAATGCTAAACTTAGCCCCACTTGCGTCAACCTGGGTTAGCAATAAACTCCAGGTTAAGTTGGTAACCCATGATTTTTTGTATAGAAAAACAACTGAAAGAGCTATTTTATCCGGCGTTAATTGCTAACCCGTGGTTGACGCAAGTGGGGCTGAGTATGCTATTTAGCTTCCTATGTCTAACGGTCTTTGAGAAAAACTAGTATGACAGACATCGAGGGGATTCTATAAGTCCTTTTGGTATGAAACACTAAAAAAAAACTCTCCGTAAGTATAAGTTGTCTTACAACAGCAAAAAATTATGCCATAGCCACAAGAATATTTGTCACTCTTAGCCCCACTTGCGCCAACCTGGGTTAGCAATAAACTCCAGGTTAAGTTGGTAACCCATTACTTTTTGTATAAAAAAACAACTGAGAGAGCTATTTTATCCGGAGTTAATTGCTAACCCGTGGTTGGCGCAAGTGGGGCTTAGATAGCAGTAAAATACGTCGGTGTAACAAAATTCGGTCAATGAAAATTAGATGAAACGTGTTATGTAAAACAATGATTATCGTCTAAACGCCTTTAGAACTCACGAAAGTAACCCTGTCATTTTACACAAAACGGTACCAGATTTTTTTGCTCTACCCCACGACCTTGTGTGCAAAATTTGTAGACTACAAGTACCGGTACCAAATTCATGCACTTCATCTGTTTTCTCACTCTAACTAACGTAAATAATATTTGTTTGGTACCATTAGAGTACCGATACTGATAAGAAATTTAATAATGCAGGTACTACGTCACCGGTACCAATAGTAACGTCTGAAACCGGTGTCACACCAAGGCCAATGGTACCGGTTCACACAAAATAGGCGCCTAGAACGTCGAGTTGCTGAAAGCAAGTCCGCTCAACCAAAACCAATACCGGTCCCCAAACATACCTACCGGAATTTCAAGTCACCCACGACCCTATGTGCAAAAAGAAAGCGTAGGCGACTGTACACCATGTAGGTACATGTCAAAACGAACCCGCTCAACCAATCCAAATACCGGTCCCTAAAAATACCGGTATTTCAAGCCACCCACGACCCTATGTGCAAAAAGAACACGTAGGTGACTGTACACGTGTACATGTGATCACTAAGACCGTACTGTTTGCTTAGGACATCAAACGAATCTAAACATTTGTATCTGATTACAAATATTTGAATTTACTGCTTTTGATGCGATGCTGCTTTATTTTATGTACTTTCCTACTAAAGTAATGAAGCCACGACTTTGTCATAATTTTAAGTTTATACAGGATGTAAGGAAAAGTATCATTATCCATTAAACCATATACTCTATACATCACACTGAACACTTTTACTATGGGAGCAAACCTAGTCAGAACAGAAAAAATCTTCTGTCTCATCGTTTGCAGTTTAGTATAAACAGCAGATTTTTTTTGCTCTGACAGGAGCCTCCCAAAGACAAAGTTGTTCAGTTCGATGGGTAGAGTATGTTGTTTAAAGGATATTTATACTTTTCCTTACACCCTGTTTTTATTTTTATTACTTTAGAATGATGATGATGATGATGTAATTCTTGACGTAGCCTTCAACCGCGACACCCTGGGTAGTTATAGCTTGTCTTTGGCCAAGTCTTCTTAATTCATCATCATCATCATCATCATGATACACCCCATATTTTCACCCTTTGTGCTGTTTATACTAACACCCTTAAGGCGTATCATCCCGGGACCACGACTCTCCATACTAATCGATGCGAACGAGCGCGTGGCTCAGGTCAGAATTTAACGGTTTCCTTTGATGATTTTTTATTAATTTCGAAAAAGTAAGAAAACCACATCATTCTAAATTGTGTTGTGAACCATATCGTAAATTTTCATTTTCTTCCGATTAAAAATGTAAGAGTAAAGTGGTTACAACTGGAAAAAACAGGGGTGACTTTAGATTCCCTTTTCTTCGGTTTTATTAATTAAAATCGATTTCTAGAAAAACCACATCACTTCTCATATCGTGTAGATGGTTCAGTTTATTTTTCAGCTCAAAAAGTGCCATAGTTAATGATTAAAATGGTTACAAAGTTACCCAAAAACCAGGAGGTAGCCCCATTTTGAAAATTTATCGCTAGCCTTACTAAGCGACGTATCTGACATTTTTGGCGTAACTGACATATCAATTGTTGGCGAATCCATTTTCCAAGACGAATCGATGGGTTTAATTGACGTATCTGTATCTTCAAGCGTTACCGAGAAAACATATATCTGACATTGTGTAGACGTAAATAACATACGTAGTGCTCCACCGAAAAAAGCTGTTCTGTAAAATCGTACAGTACGGTACGTAAAACGTTAGTTACGTCGTTTCGTAAGGCTAGCGAAGAATTATTATAATCATTCGTCAAATAAATAAATAAATCTTGCTTTCTTTAAAGAAAGAAATTTCGAAATACCGACCTTTGTAACTTGCTAAGCGGGCAACTTAGTTTTAAATAAGTAGACCTACAACGAAAAGTCCAGCATCTTTTAAACCTTGGTAGCCAATTCTCAAACTTTTAAAAATAAATTCGCTTCATTTACCCCAACAGCTGCGTTCAACAGCACATAATTTCTTCAATATGGACTAAATAAATCTCGTCCGAGCGAAAAATATCGTGACGTTTTCTAATAAAATATAATGAAATAAAGAGTAGGTAAGTTAGAGGGGTTCTGTCATTGAGCATTATTGTAGCGTCTCATATGAATGGAGTTAACACTTGTTAAAGCGAAGCTTGTATTTTTGGAAGATGAGTCTCAAAGACAATCATCATACATCGTTGTAAACTTGGCGTTGATGTAAATTGAATATATTTGCAAGAAATATAATTGGTGGCGTTTAGGATACGTAATGGAACGCAAAATACCATTTTTATAATGTTTGTCTGTTTGCCTGTTTTGAACAGATTTTAATAGGTTTTCAGCAAAAGAATAAAACTTAGTTTGAATGAACATTTATTTCATCGCAATGAGTTCATACAATCAAAAGTTATGAGTGGTTCAAGTCTGCGCGTGATATATAAATATTTCTTTCTTGTATATTAATATGTATGTGTAATATGTTTGACTAATTGACAGGAATAATTACAGACAAACTATTGAATCCACATAAACTGGGTGTTACAAAAATTAAAAATAAACATTTTCGCGAGTTTATCCAATAGTGAAAATTGTTCAGTTTGATGGTCTCAATCACCCCTTTAAATGTTTATTTGTATTTTTGTAACACTTTTTAGATCAAATGCTTACCACCATAGTAACGAACCATAGGTAAAATACAGAATTGATCAAAACAAATTCTTATACGAAGCTTACCTTAGTTTAATCCTTTTTTTGATGCAATGTTTATTCGTAAAAATTTAATGGACGATACTAATTAACAACAACTCAATAGAAAATTAAGATAAACAAAACTGCTCTGAAAAATACAATGAAAAAGAATCTATTTATTTCCACGTAGTTTATTTTAACAAAATGTTAAAAGAAAAACAAGTCTTTTCTCTTTATCCAAACGACTCATTTATGCACTTTTATTCCGCTGTCCTACTTACTTTGTTTCAAACAGTTTATTTTCGACATCGTCCGTGAATTCAAGTAGGTATATTAAGTTTTCAAAACTGTTGTCTACTAATACTCAGAAAATAAAAGCTTCTTTTATTTTCACGTACTTGTAGAAAATAGTAAACAATTTCAAAGGGTGAGATTTATTTCGTTATTTGTCAAGTTGGGAAAGTAAACCAAAAAAAAAAGTAGGTCCTTTACAAACTGTGATTGCACATGCACGTTTGTATCGAAATAGATGCGCGTGTGCATTGCTACAAAGCCTGTCGACAAATGACCAATCAAATATAACGAATGTTTTCCTTCGATGCGGTATCGCGTTTGCATCGATAACTACCGTATTGCGTTTGCATCGATGCTGCATTGCGACTAAAATAATTAAGAGGCCTATTACAAGCTCAGTGGCGCCCTCATCGCAATAATAAAGATAGCCTAAATTAAAAACGTGCTACTCTAATAAACTACAAAAGCCTTCAAGCTATTTTTATACAATATTTTTGTAGGTTTTTTATAGGTCTAACCATACAAAGAAAAGAAAAAACGGCCGCTTTAATTTTTATTTCGAAATTCTAAAAAGTTGAACTTTTAGAACCTACAAAAGTATTGTATAACAATAGCTTGAAGGCTTTTGTAGTTTATAAGTGTAGCACTTTTTTAATTTAGGCGTTCTTTATTGAGATATCTTTATTATAGTGATGAGGGCGCCAATGAGCTTATAATAGGCCTCTTAACAATATCAAAGGGTGTGCTTATCACTATAATATAGATTTCGTTATTTTATCAAGTTAAGAAAATAAACCAGAATCTCAGGGCACAAAAACAAGTGAAAAATTAGAGAATTTCATATGGTAATTTCAAGTTTTCATCTGTATAGTTAAGTCAAAGTAGGTCCTTTACAAACAGCGATACAAACGCGCGTTTGTCAATCGCGTGACTGCATCGCAGTAGCATTTAATAGGCGTTTGTATAGATTAAAACGCGAGATTGCAGCGATGCACATGCACGTTTGTATCAAAGTGTGCATTGCTACAAAGGCTGTCAACGAATGACCAATCAAATACAACTAACGTTTTCCGTCGTGGCTGTATCACGCTTGCATCGATGCTGTATTGCGTTTGCATCGATACCGTGTTGTGTTCGCATCGATTCTGCATCGCAACTGAATCGATGCAGAAGCGCTGCAAAAAGTCGCAGTGTGTAAAAGGCCCTAATCTAATTACCCCAGTCTTGCTTACTCTAAAAATTTTATTTTCCTTTTTTGCCATCAGATTCTGGTACACATTCTCGAAAAATGTTTATAACATTTTTGAACAAACAAATATGACAGCCAACCCCTTAAATAAATCCCGTTAAGAGACCCCCATAGATATTTGCAAACCTACTAGATATTGAATAAGCTTCTATTTACTCTGTGGTTTTGCCGCGGGGTCTTCTTTCATGGAATAGAAAAATAATATTTTCTATTATTCATCCTCCATTACAGCCTCAGGTTAGCACTCTTGAGGCTATGAAATAAGAGTCAAAATCGCTTGATTCGCGAGACTCCGTTCTCAAAATGAATTATATTAACGTTGTCCTTTCTCCAACAAGATTTTTTCCCGTAGTTTTTCATCTCTTAATTGTTATGTTCTTATTTTTTTCGTATTTTCTAAAGATGACGTGAACAAAGGACTATTTCTTTTGTGACGAATGTAACTTTGCTTTAGTTTCTTGTTCGAGGTCGGAAGCAAATTTTGCAGGAATCAATGTTTTATTTAAGTAATAATGGCATAAGGTGTTGAGTCCTTGATACTCATGCTTTGCTAGGGGTTCTTCTAGTATATGTTTAATAGTAAGAAACTAAATTATAATTGTATAATAATAACAATAAAATACAAGGTGTTACAAAAATACAAATAAACCTTTAAGGGGGTGGTGTAGACCTTCGATCAAAATAAAATGAATGGATAGGCCTAAAGCGCGGTAAGTTGAAGCAAACTACTGGTGCACTTGGTACATACAAACTAGCGCCTGTCATTATCTGTCAAATCTAGGGCACTTTCATACAAGTGACAAGTAAAAATTTCATTTGTTTTGCCTCATTTTTCTGGTTTGAAATGTTCGCTTAAGGCCTATCCATTCATTTTATTTTGATCGAAGGTGTAGACCATCAAACTGAACAACTTTTACTATGGGACCAATATCGAAATCGCGAAAAAAAATGATGTTCTATACTCTACAAATCGACTAGAGCTAAAATATGTATGGGATTTCAAATTTTTTTTTTCGCGATTTCGATGTTGGTCCCATAGAGAAGGTTGTTCAGTTTGACAGTCTAAACAACACCCCTAAGAGTTTTAAATATTTATTGTTACTTATGAAACACCCTGTATAACTACGAAAATAAAATACTATCAATTCTTTTAATTAAATATTCAAAAATGTATTAATATGTTTGGCACTATTTTTTCAATATCACCATAATATTCATAGAAGTTCGAGCTTCAGAAATAAAATGTAATATTTTTTTTTTGCGGTATTTAAAATGCAACTCTATATTTGTGGAACACTTAAAAACTGACCCTAAATCTTAAATTTACGAGACCGAAATAAATTGAAATTATTTTATCCAATAATAGATGGCATTTAAAGTTACATTATTGTTTCACTACCAACAGTCTTATCGAGCTTTTATGGACTCGAGCTTAAGTGCATCCTCAACGCTGTTTAAACCATCTTTCACAGATGAAAAGACTTCTGATAATGACTGCAAAAGCACAGCAAATACTCACGATTTACTCCGAAGGGATATAACCAGAGCCAAAAAAAAACGGGTTTGTACGATTTGTGAGCATTGCTGGCTTTTTGGTGAATTGGGAACATTCAAGCCGGCAATTACCGTGTTCAACGGATTTTGGGCCAAAAACTTACGAAATACACGGGTTTATTTCATCACACCGAAAGTTAAATAGTCGAAAAGCCTACGTCAGCAACCTTACGCCCGTAGTAAAAAAACACTGTCTTGATCCACTATACAATTGAAGCTTCATTGTAAGCCAGGGAAGCAGCCGACACGCGACCACCCAAAACCTAAGGCCCTAAGGCTAAGAAAATTAATGAGTTTTACAGCTATCATAAATGGTCTCCCTTCTCTAAATCTTGCCCCTGAACTTACAAAACAGCACCATTTAGCTAATTTTAAAACATACTTCCTTTTTTAGAAGTGCCTTATCACGCTTATCTCTTTCCTTATAAACACGGCTTTTTTACCCAATAAAGGTACACGGCCACCATAAAGTTACATTCAAAGAGAATGAAATCACTATGTTTTAAGAAGCTAGGGCATTCTAGCCTTCTTCTTATCGAGTGAACTCTTCTATAGAATAAAATCATTTTTTTAACAAGAAGTCCTTCAATTGAGTTTTAAAAATACTATATCTATTAACAAGCGAATGCTTATGTATGTGTAAACAGTACACTATCAGGAACCAAACATGTCAACTGTAATCCAAGTTGCTATCTACAGCTTATGTACACGTACCGATGCACTAAAAGCACTAAATCAGCACCGGTTTGATTTGCGGCTTCGTTTGACATCCTAAACAAACGTGTGGATCGACTGGCAAGACAACCACGGTATTGGTTTTGGTGTCAGATTCTGAATGTGTAGCTTTTTTGACGTGTTTCTGTGTTTGTTTTCTCGGAGGGTTTTTACTTGTGTTTGTGAATGGTAGGAGTTTGATTTGGGCTTTATTTTGAAGGGTTTCATGTTTGCTGAATTGGTGGGGTTCAATCGAAATGAACAACAACGTTTCTATTCTGATATTTTTTATACGAAAGCGTCATTATAAACCGTGAAATTTTAATGGTTTAATAGTAAGGTAGAGACGCAATTTGACTTATTATCAGTTAACATATTTTTCTCCCCTCCGGACGGAAAGCGTCAATTGTCGTCCCGCTGCGCTAAACGAAGTTGTCGCTTTCCACCTCTGTCGAGGAGAAAAATAGTATACTAACCTCGGACAGTAAATAAGAAAGCTCAGATCACATGTTTGTTGACCTCGGCTTCGCCTCGGTGAAATTGGAATCGAAAGAAGGAGGGTAAAAGATTGTCGGCGTCTTTTCGACTAGGTAAGCGTAGAAATGAAAACCACTATGTTTAAATTAAATTAAAAATTATTTATTTCAGATTATTCATAAGAGAAACACACACACAGAAACACACATAAAAATGGTAAAGCAGGTTAATTATGAGCAATATTTGAAATAAATTAAAGCTTCAGACGCAAGATATTTTTTAGAAAGGTCTTGTAAATACATTGCCACTTGACCTAAAAAGCACAAAAAGTAATTCGACTAATTAAAATGGTCATTAGTCTATTGGATAGACTCTATTCCATACCGAAATCGGCAAAACGGAATCACAGTATGAGAAAGAGCGTCAGGTTCTACATAACGTACGGACACTCACTGCTACCCAACAATTTAAACCTCACGCCCGCTGGGTTGGTAGCGTGGTAGAAAATGTAGGTAGTGGCGTATTTCTTAATTCTTTCGTAATTTTTGTGTAATGATAGCTAAGTGTCCATGTTGATGGAACACTTATGCAAGCACATTGGTTCCTATCCATCCGTCTGTCACGAAACTGAATCTTGCATAGTTTTTTTAAATGAAGTAAAAAGCTATGTTTTGAGTGCAGATGGGGTTTACAAAAGACAAAACATTGTCTTGTGGGGTGTCAAATGAAAGCTTACAAAAATGGGAGTTAAATTTTTTTAATCAATTTATTCAAGATTTAAATAATATAATGTTGTGTTCACTTTTATTTTAAAAACTTAGCCATGTTAGGCCTAAAAAAATATATTTTGAAAGTTAGATGTAAATTGAAGAAGAAAGAACCTAGCTAGAGCCTGCAAGCAGGACTTTTTTTACACCTTATAGTCCGTGGTTTCACAAATGAAATTTCTGATTTCTGACTTTAGATAGGTTTATTTTCTTCATAAAGAAAATTAAAAGGGCTTACGGAAATCCAAAAACAAGGCGTGAAAGACGAATTATGTATCACATGTACAGTATTGCTAACCTCCGCTCCTAAAGAGCTATTAAAAGTTGAAGAGCAATTTATTTTTCCGCATCGTCGATCCGCGAACTTATAACGACGTGAATGAGGGGGGGCATTTTTCTATATCACAGTCATATATTTTTGATAAATATAGCTATATTAGGTCATGACAACCCTACGATTATTGTATCCAATACTCAAGGAATTATTAGCACATGAGTAAATATTCCACCGAGACAAAGGTTCATACAATCGCGCGATACACTATTACAAGGTGCGGCGGTGTGAGCATGACCTTTCACCGACATGTTCACCTACACGCCGCTCGGGGAAAAACCGGCTCTATCACGCTGATCAATCTGCTATGAGTTTTGCATCTTGTGACCCGTTTTTGCGCTGTTTAGAAGCTCTATCTCTGTAGAATGTTTACTCATGTAACTATTGTTTGAGATCGGAAAGGAATCCATTTCACTTTTATGTTATTGCAATAACGAATATTCATATTATGTAGAACTGTTAACAAATACAAACTGTGAGCTTACTTACTATAATGTCTTTCAGCAGAAATCTAGTAACGAACTCTTTATCAAACAAGAGCAACGGAACTTGAAACATAAATTACACTCTCTAATTAATATGTACGCAACGTTTACTCCTTTATTTGTGGACACTTCTATTTGTAAAAGACCTTTGCCCAGCAATATGATCTAACAGGTTGCATTGTTACACGCTTTTATTTCCTATTTCTTTTTTTTTCTCCGTTATCTATTACACTAGTGCATGTGTGCTTCTTCATTATGAATTTCATTATACATACATATTTAGTTAATTACTTACTAGCGTTTATTTACTAGCTCTGTAGGCGCAGACCCTTTAAATACTCATTGATTGCATGCACCAATTGTGATGAAATGAAGCCTTATTTAATATTAATTATAACTGAGCTCTATGCTCTATGCCCTTTTGAAAACTTAATTTAAATCGGTTTAGTAGTTTCTAAGTGGTGCGTGTACAAACAAGCAGACAAAAATTCTAAATAATATGATCTCAATGCATTCCATTACGTATCCTGAAATCCCCCTTTTTTTACCTTGCCTTGTTAGTAATTTGGTTTGTTAGTTAGCATGTTTTGTACAAATCTTGCATGCAATACTAAATAATGCTTAAGCCTATATTTCCCGAGGGGGTAGTCAGAGATATTTGAAACCTCAGAACATCCACGTTTCACTGGTAGTACCGAAATTCTGTCCAGTGTGATGGGGAGTGATGCCGTGTCACACTTATATTATAATGGAAAGTAGGTATAACACATGCCTCGAAATTGAAGCACGCAGGTTTCCTCACGATGTTTTCTACCGAAAAGCCAGTTGTGTTATAAATCGTATATAAATTTCGAAAAACTCAATGTAGGAGGCGATGGTTCGATTCCCGTCCAGTCCTACGACTCGGCCTGGACGGGAATCGCACCATCGCCTCCTGCGCGGTAGGTAAGGTTCCTCGCCACTGGACCACCACGGTCTTTTCTTTTAAGTTTATTTATTTCAGTATATTTATGCTTTGTACATCGAGTCCTTTCATTTTGTATGCAATACTATTCCCGATATTTGAATTAACATATTCGTACCAAAAACAACCTTGAGTGTATGGAACCTTAGAGTACCTTTTCATGTACCTACATAGACACAAATAAAAGCACTCAAAATAGTAGTTTGCCCAGTCATCGTTTTCGTATCAATCATTCATCTAAGCACCTCTCAGATTGGCTGTTGCCTAGGCATTAAGTATTTACCTTTACCATCGCAAATTGAGAAAGTGTGGAATCGATGTGTTAAGAGGATAGGCGGGCTGAAATGCTAATTTGGAGAATAGGTTACTTATTCAACTGTTATACACATTTTTCCAATCCTCCCCACCCATGCGCCCCACCAACTAGAGTGTGAAAGAGAAAACTGCAGCTCAGACCGATTTTATATACAAAAAATTGACGAAATGAGCATTTCGTATTCCCCTGTTTCCTCCTCCAAAACTAAGCCGATTTTAATAATTTTTTCAAAAATAATATGAGAAAAACTTTGGATAATGTCAGTATGTTTTGTTTTTTTGTTTATATTCGTCAAATTTGTTTGCTGGATGTCTGAAATTGGGCGGTAAAATTGGTAATTTTCGAAGGTCCCTAGTTTATGTTAGATTTAACATAGATTGTATGGTAAAGAAATTATGCTCTTGTGTGATTATCCAGGGAGGAAACAGGGGAATACATCTGTATGGAAAAAACTGAACTCTCCTATCCTCTTAATATACAACAACTTTGCTTTGCTTTTAGAAATACGTTATTTAGACAGGAAGTACCATTTCTTATACTGATCTACACGGTAATTATAAATGTGTTTAAATGGACCTGTCATTGTAAAGGTTTTTTTTTTTATTTATAATTAATGGCTTTTTGCTTGTGCGTAGCACCGCATTTCCGCCAGTGTCAAGTGTAATTTATGGGAGTATCTATCCCAATCTCAGGGATTGTTTTTGTTCAAGAACAAGAAGAGATTGAGAATTGCGGAGCCTCGTGGCAAGCAGAAACGCGACGCGCGAAAACAACGCGAGATGTGTGCTCGGGTCAATACCTGCAACGTGACTACTGGTTGTTCCTGTTGACCTAAATGTTGAGTTTGAGTTTGAGAATTTGACTTTATACAAAAATAGATATAATAATAAAAAAATCTGTATTATTATTCATTTAGTTAAGATTGTTTGTGTACCTACCGTACCTACTTAAGGTAAGACAAACAATCGAAACATTTCTTTTTTCAAATTGCTATATTTCTTTGGGAAAGTTGTTCAGTGTCATGAATAGTCATGATACTATCACCCATTAAAATGATCTAACTGTCTACCCTAACACCTTGTATATCATTTAACGTTATCACTAACCAGTTGGTCATACTGAACTCTGGATAAAAGAGGTCATTCACATACCTTACGAATATCACTTTATCATTTAAATTATTATTAATTACCTTTACGATAATTATTTTTATTTTCATTTAAAAAACGAACTTTATCTTCATTATTTAAGGTCAGCAAAAAATAAACATTAGTCGATGTTTTGTTTGATTATTTTCCTTGAGGAAGTGTTTAATTACGAATACTCAAAATATGGTCGCCAAATACCCAAAATCTGTCCAGTTTTTGAAATTTAGTGAGCCCTTGCCGTACAGTGGACCTAATAGGTACGTACATGCCTAGAAATTGAAGCAAAGATAAATAAAATAGATTGTTTAAATATTTCATTTATTTAACTATTAGATACACCTTATTGTACAATGTACATCTTAAAATAAATTACAATATTGAATACACCAGAACAAGTATTAAATTATGAGAATTTCTCTAATTTATACAGCAGATTATCAAACAATTTCATATAAAAAAAAACCTCATAATACATAAATATGTAGAAAGTCGATTATTGTTGGTTGTTTGTTGTTGAGTTGATTGATAGTTGGGTTGGGTTGGTTATTATGGACTACGATCTGAAATAAATACTTATCTTTATTCTTTTCCATTTTATTCTATTGCGTTTCGACTTAAATGTCTAACTTAATCGTAGTTTATGTACAAATGAGACCCAATTTCATTCCGAACAACAAATCAACAACCTATTATCCCAATCTCAATTTTGTATTTCTATAATAATTATAATCAATGTTTTTTATTATATCCATGTCCGCCACCGCCACCATGTCTGCTGCCACCGTTATGACCGCCTCCTCCATTTCTGCTTCCACCGCCATTTCCGCCACTCGCACCATTTCTACTGCCGCCGCCACCACCGTTCCTACTTCCACCACCACCGTTGGTACCACTTCCACCAGACCTACCGCCTCCTCCTCCACCGTATTTTCCGCCATCTCCGCCGTTTCTGCTACCTCCTCCTCCGCCGTATTTGCTGCCACCTCCTCCTCCGCCGTATTTTCCACCACCTCCGCCGTTTCTGCCACCTCCACTACCGCCATATTTTCCGCCACCTCCACCATCTCTGCCACCTCCACTACCGCCATATTTCCCGCCTTCTCCACCATCTCTGCCACCTCCACTACCGCCATGTTTGCCGCCACCTCCACCATTTCTGCTATAACTACGTTTACTTCTGAGTACTGGCGCGTTTAAAGACTCTTCGTATTTCTTTATATCTTCCATCTCATTATGTCTTTCTTCTTTTTCGGCTAACGTTAATGCGCAGAACGCTAGCAGCACGACGAGTAATGGTAACAGTTTCATTGTTAATACAGAATTATATGTTTCAATGCAAATTTACTTTGAACTGATGAGGTGTGTTGGCAAACAGCGTCTTTTATACAAATTATGTACTTATGTCAATTCAGATAACCTTTAGTAGGCGAAATATTATAAATAAGGAAAACATATTATTTACTTCTGATATTGAAGCGTAAATACGTATTGGGTTTTTAAAAATTATGTTTTTTTATCTACCGCCCCAAATATATAACAGAATAATTGTTGTTTACTTTGGCTTGTAAATTCCCAGGAATTCCCTTACTCAATGTAGGTACGACCTTTAGGTAAACTAAACCAATCCTTGGCGTAGGAATCTTCTGGGCCCCAAGACAAAGTACCTGTCGATTAGCGTTAGCGACAGAAGAAAACATAAAATTGTATGGACATGACGTATGGTGACGAAAGCAAACGTCAAAATGTTTCGATCGCTAATATCAAATCCGCATACATTCTGTCATTTTCTACTAGCGTCAACGCCAATAGAATGTCACTTTGTCTAGAGCCCCTGTATTGGAAGCAATAACCGAAGTTGAGCAACGTGTTTAGTGATGTTTCATCACGAGCATCTCCATGCTTCGAAAGGCATATTAATCAGTTCATCCTGGATAGCTTATAGATGGGTGGATGGATGGATGGGGTTATAGATGGGTAGTCAGAGACATTCTAAATACAGCAAAAATATTGAAATTTAATCTAAAAGTGCTCGGATTATATTGTCATGCGTTACAGACATACCACAGCGAAATAATGTAGTGAGTGGGGCAGCTAGGCTATCGATCTCGTTATACCGAGATCCCGAAATACTGAGATCTCGCACGATTTTTCAATCCCGCTCAATACCGGATTACATGATTGTGTACCACACCCCGCGAGATTTGCGGGATTGGACATAGTAACGGGTACCTACATCCATTTCCGAAAATTGTCGGCTCGGCTGCGTTGCGCATGGTTTATTATTTTGATTTGATTGTTTGTTCCTCTCCACTTAGTTTCGTTTGTTTGCAAAGGTTTACTATACGAAAGCATGCATATTTTATTTACTTCTTTTAACAACTTTTCTCATAACTTTTCTCACCATTGCAAAATTTTGATCTCGCTTATACCGAGATCCCGCAAGGATGATGATGCGGGATTGGAAGCTCTAGGCAGCTCGGTGTTAGGTTAATCGAGCGTGGTGTGCGGGAGATGGGAGGAACGCGTGCCAGCCCGACCTGCCTACGTAAGGAACCAGCATAGTGAATTCAATACCAGTACCCCTGTACTCCCGTACACCATTCTCGATTGACCTGTCGTGACTGCTGAGCTCTCCCACTTTATTATTATTTCGCTATGCAAATACAGAGCCCGTCGTGTCGCCACTTTTAATGTGCAACACACGCCCCGAAATTGAAGCGCAGAGAAATGTCTAGTTTATTAAATAGCCTGAATATGCCATAAAGCTTGTCACCGGCATGTAAATACGTAGTTAAACTAGCACTATTTATTGTTCTGCCCGTACGTACGTCGGTCGGTGCGGTGAAAGGAAATTATTTTTCCGCTTCGATTCTCGGCGTATAACGCCTGCAAGTAATAGTCTGTGATGGGACATGGAACAATGCTTTATTATACTGCTGCTGAAGATATTTAGTATCTGCATACGTAGATCCAGCTGTTCCAGACTATAATCATGGGCAAAGTACGAGGGCAAAAGAAGCGTCGGTAGGCCAATTTCGTGGCTCGCAAACCTGAAAGAGTGTAAAGGGGGTCTACCCCCTTTTGAACCCCCATTTGAACTTTGCAATTGCGTGAACCTTTTAGTTCTAATGTCAACTCTATTACAATGAAGTTCGGACCGAAACGGGCGCGATATATCGGAAAACGAATGTCCGGGTACAGGGCCAGGCATCATCAGCATCGAAGAGCTGTTTCGTTAGCAGAGTGATAGACAGGGATATGCAGAGCTGACTGCAAATCTTCACTGATGGAGAGGAACTCGAAGAAGGAGAATACGTAGATACCTACAAATCATCACTATATTCTCTTTCGAGGTGGTCTGAAACATTGCAACAACCACCAACTATCTACAGGGTGAAATTGATATCATTAGCATCCTTTTAAAATAAGAGTCTACCCATCAAATTGAACAACTTTTACTATGAGAGCAAACCAATGTATAGTAGATAACACACAGGGTAGAAAAGTAAGTAGGTTTCAGACCTCATATAATTGATCGAGGCGAAGCCGAGGTCCACAAACATTTGTGATCTGAGGCTTTCTTATTTACTGCCCGAGGTTAGTATACTATTTTTCTCCACGACGGAGGTGGAAAGCGGCAACTTCGTTTAACGCAGCGGGACGATACTTGACGCTTTCCGTCCGGAGGGGAGAAAAAAACAATTTAAAGCCCGACCAGAAATATAAAAAACCTCGCCATGTTGCGGAAAATAATTGGAACTAATTTTTGTACTTAGAACACTAACATTAAAGGTGACAGTCGATTGTAGCGCCCCCAAACCAGGTTTTTTATTTTCCTGGTCAGGCTTTACAAAAGAAAATATCTAAATATACTAAAAAAGAGCATTCGTCTCGCAGAAAAAGGAAACTTAGGGACGATTCAGACGTAGGTACCAGCTCGCATCGGCCCGGCCCGGAACGGAGCCGTACGCTTGCCGCGGCAGCCTTAAAGGCAGCCAAAATATCCATAAGTCGCATGCAAATATGAACTGTAATTCTTGCTGTTTACACATTTCAATATTAAAAACTAAACATTTAAAAAAATGCCGCCCGGGCCGGGCCTATGCGAGCCGGTAGGTCTGAATCGTACCTTAATCTTCAAAGAAAGGCCGATAGCATTTTTTCCGTGTAAATACGAGAATTAAAATGCTTTAAAAGGATTTTAGGGGATCTTCATCCGCAATTTTTATAAGAATTTAAAGATAGTCTGCTTGAAAGATTTGGATGTTTAGGGAATCTATTAATGGTCGAAGGATTCACGATGGGAGAGGAAATTGAATTTCCAAATTGAATTGGGTTTTTCAATGACGTGTTTTTAAAACTTTTTTCTGAGAAGTTTGTGGAAAGATTACTCGAATCTTATTACTGTAATATTATAGGTAAGTAGGATAGATCAGTAGAATTTTCAGATTTATGTAGCAATGGTTTGGCTTTATTTTCATAGCTATTTACTAGCTTACCATGATAAGCATGGAAGTTGTCAAATAATAAAAGTGTCAAAACTAGAACGGTAATACATAAAACCGTCAAACATAGTGTGATTATAGAGCAAACTCTACACTATAACAAGAATAATAAAAACCAGCCAAGTGTGAGTCGGTCTCGCATTAAAGATCCCAGAAACAGAAACTTTTTATAAGTTAATATTTTGTGTTTGGTACGGAACCCACGGTGTGAGAGTAGCCCGACACGCACTTGACCGATTTAATTTATTATATTATCGCATCGTCATCAAAATTTATTACACGGGAAAAAAAATCTACAAGCACTTTCGTCCAATTTCTTCCATTATTGACTATTCCACAGATGTTCTATTCATAGCACACCGAACCA
This sequence comes from Agonopterix heracliana, assembly GCA_963693445.1. Classification (NCBI taxonomy): domain Eukaryota; kingdom Metazoa; phylum Arthropoda; class Insecta; order Lepidoptera; family Depressariidae; genus Agonopterix; species Agonopterix heracliana. The sequence continues at coordinate 14,671,564 of OY856324.1, forward strand.
AATTAAACTGAGTACTTTAATAGAAATAAGGCTCATTTCACATTGATTGACATTTGTATTACCGCGGTCTTAGATTATGTCAGAACCAGCCTCGATGGAAAAATTATTGAAAAGTATTTCCCTAAGAGGAAACCAAAGAGAGGAAGATTCGGTAAGTTCATTATTATGCTGATAAGTTCATTATTAAGTGTTAATTTCACCACTCAGTCCTTTGTTACACATTATAATATTATAATCATCTTTCACACAATCCCACCATCTTCCCACCATCCATTCGTGGTAGATATTACAACAATCCAAAAAGGTTCGCATCCTCTTTTTTTATTATGAGAACCGGCAAGGTTTGGAACTCTCTCCCTGCGTCTGTCTTTCCAAGCGAATACAATCAGGACATTTCTAAAAGAAGAATTAATAGGCTTTTTCTGGGTGAGCGCGTTACATCCTCGGCTTCATCTTCACTTTCCATCAGGTGAGTTGAAGCCAAGCGCAAGCCCATTTGAATTAAAAAAAAATCTTCAGCCTTCCTCTCACATTCATACTGAGCACCCGTCTCGTTCTTAATCGTAATCTGAAAATATTAAGAAAATGTCGCAATAGCAAATTTATTAGCCATGAAGCAACCACTCCATCCTTTTCCCCCATGTTCACTTTTTTACAAGTTTAAATAAAATACACCGTAAAATCAAGGTCGTTTGAAAGCCGGAACAGGGTGTTTCAGACCATCAAACTGAACAACTTTCACTATGGAGTCAATTTTGAAATCACGAATAAAGAGGTTCCATAGAAAATTAAAAGCTTCTCGACAACAATGTATGAAACATCCGACTTTTTTTTTGCGATTTCTATGTTTGTTAAAGTTGTTCAGTTTGATTGTCTCATGTTCCGGCTTCAAAACGATCCCGATTCCAAAGTGTATAGAGTCCGATCCGACCAAACAGACCAAAAATAAAATAAAGGAGAATATTTTTTTTGGTTTCATCCAAGTACCTACCACCCTCACTTGTCAAGTGGCGCTTCGATATTGGATGGGCGATGGTTATTAAATGTTTTGATGTTCGTTATGTTTTCGAAATATAAATTTAGATCGGTTGCCAATTCAAGGAACATTTTAAGAAATATATTTTAGCTGTTTTCATGGTGGTGGTTGTTCTGAGGTTTCAGAATATTTCTGACCCCCTCGGGGAATATAGTCGTGAGCATATGCTATGCTTATGCCTCATGGTGTAACAAAAGAGGATAGTAATATTTAAAGGGATGATTTAGAGTTTAGACCATCAAACTGAACAACTTTCTCTATTACCACATTTCTGTTTTTGGGTTACTGTGTGTTACTAAATTTTGATTTAATAGGTGCTATAGACCGGGAATACACAATACAAATCAGATTTTGTTTCAGATTGTCTGATCAGACTGCCTGATCGTATTCACTGGATATACATCCGATTCTTGCGTCAGACTTTTTCTGAACTCAGTCGTTCTCAAGCTATCCATACGGAGCAAAAAGAAACCTGAAACGGCACTAAATCGTACGCTGTTTCCGACTCGTGCGTCCGTGTATTGAGTCTCTACAGAGTATCGGATCCGACTATTGTATGGGAAAATCGGACGTCTATTCCCGGCCATATGCAGCGAGTAATTGAAGCAGGGCAGCATACAGACAGAATGGACGAAAGTATAAGGGTTTCTTGTTCGACTACGGAACCCTAAAATTCAGCTGTACATTATTGGAGTTGTCCGTGTGGTGTCGGCTAAGAGTAGCACCATACCATTTCTTCCCGTGGGTGTCGTAAAAGGCGACTAAGGGATCTACCAGAGAATGGGCAGCAGCATCCTCTGAGTACAAACATTCAATCCAACTGCGATCGCCAACCCGCCTGCCAAGCGTGGCGATTATGGCAAATCCCCCCATTTTTGGGGAGGCCTATGTCTAGCAGTGGACGTTTATCGGCTGATATGATGATGACATTATTGGAGTACAGTCGGTACTACGGTTTTGTTTTATTTTATTTAGATGTTGGCTCTATTAAAAAAAAAACATCATTTTTAAAACAAGATTCCCAAAAAAGGCAATAACGAACCTATTTGTCAAAATAAAAAGTTAAAAATAAACCAATTAACCCTTTGAAAGTCCTTCGGCGGCACAAATGCGACCAAACCCTTATTTCCGTCGTAATAAATGTCAATTTGTTCAATTGGAATTTTCTCGTAGACGGGTCACGTGGCAGATTTGGCGGGATTAAATAAGGAAGAACGAATCGAACAGAAGATACCAGAGTAGAAATTTATTTTTAAAATTTCGGGCCTTTTACCGTTTAGTGGCGCCCGCCCTCATTACAAAATTAATTATTTTCACCAAGAAAACCTAAAATAAAAATGTGCATCATTTACTTTCTACAAAAGCGATGTGACATGTTAGTACCAATAAACTACATGGTATGAAAGAGGTAACCAGAATAAAACCATAACTAGGAAACCCTTTTAATATCATCGTGTCCCAGAAATTTGCTTCATCGAAATCCATTGTTGTTTAAAATAATATTGAGGCTTTGACTCTGATATCGATTTCAAGCTTATTTCCATATAAATTAGGTTTATATTTTGAATAGAGCACATCACGTTTTGTTTGAAATTGAAACAGAATTTGGGTTGTTTTAGTTTCTGCTGGGTATTCCTTTAAAGAGAGACAAACATTGAGACAAACATAGTTTGTATTGGTTATTTATAACGTTCACTTCACTTAATAAGGAAGAACAAACACAAAGGTCTTTGTGGCAAGAAGTTATACAAAGGATGTTAACAAATAAACGCAAAATGTGAAAAAATAATTATTGGTAACAGAAAGAAATAAAAAAAATAAAAAAAATTGTTACAAACGTAAAAAATCCGAAAATAAATCAGCCATTTCACAGAACATAAATAACAATATCTGTGCTGCCTAAACATTATGGAACTGCCGATTCTTTTCCTCGATTTCAAAAAAATTTGTTCAGAAATAAAGTCATAATAATTTATTCATTGTACTATTTGTATATTAATTATCTGATCCCTCTGTGTATATTAAATATTTGATACATATGAGCATTAAAATTAACGCCTTGTAGAAACTTGAAGATTAACTTTAAGCTTATATCAAAGTAAACTTTGATCTAAGCCTATAAAAGCCCACTTACCTATTAAATTTCAAATCTTTTTTTGACGTAGGTACTTAAGTAACTACCGCATCATGACAAATTAATGTTGTCGCTGAAGAAAAGTTAAGATCAGAAATTCTGCAACAACACATAAAACACTAAATGTATGTAAGAGACAAAAAGAACAATAACAATTACTAAACATAAAAATGTTTTATCACTCCAAATATTCCATACCCAATTAATTTACTAAACTATAACAATAACGTAAAAGAGAATTAATTACAACGCCCGTTCCATTTAATGGAGAGACTCAAATAAACTACAGGATTGTTAACACCGTAAACTTCCAACCAACCAGTCTACTTGCTCAGGAACTCGCTTGAAATAAAAGGTCCGATGTTTCACCTAGAACAACTGTAAATGACATGTCGATTTATGTTGCAACTTTGAACTGGAAGATGCTCTGTTGGATAGCAACCTACAGTTTTTTTTACCCCTACCAAGATAAAGCAACAATTTTGTGAATATCGCAGAGAGCCAATGCAGGTGAAATCTATTGTAGAATTCGTTAGATGACGCTTTAATCAGTGAGATGTCTTTAGGCCAAGCTGACGATAGTGGTAGTATTTATCATCATCTTCTTGCGCTTATTCCATTACTGGGGATTGGAGCAATATGTCGTCCACCTCCATTCACTCTTTTATTTATTTAATAGGTACACCAACAGCATAACGTATTTTGCATTTCAAACAAAATTTCCATATAAATCTAGTCGCTTTTAGTCGTCATTTCAGCGTTCACTCCTTTTCTACACATGCCGTCGTCCACACAATCTGTTCTTCTTTTTTTTGTCGTCTCGTCTGCAACCATTCAATTCATATTTAACACTCGTCTTGTAATAAATGACACTCATCTTTTTTCAATTTAACAAAGTTTTTTAGTTACTGCTCTACTCTCAATTATCGATCGTAATTTTGTGTTATTATTAAATTAACGATTTTGTATTGCTATCGAAATACGGTATGCGAACGATTAAAACATTAGATTACCGTGTGATAATTTGTGTGTGGACAAAAATCATATTTAAATATCAGATCATCAGAAAAAAAATCCAAATTAAATATGACGATCGCTTTGATTCACTTGATTAATAAATATAACTCACACAAATACTCATTGCTTACACGCTGCTCATAGTTGTGTACTGAAGCTGCATGCATAGGCTAGTATCCAGTACTGTGTAAATATGGCTTAATAATCGGTCGGAAGTACAGCTATTTTATAGAGCACACCATTATATTCTGCTGTACAGATATAAATGAAATGGCAACAAAGCATTCGCGAAGCCACAAATGACTCAGTGCTTTTGTCTAAATTGAATTTTAGGATTTGTAAACAACGCATGCGTTATTATTGTAATTAGAAATTGGTATGGGTTTGTTTAGTTTTGGTGAATTTTATGTTGTGTCATTCTGTTTTATATGTATTTACATACGGTAGTGATAGTTTAAATTATGCGGCGTACTAACTTAGATATTAAATTCGACTACAAAGAAATTTAACCATCTTATATAATCCTATTATTATAATTAAATTTTGATAGAGTACAAAAAATTACGTCTTAGGGGTATAAAAATATGTAAAATAATATTTGAATTAAAACATTGTAAATGTTGATGTCTGAATTTTTACTGCTAGATTCTAAATACGTCATGTTTCGGACTAAGTGCGTTCACACACGATGACCCATTGACGCAGCGGCAGACGTCAGTCCGTCATTTGTGAAGCAAGAAATTGTATGAAACAGCACGTAGAAGCACACACGGTGAAGGATTGACGCACCGGGGGTGGTTCTATGGCCTGACATCGGATTCTGAGTCACGAAATTTTATTATGTTTTGTAATAAATGTGAAAAATATGATCAAATTGCCATATTATAAGGGGAATGAGTGCTTCAATAGAATGATTATTTTGGCAAATGAAACACTATCATAATAAAAGTCAATACATTTCAGTAAAAGACAGCAATAATATAGGTACCTATATTAATTGGTTCAAAGGCTTCTAAGCAAATTGAAACAAATTATCATCGATATTAAGAAGCAAAAAAAAACCCTTCATAAAAACTAAATCGCCGGCATTCACCGGGGCTAGTTTGAAAACGGAATTGAAATATATTCGTTGAAACGAAAAATTGGTATCAAGCGCGGTAGTGATTTTAGAACAATCAACAGAGGTGACGGGACACACGGGATTGTATTGCGTACAAGTTAGTTGGTGGACTAAAGAAGGTTATTAATTATTATGTATTATAAGTTGTGCATTTGACATGTAAAATTAATTTGATGAAATAAATGAATATGATGTTCTGTTTAGAGATATTATTAACTTCGCAATAACCAGATGGGTGTCTCCGGCAGTGGCCGCCCCTATACATGATTAGTTTTCGAGAACTAAATAAGCAGAACGCTTTCATTCAGCATGCCGGCAGTGGCTTCAACTACATTTGCGTGTACTTGTTTTTCTCTATTTATTTGTAGGGACTTGTTGTCAGCATCTGACCATCATTTTATCTATGTAGAATTCAAACTGTTATTTAGCTGTAAGTTCTCCGAAAAGGAAATAAATAATGCGTTCGCTAAAGTCGGACTTGTTTTTGAGATGTGGGGCCAGCCCATAGTATTCGTAATGGTTCCGTGCATCCTGTGCTTGTTAGAACTTAGTCAAGTGAATTTTTAACCGCTGGAAAAAGATTTATCTTCGATCGGTTGTGTCGGTGAAAGACAATGATATTTTTGGCAACATTAATTTAGTCATTGACAAAGCCGTCATGTAATTTTCTTTCCTAATTTCACAAGGTTTTCCCAGATTTATGGGTTTTCTCAGAATTTCTTTTTGCAATTTAAGTTTAGAAATTAAATTAGTTTAATAAAAAGGCGCCCTCGTAGGACGTATTCTGACCAAATCAGTTGCGTCCTACAAAAAGGGGAGGTGCGGAGTACTCGAAACCGACGGGCATGTATGAAGAGATGTATGGATGTGAATGAGGCAAAAGATGTATGTAAGGATCGTAGTAGATGGCGCGCTCTAGTCTCTGCCTACCCCAATGGGAAAGAGGCGTGACGTTATAGATAGATAGATAGAAAAAAATAGGTAAAAAAACTTTTTAAGTTAAACGATTTTATTTGAATGAAAACTGCACTAAACGGTAAAAAATAATTTTCTACATTTTCGTATTATGTTGTACACTACCGTTAGCTGGAAATTTGTGAGTATAACCTATGTCAACCTGTCTTCAAAATAGTTATGACGAATAAAGGTATTACAATTATAGGCATTCATATTTTAGATTAATACTTTGTTAATTAATTTTGATTATAAAATCGTGGGCGCTAGCTAGTAAAATATTAAACTTTCCTAAAAAATGTGCTATCATCCGTAGGTAGTGCAGGTAAAGGTCTTCATAGCTCGATGACATACAACATTGAAAACAACATCGATATCATCTTAGCCGTACTATTTATTTTCAAAATGTTTTGATGTAATTTTTTTATTTTGTAAGATAAATAGTATGTAACATTTGAGTTATACCTATTACTATGCAAGCGCCCACGATTTTATAATCAAAATTAATTAACAAAGTATTAATCTAAAATATGAATGCCTATAATTGTAATACCTTTATTCGTCATAACTATTTTGAAGATAGATTGACATAGGTTATACTCACAAATTTCCAGCTAACGGTAGTGTACAACATAATACGAAAATGTAGAAAATTATTTTTTACCGTTTAGTGCAGTTTTCATTCAAATAAAATCGTTTAACTTTAAAAGTTTTTTTACCTATTTTATTTTTTACTTTTTAGTTTCCCAGTCAAAGTAAAAACTGAAATCATTCATAGAAACGAATTAAATTAGATCGAATGCGATTGATCTGCTACAATTAAATGAGACCCTTGCCCACCTCCTGTCTCGATCATAAGACGCTCAATCTTACCGAGACTAAAAAGTATTAATAAAAACAAATAAAATGATACCAAACACGAATTTTCTGCTACAATTAGTTGTATAGACCCCTTGAAAACCTTCGATCTCCAACATTAGATAATCAATCTTACCGGTACCTACCTACCGTAAAGTTCTCATACACAAATTATTTATGATACCAAACACGAGTGCTATGCTATAATACATCGAGGAGATTCCTTTACCACCCGCTGTATTCATCATCAAGACCCTCAATCTTACTGATACCACAAAGTTCTTATCGAAACAAATGAAACGAGATCAAACACAAATGCTTTATAGAGGAGATCTCCATCATCAGACCCTTCAGTCTGACCGGGACTAAAAAGTCCGTATCAAAACCAATTAAATGCGATCAAACACGAGTGTACTGCAACAATTTACTGAGGAGATCCCTTGAACACCTTTCGTCTCCATTATCAGACCTTGAATTTTACCGGGACTATAGAATCCTCATCAAAATCAATTAAATGTGATCCGTCACGAGTGTTCTACTTCAATCAACTGAAGAAATCCCTTAACCACCCTCAATCTCCATCATCAGACCCTCAATCTTAATGGTACCACAAAGTTTTCATCGCTACAATTGAAATGATATCTAACGCGATTGTATTGCTATACTTAATCGAGGAGATCCCTTGACCACCTTCCGTCTCCATCATCAGACCCTCAATCTTACTGGTACCTCAAAGTTCTCATCGCAACAATTGGAATGAGACCAAACACGAGTGTTTTGCTATAATTCATAAAGGAGATCCCTTAACCACCTTCCGTCTCCATCTACAGACCCTCAGTCTTACAAGTGCCACAAAATTCTCATTGAACCAATTTAAATGATACCAAACACGAGTGCTCTACTATGTGTCATCGAGTAGATCCCTTGACCACCTTCTTTCTCCATCATCAGACCCTCAATCTTACCGGTACCATAAAGTTCTCATCGAAACAATTTAAATAATACCAGACACAAGTACTCTGCTATAATTCATCAAGGAAATCCATCGACCACCTTACGTTTCCATCATCAGACCCTCACTCTTACTGGTACCTCGAAGTGCTCATCGAAACAATTGAAATGAGATCAAACACGAGTGTATTGCTATAATTTATCGAGGATATCCCTTAACCACCTTCCATCTTCATCTTCAGACCCTCAATCTTACTGGTGCCAACCAAGGACCAAATACCAAACACATACAAATACCAGATACCAAACACTAGTGCTCTGCTATAATTAATCGAGAAGATAGCTTCACCACCTTCCGTCTCCATCATCAGACCCTCAATCTTACCGGTGATATAAAGTTCTCATCAAAACATTTTAAATGACATGAAACACGAGTGCTCTGCTATATTTCATCGAGAAGATCCCTTGACCACCTTACGTCTCCATCATGAGACCCTCAATCTTACTGGTACCACAAAGTTCTCATCGCAACAATTGAAATGAGACCAAACACGAGTGTATTGCTGTAATTCATCAACGAGATCCCTTGACCACCTTCCGTCTCCAGCATCAGACCCTCAATCTTACTGGTACCTCAAAGATCTCATCGCTACAATTGAAATGAGACCAAACACGAGTGTATTGCTATAAGTCATCAACGAGATCCCTTGACCACCTTCCGTCTCCAGCATCAGACCCTCAATCTTACTGGTACCTCAAAGATCTCATCGCTACGATTGAAATGAGACCAAACACGAGTGTATTGCTATAAGTCATCGACGAGATCCCTTGACCACCTTCCGTCTCCATCATCAGACCCTCAATCTTACCAGTACCATAAAGGTCTCATCAAAACAATTTATATAACACTAAACACGAGTGCTCTGCTATAAGAAATCGAGGAGATCTCTTGACCACCTTCCGTCTCCATCATCAGATCACCTCCATGTTACCATAATATTGCATTGTCATCAGAACTATACTTGTGTGTAAAGTTTCAACTGAATCGGTTGACAGGAAGTGGGTGAAAATTCGATGACAAGAATCCATTGTTAGTTAGTTAGTTAGTTAGTTAGATAGATAGTTAGACCGGTTCGAAGTTAAATAAAATCGTTTAATTAGACCGGTTCGAAGTTAAATAAAATCGTTTAATAAACATTGTTTTCTACATAGATACTTGTATCCTTTATCTCGTATAGCTGTTGACTAAGCTGGCCATGTCGTAGACCTTTCTTTTGTAGTTGTCAGTTTATGATTGAACCAACGTGTGCGTTCATAACAGTCACCCGTGTGTTTCTAAAAAAGCCTGGGGGCGACGCAGTGTGCTCTTTCATGTGCCATCGAGTGGAAAAATGAATTATTCTTCCAATTTATCGAATAGCCGACTGGCAGACTTGGGACGAGGCTTGGTTAGTTATTTCAATGCTCAGACGAAATGTGTTGAATAATTTTGACGCCACTTAGAATCTTCTATCTAGTTTTTCATTGTTAATATATTTTATGGATAATAGAGCCTAATTGGTGTTATATCAAAGTATGAATCTTTGAGATGGTAAATATGGTAAACGGTAAATAAACTGCCAGACAGTACGCGTCGGTGGTGCGGTGTGGAAAGGTATGGAAACTCAATCATGAGGACCGGGTTCGAGTCCGCACGGACGACATGCCATGTATCAATGAGTTTTTGTAACTTATTTACGTAGTACCGACTACTCTCAAACGGTGAAAGAAAACATCTTAAGGAAACCTATACATACGCTGAAGAAGAAAACCGCATTGGGCGTGGTGGACTAACCGTCCATACCCCCTCTCTGAGGCTACGGCCTGTTCTCTGCAGTAGGACTTATTTAGACTGAAGATAATGTTGATGATGCTTGACTCAAAGTTGTCTCATGAATAAATATCCCAACGATTGAAAGGTTCATACAAGTGGCTACTGCTGTCGGTGCACTCACACATAGCCTCGATAAATTGTAATCAAATTAAATTAATGAACCCTCTGTAGGGACATTTAAACATGTGGCGTTAGACCATATAACTAGGGACCAACCTCGCTTTAGCATACCCCTCTGCCAAGTTGCAATATCAATTGATCTTGATAAAATTATATACCTTATCAATCACTTATCACTAGATATAACCTATAATTGCAGAGAAATAACTTCAAACTAGTGACTAGTCTCATTTAGGGTTCACACGAGACTATTTTTAACAATTCAAAGTAATAAAATTAAATCAAAAGTTGCCGGACTTCATGCTACCTACGAGTACCTCGTCCCTCGCAAAAAGTTACAAAAAAGTTTATTAGTAGTGCATGTATTGCTCCTGACCGATTTCGGCCACGGCGACTGCTTCAACTCCGTTGTTGGCGTTGATGGGCCCTCATGTGGCTAACAAAGCCAATCTTCTTAGAGAAGATTGTCGCACATAGCGGGCACGTGAGCACGTCATTCTCATAGTTATATTGTATAGCCGCTGGTGGTCGGGCTTTCAATTCATCACGTTTGGCGACTAGGTTGTGATCGCCTTCTTGCTTCAAAAACATAAATTATTAGTAGTATTACACGCGTAACTCGACCATGGTGTAAGTTAGTATTTCGTACAGTGACGTATGCGACGAGACGTTGTCATTTTAAAGGCCTCCGCTCATTGCAGCGATTTTATCGAGCGATAATATCGCTGCGATTTTGCGATAATTGTTTCCAGTACATTTTGTATGGGGACGCGCGCGATCCTACACACTGCCGCGATATTATCGAGCGATAATATCGCTGCGATTTTGCGATAATTGTTCTCAGTACATTTTGTATGGGGACGCGCTCGATCCCACACACTGCCGCGATATTATCGCAACTATTTCGACTACATTCAGTGGTGGGGTGCATGCGTGACGCGAATAGCAGAATCGCTGCAGTGTGTAAGGTGTCGCGATATCGCTGTCGATAATATCGCTCGATAAAATCGCTGAATCGGTGAAGGAAAACATCGTGAGGAAACCTGCATGCTTCAATTTCGAGGCATGTATTGTACCCACTGTCCATTATAAGTGGCGACGGGCTCACCCCCTGTCAAACTGGACAGAGTTTCGGTACTACTGGTGAAACGCGGATGTTCTGAGGTTTCAGAATATCTCTGACTACCCCCTCGGGGAATATAGTCGTGAGCATATGCTATGCTTTGCTATGCTATGCTATGCTATGCTAAAATCGCTCGATAATATCACTGCAATGTGCGGAGGCCTTAAATATACCAAGCGCATCGCTTAAGATGCGCCAAAGTGTTGGTACTTTCTCTCGGAACTTACCTACGCCGATTAACGGAGGCCTGGTAATAGACAACGTAAATCCTCAAACTACATAATAAATTCATCCGCCGACCGAATAAAGCTCTTTGTAACAATTGAAGGAACATTCTTCAACAGTGCCTATTGAATTAATTTTATTTTGTTGATTGTAAATTGAAAACGGCCGAATCTGCAATGCAAATTAAAAGCGTGGGCGAATTTCTACTTTCCGATTCGGCTCGACTCGAGATTCGATAATAATGTTAAGTTCGATATTTAAATGATGGATGTTGCTTTTCGATGATTTAATGTACTTACCAAGGATTTTATTGAGCTGTAAAAATATTTCGGCTGGGGAGTTATTACTAATAAATTTACTAAAACCTATAGATTCCAAAACTAGATCTAGATCTTGGTTCTCATCGACCAATGGACGACCGTGGGCGTCGGGCCAATGGACGACCCGGTAATTTTTATAAATTTTTAGGGTTCCGTACGGGTGAAAAATAGGACCCTATTCATAGGCCTTCGTTTTCCTGTCCTGTCCTAACTTCTTAGGGCTGTAACTTTTGAACCGTATTAGCTAGATAGTTGAAATTTCAACAGAATGTGCGTCATTATGGCGCATTTTCTAAAAAATATTAAAAATTTCAAAAAGTCAATAATTAAAGGGGGTGTCCACATACAAGAAACTAGTTTTTGTACATGTTTTTTCTTCTGGCTCTAGCGTGAAACTTGGTGTGATTAAGCAAACTTTACAGTATAACAACAAATAATAAAAACCAGCCAAGTGTCAGTTGATCTAGCGCTAAAGGTCCCGGAGAAAACAAAACTTGTTTGCAAGTTAATATTTTGTGTGGTGGTGTGGTACGGAACCCTCGGTTCGCGAGTAGCCCAACTCGCACTTGACTGGTTTTTGTTATTGTGATGGTTAAAACCAACGACATTAAAGAACCAGTACTAGATAAGGCGATCAGTAGGAATATCATGTTACACTGGACTACGATTCCCGCACCGCATTGATGTTACCCAGTTCACTTCGTACATGGCAATGACAGACCGCAATGTGTTATTTTGTGTAAAATGTTGATTCTATGAACGTGCTTCTCTAACGTTATAGTGTAAGTCAATGGTTACACGCTGGTCTGACAAATCAGAGGTCCTGGGTTTGAGTCCACCGTTGTTGTATGGCCTCATGGATCCCAAAAATCTAATAGACATCATGCGAGCGTTATTTATTTTATTTACTTCTACTTTCATGTCAATGTTTTTTTCGTCCAACCAATTTCAAGATACTTGGTTGACGGTTTATTGAAGTGAAACTTCTATACCTTCTCCTTAATCCGCAGAGTGAGGGACAGCTCCAACAGCATCCTGGCGATGATCGCCGACAGACTAGACGGGCCTTGGGACTTGGGTCATTGTTGTAGGGTGCACCTCTCTCACAACTAATGATCGTCAAATTTACCTGCATATTGAATTGATTGGAATGTATTTGAATTTAATGGAATTTAATTGTATCTATCTAATTTAATTTAATTGTATTGTATTATGTAAATCTGACATTAAAACCTACTAACATAGTATATATAAGTATGTTACTAACAAAATGAATCATGGTTATTTGAATAAAATAAATTATTATTATATTATTATTATACGCACGCTTGATTTGGGGAGTAAGCTGGTGAATGCGTGACGAGAGCGTTACGAAAAGTGTGATCGGGCGATGCGAACGGAAGTTTTACTTCAGTCGTGTGGTCTAAAGCACACTTGTTTTTTATAGAGCTTTTTTTAAGCAAAAAACCGCAAGGTAATTTTTATTTAAGCAAAGTATGTTTGTGTCGCATTAGAACTAACTAATTTACATAGCGTACTTTTTCAAATAGTAAATGTAATTTTGGTATACACTTTCATTGTTGAGATACTCATTTTAACACTCGAACTGAATTTATGGTTATGACAGACGAGAAAAATAATTTAAAAATAAAATGTTCTCAACATTGTCATACTTGAGTTGGAGGATTGCCAATAAAGTGCAAGATGTGACTTAATTCTATTAAGATAAAAGACTGCACCTAGACTGACAGCTGCAGAAAGATTTATTAAGTTCTAGAGCTTGTCCATGTTTTTTTTTTTATTCATTTTTATTTATATGGGGGCTTTTAACCATGAGGTTATGTCAGCCCCATCGTGCCTTAACTTTAGAACTTTACAAAACAAAACAAGGTTGTGTCACTTGTCTTTTTTTGGGATCAAACGTTTATACAGGGTGTAACAAATATAGTAATATTTAAGGGGTGCTACAGACCATCAAACTGAACAACTTTCACTATGGAGTCAACTTCGAAATTGCGAAAAAAATCTGCTGTTTCATACAAAACTGCAGAACCGACTCGACTCAAATGTATGGGACAGCTGATTTTTTTCGCGGTTTCGATGTTGGCTTCATAATTAATGTCACTTTTGTATGCATCAGTTATGCTCGTCCGCCATACATTTCCGCTGACATTCCAGTATATTCAAATCTTTCAAATGTATTCGGTCGCAAAACAGTAATGTAAAACAAAAAAGCATATTAACTTAGCGGTCCCGCAACGTAACGTAACACACGTAATAGCGCACTGATGCGAAGTCCTTGTGAATAGAATTTCATTGCATTGCATAGAAACCGAACTAAATTTTACACTAACGAGCGCCACTAGATACTCTAGACTAACCTGGATTTCTGGCGTTCAAATCCTGATGATTGATCGTCATTAATTTTGGTATGACTCGCCTTTTGCTCATAAAGGGTCCTTCTTAATATGCTGACACTTTTTTAAGGGGATGATCAGACCATCAAACTGAACAACTTACTCTATGGGACCAATATCGAAAGCGCGAAAAAAAATCTGCTCTTCCATACAAAACTGCAAACCTACTCGAGCCAAATGTATGGGACAGCTGATTTTTCTTTCGCGATTTCGATGTTGGGCCCATAGAGAAAGTTGTTCAGTTTGATGGTCTGTTCATCCCCTTAAAAAAGTGTCAGCATATTAAGTTGGACCCTGTATATGAAGTACCAATACTAAAATGGTTTGAAAGTAGGTACTAGAATCATCGACAATTATAATAAACAAGAGAAATCTAAAACAATGAATGATTTTGTTATTACAGAGTTTTGATTTGATTAAAATACTAACAAAGTAGCATTTATGCTAAGGCTCCATTTGTTTATTCAGGAAATGTTAATAATTATTAATCCTTGTACAAGTATCTTTGTGTTGAAAAACATCTTTTTATTTATTTATTTAAAGTAGACGAGTGATTTTAACCATCAGACAAAATAGAAAAGTTACAAATGTTACGATAGATTGAACTTTAGCGATACCTAAAACAACCATTTTTACAAGCTTTTATTATTTTTTCGACGAGTTATCGCGGCCACCATTACCATATTATTGGACTTGATTAACTTTTTCACTAATAATGATTTTCCAGGACTTTCGTAAACTTAGATGCGTTGCCAAGTAAATTATTACATCCCTCAGAGGAGGAGGAGAGAAGGAGGAGGAGGAGGAGGAGGTATTTCGTGACCCTTTAGTAGGATTTCTGCTACTTTTTGCGACTGCTGCGTGATACTCAAAAGACTAAACGCGTGGACCGATTTTTATGATTCTTACGTCAATTGATTTGTCTTAATCTTGCGAGTGTCACTTAAAACATGAAAAACTAAAAAATGTAGAACAAAAGTTAAATTAAAAAACAAAAGTAGCTCGTCAAAGAATTTTAGACTACTGGACTTATTTTTTGCTTTTCAGTTTTTATTTAAATGTATTTTTTTACGCGGTCAGGTTTTTAACTTGTTGAATTATTTTGTTACAAGCAACGGTAATTGTATGATGTATCAGTAGAGATTGGAGGAGGCAAGCGGTCATAACAAACTATCAAAACTTACTACTGACCTACTTGTAGTATGCTAATACTTTAGCCTAATTTGTTTCTATCCCGGAAAGTACGAATTTACTATCATAGTATCAAGCGAAACAATTTGTATTAGATTTTATTAGGTGTATTGCTTGTGACCAATTTCGACCTTAGCGTCAGCTTCGACTTTGTTGACGTTGATGAGCACTGATTTGACTTTTACGACTTTATTAGATACCTACTGAGAAAATAAAGGCTGAATTTTTAAATATGTAACTAAAAGTCATCACAGGCTTTTACATCTGTTGCATCATTTAAGCAGTGTTTTTGGAGATACACTTTTTTTCATGGCTTGTACAGTCCTATACGAGAGCCGCATACACGTCCACAGCCTCTACAACAGAACTATACG
The DNA here is from genome assembly GCA_963693445.1 of Agonopterix heracliana. NCBI lineage: Eukaryota > Metazoa > Arthropoda > Insecta > Lepidoptera > Depressariidae > Agonopterix > Agonopterix heracliana. The sequence goes on from OY856324.1 coordinate 14,687,277, forward strand.
CCGGTGAATGAAGACGGGGACTGTGACAACATTATGCCTTTTGTCACGTTACTCTGTCTGGTGGGAGAATCAGGCTTCGTCATGAGTTCGACCCTCTCTTGTTTTCCCTCTCCACCCAACTGGAGGTAACTGGAAAAGTATATATGGGAAAAATCTGTTTGAATTTTTGTTGAACTATAGGATTTCTAGCAGTGAATGCTGCATCAATATTCGTTCAATTGTTTTAACGTGATACTCGAATCCTTTTTTTTAAGTCGGTTAAAGAAGATGTATTGTATTAATCTAGATTTTGGTTCGGAAATATCCGATATTAGGTGCAAATATTTTTATAGATTTTAATGCCTTTAAGCCAGGTCAGAAGCCTATTAAGGTGGCTTGAAAATTCTCTGAACAAATCTGCACTGGCCCCGCATTATTGTGTATGACGTTTGCAGAAGGATAGTGCGCGCCACGTACTTACGATTCTTACTTACTCTTTCGTCTCGATCAAATCCATATTATCTTTTCATACATGCATACACCTCGCCGCGCCATACAGTCCCCATCCCTTTCTATTGTAGCGCGTTTTATGAAGCTTTGTCTCTGTGAGATTACTAATGAGGTATTACAATATAATATGTAGGTAGAAAAAGTTCTGATCACCTCAGTACAGAAAACGATCGTGAGTTTACACACAAAAGCATCTTAATCCCAACCCAAATCTATTCGCCATTTAGCCATAGGCAAGCAACCAAATAAATTAACGATTTGTACACACATGCCGTCTCTCTACGAACCCCAAAGTTTACCTCAAAAATGGAACCTAACACGACGACACAAGGTGCAAGTCAATGTATTACAACCTCTACTTAACTGATTAAACATCAACAGCGAGTGTTTCCGAATTAATTGTCTTGTTTTCTTTCAGAGCGGCGGCCATTTGCAATTCAAATATGGCGGTCGGTTTGAAAGCCGACGGGTTCTTGTCCAAACTTGTCACAGAGACAAATTCATGAGTTTACTGCCTTGATTATTTGGGATTTTGCTATCTTACTTTTGTTGTGAGATGTTTTTGCATGATTGGATTGACATTGCATTGACTAATTTTGTAACTTTATGACTTAAAGGTGTACGTAAATTTATCAGAGGCGAACGAGCCGAAGGAGGCAAAAGAACTAGACCAACAACTCCACAACTCAACAAAAATAGTACACTGACCTCGGACAGTAAATAAGAACACAATTTTTGAGAGTTACGCGGTTATTAATTAAGCTAAAGTTAATCATTATAACGGGTTCTTACCGCGTTTATATATTTTTTGGAGTTCCCGATATTTCGGCAGTGTTACAACAGCCATGATCACGGGATGACTGTAGAACTGCAGTCAGTGCTGTGTTTGTCTGCTCTTAAAAATCTACCTGCAGTTCTACAGTCATCCCGTGATCATGACAGTTGTAACACTGCTGAAATATCGGGAACACCAAAATAAAAACGCGGTAAGAACCCGTTATAATGATTAACTTTAGCTTAGTAAATAAGAAGCCTCAGATCACATGTTTGTTGACCTCAGGGAATGCAGTCGTGAGCATATGCTTATATTTACTACATAAATTGTTTAAAAAAATACAAATAATATTTCAGACATATTAGACACAAAGTCTAGACATTTTAATTCTTAAATAAAGATTCATAATTTTGTTTATTTCTTATTCAAAGTAGGTATATTTTACATAAATTAAAAATGTTAATTTTTATTTAATATTACTTCAGCTCGTATTTCATTTACTTGTATTTTCGTTTTCAACAATCAAGAAAAATAATTCCAACGTTCTCGTAGCTGTTATTCGTAGCAGGTGCTACGTCGTAGTAACTACGGCGTAGACAAATAAGTTTTGTTATTATTGTACTTGTAGCGTTAGCAGCAAACATCAGTTATCCGTCGAGATGTTCGCAGGAATTTCATGAAATTCAATACACGAACGGCTGTCGTTTTACGATCCGAATTACTGTTTATTTCTTAGATTTGTTATTACCCGCGTAAATAGAAAGATCACTTTGACGTGTGACCGGAATTTATGACTACTTTTAGGCTACTTATACTACATATAGCGACTACAGAGGCAGCGGCGGCGCGGCGGGACCAGTTTAGTATGGGATAGCTGTTTTTTTTTTTGCTCCGATTGGTTTGCTCCCATTGTAAAAGTTGATCAGTTTGCTGGGTAGATTCTTAATTTAAAAGGATGCTAATGATATCAGTTTCACCCTATAGATAGTTTATGTTGACATCTAATGTCTTATTATGAACTTATCAGTTTTGAAGTTAACAGCCTTTGAATAAAAAATGACTATACTCCATTCCAAATAGGGGCGAAAAGAAGGAAAAAAAGGTTCTTTATAGTACACACTTTAAAGACATACGAAAAATTGTATCAAACAACAAAATGGCGATGTTGAAAGACCTAAAGAAGCAGTGGTGCACACATGTGGTTCGTCTTCCTTTCAATGAAGCTTTTTTAATGATAGTTATGAAAAATATCCGCCAGGTGGAGCTAGTAGTAGCCATATTGAAACTTGAAAAAATATTTTTAAAAACTCTAAAAAATGTACTAAGATTAGTAGAACTTCTTTCAAATCGTTATTGAGCATCGTTGTATTTATTTATGAATAGATTTGTCTCTAATCGAAATCTGGAAAATCGAGAAAAAATTTGTTTGCAAGTTATTGAGGTAGGTACTAGAACAGGCGCAGAGACTTAATAGTTTGTAACACAGAACACACGTACTGGCCAGGATTTAGGCGACTAATATCTATAATGAATAATGACAAGTTTCCTAGTGCTAAGTTCGTAGCCTCGAAAAATATGCCTTCTTGTGTCCTGCCTGTCTGAACTACTAAACAAAAATAAAAAACCGGCCAAGAGCGTGTCAGAATCTCCCAAGGTAGGGTTCCGCAGAGTTCTATGAAAAGCTTTTCTTAACATAGCTTAAATAACTTAAGAAATCCTCAAGAAGCAAACAATAGTGCGATTTAATTCCGTTCAGCGCCATCTATTGATAGACGCCGATACGGCGGTCGACGGTCGATATTTTATTTGATTTCTCCGAAACTAGTTGGGCTACAGCTTCTGTTATAATTTTCATTGAAAGTACTTACAGAAAGCTATTTTGTATCACATTTTCAGATTTTATACTCCTGTATTTTAGAAGTTAGTACGCCCTATGTTTGACTTTGAGCTCAAATATCTCGAGACACAAGCATTGTAATGATTTAGTTTCTATAGGAGTTTTCTTCAATAGGACAAAACCTATCCAACGTCACCGCACTCATTTATTTAAAAAAAATTATCTTTCCACCCAATTAAAAAAAATCTTTGTCGAAAAAAATTTACTTGCTTTATGATTATGACTACCTCATTTCTGTTTGGGTTACTGTTATCTGTCTTCATACCAATTTTCGATTCAATAGGTGCAATAATGAGCCTGTTATTGAAGAGGGACATACAGACAGACAGACAGAATGGACGAAAGTATAAGGGTTCCTAGTTGGACTACGGAAACCTAAAACGAACAAGGGGTTACATTTTTGTGTGGTTCCAGCCTATGATAGACCACCCGAATTCTTCCAGTGGGTGTTGTATGAGGCGACTAAGGGATTAAAGGTTTCTCATACAGTGTTTAATATATGGGTGAAGGGCTAGCCACCTCTCACCACTTGACACGTCATTCGATCCTGAAACTTACATTAATAATAATATAATAATAAATTTGTTTATTTTGTTCTCCACAAATACATGTAATACTACTTAGAGCTAAAATAAAATTAGAGCATTCAGTTTTGTATTGTGGAGACTGGTGCCTGACTCAAGATACCTATGAAGGTTCTCGTGCCTCAGGTTACCAGGTCTCCACCCCAAGGACAGAGTAACAGCGTGTGTACTATAGTTAATTGTGAACGAAAGATGATAGTAAGACAAAAGGCTAGTGCTGACTTTACAAAATAAAAGCAAAAACAATAGATACGGTTAAGTGCCTACAATACATGTAAATTAAAATATGTAAAGAGTGTGTTCGTGTGAGTAAGTGTGTGAATGCATATGTGTGTTATGAGCTAAACAGGGACCATCAGTAGATCTTCAGTTTCATCGTAAGAGAGGGTAAATTGCTAAATGTGAGCATTACTACGAGTATAACTACACTCTTAAACAGAAAGTACGTAGGAGTAACAATATTTCTGACCACCCCGAAAGGGATTACGGTCGTGAGTTTATGTATGTATATAACTGTGTATGTAATTTATCAACCATCACTCGTGACTAAGACGTCATCACGCTGCTGGCGGCCAAGATTCAGTAAAATTGACAGAGTAACTAAGAAATTTTCTACGCAGATGTGACATTATTGGTGTTAAAATAATAAAAAATAATCCGTACTTGGAGTCTATGGTATCATTATTTTTGAAATAAAAAAGTAAGTTATAGCCTGTAGAATCCCACTGCAGGGCAAAGGCCTCCTCTCACGAATAGGTGTGATACCATACTCCACCACACGGGATACTACAAACTGCTCAGCAGTTTGGCGATATTAAAATTTGTAAATTTAGATGTAAGAATCTGAAATAAAAAAAGTGCGTGTTGGTGGAGGCAAGGTAGTGCTCAGCTGTCTGTCAGAGAATATTCAAGCCACCTAAATTGGCATCTGACCTGGCTCAACGAATAGTTACAACGTCACCTGACGGAACTATACGAGACCAACTGCTATGCCTTCCGAAGCACGGAAACGCTTGAGATGAAATACCACTAGACGATCCATTCAACGACTGACCGGACCTGACGTTACTTTACTCGGTGATTGTTTCCAATGCAAACGAGCGCTTTTTGAAATATAGCATCAAAAGTGCTATCTCTGACTGGTATGTCAAAATATATGAAAGATTCATAGATTTAAAACTTTTCGCTTACTCTGAAAGATGGAGCCTCGATTTCGTTGAGAGTAAGATAGCAATAGTTATAGTGTTAGGCCCTACAAAGCCAAAATCAATAAAAAGCCGCAAGATAGCCGTTCGGCACACATGTCAGAACAATAATGTTGACCGGCAGTTCTTAAAAATATTTCCCTTAGAGTAAGGGGGGAATTATGACGTCATACATTTTTGTTCTGAAACCTATCGTGTGGGCTATTAAATAAAAGGGCTTCATGAGTCGGTCTTAAAAATATACTACACCAGCCATGTGTTTTAAAAAATCCAAAAAATATTTTCAAAACATACCAAGCGAGGGCTCCTCCAGGTAGAAAACGGCTGAGTAAATTTTTGGAAAGCCTACGCCAAATGTATCGTAATATCGTCATCCGTCATATCTAACGTCAATAATGCAAATTCAAAAATATATATTGACGAATGCGGATTGGTAGACTTCATATAACGCATCCGAATTTTTTCTTCAGCGTATGCAGGTTTACTCACGATGTTTGCTTCACCGCTTGCTTCACTTCATCTATGTCACTTGTTGGGGACAAAAAACCTATCCTTGATGGTATTCCATCTACTGACACCTGCACAATATTGGAGACGCTTACTTGAGTCTATTTTAAGTTGTATAGGTATTGTGTCTTGTATTTTTACTGTATTACAAATAAATAAATAAAATATTTATTTTTACTGCTCTTGGGGAACGCATTATTGTCAGCACTTATTTTGATTAGAAATTGTTATATTAGGATGCGATACCAACACGAGAATTACCTACTCTGACTGAATTAGCATTACAATAAAAAGTGATTTAGTCGACAATACATGTTTTTCACGGTGGTAAGTATAAGTATTGAGGAATGCAGGATTGAAGTCTTCCAACTTTTTTTTGAAGGGCAGTTTTAGATGTGAACACCTTCCGGTAGTACCTACTTGAAGAATATTCTGGCGATGAAGGCTGACCACGGTTGGTAAGCGAGGGTCTTTGGTGAATTTCGATAAATTGAAAGCCATTCAGTAGGCCTCGCATGCCACCCCCGAGAAAATGATAAAAATCGAGATGTGCCTCCATCTTTATTATTTTACGTATTATGCCAGAAAGAGTGCGCATGACGTTTTTCTCGTTAAAACGCTTTGTAATGGGTGGCATGCTCGCCGTGCATTAATACATTCTGCTCACGCTTCAATGTTGTTTAACTGTTAAAAAATAAAAAAATACGATTGGGGGCAGCACAATAAGCTCGAACCCCCTTCAAAAAATCCTTGTCACTGGAAGGATAAAAATACTTAATAAGTTCTTACGCACGATTACTATTATGTACATACAATGTGGCAAGGAAAAACATTGTTGAATTTAAGATGGTGTTGCAATCTTTTGTTAGATTAATTATAGTGTTTCGTGTTTATATCGATTCCGTAACTTTAGGGAAAAATTCTTTAATGCATTAATAAGATTTAGGTGGTTACAAACAATGTGAAGGACGTATTAATACTTGGATTTATTGATATTTGAATAAAGTGTATTTGATTGATTGAAACTCGTTTAATTTGCCCTCAAAATCGATTTTTAGTGCGGTTCAATCATACGCAATTACGAACCTAGTGAGCACATAACTGATGTTTTCTTTCGTTTCCATCAACATCGAACGAGTGAAAAGATAAAACTAACATGTTTTTGTGTTTAATTTTGACGATATTCTTTTTAATCTAAGATAGTTTTCCTATATTTTGTATTTATATAACATTCTTCCGTCGAACACTGCCAATCGGTACATTGATTTTTTATAAAACGATCACGGTCTGAAAAGGTTTCGTATCCCTGCTGCTGTCATCTTCTTATTTTCGTCTTTATTTGACATATAGTATAGTCTTTTTCAAAAAATGCCTAATTCTCAAAAAACCCTATTAAAATAGGCAAAAGTTTATATTTACGAACTAAAATCTATTTTACGAGTATATCCCTAGCGTAACAAAATTGTTCAATTGTTTGCACACACTTACTTTGCGTGCAAAAACATTTAGTAGGCACTCGTCTCTTGAGACCCATTCTTGTTTCTGTAATAAACTGATGAATGAGAAATAAAGGTTTTTAAATACTTGCTTTATGTTCTTTGTAATAGAGTTCATACTATTCGGTCACAGTCATTAATAGTTTAGGGAAAAAATAATTATCACCACAAATTTTTAGTTAGTAACGAAACTTTAAGGGTGTACTCAGACCGTGAATCTGAACAACTTTCCTTAAGGAACATTGGTCAAAAAACTAAAATTTTTTTTGACCTCCAATAGAAAACTGTCGGCCGATCGGAACGTTTATATGGGAGGTCCAAAAAAATTGTCGTTTTTCGACCCATGTTCTTTTGGGAAAGTTGTTCAGATTCACGGTCTGAATACACCCTTAAAGTTTCGTTAATAATTAAAAGTTAGTCGTGTAATTGCTTACATTTTAAACCTTGAAATATCCTATAGAGTAGTGGTTTTAGCTCAGAACCAACCATAAATAGACCAAAAACTCCGTTTTCCCTCCTGGTTGGGTGCTTTGTCCCAAACCCAAAGGCACAGAAAGCGTATCGTTTTCGTAGTGTTGTCAAATTGTCGATAGTTTGACTATCTATAATATTTCTGACTTTGTAATCAAGTTTTTCTATCGAAAGGCCTTTAATGCTGCATACGCAGACTTGGCCGCACTGCACTCACCGCAGTCTCTTTTTGTATGAATAAACAGATGCGGCCACAGCGTTAGCATCTGTCAGTACAAAAAGAGACTGTGGTGAGTGCGATGCGGCCAAGTCTGCGTCCATGCACTTGAAAACAAATCAGAGGCCTTGGGTTCTGATTGGTACCTAACAGTTTGATCATGGATGTTGTGTATGTATGTTGCCGTATGGTTTCATAATAAAAAACCTAGTATCTTACTTACATTTGGGATCATAAAAATGCATATTTTCCTGTTACATTTGCATTTATTTATTGATTTATTGTATTTTATTATTAAACAGATCTAAGCATTGAGTAAAAATATTATAGATATTATTACCACATTCTAAATTACAGATTGTTCTTACCAATACTCTTGAAATACCTTGATCATCGATAGACTATTGATAATCGACGAGACATCATTATCATCTTTCTTAAGGGTATATTACCGTTGGCGCGCTCCATACAAACGTACTCTGGTGATATTTTCAATACTACCCAAATAAAGTCAATGAAATTTATCAAAAACAATCTTGAAACTAATCTCTATATTTGTATGAAGTCAGATTTTCGATAAAATGTATAGTTTTAGAGATACAATGCCTCAAAGATTTCCATACAAGTCTTAAAATAATCTTAGCATTAAAACTGTATACTTTAACGAAAATCTGACTTCATACGAACATAGAGATTAGTTTCTAGATTGTTTCTGAAAAATTTTATTGACTTTAATTGGATAGTATTGAAAATATCACCAGACTAGGTTTGTATGTAGCGCGCTTTACGCTCTCGGAATAAACTTCTCCTAACTGTCTTGCTGGGTCGAATTTCCTTGTCTTCTTCCTGTGAACATCGTCGATGAAAAGCTCGCATCTATCCATGTCCATAAAGGCTTCCGCACATTGCAGCGATTATATCGAGCGATAATATCGCTGCGATTTTGCGATAATTGTTTCCAGTACATTTTGTATGGAGACGCGCGCGATCCTACACACTGCCGCGATATTATCGAGCGATAATATCGCTGCGATTTTGCGATAATTGTTCTCAGTACATTTTGTATGGGGACGCGCTCGATCACTGCCGCGATATTATCGCAACCTGACGCAATCTCTTTCGACTACATTCAGTGCTGGGCGCATGCGTGACGCAAATCGCGGAATCGGTGCAGTGTGTAAGGTGTCGCGATATCGCTGTCGATAATATCGCTCGATAAAATCGCTCGATAACATCGCTGCAATGTGCGGATGCCTTTAATCGTGTATTGATAATCGACGAGTAACAACACTAGTTTTTACTTCCCGGTACCGTTAGCAAAACACTAACATAAAGGTTTCCCACCTATAATCCAGTGATATTAGAGTTCAGGTCCAACGTTTCCATGGCAACCAGTCGGATTATACTAGGAAAGCTTTGTGTTGCTCTCACGGGAGCTAGATCACTGAAAATTACCATTTTGGTTTTGTGACGTTGATATTTTGAGCCGTAACATATTGGCTTTTGTGGACCCATGACCTATTTGCGTGGGAGTTAACAATGATATTCGTTTCTAGTACTTTGATGACGGTTCTGGGTGTTATTAGGGTGTTATAGGGTATTTGACATCATGAATAATAATTTATGGCATCCATGTTGAATATGAATTTTGGAAACCAACTATTTAAGACGCTCTTATCCCGTCGAGGCCGTTTTTTGAACACGAACGAAAGTGTTTTAAACTGTGTTTTAAAGTCTGAAATTAAATTATGTCTTATTTAAGGATCGGGCGGATGGGCGACTGTTCTCAATTACACGATTAGATTAAGTTTACTCGATAGAAAAAAATTCCAAAGTTACCCCTTTTTGTTATGTTTTTTCAATACTATGATTAAACTGCTGATATTTAACTTTTTATTCTTGTAGTTAACTAAATACATTAAATATTTCTAGTGAACTCAGAAGAATTGTTAGCTTAGAAACTCCCATGAGCAAAGATATTGACGAAAAACACGTTTTTTTGCGATCCTGCTTTCAATTGGAGCGGGATGGCTAATTGTAAACTTATGCTTGCAAGAAAGAGATGCTTGCACTGGGATAACCTAGCCTTAAGGTGTACGCATATTTATCAGAGGCGAACGAGTCGAATTTTAGAATTCGTTGTATGAAATTCTATGACACCTCGCACACTTATCCGCAGCGAATCGGACGAATCGTCAGAAAAATTAAAAGAAAATTCGTTTCGTTCACCTCCATATGCGGACATCAAAAACATCCAGTATAACCAGTATATCCTGTGTGACGGTCTGAACAACCCCCTTAAGAGTTTTAAATATTTATTAATTTAATTATTTATTTACTTATGAAACACCTTGTATATCGGTTTGAAGGGGTGTAGCAATTGGCTTATATAAGGTCTAACAAAATTACCTGATAGAACTCAACGACTTTCTCTATGGGACCATTATCGAAATCACGAAAAAAAACAGCTGTTCCATACAACCCTACTCGACTTAAATGTTATGGGACAGCAGATTTTTTTTTCGCGGTTTCGATATTGGTCCCATAGAGAAAGTTGTTCAGTTTGACAATCTGATCATCCCCTTAAAATAGTTTCACCTAATTTTGTTAAACCTTATACAGGGAGTAAGGGACAGCCCTCCGCAGACTGAAACGGTGAACTTAGACCATCAAACTAAACAACTTTTACTATGAAACCTATCACAGGAATCGCGAAAAAAATCAGCTGTTTCATACAAAACTGCTATACCAAACCTACCTCAAATGTAAGGGAACACCAGTTTTTTTCGCGTTTCCTGATGTAAGCTCCATCACAGAACGTTATAAGAGGGGTTAGAAGTGTAAAGTAGGCGTGGAACACGTGCCACAGGTTATGCAATGATTTGCATAACATGATAAGGCGCGCGGCGTGGTGCGAGCGAGAGGGCATAAGTAGTTGTAGCAGCGTGAGTGGGAAGACAGTGGCGACAGTCGTCTCTGAAGTTTTAGCCCACTTTGCATTTTTAGCTCCTCTTATAATGTTCTGTGGGCTCCATAGTGAAAGTTGTTCAGTTTGATGAGCTGAGTTCACCGTTTCATTTTAACGAGGGCCGTCCCTTACACCCTGAACAAATAGATTAGTGTTTTTCTGATATCAAAAAGTAGACAGAATTTATAAATGTATCTAATTTTCAGACACTAAACGTTCAGTCGACTGCAGATAATTTTATAACTGTAAAATTATTGAATCAAATAAATTTTGCATTTCGGAGATTGAAAACTCTCAAATATTGAATTTAAAAAAGTTAAATTGATCTCGAATTAGTCTGTCTGACTTCCAATAAATTGGCTGATGTGATGGGTTTGCACGTTTGGCACAAACCTTGGTAAATGATTTTATAACTTAATTTAGTGAAATATACACACACAATTTCTAATGTCAACTTTAAGAGTATTTCAATAGAATTCAAAAGCCCACAGCCAATTCCACTGCCAGCATATTTGAGGTAACATTTTCATCACGATTTAAATTTCAATAAGTTCAAATTGCATTGGGCTAATAATATGGTTTGAGAATATTGATCGTTCAATGCACTTTTTTCGTCGGAACGAACGTCGGTGGCCCGACTCAATGTTGAGGTCTGGGTTCGAATACGCGTGTGCGACATGCCATGTAGAAATGAGTTTTACTTACTTTTATGTAGGTACGTAAGGAGGAGTACGGCCAGGCGTTTCGGTCCTGTTATTTGGGGGGTGCGATACGTCACTCTTTTTTCCACCTTTATACTGCTTTCATAGATAGATCGCTAGATCGGTCTATACTCTGAAATGGAATCCGAGATCAAAAATTTCAAACAAAAGAGCCTCTTTTGTTTGAAATTTTTGATCTCGGTTTCCATTTCAGAGTATAGTGCTGTGCTGGCTCCCTTTTTCCCCTTTTTTTCGTAAATATCCTATCAAAAATATACAATGTAAAAAATGCACGAAGTGAATTAGATTGAATCATTGACCCAGTTTTGTTTATTTGTAATGTAACATTAAAGTTTTTTGATTAGCTTTATTAAACAATGTATTATTATTAATTAATATAAGCCCAAATCTTTAACAAAACACCCGTTCCGTAACGGAATGGAGGGGGAGGGAGTCCCGGCCAAGCTTTACGGTATTGTTACGTGGAGGGAAAATCTAAATTTTTGAGAATTTTGCGATACGTAATTTAGGAACGTCCCCTTTACCATAATTTCATCAATTCATTCATTCATTCATTTCATTTTGCATTTCTCAATTCCGTTCAATTACCTAATTCACCACTGATATCCTAAGCCACTGATAGTATCAACTCTGTTTCATGGCATCAGCAATCCTATTAACATCTACGTCAATTACTATTGGCTGTATTGACAGTAGCTAAAACAGAGGAGTGAAGGACATACGAGCTATAGTTCGCGTTGAAAAATTGAGTTATGCTCAGAATTAAAACCTGCAACCCATGCCTATGAACTGATACACAGAGTACCTACTATAATTACTACCGTGATAAACTTGTGCGACCAAAGAGGAAGGCCTAAAGCAATTACAGTAATGAGTTTTTCTCACCTCCGGACGGAAAGCGTCGATTCTCGTCCCGCTGCGCTAAACGAAGTTGTCGCTTTCCACCTCCGTCGAGGAGAAAAATAGTATCACATGGTTGTTACATGAGATCGGAGACCTTTCTTACTTTCCTGTCCTCGGTGTGTCATCTACTATAAATATGTATATCCAACAAAAAAATAAGGCATGTCTCAGAACGCAGACCAATAATTTAAGCATTTTTGTCTGTTTGTTTGTTGGACCTAACAGGAAAACTAATGAACTTTTGTTGATGCGATTTTCACTGTTTGAAAGTCTATGGTCTAATTTAAAAATAGTTGTTTTCTTGACATTTCCTCACTCGAGTGGAGGACGTTTTTGACATAACTTGTATGACAAAAATGGCAAAAACGTCCTCGACTCGAGTGAGGAAGCCTCAAAAAAATAACTAACACCCGTATTCTTAGTTGTTTTCTAGACATTTCCTAACTCAAGTGGAGGACGTTTTTGATATAATTTGTATGCAGACAATTTTTATAACGGAGTACGGAGTAAGGAAGCCTCAAGGAAACAACTAAGAATAAGGGTGTAAGATAACAGTCCAACACCCAATTCTTAGTTGTTTCCTAGAGGCTTCCTTACTCGTGTCGAGGACGTTTTTGACATTTTTTGACATTTTTGTCATACAAATTAAGTCAAAAACGTCCTCCACTCGAGTGACGAATTGTCAAGAAAACAACTAAAAAAACGGGTGTAAGACTATGTAGGTATACAATAAGTACTGTTATCAATAATTTATAAGTTATCATTGGTTCAACACAGACAATGACAATGTAAAATGAAAGGCTTTAAAACAAAGAGAAAGATCAATGAACTAAATTTAGTTTAGCCTGGGTCTGAGTGGATGAATTCGAAAAGGTCTCCAGGCGATCATGTGTCTATCAAAATTTGAGACGTACTTAAAAGGTACAAGTAAAAAATGAGATTTTTTTTTTCAAAAATTTGCTTTTAAATTGCTTAAACCTATATTATTTATTTTGATTCCCAGAGTTACGACTTATTGAGCGACTCGACTATTATAGTACGCATGTGAGTTGTACCAGCGTACATAGGGTTCCGTACTTAATTTGACAAAAATAGTTATTTGTTATGCTAGGCTTTTTGGCGCGAGTACTTTTATTGAAACCTGAGCAAGCGAAGGAGTCTAGGATTGAACCACGAGCGAAGCGAGTGGTTCAAATAATAGAATCCTGAGCGTTTAGCGAAGGTTTCAAAGGTACGAGACGCAGAATAACTTTGCAGCCGAGCGAAACACACAATTTTTCACCTCACAACAGCGAGGAAAAAAAGTGAATTACTAAAAAGAACATTTCAAAAAGTTTTTATCTTCGTGCTGGCCAGTGTCATGAAATAGTTATTAAGCATTTTCAGTGCATTGGCGGTATACAAAAATATTGAATAGACAAATTCGAATTTCAAAAACTCTTTGCACGCTAGAGCGGATAAAATACACTTTTGCACTCAGATTTCGAACGATAAACAGAATCTTTCCGAGCTTGTGAGGTGAAAAAGTATTTTTCTCTGTAATCCTTAAGCGCAAGCGTAATCCACTTTTGACCAATTTTTATTATTTGTCTTTTTATTTTAAAGTACTATGCTATATAACCCCACTAGTTATAGTAATAGGCACTATTTGGGTACCTATTCTGTTTATATTATAATTAATGGACTTTTGCACTGCATTTCCACCAGTATCATGTAGTTTGTGGGAGTGTCTATCCCAATATCAAGGATTGTTTTTGGTTAACAACAAGAAGAGATTGTGGATTGCGGAGCCTCGTGGCAGGCAAAAACGCGACGCGCGTACACCACGCCAGACAAGTGCTCGTGCAACGTGACTCCAGCACTCTTTGGGTACCTACGGAACTCTAAAAAATAAATCTTGTCACGTCAAAAGTCAACCAATCCCCACTTATTACACTAATGCAATGTACTGACATTATTCTTAAAAAGTGGGATTTGTTTTCTTCTAGACATAAATCTCACTCAAAAGAAAGCAAGCGTTTGTCTTAATAATAATTTTCGACATAAAATATCGAAGCTTGTTATAAATGTTACTATATAGACGTGTGATTTACTAATAGGGGCAAGTTCTCAACTTTTAATAGGGAACCATCAGAGGGGCTCGTAAAAAACATCGCTGGGAAAACTTTCATGGATAATATTATATAGCAAATGAACATTAATTTGACTGATGTACGAGAATAGGGGAATGAAAATGTAATGTCGGATCATAAAATCTCATCATCATGTAGAATTGTAGTTTCGAAGTTATAGTTAAACAACAGTTACTGTTACTGCTGTTAGATTTGTTCTTTAGTTAATTTAGTATATTACGCGTCAAATTTTTTATAACTAGTTAATTTTTTGGACCTTCCATATAAAAGTACAAATTTCTATGTAAGGTCCAAAAAAGGTTCATTCGATTCGAAGAAAATTGCAGTTATCAAAAGAAAATGAATAGGTTTGATTTCGTCTTGTCACAATTTATTTCAAATCTTAAAATTTTTCGTAACTAACTGATTTATACTTCACCTTGAAAGTAAAACAGAAGGTCAACTTTGATAGATCGGCAATCAATCATTTATAAAGTGTCTCTGTCCTAAAATTTTCGTTATGATATTATGACAGAAAATGTCAAGTGTGTGTCGGACGCATAGTCCAGGGTTCTGTAGTCACACGCTTAGATCAAAATAAAATTAATGGATAGGCCTTACGCGAACATTTCAAACCAGAAAAATGAGGCAAAACAAATGAAAGTTTTACTTCAAATTTGTATGCAAGTGCCCTAGATTTGACACATAATGACGCTAGTTTGTATGGACCAAGTGCACCAGTAGTGTGCTTCAACTTACCGCGCTTTAGGCCTATCCATTAATTTTATTTTGATCTAAGGTCACACGTTAAAGTCACGCCCTGCACAGTTTTTCCAAATTAAGTGTTAGCTTTTAAGATCTTATTGGTGGGCAAAAGCCTCAATTAAGAGGGAGTGAGCCATACTCCACCACGTGGGATCATTGCGGATTGGTGGAGACAAGTTAGTAGTCAACTTGCTGTCAGAGAATTTTTATTACATTACAATTGGACGCAGTTCTGCAAAAAAGATCCAACCCACAATGGGCTCTATAGTGGGTTGGATCCTTTTTGCAGAACTGCGTCCAATTACACCGCCATCTGACGGAACTATACCAACTGCTTAGCGTGCCTTTCGTAGAACGGAGACGGTCCTCCAAAGACTAAGTGGACCTAATACGATTTGAAGGTTTTTTTCGGACTACGGAATCCTTAAAAACTAAATGGGGCTTCAATTGTTTTGGTCTGTTTTTTCATCTCGTCCGAAACGTTAAGGGCCGAACGTTATTTCATAAAAATAATCAGAACCGTAATTAATTCTTTGAAATCGGCAATTGCTTTACTGCTAACTTTATAAATCATTAATTTACAACTAAAGCGACCAATTGAATTACATGTTAAATTGCCCGTAAAATAATGATTTAGATTCGATAATAAATTAATGCAAAATTGTTTATTTGTATAACATAAGGCTCATTTCACCGTTCAGTGGCTCTCATCACAATATTAAAGATTTCTCAATAAAAAAGCCAACGTTAAAAAAGTAATACTCTAATGAACTACACGCTGTTATCCCGTCGAGGCCGTTTTTTGAACACGAACGAAAGTGTTTTAAACTGTGTTTAAAAGTCTGAAAACCAATTATGTCTTATTTAAGGATCTGGCTGATAGGCGACCGTTTTCAATTACACGATTAGATTAAGTTTAATTGATACATAGAAAAAAATCCCAAAGTTACCCCTTTTTGTTATGTTTTTTCAATACTATGATTAAACTGCTGACATTTAACTTTTTATTCTTGTACTTAACTAAATACATTAAATATTTCTAGTGAACTCCGTAGAATTTTGAGCTTAGAAACACCCATGAGCAAAGATATTGATGAAAAACACGTTTTTTTGCGATCCTGCTTTCAATTGGAGCGGGATGGCTAATTGCAAACTTATTCTTGCAAGAAAGAGATGCTTGCACTGGGATAACCTGGCAGTTATTTTTATACAATACTTCTAAACATTTCACTTATGAGAATATCGAAATCAATGTAAAAGTGGCAGTTTCTTTTTCTTCCTTAATTTTTTGTTTCGATTCGATCTTTAAAAAACTTACAAAAGTATTGTGCAAAAACTTTTCAATTTTTGTAGTTTATTGGAGAAGCACTTTTTAATTAAGGCTTTCCTTACAAGAAAACTTTAATACTGCGATGAGGCTGAACTGTACAAAAACCCAAATATTGGACTTTTTTCAATTCGAGTTTTTTTATTTCCGATATTTAGGAAAAACCTTCATCAGATATCGTCAACATTTCTGATGACCACACCGTTTGGCTTTTGGTTTGAATCACATTCACATCCTACCGTGCTCTGATCTTATTCGGTCCTATCAGATTTAGGAAGGCGAAGACAAGAGAGTGCATTAGGAATTAGTGCAACTCGCGCAAAAAAGGTTTTGCATACCTGACTGATTTTCTTAATAAGCAGTCATTAATGTAGATTCAAAATAGGACGGTAATGAAAATTAGTTTAATATAATTTTCTACTCAAATGTTTATTAATTTCGCGACCTAATTTTAAATCGCTGTTAGTCGAAAAGCAAGTCATAGTTCATGTTTAAAACGGATTTAACGCTAAGCTGAACGTGACCTTTAGTGGGCGCCTTAAGGCGATAAGAAACCATGTCCAGCGTAAATTCAAAACACTGAGTAGAGCTTAATCCCAGAATAAAGTTTATTTCTTCCCTCCGGACGGAAAGCGTCAATTTTCGTCCCGCTGCGCTAAATGAAGTTGGCGCATTCCACCTCCGTCGAGGAAAAAAATAGTATACTAACCTCGGGCAGTCTCAGATCCTTGAGATGTTTGAGACCTTTCTCACTTTCCCGCCCTCGGTGTGTAATCTACTATATCTCATTCATGACAATCGATATTGTTTCCCTACAAATGCCTGGGCGCAAATTAAAATATCGTTGTAATAATAATGAATTACAAAAATTTCACTTGGGGCCTGTAATTAGGATGACATTTTTTCATCTTGTGTCGTCCACAGTGTCTGTTTTATTTCATTTTGGTATGGATTATTTAAACATATAAGATGTATCTTCATAACGAATTTTAATGATTATTATAATTTTGTCATTTAAACTTTACTTTGACCATAACTAATGATAATATTAAATTTGTCGTTACTGTCCGACTGTAAAGCAAAGGCCTCTTATTGTTCTTCCTGAGCGTCTCAGTTCACCACACCGAGATGTAAATTTTTAAGATTAATTTGTGTCTCGCTTTCTTAGTCTAGATCTATTATGACCATATTTTTGTCAGAAACCACAGTGTTTGCTTTTATCGTCTCCTTAATAAACAACGTTCTCTGTACGTGCCCCAAGAGATCACTAAGAAACATTCAAAATGTAATTTGCAAATAACTGTCTGGTTGTTTCATGACCTTTGTTTGGGCTAAATACTTAATTATAAATAGTAACTAATAAAATCAACATAGCCGAAAAAAGTCAGCTGTTTAGGTCACGTTGGTATTGCAGTTTTCAGAAGGACAGAAGGGCATAATGTAAAGAGATGGTATACATTTTAAAAAGTAGCGATGATTGCTTATCTTTTCGTTGCCCGTATGTCGTTTTAAAACGTGAACAAAGGTTGTGAAAACAATATTATAAATTAATAAACTTTTTAGACTAACATCATATTAAAAGCTTTTTAATTATGTTTAAATTTAATCTAAATAATACCTTACTTTATTCGTTTATTTGGTAGAACAGTTCCAAAGCAAATTAACATAATATCATAAAACTAAAATATAACTAGAAAATAACAATGAAAGTAGGTACATTTATTTGTTAACAACAAGAAATACAATGATACTAACTATAAATAACCTTTAAGTAATAAAGAAAAGATAATTATACATAAACCTTATAAAGTAATAATTATACATAAACCTTATAAAGTAACTAACTGTTGCCCGCGACTTCGTCTGCGTGTACATTTGTGATTGTTTGTCGTGTCTCGTCTAAAAGATCATGAATTTTCATAGAGAGAAGTAAAATGAACATCAGTAAGTACCTATATAAGTAGGTACCAGAAAAATATATTTTACTGATCCATCACTTAAATTGATCTACTATTTATATTTCGAGCAGCATAAACATCATCTTACAACCCACTCCTGGTCCCGGTCCACTGGCACCGGGTGGCAGAGAGCGAGAGAGTGGATCTGTACCTGCGCAAGTGCTGATCCACTTTAATATTATCACGCGCAGATGACTTCGGCAACGTCTCTACAACCCACTCCTGGTCACAGACTTCCATTCACGTGTATAAGCGTGAGAAGATAGAGTATACTCCACCACGCCGGCCGGCAAGTCCAAATCGGTGGAGGCAACAGCTGGATCGAATATACAGAGTCCTTCTTAATATGGTGACACTTTTTAAGGGGATGATCAGACCGTCAAACTGAACAACTTTCTCTATGGCACCAACATCGAAACAGCGAAAAAAAATCAGCTATTCCATACAAAACTGCAAACCTAGTTGAGCCGAATGTATGCTGCTGATTTTTTTTCCTGATTTCATAATCTGTCCCATAGAGAACGTTGTTCAGTTTGACGGTAATTATGTTTTGGAAGGCGAAAAGTTTTAAACCTATGTTTTTGAATAAATTAATGTTGCAGACTTGCTTTAAAAATACACTTAACGCCATCTACTTAAAAGAAGACGGTACTACAGTTTAATTTTAAAACTAATAACGCCATCTTTTTAAAAGAAGACGATACCATAATTTATTTTAAAACTTATAACGCCATCTATTTAAAAGAAGACAATACTATAATTTAATTTAAAATAACTTGGTGGACTTGGTCTCCGGGGTCAATCTTGCAGCCAAGCGAGGCCGCAGGCCGAGCGGTTTCTGAAACGTCTTTTTCATAGAAAAATTTATAGTTTGGGAGAGTCGATTCAACTATGGCGACTACTACTTATATCAAGTAGGTATCAAGAAATACACTATTATCGCTATTACCTTTCGCTGAAACTTCAGAATTATGCCATGATACTTTTAGCAGACTACGCCGAAAGGAATTATTACAAACGTAAATTTACATACGTGTACACGTACTGGTCATTTACATTTAATAAAAAAATTAAACACAAAAACTCATAAAATACAAAACACCACAGAAACCATGAAAACTCTCACAAACTACAAATAAAAGATATCCTCCAAAGCGCCGACCCGAGACCCTAGGAGGCTGGCCGCGTTGCCTCTTTGAATAGGAAGCTAAACTTATCCTTAGGGCAAAATAGCTGCCAGCCCACCTGTCTCCCGTGGCCTCTAACAGGCACCTCGAGCGGCACTTTAGAAAAAGATTCACCGCGGGACCTCAACAGGCGGTAAGGTCTCTACAGCGAAAGGCAGAAACTCATAGCCTTCTCCCAAACCATGATACGTCTCTTCTCTAACTTTATAAGATCCCGGGACGTGAGAAGGCGCCAAAGTGTCGAAACACGTGGCGTCCCAAACCAGACACCTACCACGACTCCACGGTATGAGGGACAGGCCATCTGGTCTCTTCCCATTCGACCGAAACATACCCTGAGGCTCCAGTATATATGGGACATTCACTGACGCCAGGGCCCGCTTATTTAGCACGTATTAGCACGTCTATATTACTGCTCAGAAAGGGAAACTGCTCTTCAAAAAGTAGGTAGGTTATATGCAGTTCTTAGGCAGATCCATTTGGTGTAGAGACCATGGGTCTGGGAAGCTAATTATTAAAGAAAATTGTTTCCAGGATAGTCAATGCTACAGGTGACCAGAAGGCTGGCGCGTACCTCAGTCGGTGAAAACGCGTCACCATCCAAAGTGTATTAAGCATCTTGGGCCTGATTGTCTGAAGAGAAACACGATTCCGTGCTTCGGATGGCACGTTAAGCCGTTGGTCCTGGCTACTATCTCCGATGGTAGTAGTCGTTACATAAAAACCACGTCAGATGCCGTAAGGCGGTCTGTATAAACTCTGACACCAGGGCTTGCTGCCGTGAAGAAGATAATCCGTCCAGTTTACAGCCATTGATCTCTGCTACACCTATCTGTAGTTGGTTTACCGATCATTGGTTACCTATTTTGTTAGTTTTTTTTTTGTGTGTATAAAATCTATTCTTGTTTGACTACCTATTGTTGCATTAAAATAGAAAAAAAAACAAAAAATGGAAAATGGATACAATGTGTAGCTTGTAGCACAGATTATTATAATACTATCCTTGTAGGTAATTTTATTTAAAAAAGTAAAAATATGAAATTTCATCTCGACCAAGAATCGAACCTTCACCTCATCACCTCATGTGTATAAGTCTGACCATTTACCGAATGCGCTACAAGACTTCTAAGAAGAGCGATGAAAAAAAGAAGTACTATGTACCTATACCACTGGAAAAAACAAAATAGGTCCCAAATACATCCGTCTCAAATACATCTGTCAGCACAAGTCAGTGTGGTAAATCATTGTAAATTATCCCCACTTATCCCACGTGAGCCCATTACTGAGATAAAATGTATCCTATGTGTTAATCTAGATCACATTCTATCTGCGTGCCAAATTTTGTCCAAATCTGTTCAGCCGTTTATGCGTGATTGTAACACAAACCTACAACCTTACAAACATCGTCACAAACTTTCGCATTTATAATATTAGTGAGATTCGTAGGGTCCAATTTAATATGGAGACGGTTTTAAAGAACTAACTTTTAAGACCTAACTTTCTCTATGGAACCAAAAGAGAAATCGCAAAAATAAAAATTGCGTAAAGTTATATCCGTGTTTTTGCTAATTCAACCTTGGTCCTAAAGAGAAAGTTGTTCAGTTTTATGGTTTAATCATCCTCTTAAAAATTTTCAGCAAAATAAATAAGAATCCTATGTAGGACAGCAAATTTTTTTTATTACCTATTTTCGACATTGTTTCCATAGTAAAAGTTGTACAGTTGTGCTTCGTTACACCTTGTATAATTTTTAATTTCTTTTTATCCGAGGAGTAACATTTAAGCAGATAAGACATATAGATAAAAATCTAATACCAACACACACCAATTTTATGACAAAATAAACGAAAGGCTACAAAAAGAAATTAGTCTCGGAACCTAATCCATTAATTTGAAATAGTGGCTGAAGTGTCCTTTGCTCCGCCTTTGTACATCCTAGGTGACCTAGTCCAAACAAAGGGCATGTGACCAGACAGTCATCTGCAAATTACATTTTGAATGTTCCTTAGTGGTCTCCTGAGGCACGTAGAAAGGACGTTGCTTGTTAAGGCGACTATAATATGGGCAAAAATGGTGCCTTCTGGTTCCGGAATTGGTTCTCGATGGAAATTCGGATATCGTAGTATTTAATTTAATTTTAACATATTGCCATTCATTGTATTTAAGTACATTATATATAGGGTCCTTCTTAATATGCTGACACTTTTTTAAGGGTATGATCAGACCATCAAACTGAACAAATTTCTCTATGGCACCAACATCGAAATCACGAAAAAAAATTCTGCTGTCCCATACATTTGGCTCGAGTAGGTTTGCAGTTTTGTATGGGACATCTGTTTTTTTTTCCCGATTTCGATGTTTGTCCCATAGAAAAAGTTGTTCAGTTTGATGGTCTGATCATCCCCTTAAAAAAGTGTCAGCATATTAAGTTGGACCCTGTATATATTAGATGGCCACATAAATTGGTTTAAAAGTTCTGTAAAATTTTACTCATACGAGTATCTATTTTATACATATGGATAAACTAAAGCTTAAATTATAAACATTGAAAGTGAGACATGTCAGAAATATGCAGATTGGAAATGTATTTAATTCATTTCATTTCATTCGGCATGACAATCGTTCCCTGGTCCCGTGGAAGACCCCTGGTATGGGACGCAACCTGCGTTGACACTCTGGCACCGTCCCAACTCCAGAGATAATCCACGGGAGCCAGCGCAGCGGCGGCCTTTGCCGAAGCCTCAAAAAGACGCAAATATACAGTCCTAGGTCAGTACTACATATTTGCGCCTTTTGGAGTAGATACCATGGGCACCTGGGTTCCAGATGCCAGGAGTCTATTTAAAGAAATATCCTCCAGGCTGATCGACGCTACAGGTGACACGTGGGCTGGCGCGTACCTAGGACAACGCATCAGCATCGCAATCCAAAGAGGCAACGCCGCCAGCCTTCTTGGCACACTCCCGCACGGCAGCAGCTTTGATGGAGTGTTCTACCTGTAGATGGTCTGCCGACGAACCTACGATCGGCATTCCATCCGCAGGCCGAGCTCCCATCATCTGGCTCATTTACCCTTTTCCATCCCTTTTTGTTTTTTGTTTCCTTTTTATCTCATCTCATCTCACTAATATTATAAATGCGAAAGTTTGTGACGATGTTTGTAAGGTTGTAGGTTTGTGTTACAATCACGCATAAACGGCTGAACAGATTTGGACAAAATTTGGCACGCAGATAGAATGTGATCTAGATTAACACATAGGATACATTTTATCTCAGTAATGGGCTCACGTGGGATAAGTGGGGATAATTTACAATGATTTACCACACTGACTTGTGCTGACAGATGTATTTGAGACGGATGTATTTGGGACCTATTTTGTTTTTTCCAGTGGTATAGGTACATAGTACTTCTTTTTTTCATCGCTCTTCTTAGAAGTCTTGTAGCGCATTCGGTAAATGGTCAGACTTATACACATGAGGTGATGAGGTGAAGGTTCGATTCTTGGTCGAGATGAAATTTCACATTTTTACTTTTTTAAATAAAATTACCTACAAGGATAGTATTATAATAATCTGTGCTACAAGCTACACATTGTATCCATTTTCCATTTTTTGTTTTTTTTTCTATTTTAATGCAACAATAGGTAGTCAAACAAGAATAGATTTTATACACACAAAAAAAAAACTAACAAAATAGGTAACCAATGATCGGTAAACCAACTACAGATAGGTGTAGCAGAGATCAATGGCTGTAAACTGGACGGATTATCTTCTTCACGGCAGCAAGCCCTGGTGTCAGAGTTTATACAGACCGCCTTACGGCATCTGACGTGGTTTTTATGTAACGACTACTACCATCGGAGATAGTAGCCAGGACCAACGGCTTAACGTGCCATCCGAAGCACGGAATCGTGTTTCTCTTCAGACAATCAGGCCCAAGATGCTTAATACACTTTGGATGGTGACGCGTTTTCACCGACTGAGGTACGCGCCAGCCTTCTGGTCACCTGTAGCATTGACTATCCTGGAAACAATTTTCTTTAATAATTAGCTTCCCAGACCCATGGTCTCTACACCAAATGGATCTGCCTAAGAACTGCATATAACCTACCTACTTTTTGAAGAGCAGTTTCCCTTTCTGAGCAGTAATATAGACGTGCTAATACGTGCTAAATAAGCGGGCCCTGGCGTCAGTGAATGTCCCATATATACTGGAGCCTCAGGGTATGTTTCGGTCGAATGGGAAGAGACCAGATGGCCTGTCCCTCATACCGTGGAGTCGTGGTAGGTGTCTGGTTTGGGACGCCACGTGTTTCGACACTTTGGCGCCTTCTCACGTCCCGGGATCTTATAAAGTTAGAGAAGAGACGTATCATGGTTTGGGAGAAGGCTATGAGTTTCTGCCTTTCGCTGTAGAGACCTTACCGCCTGTTGAGGTCCCGCGGTGAATCTTTTTCTAAAGTGCCGCTCGAGGTGCCTGTTAGAGGCCACGGGAGACAGGTGGGCTGGCAGCTATTTTGCCCTAAGGATAAGTTTAGCTTCCTATTCAAAGAGGCAACGCGGCCAGCCTCCTAGGGTCTCGGGTCGGCGCTTTGGAGGATATCTTTTATTTGTAGTTTGTGAGAGTTTTCATGGTTTCTGTGGTGTTTTGTATTTTATGAGTTTTTGTGTTTAATTTTTTTATTAAATGTAAATGACCAGTACGTGTACACGTATGTAAATTTACGTTTGTAATAATTCCTTTCGGCGTAGTCTGCTAAAAGTATCATGGCATAATTCTGAAGTTTCAGCGAAAGGTAATAGCGATAATAGTGTATTTCTTGATACCTACTTGATATAAGTAGTAGTCGCCATAGTTGAATCGACTCTCCCAAACTATAAATTTTTCTATGAAAAAGACGTTTCAGAAACCGCTCGGCCTGCGGCCTCGCTTGGCTGCAAGATTGACCCCGGAGACCAAGTCCACCAAGTTATTTTAAATTAAATTATAGTATTGTCTTCTTTTAAATAGATGGCGTTATAAGTTTTAAAATAAATTATGGTATCGTCTTCTTTTAAAAAGATGGCGTTATTAGTTTTAAAATTAAACTGTAGTACCGTCTTCTTTTAAGTAGATGGCGTTAAGTGTATTTTTAAAGCAAGTCTGCAACATTAATTTATTCAAAAACATAGGTTTAAAACTTTTCGCCTTCCAAAACATAATTACCGTCAAACTGAACAACGTTCTCTATGGGACAGATTATGAAATCAGGAAAAAAAATCAGCAGCATACATTCGGCTCAACTAGGTTTGCAGTTTTGTATGGAATAGCTGATTTTTTTTCGCTGTTTCGATGTTGGTGCCATAGAGAAAGTTGTTCAGTTTGACGGTCTGATCATCCCCTTAAAAAGTGTCACCATATTAAGAAGGACTCTGTATATTCGATCCAGCTGTTGCCTCCACCGATTTGGACTTGCCGGCCGGCGTGGTGGAGTATACTCTATCTTCTCACGCTTATACACGTGAATGGAAGTCTGTGACCAGGAGTGGGTTGTAGAGACGTTGCCGAAGTCATCTGCGCGTGATAATATTAAAGTGGATCAGCACTTGCGCAGGTACAGATCCACTCTCTCGCTCTCTGCCACCCGGTGCCAGTGGACCGGGACCAGGAGTGGGTTGTAAGATGATGTTTATGCTGCTCGAAATATAAATAGTAGATCAATTTAAGTGATGGATCAGTAAAATATATTTTTCTGGTACCTACTTATATAGGTACTTACTGATGTTCATTTTACTTCTCTCTATGAAAATTCATGATCTTTTAGACGAGACACGACAAACAATCACAAATGTACACGCAGACGAAGTCGCGGGCAACAGCTAGTAAGAGAATAAATATGGAAGAATAACTCCAAAAAAAATCGAAATCATTTTTGGCACCCCATGAAAAATGACATTTTGTATGAGTTTTGGCGGCGAGTTACAATTTTTAAAGAACAAATTTAGAACGCGTTACAATTTTTTTGGTGCCACTTTTTGAGCTTCATTTATACTTCTATACATTCTCTTATTCGTAGATTGGACCTGTATATTTAAGTTGAGTAGGGTCTGCAGTTTTGCATGAAACAATTTTTTTTTCATCGATCTAGGGTATATAGTGAATATTGTTCAGTTTGATGGTCTACCAACCCCCGTGTATACAGAACAGGTACTACGAGTATTAAATGTTTGTATGTTCGTTCTAGCAACACGCAAAAACTACTGAACAGATTTTGAAGAAACTTTTTTAGCTTTACTTAAAATCTGATATTATGATTTGTGCGGACGAAGTAGCAGGTAAACTCGAATATTTTATAACTGCGTAAAATGTAGTAAATGTTGGTTTGTTTACATTATTTCCAGCTCGTCCTGACTTTAGTACTTTTCCTACAAAACCTGGATTCGTTTAATAATTCAACTACTTGAGCATAGCAAAAAACTCGACCTTAGTAAATACAAGTAGCAATTCACTTTTATTTTCTACTTAATCATTGCGTTTCATTTCAGAGACGCAATTTCTTTCGACCCGAAATGGTTTACTTACCTTTTGAAATGGCGGTTTTTGTGGCTCGAGATTACATAAAATTTTGATGTATATTAAAAATATTCTGAAGAATTTCCGCTTATGAAGATAAGCAATGAATACTTGATTAAAAGAAGCTTGGATTGGGAAATTTCCTACCTGTTTTGTCAGTCTTTGTATCGTTACACAAAAGTTTTGAACGTATACATAAAACTTTATAATTACGATCAGATATATTGAATGTTATATTCCCTTATTTACGAGGAGGTCTTTGCCCTGCAATGGGACTCTATAAGCTATAATCTGCTTCTATTTCGCGTATTTAAACAAAAAAAAAAGAGTTTATAGCTAAGTAAGAGAATCATTTAGAGATAGAGATTTAGTCGTTGTTAAAATTTTTGAATTCGGAAAAAATCTAATGTCATTTAAATTTTTATTTACTTTTGTGGTCCCTCTACTGGACAAAGCTCTTCCCTGGACTCTCCTTCACTTATATTCTAGTAATTATTCTACACTCTTGCCACATTTTCTTTGAGTCTGCCGTAATTAGGTGCCCAGCAGTGTGGTAGGCTCCGCAAAGAGCCGTCTGGCTCGCGACCACCCTCCTGCCGGAGTCTGGCGCCAAGCAGCTTGCTGCGTTCCGTCAGTGTGCAGGAGTGCCAGTGCACTTCTGGGTAAGCTCGATACATCTTCGATCCCATCTTTGTCCTGAGGACTTGATAGAGGTCAAGAGCAAACCCATCAATAAGTAATAAAAAAAAAAAAATGTCTTTACAACGAAAACTTTGAGATTTACTGAGGCCAAAACCAAACTGCAAAAGTATTTTCTCATCTTATTCTCAACTCAACATGATGTCAACCTCATGACATACTATCGACTCAATAGAAGAAGTACGATATACCTAAGAATATCTTTTTTTAACATACCTAACTACTGCTTCGGATAAAATTGTGCGTAATTATATTCCTTAAAAGATTTGTTACTTTAAAACAATATATAATGAATTACGATTATTTTGTAATAAAGGAACAGTTTAGAAGTTAGAAAGTGGGATTGGGCTGGACATATCTGCCGAATGCACCCGGAGAGGTGGACCAAGATGGCCACAGAATGGGTTCCACAAGACGGTTGCCGACGTCGAGGAAGACCCAAGAGAAGATGGAGCGACGACTTGAATACCTTCCTGAACGGTTGGCCTGATTTCGCGTTGCATAGGGAAGATTGGAGGAAAAGAGGGGAGGCCTTTGCCCAGCAGTGGGACACAAAATAGGCTATATAAAAAAAAAAAAAAAAAAAAGGAACAGTTTAGCCAGAGTAAAAAACAATGACAGGAATAAATTTCATATTAAAAAATATTGAAAGATCCGAGTGCGATGTTTAAAAGCCACACGTTGAAATCAACAGTATTACATGACCTGTTACATTATATGACGTTCGTGCATTCATTCAGTCATGATTTTGAATTACACTATTCGAAAATAGCACTGCTGCCAGCATGTGCGTGATTTTGATGTTCACGCAAGGAATGTGATGCCCTTAATTTTTCCAACTCTTTATGGCCAAGTTGTAGGTGTTACAACATAAAACCACGTCCTAATTACCCTAGCATTCAAAAATCAACTCCAACATTGTGCGCAATCCAGCTTATCCCTTACGTCCCAAAAACAGCCTGACAAAAACGTCTTTAGTAAAAGGACTAAAAGGTCGTCCTAAGTTCAAATACCCTTCCCTTATTTATCAGGATTGGCCAAGGAATTAATTAATGAGGCACACACAAAGATCGTTACGGCCAACGAAGGCGTTTTCCTTAAACAACCATCTAGGGTCGTAGCCGACCCTTGGGAACGATTTCGCTGAAGATACAACTCCTTTAAGGGTTTATTTTTTAAGTAATTGACCACAGAATGAGACCTTAACGTATTCAAGTATGCTTTTTTGTTGGTAAATATAAAATGAGTTTTGTGAATGGTGCGTGGTTTTCGTGGTTTTCAATGAAATTACCTTTTTAATTTGACTGTAGCTGTAGAGGCTTGTAAACACTCCGAGTGCTGAAAGTTGAAAAATTAATATTAATTTTAATACAGGGTGAAAATTAATCGTTGGCATCCTTTAAACTATGTACAGCTAAGGATTTTTCCTAAGGGGGGCAACCGGCCATCCAGCTCATCAGCCACCGTCAGTAGCATCCTTAAACTAATTATATATGGACAAGTAACGTGTAATTCTACTAACAAACTTTTCTGCCACTTTTTGCGGGGGGCGAGGTAGCAAGAAATCCGCAGCTTTGGACTTTATTCCATTACTTTAGATTCTAATTTTGAATGTTAAAAATAATGAAAAACAGTGTCGTGTGAGTTGGCAGAGGGGAAATGCTAAGGCGAGCTGGGTCCCTATACAAATTCTGTAAGGTAGCGTCACTCAAATTTGACGTTGCAAGCACATGATTAATATTCCTTCCTGCAAGGTCGGACTGCAAATAAGATACCTATAAGGTTTTCACCAAACGATCGCCCGCAAGACCGCCCTTCAAATAAGGGTGGCGTTATAATCGTGCTAATTTAGCTGTCCGATCGAAAGTGTTACGTGTCTTTCTCGATTCCCTAATTTTAGAGACCAATTTTTTGACTTATTAATAATATTATTAGGGTTTAATTGAGGGACGTGAAAAATTATACATTGTCAACACCACCACTATTAAACGTCATACGAATGATGCAAACCTAACATTACCATCTTTTCTAAAATTTTAACATTACCATAAAATATTTTCTTAATTTACAATTTTTTGTGTTCTTAATGCTTCACGTTAAGGAAATTTTTTTCCAAAAAAGAGTCGAGTTCCCTTCTACAAAACATCTTATTCTAGGCCAAAATATAGAGGCCTAAATGAAGGCTTATTTAATAACTCTGATACGACAGGATATGAACAGACCAACGTGGCTACGCGTGAAAGGCGCAAAACAAACACCAATTTCCAACACCGTTTATGAAAATGTCTCCCATAAATTCCATAACACATTAGAAAATTATAAAATTTACAAAACAAACTTTTAACTTTACCCCACTAATGCTCAAGTTTGTCTCCGGCAGATGGCGCGTAAATGTAGGGGTGGCATCGATACATTTAGATAAATGTAGTGCTGCGTCTACCCGGTCTCCCGCAGGCTCGGTTGCCAGTCGCACAATAGACACTGAGGGAGACTCTTGTGTTTTGTCTCCTGCGTAACACATCGCGATCGTGTTTTTAATCATGAACTTCAATTGTTTTGTTCTGTGCAAGTGATGTTTTTGAGGAATGACTTTGAGCTGGTTTCTAAAGGTAAGAAAGATAGAATTCGAATTGGTAAAACATTCTAAAAAAAAATCGTTTTCAGGTTGTTTAACGCATTTGTTGTGATATGAAACATGAACTTTGACATTTTGTTTCTTGTGTTAAACTTTTAATGTTAAATAGGTTACCTACTTTGGTTTCGTGCCTATTTAATTTACTACGGAGGTCTAAAAATAAGGCTTAAAACATACGGGATTTTCGGTTCTAATATAGATAAAAGTCATCCTTTGGGCTCTTTGGACTTCATTGTCTAGTGTTTTAAATGATACTGCTGTTGATCCTGGTTTTTACAGTGGCGGAAATGAGTGGTAGATGGTAGGCCTAAGATGTCCCATAAAATAAATACCTGCAACCAATACTGTTTATGATTATAACGATTTAGGTTCTTAATTAGATTAGGAATTATTTGAACTTACTTAGTACCTACTAACAAATAAGAATTTTTTTCCTAATGATTGGTGAATAGCGTAAGATTTCGTAAAACTTTTCATAAATTTTGGATTAAAAAAAGCTTTTGTGTAAACATTGTTATGAAATGAGAAATAATGTTGCCCTCCAATTAAATAAAAGCTATTAATTCTGAAAGACCTTTTTCAGTAAAATAATTAATAATATGAATCGAGAATTAATTAAGAAGATTATTTGCGATCAACTAAAATTTCTTTTGTCAAAAAATAATCGGCGTTTTGACAAAATAATTATGCTTTGCCACAGTATGCTTCTTTATTTAGCTTTATAAAGTTCGTTAATTCTTTGTAATTATTATGTTATATGTTTTGAATGAATGAATTAGCTCAGGCAGATAGTTCCTTTATTTCATGTCATCAGTTGTATCTATCAATACGCCTAGCCTACTATTTATACAGGGTGAAAGAAAAGTATCATTAACCTTTTACCCACATACTCTACCCATCAAACTGAACAACTTTTACTATGGTAGAAAATCTGTCAGCGCAAAAAAAAAATCTGCTGTTCTATACAAAAGTGCAATGCCTACACGACTAATAAAAATGTATGAGACAGCCGATTTTTTTGTTCTGACAGGTTTGCTCCATGGTAAATGTTGTTAAGTTTGATGGGTAGAGTATAAGGTTTAAAGGTTAATGATACTTTTCCTTACACCCTGTATAATTATGTGCACATTATCCTCTTATAACATAATACGTAAATGGAAGTGCATAAATATTTAAAATAGACATCCGTCTGTATAATGGTTTTTGTGGATTAATAAATATTTCCCCCCTCCGGACGGAAAGCATCAATTGTCGTCCCGCTGCGCTAAACAAAGTTGTCGGTTTCCACCTCCGTCGAGGAGAAAAATATTATACCTACTAACCTCGGACAGTAAAAAAGAAAGCCTCAGATCTGAGACCTTTCTTACTTTCCTGTCCTCGGTGTGTAATCTACTATTATTGATTGATTGATTGTACAGTCAAGAGCACATCAACCTTGACAATCGAAGTGCGATATTGTTTCTTAATACGAACGCCATAAGAACAGTACGAAGTCCAAGGTGTCTAGCTTGACGTGCTCTTGACTATACAAGAATTTCTATATAACAATCAGCAAGCTCATTAGGCAAATCTTATCGCTACGATGGAAATTCAAACTCAATGACATGCCATCGTCTCTGAAGACTTCAAAATATTTATGTATCGCGGAAAGATCCACATTTTGACCTAGATTTAGTACAGCTTTAAGATGCCGACATACTCGTACTCGTATCTATTCTGCTCTCAAAGGGTTCTTAAACCCCAACCTTTACATGAGCTAATGAAGCGGGTACACAGGTATAATGAACGGCTTCTATTTCTATTCAAAATACTTTAGGAGTAAATTATATTAACAACGTAGGAATTTTCTTTGAAATTTCAAATATTTTATATTAAAGATAGACAATTTTAGGAAGCTAGCAATATTAGACCAATTTGAGCCTATTTTGAAGAGGTTGCATACGAGATAATCAGGACAGCGAAGGGTGGCATAAAAATGGAGGCCTATTTCCAGCAGGCAATAGTTTGATTCTACCAATCAAATTGAACAACTTTTACTGTGGGAGCAAACCTGTCAGAACAAAAAAACCGGCCAAGTACGTGTCGGGACTCGCGCAGGGTAGGGTTCCGTAGTTACCCGTTACAATACACGAACTTAGAATGTGGTTTTTGTTTTATACTACGGTTTAACGGCTAATAAAGTCTAAAAAGTACATTTTATAAGTTGGTCGACTATTACTCTTTAACTTGTAAAGCTTAATACTTAGCAGTCAGCGGTGACTGCTACGAATTTTTTCACATTGTCCAGAAACCCATCAAACCCATCAATAATAATAAAAAAAACAACCGTTTAGCTGGCAGGGCACTTGACTCTAACAAAAATTTTCTCTTTAAAGCTTAATATTTCGCTAACAGATTCCTAAATAAAAAAATAGCTTTCCCACCACCACAACATTTTTAAAAGAACTATCCAACGATACCCCACATCATGGGAAAGACAAGAAAAAAAAATCATCCACGCTTCACGTGTAGAGGTATACCTGATTTTTTTTTTTAAATTTTATATCACCTCTTTGTTAGCGTGATTAAAATGTATACCCATGCCAAATAACAGCTTTCTAGTTCTTAGTGTCTCTAAGCTAAGCCTCGGACAGACGGATGGACGGATGGACTTGGCGAAACTATAAGGGTTCCTTGTTGACATCGGAACCCTAAAAACTGCTATTCCATACGTTAAAGTCGAGTAGGCATGAAAGTTTTGTATGGAACAGCAGATTTTTGTTTGCGCTGTCAGGTTTGCTCCCATAGTAAATGTTGTTCAGTTTGATGGGTAGAGTATGAAGTGTAAAGTTTAATGATACTTTTCCTTACACCCTGTATACTGTATGCCTCTATTTTACTATCCGCTTAATTGAGTCCAAGGCATGTTCCCAAGGATCATTAATCTTCATTTGCTAACTTTATTAAATCTACTATAACACATTTTTCTCTTAATACTTGTCTGCCTTTATTTTTCTATCAGCACTGTAGGTACATCTTTGTTATTGGATATCATTTAGCTAACAAAGAATGCGGAAGTGTCTGGTACTTAGATAAAACTAAAAGGAGAAGAAGCTGTATTCACGATGCATGTGACAGATAAATAAAAAAAAAGAATTCGTCGCATAACAGTCGTACATAGATCACTGGCACTGAGTATAATTTCTTCAGACAAACGACTTGAAGCAAGAATGCCGTGGTGGTCCAGTGGCGAGAAACCTTGCCTGCCGTGCAGAAGGCGACAGTTCAATCCTTGTCCGGGCAACTCGTACCAATGAGTTTTTCAGAATCTATGTACGATTTGTAACTCCTCTGGCTTTTCGGTGAAGGAAAACATCGTGAGGAAACTTGCATGCTTCAATTTCGTTGCATGCATTGTACCCACTGTCCATTACACGTGGCGACGGGCTCACTCTCCGTCACACTGGACAGAGTTTCGTTACTACTAGTAAAACGTGGATGTTCTGAGTTGTCAGAATATCTCTGACTTGGGAAATATACTCTTGAGTATGCATGTATGCATGTACAAACAGCTTGTTACAAGCTTGCGGCGGTGACGGTTACACCCCTATACGGAGGACGCAGATACTAGAGCGCGCCACTTACTACGATTCAAAAGTAGGTACCTTCGCCCCTTCCATACATCGTTTTATACATGCATATGCCCGTCGGTTTTGAGTACTCCACACCTAAACATTCGAATCGATTTTATGTAATTGAGTCCTACAAAGTCGCCTTCTACCGATACTACCATTGAAATTCTCACAGATTTCTTTTCTATAAGAGACCAAGTCAGAGGCCGTAAGGCGGTCTGAAAAAAACTCTGACACCAGGGCTTGCTGCCCACATGATAAGAAGAAGAAGTCTTTATACAATTACAATTGTGTATTAGTGTGACGTGTGAAGGCTGCAGATTTCTCAATTTGGTTTTATCTAAGGATACCGTTATACGATCTTAAGTATACTCTTTTAAAAACAATTTCTAATGTTAACAGTTTTAAATCTTTATTCAGTTGACATTTCATAACGTTCAGGACGGTAAACACAAAATAGTGCGATTGTGTTTAGCCCTTATAGAAAGTCACAGTTTATGGAAAAGTATGGTACTACGTACAGTATGGATGCTCCCTATGCTTCCCATCTATTTTGACCCCACCCCCTCTCGGTTGTTCTGGAGCTGGACGACAGTAAGCAGTGGAGTATTTCTCTCTCACTCGCACTTACTCGGTATTTATATATGCTAACCTCTTCTTGTGAGTGCGAGCCTGTTTATACAAGGTGTTTGTATAGGGTCCTAAAACGCGAAAAAAATTACCTCTTCCA
The DNA here is from genome assembly GCA_963693445.1 of Agonopterix heracliana. Classification (NCBI taxonomy): domain Eukaryota; kingdom Metazoa; phylum Arthropoda; class Insecta; order Lepidoptera; family Depressariidae; genus Agonopterix; species Agonopterix heracliana. The sequence goes on from OY856324.1 coordinate 14,721,087, forward strand.
TACAAAACTGCACACCTACTTGAGCCATGTACTTTGTACCATGAGCCATTGGCCGCGATTTCGATGTTTGTCCCATAGAATTTTTTTTTCAGTTTGTCTAATCATCCCCTAAAAAGTGTCAGCATATTAAGAAGGACCCAAAATATGGTTTAACGACCATACATAAAAGGAATGTGGAGTAGCAATATCTATAAAAAAGCAAAAATGATTTTATTCAACTAAAACCTTTTTGAAATCTAGTATAGTGTAGTCTTTCCGTTCCTGTTCAGCTTTCCAAAACACAACATAAAAAGGTATAACATAGTGTTGAAGTATATAAACTGCTGCTGCGGCTAAAGCCATTAGCGGACTGTTAGTTTTTATTACGTGCATCCATCAAGCTGTAGTGGTGCAGTATTGTCACATAATAGGCTCACTACATCGTGCGCTAAAAAAACATACCTACAATTCTTTATGGAGTGGTCAGAAAATATACTACAACTATCATTCTAATCCTGCTATTTCACTGGGACAAATGGGAAATAGAATGGTCCATTTCAAGTTGAAACCACTGGGTAATTATTATAACAACCGTATTCTTCTTCTTATCGTGTGGGCAAGCCCTGGAGTCAGATTTTTTTCAGACCGCATTACGGCCTCTGACGTGGTTTTAATGTAACGACTAATATTACTAGAGATAGTAGCCGCGATCAACAGCTTAACGAGCAACTATCTCATCGAAGCACGGAATAATTATTCTTTTCAGACAATCAGGTAATTCAGCCTGCAATGTCCTAACCAACTGGGGCAAAACGCACAAAGTGACAGTTCACTAGTTGTCCCTCGTGGGAACCGAACCACGAAATACGTGTCAAGAGCCCAATACGGAGGCAGTTTAACCGTATTGGCTTTATGGGGGTGGTAAAAACTTTGCTAAAAGTATATTCGAATTATTAAATCTAATAAATACATAAGTTATCCTTTTCCCTAATTAATTTAAAAAATCGAACACACCCTAGTAATAAATAATTAAAGCCGTGGTTTAGATTTTAGTCTAAACTCTAAAGTACCCACTGCAGTTTTTTACGAAACAGATTTTTTTTTATGTTTTCTCGATGCTGTCTCCATAGTGAAAGTTGTTCAGTTTGATAGTATTGCTATATACCGAACCCCTTTAAAAATACAATAAATATATTTTTTTTTCTCACCTTCGGACGGAAAGCGTCAATTGTCGTCCCGCTGCGCTATAACGAAGTTGTCGCTTTCCACCTACGTCGAGGAGAAAAATAGTATACTAACCTCGGACAGTAAATAAGAAAGCCTCAGATCTCATGTAATTGTTGACCGAGGCGAAGCCGAGACCTTTCTTACTTTCATGTCCTCGGTGTGTAATCTACTATAGTATTCTCATAGAGAGACAAGGAGATATAGTTATATTACCCATTAAAATAGAGTCTAGAAAAACGGTATTAAACTTACCTGATCTTAAATTAAAAAACTTTTACAAAGAATATGGAGAATTTATTCATAACAAACAGCAAAATTAAATATCTAAGTTATAAAAACTGACATTCAAACATGTTTAGGTTGTCCAAAACAGAGCTGCAACAACTGTTTTAGTGTTCCGTACCAAAATTGGCAAAACGGAACACTTATGGAATCAGCTCGGTGTCTTTCCGTCCGTCTGTCTGTCACCAGCATGTTTCTCAGAGACCGTAAGACATAGGAAGGTGAAACTTGGCAAATATAGCAATTAATGGTCCAATATAAAGCCAAATTTTTACATTGGAGGGCAATTTAAGGAAATGGAAAGGGTACACAAAACAAAAATGTTTTTCAGTTAGGTACTATGTTACGAATTATGTGGTCAACATTCTTAGTGTCAGTTTATTGTGGTTGTTATCAACGACCCATGTTTAACAACTATTGACGGAACAATAATAGCCCGAGTTGCACTTGGTTGGTTTTTCAATTTATAAAATTAATGGACTTTTGCTAGTGATTAGCCCTGCATTTCTGCCAATTTCAAATATTTTGTAAGAGTATAAATATCCTAACCTCACGGATTGTTTTTTGAGCAAAACACTGTTGAGAGATGGTGGAACCACATGGCAAGCTCAAACGTACACCGCGCGAATAACACAACCGCCAGCGGCAAAACTTGCAACTCGACTCCTACAGCTACTTTAAAAGTATGCGATGGTACCAGTGACTTACCAACTACTGGACGTAGGGCCCGCGCTCAAAAGTATCCGAACCAAAAGAGAACTAATTAAGCGACAGTCTTTGTTTAAACGACCGAAAATAGAATTTCAGCATTATCAATTATTATATTACTATTATACAAGGTGTTACAAAACTACAAATAAACATTTAAGGGGGTGGTGTAGACCATCAAACTGAACAACTTTAACTATGGGACCAATATCGAAATCGCGAAAAAAAAAAATTATGTTCTATACTCTACAAATCGACTAGAGCTAAAATATGTATGGGATATAAAATTATTTTTTTCGCGATTTCGATGTTGGTCCCATAGAGAAAGTTGCTCAGTTTGACGGTCTAAACAACCCCCTTATGAGTTTCAAAAATTTATTGTTACTTATGAAACACCCTGTATAATACACGTTCTTAGGTTTGTGTAGGTTAGTCTCGGACACTTTTTTTTCGAAAATTTTGTACTAGACCCGGCGTCCGTAGTATTCTAAGTCAATGGATAGTAAGTTATACCAACGCTTCCTTACAAAGAAAACATGGACAAAACTAAGAAAAGATCTGCAACATTTTTCCAATAAAACCGGAGTGTCTTCCGTAATTTCCTAAAGTCATAAAACAAAAGTAGTTACGTTTCATGGCACCTTAAACAGGGATCCACCCTCGGTGCATTTCACTCACATTAAACAAGCAATGCAATTTCAACCTTAAGACTATTTGTCTTACGTCCATTGCGTATTAGATTTATTACGGCTTTGGCATCATGCACCCTTTGTCCCCTAGGAAAAGTTAAAATTTTACGATACCTTATTTGTCCTTTAGTTAAAGGTGGGTATTTACGGTAATATTTTATTTGAGAATATGATATTGAAAAGAAAGAAAAAAAAACATCTGAAAAGAGAAATGGACATAGGTACCTACATACAAACACTTGAAAACCACCATATTATAAGGTACAGAAACACGTTTTTTTTTAACGTTTATTATAATGGTGTCGTAGTACGGAACCCTAAGTGTGCAAGTAGTCTGACTCGCTCTTGGCTGGGTTTTTTAGAGTTCTTGTCCGTTCGTCTGCTTTTTTTTATGCACACAGCATTGACGGCCCGACAGCACAGTCTGTAGTGAACCTGCCTGCTGTGCCGGGGGTCGCGGGTTCGAATCCCGTAAGGGACAAATATTTGTATGACGAATATGAATATTTGTACCCGAGTTATGGATGTTTGTATCTATAATGTATTCTATATCGTTGTCTAGTTATCATAATACAAGTTCAGGCTAGATTCTGGAACTTTAAATGTGACTAGATAATTTGTGTGACACTGTCCAAGATATTTATTTATTTATCATTTAAAAACTACTGAATCGATCAGGGTGTGGTTTAAAAAATAAATGGTATGCGGAATACCTTACATTTAGTTTATATCGGCGTCCGCGTTTTCGTTCGCACAGACCTATATTATTATTATTATGTGTCTTACGATCCGTAATCACGGGCAATTAAGTCCCGGACTTTTGGAAGGCGTGCATGGAGCCGAAGCCAACATGTAGAGGCCCGTTCAAAAGACAAGTTAATCTAAATGTAAGGGATATACATGGCGGATACCATCTCCGAGCGCACAATATGATACACACGGGGATGGTCCCCGCCAGGTGCAAAGACTATTGGAGTACGGCGCTATGGCCGCGATGGAAAAATAAGGTCTTGGGCTATGAAGGTGAAAGTTGGATGGATGGATACTGGGCTATGGGAGGAGACTAACGGACGCCTGCCATGACAACTAGTCTCAAAATTGTAAATAGGGCAGGCGGTGACTCGCCGACTCGTCGAGTGGGCCCCATAAAACGGCTGCACGCACAAAGTGCGACAATGGGGCAACATCCCACTGAGCGGCTAAAGGTTGTCGAGAGGTGCGGCACCGGTTTCACCATCGCGGGGTTTACCCCCGTGAGCGGGTTTCCCCGTTATTACGCCATTGCGTGCAATACACTTCCAACCTGGAGCATAGGTTCTGCTCTTGCGATTCCACTCTGGCCGGCCAATGAAGGCAAGCCAGAGGTATCGGGGTGTGTTACTGTCTGTGGGGGTGTGTGTGTAAGCGCATGTCTGTATGGTCCCCCTGGATAGGGGTCCGCGGTGTCGCCAATCACCGTCAGCTCGCCACAAGCTGCCCCCGCGGGGGGTTATTATTATTATTATTAGCCTTTTATATCCTTAGAATCCATTTTTATTTAGATAACTAAATATTATTATATTCTTTACAGGACCTCTCAACGAGTAAAGGCCTCCTCCATATCTCTCCAAATGTTTACACAGACCTGTAGGTATAATGTACTTAAAATATGTTATACTTATTAAATTTGATTGAAACTGATTGCGATGAAACAAACCCTTAATATTTATCCAAACCTCATCTAAATCGATTCAGTAGGTAGGTAGTTATAAAGTGATGCGATTTTCAAGTACATTGTAATAGGCAGATGACACGATTGTGTCGAAACCTCCGCTTCTAAATACCTAGTAGACAAAGTTGTATTATGTTATACAATACAACCTGCCCACCAAATAATTTCTACTCTACACGTGTTTTGCTCCACCAAGGAGCATTCTGAGGAGTTAACAGAGCTCTGATTCGAACGTTCGTTGGTCTAACTCCTGAGGATGCTCCTTGGTTGGTGAAACACGTGTAGAGTAGAAATTATTTGGTGGGCAGGTTGTATTGCATAATGTAATACAACTTTGTCTACTAGGTATTTAGAAGCGGAGGTCTTCACACAATCGTGTCATTTGCCTATAGTCATGGATTTCTGCAAAGTAACGCCTGATTCAAAGAGGGATTTTCAGAAAGCCATTAAAAAAAAAAGTAGTTCCTAAAGACTCGATAGATGGCGTTGATCAGACAGGGGCGAGCGACCTTGCAGATAATAAAATACAAATAAAATAGTAAGAACTTGTGTTTTTAAGTAAGCAGCAAAATAAGAGCATAGTATATTTCGTCAACGGATGCGTCTGACTCAGTGACATGCATTTTTCTTTACTTTTTAGCCTAAAATTTTCGTCTTCGGACCCCTCTCTGGTCAACGCCATCTATCGCCGGTATGATGAGAAAACTCCTCATTAGTCAAGTACATTGTATTACATTAGTGGTCCGAAGTAGCATAGGTTCCACTAGTCAATAGGTAGTTATAAAACATACAAAACATATAAAGAAGAAAAGATAGAAACGTAAATAAAATAAGTATACATTTGTAGAGGTACTTCTATTCAATTCTCTCTATCCAGATTTTGTAGCATTTCACTGAACTTTAAACATTGATCCGTACCTCGGACCGTCTTCAACAAACAGCCAGTGCAATTTGAACCTTAAGACACTAGAAGAGGCTGGTTTTCCAGTTTTTCTTATCATCCCCTCTTAGAATAGATAAATAAAGACCTCTTGTTTCTCAAACGAACCTAATCAAAGCCCGGAACTGCATTTGTCAGGGACAAATTGGAAATCCCCTCACTGCAAGGTCTATAGAAAACTAAATAAAAGAATAAGGTTAACAAATACAAGACGTTAACAGCTAATGTGTATGGGGGAGTGTAACAACACAAATGGACTTCGTGGTCTATCAACTTACTTAACAAAGTAAGTTGATAGACCACGAAGTAAAAAAAAAATGGAAGAGGTACAAATTTTTGCGGACATTCGGGTTCCGTACACAAAAGGTGCCAGCGGGCCTTTCAAATGCCTATGCTGTCCGTCTGACTATCTGTCGTACCTATTTGTTTTGAGTGGTATAAGCTAATTTTGGCTTTTCACAAAATGATAAATATAAAACCAGTCAAGTGCCAGTCGAGCTACTCGCGCACCGAGGGTTCTGTACCCCCCCCCCTCCTCCCCCCCACCACCACCACACAACATGTTAACTAAAAAAGTTTTGTTTACTCCGGGACGGTTTTAATTATTCGTTTTAAAACTGTATAAATTGTTCTATAATCACACCGAACATGACGCTTGTATGTATTACCGTTTTTACGACGCGCGACGAATAAATGTTGACTGAATAAATTTTTTTTTTTTTTTTTTTGAAATCCGATATACCTAATAAATAACGTGTGCGTTATCTTGTCTCGTAAATGTCTAGCTAATACGGTTCAAAAGTTGCAGCTCTAAATAGGTAGGATATACAGACGGACGAACGGACGGACATCGTAGGCTTATGAATAGGTCCCCTTTTCACCCTTTAGGTACGGAACCCTAATAAAAAAGCTTAGTCGCGGATTTGTTGCGTATCAAATTTAAGATAAGTACCTAATCTAAATCTTTTTTTTCTTTATTTCGTCTGAAGTTCCAGTCAAATTAAAAAACGTTAGTAACCATAATTCACTATCCTCTTCAACTTTATAGTCAAAGTCAAGATCTAAGTTACCAAAAAAACTCACCTGTTAAGCGAAAACTTAATAAAAGTTAGTTAGAAGTTTTTAAAATTAGTTTATAACTTTTGGCTCTATTGGATGAGATAGGTTGGACGAGAAAAATAAAATTTTATGGAATAATCTATTATTCTGTAGAAGTCATAATTTCGCTCTTGAAAAATATTCGTCCTTAAATAAACGGTCATTGACATCTTCTGGTAGGTATCAGTCAGTATAAATGTTAGTGGTTCTTTTCTCAGGGCAAACATCAGGTATAATAGTTTATCGATCGACTTACTATCATGACGTTACGCAGACATTTTCTTATAATTTGACACAACCTATGGAAAACTTGTTGTTTTTTTTACATACAAATTCAATGTTTTTTTTTGTTGCCTATTTTGTGTCCACCGTTCATTCAATTTGATCACAAGCACACTAGCACACTCTCTGTTTCTCTGGTCAGACTTTTAAGCCGAGATTCAGAGACGATTTTTGTAGTCTTAGTTGGAGCTCAGAAGGGTCGAATGTATGGATTTTGGCATACGGGAGTTCGAACTATGACTTACAAATCGTCTCCGAATTTCGGAAAATTCTACGCCTCGCTGCATAGCTCCGAATTTTCACTTATAAGGGAAATACGAAAAACAAATGACTCCAAATTTTATTAGTCCAAATATTCTTTTTCAAAACTAGGGTTAACATAGGTTCCTTGGAAAAAGTTGTGTTATATCATGAGTCACCTTATATGAAACTTTACACTTTAGCATAAAATAGTGAATAGGTAATATAGTATACCTATTTTTGACTATAATATAATACGAATGCGTTTGCTTCATTCATAATACACGTACAAAAAACATAATTTTATTAGACATTAGAATTTATTTTATTTCAAGAAAATTGCAAACCATTAATTGATATAGGTACTTTAAATACAGGGTGTAAACTAAAATGCGTTAAATACTTTATCGGGTGCTTCAGACCATCAAGCTGAAAAACTTTTACTCTGGGGCCATCATCGAAATGACAGGAAACAATTTGCTGTTTCAAATATTTTGGTCTGGTATTTATTTGACAGTTTTTTTTCGCGTTTTCAATTTTTTCTCTTTATAGAAAGTTGTTCAGTTTGATGCTCTGAAGCACCTGTTCGATATTGTAACGTATTTAAGTTAACAGCCTGTATAATACCTACTAACAAAAATTATTTCTACCCTCATAACTATAGCAATATCACAGATTAATTAGGAAATTGCCTTTATCCACTCCACAAGAAAAGAATCCAAAGGGTCCCTTTTTCCCCAAATCTCTTTTATTTTATTAACGAGAGAGGTGCTGAAGGGATACTGTCATTATTTCGTCAATTCGATAAGCAGCTGTTTGATGATTAAGTTACAGGGATGAAAGGAAGATGTCCCTATCTGATTGTTAGTTCATTTTGATGTGAATGAAATTAATATCGGGTATTAATTAAGGTTTTTGACTTACCTTATGCAGTTATCAGAATATCTTGTATCATACAATTTATCATTATTATTGCCTATATAAAAAATCAGGATTTTTTTTTAAGTTTTCGGATAAATTCAAAAATGCTAAAAAAGGATCTAGTTGTATAATGTAAACAAAAATGTGTATTAGCATACTGAACAAGAAAATTTCTTGTTGATATTTTGATATTTGATATTTTGGATGGCATTCGAGATTAACGCTATAAGTTTATACGGTGCAAAAGTTGCAGTGATGGAGCCATTTAAATAATTCAGCGAGTTTATAAAATTTCGTTTTGAAACTTTTTTCGGTACGCCAACGGCGGTGTCATTTTTAACTTTATCTATGTTGTCGTTTGCATTCGAGATCACAGGATCGGATGGAAATGATCAAGGGTTTTTTTTAGTAATACCGAGTATATTTTTATCAAAAGGTTTTACCTACACCAAAGATTTTATACCTATTAAAATAAATAAAATGAATTACACGTGTACGTGAATTATTGGTCCAAAATGAACGAGGGGGTAGTGGAGACCATTTCCAATAATTTGGACCCCATAGACATAGGTCCGGAAATGAATGGTTCAAAAGCTACACTGAATTTTCAACTTTTTGAGAAAAAGTCACTACGATATTATTGATTATAAACATGTTACAGCCATGTTGTGCTATTTCGAATCAAATTAAAGATTTTTTTCCCCGGTTTGGAAAAGTGCGGGTTCAAGTCCCACCCAAGACAAATTTTTCAATCTTTAATTAATTTAAGTCACTACGAGTACTACAAAAATACAATTTCAAAAAACTATCAACCATTTCCAACTTTTTAATTTAATGTCATGTTTCGAAAAGGTTTATCTTCGTAACGAGACTATTTTCAATAAAAACACCAGCGTGACGGAGTGATCAAGGAGTGACGTCACACGTTCTAACGAAAAAAGTCATTATTCGTTATCTTGAATAAAGAAAATACATGTTAATCTGACAAATTATATCCAAATTCTTTTCGATTCAGCCCTAAACAAAAAAACTTGACATATCGAATTCCGAACCGCATTTTCCTTAAACAAAATCGTTACACATGTACAATTTTTATTATTTCCACACCAAAACGTATCACAAGTAAAGGATTCGGAAAGAATCACATTTACCCTTAATACCGTTACGCTTGGAGCATCCGTTAGGGGAACAAAATATTTGAGGAATATTTCGAGACTTGCTTCTGGAACTGATCACGCCCGATTACCTTCTCAACTCGAATAGACTAAGAGATAAGTGTACTTTTTGCAACCATCAGCAGCAAGGCTGATTCAGTGTTTATGTGGTGTAGAGCATCTGTGTGATGGGGATGGACCAGGTCTGCCTGCATAACTTCAGTCGGTTTAGGAGTTACAGACGTTTAAAGGTCTGGAAAATAATTACGAACAGCTGCAGGGCTGATCGTATGATATTATTGTAGTATGCACTGTAGGTATGTGAAATGTACAAAAACTGACATGAACTGCCAGTCGGTTTAGGAGATACAGCCGTTCAAAGGTCAGACCTTTGAACGTCAGTAACTCCGAAACCGACTGATGAACCATGTCAGTTTTTGTAGTGTTCACATGGCTACAGTGCATACTACAATAATATCATACGATCAGCCCTGCAGCTGTTCGTAATTTTTTTCCAGGCCTTTAAACGTCTGTAACTCCTAAACCGACTGAAGTTATGCAGGCAGACCTGGTCCATCCCCATCACAGAGATGCTCTACACCACATAAACACAGAATCAGCCTTGCTGCTGATGGTTGCAAAAAGTACACTTATCTCTTATAATAGAATGTAACCTTGAGGGGTGAGGATGTAAAAAAAGGCTAAGAGCGTGTCGGACAGGTCCATGATAGGGCTCGGTTGAATTTTTGTTTTACTATTTCTGATTTGTTCTTTTTCATCAATATTAAAATGTACTCACTAGCATACCATGTACAGAAGAGGTTTTTACCTATATTATGTCACTGTTTAAGCACAAAACAGAATCGAGACATCAGGACATGAGAAGTGATTTGGTTTTTCTCAAAATCTATTTTACTTCATAAAACTAAAGAAAAAGGAATCTAAAATCACCCCTTATTTCCAGTTGTAATAATTTTACTCTTACATTGTTGATCGGAAGAAAATGACAATTTACAATACTTCGCAAATTTCACAATACAACATAAAATGATTTGGTTTTCTTATTTTAAGAAAATTCATAAAAACTCATCTAATTTTTCAAAGAAAACGGCTAAATTTTGACTGGAGTCACGCGCTCATTTGCATCGATTAGTATGTAGAGTAGTGGTCCCGGGCGGGCCTTAAAAGAAAATTCATCTTTGGGCGTATGTCTAAATACAAAGCGAATAAGGCAACAGCTAGAACGAACAGTCTGTTGTAAATCACAAAAGCTTAAATTACACTTTCGCAAAAGTTCTCAAAATGTCGATTCGCTAAAAGTCTAGTTCGCAAAATGCCAAATTACAAAATTGAGTTTGTAGCCTAATTCATATAAGTAGTCGCAATTTAGTTTATTTAGCACACTAGAATGATAGATACTTACTCGAATAAGATTTTTAAATTGCTAATTATGTTTATTAAGTCATTTTGCCAATACAAAATGTATATAAACTTTTGCTAATACCTAAGACCTTTTGCGCCCACCCCTTATCGTATCCGTAGTATGATAGTTTAAAGGAGTGAACCACTTGGGTCATACAAAATATTGAAAGCTCCGAACTTGCCAACAAGATGCAAACTCAGACAGATTGGGCTGTCAACAAATCCTAAAGCTCAGCTCAAAACTTACCGTATCTCCCTCGAAACACGTACTTGATTCAAAGGCTTTAGAGTTCAAAATTGTTAGTAATTTTTTTCAGAAATTGTGGGTACCTTGAAACGCTAAATGCTATCGTGATAAAGTTTTCCTACGTGTTTTACAATTCGGTTTCACTTGAAAGTCATTTTGCCGAGTGGCATCTTAAGATGTAACCATTGATCTCAGAAAACGGTAGCTTGAAAACCTCTCCTTTATCTGCAAGGGTGGCTTGCATGAAAAAGTGTTTATTTATTTAATTTATTTATTTATTTAATAAGGCTTACCAACTAGGCACATACAAAACACTGCTTATATCACTAGCAGAATCAAATATACATATGTGTCTAAATTATAGGTAGGCACATCACTAACATTTAACAATTTAAGGTGCTATTAAAGTTATGTTAAAATGAAGCAATATTTGAAAAATTTATCTTCCATTTGTTAAAATTTTAAAACTGTACAATAATAATTAAATAATAAATCCATAAAATACTGGTTTTTGTTAATACTAGGATAGTAACATGCAGTTTAATCAGTGTTTTTAAATTTAATACCTAATTCATTAATTGATCGATTTTATTTAAATATTATGTACCTACCTACTTACTGATATTTTTATTTATTACATTCCATTATTAATTTATTAAACAATCCAAATTTGTTACTGAATACATCAACATCACATTTCATAAAACAATCATTATAAAACCTTATAAGACATGAAAGCGGAACATTACTCCCATAATTATTTCTACTAAATTCGACAGCGAATGGCTTATAATTATGTAATCGCGCTGAAAATCTAGGAACTTTTTTATCTAATATGCAGTCCAGTGGGTATGCATAGTATACGAGACAGCGTTAGCTAAATTATGTATCCTTCTATCTACAGTCTATCTTTTTTGTGCAAGCCTTCACAATTCTGTATCCTCTAAGTTCACAATAATGAAAGACATTCGGGTGGTAACCGCAAGGAGAAAAATATCAAATTTATGTGACAACTATTAATTTAAATTTCTTATTTACTGCATTTATGGAATGTATTTCATTTAGAAATACATCCTTAACAAATTCACGTGTTGTTAAAGCTAAGCCGAAACGAATCTGATTTTAAGATATCCACTGTTTTTTTAAACTGCTGTAGGCCTCGCATGCCACCCCCGAGAAAACAATAAAAATCGAGATGTGCCTCCATCCCTATTATTTTACGTATGGCAGAAAGAGCGCGCATGACGTTTTTCTCGTTTAAACGCTTTGTCGTGGGTGGCATGCTAGCTGTGCTGGTTCGAAAGTTAAAGTAGGGCACCGTGGCCGCAATTCATTTAAATCTGCATCTGCCGTATTTATCTAAATAGCGCGCTAGCTACAAGACGGCGGGCGGGATAGCATTACTTAGGTTGTGAATATAAGACGCTGTCTTGTCTTTTTGGTTAGAATCATAAGTATTTACTCAGTTATATTCCTACTTGCATTAATACATAGGTTAAGATACCTACTACAACAGGGCTGGCATTTTAACTAGAGGCCCACACTCAGTTGCAGAAACGCACTTTAAAGTTAATCCTCCATTAAATCTCTTGCTATCTTTTACTACGTCAATATGACAAAAAGTGACAGCAAGATATTCAATGGAGTATTAATTTTAATTAGCGCTTCTGCAACTGGGTGTAAAACCATTAAACTAATGGGACAAGAAAAAAAAACAGTGAATATAATAAAAAATTATAAAAAATTGCAAGATTAAAAAAAAATCTTTACTGTTTTATCTTGTGACGAACAGTAAGTTGGAACAGTTGGTTCATTCCTTGCATTATGAGGAAAATACGAATAAATACAATAAACTCACGACTGTTATACCTTTCGAAGTGGTGAGGAACATTGCTACAACTTCCAACTGTATTGCAGGCAGTTTTAGCAAGGCTCACATTTAGCATATTGAAGATTTCGAGGTGGAATGATGAGTAAAATAGTAATAGGTGGCTATTAAAGTAACACGGAAGTTGAATATCCTATGTAGGACAGATTGCATTAGTAAGATGAGAAAAAAACGAATTAGTAATCCGACACCATCGATAAACAAATAACTAGATCATGACATAAATGTCACACTTGAAAATCTGTGAGATCTTTGTCATTTGAATTTAAAAATGGTAAAATTGTATAATTGCGTGAAATGGTTCATAATTTAATTTGTGACAAGCTCTATCCAAACTTAACCTAATATATTATATAATGACATCTGCAGTTTTTCAAATTATGTAAACATAAATAAATAAATGCATCTGGGACATTCTTACACAAATAATCTATTCATATTTAATGACATAACGAAACAGAGTAGAAAAGAACAAAGAACGAGCCTATTTTTAGCAAAATAGTTTCATTACATTTTTCTAAGAAACAATAAACAATTCTTATAACATTTTCTTATTGCCAGGTCCAACAAATTAATATTAATATAAATTTAAATAATATCTTGGAATATAAAATTAAGCAGTTGTAGCAAAGCTTTTGACCACGCCTTGAGTATGTACGTAAATATCTTGGAAATTGTTACACAAATTATCTAGTCACATTTGAAGTACCACAATATACCTAGATAACGTATTTCTAAATAAATAACCTACATGGAGTCACGTTGCAGATTCTGACCCGAGCATTTGTCTCGCGTGGTTTTCGCGCGTTGCTCTTTTGCCTGCAACGAGGCTCCGCAATCCTCAATCTCTTCTTGTTCTTGATCAAAAACAATCCCTGAGATTGGGATAGATACTCCCATAAACTACTTCACACTGACGGAAATGCAGTGCTAACGCACAAACAAGAGTCCATTAATCACAAATAAAAATAATAATAAAAATAATGATAATAAGTAATTTACCAATAACAGATTATTAAAATGACAAAAACTAAAATATCCTTAAACTAAATCCTAATAAATAATAACCTATTATACATATTTACATCAATCCCTACCAGATAAAAGTATGCAAAAAAAAAAGGGCATAAAAGGGGCTTGAAATAAAAGAAGAGTTTCAAGTATATCTTGTGCTACAGAATTCTAAGTATTTATTTACTTGGAACTAAAACCACTGACGTACTTTGAAATGCACTCGTCGATAGTTTTCTTTGAGCTTGTCATCAAAGCGAGAGACCACGGGGTATGAGAGAAATATTGTTGGCTTCAAGAAATATCTACAAATAATGTTTTGACCGCGTTTTATTTCACACTTAATTCTATAACATTTTTATGATATAGAAATAAGCAGCTATTCCTTTTAAAAATGTATAAATATATTATTTGAATACGATGATTTTATCTTTTTGGTAGTGAAACAAGGAACCATAATGACAAAACAAAAAAAAAATTATTAGCCAAATTTAAACAGGGTCCTTTTTAAGAGAATAATCAGACCATCGACCTGAACAACTTTCTCTGTAAGTACATAAGCATGTATTACTGATGGATTCTCAGGTTTACCTTATGGTTTACCTACGTTAGGCTCCAGTCTACCTCAAATTGTTGTTTGTATAAAAATGCGTGTATTATTCCTGTGTATCTATGTGTACTTGTATTTAACAATTTTTGGAGAAAATATTTTTTTTTTTTGTAATTATTATTTACTTACGGTTTTTTAAGAGGATGATCAGACTGAACAACTTTATCTAAGGAAATAAAGTCGGGCCAATTTAAAAGATCACATTTGACATCTGACAGTTTTAGTTTCGTAGTGAGATGACCTGCTTTAAAAAATCGATTAAATTGAATGAATATTATTGTCATTATTACAATAAATATGTAATGATTATTTAAAAAAAGTAAAGCAATGTGCAATTCGACCTTCGAAAAAAGAATTATTATTCTATGCCCGCCGTTGCAAGGTTACGTTTGATGAAGTATCAATAGATGTCAAATGTGATCTATTAAATTGGCCCGACTTTAACCACGAAATCGCGAAAAAATACACCATGCCGTAAAGGTATAACGTCTTAAGACGCTCTTATCCCGTCGAGGCCGTTTTTTGAACACGAACGAAAGTGTTTTAAACTGTGTTTTAAAGTCTGAAATTAAATTATGTCTTATTTAAGGATCGGGCGGATGGGCGACTGTTCTCAATTACACGATTAGATTAAGTTTACTCGATAAAAAAAACCCTTTTTGTTATGTTTTTCAATACTATGATTAAACTGCTGATATTTAACATTTTATTCTTGTACTTAACTGAATACATGAAATATTTCTAGTGAACTCAGGAGAAGTTTTAGCTTAGAAACTCCCATGAGCAAAGATATTGACGAAAAACACGTTTTTTTGCGATCCTGCTTTCAATTGGAGCGGGATGGCTAATTGTAAACTTATGCTTGCAAGAAAGAGACGCTTGCACTGGGATATCCTAGCCTTAATGAATAAAAGCAAAACTAGAAAACAATTTGTTTAGAATCGAGAACAGAATCGAATTATCAAGGTTTCAACATAGGCAAAAATTTTTGCAAAATGCTCAATCATTTTGTGTTTAATTTAAAAATTACTGAACTCGATGTCAAACCACTGCACGGGCACACTCACACTACATGAGCACGCTAGCGCTTTCATTTATTGCTGAAATAATAACAAATCATTTTTTTATGAAAACCTAACATGCGATTAACTTAAAATTTTAATATATTAAATAATGAAATTATTCTTTCAATGCAATTAATTATAAATAAGTAGGGGTGTATGAGGTTTTGCGCAAATTTTTTAACACGTTGTTTATGGTCCTTCTTAAATGTTGACAGTTTTATAAGAGGATGATGAGATCATCAAACTGAACAACGTTCTCTATGAGACCATGATCGAAATTGCGACAAAAAATCTGCTGTTCCATGCAAAACATATGGGACGGCAGTTTTTTTTTCATGTTTTCGTTGTTAGTCCCTTAGAGGAAGTTGTTCAGTTTGATGGTCTGATCGTTCATTTAAAAAAACCATCAGCACAGAAAGAAGGACTTATGCTTAGATCTGTTCTGATCTGTCTGCTGCTATTATCTCGTAGCCGAAGCACTACTAATGTCATTATAGGTAGTTATATGCATACCGGTATAATTGGCACATAATGTTACCTCTTATCTTAAATGGATTAGCTCATAACATAATACCGTGATAGCAGGTAGTGTCAGGAAATGTGTAAATGTTAATGTTAGATGTCTGTGATCATGTTATGTACTCTGAGTTTAACTGTTTGTAAATTGTTAACAGTACATTTTCGGTATTAATACTTCACTAAACTTTGTATTTCATGTTAGTGAATAATAGAAAATTCGTAGACGCAACATACCTAGGCTTCGTCAAACCACATTTACAGTTTCATGTACTTGTAGTATCTTAACAATTTTCTTTTAGTTCATAAATATAGGCTGTCTAGTAACAGGACTACATCGTATCGGATAAATGTTACGTACAATGCGGTAAGAGTATATAATTACTACCATCATCATCATCAGCTACGCTCTTGTCGGTGGAGTATTCGCCACTCTTGTTTGTTTTCCGCTACTGTCTTGAGTTCTTGGTACGACACGACATCAACCTTTTCCTTCACTTGGGCTAGATAACTCTGTCTGGGTCTTCCTCTGCCTCTTTTCCCCTTTAATTACTACCGAGAGTCATTAAATCATTTCCTGATTAACTTTTCTTCAAATAGATTATATCCTATTTCTTTAGGATAAGGGAACAATTTTATTTCTTATCTTGGGATAAAAGCTATCAACATGCTAAGCTTCGTTAATTATTTCATTATAGATATAATTTTTCACCACCCCAAAAGAGCACTACGTACATAGATATATAAACTAACGACCATAATACCTTTCAAGGTAGTTAGAAACATTGTTAAAATTACAAGGCTAACTTTTAGCATATTGAATGTTTCAAGATGTAATGACGTGTAAGGAGAATATGTTCGCGTTTTATGTATGTACGATGGTAGAATATACGAAGCACGTGTTTAAACTTTGTTTTATTAAAACGGTAGCGGCTACGCTGGTGAAATTCGAGAGCTTGCAGGTGTAATAATCACTATATAGGTATAGTAGGTGATAACTATGATATTGGTGCCAGCTAGGGTGTGCATCTCGCAGCAAATTCTTGATCCCGGTATTCCCGGAAAATTGTAAATTATAGTACCTACGTAAGGAACCATATCAGAAGAGAGCGTCTGTGGCGCATTGCGGATTAGGCATAGACGTTAAATCATGAGGGTCCGGGTTCGAATCCACACGGATGACATGTCATGTACCAATGAGTGTTTCTAACTTATGCGTAATTACCAACATCCCTCAAAATGTGAAAAAAAAATCGTAAGGAAACCTGACATTAAGTATGTAATTTTTATATTTAAATGAAGTAACCTAGACGGGTTACATTTTGTTTAAAAAAGTGCATTTCTTATTTTAGGTTAAAACTGGCTTCCGTTGGATACCTTACCAGTAAGTAATCGAGATTCCGCTCACCTAATGCTATCGGGCTCGCAACTTTACAGAAATGTCTTGAAAACCCGGTTTTTAGAGTTCCCGGTTTATCGGATATGCAAACCCTAGTAGCAGCTACCCAAGCGGTGAAACATTTTACTGCATTATGCATCGTGTGCACCGCGAGACAAACAAAGGACGTTGGTGCAATGCCGCTGAACTTAATAATATTTGAACTACATACATGGTTTTTGAATACTTATTGACGTATTTATATTTTGGCGTGCAGTTTCAAATGAATGGTTTTGGTCCGATTGTTGTTTAATCTTCTTTTTCATTTTAATTATACGACTGTGAATTTACTTTTGACTTTAACCGATAGCTACAATAAGGTGGTCTGATATCATCATCATCATCATTTTCAGCCTGTATCTACTTCAGGGCATAAGCCTCCTCCATATTTTGCCATTCTACTCGGTCCTGTGCCAGTCGCATCCAGGTCTTACCGATACTTTTCCAGATGTCGTCAACCCACCTACCGGACGACCCACTTCTCATTTGCCTAATCTCGGCCACCACTCTGTTAAGGTTTTGCTCCACCTGCCATCATTTCGCCTAGCTACGTGTCCTGCCCACCGCTACTTTAAGCGAGCTTCTCGGTCCCCGACGTCCTGAAACTTAGTTCGACGTCAGATCTTGACGTTTGTGACGTGGTCAAGAAGGGTGATGTCTAGCATAGCGCGCTCCATGGCTCTGTGCTACTTCGATTTTGTGTATAGTTTCCTTAGTGAGCGTCCATGCTTCGTGATATGAGCATCAAATATAAAAGGAGCTACAAAACATCCTAGTAAAAGGTGTGGTTTACTTAGACCATCAAACTGAAAAATTTACGGTATTATAATATCAGCAGCAATCCCACACATTTGACTCGTGTAGGTAGCGTATGTACAGTAAAACTGCAGTTTTAAATGAAACAGCAGATTTTTTTCTCGGTGTTGGTTCTATAGTAAAGTCACAGCATACGAAAGAGTATCTATTACTACATACAGTATGGACACACCCTTCCTCAATTTCTTACCTCACCCTCTCTATTGCCTATCTGGTTACCCGCTGGTTACCCGGCAGTTACCTGCATGAAACTAATAAGTACGATTTTCGCATGTACTGACGTCATGACGTCATCTTGTCAAAATCAGTTTTTTTAGGAAGTGTCCAGTCTATAAGAGCGTAAGATAAAAAAAAATCGTCTATGGTAAAGTAGTACAGTTCTATGGCCTTTAAATATTATTAGGGTGTTTTGATAATACTAACCCATTGCCAGTTCAGTTTGCTAATTTCAGAGTGATCACGATATAGTACACAGGGTGTTACATAAGTAAGAATAAATTTTTAAAACTCTTAAGGGTTGTTTAGACCGTCAAACTGAACAACTTTCTCTATGGAACAAACATCGAAATCGCAAAAAAAAATTTCGGATATCCCGTACATATTTTAGCTTGAGTCGATTTGTAGAGTATAGAACATTTTTTTTTTTTCGTGATTTCGATATTGGTCCCATAGTGAAAGTTGTTGAGTTTGATGGTCTAAACCACCCCCTTAAAGGTTTATTTGTATTTTTGTAACACCTTGTATAGTATGAGTTAATAATATTCAAATTCGTAGAGCACCTCTATTATCCGGTTACTATACAGGGTATAAGGTGAAAAGTATCATTAACCTTTAAACCACATACTCTACCCAACAAACTGAACAACTTTTATTACAGGAGCAAACCTGTCAGAACAACAAAAAGATCAGCTGTTTCATACATTTAAATTGAGTAGCCGCTGCAGTTTAGTATGGAACAGCAGATTTTTTTTGTTCTGACAGGTTTGCTCTCATAGTCAACGTTGTTCAGTTTGATGGGTAGAGTATGTGGTGTAAAGATTAATGATACTTTTCCTTACACCCTGTATACAGTAGATCGTGTACCCTCTGATCGATCCACCTCTTTAGCAAGACAATTCCTAAAGCCAAACTCAAATTGTCAACAGTAAAAGTATGAAAAGATATTCAATTTCTCTCAGTAAGTATTGATATAACGGAACTCTTCGAGAGTTTCGAGTGAATTGTTTGAAAACGAGGCCGATTTAGATTGAAAATCACGTTCTTTTTGGTGCAATTTTCCGGTAGATTTGACACTACTTCCGTTCCCATACTGATCGCGCAGAACAATGGAATGTTTTTCATATGATTGCAGCTTTTTATAAATTGGAATCTTCCTAAGTACGTAAAATGTGACAGAGTAAAGTGAGTCATTTTATAAAATGAAATGCAATTCGTTATATTATATACTGATAATTTACAAGTACAAGACCATCAAACTGAACAACTTTCACTACGGGACCAGTATCGAAATTGCGGAAAAGAAAATCTGATGTTCCATACTAAACTACAAATCTACTCTAGCTAAATGTATGAGATTTTTTTTTGCGATTTTGATGTTGGTCCCATAGTAAAAGATGTTCAGTTTGATGGTCTAAACAACCCCCTTAAGTTTTAAATTTTTATTTTTACTTTTGTAACACTGGTAACTGGTTTTATGTAAAGTGAATGTTTAACACTTAGTGGTACCACATACGATGACGCATTGACGGAGCGGCAGACGTCAGTCCGTCATTTGTGACGCAAGGAGTTGTAAGAAACCGCACTTAGAAGCACACACGGTGACGGATTTACGCACTAAATAAATAAATAAATAAATAAGAATAAACATTCATACAAACAATATTGAAGGTACAAAGGCCGACTCTGAAGATAGTTCCAGTAAACCTACAAACTAAATAACACATTTTTCTATTTTTGATTGTAGGTACAACATTTTGAACACTCACGACAGAATACCCAATCGGAGTGAACAGAAATTTTGTACATTTAAATGTCATTTAAGGTGTGCATCGTTTACTTTAAAATTTGATATCATTGTCAAAAATATAGGGTAGAATCCTAATAATAATCATAATCCTCTCTCACAATAGTCTTTGCGCCAAGCGTGGTCTGTCTATGAGTGTATTTGCATAATGCATTCAGGGATAGATTCACGATTGGTGCATCCCATTGCATTTAGATAAAAGTGTCTCGAAGGGGCCTCTACATGTTGGACCTGTGTCCCCACGCAAGCCTTCCAAAGGTCCGGGCTACGGCCCGTGAAATACCAGCTGAGATCGTAATCATAATCATTTTATTGTGAATCATAGGTAATATTTACAAAGGTTACACAGGTTAATAAGATTAGGGGGTTGCAGAAGACGTTCACAGGCAACAAGATGGCGCTCGGGAGCATTATTCATGATTTTGTCACATTTTATTTTATATCTTCGTAATTATGATATAAATTGCAAATGTGTTATTTGAGAAGCGCAATCTAGATTTTCTAAACTATTTTTCCATATATAAAATATTACTTTTGTTAATACCGTCTACGAATGTTCAACGTCAAAGTTTTGTATGAAATTGATCAAAATTAAAATGTCTATCAAATTCGTATGAACAATAAAATTACTCTAACTTGTAGCTAAATCAGTAAAACATAAACACAAGTGCGCGCTTAATTGAAAATTTTGATTGAAATCATCACAATTACGAGATATAAAATAAAATGTGATAAAATCATGAATAATGCTCCCGAGCGCCATCTAGTTTAGTGTCTTGCCTGCAACCCCCTTAATAAGGTATGGGCATTTAAAATCCGCTCACTAGGCATTATTTTTTTGGTAAAATCTTACTTGAAATATCATCAGACGACTGGTAAACATTTAACAATACGTGGTTAAACTATCTAAAAGCATTAAAAACACGAAGGCGAGGCGACCCCCGTCACACTGGACAGAGTTTCGGTACTACTGGTGAAACGTGGATTTTCGGAGGTTTCAGAATATCTCTGACTATGGGAATATAGTCGTGAGCATATGCTATGCTATGCTAATTAAAACAAGTCTTTCTATAAGCCAAAAAACACTGAGCCGAATTTCGACCAAGCAAAAAATTCGTTCTAAATTGGCGTTTTGCATTTGGTTAAAAAACGGACGGCTTGTTAGGTATTAGTAAACAACATTTTTTTAAACTGCAATACAAATTTTATCGGTGCACAGCGTAAATTAATTATCAGGCAGTTCCGCGGCAACGAGGTACAATCTAATAAAAAAATTGCATAAAAATACGCAATGAAAATGTTTTTCCATTAATCGTTTTAGTTTTCAATCAATTTTTAATTACAATCAAAGTGGAATTTCACTATCATCATCCGCATATAAATTTAAAAGTTCTAACACAATTTGGTTAAACTATTATAAGAGGATAGGCGGGCTGAAATGCTAATTTGGAGAATAGGTAACTTTTCCGACTGTTGGTTACATATTTTGTCCGATCCGCCCCACTCATACACCCCGAACATAAGATAGACTTTTGCTCTGTATGTTTTTTTTTTTTTTATTTATAATCATCAAATTTGTTTGCTGGATGTCTGAACACGGGCGGAAAAAATTTGTAATTTTAGAAGGTAGTTAGTTCGTACAGTAATTAATTAATGCAAAAGTAGGTTCTTAGTTCGTATAGTAATTAATTAATGCAAAAAATCAAATATATGGACATAGCAGAGGTAACATAGAATGTATGGTAAAGAAATGTTTCCTCCAGCGTCATTATCCAGGGAGGAAACAGGGGAATACGTTTGTATGGAAAAAATGGTACTCGCCTATTCTCTTAAGGGGTGATCACACCATCAAACTGAGTAACTTTAAGGGTCCAATGTCGAAACCACTATAAAAAATCATCTATTCAATACAAAACTGCTCACTGCTCGACCCGAATGTATGGGACAGACGATTTATTTTCGCATTTTCAATTTTGGTCCAATGGACAAAATTACTCAGTTTGATGGTCTGATCATCCTTTTAACATAGTTTCAGCTAATTTTGTTGGACGTTATACAAGGTGTTACAAAAATACAAATAAACCTTTAAGGGGGTGGTGTAGACCATCAAACTGAACAACTTTCACTATAGCACGAATATCGAAATCGCGAAAAAAAAAAAAAATGTTCTATACTCTACAAATCGACTAGAGCTAAAATATGTATATGGGATAAGAAATTATTTTTTTCGCGATTTCGATGTTGGTCCCATAGAGAAAGTTGTTCAGTTTGACGGTCTTAACAACCCCCTTAAGAGTTTAAAAAAGGTATTCTTACTTATGAAACACCTTGTACCTATACGTCCTACTGCAAGTCACAGGCCTACATATTCTACATAATGGGCGTTAGTCCACCACGCGTGCCACTGTACGAAAATATTGTAAAAATTATGCAACACGTGGAAATTAGAGTTTATTATTATTATCGATGCGAAATCAAAATGAATGCTGTTTAATCAGATCAAAGGATTTAAATAAAATTAATATTGACTATGGTTCGGCAAGCAAGGATTATTGTGAACGTATTGTTAAAATATTATGGTCAGATAATTACGGCAGGTATTATTTATTTTACGTATTAAAAGTGCATAGCATCTATGGAGTTTCCACATTACAGGGTGAAATTGATATCATTAGCATCATTTTAAACTAAGAGTCTACCAATCTAACTAAACAACTTTGACTATCGAAGCAAAAAAAATGAATGAAATATTCTTTATTTACACCAAAAATAAATTACAATGCACAAAAGGAAATAAACTGATTATGGTACAAATAAGGCGGTCTTATCGCTAAAAAGCGATTTCTTGCCGAAAACTGCCGTTCCATACTAAACTAGTAAGTACCTAACTTATTAATCTTATTATAAATCTTAACTTATCAAAAGTTGTTCTGCTTGATGTTTTTAATCGATAATTCTCCTGTCTCAAGATAAATACAAAAATGTATATTATGAGTTACGTTGGACCGTACCAACGTTGGTAAAAGAAAAACTTTGGCGTATGTTGAAGACGGAAAGACATTACATACGACCAAACTGAAAGGTTATTACGAGTAGTACCTCCAATTTAAAACTGTCAAATTACCTTCATTCGTTCATTCATTCACTTCTTGACCGTAAAGACGTAATAAACTATTTTATTTATTTGAACATTCTACACGTTGAATAGTATAATCTTGAATGTGATGAGCACAAGATCAAAGAAATTCCATCCATGATAAGATAATTGTTTTATTTTCACCAAGCAGCGGGTAGACACAGGATGATGATGATGATACGCAAGAAAACTCTTACTATAGCGATTCCTTCGGTATTTTATTTAACTTTGACTTCGTTTGATAAGAGGCTGATAACGCCTACCGGTAAACTTTCTTACTGCAAGTTTTTAGGCCGATTCTGCCCTGCCCATTGGATATCGGAGATTTAAATGTTATTTATACCTATACTTGTTGAGTTGGTGGAATTCGCTTTTTGGAAACTATGTTCTTAAGTTTTAGAGCGTGGAATTGGGGTTGTTTTGAAGCCGGTGTTTCAGACCATCAAACTGAACAACTTTCACTATGGAGCCACCCTCAGGAAACTAAATCTGCTGTTTCATACATTTAGGCCAGCTTACACCAAAAAGTATTTAATAATAATAATAATAATAATAATAAATCTTTTTATTTCAGGTACAAGTCCCATAGCATTACATTACATTCTATTCAAATAAATTAAAATAAAATAGAATAAAATTCAATAACAATAGGTAAATAGTTTTCGGTACACTTATAATACTATAAGGTACTTACTTGTAAAGTAGGTCAATTATACATTGAAAAATTCTGTACAATAAATTTTTGATGTTATCAACTGTCAGGTTACTTTAAACTTATAAAGTTTACGTCATACATGTATAAATTACTTAGTACTACTGTGACTAATTCATTATTACACATCAACAATCTTTCATGAAAGGAAGCTCTCGCTCTGCGCATGACCGCATAAAAGTCATCCACTCTGTGCTGTGCGAACATGCCGGACGCACTACATCGCCACGGAAGGCCAAGCATTGCTCTAAAAGCGTTGTTATATTGTACCCGAAGTGAGTTATAAGTACTGTGCTTGTATTTTTGCCATAAGTGAGTGGTGTAGAGCGCCTGACAGTATGCTTTGAATAAGGTTACTTTGACATCTCTCGAGCTGTGGGCGAATCGCCTTGATAACATGTTGCTTTTCATGGCAATGACCCTTCTCTGTCTCTCTAAGTCATCATCATCACTAAGTTTTTCAGTAAGTATATGTCCAAGGTATTTAAATTTATTTACGATTGAGAGCGGTGAACCGCATAGGCTGATAGGTGGTATTACAGTAGGACCATTGCCATATTTAAAGATCATGACCTCAGTTTTCTTTACATTATACACCAAATTATGTTTAGCAGCATAGTTCTCGCAAATACCTATCAATTGACGAAGACCGGTAACAGAGGGGCTCAGCAGAACCATATCGTCTGCATAGCTTAGATTATTTAGGCACACTCCACCTATTTGGCAGCCTACTCTGGTTCTGCTGAGCTCCCCTATTAGCCCGTCCACATACAAATTGAAAAGGATAGGTGATGTCAAGCCACCCTGTCTCACACCATTACAAAGTTCATAACTATCAGATAATTTATCTCGCCATCGCACATGATTCGACTGATTACCGTACCAAAACTCTAAAAGATTAGTAATACTTTTAGGTACTGTTGTTGCTCTAAGCTTGTCCCAGAGAATATCATAATTCAAAGTATCAAATGCCTTACTTAGATCCATGAAACAGGCATATACAGATGTCTGTCTTTTTAGATAGCTTTTGACTGTGTTTTTCAGAGTAAATATAGCCAAATCTGTAGACAGGTTACTCCTGAAACCGAACTGGGCACTATTTAACTTTATGTTACTATTCAGGTCAGGGTAAATAAGTCTCTCTAATATTTTTGATAAGATCGTAGCCAGGGATATTGGACGGTAATTAGATAAGTTAGTAACATCACCAGTCTTATTTTTGACTATCGGTACTACGATTGTTTTCATAAAGTCAGCCGGTAAATAACCATGGTCAATACAAGCATTAAACAAAATTGCAATCCTTTCACACAGCAGCGAGCCCCCATACAGGATATGTTCAACGCTGAGCCCGTCATGGCCCGGCGACTTCCCCCTCTTCATGCCCCGCACACACTTATACACATCCTGCGCAGTGAAGCAAGACGCGCTAACCTTAAGTGAGTCTGGCCCGGAGGAGGAGGGTGCCGCCGCACCATCACGTGCGCATGCACTAGGTACATCGGTTGAGCTCGGGTTTATCACCCTGAACTGATTTACAAACATATTAGCTATATCCGCACTATTCTGACTGCCATTCACTGAAACGGGGAAGCTACACTTGGGATTTAATTTATTTAGTTCTTTCCAGAAATTTTTAAAATCTTTGTTATATCTATGTGAGGCAATAATATCCATTTTAATTTTATTTTGATTTCTGACGCACCATTTAACTTTGTTTTTGAATAGTTTCTTAGTATTTTTCATATTCTCATAGCAGAGTCCTTGCAAAGGGCACCCAGAGTTGATCCATAAACGGTATGCATCCCTGGCCTCCTCATGAGTGCCTCTCACATGGTAGTTCCACCCTATTATGCGCCTATTCTTGACCTGAGATTTACCTTTGTATGAGGCAGAGGCTGATTTAGTTAAAGATTTTATGATGTTGCTATAGTAAGTGTCAATAACTTTATAATGATCTTGGCTAGTATCAGTGGATGGCAGCTCAGGCCAGTGCGCTTCGCTCAGGTATTGGCCGCATAACAGGTTATAAGAGTCAATTTGAGCACTATCTCTGTTTCCCCATAAAACTTTATTAATACATCTAATATCCTGTGATTTGGTTTTGGGTCTAACAGTGTTCAAATTACAATGGATTGCAAGAGGGAGGTGGTCCGATGTGTACACATCGTCCAACACGTACACATCCGTGAGTATTCGACGGGCATCAGACGTGAGGACACAGTGGTCTAGCCAACTAGTTGAACCGTGCATATCACTCCTGTATGTATAAGTATTGGACGACTCACCCAAAAAGTCCACATCGGCACAGCCCCAGTCCTGATCCGCACAGTAATTACACAGCTCCGAGTAAAACAAACCCTTAGGGTTCGCGTTAAAATCCCCCAAGGATATAACACACTCAATATCACTTTCCTCAATCACTGCACTCATTTTCGCGAGACATTCCGAAAAAAGTGTAAGGTTATCATAGCACTCTGTAGGCATATACACTGACATAACAATGAAACTACGCTCCGCCACGCTGATACGCACTGCCGCAATACGCGTCGAGCCACTATCTATCGGAGACACACATGGGAATAGACTCCTTCTCCAGAGAACTGCTACGCCTCCGTAGGGTCTTCCTTTCAACACGCCCGCAGAGGTGTCCACCGCTGATAGACCGTAATAGTCAAAATCCGGATGAATCCCTTTCAGGAAGTCAATGTCATCTGGCAGAAGCCAGTGTTCTTGAAGTGTAATAATATCATAGTCTTTACAGAAATCTTGTACGTGTAGATACGATTTTTTAATAGATCTACAGTTAAAACTTATTATTTTCATTGTCATTCTTTCTGGGCCCGGTGACGTCATCTTTGTTTACTTTGATCCTATTCACTCGTGGGACGATCTTATAAGGTCTATACTCAATACCGATAGGCCAGAAGTTTTCGTCAAGAAATATATTTTGTTTCTCTTTGTTTACAGTCAATTTGAATGAATTCCAAGTTGGAGTCCTCCTAAACGGAACTAGCCGTTCGACTTTTGTCACGATCTCACCTTTTTCCTTGATATATTCTATGATATCGTTTTCTTTAGTACTTGTGTCAACTTTCGTAATGTAGATATAAGCAGGGTTGGAGGCTACCTTTATCTTGTTTGAGGTAAGAGGTGCCTTTCCTTGTCTATTTTTATTTTTCCTGTACCTGTTAGACTTTTTATTTATAACCGGCTTAAAACTCAAGTCTTTATTCGACTCGTTGAATAGATTTTTGTTTACAACTTTACTTGCTGTCAGTTCAGAAAGCGCCGAATGACGTGATTGGCCGAACGCGGCGCGCCCCCGCGCCGTGTTACCCCTCTGTTTAGTTTGCTGTTGCCCGACTTGTCCGCTACGTTTTGATGGGCGCGACGGTGGTTGAATCGGCGGCACGGAGGTCGGGGGGGTGATCGGCTTCGACGCGCGGGCACTCTCAGCCGTTATGACTTTTTCAGAATTACCCTCAGGTACAATTGTTGAAGAAAGTAAGTTTGAGAATGAGGTGGAAGACAGGTCGCCGTCTGGAGTCTGATCACAATCAAGCGTTTGATTCTCTTTCAGATGAACCACAGTCCGGGCCAATGTGTCCTTGCTTGTCCTGCGGCCCCTGCTTCTTTTTGTTCGTTTGTTTGATTCGTTCTGTTTTATCAGTAGGTTAACAGACTCTTTTAGAGATGCAACTTGTTCGTTGGTTTCTGAGAAGGCTTCTTGTGGTACGCAGTTGATCTTTAATGTAAATAATTCCTGCTTGAGTACAAGAATATCCTTTAAAAGAGCCGCAGCGTCAATGTAGTCAAACGATACCGGTGGTAGTTTATGTAGGTCCCTGGCCACAAAGGTCGGGAGCGCGTCAGTTTCTTCCTTGAGGATTGTCACAATATCTTGTAAAGTACGTTTCTTTTTGCCGTCTCCTTTACGGGTAATACGGCGGTTCAATAACTCACACAAAAGTCCTTTCGCACTGTTAACGTCCGATTCGGAAAAATGGTTTTCACAAAGTTGCAGTAGGCTCACTTCGTCCATCACATCTTTTTTACATTGCACGAAAGCTAATAGTTCATTTATTCGCAAATTACAGCAATTACACTGGTCGGACATGATGAATAACGAAACATTCACTACGCGACCCGTTGCAGTTTCAACGGCTGCATTGCGATCTGACAGCGCGGGACACAAGTGCACTCAAGGGCGGCGCACGCGCGACTTTAAGCTTAAACATGTTTAAATATGATGCTGTCACTGTCATTTGTATGAGCAGTTTGAAAGACAGAACTATCACTAAAAGCGTTTAAGTCTAAATACTTGTTGGTGCAAGCCGGGCTTAAGTAGAGTAGGTACTGCTGTTTTGTATGGAGCAGCAAATTTATGCGTTTCCTGTTGATAGTAAGATTAGTTTTAGTTAGATAGTGAACGTTGTTCAGTTTGATGGTCTAAATTCACCGTTTCAGTATTTACCAGGCTGTCATTTACAACCTGTATAAAAAATTGTGATTGCAAAACTTTGTTAGTTTTTGACCAACTCAAAAGACATACCAAGTGCGTTGTTACTATGACGCACTGACGGAGCGGCAGATGTCATTTCATAGAACAACACCCGGTGCGTCAATGCGTCACCGTGTGTGCTTCTACGTGCGGTTTCATACAACTCCTTGCTTCACAAATGACGGACTGCATTACGTTTGCTGCTCCGTCAGTGCGTCATCGTGTGTGAACACACTAAAGGTCGTGAGTTTACGCTATGTACCTACGTATTATTCCCATGTACAATATACGAAGTATCCGAAGAGATCTAGGGCCCAAATGAGAAAGATAGTCTAGAAGCTGTCCGGATACATTACCGCAACAATTTCTCAAGAAAATCGAACAGAAAATATTAAGATATTGGCACTATTAATCAGCTAGATTCAAGAGGCTACCAAAAATGGAAGTCCTACAATTCGGAATTGCGTAGTCATGCAGACCGCCAAGAAAATAAAATTGAAATATCTTGGCATCATAAGCTGAGTGGTTTCACCTTGTACAATATAGAGAAATTTTATGTGCAAAAATATTGTACCGATGTACATTTTTACTGTATGAAATTCTATAGATTTGGTTGAAATTCTTAAAAATCACAAACTACATTATATTCCCCAACTACATTAGTAAATGTTATTTGGTTGTTGACTTATTAACAATGTGGCAGGTGGCGGACCTTCAGATATTCAAATAATATTACTCCATGGGTATAGAAGAAACCCAGTAGAACGATATCTCCAGCCAGGAACAGTGAGCTTCGGTGGTGTAGAGCGTTTTCTCTATTGCACTTACATTTCGGTTATGTTTAAATAAATCGTACATTATTTTTTTAAATGCAAAAACTTTTTCTTTAATAGGTGCTATTTATCAGTTGAAAATAGCAAAAACACTAGAACAAACAAATCTTACCCTAAACTGAAACCTTATCATAATTATAATTATGGTTCATAATTATAATTAAAATCTCCAGAAGTAAGTGCAAAGTTGAAGAAAGTTTTTCGCGTCATCACAAGTTTTTCGGTTTCAAAGTTGAAAAAAGTTTTTCGCGTCACCATTAGTTCAGTTTGGTGCAGCAAGCATAATAATATAGTTTTTACCTTTTTTAATACATCTAGCATTCAAGAAACTATATTTTTTATTGATACAAGAAAGTACTCACGAATAAAATGTAACCACGAGTTACAGTATAGTTATTTGAACAAAATCTGTTTACCAACATTTACTCACGTTGCGGCGCAAAATATTTACCCACGACGGAAAAGGTAATATGCATTTCGGATAAAGTTTGAGTTTGTGAATTTGTTTGTTTGTCCCTTGCTCTAATTTCTACGCGGTTTTACTTTTAAACTTTTAATCGAGTTTGGTTTAAGTTTTTTAATTGGTGTTAGCGTCCAGAATCTGGAGTCTTGCAGTTTGTAGATGTCATGTGGTCTTCCATGTGGAATGCCATTACTTGAGAGGGATTTTCTCCCCATACATTCCAATCTAAAGTGCCAGTTACACAGTGACCGGGAAAATAAATAAAAAATAATAAATAAATAACGCTCACAGGCACATACATTGTAATGATCCCTAACTAGCACTAAAGGCTTTTATTATGGAAACCATACAACAACGTCACGAACATATAACATCCATGACCGAACCGGGATTCGAACCCAGGACCCTGGTTTGGCGGGAAAATATTAAGGCAGTTCTGGATTTTTGAAATATTTTTCGTTATCTGCAACGTAAAATAGCCTGCATTCAAGCACAACACTAATGTCACTAAAATGTATAACAAACTGCCAAAATATGTACTAAAAGACGAAAAATAAGATAGGTAACAATTTCTTAAAAAATTTAAACAGCTGTTCTTACTCATCAAATCCTATTCAATGTAAATTAATGCTGTGATAATATTTTTAATAAATAATAGTCCTCCTTTCTCATAATTTGCTATATCCTACAAACAGGGTTCAAGATGAACTGTTAGCTTTCGATTGTATCTCCTTTGTAACATTACGTTACGATGTGTAAAAATTGAAATTGACAAGGCATAAAGGAGTCAGACATTTTTGACCACGTGGGCTCCGTCCATATTGGTGTAATCAAATCCTCTATAGGCCTTTGACCTGGCCAAGAAGGTTGTAAGGTATTTTCTAGACCTGGCTAAATTAATTGGTAAGTACACCGCCATAACGGATATATACGGGATCAACTGCTTACAATGTCTTCTGATGTGCGGAGGTGGTCTAATGAAATACGACATAAAAGGCCACCCATCCAAAAACTGGCCTAGGTCCAGCTTAAATTCGAAAATCGTTCGCCTACGACATACTTAAAGGATCATTTTTAATAGGTACTAAACCTCCAATCACCGCCTGCGATTGCGATATCTGAAGAATACCAAGAAGGGAAATAGGTACCGGCTAGACTAAGGATCTCTTGGTCTCAGTGAGACTGACAGGATGAGGATATTCAAATGATGTTGTGATAATCTAGAAATGCATCATAATAAACTAAAGATAGGGGGTCACGTTGCAGGGTTTGCCTCGAACACTTGTCTCTCGCGTGGTGTTCGCGCGGTTCGCGTGTCAGCCTGCCACGAGGCTCCAAAATCCTTCTCAGTTTTTCTTACTCAAAAACAATCCTCGAGATTGGATAGACACTCCCTCAAACTACTTGACACTGGCGAAATCTAACAAGGAAACGCAATTAAATAAAAATAGAATAGAACTAAAGATACGAATAAAATTTCGATGACTGGATTTTTAAATCCTGTTCAATCAGATTAATTGATAGCCGGACGCGTTTGTTTGATAGGAAGTGACAAATAGTTACAAAGGTCTCCGTCTATGTAACTAAAGCGTCTAATAATATATTACTACGCACACATCCGTGGTAAATTCCATACTGAAGCGACGGTCATGTTTGACCGCCGCCGCCGCCCAAAGTGTCAATCGTCTGCTAGTGGCTTAACGTCTGGAAATTGTAGTAAGTAGGATTTCTCAGGATGTTTTCCTTCAGCAAATATTGCCAATTATTTTACCAATAAATAGCAAGTAAATATTTAAGTTTCTATAAATTTGTTAGTACGAGCGTGATCTAGACTGAGATCAAACCACATCCTGTACGAAAAGCAATGTTTCTAGCCATTATACTATCACTCCCTCAAAAAGTATATTGATTAAACTCGACACGTGTCTATTAGTATAAAATCCTCTTTGTGTTTCCCCTAAAAAGGCGCCAAAAAGAATGAAGGACGATCAAACAATAAATCTTGGGTCATCACGTCAGTTCTTGTTAGTGAAAGTAAATAATGCTCCCAGTCATGTCGTGACTTGCTAAAATTGTTATGTTTTCATTTTCTTTTTGTGCTCCATTTTTGTTTCGGTACATTTTTTGTCTAGATCATGAATAGAATGGTTTGTAATATATGTGTGGACTAATTTGTAATTAATGCACATCCCGGGAATGCCATAGTTATCACCATATTTGCTTATTCCATCCATCACAGCATTTGTTTAGTCCGTCTTCTGACATGGCCTCCTACACATTCCTCCATGACGTTCTATCCCTTGCCCTCTGCACCCAATTAAGATATGCGTGTTGCCTTTATACCGTTAATCCATTTTTCTGATGGGCGGCCTCTACCCCGGTGGTTTTTCTGGGCCTTCACTCCACTTATCTTCCAGTCCAACGCTAAGCATCCATACGTGCAATATGTTCTGCCCATCTCCACTATCTGTGTTCTATTTATAGTAGCTACCTCATCCACGACCTTTGTGTTTCGCCTAATCGACTCATTGCGCATACGATTTAGCGGCGCGACGCCGAGCATTGCTCTTTAGATTACTATTGCTCTTGGAGTTTTTCAGCTGAATTTTCTGTCTGGTACTTAATGGTGTCCATGCTATATATATGAGGATACATTGGTTTTGTATTTTTTGGCTTATTAATAATACATAAACAAGATTGTGTTTACACACGTATATCCACCGATTGGATACGCGTGCCAGTTAGTGTGTTCTTTGTTTTCGCAAGGGTGAGGTGTTGTAGGTATATGGAGTTGGTGAAGTTCAGGGAGTAACCATTCTGTATGAAGTACTGTTATAATATTCTGTGACTCAGGATTGTGATTTATCTAAAATCAAATATGTAAGCAGAGCTGGCTGCTTCCTGGCACAAAGAATCAGCCTCACCATCCTGAGGGGGAATGCTGCCAGCCTGTTGGGCATCATGTCTAGCGGCGAAACTCTAGAGTGTGTGTATTATCTGTAATTTTTGTGTTTTGTATTATTTTAGTCATTATTAACTATATCTATATACTTTTACTATGGGAGCAAACAGATCGGACCAAAAAAAAAATCTGCTGTCCCATACTAAACTGCACGGCCGCCGCGCTGCCTACACGACTCAAATGTATGGGACAGCTGATTAGTTTTTTGCTCCGATTGGTTTGCTCCCATAGTCAAAAGTTGTTCAGTTTAATGTGTAGACTCTTAGTTTAAAAGGATGTTAATGATATCAATTTCACTCTGTATATACTTTTCCTTAGCCGTGATAGCCGCGGTGGTCCAGTGGCGAGTAACCTTGCCTGCCTTGCAGGAGGCGATGGTTCGATCCCCGTCCAGGCCGACTCGTACCAATGAGTTTTACGGAATTTATGTACGATTTGAAACACCACTGAATTTTCGGTGAAGGAAAACATCGTGAGGAAACCTGCATGCTTCAATTTCGAGACATTCGGCCGTACCTGTCGTTCTCGTATCGGGCTTTTTAATCACGAGCGTAAGTGCCGCCAAAACGCTGCTTAAATCATCTTATAAAGATGGAAAGGCCAACGATGATGATTGTACCCACTGTCCATCATAAGTGGCGACGGGCTCACCGCCCCCGTACGGTCCCGGACGGAGATGCGGTACTACTGGTGAAACGTGGATGTTCTGAGGTTTCAGAATATCTCTGACTACCCCCTCGGGGAATATAGTCGTGAGCATATGCTTATATGCTACTTTTCCTTTTGTCGAATTAGTGGCACATCACATATTTGACTTGCCATCATTAGTGAAAAAGTTTGTCAGAGGGTCGTTTGTTGGCCAGTGTGCATTCACTGCATCGGAGATTCAGCACGTCTGTTTTCTTTAACCTCTGTTTCTCCAGTGTTGAATATAGCCCTCCCCAA
The DNA here is from genome assembly GCA_963693445.1 of Agonopterix heracliana. Lineage (NCBI taxonomy): Eukaryota > Metazoa > Arthropoda > Insecta > Lepidoptera > Depressariidae > Agonopterix > Agonopterix heracliana. The sequence continues at coordinate 14,754,908 of OY856324.1, forward strand.
AGTGCCGCCGTTCTTTGTGGTATTACGACTGCACTATTTTCCAGCTATTCAATAAAATATCTGTTGCTCGACGGACATTGGGTCGACCAATGTCCGTTTTCCAATTCTAATACATCACTCAACATGTTCGTAGAATTTTTTTAATTTGTAGTCTTTACGAATACGAACATTCTGCAATTATTTGTTGTTTAACTGAAATGTAGACGAAATAAGCTTAATTATAGGTAAATTCTCCTTTGAAGATAATTAAGTGGAAATTATATACAGGGTCCAACTTAATATGCTGACACTTTTTTAAGGGGATGATCAGACCATCAAACTGAACAACTTTCTCTATGGGACCAACATGGAAATCGAGAAAAAAAAATCTGCTATCCCATACAAAACTGCAAACCGACTCGAGCCAAATGTATGGGACAGCTGATTTTTTTTCTCGATTTCGATGTTGGTCCCATAGAGAAAGTTGTTCAATTTGATGGTCTGATCATCCCCTTAAAAAAGTGTCAGCTTATTAAGAAGGATCCTATATAACAAATTAAACATTAATGTTAGTATTATAAATACTATAGGTACTTTGACTTATATCAAACGGAATAAGATATCAGGAAAAGTTTATTGTGCGTCCTGAATGATATGCGAGAATTGACTTTTCCTACTTTCTTATAAAGTTCATGTTTACAGGGTGTGAAACTAAATGCGTTACATATCGTACAGGGTGATTCAGAACATCAAACTGAATAATTTTCACTATGAAGCAAACATCTAAATTGCGAAAAAACAGTTGTCCTTAAGAAATGAAAATAGCTACTCGACCAAAATGTATGAAACAAAGATTTTTTTTCGCGATTTCAAAGTTGGTCCCATAGTAAAAGTTGTTCAGTTTGATGGTCCGAAACACCTTATTCGATTTGTAATACATTTAATTTGACCTGTATAAAGGATATTCAAAAGTCTTCGCAGATACACAAAAAACAACATTCCCATTTTTCAAAGTGCTGACCAAGGAACAAAGAAAAATAATCTCTTACATCTTAGACGCCGAAAAAAGGTGATGCATTGCGTAAAGTTCGCAAACTGTCCAAACTTCCCTTTTCAAAGCTGTAAGCAAAAAATTATGGGGCGGAAGAGTCATGAATATCAAAAATTGATCTATCGATAGCCGTTGAAGGCCATGTATTTTAATATGACCCTTTTGAGGGTTCGAGAGGGAATAGTGAGGCATTTAGTTTTTATCTTTTAAATAGTTTACTCTTAAATTGCCATAATAGATGTAAGTAACTCAAATAAACATAAGTCCGTTATAGTCTTTCTTTACGTTACTGCTGACTTCATCATCATCATCATCATCATCAGCCTATCATCGTCCACTGCTGGACATAGGCCTCTCCTAAGGCGCGCCACAAAACTCTGTCCTCGGCCTTCCTCATCCAGTCGCTCCCCGCTACTTTTTTAGGTCGTCTGTCCAGCGGGCAGCAGGGCGTGCCACACTACGCCTACCAGTTCGCGGTCACCACTCTAGAACTCTGACACCCCATCGGTTGTCAGTTCTTCGGCAGATATGACCAGCCCATTGCCACTTCAGCTTGCTAATTTTCTGAGCTATGTCAGCCACTTTAGTTCTGTGACGAATCACTTAATTTCTGATGTGGTCCCTCAGAGAAACACCGAGCATAGCTCTCTCCATAGCTCGCTGAGCGACCTTGAATTTATGAACTAGCCCTATCGTCAGGGTCCACGTTTCCGCACCATAGGTCATCACTGGCAGAACGCACTGATTGAACACCTTCGTTTTGAGGCATTGTGGTAGGGCCGAGGAGAATATATGACGTAGTTTCCCGAAAGCAGCCCATCCTAGCTGGATACGCCTAGCGGCCTCCTTGTCGAAGTTGTTTCTACCTAGTCTTATAGTCTGTCCAAGGTAGACATAGTCTTGCACAATTTCTATCGCCGCCTCACCGACGTATACCGCCTCTGGCTCGACATGAGAATTAAGCATGACTTTTGTCTTGTCTAAGTTCATGCCGAGACCGACCCGTCGGGAAGCGGCATTAAGGTCGCTAAGCATCCCACTGAGGTCATGCAGCGATTCCGCCATGACGACAATGTCGTCGGCAAAACGCAGGTGTGAGATGTACTCGCCGTTCACACATATGCCTCGTCCTTTCCAATTGAGCATCTTGAAGACGTCTTCCATCGCATTAGTGAACAGTTTCGGGGAAATAACATCCCCCTGTCTCACTCCTCTTAGGAGTTGGATCGGCTTCGTCTGCTGATCTTGTACTTGTACAGACATAGTGGCGGCGTCATACTAAATGACTTCATAATAGGCATAAACAGTAACTAACAAAAGTAAATAATCGACCTTATTGTGTTTAACAATTTCTATGATAACGATCTTAGATCAAAATAAAATTAATGGAAAGGCCTAAAGCGCGGTGAGTTGAAGCACACTACTGGTGCACTTGGTCCATACAAACTAGCGCCATTATCTGTCAAATCTAGGGCAGTTGCATACAAATTTGATGTAAACCTTTCATTTGTTTTGCCTCATTTTTCTGGTTTGAAATGTTCGCGTAAGGCCTATCCATTAATTTTATTTTGATCTAAGATAACGATAAGGCATCGTACGGATTTGAAAAGTTTTTATCAGGAAATAAAAAGACAGCTTTTAGAAACTTCTGTCATAGAATTTGTCTTGATAAATTTATCATATTCAAATAGAAATCGTTGAACTATTGAATTCAAACCTCGGGTTATAATGTAAGATTATTTACTGTGCAAAGACATATATTATATTTGATATTTTATTTAGATGTCATGTTTAACAGCATATTTATTCCATGTGACGGAATACCGTTTTCTACTATCAATTAAAGAAAAGTCTAATAAAATTCATCCAAACTCAAACAAAAACTGGCAAGCTGACGAGGCCGTATTCATCAAAACAACAGAAATCTTTTCATTCCTCATTCCAGAAGGCAGAAAGTGACAAATGTAGTCGTTGGCCCGGCGAATGGTGCGAAATTAAATCCCTTATTCCTCGGATAAAGAAAATAAAGGGAAGACGCTGCAAATATATTCTGCAGGGTGTAACGAAACCCCCTAGTAATACTAAACAGGGTGCTTCAGATCATCGAACTGAACAACTTTCACTATAGAGCAAACGTCGAGAAAAAAAATGGGACGTGTCAGCCAGATTATCTTTGCACGACTAACAAATGTAAGTCCAATGGACTCAGTGGAACAAATAAGTAAATCAGTACCGCATCTTCCTTTTTTTATTTTATCTTTGCCTAATTCTTAAAATTTTCGTTAGAAAAGTATTTTTTCCGGGTCGACGGATCTTAATTAGGATTTTACAAAAGTGCTAATTCACGATTTAATTAATTACCTCTATTTTGTGTTTTAATTGATGGTGCCTTGAAGCTAAATTAAATATATTAAAGTTGCGTATGAAAATACTTTTTTTAAGTCATTAATCACGGGTTCAGCTTGACGGTCAAGAAATGAAAAAGATTAAGCTACTTTTTTAACATTTTAATTTATTAATAAATTTAAATGCTAAAAGGTTTTTTGGCTAAAATTGCAGTGACATAACGGGTCACTCCCTGTCTAACACAAAGTCTTAGTACTGTAGCCGGTGGACTTTTTAATTACCAAAAAGATTACCGATTGCCGTTTAGAAATTATTGTAAGGTACTAAATGACTAATATAAAAACCCAAGTCTTACAGATCACAAACCACCTTAAAAAAATAAATAAAAAAAACTGTCTAAAATTTTAAAATTTCTAGGTTACTGTTTTTTTATAATTATACTGTCATGTTCTTCACCTTAGTTCAATACTCATACGTAATAGTTAGACTGTCTAAAGTTGTCATACAAAGCTATAAGGCCAGATGAAAAAGTCAACTTTGATTGGTCTTATAGCTTTGTCTGGCAACATTATATTGTATTACGTATGGGTATTGAACAAGGTGAAAAACATGACAATATAGAAAAAAAACGGTAACCTCGAAATTAGACCTCTGTAAGACTTAGGTTTTTATATTAGTCATTTAGTACCTTACAACAATTTCTAAACGGCAATCGGTAATCTTTTTGGTAATAAAAAAGTCCCCCGGCTACAGTATATTGTATCAATGTGACAGGAAGAGGCTACCACATTGTATGCGGGATGAGTGCGAGTGAATTAGGTATATACCACTGCTGATTGTTTCCACCTCCCGAAACACCGGGGAGTGAGGGTTACTATACTCGTATGTAGGTATTACTCTTCATAATATTTGGGATAGGCACAGTCTTATATGTATATAAGGTGTAACAAAATTAGGTGAAACAATTTTAAGGGGATGATCAGACCATCAAACTGAACAACTTTCTCTAAGGGACCATTATGGAAATCGCGCAAAAAAAATCTGCTGTCCCATACATTTAGGTCGAGTAGGTTTGTATGGAACAGCAGATTTTTTTTCTCGATTTCGATATTGGTCCCATAGAGAAAGTTGTTCAGTTTGATGGTCTGATCGTCCCCTTAAAATTGTTTCAGCTAATTTTGTTAGACCTTATAGAATATACAACGAGTTAATGAATTAACGCAAAACTAGAAAGTTCTAAACAAACTTGTTTAGAATCGAGAGAAGAACCGAATTATCATGGTTTCAACATAGGTATTTTTTTCAAAATATTATATACCTACTTATTGTAAAATTGCAAAATTTACTGAGCTCGAACTCAAACCCCTGCAAGGGCACACTCCTACTTAATACCAACATGATTGCTGAAATGATAACAAATCATTTGCATCAAAACATAAAATGCGAATAACTTTAAATTTTAAGTAGCAAAATAATGAAATTATTGTTTTAATCTTATTATTTTGTTGTAAATCAGTTGGGGTGTATGAGGTTTTGCGCTTATTCATTAACACGTTGTATAAAATGTTCTTGGGCACAGTATAAGAAAGATAATCTAGTACCACAGACAGTAACTTCACCCTCCGGCAGGAAGCGTGGCGGAAAATGTAGGCACTGGCGTATTCCTGTCTCGCTCGCACTCAAACAGTATCACACATTTATTTATTTATTTTGTTTTATTGAGGATAACAACAGCCTTAGTTACATAATTTACAACAATGTTTACATTTTTGATGGCCAATTATAGCTATCCATAAGGTAACTAATCAATTAACAGGCAGACGTACATACAGCGAGAAAAAGATGAGGAAACCAAAAGTTAACCGAATGCACGTCTGCTCTCGGCGAAGATACATTTTTTCCCATTTGTATGAAATGACAACTGAAGGTTCAAAGTGTGGTAAGGGCTGGTATAAACGCAAGAAAGTTCCAACGAATAGTCTAAATGTAAAACGTAATCTTAAATCACGATAAGAAGTTTCACAAGTTCCGACTAACAACTGGTTGGATATTGGCGGATCATATGCAGTCCACCCAACCTTGCAGAAAGTGTTCCCTTCTATAAAAAAACATTCCACCAAGTTCCTCCACAATTAAGTAGTATTATACAAAATCGGACCCATTCCGCATTCATAACTTCTGTACTAGAACTTAATTGGCAAATTGTCCTAAGTGCAGCCGTTCCTTTTAAAAATACTCTTCCTCTATTTTTTACGATTCACCTCATTTAAGCCAGTGACACACCGAGAAACTGCACCAGTAACTTCAGCCTCCATCCTCCATAAGACGTTCTTTGACGCTCTTATGTCTTCGGTGTAAGTATGAAAATAGTATAATTTGTGGGACGTTGTTAGTTCAACCATAGCGGTTTCGCTCCGAACTCGAGATAAGGGCACTCGTGAAAAGTGAGATCTTGTTGTGTTTGCTTCAGTTGGCTCTGTTACTCAATCTAAAATGCTTTGTATATTGTGGAAGACAAAGCAAAGCGCATGAAGTTTGTCTGAGAGATCACATTAAGAAAGAGGTGTCACGTGATACGTTGAGAACGAAAATAGTTGACTTATCTCTGAAAATTTGTAAGATGAAGTGGCAATAGACTGATCGTATCTGCCGTACCGTTGTAGTCAAGTTCAAGAACTCAAACTGGAAAGGGTAGTGTAGGAGTGAACTATGATATAATGTGTCAGATATTAGCCAGGACTAACGGCTTAACGTGCCATCCGAAGCACGGAATCATCTTTATTTACAGACAATCAGACCCTTTACTTACGATTTTCGATAAATCGTAAACGTTATCGTTCAGCAAACGTTTTTTCAGACCGCCTTACGGCCTCTGACGTGGTTTTTATGTAACGAATACTACCATCAGAGATAGTAGCCTGGACTAACGGCCTAACGTGCCATCCGAAGCACGGAATCATCTTTCTTTTCAGAAAATCTGGTGATTCAGCCTGCAATATCCTAACCAACTGGGGAAAAACGCACAAAGTCACATATCACTAGGTGTCCCCAGTGGGAATTGAACACACGACCTCCGTATCAAGAGCCCAATGCTTTTAACCATTAGAACACAGAGGTATCTATTCCAATGAAGTTCCAAACAATAATTATTACGATATATCCAAAATCTAAAGTCCAAATAACGGGTCTAATTTGTGCTTGTTATGGATAAATCAGGGGCTCTAAAGGACATTTTGTACTTCGCAATAAAATTGCGTGAAGGTTTTCGTTCCAATGTCAACTCTATTACAATGAAGTTCGGACCGAAATGGTCGCGATTTATCGAAAATCGAAAGTCGCAGCCGGCCCTGATGGATACGTTTGTCTTTTTCCTCGAATTCGTTCTGTCCTTTACATTTTTGACGTTATGTTCGTAACTATCATTTTTTAGCAAACGAATGTCTATAATAATGTAGTCCATAATAGGAATACATTAAATTGTGTGTGTCAGGACCGCGGGTGTATTTTTTTAATTTGGATGGGAACTGCCTTAAATAAATGTACCTAAAATGTACTATTTAGTACCTCTAATGAATTTAATTGTACCTCGTCGAATTCCTGGAAAACACATTACGAAAGTGAGCCGCAATTCTGATATCAGGATGGCGGGTGAACACAAATTCTTTCAGTTTATTGTAATTGAATGATTACCAAACAAATGTACCTAAAATGTACTATTTAGTACCTCTAATGAATTTAATTGTACCTCATCCAATTCTTGGAAAACACATTACGAAAGTGAGCCGCCATTTTGATATATCAGGATGGCGGGTAAACACTTAATCTTTCATTTTATTGTAATTGAATGATTACCAAACAAATGTACCTAAGATGTACTATTTAGTACCTCTAATGAATTTAATTGTACCTCATCCAATTCTTGGAAAACACATTACGAAAGTGAGCCGCCATTCTGATATCAGGATGGCGGGTAAACACTTAATCTTTCAGTATATTGTAATTGAATGATTACCAAACAAAGGTACCTAAAATGTACTATTTAGTACCCATACTCATTTATTTGTATCTCGTTCAATTCCAGAAAAATACCCATACGGTTTGTTGGTCCTAGTACTTAGTGGGTCCAGTAGGATTTTCAAATGCACACGGTCCCACTGCTTGACATGGGTCAACATGGGTGGAACAATCGTGCCGCCACGCGGTCGAAATGTATTAGGGTTGAACTACACCACGTAGCACAGCATCGCATTTTTCCGTCGCTCCATCCTTTTCTGTCACTCGGGAACGTCATTTGCTAGAGCAATATAAGATAGACGGAACGCGATCGCACGCGGCGTGCTGTTCCGTGCTGTTCAGTTCCGTCTATCTTAATTATATGTTCTAGCAAATGACGTTCCTGAGTGACAGAAAAGGATGGAGCTACGTGGTGTAGTTCAACCCTTAAGGGCTTGTCTGCACAACGATTTTTATTCACGCGATTTATTTTCCGTAGCCAGAAAGTAGCCTTTCCGTACTGCGGGAAAAATCCGCTATTCCATACATTTGAGTCGAGTCAGTACTTCAGTTTTTAATGTGACAGCAGATTTTTTTTCTTGCCATTTCTATGTTCTTTTGTTCGTTCAGTTCTTTCTGGCTCCGGAAAATAAATCGCGCGAATTTAAATCGTGCTAATTAAAATCGCTGTGCGTCAACCACGTGACGGCACGTGCAAGATCCCTCGGTAGAGAGTAGTAGGTATATTCCTTGTGCATGATTGCCAATAATCATGGTCATCACTTTCAGACGGTTTTTTCCAGGAATTGATCAAGGTACAAATAAATTTATTATGGGTACTAAATAGTACATTTTAGGAACATTTGTTTGGTGATCATTTAATTACAATATAATGAAAGATTTAATGTTTGCCCGCCATCCTGATATCAGAATGGCGGCTCACTTTCGTAATGTATTTTCCAAGAATTAGATGAGGTACAATTAAATTCATAAGAGGTACTAAATAGCACATTTTAGGTACATTTGTTTGGTAATCATTCAATTACAATAAACTGAAAGAATTTGTGTTCACCCGCCATCCTGATATCAGAATGGCGGCTCACTTTCGTAATGTGTTTTCCAGGAATTCGACGAGGTACAATTAAATTCATTAGAGGTACTAAATAGTACATTTTAGGTACATATTTTATTTAAGGCAGTTCCCATCCAAATTAAAAAAATACACCCGCGGTCCTGACACACACCATTAAATTTGATATCCGAGTGTGATCACAACTTTAACTAAGAGCACTGAACGAAACGACTCTGATTAAAACCAGTTTTTAATTAAAACCATCGTTTAAGAAGGCAATATCGGCAGAATTAAAGTTCTAAGTGAAAAAACTAAAAGGTGATCTTAAAACTCATTGAGGAGGTGAGAGAAGTTTGTGAGAGGACTTACATTTTTGTCTTTATTTGTTTTACAATGGACTGCTATAAGAAAAGTGTTTTCTTCTTCCTCTTTCGTAACAAACACGATTACTTTCTTTAGTTAAATAGACGTTAGGAATACCTACTTCGTTTTTAGTTATAATTTATTCGTATTTATTTTGTGGCGCGCCTTGGGATAGGCTTTAGCTAGCAGTGGACGATGATAGGCTGATGATGATGATGATTTTGTTTTTATTTATAAGTATTGGAATAACATAAGGAACGTGGGTTAGCAATAAACTCCAGGTTAAGTTCGTAACCCATAATTTTTTGTACCTATGGAAAAACAATCACGTTCGAAAAAAGTTGTAAGTAATCCATTGTTTTATGGATCAAAATGGCGTGTTTAGCGGCGGTCTCCGGCACGCGGCGTCCCGCTTGTATAAAGCTTCCGATCTGAGAGCTATTTTACCTGGAGTTAATAATTGCTAACCGGTAAATACGTTTATTTTTCAATAGAAGCCTGTGGTATTTTTACAGGCGAGAAAATATACCGCGTCATGTTTCATCTAGTCCTGTTTACCAAGTGGCGCAATCTGCATCTACCTAGAATTAAATCGTTCTAGACATCTACCTTTCCCAGGGATCCCTATTACAAGATTATAGTTTTTTTTAAATAAGTAACAATATTTAAATATTTCCTTTGGAACAGGTAAGAGGTGGGGTAAGTGAAACGACGGGGGAAATGAAACACACATCCATGAACAAACAATATTTAGTAAATGTTTAAAATTTAATCTTATTTTGATGACACAAGGTAGAATTTGTGGGGTTTCGGTAGTGAAAAAGCGGCGGAATTTTTACCATTTAATTATTATAAGAGATAAGTGTACTTTTTGCAACCATCAGCAGCAAGGCTGATTCAGTGTTTATGTGGTGTAGAGCATCTCTGTGATGGGGATGGACCAGGTCTGCCTGCATAACTTCAGTCGGTTTAGGAGTTACAGACGTTTAAAGGTCTGGAAAAAAATTACGAACAGCTGCAGAGCTGATCGTATGATATTATTGTAGTATGCACTGTAGCCATGTGAACAGTACAAAAACTGACATGGTTCATCAGTCGGTTTTGGAGTTACTGACGTTCAAAGGTCTGACCTTTGAACGGCTGTATCTCCTAAACCGACTGGCAGTTCATGTCAGTTTTTGTACTTTTCGCATAGCTACAGTGCATACGACAATAACATCATACGATCAGCCTTGCTGTGGATCGTAATATTTTTCCAGACCTTTAAACGTCTGTAACTCCTAAACCGACTGAAGTTATGCAGGCAGACCTGGTCCATCCCCATCACACAGATGCTCTACACCACATAAACACTGAATCAGCCTTGCTGCTGATGGTTGCAAAAAGTACACTTATCTCTTAGTCTAAATGTTTTCACAGAAATTGCGAACTTGTAGGAAAAATCGCATTGGCAGAACAAAAGCCTAATCAGTCAATCTACGTTTTTTACACTCGTTTTAGACTAGGACAAAAAGGAGATCGCATCGCTTACATGTGGACACATTATAAAAACCACAAACATAGGTAATAAAAACAAACTTGGAATTGTCGTTTAAGTCAGGTTCATAGGTACATACTCGTAGATACATTATTTAATAGACTTCTGGCGACTGTTTCACTTACACCTTTTCCAGACACATAACAATAGTCTTGACATATTTTGTTGTTTTTCGCTTATGTTAAGACTAAAGAGCTAAATGTTATAGTACTTTACTGATTAAATGAGAGTACTTTCCACTTATTGCTGCTGTAATTGAGAAAAGCATTACTGTGTTAGATACCTTTACATTAACATAAAAATAAAATATGTTTCACTTACCCCACCTGACCTTACCACAAAAGAAAGGCAATGTGTTATTTATGTGAAAGTGGGTCATTATGTTCCACCAATTATGAAACATTCTCTACGTAAAAAGTGAAGCCACAATATATCAAAAAACTTTTTTTTATTGTATCACAGAACGTTTCTTGAATAATTTTCTTAACAAAATAACCTCACTCCATCTTAAACTCTGCACATTAATATTCTTTAGGCCTTTAATATATTCACTTCGCTAAATAAATTAACCCGTTAAATAAAATGAAGAGTTCTAAAACAGCAATAAAGGGTGAAGGTCCAAAAGTTCGGTATCCTAACTCTTTTTCGAAGTTATAATTTAATTTAGAAACTGGTTTTAATTTACACTGCCGGCTCCTGTACAATGAAGTTATAGTAGATTACACACCGAGGACAGGAAAGTAAGAAAGGTCTCAGATCTCATGTAATCTGAGGTTTTCTTATTTACTGTCCGAGGTTAGTATACTATAGTATACTATGGAAAGCGGCAACTTCGTTTAGCGCAGCGGGACGGAAATTTACGCTTTCCGTCCGCAGGGGGGTAAAATAGATGACACACCGAGGGCAGGAAAGTAAGAAAGGTCTCAGATCTCAGGCTTCACCTTGATCAACAAACATGTGATCTGAGGCTTTCTTATTTACTGCCGAGGTGATACTATAGTATACTATGGAAAGCGGCAACTTCGTTTAGCGCAGCGGAACGGAAATTGACGCTTTCCGTCCGGAGGGGAGAAAAGTTACATTTTATAATAGGTTTAACAACTGACCAATCTGTTTGCTCCCATAGTAAAAGTTGTTCTGTTTGAAGTGTAGATGTAGGTAAGATTAGAATGGATTTTTCTAAAATTAACCCCTATCGGGGTGCCACGGGTAAAACCTAGCGGTTATAACATGATTTATTTATTTATTTTCTGATTTCTTAATTTCTTAACGATTGTTACATCATTCAAAGGTAGGTAGGTTACATAATTTTTAAGTTAAAGCTAAATGCACAACCACTTATAAAGAAATACAGCATGCAATAATATTTAACTTAATCAGTAGCAAGTAGAGCAACATATTAAAAGTACTTTTAATCGGAATTGTTTCTGAATAGTGCAGAAGATTACATTTTAGCGCACGATTTCAATAATTTGCAAATTTCCTTTATTTTTTGTCTTTTAGGGTCCTTACCCAAAGGGTGAAAACGGGACCCTACTACTAAGCCTACGTTGTCCGTCCGTCCGTCCTACCTATTTAGGGCTGTAACTTTTGAAATGTAATAGCTAGATAATTATAATGTTCACAGAATATACTTCATTACGGTGGATTTGCTAACAAATAAAAAAAAATCTAAAAGTTAAAAGTTAAGGGGGGTCCTCAACAAGAAACTAGTTTTTATCAAAGTTTTTTCGATAATACAAGCGTCAAATTTGGTGCGATTATAGAGCAAACTCTACAGTATAACAACAAATAATAAAAACCGGCCAAGTGAGAGTCGGTCTCGCAATAAAGGGCCCGGAGAGAAAAAAATATTCTACTTTAAAATGTTGTGTGGTGCTGGTGTTGTGGTACGGAATCCTCGGTGCGCTAGTAGACCGACTCGCACTTGACCGTTTTTGTTAAGGGTATATTATTCGGAGCGCGTTCCATACAAACGTACTATGGTGATATTTTCAATACTAACCAATTAAAGTCAATGCAATTTTGCAGAAACAATCTAGAAACAAATTTCTGTGCTTGTATGGAGTCAGATTTTCGTTAAAATGTATAGTTTTCAAGTTACAGTGCCTCAAAGATTTCCATACAAATCTGAAATTAATCCTAGCATTGAAACTGTATATTTTAACGAAAAGCTGACTCCATAGAAGCATAGAGATTTGTTTCTAGATTGTTTCTGCAAAATTTCATTGACTTTAATTGGTTAGTATTGAAAATATCACCATAGTACGTTTGTATGCAGCGCGTATTTTCGCTCTAGGAATAAAATTCTCTTAAGACATAAACTCACGACCATTTTTTCACATGATTGCCATATTTCACACAATCCTTTCATATTTTCTGCCTATCCTAATGCAACGCTGCACATTTTACTTAACGCAATGTATGAGTATCTACTAAGGGTTAATTTAAAACCCTTGCAGATCAATGCTTAATTTATAGTAATATTATAACCGTATAGATAGGTAACTAGGATTACCGTGAGATGAAATTATGATACTTTAACTACCATTTTAGAGTTACATTGCAGGGTTTGCCCCGAACACTTGTCTTTCGCGTGGTGTTCGCGCCGTTCGCGTTTTAGCCTTCCCCGAGGCTCCACAATTATCCTTCTCAGTTGTGTTCTTACTCAAAAACAATCCTCGAGATTAGATAGATACTCCCTCAAACCACTATTTAAATTTCGGTGTGATGTACTAAACCCGGCGGAAATGCGGCTCTAGATATAAAAAAATAAAAACTCCCATTTATGTACAAAATTTCATACGGCGCTCCTAGAAGCTACTGTTACGCTTAATATGAATCATGAGAATCATTAAAATCTGTCTTAATAAACGAGGTTTCTATCATCGTGCTGTATACCAAACCTATACTGTGTCATCGTTACGCATTAGCACAGAATAGATTTGGTATATTATAGTAACCCTGGAAGCCTTCAAATAAAAAATGTATTTATCGAACGAAATATAATAGTACTAACTTAATTTTGAGTGTCATGTCAAAATTATATCCTTTGAACTACCTCGGCCTGTCACGTGTAAAGGGGTGTCAACCCATCGTACCCTAAATACCGCAATATTAGAGACCCTTTAACTCTCATAGGGGTCAAGTTATGTATTCTACCGTCGTACAAAGCAGTTGGTCCAAAATAAAACGAATAATTGATTTGAGCAAAGTTTAGATTGTTGAGTTGAATTGAGTTATATGAGTAAAAGGCCAGTTTTGTTCAACTTTGGAAAGCTTACGTGTTTAATGTCAACTGTTTTACGTTATGATTTAGAATTGAGTTTATTTAGGAACTTTGGTCAATACATTGCAGGTCCAGTTTTGCTGGAATGACCAACTCTTTTGTGTACGAAAACAATTTTTTGTTCGTAATTAATTGAATCAAGCTTTACTTTGCGGAAAACCATGACTAATAGATAGATAACACGATTAAAAAACGAGTGTGCTGTAGACCACACGCGCGACTGAAGTAAAACAGCTACTATTTGTATCATACAAATATTTGTCCCTTACGGGATTCGAACTCGCGACCCTCGGCACAGCAGGCAGGTTCACTACAGACTGTGCTATTGGGCCGTCGAAGAATGGTTTATTGATATGATAAGCAACATCCTCCATACCATACTTTTTAATCAATTATTATACCTAAGGCACTTACAATTTTTGTCATTTTCTCCCCATCGGAACAACCAACCACGAGATTTTGTAAGAAGTAATAAAAATAAAAACTTAAAAACATTTTGTCGTTTGAAAAGTTCTTTCAACTGAAAACAAAACTGTCCAATTATGCTGAATTCTGAGAAAGTAATTTCCATTATTTTCTTTAATTTGTCTCGTAATTTACCTAAATTATTTCTTTGAATTATTCTAAGTCGTGTTTCCGAGTTTCCTACGTGGGTTTCAAAAAATTAGGTTTCGTAAGGAGAGTTTTGTGTTCATCTATTTACTTGCTTTGCTACTACTGTAGGTTCCCTTGGCAATTGTACCCATAGAATGTGCCAAAGATAAGCAACACCTTATCAGGCCATTACGAGAACCGTTTTATTGGTAGGTATTTCTTCTGGCGGTGCGTAGATGCTTCAGAAAATACACGAATACCATTTTGACCACACAAACGTATACGTCAAAATGTTTCCTCCCTAGTTAATGATACTAAAGTAAACATTTTTTTACCACACAATCTACGTTACCTCTTACGTCCCTATATTTTGTTTTTTCATAAATTAATTACTCTAAGAGCTATAGACCGTCGAAAATTACAAATTTTACCGCTCGTTTTCAGACATACAGCAAACGGATTTGACGAATGTAAACGCAAAACGTACAGACAGCCAAAGTCTTTCTCATATTATTATTGAAAGAATTAAGTATTAAAATCGGTTCAGTTCTGGAGGAGGAAACAGAGAAATACGATACGATTTCGTCCATTTTATGTAGATAAAATGCACGTGCATTGTTTTTCTCATATTATTATTGAAAGAATTAAGTATTAAAATCGGTTTAGTTTTGGAGGAGGAAACAGGGAAATACGATACGATTTCGTCCATTAAATGTAGATAAAATCAATCTGAGCTGCATTTGTCTATTTTGCAGTCTAGTCAGTGGGTTGTGTGGGCAAGGGGGATCGGAAAAATACGTATACAGTCGGAAAAGAGACCCACTACTTCAAGAGTTCCTACTACCTATTTCTTCAAGAGCCCGCCTATCTTCTTAAGCATAGGTCTCCCTCCGCAATAGAGGCCTCAAAATACGTTGACAGCAAGTTGACTGTTATTCGTCCACCAATTTGCTCAAGGTCGGCGTAGTTGAGTATGGCCCTTTTTTTTTACTAGCCTATTTCATCCCACTGCTGGGCAAAGGCCTCCCCTTTAATCCTCCAACCATCTCTGTCCTGGGCATGCTCTGGCCACGCGACATCGAAAGCATCTAGATCGTCCCGCCATCTCTTCCTAGGACGACCTGGACGCCGATGACCGTTTTCTGGGATCCAGGGCGTTACAATGGCCTTAGTATAGAAAAAACGTGTCTACGGCTATGCACAGTAGGATGCTTCCTGCCCAAAAATTAACCTCTCTCGGGTTGTGTACACTTCATACAAACTGGCTCGAACTGACAAGAAGAGCATATGTAAGCAGTGTTAGTGAGAAAAGACTACACCACTGATTACTATCTCTCTTCGTTATTTGCCACTTTTGCCCTTATGAGAAATGCTAATTTGGAGAATAGGTCTGTTTGTCCGATTTGTCCGATCGGCCACATCCATACACCCCACCGACTAAGGTTCGAAAGAGACAACCTGCGGCTCGGACTGATCGTATCTACATACGATCAGAAAAAAACGATACTCGCTTATCCTCTTAAGTAGGATCCTAATACATTTAATAACACATCATTGTTTCGTCGACTCCTACATAGAAAAATAGATGTTAGTTTATGTGCATTAATGTATTGAACATTGTTTAATTTTACCAACCATATCCAAAGTCGGTTAAAAATCAACAAGAACATTCCGTTAAATTATGCGGTAAAAGTCTCAACATAAACGTAACGTAAAGCTTTTTCTAATAAAGCCAGAATACACCAGACGCACGACAGTTTTTTATCAAATGTACAAAAATTTATTATGCATGGAATGTGGAAACGTCTAGTCAACTCTGGAATTTTAAATTCTAGACTCAACTTGTCGCTTAAGGCACTAACGGGGACGCCTCTGCAATTTAATTTAATGTACTTAGGTAGTTATAATTTTCAACTACGTGAAAGTATGAATAAAAGCTATTAAACACATTTACTGGTTCAGAAAATTGAAGAGTTCTTTAATCATCATCATTCTCTTGCCCATTTTTACATTATTTGGGATTGGCGCAATATGTCATCATCATTGATTCCTCTTAGCCGTCATTTTAGCACTTACACATACTCATATCATCCTTCACACAATCCCTCATATATTCATACTTAAGGAGTAAATTGGCAGCCGACCGCATGCAGCAGCAGCATACGACGTGTCGGATACGACACGTCGGAGCGACGCGTCGCTCCGACACGTCGGAGCGGTATGAATTCGAACCCGACCGCACGCAGCAGCAGCATACAGCAGCTGCAAACAGTGTTGCCGACTTAGGGTATTTTTTGGGGTAAAGTGACACATTAAATTACGACCGTGCTTCCCCTTTGGGATACTCAGAATCCTTGTTACAAACATCAGTGATCTTAGTAGCCTGGTTCCTTTTCACCTTTTTAGGGTTCCGTGCCCAAAGAGTGAAAACGGAAACTTTGTCCGTCCGTCCTACCTATTTAGGGCTGTAACTTTTGAACCGTAATAGCTAGAAATAATAAAAATGACAAAATGTGTCAAATTAAGGGGGATCCTCAAATCCTCATACAAAAAACAATTTTTTTTTAAAAGTTTTTAGGGTTCCGTAGTCTTAGTTTACTTCTAAAATGCTGGAGTAAAAAAATCTTAAAATGTTATAAGTAGTAGATGACATACCGAAGGCAGAAAAGATATTTATTTAGAAAATAGCTGTTTATAAGATCTTCGATCAATTTAATTAATTGAAAATAGGATAAACTTTGTTTGTATGCAGCGCGCACGGAATCTCATCTTAAACTCAAAAATAGCTGTTTATAAGATCTTCGATCAATTAAATTCATTGAAAATAGGATTAAACTTCGTTTGTATGCATCGCGCTCGTGCGCGGTGGCAGGAATATCATCTTAAACTCAAAAATAGCTGTTTGTAAGATCTTCGATCAATTTAATGCGAAACTATCGTGTTTATACAGGGTCAAACTTAATATGCTGACACTTTTTTAAGGGGATGATCAGACCATCAAACTGAACAACTTTCTCCATGGGACCCACATAGAAATCGCGAAAAAAAAATCAGCTGTCCCATACATTTGGCTCTAGTAGGTTTGCACTTTTGTATGGGACAGCTGTTTTCTTTTTCGCGATTTCGATGTTAGTGCCATAGAGAAAGTTGTTCAGTTTGATGGTCTGATCATTCCCTTAAAAAAGTGTTAGCATATTAAGAAGGACCCTATATAATATTTGAACACTGTTTTACCCAATACCGAACGCCCGTATGATGTACCTAGGTATCGTTGGAATTTAACGGAAAATGTGGTTGAAAATAGTGATTTCATTAAATTAAATATTATAGTGGAATTTGTATGAATTATCGTGCTTTACCCGACTTTTATTTTCTATCGCAGGCCACAAAATAAATTCGTGAATTTAGGATAATTATCGCATGCCTGGCAGCACTCGACGACACTACTGGTGTGCGGTCGAGGCTCGACCGCATACAGCACGTCGCATGCTTCGTGTCGGATGCTTCGCAGGGTATTTCATAGAACTACATACAAACCAGTAGTGTCGGAGCGACACGTCGTATGCTGCTGCTGTATGCGGTCGGCTGTTAACCGGCACCTTTAAAAAGCTGACAGTAAAATAAAATCTTACAGCGGATTTCGAATATACTAAAATTATTGAGAATTAAAGCATGGATATTTTAAAGTGTGCTTAACACAGATGCACTCTTTTTTCTTTCTTCATCATCGACCTGTCTTCGTCCACTGCTGCACATAGGCCTCGACCCCCAAGGCGCACCACATAACTCTACCCTCGGCTTTCCTCATCCAGTCGCTCCCCGCTACCTTTCGCATGTAGTCGATCCAGCGAGCCGTGGGGTAATACGCCAGCAAGTTTGTGACATACATCCTAAAAATTGGATTACTTATGTCAGTTGTCAGTTCTTCGGCAGATATGACCAGCCCATTGCCAGCTTGTTAATTTTCTAGTGGCTTCCATATTAGTGTAGATAGCATAGCATTGATCACTACTATATTCCCCGAGGGGGTAGTCAGAGATATTCTGAAATCCCAGAACATCCACTTTTCACCGTAGTACCGAAACTCTGTCCATTGTGACGGATGAGTCCGTCGCCACTTAAAGTGGACAGTGGGTACAAACGTGCCTCGAAATTGAAGCATGCAGGTTTCCTTACGATGCTTTCCTTCACCGAAAAGCCAGTGGTGTTACAAATCGTACATAAATTCCGAAAAACTCATTGGTACGAGTTGGCCTGGACGGGGATCGAACCATCGTCTCCTGCACGGCAGGCAAGGTTTCGATTAGTGTAGATGATTTTGCTAATGTCTAGTTTAAATAGCAGAAGTGCTAGATGTTGTACGGTTCTAAATATTTGATGACTTCAAAAGTTTTTGAGTAGAATAATCACAATTTAGAGCCTCCATACAATAGTAGGCCGAGGAGAGGCGCCCGACACGCGATCAACAAATAAACAGACAAGACTTACAGTGTGAAATTGACATCATTAGCACCCTTTTAAACTAAGAGTCTACCCATCAAACTGAACAACTTTTACTATGGGAGCAAACCAATCGGAGCAAAAAAAAATTCAGCTGTCCCTTTAACTGAAATAAGTCGTTCTCACGTCAAAAACACCCGCTGAAGCTAATACCCCATTTTTTCCGGAAAATATTTCATTTACAAAAATGTACAGTGTATTTCAACCTTTAGAGTTTTATGACAGTAGCTAAATAAATAAAGGGTCCCACGTTCTGTAACTGCCATCTCTAATTAAGCTAATTGAATCAGCCGACCCGAGGAAATTCATACTATGAATATTACGCAAAGTAAATATTCTTGTTTTAAAATAGGACTGAAAGGAACTTGAGCCAATCTTTTGAAAAGAGTTCGAGTTTTATAAATAAAGTTTGGAAAGAAAAAAGTATTCGCAGAGTTATTTAAGCTCTCGTTTAATGCTTGTCCACTGCAGTTAATAAAAAAAAGGGTTAAGACGATATGATTCGGAGCGCGCTCCATACAAACGTACTATGGTGATATTTTCAATTCTTACCAATTAAACTCAATGATTTTTTTCAGAATTAATCTAGAAAAAAAATTCTATGCTTGTATGGAGTCAGATTTTCGTTAAAATGTATAGTTTTAAAGTTACAGTGCCTCAAAGATTTCCATACAAATCTTAAATTAATCCTAGCATTGAAACTGTATATTTTAACGAAAATCTGACTCAATACAAGCATAATAGATTTGTTTCTAGATTGTTTCTGCAAAATTCCATTGACTTTAATGGGTTAGTATCGAAAATATCACCATAGTACGTTTGTATGGAGCGCGCTCCGAATTATATCCTCTTAAGGTGGTTGGAGAGCTGTCAATTTCATACAAAACGTTGTCGTATAACACTCGTAGACGGTGTTAATAAAAGTAATGTTTTATATATGGAAAAATAGCTTAGAAAATCTAGTTTGCGCATATAAAATAATTTTTACAATTTGTAATATAATTACGAAGATAATTATAAGGGTTTTAAATTTTGTATGAATAATTTCAAAGCGTGATATCTTCGTAATAATATTATAAATTGTAAATATTATTTGATTCGCGCAAACTAGATTTTCTACACGGCCTACTGAGTTTTATAATAGTTAAGATTATCTGTTCCGTCACAGAAGCAGAACTCTGTGGGTTTATTTAAAACCATAACCATCCATCGGCAACAAAGTTACTCTCAAATGTATGACGACGTATTAATAAACCTCATGGAGACGACAAACTTTCAAGAGTGAAGTACAAAGTTAATTTTAATTCACCTACTAATATCATAAGTAAGTTTGTTGCTTTGACGTCGACTTATCGTATTTTAAAATGTAAATATAAATGTTTGGAATAGTGTCATTCTGCGTCAGGGTTCAACTTGGTCTGTATTCTATCCTATTTTTATTTAATGGCGTTTCCTTGTTAGATTTCACCAGTGTCAAGTGTTGAAGATATATTTATTATACGGTAATAGGATATGGCGATCTCAAAGCCCCGTTTTTAAACAAAAGCAAATACTCGAAACCGCCATAAAACGGCGGAGCCACGTGGCTGTCAAAATCGCAAGCCGACGAAACGTCTGCTTGTTACCCCCTCGGCCACGCGACTCCCAACTTGGTCTGTATATTTATCCGTCTATAAAACAAAAATGACTGAACTTTCAATCGTATAATAAGGTTGCGTCCACATTGGTAAGGGGCCATAGGTTCAGCGATTGCCCAGCTCTCAGAAAAGTGCGATCGTGTGCCGTATTTTCGATTAAAAGAATTAATAAAAGTACTTTTAAATAATTTTTATTTTATTTCACTAGATAAACCAATGGTGAAATTATGCGAGTAAAATTACAGTAATTTTAAACGGTTGCAAGTTATTCTAGTTTGAGAAAATAGATCGATCGTGTGCCGTATTTTCGATTAAAAAAATTAATAAAAGTACTTTTATAATATTTTATTTTATTTCACTAGATAAACCAATGGTGAATATTATGTGAGTAAAATTCCAGTAATTATAAACGGTTGCAAGTTATTCTTGTTTGAGAAAATAATGCTAGAAAGTGTTATTTTCTTAACTTCTCGAAAAGAAATTCGATCGATTACTTCACTCGATAGAATTTACGATTTAACTAGATAAACTATCCAAGAAAATTGTATATTTTTTCTGTTCGGTAACTTGTATAAATCGTAGAAAAATGACAAATAAGAGATCCGGATAGGAACATCCAGGAATTCCGGGACGTACCTATGGCCCCTTAATAGAAGTAGCATGCAAGTGTAGCCCGCGTGATGAGCAAATTATGTTCATACATTTTGTTCACAATAAAAAAGGTCACAAGTCACTACGTTTTCGCAGTATGGTGGTGGTATGTTAAATTATTTTACAAAGATTCAGTCGTAAGACATTATCAAGATTTGTTGAGATTGTGATCAAGAGTTGATTTTAATTTGATTCGTTTTAGTGTTCCGTAGTCAAACAAGGAAACCTTATTATTTAATCAAACATGCATAATATAGGGTCTTTGTTAATATGCTGACACTTTTTAAGAGGATGATTAGATCGTCAAACTAAACAACTTTCTCTATAGCTCCAATATCAAAATAACGAAAAAAAGAAGCAATCAAATCTTCCATACAAAACTGCAAACTTACTCGAGCCAAATGTATGGGACCTCATAGATTTAAACTCTAGCGATAGACTTGCCCTTCCATAGAAGCAACATGTTCCACTTGAATGAGGTGTACGCACCTGATTGATGTTCCCGAGTTCACTTCGTCACTATGGCAATGACAGACCGCAATGTGTCATTTTGTGTTGTTTTGTGTGACATGTTGTTTGTTTGAACGAGCTTGTCTATCGCTAGAGTAATATGTCTATGGGACAGCTGTTTTTTTTTCGCGATTTCGATGTTGGTCCCATACAGAAAGTTATTCAGTTTGATGGTCTGATCATATCCTTAAAAAGTGTCTGCATATTAAGAAGGACCCTGTATTAGAATGAATATGCATTGCATAATGGCCAAAAAATAGTGGTCCATTTCTCTCTCACTCGCCCTCTTTGTGACATACATACTTAAAGTATGTATTCTATGCGTATTCCGCGCTACGAATCTCTTCGCAAATCTTCGACGTTCCTCGTATGTAATATTTTAGAGAAATAACATTTGCAAATAGGTAGAATTCTTAAAACAAACGTCGCAAAACCCCATCCATAATTCAATCAACTCACACGAATGAACATTAAACCCTAACTGAATCTTAAAGACGTCGAATAAATCACTTAATTCGATATTCTTAAAATCCCCACGAACATTATTATTCAAGGCGCAGAGTAAATACAAAATCGATCGACTCGGCTTTTCCATCGAGACATTCTATTAACCATGTACTCAAACACATTTGCCTTTTGCGCCAAGGAAATTGGTTCTTGAGCTTATCTGCTGAAAAAAATCTTCTTGGTACTGCATTAGGGATGTGACAGGACGTATGGAAAATCTATTTTTGTCTTTAATAAAAATCGATTAACTTTATTTCGTTTTAAGTAAGATTCTAAATAATTAATAAAAAATTAAGTACTATTTCAAATTGTTTTATACTTTATTGAAATTGGTAAGAAATATTTCTTATGACTTATCTATATAAGTCATTCGACTTAAATAAATAATCAAGGTCAAACCGATCAACCGCCGCGACATGTTTCGTTATCGAAAAAAAAATCTGTGCATCTCTATGAAGGATTTTTTTTCAATAAAATCAATTTATTTAAATAAGGAAATTTAAGTGAGCTTTGCTTCTACGAAGGAAATTAGATACATACCTAACAGAAAAAGTTAGTAATTCTTGTAACGATTCGAAGTGGCCGAAGAAAGGGAAGGCTATAAGTTTCTGTACGTTTGTATTCGAATAATATTTAAAGGAAAAATCAAACAATTTTTTTACAAATAATCGATTAAAATTTAATCGACTCAAAATTATTTGAAATATCTACTTTTTTTTCACAACCCTAGTAACAGCACTCAAGGTTTATACTTCTAAGTAATTTAATGTAAGGTTTTTAGGGAAGGGTCTAAGAAAGCTAATGTTTGTGACACAGATTATGTTCCCGAGTTGATAAGACACGGAAACATTTCATCTGGTTTGATGTCTGGCAAAGCTTTTTTGATGTTTGTTTTTATTGCAATGTTTTATTAAAAAAGCTTCTTTTAGATTAAAATTACTGTGGTATTGGACCAAGATCCTACTGCATCATTTCTACGTTTATCTGTTTTGCCGTTTGATTACAGTTTAAATAAAAGATTAGATAGAGAAAATATTATGTTTATTTCCAAACAATTACGTTCTTTGTGTTTTAGGAATAGTACCTAGTTTAGTCTTAGTCTTAGTCTATTACTAAGCCTACGTTGTCCGTCCATCCGACCATCCTACCTATTTAGGGCTGTAACTTTTGAACCGTTATACACAGACAGACAGTCAGACAGATAGACAGACAGACAGACAGCTAGACAGTTGCAGTTTTCACAGAATGTGCGATATTACGGCGGATTTGTTAACAATTAATTAAAATGTCATAAAGTTAAAAATTAAGGGCGATCCTTATAAGAAACTATATTTTATCCACGTTTTTTCTAAAGATAAAGATAAAAATGCATTTATTTGTATGACATGCGTAGTTTTACAAGCAGGTGTTACAATAATTTTTAGGTCCTCTATGTCTTACCTTACGGCTTACAAATTATTATTTTGATAATGTCAGAGATGCTATTTCTTTTCGGTCTATTCTATTCTATTTTTATTTACTGGCGTTTCCTTGTTAGATTTCGCCAGTGTCAAGTTATTTGAGGGAGTGTCTATCCAATCTCGAGGATTGTTTTTGAGTAAGAACAACTGAGAAGGATTTTGAAGCCTCGTGGCAGGCTAAGACGCGAACCGCGCGAACACCACGCGAGAGACAAGTGTTCGAGGCAAACCCCGCAACGTGACTCCTTTTCGCTCTATCGTAAAAACGGTCATACGTGCAAGCGTCAAACTTGGTGTGATTAAAGAGCAAACTCTACAGTATTACAAAAAAAACAAAAACAGCCCAAGTGTGAGTCGGTCTCAAGCTAAAGCAATCGGAGAAAACAAAAGTTGTTTGTAAGTTAATTATGTGGTGTGGTCACAGAGGATTATACAATCCTCTGTGGTGTGGTGATGCGGTACGGAACCCTCGGTGCGCGAGTACTCGCACTTGACCGGAATTATTCCATCAACTTCAATTCAATTCAATTCAATTCAAAATCATTTAGTCAATATAGGAGCCTGAAGCACACTTATTAAACGTCAATTCTTTTTTAAGCTACCACCGCGTCGGAACGTGTTGTCGCTGTAGAGAAGATGCGGCCAGAAACTCTACAGCATAACACGACTTAATGACTATTACGATATAAATTCTTATGCTAAGGTTATGTATATACAGTAATACATAGTCTATTTAATTAAATAATTGATACTATACAGTAAACTATATGTTCTAACTTCAATTATCGAGCATCACAATAGCAGTCCTAAAAGATAATCCTAAACGTGGCAAGTAGCTAGTAACTTAGTCATGTTTCAACAATAGACAGAGTCTTTCAACAATAAAATAAAAAGTTGTTTTTTCTTCGAACAAAAATAACATAGCTTTACCAAACTTTGTCACGCTCCAAAACACAACGCGGAAACTAACAAATCTCATTTCCACTATTCCCGTATTGCATTAAAGTAAATAAAGGAGGAAATGTATGTCTCCTAAACAAGCGATTGTTACAGAACGGTTTATTTAGCGGATTTGTGAGGTAAAGAAAAAGACAACATAATCTGATTGTGACCTGAACTGTGAGTATAAAATGTCCCGATACTCAATATCCAATATTGTTGTTTTATTGCTTTATTTTTTTATATACTTATGGCTTATTCGATAGCAATTGAGATCAATAGTACAAATACAAAACATACGAATTAAAATTAAAAGAGATATTAGGTAGGTACCAATAAAATCGAATCCGCAACGCAGCTATATTGCTATAACTAATTAATTGATATGGTAAGAAAACGTACCTATAAACTGCGAGATCATGATGGAACCTGTTTAGCACAACACGTTGAAGAGAGGAGGCCTTAAAACTATCAAAATTTATGAAGTTATACCTCTTTTGTCCAAAATCTGCCCCAACCTGGATCAGATTCAAAACAGAGGAATGCAAATTATTTTCGTATCGTAACGACATTTAAGTGAAATGTACTACACATCAAAATGAGACAAGATCCCATCGACCTAATAGCGAAACGTCCAATTTATCAAAATGGCCTGTTAGCAAATGGTCCTATAAGCAAAACGACCTCTAAATAAAATATTTACAAGTGGTACAGTCAGGAATGACAAACATCCTTTTCGTACCGTTTTTATTTAATTATAGTTTTTCACTGAACCCTGCCGGCGGCAGGTTAAAATGGTCTCAAATAGTAGTAAGCCCATTACATCTTGGATATTGATTGGACACTGCAATTGAAATGTGGATGTTATAAAAATGAACATTTGCGAATGTTTAAACTATTATTGAATATAAACATGTTACAGCCATGTTGTGCTATTTCGGATCAAATCAAAGATTGAAAATTTCGTTCTCTGGGTGGGCTCGGTGGCGAAATTGGATAACTTACTTCCCCGGATTGGAAGAGTGCGGGTTCAAGTCCCTCCCGAGACAAATTTTTCAATCTTTGATTTTATGCGAATGTTTATGCTAATTAAGATGGTCAAAATTATAATTTCCTCTGCAGCGTTTCTCAACCCGCCAATTTCATGGCCATAGTAGGAAAAAGGCAAACTACACGTAGCTAAGAGACGTCGTGTTTTATAGTTCATTCCTTTAGTGAGTGCTCGTGCATATCGTGTCAAATAGCGTTATATCCTGGCTCAGTAATGTTTGATGCCATTTTTAAAAGAATGAAAATAAAATTTATCCTCCCACTCTTGTTTCAAAGAATTTTATTAAAATACGAAATTGCAGTGGGACTGGCTGTGAAAACTTATGTTGTGAATAAAGTTTTTGCTGTTTATTTGTTTAGAAGTTTGGTTAAATTACATGGACTGCTTGATTTTTCTTAGGCATATACTATAATATCATTTTACCACTGTATAAGAAAGAGTATCTCTAGTATTAGTACAAGTAAAGCGACGACGAGTGATAATTAAAGTTTATATTGATGAACATAATAATATCACAGCATAACTATAGTTCTCACAGTATGACAACGCTCTTGATACGCCGCGCACCGCCGCCGCCGCGCGATGTAATAACGTTGTCATGCGCAGTCAATCCCAAAATCTTCATACAGATCTTGGGAAAATCCGCGCCACCCGCTTCCCCGCAAGGCCCCCACCGTTGCTTTGCGCAAGTACTTACATACGTTGTCGTACTGTGAGAACTGATATAGTTATGCTGTGATAATATGCTGACACTTTTCTAAGGGGTCAGTCCATCAAACTGAACTACTTTGTTATGGCACCAACATCATAAACGCGAAAAAAAAACTACTGCTCCATACAAACCTGCAAACCTACTTGAGTCAAATGCATGGGACAGCTGTTTTTTTTTCGCTATTTCTATGTTGATTCATGTTTGGTTGGTGTATTGCTATGATGGTATCGCCATATTAAGAAGGACCCTGTATATTTTTATCTATATTCGCCGTGGTGGTCCAGTGGCGAGTAACCTTGCCTGCCGTGCAGGAGGCGATGGTTCGATCCCCGTCCAAGCCAACTCGTACTAATGAGTTTTTCGGAATTTATTTACGATTTGTTACACCACTGGCTTTTCGGTGAAGGAAAATATCGTGAGGAAACCTGCATGCTTAAATTTCGAGGCGTGTATTGTACCCACTAGAATGGACCACCCCAATTCTTGCCGTGGGTGTCGTACGAAGCGACTAAGGGATTAAAGGTTTCTTATGCAGTGTTTTTTTTACTGGGCGAAAGCATTTCACCATTTAAAAATGTGAGCATTGATACAACTAAATTCTTAAAAGTTGGTAGTTATAGCAATATTTCTGACCACACTGAAAGGGATTACGGTCGAAAGATTATGTATGTCTGTATGATTTTCTGTTTAAAATAATTATAACCGCAGACCAGTACGGCTTTTAGATTTTCTAAAAATGACAGGGTCCAAAGTGTTCCAAATTCACCACTGATCGTTTTATAAAAGAACGTTTAGTTTAAGCGCGTTCACACACGATGACGCACTGACGGAGCAGCAAACGTCAGTGAAGCAAGGAGTTGTATGAAACCGCACGTAGAAGCACACACGGTGACGCATTGACGCACCGGGTATGGTTCTATGAACTGACATCTGCCGCTCAGTCAGTGCGTCATCGTGTGTGAACGCACTTAGTTTACATCACCTTTTCTGTCTGCAACCAGTTTCAGTATTTGTATGCAAAAAGCATCTTTCTCAATATAAAAAGCACACAATTTTTCCTCAAGTCACGCACTGTTTTTGTTAAAACCCTCCCGAAATCCATCTATCCTATGCCGACAAGTTAAAATACAAATATTTGCTACCGAAACCTGAGGGTAAAAACGGTGAAGCCCACATCAAAGGATGGCATTTTGTAAACATTTGTGCAGTACGTCTAAACATGGTTCAATGATTGCTCTTATGTCCTGATACGTCTATGTGCTTATGGTGCATCAATTAATTTAAATACCTTCAGTATATTATGCATGCCAGATGCATTTGGAATAGAACTGAGAATTATTGACAAAATTCAGTGTACAGTCAGCAGTAAAAAGATGTATGCCTCCTCATGCAAAAGATGTATACACTTTAGTAATACGCGTAGTACTAAAGTGGATACATTTTTATACTACGACGTAGTAAAAGTGCATACATCTCTTTGCTGCTGACTGTACCATGTATACAATTTATGCGAAATTATGCGCAATTTATGTATTGATTGGTCAAATGATTTTGTTTGTTTGTTGGTATAAACATTTATATTTGGTCACATAATTTTTTTTTTTATTACTTAATAAATAATTTCTTTTTACTATTTATTTCATTAATAAATAATTTCTTTTTATTATTTATTTCATTAATAAATAATTTCTTTTTATTTATTTATAATTGAGTCAATGCCAAGTGAGTTCTGAGAGTATTGTAATCGTAATTTTCCGTGCTTCTCTGGTGGAGTAGTCTTTACAAACCACTTCAGAGGCCGTAAGGATGTCTGCAAAAACTCTGACACCCACGATAAGAAGAGCGTTTGTTTTATGCACAAAAACACAATTGAGCTAATGCAAAATGGCGGATCCTCGTGGCAAGCCAGAAAGCAGCCTATACGCGATTGCCCACGAACAAAGTCATGTCAGACTAAGTATTTGACTTTAACGCCAATTCATGTTAAACTAAGTATTTGACTTTTTAAGCTAGCCGTCAGAAAATCCCTCATTTCAAAAGTTAACAAACTAATGTTTTATACGAAATAAAAACCCTTAAAAATACACTTGCATTCCAACTAAAACAAAAATAGTTCCATACACGTATGCTAAGAAAGTTAAAGAAAAATTAAACTTTGTCCGATAACTTTATCTCGACTTCGTCGTATTGTTCGCTTCAACTTGCGAAGAGCCAGTTTCACGAGTTGTGAATATGTCAAACTGTAGTTCTTATTCAATGGACTTGTTAGTTTTTAGATCTTTAAGGCTTCCGCACATTGCAGCGATATTATCGAGCGATATTATCCACAGCGATATCGCGACACCTTACACACTACAGCGATTCCGCGATTCGCGTCACGCATGCGCACACCACTGAATGTAGTAGAAAGAGATTGCGTCAGGTTGCGATAATCTCGCGGCAGTGTGTGGGATCGAGCGCGTCCCCATACAAAATGTACTGAGAACAATTATCGCAAAATCGCAGCGATATTATCGCTCGATAATATCGCGGCAGTGTGTAGGATCGAGCGCGTCTCCATACAAAATGTACTGAGAACAATTATCGCAAAATCGCAGCGATAATATCACTCGATAATATCGCTAATATCGCTGCAATGAGCGGAGGCCTTTATGAGAGGCACGATTATACAGGTTGCAATTGAAGAGTCTACCCATCAAACTGAACAACTTTTACTATGGGAGCAAAAATCTGCTGTGGCATACATTTGAGTCGAGTAGGCATTGTATTTTATTGCAGTTTAGAATAATGAGGAATTTACAGTATAAAATGATGGAAACTTGCTGATTAGCAATACAAAATTGCTGTACCTACCCGACTCAAATGTATGGGACAGCAGATTTTTTTCGCATTTCCAGAGGTTGCTCCATAGTGAAATTTGTTCAGTTTGATGGTCTTGAGTTCACCGATTCATTTTGTGGAGGGCTGTCCCTTATACCCTGCATATTTCACTTTACTAGATATTTTTCATCGTGTTTAACCTTTATACAGGGTTACCTCGGAGACATTGCGCAAATTTTACGTATATGAAGGTCATTGAAAATAAAAAGAAACGTATTTTTTTATTTTATCACGTCTCATACAAAAATATTGAAATAGGAGTGACAAAAGAGTTCCAAAGATAACAGAAAAATGCCTGAACTCGGATTAGGATCTAACTACAGTACGGTTGGGGTTGACATCCATGGCACTTTGGACCGTCTGATTATAAAGAAAGAAATCCGATTGTTAAATCCCGGCCGTGATTTATAGGAATCCGAAGAAGTTTTTTTTCCTGGAATGTGTTCTGTTAACGATACTGATTGCATGGAAGAAAAATGCGCACTGTCTCCGAGGTAACCCTGTATAATAGTTTTGTGCTCAATGATTTTTTTAAACTGTGTTCTTTAGTGTTATGTCTGATTAATGATAAATACCTCGACAGATCTTATTACAATGCATTTATGACATCGATGGAGTGCAATTGCACTTAGCACACTGACTAGCGTTAAATAAGGCCCCGTTTTTGGCAACATGCCTGGTAATCATTTCCCCAACTTCAATCATTTAACCTTTCAACCACGTCCCAAAAAATGCTTCGACGATTTCGCCAAAACGCAGAATTTCATTCCTTTTCCCGGAAAGGTTCTAAGCTGTTATGTCTACAGAACACCGAAAATGTTGTCATAATCTTTGTATTACGAATATTACGATCCATTCGAACCCGACATCGTTGGGATGTTCATACAAATAAAGGTCAAGGTAACTTATACATATCTTTATTCATTTTGCTCACCGGAGCAGAAGAAACCTTTCCAGAGCATCTGAACGAATGAGTGAACGAATTTAAAAATCTTTTCCAACCGAGAAAGCAGTGTTTTCTAGTCGATTTCCATTCGTTCCGCGCGAACGTGGAGATTCCTTGCTGCCGTATAAGTAATTTTATAGAATTTTAAAGTTGTCCGTGTTTTCTCGAGATTCGATTCAATCTGTTTACGTATTGGACAAACTGTGATATCGAGTAACGTACGTTAGTTGAGTACTGTTACAAAATGGAACAGTCTATTTCGTGACGCAACAAAATGGACTCGTCCAATCTGTTACCTGCTGAAAGGAAACTGTATTGAACTTTTCTTCTGCTTTTAGTTTTCCCGAGAAAATCTTTTACTGGAAATGCAAACTTGCTTTAATTCAAAGTTAGATGAGGTGCCTTGAAGTTAGTCGTTGGTATTCGTTTAGAAAAAATATGACGTCGCTTAATTTTTGCGGTACTAGCTTTTGCCCAAGTTTTTAGTATAAATTAAACTATAACTAGCTTTTGGTTCATGGGATAGGCTCATCATCATCATCATCATTATTGTTGGCTGGGCTATTGCAAGCAAGGCTCGTTATGTAACACTGCGACCATCGCTGATCTTTTGTGTTCGCTCCTAGCTCACCCATATTTTACACACACATCCGAACTAATTTTTTATTATTCTCGGGTATGCAGGTTTCCTTACGATGTTTTCCTTCACCGTCGAGCTAGTGATAATGTTAAATACAATCCGTACATAAATTCCGTAGAACTTAGTGGTAAAGGCCAGGAATCGAATCGCCGCCTCTTGATTGAGTCGCTAGCTCTCTTCCGTATGGACTATCATCATCATACAATGCTTCATAAAGGCTGATGATGATGGTGAAGGTGTTCGCCTTAATTACTTGTGCCTACTTGTCTCTTGAAATAGTGACGTGCTAACTACACGATTGTCACACTGCACAGAGTTTGGAATCAGGTGCGACTTTTCGAAACTCATTCGCTGAGCTCAGCAGTTGAAAATCTCAAAATTATACATCTTTCTACTTCTGATTTGACTTTCAATATGCTTGCTGAATTACAAAAATTGAAAGTCTAATCAGCAGTAGAAAGATGCATATCTCCATAGTCATTTTGACATTTTCAACTGCTGAGCTCAGTGAATGAGTTTCCAAAACTGCTCGTGAAATGTGAATTCTCAAAAAAAGGAGGTTAGTAGATTTGTATGAGCAGATTTTTTTCTTGTGATTTTGATGTTGATCCCACAGAGAAAGTTGTTCGGTCTGATAGTGTGATCATGCCTTGAAGAAATCGTCAGCTATAAAGAAAAATCCTATAAAATATTCGTGAGCATAATAAGATTACAGCTTTTGGTTGACTAATTGTCCATCACAATGGCCATAAAACAATAAAGGGTAAAAAATATCGACAATATTTAAAAAAAAAAAGGAATTATTTTTGTAAAAAAAGTGAAACCCGTCAAACGGGGATATTGTCCTCGAACAATGATATTCCCGAAAGCGTCTGTCCCCCACCCTCCCAGTTTCCTGTAGGAAATTCCGTATTGTTACCACCGATCAACGGAAGGGATTTCAGAATTTACCAACCGGATTTTTGTAGGCGCCAATTTATTGTGTTATAATTTTGTAAGGGATATGGAAATGAAATTTCAGGTTTCGTTATTAAAAGGATTTATTACTTGTATGGGAGACTAATGAATTAGTAGAGACACGTGGAAGGGTTTTTATCTATTAGGATGACATATTAAAAGACCAAACATTTATATCTCTACATAAGTAGGTACATAAGGGAGCTACGTAGATGCTTAGGACAGAAGGAAGTTGGCATAAAAAATAGAGGCATGTCTATCATAGAGCTTAATATGAAAGGAGGTTTACAATCCTCAACATGCTCCCCCTCCTGAGGAGACGAAGCAAATTAAAAATAACTTAATCACGAACAAAAAAAAAAAATATATGTAGA
The DNA here is from genome assembly GCA_963693445.1 of Agonopterix heracliana. Lineage (NCBI taxonomy): Eukaryota > Metazoa > Arthropoda > Insecta > Lepidoptera > Depressariidae > Agonopterix > Agonopterix heracliana. The sequence goes on from OY856324.1 coordinate 14,786,896, forward strand.
AGTTAAAATAATGATAAGAACGTGTAGGAACATTAGGTTTCAAGAGCGACAGAGTTAATCTACCAGTGAGTGGATTCAGGCTGTGGATGATGATGATGATAACATAACACACATACACTCACGACCATAATGGGGTAGTCAGAAGCTTTACTACTACCAATAACTTGTATGATAGCAATGTTGACATTAGCATTTTAAAGGTAACACGATCGCAAAAGAATTTTTTGTAAGTCAGTCAAAAAAAAGTCACTGAGATTGTTTACAAAACCTTTTTCTACTTACAAAATTTTTCACAAGAACAGTTTAGTTGGAAGTATAAATTCTCTCAAGCCGAAAGAAAAGTAATTACCTATCGGTAGCCTTTTTAATAGATTAATTGAATTTCTAATTATAAGTTACTCATAATTGAGAGTTCCATTGAGATTTCTCAAGGTTCTTTTTAAAAAAATCAATTCCTTTTCGTGATTGACAAGCACAAACAATAGATCCAATTAGGGCCGACCACAATTCCTGCTTCCTCTAGAATCTAGATCTAAGGTAATCAATCAATCAATAATCAAACGCATATCACTCTTTCATTCATTATATTACCGTTGGCGCGCTCCATACAAACGTACTATGGTGACATTTCAATACTAACCAATTAAATCAATGAAATTTTTCAGAAACAGTCTAGAAATTAATCTCTATGTTCGTATGAAGTCAGATTTACGTTAAAATGTTTTAAAGTTACAGTGCCTGAAAAATTTCCATACAAATTTTAAATTAATCCTAGTATTAAAACTGTAGATTTTAACGAAAATCTGACTTCATACGAACATAGGGATTAGTTTCTAGATTTTTTCAGAAAAATGTCATTGACTTTAATTGGATAGTGTTGAAAATATCACCAGACTACGTTTGTATAAAGAGCGCCAATGCTCTTTTGTGCGGAATAAAACTGCATCCTCAATACGTAGTCGGTAATCGTAACAAAGTTTCTGACCATCCCGTAAGGAAAATACATTCGTAAGATAAATGTATTTTTCAACACACTTGCTCATAAAATGGCTCTAATTTCACCGCAATTAGGCTTATAATAACACCTGAAATTAAACTGTGACTTTTTATTATTATTATTCACTAGTCACTAGTGAGTTATAGGGTTTTCATTACTATTATTCACACGTGAGGAATGTTTTTTTTTATTGGTTGAGTTGCTTTGTTCCTTAAAAAGTTTCCATACAATGAAGATCGTGTTCAATAGTAGGTACAAAATAAACTTTTTATCTACTAAAATGATTTTTTAGTATTATTTTCATCACAAATGTGTTGAAAAACGTCGTATGATACACGTGTGTATTGATGATTACCGTCCTCGGCTCTCTTAAGACCTCAATGGCGCCTCAGCGGTAATCACCAACATTACACACTTGTACCATAATGTACTAACGCAATGTCATTTCCTAAATACACTCATTGTTCGAATCAAAAAGTCCCTCATTCTTTAGCTGCCCACAAACTCAGCACCATCTGTGACTGAGACGTTACAAAAAAGAAAACGCGAATTCGTTTTGTCCTTATCCAACGCCTTTGTCTTCAATGTGTATCTTCCTTGACCTTTCTAACTCAAAGAAAAAGTTACTCTCGAATAACATAATCAAGATGTGAAAAAACTTATGAAATAGTTAAGAAACTTCGTAAGACGGCCTTACAAAAGGTAGACAGTACGATCATTAATCAAAACAGTGGAAAAATCTCGTATTTTGCGGCCAGATTCATAAGAGCCCCGGTAACTCGGTGATTTTTGCTTCACCCAACACCGTTTAGAGGTATTGCACACTGGTAGTTTTAAAGCTGCGTAATCGCCTGCCACATTAGGGAAATCTGTCGTGAATGCGACAAAGCAGTAAACTGAGAGAAAATGGACTATATTATTCTGGTATTGTGAAAACATTTTTATTGCACCGGATTCTTTTTGTGATTTAAATATTCAAATATTTAATTGAACTGCAAAATATTGGAACATATTGCAATTTGAGAATTTAATCGAATCCAACAAAAAATAATTTACGGAGCTTGTCAGAAACAAGTGAATAATTTCAAACATGAGTTTAAATAAATATACTATTTCCCCGAATAACTCTGAATAAAGCCAATTTAGTTACATACATTTGTACAAATAGGTATATAAAGTATGGTTTTTAAGCAAGTTTCTTGTTTAAGTATTGATTATAGTTCTCATTTAAACAACATAGAATTTCTTACAGTGAACGTTCTTACAAGCGTAATTTAATAAAATGTCATAAAAAATATTCCGCCTTGAACGAAGGATTTCATCATGCAATCTCATCTAGCTTTGTAAATCTTAATGTCATTATTATAACACACATTTCTAGAACATGAAGATGTTCTAATAATGGTTTAAAGTTTATAGAGACCAGACATTTCTATCAGAAATATAATAATAGTCGTAAATGATTTCAAAACGCAGCGGTTTAAAAGTCTTTATGTGCAACCACCATTAAACGGAGGCCTTCCTACATCGCTGAGCTTAAGACGCACTTACAATAAGGGTCTACATCGTCGAAATCGCTGCAAAAACGATGAAGATTCTTAAGAGGATTTTCATTCAATAAGAGTTCTTGTGGAATTTTTCTAAGCGAAAATTTTCTCTCATCCCCTAAGTTCTAAGGGCCGTTTGTTTGCGTCTTTATCCGTGAAGATTTCGGGAGATTTTTTTGGATTACAAGGCCGTTTTGAGGTTGTTTATTTCGTAGTACGAAAAAAGATTTGTTAGCTTTGTGGTTTTTTAAAATAATATCCTGTTTTTTTATTTATCTTCAATCGGGACGTTTGCTCTGTTGATGAGTTTTGTATAAAATAAATATTTTTCGTAAAAATATTTCGGAAATACGCAAATCGTGCTTAAAATATAAGATTTGTTTTCATTGATCGTGATAATCCTTGTTGTAATAGGAAAGTAAGCTTGTCTTTGTAAAAATGTATCCGTTAATTTGTTTTAACCGACTTTAAAAAAAGGAGCAGTACTTTTTTTATTTTATTCTAGTCATCAAACTGAACAACTTTCACTATTGAGCCCACAACTAAATCGCGAAAAAAAACTGCGTTTCCAAAGATTTGGGTCAAGTCGCTATAACGTTTTCTATGGAAAAGGTAAATTTTTATTTCGCGATTTGCATGTTGGTATCATAGTGAAAGTTGTTCAGTTTGATGGCTTGTGCTGGGCATCTGGTTTTTTAGGAATTTGGTTAAGTGGGATAAACCCGTCTGAAGCAACCCCTAAATTATGTACTTCGTACAGCGTGCGACGTAGGTACGCAAAGTTACCGTCTGGCGCGATTGGCAGAAATCAAGCAAGCTCATCGTTTTCTTACGATGCACCAACGTTCTAGTTACTTACCTAAGTACCTAAGGCCTAGTGACGGAGGCCTTGCGTAAATTAAATAAAACTTGGTTAAATAAAACTACATCCTAAAATAATATAATTCTATAATCAAAAACGTAATCCTAAAACCAGTAAAGCCTTTAAAAATTACAAAAATGTATACTTATTTCAACCTTTGTATAAAAGACACCGTACGAACCAACCATTACAAAAAGCCCTCGTCTTTCTCCAAGAATAGTATATTAGATCTTTTTCCACTTTAGATTCGAATCCGTCACTTAATATTTTAAATCTCCTCCACCTGCCAATATCCCAAATAATGTAAAAATTCAGGAAATAATTCACAGTGGATTCCATCCGCTCCGTTTTCGAGGTATTTTCCACTTCAATTGATTTTATTATAGTCTTATTCGAGAAATAAATTGGTTCGAAAATTTTGCCGCAGCTTAATTTTGTAGAAAAAATTTACATGTAAGCCGGATTTAATGGGTGCGTTCCTCGTATTGTGTTTCTTTTGTAAAATTGTTTCCTTTATTTGAGTAGGTACTCTGGTTTTTAAATCTGTTGGAAACTCTATCATAAGATTGTTTAGAATATGCATTTTTATTCAAAGAGTATAATATGCTATTAAATATTTTATTTTCATTGAATTATTGTGTGTAATATAGGTACAGGGTGATATTGATATCATTAGCATCCTTTTAAACTAAGAGTCTACCCATCAAACGAGTTAGTGTAGTTCGGTCACAGTGAAAATTCGTCACAGATTTTGATTCTCATATGTTGAGTGAAAAATCGTCACAGGTTAAATTTAATAGATTTAAAAAACATATTTTGGTGAAAAATTGTCACTGGTGTCGATATTTTTATAAATTGTTTGTTTTTTTAAGTGAAATTTCGTCACAACTAACTAAGGACACATTATCAGCTGAATATTTTATTAAAATAATGTGTAATAGGGTACCAGTAATCTAAATAGGTAGCTCTGTATCACATAGGTAGCTATGTATCACATAGGTAGCTATATATTACATAGGTAGCTATGTATCATATAAGTAGCTATGTATGTGTGTATGTAATAGGTGCAATTAGATAAAAAACAATTTATAATATAATATAAGGAAGAAATGAAGACAACAAGAATATAGAAATAAAAACCAACTTAAAGATAAAAAAGGCCGTCAGGTGCATCTCCGCGAGACATGGTACCAAGCATGCTGGCAGCGTTCCCTCTTTGGATGGTCAAGCTAATGCGTTGGCCAAGGAAGCTGCCAGCTCTACGATCACCGGTTGTTTCGCGGAGACGCATCGACAGCTCTTTAATAAATTTTTTGGCTTCTGGGCCCCAAGGACCCAATGTTTCGAAGCCAATCGGTGCAAACATGAAGCAACCTGAGATTTCTTCATACTTCCGCACCTTGGCAATCTCAGCGCCCATGGCCGCGGCACCCGCACGCGCGCATGTAGCTCTGATATGTGATGGGGCTAGTGTGTCGACGCAGGTCACGTCCCTCCCAAATCTATGTTCACCACGTTTATTCTATTGCGCTGGTACACAGAGTGAACACAGAGAAACTACGGAATTTAATTCCTATTTTATTTATTTAATTAAGCAAAGGTAAAAAACAACAACCCTTGTCCATTTTGGTAAGAAGAACAATACATAGAGAAAACAGAATCAAAACATAGACTTCCTCTATTACTTCTAAGAGTTTGGTTTGTTTAGACGTATTTATGGTACTAAACATGCTGGGTCGTGGTATATATATATATAGTATATAAATATGTACCTATTATATACACAAACTCACATATACATAATAACATTATATATATATAGATAGCTATATGTATTACATATAAAGTCTGTCTTTTTTTTATTTATTTTTTTTATTTTATGTTAAATAATTGAGAATGTTTATTCTCTTTTCTACCGCTTGGAAACGACCTGATTCTCTTGCTAAAAATCTGCTGTTTCATACATTGGAGTCGTGTGTCCACTGCAGTTTAGTATGAAGCAGTATTAACTATAATTGATTATAAACATGTTACAGCCATGTTGTGCTATATCGAATCAAATTAAAGATTTAAAAAAAATTTCCCGCCCGCGACAAATTTTTCAATCTTTAATTTGATGAAGCATGTATGTATTGCATATAAAGCTAAGTGTAACTGAACAACTTTACTATGGAAGCAAACCGATGGGACCGAAAAAAAAATCTACTGTTGCATACATTTGAGCCGAGCAAGCATAGATAATTGTATTTTTGCTCCGATTGGTAGACTCTTAGTTTAAAAAAATGCTAATGATATAAATTTCACCCTGTAGATACAATATTGATTGATTTGACGGCCCGACAGCTGTCTGTAGTGAACCTGCCTGCTGTGCCGCGGGTCGCGGGTTCGAATCCCGTAAGAGACAAATATTTGTATGATGAATATGAATATTTGTACCCGAGTCATGGATGTTATATCTAAATGTATTCTATATCGTTGTCTAGTTATCATAATAAAAGTCCAGGCTAGATTCTGGAACTTTAAATGTGACTAGATAATTTGTGTGACAATGTCCAAGATATTTATTACGGAAACAATTTTAATAATGATTTTTTTTTCACAGTTAACGGTCCTGCAGTAAGGTATGTACCTATTAATGGACTTTTGCTTGTGTGTTAGCACTGCATTTCCACCAGTGACAAGTAGTTTGTGGGAGTGCCTATCCCAATCTCAGGGATTGTTTTTGATCAAGAACAAGAAGAGATTGAGGATTGCGGAGCCTAGTGGCAGGCAAAAACGCGACGCGCTAAAACCAAGCGAGACAAGTGCTCGGGTCAGAACTTGCAACGTGACTCAACAAAAACTTTAACAATGTTACATTCTTGTTTTTTTTTAAATGTTGTATAATTGCTTCGAATTAAAAAAGAAAAAAGCATCCGCCGCGGGACACCAAGCAATTGTGAAACAACGAAATACCGCACTCTTCCGATTAAGATTTTTTCAATAATTTCGAACTTCCGCAGCTGTCTAATAGTGTGAAATCCATTTTCGTGACGGCATACGAGTCGGTTTTTTTGCCAAGGCGCGTCAATAGTTGTTTTCTAATAGATGTTAGTTTTGCTGCCAACAATAGATGTTTCCTAATAGGTAGATGTTTCACATCAAAAATACGATTGAGGGCAGCACTGGAGGCTCGGAGCCCTCTTAACACAGTCATGGCTTGTCAATGCTATTTCCAAAATACCTTCTAATTGAAGCATACCCTTTACACATTTAGGGTCGACCAGAATACTAAACTAGGTATTTTAGTTATTCCCATAGCTCGATCTTGAGTCAAGCTAGTTATGCGGCCCAATTACATGGTAGGTAACGTGATCTGAATCTTATAACCTACGATTTAGGATTACTAATTGCGAATTAATGCCATCTACTCTACCGTTGAATTAATTAAGCGACTACTTGTTTTCGAAACTTTTTGGTCCTGCTTTTATTGGTTACAAGGAATACAAAAATCGTATTTATTAAGAATAATTTATTGTCACACCGAACCAGAATCTGGCTCACTGGTTTGTGTTGACTTATACAAGAGTTGCTTTACTTTGAGGGGTGATTTCACCTATGATACTGAACTACTCTCTCTAACAAATTTCAACTTTTCATACAAAATATGCTTGATCATCTAGTACGGAAAGTCCTAAATTCTTTTTGCTAATTTCCTGTATGTTTCTTATAGAAATTTGTTCAGTATTATGCGTACAATCACCCCTTAAAGTAATGCAACTGTTTACCTTGACACCCAATACAAGGTCCTTCTTATTATGCTGATACTTTTTTGAGGGGTTGATCAGACCATCAAACTGAACAACTTTCTTAATGAGACCAACATCGAAATTTCATACATTTGGCTCGTCGATTAAATTTGCAGTTTTGTTTGGTACAGCTGATTTTTTTTCGAAATTACGGTGTTGGTTCCATAGAGAAAGTTGTTCAGTTTGACGGTCTGATCATCCCTTTAAAAAGTGTCACTTTATTAGGATGGACCCTTTATAGATTCGTCTTCATCGTAATAAATATTTGCCCCTTGCGGGATTCAAACTCTCTTCTCGATCCTCGGCACAAGCAGGGTCACTACAGACTGAGTTATCGGACCGTCTTGACGTTTTTAGAGGTGCTGGCCTTGCCACATAACCTAAGTACCTGTTCGTACATCCGTAGTAGTAGTAGTTTCTGTTGGGAGGGATATCTGGTTGGACATGAATAGCTATTCATGTTGCGCAAATCCAACTCAAGCTTTGCTAGTTTTTATTATTTTTGTTTAACTTTAGAGTTACGGACGGACAAACTGACAGTTCATATCTTCTTCTTCGTCTTGTTTGACGGACAAACTGACAGTCCATATCTTCTTCTTCGTCTTGTTTATATCCTTTTGGAGACGGAACCCAAAAAAAGGTCCGCTGTTTTTATTGTAAATCACACACAGCTATGAAACTCAAACAAAAACATAATATCCTCTCAAAATATGCCAATCAGCGCTTACGATGTTGTTCCTTAAAGGCTCACATACACGCTAAAATTCCTCAAACAATTACCTTTGGCCTCATATAAAATTAAACTTAATTTTCTTTACGCTCAACGAAGCGTCTCATGAATACATTTTCTGAATAATTGTGAATTAATATTAAACCAATCATTTTGAATCCTACCAAATAGGCTCCTTCAAAGGCGTATCGTGTCGTGTAAAGTCAAAAATAACATGATTACGCGATCAAAAGGCAGGGACGTGTACTATGCCTAAATAACCACTTAAGTCTTAATTTGTATACGGTACTTATTAAGACGGTATCGCTTAAAATGAACGCCGCTGCGGCTTTTAAGTATGGTTCGCAGAATGGATTTTTGTACAGCACCGCTAGCATGCCAGCCACGACAACGCGTTTAAACGAGAAAAACGTCGTGCACGCTCTTTCTGGCATACGTAAAATAATAAGGATGGAGGCACATCTCGATTTTTATCGTTTTCTCGGGAGTGGCATGCGAGCCCTACAGGAGTGCGATTTTTGAATCTCATTCGGTGAGCTCAGCAGTTGTAAATGTCAAAATTACTATGGAAATACGCATCTTTCTACTGCTGATTTGACTTTCAAAAATCGCACTCCTGTATTATTATTTTTGAAAGTCAAATCAGCAGTAGAAAGATGCGTATCTCCATAGTAATTTAGACATTTTCAACTCTTGAGCTCACCGAATGAGATTCAAAAATCGCACTCCTGATATAAAACTGAATTTACCGTTGCCTGCCTCCTCTGTAATCCATCCAGATTAAATTTATATGGAATAGAGCATTTAAAAAGTAAAGCCAGTTATACGTCATAATATTGACTGTGTGTTATTTCAAGATTTAAATCATCATCGGTTCAATAATTTTACTTTAAAAAAAATACAAAATCACAATACAAAATGATAAAAAAAAACAATTTTGTGCGTTTTTCCGATCGAGTTTTTATCTAAAAATACCAAAAAATAACCAGTGTTCTTTTCCTAAATTCATTTTGCTGACGGTATCTGAAATGGAGTACCCTCTTGCTTTCTCACACGCACCGTTATAAATAAATCAAAATGACATAAATCAAATTATTAACAGCCATACGAAAATGTTGATATGGGTTGACATCAAGAATCGTATCCTGTTTGATATTTGTGAATGTTTTGGAATGATATTGTGTAATGATGTTCGTACAAGAAAAATAATAATATATTAAATTGTATTTTTTTGAAGAGTTTCAAATTAAGATAACAATATTGCTCAGTTTGATGTGAGGAAAACTTTTTTTTGTTCCATACTGGCTTGCGTTTGGCCTCAGCTCACCTGATGGAAAGTGTATTATTATAGATGGAGTTTGTGTATTCCAGAAAAAGCCTATTAATGGGCTACCTGCCGGTTTTGGGTAACTTTGTAACTATTTTATTCATTAACTATGGCACTTTTTGAGCTGAAAAATAAACTGAACCATCTACAGGATATAAGAAGTGATGTGGTATTTCTAGAAATAGATTCTAATGAATAAAACCGAAGAAAAGGGACTCTAAAGTCACCCCTTTTTTCCAGTTGTATCCATTTTACTCTTACATTTTGAATCGGAAGCAAATGAAAATTTACAATATTGTTCACAATACAATTTAGAATGATGTGGTTTTCTTACTTTTTAGAAATTCATAAAACATCTTCTAGTTTTTCAAAGAAAACAGCTAAATTCTGACCGGAGCCACGCGCTCGTTCGCATCGATTAGTATGGAGAATCGTGGTCCAGGGCTGATACGCCTTAACTCTTATTTGAAATATCGTGATCGTATTTGCTTGGAAAAACAGACGCAGGGAGAGAGCTATAAACGTTACCGGTTCTCATTATAAGGTAGAATCCGGACTCCTGAGCACTCTCTCGAAGTGTTCTTGATAAAACACCGTCAGACAGACTAATCGTCGAATAAATAATACACAGACTGGTTCAAAATCTCCATGGGCGTCAGACAAGGATGTGTAGCATCACCGTGGTTGTTCAACTTATTCATGGACAGCTGTTTGAGTGAATTGAAAGAAAGAGAGTGTGGTTTAAGGATGAATGGGTTGCTCGTCAAATGTTTGTTATATGCTGATGATCAAGTTTTACTTGCATCATCGGCAGACGACTTACAGGAGATGGTAACATGCATGAATGAGTCATTTATGAAGAAAGGAATGAAAGTGAATGTAAATAAGACGAAAGTTATGGTTCTCGAACGGGATGAAATAGTGACTGAATGTAAAATTATGATAGGAGATGATAAAGTGGAACAGGTAGAAGAATTTGTATATTTGGGATGTATGTTTACCAGAGATGGTACGTGTGATGGGGACATAGAGAGGAGAGTGAAAGCGGGAAATAGGATTAATGGAGCGATGCACACATTCATGAAAAGTCATAATGTGTCCAAAAAGGCACGTTTGGCAGTTCACGACGGTGTGCTGGCACCAACTTTGATGTATGGCAGCGAATGTTGGGTATGGCAGAAGAGGAATGAATCAAGGATAAACGCTGTCGAAATGCGATCATTGCGCAGTATGTGTGGTTTGACTTTGAATGATAGAATACGAAACGGTTACCTATCGTACTTTCGAAAAATAGTTTTCCGAATTTTAGTTCTCCGAAATCGTTATACTTTTTATTGTTTCCCTTTTTTTTTGTTTCCCCGAAATATTATACGCTATATTTTAAAAAGCCAGATTTTTTATTGTCCTTTTTTTCTTTTAACCAATGAATCAAAATTCTGTAACACAGTTTTCCGAAGTAATGTAAGTCAGATAATTTACTTTTTCGAATATTTGTTTTTCCGTACAGTCACATTTCCGCAGAAATATTTAACCTAACCTATCCTAGAATTTTAAAAACACCAGATGGTTTATTTCAGGCAGGGGGCGTCCAAATCTCGCACCTATACATAGTACATAGGTACATTATAAGCAAACAAGCAAGCATGCAGCAAGCAAGCTAGCATGCAGCAAGCAAGCAAGCATGCAGCAAGCTAGCAAACATGCAGCAAGCAAGCAAGCATGCAGCAAGCATTTTGATGCTCCGCTCGCTTCGCTCGCTCCGCTAAGTGTTTTACATGTTCTAACCTAACCTAACCTACAATTTTAAAACCACCAGGTTGTTTTTCTCAGGCAGGGGGCTTACGCCCCCCGCACCCCCCTAGCGGGGGGCGCAGCCCCCCTGCACCCCCCAACATGCATACAAGCAAGCAAGCAACATGCAAGCAAACATGCAGCAAGCATGCAGCATGCATGCAGCAAGCATTTTGATGCTCTGCTCGCTTCGCTCGCTCCGCTAAGTGTTTTACATGTTCTAACCTAACCTAACCTACATTTTTAAAACCACCGGTTTGTTTTTCTCAGGCAGGGGGCTTCCCCCCGCACCAGCCCCCCTAACATGCATACAAACAAGCAACGAGCAAGCAAGCAAGCAGCATGCTAGCAAGCATGTTGGTGCTATAATCCTGGTATCATGTATCTACTAGGTAATTATTACAGAAAACTTTACTGTGTTGTGTCAGTGTCCTAGTCATACTTTGGAAGAAGTTGCTTCTACATTTTAAAACTTCGAACCCAGAAGACCGTTGTCAAAAGAAAAAAAATGATTATGAAATTCTGATTTTAAATTTTCTGGAAAATGATACTTCTGTCAAGTCTTTATAAGGAGTAACAAATGTATGTGTAACAAAATATCTGTCACTAGAAAATTCTATAAACCGTTTTCGAACAACTGAAATTCGGTCAGTGAAATTTCGAAAGTAAGATAGGTTACCATACGAAACAGTGTAATTAGAGAAAAATGTGGACTGAAAGAGGATATAGTGACAAGGATTGAAAAGGGAATGCTGAGATGGTTTGGTCATGTGGAAAGGATGAGTGATAGTAGAATGACGTATGAAATATATAAAGCAAGTGTGAATGGAAAAGTCGAAAGGGGTCGCCCTAGACGTACGTATGCAGACCAAATTGGCAGCATACTTAAGAAGGGCCAGATCAAATGTACCCGAAACCGACGAGCGTGTATGAAACGACTTATGACTGTGGAAGAGGCAAAAGAGGTATGTCAGGATCGTAGCCGATGGCGATCAATTGTCTCTGCCTACCCCAATGGGACACAGGCGTGAGTATATGTATGTATGTATGTATGTAAATAACTCAATTTTATTCGTTATACAGGGTGTTACATAAAATAAATTTTTAAAACTCTTAAGGGGGTTGGTTAGACCGTCAAACTGAAAAACTTTCTCTATGGGACCAACATCAAAATCGCGAAAAAAAAAATCTGATATCCCATACATTATATTTTAGCTCTAGTCGATTTGTAGAGTATGAAACATCTTTTTTTTTCGCGATTTCGATATTGGTCCCATAGTGAAAGTTGTTGAATTTGATAGTCTAATCTAAACCACCCCTTTAAATGTTATGTTTATTTGTATTTTTGTAACACCTTGTATTCATGAATTTCACTACGAAAAACCAGAATACTAGTTAGGAATCAAAATTTGATAACCCTCCAGGGGGATTCGTTGGAAGGGATTAGTGGAACAGCCCGTGACAGCCCGTCATGCCGTCAGCCGGTCGCACCGCACCGCTATTTTCATTGTGAGTTGACCCTGAGAGTTACTAAACATGTTTTGTTTCTGATTCTGAAGAAACCATAATCATCATCATCTCAGCCGATGGACGTCCACTGCTGGACATAGGCCTCCCTAGGCGTGTCGGACTCACCCATGTTAGGGTTCTGTAGCCATTATATAAGAAGAATAAGAAAATAGCAGTAATATCGATTCTCTTACTTATAAGAAAATTTTCAACCTAACGATAGCGCGATTTAATTTCCTGCAACGCCATCTATGATTTCTTGATAACTACAACATTTCAGTTTTTGGGTTACTTTTATCCGTCTTCATTCGATTCAATAGGTTCCTTGTAGGGGCTACCTGCCGGTTTTGGGTAACTTTGTAACCATTTTATTCATGAACTATGGCACTTTTTGAGCTGAAAAATAAACTGAACCATCTAGAGGATATGAGAAGTAATGTGGTTTTTCTAGAAATCGATTTTAATGAATATAACCAAAGAAAAGGGACTCTAAAGTCTTTTACCAGTTGTTACCATTTTACTGTGATTTTACTCTTACATTTTGAATCGGATGAAAATGAAAATTTACAATAATGTTCACAATACAATTTAGAATTATGTGGTTTTCTTACTTTTTAGAAATTAATAAAAAATCATCTAATTTTTCAAAGAAAACAGCTAAATTCTGACCGGAGCCATGCGCTCGTTCGCATCGATTAGTATGGAAAGTCGTGGTCCAGGGCAGATACGCCTTAACTACGGAACCCTAAACAGGACATGGCAGGGGTAACGTAGATTGTATAGTAAAAATCTTTGTTCTAGTGTCATTATTATCCAGGGAGGAAAGTAAAAACACGTTTGTATAAACCACCATACAAAATAGAACCCACCTTTCCTCTTAAAGCCTATTAAAAAGATAAACATTAGTACAAAAATATGTAACAGAATAAAAATTTTGCTAATTCATACGCAGAAATAAGTAAGGGGATTTTCTTCTTTGACATGAGTAATTTATTAACTTTCTGTTTACGTAAACATGTTTTCGTGGGTTTCTTGCGTATTACAATACTTAAGACCTACGCCTATTTTGTGAAGGACGAATTTCCCTTAAAAAAGATACTAAATTTTTTTCCTATCCTAACAATAATAATCTTTGTGAAAAATGTTACCTACGTTTTATGTCTTCATTTTATTTTAGAAAAGGGAATGTTCATACAGAATTATACAGGGTGTAATGCGGTGCTAATATATTCAAGAGGATGCTTCAGATCCTCAAACTGAACCATTTCACTATGGAGCCAATGTGAAATGTCGTATCTTAACTATTATAAAACCGTAAAATCGTGAGGAATAAAAAAGTTGCGGTTCACTTCATATAAACTCAAATAACACTCGATAGCGCGATTTAAATGACGTGCAGCGCCATCTATTGACAAAATTGTTTGTTTGTTTGTTTCTTCGCGCATCACGCAAAAACTACTGAACCTATTTTGATGAAACTTTTTTTGTTTGATAGATTATGATCTGACTTAAAATATGGTATATAATTTGTGCAGACGAAGTCGCGGGGAAACACTAGTCGAAAATAAAATCGGATGTTCCATAGAAACCGTAAATTACAATGTCGACTGAAATGTATGGGACTGTATAGGAATGTATTCGATGTTGGTCCCCAGTTGAAGTTGTTCAGTTTGATGGCATGGTGCATCCTGTTTAATGCATTTAATTTTGCCTGTTCATTACTGTTTTTTGTTATTTGAAATTAATGGACTTTTGCTTGTGACTAGCATTGCATTTCTGCCAATGTCAAGTAGTTTGTGGTAGTATCTATCCCAATCCCAAGGATTGTTTTTTGAGCAAAAACACTGTTGAGAAGAGATTGTGAAGCCCCGTGTCAAGTTCACATGCGAACCGCACGAACACCAATAACGCAATCGTTCGCGGGAAAACTTGTAACCTAACATACTACAGGGTGTAACAAAACACACTAGTAATACTTAAGGGGGTTCTTCGGAGCATCAAATTGAACAACTTTCACTATAAAGTATAGAGCCAACATCGAAACGGTGAAAAAAAGATCTAACAGGTAGACGACACGATTGTGTCGAGACCTCCGCTTCTAAATACCTAGTAGACAAAGTTGTATTACGTTATGCAATACAACCTGCCCACCAAATAATTTTACTCTACACGTGTTTCGCTCCACCAAGGAGCATCCTCAGGAGTTCGTAAAAAAGATCTGCTGTTTCATACAAACTGCGGTAACAATTCGACTCAAATTTATGCTTTTTTTTTGCGATTTCGAAGTTGGCAAAAAAAACACAATTAAGCTGAATTGTGAATATATTTTAATAATAATTAAAAACTTACCGTATTAAAATAATCCCCAACAATGTTTCGTCATACGTGGATTTATTTATCCAAACTATATTTGTTTTCTCGGTTCGTAAGTTATTATCAGCCGAAAACCCGTTCGCTTCTGTTTAATTCGTTGAGTTGGCTACATATGGATGTTTGGCTTTGTTAAACTTTGAAGTTTGTCTTCCATTTTTAACCGACTTCTAAAAAAGAGGATGTTCCATGTTCGTCTGTACCCATGTATTTTTGTTCCTTCTAATCTATGGCTAGTTGAAGTTTCAGTTGGCGCTCGTTGGAAGCGCTCGTTGGTGAGTGGAGCTTCGGTATTGGAAACGATCACCGAAGTTAAGCAACGTCAGGTCCAGTCAGTCTTTGGATGGGTGAACGTTTAGTGGTACCTATTTCATCTTGAGCGTTTCCGTGCTTCGGAAGGCAAGTTAAGCAGTTGGTCTCGGATAGTTCTGCCAGATGGCGTTTGTAACTATTCGTTAAGCCAGGTCAGAGGCCTATTAAGGCGGCTTGAAAATTCTCTGACAGCAAGGTGACCACTAACTTGCCTCCACCAACACGCACTGGGCCCGCGTGGTGAAGTATGGCCCACTCCCTCTCACCCTCATTCGTGAGATGAGGTCTTTGCCCTGCAGTGGGATTCTAAAGGCTATAACTTACTAACTTACTTACTAATGTATGGACACCGATATTTTCGTCAATAGTGAACCAATATTAAAAATTATTTTCTTTGAAAGCGACTTATGAGGTAGTTTTATTTTTATTTTGTGAAGATCTGACCCGCTTTGGAGCTACACAATAGAACTCCTCAAAAGTTGATAGAAAATCATCGGAGTTTTGGAGAGAAATTGTGAATTCTAGACAACAATCATTCTGTAAAAGTCTTTGAATAAAATGTACTCAATCAATCCTTTAAAGTACTACCTATTCTTTCAGGCCATTTTTTTCTGCCCTGCGCGCTATGCAGTCAACTTGGCCTCTTCAACTATATTTTTCCATTTCCCTTTGTCTCTGGCCTCCATTTTCCAAGATATGTTCCTAGACACAACTGTCCTTCATTCAACCACTTTCTAGGTCTTCTTTTGAATCCTTTCTGTTGCTAAGTCTCCCGTAATAACCCTTTGTGACTTGCAGAACCTGACGATTGTTTCTTTATAAATAAAAGCCTCCAGTTTCTTCTTCCCAATATGTCAAATGCTAAGTTTCCTATCGGCCGCAGCAGTATGTATCTTTAGAAATTAAGTTACACGCCTGAGTTGTTCCTGTGGAGTACATTTAAATAAACAGCAAGAGGAGTGTGTATTCAGAATTAATAATAATAATATGCGAGTAGTTGGAGAACTTCGCATCGCTTCACACTCGCATGTTTTCGCGTATTCGCAAATATTAAGACTAGAATTCGCTTGAACAGTTACGAAAAGTGTTTTATAATGTTTTAGTAAATTTTGTGCCTTCTTATTTCTACAGTTGACGAGTTTTCTGAGAAACGTCTTTATTCTTTAATAAATAAATAACGCTCACAGGCACATACATTGTAATGACCCCAAACTAGCACTTAAGGCTTTTATTATGGAAAACATACAATAACGGCACGAACATATAACATCCATGACCGAACCGGGATTCGAACCCAGGACCCTGGATTGGCAGTCCGGCGTGGTAACCATTACACCAACCAACTCTCTCTCAACTCGACTCAATGCCTCATAAAAAGGCTTAAAGTCATCCAAAGAGCAATGGAGAGGGCTATGCTTGAAGTTTCCCTGCGAGATCGAATAAGAAATGAAGAGATCCGCAGAAGAACCAGAGTAGCTGACATGCCCAAAGAATTGCTAAAATAAAGTGGCAGTGGGCGGGGCACATTACTCGCAGAACCGATGGCCGATGGGGCCGAAAAGTTCTAGAGTGGCGACCGCGTACCGGAAAGCGCAGCGTGGGAGGCCCCGCACAAGGTGGACTAACGACCTGGTGAAGGCGGCGGGAACCCGTTGAATGAGGGCAGCGCAGGACCGGTCGTTGTGGCAATCCTTGGGGGAGGCATATGTCCAGCAGTGGACGTCCATCGGCTGAGATGTTGATGATGATGAACGTGGCAGACTCGTTCATGTCATTTCGCGCTATTAAGGGGATATAATTCGGAGCGCGCTCCATATACAAACGGATTATATTTTCAATACTAACCAATTAAGGTCAATGAAAATTTTCAGAAACAAACTACAAAATAATCTCTATGCTTGTATGTTGTCAGATTACACAGCACCTTCCCCCTTAACTTTTAAAATACTGGAGTAGAAAATCTAAAAATATGCGAAAATACAGGAAGGAAAAGTAGGAAATGTATTAGTAACTTTTAAACCACATACCCTACCCATCAAACTGAACAACTTTTACTATGGGAGCGAACTGATCGGAGCAAAAACAAAATCTGCTGTCCCATACTAATCTCCAATACCTACTTGACAGCTGATTTTTTTTTGCTCCGATCGGTTTGCTCCCATAGTAAAAGTTTTTAGTTCGATGGGTAGAGTATGTGGTTTAAAGCTTAATGATACTTTTCCTTACACCCTGTATAGCTTTTATTAAATACTTTCAATAACATACGATGTTGCACAATCACTGCTATAAACGTAAACCTTTAAAAGTTTTTAACCAACCCGGAAAGGAATGTAGTGAATGAAAATGATTGAATGCAAACAATGTGACTTGTATAAACATAACGTACCATTAGTTCAGCGACTCAAATTAATATAATATCTATAAAACAGAACGTAAGCTCTCAAAGTCCATCTAGAGTGTTTGTGATAACACTAGCCACAAATCTGCTCACTAAGGATTAGAAAAACATTATGGTGGCCAAAATTCACACTGTATTCTACTATTCTGCTACACAACGGCACGGATAGGGCAGAGAAGGCGTCGGGAACTTATTTTAGGGGCCAAAACGGAACGAACTGTTTGTATGACACAGGATAATTCCAAGCTTCGTTTCGATTGGTTTATCGTAAAGTTGGATAGTATTTATTCCATTACAAATCAAATATTTCAGAAAAAGTATTATTTGTTTATAAAATATGAAATCTTTACTCAATAAAATACATAGATAATTTTGTGAAATATACTGACATGTAGGTATAATGAAATAATTCATTAATTTATCCACGATTTCACTTTAGACTCTGCTCGAGAATTATAGACAGTGCTCGAAATTTTGCCTGCCGATAGTCTCCTGAAAGCATCCAAAAACGGTTTCATTTGACAAGTCATGTCAGTTCCTCTATTCCTGTAAGATATAATAACTTTATGGTTCGTATCCAATACAGGCTTCTTCAAAGGAATTAAATATATAACCCACATCTACAACACGCTTCGTTAATAAAGAAAGTCTTCATTTGCAATCTTTAAATCTTTTTTAATTACATACATACATAAACTCACGCCTTTTTCCCAGAGGGGTAGGCAGAGATTATGGATCTCCATTTTGGGCGGTTCTGACACACCTCTCTTGCTTCCTCTAAGTCCATACATCTTTTCATACATTCCCGTCGATTTCGGCTGCTTTTAACCTGGCATTTTTTAATGACGTCCTTGATCTGATCTAGGTACGTCCTCCTAGGTCTGCCTATACCAATATTTCCTTTCACACACGCTTTATATATCTGTTTTGTAAGTCGACTTTCATTCATCCTTTCAATATGTCCAAACCATCGAAGCATTCCCTTCTCTACTTTAACCACTACATCTTCATTCAAACCACAACGTTCCCTAATCACAGTATTTCTCATTTTATCCCTTATAGTCACACCACACATCTTGCGTAAATCAACCCTCATTTCCACTGCATTTATTCTGCTTTCATTCTTCTGCTGCCACACCCAACTTTCACTCCCATACATCAAAGTTGGAACCAACACGCTATTGTGGACAGCCAAACGAGCTTTGGTAGATACATTTTGGCTACCCACAAGTGCGCTGGTGGCGCCATTTACTTGCGTTCCAGCTTTTACTCTCTTTTCTATATCCCCGTCACATTTCCCATCCCTAGTGAACATACTTCCCAGATAAACAAATTCCTTTACCTGTTCCAGTATTTCATTCCCAATCTTTATACGGCATCCAGTCATGCATTCATCCCTTTCAAACACCATCACCTTAGTTTTATTAACATTCACTTTCATTCCTTTTTCACTCATACTTGCATCAACAGTGGCTACCATATTCTGTAACTCTGACTCCGACGAAGCGATCAAAATTTGGTCATCAGCATATAAGAGACACTGAACCAGTAATCCACCCATTTTTAAACCCCATTCACTCTTTCTCAAACATACTAGACAATTGTCCAAGAATAGGTTGAACAGCCAAGGAGATGCTACACAGCCTTGTCTGACTCCTCTATGGATGTCAAACCAGTCTGTGTAAGCTCCATTGATTCTAACACAGGCTCTGGAATTCTCATACAGGGATTTCAGAGCCTGTATCAAATCGCTGTTCACCCCATACAAGGACAATGTCGACCATAATTCATCCCTCACCACTCTGTCGTAGGCCTTCTCCAGATCCACGAAAGCACAGAATACTTTTTGGTGTACAGCCAGGAATTTTTCGACTATACACCGTAAGGAGAAGACCTGATCCGTGCAACCCATACCCTTTCTAAATCCCGCTTGTGCATCCCATATCTTATTTTCAGTTTCTTTCACAACCCTTTCAATCAAAATCTTTGCATACAATTTTCCGACAGTGCTGAGGAGGCTTATACCTCGGTAGTTTTTGCATTCTTGCTGACCACCCTTTCCTTTATATAGCGGAACAATGACTGCTTTGGCCCAGTCATCTGGGACCTGCCCGTGCTTCCAGCATAAGTTGAAAAGGCGATACAGCTGATCTGCCACTACAATGCCTCCATATTTTAGCATTTCTGTCGACACTCTATCATACCCCGCAGCCTTACCGCTTTTCATGCATTTTATACCTTTCACAATTTCATCCATGCTTATCTCCAATTCATTCATACCCACAGAAAGGGTCATATCCTCATTGGATTTTTGACCCTGTTCCTCCTTTTCAAACAAACTCTCAAAGTATTCTCTCCATCTATACAGTATACTTTCCTCATCGTTTAAGACGCAACCATTCTCACTCCGAATTACAGTCAACTCGGATGCTTTTGCCTTTCCTCTTGCTGCTTTTACAGACTTCCAGAACATCTTTTTGTTGGAATAGAAATCCTGATTCAGTTTTATTTCACACTTCTCTATCAAACTCTTCTTCTTTGTCTTCACAATTTCTTTCACTCTACCTTTCAGACACCTGTAAGTATTTTTAGCTTCCTCTACTTTCGCTTTCATACTTTCAGATATTATTAAACCTGATGTTCTTAAGTTAGATTCTACTGTCACTAGATCTAACCACGCTTTCTTCTTATCATACACTGCTTTCTTTACATCACTGTCCCACCATGCATTTTCCATTCTTCTATCTTTCTTCCTTTTCGTCACCCCACATACTGCGGAGGCTGTCTCAACCATACTATTTTTTAGTACTTCCCACACTTGATCAATACTGCATTCATTGCCATCCTCTCTGTCGCTCAACCTTTCTCTCAATTCCCGCTTGTACTCCTCTTTGACATTCGGCTCTTGTAGATTTTCTACTTTAATCCTTTCTAGCACAGTAATAGGTTCCCGAGTTCGATGTCTCCAGCGTGTAAACAGACCAGTTATCCGGCTCACCACCAGATAATGATCAGTATCCACGCTGACACCACGAAAGACCCTCGTGTCTACCACTTTACTGCGCAATCTTTGGTCCACTACCACAAAATCAATCACACTTCTTTGATCACCTTGTCGCCTAGTATACTTGTGAATGTCTTTGTGGCAAAACATGGAATTGGTGACTACAAGATTCCATTCTAAGCAGATTTCCAAAAGACATTCTCCATTTTCATTTACTCTTTCATCACCATAACTACCTAAAATACTTTCATACCCATCTCTCTTCACACCAACCCAGCTATTAAAGTCACCTAGCATTATAATCCGTTCATTGTCCTTACATTTCCCTAGCATCTCTCGTAAACTCTCCCAAAACTCCTCTCGCTCTTTT
The DNA here is from genome assembly GCA_963693445.1 of Agonopterix heracliana. Taxonomy (NCBI): domain Eukaryota; kingdom Metazoa; phylum Arthropoda; class Insecta; order Lepidoptera; family Depressariidae; genus Agonopterix; species Agonopterix heracliana. Next base: position 14,807,901 of record OY856324.1, read on the forward strand.
GAGGCTTTTTCTGTCCCCTTTCCCATAACGGGAGCGTAAACACCCACCACACAGACTCGGGTCAGACCTGTCTTTAGCCCTATGCGGAGCAGTCTCGGGCTAATAAACTCATAATCAGAAACACAATCGTTCATCTTTTTAGAAAGAATAAGTCCCACGCCTTTAGAGCCATGCTCAGTCTCTGCAACTCCGGACCAATAGGCTGTGTAGTTTCTATGCGTGGAGACTCCGCATCCTTTCTTCTTCGTCTCATTCACACATAAAACATCTATTCTTCTTTCATCCATTATCATACATACTTCGTCAATTTTCTCATCCATACCTCCCCGAACATTCAACGTCCCAAATTGGCTCTCCATAGCCCTCTTTCCGCCCATCCGGGAGACATGGCGTGACGGATGGCGAGTACCGTCGCCGTCATTTTGAAATTTTGACATTTTTGATTTCATTTGTGTCCCACGAACAGCAAGGGAATTGGGTTGTCCATCCTAACAGAGCCCCGCTTGTTAGGGTAAGGCTACATAGTACCTGAGGGCACCCAAACTCAGGACAAACGGCACGCTTACGACTAGACACACCTCTAGCCACGCATCCATCGGCACGGCGACCTTAGATTGGCGGGGAAGGGTAGGAATATGGAGATAGTAATGAAGGATATGGGGATAAAGGAATACCACTGTCAAGGAAGGATGGGGATTTTGACAAATGGTAGCTCGGGAGTCTGGGGTCGCATACCCATATATCCACTAGCCAACCATCGGACTGATGGAAGGAATGGATAATCCCTGGACTTACTTAATTAATTTTTTAACTTTTTGGACTTTTTTAATTAATCGTCAATAGTCTAAGGTCATTGTGAAATGTTTTGAATTCAGTTTATTTGTTTGATTTCTAAAAACAACAAATGTTTATAGTTTATATTTTATGTTATAATTAATAACAATTCATATAATTTTTTTACGCATTTCTAAATTAATACATTTTAAGTATCTTAGATAATTAAATAAATAAAATCGAAATAACTTTTGCAGAACAGTATGCTGCTTTTCAGTCAAAATTAACTTGAAAGTCAGGCCGGTGACTGCATTTTATTCCTCCTGCAGCCGGCACTGGTCAGGGATTTGCAAGCAAAGCCACGAATCCCCTTTGTTACTGTGAAACTGAAAAGATTACGTTTTAAAAGCATTTTAGTTTGTACGCAGGCTTAGTGGATTTCTAGAGTTTAGGCGAAAAAACAGTTGTGTTGCTGTGAAAATTCGGTTTTTGGTCACAAATAATGAAAATGTGAATTTAATGTAATGTTTTATGGAAGGGTCCATGGCTTCGTTTGCGCGTTGCGTTGTGGAGAAGTAGGGAAAATCAATCTTGAGGTCCGAGTTCGAATCCGCACGAACGACATGCCATATACCAATGAGTTTTTCTAACTTATGGACGTAATACCGTCTGCTCTAAAACGGTGAAGGGAAACATCGTGAAGAAACCTGGATGCGAAGAAGAAATTCCGATGCATATAAGTCTACCAATCTGCATGAATGTGCACGCATGGTGGGCTAACGCTGATACAGTCAGTTCGTTGTGATATGACCGAGTGCAATGTCTCCGAAGACGACGTCAGAAATAGGGTAAGGTGGAAAGAACAGATGTAGAAGGCTGACCCCGCCACCATATGGGAAAAAGAAGCCTTCATTAAGTTGTTCATGACAGCAAATAATAATGTAATTACTCGATCGTATGGACTAAAAATTAAGAGATATTGAAAAAAACTGGTCATATTTTACTTTTTTCTATATCTATCAAAAACATGTTTCAAGACTATAAAAACTATAAAATACTCGTTCTAGGGCTAAAGTGTGGAAAAGAACAATACAAACAATAACACAACGAACGCCAGCTGAATATGACACAAAAGGAAATAAAATTTGAAAAATGTAGAAAGTTACACCTCGAATATTTTCTCTAAATTCTTGGAAAACATTTTTCAATTTAGATACTCCGAAGGAGGCATGATAAAGAAGTTTAAAAAATTGGCTGTGTATGTCATCTTTACGATTCGTTTAAGGGTTCTGTAGGTACGATCACAGAGTACTATAATTACTACACGATTTAGGTACTAAGTGAAAAGCAAAGAAGCTTAGGCTCATTACTAATTATACCGTATGATTTTTCACCACATCGATATTTTCAGGGGTGGTTCAGACCATCAAACTTAACAACTTTCTCAAATCAAAAACCGCGAAAAAAATATCAGCTGCTTTGTCTGCTCGACTCAAATTTACGACTCATACTTGCTCCCAAATTAAAAGTCCTCGGGGAATACAGGGTCCTTCTTAATATGCTGACACTTTTTTAAGGGGATGATCAGACCATCAAACTGAACAACTTTCTCTATGGGACCAACATCGAAATTGCGAAAAAAAATATCGGCTGTCCCATACATTTGGCTCGAGTAGGTTTGCAGTTTTGTATGGAAGAGTTGATTTTTTTTTCGCTATTTCGATGTTGCTGCCATAGAGAAAGTTGTTCAGTTTGACGGTCTGATCATCCCCTTAAAAAAGTTTCAGCATATTAAGTTTATTCGTGAGCATAATTATGCTTAGCTTATGCTTATATTAAAAGTTTGATGGTCTAAACCACCGCTGAAAAAAAACATGCAAGGCGCAATTTTTCACGTGTAAATAAGATTTCAATTATTATTTTAAATAAAATCTGTAAGAAGACAGGACGTGGTCATTTTAAAACTCTTATCTCTAGGTTCTATAGAGTAATATAATTTTACCACGAAGAATTTTTTATTTGAGTTAAATCGGATGATTACGGTAATCCTGCCCCCCCTCTTTGTTAAGACTTGTCTAGGTTTTTGTCTTTTAACCACGGAACTCTGAAAATTAAGTACCTACGTGAAGAAGTGGCCATGTAACTGTTTGAATAAATGGGACAAAGTTTGACAGTTTAAGCACCGTCTAAAGGGGGTTAAAGATAACGGTTTCTAGATGAGACTTTTAACCAGTATCTTTAGTTTAGAGAGAAATCTTTTTTTCTCATAGTTTTAAAGTAGTTTTAGTTCGGTGGATCATTAGTGTCTTTTAGTTTGAGATTTTTAAGATTATCTTCCTATATTTCTGCCCGAATTTAGTTGGCAGATAAACTGCTAGCATAGGGGACTGCCTCCGTTAGGCTCTTGACACGGAGGTCGTGGGTTCATTTCCCACGGGGGACACCTAGTGATATGTCACTTTGAGCGCTTTTCCCCAGTGGGTTTGCAGACTGAATTCACCTGATTGTCTGAAAATAAAGATGATTCTGTGCTTCGAATGGCATTTCAAGCCGTTGGTTCCGGCTACTATCTCTGGTAGTACCTATTCGTTACAAAAAAAAAACCACGTCAGAGACCGTAAGGCGGTTTGAATAAACTCTGACACCAGGGCTTGCCCACACGATAAAAAGAAGAAGGAGTCACGTTGCAGGAATTGACCCGAGCACACGTCTCGCGTGGTTTTCGCGCGTCGCGTTTTTGCCTGCCACGAGGCTCCGCAATCCTCAATCTCTTCTTGATCTTGAACAAAAACAATCCCTGAGATTAGGATAGATACTTCCATAAATTACACTTGACACTGGCGGAAATGCGGTGCTACGCACAAGCAAAAAGCCATTAATTATAAATAAAAAAAAAAAAAAGAAGAAGCAAAGGGGCAAATATGTTAAAAATAATACTTTAGAAGTGTGTATGTATATTTTATGTTTTCGTTAGGCGTCTCTCGTCTAAACACCTCAATCAAAAGTTAACTGCCTCCGTGGTCTAATGGTTAGAGCATTGGGCTCTTGACACGGAGGTCGTGGGTTCGATTCCCACGGGGGGGCACCTAGTGAAATGTCACTTTGTGCGTTTTTCCCCAGATGGTTAGGACATTGCAGGCTGAGTCACCTGATTGTCTGAAAAGAAAGATGATTCCGTGCTTCGGATGGCACGTTAAGCTGTTGGTCCCGGCTACTATCACTGGTGGTAGTAGTCGTTACATAAAAACCACGTCAGAGGCCGTAAGGCGGTTTGAATAAACTCTGACACCAGGGCTTTGCAGCCCACTCGATAAGAAGAAGAATCAAAAGTTAAGAGTATTAAAAAATTTGTAAGTTCTTACATTGTAGATAAGTACTTCAGTGGTCAGCGGGTACTAAATCTCGAGCGCCACTATTAAGAAGCCTTTGCCCAGCAGTGGTGTTTTATAGGCTAAAACTTATTTTTATATCTTTCTTCAGTTTTCATAATTATTATTATTTAATACAAAATTGTGATGTTGGCACTTTGGTCTAGATCATCATCATTCTCTTGCCCATTTCCCATTATTTGGGGTCGGCGCAATATGTCATCCTCTTCCATTCATCTCGCTTGGCCGTCGTTTCAGCACTCACTCCTTTCTTACACATATCATCCTTCACACAATCCATCCATCTTTCTTTGGCCTTCCTCTCCTACCACAGCCATCCACATTCATACTTAACACTCTTCTCGTAACATGAAATTCGTCTCTTCGCATCACATGCCCATACCACGATAATCTATTGCCCTGCAATTTTTCCGTTATAGGTGCTACTTTCAAACTTCCTCTAATATACTCATTCCTAATCCTGTCCATTCTAGTTACACCACACAATCTCAACATTCGCATCTCAGCTACATGCAGTCGTTTCTCATCCGTTCCTTTTGTGGCCCAACACTCTGATCCGTACATAACGACAGGTCTTATTATCGTCTTGTATATTTTCCCCTTTAATTTGAGGGGGATTCAAGAGTCGCAGATCGTTCCCGTAACCTGCCGCCACTTCATCCAACCTGAGTTGATTCGGTGCTTCACGTCCCGATCGATCTCTCCATCGTTTTGTATGAGTGAGCCGAGGTACCGGAAGTCGGAGCAGACTGGCAAAGGCACGCCATCAAGGGCAATAGGCATGCAACTGGAGAGACCGCCGAAATCGCAGAACAAACATTCCGTTTTAGTTCTGCTAATTTTCAAGCCAACACTCTCCAGTTTTTGCTTCCATTTTGCCAATCTGCTCTGGACCTCGAGTCCCTCTTCACCAACAAGAACAATGTCGTCGGCAAACAGCATGCACCAGGGTGCCTCTTCCTGTATGTCCGATGTTAAAGCATCCATAATCAACAGGAAGAGGTAAGGACTCAAAGCCGACCCTTGGTGCAAACCTACAGCCACATTGAACTTATCGGTGGTACCAGCAGATGATCGGACGCATGTACTGGATCGGCTGTACATTGCACGAATCAACTCAATGCACTTTGGTCTAGATAATAAAGAATATTTATTTGTCATAATTTACAACACATTTGTTTAGTACTTCGTTCTATGGTAATAAACTGAAACTCGGGATCATAAATAAAAAAGGGAAACAGTTTAAAAATCATAAAATTGTACCATATAGAAATCAACGATATCAATGTACTAATAGAAATGTACTCGTATATTAAAATTATTTGTTTATTACCACAAAAGTAATTAGGTTAATCAAAACGGGTTCTTACCCGAACTACAATGCCGAAATAACAAAAACTCAAAGAACCCATGCGGTAAGAACCCATTTTTAGTTTAAATAGAAAACGCGTGCTTTACACGCAAAACCAACATAAGCTGGCCGCGCGAAGTTATACGTTACTCGACCTACGCGCGTCCAGCTTATTATGGTTTTGTATAGCTTAATGTGTTCCTGTGTGTACATGTATTTTTTTTGTAAAAATTTTCACCTAACTTTCCAGTAATTACTCAATTACAGAGAAAATGACAGGTGAATTAAAGCTTACAAAAATAAAAATAAAACTGTGCCTTGCAATCAAGAATTATGTATGTACACCCTAAGACTTTAGGAGCTTAGTCTTAAATTCGAGTAGTCATTAAGTTAAGTAAGTTAAATTGACTTACAGAGCCATTTTAGCAAGATGTAACTCCTTGTCAGCGGTTCTGCCTACTTAATTATGTACTAAGCCAACTTTACTTTTATCGTAAGACAAACCCAGTTGCCTTCCTGACTTATTAAAAGGGTTACACGTTCTAATTTTTTGTGTCAAAAAGGTTTTTTTTTTTGGTAAAACTTTTAGCCTCTAGCGGATAAAATGTCCTGCGGATAAGATGAGATTTTATTAAATTATCTAAGTTTAAATTGTTGGTGAGGGGTTTTACTTGTCCTTTGGGATTATGTTTTTTGGCAAATAGGAAGTTAGTAACTTTTTTATTGAGGTTAAGAAACTAGGTTTATTGTTTTTCTTACTCATGACTCCAAGATTTCATGCCGCTTTGTTTGCTGTCCTTAGTTTTTAGGGTTTTGGAGACAAACAAGAAACCCTCATTCTTTCATTCGTTCATTAAGCGTATTAATTAATTACTGCAAAAAAACAAAACATAGGGACATGGCAGAGGTGACATAGATTGTATGGTAAAAAAAATATTTGTTCTAGTGTTATATCCAGGGAGAAAATAGGGGAATACGTTTGTATGGAGAAAACAGTACTGGTCTATCCTCTTAAGTTTTCATTCTGCATGTTGTCAAAAATTTTACAGGTTTTATTCGTCCCTTACCCGTGGTCCACCTGACAAGTCCACCTGGCTAACCTACTTTGTCCCACTGGAGTGCGATTTTTGAATCTCATTCGGTGAGCTCAGCTGTTGAAAATGTTAAAATTACTACGGAGATACGTATCTTTTTGCTGCAGATTTGACTTTCAAAAATCGCTCTACTGTAGTATGATTTTTGAAAGTCAACTCAGCAGTAGAAAGATGCATATCTCCATAGTTATTTTGAAATTTTCAACAGCTGAGCTCACCGAATGAGATTCGAAAATCGCACTCCTGATTTGCAAAAGTCTTCCCTTATAATTTCCACATCTCTATCGAGGGCATTCATTGCAGTAGGTATTCGACTCACCACACCACCTTTTCCGGGGATTATTTTATTGAATTGTTAATCCTTGGCAACAGAGCAATACTATAAAATATGTAAAATCATCGCATACCAGACTAAAGATACGCTATTATCATGCTGCCACTGAAGCACCAAACATTAAAGAGATAAATGAAGACAATGGAACGATGAGACATTTCTTTCTTTATTAGGTAACTCCAGTGAATACCATGAATAATATATTAAATGGTTTTCATATCCGTCTTTATGTGACGATGAGTCATAAAGAGTGTTTCACGTATATTTGACGTCTTCCTTATTGCCTATCATATGCAGAGGAATCCCTGTTTTCTTAATAAGACTCACAGAAAATTACACTGAAAAAAATGTTTTGTTAAATACAACCAAACTTTAGTGACTACCGAACTGTTTTGTAAAACATAATCAAACATTTGGCTATTTACAACCAAATGTTTGATTATGTTTTACAAAACAGTTCGGTAGTCACTAAAGTTCAGTTACATTTAACAAACATTTAGTTAAAGATTTCTTTGAGTGTACCCTTATAAGGCTTATATAGAAATAGCTAATGTAAAGCTAACAGCCCACTGTAAATTCTGATATCCGTTTTGCTATCATAATGTAAATTATGATGCACAAAGAAAAAAAACCGGCCAAGGGCTTGTCGGACTCGGCCATGATAGGGTTCCGTAGTCATTTTATAAGCGCTACTCGCTACATCTTCGACCCCATTTTTGTCCTGAGGACTAGACAGAGGTCAAGAGCAAACCCATCTATAATAATAATTTAAAAAAAAAGTAGAACAAGAAACATTTTTGAAACATGCGCTATTTAACTTCGTGCAACGCCATCAAGTTTTTTATTAGAAAATAAATTTGTTTCATTTCAACGCCACGTCACTCGATTTATTAATAAAAACTTTTTTTTCAACCCACTTTTTATTGTATGGGAGGGGTGGTGGTGGGGGTGTTTCTTCAAGCCTAACTCATTTCTGCTTTTGGGAAACCCAGACGAACAGATAGACAGACGGATAGAGCGGCAGACAGAATGGACGAAAGTATAAAATTCTTTTTTAAATCTCAATTAGAACAGAACATTGAAAACCCTCACAATCTACATGCCTGAATCCTAGGAGCCCCGAAGGGTTCCTTGTTTGACCACGGGACCCTAAAAATCACGGCTCTAATTGTGATTTTAGTCGTCTGTAGAAGTAAAAAGGTAAGGTAAGGTGTAGCCTGTAGAATCCCACTGCAGGGCAAAGGCCTCCTCTCACGAATAAGGGTAAGAGGGAATGTTCCATACTCCATGTAGAAGTGACAAAAGTTTAATTTCAATTGTTACTAAATTATTCACTAATAGCTTACTACTTCCTTTGTTTGCTTACACTAACCTTTAGTGTCCTCGTACGACAACGAAAAGAAATAGAGCGGTTTATTTGAGCTGGAATCTAAGACGCTTGTCTAATAAATACATAATACCATATTGTGTTTTATTACCAGTCTAGTCATCGTTTTCTTATTTTCTTTTGTGATTAACGAAAGATGACGAAGCTTGAATAAGGTTGTACCAATGGCATGGCATTAATATTATGATAAAAAAAAGACCTTAGAAAAAGAATATGTCTAGAATGAGCCTCACTGATTTACCGTTTAAAACAAAAGGGGCCAAGTTTCATAGGTTGGTGTGCGTGAGGCGCCAGACAAATTATGTATGTTTGCGTGTCATATGTATAGGGTTTAGGAGCCAGTACTGGTTCTTATTTTTTTCGACGCTTTCGTATCTTCGACTGTCAATCTTAATATAACTTTATCAAAGATATCACAGATTACCAAAAATAGTGACCCCACGTGAGAAACTCTGTCGAAAGTAGGTTATCGGTTTGATTCGAGATTTCGAGGTGTTCTATTTATTATCGACGAGGAAGCCAAAAAAAAGGTTGAATGCTTTTAATTACCGATATTGAAATTAACACCAAGGGTGATAGATAAAACCAAGAGAAGGAAGACGTGCACGTGTACTCAGTGAGTAGACGCGAAGTCTACCATAATATAATTATGGCAAGATTTACTTACCATTGACAGCATAAAACCTACTTTTCTTGTAACTTATTTAGTAAATTGTACTTCAATAATTAAAGACGTTTAGAAGAATAGACGATAGACTTTTCTGCTGAACTATGGTCAGTGAACTTCATTATCAGCCTCTCATCCCTCACCACTGAACATAGGTGTCTAACAAGTCGTGCCATAAAACTCTGTCCAAGGCTTTCGTCATCCTGTCACTCTCCCCTACATTTCTCAGGTCGTCGATCCAGCGGATCGTCCCTGCCAGTTCGTGATATTCCATTCTAAAACTGAGACTCCCATAGGATGTCAGTTCTTTGAAAGACATGACCAGCCCATTGCCATCAGCTAGCAAATTTTCAGGGTTATACGCATACAATTTTCAGAGTTATAATACTTTAGTTCACTAACGTATCAACTCATTCCTCTTCAGATATCAGTGAACTTTTGTTTAATCTACGTTTTTGTCATGTACAGAATAATTACACATCTGCCGCAATATTGCTCTCACAACTAGCATACTATCTCTCTTCATTAGCATATTTTTAAAACCGGTATGAATTAATATGGAGTCATAGTTTTTGCTTGCATTGGGCAAAACACGAAGCGAGGAAAGAACCCTAGGGAGTGTCAATTAGTGTTGAAATTGTTATGTTAAATTTTATAATTCTATACTGTATTTTAGATTAAAATGAGTCTGTTACAGTATTGTTTCGTTACCTAAAGTAAATGAATATTGGTACTACTTGATAGCTATGCTGCTCTACGTTATAACTTACTTACATCAAATATAATTTATGTACGATTTGTAACACCACTGGCTTTTCGGTGAAGGAAAACATCGTGAGGAAACCTGCATGCTTCAATTTCGAGGCATGTATCGTACCCACTGTCCATTATAAGTGGCGACGGGCTCACCGCCCGTCACACTGGACAGAGTTTCGGTACTACTGGTGAAACGTGGATGTTCTGAGGTTTCAGAATATCTCTGACTACCCCCTCGGGGAATATAATCGTGAGCATATTATGCTTATGCAATGCTACATCTAATACCAATAAGTAGATCAGTCTTTCGTCAATCTTTACAACATTTTAAAACTTCAACTACATTAATTTACAGAAAACATACATTCATAGCTCAAACTCGTCGTGAGTCCCATTTCGGGGTGGTCAGAAACAGTGCTGCAACTACAAACTTTCTGTTCAAGAATGTAGTTGTAGCAAAATGCTAACATTTCGCAATTTAAGTTTCAGGATGGAATTATGACAACAGATTTAAATTATTCATAGTAAGTGCGTTCACACACGATGACGCACTGACGGAGCGGCAGATGTCAATCCATAGAACCACATCCGGTGCGTCAATCCGTCACCGTGTGTGCTTCTACGTGCTGCTGTTTCATACAACTGCTTGCTTCACAAATGACGGACTGACGTCTACCGCTGCGTCAATGCGTCATCGTGTGTGAACGCACTAAACTTCAAAGATTTATATCTTCGTAATTATAAATTATAAATTGTTTATGTTATTTGAGACGCGCAATCTAGATTTTTTTTAACTATTCTTCCTTATATAAAATATTACTTTTATTAACACTGTCTACGCGTGTTCTGCGTCAAAGTTTTGTATGGACTGACCACTGACCACCTTAACCTATATTTTTTTTTAGTTTTATCTAAGTCTATAGAAGTTTCTGCAAAATTGTTAAACATTAAAGACTACAACATTTCATAATAACACTCAATTTTAATCTTGGAACTTATTCAGCCTACACTTAAATTCTGCAGCGAAACTGCTATAATAAAAATAAAAAAAATACCTCGGCATTTCCTCCATTAACGTATGGAAACGTAATTCTGCAAGTTGAACAAATTAATGCATGGGGAACGAAATTAATGTTATGCTTGCATTTAATACGGATTTAAATATAAAAGTGCTTTTACATACGGTTTGTTACTGTCAGGTAAATTTTAAGAGGTACATTTTATATAATAAGTGGAGTTCCTTTTTAAACTATAATGGTTTTAAAACTTAAAATGTAGTTTAATGATTTTTGGCCCAACAAATAATGCTTGCGACTAAACACGAGAATACTAATTTGACATAAATTATTTAAATTTGGACGCGAGCCGCCTCGCGTGAGCTCATAAGAATGCTCATGCGGTTAAATTGTTAACCTATTGACAAATGTCCATGATTTGCGGTAGAGAGCGTTGATGGCATATACAAGGTGTTTCATAAGTAACAATAAATTTTTGAAACTCTTAAGGGGATTGTTAAGACCGTCAAACTGAACAACTTTCTCTATGGGACCAACATCGAAATCGCGAAAAAAATAATTTCATATCCCATTCATATTTTAGCTCTAGTCGATTTGTAGAGTATAGAACATAATTTTTTTTTTTTCGCGATTTCGATATTGGTCCCATAGTGAAAGTTGTTCAGTTTGATGGTCAACACCACCCCCTTAAAGGTTTATTTGTAGTTTTGTAACACCTTGTATACAGGGTGTTAGGAAAAGTATTATTAATCTTTAAACCACATACTCTACCCATCAAACTGAACAACTTTTACCATGGGAGCATAATGATCAGAGCAAAAAAAAGTCAGCTGTCCTATACTAAACTGCAATACCTACTCGACGCAATCGTATGGGACAGCAGATTTTTCTTTTGCTCTGATCTTTTTGCTCCCATAGTAAAAGTTGTTCAGTTTGATGGGTAGAGTCTGTGGTTTAAATTGTATAGCGTTGCGGAGAGATATTGACAGTTAATCAAAGGGGTCCAGGTTCGAATTCGCATAGACGACATGCCATGTACACACGGCGACAGATCAACCTACCCATATTTGAACTCTATGTTCATGGACATAAGGTCCAACTATGGGTAGGTTGATCTGTCGCCGTGCGTACTAATGAGTTTTTCTAACTTATGTAATACTCGTAGACCGCGGCGATCTTCGTACCACCTTAGAATCTTCCCGACACACTTGGCCGTTTTTTTAGCCTAAGCTAATCACGGATAATGTGGCATTCTAATTATGAAAGAATTATTAGATCGGTCTAGTAGTTTCGGAGCCCATTCAATACAAACAAACAAACAAAAAATCTAATCTTTCCTCTTTATTATATTAGTATAGACTAGCTGTTGCCCGCGACTCCGTCTGTATGGACTTTAAAAAGTATCATATTATTTATTTGTTTACTTATTTTAGCACATTATGTGTACACACACGGAAATATACATTTAAACAGCATAATAGACAATTACAAAGGGCGAGCCTATGTGTGATACCAGAACATAATTCTATCAGAGTGTCAAAAGAGACTGGGCAACTTTGTATGGAGAGTGGCCTATGAACCAATAGAGATGGGAGTGTGGTATATTTGTTGAGAGACCTTTCCTCATGACTCACTGAAAGGCGCATTAAAATCGGCACCGAGGATTTTGAAAAAAATCATGATTCAAGTTACTATGAGATTTTAGTTACCCTCAGTGTATTTTTTGTGAAGAGACTGCATTAACTAGACCACGGAGATTCTTCGTCTCCATGGCCCCGTCGCTAACCGTCGCACACGTCACACCACATAGTTGTTATGACAACTGTCATGTCATGTCATGTCATGTCATGACAAACGTATAGTGTGAAGTTTTTGACGGCTTGCGAGGAGACCATGGAGATGAAGCATCTCCGTGGTCGAGTACATGCAGTCTCTTTTCAAAAAATACACTGAGGGTAACTAAAATCTCATAGTAACTTGAATCATGATTTTCTCAAAATCCTCGGTGCCGATTTTGATGCGCCTTTCAGTGAGTCATGAGGAAAGGTCTCCCAACAAATCTACCTTACTCCCATCTCTATTGACTCATAGGCCACTTGCGCCCCGTCTCTTTTCATCCAACATACAAAACATAAAATCGTACAGACATCCAAACATCGTCACAAACTTTCACTCAGTTGCAGAATCATTAAATCTCTTGCTAGCTTTTACTACTTCAACAACACAAAAATTGACAGCAAGACATTTAACGGAGGATTAACTTTAATGAGCGTTTCTGCAACTGAGTGTTTGATATTTATAATATTAGTAGGATGTAGCGCCCTCGTAGGCCGTATTCTGATCAAATCAGTTGCGTCCTAAAAGGGGAGGTGCGGAGTACTCGAAACCGACGGGCATGTATGAAGAGATGTATGGATGTGAATGAGGCAAAAGAGGTATGTAAGGATCGTAGTAGATGGCACGCTCTGGTCTCTGCCTACCCCATTGGGAAAGAGGCATGACGTTATAGATAGATAGATAGGATGTACGTAATACCGAATACTCTCCAACTGTGAAGAAAAACATCGTGAGGAAACCTCCACACGCTAAAGAAGAAATGCTATGATGCGTATGAAGTCTATCAAGATAACCGCATTCGGCACCCGTGGTGAAAAGTCATGCCCACCCCAAACCACTCTCCTCGTGGGTAGGCCTTGCTCAGCTTGCTTGCTTGTGAGACAAGATGATGGGACATGATGATCTTGACTGATTCGCATTTTATTCTGACGGGACTCACTTAAGGAATCCATGGGTATTGGGACTGTTTTGTTGGAGAAAACCTAGCTTTTAAGCTCAGGCCACACACAGGCGGTACCGGAGGCGGTCCGGATGCGGTTTTTTTTTTGTAATGTACGAGTTTATATGGACCCTGCCACACAGAAATCCGGGCCGGGAGCGGCGCGGCGCGGTACCGGGCAGAACGCTAGGACAACCAGGCGGCCGCGACGCGGGCCGGGGGCGTCGCGGAAGCGGCGGCGACTGCTGTATTCCATTGTACTCAATGCGAGGTGTCACACAGAGCGCGTCGCGGTCCGGAGGCGGTATTTATCGCGCTGTCATTTTGTATTTTATGGATGGCCACTTTCGATGTCACACCGGCCGCTTCTGCGCCGCTACCGCGCCGCCACCGTGCCGCGCGGACCCGCTTTCCGCAAAACCGCCGCCGGCCCGCTTTCCCGCAAGACCGCCTCTGTGTGGTCTGGATCTTTAAACTGAACTATACTTATTGATAATCGATGTTGCTGACAAAACCCAGTATGGGAGTTTATTGACCAATCAGAAACACGCACCTTATCTAACAGCCAAATAGTGAAAACAGTTGATAGTTGTGGTAAATTTTCTGTCCACCCAGAAGAAAAATGCGGTCGTGAGTTTATGTATTTTCCAAACAGTAACAGTTGTTCGACTTAACTCACTTGAATTTAAAAGTAATTTAAAAAAAAGAGCTGCCTCATAAATAGCCAGCTTTTACGTAAAATGTAGGTTACCCCACTTTCCTGCTGGTTGTATCGTAGCATTATGAAAACGGGACGGTTGGAAAAATTGTAGTGCAGTAGACAACATGCTTTAGTCAACCGTTTTGCATAATATCAGTCTCCTTTTTCCTGGTCGATTTTTTTCAGAAAATATACCTTGGGGACAGGCAATTTATTTCAATATCTAATGTCTGTTATTAGTCATTTTTGTGCACTTGGAGTTGTAGCGGTCGAATGTCTGTTAATTTAAAACTCATTTTTATGCACTTGTAAAAATGTGTAACGATTTAAACAGCTCCAAGTGTATAAAAATGAGTTTTAAATAAACATTAAAATTGGTACTTTTATAGTATTGTGGTACCTCACCTTCAAACTGAACTTTGTATACAACAGTTGATATTCTTTCGCGATTTCGATGTTGATCCCATAGAGAAAGTTGTCCAGGTTGGTGGTCTGATTGTCCTCTTAAAAACTGTCAGCATATTAAGTTAGAGTTTGATAATTCTTACTTTATGTAATTCAATATTGTGATTGTAATTGTACTTTGTACATTTTGTTTTGTGAGTTTGAGTTTGCGAGTTTTATGTGTTTGAGTTTCTGTTCACACAAGGGAACATTATGTTAAACAGCTAGGGGAGCGTGTAGTTTCTCTATGATTCAACTTTATCATTATTTTGCATTACAGCATAGCATGCATATGCTCACGACTATATTGGGGTGTGCATTACAGTTGGAAACAAAACACTACGTAAATTCAATGTTTATCTCTTCATAAAACGTCAGCGTTTTTCGTAACACAAGTTGCGTATAATTTTGACGACTGTACGCGATCGTGCCTCGAAGCGATGTTATTTCTCCTTCTATTTTTGTTATTGAATTGTGAAAGAATAACGTTTTCTTTAAAAATACACTTTATGATAAACCTTTACCTTTGTCGTTTTGCCGATTTGATCATGTTTAACCATTGACTTCTACTGGACAATAGGGTCCGCGCTCAAAAGTGTCCGAACCAAAAGAGACCTAAAACGTATAAAGAGCCTTAATTATGCGACAGTCTTGTTTTGGACGGTCGACGACGCAGACGCGAGTGCGCGTGGTGCAAGCCTTGCCGCGATATGGGGTAAAAACAACGCAACAAAATGAAAAATAATTTCAGCATTTTCAATGATTATATTACTATGTACACGTACTTAGGTTTTTGTAGGTTAGTCTCGGACACTTTTTTCGAGAATTTTGTACTAGACCCAGCGTTCATAGTATTCTACGTCAATGTGTTTAACAGTAAAGTCGAGAATATTCCATTGAGCTATCATACGTACTAGAGGAGACACTGCACTTCATTAAGCTGCGTTCAGACTCAGTAAATCGCTACATTCTCTTTCAGCCGTGTTGGTCCAGTGGCGAGTAACCTTGCCTGCTGTGTAGGGGGCAATAGTTCGAACCCCGTCCGAGTCGTACCAATGAGTTTTTCGAAATTTATTACAATTTAGGTATAACACCATTGGCTTTTCGGTGAAGGAAAACATCGTGCTTAAATTTCGAGGCATGTAATTGGACCCACGGTCCATTATATGGTGCGACGGGCTCACTCCTCGTCACACTGGACAGAGTTCCGGTACTTCTTGTGAAACGTGGTTTCAGAATATCCCTCACCTCTCTCAGGGAATATAGCCGTGAGCTGCTATGGTTATAATAATTTCACCCGCGACCCCGCATGTGGCGGATGATGTATGTTTGCTATGTTGATATGTTGTTGCCTCTAGTACGTAGTAAATAATAGCCCAATGGAAAATTAAATGTTATTTTATGGATAAATTGAAATATTTTGCTTCTTTTCAATTGGGTTAAGTTTATCTTAAGTAAAAAATCCAAGATAATGCCGTTAAGATAAAAATGTTTACAGTTTCAAGAAAGAAAAGGCTACTTGCATGTAGACTAGTATTCAATAAATTGAACTGCCTTCTTATTCCATGCCAAAACGGTCTGAAGAGGTCGCTGCCAAGAAACAATGACATGGTCTATTATGAACAAGAAAGAAACGTATAAAACTAGAAGTTTATGCTTTCTTAACACAAAGCAAAAAACTAGCAAAGTTAAAATTGTTATATCTGGTAGTTGTATCAAAATGTTTGATCATTCTAAAGGAGAAGATGATGATGACAAAATATCTTTTTTCAAAACGTCATTAGATCAAGCCGCTTTGTTAAATCGCCTAACAAAAATCATAGCTTTGGCTTCAATGATCTGTTTTAATTTAATTGAAACTTTATTACAATGTTAAATTTAATTTTGTTATTAATTAAACAGACATTGTTTACACAAAATCGTCCGTTGCTCGTAAACAAATTAAATTATTAAATTACTTGTGTTACTGGTTGCTGAATTAAATTTATTAATCGCTTTCCAAATCAAGGGAGGTTCCAACCAACAAACTTTACAACTTTTGCTACGGGAGCAAACTAGAAAATGCAATCAAAATCTGCTATTCCATACAATAGAAAGTGATTATAAATATTGCCCTGTATTATATAATTTTAATAATATTTATATAATTTTAATATTAATAATTTCTACAGGGTGAGACTAAACAACTTTCACTACCAACATTCAATGTTGGCTTTGCCAACATTAAAATCGCAAATATAATTTCCTGTTCCATACAAATGTTGTCGAGTAATCATTATAGTTTTCTATGGAAGAACAGATTTTTGTTTTGTAACGGATATAAGGTAGGTAATTATTGATATCGATTGTTTCACCGCGACGTGGTTTTCAGCTATCAAATTGATGGTTTGGTAACGAATCCAGTATAGTAAAACTATCTTGTTAAAATTTCCACGGATGAACTAAAAACTGGTTCTCACCGCGTGCATTAATAACCGCGTTGCTGTCAAAATCTCTATTTAACACAGACAGTCAAATTTCATAGAACTTAAACGCTTAGTTTTTAATATTCTCGCATTATTTTCCATCAGCGAATTCCTAGTGATGTCACAAATGGCAAAACTCATTGGAACGAGTTTGATTCAGTGGTGAACTTCCAATAAAATTATATAAGGGTCTTTTATTTCATGTGAACTGCCGTCCGATCACATGCATGAAAGTCAAAGTCAAAATAATTTATTCAATATAGGAACTTGTGGCTGTAGTGTGTGACTAGCCCCCCACACACACTTAGTCTTAAGGTAGATATAAGCTATTGTTGACTCGATACAGAGAGCATTATACATCCAGACGCGAGAGATTCTCTTTTAAGGCCTCCGCTCATTGCAGCGATATTATCGCTGCGATTTTGCGATATTTGTTCTCAGTACATTTTGTATGGGGACGCGCTCGATCCCACAAACTACCGCGATATTATCGAGCGATAATATCGCTGCGATTTTGCGATAATTGTTCTCAGTACATTTTTTATGGGGACGCGCTCGTTCCCACACACTGCCGCGATATTATCGCAACCTGACGCAATCTCTTTCTACTACATTCAGTGAAGGGCGCATGCGTGACGCGAATCGCGGAATCGCTGCAGTGTGTAAGGTTTCGCGATATCGCTGTCGATAATATCGCTCGATAATATCGCTGCAATGTGCGGAAGCCTTTATTCATCATCCCCAAACACATACATTGCATGGCCTTAAATCAAACTTCGCCGCATCGTATACACTACATAGTCATCACTTTTGTCGCCGTAGCGGAGATGAGATCAGAAACTCTTCAACATAACACGACTTAATAACTTTTACAATATAAATTATGCATATACATAAAGTATGTATACCAGTAGCAAGGCTACTAGCCAATAAACCAACATGGCTATGCTGGATAATTTTAAATCACTTTCAAAATAATCAGAGGTAGTTCAGACCATCAAACTACACAACTTTGACTACGGAAGCAAACGTGAAATCGCAAAAAAAATCAACGGTAAAGCTTGACCAGGAATATAAAAAACATGGTTTGGGGGCGCTGCAATCGACTGTCACCTTTAATGTTAGTGTTCCAAGTACAAAAATTAGTCTCAATGATTTTCCGCAACATGGCGAGGTTTTTATATTTCTGGTCAGGCTTTATATATATTTGAGTCGAGTTCTGCCTACTCGACTTTTTAGTAATTTGCAGTTTAGTGTAAAAAAATCTCAGTGTAAATCAGCTAATACCATTTTATTACAAAACCCTTTTATGTACCTATACTTTACTTGATACCTTTTAGTTTTAATGAAACACGATGCGAAAGGACCTTTCAAGAGAAGAGCTGTTCAAAATTTGTGTCACAAAGGGAATGCCTGATAAAATAGCTATGTTAGTCGTCGCTTAAATACCACTCAAGTAGCGTGTTTTGTGTCAAAGCTGTGACCATTATTTTGTCTAATATTTGATAGCATCACATATTTGACCAAATAATGGTCAATGGTTTTAAGTACATGTATTATTTCAAGGCCTAATAGATCAGTTGGTAGTGAATTTTCTGCTGATTTCAATTCGAATCCCGCAAGAGGCATAAATTATTTGTATTTGAATATATCAATTTAGAACACGGTACAGTTTTTTTGGCGTCACTTTTTGAGCTTCATTTACACTTCTATACATTCTTATTCGTAGCCTGAAGACCACGTTGCTTTCATAACCTATGAAAAGAGGATGCGAACCTCTCCGTGTGGATTGTTGGAATATCGAATACTTATGCATTAACATGGCAGTCTCGCATTACGTCTTGTCGTAAGTTAGTGAAAAGAAGAAGGTGAAATCAGGTCATGTAGCTCCTGAGCGCATTAGTCATCATAATACAAATGTGGATTATATTCTTGTACCTTTAAATGGAACTAGATAATCTGTATAAGACAATGTTCAATATAAATATTTTTATTTTAAGTTCAATTTTATTATACCTACTCGTACATTTAAATTATACCTTATCCTTATTATACCTTAATCCTCAGTTCGTTATGTAATTGTAAAGTTTTCTAGAAGATGATTGAAGGTGCATCTTCGACCAAGGTGCATCTTCGACCCCATCTTTGTCCTGAGTACTTGATAGAGGTCAAGAGCAAACCAATCAATAATAAAAAAAACTAACTTTTCATGTGGAAAATACATAACATGCTGGCGCAAGGCGACTTTATTTTTATGGTTAGAATGTTGCTCTGAAGAACCGCACTATTTGAGTGCCGTTGGCTAGAATCTGATTACTCTCCAATGGTGGGTCAATGGGCAAACTTTTTAAAGGGTTCCTGCAGCAAAGTATTATTAGTTTCCGACATTTTCCACGGCACCCAAATAAACTAGTTTCAGCTTGGCGCTCGAGTTTGATCAAATTTATTCCGACTATTAGAGGAATACGGAATTCTTTTCTAGGATAACTTTCTTTATCCTATTCTCCGAATACAATGAACTAATGGAGTGTTTGAATATGTTTTTTTCGTGAGACATCTTTGTTGAGGTTATTGTGTTTAGAACTTTACGTAGTACAAATTTACTTAAGAAGGGGGAAATAAAATTTAAGCCGAAGAGCAAACGTACGCTATAGCCTCGCCTTACAGCGTTTTAGTACTAAGATACTGGACGGACGGACAGACAGACGGACGGACATGGCAACACCATAAGGGTTCCTTGTTAACTTCGGATGATGATAAATAATTTTATTGTCTATGGACTCAGGTAGGTACAAACCTTAGAAAAACTATATGTCTAGAATGAGCCTCACTGTTTTACCGTATAAACTAAAAGGGGCGAAGTTTCGTTGGTTGGTGTGCGTGAGGCGCCATACAAATTCTGTATGCGTGTATATGTATAGGGTTTAGGAACCAGTCCTGGTTCCAATTTTTTTCGACGCTTTCGTATCTTCGACTGTCAATCTTGACATATACTTTATAAAAGGTACAAACATTTGCAGGTGTTTTGGCATTGATTTGGTATCACTGAAGCCTACCTTTGCAGGTGTTTACACAAATTCTGCAATACAATTATACTAATTATACATGCCATTTTGAATTAGAAACTATTATCAAGATCCAATATAATTATAAATGAAACAGAAATTTAAATCACAATTACAACTAAAATTACTATCCTTTACATCGCCTTCATAGTTAATTATTATTATAGATGCATGTCATTTTCAATTACAAATAATTATCAGCTTTACAATTTAAAAGAAATAAAATTTAAATTATAATCGCTACAAAGTCATTATCCTACATATTGGCTACATACTGACTTAATTATTATTACATACATGTCATTTTCAGTTACAAATTATTATCAAAAAGTCAATCAATACCTAAGGAAAAATTTATACATACATACATACATATACTCACGCCTGTGTCCCATTGGGGTAGGCAGAGACAATTGATCGCCATCGGCTACGATCCTGACATACCTCTTTTGCCTCTTCCACAGTCATAAGTCGTTTCATACACGCTCGTCGGTTTCGGGTACATTTGATCTGGCCCTTCTTAAGTATGCTGCCAATTTGGTCTGCATACGTACGTCTAGGGCGACCCCTTTCGACTTTTCCATTCACACTTGCTTTATATATTTCATACGTCATTCTACTTTCACTCATCCTTTCCACATGACCAAACCATCTCAGCATTCCCTTTTCAATCCTTGTCACTATATCCTCTTTCAGTCCACATTTTTCTCTAATTACACTGTTTCGTATTCTATCATTCAAAGTCAAACCACACATACTGCGCAATGAACGCATTTCGACAGCATTTATCCTTGATTCATTCCTCTTCTGCCATACCCAACATTCGCTGCCATACATCAAAGTTGGTGCCAGCACACCGTCGTGAACTGCCAAACGTGCCTTTTTGGACACATTATGACTTTTCATGAATGTGTGCATCGCTCCATTAATCCTATTTCCCGCTTTCACTCTCCTCTCTATGTCCCCATCACACGTACCATCTCTGGTAAACATACATCCCAAATATACAAATTCTTCTACCTGTTCCACTTTATCATCTCCTATCATAATTTTACATTCAGTCACTATTTCATCCCGTTCGAGAACCATAACTTTCGTCTTATTTACATTCACTTTCATTCCTTTCTTCATAAATGACTCATTCATGCATGTTACCATCTCCTGTAAGTCGTCTGCCGATGATGCAAGTAAAACTTGATCATCAGCATATAACAAACATTTGACGAGCAACCCATTCATCCTTAAACCACACTCTCTTTCTTTCAGTTCACTCAAACAGCTGTCCATGAATAAGTTGAACAACCACGGTGATGCTACACATCCTTGTCTGACGCCCATGGAGATTTCGAACCAGTCTGTGTATGCCCCGTTTATCCTAATGCAGGCACTAGAACCCTCATACAAAGATTTCAGTGCCCGCACCAAGTAGCTGTCCACCCCATACATGGTCAACGTAGACCATAATTCGTTCCTCATTACTCGATCATAAGCCTTCTCTAAATCTACAAAAGCGCAGAAAACTTTTTGGTTTTTAGCCAAAAACTTTTCGGCTATGCCCCGTAGAGAGAAGACTTGGTCTGTACATCCCATTCCCTGTCGGAATCCTGCTTGCACGTCCCAGATTCTTTCCTCCGTTTTACACAACACTCTTTTTATCAAAACTTTTGCATATAATTTGCCAACAACACTGAGGAGGCTAATACCTCGGTAGTTTTTACATTCCTGCTTTGACCCTTTGCCCTTGTACAGTGGAACGATGACCGCTTTGCACCAGTCATCTGGTACTTGTCCACATCTTAGGCACTTATTAAACAGCAGGAACAATATGCTTGCTAATCTAAAATTTAAAGCTAAAATTTATATCATAATTTAAAATAAATCTATAATTGTTCGTCTGATCCAAAAATTCCCTAACACTATAAAAACATTTTTGAGCAAGCCAAGCCATGTCGGAAACAATAAACAAATGGATGTTAAATAAGCGAAAGTATCAGGAATCAAGATCAAAGAAGGCGGTGATCTGCAATCTCAATTAATCTAAAAATTTTAGTGATAAGTGCCATTAGGTTAACAACAATTTTGTTATAATAATTTGTAACACCACTGGCTTTTCGGTGAAGGAAAACATCGTGAGGAAACCTTCATGCTTCAATTTCGAGGAATGTATAGTACCCACACTGTCCATTATAAATGGCGACGGGCTCACCACCCATCACACTTGACTTGACTTGAGTTTCGGTACTACTGATGAAACGTGGATGTTCTGAGATTTCAGAATATCTCTGACTTTCCCCTCGGGGAATATAGTCGTGAGCATATCCTATGCTACAATAATTATAATTAATTTTGACACAGCCCTGTGTTCTAGAATTATCAATTAATGATTTATCGAAACAGTACTTAATTAAAAAGTACCTACCTAATCAAAAACAATTCTTTATCCCCTGTAATTGTTTAAAAGAGATGAAAACCATACTGAGATAAGCGGATAATTATTTTTATAAGAATACCTTTTCCCTTTGAAATGCTGTTGCGCTATTCGATAAAGTACTCTAGTATACATTTTGTCCTCGCATTGTTTTATTCCACTGATCTTTTATTCACAGTATTTGTTTTAAAAAGAAATGTTTTATTTTCAGGTACGGCTAAGCTTCGACTTCCAAAGCACAAATTCGGAAGTATTCGAATAATCCTTACTTTCGATATTTCTACGACTGGTTTTAACTTCGATTTTAAAAAGGTAAAAATCCAACCTTACCTTATTTTTGCTGTAGCGCTGTAATGTAACGCTTATCTACGTGCATCACCATCATCATCATAACATACAGCATACAGCATATCTACGTGTATAGAAAGTAAAATCTTTACTAACATTTAAGGCACACGCAAAAAAAAAAACAGAGTGAATTAAACGAAGGTGTAGGTATACTAGCGGATATGAAGTCCATCATACATTTTCTTCATTATGTAAGGAATAAGTCAAGGATGATAAAGCGTAATCATTATGATCACCAACATAAACACTCACCATCATCATCTTCTTGGTTATCGTATGGATTTACAATAGAATACAATACAATACAATACAATACTCTTTATTTGCATACCAAAACATAAATAACAATATTAAAAGCAAACAGAAAGGGTACAAACGGCGGTCGTATCACTAAAAGCGATTTCTCATTTTTGCACCTTTTTTCATTTCATCATCATCATCATCATGCGGCACCTCCAGGATAAGGCAGTTGCATTTCTTTAATGGGAGATTGTACACATGATACTGGCCAACTTTCCTAAAGAATAAAAGCGGAATTCGCATAAAAAAAATCTTCTTTTCATACAAACGTTCCATCCGCTGATAGCATTTAGGACGGAAAGTCACATTTTATTTGCTAATTTTCTGTAGGTTTCTTAGGGAAGGTAGTTCAGTATGGGTACACTGTTTACCCTAAAAATCTGTAGTCCGCGATACGATAAAAGCGAAAATAAACAAATGAACTACAATATACGTATGACTTAGTTTTGCCACGTCTCCTCCCATTTTCGAATGCTCTAAGAGAAGATTAACAAATAGGCTTTTTACACGAAACCATAAATTCAAATGACGTTTCCAATAATTTAGAGCCCCTATAAATTAACATCGATATCCTGAAGATAATATTGGAATCGTTTCGTAAAGGATGGGGACTTATTGAAATCCATCGAATCGTATTCCTTTAGACAATTATGTATGCTTACTGCGTGGAGACGAGCTACAAGATTTGAGCGGCTTTTAAATAGTCTTTAGTCGCTACGTGCTTTATCTACTTACTTATGTGAAAAATAATGCTGAAGCTTGTTTTATTGGTCCATGTCACAGGTAACATTTCTCAGTTAGTTATAAAAAATACAAACTTCTAATCTGGAACAGACTTCGACAATAAAGGCGACATATCCGTATCTGCAAATACGCTTCGTCAAAAGTAAAAAAAAAATTATAAACAGGATCCCAATCAGCGACATGCTTCTTCGAAACTTAAAGATATGCACTCCAAATCTGTTACACGGTTAGTCAAGATAAAGACTAACTCACACTCAAAGGCCCAGCCCCACGCAACCCCAACTCTATGGTCTCCATGACACTAGCAGCATTTCGCCTTTTGATGGTCAAAGACAACCTCTGCACCACGAAAGCGCCAGTGCTTCACTCTCAAGCGACGATATCATTCTTGAAAAAAATATTAAAATCGGTTTAGTTTTGGAGGACGAAACATGGGAATACGAAATGCTGTTTTCGTCGATTTTATGTATATAAAATTGGTCCGAGCTGCAGTTGTCTCTTTCGCACTCTAGTCGGTGAGGTGTATCGGTGGGGCGGATCGGACAAATATGTATACAGTCGGAAAAGTGACCTTTTCTCCAAATTAGCATTTCAGCCCGCCTATCCTCTTAAATAGCAAAACCTGCGGCCGTAGTATAGAAGATTGGTATAGAGCTATCGGACCTTTGATCTCTTTGTATTTGCGAATGAACGACATAAAAGGCGTGATGATTGTAACCTTATTTCGCGCATTTGGTTAAAGCCTCAGATGTGTCCATGCTAAGTAGAATGTAGGAAATACAAGAAAATACATTCCGGTAATTTTTAGGGTTCCAAAGCCAAAGGGTGAAAACGGGACCCTATTACTAAGCCTAGGTTGTCCGTCCGTCCGTCCTACCTATTTAGGGCTGTAACTTTTGAACCGTAATAGCTAGACCGCTGAAATTTTTTCAGAATATGCGTTGTTACGGCGGATTTGTCAACCAATAACAAAAATGTCTGTTTAAAATTAAAGGGGGCTTCATACATAAAACTAGTTTTTATCTACATTTTTTCTTCTCGCTCTATCGTAAAAACGTAATTCGTACCTACAAGCGTTAAACTCGGTGTTATTATAGAGCAAACTCTACAGTATGACGAAAAATAATAAAAACCAGCCAAGTGTGAGTCGGTCTCGCGCTTAAGGTCCCAGAGAAAACAAAAAAAATTTTTAAGTTATGTTATATGGCCCACTCCCTCTCACCCTTATTCGTGAGCGGAGGCCTTTGCCCTGCAGTGGGATTCTATAGGCTATAACTTACTTACTTACTTACTTACGGAACCCTCGGTGCGCGAGTAGCCTGACTCGCACTTGACCGATTTTATTTATTTGTAACTATGTTTATTTTATATAAAATACTACGTGACTAAATTGGTAAATTGGGTTTGTCCCATGTGGATAACCACTAATCTACGACTTGTATAGGGCTTGAATTACAAGAGTTTGTCTAGAAGTCTAGAAGTTTTAATAAATGGATTTTACAATAATATCGTCGCATTTCTTTAAGGGTATAATACCGTTGGCGCGCTCCATACAAACGTACTATGGTGATATTTTCAATACTAACTAATTAAAGTCAATGAAATTTTACAGAAGCAATATAGAAACAAATCTCTATGCTTGTATGGACTCAGATTTTCGTTAAAATGTATAGTTTTAAAGTTGCAGTGCCTCAAAGATGTCCATACAAATCTTAAATTAATCATAGAATTAAAAATGTACATTTTAACAAAAATCTGACTTCATGCAAGCATAGAGATTCGTTTCTAGATTGTTTCTGAAAAATTTCATCGACTTTAATTGGTTAATATTGAAAATATCACCATAGTACGTTTGTATGCACCGCGCATTTGCGCTCTCGGAATAAACTTCTCTCAAATACACATGGTGTAACTCGAGGGCAACAATTTTAATCCAAGGTATACATTTCTCCGAAATTATTTTAACCTTCCGAAACCCTTTGCAAGTGCGACAGAAACTCAAGAAAGGTAAAATTACTCAACCATTAATTGTCAACCTGTGGCCCTTTTCACCCCTGATTCCCGCTACAAACCCCTATTTGAACCAGCACATTAAAGCGGCCCAACAAATTGCGTTATATCCAAATTAGATTCGCTTGAACCCCTTGGGTTCCTGTAATCCGCGGGAAGCCACGGTTCGGAGCCGGCCATGAGAGGATTGTGTAAATACTCATTTTAATTTGATGATATCTTTAGATTGGGCTAATATGTAATGTTACAGTTCAAGAGTTTTGGAAGGTGCTTTGAAATTAGGGCAATGTGAACTGGGGTATGGTAATGCTGGGAAATGGGTTTGATTGTAAAATTAATCTGTTTACAAACTCATGGTGGTCATGGATATTGCTTGTAAAAAAAATGCCAAAAACATTCGCAACGTGCGATGGAAATCTTATCCTAGGCTGTAGATGTGTCCATCCGGAATGAAGTTTTAGTAAAAATTTGCCATCTATGGCAAATCCTTACTAAATCTTCATCGTTTGGAATTACGGAGGCATCAAACCCATACAAAATCACAATTCCGTATCAGAATTCCGCTACGGAACTCAGATTCCCTGATCTGTATGTGGCGGGCCTAAATCGCAAGATCAAATGAAATCTAATTTAAGATCTGACATTATATACCAGTTCCTTCTTACAACCGTTAGTCCACAGCTGGTCTTCAGGTATATCACATATCCTGGAGGAAGGGTATTTCGTCTTATTCCTTCAAAGCGTACATAAATGAAGTTATATACATCCAATCTTCTTCTTCACTGTTTAGTCTGAGGCTGACTTCAGTCTTTTCCATACAAATTTAGTTAGTTCTTACCGTGTTTTATCAAGATTTTTACAAAAGCATTATGGAGCGAAACTAATCTTTGGATTGAAGATTATGGAGGTAGTCATACGCAGCACTTTTGTATTTCGAAAAGCACGTGAAGACGATAGTTTCGGATAACGAAAATAGATTTTCATATCACGCTTGCAGAGGCAGCATGAAAATATTATACCTATACGTTGGTTATCATTATTACTTTTGGGCTAGATAACTCTGCTGGGTCTTCCTCTGGTTCTCTTCCTCACTAACTTCCCTTCCAGTATAGTTTTAAAGAAATTGTAGTTTAGTTTCAAGTGTTCGATCATTTTCTCTCCAGTTTTCGATAGTTTTTTTTTTATATTTCTCTTTTCTTTAACCATTTAATACCTCTTCATTTGTTATTTGTTCTGTCCAAATTATCCCCTCCATTCTCCTCCAACCTGTAGTTTGGTACCATAAAGTTCATGGTTGGTATAAACTAGAAAACTGGTCAAAAAGGAATTCTAAATTAGATTTACCTAAATTTAAATTTCATTTAAATCTTCGTTCAAATAAACACCTTACTAATAAAATAAGTTTGCTTCTAATCTTAAACTGATATTAAACCAACCCTTTGAACCGTATTTGAAGACGTGACGTAACGAAACGCTTTGGAAACCTCACGTCTAAACAACAAGGCAATTTGGTATTCTGACATTAATTTAAATATACCCACACAATTTAATTTAGTATATGGTTACGGATACGTTGCGTAACTGGAAAAAGTTGTTGGCTGCTTTTTTACTTAAATAATTACGAAGAGACAAGTTACAGACAAAATTTAGGTACCCACTTTATTTTCTACACTTTGCATCGTATATAATTTTAGATTAGATACGGACTTTCTATGTTCACTGAATTTTACAGAGACGATAAGATGTTCAATGATACAGAAAATAATATTCGCAACATACTTCGTCATAAAAAAATATAAAATTTTTAAAATCTGCGTCATCGAAAGAAAGCACAACCTATAGATCCACAACACGTTTCGTCAACCCCATACTAAAAAAAAACTACTTATACTTACTAAGTACTATGTATTACTTTCTAAGTTCCGTACATAGCGATCTTAAACATTCGAAATTAAGTAGACCAACAATACATAACCAGCTTAAGGTGGTTGCAGAGGAAACAAAACTGGCCACAGGCAACTAGATGGCGCTCGGGAGCATTATTCATGATTTTGTCACATTTTATTTTATATCTCGTAATTGTGAAGATTTCGAATCAAAATTTTTAATAAATCGCGCACTTGTGTTTATGTTTTACTGGTCTAGCTACAAGTTAAAGTAATTTTATCGTTCATACGCATTTATTCCACATTTAAAAAGTGATCCATTTCCATCCAACTTTGACATAGAATAGAAAATCTAGATTGCGCTCCTCAAATAACATTTGCAATTTATAAATGTGACAAAATCATGAATAATGCTCCAGAGTTCTAGTTGCCTGTGGCCAGTTCTGTTTCCTCTGCAACCACCTTAATCTAAGCGATGTGACATTGTAGAGTTACTATGCATAAATTGAAACACTTAAAATCTCCAAATCAAACATTAAATTCAGAAAATATGTTATTAAATATACAGACATACACTCACGCCTGTGTCCCATTGGGGTAGGCACAGACAATTGATCGCCATCGGCTACGATCCTGACATACCTCTTTTGCCTTTTCCACTTTCATAAGTCGTTTCATACACGCTCGTCGGTTTCGGGTACATTTGATTTGACCCTTCTAAAGTATGGTGCCAATTTGGTCCGCATACGTACATCTAGACCCCTTTCGACTGTTCCATTCACACTCGCTTTATATATTCCATACGTCAGTCTACTATCACTCATCCTTTCCATATGACCAAACCATCTCAACATTCCCATTTAAATCCTTGTCTCTATTATCCTTATTCAGTCCACATTTTTCTCTAATTACACTATTTCGAATCAAAATCATTCAAAGTCAAGCCACACATAATGCGCACAGAACACATTTCGACAGCATTTATTCGGAGCGCGCTCCATACAAACGAAGTCTGGTGATATTTTCAATACTAACCAATTGAATTCAAAGAAATTTTTCAGAAACTAATCTCTATCCTTGTAAGAAATCAATTTTCGGTGAAATGTGTATTTTTAAAGTAACAGTGTCTCAAAGATTTCCATACAAACCTTAAATTAATCCTAGCATTAAAACTGTAAATTTTAACGAAAATCTGACTTCATACAAGCATAGAGATTAGTTTCTAGATTGTTCCTAAAAAATGTCATTGACTATAATTGTTTAGTATAGAAAATATCACCAAAGTTCGTTTGTATGCAGCGCGCATTAGCGCTTTAGGAATAAACTTCTCATAAATACACCTACTTGGTTATTTAATTAACAGACTGTTTGTTTCACAGACATCTTTATAGTAAAGCTATAAATAATTCCTTAATATCAAAATTTTCTTGTGAAATTTCGGATAGTGTATTATGTTGGCGTTTAACACAAAACTGTCACGGTTCAAGTCGAAATTAAATTCATGTCGTACAGTATACGCGCCGTTAAATGAATGCGGTTGTCGCTCCTCTTAGATATTTGCTCAACTCCCAAGTTAAGCGGTGATTTTAATTTGAGAAAACGCTTTTATAAGTCGTATTTGTATGCGTGGAATTTCATTTAAATGTTTCCTTTGATTTCGAAGGATGTACTTTTTAGCAAGTTTATGATGTTTACTCGATTTTGAATTTTAAGTTTTGCTTTGACTTGACTTTCATTCATAATTACTTTTTTTGAGATACAAAGGTTAAAAATAACTAGTGTTTTCCCGCGACTTCGTCCGCACAAATTATATACCAAATTTTAAGTCAGATCATAAGCTATCAAACAAAAAAAGTTTCATCAAAATCGGTTCAGTAGTTTTAACATTGAAAATGTTTTTTCGATCGCTTCTGTATAGCATCCAGATTCACAAAAAGTGAAATATCGCCCTGGTGTCATGAGTTTTAGGGCTACGTAAATGGTGGAAGTCTCAAAAGATGTGTCTCAACGAGGACTATAATAGGATTAAAAAAAATATTTAAAAAGTCAAAAACTTTTTTCGAAAATTGTAAAAGTGTCGAAATATTTCGCATTTTTTCGGGGTCTTGTCTCACTATATCGCCTATTTCTCGAGAACAAAAACCGATATCGAAAAAATGAAAAAAACCCCTCGGGGTAATGAGTTGGGCTACATTTTGAAAAAAACCGGACCTCTCTATCTCTTACGGTCTAGGCTGTGGCTTTTCCTTTATTTAGCGAAATTATTGATAGCGCGGCGCGCTGAAGGCGCGTGGCGTTAAGGCCTGTTACAGACTTAGATAGTTAATTAGAGTAAAGGCATGTTCGTATTTTCATTTAAGTAACTATAATACTTTTGATTTAAAATTTCATGTAATATATTTATAATTGTGATTTTATTTCCATACCTATTTAAAATGTTTATTTCTGTTACAATTAATGGTACCCGTGTATTACTAAATTGTATATTTATTGGAAGGAATAAATAAAATTTAAGAATTAAAAAAAAATTAAAGTTTAAAAATTAAAATACTGTGCGAGGGATATTCGCGGTTGAAAGATTATTATTTACAGGAATAAAAAAATAATTTCTTTTTATTTAATTTAATTAGGTACTTACACAAGTTCTTAAGACAGCAAATTGTAAATTGTAAACAATGATCGATCTTTCACCACGGAATAATATACATAATATAAGTACTTAATCGATTTCACGAAACACAAACCAATTTTGTACCAGCCATCATCGGATTCGGGTTTAAAAAGTAAGTAAGTGTAGGGCATTTATTTTAAATTGAGCTGATTCAACTTACAACAAAACACACAATAGCAATAATCTAGTCCGCAGTCCGTCTTTGTATCACAAGTGGATCGTAAACTTCGGTACCTTCCTATTTAAATAAGTTTAGAAAAAAAGATGTTTACCTACCTATTTATATTGCGCACAGCTGAGAGCAAAATAAGTCCATTATATAAAAAAGAACCATCATAAATAGTAGATTACACACGAGGGTCTCAGATCTCATGTAATTGTGATGTGATCTGAGGTTTTCTTATTTACTGCCCAAGGTTAGTAGGTATAGAAGTTGGTATACTATTTTTCTCCTCGACGGAGGCGGAAAGCGGCAAATTTGTTTAGCGCAGCGGGACGGAAGTTGACACTTTCCATCCGGAGGGGTGAAAAAAAACCTTACCTACTCTTTGTCGAATTATGGAGATCGATCTTTATACTTGAGTTATTGCAATAAAATTAGGTTGAGTAAGTTATACAATACTAAAAACAAATTAAGTAATCACGAGACTTCTTAAAAAGTCGAGTTAAATTGACATAATTAAATGAGAAAATTTATTATACTGTGCACAGCTGAGATATTCATTGTATAATAAAGAGCCATCATAAATAGTAGATTACACACCGAGGGCAGGAAAGTATAGAAAGGTCTCAGACATCATGTAATTGTTGACCGAGGCGAAGCCGAGGTCAACAAACATGTGATCAAGTTAAGTTGCCATAATTAAATGGGAATATTTATGATTTGGTAAGTAGTAAAGCGAAATTTTATGGCTTATGTTACGACATAAGTATTCAGTTGGCATGGAAAATGAAAGGAAAAAGTAGCGTGATTTACAGTTAACATCTGCGGCTGCGCTGTGAAGGAGAATATACCTAGATATACGAGAAATGTTTGGCAGTTTATTGGCAGATAATTTAGTGTAAAGAATAGAAACTTGAATAGATCCTAAACATGGAGAAAAAATTACCTTCGAGTAAATGTATCTGCAATAAAAAAATTGTGGCTAAATTTGACTGTAAATTATGTTATTTGTACAAATACAAGCCAAACTAATGTTAAAAGCAATGAAAGTGGCGTAAAGACCATTGTTTTTCTGTGAATAGATCAGGTAGAGACTCATATATTGCATGATAATTATTGTTAAGGTCCCGAAAGGACAGAAGTCATAAATCAATAGTAAGTATGTTGTTAAAGTAATTTAAGACCATGAAAAAGATGGGACTTTATTGTTCATAAGGTCGCTCACGAACAATATTACAAAAGAATGACTGTGAAAAGGGTGGTACCACAGATTTCTATTACAGAGTCTGTCGCACGTGTCACAGTTACAAATAAAATAAGTTAAAAATCAATATTTGTTGCATCACGCAATCGACGATGAGTAAATTTTGTTTTGTTTAAGTAATTCATTAAATTCATTTTCAATGCCCAAGAAGGTCGTGATAGACACGAGATCTGTGAATTTTTGCGTGATGCGCGAACAAACAAACAAACAAACAAACACACAAACAAACAGACAGACAAAATTTCTAAAAAAGGTTGATTTTGAGTCAGGGATACCAAAAAACCATATCGTAGTCTTTTTTTGCAAATATCTTCAATGTACAGACACATTTCAGTTACAGTTTTATAATAGTTTAGATTAGATAGGTCTCACTGTGATCCGCCTGATGGCATACAAATAGTGCAGTAAACTACACACACAAAACGTTGAGCTACATAAAATCAATAACCATATTAATAACAAAATCAATAATAATAATAAATGTCAACATTAATAATTTTACAAACAAATAAATCAATCAATTATTTTACTATCAACTACCTTTGCTACAATCTAAATTATGTCATCTAAATCATTTCAGAAGGCTATAACAATCTTATTTAAAAACTAGACGACTGCGGCGAACTTCATAGTCTTCATACCGCCTTAGAATCTTCCCGACACACACATGGCCGTTTTTAGCCTATGTTCATCACGGATAATGTAGCATTATAATGGTGAAAGAATTATTCAGATCGGTCTAGTAGTTTCGTAGCCTATTCAATACAAACAAACAAACCAACAAAAAATCAAATCTTTCCTCATTATAATTTATTAGTATAGATCAAGCATCATACAGTGAATCAATAAATAATCTTCTTTCCTTACTGCATGTCTTTTTTCATACGATTATGACACTGATGTGTTCTTGAACTAGTTAATTTCGTCGAAGCTTTCTTTATCGCTCTTGTTTCTTTCACATTCAAACAAAATATGCCATCAAGTTTTTCTTCTTGTATCAGCCCTCTTTTTTATTGTGTCATCAATCCTTCACCATAATTTTAAGACGATTTTGTAGCTTAGTCGGTAGTCAAACTGCCTGCTGTGCTGAGCTTCGTGGGTTCAAATTCCGCACAGAGCAAATACTCGTGTGGTGAATCGAAGATTTTTACCCAAGTCATGGATGTTTTTATCTATGCATGCATTGTATATCGTTGTCTGGTCATCATAATACAAGTCTGGGCTAGATTTTGGTACTTTAAATGGGACCAAATTATTTGTGTGACTATGTCCAAGATATTTATTATTATCAGCCTGCCCTCGTCTACAGCTGAACTAAGGCTTCTCCCAAGGCGCAACATCAAAACTTTATGTCCAGTCTTCCTTATCCAGTATTTACCAACTACTTGTCTTATGTCTTCGTCTTTTTGTAATCCAAGTTTAACTAAAAGAAAATGAATCACGTGTTTAAAAATTAAACATCAATTTATTACAGTAGATATTTAAACAAAAAACAAAACAATTTATCGTGAAGTAGCTAATTTAAGAAATTAAGCACTCGTAAGTTAAGAACGCAACAGGTAGTATCAGCAACATAGGTCAGGCAGACTATATAATTCATTTAGAACATGACTGTTGCACTGTATTGTACTTCCCCTCACCAGTTTCCACCTCACCCCCTCTCGGTTACCGCGTGGTTACCGACGATAAGAGCCTGTTTTACCACTTTTGGAGAAGTTCTATTTAGGCTATTCTGACAGCTCGGTCAAATAATCTATCTAGAACTTATTCAGAACTAGTGAAACAGGACCTAAGTGTTGTATTCCTGTCATAATCACTCAATATGTGACGTGCTTCTCTCTTCTTGTGAGTGCGAGTCTGGTTGTAAGAAAGCGTCTAAGGTGTGATTGTTGTAAAACTGTCGTTATACAATCGGTCGATATACAAATAAGCTTGAATCGTTGCATAACATTTTAGAGGAAGTTACATCGCTAATTGCGATACGGTCTACATTGAAATTATCTACCGTGTGCGGTTCTGGCTAAGAATGAAAAATCTGTTCTCTTGTAGGTGTCGAGTCGACTAAGGGATAAGGATTCTTGTTCTGTCTTCTGGGCGAAAGGCTAGCCACCTATAGGGATGTGAGTGAACTTAACAGATAATGATCTGGACAATGGTCCAGTAGATC
This sequence comes from Agonopterix heracliana, assembly GCA_963693445.1. NCBI lineage: Eukaryota > Metazoa > Arthropoda > Insecta > Lepidoptera > Depressariidae > Agonopterix > Agonopterix heracliana. The sequence continues at coordinate 14,842,100 of OY856324.1, forward strand.
ATAAATATATGTGAGTTCTTTAGGGAAAGAGAATGAATATGTCTCTCAATTTAACTATTTACTTATTTATCGTAGCTAATTCTTATCGTGTGGGCACCAAACCCGGGTGTCAGAGCTTAAAGTTACTAATTTTTATCAGTGTTCACAAAAAATAAACGCAAAACCAAAACAAAAAACTACTTCATAACAAATTTTCTTTTTCCGAAAGCCTATGAAACAACTTAAATCGAATAGAATAATTTTCGATAAACTGGGATTGTTGTTAACTAGTAACACAACTGTCAGTTGCAGAAACGCTCATTAGAGTTGATCTTCCGTTTAATCTCTTGCTGTCTACACTCTAGTGTTAGCCTGTTGTCCAATACAATACACTAAAAACAACTCTCTCTACTCTCTACTTCTCTACACGTCACGACAAAGTCACAGCCGTGAGCTAAAGTGCCATATTTTTATACATGAACCACTTATATGACGAAAAATGCATGCCATCCGAACCACATATACAAAATATCAGTTGAACACTTAACCTCTTTGGCTAACCGCATCCTAAAGTACCCAAGAAAAATTATTGCTACAAAAAGTCGAATATTTTTGTCTGCAGACTATACCAATTTTGTGCTTGCCAAACATGTAAAAAAAGAACACAGTCGACTTTAGTAATTAACGGAACCTTAACGACGTTGGCAGTAGACTTTTAAAAAAAAGTTTGAATAGCTTTATGTAAATCTGGTAGAGCTAGAGATTGGGTTGCCACTCCAACAAGCTTCGAATTAATGTAATTTTTTATTGAATTGACTTTGTAATTGGATGTTCGGTTGTAGAAGTCGATACAGATTTACGAGATTTTTAAACTAACGACAGATTTTGCTTTGTGATTAACGGCCGTTCCCAATATTCGATCTATCTCTGGTTTTGCCTTACTACGGCAAGAAAAGTCTATCGATCTCTTGTTTTATCGTCCCAATAAACTTACCTACGGTAGGCAAACCTACCCCTGCTTGCTAGCTGTCCTTGGGAGGACGAGTAAGCTATCCGTTGTTTGTATTTGTATGAAGATGACACTTCACGCGTCCCAATAAAATTAGAAGTGCCGTCTGTCAGTAACATTGGCTAACTCTAGTTGCATAAAAGTCAAACCTTCCTTTTCGGGGGACAACAGAACGACGAGTCAAAATAAAGTAGTTTCTTTTCGTAAAATTCAATCATTTCGAATAGAAAAGAATGTCAAGTAACAGTTCAAGCAATCCATGTGATATTTAACTTATCTGACTGGGAATCTAAGGATGACAATGTGCTTCATAAAAGCTGTTCATGACGTGAGAAATTACGAGTTTCCGTATAGGTAAAGGGTCTAACTTCGAAATCGAAAAAAAATCTGCTGTTCAATACCTACAATACAAAACTGCAAACTTATAGGGACAACAATTTTTTTTTCGCGATTTTGATGTTCCCAAAGAGAAATTTGGTCAGTTTGATGGTCTGATCATCCTCTTAAAAACCGTTAGTTAGTATACTAACATCAAAATCGCGAAAAAAAATAGTTGTCCCAATAAGTTTGCAGTTTTGTAGGTATGGAACAGCAGATTTTTTTTTCGATTTCGAAGTTAGTCCGATTGAAAAAGTTGGTTCAGTTTAATGGTCTGATCATCCCCTAGAAAAACCGTCAGCATATTAGGAAGGACCCTAAAGATTTAGAATAAGAAAGTAAAGAAATGTACCCCGATTCTAAAAGTAACCAGACTGTACTTAATTGATAGTTATACCTACCTACCTAGTACTTTTACCTAATTTGTTATAAGCTTCGATCAAAATAAAATGAATGGATAGGCCTAAAGCGTGGTAAGTTGAAGCAAACTACTGGTGCACTTGGTACATACAAACTAGCGCCATTATCTGTCAAATCTAGGGCACTTTCATACAAGTGACAAGTAAAAATTTCATTTGTTTTGCCTCATTTTTCTGGTTTGAAATGTTCGCTTAAGGCCTATCCATTCATTTTATTTTGATCGAAGGTTATAAGTACACTTAAGTACCTAAAATATTCCCGAGCCTCAGTCTTTAAATTTTATTCAAGAACGTGTAAATAGCCTAATTAGTATAATGTAAATAGGTACATAAATTGTATATTAATAATTGTGAGATATTAAAATCGAATAAACTAAAACATATTTTTTTTTAAATCACACTAAAAAGTGTAAGTGTACCATCTCTGCTCTGAGTACGTATGTAAATACAAAACAAATAAAAAAACAATAGCAATATTACTTCGACATGAAGTAAATCACAAAAAAACGCTATTTTTGAATTCCACATGTTGTCATTAAGTCCACTGTCCATTACGAAGCCAAGGATATGAATATCTATTTTTATCACTGAAATTCATTATATATTTTTTTTCTTTTAAATAAAGTATATAAAGCTATACTTCATTCATTTTATTCTATGAATATTTTGTTGTACCCTTTTTGATGGATGACACGTTAATGGATTCACGGTACGTCTAACTATAACGTGAAAACTAAAATAAAAATTTCTCCGCTGAGCGTAAATGTTTTCAATCCGTTACCACAGTACACATTCAACAGAAAAACAAGTCTATATGATGTATTGTAATGTTACAATACATTCATAAAAAAATACAAGAGTAACATAATAATAAAAAATTAAATTAAATGACTACATAATGACCTTTACATACTACCAAAGAAAGTAATCATACAGAGAATAATTCGCAGCACGCTTCGTCAAAAACGATGTACACACGGCGACACAGCAATACAAAACCAAAATAAACTGGCCTCGCGACGTTTTATACGTTATACAACCTACGCGAGGCCAGCTTATGTTGGTTTTGTATAGCTTGTACACACGGCGACACATCAGGTTACGCACCCTATATACCCATAACTACGCTACGTAAAAACACAAAATAGTGCGGTAGAGAGCCTGCATAGAAGCGGCTGCCGGGCGCAGCGTGCCGTGAGACGAAACAACAACAACATAGCGCACCCTCTCGCACGATTCGCAGCGTTCAACTTCTAATAGTTCAAAGTCCAAAGAGGGTAGCCTGAGCTGACGCCGTGTGTATAGCCAAAAATACGCGGCATGCTTCGTCACAACAATTTACAGTCAAAATCCACTCCATACTTCGTATTTACGAAAACATGTTTAATGAAAAAATTTGAATGTATTAGATTTAGACACAAACATTTAGGTACCTATATGATTCGAATATTTAATTAAAAAAATATAATTTAAATAATTATGTAAAACATATAATTTAAATAATTATGTAAATCATTTTAATTACGGCAACATAAGATTGTGGAGAATATGAGAACTTGTATTTAATTTTATAATTTTGTATTTTCCGCTGACATCTAAACTTACACAAATAATACATACATACATATTCTCACGCCTGTCTCCCACTGGGGAAGGCAGAAACAACGGAACGCCACTTGCTACGACGAACGACACAAAAAATCGGTACTATAAGGATTTAGATTATTTAAAATACGGAAATTCGGTAAAATTATCTTTTATTTCGTAAAACGCAAGACCGACATGTCACAGATCTAACAAAAGAATCATAGACCTGACAAACCTTCGATTCTTCTGGACGTTCCAAATTTAATTCAAACATCGAAAGCAAACCAGCCAACGAAGCAAGATATACGACCTCCTACATCATCCTCCCCCTACTGGAAATTTGGAAAGTCCAGCAGACCAAGGATCCCAACACATTACAACACTCCCTACCTGCCTAACCTACACTAGATAGACTACCTAAGCAGGAGCAACTTATCCTAAGCTAATGCATAAGCCCTGGTCCAGTTATTGCTAATAACTAGCACCCGGATACCGGCAGGCCATGTCAATGGTTCATCAGCCTTAACAACCCGTCAAAACATCTCAAAATCTACCCGGCACCTCCACCAAATATAAGGATTTAGATTATTTAAAATACGGAAATTCGGTAAAATTATCTTTTATTTCGTAAAACGCAAGACCGACATGTCACAGATCACAGACAAACTTTCGATTCTTCTGGACGTTCCAAATTTAATTCAAACATCGAAAGCAAACCAGCCAACGAAGCAAGATATACGACCTCCTACAGTACCCACAAGTTCTTATTGCGTCCGCATATCACATTGATCTTACGAGCTATATTCGTTTTTTCAGTTAATTTGGTGCCCTCTGCGTCGCATAAAGACTTCAGTCCTAATTTTGGAAGTCATAAAATGTTCAGCATAAAGTTTTTACGCATAAAAGTATCTTCCCATAGTTGTTTTTGAGCATACTGCTTTGATTGGCATAACTGTTAGCTGCTCTAATGTTAACCAGAATAATTTAAGTAACCATAAATTGTCAAGTCATATTATTCAAACTCATAACTAACATTAAATCTAATTTATTAATCGCATAATAAGACTTATAAATTAATATTAATAATAAAAATGTAATGATATAAATTTTATTAAAATCAATTAATTAACTACTTAACTGTAGGTTAGGTTACGTATTGTGACCACTTATAGAGCGAGTGAAATCAAACGAATGCGAAAAACAAACTATTTTTAAATTAAGTTTAGGTTAGGTTAGAACATGTATTACGTTTAGCAGAGCGTGCAAAACGAGCGGAGCATCAACATGCTTACTTGTATGCTGCATGCTTGCTGCATCCTTGCTTGTTTGCTGCATGCTTGCATGTTGGGGGGTGCAGGGGGGCTGCGCCCCTCGCTGGGGGGGTGCGGGGGGCGGAAGCCCCCTGCCTGAGAAAAACAAACTGGTGTTTATAAAATTGTAGGTTAGGTTAGGTTAGAACATGTATACGCTTAGCGGAGCGAGCGAAGCGAGCGGAGCATCAACATGCTTGCTTGTATGCTGCATGCTTGCAGAATGCTTGCTTGCTTGCTGCATGCTTGCATGTTGGGGGGTGCAGGGGGGCTGCGCCCCCCGCTCGGGGGGTGCGGGGGGCGGATGCCCCCTGCCTGAGAAAAACAAACTGATGTTTATAAAATTGTAGGTTAGGTTAGGTTAGAACATGTATACGCTTAGCGGAGCGAGCGAAGCGAGCGAAGCATCACCATGCATGCTGCTTGCTTGCATGCTTGCTTGCTTGCTGCACGGTTGCTTGTATGCTGCATGCTTGCTTGCTTGCTGCATGCTTGTTTGCTTGTTGCTTGGTTCGCCAAGCCAAGGAGACCTTTACTTAGTCCTTCGCTTACCACTTCCGACTCAGTAGGTTAGGTTATCGAGGAGCGACAGAAAATATTTTATTTAATTTCAATTTTTAGGGCACACAGGGTATCTACTATACTAATTAAATAAAACGACTAGGTACGAAATAATAAATTTGAATTATTATTATTATAAAATATAATAAAATATCATGCAAAATTAATGAGCATTGCAATGTCGCTTAGAATCAGTTATTTAGTTTAACTATTAAACCAATATTATAAAAATATAATAATCTTATTTAATCTTATTTAGTTATGCGACATTAAATTATGTCTTTGAATTTTATACGACCCAATATGGACCCCTATCCAGGATGTGATATTATTTTTAAAACATTTTGATTTTGATTTGATGTAAACATTATATTTAGCTCAATTCACGAAAACGCGCACCAATTTGTTGTCCTAAACGTTGACAGTTCATCTATTGATATGTTATGCACTAAAATAATAATAACTAATTAGAGCGTAACGATAGCTAACACTAACAACTTTCAAAACACTGGACTTATTTTTCCATCGCAGAGGAATAATCAAAACGAATTCTAAAGCTTTTACTGTAGAATAGGTCCACTTGATGGTGAATCGGGTGAACAATCTAGATCCCGTATAAGTATCTCTAAGAAAATTGTCTTACCCATACATTATGCATTAGCTAATCTCAAATAGGGTCACGCGATTTTACTTGCCTCAATCAAGATTCTTTTGTCTTTTTAAGATATCTTACCAGAAAGAGAAAACCAGACCCTGATTGTTAAATTTGTTTGTATGTTAGTTTGCCTGTCTTTGCCAACGGCCATTTTACAGGAACTGATAATGCTATCAAATTTAAATTACGGGCAGGACTTAACATTGTTTTACGTTTGAACTTTAATAAAATCTCAAAATATGCAAGCATTATTCCCCTTATTACAAGAGTAACATAACCCTCCCTTCCTTCCTCTCCTCCTTTCCTGTAATCCTCCTTCAGGATAAGCCTATGCCCTGCAATCTGATGATGCTGGTTGTATGTGAATTAATTTTTAGTATTACGTTATTGGCACTAGTAATAGTTAATAATGGTACCTATAGAATGGAATCTCCTTTGTTTCCAGCCTTAAATTTTGCGTTTTGTGCACCCCTTTCCCCTTCCCCCTCCACCCGCAACATCCCGCTATCGCCCATGGGTACCGCTAGGGCTGTTACATAAAATATTTATTTTGACTGTCATTTATTTTACACGTACGGTATCTATATCACAGACGCAAGCCCTGACTGACTAGTTGGTTAAACCAACTTGACATTGACGTGATATTGAACGCGTCTGTCGTGCGAGTTTCGTTTCTATAGTGTACTATCTTATCTTAACTTCTTAACTTATATATTATTATAAAACCGTAAAACCATAAGGAACAAAAAAGTAGCGGTTCACTTCATATAAATTCAAATGACAGTCGATAGCGCGATTTAAATGACGTGCAGCGCCATCTATTGACAAAATAGTGTGTGTGTTTGTTTGTTCGCGCATCACGCAAAAACTACTGAACCGATTTAGATGAAACTTTTTTTGTTTGATAGCTTATGATCTGACTTAAAATCTGGTATATAATTTGTGCGGACGGAGTCGCGGGAAAACACTAGTTATTACCTATCTATTTTTATGTCATTAGTGTATTTTGTGTACCAATAATCGTCTGAACTGGTATAAAATCTTGTTATTACAGAAAAACACATGACAGGCTTTAACATAATATAGTAATTGAAATTAGTCGACTAGTGAAATTACAAATAATATAAAATCGGTCAAGTGCGAGTCGGGCTTCTCGCGCATCGGTTCCGTACCACACCACCACAGAACACAACACATTAACTTGGATTTAATTGCCTCCGTGGTCTAATGGTTAGAGCATTGGGCTCTTGACACGGAGGTCGTGGGTTCGATTCCCACGGGGGGCACCTAGTGAAATGTCACTTTGTGCGTTTTTCCCCAGTTGGTTAGGACATTGCAGGCTGAGTCACCTGATTGTCTGAAAAGAAAGATGATTCCGTGCTTCGGATGGCACGTTAAGCTGTTGGTCCCAGCCACTATCACTGGTGGTAGTAGTCGTTACATAAAAACCACGTCAGAGGCCGTAAGGCGGTTTGAATAAACTCTGACACCAGGGCTTTGCAGCCCACTCGATAAAAAAAAAAAAAAAAAAAAAAAAATTAACTTGGAAACAAACATTTATTCTCCGGGACCATAAGCGTGAGACCGACTCATACTTGGCCGGTTTTTATTATTTGTTATTATACTGTAGAGTTTGCTCTATAATCACTGTTTGACGCTTGTATGTATTACCGTTTTTACAATAGAGAGAGAAGAAAAAACTTCGTTAAAAACTAGTTTCTTGTTAAGAACCCCCCTTAATTTTAACTTTTTGTCATTTTTATTATTTGTCAGCAAATCCGTCATAATAACGCATATTTTGTGAAAATTTCAACAATCTAAGCTATTACGGTTCAAAAGTTACAGCCCTAAATAGGTAGGACGGTAGGACGGATGGACGGACGGACGGACGGACGGACGGACGGACGGACAATGTAGGCGTAGTAATAGGGTCCCGTTTTCACCCTTTGGGTACGGAACCTTAAAAAATTCTGCTGTTCATACATTTGAGTCGAGAAGTGTGGTTTCAGGTTCTCATTTCAATTATATCGTTGTTTCAATTACACCCTGTACTAGTAAGCCCGTCATCACCACCTTCAGACCAAAACTAGTTGCACTGCAACAAACTATACTACACCACCCAAACAGACTGTATCCAGTAAATTCCGGATCATTCTAGAACTCCGTCGACCATATTTCGTGCCGTGCCGACACAGCGTTCCAGAGGCGAAATTTAATTCCTTAGCATCTTGTGCTTAGTTTAAGCTCAAAGTGTTCGTTTCGTAGTATCTTACATTGTGTGAGACGTTATTATATGCAGAGACAAAATGGGTCAGCTAGTCGCAAGTTCTGGTTGAGTAAATTCGCTGGATGTTAGATCATTCACAAATGCAAAGGCTTTGAAAGCGCTCGCAGTAAAGTTAAATTCTGTACCTTGTTTTCCTTGATTGTTGGGAACGATTTAGATTGAGTTTGAAATTATATGACAAACCTTCGTGAGACAAAGAAGAGTGGAACAATGATTTGACGATTTGTATCGTCATACTTTTGTTTTAGAGTTGATTTTTTCATGGGAGAGAGCTGGCTTCTGAAATTATGGGATTATGTATTTGATGCTGAGCTCATATCTCTAAAACTAAGTTGCAGAAACGGTCATTAAAGTTAATCCTCCATTAAATCTCTTGCTGTTACTTTTTTTTCTTATTAACGTAGTAGAAGCTAGCAAGAGATTTAATGGAGGATTAACTTTAATTAACGTTTCAGCAACTGAGTGTAGTCTTTAAACTACTAATTCGTCAATAGCTTCACTGTGAAGGTTAACTTGGTTTACTATGGTCGAAATGGACATAGTTTGGGCACTACTAGTGAAATATGGATAATCTAAATAATATGTCATATTTATAACATCTCTGATCACTTTAACAGGGAATATTTTTATTCGCATATTATCTTTAATATTTGTTTTATGTTATTGTCATAGGCCTTCTGTCAGAATGAAACACAGAGGCATATTGTTTGCTATAGCTGTATAACCATAGCATTTGGAGTCACGTTGCAAGTTTGGACGCGAGCGGTTGTCTCATTCACGTGGTGCTTGCGCGGTTCGCTTTCAAGTTTGCCACGAGGCTACATCAGCTCTTCTAAAATGTGTTTTTGCTCAAAAAAAGTACGATAGATATTCCCACAAACTGCACGACATTAGCAGAAATGCATTATATACTAGTCATAAGCAAAATGCCATTAATTTATAAATTAAAAAAAAAAACCTTGGCAGTAACTTCAAAATTTAATTATAAATAATAATATTTCCATTTGCAGGGCTCCAGAAGTTAATCTATCTACCTGAAGATTTTATTTTACTCTTGCGAATTCCTAAAATTAAATATAAGTACCAAAATGCGTATTTATGAATATTTTTATTAGCATTGAGGTAGAAAAAGATTTAATAATTATTAAGGTCACTGAAGATGACATTCTAAGAACAAGTACTCCTCTGAAGCTTTACAAGAACAAGAAAGTACCAACTCGAGCCTACAAATGAAATTATTTGCAACACAATACAGAAATAAAATAAGTTTTTCTTTGTTAAGTCAAATGGTATGATAGAGATCTTTATACAATTTAGAAGGTTTTGAAAAGGGGGAAACAATTCAATTAGGTATATAAAAAATATATTCCTTTCGTAACTATTATTGTATTGTGTGAGTCACTTGCATACTGAGTTAAGATAATTTTATTCCGAGAGCGAAAATGCGCGCTGCATACAAACGTACTATGGAGATACCTATTTTCAATACTAACCAATTAAAGTCAATGAAATTTTTCAGAAACAAACTAGAAACAAATATGTATGCTTTTTTTGGAGTCATATTTTCGTTAAAATATACAGTTTTAATGCTAGGATTAATTTAAGTTTTGTATGGAAACTTTTGAGGCACTGCATCTTTAAAACTATACATTTTAACGAAAATCTGACTCCATACTAGCATAAAAATTTGTTTCTTGACTGTTTCTGCAACATTGACTTTACTTGGTTAGTATTGAAAATATCACCATAGTTCGTTTGTATGGAGCGCGCTCCGAATTATATCCCCTTAAATGAATTTCAATTCTTCGCTTATATGGAGACGCGTTAGGACGAGATTTCGACACGCGGGTTAGTTAATTCAATTCAATTCAATTCAAATAATTTATTTCAGACAAGATGTCCATATTTGTGTTAGTATTAATCACGTGGCTCCGTCATTTTGTGTAGGTAGCTCTAAATTAAACTTACAATGCAATTGGGAATCATGTCAAATAGTAAAGGGTCCAAAACAAAATTCACTAAAACCGTGTTTCTAAACCTACGCATAAAGTGTTTATAAATCATAAGTACCTAATGGCAAAATAAAACTGATTTCTAGTTATATTCTCGCGCCTATCTCCCAATGGTGTAGGCAGAGACAATAGAGCACCACATAATCCCGACAGACGTCCATCGCTTCCTCTACCTGATACAAATATCTCGTGGGCATTTTACACTCAATACGAAACATACCTATAAATCCACAGAGAACGGAAAATCGTTAGAAAAACTGGGTTCAGTTTATTTATAAATAAAATTATTCTAAAAGAAACATTTACCATAAATTCCTGGTTGGGTATCTTGGGTAATCTCTTCCCCACGAAGCCAAGTCAAAGTCAATGACAAGCCATCAACCCGACAGAAGAACTCCAAATTAAACCCCTAGACATTAAACATGGGAAAGACGTGACTTTGATCAAAATTACTCTAGAGAAACAGATTAGTTCTAAACAGAAGCACAATAAGACTTCGTTTCTGCGCCAATTTGACTAAAGACCATAGCTGCCTACGGCTTACGTCAGATTTGTAGTTATGAAATGCCTTGTGTTTCTTGTTCGGATTCACAGGGAGGCACGGATTAAACTGGCTGTAGTCTAAACAAGGACCGAAAGCGGGTTTCATATATACGTTATGTTAAATTTAGATTCGTAAATAAATAAACCACAATGTCATTTGTCTGCTAATAAACTATTCTCACAGTTTGGCAGAGCATATTGTAAATAAACTTCTTTGTACTGTTTTTGAACAACAAAATAAAGTTTACCGTGTAGCAAACAAAATAGAAATGTATTTTACATTTACCTGAACAGTATATAGCCGTGATGGTCCAGTGGCGAGTAACCTTGCCTGCCGTGCAGGAGGCGATGGTTCGATCCCCGTCCAGGCCGACTGGTACCAATGATTTTTTGAGAATTTATGTAGGATTTGTAACACCACTGGCTTTTCGGTGAAGGAAAATATCCTGAGGAAACCGGCATGCTTCAATTTCGAGGCATGTATTGTACCCACTGTCCATTATAAGTGGCGACGGGCTGACCCCCTGTCACACTGGACAGGGTTTCGGTACTACTGGTGAAACTCGGATTTTCTGAGGTTTCAGAATATCTCTGACTACCCTTTCTGGGAATATAGTCGTGAGCATATGCTTATTTACCTGAATAGTAAGAAGTAACACCGTATTTTAACGTACCTACTCTGCTAGTTTTAGTTTGCATTTCTATGTTTTAAAAGCCTCAAGTCTTTTAGATGTTTTTTGGTTGAGTATACAATATTGTTTGTCCCTTGGAAGCATAGAGTAATGCGCAACACATTAGCTTCATCAGACAAGCAAGACTTGAAAAGACTATCTTTCAAGAAAGATACTCAGTAGAGTATTTTTTGCGTCTGCTGTTAATAATGGGACTTGAACATTTTCACACAGATTGTCTAGTCCCATTAAAAGTTTCAGAATCTAGCTCGGACTTGTATAATTATGACTAAACAGCGATACAGAATACAAGATAGATACAAACATCCTTGACATGGTACAAATATTAATTTGTGCCCTTGCGAGCTATCGGGCTGTCAAATTTTGTTATTGCGTGGACACTTTTAGTTATGTTTATCGCCAAAGCTTATTACTTGTTCCAACTTAAAACGCTGTCGTGACCATAGTTGTAGGATTTCGCAGATTGCTGCATCTACTTTATAGTTGTGATGATATTTTGTACTTGAAACTTTACATATCAAAGATTCAGTACAACAATATTATACTAGCTTTATACCTTTAACTTTTGATTGATTACGGCGAAATCCCAAAAGCATTAAAGGCCTCCGCTCATTGCAGCGATAAAATCGAGCGATATTATCGCTGCTATTTTGCGATAATTGTTCTCAGTACATTTTGTATGGGGACGCACGCGATCCTACACACTGCCGCGATATTATCAAGCGATAATATCGCTGCGATTTTGCAATAATTATTCTCAGTACATTTTGTATGGGGACGCGCTCGATCCCAAACACTGCCGCGATATTATCGCAACCTGACGCAATCTCTTTCTACTACATTCAGTGAAGGGCGCATGCGTGACGCGAATCGCGGTATCGCTGCAGTGTGTAAGGTGTCGCGATATCGCTGTCGATAATATCGCTCGATAATATCGCTGCAATGTGCGGAAGCCTTTAAACTAATTTAAAAGGCTATAACTATTCCTAATAAGTTTTATAGCACTTATCATGGGTTTATTAACTAGAAGCAAAAGTTTATTGACACTCGTAAATGAACTACCAAGAAAATAATATAAATAATCACTTTTTGGAATCAAGAAAGTTATCTGAGAACTTTGAGAAGGCATCCGCGAGAATGATGTATGGAAAAACTTTTACAAAACACATCAGCATGATATAATATGGGAAAAATACTTTTCTTACTTACTTTCGGAGTTTTTACATGCATGTTTGTAGAGTGTTTCGTATGATATCATATCTTTTGTAAGTATGTTTGGGTGTTGCTACATATTTATGAGATTAGGCAGAAATGTGTATTAGGTATTATGATTTACTTTATCGTAAGAGCAAAAGTTGCGGATAGCAACAGTCTCAATTTAAATTCATACTTTGAGTTTTCTTCGAAATTGTTTTATTATTATAAACTTTTGTTATTTCAATCTTTACTGGGAATATTTTAACTGTTGTGGGAATGTTGACTCAAAGATCATTTTTATTACTTGCTTGTTTTTGGACCACCACATTTTTTCCCGTGGGTTTTGTACGAAGCGACTAAAGGATAAGGGTACAATTTTGGGTTCTTCTTTTGTTTTTGTAATGTTACATTTTTTTGGTGTTTTTGCGGTAGCGTCTTCAACTCTGCCATAAATGATATCTAGTGTTGGCTCTCTAATAGCCATGCTTTCTTATTGCTGTCTCTCGTTTGCAATGGAGGCAAGTCTGATTTTTGTTTAGATTCAACCCCCGGGCTCGCTGGACTTCATTGTCTAGAATAGTCGCCGATGTTGATCCTGTTTTACAGGAGTTACAGCGGTGGAAATGTGTGGAAAAATTAAAGGATTAAGGGCGTTGGTGCTGTGTTTTGTGTTTTTGTGGGCCAAAGGCTAGCCCGTTGTCACCACCTGACACGTCATTCCATCGTTAAACCTTCAATGTGTTAAATGTGAGCCTTGCTATAACTGCATATTTAAAAATGTAGTCTGCAGGGCCCAGGCCTACCTTCAATGATGTATAGGCATTAGTCCACCACGCGCGTCCTATGCTGATTGGTAGACTTCACATTCGCATCGGAATTTCTTCTGGATGGACAAGATGGATGCTGGCAGGCTAATACATAGAAATGAGTGAAGTGAAGTGAGCGTGAGTAAAATGAGTGTGTATTGTAGTGAGTGAAAATTATCATAAGCTGAACTATTATCCCTCGAAGGATCACAGTTTGTTTTACGTTGTATACCTACAAACACTTAGTAAATAGGTACATTATTGTAGAATTTATATAGCAGCAAAGAATAAATGCTCTCGATTATAATCCCCGAGTCAGTCAGAGATATTCTGAAAAACTCAAAACATTAACGTTTCACTAGTATTTGACATAGTATAACTGTACCATTTTTTGGCATCAAATTCGTATTTCCCTGTGCTATGAAAATTTCGAACAATGCTAAAACTAACTTTAAAATTCATCCAACATCCAGTAAAAAGTTTCGAAACTGTTTGTGCAACCATCGTTCCATTACAACGCATATAACATATCCACTACAGCGTATAACCCAATTATTTACCAAATATCAAATATTTCGTACATAGAAATTGGATTCTGATGCAAATGCAAAGAACTATGATCATGTGCGCAAATCTCGGTGTTTCTGTGAGAGATCACACCAGAAATGATGTTATAAGTGAACTGAAGTTGTTGACGTAGCTGGCCATATCTGTTGAAGAACTGTCAACCGATGGGGTGTCAGTGTTCTATAGTGGAGGCCATGAACTGGTAGGTGTAGTGTGGGACGCCCTGCAGCCCGCTGGAAAGACGCCCTATAAAAGGTAGCGGGAAGCAATTGGATGAGGAAGGCCGAGGATAGAGTTTCGTGGCGCGCCTTGGGAGAGGCCTATGTTCAGCAGTGGACGATGATAGGCTGATGATGATGATAAAAGTATGTAAGGCAAAGGCCTCCTCTCACGAATAAGAGTGAAAGGGAGTGGGTCATACTCCACCACGCCCACTGAGGATTAGTGCGGAAGCAGACACTAAGTAAAAAAAAAGTTTGTAGACTGCTGCTGTGAGTAGTTCAGAGATTTTATAAATTTTCATTGGCCACCTTAGCTTACTCCCTCATGCGGGCCCCCAGTTAGACAGGCAAGTTTATGGTTAACGTGATGTCAAAACATTTTCGAGCCGCCTAAATAGGGTCTAATTATAAAGGCCCACGAAACATTCCCGCCGCTGTAACTCCTGTAAACCAGGATCAACAACGGTGACCACTGACAACACTAGACAATAAAGTCCAGCGAGCCCGGGGATTATTCTAATCTGAATTGAAACCAGTAATTAATTGAATTAAAGAAGATAAGACTAGGTACTTAGGAAAAATAAATATCCTACTTCTATCGATTGCAAACGGCAAAAGGAAAATCATTCTTATTTGGCTTCTTCGTTCTCCTTCATCACATATTTTCACATCACGATATCTACTATAATAACTGCAGTATTTTTTTTTCAAATGCCGATGCTCCATAACACCATAAGTTCCTCGACAAATGCAGATTAGTACTTTGTCCACCTTTACCTCCGTTCTCAAAAGTGCAGTAAGCCTACCATGTGTTTTCACTGTACTTTACTAATAGCAATATCACCAATTTTGTATTGAATTTCGTACAGCGCTCCTAGTGGTTACGTTGAGAACTATTTTCTACTATACGAAATTGGCGACGTTACTACAGTAGTAAAGTACAGTGAAAACTCATGGTAAACCTTCTGATGTTCGTTGCAAAGAGAAATTGTGGTGCAAGGTATCCTTCCTAGTCCACCAGTGTACGGAGTGCGCAATGGAGTTGAGGCTCGTTAGCTCCAGCCTCCAAAACATACCTCTGTATAGAACAGAATAGAGATGCGTTTTAAACAAGCACTTCCATTTCGTTATTTCCTTAGCATCCAGTCCATTCTAGGCCGTGTGACAGTGTCGGTGATTTTGTTATTCTATTATATTTTTATTTAATGGCGTTTCCTTGTTAGATTTCGCCAGTGTTAAGTATTGAGGGAGTGTCTATCCAATCTCGAGGATTGTTTTTGAGTAAGAACAACTGAGAAGGATTTTAGAGCCTCGTGGCAGGCTGTATTGTACACACACACCTGAGTCTATTTAAAAGAAATGTAGATGTGAATAATAGACGAGGCAGATATGCTAACAAATTGTATGTACCTATACAGAGATTAGACGTCTACAGTAAAAACGTATATTGTATGGCGATCAGATTATATAATCACTTACCTGATAATTTTAAAGATTTGAATACAAATATGTTTAAAAAGCAGGCACACAGATACTTCATGGAAAAGTGTTATTACTCAGTAATCGAATTTCTTAATGACAATAGCAATGCTCGACAATTAATGTAGATAAAAAGTACCTATGATAATTCTTATTTGTAAAAATGTTATTATTTCTTAACTTCTTAGTTAGGTAAGTACTCATTAAAATTGAAGTACCTATGACATTCTTTAGTATCAATGCAAAATGTAATTTTAGAAAAATGTTATCATGATAATTTAAAATAAAATTAAATCTTTTAAAGTACCTAAACATTATAATGTATGTATCTATAGGATAATAATTTAGAATAATGTTGTGTTTTTTGTATGTATACCCCAGTTGCTACACGGCAATAATTTGTACGCCTAATGGGCAAAATGTATCAGAACTTTTAAATAATATTAACACCAACAACTGTAATGCACTACATTTTGACAAATAAATAAATGAATCTGAATCTGAAATCTGAGACGCGAACCGCGCGAACACCACGCGAGAGACAAGTGTTCGAGGCAAACCCTGCAACGCGACTCGTGATTGTGTTAAGTAACATGATGGAGTGAAAATAAAATTGAAATACATTGTTGACATTAGTTTGCTGCTTTAATAAAAATACAGGGTGTAAGGGACCGTCCTCCGCAGACTGATACGGTGAACTCAGACCATCAAACCGAACAACAATCACTTTGGAGCTTACCTCAGGAAAAGCGAAAAAAAATCACCTGTCCACAAACATTTGAGTCGGGCAGGTACAGCAGTTTTGTGTGAAGAAGCTGATTTTTATTTTGCGTTTCTTGTGCTAGGGTTCCATAGTGAAAGTTGTTCAGTTTTACACTGCCTCCGTGGTCTTGGGCTCTTGACACGGAGGTCGCTCGATTCCCACGGGGGACACCTAGTGATATTATGTCACTTCACAAGTGCGTTTTTCCCCAGTTGGTTAGGACATTGCAGGCTGAATCACCTGGCTCTCTGAAAAGACAGATGATTCCGTGCTTCAGATGGCACGCTTAGCCGTTGGTTAAGGCTACTATCTCTGGTGGTAGTCGTTACATAAAAACCACGTCAGAGGCCGTAAAGCGGTCTAAAACTCTGAAACAAGGGCTTGCTGCCCACACGATAAGAAGAAGTTGATGGACTGAGTTCACCGTTTTAGATTGCGAAGGGCTGTCGCTTACACTCTGTACAATATTGCAGAAGCAATGTAAGTTAGTACTTCAAACGCTCAGGTGAGAACGTGACAGTGGAAAGATCTAATTTACATAATCTCTCACCTTGAAGCTGACACTTCTATCTTCAAAGGTAATAATCGTAACAATGTTTCCAAAAGGCAAATCGTATGTTTTATTTCGTAATACCTTTCTCTGTGTATCTATGTTAAAACCATCATAAAAGAACATCAAACGAAAGATCAAACATAAGCGTCATCATGTGATCTAGGTTAAATAAATACTTTTACATTAGAATTTTTTATGAAAAGAACATTTTGCGGATTTGAGACAAACATGTTCAGAGAGATTCAGAATATTTGTATATTTCAGAGTACATCGTAAATAAACTTCGGATACACGTACAAGTTTGATGGAAACCTTTCGTATATGATGTATCTACCCACGTTAGATATATGTAGGTTTTTGTTTTATTAGATAAGAAGTTTTTTCGTGGAATAAGCGTAAGAGTAGAAAAATGTTTCGGGAACTATCTTACAAAGTCTTCTGAGATAATATCGAAGAGTTGAGTCCGCACAGTCGTGAATCCAACGACTTCTGGTACGCAGAATTTCTATCGATGCCTATCGTTGACATTCCTTTTCTACTTTATTAGCATGTCCGCAACTTGTTCCTTGAAAGTTTATCAAATTGTTTTCTGATCATTATACTATGATTTTTTTTATTTATAATTAATTGACTTCTTGCTTGTGCGTTAGCACCGCATTTCCGCCAATGTCAAGTGTTTTGAGGTAGTTTCGATCCAATCTCGAGGATTGTTTTTGAGTAAGAACAACTGAGAAGGATTGTGGAGCCTCGTGGCAGGCTGAAACGCGAACCGCGCGAACACCACACGAGAGACAAGTGTTCGGGGCAAACCCTGCAACGTGACTCTATGATTTTTTTATCGAATTAGGAATGAATAATTTCGACTAACGCAATGTCTTTTTATGTAGTACAAGGTTATTTTTAGGGATCCTTTTTTGGGTCTACACTAAAAATGGACCTTATTTGTATTTTGGTTTTGTGATAATCGTTAAAATATAAATGCAGTATTTAGAATTTTGTACACTAGTGAAACAAATGTATTATTATTTATTGCTTAATGCGTTATAAATAAATTGATCAAAATCAATCTACATAAAACCCACTGCTGGGCCTCAATTTTAAGTCATAAAATTATTCTGATTTAGTAACCAAACCAATGACATTCTATAACCAGTCATTGAACCTAGCAAAATAATGCAACTAAATCTTAATTTATTTTTTCCATTTTATTTATTTTCAATTTTCGCAAAAACTGCAGTACCTACAGTTTGTTGGCGAGAGACATCATCATAATACATTTGCACAATGAAATACTTTGTTGACTCGAGTGAATATTTTTACCTTGCCTATTTGGACAGGCAACTTCTAATATTAGAATACGCTTTTCACAGTAAAAGATAACAACATTTTCCCCATGCACTCAATTAGTTAGCATCCTGTTCACTGCTTGTGCTACGCAGAATATGAACAAGTTTATAACATGTTTAGAGCTGAAGAAGCGTTATATTCGTCCTCTTACGTAAGCCTTTGTCTTGTGTCTATCAGCAGACATAATAACGATGTGTAGACATAATATGCTCCATAAATATGAGAAGCTGCCGGGCGCCAGGTTTTGCCGCCACGTTTAATAATGTAAGTTATAGCTCGTAGAGTCCCACTGCAGGGCGAGAGAGTGGGCTATTATATTACAAGATCCCACTACAAATTTTCTACAGTATTTGTTTAGGCAATGATACATATTACAATGGAAATGTATTAAGAGTTAGAAGAAAAATTGGTTTCTGTCGCAACTCCGTGGCAGCCGGATGCAGAAATTGTATTTTTATTGATTTTTTATAGTATTCTATACCCTCTAATTTGTTCAAGCAATACATTGTGTACAAAATTGCATCTAAACGTGTCAGCTATACGAAAATTTTGATTGCCTGCATAATGAGAACCTAGGGTTGTCGCATTATTTTCGGTCTAGCGACTGCGGTAAATTTACTCAAAAATTATTGGACGGAGTTGGATTATTCTTTCACTTATGAAATCTTCTTTTTACTGGGAAGTTTTTATTGCATAATAAAATAATACAACAGGAACAACATCTTTACAATCTAAAATATTATAGATGGTTATAGAAAAGGTTTGCGATTACGACAGGCTTCGGAGTCGCAGCCCAATTCTTTTTAGGATTCGTAAAGTACTACATTTCCACTGGTAACACCTAAACAGATAAAGTAGAAAACTTGCAGCGGGATCTTAGACTAATAATCTTCTCCCAGTTTGGATTTGTGAAAGCATGTTGCATCCTTCCCTGCTGATACTAATATTTAAAGAGCAAGCAGGAGATGTAAATGCAGGTAATAAATTATGTTTATTAAGGTTATGAGATGAAAAGTTCCGGGTGCTTTTGCAAAGCATGGAGAGGAGAAAAGTCGACTACTTTGGTCATTTATTTATTAAGAAATGAGAGATATGTACCAGCTGCTCCAGAAAATAATGATGGGCAAAGTAGAAAACAAGAGATGTGTTAGAAGGCAAGAATGTCTTAGCTTCTGAACCTTAAGGACAGGATAGGTTTTGCCAGCTTCGAAGAAATTTGTCCGACGAGAGATAGGTAGACACATGCAAAGCTGACTGCCAACCTTTCATAAAAGAGAGGAACCCAAAGACGACAGAAAGATATTTTTATGAAACAAAATAGCGTTCAAAAAGAACTTAGAAACCAAAATGTCCTTGGCTGATAATCTTGTGTCGACAAACTATTGGTAAAAACAAAACTATATCACATTCCCGACATCCTTTATAATCTTATCCTTCGACAAAGTATTCAAAGCCACACAACAGCAATAAACTTTCTACAATACGATTTATTATATCCAAAAGTTTTTTTTTCCGCATAAAAAACAAGGAACGGTTACGAAACAGAGTTAGGAGGGCGAAACTCCTAACTCCTTTTGACGTAGCACTAACAAACGCAATTTTTCATCGCAATCATATTTTACATGATGCTTTTTTTACCCTCCAACTTGGAAGTAGAGTAGATCTAGAAGTGCGCGAACGTTATGTTGTCAAAAGATACGATAATACAGAATTAAAATAAAAATAAAATTAATATCATCTTCTCAGCCGATTGACGTACACTGCTGGACATAGGCCTCCCCCAAGGATCGCCACAACGACCGGTCCTGCGCTGCCCTCATCCAACAGGTTCCTGCCGCCTTCACCAGGTCGTCGGTCAACCTTGTGGGGAGACTAGGCTACGCCCAAAATTACTGTAATTATATTTAAATATTTGTTTAATATTTTGAATCCATGTGAAATTAAACTATTTTTCAACACTCTTTCTTATAAAATGGCTCTAATTTCACCGTAATCAGGCAAATAATGACTCCTGTAATCAAACTGGTGACTTTTTCATTAGTATTATTCAATAGTGATATAGGTATAGGTAATTTTTTATTGGTTAGTTGCTTTGTTCTTAAAAAGTTTCGATTTAAAAAAGATCGTGTTACAGAATAAACTTTTTATCAACTATTATTAAATGATTTTTTATTATTATTTTCTTCACAAGAAAGTGTGTTGAAAAACGGTGTATGATACACGCGTGTATTGCTGTTTACCGTCTTCGGCTCTCTTAAGACCCAATGGCGCCTCAGTGGTAATCACCAATATTACACACTTGTACCATAATGTACTATTCTATTTATATAAAAACAAATAATAATCAAATATTTAGTATTTTAAAGAAAGCAACTTTTTAGCAGAAAAATAATACCTTTGAAACCAACATTCTTGCAGAAAAATAAATAATACTTAATACTCGTACTTATCTACTTGGTTCCCGTGATGTTGACGTAAATTTTTGCTTTGATCTTTACAGATAATATTGACGCTCAATGTTCTTGGAAAATCTACTATTCCAATTTCGAATTTTTCTCTTCATTATGTTATTTTCCGTAACCAACATAACAGGCACGGCACATCCAGAACTCCTTATAACTTGATTCATTATTAATACCCAATCTGTTCCGCAAGGTGACTCTCGCGGTTTTCATTAACATAAATCAACGTGAAAAAGACAAGAGTCATGATATTGTGATTGTGATACGGGTAGTGTGCTTACAGCTTTATGTCAGGTACTTTCGAGATTAGATTAAGTTTGTATCGTATTTTGGATGTTTTTTTTTGCCGTGTTTTTTTCTCGTGACAGGTTTGTGACAATGGTTTGTATTTTTATAACTGGGTTAGGAGGAAAATATATTTGATTTTTGCCCTTTGCATCTTAGCTCAATGTGAGCGACAAAGTTCTGTAACGTCTTTTATTTTAGAGTTTTTCTTTCAATCTCTCTGAATCTTTCGGTCTTTTTTTTCAATCTCTCTTAATACAACGTATTATAGGATGTCAAGTATGTGTCATAGTATGTGACAATCTTTTAATGGGTGATTGTCAGTGACCTCGTATAAAAATTTAGCTTTCAAATGTAGAGCTGGTGGTTGGAAAAATTTAGAAGTGGTGGATTAATAAATTATTTTCACTGTATGTTTTGCTTCAAGCAATCAATACTTATTAACTTTATAGCGTACCGTGCATTGACCTCCTAATACTAGACCCACAGTGTCATATATAAAATCTTAGCAAATTTTGGTCCACATCGACGCAAAAACCCACACAAATGAAGTATGCATGCTGCTGGTTGTCACTAATACGTTGTATTTGATTCATAAACATAGTCGTATTTCGCTTGTTAACTGTCAGCTGGTACAAAAAAGAGCTCATCATCTGAGCTCTTTTGGTTGTACCATTTTTCGAAAGTTGATTGTGAGTCTAGTTTGTATATAAGATGTCTATGGTGATTGTATATAGGTACTCATGACACAGAACAACTTTCCCAAAGGAACCGAAATTTCATACGACAAAATATTCGATCGACTGCATTAAGTATGACTAGTCGATCTTATATTTTTTTTATATTTTTTTTATATTAACCTATTTCGTCCCATCGTTGGGCAAAGGTCTCCCCCAAACTTTTCCAGCCTTCTCTACCCCGTGCCATCAGTTGCCATTCTGCTTCGTGGGCATCCAGGTCGTCGCGCCATCTTTTTCTTGGTCTGCCCCGGCCCCGGCTTCCATGATCGGGCTCCCATTGTGTCGCGATCGTTGCCCACCGCTCTATATGCATGCGACAAACATGTCCGGCCCAGTCCCACTTCAGTTTTGCGGCCTTATATTACCTATTATAATTTCATACAGGTTCATTTGGAGAAAATTCAGTATCCTGAGTACAAATTATCTTGTAAAGAAACTGTCTTTAGTCGTTTCTTAAATGCTTTTTGAGGCCTTCATAAACTTTTCTACAGCAACCAAATATACTTCAAACCGCTTGAATTTAATTAAATTTATACCAGACATAACGACTAAATAACCTATTTGCAATTCACATTCCAGCTCATAGCGTTTAACCCGAGTCTTTAACCTCTTTCCTTTTAATTCATTTCCCCAAAGCTCAGTCTATTCATTTATTAATGTCACGTACAAGACCTCGCAAAAATCTCTCATAAACATTTTTAATAACGACATTAAGAGTCCAATGTTCTCGGTGGAATAAAGGCTTTGTTTTTATGTTGATGATTTACTAACCCATGGCCAATAGCCGTGTGGCCACAGATTACTAGTAACATCGTAACAGATACATCACTTCCTTACGGCCTGGCCTCGTGACAGGGCGAACTGCGGTGTGAAAAGCGATTTTTCAACACACTGCGTAATTGTAGGGACACAACGCTCAGTGTGTTGAAAAATCGCTTTTCGCACGGCAGTTTGCCTTTTCCCATGGCCAAGCGGTTATAAAACGGTAAATTTTCACGCTTTAATTAGCCTACGGCCAGAAGGTATGTGCAAAAATGTACCTAGTGAAGATTGTAACAGCGTTGTTATTACTTCATATAGCCCGCGACGTTGCCGTCTGGAGCGAGTGCCAGAAAACAAGCAAGCGCATCGCTTACGATGCGCCAAAGTGTAGGTACTTATCTCGGTACCTACGGCCGAGTGACGGAGGATAGTTCTTAGGATAGAAGGATCCTCCGGAGGATAGGCTGACACTCAGTCAGTGCCTCGTCACTCCCGTTTGACATCTGCGAAGAAGTCGTGACGTCACGTGCATCTTCCAAGATGCAGGCTGTCGCTCATTGACATATTAAGGCGCATTTTAGTTTTCGTTCCTGAAGCGCAAAGTTCGAAATTCGAAAAAGCGCGCGAAACGGGGTTGAGTGCAGTATCTGTTACGGTAGTAACTATTAAGTAATCTGTGACTTAGTTGCAGAAACGCTTATTCAAGTTAATCGTCCCATAAATATGTTGCTGTCACTTTTTATAAGTTGACGTAGTTTGCTAGCTAACAAGATAAAAGCTAGCAAGGTGGTCACGTTGCAGGAATTGACCCGAGCACACGTCTCGCGTGGTTTTCGCGCGTCGCGTTTTTGCCTGCCACGAGGCTCCGCAATCCTCAATCTCTTCTTGTTCTTGAACAAAAACAATCCCTGAGATTGGGATAGATACTCCCATAAATTACACTTGACACTGGCGGAAATGCGGTGCTACGCACAAGCAAAAAGCCATTAATTATAAATAAAAAAAAAAAGCTAGTAAGAGATTTAATGGAGGATTAACTTTAATGAGTGTTTCTGCATCTGAGTGTTAGGCAATATAGTAATTTTTTTGTTGTTGTTTACCCTGTCTACTATATTGCCCGAAAATATCGAGATTAAGCTTTTTCGACTACATTTATGATATTGGATCATTGATTGCTATATCAGAACCAAGTTTCAACTTCCTATGTCTTACGGTCTATAATAAATAGGCCTGTGACAAACGGACGGACGGACAGACACCGAGCTGATTCCATAAGTGTTCCAATTTTGCCAATTTTAAGTTAAAATAAAAATTAAAAAAAATAAAAATTTCTTTATTTGCACAAATTAATGAAAAGTACAGTTATAAGTTAAGTTTAAGTTCTAAGTTATTTAAGGATGTTTTACTCTTTAATAGTTGCTGTAAATCTTACTAAGAATAATAAAATAAAAATAAAAATATAAAAAATTCGGTACGGAACACCACTGACATATTATACTCTAGCGATAGACAGGACCTTTCATAGAAGCAACATGTTCCACTTGAATGCGGTGCCCGTACCTGATTGATGTTCCCGAGTTCACTTCGTCACTATGGCGATGACAGACCGCAATGTGTCATTTTGTGTGACATGTTGTTTGTTTGAACGAGCTTGTCTATCGCTAGAGTATATGTCAGTGCGGAATACTAACAAATTAAGCTACGATCTGTAAATACAGGGTGTAATGAAAAGTGTCATTAACTTTGAACCACATACTATACTTTTTACTATGGGAGCAAACCTGTCAGAACAAAAAAAACTGCTCTTCTATACGTTTCTGTCGAATAGGCATTGCAGTTTAGTATGGAACAGCTGATTTGACAGGCGCTGACAAGTTTATAGTAAATGTTGTTCAGTTTGATGGGAGTATATTGTGTAAAAGTTGACGGTACTTTTCCTTACACCCTGTATAAATTAAAAAGATATTAATCTTAACTTTTTTCAATAAAACGAAATGTCACATTTTCACGTGAAGGTCTAATTTACTTTAAAAGTTACATCAATCAAAATCTTTTCTTTTAAACTAGAACGTAACCTTAATGCAAAACTTCGGATGGCCGGTCATTTTGTTTTATCTTTATGAAGATTAATAGCTTAGTATGTTGAATACGTTTTTATATTTAACGGATGTTTCACGGTTCAGGACATCCGACCAGGAATAATGGGTTTATTAATGTTACTATATCGTGATAAATCTATCTAATCTTTTAGCAAAGCATTAATATAAGCATTTGTTTGATATTATAAACAAATAGACAGGTTTGGAGGAAAAGGGAAGATCTTCCACGGGCTAGTTGGAATGCCCGGGACCGCGGTCCAACAGTTCTTAGTTGGATGTTGTATATATGCAAAGTCTCTTGATAACTTCGATAGTGCGATTCAGGACTCGCCATATGATTGGTTGATATTCGTAATGAGCTGTGATGCGTTGGAGAGATCCATATTGTGATTGGCCGTCTTCTGTGTGACGTGCTAAGTCGCATGCGCTGACCTAGATAGATCTCTGTTTGTTTACATCGACTCGATCGATGTGTTCGGCATTGTTGCTTAGTCAGCTCTCTCGTAGCTCCGCTACACAGGCATTTATTACTTTCGAATACACATTTCACTAGAACGTCGGTGGTGTGCGCGACAGCTACGGAAACTCAATCTTGGCGTCCGGGTTCGAATCCGCAAGGACCACAATGCCATACACCAATGAGTTTTTCTAAATTATGTACCTAATACCGACTGCTCTCAAACGGTGAGGAAACATCGTGACGAAACCTGCATACTCTAAAGAAGAAATTCCGATGCGTATGTGAAGTATACCAATTCGCATTGGGCACGCTGCATTTCTCCAACGGGTGATTGTACTCATAATACTGAACAACGTTCCAAACGCAGCTCAAGCAGCAAAGCTTATCTCATGTATTATAGAAAAACTCATTGATAGGTACAGTCAGCCGCAATAAGTTATATACACTTTAGTACTGCGACGTAGAACAAAAAAGTATACAATCTTATTGCTGCTGACTGTACATGGCATGTCGTCCGTGCGGATTCA
The DNA here is from genome assembly GCA_963693445.1 of Agonopterix heracliana. Taxonomy (NCBI): domain Eukaryota; kingdom Metazoa; phylum Arthropoda; class Insecta; order Lepidoptera; family Depressariidae; genus Agonopterix; species Agonopterix heracliana. Next base: position 14,867,800 of record OY856324.1, read on the forward strand.
AACCCGGACCTCAAGATAGAGTTTTCACTCTCCGCAACGCGCTACAGACGCTGTCCGATGACTCGAGGCGGCGCGGCGTCGAGGCGCTGGCCTTTGCTACCTTGACATACGGTTGGTAATTGTATATCATACAAAACAGAGCGGCACGCTCGGATTCTTAGTATACAATTATCTACCGTATGTCAAGGTCACCAAGGCGCGCCCGCGACTCGACGCCACCTCGACTCCGCCTCGACTCGATGCGCATTACATCATAGTGTATTCGTTCTAATTTCAAGTCATCATTTACACTGTTCATTAAGCACATCATTCACAGTATGGCAGTCGATATTGTATAATTAATTATCGGGTACCGAAGGCCCAGGGATTAGTTGTCAAGTAGTTTGTCAACGTCAGAAGCAAACACTGGCAACTTACTAATAGCTTATGCAAATTACTTATCTAATTGTTACAGAACGATTGCTTTGGGTACGTTGAAAATAAAGCGGTTTACGGTCGACGTTGATGATTTCTGATTTTTACCTTACAAATTAAACACATCATCATCATCATCATCATCAGCCTGTATACAGGGTGTAAATTTAAATGCGTAACATATTATAAGGGGAGATTTATACCATCAAAATGAACAACTTTTACTATGGGATCAAAATAGACATCGCGAAAAAAAACTGTTATTCCATTTATATGGATCCAATTGGCCTATAGCTGACAAAATTTGTGAATTATTTGTTTTATAGCTGTAAGCTCCCCAAATATATAATAAAATAAAATAAAATAAAATATCGCATGGCTCCATAGTAAAAGTTGTTCAGTTAAGCACCCCGTTTAATAATATGTAACGCATTTAATAAAATTTTACACCCTGTGTAGGTATGTGTATCCCACATCTGGAAACAAGTTATCTCTTACGAATAAGCTTTAATAGAGATGCTAATTTATTTCAATTGTACGCTGAAAACATTATGAATCGCGTGCTTAAATTATCCTAATTATGTTAAACAGGGTTATCGTTAATTAGATTATTGACCAGATAATTCAGGGTTTAAATATGATAATATTATTATAACGATATTTTACGTTAGTAAATAATAGATAATTATACGCCACATAGATGAAATGGTGTTGTTTGATACCATGATCTACATAAGCAACAAAAAGAGTTCATGAGGAACAATGAAGAGAAAAAAAAAAAACTGGTCAAGTGCGAGTCGGGCTACTTGCGCACCGATGCTACCATTCAACATTAACTTACAAAAAAGTTTATGAATAGGGTCCCGTTTTCACCTGTTGCGCACGGAAAAAATAAATAAAACAAAAAGATAATAATTGAAAAATAATAAAATTCAAATATTGCCGAGGTCAACAGACATGGTGATCTGAGGCTTTCTTATTTACTGACCAATGTTAGTATACTATTTTTCTCCTCGACGGAGGTGGAAAGTGACGACGACGACAGCGCAGCGGGACGACAATTGACGCTTTCCGTCCGGAGGGTGCCGGAGGGGAGAAAAAATTATTTAAAAAGACAAAAAGCAAGAAAGGAAAGAAAAGATAGAAAGAAAGGCAGAAAAGAGAAGAAGAGTTTGTATTGTGTTTTATAGAAAAGTCGATGAACTTAATACCGGTAAAGACTAAAATCAAGAGCCAAAACTTTTAGCGGTAAAATAAGCAATAACAAGCGATTATAGTAGATTACACACCGAGGACAGGAAAGTAAGAAAGGTCTCAGATCTCATGTAATTGTTGTCCGAGGCCAAGCCGAGGTCAACAAACATGTGATCTGAGGCTTTCTTATTTTCTGTCCGAGGTTAGTATACTATTTTTCACCTCGACGGAGCTGGAAAGCCGCGACTTCGTTTAGCGCAGCGGGACGACAATTGACACTTTCCGTCCGGAGGGGAGAAAAGAAATTATGTTGTGTAGAGATCACAACAATTCTCTGTGTTTGCTAACAGAATAGTAACCGTGGCGATCTGCATACTACGATCGTAGAACGCGTTAATTTAATAGGACCTACTATATCTAGGTCACAGCCTTGATGATTGAAGGTCAGAGTAATCAATTTGATCTTGTTCGTAGAAGGAATTTAGGGAAATTTACTGTAACCAAATTACATAAATATTACAGCCTATTACAGAACTCAGTGGTTTGACGAAATCAAGAGTGGATTAGATGTGATTTAGGATTATCGCATGGCCTTGATCCTTATATTTTGTCTAGGGTCCTTCATGCTGACACTTTTTCAAGGGGATGATCAGACCGTCAAACTGAACAACTTTGTTTATGGGACCAACATCAAAATCACGAAAAAAAATGAATGAATGAATGAAATATTCTTTATTTACACCAAAAATAAATTACAATGCATAAAAGGAAATAAACTGATTATGGTACAAATAAGGCGGTCTTATCGCTAAAAATCGATTTCTTCCAGACAACCTTCTGACAACCTTCTGACAAAAAACTGCTGTTCCATACAAAACTGCAAGCCTACTCGAGCCAAATGTATGGGACAGCAGATATTTTTTACGATTCCGATGTTGGTGCCATAGAGAAAGTTCAGTTTGACGGTCTCATCATCCTTTTAAAAAAGTGTCAGCATACTAAGAAGGACCCTATATAAAGGATGATTCTTCTTCTCTTTATTGTGTGGGCGGCAAGCCCTTGGTGTCAGAGTTTTTTCAGACCGCCTTACGGCCTCTGACGTGTTTTTTATGTAACAACTAATACCAAGAGATAGTAGCTGGGACCAACGGCTTAACGTGCTATCCAAAACACGGACTCATCTTTCTTTTTAGACAATCAGGTGATTCAGCCTGCAATGTCCTAATCAACTGGGGAAAAACCTACGAGCATATACCCCTATAGAGACGTAATACATGCGAATTTAAAAGAAAACAATTCTGTCAACTAGCTGCGGTGCGGGGGGGACGGAAATGCTCCGAAGTACTACGAAGTCTATTCGAAACAATGGCGGAAAACAAAGGCGTTGCGAAATATATAAGTGACAAGTCACTGATGAGTTGACAGAGTTGGGTCGCCTTATATTAAGTCTCTATAGGGGTATGTACTCGTAGGGAAAAACACACAAAGTGACATAGGTTTATCACTAGGTGTCCCCGTGGGAAACGAACCCACGACCTCCGTGTCAAGCGCCCAATACTCTTAACTATTAGACCACGGAATCAGTGGATCTATTAACATCTTAACCATCATCATCAGCCCGTGGATGATGATTTTAATGAAGCAGTATGAACAAAGTCCGCATTTTTTTGCGGAAATAATAATTAAAATCACAGTTATGTAAAAGAGGCCCATAACCTGTCTTTTCGTTATGTTTCATTATTTGTCCATCACCACCAGCATATAAACGTCTCACAGCTGGGAAAGGGCCTCAAATCTCTTTATCGAATCCTCTATTACGGTTACTAGTTTAAGATTGTAGTCATAAACCACTCTTGTTAATCACTTAGGTATAGCTTAAGCTTGTTTACTAGTTAACTGCAGGACATAGCCGGGTAAGCCACCATGTCCTAACTAGGTTATATTGTCACCTAATTTATCAAATTTATTAACCTACGAGATGTAAGTTCCGCTGGAAACTACATTTTGGTTACGTCCCGTGGTCTTGGAAACTATGTAATTAATCTTTTGATATAATGTAGTCTAACTTTTCCATAACAAAGTTTTGGAGAACAGCGAATTTTGGAATGAACGAGTAGGAAATTAGTTTACAGCGAAAGAACAAAAGCGTCTACGAGTGAAAGATTGAAACTTCGATACGTTTGGATCACCCTGTGGTATCAGCATATGCTTGCTGATTGCCCATGCACTGATTGCATGCAATGTTATCAACGTACAAACTAAGTGGATTGCTGATTTTTAAAAACAGCTTCTGACATCTATCAGTGATGTCAGATCAGTAGTGAACAGGGTTCACTAATGTTTAACACAAAATCAATAAGCAAAATATCACTTCTCAAGCAACGTTTAACAATGTTTCTGATATGAATCTCCTTTGTTGATTTTCTTCCTCTATGTCAAGGAAAAGTCAACGTCAAGTCAATATCGATTATACTGAAATTTTTGCTAATTAAAACCTTGATAAATCTAAGGTTTTACTCATTTCAATTTAATTAGCAAAGATAATCATACTATGAAATATGCATAAATATCTACAACCAGAACGATTTGATGTCGACCCATCTGATAGCGCCGCGACCAGCTCATGGGGACATTGGCGTAAAACATTTGAGAGTTTTATATCTTTTCAACAACCGGCCGCTCCTTCCACAGCAACGGACGCACCGCCGGCACCCACACAAACTGAATGGGCACAGGTTAAACTCCAACTTTTAATCAACCATGTTTCTCCAAAAGTCTACGCCTATATTAGCGAAGTCAATACTTACGACGAAGCGATCACTTTATTAGAAAAGCTATATGTGAAACCAAAGAATATAATATTCGCGAGACATGCACTTGCAACGAGGAAGCAACGTTCAGATGAAAACATTGATACGTATTTGCGAGCTTTAAAACAACTTTCTAAAGATTGTGATTTTACTGCTGTCGACGCTGAAACAAACAGAAATGATAGTGTAAGAGATTCTTTCATATCCGGAATTGCATCGAACAAAATAAGACAGAGGCTCCTAGAAAATCTGTCATTAACCCTTGAGCAAGCCTATAACCAAGCATTATCTTTAGAAACGGCTGAAGTTAACTCACAAAGCTTCAACACGCTGTCTGTCAACGCTACACAAAACGAACCCGAATCTGTCAGCAAAAATCAACAAGCTCAGCATGATGACAACTATACTGCTGCTGCTCACTTTCGTCGCCGGAAATGCTTCTTTTGTGGAGGTCAAGTACACCCCCGTAAGAACTGTCCCGCTCTAGAGGAAACCTGCCAACTTTGCAATAAGAAGGGCCACTTAGCCACCGTCTGCAGAAGCACTTTCAAGTCCAAGCCTATCAACTCTTTAACAACAGATGGAGAAGGCAAAGAGGACCTCACGGCATGCGGCATTTCAGCAGCTTCACCATCTTCCTTACGCAAAGCAACAGTGCCCGCCTATATCAAAGGGATCAGGGCAGAAGCACTTTTAGACACCGGTAGCTCGGTTAGTTTTATCAACGGTTGTTTTTCCAAGCTCTGCGGACTAAAAAGAAAGCCTTGCAACCAAACAATTTCTATGGCCTCACTTAATCATACATCACAAGTCGAAGGCCAGACGATTCAAACTATCACTATTGGAAACCATAAATATGATAATGTCAATCTTCTCATTGTTACAAACCTTTGTGCAGACATGATTATCGGTCATGATATCCTCGAAGAACATTCAAAGCTAGAGTTCTCTTTTGGCGGGCCAAAGAAACCACTCCACGTATGCAACGTAACTGAAGCCTCAGTACCAGCTGTACCACTTTTTGCGAATGTATCTCGAGATTGTAGGCCTATAGCTATAAAATCTAGAAGGCACAGTGTCGAGGACTGCAAATTTATTAAAGAAGAGATCGAAAAGCTTCTCGTTGAAGGAGTTATAGAAGAAAGTAAATCGCCGTGGAGGGCCCAGGTACTCATAACTAAAAATGAGACCCACAGAAAACGTCTTGTTATCGACTACTCACAGACAATCAACCGTTACACTGAACTCGACGCATATCCATTGCCTAATATAGAAGATGTAGTATCAAAGATAGCCAAGAATAAACTTTTCAGCCTAATAGACCTAAAAAGTGCTTACCATCAGGTGCCTATACTGCCCGAAGAGAGAAAATTCACTGCTTTCGAAGCACTAGGAAACTTGTTCCAGTTCAGACGTATTCCCTTTGGAGTAACAAACGGTGTGTCGAGCTTTCAACGAACAATAGATTGGATTATCAGAAAAGAAAAGCTACAAAACACCTACGCGTACCTTGACGATATTACAATTTGTGGCCACACTAAAGAAGAACATGACCTGAATTTAGAACGTTTCATGAATGCCGCCAAAAAGTATGGTCTTACGCTTAGTACACCAAAATGTAAATTCTCTCAAGAATCCATCAATATCCTAGGCTACAATATTGAAAATCATGTAATCAAGCCAGACGGCGAGCGCATCAAGCCGCTTATCAACTTACCACCGCCACGCGATATGCCAGCCTTAAAACGGACACTTGGCATGTTCGCTCACTATTCTAAGTGGATACCTAACTTCTCAGAACGGATCCATCTACTAGCCAGGACAACAAACTTCCCATTAACTGACGAGCAAATCAAATGTTTTGAAGGTCTTAAGAACGACATAGCAAAATCTTCAATTCATGCAATCGATGACAGCATTCCTTTTACTGTTGAAACAGATGCTTCTGATCATTCTATAGCAGCTGTATTAACTCAAGATTCTAGACCAGTGGCCTTCTTTTCCAGAACTTTAAACTCAAGCGAACAAAACCATTCCGCCATCGAGAAGGAGGCTTATGCAATAGTAGAATCCTTAAAGAAATGGAGACATTTTCTAATTGGTAAACAATTTAGATTACTTACTGACCAACGTTCTGTATCCTTCATGTTCAATAAGAAACACTCCAGTAAAATTAAAAATGAAAAGATTCAAAGATGGCGATTAGAACTTGCTGCTTATAAATATGAAATTATATATAGACCTGGGCAAGAAAACCATTCAGCCGACGCACTCTCTCGAATCTGTGCCTCTGTGGAATCACGCACTGCAAAACTTATGTCGCTTCATGAAGCCCTCTGTCACCCAGGAGTGACGAGAATGTATCACTGGATTAGGTCTAAAAACCTACCTTATGCAATTGAAGAAGTAAGGAATATGACAAACTCCTGCCGGGCCTGCTCAGAAATTAAGCCCAGATTCACCCAAAACTGCGATAATCAAAGAAAACTCGTAAAAGCAACGGCACCTTTTGAACGCCTCAGCATTGACTTTAAGGGCCCAGTCCCGACAAATACTAATAACAGATTTATACTTACTTTAATCGACGAATATTCTCGGTTTCCGTTCGCCTTTCCATGCTCTGATGTAAGCTCAAAAACTGTAATCAAACACCTTAATAACTTATTTATGATTTTTGGTATGCCTTCCTACATTCACTCGGATCGAGGCACAGCCTTCCTTTCGGCCGAAGTACAAGATTTTTTACATTCTCGAGGCATTGCCACTAGTCGAACCACTGCGTACAATCCACAAGGAAACGGACAGGTAGAAAAACTGAACTCAACTTTATGGAGAACTATACTGTTGGCACTTAAAAGCAAAAACCTGACAGTTGAGAGTTGGGAGCAAGTATTACCCCAAGCTTTACATTGTATTCGCTCCTTACTTTGCACATCTACAAATTGTACACCACATGAACGCATGTTTACGCACCCACGTAGATCTACTAATGGTATTTCCACTCCAACGTGGCTAACAAATTCAGGACAAGTCTTGATCAAGAAATTTAATAGATCTAACAAATACCAGCCTATAGTAGAAGAAGTTGAACTGCTACACAGCAATCCAGATTTTTCATATGTTCGATTTCAAGACGGCCGTGAAACTACAGTCTCCAACCGGCATCTAGCACCCTTAGGAGGAGGAGTAGGAGAGGACCTCCGATTCAACGGCGAAAATTTGGCGACACCACCTACAGTAGAGAATGAAGCCGAGCCGGAGTTGGTGACACCGCCACCTATTGAGACCGAAGAAGAACTTGTAAATGCACCTCGAATTGGTGAGGACGCTGAGCCAAGACCTCGAATTGGTGAGGACGCTGAGTCAAGACCTGGAATTGGAAATGTTCCAGAAGCACCTCTTCGAAGATCGAGCCGCGTGCGAAAGCCGCCAACATTTTTTAAAGATTACGTTTCAGAAAAATAGTGCGGGAGAATGATATGAATCTCCTTTGTTGATTTTCTTCCTCTATGTCAAGGAAAAGTCAACGTCAAGTCAATATCGATTATACTGAAATTTTTGCTAATTAAAACCTTGATAAATCTAAGGTTTTACTCATTTCAGTTTCATTTCACAAACTAGTGATTTAACAAAGGTGTTAATACACATATTTACTTATCGAAAGTAGTCATTTAGCAAATGCATTGAATTATATTATGTTTATAGTTAAAACAACATTTCAACATCAGTTATGCGACAACAATCTTATTTACCAAATGAATTAATATGAATATGAATTATTTATTATTTAGCAAACAACGATAAATCTCATGTCAATCTTAACTTCAACGCGTGTATGAATTATTTATTATTTAGCAAACAACGATAAATCATTTTTTATATCACAAAACGTTATTTGCCATTTTTCAAATTCATCTACTAAACTTGCTGCAACTTCATTTTAAACTTTAATTTCAAATATTTTAATAATGTTCGTCAGTCTGACGATCGTTCTAGGTCTGACGTGACTAGATTGATGGACCAGACTGACGCGAGAATGAGCGTGTAACACCCGTCTTTCATGGTGCTTCATGCATAAAGGTACATGCAAGCTAAACCAAGCATACATATACGCAAAAATGCAGCATGCATGTGACATACTAACTAACCTAACCTAGTCTAACCATAACCTACAGTTTTGATGTTACCTTTCTGCCCCCTAAGCAACAAGCAAATTAAGGCCTCCGCTCATTGCAGCGATATTATCGAGCGATATTATCGCTGCGATTTTGCGATAATTGTTCTCAGTACATTTTGTATGGGGACACGCTCGATCACACACACTGCCGCTGTTAGCCGAGCGAGCGAAGCAAGCGGAGCATCAACATGCTTCCTTGCAAATGATTATCGAACGATAATATCGCGGCAGTGTGTAGGATCGCGCGCGTCCCCATACAAAATGTACTGAGAACAATTATCGCAAAATCGCAGCGATAATATCGCTCGATAATATCGCTGCAATGAGCGGAGGCCTTAATTTGTTTGTTGCTTAGGGGGCAGAAAGGTAACATCAAAACTGTAGGTTATGGTTAGACTAGGTTAGGTTAGTTAGTATGTCACATGCATGCTGCATTTTTGCGTAATGTATGCTTGGTTTAGCGTGCATGTACCTTTATGCATGAATTATATTCATGTTTCGTCCTCGAGATTAGCATATATTTACTTGTAGTAGCACACACGGTGTCGCCAGAGAGCACTGAATTTGAGGAAAAAAAATAAAAATTTTGTTTATGTCTGCAGTGTCTGACAGCTCTCTTGCCATTCACATTTCAGTGCTTCGCCAGTAGACATATTTTTTTCTTACAGCTTTTTTCTGCTGCTATTTCTTTTGCAAAATGGGGAAAAGAAGACACTTGGATAAGGATGATGAAGATTACATGCGTACAAAATCAAAAACTTGAAAAGAAAGTTGTTAAAGCGCGGTCGCCACCGTCACCCACGCTGGGTACCAGGTTCACCGCCGCGCCATGATTCTTGCGAGTCTTCGATAAACACCCAATGTAGGTTTATTTACTAACTCGAAAAGACAGACTTTGTGGCACTAACATTGCGTACGAAATCCTTCTGCGGGCAACCATTTGGGTTGTCACTTTATGGATAGACGTTGTATATAAATATAATAATTGCCTTTCGAGATGTACCTACAACAACAATCATAATATTCATTATGTACAATACACGTGTATGATTAGCATTATGCGGACTGCCTGAGGGGTTTTCACTTCGCTAATTTACGTGAAATCATTTAGTGTTGCGGGCAGTTTTTGGGACTGTCACTACACTAAGGCCGTGACCTACTGATCCTGGTTCAACGAACCTAACGAGTAAATTATCTGTAAAGATAAAGAATGACGATTGACCATTTGGACTATCATTTATCAATATAATGGAATATCATTAAGGTCACCTTGGTATCCTAGTATACATTGCCTATCTACTGAACGCATTATGACATATTCGCATTCCGGATTTCATCATTGTACTTATTCATATCCAATGTACATTATAGTCCTTATTGTACTTACCAACAGATTTAAGATGGTTATTTCAGACGGCCCTCAATTAGAATCGGAGCAGGAGAACGTTCGAGGTGATTTATTAAATCCCGAATTATGTTTGGAAGACAATGCCAGCCTGGTCACTGCGACCGCGTCACCTCCACCACCGCCGAAGAACGTAAAGTAACAGTACATATGCTCACGCCTTTGTCCCACTACTGGGGTAGGCAGAGACATCAGATCTCCACATGCTACGATTCTGACACACATCTCTCGCCTCATCAACATCCATAAGTCTCTTCATAGAAGCTCGTCGGTTAAATGAACCTGTCCCGTCAACAAACGGCGCAGGCCCGACACCGATTCCTGGGCCGCTCGACCAGGTTGTGGAACCACCACCAATCCTTGGACTAGATAAAGAATTACTTGAAATATTGGAACTGACCCTTCTTACACGAAAACTTTCGTCAAAGATATTCAGACTGATCTGGCAATACGTTTTCAGCACGTAGCCACTACAGGGTTATCAAAGGATCTTCGTAAAGAACTTCTTAAAAAGTATTTGCCTCCTGCAAATTGCGCATTAGTTGATGCGTCGGAACTTAACCCTGAGGTTCTGTTTCAGAAGCTGTTCTGACGGAACATAAGGGCATAATTATACAGAATTACAGCATACCTAAATATTTTTCGAACAGACTTACCTGAGACGCAGTAAGGACACCATCTCAGACTGTGAAAAAGACACATCCTTCCAAACAGAAGCCTTTAAACTGGAAGGCTCCTCCTCCGTTCCGCAGGGGAATCCGAGAGTGAAGTATCCTGCTCAGATGGGTCAGCACGCCAACTCTTCGAGGACATCGTCACAACGGACGTAGAGGTACACGTTACGTCAATAATCATGGTAACACATGCTGGCCGCTTATATTGTTTTTATAAGCACTATAAGCAGTGGGAAAAGATCACCACTGATCCTATTATACTTTCTTAGATAGTGGGCTACAAAATACCTTTCTTTTTTCAAGCCCCGTTGTTCAATATTTACCACCACATAATAATTATAATACATTACCTATTATTCTGAAAAAGTCCAGTTCGAACAGTCAGTTAAATCTGATTGACTGATCTTTTAGCAAATGGTGCTATTTTGCAGTGTTCACCATGTGACGGCCTGTTTTTATCAAGTATATTTTTAATTAATACCCAAACCGAATGGTAAAATGAGATTTATAAAAAATTTTAAAAGTTTCTAAACACAATATCATTTCAAGCTTGGAATTTTATCGTACAGTTCTTAAGCTAATTGACAAAAGACTGTTTTTAGCTAGTTTAGATTGAAAGATGCATATTTTTTTGATAAAAATACAAGACGAATCTACTAGATACCTACCTACTACGATTTGAATGGAATGGGAAATTGTTTGAATTCAATGTGTTGGCTTTCGGCCTCAATATCTGCACCGTAGGTGTTGATACCTGTAACAAAATTACTCAGGTCCTGTGGCTATTAAATTTATCAACCATTTATTTGGAAGATATTTTGTTAATTGCTCAAAGCTTTTCTGCTTGTGTCCAAAACATCACTGATACTGTTCGGTTGCTTAAGGCATTAGAGTTCATAATAAATACTGATTAAAGTAACTTCCATCCAAACGCAAATTGTTTGTGATATTGAACTCACAAAAAAATTACCAACTTGTCTTACCACCAGATATAATATTAAAAGTACATAAAGGAAATAACACGATTTCAAACTTTACGGCGCTGCCAAATTAGATATTTTGCTCGGCTTATAGGTCTTCTTACATCGGTCTGTCCAGCCATCCAATATGGCTGGTTATAATATAACCTTTAATGTAGGTATTATACCTACAAGATAATTTGAAACATGTAATTTTTTAAACTTGATAATTACGACATGTATTAATATACCAGAATGTTTAGCTTCCTGTTTAGAATGGTAGTCAAAGGCGATTATTAACTCTGTTAATATTTCTAGCGATAATGCCTCAACGACTGGGGCGGCGTGCGGTAATGAAAGAGACAGTGGTATGTCGAATGAGGAGGAATGTTTACAGCACATTAACTACTTATAGATCCTAGCCGCATTTTTTGGACTCAAGACTTTTGCCAAAACTCTTTTTGTGGTTGCCAAATCTTTTTTTGAAAAGATAACGTCAGTCATCTTTTATATCAACCGTATTGTATGGACGGTATTTAATTACCTCACTTACACAAGTTACTAACGAAAGATGGCAATGGTGCGAATCAAGAAAAGGACATGTTTTTTGTCTCTTATCTTAACTATTATATTATATAAGAGCTGAAATTATCAGCCCAAAGGACAATGCAATTGCAGATGCGGAGTTCCGGAGAAACCGTCCAGACATTGAAAGGGAACTCGCTGACTACAAATTTCAAAAAATGTTACGGGTATTCGGTAATCCCGCCGATATAGTAGATATTTTTGCTAACCGCATAAATAGAAATTGTCATAAATATAGTATATCATGGCATCGTGATTCCGATGCTTTTGCCATCACCGCTTTTACCATCTCATAGTCTTACTTTTACTTTTATGGGTTTCCACCCTTCTTGATTATATTAAGGAAACTTCGTAAAATTATTAACGAAAAGGCTAAAGGTATTATTGCTGTCCCATTATGGCCCACACAACCGTGGTACCCTCTCTTTGAGAGTCTCCTCATGTTACGGCCGTTAATACTGAAACCTTATAAAAACTAACTCTTTATGTGTACCACCAGCTTACCCTGGTTGCCGGGCTCTTGTTCGGACGTCACTGTTGAGGAGAGGTGTTCCACCATCTTCACTCGACATTATGTTAGCATCTCTTTAGGAAAGCTCCATTAAGCAGTACAATTCCTGTTTAAGAAGGTGGTTTTAGTTCTGTAACAGGCAGCGTATGAACGTTTATGACAACGGTTCCTAACGTAGACATAGATTCTATTGATATCGTTGGTTCCTAATTTATTTCATTTTCTAACTAAACTTTATAACAGCTGTGCCAAGTAGGCCCCTTAAGTACCCTTAATAGTTGTAGATCTGCTCTTTCACTAATGCTTGGTCCGCAAATCAGAATCGATGATCGAGTCAAACGTTTTTATTTTCAAATGCGTGTTTAGGTCAAGACCTCCGCTGCAAAAATACAACTTAACTTGGATGGGTCCGTTGATTTAGATTACTTCACTAGTCTGTATCCAGACCAAGAACTGATACTGGAAAACATATTTAATAAACTGAATACCCATTTATTTTTCGTTTCGGGTCATAAAATGCAAACGTTTTCGAAGATATTGAAAAGAGAAAATAGGATAATATGATAATTAAAATTCCTGACCTGGTAATGACATCTCGTCCTAACTCAGTGCATCCGCTCCTAATTCTTCCATTTTTCCATGGGAAACCACAAATTTTCCCGGTTGTTAATTACCTGCTAGATATGACTAGCAGTTTACGATCTAAAGAAGAACTTCTTTTCTTCAGCCTAAAGAAACCTCATAAGCCCGTCTCGTTTCAGACACTGGGCCGTTGGGTTAAAAATATTCTGCGTAGTTCAGACATTAACATGCCAATATTTACTGCTCACAGTACTGAGCACGCTGCCACATACAAGGCTCTTAAGTTAGGCGTTAACTTAAACTTATAAGGAAGACTGCCAGTTGGCAAGTGGCAAGTCGATCAATCACCTTCCGCAAATTTTTATAACCGAATTGCTATAAATGACTCTAGCGTGCATATATTTGCTAGAAGTTTATTAAGCAAATCTCGTAATGATTAAATAGTATTAAGTCTCTAAGTTAATTGTTTGATATAATCGATGCTAATGATTTAGCGATCCTATTTCATTAAATGTTAAAGATTGTTTATCTATTACAATATTGATTCTTCTAATAAGAAGATCATTATTTTATGTTTTGTTATAAGATATTTCACGTCTTTCACAAATGCCTCTCAATATCTACAAGTAAATATATGCTAATCTCGAGGACGAAACATGAATATAATTAATGATTAAACGAACTTACCTGTATGTGAAGTTCTATCATAATTATATGAAATGTTTCGTCCGAAGAGATTAGCATCCCGCCCTTCCCTGTGTTATACACCTTCCCATACATGTTACATATTGCTACATGGACATGAAATATCTAATACTTATTACTAATCTCCGAACTAAATGACAAGAGAGCTGTCAGACACTGCAGACATAAACAAAATTTTTATTTTTTTTCCTCAAATTCAGTGCTCTCTGGCGACACCGTGTGTGCTACTACAAGTAAATATATGCTAATCTCTTCGGACGAAACATTTCATATAATTATGATAGAACTTCACATACAGGTAAGTTCGTTTAATCATTAATCACCATGAAAGACGGGTGTTACACGCTCATTCTCGCGTCAGTCTGGTCCATCAATCTAGTCACGTCAGACCTAGAACGATCGTCAGACTGACGAACATTATTAAAATATTTGAAATTAAAGTTTAAAATGAAGTTGCAGCAAGTTTAGTAGATGAATTTGAAAAATGGCAAATAACGTTTTGTGATATAAAATGATTTATCGTTGTTTGCTAAATAATTCATTTGGTAAATAAGATTGTTGTCGCATAACTGATGTTGAAATGTTGTTTTAAGTATAAACATAATATAATTCAATGCATTTGCTAAATGACTACTTTCGATAAGTAAATATGTTAAATCACTAGTTTGTGAAAACCCTTTGTTAAATCACTAGTTTGTGAAATGAAACATTGTTAAACGTTGCTTGAGAAGTGATATTTTGCTTATTGATTTTGTGTTAAACATTAGTGAACCGTTTTATTATTTATCCTATATTAAGAATGTGAAAGAATGATAGAAATGCGAAACAATTTCTAAATTTACTCTCAGTCTTAGCGACCGATTAACGACCAATCTGTATTCTGTTGCTGGAAGCAAATAAACATTTGAAACGCTACGTGCAATCCAACTACGATTAAACGAATCTCTACTTTTTGATCGATACACAAATAAACAAGAGTGGAGTTACGGATGCTATTTTAATATTTAACTTTCATCTAACGTGTCCTGTGTGAGCGTCGCTGCACGTTACGGAGGCGTGGAATTTAAACAACTAGAGATAACTTTCATTTTAAATAGAAATAGATGGTAAATATTAAGCTTGATAATTAAAACCCATTGATTTCAAATTGACCTCAATTTCAACCAGTATAAATATAAGTAAAGTTAAACTCGCTCCAGTACTTAATTAAAATGAAACTTAAAGTACCTACTGTTTTTGTATTTCAATTAACATTTCATCCAAAACAAGAAACTTTTATCGGAGCTGTTGAGGGCCCTCATTTTAATATTAAGGGCCCATTTAATAGCATCGTTGGAGGTAACGAAAGGATTTTGTTTATGGGCCATTAATGAATTTTCCTACGCAACGATTGCCTCGTACTTTCCTTTGATACCCTAATTTGTAAGGAAATCGGAAATTAAACGTTGATTTCTCTTTAGTTCTAGTGTTATTAATCTAAGGATTGAAAATTTGTTTTAGGCTCAATTTACACCAGAGTGGCAGCGACTGGCAGCGCAGCATTACAATTTATACTTATAAAACAGTTCCGCGACTGACTGACTGACTGACTGACATCGCACTGGCTAAACTGCTGAAGATAGAAACATGAAATTTTGATATTCTACAGAGGTGCACTATACGATTGGATTTTTCAAAAATCGACCTCTAAAAGGGTTAGAACGTGGGTTTGAAATCCACCAGCTGCCAGTAGCTGCCTTTAACTGCCTGCCGCTACTATTTGGTGTGAATTAAGCCTTAATCTCATGTCAATCTTAACTTCAACGCGTGTAAAGGTATAAGTACCAGATAACGCTATTGTCGCGAGCAGCGCTTACTTAGGCATTGCATAAATGGTTCTAATGCCTTTGAAATGTTTTTATGGGATCTACAGGGTAAAATTGATATCATTAGCATCCTTTTGAACTGAGAGTCTACCCATCAAACTGCACAACCTTTACTACGGGAGCAAACCGATTGGAGCAAAAAAAACAGCTGTTGCCATACATTTGAGTCGAGTAGGCATTGCAGTTTAGTATGGAACAGCAGATTTTTTTGCTCCGATCGGTTTGCTCCCGTGGTAAAAGTTGTTCAGTTTGATGGGTAGACTCTAGTTGTTGCCATGAGGCTTCCTCACTCGAGTCGAGGACGTTTTTGACATTTTAGTCATACAAATTATGTCAAAAATATCCTCCACTCGATTGAGGAAATATCAAGAAAACAACTAAGAATACGGGTGTTAGTTTAAGAGGAGCTAATGATATAAATTTCACCATAAACTTTTACCGTGTTCGAGTATTGTCGAAAAAGATCCTAAATCTTAATGGAAAATGATGCAGTGATTTTGATTCCAGCTCTCGCTACGTCAGCGTCAGGCAAATGATGGATGAGGCTGAGCTATTCATAATGTTATTAGTTGGAGTGAGTTATTGTTGTGTTATACACAACTTAATTTGGTTTACTTTTATAGCTTGCTTATCAGGGTTTCTTTTTATAAAAAAAGTTAAAGTATGAGTGGTTTCATGATAGATTTTTTTATTTTTTGGAATTCTGCTAGTCAGGGACCGAAACCGGTATAGATAATACCGGTACTTTTTGGTTACAACCTCTATTATTTTTACCGGTACTTTTAAAGGTAACCTAAATTAACATACAAAAAACAACCATTATATTACCGGTAACCGAAATAAAAATTACCTATACAGGAACGAGACGTGCGGTGTAATTTTTGGTAGTTTTTGGTTCTTTTGGTAGTTTCATAATTTGATACATTTTCGTACTTTTTGGTAGGTTTTGGTACCTAGATTTTGGTAGTTTTGGGTTCTTTTGGTAGTTTTTGGTACAATTTGATAGATTTTCATACTTTTTGGTGGATTTTGGTCCTTTTAGTAGAGTTTGGTTGATTTTGGTAGTTTTTGGTAGATTCTACCAAATTTGTTAGATTTTAGTGCTTTTTGGTTCTTTTGGAAGTTTTTGGTAGATTCTACCAAATTTGGTAGATTTTGAAACGACGAAAATCTACCAAAAATACCTAAAACTATCAAAAGAACCAAAAGAATCAGAAACTACCAAAATCTTAATACACAGATTAGAATTAATAAGGTACATTTCAATCTTTTGTCAATCCTTGCATATCTGCGTATCACACACAGCGTAAGAACTTACACCGGCGGCCTCATCGCCCGCCAACAAGTAAGAAATGTTTGTTTTTACCCCTTCCCCGCACTCGCGCGGCCGCACGCGGCGGTACTCACATTCTGTTCTATTGAAGGTCATAGGAATTTAGGTTACCGGTATTAATACCTGTAACCGAGATATAGGTAACACTTTTTTTTTGCTCGGTTACCGCGATAGAGGTAACATTTACTGTAAAGGTTACCGAAATTATGCCGATACCTGTACCGTAATTTATATCGGTTTTCGGTCCCTGCTGCTAGTATCCAACAATGAAAGGACAATATCGAGTAGTTTACGGTGAAGGAAAACATTGTGAGGAAACCTGCAAGCTGAAGAAGAAATTCTGATGTATATGTGAAATCTACTGATGTGTATGCGGATTGCATTGGGAACACGTGGTGGGCTAACGCCCATACCTCCCTCCCTGAGGTTAGGCCTATGCCTGATAAAGAGTGATGATAGTCCATACAGAAGAGAGCTATAGCGACTCAATCAAGAGGCGGCAGTTCGATTCCTGGCCTGTACCTCTAAGTTCTACGGAATTTATGCACGGTTGTATTTAATATTATCACTAGCTCGACGGTGAAGGAAAACATCGTAAGGAAACCTGCATACCCGAGAATAATAAAAAATTAGTTTGGATGTATGTGTAAAATATGGGTGAGCTTGGGGCGAACACAAAAAGATCAGCGATGGTCGCAGTGTTACATAACGAACCTTGCTTGCAATAGCCCAGCCAACAATAATAATAAAAGGCCTGTGCCCTGCAGTGGGACGTATATTGGGCTGATTATGATGAAGGGGTTTATATAATCTCTAGTAATGTCTCTAGTAATCCACTGTTGTGAATCATCTATTGCGGTTTTTTGAATAAAAAATCTGCTAATAACTTTTATGAAATAAGCGACACCGGTAATATCATAAAGCCTGCCACCTTTAACGTCTTTAAGCTTTGGTCAGTGTTATTCTATACAAGATTATATTATTATGTTACCTTGAAATAACGCGTAAAATAGTGCTGCGCCACAGCCGTCTTACACGTTGCTTGACGCGGACTATTGAAAGAAAAAACCCAATGGGATCGTTTTCGATTTATTTTGCACGCGCGATATCTGCTTCACTTTGTTACCTTTGGCGTCGGTCAAATATAATTGCAAATAGTTTGTTGCGTTTTGGTTTAAGATTTCAAGCTCGTTGACTATTTGTTACCATGCTGATCATATCTGAGGGCGTTCTTAATGAGATCGATATGAAATGTTATTCCCCTAAACTAACTATTTCCTCCTATGGGATTCTATTAATAGTTACATATCACCTGTCTCAGGTCATCGAATACCAATACGAACCAAAATTAAAACGTCTAATTGAAACTCATGAAAACTTTTTAGTGCCTCTAATTCTCTCCGGCGAAAAGATTTTTTTCTCGTAAACTTCTGGTAACTTTGCAAAACAGGCCTCTTTACAGTAACGATCGTCACTTAGCGAATTGTTGAGTTTTAATGTGCTTAAAGTCTACTTAACGGTAATACTCACTGTCCATTAAGAAGTTTAGGATTGTCTAAGACTTGACAATTCAGCTTCATTGTGTTATGTGAGTTTCGTGAATTACAGTTAAAGTGTTTCGGATGGGCCTTTTAATTGGTGGAGCTTGGGAGGCGTTGATTTTGTGACCGTTTGGAAGAAAAAGTTGGAGGATAAAGCTGTTTTGTTGTTAGGTAGTTGTTGTATTTTTATTGCACGCTGAGGAAAAGGGATTGTGTTTGATAAGTCAATAACCCAAGGCGGTTCCTTAAAAAATACACAGTAATTCTCTCCATTTTTTTACGTCAGTATTTAACAAAATGTCATCTATTATTGTCATAATTACGGTGTAAGGAAATTTTCTTGGGTTTTGACTTAAATTTTCATAAGCTTTCAATTAATTGGTTGCTCACACCTTCCTTCCTTCCTGTTCCATCAAATAGAATAAGCTTTTTTGACTTCATTTATGTAATTGGATCATTAATTGCTACAACTACGATCGGAGCAAAAAAAAATCTGCTGTTGCATACATTTGAGTAGACATTGCAATAGATTTTTTTTGGTCCCATCGGTTTACTCCAATAGTTAAAGTGGTTCAGTTTGATGGGTAGATTCTTAGTTTAAAAGGATGCTAATGATATGCATACGAAAGCTGTGTATACCTTTAAGTGATGTATTCATAAGATCAACCTGTATATCTATGAAGAAAATGCGTGTGACAGACGAATGAATGGATGGTCTGACCGACTGACGGACAGATTGAAAGACACTGTAGTCCAGTAATTTTAGAGTTTATTTATGGACACCCTAACAATAATTCATCTATCGCTGAAACTTTGCAGTGTGATGAAGTATTTTGTTTTGCCTTTTAGTAAGGAATACTAAAAGCTTATAATAATGTTTGTTTAAGCATGATTCTAAAGAAACAGTAAATTAGAACTGTAGACATAAAAGACTAAGTAGACTCGTCAGCTTTCTCATTTAACCTCCTTCCTCAGAGGGTTGAAGAAAGCAAAGCATTTTCCTCAATTTACGTCCAAGGCCACTATTTACACGTGTAATTAAGCACTTGAGCCTATATTGTTATCCCTTTCAACCGTTTTACTTTTAAACGAGAATTGTTGTCTGTTATAGCTGTTGTATGGGGCTTAATTGCTATATCGTTTCTCCTAATGGGTGATTTTTGGTCAAAATTATACAAATTCGAACTATTAAAACTTTGTTTTTTGAACTTGTTTAAACAGTTGGTGATTTTAGTTTCCATTTGGCTTATTTTTATCGTTGTTAGGGTCTATATTTGAACGGCTTGATAGCTCAGTCCACTCATGGATATAGGTATTCTATATCGCTGTCTATTGTCATCATAATACAAGTCAGGGCTAGATTCTGGTACCTACTTTAAATGTGACTAGAAAATAAAAAAAAAGTGAGTCAATATAGGGTCCTTCTTAATATGCTGACACTTTTTTAAGGGTATGATCAGACCATCAAACTGAACAACTTTCTCAATGGCACCAACATATCGCGAAATAAAAATCTACTGTTCCATACAAAACGGCAAATCTACTCGAGCCAAATTTGCTGATATTTTTTTAGCTATTTCGATATAGGTCCTATAGAGTTTTTTCAGTTTGATGGTTTGATCATCGTTTTTAAACAAATCTGGTACTTAATCGATTTCCTCTGCATTTTTAAGCGTTTTCCCAAAACGTTCGTATACGCGCCTGTTTACAAATCGTTTGACCTAGTGAGTGGTTATTTTGATTTACAATTATAATTTCGTTGGCTTGACTTTATTATTAATTTTCGTCAATTTACATAACAGTTTAATTTCTATCGATAAGAGGATTAGAATTTGAAATAACAACTCGAAATTTGGTAAGGTGTTATTATAATACAAGTAGACCCATATACCCATAAAATTATAACTCTGTTATAATTTTAGTAAGATTAATTATTCGTTCTGGAAACATTGTTTCAGAAATATTACTTATTTAATAATACTGTATTCTTTTACCTGTCTTTTTAACATTACAAGTTTTTTTTTGTACAAATTACCTTTAGGACGATTTTGTTAAACTTCCTTAAGTAAACAAGTACCCTAATTAATGTCATGTTTTATATTTTGTTCAAAACAAACCTCTATATTTATTTATAATGTTACCTTGGCGCCAAAATACGGAACAGTACGGGAAAGGAGAATTAATAACGTTCATCATCATCAGCCTGTCATAGTCCACAGATGAACATTATATCCTACCAAAACAGCATCATACAAGCTCGTAGCAGCCAGTACACACGGCGACACATCAAGCTACGCAAAACAAATATAAGCTGGCCGCACGACGTTATTCATTACTCTACCTACGCGCGGCCACATAATTTTGGTTTTGCGTAGCTTGATATTGTGTCGCCGAGTGTACATCCCCGCAGCGATGTTTCTACAAAACTGTATGTTAAGCTTAACTCATTCATAGCATAAGCATATGCTCACGACTATATTCCCCGAGAGGGTAGTCAGAGATATTCAGAAACCTCAGAATATCCACGTTTCACCAGTAGAAACGAAACTATGTCCAGTGTGTGCCCGTCGCCACTTATAATGGACAGTGGGTACAATACATGCCTCGAAATTGAAGCATGCAGGTTTTCTCACGATGTTTTCCTTCACCGAAAAGCCAGTGGTGTTACAAATGGTATATAAATTCCGAAAAACTCATTGTTACGAGTCAGCCTGGACGGGGATCGAACCATTGCCTCCTGCATGGCAGGCAAGGTTGCTCGCCACTGGACCACCACGGCTTATTAACTCATTCATTCTCCTCTAAAATCTCAAAATCTGCCTTCATAATAATTTTAAGCTCCGCATCACCTAAATCAAAACTTCTCCAAATAGGTGCAAATCCAATAACAACAATAAAAGCCTAAACTCAAATTATCAAGCAAATCATACCGTATTCTCAGCAAAATTCATTAGCTCAGGGGTTCATTCATAATTATTATTTCATCATGAACTATATAGTTCCGTTTGTCAAACTTTGCAGCGGTCAGGTCCATTCGTAGTAGTCTCAAAATGTTTGACAGTCATAGCATTGTTTTGGCTGGAAGTGGCTCTATTGTATAGTTGGTTTTAGGTTGAATAGGGTTAGTTTATCATGTTGGGTTTAGCTTTGTATATAACCTTTGTTCAGAGAATATTGGAAGAGGCAAGTTAGAGGTCAATTTGCTGTCAGAGTATATTATTGAATACATAACATCATCATCATCATCAAAGAAATCATTTTAGTCAACTGGGTACTTTTACGTAAAGCCTTTATAAAAGACATGCTTTTCCTATTGCTGTCTCTTGTTTGCAACGGAGAGAAGTAGAATATTAAATTTTTACTACTATTTATATTTTCTTTGATTATATTCGTTTTCCAAGACAGATTACGAGTCAGCTGTTTCTTTTGTGAGTAGTCGCCGTTTTTGATCCTGGTATACCAATCTTCTTCTTATCGTGTCGACTTCAAACTTTGAACAATGTCGCTAAATAGTACCTTGCCAGAAGTGGGCAACCGACACTGCATCGTCGCTAGTGGTCATTAGCTCCTCCTGCGTACAGGTGTTAGGGCCCGTAGGGCACGATGTGAGATGGGCCATCGTTTGTGGAGCTCCACACAAGCAACTCACATTTTGCGCATCTGAGAATCCCCACCTAAACATGTTGACCTTACTGCGACCGACCCGGGTTCGAAGTCGGTTTAACGACTTCCACGGTATACCGATGCATTGGTATGAGTATGTGGTGGGTCTATATCCGTTAATGAAATATTTCTAAAACTCACATAAAATCAGCATAAAATACTAAAACGTGCATCAAAGACACCGCCTCATTACGCTGCATCAAAGCACCTCAAAGCATGTCTCTTCCAATATCTCTCTAGCTTTGGATAAACTCTAATCATCCGGTAACTTTCCGGTTATGCTAATATAATGAAACCCCACAGAGCTGGGCCGTGGAACTTCCTTAATATAATATTTCAAAATTTATACAGTTCTCACCGTTAAATTTGCCGTTTTCTATTTTAGCCAGCTTTGGCATTTAATGCAGTTTAGATGTTCGTTGTACAGGAGTTTTTAGTAGTTTTGTGATGCTAATTAATTTGTACGATTCGTTTTTGTAGATCTGTCGTGTGCGGAGAGAGGAGTTTGCAGCGGTGGTCAGTACAGAGAAGTGAAAGTTTTTGAGTCTCAGTGTGTAATGGTTAATTTGGGCATTTGACCCTTTTTATATACATATATCGGGGTATCCCGATTTGTTACTAACATGATTAAAAATGTGATTCAACTGTTTTGTGATTCACCTGTATGTAATTTTTTTTAAATGGGTTTATAAAAATATTTTTTGTTCATCTACTTAATTACGCCTACCCAAAATAGATACATGTGCACACTTTTCAGTGCAGAATAATCTTTAAAGTGTTTGTGCCGTTGTTTTATGACTTCCATAGTAAAAAGCCGGAAAACGGAATATTTGTTCTGCGATTTCAGTTGTCTCTCCAGTTACATACCAATTGCTCTTAATCAACACTTATCTTAACCCTTGGTAGGAGAAGAAAGCTGAAGAAAAGATAAATAGATTGTGTGAAGAATGATTTGTGCAAGAAAGGCGTAAGTGATGAAAAAGGCTAAGCGAAATGAATGTAAGAGGATGACCGACCCCTAAATAATGGGAAATGGGCGAGAGAATGATGATGATTCAGCGACTACAGGGTACTTGAATCAGTACATAGGAATTATTATCATCAATTTCTATAAACAAATAAATGTCCAAAGATAATTACTTTACAACCATTATTTATGTTTACAAAACAAGGTCACAAATGTCAACTGCCATAAATCAATCTGTAAAGAAAGGGGGAAACAAAATAATGCCTTCGACGCTTTAACAGTTAGTTTCAATTTCTTTAACAACTTGTTTACTCAGCCAGCGATATTGAAAAGGGTTCGCAATAATTACTTGGTATAAACTGTGAGTTTAAGCGATTTTGTTTCATGTCTAGCCTAGCCATGTTCTAGCCCCCAATTTTTTCTTACTAATTAAATTTCAAGAGTGTGTTCAGACTTAAAAACTAAACAGTTCCCTAAGGAACAAGAGTCGAAAAACGAAAAAAAATTTTGGACCTCCCATAGAAAATCGATCGGTTGATCTACACTTTTGTATGACATATCAGAAAAATTTTCTCGTTTGGCGACCCATGTTCATTGAAGAATGTGTTTTATTTTAATTGTCTGAATACACCTTTCAAGTTAATAATTATGTTAGTAATTAAAAAAACTAGTGGTGTAAAAATAAAGATAGCTTTTTAACGATAGCTTTTTTAAAGAGCGCCATCTGTATCTATTTTAATGTTTTCATTGTAAACTTATTTTATGTTGGCTTATGTA
Source organism: Agonopterix heracliana (assembly GCA_963693445.1). NCBI lineage: Eukaryota > Metazoa > Arthropoda > Insecta > Lepidoptera > Depressariidae > Agonopterix > Agonopterix heracliana. The sequence continues at coordinate 14,891,962 of OY856324.1, forward strand.
AAATATATTGTATGTAAACTTCTTTTATTTTGGTTTACTGTAAATTATAATATTGTATAGAAGTTCCAGACGAAGTTAAAAAAAATTCCTCTCAATGTTTTCCTTCAGCGAGAAGCTAGTGGTGTTACAAATCGTCCAAAAGCATACTCAATGCTCACAACTAGGTATCCTGTTAATCAGAGGCACAATATACGCCTCGAGCTAAAAGATCGCCAGAGCCGATATTCTATCCTAAAACCTTTAAACCGTGCTGTTACAGCATGGTTTTAGGTTACCTTTAGGTGAAGGCACCTTTAAGCGATCCTTGCTAGATAAGTTTAGACCACTACGAAAGGGATTAGGGTCATCACTTTATTGTGTAATGTAGCAAATAATAGCTATCTTTCTTGGGGCATAGTTTAATCCTTTAACGTCCTACGTCACAAATTAATGAGACGTTTCAAGGACCACCGGAGTGGACTGGGGCGTTAAATGTTCAGTCAAGGAGTATCTTTGCAAAGAGGTTTTTAATAATTATATCTTTATACTTGTTATAAACTAGACGTACATATACGGACCAAATCGGCGACGTGCTTAAAAAGGGCCAGGTCAGATCTACCCGAAACCGACGAGCATATTTATGCTCGTCGGTTTCGGGTAGATCTTTCATTTGAAAGAACTTATTAATGTGGAGGAAGCTAGAGAAGTTTGTCAGGATCGTAGCAGGTGGCGTTCCGTTGTCTCTGCCTATACAGGGTGTTTCATAAGTAAGAATACATTTTTAAAACTCTTAAGGGGGTTGTTTAGACCGTCAAACTGAACAACTTTCTCTATGGGACCAACATCGAAATCGCGAAAAAAAAAAAATTGATGTCCCATACATATTTTAGCTCTAGTCGATTTGTAGAGTATGGAACATCAATTTTTTTTTCGCGATTTCGATATTGGTCTCATAGTGAAAGTTGTTCAGTTTGATGGTCTACACCACCCCCTTAAAGGTTTAGTTATGAGAATATGTATGTATGTGTTAAAAAAGAGACAGACAGCTCGCTGGACTTCATTGCCTAGTGTTGTGAGTTGCCGCTGATGATCCTGGTATAAAGGAATTTAACCTTAAAGAGAAAGTTGATGGTCTGATCATGTCCTTAAAAACCGTCAGCTTATTCAAAAAAGACCCTTTGAGAAAAAGACATGTACTTAGTGGGTGCTTAGTTAGACTATCAAACTGAACAACTTTCCTTAATAGACATACATTGAAATGACGAAAATAAAATCTGCAGTTCCATACAAAACGACACATAACAAAAAACAATATATTATCTTCTTCAATAATATGCACGTGCGTAACAATGTGTGAACAGCGTCACTGCTATCTGTACCGGAGGTGAAAAGTGGCAAGACGCAGGAAGGCGTTGTCAACTTGTGTCACGTACAAATGCAAAGATCCTTGTCTTCATTATTTGACTACAATCTAACTATAATATAAAACTGTAACTGTAGTTGCCCCCCTTTTTTTGGGGAGGCCTGTGTCCAGCAGTGGACGTTTATCGGCTGATATGATGATGATGAACTGTAGTGTGTCTGTACATTTAAGATTTACATGAAAAAGATAACGATATGGTTTTTAGGTTTCCCTGACTCCAAATCAACCTTTTTTAGAATTTTTGTCTGTCTGTGTGTTTGTTTGTAACAGCATCACGCAAAAACTACTGAACCAATTTTGATGAAACTTTTTTTGTTTGATAGCTTATGATCTGACTTAAGATCTATGGTATATAATTTGTGCGGATGAAGTCGCGGGTTAACTCTAGTACTTTATAAATTGGTACGTAAAAAAATGAAAGGCAGTAATAACTCCGCTATCTCTCTATCCCTGTACCGAACTAGTGAAGATTGTAGCGGGATCGATCAATCACAGGGACAAAGTACGGACGTCAATGTCGTCATCCCACCCAAGTTGGGCCGATTAGCCCGTCTGTTGAGCGGCACGAATGCTTAAGTAGGCTTCTAGACGAATTGCTTCATTATTTAAGGAGGAGATGGTTTTAATACGAATTGTTATTTTTAACTAAAAAGAAGTTTACATAATTTAGACATACAGGCAGACACCCGACAACAAGACGAGTTGAATCAGAATCTGAATATGAATGTGGACAGCTGCATGAAGATAGGATGACAAAAGAAAAGATAGATTTTGAGAATGATGTTATGTGTAAATAAAAAAGAAGTGAGCGCTGAAATGATGGATATAATGATTGGAGGAAGACGACATCATTGCGCCGACCACAGGTAATGGAATAAGGGTAGGGAGTTGATGATGGGGTACACCCGGCACTCCATATGGTCTCACGATGCTTGACTATAGTACTGCTGAGTCGCGCCATTTAGCTCGCATGTGGTCGTTTTCTGTAAGCGCTTCTTATTCTGCTCCTTTAAAGTGTCCCCGAAACACTGAAGTAATATTTTTAGGCCAACGGCCAGACATGTTTGGCATGCAATGCATACTATTTAAACAAGGAGCCTTTCTTATTACGAAATCGGGATTTTGATGTACTCCAAAATACTATGCTAAATTTTATATTATGTTCAAAAAATCGCTTTGATTGCATTTATGACCTTCAAAACGAGATTCATGCTATATTAACATTCATTATCACAGCAGAATCTTAGGGAAATTTAATCCGCTTTTGACAGAACTGGCAATGAGCAAAGTAACAAATTCATTATGCGGTGCAAAGACGTGAACTTATTTTACTATCGATGGTGTAGTTTTAATTAAAAACATCGAAAAACGTTTATTACATTTTAAATCTGTGAGGAATTTATAAAAACTTTTCAGTTTAGTGTCATGCATGAGTTTACGTATACATTTTGAATTCAAATTACAAATTACAAACCTTTCCGGTTCGACGAAACGTGAGGCATTTAGAACATGTAAAATGTTCAGTGCGAAAGGTGCTGCATACAAGATCGGAATAGCAAAATAGTGGCCCGATACTCAGAATTCCTTTTCGTGAAAGCGTATTCAACCTTCAACTTTATTCAAAAACTAGATGCTGTCCAACGTGAAATGTTGACGCCCTAGTTCAGATTTTTCGTTCAAATGTTAGAAAATAGTTGGACCTAGATCTCGTAATCGTTGGACCTAGATCTCATAGAAGCAAGATAAAGATCAGCTCAATCTGGGATCCTCAACATCCAATCGATGGACATATTGCGGCTATCTCAAGTCACTTTCATTTAGTAAATTATACAGGACACGTTTTTTTCGGGTATGTATACTAAAAATATTTGAAAGCGTGGTTATACGCGGTATTAGGGTAGATAGTTGAATTACTTTAAAGGGTGTGTGTAAAGAAACAATGGGAAATTAAAAAAAAAAAACATTCCATTTCATACAAACGCAACATTTGATTGCATTTAGAATAGTTAATCCAATTTTTTTTTTCTAATAGGCATCTTAGGGAAAGTTGTTCTGTTTCATGAGTAAAATAAATAATAATAAATATCTTGGACAGTGTCACACAAATTATCTAGTCACATTTAAAGTTCCAGAATCTAGCCTGGACTTGTATTATGATAACTAGACAACGATATAGAATACATATATAGATTCAAACATCCATGACTCGGGTACAAATATTCATATTCGTCATACAAATATTTGTCCCTTACGGGATTCGAACCCGCGACCCCCGGCACAGCAGGCAGGTTCACTACAGACTGTGCTGTCGGGCCGTCAGTAGGTAGGTACATAATCACCTGACTATCTAAAACCGTGTTTAAAATCTCGTTTTAATACTGTACGAAGTGATATTGATACGACTATACTTATTAGACACATTAGATTGGGCTTTGAACTGGCCCAAAAATTAAGTTTATTGTTCTGTTACACGAACAAATTCACTTAGACGTCAGTCAATGATATAAGTGACGATATGTTTATCGATATCTTCCAAGAATTTCTTATTTGATATTTGATTCAAACATAAAACGATTCTTATTTGCCTCCTTATTATAACAAGAAGTATAATAGTAAAAGATGAGCATCCCAAAATAGAAGCTGAAATCGACGATCGATCGTTGGCTGATAGCACAGTCTGTAGTGAACCTGCCTTCTGTGCCGGGGTCGCGGGTTCGAATCCCGTAACGGACAAATATTTATATGGTGAATATGAATATTTGTACCCGAGTCATGGATGTTTGTATCTATATATGTATTCTATATCGTTGTCTAGTCATCATAATACAAGTCCAGGCTAGATTCTGGAACTTTCAATGCGACTTGATAATTTGTGTGACAATGTCCAAGACATTTATTTATTACTAGTGTTTTCCCGCGACTTCGTCCGCACAAATTATATACCAGATTTTAAGTCAGATCATAAGCTATCAAACAAAAAAAGTTTCATCAAAATCGGTTCAGTAATTTTTGCGTGATGCGCGAACAAACAAACAAACAAACACACAAACAAACAGACAGACAAAATTTCTAAAAAAGGTTGATTTCGAGTCAGGGATACCTAAAAACCATAACGTATTTTTTTTTTTGTAATTATCTTCAATGTACAGACACACTTCAGTTACAGTTTTATAATAGTTTAGATTAGATTTATTATTAAGAACGAAGAACATACTTCAACCTTAAACACGGCATCTATAGGATTAAATTACACTCAAACTATCCAAAAGTCACTTTAACTTCAAGACGCTAAAACAATCTATGAAGAATATTCTCAAACAACACGTTTCAATTTCTAGACAACTCCTCGTGTGTTCAACTACAAAGTGTGAAGTTTAAACTAATTACTCCACTTTGCTCCTAAATGAGTACTCTTCAAACAAAATAGGTGTTAAAACTTCAATAGTAGACTTGAAGTATACAACCAAAAGCATTTACTTCTTGGTAACAGCTGTTAAAAGCTTTCCCTTAAAACCTCTTGACGAATTGCCGGAGTTAAGATTAAGACAACGGCCTCTTCATGCTAAAAGGCGAGACAAATTTCTCACGAGCTGTACACTCGTAGTAGTAATTAACGGATGAGTCTTGGTCGTTCTTGTTTTCTTAATGATCGCTGGTTTTCCAGCTGCTTAAGCAATGTGCAGCTATCTATTTTGGTTATTCATCAGCAAAAATATTTCACGGTTTAAAATTAAATGCGTTACATATCAAATAGGGTGTTTCAGAATATCAAACTCAACAATTTTCACTACAGAGCCAAAATCTAAATAGCGAAAAATTTAATCAGATGTCACATAATAAATGCCAATAGTTACTCGATCAAAATGTATGAAACAGCATTTCTTTTTTCGTTATTTCAAAGTCGGTCCAATAGTTAAATAATGTTTAGTTTGATGGTCTGAAGCACCCCAAATTTTAAATTAAAACCCTGTGTACAATATGCTAACAAATGAATGTCTCGAAAGACCAGTAAACCGATTCCGAATCGATAAGAAAACAAAATCACTTCAACTTTTTAATACTCTAAAATTTAATTTGCTTACATGCCATTCAACTTATCTCGTGGATTACTTACATATGTTTAGGAACTGTTTCACCACTTTTGGATACTTACGTTTTTTTTAGCTTATCTGATAGCTCATTTGACATATTTTGTATGAAGAATAATGTCAAATGAGCTGTTGGATAAGCTACCAAGAACTTATCCAAAAGTGATGAAACAGGCCCTTAGAGTTGTAATCAGTTATCATAATCAAACAAATAAAAAGCATACTTTTTCACACCTGAACAAAAGCTAACGCATTTATTTGCTGGTAAGACTTGTATTTAAGAGCTGTTTATTGACAAAGTAGTGATGTTTTTTCCACCATTGAGAAATACAAGGAAAACGCTGTTTCCTCGACAGGTTTGGCAAATAACTGCTCTTAAATCCGAGTCCTATCAGCTCGATATACAATTCCAAATTACATTGCTTCCTAAATGCGCCAGCTGGTACGAATCTTCGATTCGTTTGAATATAAACTGTACCTTAATACGTGTAAAGTTTAATCTAACGTGAAATGTATTGCGTTTCATCTTACTTAAGACCCCCTTTCAATTATGGGTTTTGATGTAACATCGCACTTCGTCGCTTACGTTTTAGTCAGCATTAGAGTCTTCAAGGTTCCTACTTAGGTAGTCTGCTTCCATATACCGTTCACCGAATGACAAATTACTGTAGTAGGTAAATGCAAGTTTGAACTAATTGCAAAGCTGAATGGCTCCAAGGGAATTGGAGCCATTTAGGCATGTAAAATTTCGTTAAAACTTGTACGTTTTGAACACCAAATTGTTCAATTTAAAGCGTAAGCTTGTAACCTAAATAGGGTTTGACAGATTGCGCAGTTAGTAAAGCCATTAGTACTTTGTTTAAGTTTCCAATGTTTAGTCTCTGTAACATCTGTTCGGAGAATTCTCGACAAATAATTTAAGCTTTGATCTTGCAGATTTTTTGGAGTGAAAATTTGATATCATCGATAGCTTGGAGATTTTAAAAATCTACAATGTTATTTCAAATTTTCCCTTCGAAGCTCGATTTTGCAGGCTACATTTTAAGAGCAGCAAAATACAAGGTTTAATCCTGTACAGGATTTTGTAAGAGAAAATTTAGCTCGTTATATAGCAGGTAGTGAACTGTTAGGCGGGGAGCTCAAGAAATGCTTAGCAGCTTAGCAAGCTCTAGTTCCCGTTAACTCGACTTGTATATGTGCTTGTTTTTAAGTTTACACTTCGTAATGGAGCTGTATTTCTTTAAAACACGCACGCTTAGGTTTTCCTGTTATAACTTTACGTGGAATTACGAGAATCCACTTCTGCAAAATTTCAAATAATTGTAATACCCAGTATAATTTTATTCCACAAATCGGATCGGATCAGAGATTTTTTTTCTCATCTCGTTACTTTTGAATGAAACTGAAGTCTTAACAAATTGATTCACAGTGCTTTTAGATTTTATGATATTTTTTATGCAATTAGGTAATCGTATACAATGAAAATCAATTTTACAGTAGTCTGAATAAATAAATAAAATAACGCTCACAGGCAACATACATTGTAATGATCCCAAGTAAGCCTCAGGCTTTTTGTTATGGGAACCATACAACAACGGCACACATATAACATCCATGACCGAACCGGGATTCGAACCCCGGACCCTGGTTTAGCAGTCCGGCGTGGTAACCATCACAACAACCGGGTGAATGATAGTGTCAAACTTAATTGAATATATAGAACGATTAGGAGTCAGATGCCTCAAGGGGCCTAATTTTACATTCATTCAGATGCGCCCTTTTGTGGGGCAAAACATGAAAGTAATAAATGATTATTCATGAGGAAAGGCCTGTGCCCTGCAGTGGGATCCAAGTAGGCTAATTATGAATGAAACGAAAAGAAGACCACGATGAATGACAAATGAAATATATAATTTAAAATCAAATATTGTTACAAATAAGGTAGTCTTATCGCTGAAGAACAATGTCTTCGAGACAACCTTAGGATAGAGGAAACAGCAATGAACACGGGATGATTATGGTGATCTCAAATTGCTCTGCTTAATGCTCTGCTCTGTAACCGATGTTAAGACCTATGATGATGATGATGATTGTATACAAGGTGTTACAAAAATACAAATAAACATTTAAGGGGGTGGTTTAGACCATCAAACTTAACAACTTTCACTATGGGACCAATATCGAAATCGCGAAAATAAATTTATGTTCTATACTCTACAAATCGACTCGAGCTAAAATGTGTACGGAATATCCGTTTTTTTTTTTTCGCGATTTCGATGTTGGTCCCATAGAGAAAGTTGTTCCTTTTGACGGTCTAAACAACCTCCTTAAGAGTTTTAAAAACTTATTTTTACTTATGTAACACCCTGTATATACGAGTACCATTGTAACATCATGGAGTGAATACTAGAACTACCGGTTATATGCTCTCGCTGTAGGTTGGTAGAGTCAAAATAGTTGTAAACTTGATGTTATACTGTTGCTTGAATAAAATAAAATATATCTTGCATACTTCCATAGTGCAATAAAAACGAATAGTGGTGAAGCTCAGCGGTCGCGACAGGTCAATCGTGCGCATTTTCGGGGCCGAGAGGAGCGCGTACCCTCAAATTAGATCAAAATAAAATTAATGGATAGGCCTTAAGCGCGGTAAGTTGAAGCACTACTGGTGCACTTGGTCCATACAAACTAGCGCCATTATCTGTCAAATCTGGGGCAATTGCATACAAAGCATAAGCATAAGCATAAGCATATGCTCACGACTATATTCCCCGAGGGGGTAGTCAGAGATATTCTGAAACCTCAGAACATCCACGTTTCACCAGTAGTACCGAAACTCTGTCCAGTGTGCATACAAAGGCCATAGAAAAATGCCAACGGTTAAATACAGCTGTATATTATTTTATAATGCTGGTAATATTACATTTATCATGATGTATGGACCCTTTAATAATTTTTAATATGCTTATTTTTGTAAATAAAACACATTTAATATCTAAATTGTGGAAACACCGGTCACCGGTAATTTCAATTGACATTGTCAGATTTTTTTTTATTGCCTTGGTATTGCCGCTTTATCATTTTTCTTTTTGAAGTACCTATACAATATTTGGCATTTATCGCCGGATGTCCTTTGAAGTAAACCTTTCATTTGTTTTTCCTCATTTTTCTGGTTTGAAACGTTCGCGTAAGGCCTATCCATTAGTTTTTTTTTTACCTAAGCCCTCAAAGCGAATTCAAGTAGGTATTCCCCCAAATATTAGTCCACTACACACCGGGCTGCGTTCAGAACCTTTGGGTGCGGTTGTTTGGATGTTTTTCAACCGAAGGTACTGAACGAACAGTTGTTTTTTAACTCGCAATAAGGTACGGAACGACCCCGGTTGTTTTATAACCTCAAATTTTGACATTGACAGTAATATGGACTTCTAGGGCTTCTATCGTTTCCAAATACAATAAAAACTAATCTTCCATGCTAGCAAATCAAAAAGTGAATAAAAACACTTTGAAAAAACCTACCTTTTAATCAAAACGAACGAAAAGTCAAGTAACCACAGATAATCAAACGTCAGAGTGTTTTTTAACCATCTAATTTGATGGTTAAAAGTTGCAACCCGCCAGAGGTTCTGAACGGTTGAGTTGTGACAACCGAGTTGCAAGTGCGTTTTTTCACCGAGGCTCTGAACGACGTTAGTGCGAAAAGTTGCGCTCGGAGTGCACTCTGGGCGTAGGTTCTGAACGCACCCCAGCACGAGCATAGACGCGGCGCCGCGACCGCTGAGCTTCACCACTAATAGTTTTTTACACTATTATACTTACCTGCTGCTGTAACCAAAAATTAGCTCTATTCAAAATCTACTTTGAGCATGTGACCCAAAAAGAGAAGCGAACCAACCAAACTTTTTATCAAACAAACAAAAAGCAACAACGTAACATCGAAACGTACAATCCACCACAAGAGTCATTTATCTCAGCTATTAGCTAACTAGTTTCTGAAACGAGAGTTTGCGATCCGAACAAACTCGCCTCGGCTTGCCAATAAAGGTAATTGAGTTACAACATAGTACAGTGTGAAAATATTGGGATTGGTTTAAAAGTTTCATTTGGGATCATAGCAATGGAGACGAATGTTTGTTTATTGTCAAAATAATTACATTTATAAACGTATAATAGCATTTTCTTTCAAAGTCATCTGAAAGTATTGATTTCTCATACCCATAAAGTTACTAATAGAGTGACTGATAGCTGAGAGAGCGAGATGTACCTAGCAGCACCACTGTACGTGACGCGAAGCAATAGAACCGTTTTTGAGGATCTTATCGCAGGTTAAAAATTCGGTTTCCGTCAATAATTGCCAATCGAAAGTGAAATCGTACTATTCGACACTATTTCATTAATTTATCCACGATTTCACGTTAGACTCAGAATTATATAGACAGTGCTCGAATTGTTGCCTGCCGATAGTCTCCTGAAAACATCCAAAAACGGTTTCATTTGACAACTGTCGCGTTACGAGGTACGATTACTTTATGTGTGCTCCTATTACAATAAAAGAATAAACTATGAAATGCTTGTTTTATTTTTCATGCACGGGGCGCAATCTAAACTTGCTCTTCGTGCATTTAGATCTGGAATCCTAGATTCCGCTACACAACTCATGTTAGTTCCTCTATTCCTGTTAAGTATAATAACTTTATGCTCATACCCGATTTTGACTTCTGCTATTGCCTCTATAAAAAATTGGGTAGGCTGTATCAGAGACGGAGCTGCAGTGGAGTACGTGATTCGTCTTGTTGCCAGTAATGGCGACTATCTTCTAAATGATGGCTATAAAATAATGCCGGTAGGAGCTATACTTTCACCTCATTGAGTCTTCGGGAGAGGTCTTCTTACACCCTATATGAGTTGTAAACTATAGGATGTTATTAAAAGGGTGGTTCAGACCACCAGACTGAACAACTTGTTTTATTGGATCAAACTTGAAATAACAAAAAAGAAATCTACTGTTCCAATACTAAACTGCAATGCCTTGACTCAAATGTATGAATACCTATCTGATATTTTTTTGTAATTTCAGGTTTGCTGCAACAGTAAAAGTTGTTCAGTTTTATGGGCTGAACGAACCATAAAAATTGTCGACTCTTTACAATTACACCCTCTGTAGTGAGTTACGTGACACATTTTTAGAAAAATAACATTACATAACATAAACATATATATTCTTTATTTGCACTCCAAGAATAGACAAATACAATTTATAACAAGAATGAGAAGGGTACAAATGGCGGTCTTATCACTATAAGCGATTTCTTCCAGACAACCTAACATAACAATTAGAGTTTTGTCTTATTTCTACCTCATTATTAAAACGAAACAAGAAACAAAAAAAATAATATCATTTATTAGACAATTAAAAAATAAATTACAAAAAATAGCGGTCAGCACAAGCGTCGTCAATAACAATGATACACAAACAGACAAAAATCAGCAACATGCTTCGTCAATACAAAGAGATACAAGCTCAGTCAAATAATCCGCCCCTAGTCGATCCTGGCGCAAAGGAGCCCATTACGCTAGCAGCGTTGCCACGTTGAATTGATATGGCAAGCCTCTGCACCAGAAACGACCCGGAACGGGGGTCACAATTTCGCTCCCTCAGTCGACGGCCAATCTCTGCAACGAAGGTCTTTGCCTCGGCACCCCAAACCCCCGTGGTCTCAACGGCGACAGGCACAAAAAGATAATCGGCCACCAGGGCCGAGTACGTGTCCCACTTCCTAACGGCCGCCAGCTCCGCGGCTGCTCCAGGCGTCCGTGACGTCCGACTTAAGTAGCTGGCGGCGAAAGTGCTGACGCACGTTGCATCCCACAAAAGGCACTTGCCTTTCTGCCAGGGCACCAAAGTCAAGCCATCCGGCCTCTTGCCGTCGGTACGACAAGAAACTATTACATCTGAATCCAATCTTTGTTTTTTGTAATACTTTACCAGCTATCCTTCCTTTCCGGCTGTCAAAGTGACAATTACGCTGATTTATTGCTCCCGAAAGAATAAACAAGAAAACCACTTATTTATCGAAGAAAACGCTTACCAACTGCAAAAACAAGAAGCAGAACATCCATTTTCCAGCCAGAACTGTTATCCTGCAAAAACTCTGCTGATTAAAGAAGAAACACAAGCTAAAATTTGCAAAATCGTGAGTCATCAAGTTATTTTGACATATATTTTTGGCTTGTCATTGGGTGCACTGAACGTAAAGAACGAATGAATTGAATGGTTCAGTGATCATCTGTTTTCGGATACACACACGACAATCATCTTACGTCCTCGAATTAAGGGCTCTGGATACTTGCAGTGTTGCTAGAGTAAAAGCAAATATTACCACATTACCATGGAAGAATTTCTGAACCGGTCTACATCAGATCCCGAGTCATCGGGCCAGAACAAAAAACCCTCACCTAAACGTAACAAGAGGAGACGGGGAGATGACCTTTTCTTAGAAATGAACGATTTTAGGGAAGACATGAAGAAGATGTTGACATCAATGTTCTCAACACAAGAAAAGGAACTTCATAAAATTACTGCCACTCAAAAGGATATTCAGCAAACAAACCTGAGCATCGAAAAATCTGTTTCATATCTCACTGCACAAAACGAAGAATTCAAAAAGAAAATTGAAGCCCTGGAGGGAAAAGTTAAGGAGGACAGGCAGTACATAGCTGTGCTCGAGGATAGAATCGAGGATTTGCAAAGAGGAAGCCGCAAAACAAATTTCGAAATGAAAAATGTCCCGAAACAAAGCAATGAAACCAAAGAAGATCTCGTCGAAATGGTTATGTGTCTATCGGAAAGTGTTGGATGTAAAATAGAGAAATCCGATATTAAAGACATATACCGAGTACGGGGAAAGAAGGAGAATAAACAAAATACACCTATCATCGTCGAGACAACCTCCACGCTCCTGAAGACTGACCTACTTAAGATGTGTAAGAATTTTAATATAAGACACAAGACTAAATTATGTGCCAAACACTTAGGATTTCGCACTGCAGAAGACACTCCTATTTTCATTACGGAACAACTGACAGCTAAAGGATCGCGACTCCACTTCCTCGCCCGAGACCTTGCGAAATCCAAAACATACAAATTCTGCTGGACAGCCTATGGGAAGGTGTACGTGAGGAAGGACGAGAACTCCGCTGTAATCACAATCAACAACGAGGCTCAGGTACAGAAGCTTCTACAGCAATGACTATACCTTTATAAATCTCAATCGCGGACCTATAACTATGTAAATTCACATTACCTATTACTGTGCAACTTTTTGCTTTTTGTGTCTAATTTAAGGATTCTAATAGTTCACAACCTTTTGATTAAAACACAAATGTCAAAACCATACACTCACCCAAGCACACTTCTACATCTATTCTTAAAAAAACACATAAACATCAATAATAAATCTAAAAACCACAAGTCTTGCACAATAAACGATAAATCAAGCCATAAAGCTCAGTATAATCTAACAAATAATATAAAAATGTATAATAATCTTTCTTTACTACAATGTTTCTCCACATACATATATCACCTACTTTTTGAAATAAAAGCAGTTCATCACTCTGCTAGTTAATGGATAGTTTACTTTATAATTTAAAAGACATAGATAGCGCAGAAATAGCTCACTCCGTCTTATGTGACATAGAGGAAATACCTAAATACATTCAAATAAAAGAACAGGACTTAATAGTAATATGTCAGAATATTAGGAGTATATACAGGAACATTGACGACTTGCAATTGACACTTTCAAACCTAAATTTTAATGTAGATATTTTAATATTAACTGAATGTAGATTAAATCCGAACAAACCAATACCATATCTGGACTCATATCTATCATATGCAACCACTAATAATTTGAATCAAAATGACGGGGTGGTAGCTTATGTAAAAAAAACGATCCCTGCAAATGTTAAAGAATTAATGTTAACCCATGCTTCTTGCTTACAAATCGAACTTGGAAACAACACAATACTAGGCATTTACCGCTCACCCTCAAACACTGATGCTGATCCTTTCATTAACTCTCTCAGCGAACACCTCGATACCATAAAAACACACAAAAATATAACCATAACCGGAGATATTAATATAAATATTCTCACAAAAATAAATGAACAAACGTATGAACGAATTAATAGATTTAACTATTTAAATATGATATCGATGCATGCACTACTACCAGGACATTTACTTCCAACTAGAGATGGTAGCTGTCTGGATCATTTTATTCTAAAACTTGAAAAAGACACCACGGCTGCTCTTATTGCTGTTGCCAACACCACTGTAACAGACCATTCTTTGATACTTCTTTGCCTAAAAAATATTAAACCTAGAAAACAAAATCCTAAAACCAAAACTATAACAGACTACAATAAGGCGCTGGAAAGTCTAGCTGATAAAAATTTGTCAACCCTGCTCCACAGTGATGACCCAAGCAAAGTAATTGAGCACTTAATCATTAAGATAACAGAATCGCTGGAAGAAAATACTAGAGTGGTAAATATCCCCAAATCAAAACGAACTATTAAACCATGGATAACTACTGGGATTTTGCGTTGTATTAAAAACAGAAACAAAATGCAAAAACAGTTGCGATCAGACCCCGAAAATAAAATATTACAAATAACATACAAAAGATACCGAAATCATTGCAATAAACTTATTAAAAAACTAAAACAAATATATCATAAAGAGCAGTTGGCCAAATCTACAAAAAACTCTAAAACCCTCTGGAAAAATATAAAGAGTATTACTCATCTATCACAAACCAAAACTGACAATTCAGAACTACTAAGTATTAAACAATCTCCCGCTGATTCTGTGAACTACGTGAATGATTTCTTTGCTAATGTGGGGAGGAACCTCGCGGATGATATTTCATCAAGTAATGATACACAAGATCTTGAATATTTCCCTGACATACAGATTCCCAACGGTTCATCCTTTGCTCTACTAGAAACATGTCCAGAGGAGGTACATAGTGTACTTAAAAGTCTAAAATCGGAGAGTGCCCCAGGCTGCGACAATATCACTACTAGCTTTCTTAAACTAGCCAGAAACGAGGTTGTTCCCATTATATCCCATTTGACAAACTTATGCTTTAACAAGGGAGTCTTCCCGTCTCTCCTGAAGCAGTCAATTATCACGCCGGTGCACAAGAGTGGGGACAGAAACGATGCTAACAATTATAGACCTATATCCGTACTTCCAGGAATATCAAAAATTTTAGAAAAGCTGATTAATAATAGACTTATAAAATACTTAGACAAATTTAACATAATATCGAGTTCACAATATGGCTTTCGACATGGAAAATCTACTGAAGATGCTGTTGCAGCTTTAACCTCACTTATTGTCGATAAATTGGATCACAAGAAGAAATGTCTAACTGTCTTTTTGGATCTAAAAAAGGCATTTGACACCGTTTCGGTCCCCATTCTTGTGCGAAAGCTGGAGAACATTGGTATCAGAGGCACACCCCTGGATCTTTTTAAAAACTACCTTAGTGACCGGACACAAAAAGTGAAAATAGGGCAGTACATAAGCAATCCCGCGAGAGTAAGTTTTGGCGTGCCACAGGGTAGTGTACTGGGACCGACCTTGTTTCTGGTGTACATTAATGGCTTATGCAACTTGGGGTTGAAGGATGGCCAAGTCTTCTCTTATGCTGATGATACAGCCTTGGTCTTTTCTGGTGTTTCTTGGAAGGACGTCCAGCAAGCATCTGAGACTGGGCTGGCTAGAGTTGCAGACTGGCTGGATACAAACCTTCTCACTCTTAATGCAGAAAAAACAAATTATATTTGTTTCTCCATATATAATAACTCTCAACCAGATAGCAACTTTTATTTAAAAATTCATAAGTGTCGAACCACAAAGAATATATCATGTACCTGTATCGGAATCAAGAAAGTACTCACCACTAAATATCTGGGAGTGATAATAGACCATCGGCTATCGTGGCATTCGCAAATTGAACTGGTTGCTGGCAGAGTACGAAAATTAACATATATCTTCAAAATTCTCAGATATGTAGCCTCTCTAAATTTACTGAATAAAATATACCTTGCCTTGGCTCAATCGGTCATATCCTATTGTATTCCAATCTGGGGAGGGGCGGTAAAAACTAAATTTATCGAAGTAGAAAGAGCACAAAGATTTTTATTAAAAGTTATGTACTTTAAACCGTACCGCTATCCCACCGAGACACTGTACTCAACCAGCAACTTGCTATCAGTGAGGAGGTTGTATATTCTTCACACAGTCCTTAGAAAACATAAAAACCTCAAGTTTGACCCTATTATCCAAAGTAGAAGAAACCGTGATGTTGTGCCTTCTCATGTTACTAAAACATCGTTTGCTGGACGCCAGTTTGACAAACAATCAGCCTATTTATATAATAAAACTAATAAGCACCTAAACATCTACCCTAAAACATTATATGAATGCAAAAAACATGTCAGTAATTGGATTAAAACAATGAACTATCACGATACAGAAACATTAATACAATTCATATGCTAAAAATACTACTTAATAATAGTTTTGAAATGGCAAATACAATAAATGAAAAGAAAAATAATTGAATAATAATATAGTAACATATGAAATAATATATCCACCATACACTCACATACACACACACACACACACACACACCCCCATGCACACACCCCAACACATAAACAATCTTAGATGTAAAATGTTTTTCTTAAGCTGTTATTTATTTTTAATCTTTAAAGTTACTTATTTTGGGAACCTAATTAAGAAAATTTCTGTTTGTTTCTTCACAAATTTTGAAACTGTTTGTTATGGAAGACCAAGGCGTCCTGTTACAGGTATTTTATATAAATATCTACCAGGAGGTCTTTACCTTGTATGTATTTAGTTCTAGGAAGAAAAAAAAAAATGAATAAATAATTTATAAATTATTATTAGCTATTTTTCGGCTCACGATAATTAGTTAAAATTGAATAACGAATGCTCATATTGGCGTGTTATAGCTGAAACACAATTATTACAATGTAAATTACATTATCTTTGTTACATTATGATATTGGATTGTTTTAATGATATTATTTCAAAATTGGTTTACGCTTTTTGTGTTCGCACGGCGACGGATCAACCTACCCATAGTTGGACCTTATGTTCATATGAACATAGAGTTCAACTATGGGTAGGTTGATCTGTCACCGTGTGTTCATTCAATTATGAGTTCATATTAAAATCTAATAAAAAAAGGCTTCCGACTTCGGCGTTCCGTTGATGGTTTTGCCAATTATCTAGTTTAAATAGCAATTAAGCACTTTATGTCATACAGTAGATATTTGAAGACAACAAGGGATGTTTTATGAAGAAGAAAAAAAACACTTCTAAACCCAGCATACAATTTAGAGCTTTATTGTAGGCCAGGGAACAGTCAATCGACGATGTTTGCGTGCGTGACCACTAGTTTAATTACACTATGATATAGACCTGGGAGTCAATTGGGGTCAATTGAAGTAGGTTTTTTTTAATCGGGCTAAGGGGAGCGTCTTCCAGTACCTACTTACCTGTGCGCGGTACCCAATCTGCCAGTGACCCACTGCCCCACACACACCGCGCGAGCATAGACCCGCCACGACCGCTGCAAGCACTTTATAATTACGCTATGCCTATACTAAACAAGGAAAAGGAAGGAGGTCAGTGGGCAGACCACGATGCCTTGGTCAGACGACATTGTTAGGGTAGTGGTCAGAGATGGATCAGATTGGCACAGGACCATAAGGAGTGGCGCAATAAAAAGGAGGCCTATGCCCAGCAGTGGGTCGATGTGGGATACATACATACATACATACATATGCTAACGCCTATGTCCCACTGCTGAGGTAGGCAGAGACAAGAGATCGCCACATGCTACGATTCTGACACACATCTTTCGCCTCCTCAACATTCATAAGTCTCTTCATACATGCTCGTCGGTTCCGGGTACATTTTATTTGGCCCTTCTTCAGTACGCATCCTATTTGGTCAGCGTACGTGCGCCTAGGGCGACCCCTTTCAACCATTCCATTCACACTTTCCTTGTAAATTCCATACGTCAGCCTACTTTGGCTCATTCTTTCCACATGGCCAAACCAACTCTACATTCCTTTTTCAATCCTTTGGGATGATTTGATTGATACCAAACAAGACAGAAATACCTAACAAGCGTTGTCAAAAAACTGATTTATTCTGATAAACGCTAAAGTGCTATGCGTGACTGAAAATAGTTTTGTTTACTCATAAATTTTTGTTGTTCCAATAAATCGAGTTACCGGATTCGGTAATAACTTTGTACTGGTAAAAATGTTGCGTGGAATAGGTTTGTTTGTCATGAATTTTTAATACGAAACCGTTTTGTTTTCAAACCGTTTGAAACGAAGGTAATCCATTTAACTGTTAGGCTTTGTTAGAAAATATAATAACTGGTTCAGGAATTTGAATTTGTGGTGACAAACACAATGCCTCCGTTGGCTTGACAACATAGAAAGAACGGGCGAGCATCGGCATGTCAGGAGAGTACATCTGGGTTGACCTACTGGTTGACGTCCAGTGGGTTGCCCTAGGTATCGCTGGGATAACGTAATAGCTAACTTACGTGAGCTTCAAGTCATTTTGTGGCGGAAGGTAGGATCGGGAAAAGTGACGCTCTCTTATGTCGGAAGCCAAGACCTACTCTGGCTCAGCCAGCGGAGTTAGTTTTTGTTGTAAGCTGTGGTACTGGGCAGGTCATATCATGCGCAATCACAACAGTATTTTTTTTTTAGATTGAGTACGTCTTGAGAGAAAAAGACCAAAGAAAAACCGCAAATGAGATTAAGGAATACATTAGAAAAGGTCAAACTCAATGAGATGCCATCGATTCGATAGAATTTGTTTAAGAAGGTTGCAAGAGGTTTTTGGATAGGATGAAGCATACAAAGTATGCCACCCTGAGGTCCTCGTACCTGTTTATTCCGGGGGGCAGCAGAACGGGATGTGGGGGACAGAGCTAAGAAATTTACTTTCCTTTACTTTACTTAAGATTGTCCAACGACTGCGCCAAAAAAGTCTGAACTACCGTGATCATATCTCATCCAAAAGATATCGCTGGCCATCCAGCGAGGCAATGCAGCCAGCATAATGGGCACCTTTAGAGGCGGGGCGGTTTATTCGATTATTTTAAGATGTTTTTTGTGAATTCGTTTAATATATATACAGGATTTAACAAAACACCATAGTAATACTTAAGGGGGTGCTTCAGACGATCAAACTGAACAACTTTCACTATGGAGCTGATTTCGAAATAGCGAAAAAAAAGCTGTTCCATACATTTTAAACAAGTCGGTACTGCGGTTTTGTATGGAACATCTGATTTATTTTTGCGATTTCAAAGTTAGCTCCATAGTAAAAGTTGTTAAGTTTGATGGGCAGCCCCTTTTGTATTATTGTTACATCCTGTATTGTGTATTATAACGTGTTTATAATATAATTAAAAATAAATACAAACATGAATTGAGTTCATAAGGCCACCAAATTGGTTGAAAATAACTAGTATGTCGAGTAACGAATCATACTGAATATCTCAACAATTCGAAATATCAAAACATGTATTTCGAACTCGGCCACAATTCGAGAATCAAAACAGTTCGAACTCGGCTAATCTCAGCCATACAACTGTATTAACCTAGTTGTAAACACTGAAACCTTCAAGTTGCTACATGCTTCAGTGATCGTCTGCCAAACTTCCAACTGGAGTTTGCCAGAATCGATTATGTGTACTCACGATTTACTCAATTCGTAAGACAATGTTCAATATTTTCTATAGTATGGAGTATTATATTTGTCATGTTTATGGCTTAGATTTATAAATGCTTGTAGAAGCATAATATCACAGTCTCCTACATAATTAGTATCGAAATGTTCGAAATCGAATTTGTAGGAACAATATTAGATAGATAGATGGATAAATCATTTATTTGCATAAGTAACTCACACATAATAATACAGTTCATAAGTTTACAAAACAACAATACTACGAAACATCAACAGAACAAACATGTAATTTATTGTATGCTA
The DNA here is from genome assembly GCA_963693445.1 of Agonopterix heracliana. Taxonomy (NCBI): domain Eukaryota; kingdom Metazoa; phylum Arthropoda; class Insecta; order Lepidoptera; family Depressariidae; genus Agonopterix; species Agonopterix heracliana. The sequence continues at coordinate 14,911,592 of OY856324.1, forward strand.
CAGCAGCAAATAGGTCCCAGCTCAACATAGACCTTGCCCGGAAGCAGGGTGTTGATTTTCAGATGGAACCTTTTAGTAGTAGTCAGACGCAGCAACCAATGAGTGATAAATAAATAAGTAGGTTGTGTAGGTTGAAATTAAATATAGATGAGAGTGTAAAAAAAATTGTTAAATATATATTATAGTTCTGTTCAACGCGTATCTTTTAAAAATAACACGATATTAATTTCTTCGTCATCATCATTCACTCTGAATATTCTAGACTATATGGAGGAATGCCATAAAACTCTATCTTTGGACTTATAGTACTAGTACTAGTACTATATGAACAAATCTGGTTACTTCGTTATTTAATCGGGGGGCGTCGAATGCCAACAATTCAGAGCATTCTTTATAACAATTTAATTACTTAGCTTGTGACACTTTGGTTGGAAAAACACCTACCTCAACCATACCAGAACAACCAATGATACCCAGCTTATTTGTATGAAACGGTTGACACTAAATTTTTATACAAATTAGCGCCCACCCATATGTTTTCGTTGTGTTTTGGCTGTGACACGTGTGATTTCCCCTTTCTTAATTTTTATTTTATGTTTAAACATCAAAATATAGCTCTAAGGTGTTGCACTCAATAATAATTTAAAGTACCCACATATCATAATTGCAGCTGAAGACATTGACTGTCCTAAAGTAAACCTATCAATTCAGTCCTAATTTTCAATAACCCTGAACAGTAAATACCGGATAAGTTAACAAAAGAAAGGTATAACACGTTAACCAGCTGAACAGAATGGAGGGCGGGATAACTGTCATTTACAAAAGGTGCTACAAAAAGGTTCTTTCAGACAAGTGAGAAACAAATGGTAATCAACGAGGATTTCCTTAGCACGTGGCCGTGATGTTTCCCGTTGAAAAGGAAGGAAACGATTTTGTTCAGAGTCTATAACAAATTGATAAGGGCCTGGGGAGACTTGTAACAGATTAGAGAGGAAAGATGCAATTGAAATGTTTTCTGATATTTTGTTTTAAGTTTTCTTTTTTTTTACCGTTGTGTTCCGGGTTTTTACTGTGTAGATCAGGATATGCTATTGAATATACAAAACTTGTAAGATACAATTTGTATGGACAAATAAAGACTTGAAACTACTATCAAAGCCCTCTTTCTGCTTGCTTCATTAGATCTTATCCAAATTTAAATGGGACTAACTCGGCGGTACCTCCTTTTTCCTTTTTATACATAAAAGCTTTATTTTCTACAATTTTTTTCGGAATCAATGCAAAACAAAAATACAACTTTACGTTATGAATGAAGAACTTCCATCCAAGAACATTTTGCTTCCATCTTTTATGAAATCCGTCAAAAAGATTTTTTTTTATAAAGATTCTAATCACTAGGGAACATACTAAGTTGTATAGGTATACCTACGGGATAGATTACATGTCTACTCGTCAGATTTGGGTACATTCTAGGTCTATATTTACGCGACCCACGTCATGTCCTTAGGAAAGTGTGTTTTCTATAAGATGACAGCTGTATTGATCTCATGGAAAAAGGCGACAACGGGCAAGTTTTGGTCTTTTACGTGCTTTCACTGGAATGTTATTTTACAGATAAGATAAATTTATGTAAAGAGAATCTCTTTGTAAAACTACAGAAGTGATTTAAAGTAATTTAAAGACCTGAATGAGTTGAAACTCGAGGACTAACATTTTGATTTTTTTACTTTCTTCACATCAAAGTTATGGTGGTTGACTACGGTGCCATTGTGGCAAGCTCCCACTAACATATGGAACTACGTCATCGTCAGCCTTTATACGTCCTACTAACTGCAGGGCACAGGTCTACCCTCAGGGAGGGTGTATCTGTATGGGCGTTAAACCAACACGCGTGCCCAATGCGGATTGGTAGACTTCACATATGCATCGGAATTTATTCTTCAGCGTATGCAGGTTTCCTCACAATGTTTTCCTTCACCGTTTTAAAGCAGTCGATATTATTTACATTAGTTAGAGAAACTCATCCTAAGCAACATGTAAGTTACGTCATAGTAGCTGTACATGGAAGGTGGTCCGTGCGGATTCAAACCTGCATAGATAGCATGCGTGGTCAACCACCTTCGATATGGCAGTCTGGTTTCGCACATTTGCCACTATAGACTATCGCCGGCCGTCCCGATGACGACGGACTGTGAGCCTAGGACCGGTAGAGCAGGCAGCTGTCTTGAGCAGGAGCAGGGATTCTTCCAAATAAAAGATTTCTTCAGATGTTTCACTATTTCTTCCAGTATTGTTCTTGAGGACTGTTTGTGACTGATTACGTTGGGTATCTCTCTTCGCGGGGTTATACTCTATCCGCGTCGGCGGAAAGCTGCGTCGTAACTGGCGGGCGGTGCGAAACAGGCGCTGGAAAGCTCGTTGTCGCAAACAGCATGAAACCGTGATAAAGCGCTATCACACCTTCGCTCTCTTTCTATTTGCACGTGAACAACGAGATAAAAGACGTGATACAGCTGTCTCACGTGTAACATGCTACCAGTGCTGGACCTCAAGATTGAGTTTCCAACACGCAACTCTCCGCAACGCGCCACCGATGCTACTTTATTTTTACTCTATTTTATATAATTTCTTATCTGTTTTATAGTATTAACTTACATTAAAAAAAAACCATGGCCAATTCATATGGAAAAAAAAATTTACCTAAACACACAATCCAATAGTAATCACAGCTTACGTCCCATCGTAGACTAAATAATAATTTTGTATATCGTAAAAATAAAAGAACATCGCTACAAAAAAATTCAAAATCCTACATACAAATCCCCGAAGAATCAAGACAATTCCCAGAACAGCGATGCGATACTATCATTACCTATCATTTTGAATGTTAAAGTGTCTCAAAATAGGCCTTCTGTAGAAATAGGCATTTCAAACAGAAATATATCTTGAAAGGAAAACAGAGAAATTTGGACTCTATCCTAATACAATGAGAGAAGAATTTGGGATTGTTTTTCGAGAAACAGCAAACCGGTAACGATTATGTAAATAATGCTATAATGACGTCATCACGGGGTTGCGTCGTTTCGCCTTGATGCGTCGAGAAAACGATATAATAAAAGCCAAATGTATTTGATGCTTTTGAGAGATCGAATTGATGAGAAATGTTAGGGATGTCATACGCTTAAATGCACATTCATTTAGGTACTCACACGAAAATAGTTTTTCACCTCATAAGCTCGGAAAGAATCTGTTTATCATTCGAAATCTGAGTGCAAAAGTGCATTTTATCCGCTAGCGTGGAAAGAGTATTTAAAATTCGAATCTCTATTCAATATTTGTCTATGCCGCCTTAATGCGCCAAAACATCGCCAAAATGATTTTTTTTCTTTTTTTTTTCTTTCATCCAGCCAGCATTTTCCTCGCTGTTGTGAGGTGAAAAGTTGTGTGTTGCGCTCGGCAGCAAAGTTATTCTGCGTCTCGTACCTTTGAAACTTTCGCTGCGCTCAGGATTCTATATTTGAACCCACTCGCTTCGCTCGTGGTTCAATCTTACAATCCTTCGCTTGCTCAGGTTTCAATACAAGTACTCGCGCCAAAAAACAACTTTGCAGCCTAGCATAACAAATAACTATTGTTTGTAACTACTTTATAGTTTACAAACATAAAAAGACTGTTTTACATTCATTACAGATTCAAAAATCTAGTCTCAAGATCTGCCAAAGAGCGTTGGAGCCCAGTATTTTAGGTGTAAGGCTAACCGATCGTGTTAGAAACACGGAACTGCGCTCCAGAACTGGCTAGCGGACGTGGCGCAAGACAGCTCAGCTGTAGTGGGACTCGGCTGAGCATGTCTGTCGCATGCATTCTGAAAGATGGACCAACATTACTACAGACTGGGTTCCACAAGACGGTCGTCGGCGTCGAAGTAGACCCAGAAAAAGGTGGAACATGGATGCCTTCCTGGAGAGTGGGCCAGAAGTTGCACACAACAAAGAGGATTGGAGACTAAAAGGGGAGGCCTTTGCCCAGCATTGGACAAGCTACGTAAAAATAATACATTCCTGACTATCAGAAACTTCGTTATAACTACCAATAAAATTATGGGGTCCTTTTTCAGTTACGTGGGCGGTACGCATGCTGGCGGCGCGAATTTTACATACATGGATGGCTACGTTCGATGTATCAAAATATAACATTATACGAATCATGCAGTGTAAAACAAGAAAATACCGCCCACATCCCAGCCCGCAGTTATTATGAAAGACTAAACAAACATAAATTCGCTACCATTATTTACATCATGGTGATCAAATACTTTACTACAATGAGCAAACTATCGTTTTATGCGTGGAGTGGGTATTTAATTTTACACCCTGTAAAGTCGCAGTACGTGCATCATCATCATCACAGCCTTATAGGTACGTCCCACTGCAGGACACAGGCCTACCCTCAGGTAGGGTGTATGGGCGTTAGTCCACCACGCGTGCCCAATGCGGATTAGTTAGACACATACTCATCAACATTTTCTTCTACACATGACTGAAACATAATTGTTAATTGAATATAAAAAAACATTCTATAAATTGATATAACATCACTCATTCTCAAAGACTTGAAAATTTTTATATTAATTTACTACAAACGGTATTAATTTTCGATGCGCTGATTCTACAGTGATTCATCAAAAAGCTACGAGATGATTGATGTATTGGAAAAATAAATTAGCTATTGAACCCGAGTCGACATTTTCGGTTTTTGTTCAATTTGCATTGTTTTGTAATCGGTATTGAATAAAATGAAAAGGCTTGATGAGTTTTCGGTATAACAAGGGGAGAACTTGGTTATTGAAATTAAAATTTGGGAGGGTAATTTGGTGGAGGTTATATCTTGTCCATTAAGAGGATTTATACAGAACTAAACGAAAAACGAAACAGAAACGTGAAACGTGGACGATCTGAGTTTTCAGAATATCCCTATCTACTCCCTCAGGGAATAATAGTCGTGAGCATATACATACAGAAACCGAAAACGTTTTTACCACACTAAAACCTAACGGAAATCTATGGTTTTGTACTCTGTTGATTCATTTACTAGGTTTACAGGTTTAGTTTTTACTTTAAAGTTACTTAATTTTTATGAAAATGTTCGTAATTATGTTATCTTCAAACTTATAATGAAATACAAAATGGACAGAAATCTGTTCATTTATATCACACCAATAACTTTTTCTTCATTATCATTCTGCTGGTTCTGCGCTGCCTTCACCAGGTCGTTGGTCCACCTTCCCACAAGAGGGAATAACATACATAAATTATGGATAGAAATATTTATTTGTATCAAAAAGGGTACATGGTTGGTTGTTACAATAATCCTGTTGAATAGTATCACCTGATTCAGCCATTTAATAAAAGCATGCAAATTACACATTTAATTTTAATAAAAAACATACTGCCTACATTTACATTTAGGTCAAGTTGTCAAAAATGACACTGTCAAGGATGGAGGCATATCTATCCACAGCAAAGGAGCTGAAGGAGGCGAACGAAATGGATTTAATTTTAATTCTTTTGAAGTATAGTCCGATTCGTCGCGGATAAGTGTGCGAGGTGTCATAGAATTTTACATAAATAATCGATTCTTTCGCCTTCTTCGGCTCGTTCGCTGCTGATAAATATTAATATCATTAAAACACATTAAGGTTTAAGAGCGTAAAAACGTTGTTTATGAAGACTGGCACAAACAGTCTTTAACATATTGAGTGTTTTTATCATTGTAAAACAAGTTTTTTTGGACAAGATTTAGACAAAAATACTACTGCTACGAGCATTAAGTTTTCTTTTACTGAAACATTAATTAGTATTTTTTCTTTTACAGGTAAGATGTAGTTTCAAAATATTCTCGGAAAAACGTGAGTAATGTGGGAAAAAAGCAGGTGAGATAAACTGGGGATTCATTAAATATTACATAGATTTATGAGACTGGCTTGGCGTTGAAAAGATTACCGGATCAGAGGACCTTGAACGATGGTAGATATACAGGCTTTGACTATTTATTATAAGGACTCGCCTTGCGGTCTTCGATCAAAATAAAATGAATGGATAGGCCTTACGCGAACATTTCAAACCAGAAAAGTGAAGCAAAACAAATGAAATTTTTACTTGTCACTTGTATGAAAGTGCCCTAGATTTGACAGATAATGGCGCTAGTTTGTATGTACCAAGTGCACCAGTAGTTTGCTTCAACTTACCGCGCTTTAGGCCTATCCATTCATTTTATTTTGATCGAAGCTTGCGGTAGCATTTACCCTCTGCCACGGTATAAGAACAATTGATCATGTGCAATTTACATTCAATTTTATATCTTATCACTAAACGAGACAGCCTATAATTGTGAAACAATAAATTCGAACTTAGAACTTTGGGGTTCACACGAGACTACTTTTCATGATTTTTAACATTCAAAATTAGAATCTACAGTTATGGGGAATAAAATCCAAAGTTGCGGATTGCATGCTACCTCGCTACACCTCGCCCCCCGCAAAAAGTGGCAGAAATGTTTCGTAGTAGAATAACCCGCGTTACTAGTCCACTTTTAAGTAGTCAAAGGTTTGCTCCCATAGTAAAAGTCTAGTCCTAGTCTAGTCCTCAATCCTCATATAAGTAGTCGAAGTATACAAGGTGTAATAAAACACGCTAGTAAAATGGTTAAGATCATCGAACAGAACAACTTTCACTTTGAAAGAACAAAAGATATCAGCTGTCCCATACATTAGAGTCGAGTAGGTATGACAGTTTTTATGAAACAGCAGATTTTTTCCCGCGTTTTCGAAGTTGGCTCCAAGGTGAAAGTTGACCAGTTTGATGGTGGTTAACCACCCTTTTAAATATTACTAGAATATTTTGTTACGCCCTGTAAAATACAGTAAGATATTTACATTCTACAAACAAAAAATAGACTACGTTAGTCACTTTCGTGGTGCTCAGAAACTTTCCTACAATAGGTTACTTTACTCTATTAAAAATATTATAATTAGGATAGTTTTCGCAAAGGGTAGGTAATCGAATAATTTCGGTCTGAGGTTATGAAAAATCTACTTTTTTAATCTGTTGTACAAACATGCAAAACGGAAGCCACCTTTGTGATTCCGATGTGACGTCATCGTTATAGTAAATTAAACCTAAATGGCCATTGTTCAATGTCAAAAGTTACATATTTACTATATTTATGACGTCACGAATGAAGCTACATGGCGACTTCCATTTTAGCGTGGATAATTTAAAATGTAAATTTTAAATGAGTGTTTATGGCACTAATCAGTTTTAGAAAAGTGAAATAAAAATTCTATTGGTTTATTGTACCACTAAGGCCAGATTTGACCAAACTTAGATTTATAGAAGAGTATTAACTATACAAGGAACCATTTTACTTTTGGTGTTTACACACCCCGTATTAAAAGAACGGATGTATAATTCACCTAAAGAAAGAGGTCGTTGTATCCATACTTATTGCAATGTGAGGTTATACAGTTTTAATTTGTTAGGTTTCTTTTTATTTTAATTTTTTTTATTATGTGACATTGACATTTCATTTAGATTAGGGTTGGTAAAACGCAAAATCAGTTTACTCTATAGTAACCGGCGACTTAATCTAAGAATAAAATTTACTCTCGTTTTTGGTTGAATCGGGCCTTAATAATTTGGACATTTAAAAAAATGGTGTGATACCCTATTACCATCCTTTTAATTATGTTACTGTGGCAAGAAATATTTTAAGGTGTCAGGATGCACGAAGAAAAAACCGGCCAAGAGCTGTCGGAGTCGCCCATGATAGGGTTCCGTTAATTTTCCGCTAATGTAAAAGTAGAATAAGAAGAAAAGTAATCAAACTGTTACCTAAGAGAAATTGTTGGAACCATAATCATCATCACAGGCTATACAGGGTCCAACTTAATATGCTGACATTTTTTTAAGGGGATGATCAGACTATCAAACTGAACAACTTTCTCTATGGAACCAACATCGAAATCACGAAAAAAAAATCTGCTGTTCCATACTAAACTGCAAACCAACTTGAGCCAAATGTATGGGACAGCTTATTGTTTTTTCGCAATTTTGATGTTGGTCCCATAGAGAAAGTTGTTCAGTTTTATGGTCTGATCATCCCCTTAAAAAAGTGTCAGCATATTAAGAAGGACCCTATATACGTCCCACTGCAGGGCACAGGCCTACCCTCAGGGAGGGTGAATGGGCGTTAGTCCACCACGCGTGCCCAATGCGGATTGGTAGACTTCACATAAGCATCGGAATTTCTTCTTCAGCGTATGCAGGTTTCCTCGCGATGTTTTCCTTCACCGTTTGAGAGAAATCGGTATTACGCACATAAGTTAGAAAAACTCATCCTAAGTAACACGTATTAACGATAGCGCAATTTAACTTCGTGCAACGCCATCTAGTTTTAATTAGAAAATCAATCTAAGCTACTGGTTTTTCAAAACTGGTTGCGCTATATTAAATTAATGCTACTGTTTACCCTATAATCCTGTATAATACAAAATTCGACTAGTAAAAGCGACTACTTTTCTCTCTCCGTGTAGAACGTGACAAATTAGTGATATTAATAAAAAGTTATAGTGAATATACTAGCAAGTTGTGTTATTAGTAACATAACAGTAATGATGAATTATTTTCTTATTGGAAGATAGTTCTAACAAGGCTAAGATAGATGAACTATTAGTTCTCGATATCAACCAAATTAATGATGTCAATTACTAGATGTGTCCTAGGATTGATTAATTTCCTTTTAGGTTAATACATTAGCATTAAGGTCATGGCATCTTGATGGTCTGATCTTATGCTTTGAATATCTCTATCTAACAGGGTGAAATTAATATCATTAGCATCCTTTCGAACTAAGAGTCTGCTTATCAAACTGAACAACTTTTACTATGAAAGCAAACTGATCGATGTTAATGATATCAATTTCACCCTTTGAAGACATTTGCAAAATTATTAATTGGGGGTGTTAAGGATACATATCAACTGTAAACGAATCGATCTTCTGTAAACGAATTTCTTTTTTTTGACTTTAAGTAGACTACAATAAGTAATTGTAGCGACATTTTATTTAAATTATTATTGAGAATTGTATTTTCTTATTATGTTTTACATATTTATTTGACATTGTTACCCTCTAGATTAGTTATGTTGACATTTTATTGTTCTATTTTAAATTCTTGACGATCATATTATCCTTTGACATTTTTATTTTTATGTAATGTACTTCCTTACTTGTAATTATGAATTTGATAATATGCAATAAATGATTTTATTCTATTCTATTCTATTCATAACGAAATGCATTAAGACCATTTTTATAATTTTTGTTTGTCTGTTTATTTGTGCACGCATCACTTAAAAACTGCTGAACCGATTGGTATGCAATTTGCACTCAAACATAGAGCTTAGCTTGAATTAACAATGAGTTGCTACTTCATTATCTGTTTAAGAGTAAGAAAATGTGAGATATCAAAAACAATAATTTGAGTCTAAAATTTTCTTGTTACAATATTCATGAGCTAGCTAAGAAATTTCCTAATTACCAAAAATACGGACTTTCTTTATAGGGTACAAAGTGAAATATAAAACACTAACAGTCACTTACATTATTTTGATCACAAACTGTAGCTTCAAGGCTCATTAGGGAAACCAGATGACGACAGAAGCATATCATACAAGACCGAACCGGGATTTGAACCCAGGACTCTTGGTCACATCACATCAACCGAGTCGTCAACCCTATGTTGTAGTAGATCTATTCTTAACCCCCGACGCAAAAAGAGGGGTGTTATAAGTTTGACGCCTATGTCGGTATGTCTGTTAGTCTGTCGGTCTGTCTGTCTGTGGCATCGTAGCTCCCAAACGGGTGGATCGATTTCAATGCGTTTTTTCAATAGAAAGCTCATTTTTGCGAGAGTGTTCTTAGATTTGTTTCATGAAAATCGGTTCAGTAGTTTTCATGTACTTAACTATAAAAATTATAAAATAAAATTTAAAATTTAAGAAACCCCCAACACAAAAACAAATGCATTAATTGACCTAAAATAGTAAAATAATACATTTGCTTACATCAAAAATAATAGGTGACCGAATTATTTTTTACTTTTTAAATGTTTGTTTTTGGTGATGAGGGTTTTTTAAATTTTAAATTTATTTTTACAAAATACGGAACCAAAGAGATCAAAAGGATATTTTGTTAAATAGGTATAATGATTGAAATGTTTAAAAGAAAAATAAAATGTTGTATCTTGTCATGAAATCTAGTAAAAGTCTTTAAAAGAAGAGATAAGGCTGGCGAATGATCGACCAACAACGCTGACAGAATGGAGAATAAAACAGCGTCTTAAAAAAAATCACTAAAAATCCGTAACGGGATAAACAGTCAAATTTTATAGCCGAAGACAATTTTCGGGTGAATATACGAAAAGAGAAAAGTCACAATGATTTGATATTCACGGAATATTACGACAAACATAACTCTTTCAATCCGAGGTCGAAGCTTATCATCGACAAACAAAAGCGACCGCAAAACAAAGTCACTCCTTAAGTGCGTTCAAAACAAGTAATTTTGTTGGTAAAGATAAACTTAGTGCTTCCATTTGCTCTTTATTTCTTTTCATTGTGTTTACCCCTTTGTGAGGGGGCGACAGAGTAAGTCCTTTGTACCTTTGTGAAGGTTTGACGATGAACATTTATGATGTGCAACTTTTGTCGCCTGACGCTTTTCGGTTTGTGTTGTTTGAATTCTATTATGTGAAGATATGATTTAGGTTTACCCTTTGTTGGTGGAATGGAGGTGTGGAAAGCTAAGAGGTTCTTTTCCTTTAGGGTGCAGTGTAAATGGGTTTTAAGATGGATGTTGACGAAATTGACACGTTTATTACGGGATATTAGTTTTACCTAAGCTTATTATGGAGAAAATTATTTAGGCGCTTTTACTATAATTTTATATGTATTTGGGTATGTAGGTTGTACTGCAGTTTGTATGAAAATTCAGATTTTCTTTTCGCCATTTTGAAGTTGGCTTCATAGTGAAAGTTTGTTCAGTTTGATGAATAGAATGCATGGTTAAGGTATTCACACTGATTAAAAGTTTAACCTGTATGTATGTCTTACGTTATTTTCTCATCAAATTGAATAACTTTTATAATGACTAACTCTGTAAACGAAATAAACGAATGATTAGGCTGATTGGTACAACTATTTTCTAGTATGTACTCGATGTTTACCAATTTGCTTTCAAACAACATGACCTATTTGAGAGGTTTCCAATTACTACTTGAGACTTTCCACTAAAAGTATTTTTTGTTGACATTGACAAAGTTATTCGGTCGACAGCTGAGTAACGAGCGTTGTTATTGAGATTTTGATACTTCATAACTTTTTGTACAGATGTAGTTTTAAAATCTGGGGGTACGGTCACGCCTTGTAACTTACTTTGACCAAGATGTAGACTTCGCTATTAACTCTACATGAGATTTAGAGACTTTATATGACAGCCCGATAGCTCGATTAAGTAGTTTTGCATGGCGAATAATAAATACTTGTACCCGAGTCATTATTTGTATATAATGTACTTAGTAGCTTTTGCTCGCGACTTTGTTCTCGGATCCAAATAAAATATAGGCTATTTCACTCAGGAATAGTGTAGCTTTCTATTAGTGAAAGAAATTATCCTACATGTACACAAACAAACAAACTACCTCTTTATAATGAAGTTTAGATTATAATGTCACTGTCTAGACATCATAATAATACAAGTCCGGGCTCAATTCTAGTACTTTAAATGGTTCTAGATAATCTAGGTATGTGACAAAGTCTAAGATTATTATTATTTATTTATCCCATAACTATAAGAGGATTGTGAGCGTTGACTTAATTAACCAATCAGTTTTTACCCAATTAATGTATATAAGAGTAAGATTTTTAGTATACTGGCTTTTCGGTGAAGGAAAATATGAGAAAAATACTATTATGTAATGTGAAACATTTTTTCAAAAGAAATGTTCATTGATATAATTGAGAATCCGTCAATGCCATCAAACGAGTCGTATGTAAAATCTCATTGGTTCAATAGTTTAAAACAAATACCTTGGAATTAGGTCAGATAGGGTCACCATAAGGAAATCGGTAAGAAAGGGAGATGAATCGCGTATTTGGACAGGAAACGCTTTCCCTTTCCTTTAATAAATAATGTCCATGATCTCAATAATGTAGATTTCTTGTTCAGTTCTTGTTCGCCATCTCCTGTCAGAGGTGGGCTATCATTAAGGCTATTCGGACCCTGGAGACTGCAGCCCTGTCAGTCAACAGTCAGTTGGGGTTCATATCGAACCATTCACATAGGTTTTTAAGCCAGGACGTCCTTCTTCTAACAGGCATTCGTCTTCCCAACATTTTCCCCTGCAGAATAATCTGTAGAAGTTGGTATTTGTCACTTCTCATAATTTGAGGTACTGTAATTTCCGAGTTTAAAATATTACAAATTAAAAAAAAAAGTGACGTCTTAATTTTGTTTTATCAATACTTTAAGCAACAAAGAGATCTACATTATTTAGAACAATAAAAATGCCGGAAAATGAGTGTGATATACACTACAGAGAAATGAATCGCTCTCCTAGGATACACACACATTTTTCGGCATCTTGGTGTAAACTTAGATTCGTTACATATTATGTATGTAAGTAGTTATTCAGACCACGAAACTAAACAACTTTCACTATGGGACCAACATTGAAATCGCGAGAAAAATCTACTATTCCATACAAATTTGGGTTGAGTCACCATTGACGTTTTCTATTCAGGGTGTTAAGGTAAACAGTTGCTTCAAGGGGTGTAGGTACCCATGATACTGATCAACTTTCCCTTAGAAACCTATAGAAAATTCTCAAAAAAATATTTGCACTTTCCATACTACTCGTAAATGCAATCAGCTGATCGAAAGTATCTATAAAAAGACGACAGTTTTTTTCGAATTTCCTTTAGGTTTCTTAGGGATAGTTGAACAGTAAGTATCATGGATACAATCACCCCATAAAGTAATGCAACGGTTTACCCTGTATGGGACAGCAAATTTATTTTTCAGTATCGTCCCCATACTAATAGTTATTTGTTATGCTAGGCTGCAAAGTTGCTTTTTGGCGCGAGTACTTGTATTGAGATTGAACCACGAGCGAAGCGAGTGCATCAAATAATATAATCCTGAGCTTAGCGAAGGTTTCAAAGGTAAAGGACGCAGAATAACTATGCAGCCGAGCGAAACACACAACTTTTCACCTCACAAAAGCGAGGAAAAAAAGTGAATTGCTAAAAAGAATTTTTTTTTTCGCGCTGGCCAGTGACATGAAATAGTTATTAAACGATTTCAGTGGATTGGCGGTATAGAAAAATATTGAATAGACGGATTCGAATTTCAAAAACTCTTTCCACGCTAGCGGATAAAATGCACTTTTGCACTCAGATTTCGAATGATAAATAGAATCTTTCCGAGCTTGTGAGGTGAAATAGTTATTTGTTGGATGGTCTTTTAATTTTACTCCTATACTGAATTTGATTATTTTATAATTATTATAGTGAATTGATTATGTGAAAACTTGTAACGCACTTCCAAAGGTTGAAATTGATATCATTAACATCCTTTTAAACTAAGAGTCTACCCATCAAACTGAACAACTTTTACAATGGAAGCAAACTGATTAGAGCAAAAAAAGGTTTAAATTGATGTTATAGTAGATTACACAACGAAGGCAGGAAAGTAAGAAAGGTCTCAGATCTCATGTACAAACATGTGATCTGAGGCTTTCTTATTTACTGTCCAAGGTTAGAATACTATTTTTCTTCTCGACGGAGGTGGAAAGCGACAACTTCGTTTAGCGCAGCGGGACAAGAATTGACGCTTTCCGTCCGGAGGGGAGAAAATGATATTAATTTCACCCTGTATCGATTGTTCGATTGTTGTTTCTCTTCTGCCATCGATCCTATGTACCTGTATAGGTTATTCAATTCAATGAATAATTTAACCTTTGCCAGACGTCTTACGTCATTCATTCACAACACAAATACCCACATTATATTTCTGAAAAACTTTCCATGTTCTTATGAATAAATAATTTCAAGTCTACTATACAATGTCGGAAAAGTTTCTCAACTCTGTAATCTACACGAATAAATACATCAAAGAGAAAAATTTTGCTCAAATATTTAATTGGATTGAGATTTAAATATTAGGTAGACGAAAAAAATAATTTGTAGTCACAGAATTGGTTTCATTTTGAAACTGTATAAAGGTTTTTAATTTTATTTTTGTGTACTCGTGAATTAATCGTGAGAATAAATTCAATGTCGTCTATTTAATAACATAAAACTAGTTGTGTAATTAAAAAGAAAGTGATTTACGAGGGACATTAAACATCCATTAATAAGACGGAGAAGTTAAATTTGATTTAGTAAAAGAATAAAATGTTAATAAATTCAATGAGAAAGTATAAATCATAACCACAACTGAACTAGGAGCTCTTTACACGATAAAAAATATCTGGTAGTATATGTGACAACTATTTATTTTGGCAGACTTCACTAAAAAGTTGTTTCATAGAAAATGTCAATGGCAACTCGACCCAAATGTATGGAACAGACGATTTTATATTTCAATTTGAATTTGGGTTCATAGTGTTAGAGGAAAAGTGGTTTTTGGCAGACCCCCCCCCTGCGTGCTCTATGGATTGCCCCTTGGTCTGCTGTCAATCTGACAGCCGGCTCACTTCCGCCTCGGCCCCGTGTGACGCGCGTACGCAATTCTAAACCGCTCCAATGTTTTATATAATTATTGAGGAAAAGTCTATTAAATGTATTCACCAGTGTCCAGAGAGTTTCAGTCTAATATCTCAGAAGCGGAATTGTAACTCATCGCCCACATAAAAGTATTCGGTCGAATCGAAAATTGAATCGCGGTAACATGGCGGAAACCAACACGTGCTTTTGTGATTGAAAAGTTCCGACCTATCTGTGCAAAGTGACGGGATATAATTATGTTTTGTGCTGCTGTTTACTAATATACATGTTTACATCTAATTTGAGGCATATGGACGTATTACTAACAAGAAAACGAGAGTTTTCCTGCGTTTGACCTCGCGTGAACTTTGGCTTGGTGCATGTAGAAACGTGTTTGTGAGCCTGAAACTGCCTGAAATCCTGCTGCCTGACATGATTGCTTGGTTTGAGTTACTAACAAGTCCATAATATGAAACTAACCTGAGTAAGTCTGTTCCATTTTATTGTGCCTACAAAAGTCGAAAGATCGTAGTAAGAGAGATCGTCGTTTATTATTTGTGCTTGAATTATTTGAATTATGTTAAGTACATTAATACCAGCTACGTCGGAAACATGCTGAACTATCATTGATTAAAAATCACATTGATGTTTTTAAAAAGTCAAAATTCTATTTTATAAATTGAACCTTATTGCTTTTGGAATAGAGGTCATGTTGTACAAACCACCGATTTGCAAATTAATTGGTTTGAATGCATCGTCCAAATCGTGGTGGTTCTGTGCTTTGGTGAAATGTTTACTGAATATGACCTATTGTAATTAAAAGTTTAAATTGTGGAATGATGATTATGTAGACGTTTCATTGGTTCACATTGAAAGACTAATTAACAGAGACAGTTGTTGTTATTGACTGATCGTTGCCATAATATTGCTCCTTTACTTGTTTGATGTGAATGTGATTAAATGAAAATGATGAAACGGAGACTTACTAAAAATTTACTAGGTATTTCATTTCATATGGCATCCATGTACAATCGGTTTGAGATGTGTAGTTAACATGGATATGTGCAGTACAATGTGTTGTATCCGTGTGTTTAATTATCTTTTGAACGGCAAGGAATGGAGTGCTACAATGAGCTAAAGTGGAACGTGTACGGGCTTTGATGAAAAATCATTATCTTACAGTACTGTCATGACATTATCTATGTTTGAAAGCTGATCTTGTAATGAAAGTTATGTGTTACAAATGCAATAAGCAAGCTAAAGTAAGTACCTATACAAACTGAAGTTGATCGGGTTATGGTTAAATCGATTAACAGTTGAATATAACATATTAATAAACAAATTGGAATTATTAAATGGTAAAGTTGTGAACAAATCTAGTTAGAAAAAAAAAACAAAAAAAAAGTTTGTCCATTTGAAATCACAATATTAAGGATCTAGTCGTTGAAGGATGATGAAGTCTAAATGTCACACATAGTTGTGGAGCCTGCCGGTACTGCATTTGGGTCCTCGTCAAGAATGAAACGATTAAGTTCCAATCCAACACGACTGTCTTCGGGCATGATGTTAGTTGCTACAGCAACAGGTGATTTGACTGCTTAAATTAAATAAATAAAATAAAAGTATGTTTTGAGGCATGACCCTTTGACATAAGGGACCTCACCTACATGTGCTCGCCCTTAGGGCCCTAACCTCATGACTTGCGATTCATAACCTGTGACTTGGGGGCCCTAACCCGACTTGAGGCCCTGATGTTAACGCATTGTTTTGTTGAAGTTGTGTAAAATAAACTAATTTGCATATTTCCTTAATTTTCATGACCTATCATACATGATGCGGTTTGAGATGACTTGATGATGTGGTGACGATGTCCGCCTGTGTGCCATAACATAAACGATGCCTGAGGGGATGGAGTGATGACCATCCATGACTAGTGAAGTGTCGCAGCAGAAGCAAACGCTTATGTGAACAGGATCCGTGCCGTGAGGGGCTTATGTATTGTGGATCTGTGCCGACAGGGGCTTATGTGAACTGGATCCGTGCCGACAGGGGCTTATGTGAACAGGATCCGTGCCGTGAGGGGCTTATGTATTGTGGATTTGTGCCGACAGGGGCTTATGTGAACTGGATCCGTGCCGACAGGGGCTTATGTGAACTGGATCCATGCCGTGAGGGGCTTATGTGTTGTGGATCCATGCCGTCAGGGGCTTATGTGAGTGGATCAGTGCCGACAGGGGCTTATGTGAGTTGATCCGTGCCGTGAGGGGCTTATGTGTTGTGGATCCATGCCGTCAGGGGCTTATGTGAGTGGATCAGTGCCGTCAGGGGCTTATGTGAGTTGATCCGTGCCGTGAGGGGCTTATGTGTTGTGGATCCATACCGTCAGGGGCTTATGTGAGTGGATCAGTGCCGTCAGGGGCTTATGTGAGTTGATCCGTGCCGTGAGGGGCTTATGTGTTGTTGATCCATGCCGTCAGGGGCTTATGTGAGTGGATCAGTGCCGCCAGGGGCTTATGTGAATTGATCCGTGCCGTGAGGGGCTTATGAGTTGTGGATACGTGCCGAGAGGAGCTTATGTGAATTGATCCGTGCCGTGAGGGGCTTATGAGTTGTGGATACGTGCCGAGAGGGGCTTATGTGAATTGATCCGTGCCGTGAGGGGCTTATGAGTTGTGGATACGTGCCGAGAGGAGCTTATGTGAATTGATCCGTGCCGTGAGGGGCTTATGAGTTGTGTCTTCGTGATCTTGCTGGTGGCCAAATGGGGGGTGTAACGTGCAGCACGGCGCAACTACCTGAAGAGCACATGCGTGCGCTTACTCCGTGCAGAGAGCATTCTGCGCGCCTTGGCGGCGCTGCTCTACGTTGCGTGCCAGTGCGCCTTGGCGACGCTGCGCGCCAGTGTGCCTTGACGGCGCTGCACTGTGCTGCGCGCCAGTACGCCTTGGCGACGCTGCGCGCCTGATTGGACTAAATGACTTACTTCCAGAACATATTGAGCGTTTACCGGCTGGATATTAGTTTGAAACGAACATGACATACTGCGACTTATTGCGTCTGATATAGTGCGGATGATAGTTGAGAATTTTTGCGTATAATGCGTAAGTTGCATGTTGCGAAATGAACATTGTGCGTGATCGAACCTTTGCGTAAATAACAGCGTCCGAGCATTTGGTGTATTACGAAAATGTGTTTGGGCACCATGCGCCGCAATTTACAGTCAAATCACCAACTGAGATTGACCTTGAATGACATGACTAATAAAGTGTTAACTGACTTCGAGGCTTGAAGATAACTAACCAATTATTTACAGATTGTATGCAAGAGATTATAAACCTAACATGATTGTCATAACTGGACAAATGGAGATATTACTAAACACAAAATTGAAATTAAGAGGCCTCAAGTACAGCTGGGATGGTCTTAACCTTTTAAGATTGTCAATTCTATTGTGTTGGGCACTACGCGTCGTAATTTACTGATCAATCACAAACAGAGATTGACCTATTGGATGACATGACTAATAAAGTGTTAACTGGCTTCAAGGCTTGAAGATAACTAACCAATTATTTACAGATTCTATGCAAGAGATTATGAACCTAACATGATTGTCATAACTGGACAAATGGAGATATTACTAAACACAAAATTTAAATTAAGATTCCTCAAGTACAGCTGGGATGGTCTTAACCTTTTAAGATTGTCAATTCTATTGTGTTGGGCACTATGCGTCGTAATTTACTGATCAATCACCAACTGAGATAGACCTATTGGATGACATGACTAATAAAGTGTTAACTGGCTTCAAGGCTTGTAGATAACTAATATTTATTTACAGATTCTATGCAGAGATTATGAACCTAACATGACTGTCATAACTGGACAAATGGGGATATTACTGAACACAAAATATACCTTACTTCGACTTGACCGCCGAAAATTCACATCAGTGGATACTTCTTGATGCTATTGGCGATGAAAAGGTTCAGAGGGCTCCAGATGTTTTTACGTTCAGCTGAAGGGAAGCAATTGTTTGGATATTCCTGCGAGGACGCAGGAGAAGTCAGGATGGCCGAACTGTTAGAGGAAAAGTGGTTTTTGGCAGACCCCCCCCCTGCGTGCTCTATGGATTGCCCCTTGGTCTGCTGTCAATCTGACAGCCGGCTCACTTCCGCCTCGGCCCCGTGTGACGCGCGTACGCAATTCTAAACCGCTCCAATGTTTTATATAATTATTGAGGAAAAGTCTATTAAATGTATTCACCAGTGTCCAGAGAGTTTCAGTCTAATAATAGTCAACAATTTTGTGTTACTGTGGTTGGTTGATGGTCTATTATCAAACGAAACGCAAACTTCAGAAAGCACACTCTGAAATGTGTAACGCATTTAAAGTTTACACCTGTACAATACAGGGTGTAAGGAAAAGTATCATAAACCTTTAAAACACATACTCTACCCATCAAACTGAACAACTTTTACTATGGGAGCAAACCGATCGGAGCAACAACAAAAAATCAGCTGTTGCATACATTTGAGTCGAGTTGGTATTGGAGTTTAGTATGGGACAGCGGATTTTTTTGTTGCTCTGATCGGTTTGCTCCCATAGTAAAAGTTGTTCAGCTTGATGGGTAGAGTATGTGGTTTAAAGATTAATGATACTTTTTCTTACACCCTGTATTTAATATTAACCTTTTTAATACCGTTGCCGTTGTTTCAACTTTACGCTTGCAATAAGCATTCCTACCAAAACAAAATGTAACACAGGGTGACAACCATACGAGTTCCAGAAGTAAGTCCACAAGACAATCGCCGACAGAGTCTGATTAAGTCCTATACAGTGAACGCCGTTGATTAATGGAAAGAGACGTGTCACACTGAAGGACAGCTGTGTTAATTAGATCCACACGTCTTGGCGCCAGGCGAGATTTCTCCGACTGTACTGAGGCGGGATAAAATATGGAATGAAATGTGGATGATAAAGTCAAATTAAGAGATGTACGGGTGAAGTTGGGATGTTGTGGAGAAGGTTTATTAAGATGTCTACAGGCTGTGTTTATAGCACATATGTAATTATTTAGTCAGGGCTGTGTTCGGGATGGTAACTGTTTTTACTAAGATTATAAAAACAAGAGAGAATCTAGAACCAAAACAAAAGTTCTGAAACATTTATATCTTAAAATAATAGGTAATTAAAAACATGTTTTGTGTAAACAAGGTAAGAACGTAATTTATTTGGAACAAAAACTCATTTTTGGTAATAAAGTCGTTGTCATATTCCACCTCTTATAGAATCCTCTAAAATATCCTTATACCTCTTAAAGATAAAGAAGTAGAAGAATACAAACATAAGCTCACGTCATTGTCCCATGGGGGTAGGCAGAGACCACGGACCGCTACACGCTACGACTCTGACACACCTCTTTAGCCTCAATCACATTCAAAGATCTCTTTATACACTTCCGTCGATTGAGGGCGCTACGCACTTGTCCTTTTTGGAAAATATTGATCTGATCATGGTATGTTTTCTTCGGACGGCCTCTCCCAACACTTCCGCTCACGATTGCTTGATATATTTCATTCGTAAGTCTTCTTTCATTCATTCTCTTTACGTGACCGAACCATATAAGCATACTCCTCTCAATCCTTGTTACTATTTATCATCCTTCAACTTACACCAATCTCTTATCACACTGTTCTTTCGATCAACTAAAGTAATACCACACATACATTGCACTACATTCACTCGACTTTCGTTCCTTTTATTCCATACCCATCATTTGCTCCCATACATCAGGGTAGGCACCAACACACCGTTTTGAGTAGCCAGACGTTCCCTTTTTGACACAATGAGCACGGCGCGGCGTGCAGGGTACCATTTACCTTATTTCCACTCTTCGCTCTATATCCGAATAAAGAAGTAGAAGAAAATAAGTCATTAAAAAAATTTCGAATCATTGACGAGTCACAATAAAAAAATAACGCTCCAAATCACACAATTTTAATAAAATACGGCATCAAACCTTTTATTCATAATGGAGAAGAGGAAAACCTAGGAAAATCCTGTGAACAAGATTGATAAAATTAATCCGATTATAGCTGAAGAAAGGGGATTTTATCTAGCTAGATAATAATGATATTATTATTATGTACCTTATTAACTTTATTGTTGAAAGAAGGAGATTATTGAGGCATATTACAATGTTCGGCTCGTTGATGGAGTGGACCTTCAATATTGGAAACGATTATCGAAGTTAAGCAACTAGAGGTCCGGTTAGTCTTTGGATGAGAGAAAGCCTAGCTCTCACAATAACGGTGAGAGGGTTATACTCCACCATGCGGGCCCAGTGCGGAGTAGTGGAACCAAGTTTGTGGTCAGTTAACTGTCAGTGAAACTTTCAAGTAAGTAGTCGTAAATATCTGGGATCAACTGCTTAGCGTGCTTTCCGAAGCATAGACACTGGAGATGGAAATACCGCCTTCACTTCCTGTAAATATATTGTATTTTAAATATAAACAAATATAATATTTAGAATATCCACGCACCAGGTTCCCAATTTTGGCTCAGTATATTAATTGTAGAGAGCCGTTCGCCACTTTATTAAACCATTATATTATTTTATTCATTTGTTAATGTACGAGTAGTTTTGACCGGTGTTTTCCTTCACAAAAAAACCTAAAATCTCATTGGAAAAGTTCAAGCTAAAATTGAACAGCCGCCAAAGCAAAGCTATCACCACTAATTATCAAAGCAAATACCTAAAATAAACAAGCTAATCTCCACAAACTACCAACGTTTGATACAATTGAAGCTATTAATTCCAACCTAAAGAAGATATACGGTTACAATAAAATAACAAAACGGCATTTTTATTGGAGTTTCAATACAGAAGTGAGTCGTTAAGGCATATAACAGCCACTAATTCCTTTAACGGTTTTCAGCAAATAGGTAAGCTGGGAACTTAGTCAATTTATTGCTGGAGACTTGGTTTGTGATTTGTCTTACATCTTAGCAAATTAAACGCCTATGCTCATACTAAAGGGATTGTCTTTCATCTTAGCAAATTAAACGCCATACTAAAGGGAAGCATATCAGGACGGGCCGCATCGTGATTGAGCGGACCGCATCGCAGCGGACAATGCGTACTCTGCACACTAAAGCGGGCCTTTCAGTTTCGTGATTTTCAGTTTGATGTAATACTGGCAGACGCTGTAAAAAGTTCCTCTTGGTATAACACACTACGACGCGGTGCATCGGGGCAGAGCGGTCGGCATAACACGGACAGATTCATACTTAAAAGGTCCACATAAAATTTACTTGGAACCTATGAACCAGTTAGAGAATGTGTAATCAGCCTGCTAAATCTAACACTTCTTAGTACAGGCATATGAATAGATAATAATAGTACCGTATAGAAGCGAAACTATGGTTAAACCAACACGAGATTGGTAGGCGTTTCTTGACATTTTGTATGAGTATTTTGACACAATTTTGTATGAGTATTTTTCGTAGCGTGTGGTGGTCCGTGGTCTCTGCCTACCCCCATGGGACAATGGCGTGAGCTTATGTATGTATGTATGTATGTATTTTGACATTTCAGTCATATCATCCGGGACCACGACTCTCCATACTAATCGAGGCGAACGAGCGCGTGGCGCTGGTCAGAATTTATCCGTTTCCATTGAAAAATTTGATGATTTTTTGTTAATTTCGAAAAATAAGAAAACCACATCATTCTAAATTGTGTTGTGAATTGTGAACAATATTGTAAGTTTTCATTTTCTTCAGATTAAAAATGGTTACAACTGGAAAAAAGGGGTGACTATAGATTCCCTTTTCTTCGGTTTTATTCATTAAAATCGAAAAAGAAAATCACTTCACATATCGTGTAGATGGTTTAGTTTATTTTTCAGCTCAAAAAGTGTCATAGATAATAAATAAATTGGTTACAAAGTTACCCAATTTCGTGGTAAAACTAGGAGGTAGCCCCTTAACGCGGGAGTTTCGCTTCTATAGTGTTCTATTATTATCTATTCATATGGTACAGGCACTTTGTAATGGTTCTTCTCAATGTATCTCAACAAATCCCAGAAATTTGCAAAATAAACTGTTAGTAAAAACCAATAAAGGAATATCTCCGACTACACCCTCGGAGATTAGAGTCATGAATATCACTATACAAGAAATTTAAGGGTGTAAAATAAAATGCTTTACATATTATCAAACAGGGTGTTTCAGAACATCGAACTGAACAATATACCTAGAGCCAACATGGCATTTGCGAAAAAAATCGACTGTTTCATAAAAACTGTCAATAGCTAGGTGCTCGACCGAAATGTATCAAACAGCAGTGCAGTTGTGATTTCAAAGTTGATGCCATATTAAAAGCTGATAAGTTTGATAGTCTGGAGCACCCCTTTGAGTATGTAACGCATTTAAGTTTACACCCTGTATAAATGGCTAAATAACATGAATTTTAAGTTCAGAAAATTCACAGTATTCAAAAGCCGAACTGCACCAGCCCCATAACTTAAAAGCCCCTTGTAAAATGCTAATCCTATAGCCTGACTCCAGACAAAATGTAAAATGCTCGCACACATTTTTAAATAAACACATTTTCTCTTCCCAAATTAGTTCGATGTCACCCCCATTCCAATTTCATTTACCAGCCTAATCTTGTTTTCTTGCTTTTAACGCAGACGTATACCGTAAATATAAATAAATGGTGCTATTCGAGAGTACCTACTCCTTAATCTTGAAATCCATGTCTCAAATTGAATTAGGAAAGACAAATTCTGTGTATACACGGAAAACAAGGCTGTCAATAAGAGATCTATTTATGAGTGAGTACGTTGAAATGGGTCGCCATTAATCAAGCTTTATAGAAATTTAGGTGAATACACTAATTTGATAATTTGAAATTGGTATATGAGGTCTAACCGTAATAGTGCTATTTTTTAGGTTAAAGAGCAAAAAGAAAGAAAAGGTTTATTGAAAAAATAATGAGGCGAATTAGATATTATTCGGCGAACTTTTAAGAATCCATAATTATCATAGACATATTACTCTAGCGATAGACAAGCTCGTTTAAACAAACAACATGTCACACAAAACAACATAAAATGACACATTGCGGTCTGTCATTGCCATAGTGACGAAGTGAACTCGGGAACATCAATCAGGTGCGGATACCTCATTCAAGTGGAACATGTTGCTTCTATGCAAGGGCAAGTCTATCGCAAGAGTTTAAGTCTATGATAATTATAAAGAAACTGACGCGCGAAGCCAGCTTTGTGTTGAAAGTGAGAAGAATTATTACTGTAGTAGCAACTTCAACCTATCTTTTTAATACTATGTTGGATTACATTGCTTTATTGTGTAATTAATATTCAATAGGTGCAAAAATGAGCAAGTTAATGAGGAGGGGCATACAGACAGACAGACATACAGAATGGACGAAAGTATAAGGGTTCCTTGTTTGACAACGGAACCCTAAAAGTTTGGGGTAGCATTGTGCATAATTACTAAAATTAATTACTTTCGTAAATTCTGTATGTCTTTCTATCTATCATGTATGCCCCGCCTCAATAACTCATTTTTGCACCTATTGAATCAAAATTTGACATGAAGACAGATTACAGTAAACCAAAAACAGAAATAATATACTTAGGTAGGTAGTTATAAAGTAGCAAATTTGTTTCGACCCCATACATCGACTCCCATGAAAGAGGGATTGGAAAAAATTGCATAGGTGTTATCCAATGGAACTTTCGAAAACCCTATAAAACGTGAGCCTAAAATAGAAACTCATTATGCGCATTTACGAACATGTTATAGGCATGCATTCTCATCAGTTCAGCTTTACCGCTGCCTGCTTTTAAAAATGCTTCTTTAAAACTCCCATTCACATAACGACTGCACAAAACAACCGCAACAAGAAGCGAAAAACGCAATATGTCGAGGAAAAAACCTTCAATATTCACAGACGCTTTAAACTTTTTTCTTCTTTCTCTAGCAATAGCACCTTATCCAATATAATACGAACGAAATTGCGAGGCTGGCTGAAACGGTCTGAAATTGAGACAGATTTCGAGTGAAATCATTTTAAGGCGGGCTACGGCGTCGGCAGCGGAAATCCGTCATACAGGAGAAAGCTCACAAAAGTGTAATTAGATTTCTAGGGTCGCCTGGGGAGGTTGAAAAGATTTTTTGACATTTGAATAGTAAAATGATTTTCGTTGTGATGCAAGTAGAATGGTTTGTTTGGTAAAGGATGTTTTTTGTTGTTGTTCTGTCTACATCCTTTTCAATAGTAAATATTTCCACTTGTTTTCACCTTTCGGAGCGATGGATGAAACTGAAACTTTTGTTTTTAAGTTTTGCAAAGAATAAATTTTTCGGAATATAAAAATTTAAAAAATCTTTAATATTAATTATTACTTAAAATTGTTCTCCAGGACTTTGAATGAATGATTCATTCATTCATTCATTCATTCACATTCATTAATTAATGAAATATACTTTTATTCAATTATTTATTTATTTACTTTCTAGGTTTTTAACGAGATACTCTAGCATATTTCTTTCGAGTCGATGGCATATCATAAAGTTTGATTGGACATCGTGTTGAACAGATTTTCCGACTATCATTGAAAGCTTTTACAAATTAAAAAACATAAATGTCTCTAAAATAGACCTTTCGCAAAAACTCCTAAAACAGAACACACGCTCACAAATCACTAGACCCAAATCCTACCAATTCGTTTCCTCTAATTTCCGACTTTCTCGCTATGAGGGCACTTTACGGAACTATGGACGGAAAAAAATAAAGATATTAGGAAAGAAAATGGCATGTCATAAATAAGGACAAGTGGTGTACTTCTCGCCTAGCCTCTGACATTTTGTTGAGGTAAGAAAATAAGTAAAGTACAGAAAGGCGTAATTTTATCCGGACAGTGCGCTGTGCTTCACGACTTTCTTCACAAAACGTCTCGGTAATCATACAAAAATTTAAAACATTCTAGGCCTTAGACAGTGATGAAAAGAGTTTAAATGTATTCTTTACTAGCTATACTTGCGATTTCGTAAGTGCAGACCTTTAAAATACTCATATCGATACCGTATTTAAATAGTAGATTACATCCCGAGGACAGGAAAGTAAGAAAGGTCTCAGACCTCATGTAATTCTTGACCGAGGCGACAAACATGTCAACAAACATGTGATCTGAGTCTTTCTTATTTAGTGTCCGCGGTTAGTATACTATTTTTCTCCTCGACGGAGGTGGAAAGCGACAACTTCGTTTAGCGCAGCGGGACGACAACTCCTTTCTCAAGGAGTTTTTTTGTGACGCGTATGCAATTAGGCAACAGAACTAAATAATATGTGGCTCATATTTGTATTGATGCCTAATAATTGCATTGCTGCAGAAACATAATATTATATTTTTTATTTTTATCACTGAACGATCCCATCTACCAATAAACTTTTGTAAATATATAATATAAATATTTTTTTGTGTTACTTCTAAGCAGTTGCAGTGGTCTTACCGTAATCTCATTATTAAGCTGTTAAGGTTAGCCCTGTTACAGAATTGTGAAAAAGTTGGACGTAGTCGATTAGTCATTCGTAACCCAGATATTATTGTTACCTTTTTGTTACCGTTTCTGTAATGATTCGTCTTGTAGGTACGTTATTGGATGACTGTTACAAAAAAAAAAGCTAGAATTGCGTTTTCTTTGTAGTTTTACACATAATAACAAACCTTAAGGACATCTGAACCACAGTGTCTTCATACATTTTGATACAATTCAGCAATATCATGGAGGTTAGAGGATTTTGTAAATAAGTTGACAGTTTTTGCGTTCATTTTGTTTCATCATCAGCTTATATTATAAGTCCCACTGCAGGGCACAGACAACCCTCAGGAAGAATCAGCATCTAGTCCACCACGCGTGCCCAATGCGTATTGGTGGACAACACATACGCATCAGTATTTCTTCTTTAGCGTATGCAGGTTTCCTCAATAAATGTTTTCCTTCATCAATTGAGAGCGATCGATAGTACATAAGTCAGAAAAACTCACTGGTACTACAATCCTCTGTGCTGGTACATCGTATACCATCTGCCATTCAGCTCATCATCATCATCATCATCATCATATCAGCCGATAAACGTCCACTGCTGGACATAGGCCTCCCCAAAAATGGGGGGATTTGCCATAATCGCCACGCTTGGCAGGCGGGTTGGCGATCGCAGTTGGATTGAATGTGTGTATTCAGAGGATGCTGCTGCCCATCCTCCGGTAGATCCCTTAGTCGCCTTTTACGACACCCACGGGAGGAAATGGGATGGTGCTACTCTTAGCCGACACCACACGGACTCTTAGCCGACACCACACGGACTCTTAGCCGACACCACACGGACTAAAACAAATTCAGACATTCAGCTCCATTGACGACAATTTAGTAATGATGATGTAAAGCTCATACAAATGTTATACAATAAAATGTTTACCAAGGTAAGGAATGAGTTAAATTCCGTGTTGGTTCACCGTATTGATTACGGCAACACCATTTTGTAGCTAGTGATGTTGATGATGATTTTCATCAACCGCGTAGTTATGTATGACTGTTGAACAAAACTGTATCAAAAAGTGTAAATTCTGCTGATATGTAAGTAGAGTACGATAAAATAAACTAAAACTTCTAGGTAAGACCTGTTTTTCAAAAATTCCCAAATAGAAAAATGAGTTTTTATTTTGTTGAAAGTATGCAATCATAATATGTATTCAAACAGAAATGCCGTTTTGAGCGTTAAAGCAAACCATATCTAAAAATAATTGATAAAAAAAACAGTAATTAAAGCTTTGCACCAATTCGATCCCAGCAAATATTAAACATAAAAAATTTGATACAGCTATTTCGCACAAAACTATATTTACTTAAACATTCGAGTTTGTTTTAGTTTGTACACAACCCTTCCCTCCATTACGTAGCTAAGTAAATAACACTTTCGCATAATATAATGTGTATTTATAGTTGTACGTTATACAATAGCGTCTAAATCCCCTCAAGGCGCTATTCCCGAGGACTATTATTGTCATATTTACTCTTCCCACTGTTTGTCACACACCATAAATGCCGCAATTGTTTGGTGTCTGCAGAAAAAAATAGAAAACAAAATATGAACACTTGGCCTTGAGATAAATATTATATTCTTTGCAGAAAATAGGTAAGAGTTATATTGTGCTTTTGTCGTATATTTCTCTTGCTAGCGTGATGTGTTGGCATTGGTAAAGATAAAGTGTTAGGCTCTTCATGTTCATTATTATCTTAAGGCCAGGTTATCCAAGTGCAAGCGTCTCTTTCTTGCACACATAAGTTTGCAATTAGCCATCCCGCTCCAATTGAAAGCAGGATCGCAAAAAAACGTGTTTTTCATCAATATCTTTGCTTATGGGTGTTTCTAAGCTCAAAATTCTACGGAGTTCACTAGAAATATTTAATGTATTTAGTTAAGTACAAGAATAAAAAGTTAAATATCAGCAGTTTAATCATAGTATTGAAAAAAACATATCAAAAAGGGGTAACTTTGGGATTTTTGTCTATCTATTAAACTTAATCTAATCGTTTAATTGAGAACGGTCGCCTATCAGCCAGATCCTTAAATAAGACATAATTGGTTTTCAGACTTTAAAACACAGTTTTAAACACTTTCGTTCGTGTTCAAAAAACGGCCTCGACCGGATAACCGCGTCTTAACTACGAGTGGTTTCTTACAACTCCATGGTTCACAAATGACGGACTGACGTCTGCCGCTCCGTCAGTACGTCATCGTGTGTGATCCCACTTAGGTAAGTCAGTCAACTAGTTAACTCGCTCTCAGAGATGCTTCATAAAGATTTTTTATTTATTTAGTCAATCAATTAAGAGCATCTTAGATTATGCTGCTAAATTTAATTAATATAAGATATTAATCTCACTGATTGAACTGTATCATTGAATATGAGCTCCGGCTTTAGTTGAAATTGAAGAAGATCGATACTGCTAATTAAATAAGCTTCTAATAGGCTTAACTTCAATTTCTATCTTGTTCAGTTCAGAATGGTATTTAAGTTATCTACTCTATGATAAAACGGCTCTAGAAGAGTGTCTGTCTGTACATTAAAAATATTTACAAAAAAAGGTCAAACACTTTGGTTTTTCTGCTTTTTATTTGTTTTTTTCGAGCAGCCTTCGAGCAGCTCGCAAACATTACTGGACTGATTTTGATTAAACTATTATGTTTACAAGTTTATAATTAGACCTAAAAAATTGTAGATATTTTATCTCCATGCGATGATGGGAATCCGCAGAAGAACCAGAGTAGCTGACATAGCCCAAAGAATTGCTAAACTAAAGTGGCAGTGGGCGGGGCACATTGCTCGCAGAACCGATGGCCGATGGGGCCGGAAGGTTCTCGAGTGGCGGCTGCGTACCGGAAAGCGCAGCGTGGGTAGGCCCCCCACACGGTGGACCGACGACCTGGTGAAGGCGGCGGGAAACCGTTGGATGAGGGCGGCGCAGGACCGGTCGTTATGGCGATCCTTGGGGGAGGCCTGTGTCCAGCAGTGGACGTCCATCGGCTGAGATGATGATGATGATACGATGATGGGAGCTGATACGTACGAGGCATAAACTCACGACTATAAATTACCCCTTTTAAAGTAGTCAGAAACTTAGCTACAACTACAATTATAATCGTCTTAGTTGTAGCAAGGCTTTCTTTTAGCATATCTGAGGTTTTAGGATGAAATTATACAGGGTCCTTCTTAATATGCTGACACTTTTGTAAGGGGATGATCAGACCATCCAACTGAACCACTTACTCTATGGGACCAACATCTAAATCACGAAAAATAATCTGCTGTCCCATACATTTGGCTCGAGTAGGTTTGCAGGTTTGTATTGTATTTTTTTTGCGAATTTGATGTTGGTGCCAAAGAGAAAGTTGTTCAGTTTGACGGTCTAATCATCTTAAAAAAGTGTCAGCATATTAAGAAGGACCGGAGATACAGGGTGTAACAAAATACCCTAGTAATACTTAAGGGGGTGCTTCAGCTCATGAAGCTGAACAACTTTCACTATGGAGCCACCTTCGAAACCGCAAAAAAAAATCTGCTGTCCCATACAAAACTGCCGTACCGTATGTATGGGACAGCAGATTCTTTTTTCCCGATTTC
The DNA here is from genome assembly GCA_963693445.1 of Agonopterix heracliana. Classification (NCBI taxonomy): domain Eukaryota; kingdom Metazoa; phylum Arthropoda; class Insecta; order Lepidoptera; family Depressariidae; genus Agonopterix; species Agonopterix heracliana. The sequence goes on from OY856324.1 coordinate 14,941,635, forward strand.
GAAGTTGGCTCCATAGTGATAGTTGTTCAGTTTTATGGTCTAAAAAGCCCTAAATTATTACTAGGGTATTTTGTTACAGCTTGTATTTAAAATAAGCTTTTGTTATTCGACAAACTATTTGACTTTAAAGTTATAGCAACACCAAACGAATTTCGACAACAGCGTACCACACAAAAACTAGAAAACGCCGGTTGGGTGAAAAAAAACTTGGTACGATGCAAAATTCGTTTCGACACCAATCCAGCATATAACAAAGCGATCGAAAATTTCACCCATTGCAATCGACACCGCTTGCGTTGCCTCGGGAAAAACCTAACCTCCATTCTGCCGGTGACACTTTTTAATTTGGAATTTGCTCCTTTTATTTTCGATGTTTTTAGACGAGGAGGGGTTTTCCTTTGTTTTTCTAGGGTGCACATTTTATCTAGGTTAGTGCGAGCTTTGAATATTTTTGGGAATTCTTTTTGAAACCTTTCTATTTCTAGTACAAAACAGGGTCCATCTTAAGACGCTGTTATCCGGTCGAGGCCGTTTTTGAACACGAACGAAAGTGTTTTAAACTGTGTTTTAAAGTCTGAAAACCAATTATGTCTTATTTAGGGATCTGGCTGAATTACGACCGTTCTCAATTACACGATTAGCTTAAGTTTAATAGATAGAAAAAAATCCCAAAGTTACCCCTTTTTGTTATGTTTTTTCAATACCTACTATGATTAAACTGCTGATATTTAAGTTTTTATTCTAGTACTTAACTCAATACATTAAATATTTCTAGTAAACTCCGTAGAATTTTGAGCTTAGCCCATGCCTGTGAGCAAAGATATTGATGAAAAAAACACATTTTTTTGCGATCCTGCTTTCAATTGGAGCGGGATGGCTAATTGCAAACTTATGCTTGCAAGAAAGATACGCTTGCACATGCGGACACTTTTTAAGGTACATGTTTTTTTAATTTAATGGCCTGTTAACCTGGTGGATTTACAGGGTGTTAACTTTACGTGATACATATCGAAGAGTGTGCTTCATATCATCAAACTGATCATCTTTTAATATGGGAACAACTTTGAAATCGCGAAACAAAATCTGCTGTAGGTATCACACATTTTGATAGAGCGATGTTGGCTGTATAGTAAAAGTTGTTCAGTTTGATGGTCATGGAAGCACTCTGTTCGATATGTAACACGTAAAGTTTACACATTTAATTTTACACCCTGTATACACGTTCGCTCCCAGCAATGACTCAAAGAGGAGTTTTCCCATGCAATCGGACGTTGGTCTATTCGTTTTAGGCATATATTAATGCTGCAAACAGACTGGACCCATTATAGCAAACAATTTTTTTTTTTGCATTTTCTACTTAAATAAATTCCAATACCTATTAGGTATAACTATAAATAATTTTCAACCATTCACAGTTACCTCGGCTATTTCAATGTTTTCAAACTACAATAAAGTTGGAAAAACTAATACAAAACTGAAATAAAATCGCTGTACAAACTCAAACTAGGGCGCTTAATTAGCCTACACTATTCCAGTTTCCTGTTGTAGGTATTCCAATATTCAATTTGTATTTTTACATTCATCCAATTTGTAACTTGGACCTGGTACGGCTAAACTGAGTGTCAATTGCAACAGCTGTATCGATTGGTGATTGATCTGCCATATTTACTGTAGTACCGGTATTTTTCCAACACCGGTATTTTTACTGTAAAATGTTTCTCTTTTTATATTTCAATAACAATAACAATCTGTATTATATTTAATAATAAAAATTCTTCTCTTGCAAAAACACAAACAACTAAAAGGGAGCTTCATACCATAAAACAAAACAACTTTTACTTAGGGACCAAATACTGAAAGCGCGAAAAAAAGTCTGGTTTATCTTATCTTATCTTGTTGTGGGGGCTGGCAGGCCAGCAACACTTCGACCCAGTGGGATCTTTTGTGTTAGCCCCAATACTTTTTGCTTTCCAGCCCCAATACTATTGGGTTTAGTAGCCGTTCTAGTTGTTCCGATGATCAGAAACACGACAAGAAAAAAAAAAAAAAAAGTGAAAATGAATGAAAAAAAACCTTTTTGTTTCCAAAGTTACTTTGTTATTGCATAAAACTTTATGGTCACAGTAGTGTGAATGTCTTTGTTGTCTTTTTTGTGTGTTTGTTGTGTAATGCATTTACGATTACACCGGGTATATCCTACACTTCTTGGCCGAAAACTTGCACGCGAACCGAGCTTATGGACGGTGCTAGCAGTGCTGTCAATGAAGCCAATTCTGTCATGCTAAGCCAAAAGGGCCTATTTTCGAAAATTACCAAAATCTGTTCTTTTTTTATTTGGATTCCTTAAACTGTAAGGAACCAGAATTTGTAAACAAAAAAAATATATATTTACTAGAAGTGCCTGAAAAACGACTAACCAATTAGACGTAAAGTCATTTTTCTCACCAATTCCTAGAGATATTAGACGTATGTCTGAAATACTAAAAGTGAAAAAGTATGATTCACTTACCTTAGTACAATAAGACGTAAAGTGTAGCAAGAAATACGATGGTTGATATAATTTTAACCGCAAATTATAACAACAATCCTAAGCGGTTTGGACGTATTTAACTTACTGTGATCTATATACTATCAGACATTAAAAACGTTTATTTGTCTGTAAGAATAAGTGAGAAATACACTCACACTCAGTAGCAGATACGCTCATTAAAATTAATCCTCCATTAAATCTCTTGCTGTCACTTTTTGTTTTGTTGACGTAGTAAAAGTAAACAAAAGATTGGCGGATTAATGAGCGTTTCTGCAACTGTAGTGTTTCAAATCTCTGTTTCTGCAATTTAACATAGCCGTTGCTATTTGGAATGGAGTATAGTTTCAACAAACCAAGATTTGTAGGGGCTGAACATTTTATTTTTCTTTAAAAAGTTGTTCTTTTATTACCATTGACTTAAAGTTTCTTACCTATAAACTTGAACAACAGCGTAACTAAAAGTTTAGTAGTTCACGTAATTTTACGCCCCTGTACCCGTTATAAGGAAATTTCTCAGCGCGTAATGTGCAATATGGAGATGACGGAGGGACGCCAGGCGGATGTTATGACCGACATTCTGGAGAATAACTCTTTAAGTTGACCTTAAGTAAGTAATAAAAAAGAAAATTATGTTAAAGGCTTCATTTTAGTTGGTTTAGTCAAAATAAATAATAAATAAATAAATAACACTCACGGCAGATACATTGTACTGATCCCAAGTAATCCTTAAAGGCTTTTTGATATAAAGCTATTATAAAGCTGTTATAAAGCTGTTATATATTTTGTTATAAAGTGATTATGTTGTTTGAACCATACAACAACGGCACAAACATGTAACATCCATGACCGTACCGGGATTCGAACCCAGGACCTTGGTTTGGCAGTCCGGCGTAGCAACCATTACACCAACCGGGTCGTCCGGTAAAATGTTTTGGTAAAGGTTTTTACCTTTTTGGTAAATTTTATTATTGTTGCTTGCTTGCTTTGCTTGCTTTAGTCTCTACCCATCAGTATTTATCATAAATAAATTATTTAAAAAAAATGCTGTACCTACCTATCTATAATGTTGTTGCAGCACAAATACCATGAATTTGTAGATTTTAAAAAAAGAAATCGGTTATCTATTTATATCGTATGTTTATCTCAAAAATCTCCAAACATCATTATTTGACAAATGTGAAAAATTCAAGCAAACCTTCCATTCAAATAAAATTACCTTCTTGACTCTTATTTTCTCTCTCTAATTCTGTAAGTCGTATTTGTTAAAAACATTGCAATCGTCAAATCGTTTTTAAAATGTAGAATACACAACGTTCCAAATGGGACGCAAAACTATTAAAAAGTCGCATAAAAGTCGTATAAACCGCTATAAATTTGAACAATAGAATAACTACTTTGTTGGACTAAGGTAATAGTTGAAAGTAATATTGCAATTCGGCCATCACAGTTCGACAATGGTTCGGCAATTACAGCGTTTGAACGTTGCTTAATCGGCTCTGCAATGGCGCATTTAGACTGTGCCAGTAGATCTACCATGATTTCACTGGTGCATTACAATTCACAACGTTGTGAATGATCTAAAAATGGGACAAACAATTTCGATTATCCGTTCAGCACGATTATTTAAAAGGCAAGTAAACGTGGACTTCAATTGCAGTTAATTGTCTTCAAATTGTCTACAGTGTATAATTATTATTACTTATATGCTTACAAAGCTGTATGTTTTCGTCAATCATAATCAAATAGGAGAAAAATGGAAAGTGTTATCTTAATTAACCGATGAAATTAACAGTAAACAGAAAAAAATGTGACTAGGTAATTATTATTATGCATCCATACTTACACTCATACCTACCCTGTCTTACGTTGGGTAGGGAAATACAAAAGATCACCACCTATGGGTTTAGCATAATATACATACATACGGACATGAAAAGTCGCGCCTTGTCTTTGTCATTCAACTACAGATTATTTTGACAGTTACTAAAGACAGTTACTAAAGACAAAGCGCGAAAAGCCCCTTTGCCATTTCTCTTCTTCAAAATTTTAAATAGATTAAAATTGATCGTTATTCTGTCTCAGGTGATTTACAACTTATTACAAAAATTATCATCTAATCAAATTAAAGATTAAAAATAATTCTCGGACTTAAACTGTTCCAAGCCGCGGAATTGCGTTTTCCAATGTCGCCACCGAGCCCACAACCCAGAGAACGATATTTTCAATTTATTGCGTCTCGGGACGTGTAACAGTCTATAATCAATATAATCACCTGAAATCCGACTGTTGTTTAGCTGTAAGTTCTCCAAAAAGGAAATAAATAAATAAATAATAAATAAATAAATAATAGTAAATTACATTAAATCGTACTCTTTTCCAACTAACATGCAATTAAACTAACGTCATGTAAACGCATCTTGACTATAGTAAAGCTAAACGGATTGATACGCAGTCTGCAATTTAACCTCGGTACTGTCTGATAGCTCATGACCATTCAAGGTACATAATGGCCGTTTAAATCAATTCCATTATAAGGATACTGATAATCTACAATAGTCACTCTATCATTGGGATTTCATTCACGGCGTCAAGCAGTAAAAACATTATAATTTTGCCTTTCTATACGTAGGTAACGAATTGGGTAGACTATTACCTTCTTAAAGGGTTCGCAAGGCCTTGTTTTTAAATCGGTTCATCTTATGTTACCACAAGAAGCAATAAACTGTTATTAACTATGACTATCATCACTACACATACCTGGTTAGTTGGTTACTGTTATTATTTACCTATATTATATTATACAGGGTGTAACGAATAGTATTATTAACCTTTAAAACACATACTCTAAAAAAAATATGCTATTCTTATAATTAATTCAGTAGGTACCTACGGAGTTTTCCATTAGTACCTATTGCTTCCTTTAACGTTATCAATATTGTTGTTTGCATCAATTATATCTACAAACTGCTGAATATCTATAGAACTGTTAGTATACATGGAGTAAGGAAAAGTATCATTAACCTTAAAATCACATACTCTACCCATCAAACTGAACAACTTTTACTATGAGAGCAAACCAATCAGAGCAGCAAAAAAATCAGCTGTCCCATACTAAACTCCAATTAATACCTAATCGACTCAAATGTATGCAACAGCTGATTTTTTTTAGATAAATCGAAATTGCTGTACCTACTGGCCAAATACATGCGAGCAGCGGCCGGCAAAAGTTGTATGAAAATCCATATCTGTCGTGGTTTAGCGGCTAAATAAATTACATTGTAAACTCAAATCTGTCGTGTTATTTAAAAATGGAACGAAGTTTTACTCCGAAACATGGCAACCAAGGAGGTAAATTATCAAAGGTTTTATTTAAATTTCAAACTGGCTTGCAAATAAAAAGCTTTACAATGAAAAAAAAAACGAATGACCACTTTAACCACAGATTAATAATAAGTTGATTGATTTTAATTTCCACGCATTGTTTGAGAAAAGCACTATACAAGCCTTGGCCACAACTAGGCATTGAATGGCATTGCTGGACTTACGTATGTGTGCTTCGGCTTTGCCTCGGTCCACGTTTACACGTTTGTCCATCAATGCAACTTTTGCTGGCTACTGCAGTAATGCACTATAGATTGATACTTATTAATATTACGACATTTAGTACTATACGGATTCAGTTGATAAAACGTTTTCCTAATTAAAGTTTAACAAGAAACATAATAAAGTATATCAAAACGACTTAAATAATCATAAATTCTAATGAAAATAAGATACTTCAAAAGACGAGTAGGCAGCGTAATAGAAACGAAATATAATAAGAAAGGTTTCTTTATGATCCGAGCACACATTATTATGTTCCTTATAAGAATGTAAATAGGATGTTGTGAGCTTTCTTCTTTTAAATCCTCTATTATGTTTCAACATTATCTAGAAGTTAACATTATGAATTTTTACGAACTGATTATGGGTTTGCACTTACATTGTTATGTTTTTCTCAACAATGCTTTTACAAACAACGATAATAGCTCGAGATACATTACGAATCAATCGTGAGAAAACCTGCATAGACTGAAGAAAAAATTCCGATGCGTATGTGAAGTCTACCAATCCGCATTGGGCACGCGTGGGGGACTAACACCCATGCACCCTCGTGATGATAGGCCTGTGCCCCGCAGTGGGTCGTATATAGGCTCTGATCATCATCGATGTCCCACTACTAGGTAGGCAGAGACAATAGATCACCACATGCTACGATTCTGACACACATCTTTCGCCTCCTCAACATTCATAAGTCTCTTCATACAAGCTCGTCGGTACCGGGTACATTTTATTTGGCCCTTCTTCAGTACGCATCCTTTTTGGTCAGCGTACGTGCGCCTCGGGTGACCCCTTTCAACCATTCCATTTACACTTGCCTTGTAAATTTCATACGTCAACCTACTTTGGCTCATTCCTTCCACATGGCCAAACCACCTCAACATTTTTTCAATCCTTGTTACTACATCTTCTTTCAGACCACATCTTTCTCTAATCACATTATTACGCCGAATACAAGAAGCTGTGGTGGTTTAGTGGTGAGTAACCATGCCTGCCGTGCAGGAGGCGATGGTTCAATCCCCAGTTGACCGACTCGTACCAATGAGTTGTTCGGAATTTTTGTAGAAAGCTACGAATTGTAAAACCACTGGCTTTTCGGTGAGAGAAAACATTGTGAGGAAATCTGCAGGCTTCAATTTTGAGACATTGTACCTAACTGTCCATTATAAGAAGAGACGGGCTCACTACCCGTCACACTGAACAGAGTTTCGGTACTACTAGTGAAATGTCTACACCCTAGACTCTAGGGGTCCTCTAGAGCCAAGAGGACTCTAGGCGTGAGCATAAGTTTGTTTAAAAACACTTCCACAGAAATGTATCCCTAAAATCAATATTCATGTATACATAATTAAATATTCTCACGACCAAAATCCCTTTCCATACTGTTAGCAACTTTTTTACAACTACCATCTATCCCTCTCTCAAAAAAACCCGTAAAGTTCAGTTTTTACGCAGACGGTTTTTTTTATTTATTAAATTGACTTTTTTATTATACACTTTTATCCTTATAGATCCTTAATGGTGGACATCCTTAATGGACAAACACAAAGATGATTTTCAAATACCTATTCAATGCGTGTGGTAGTCGCCATATTGAATTTTGATTACTGTCTATAATGTATTTAGTGACACTCGCAAGATTAAGACAAATCGATTGATGTAAGAATCATGAAAATCGGCCTACACGTTTGGTCTCTAAGGTAAAACCCACAAAAGTAAAAACTTCCGTACATACATACATACATACATAGGCTGTTAAACACATTGCCCTTCCTTTGAGTTGCACATTCGGGTAAAAAGTCTTATCCTGTCCAAATAACACATCAAGCTAAAACCAAAATAATCTGGCCGCGCGTTCCTATATAGGTAGAGTATAACGTCGCGCGGCCAGCTTATGTTTGATTTGCGTAGCTTGATGTTTCACCGTGTTTACAATATAATATTCAATATACCTACCACAACACCTTCACTAAATCGGACTGGGTCCGCTCTCGATTCCTATTATTCCTTATAGATCGTCAATACCGATGACTGTGTGAGAATCTGAATTAATATAATTTGATTTCACAATACAAAGGCCTGTAAATGTAGAGTTGAATCTCAAAATCAACAATACACACCTGTCTTTACACTGACACTTCGCTCAATTCCAACATGTGTCCTCGATCCCGGGTGAAATTCTACTGAAAACAACCTGTAAATTTATTCATGAGGCTGCGTCAGAAACTTGCACTCAAAGTGTACTGATTTTGAATGTCGGAAGGCGGTACGTGACGGTTCCGTTCTGGGACTCTTCCGGGATGGGTTGCTCCTATTAACACCTTTACAATGCCTGGCAAAAATATAAACTCTCTGAAATATGATAAAATTGTGTGTAAAGTCATAGCTTCGTGATGGCTCTGACTTATAAATTTTCGATAAAGGTAATTTATAAGAGAATGCGGGTTTTTTTTTTACTATCAATGGGTTTGCTCTTGACCTCAATCTAGTCCTTAGGACAAAGGTCGAAGATGAAGCGAGCTTACCCAGAATGGCACTGGCACTCCTGCACACCAACGGAACGCAGCAAGCTGCTTCGCGCCAGACTCCTGCAGGAGGGTGGTCGCGAGCCAGGTGGCTCCCTACGGAGCCTACCACACCGCTGTGGGGGATCGTTCAGCCGCCACCACAAACTTGGTAGCTTGTGATGCCGTTGTCCGACGTGTACCGCTAGGAGGTAGTACCCCGTTTCAATTACGTAATCAAATAAAAATACTAAAATGTTCAAAACATAACATTTATTACTTCTTCGTTTTTTGGGATGAACCCAAGCGCTGGCGTTTTCTTTGCTTAACGGATCAGCATAGCCATTCAGCGAGGAAATACCACCAGCGTTTTGGGTAGACTGAACCTGCAACAAATCCTAGACTAGTTTAGTTTTGAGTACCTTTTGTAATTTTATATTATGTCACTTGTTATGTCACGTCACTCATTAAGTACTTTATTTCTTTGTTGTAATAATAAGTTTTCCAATTTTTAAAAGCTACTGAAAGAACTGTAAAGAAAATCTTTTGATTTTTTAAAGATAAAGTTGGTGTAGGAATGAACTACCCAGACGTCACTCGTTGCAAGAGTTTCGCGCGAATTAGAGACACTCATATTTCCACTTTCAAAGCAGCCATCCTGTTTGACTTCCTGGCACCGTCTGCGTCAAAACTTGCAGAATTAAAGCGATTTAACACTTTTTTCACTCTTTCCTGCTTGAGTCTACAATTCGTGTGGCAAGGTTGGAGACTCTCGAGTGTTATGCGCAAACTTTTGCGTCAACCATTGTGCTTATATTTTTTGCATCAAAACATTGTTAAATTATTGTTGTTGGATAGTTTTTTATAAAACAAATAATATTTGTAACAAAACAAGTACTTATAGATTATCTGGTGTAATTCAAAGGACCTACCATAATCTAAACCAGTATAGCTTTGTATTATGATATCTATCTATAACGTCACGCCTCTTTCCCAGAGGGGTAAGCAGAGACCAGGGTGCGCCATCTACTACGATCCATCCCTCTTTTCCCTCATACATCTCTTCATACTTGACGTCGCTTTCGAGTACTCCACACCTCACCTTTTTGTTGTCCGCAACCCATTTGATCAAAATACGTCCCAAGAGGGCGCCCTCTGCCGATACTTCCACTCACATTATCCCCATATATGCTGCTGTCACTCATCCTCTTCACACGACCAAACCAACGAAATATACTTTCTCTATTCTTGTCACAACAATCGCTAATCACACAATTTCTCACTCTATATCTCATCAACGATTATGATATCTATACAAAAATACATATTATTATAGTGTGTCTTCACACATAGCGAAGAGGCAAAAGAGGTGTCCAGAATCGTAGCTCAGAGTCACCAATGGCAACCAATTGTCTCTGCCTATCCCAATGGGACACAGGCGTGAGCATATTATGTATGTAGGTATGTTCAACAATATATGATCCATATTACTAATTGAGCCAAAAAGCTAACAATTTCCTTGGGCACATTAATTACACAAACATAATATTTACCTTGTATTTGCAATACTCGTATTCTATGACTGTTAAGGCATGTTTGGTCCTGTACTGGATTTCCTTTCGTTTTAGTTTGATGTATATTAGCGAGGACCTTTAATTGGCCTTCTGTTACTTATATATAATAGTTCAGTCAAGTTAAACATGAAAAGGGGGCCGTGCTTGCAAAAGGTCCGGTCGTTCTGAATTTTTTATATGTTTTTAGGAGCTAAACCAATATTAAATTGCCAGATTTGCAATTTCCAAAGTGCTGTGCGAGCGGCGGTGTAACCATAAAACCATGAAATTTTCGGACTTTTTTCAGTTTGTCGCTTTTTTCTCGAAATCTGTAAGTCGTATCGAATAGTATTGTAGGTATACTTTTATTCTGACAAAATTTCCTACAAAACAATTGGTATGCACTTTCTTCATAGGACTTAACCTTTGAGGGCTAGAGGGACGAGAAAGTAACAGCATTTTAAAAGATATGAAATTTGTATGGCGACCCTCTTGAAAGTTGAAGATAAAAACAAAATGATTCCATATTCTTAATCAACGACCCCGAAAACCCCCGGATACAAATTTTCAGTCGGTTCGCTGAACCTTTAAAAGCTGCGTTGGCGTTTGAAATTTCCATGGCAGCCATCTTGGATTTCGCAATTTTTGATTTTTTTTCACCGCCAGCAAAATCTGACCAGGGTCCACTATGACATTGTTCAAGGTCCATACCCCTATCTGTCATAGTGTCCGCGGGCCGTTGACCTCATCCGTCAGGATACGACCTTCTGAGGAAGTCGAAATATTCCTTTTAACACCAGAGCATCATTATGATGATCTCCAAAATAATTTTAATATACGTTGGTCGGGGGAAACCCGGCGAACAATTATCCGGGCATCTATCTACTATCTATGAAAAGTGGTGGGGATCGACCAGATACCCCCAGTTGATCTCCGGGTTCCCCTTATAATACAAGAATGAAATTTAGGGATCATTATAACGATGCCCTGAGGTTAAAAGGAATATGTCGACTTTCTCCGAAGGTCGAATCCTGACGGATGACGTCAACGGCCCGCAGACACTATGACAGATAGGGGTATGGACCTTGAACAATGTCATAGTGGACCCTGGTCAGATTTTGTTGGCGGTGAAAAAAATCCAAAATTTCGAAATCCAAGATGGCTGCCATGGAAATTTCAAACGCCAACGCAGCTTTTAAAGATTCAGTGAACCGACTGAAAATGTGTATCCGGGGGTTTTCGGGGTCGCTGATTAAGAATATCGAATCATTTTGTTTTTATCTTCAACTTTCAAGAGGGTCGCCATACAAATTTCATAACTTTTGAAATTATGTTACTTTCTCGTCCCTCTAGCCCTCAAAGGTTAAGTCCTATGAGGAAAGTGCACACCACTTTTTTGTAGGAAATTTTGTCAGAATAAAATTATACGTAAAAAACTATTCAATACGAATTATAGATTCCGAGAAATAAGCGAAAAACTGAAAAAAGTCCGAAAATTTCATGGTTTTTTGGTTACACTACCGCTCGCACATCACTTTGGAAATTGCAAATTTGGCTATTTAATATTGGTTTAGGTCCTAACAACATATAAAAAATTCAGAACGACCTGACCTTTTGCAAGCACGGATGTACATCTTGACTGAACTATAATACTATTTAATGTATTGGTGTCTAGAACGATTGGAGTGTGCTGTTGGTCTTCTAAAAACAATAAAATGAAATGAAATTATACGATCATATTACTTAATTACTTCAAATAGCTAGGATTTTCAACGAATAAATGGAATAAGCTATACTTTTTAAAATAGAAATGATTCATTTTGAAAAACATGCCGCAAAAACGAATGTTGACATGCCAATCATCCTATTTAAAATTCCTCTGTGTGCAAAAAATATATAGGAACTCATATCAAAAAGTGTCAAATGTTTTTTTTATCCATTTATGTACACAGGATTCTAATTTCACACGAGCATAGATCGGTGATGCGTTATGTGAAAACGTCACTGCTTTGATGGAAATTAAAGTGGGTGAGCAGGTGGATTTGAAATCGATGTACCTTAGGTACACACTCGTATCAAATAGGCAAGCACAAGGCTAAAATAGGATGTTGAATAATCTAGTTAATAAAACTATGTCAACGAAATGTTTATTCCTTTTTCACACTTGAAAATACGTGCTTATAGATTGACTTTTTTTTGTACATTTTTGCAGTACCTAAAATACTTTATGAAATATCTATAATTAAATTTAACACTTTATAACGTACACACGCATACATAAACAGCAAAGTTTCTGAATATCCCCAAAAGGGAATCAGTCAGAAACGTGTGTATTATATGAACAGCCTTTGAAAAAATATATGTCTAGAATGAGCCTCACTAATATCCCGTATAAAACAAAAGGAGCTAAGTTTCATAGGTTGGTGTGCGTGAGTCGCCCTACAAATTATGTATGTGTGTGTGTAAATGTATAGGGTTTAGGAACCAGTACTGGTTCCAATTTTTTTCGACGCTTTCGTATCTTCGACTGTCTTGAAATATACTTTATCAAAGTGAACAGCATTAGGACAACATTTCCCAAACGTAAACGCATCTATTAAATGAAAATATCACTCTGTTCGGTACATGCGTTTTAAAGCATCAGGTAGGTACTAGGCATACCACGTTACCATAGCGACCACGGTTAGCTCAATTGCATCAAACTGTACTTTATATGCTTCCATATGCATAGCTGTTTAGCTCGCATAGGAGATTTCAATTTTAGTCACGTGCAGAGGAAATTAGGGACATGTATTAGTACGGACCGCAGCTAAAATCAAGTGTTTAGTCATGATTTCATACGAATTTTGAAACGCATGCTAAATGAGTTCGTGTAAACAGTTCGGATTTATTTAACACTTTTATGAAATGATAATTTTATTCTATCCATGATAATTATGTTGTGATCATGAATGTCTACATGCGTTAAGTATTTATGATCGTGTAAGAATTTAATAATTCTACGCATTAAATTGAAAAATGACGTCATGGCAACAAAAAATCTGCTGTTCTATTCTGAATTTCATCACCTACTCGACTCAAATGTAAGAATAAATACATGTTTCATAAGTAAAAATAAATTTTTAAAACTCTTCAGGTGGTTGTTTAGACCGTCAAACTGAACAACTTTATCTATGGGACCAACATCGAAATCGCGAAAAAGGGGGTGGCCCTTAAAGGTTTATTTGTATTTTTGTAACACCTTGTATACAAAATGGTCGTAAAAGCTTTTCAGTTTGATGTGTAGAGTCTTAGTTTAAAAGGATTCGAATAATTTCAATTTCATTATAATACTGGCCGCAAATTCACGATGTTATTTAATATTGAATTCGGATACGTCAAAATGTTGAATGAAGAATCAAAAAAAAAAACTTTTAATAAACCAACTTCGCTGTATTCAACGCTCGTATTCTTGAAGTTCTTTTGAAAGCTCTATTTAAATCTTAATTTAACTTTTTGTTTATATTATCAAAATATACAAAACTTTTATGAAATTCAATTACAACCTAGATTTATCTTTACTTGAGAAACTGTAATCGTTATTAGAAATTAATTAATATTAAACTTTTACAATTATAATGAGTTTTGTTAATCTTTTGTTTCTGTCTTATTTACCTACTAGTGTTTTCCCGCGACTTCGTCCGCACAAATTATATACCAGATTTTAAGTCAGATCATAAGCTATCAAACAAAAAAAGTTTTATCAAAATCGGTTCAGTAGTTTTTGCGTGATGCGCGAACAAACAAACACACTAACAATTTTGTCAATAGATGGCGTTGCACGTTTTTAAATCGCGCTATCGAATGTTATTTGAATTTATATGAAGAGAACCGCTACTTTTTTAATCCTCATGATTTTACGGTTTTATAATAGTTAAGATTAACTTTAAAGAAATATAACGTAGTTGTCAGAGAACCTCTAAAGAAAAAAAAACCGGCCAAGTGCGAGTCAGGACTTGGGCAATAAGCTTTCCGTACTACCAATTTTTTAACATCGGTCGTTGATAACATCCACTATAAACTGGCACTAAGTAAGCATGGGGTCACATAGTTACTGAAGATTATTTTACACTAGTGCCAGTTTTCTGGGTAATATACAACGTGGTAATGAATTTACTCAAAACTAGATAGTAGTTTGTTTAGAATCGAAAGCAGAATCTAATTATCTTGGTTTCAACATATGTATTTTTTTTTTTCAAAATCTTAACTATTATAAAGCCGTAAAATCATGAGGAATAAAAAAGTAGCGGTCCTCTTCATATAAATTCAAATAACATTCGCTAGCGCGATTTAAAAACGTGCAGCGCCATCTATTGACAAAATTGTTTCTTTGTTTGTTTGTTCGCGCATCACGCAAAAACTACTGAACCGATTTTGATGAAACTTTTTTTGTTTGATACCTTATAATCTGATTTAAAATCTGGTATACAATTTGTGCGGACGAAGTCGCGGGAAAACCCTAGTATTAAATAATATATGAGTGTAAAATTTTTAATTTACTGTACTCAATCTCAACCCACCGTAAGGACACACTCACCGTACTTACTACGAAAAACATGATTCTTAAAATGTATTCTTGAGCACTATAGCGCTTTCATTCATTGCTGAAATGATAGCAAAAAATTTTTGCCTCAAAACTTAAAATGCGAATGAATAACTTTAAATTTTAACTATCAAAATAATAAAAATTTTGTATCGATCTAATTATTTTGATAAATCAGTTGGGGTGTATTAGGTTTTGCGCCTATTTATTAACACGTTGTAGAAATAAAACTATCCAAGTTAGTGCCAGTCTGATAATTATTCTGCCAGATGGATAACATCCACTATAAACTGACACTTACTAAGTATGATTAGATTAGATTAAGTTATTTCACATTATAATATGTCATTGTTACATAAATATTTTACAAAAAATGTCCATTCATAGCATGATCGTATAAGATTAACAATGTCAAAAATAAAAACGAATAATTAAAATAAAAAGAATAAAAGTTAAACATTTGGGTAGATCAACTATTTTTTGTCCTCACAGTACTGTTTAAAAAAACGTTTTTATTCCTTTTTTCTTGACATTCAATAATTTTGAAAGATGGATATTGTATCTAATGATATGATTCTTCTACACACATGCACATTGCACCATTTGTGTTGAACCACTAGAAGTTTTTAGCGGTTGTCCGATAGACCAAAAAGCGTGGGGACAACGAAATAAAGCGTCCATCGGACAACCGCCAAAATTCAAGTAAAATTCAAGTAATTTTGCAAAACCGTGTATGCATTTAATAAATGCAATCCTTAGTTATTCAACAAACATTAATTTTTGGGGCAAGCAAAACCTGAGCTTGAGCCTGAGCATGAACATTAAAAAAATTTTATGCAGATGACTGGGACTAGGTATGGACAAAAAATAGTTGATCTACCCATTTAATAAAAAGAATATAAGTTTATTGCCTATTTCAAGAATAGTACTTATACAAGAAAAAATGACAAATGTACCTTACCGTATGGGTTCAGATATTAAGAGGATATTATTCCGAGAGCGAAAATACGCGCTGCATACAAACGTACTATGGTGATATTTTCAATACTAACCAATTAAAGTCAATGAAATTTTGCAGAAACAATCTAGAAACAAATTTCAATGCTTCTATAGAGTCCGATTTTCGTTAAAATATACAGTTTTAATGCTAGGATTAATTTAAGATTTGTATGGAATCTTTGAGGAACTGTAACTTGAAAACTATACACTTTAACGAAAATCTGACTCCATATAAGCATAGAATTTTTTTTCCAGATTATTTCTGAAAAATTTAATTGATTTTAATTGGTTAGTATTGAAAATATCATCATAGTACGTTTGTATGGAGCGCGCTCCGAATAATATACCCTTAATAATTTCAAAGCCCTCTCATACGAAGTACTCCTATCACTTCAAAAATGCAACAGTTCGATAAGAAAACAGAAGTAAAACAGACTAAGTATTTCGAACTTCCATTCTTGATTTAAACTAACTTCATTCACTCAAAAAGGTTGCGGATCAAAATTTCAAAGAATTTTCATAAGAAGGTTCACATCAAAAAAATGCAACAGTTCGATAAGAAAACAGAAGTAAAGCAGACTAAGTATCCGTTGAGACAATAACTCCGGGCTGCAGTCCGTAACTAAAGTCGTTTGTTAGACACCCGCCTACGGTGACGTCATCATAATGGCCGCCGTAAATTTTACGCTCACAGCTCTGCTGTGTCACTGACGTGCCAATTTATAAGTTGACGGTATTCATTTGTTTATGATTTTAACTATCGACTCAAAATAGGAAATATATCGTGAGGAATACACAAATTGATTTACACTCAGCTGCAGAAACGATCATTAAAGTTAATCCTCAATTAAATCTCTTGCTAGCTTTTACTACGTCAATAAGACAAAAAGTGAGTCACGTTGCAAGGTTTGCCCCGAACACTTGTCTCTCGCGTGGTGTTCGCGCGGTTCGCGTCTCAGCCTGCCACGAGGCTCCAAAATCCTTCTCAGTTGTTCTTACTCAAAAATAATCCTCGAGATTGGATAGATACTCCCTCAAACCACTTGCCATTGGCGGAAATGCGGTAAAAACGCACATGCAAGAAGTCCATTAATTATAAATAAAATATAAAAAAGTGACAGCAAGAGATTTAATGGAGGATTAACTTTAATGAGTGTTTCTGCAACTAAGTGTAAACCTTGTACGGTCCTAGCCAAATTTAGGCAGTTATAATTTTGCGCCTTTATTCCTACAAGTTGTACCCAACACCCTAGTAATATTAAACTTAACAACTTTCACTATGCTATGGAGCCAACGTCGTAAAAAGACTTCAAGTATTTTATCATGGGAACCAAAACAAGCCAAAAATCTGAATCGAACGTCAAGGTTATAATTATAATTCAATTCAATTCGATACATTTAAATCATTGCAGTAGATTCTTTACGAGAAACATTTAAAGAACGTCAAAATACATTCCTTTGCGCAGACCATCTTTTCTTATAAACTTAAAATTTTACGACGAATACTAAACGAATGCTACGACGTAGCAACACTTCAAGGCTCATCGTAGCAATGCTACGAATTTCGTAGAAGCTAAAGGCAAGCTACTTAGACTTCTGATTTCAAAATCAAGTCTTGAATTTACAAATGCAAAAAGCTATATTATACCGTCATCCCCTGCAATACAGTTTACTTTTCAACTACACCATGTGGTTCACAAAAAGCACGGCACGATGCGGAGAGGTTATCTCATGGTAAAGGTCCTGGCTCAAATCTGCAACGACGACATGCCATGCCAAAGGCTTGTGCCAGGCAGTGGGACGAATAAAGGGTGATGATGAAGTAGTTTAATATTTTTGTTGGAGCTTGCCACAATGGCACCGTACGTCAACAGCGCAAATTATAGCCTCAAAACCAACAGATGGCGCTACTGTCACCCTCGCGAATATGCTCCATAAAACCCCTTTCAACGTGAATACGTACGTAAGCTACAAATAAGGTTCACAATCGTATGCAAGCTAGTATGCAAGACATAAATCACGCAAGAGCAATAATAACAGAGATTCGATATTAGGAACCATTGGACCACGCCACGGCCAGTCTCCAGGCTTCACGGCCTGGCGGAAGATTTATTTATTTATTTATTTACACATTACAGGCACAATTAATGTTGTCTTGACAGGTATACACCCAATGCGACGACATTTTGTTTGCACATCTTACAAAACATCTTAAAAAAGATCAAAAAGATAAAAAAGATCTTCCCTTTATAATTGAAACACCTTCCACTCAGTTCCTACATTTATGTTCTTTGGACCACGGCCAGTCTCCAGGCTTCTCACGAATTCTGTCGAAATATCTTCCCTTTTCAATGGAAGCACCATCCACTCAGTTCCTCCATTAATGTTCTTTGGACCACGGCCAGTCTCTAGGCTTCACACCTGGCCTGGCGGAAGATCTTCCCTTTTCAATGAAAGAACCTTAATTCCAATCGGTTCCTCTAATGCGCTCTTTGGACCTCGGCTGTTCCCCAGCCTTTTGCACCTAGCCTGGCGGAAGATCTTCCCTTTTCAATGGAAGAACCTTCCACTCAATTCCTCAATTATGTTTTTTTGGACCACGGCTGGTCCCCAGGCTTTACACCTAGCCTGGCGGAAGATCTTCCCCTTTCCCTTTCCATTCTTTTCTTTAAAAAATCCGCCTGCAGTATGTAACTTAGGCCTTTGCGTTTTGTTAATGCTGCAGTAAAAGTTTGTTGTTGACACACCGACGTTTACAGTTCATTGTTTTTATGTTTTTGTGGTCGTAACAAAACCAGTTTGGTGAAAATGAATAGCTTCATTATTGTAAAATAATGTATGCTGAATTGCTGATAAGAAATTATGTAACAATCCTTCTTTGATTTGTAGTCTAATGTTTGTTATATTCATGTCCATTAAAAACATGAAATTATATATAGGGTCCTTCTTAATATGCTGACACTTTTTTAAGGTGATGATCAGACCATCAAACTGAACAACATTCTATATGGCACCAACATCGAAATCGCGAAAACAAAATCTGCCGCTCCATACAAAACTGCAAACCTACTCGAGCCAAATGTATGCGACAGCTGATTTTTTTTTCGCGGTTTCGATGTTGGTCCCATAGAGAAATTTGTTCAGTTTGATCGTCTAATCATCCCCTTAAAAAAGTGTCAGCATATTAAGTTGGACCCTGTATATAAAATGTCAATATGCATCAGTAGCTTTAGAGTACAAATGAAATAAAACATACCTCAAAATACCATCCCTTTGTTTTCGAGTTTATGTGAAAAGTAGGAAAAAACTGAGCGAATAGTTACGCAACATACAGGCCTTCTACCATGAGTTTTCACTGTATTTTACTACTGTAGTTACGTCACCAATTCGTATGGCAGAAATTAGTTCTCAACGTAACCACTAGGAGTGCTGTACGAAATTCAATACAAAATTAGTGACTTAACTACAGTAGTAAAGTAAGGTAAAAACTCATGGTAAACAGGTAGTGAATTTCAATGCATTATATTATACTAAACAGGATGACAGGAATACTTCAGACAGAAAACCTTTGATTATCTTTATCCCTTTTTGAGCAGCAGATTATTGTTTGATTTGTATATTGGCTTCGTAGTAAAAGTTGCTAAGTTTGATCAACTGAATCATCCTGTTTAATATGTAACGCATCTTAAATATTATAAAACCGTAAAATCATGAAGAATAAAAAAGTAGCGGTTCTCTTCATATAAATTCAAATAACATTCGATAGCGCGATTTAAAAACGTGCAGCGCCATCTATTGACAAAATTGTTAGTTTGTTTGTTTGTTCGCGCATCACGCAAAAACTACTGAACCGATTTTGATAAAACTTTTTTTGTTTGATAGCTTATGATCTGACTTAAAATCTGGTATATAATCTGTGCGGACGAAGTCGCGGGAAAACACTATTTAATATAAAAACAACATGGATACTAAGTTGTTTTTTTCTCTTTTGTTTTTTCTTTAGGTTTAGAATATTAGTATCTTTTCTGTTGTTAATAATTATATTATTGCTTTATCTTGTTGAGTTAGCTATACACTTTAATGGTTTTCAGTTTCTTTTTCTTTTTTTGAACACCGTTTTGAAAAAAAAACCCTCAATTATCAATAATTATAATCATAAAGTTGAAACGCGGAAAAAAAGGTATTAAGAAAATTTATTTTATCATTTTTTTTAACACTCGACAGTAAATTAATCGTCTTTTTCAATATTATAACCGAAAGGTAACAAAAAATAATGACAAAATGAGTAAAAGCGAGTTGGGTCAGTTTACATGAAAACATCTGTCAGCGGGTTAAAGGTCCGGGTTCCGGCCACTGCCGGAAATTTAATACTCTTGCCAAAATATATTTTTGTTAAAATATTTTAAAGGAGAAAATATTTTATTCTTGTAGCTGCTAGACTTTGGCGTGACCTACATATGAAATGTTGATGTCTCGGTGCTTAAGTATTTGTCAAGATAAATTTTAATAAACTTTTTTTTTCGCTGCCGTACCGTATCTTACCGTTCCTATTTAATACTCATAACTCTCAATTAGGAGAGTGGATTCCTACAAACTGGAAATTAATATTAACTTAAACAATGCTTTTCCGTAAACCCAATTGTCATTTAGTCATTTTTAAGTTCTTCTTCTTATCGTGTGGGCAGGAAGCCCTGGTGTCAGAGTTTTTTCAGACTGCCTTACGACCTCTGATAGGGTTTTCAAGGAACGACTACTACCACCAGAGATAGTAGCCGGGTCCAACGGCTTAACGTGCCATCCAAAGCACGGAATCATCATTTCAGACAATATGGTAATTAAGCCTGCAATGTCCTAACCAGCTGGGAAAAAACGCACAAAGTTACATTTTACTAGGTGGCGTGGGAATCGAACCCACGACCTCCGTGTCAAGAGCCCAATGCCCTTAACTATTAGACCGAGAAGGCAATTTTTAAGTGATGCGTGTACAACAATAGAAAAAACAAAATACTAAAAAACAGATTTAATTAAAACATGCATTCATATTCTCAAATACATTCTTTAACAGAACGCCAAGTGGTACCTTCTACACTCCCGGTTTCTCCACATTCATCAGTCGCTTCGTGCATGCTCGGTTTTGGGTACATCTGGCCTGACCCTTTTTGCGTGAAACATTTTTTTTTCAGTGTACGTACATCTAGGTCGCCCTCTTCCAACATTCCCACTTTTGCTTGCTATATAAAAGTTGTTACAAAACACCCTTAGTTTTTAAGGGGTGGTTTAGATCATAAGACTGAAAAATTTTCTTATATGTAGCCAATATCGAGAAAAATTTTAAAAAATATTCTTTTTCACATTTATCTGAATCTAATCGGGTACTGGAGTTTTTAGATTTCTTACTGTGCACAAAAATAACATTATTATGAAAAATTACGATAAATCGTTTATGTTCAAGGGTGAGTTTAACTCTAAAAGAGTTTTCTTCCAGCAAACCGTTGTGTGAGAGGAAAACAAATGTTGTTCAGTTTGGTAGTCTCAAAAAAACTCAAAAAAAAAAAAAACTCAAACAACAACTTTCAATATTACTAGGATGTTTCGTTACACCCTACACATCGCAATAGTATGGGTTTATAAAGTTAATAAAAATCTAAAAATGGTAATTGAAACCGACGACATCAACAACAAAATAATTTTCTTTTTAAATTACTCGTGCTACAACATGATCATGAAATCAACCGCACAAGCTCATAAAACAAAATAAACGCGAGAATTCAATAAATAAAATAAAAATCGAAAAAAAAAACAGTTTACATGAATATCGTAAGTCCGTTATTTATGTGGCGTTTTGGACAATTTATAGCACAATTTATATTCGGAAAACTGTAAGTCAGCTGCGAATGATAACGTTTGTAAGATTGATTGGGAAATAAATACAATATTTTGTTATTGCTGGCAAAGTTTTGTAAACAAAAGTACAGTTCAGTTAACAATAATATTGATTCAGTTGCAGCATCACCGGTTGTTATTTTTGTATTTTATTCTCTTGTTCGTTAAGTTTATTTTAAAATCAAGCTTTGCTTCTCTTTTGTAAGTTTAACTGTGGTCTGGTGTATTTAATGAATTAATTCATACCAATTTCCATAATAATAACACGAATTTCGTAATGAATCTGAATTATAATACGACGCATGTTGCTGAAGTGGATATAATGTAAGTTATTTTTAATTTCACTGAATTAAAATTTCACCTAAATCACAATAGTGGTTTTGATCAAACAATAATATAATTCCTGTCCAATAAAAGTCAAGATTTTGTAAATAAAGAATTTCGAGTTAAAATAATTGTAGAAAAAGTAAAATTACAGATAGCTTATCATTAAGAAAATAAAATATTCGACTTACATTGTTAAAGTAGACATTCCAAGAAAAACTACACTGAAATCTCAGTCGCCTATTATTTAACGTTAAAAAAACAAAAACCTAATCCTAGAAAAAATGTGGAGACATAAAAATGAAATGTTACAAGTACGTGCAAATGATTTTGAAAGAATATAAAGTATATTTCAGAGATATTACGTGACCTTTATGAGATACGGTGCTAATGATAGCGGAATAATACTGATAAAGTTAAAAATCTTCTTCAACCATGGACAAATTATGTACTTATTGACGTCATGAAATGTCCTGTTTTTCACAAACTCACATCCATTGCAGTTCATCAGTTACAGAATATTTGAAAAAAATAACCGTGGTTGAGCTCCGTAATTATTTTTATCTAAAATTTTTAATTTTTATTATAATTTTCATTCTATACAAAACTGAGTTTTGTCCTTCATTGGTAAAAACACAGCCAGACCTGTGGCCAGACTGCTCTCTATGCGAGAATATCAACCGTATATTGTTTTCTAGTAATCAATATACAAGTCTGAACTAGATTTTTATTCGTTAGTGCACTAAATAATCTGTGTTTACTTCGCAATCTTATTATTTGTCTTGCCTCTTCTATTGCCTTACTTAAAGTTGTCTATTTGCGTTTACTATATTTTTTTGAATTTTCATAAAATTCGCTATCACAGGAGCCAAACCCTAAGATCTAAGATAGTGCGTAAATAGCCCGAATGGTAGGTAACATTTATTTTATTGTTTCGTTTATTCAAATACAATGTTGGAAGGCAATTCAGTTTACCTTCATAGGTACCTATTAAGAATATTACTTTCGCTTCACTTAAACTGCCGGAGTGGGTGGTCAGCATCTTTGCTATAACTACCTACCACCGAGTTGATGGACTTTTTCTGGGTGATTGCCTTATACCCTCGACGTCATCTACACTTTCCATGTGGTGAGGTGAGGCCAAAAGAAAACAACATTTAAAAAACACGTTTTTAACTTTATAAATTAAATTAAATTGAATTGAATGGAATTGAATTGAATTGAATTGAATTGAATTGAATTAAATTAAATTAAATTAAATTAAATTAAATTAAATTAAATTAAATTAAATTAAATTAAATTAAATTAAATTAAATTAAATTAAATTAAATTAAATTAAATTAAATTAAATTAAATTAAATTAAATTAAATTAAATTAAATTAAATTAAATTAAATTAGAAGAGATTTGTAGTAAGGCGACTATGTCTCTCTATTGTACCTTGTTAACATGTGGCCTGATGTTTACTTACTTACTTTACTTACTTACTTAATTTATGTTCTACAGCGTTTTGAAAAGTGTTTTTTATTTTTTATTTTATTTTAACACTTTATTGTACACACGGAAATATACATTAAAACAACATAATAGACAATTACAAAGGGCGAGCTTATCTCTAAAGAGATTTCTTCCAGCAAAGTGTTTTACATGGATCTGATAAGAGAATGGCTAGCATTGTTGCAACTATTTCAAAGAGTATGGTGTCTAAAATCTGTCTCCTTCGAGCCTAGTTCCGCACACACTGCATTAAAATGAACAGATCCTCCAGCCTCGAAACGTAGCGCACCCATGGGAAGAAAGGGTAGTCCATTCTAAACCACACGTCTTCTCACACCTGAACGGTTGAACATATTGTATCGATTGTCTACAATATCTGCAGGGTGTAACAAAACGTCCTCTTTCAAGCTGAACAACTTTCACTATGGAGCCAAAATCTAAAGAATAAATCGGATGTTGTATGTATACAAAACTGCAGTACCTAGGTACTTACTCAAAATATATGGAACAGCAGATTTTTTTTTACACCCTTTCCTTAGTAGTGAAAGTAGTTCAGTTTGATGGTCTAAACCACCGAGTGTTATGCTCTAAATTGCAATCTGGATGTAAGACTGTGGCAACTTTCAAAGAATCATTGTAGAGCAGCTTTCCCAAAATGAAGGAAGGAGAGAGTACCTACAACCAAATTAGCGTATGACTCCGGCTCCATACTATCACTTTTTTAAGTGGGAAACATTAGCACCAACCACACATTAGCACACCCTTTACACAAATGTAAATAAAGTGATTGCTCTATTTTTGGTGGGCACGAACTTGCTACGACTTCAATATTTATGCCCCCAGTTATATCAAAGCGTACCTCGAACAACAACAACACGATTCAAAAAGTATTTAATAGTTGTAACAATGTTTGTGATCACCCTGAAACAGATTACGGTCGTGTGTAAACTTGTGATAAACGCTTTTAAAATTCATTTTGAAACTTCGTTAACTAAATAAACGTTTTTGCTAGTACTAAAATAACAGGCGGTATGGAAATAGAATTATCGTTACCATAGAACGAGGAAACTAATAGATATAGGTTTTAAATCTTTCATCTAAACGTATAAAACTGTTACAAAAGTGTGTCTGTACCTTGAAGATATTTTTACAAGATAAAGATTAGGATATACAGGGTGTAAGGAAAGAACAACTTTTAGGTACTATGGGAGCAATAATGTCAGCGCAAAAAAAATCTGCTGTTCGATACTAAACTGCAATGTATACTCGACTAAACTGTATGAGACAGACGTTTTTTTTTTCTGACACGTTTGTTCCCATAGTAAAAGTTGTTTAGTTTAATGGGTAAAGTATGTGGTTTAAAGGTAATGATACCTTTCCCTACGTAAGTAGGTACTTACTACAAATTAACCTTTTATAGAATTTGTGTCCGTCTGTTTATTTGTTTGTTTGTTCGATCATTACGCAAAAAACTATGTGCGGACGAAGTCGCGGGTCGCGGGCTCGTAATTTAAAAGTATAAAGTTTTCTAAATTTTTAGATGATAATTTTTTATTAAATACAGGAAAAAAAATATACATAACTAGCGACCCGCTCCGGCTTCGCACGGGTGCAATGTACATATAAACCTTCCTCTTGAATCACTCTATCTATTAAAAAAAACCGCATCAAAATCCGTTGCGTAGTTTCAAAGATTTAAGCATACAAAGGGACATAGGGACAGAGAAAGCGACTTTGTTTTATACTATGTAGGTAGTGAAGATAATTCACACATTATAAATAGTGTTTTTTTTTTAATGAAAGTACTGGCTTTTGCACCTTCGCTTCGTTCGCGTGAAATTAGAATATCGAAAAATGCTTTCTTAGTGCACCTCTGCCCCCTTAGAATCTTTACTCAATTGAATGTTTCTATCTTCAACGGTTTATGCTGTGAGTTGTCTGTCAGTCAGTCAGTCACTGTTTCTAAAGTATACCTATATTTCGAATTTTAAATGTTGTTGAACTAATTGTAACAGTTTGTTTGTTTTTGTTAAACAATTGTACTTGATATTACTGATCTAAACTATAGTACGCATTTTTTTAAATATGTTTATCATTTGCCATTAATTGAAAGTAAACATTTCAAAATATTGTGTTTTATGATTTTTACGTCACTTGTGTTTTATTTTTAAAAACTGTAGAATGAAATAAGAACGTGGACACAAACGACTACAATGGTCCTTTTATCTTGTCTTTTTAAAGAACTTCTACCGTTTTTCCACATCTATGTCGCTAACTGGCCTGTTTTCAAAATATCGTTGCATTGTCGAGGCTTGTTCATACAGCATGAAAATAGGACAAAAAATATCGTCGGAAAATAGACGTGGGAACTCAACAATGTCGCTTTTTGTCAACATGTTCCAGTCTGATGGTTTTTAACTGTCCTTCATAAAATTGGGTGAATTTTAGAATCGTTGGTATACAGGTTAAAGCCCCGGGACTTTTTAATTACCAAAAAGGTCACCGATTGCCGTTTTGAAATTGTCGTAACTTTCGACATTACTGATATAAAAAGTCAAGTCAAGTCAAGCCAAGTCTTAAAAATGCACGCCGTAACCAAAAACATTTTAAAATGTTTAAATTTTGAGATTACCGTTATTTTTCTATACTGTCATGTTTTTCACTAGTGTTCTTCGCTGTGATCTCTGATCAGATCACTCGGCCGGCACAACACTGAGCTGATCCCCTTTTGTCGCAAACAGATCTTGTTTTTTAGTTCCCTAATTTTAAGTATCATCATCATCTCAGCCGATTGACGTCCACTGCTGGACACAGGCCTCCCCCAAGGACCGCTACAACGGCCGGTCAATGTTGGGGGGTTTTGATTATTTTAAGTATGATTATTGTAATTTAACCATTCTGTGCTGTACCACCAGTCTGTTTGCACAATAAAACTTTTTCAATTTCAGTTTCAATTTCAATCCAAACTTCTGTGAAAATCAATGAAAATTCCATCCAAATCGCTTCAATAAGTGAAAAATCCATCCAAATCGCTTTTTAAGTGATGCGTGCACTAACAAACAGAAAAACAGACAACAATTCTAAAATACGTTTACCATTACGTATTCTAAACCACGGACTTGAAAAAATGCGGACGTAATGTGACACTAAAAAGATGTGAAGCATGCAAAGTCCTACATATTCGTTTGTTCTACAAGGGTATATTCACACAAATGCACCAGTTCTAGGCTTAGGTCCTACAACCTGCCACCATTTTGTACCGCGCGACAGTGCATCAGCACACACAAAAATAAATGGGTGCTTCACTCGTGATTAGACGAGATTACGTCTGGTTTTTTTTTCAGGGCCGTGTTCTAAACCAGTTTTTTTTTATAATATGACCAATGTGCATCCATGCCAAATTTGCAATTTTAATATAATTTTGTAAAGATATAATAAAGATAGAGATATGATATATAAAAGCTATAATACCGTATAGCTCAATTAAAGTTTGGTTGGCTAAAGAAAGAGTCTTTCTTCTGATAAGCTTTAAAAAAACTAATTTGCTTTAATAACCGTAAGTAAACACTTACGTTCTTATGTATAAGTAAATTTTACCATGCATTTTATAGCGCAATAAGAAAGAATTACTGCCAACCGTCTTTTTTTTCTCATTTCTTTTGTTTTATGTCAACATACGTCGTCGTGCTCTCATTTTTGATGGAAGGCACTCCAATTCGTAATATGCCAATGTTGAAACAAAACGTATGTGAAGCATATTTATATTTTTGTAAAATATTTAGTTTATTATATTAACAACGTGTTGAATAAGCACAAAACCTCAATACACCCCAACTGCTATTTACAAAATAATTAGATTGCAAAAATAATTTCATTATAATTTAAGTTTCAGGGTGGTGTCAAGTGCCCACATATACACTGCATAAGAAATTTTAATCCCTTAGTCGCCTCGTACGATACCTACGGGAAGAATAGACCATAATAATAAGCCGGGACACGGCTTTTTTGCTCTGTTTCAAGGTCTGAAATATCTTTTAAATACGACCAAACCTTTTTGTTACAGGTTGTATTACTAGTTATTAATAGGTATTAGATAGTAAACTTCCAGTTATTATTAATACACTGTTCAATATTCCATTTTAATTAATTTCAATAACAGAAATCGATTGGCAACTTTTTTATTTATATCTGTAGTAACGTGGAGCTTTAAATTGTTACAAAATTTTAACTTTTTGCTTTCTGACATAGTGTAAGTTTTTAGAGCGTAAATGGAATTCGTTTGTAATTTGCAGAATATTTGGAAATGGTATTTTAAATGTTTGCCATCATTTATTATTTCGAATCGTGATCAAATACGATGTTTATAGTTTTGCTACCAAAAATCGCTAACGAATGGAGTCGATTAAAAAAAACTTTTTTTTTTCGTGGGCGTACTTTTCACACTTTTGCATTTTTACGTGATAAAACAAGGGTACGCAGGGTGTAAAATTAATTGCTTAACAGTATCAAATTGAACAATTTTCACTAGGAGACAAAATCAAAATCGCAATAAAACTAAATCTGCTGTATAGGGTGCAACAAAACACCCTAGTAATACTTAGCACTAAACAACTTTCACTATGGAGCCAAATTCGAAATCGCGAAAATCGGTGTTTTGTTACACCCTGTATAGAAAACATTAACGGCTGCTCAATGAAACAGCAGATTTTTAAGTTTTGCTATTTCCATGCCGACTGTATAGTGATAGTAGTTCAATTTGATGGTCTGTAGACCCCCCTTAGATGTATTGTAACGTGTTAAATTTTACACCTTGTATACTGTTACACCCTATATACGTAAGAGAAAGCAGCATTGTAGTGGGAAGTATCTAGGCTGGGAATGACTATACTAATTCTTTATCTTTTAAGCTATAGAAGTAATCATTCCCGGCCACTTTGGCTGCAGAATAAGAATAAATCACAAATATTACCCAAAAAAAAGTAAATTTTTGTATCCCGACGGACTTGAGTAAGATTTATATTGAAATTCTACCTCCATTATGATAAAGTTTTAATGACTTAGTAGCCATGAGCGGCGAAAATAAGAATTGTAATAGTAATAAAAACACATTTTATAAAAAAGCCTTTGCCCAGCAGTGGACTGAAAAAAATTAATAAAAAAAAATGGTTCATGGTGGCTTCGAATTGGTTCATGGTGACACTTCTCACAGACGAATGGTGGAAAAGCGAATAGATGAGAGACGAAATTAAACAACGGAAGTGAAAAAGAATTATCTTATTTCATTATCACATGATTATTTTACGTCTGCAGTAAGGCCTCCTTAAACCATTCCAAGGCACTAATTGCGGCATATGACTGCAAAATGGCAAAAGAGAGAATCGCGCTCAGCACGACAAATTTGCGCATTATAGTAAGGGCGCTGACGGGGCACTGTAGGCTGAACAAACACCTTACGACCCTAGGCATCAGGCATGAAACTCTGCAGATTCTGTCTGGAGGAGGAAACCGACATTGTAGCCCACTAATGCACAAACGATACGCTCACTTGAGTAAACACTCTGTTCATCCGAGTGGAGTAAAATCTTTCACTGCTTAAGAAATCCTACAATTCCTAAAGGAAGCGGGTATTAGCAGTGAACTGTAACTATTGTGGCGATCACAAAAGATCTACATAAGGTCGAAGTGATACTAGTCTGTAAAAGACTCGAATAACCGCATTACACTAGTTAAAAAAAATGCCTTTTTCCTCTGTTGTATATGTTTCAGGTAATAAAAAAGCTCAGCTCAATAGCCTAGTCATTTTACCGTTTGACCCGGAAAAGAGATTTTTTTTTTCTGTAAGTATAACTATTAAGCGCCATTTTGAGCTAGAAATACACAGAAATTAATAAAAAATCACGTCAGCAAGAGCCTAAAATTGTTTATTTATCATTTATCTCGTTCTGAAATTGTGTTGTCACTAAAGTTGAAAAGTCCCATACATAGAAACTTCGCACCCCTCCTAACAAAACCTCGTAAATTGACTGGGCCTCTATGTAGTTTTAGTAAATACGCACCCATGTGCATGATAGGTGTTCAATCAATCCGTCGTCCTGCCATTAACACAATGACCTATAGTGCGTACACGTGGACCCTAACGATAGGACTAATTCAGCCATTCAAAGTCACTTAGCGAGCTATGGAGCAAGCTATGCTCGGTGTTTCTCTGAGAGATCACATCAGCAATGAGGTGATACAGATGTCAGAGAACTAAAGTGGTTGATGCAGCTCAGGAAATTAGCGAGCTGAAGTGACAATGGACTGATCATGTCTGCTGAAGAACTGAGAAATTATGGGGAAGTTAGATTTCTAGAGTGGCAACCACGAATTGGCAGACGCTTTGTGGCCCGCTGGACCGACGATTTAAAAAAGGTAGCGGGGAGCGACTGGGTTTTGCGGCACTCTTTGGGACACGCCTTTGTTCAGCGATGGACGATGACAAGTTGATGATGATGACGATTTGCAAATGATAGTGTAGGCCTCTTCATCATTGCGCATAAGCGCTTCAGATGAATAAGAACTAAGTACCACTGTTCAACCATCTAAAACAGAACTCAGTTTATTTATTTATTTATTTTAGTTTCGACGATTGGTTCGAACAGAAGCTCTAATTCAAAACGAGTATCTAAATAATACCGGTCAAGAGCGAGTCAGGCTACCCGCGCACCGAGGTTTCCGTACCACACCACCACATAACATATTAACTTTCAAATAAGTTTTGTTTTCTCCTGGACCTTCAGCGTGAGACCGAATCACACTTGGCCAGTTTTTATTATTTTTTGTTTTACTGTAGAGTTTGCTCTATAATAACACCAAGTTTTACGCTTGTATGTATTACCATTTTTACGATAGATCGAGAAGAAAAAACGTTGATAAAACTAGTTTCTTGTAGGAGGACTCTCCTTAATTTTTAACTTTTTGACATTTAGTTAGCAAATCCGCCGTAATAACGCATATTCTGTGCATAAACTTTCTAGCCATTACGGTTCAAAAGTTACAGCCCTAAATAGGTAGGACGGACGGACGGACAACATAGGGTCCCGTTTTCACCCTTTGTACGGAACCCTAAAAATAAAACCACGATAAATAACAAAAAATTTGAAAATTAAAAAAAGTAAACTGGTCAGAAAAAAGGGTAGCAATTAATTTATTACTCTTGAATCTTTTTAAACGTTAAAGGTTTATTTAAAACTCTGTAGGTATAAATGAAAGCCGAAACCTAGACGAATGCCAATTTCAGTCTGTCACTGAAATAAAACGAATTCATATCCTTGTATGTTTATGAAAAATTCCTGGATTCTGTCTGAATATGAAATCGAATGATCTAGGGTTTTATTTTACTAGTCTTCTTTATCCTCTGGAGTGACGGGTATGTTCGCCTGAACAATAATACTAAATTCTACATCAAATTCTTTGTATTTTATAGCGCATTGACTTCAGTTCACTACAAACTTTTGAAACGCAAAAATGCGAATAAAGCTCCAAAAGGAATACATGATCAGACATTCGCCGATTAAAATACATTCGATACTTATCCAGGTGAAATTGAAATCATTGGCACCATTTTATTTTAAACTAAGACTTAAGACTCTAGCCATCATACTGAACAACCATGGGAGTAATCTTGAAAATAGAAACATGAACTGTGATTCCTTCCCGACTCCAATGCATGAAACAGCTAATCATTTTTTTGCCATTTCAGCTTTGCTCCC
Source organism: Agonopterix heracliana (assembly GCA_963693445.1). Classification (NCBI taxonomy): domain Eukaryota; kingdom Metazoa; phylum Arthropoda; class Insecta; order Lepidoptera; family Depressariidae; genus Agonopterix; species Agonopterix heracliana. The sequence goes on from OY856324.1 coordinate 14,972,857, forward strand.
GTTTAGTTTGAAGTTTAAACGATGCCAATGATTTCAGTTTCACCCTGTAATAGTTAGCATAACTATTTGCGGTTTACATTTAAAGATGAATTGAAAATGCTTCGAAAATTTTTAAGCCGGTACCAAAATGGTTATGAAATGAAGTGTTTGAAATAGTTACTTAAGTTGATTAGAATAGAATCGTTTTGGTCTATTTTTCTAACAATGAATTGTTTTTATTGCAGGTCAAAAACCAGAAAGTCACACAGTAAATGAAGTCTTCAGTCCATTGTAAGTATAAACCTTAGGTATATTATAAATTAACAAACAACCACAATTTCCAAAAACGCATACGCCTACAGAGTGAGTAGATTAGCAGTCTAGTTATTATAGTAGGTACATAATACAATAACAATATAATTATAGTATTTTGATACTTGAACAAACAAAAACAATATTTTCTCAGTTTATAATCGGTTTGTTTTATAGCCGTACTATAACACAATATGCTGAATACAATTATAGACTGAATTCTGGAACAATGTACACTTTTAGGTACATCAAATGCCACCACACTTTCAAAATCATAAATAATTCGTCTCCCTTCACTGCAATTGTGATTTATTGAAAATATTAATAAACAAGCCATGCTAATATTTAACCTAAGTATAGTTTACTCTTTCAATTGAAACGGGCTTTATGGGTTTGAGACTCGAGAATTTCCTTTTCATATCCATATTCATTGGATTCATTTTTTTTTCTTTTCATTTCATTTGTCCTTGTGGTGTCGGCTAAGAGTAGCACCATCCCATTTCCTCCCGTGGGTGTCGTAAAAGGCGACTAAGGGATCTACCGGAGGATGGGCAGCAGCATCCTCTGAATACACACATTCAATCCAACTGCGATCGCCAACCCACCTGCCAAGCGTGGCGATTATGGCAAATTCCCCCATTTTTGGGGAGGCCTATGTCCAGCAGTGGACATTTATCGGCTGATATGATGATGATGATGATCCATATTCATTTATTGGTTTTCCAAGGTAAACTTTTTTTTTCTCGATTTCGACGTTGTTCCCATAGAGAACGTTGGTCTGATTATAACGCTTAAAAAACGTAAGTTAACTACTCTTAAGCAGACCCTGTCTTCAAGGTGTAACAAAACATCCTCGTAATATTTAAAAAGGTGGTTTAGACCGTCAAACTAAACAACTTTTACAATGCAGACTAAGTAAAAAAAATCTGCTGTCACATTCGCGTCGTGTAGGCACTGTGCTTTTGTTTGTGACACACAACAGCTGTTTATATTCGCGATTTCGAAGCAGGCTCTGTAGTGAAAGTTTTATAGTTTGATTTTATAAACCGGCCCCTTTTAAATAATACTAAGGTGTCATTACATTCATAGTTTATTATTGCGGACGGCCCGACAGCAAAGTCTGTAGTGAACCTGCCTGCTGTGTCGAGGGACGCGGGTTCGAATCCCGTATAAGGGACAAATATTTGTATGGTGAATATGAATATTTGTACCCGAGTCGTGGATGTTTGTATCTATAATGTATTCTATATCGTTGTCTTGTTATCATAATACAAATCCAGGCTAGATTCTGGAACTTTAAATGTGACTAGATAATTTGTGTGACAATGTCCAAGATATTTATTTATTTATTATTTGGCCTGATTTTGTCCCACTGGACGGTATAACACTGTCTAGCTATATCACACATACTCAAAACTATTAAGGTCGTTTTCGAAGACACTACTTACATGTAACTACTAGGAACCCCGCCAGACTCCACTTTCATAACCGAGAGTCGAATATCTTCCCCATTTCAGTGCAATTGCGAACTAGGTCAAATGAATCAGCATAATTACCTTCAGTCCATAGGAATACATTAGTTTTCATTTACATATTCAAATGTACTTTCGCGGACATAATGTTTGAAACTTTTGACACTATTAAATTTGCGGTATTTTCGTTGTACCACTTAAAAGACTAATGGGGAATTTTGGTTTTGGTTTTAATTAACTTTTCATATTTAAAGTTCCTTATACGAACATATACAGTGCGACATAAATTAACCTATATACAGCTGTTCCATACAAAACTGTGAACCTACTCGAGCCAAACTGTATGGGACAGGTGATATTTTATTCGCGATTTCGATGTCGAATCCGATCCAATAGAAAATGTTGTTCAGTTTGACGGTTTGACCGGTCGGTCTGATCATCCACTTCAAAAGTGTCAACATATTAAGAAGGACCTTGCATAGACTATGATGACGGTGATACGCATGTATTTCTTGCTATGTGCTGAATAATGTATTTCTTGAAAAATTCTGTGTTTATAGTTAATTTTTCATGAAATACATTACTTTTCTTTCGTGAACACAATACTAGACAAGTATAAACGGCATTATAAAAAGTAGATTTCTGAGATTTTCAAACGCTGTTAGTAAGCTTTTAATAAGAATGTTTTTATTCAAAGGTGAACTATTACGCTTCAGAAAACCTTTTGAATCCAATTTGAACCTTGACGACTTACTTATTTTCGAGAACAACAGCTAAATTCAAAGAAATTGAGTCACTATTGTAATTTTGATACGTTGACCCTAAGACTAATTTGGTTTCCCTCTTAAATGTGGTAAAGGTCATAAATCTATCAATAACACGCCAGAAAAATAACTAAGGTAGCTTGCAACATGATTAAATATGATGCTGTCACTATCATCAGTATGAAGAGTAAGAGAGACAGAGATAGATGTCACATTTAAGCCTGCAGCCTAAACCCTTTCGGACATCAAAGGTCGATTTTACATAAAAATAGTAAATAAGCATTTGACCCTTCTATCATAAACTGCGCATTCAATGTTTCATACATTCATGTTTTGAGTACAAAACGGAACAGCGTGCAGCGAATGTTTGGAGACATTATTTATATAAAGCGTTTGATATACTGAGAGGAAACATTATTGTTGAGAAATATTTGTTAATGTTTTTTTTTGTTTGTTTGTTTTGTTTTGATGTATTTGTTTTTGATACAAAGAATTCTGGAGGTCGGAAATCCATACGAAATCGTAATCCTGATTCGGCAATGTATGTGGAGGAACTTAGAATATGCCACCTTAGAAGAGAATAGATTGAAGGTTTGTTTGACAGTTTTCATGTGGACGAACAGTGATACGCCCGTTGTAAATGAGACTTCATATGCGTAAACAATAACGTATTGTAGACTTGACGAATTGGAACCTTTAGTTGACTTGACGAATTGAAACTTCTTATAGACTTGACTAATTGACTTTTATTAATTTACTGACGGCCCGACAGCACAGTCTGTAGTGAACCTGCCTGCTGTGTCGAGGGTCGCGGGTTCGAATCCCGTAAGGGACAAATATTTGTATGACGAATATGAATATTTGTACCCGAGTCATGGATGTTTGATGTATTCTATATCGTTGTCTAGTTACCATAATACAAGTCCAGGCTAGATTCTGGAACTTCAAATGTTACTCGATAATTTGTGTGAAAATGTCAAAAAAAAAAAAAAAAATTAGAACCATTACAGTACTTGACGAATCAAAACAAAACCAAGCGGTTTTCAAACTCAAACTCAAAATAATTTATTAAATGTAGGTCTTATTAAACGTCAATTCTTTTGTTAAGTTACCACCGCTTCGGAACCTGTTGTCGCTGTAGAGAAGATGCAGCCAGAAACTCTACAGCATAACACGACTTAATACTATTACAATATAAATTATTAAGCTAAGGTTATGTATACAGTAATACATAGTCTATTTAATTAAATAATTGATACTATACTATAGTAAACTATAAGTTAGTGACACTCAGACCCAAGCATTATGATCATAAATTCTGATTATATATATTCTTGACGAATTGGAACTGACATCAGACTTGACCAATTGTACCTTAAATCGGCTACAAAACTTTAATAGAGACATCTTAGTTTTTGTAATGTACTCTTAGGGCCTGTTTCACCACTTTTGGATAAGTTCTTGTTAGCTTAACCGACAGCTCATTTGACATATTTTGTATGAAGAATATGTCAAATGAGCTGTCGCATAAGCTAACAAGAAGTTGTTCGGGAGTGGTGAAACAGGCCCTTAAAGTTCAAACTAATAAATAGATTAAACGTACTAATGCATAGTTAACGTTTGAAACATATTAATCAATTTTAGTGACGGGGCTATGTTTAGATGTTTGGCCACCACGCTTACTAAATGCGTACTGGATCTAAGTGCGTAATTTATGAAAAGCAAGCAATCTAAAAGCTCTCTCCTACGTTATTGAAAATCAGGTTGAGTTTCCATGAACAGGCCTCAATTTCGAATGCGTTTTATTTTAGTCATTAAAAACTGTAACAAAAATTCTCTCAGTGCGTCCTATCTCAAATAGGTACTTGAGCAACCTCATCGCAGCAACAAATGAAACCTTTAGAGCGAGCGAGTGATACGCCCGTTGCAAATGAGACTTCTTTCATCGCGTTGTTTGGCTTCTTACATTATTTATCTGACGAAATGTTATATGTTGTGTCATGGAGATTAGCGTCTAGACTCTCTTTACAGGGAGTATACAGGGTGTAACGTACCCTATACATGGTGTAACTGCCTCCGTGGTCTAATGGTTAGAGCATTGGGCTCTTGACACGGAGGTCGTGGGTTCGATTCCCACGGGGGGCACCTAGTGAAATGTCACTTTGTGCGTTTTTCCCCAGTTGGTTAGGACATTGCAGGCTGAGTCACCTGATTGTCTGAAAAGAAAGATGATTCCGTGCTTCGGATGGCACGTTAAGCTGTTGGTCCCGGCTACTATCACTGGTGGTAGTAGTCATTACATAAAAACCACGTCAGAGGCCGTAAGGCGGTTTGAATAAACTCTGACACCAGGGCTTTGCAGCCATAAGAAGACATGGTGTAACAAAACCCTAGTAATATTTAGAGGGATTGAGATCATGAAACTGAACAACTTTCATTAACGAGTCAACAAGTATTTCAAACAAAACTGCAATACCTTTTTTTCGATATTGGCTCCGTAGTGAAAGTTGTTCAGTTTGATGGTCTTAACCACCCCTTTGAATGATGATGCTTCATGGCCGTGTTCGACCATAGCGACTGATCATGGCTGTTGACTTTGAGAGCTTCGTTGATGTGCTCTCGGGTGGCTACTGTGTACTACAAACACGTTCCGACGCGGTGGTAGCTTAAAAAAGATTTGACGTTTAATAAGTGTGCTTCAGGCTCCTATATTGAATAAATGATTTTGAATTGAATTGAATTGGCTTATCTTGGTTTTAAAAGTGCGTCTGTACAGGCTACAACTTTTTGTTACACCCTGTATAGGATCCTTTTTAATATGCTGATAGTTTTTGTGCTGATATCCTTGTACTTAAACAGGGTGAAATTGATATCATCCTTTTACACTAAGAGTGTACCCATCAAAATGAGCAACTGTTACTATGGGAGCAAACAAACAGGAGTAAAAAAATCTGCTGTTCCATACTAAATTGAAATGCCAACTCAACTCAAATGTTAACAGCAGATTGTTTTTCCTCGTTTCGGGTTTCTCCTATAGTAAAAGTTCAGTTTCAGACTTTTAGTTAAAAGGATGCTAATGAGATCAATTTCACCCTTTATGTGTCTATGTACGAGGTACTCGTTAGTTGGTATTGGAAACGATCACCGAAGTCAAACCACAACCGCTAGTTAACCTTTGGACAGGTGAACGTTTTAGTAGAATGTGCTCTGGGCCCGCGCGGTTGAGTTTACCCTTTCCCTCCCATGTTATTAATGCAAAAAAGACTGCAGCACTAGCATCAATCTCTGTAGGTCCAGTACATACTTAATTTGATAGTAATTGCGTATTTTTCACCTTTTTAGTCCATCCATCATCACAGTCCTTGATCAGTCCGTCTTCGGACATAGGCCTCCTCCATATTTCTCCATACACACGTTCTCCATACAAAAGCAAAAAAGAAAATGAAACTCTAAAACTTAAGACTAATAGCGAAGGAACTAACAAAAGCAAAAGCAGACGTTCCTTCAATAGGTTTACAACGAACACAAAATTTATTCGTTCGCAATTTCCGTGACGTCAGAGTTGAAACGCGAGTTAGATTCAAACGTGCCCGTCGTTGCACTATCGGATATTGGTATCCGATATGCTATGCCATTGCACAGGTTAGAGAATAGAGCTTTGTACTTGCATAATTATACATAGGTAGCTTTTATACCGCTAAGAGCTGTGGTTGTGGTTTGGTTTTGAACTCAACTAGCGATAATTAAAGTTGTTTTTAGGGTTTCGTACCCAAAGGGGGCCAACGGGACCCTATTCATAAGCCTACCCTGTCCGTCCGTCTGTCCTAACTATAAAGGGAAGTATCTTTGCAACTACAATAGCTTGAGGATTGAAATTTTTACAAAATATGCGTTCTCATAGCAGATTTGCTCTCATAGCTGATAGGCTATCAGATAATAAAAAAAAAACAAAAAGTAAAATAAAGGTGGGTCTCAAACAAGAAACGTTTCAAGGATTTTTTTTTTTTTTTTTAAATGATGGACATCTTGCTTGTGCGTTAGCACCGCATTTCTGCCACAGTCAAGTAGTTTGAGGGAGTGTCTATCCAATCGAGGATTGTTTTTGAGTAAGAACAACTGAGAAGGATTTTGGAGCCTCGTGGCAGGCTGAAACGCAAACCGCGCGAACACCACGCGAGAGACAAGTATTCGGGGCAAACCCTGCATCGTGACTCCTTTTTTTATTTTTACGGCAATACATATTATATACGTCAAACTGGATGTGATAATAGTAGATACATACTCTAAGGTAAAATAAAAAGGTATTAAAAACTGGTCAAGTTTGTGTCGGGCTTGCGATACGGATCCCGAAAAAGACAATTTTTTTTGGGTAAGTTTATATTATATTGTACGGAACACTCCATGCGCGAATGCGACTCGCACTTAACCGGTTTTCTTTTTTGCTGAAGGATTTTAAGTTGTGAGTTTATGTAGGTATCTATAACGAAGTATTCCTGGAAGAGCACCGATATTGAATAGCGCTTTAATGTGAGGGAACTGGAGGCTCTCGTTAGCGTATTGGAAATTTGGAAATTCGGTATTGGAAGAGACATTCGAAAATACCAGGTCAAATGTAGCCGAAGCTGGCAAGATGAATGAGCTGGAACGCGACCATCCCGCACCAACGTTAACGTGCTTTCCGACGCATGGATGTGCTTAAATTGAAATACGACTCAAACGATCACCTATAGTCTAGGAGAAATAAGGTTTGAGATTGCAATAAAGACACTTTTTTAACTTAATATTACTGTTAGTTTAAAACACTTTTGTCGAGATTTCGTGGTTAAATAGGCTCAGGACCCTGAGAAATAACTTAAAATCGATGTAAATATATAAGGGCAAGCTTATTTCTAAAAACATTTCTTCCAGCATCAGCTCCACTCCTTCCACCAGCAAAAAATTTAGTATTGAGGGTAGAATTTTTGAAGACTTACAAAATATAAAATATCTACTAAAATTTACTATATTAACCTGGGATTATTATTGAAAAAGTATTTTTTTTTTATTTTTTTTTATTTATAATTAATGGCTTTTTGCTTGTGCGTAGCACCGCATTTCCGCCAGTGTCAAGTGTAATTTATGGGAGTATCTATCCCAATCTCAGGGATTGTTTTTGTTCAAGAACAAGAAGAGATTGAGGATTGCGGAGCCTCGTGGCAGGCAAAAACGCGACGCGCGAAAACCACGCGAGACGTGTGCTCGGGTCAATTCCTGCAACGTGACTCCCCATTGTTATAAGTAAAACGTATTGAACGAAGCCAACCTGTATAAAATCACCAGTTTTCAATTTTTTGTTCATACTTACCAAAATTTTATATTTTGTAAATGTCTTAATTATTCAATAATACACAATAACAAATCGGGGATTATTTTATAATTTATGTTTTTCAGGTATGTATCTACTATATTTCAAATTATCACCTAAATTGCAATTAATGCAACCTACTCCATACAAAAACCCGTAGATTTCCCCGAATACCACCCAAAGGAGTAAGATTTTTGAAAGTCACACGTTCAAATCAACGATAGAAAATGACAAAATTATTATGGAGATTATTATGCATCATTCGATGTACGAATAAAGAAATTCGAACTGTATTTGGAATCTCTCGTTCAAAAATAGCACTTCAATAGAGCTATTTGTGTAGGTTCTCGATTGCATCGATACAAGATCTACAGGGTGTTAGGGTAAACAGTTGCATTACTTTAAGGAGTGATTGTAGTACGACACTTACACAACAGCCAAGGACGTCTTAAACTATGCTGGAGCCCTTGGGCACAAAAGAATTCGGGGCCCTTTTGGAAAGCAAAGAAAGTGAATTATACAAACATTTTATAGTATGATCTTCTATTTACCTATTATGGGTAATAAAATAGGTATATAAATAATGTAATATGCCATTAAGGGGCTACCTGCCTGTTTTGGGTAACTTTGTAACCATTTTATTCAATAACTAATATGGCACTTTTTGAGCTGAAAAATAAACTGAACCATCTACAGGATATGAGAAGTGATGTGGTTTTTCTATAATCAATTTATTGAATAAAACCGAAGATAAGGGACTCTAAAGTCACCCCTTTTTTTCCAGTTGTAACCATTTTACTCTTACATTTTGAATCGGAAGAAAATGAAAATTTACAATATTTTTCAAAATACAATTTAGAATGATGTGGTTTTCTTACTTTTTAGAAATTAATTAAAAATTATCTAATTTTTCAAAGAAAACAGCAAAATTCTGACCGGAGCCACGCGCTCGTTCGCATCGATTAGTATGGAGAGTCGTGGTCCAGGGCAGATACGCCTTAATGATATTATAATTAATGACATATTATGCTGCAGGTTTTTAGGTTGCGATTACGATAATGGTTTCTTCCGTAATTTCTGTTGAGCAATATTTTCTAATATATCCTCAAAGTCAATTTTTTTAAGGATTGATATCCTGACTTTGCACATAATTGTCAAATTACTTAGTCATTCTTTTAACATTGTTGTTCGCTATTCATTTTTTATTCTCTTAAGCTGCGAAAATGAACGTTCTAGACAAAGGAATGTTCTTGTAGCAACTTCGACGTTTTAACAGCTTCAACGTTTAGAATAAATGTGAGAGAAATTGTCGGTCCTTCGGGGCCCCTTGAGGATAGGGGCCCCGGTCACAGGCCCCGTGTGCCCTTATGGTTGTCAACAGCCCTACACGAGCGTGTCATTTAATTTCGATAGGTAATAGTTTCCAATACTAAATCTCCACCTAAACATTCGTTCAAATTATTGACGACAAGAATGCTTAAGAGTACCTATTTTTTATTTGTTGGAGTTCTTAATTTTCCCCGTAACTACAAGTAACTCAAAGACATGTAGTTTATATCCCTTCTTTGTATTATGGTCAAAAGCGATAATACTTCCGGTGAGAAACAGCCTCTTTCTGTTTTTAAATTAAGACCATTTTCCTATCCATATAATTCCAAACATATTTGACATTTATTGTAAACCACGATCCTTTTCCTTATTTCTTTACGATTACGTAAAATATAAAAGCTATTGGGTATCTCGCGTGTACCGAGTATTGCCTCAAGGGTATCTGAATTTTATTACAATATTTGTTTTATTTTTCTCGTAATTGAAGGTACTTTGGTAACATTTAGGTTAGCTTTTGATTGTTGGAACGCCTTTTTGAATTCAGAATGGAAAGAGATCAGTAGGTATAAAGATTTGACTCAACTATGTAACGCAGGCTGTAACATATTAGTAGATAAAGTAAGGTCGAGAGGAAATACCACTTAAACGGTCACCCATCCTAAGACTGCCAAGACCTGACGATGTTTAACTTCGGTGATCGTTTCGAATACCGAAGCAGTCCTCCATCCTACGAATAATAAACATATTCGTAGCCTCCGTCACTTGACCGTATAAACGAGATAAGTACCTACACTTTGGCGCATCGTAAGCGATGCGTTTGTATGAATTCTACCACTCGCTTCAGACGGCAACGTACGTACGTCGCGCGCTGTACGAAGTAATAACAACGGTGAGTCAAGCACTATTTATTAGACACATTTTTGGGCGTAGATAGATAACTGATTTATTTCATCCAAGCAATACAGGGAAAACAGTGATAGTTAAAGGCCATAGACAAATTACTCTAGCGATAGACTTGCCCTTGCATAGAAGCAACATGTTCCACTTGAATGAGGTGTACGCACCTGATTGATGTTCCCGAGTTCACTTAGTCACTATGGCAATGACAGACCGCAATGTGTCATTTTGTGCTGTTTTGTGTGACATGTTGTTTGTTTGAACGAGCGTGTCTATCGCTAGAGTAATTTGTCTATGTTAAAGGCAGTAGGCAACACTGTGGAGTCATAAGGAGGTCCTTGGGGAGTTTTGCGCGGGAAACATGACGGAACGGACGGGCTTTGTTTCTTAATTTTCTAAATTTGTTTTTCGTGGCTATTATTGTGTTAATGTGGTGGAATTCGTGTAATAATGTGCTATTAATGGAGAACAATATAGTAAAAGTGAGAAATAAAGAAAGGCGCTCCCGTTTGATTCGGATTGTATCCTCGTGTAAAACTCTATTGAACATTGGAATGCGTCCATCCTCGCATTTCAATGTGTTAGGGTTAGGTTAAGTTAGGGGAGTTTTGCATGGGAACCTTGAAGAAAAGGAAGGGCTTTGTTTCTTAATTTTCTAAATTACTTTTTCGTGGCTATTATTATTGTGTTAATGTGGTGGAATCAGTTTAATAATGTGTCATTAATGGAGAACGATATAGTAAAAGTGAGAAATAAAGAAGGCGCTCCCGTTTGATCCGGATTGATCCTCGCGTAAAATTCCCTTGAAAATTGTAATGCGTGTTCCACCCGCGCATTTCAAGAGTTAGGTATTAAGGTTAGGTAAGGTTAGGTTTAAGTACAAAGAAAAAAGTCACTAATGACCAGGCAGTAAGGGCTAGTTCCCATAGCCTATCCGAAAGGATAACTTAAAAAAAAAAAAAAAAGGAGGTCCTTGTAAAGCCGCAACAGCAACAAGGAGCTCTCACGACGACGGTCCTTTCAACGTCAAACACGATTTATATATACGTACCGTCTGGCAGTAAATGATTAAAGCCTGAAACATATAGTTTTCTAAAGAAGTGATGTATTACGAAGTAACTAGTAACCGGTACCCATACGAGCGTTTCAGAGAAGACTGTCCTGTACCAATCAAATTGTCCATTCAAAATATCACTGCATCTACTGGCACATGCCACGTACAATATAGGATAACCAAAGGCCAGTTTATTTCGAACCTCGCATTGACCCGGGCAAGCAGTGTTCAAAATTCATGCATTCAGTGGCAATGCAACTATAGCACTACATTTTACGAGGCCGTAACTGATCGCGACCTCTTTTAGCCCCCTTTTACTGTATATTACGAATATACGCTCGGGTACGGGAGCAGAGTGGCTTTTATACATTGACCCCTTACGAGTTGTTCTCGTTTTGTTGAGTAAACTCACATTCTACTCGCGTGTTACATTTATACATTAAACTCACGACAATCCCTTTGTAGGAAACAAAAAAAAAAATTAATGATGTTGTAACAAAGCTCTTAGCTTATTTAAGATTTGAGAGGTACGAATGAGATGTGGCAAGTGGTGATATTGTATACTTTTTTAGTCACTGTTGGTGTGGATGGAATGATAGCAATTAAATATTTGTTCATTGCCGATACAACCTTTGTTAAATCTGTAGTGTAACATCAAACAAAATAACCACTTTTTCTTTACCTACTTTTATGCTTTGATTTCGTACAAATTTTAATTAAAGTAATGTTTTTGCCTTCATCAAATTTGCAAAATAGTGGTTTTGATAACAAAGGTGTAGCTTTTGAAAGATTATTCAACGAGTATCATAGAGTATCTAATTTAGGATTTTCCAGTGGTTGGTTATTCTTGTGCATCGATATTTTTTCCGAAGTTGCAACCATACTGTCTAGGTCTTTAGGGAATAAAACTATAATAATTTCCAAACTATAATAAACTCTTGACTCCATTTTCTTTTTTCCAACCTATAATAAATTCTTGACTCCATTTTCTTTTAAGATGGTCAGAAAAAAACTTTGTGACAATCACCAGCCACCTTTTTCATACATCTGCAGCAATTAACTAAATCTTTCCAAAGGTCGGTTCTTCCAAAATACGTAATTTATTAAAAGTTGAATTAGAATGTTTCTTTTAAATAGTGAATTTTGGATGAGATACAAGTAGTACAGGCCGGCTGCACGTGATGGCTAGGCGATTTCGTTCACAACCCAAGTTACCTTGCTAAATCCAGCTACGTTACCAGGTGCGAATTCTGTTCAAGTAAAAGACATTGCAACTGAAAATTGTTTCTTATAAAACGTAAGCGAGCAAGTTTTCTTATTATGGAAGTAGATAAATAGCTTTAGTATTTAACTGTATAAAATCTTAATATCTATCAAGTGTTTCATTTGGTTGGTAATTTGTTAAATAAAGAAGAAAAAATTTACGGATTATGATGTCATCAATAGTCTCTATTGTATTGTAGGTACCTACAATTATAGGGTATAGACCATAGACCTATGACGTCTTTTTATCACATCTATGACGATTTTATCTGGGCTTAGATTTACCATGACTTCACATACGCCCCACAATTTATTCTTCAGCAATTAATACAGGTTTTCTCACGATGTTTTCCTGAATCGTGAAAGTCTACGACTCTCGGCAACGCTGCTCGTCGCTCTCAAATACAAGGACGATGTCTTCTTATACGATTTTGAGTCACAGATATCACTTTAATTCGATGGATTTAAACCAAAAAATCCAACTAAAGTTATTAAATTGAAAGTTTTTGTCTCCAATAACAAATTAGCGGTTGTAAATGCGAATAAGTATATAAGGGTCCTTCTTGATAGGTATGCTGACGGTTTGTAAGGCGATGATCAGACTATCAAACTGAAATTAAATAAATAAATAAAAAAACAACATTCTCCATTCAATTCGGTTGAGTCAGTTTGCAGAAAAATTTGATATACAGAAAAAAAAAATCTATTTCGTTATTGGCTTTTTTTTAATGTTGTTCAGTTTGATGGTCTAAAGCACCCCCTTTTATTTGTAACGTTTTTAATTTACACTCTATATACCAAAATTATTTTAAATCCAATACCTTAATCTTTCAGCACGTCCACATGATTCAGGTATTATATTCCACTAATGATAGGTATTGTTCCTACCTCCGACTAGACTCTGGCCATCATATTATTGTTGAGATCGTTCAAAGGTTTGTAATTTCCGTCCTGTCAGTTTCATGCGGCAGTATTGCGTTAGGTAATACAGGTCTGAATCCAGACTGAGCTAAAGTTTTTATCCTATCTACGATGCAGTCAAGGAAAGGTAATGAGTTTCAATGTTTTTATAAGGCTATAGAAACGAATAGAGTATCCAGGTCATTATTTATTTAAAAATATTATAAAACTTTAAACTGAGATAGTAAAACAACAACAATGACATAAAAAAACAACATTTAATTTGGCACGTATTAGAATTTATCTTTTAACTCAATGCATTCCATTACGTATCATAAACCCCTCCAATCTTTGCAAATATCTTTACTGTACATCCACGCCAAATTTTCAATTTTTCTATATGTTTTGATTGGCTTGCAGAACAATGGTGAAGTCTTTTCTGTAGAGGTACGAGTAACTAGCAATATGTGCTCAAATTAAAATTTTCGTTAAAAGCAGTTTGCCCTACTAATACAGGAACTGGCTCATAAACTCATTGTGTACATGGCAGAACCTCGCAGGACGCTCAATTTAAGACCGTAGATTGTCAAATCCAGCCGTCCCAAAACGGTACGTCCATAGCTAGGACCTTACGGTAGTATATAGTACTCTGTTAGGTATAATACTACAGGATTTTTTAAAGTTATTCATTATAACGGTTTTTTACCGTGTTTTTATTTATTTTGGAGTTCCCTATATAATGATTAACTTTAGCTTAATTAATAACTGAGTAACTCTCAAAAATTAAAATGGTTCGATCCCCATCCAGGCCGACTCGTACCAATGAGTTTTTCGGAATTTACATGTGGCACTGTCCATTACAAGTGGCGACGGGTTCACTCCCAGGTCACACTGGACAGAGCTTCGGAACGACTAGTGAAACGTGGATGTTCTGAGGTTTCAGAATATCTCTGACTACCCCCTCGGGGGAATATAGTCATGAGCATAATGCTTATGCGTATTATCATGGCATTTAACACTATACGTGTTCAGTAAATACAAATGGCGACGGACTCACTCCCCGTCACACAGGTTTGAGTTTCGGTACTAGTGAAACGTGGATGTTTTCAGTTTTCAGAATATTTCTAACTACCTTCTCGAGGAATATAGTCGTGAGCATATGCTTAAATGCTAAAATATACTGTACTATCTGTGGTACTATACACAAAAACATAATCATCCTAAGAATTCATAGAAAACATATAAAAGGTGTAAAATAAAGCAGGCTTAAAAGGGGTTTACAAAATCGTTCTACGGTTTAGACCACACAATAATAACGTAAGTATTTTTGACCAATCTACATAACGTCCTGTTTTCCCTTATTTTTAGCATAGGGCTTGGGCGTGGCATCCCATGTCCTGTCTATGATGTTTCTTGGCAAATATCGGCTTTATTATCTTTATCCTTGGGTTGAATGGGTGTACCCCTTACTGTTTTTAAGTTACTAACCAGTTGGGTTACGGTGTGGGCATTAGAGATTTAGACGACGCCTGATGAGATTAATTTCTTACAACACACATCAGAGTATGTTTGAAGCCAGACAACATACGGTAATATGTCTTGCATATATCGCCAATAGCATTAGCCTTTCATCATCCGCTGCTGAACGTACACCTCTCCTAAGGCGCCTTAAAAATCTAACCTCTGCTTTTCTCTAGTGATAACTAAGGTCGTCGATTCAGTGGGGTGCGGGGTATTTCTACACTACGCCTGCCGTTGTGGTCCTTATTCTAGAACTCACACTCCCCATCGGTTGTCAGTTCTTCAGTAGACATGTTGAGCCCATTTAGCTGCTAAGCTGAGCTTGCTAATTATTGGAGTTATGTTAACTACTTTAGTTCTCTAGCCTACATAGCTGATACAAAATTCGAGCCAACACGCGCTGAATTCTCGTGAATCGGCTTTATTGTGTGCACCAATGAAGATAGTGGCCAGGTTACTATCGACAAAGATATCCAATGTACAAGAAACTAGTTTTTATCAGCGTTTGTATGACAAACAGATACATCGAGTACAATAAAATAGCGTAAAACAAGAATATTTAAATGATTTCCTCTGTATCCACTCAGAATACGATCGACATTATTGGACATATTCCATTCTACGCGACCAGCATCAAATCTATTGAGATACGCAAGTAAAGCTACATGCATCATTGAACGGCGTAGACAGTTACAAAGGATCCAATACCCAAATGATCGTCATGTCATCGGCAATATTGAAGGGAAGCCTCAATATTGCAGTTTGTGGAGGACACTATATTAAGTTCCGGACATTGATGGAATCAATTTTCCTTTACATTAGTTATTCGGTAAACCTGTATCTCAGTTTTAGTTACAATATCGATAATACGCATGTAGTCATGTGCTCAAGATTATAAATATACCTATAACATCACGCCTCTTTTCTTGAGGTGTAGGCAGAGACCAAGGCTCGTCATTTGCTACGTACGATCCATACATACCTCTCTCGCCTTTTATGGTATATGGATGTAATCCAAATATCTTTTCATACATTTCCAACAGTTTCAAATACTGTTAAATGCTGATGATGTTATGTGCTGTTTAATGTATTGCATTGTGCTGTTGGTCTTCCAAAAACAATAAAATTAAATAAAATAAATAAATAAATACTACGAACTTCACCAATTTGATTGGAGTACGTATTATGAGGGCGCTCTCTGTTCGCACTTCCATTCAAATTTTCACAATCTCTTTCGTACATCTGCTGTCAGACCAAACCAACGAATTATACCTTTTTCAATTCTAGTCACAACATCTTTTTACAGTTTACACAGATCTCTAATCACACGATTTCTCACTCTAGCTCTCAGAGTAACCCACACATACTCCGCAAGAAACGCATTTCAACAGCATCTTATAGGTACTTTCATGCTACTTCTGCCACACCTATCATGTTCATAATATTCACATTGAACTATAAATACTCATTGTATGGGCCCTTATTCATGTGAGGATGTCTTTACCTTGCAAAGAGATCCGACAGACTAATACAACTAACATACTTTACCAATATAGGTTTCATCATTAAGTTTTTTTTCTCCGAAAAACCGGTGATGTTACAAGATAAGTTAACAATAAGATATTAAAATGAGTTGGTCATATCTGCCGAAGAACTGTTACTGACAACCGATTGGGTGTCAGAATTCTACAGTGGAAATCTCGAACTGGCAGGCAGCGTAGTTTGGAATCTTGTGGAATGCCCTGCGACTCGCTGAACAGACTGGATAAGGAAGGCCAAGGAGTGTTCAGCAGTGGACGATGATAGGCTAATGATGATGATGATGAATGATGATGAATACTTAAAACTCATTGACACATATCTAAATTGTAACCCTCGACAATAGAAGGCAGGCACTAAGCTTTTCTTTAGGTGCATGTGTGTGTTTGATTAAAAATTGTACTAATATTAAAAATGAGAACTTAAAAATACTAATGATTAATTAAATAATACATTTATTATGACTATTTAGTTGCGTAGGCGCTACGCTGTTTTCATAACATTGATTAGAAAAACCAGTTAAGGAAGTAAGAACAAAGGTCAAGCTTATCTCTGACTGAAGATAATAAATCCATGTCAGCAAAATAAAACAACATAATAATTTTATAAAAACCGGCCAAGTGCGAGTCGGGATTTGGGCAATAAGCGTTCCGTACTACAATTTGTTTTACATGGGTTGTAGGGATAACCAGTATAAAATGATACTTATTAAGTATGTAGGCTTCTAATAACTGAAGATCAGTTTACACTGGTAATGTAGGTAGGTTATTTGGTAAAATTTTCTCGCCATCTACACCTTATTTGTAATGTTTATTATTTTTTCCAGATTTTACATGGATAACGTTTTTGAAATATTGGTGGGGACAGCAGTTGTTTGAGCATTATTACCCGACTGCCCCAAAAGGGGGATTTTATTGAAAAATTTGTTTAACAAAGTTTAAAAAAAGATTTGTAAAGAAAAACATTTTGTCTTCTCTTTCTGCCCCCCAAAACTGCCCAATAATTAAATATTAAGGCTTTTTGAGTTAATTTATATCATTGGACCATTAGGTAATTGCTATTAACAACCAAGTTCGGCTTCCTATGTCTTAAAAGGTCTCCGACAAAAATGCCTGTGATAGACGGACGAAAAGACACCGAGGTGATTCCATAAGTGTTCCGTTTTGCCAATATTGGTACGGAATACTCATAACTTACATGAACTCATAACCACAATTATTTCGGGATAGTCAGAAACTTGGATTCAACGGAGAAACTTGTAATTGTAAGTATCAGGTTATTGCAGCTATGTAGCAATTGCACTAATAAGAAACACTCTCTCAACAGACACAAGTCTAGTCATCTAGTGGGCACGTGTTGGTATAAATAGGAGAACTAAATCGTGATTCTTATAAGTGCAATTGCTCCGTAGTTGGTTGTGGCTCAGGATATTGTTCTTTTATAAGAACAACCCTTGAAGTCACCAAAATATCTATATAACCGTACAACGTCAAGCACTTTTGCTACAAAAACTCGACATTGGCAAAATCATCTACACCAAGATGGATGCCATAACCTTCAAAATAGAATAGAATAGAGGATACAACTAAGAATATAGGTGTTAAATTATCTGAGATCAGAAACGGCTCTGATTATTACTGGGTCGTGAGGAATGGCGAAATAAGAAGGACTATGTTCAGCAGTGTGTATAGTGCGATTGATTGATTCAAATCCCAGTGATACATCCTGTGCTTTGTATATTGTGATGATTTCGAGACACAATTTCAAATTATTATTAAATGTACCGAGTTATATTTCAGGAATTATTTATATTTTTCTTTCCTCAACAGAGAAAAAATAAACTTGAAATTAATAAACTGGTTATGCCCCGTGTAAGTCGTAAAAGTTGACTAAAATAATAGACCAGGAAATAGTGCTTAAAATATAAGCGACGCAATGGGCTGTGAACTTGTCATAGCCACTTTAGGACATTCTGACAACATGCTAGCTCATGCTAATTTTATCAAGTTGCTTCAGTGTACTCTTTCCTGAATACTTGAAGCTTTTTTCTTTTCATTAGGGTTAACGTAACTTACGTATCTGGTAAATTGTTGAGTAGCAGACACAATTAGTAGGTTATCTGCTGCCTACGTTAGTAGATAGGCTAAGATTGAACTTTATATTTGAATAAACATAAACCTAGACTGTTAGGTATTCGAAAATTTGAAAAAGAAACAACAAAATATCCTTACTTTTAACTTTATTTTCTAATTTGAGGTAAGCTTTGAGGACTTATTGAATAAAACTGATTCCGTTAAATGTTAAACATCAACGAGGTTTCTTCTTAAATTTAGGACTATTCTAGTACTTAACACAACATTTTTTGATATACTTAATTTATATTAGGTAAAATTAGTTTTATCTCACTGCGTTGCATCATTTAAAATTTCTTGAATATATCTAGAACTCTTCCAGCTGTGTCAACGACACGGTTGATTGTACTGATAGGGTCATCTCCGTCATCGTTTCTATTGTGGTCATTCCTTCCACCTTGCCGTCTTCCACTTTCACCATATCTGCCCCCATTGCTATATCTGCCGCTACCACCGCCATATCTGCCCCCATTGCTATGTCTGCCATTACCGTTATGTCTTCCACCACTGCCATTTCTGCCTTTCTTTCTTCTATATTCTTGAATATCTTCTGTTTCTCCATTTTCTTCAACATTGTCAGTAATTTCTGTAATTTCCTTATTTTCCACTTTATCTTCTGCTTTGGTTAATGCGCATAGCGCATACGCCATTAAAAGTAAGAGTGTAAGCTTCATTTTAATTTATGTTAAAATCGTAGGTATAAATTAAAAATAACTAACGTGGTCTCGGTATTAATACTGAATGTTGACTAATGAACGTTTATAGCAAACGACTTCTTATATACTTATCGCTTATTTGTAAGCGAATTTAATTTGGTTGAAAAATTGGAGCCGTGATGCTGGAAAAATATGTTTTTTCAGGCCGTAAACAGGAAAATGAAGTCCATATTTTGCGTCTACGCATACAGGACCATAGTCCGTTTCAAGGTTGTCAGATCCTTTGCTTAAGCTTGCAGTTCGAAAAAAGCTAATTTTTTACATAATATTCAAGGTTTTATGTCTGAGCTGTCTGAGCTGAAAAAAGATGACTGAGCTGTCTTTGGATAGGTCTTGTCTAATGAAACAAAACAGATTTAAAAATTTACTCGTTATAATGCTTCAGTCTCGAGATATCTGAGTGTATTAAAATGTAGATTTCGGTAATTACTTTCAATGAAAATTAAAACGGCCCAACCTGCCCAACCAGTTTCTGATAAAAAACCGCTATCTTAGGTTCCAAATTTTCTTTTAGGTACGAGAATCGACATTACTATTATTTTGTTATTTTACTTCTAGCTATATGTCACTTTGTGCATTTTACAGTTAGTTAGGACATTGCAGGCTGATTCTCTGAAAAGAAAGATAATTCCGTGCTTCGGATGGCAGGTTAAGCCGTTGGTCCCGGCTACTATATCTGATGGTAGTGGTCTTTATAACGCCATGTCAGAGGCCGTAAGGCAGTCTGTAAAAACTCTGACACCAGGGCTTGCCCACTCGTTAAGAAGAAGATTCTACTTATGCAATGGCTACGGAACCCGGGTGAGTCTGACACCCTCTTGGCCGGTTTTTTATGTATTACTATGACTTGGACATTTTTGGGGATGATCAGACTATTAAGCTGAACGATTTTCTCTATTTCGCAAAAATCTGTTGTCAATACTGTAGTTTTGTATGAACAACCGATTTCTTTTTTCAAGATTTCGAAGTTGGCTTCATGGTGAAAGTAGTTCAGATTGTTGGTCTGAAGTACTGCTGGGGTATTTGGTTAAACCCTGTTTATTAAAACAAACTTTAAAAATAAGTACAGGATGTTTTGTTGAATAGAGTAGTAGTGGTTCCGCTGGGGAAGTACAAGATCAAATAATAATGGTCACGGTAAAGTCAAGTCAAATGACATTGTAAGAGTCACGGGTCAGAAATAGATCAGTTTAATACAGTCATGAGGAATGACGACGAATACAGGGTGTTAGGGTAAACAGTTGCATTACTTTAATCGGTGATTGTACCCATGATACTGATAAACTTTCTCTAAGAAAATAGGAAATTCGTCATAAATTTTTCGACATTTGATATAAAAGTTTGATCAGCTGATTGCATTTAGTATGGAAGGTGAAATTTGTAATTTTTGAATTTAAAAAAAATCAGGGCTGCGCTCGCTGTGATCTTTGATCAGATGGCCGGCCGGCACAACACTGAGCTGATCGCCTTTTGTCGCAACAGATTTTGTTTTTTAGTTCCCTAATTTTAAGTATGATTATTGTAATATAACCATTCTGTACTGTACCACCTGTCTGTTTGCACAATAAAACTTTTCCAATTTAATTTTTTTTCAATATCAATTTTTAAATATACTTAGGATTCTTAGGGAAAGTTGATCTGATCAGTATCATAAATGGTTACCACTCACCCCTTAAAGTAAAAAAAACGCCTTTTTTAAAGTCTTTTAATAATAAAATAAAGTCATGACCAACACCCCTTAAAGTAAAAAAAACTCCTTTTTTTAAAGTCTTTTAATAATAAAATAAATTTATGACCAAAACTCCTTCCGGGGTGATTATAAAATTAGCTACAACTGTTTTATGAACCATTTTAACTTCCAATACTCATTGGCAGTTGATATGAGTTGATTTGATTGATTAATTCAATCACTATTATTTCTTTTTAATCTGTGGAAGAAACTGACCAAATTGGTGACGAGCTTAAAAAGTTAAGTCAGAAGTACCCGAAGCCAACGAGCATGAAGAGAGTTGAAGAGACTGATGAATGTGGAGGACGGGAGGAAAAAGCCGTGGTGGTCCAGTGGCGAGTAACCTTGCCTGCCGTGCAGGAGGCGATGGTTCGATCCCCGTCCAGGCCGACTCGTACCAATGAGTTTTTCGGAATTTATTTACGATTTGTAACACCACTGGCTTTTCGGTGAAGGAAAACATCGCGAGGAAACCTGGATGCTTCAATTTCAAAGCATGTATTGTACCCACTGTCCATTATAAGTGGCGACGGGCTCACCCCCTGTTACACTGGACAGAGTTTCGGTACTACAGGTAAAACGTGGATGTTCTGAGGTTTCAGAATATCTCTGACTACCCCCTCAGGGAATATAGTCGTGAGCATATGCATGTTTTGTGTACCTACCTAACTGTAAAATTTTACCCTTAACCACCTACCCGCGGTCACATTGACAACAATGATTTTTTTAATGGAAATATCTTAGGTAGTAGGTTAGTCGTCGTCGTGGGCGTCCATATACCTTTTCTGTTCAAAGGATTAGCCCTGCGCCTGCGATCAGTTTGTTTCCACATGCACGCGTTCGTCTTCGGCAAGTAAAATATTTCGCTAACGGTCACTATGACCACCAGCAGGTGGTTATGTGAGTTTTCAATATCATTATCGAAGATGAAATGTGAAGTTGTTCTGTCACGGATTCGCTAGAAAAACTTATAACTTGCTATACTTGCGATCCCAATAAGAAACGCAAAACGTTTCACTCGTCCTTCATGTGCAAGATGACAATATGTCCAGAATGCACTCATAAATTGTACTACGCCTACTACAATTGGCGCGAAAATTTTGAACTTTGGCCATTTGCAATATTAATGAAAATGATTTTTTTTAAACTTTTTTTTTCGTTTTTAATAAAGGTTTATGATTGTTCTTTTTGAAAATCAGTCAAATGAACACATGCACCTACTATAATTATTTTTCTCTAGATCTCGTTTTTCTATGTGAGTTCTTTAAGTATATGCTCACGACTATATTCCCCGAGGGGGTAGTCAGAGATATATTGATAACTCAGAACATCAATGTTTCACTAGTAGTACCGAAACTCTATCCAGAGTGACGGGGAGTGAGCCTGTCCACTTGTAATGGACAGTGGGTCTTCGCGAGCGCAGCGAAAATATTATTCTATGGTTTGTCGTTACTATTTTGTTAGATCTGTGACATGTTGGTCTGGGGTTTCACAGAATAAAAGATAATTTTACCAATTTTCCGCATTTTAATGCCGTAGTGCTATAGTACACAGGGTGTAAAATTTAGTAAGCTATGCTAATGCTAATCCTAATTTAGGATCTATAACGATTTAATGTTGAAAAAACTAAAAAGTGTGAAATGAAAAGTTAATTTAAGAAATCAAAAAACCCGTCTGCGTAAATAGTAGATTACACACCAAGGACAGGAAAGTAATCTAACTACCAAACACTATACATATTTAATAGTAATGTACCATTAATTAATATTTACAGGGTAATGGTAATGGTAATAAAGGGTGTTTGGTAGTTTTTAGTAGATCACACACCGAGGGCAGGAAAGTGGTGGAAACATGTGGTCTGAGGCTTTCTTATTTACTTTCCGAGGTTAGTATACTATTTATCTCCTCGATTGAGATGGAAAGCGGCAACTTCGTTTAGCGCAGCGGGACGAAAATTGACGCTTTCGGTCCGGAGGGGAGATAAACAGAAATTTCAATAAAAACTGAAAAGAAAAAATAATCCAGTAGTCTAGAGTTCTGTTATGTAATCATTAAAAATTCTACACCGGATCAAATTTTCCGAATAATGAGTCCCGACTGTGAAAGTCTCTTCAATATTACATAACAGAATTCTAGACTTCTGGAGTGTTTTTTCTTTCCAGTTTTTATTTAATGTTTACTTTTTACACAGACGGGTTTTTCGGTAATAGTAATTATGAATTATTTGAGCGCAAATTCCGCAACTATAATAATCGGGAGCATATACATTATGCATGATAATTGCATAAAAACAAATTAAAATATCTTTGAATAAGATATTTTGATGACAGCAAGAGTTCTTACCAATGTAGGCTATTGAACAAAACATGAACGTAGCGTAGGAATAAGGAAAATGCTAAAATAAACCACAGAATGTGGTTAAAAAATTATTTTAAACTAGATTTTCTATTTGAGGCTGGTTTTGAAGAAGACAATAATGTACAGGGTAACTAATGAACGTAGAAAAATGAAACGGATGCCGTTAAATGATTAATATCAAAAATACTACAAGGTGTCTCTTAAATAATATAACTATTCTTTTAATATCCTAATTGATTGATTTTAGATCATCATTGATTTTTTTTATTATATAAGGTGAAATTGATATCATAAGCATACTTTTAAACTAAGAGTCTGCCTATCAAACTGAGCAACTTTTACTATGGGAGCAAACACAAAATGCTGATGAATATAGGTACATTAGAGTCGAGTAGGCGCTGCAGTTTACTATAGAAAAGCAGACTTTTTTATTGCTCCAATCGGTTTGCTCACATTGTAAAAATCTTTCAGTTTGACGGGTAGACTCTTAGTTTAAAAGGATGAGTTTGAAAGGATCAAATTCACCAAGCATAAACAAATATGAACGCACTGCATTGTATAATTTTAAAACCTCTTGAATATGTCCACAACTTTTCCAGCAGTGTCAACGGCGCGGCTAATTTTGCCAATATGGTCATCCCTGTCATTGTTTCTATTGTAGTCATTCCTTCCACCTTGCCTTCTGCCACCATCATCATATCTGCCACTATTACCATATCTGCCCCCATTGCTATGTCTGCCACTGCCACCGCCATATCTGCCTCCATTGCTATACCTGCCACTATCATCACCATTTCTGCCTCCATTGCTATGCCTGCCACTATCATCACCATTTCTGCCTCCATTGCTATGTCTGCCGCTGTCATTGCCATTTCTGCCTCCGGTGCTATGCCTGCCACTACTATCACCATTTCTGCCTCCATTACTATGCCTGCCACTGCCATCACCATTTCTGCCTCCATTGCTATGTCTGCCGGTATCATTGCCATTTCTACCTCCATTGCTATGTCTGCCGGTATCATTGCCATTTTTGCCTCCATTGCTGTGTCTGCCACTGCCATCACCATTTCTGCCTCCATTGTTATGTTTGCCGCTATCATCGCCATTTCTGCCTCCATTGCTATGCCTGCCACTGCCATCGCCATTTCTTCCTCCATTGCTATGTCTGCCGCTATCATCGCCATTTCTGCCTGCACTGCTTTTACCGTTATGCCTTCCACCACCACCGTTTTTTCCGACACTGCCATTTTTACTTCCATTATTGCCTTTCTTTTTTCTATATTCTTGAATATCTTCAGCATCTTCATTTTCTTCGACGTAGTCAGTAACTTCACTTATTTCCTTATTTTCAAAATTGTTCTCTGCTTTGGTTAATGCGCATAGCGCATACGCCATTACAAGTAAGAGTGTAAGCTTCATTTTAATGTTTGTTAAAATATAATAAATTAAAATTAACTAACGTGGTCTCAGTACTTAAATCAAATGTTAACTAATGGATGCCTTCTAGTAAACAACTCTTATATACTTATCGGTTATTTGTTAGTGTAACAATAAGCGAATTTAATTTGGTCGAATAATTCATGCCGTAATGGTAAAATATGGTTTTTCTGTCCATAAACAGGAAAAAGACGCCGACTTTGAGTCCCTGTCATGGTTTTCAGAAACTTTTCGTAAGCCTGCAGTCCAATAATGCTCATTTTAAAAGAATTCAAAGTTTTACGATGGACGTTGTTTCGTCAAGAAGGTGTCAAATTTTTTGTCATTTAAACACTGCATGTGAAACATGATTCCATAGAATCTGTTTTCCCCTTGTTTGATAACCATGGGAAGAAAATGGGATTGTCCATAATCTAAGGCTTAGAATAGATGATATTAAATACGATTTCTAACATTTACTAATATTAAATCTAACAACAAATTAGCATGACGCATACCAAATTTTGTCCGAGACACCATTGACCTTGCTATTTAAGGTCATAATACAAAATATGATAAAGTTTGAATTACATTGCTAACTAGACCGACTTTGTTATAATAATTACCATTTTTTGACTGACTTTAAGGGGACTTTGGCTGACTGTTTTTAAGGGGATTAAGAGGATAGGTGAGTGCAGTTTTTATTGCGAGTACGTATTCCTCATGCTCATGTTTTGCTTTTTACCCAACTGCGACAGAAGGAGGGTTATGTTTTTCGAGCGTATGTATGTATGGATGTATGTATTATTGAATAACAAAATGTTTTGTTGAATAAAATAGTAGTTGTATCCCGCTGGGGAAGTACAAGCTTCAAAAACAATGGATAAGGTAAAGGAAGGCAACTGAAGAAAAACATTACCGGGTGCCTATTATATAGATTATTTTAAATCCCAACTCGTGGGTCGGATGACATTGTAAGTAATACAGGAAAATGTGATATTTTACTGGCAAAATTTGTTCATAAATGAAACTTTGTTTATAACTTTATCTTGGCACTAGAAATGAGGATCTGAAGTGTCCAGTCCACCCAAAGGATACCCAAGGTAGGGGGACATTTTGGAAAATGCACATTTTACAAATTAGGCGAGTGAAGTGTCATAAATACTACCAACAATAAGGCCTGTTTCACCACTTTTGGATAAGTTCTTGTTAGCTTATCCGACAGCTCATTTGACATATTTTGTATGAAGAATATGTCAAATGAGCTCTCGGAAAAGCTAACAAGAACTTATTCAGAAGTAGTGAAACAAGCCCTAAGTCATAGATAGCACTGTCTTGAAGAATTTCGCAGTAAATAGGAAGCCTAAGTTCAGCTGTTTATTGATATGAATTGATTAGTTCAATCACTATTATTTCGTTTTAATCTGCGGAGTAAAAGAACCGACCAATTGCGAGTCGAACTCGCGTACGTAAGGTTTCGTATAAATTTTCTTACCGCAAGTTGACCACTAACTTGCTGCAATTAATGAAAGCGCTAGCAGCGTTCTCATGGATACATTTTAAGAATCTTGTTATGGTAGTAAGTAGGGCGAATGTACTTTGCAGTGGGTTGACAATTATGTTTACATTATCCAGACAAATAATTTAATATTTGAAAAAAATTACCCATGTTTAAACCTAGATAATGGGTTTTCTGGAAACTTGTCAAACGTAGTTCAATATACCGGCGATAGATGGCGTTGACCAGAAAGGTGTCCGAAGATGATCATTTTAGGCTAAAAAGTAAAAAAAAGTGCATGTTGCAGTCACACTCAGTCAGACGCCTCTGTTGACGAAATATAATGTTCATATTTTGCATCCATAAAAATTCAAATTCATAGTATTTTATTTGTATTTTATTATCTGCAAGGTCGCTTGCCCCTGTCTCGTCAACGCCATCTATCGAGCAATTTAGAACTACTTTTTCTTTTTAATGGATTTCGGAAAATCCCTCATACGATTCGCTCTCGAGTCTACACAAACTGTTTTCTAGTTTTGCGTTTATTCATTAACGCGTTGTATACAACTATCAAATGCATGTATATTATGCAAGATAAGAATATACATAAAGCAAATTAAAACGCTTTGAATAAGATAATTTCATAACTAGCATAGTACCTACCGATTCCAACGTATGTAAGTGAAAAGAATATACGAAGATGTACTGTAAATATTTGAGCAAAACATTAAAAAACAAAAAACGTGTTTTTTAATTCCGGTTGTAGGCAGGGATTTGGAAATTGAAAAAATAAACCACGTAATATCTTTATTCTTAACTTGATTTTGTATTTGAGCCTACTTTTGAAGACCTATTGGAATATAATAATGTATTCATCAAATCATAATTTAACTAATTAATGAAGAAAAGAAAAATTGACACCGTTAAATGCTTAATTATAAACTATTCTAATTATATCCTATCATAACTAATAAGGTACGTAATAGTAGATTACACAAGCAAAGTAAGAAAGGTCTCAGATCTCATGTAATTGTAGACCGAGGCGAAGCCGAGGTTAGTATAATATTTTTCTCGTCGATAGGAAAGCGGCAACTTCGTTTAGCGCAGCGGGACGAAAATTGACGCTTTCCGTCCGGAGGTGAGAAAAATAATAATTATTGCACTGCATTGTGTAATTTTAGAACCTGCTGAATATATCCACAACTTTTGCAGCAGTGTCCAAGACTCGGTTAATTGTACTTATATCGTCATCCATGTCATCGTATCTATTGCGGTCATACCTTCCACCTTGCCATCTGCCGTTATCACCATATCTGCCTCTATTGTTATAGCTGTCATGTCTACCACCACCACCGTTTCTTCCACCACTGCCATTATAACGTCCTTTATAGCCTTTCTTTTTTCTATATTCTTGAATATCATCAGTTTCTTCATTTTCTTCAGCGTTTTCTGTAAGTTCTTCTGTAACTTCTTTTGTAACTTCTGTAACTTCCTTATTTTCTACTTTGTCCTCTGCCTTGGTCATTGTGCATAGTGCACATACCATTAAATGTAAGAGTATAAGCTTCATTTTAATGTATGAAATTATGTGATAAATTAATATGAATTATAAACGTGGTGCTAGTATAAGTATTAAATGTTGACTAATGGTCATCTAAAAGGAAAACAGCGACTTATATATCTAAAGGTTATCTGTCAGTAAAAGTTAATCCTTGCCCCCTTACAACATGGTGTGCGTGGAATGCATTTCAGGGAAATGAGGCTGATACTTTGCGTCGCATACACGCACACATACGCGACCATAATCCCTCTCAGGTGGTCGAGAATTTTGCTACCGCTAACCAGTGTTACCACCTTAGTTTTAGTAATGGGGGCAGTTGAAGAAGCTAAAAAAGACTAGATAGGGCTAGATCGAGCACAAATCACTAAGAAAAGACTTGCTGTAAAAAAAGGCTAAAAAATCACCTCTACTTATGATTTCAATTACGTACTTATTTTTTTAGTTTGAATTTTTATAACATTTTTCAAAATTGAACTGAATTTGATGAAAAATTTAACCAATTTAGTAGGTTCAAAAATTAAAAAAGACAAAAATCGCGAAAGTTCGATCTAATCGCGATGTTAGCATGGCGCAAATTTCAGATTTTGGTGCAATATTTTTAAGAAAATGAAAAGGGCTAGATAGCCCTTTCTGGGCTAAATCATTCGACTACAGGTTCACCTACAGTTAAAAGAGCTAGATCCAAAAGGGCTAAGGTGGCAACACTGCTGTTGCGAGTAACAACTGCAGCTAACAACTATCTTTCAATTTGCTCAGTTTATTAGAGCAAGACTCATTTTGCAGTGGTGGCTAGGCATTATATCCAACAAAACACAGGTCACGATTCCAAATTCTGATTTTAGGTTACTGTTCATGCTGAATTTTGATTCAATAGGTACAATAATGAGCGAGTAATTCAGGCGGGGCATACAGACAGACAGAATGCACGAAATTCCTTGTAGAACAGAATCTTAAAATGTGTATTAAGTAGATAATTAAATTGTATTAATGTAATCATTTTGTACCCTTTCTGCTGTTTACTTACGTTTGTACTTTTGAACGAAAAGACATTTGTTATCTATCTATCTACTTATCTATCCTTTAGTCACCTTGTACGCTACCTTCGGGAAGCAATGTAGCAATGTTTTCAAGTTTGGCCACACAATACCTACATAAGCTCCTGGGTTTGAACTAGCTCCTGCACTGCTAGCATGCCACCCACGACAAAGCGTTTAAACGAGAAAAACGTCATGCGCGCTCTTTCTGGCAGACGTAAAATAATAAGGATGGAGGCAAATCTCGATTTTTATCGTTTTCTCGGGGGTGGCATGCGAGGCCTACTGGGTACACAGTTTGCTAGTACAGGAGCTAGTTCAATATTTGTGCTACAAAATCAATAATGTAATCAAACCTAGGGCTAAATCAAAAGTGACCACTTTTGGCGGTTTTGAAAATAGGTAATGGCTACAAAATGGGCTACAAGCATAAAACATAATAATCCCAAATGTTTCGATAAATTGAAAGTCAATCAGGACTACAATGTGACATTCTTGTTTTTTGGAAATGTTGTTTAATTGTTTAGAAATAAAAAAATACGATTGAGGGCAGCACAATAGGCTCGGTAGGCTCTTAATGAATAAGCGCAAAACCTCATCCTACCCCAACAAATTTTTAACGAATTGATTGCACTGCAACAATCGTTTCATTATTTAATTATTAATTATATACAATTTAAAGTTATTCGCATTTTAAGTTTTCTGGCAAAAACTATTTGTCATCAATTAATAAAAGCGCGAGCAGCGTGCTCATGGTTTTTTTTTTTTTAAGAATCTTGTTTTGGTAGTAATTAGGGTGAATGTTCTGTGCAGTGGGTTGACATCGAGTTCAATTATTTTTACATTATCCAAACAAATAATTTAATCAAGTTAAAGATTGAAAAATGAGTTTCAGGCGGGACTTGAACGCTCACTCTTCCAAACCGGGGAAGTGCGTTATCCAATTTCGCTACCGAGCCCACTAGCCAGAAAACGCAATTTTCAATCTGTTGCGCCTTAAGGACGTGCGCTCCATCTACTGAAAGTTAAATTGGAAGAGTGCGGGTTCAAGTCCCACCCTGGATAAAACTTTTTAATGTTTAATTAGATTCGAAATAGCACAACATTGCTGTAACATGTTTACAATCAATAATATTTAAATAACTTGATATTTTGAAAAACTTTTACCTGTGTTGAAACCTAGATAATTCGATTCGCTCTCGATTCTACACAAACTATTTTCTAGTTTTGCGTTTATTCATTAAGACGCTGTTATCCCGTCGAGGCCGTTTTTGAACACGAACGAAAGTGTTTTAAACTGTGTTTTTACGACTATCAAATGCATGTATAATTGCAAGACAAGAATATACATAAAACAAATTATAACACTTTGAATGAGATAATTTCATAACTAGCATAGTACCTACCGATTCCAATGTATGTAAGTATAAAGAATGTACGAAGATGTAGGTAAATATTTGAGCAAAACATTAAAAAACATAAAACGTGTTTTTTAATAAGTTCCGGTTGTAGACAGGAATTTGGAAATTGAAAAAATAAACCACATTATAAATATCTTTATTCTAAACTTGATTTTGGAATACCTATTGAATACCAATAATATATAGGTACCTACCTAATTTATGTACCTAGTAGAACAAAACTGACCGTTAAATGATAAATATCAATAATACTACAAGGTATCTCTTAGTTACAAACTATTCTATTTCTATACCATCATCATAATTAGGTACGTAAAATAATTATTTGTGCACTGTATTACATCATTTTACAACTTCTTGAATATGTCCACAACTTTTCCAGCAGTGTCCACGACACGGTTTATTTTGCCAATATGGTCATCCCTGTCATTGTTTCTATTGTGGTCATACCTTCCACCTTGCCGTCCGTAATTGTCACTATATCTGCCACCATCATTATGTCTACCTCCATTGCTATGTTTGCCTCCATTGCTATTCCTGCCGCTATCCCCTCCATATCTGCCCCCATCGCCATGTCTTCCCCCATTACTATGCCTACCACTATCATCGTTATATCTGCCCCTATTGCTATGTCTGCCGCTATCATTGTCATTTCTTCCCCCATTACTATGCCTACCACTATCATCGTTATATCTGCCTCCATTACTATAGTTGTCATGTCTGCCACCACCACCATTTCTTCCACCACTGCCATTAATACGTCCTTTATTGCCTTTCTTTCTTCTGTATTCTTGAATATCATCAGTTTCTTCATTTTCTTCAGCGTTTTCTGTAACTTCTTTGATTTCGTTATTTTCTACTTTGTCCTCTGCCTTGATCATTGTGCATAGTGCACATACTATTAAAAGTAAGAGTATAAGCTTCATTTTAATGTATGAAATAATTTGATAAATTAATATGAATTATAAACGTGGTGCTAGAATAAGTATTAAATGTTGACTGATGGTCATCTAAAAGGAAAACAACGACATATATATCTAAAGGTTATCTGTTAGTAAAAGTTAACCCTTGCCCTCGCGGCAATAATTCCGTTTTGCTGGCAACATGTGTGCGTGGAATGCATTTCAGGGAAATGAGGCTGATACTTTGCGTCGAATACACGCACACATACGCGACCATAATCCCTCTCAGGTGGTCAAGAACTTTGCTACAGCTAACAACTATCTTTCTATGTGTTCAGTTTATTAGAGCAAGACTCATTTTGCAGTGATGGCTAGCATTATATCCAACAAAACACAGGTCACTATGCCAAATTCTGTTTTTAGGTTACTGTTCATGCTGAATTATGATTCAATAGGTACAATAATGAGCGAGTAATTGAGGCGGAGCATAGGTACAGACAGACAGAATGCACGAAAGTAAAAGGGTTCCTTGTAGAACAGAATCGTAAAATTTGTATAAATTTTTTTTTTTAATAGTACCCTTTCTGCTCTTTACTTACGTTATTTTGTACTTTTGAATGATTAAACATCACGTAAACTATCTATCTATCCTTTAGTCACCTTATACGCTACCTACGGAAAGCAATGTATCAATGTTTTCAAGTTAGGCCCACACGGCCATACAATACAAATAATAATATTATTAAGGCGATATTCTTTAAACAAAATTATTAACGTTTTCTAATTTAAATAGCTCTCACGTAGCACAGCTTTATACATTACAATGCCGAGTTTCAGATTCCTATGTTTAAGGGCCAATTCAGATATGGCTAAAAATGCTCGAGCACTTTTTAACTGGTAATTAAATATGAACATTCTTCCATTCAAAGAAAGCGTTGTGGGGACGAGCATCCGATATTAATACAATATTTGTGCTACAAAAAAGGGCAGTACGTGCAATTTACAAACTGCGTTGTCGAGATTCGCTTAGGGACCGTTTTAAAGGACATTAATATTTTAACCGTTGCTGGTCAATTTATTTACGAAAATATAATGCAGGTATGTCCGTAAAAATATTGCGCAATTTCCAAAGAATAGTGACAGGCACAACTATAATCTTAGAAACAAAAATAAACTTGACACCCCTGTGCTCAGACTCAGTAGGTCAATACATCATTTATGGGTACAAATTTATCTGAAAGAATGTTTAAATTACATATTCTAAGGGCCTGTTTCACCACTTCTGAGTAAGTTCTTGTTAGCTTATCCGACAGATAGTGTGGCATATTTTGTATGAAATTATGTCAAAATATCTGTCGGATAAGATAACAAGAAATTACTCAGAAGTGGTGAAACAGGCACTCTTAATATTTTTAAGAAGTCGTTATCTGGCAAGGAGTATTATATAATTGTTGATTATATTGAAGATACAAAGGCGTGGTGTGATTCCAGTTTGACATTATTTATATAGCAAAACCTGTGACTTTTTAGATTGTGACGTTCGAAAAGAGGTCCCTACATTGTTTCCTTTGAATAAATATGCTTATGATTTGATTTGATTTGAGAGCTGCAAATAGTCGGTATTGGATGCAGGAAGTCAACGGAATGAAATAAACAAATATTTTTTTGCAAAACGTAGGTAACACAAATAATACTATGTTGTGGCACGGAACCCTTGGTACGCAAATCTGACTCATGCTTACCCAGATTTTTGACCAAACAAACTATCGCCTAACATCTAAAAATACTTCTGAAAGCTTTTAGACGCGTCTTCATGCCTACTTAAATCTCGTCGGCGACACATTCAAAAGTAAGTGCTATTGCGTCAGTTAAAAGAGCTTGACCAAAGAGGAAATGGTAAAAACTCTCAATGACTTTACACATAAACATAAAACATGTAACCCTGTAGGGGTGGTATATACTGAGAGCAGTTTCTTCACTTTTAAATGAAAGCGTAAAGATAAATATAACCACTGGCTCTCTACCAGAGCCACAGTAAAATAGAGAAGTAGATCTTCTTTATACAAATTGTACCGAACGTGGCTTGTTATGTGTGCGACAATGTGCAGTGGGCCAAGCCGGCGCCCCCGTCAGGGATTCGCCTGCCGGCTCTTATAGCTACTTTACTACTATCATTACGTAATCTATGCAAGGTATCTGTGATCAGTCTCTTTCTCGAGTGCTGACTAGTGCACAGTAGATTATAGAAGCCAAAAAAGTGACATGGTTGAGTTAAGTCCAAAATCTGCTGGGTCTAGTCATTTAAAACCCACGACGAGAACTCCCGCTTGCCAAAAATGCGTGGATTTTTTTTTAGACGAACTTCTAAAAGTGAATTTCCAGCTTTGACAAATCGGAAAAATCGTTATAATTTGTAATCGGCGCCAGTAATTGTAAATCTGATAGCATAGTATAGTAGGCCTAGTTAACAGCTATATTTCAAATGTTGATAGGTAATCCTACTCGCAGTATTTTAAGAGTAATTCAATTATTTGTGTTTTTGTTGTGAGCATTTTTAATTTAGGTATCAGGCGGTTTCGGTCTAAGTTATATACACGAATATGTAAACAAAACTATGCTCTACATGTAAAAATTACTCGCGTTTCCCGAAAAGGCGTAACACCAGAGATAATTGACTTTTAAAAAATTAGTCAGGGTTGTCACTGTTCAAGGAAATTGAAAAGCCTAAATTAATTTATGAGCAAATGATACTCAAACATTTTACTATGATACCTTTGAGCGGAGATGTTCAGTAATATTCAATTGTAAGGTCAATTATTTTTATATTTGTTGTTTTGAATAAAAAAGTTCAAGATGGTATATGCCTTGTGATTTCTAATTAAACTTAAGAAGATATTTTTACGTTTTTTATAATGTGTACAGGGAGTAACTTTAAATTAAAAGACGGGTTAATCTCTAATTATTTAACTTAAGAATTTAGTTATCTATTTTAATCCCATAGCAAAATCCCAAATCCAATAGCCCCGTACATTTAACTCGAGTACCTAGATATTGTGTAGTTTAGTGTGGAACATCAGTTTTTTTTTTCTCGATTTCGTCATTGGTCCCATTGTGAAAGTTGTTCAGTTTGATGGGCTAAACGTTTATTTATTAGTATTAAATGTTTATTTGCATTTTTGTAAAACCTTGTATAGAGTAACATTTAATTAAAATTTTAATTGTTATGAAACTATTATTAATATCATAGTTTTATTTTGTTGATTTGTTTTAAAAGGAATACCATTTTAAATGTTATAACTAAGTTCAACTGAAAGATTGTTAACACCCATGACTGAACCGAAATTCGAACCCAGGATCTCTGGTTTGGTGGTCTGGCAATGGCATGCTGGCAACCATAACACCAACTGGGTCGCCAAAAGTGAATTTGTTGTATCAAGTTAATTTATTAGCAGGTTACTGAAAATGGCGACAAGTTGATGAGGTTTCAGAAATAAAAGATTAAAATCTTTAAAATCCAGTAATTAATGTTTGAATTAATTAATACTTAGATTTGTTTATCAAGTAAGTACTACTATTGATAAGTAGTATTTTCACTATGTAAAATAGTCCGTTCAATTATCAAAAGAAATTTCTTTTTTCTAGTGACAACCCTAGGCACGGAAATTGTACGAAAAAAAGGAAATCGTTTTATCTCTGGTGTTACGCCTATTTGGGAAACGCAAAAAATTGAACATATAGATCATAGTTATGTTTACATATTCGTGTATATAACTTAGACCGAAACCTCCTGATACCTAAGTAAAAAATTCTCACAACGAAAACACAAATAATTGAATTACTCTTAAAATATTGCGAGTAGGATTACCAATCAACGTTTGAAATATAGCTGTTAACTAGGCCTATAATACTATGCTATCAGATTTACAATTACTAGTAGCGGTTATAAATTATAAAGATTTTTTCGATTTTTCAACCATGAAATTGGCGTTTTGGAATTTCCCCTAAATAAAAATCTACGCATTTTTGACACACGGGTGTTCTCGTCGTGGGTTTTAAATGGATAAATCTATCAGATTTGGGACTCTTCTCAAGGATGTCACTTTTTCCTCTTCTATATTCTACTGTGTAGTGGTCACACCATTTTGTCACACTGGTAGTGTGACCAAGAGGAGTTTATTTTTCTTGTGGTCACGCCACTGTCAAATGGATGCTTTACTTAAATTATTCTGTTATACTTTGACTACTTTATTAGGTACTTCCGACAAAACGAACAAATCGGTCAACTCGGACAATATGAACAACTCTGTCTACTTGGAAAACTAGGACAACATTAACAACTCGGATAACTTATTCGGTAAATCGGCTAACAGAGAAAATGGCAGCCCTTAATGTCCGAGCGAGAGTAGATAATTATCTCCCGTACGGGACCGGAGTTGACCTACTTTTCTATTTCTACTATGTTGTGGAAGTACCGAGGCAGTGAGCAAGGAAATAATCAACCAATACTTTAGCTTCAATTTTCTTATGACGCGATCGAGTGAGCGAGCTATTGGTGAAATGTTTCTTCGCACGCCGCATCGCAGCCTCACCACAGCATAAGAAAGAGTATCTATTACTTAATTATATGTATAATTTAGTATAAAGTTATACAAGTTTTATCTGGTCTTAAAAGACAAATTATTGAATGATTTTGTAGGTTGTAATTTGCATTTAAATCGATATTTCAGATTTATTTTGAAGATAATACAATAACAATTATACTTAATCATTGGAAGTTAAGACTTTATTAGTGATACTTTACTTACACTCATAATAATAAAACATGATTATTCCTTTTAAGGGATTCCAAAATAACAATATTACTGTAATATTGTGTGTGTGTTACTTATGCAAATACATTGTTTATCTATCTATCTATCTACAAAACTGTTTTTAAGCTAGTTATATTATGTAAAGTAAGCTATAGTTAGTACACTTACACAAAAGTACTATGATTACCCAGAGTTCACCAGAGGAATACCACAATTAATCTGTCCTCCATTTTTAAGAATGTTGTCAAATTTTCCAGCAAAATTACTTATAGGTCCAAGCATTTTAAGACCTTTATTTAACGTATTGCCAAGATTATCAAGTCCTCCAATACCATTTCCACCACCACTATTTCCTTTTTCTGAGCCACCATGTCTTCTACCACCGTGTCTTCTACCACCATGATGTCTTCCACCGCCACTGTGTCTACCACTCTCGTGGTGACCACCACTATATGTTTTTTTATGCCCATTCTTTCTTCTACTTTTTCTATATGCTTGAATCTCTTCAGACCCTTCTTGGCTTTCTTCTTCAGTATTAACGAAACTTAATAACGCCAATAATAATATTAGATAATGTAAAATCTTCATATTTATAGGTGGTTATGTTCTTAAGTCAATGAAAAGAAAGACTAGTGATAATGTTTATTTTTCTCACATTTTATACCTATTTTTTTATCTGTGCAAAGCTAATTAGTGTCATATAATGAAATAAACAATAGTAAATAATGCTGTTTCTTATAAAACGATAGTATTATTTAGTATTTATAATGAAATAGATTTAATAAGTAAATAATTTAATCTTGGACATTGTCACTATCAATTCGCATTTAAAGTTCCAGAATCTAGCCTGGACTTGTATGATAACTAGACAATGATATTATAAAATCAATTTATATAGATACAAACATCCTTGACTCGGGTACAAATATTCATATTCATCAAACAAATTTGAGGAAAAATTTATTTGCAATGCTTCTGTTTCGAAAAAAGTTCTGTTTATAGTTAGTAGTACAGACTAATGCGTTTAATACCATGGGTTGTTAGAAATTATTACTTTTCCAATCTTACAGTAACATTCTAAAACTATAGCATTGAAATCATCCATTACAATTAGAAGCTGCCTGTCCACCAGTCCCTAACATATTTCCAAACTTTCCGGCAAAATTACTGACAGGTCCAAGAATGTCAAGACCTTTACTTAACACAGTTCCAAGATTATCAAGTCCTCCAGGCCCACTACTTCCGCCACCGTTATTTCCTTCTCCACCTTGACCTCCCGCGCCACCATGTCGTCCACCACCATGCCGTCCTCCACCTCCATGTCTTCCACCACCACCATGTCTTCCACCACCACCGTGTCTACTACTGCCGTGGTGACTGCTACCATGTGATCTTCGATGACCGCTTTTCCTTCTTCTTTTTCCATATGCTTGAATCTCTTCAGACCCTCCTTGTGTTTCTTCTTCAGTATTGACGAAACTTAATAACGCTAGTAATAATACGAGGTAATGTAATAGCTTCATGTTGATAGTGACTTTTTTTAAATTCAATGATTTAACTGATGCTGATAGCAATTAAACGTTGGTTTTTATACTTGTTTATTATCTGTCTGTAAAGAACCTGACAAGTTTAATGGAATGCAATAAATAAGATAGAAAATTACTGTTGCTATGATATATTTTTATTTCATTAAAGGGTAATGTCAGGAGTATAAATATCATATTATTATAATAGAAATTGAATGTAAAATAATATTATGTAACATCTTTTTAAGTTGATATTATTCTCATAAATCATGCCTCCAATCATGGTCTCATGTAATTTATTTATAGGTACTAAAATATCAAGACTAGTATTAATTTTATCAATATCAGACTCAATTCACCGCTTTCATTAACACCACCATGTCTTTTGGCATCACTATTATCTTGCGCTACCACCATGTTTTCTGCCACCACTGTGTCTTTTAGCACCGCTTTATCTTCCGCTACCAACATTTATCTTCCACCACCACCAGTTGTTTTCTTTTATTCGGTTATCATCGTATCGTCTCCCACCACTGTCTTTTTCATCACTGATATTGCTTTATATTTCGCCGTCATCGTGTCTGTTATCACCATTGTATCATCCTTCCGTTATATTGTTGTATCTATAATAACTGCCATCCCTTTTGTAAGCTTGAGTCTCTTCAGTTTTGTCATCTTCTTTTTGTTGTTTAGTATTTACATTACTTAGGCTAGTAAATATGTTAAATAGTATCATCATCATCATCATAATCTGATTTAATGCCTATCTTTTTTGCTTCCGCTGTGGAGTATATGCCTATCTTTTTCTTTTCCGCTTGTTTCTGTGTCTTGAGTTCTTAATACGACACGACATTTATCTTTTCCTTCACTCCGGCTAGATAACTCTGTTTAGGTCTTTCTCTACCTCTCTTCCCCTTAGCATGGTTTAGAGAAATTTTAGTTTCGTATCAAGTGTCCAATCATTTTTCATCTCCGGTATAAATAGTATAATTATCTCCATATTGATGTATTATTTCAATGTCAATGTTGAGTTGGTGATAAAGTTTATATAACACTGATAATGAAAATATAAATAATGATGGTTTTATCAACAGGGAAATCCTGTGTTCTTATATAAACAGTACATACAACTAGAAAATAATATAATAGTCCAGTTATTTTAATTAGAGGTAACTTTATAGGTTTTAATATTGATATTTTTGGCTTTACTTGCCAAAAGCGTCACATAGGAAAGGTTTTAAGTGATTTCATACATAAAACGGCAAACCGCTGATTTGCCAACGAGATGCTGAAAGAAATGCGTGGGAAAAGACTCTAAAATACCTTTTGTCAGTTTTGAATCGCCATTATCATAATTTTAGGCAATCTAACGTTATTCAACACACGACGACTTCTCGCCTCACCTACCTACAAATTCAAGATGCAGCAGCAATAGCAATATTATTTTAACACATTGATCTGTCAAGGAGGTACAAATAGACGTTTGACATATTGCAAATCTTTTCTTTTTGACAGTCTTGAGCTATTGAATGATAGTGTATCCACCTCAAAATTGTTCCTATTTGTTCATATTATCCGTGTTGTTCTAGTTGTTCAGGTTATCCAAGTTGTTTATTTTGGTCTAGTGGTTTTTCAAGTTGTTTTAGTTGTACATGTTGTCCTAGTTCAACTTTTCACGATCAAACATCTTGTGAAATAGACAGAACTTATAATTATTTGTTGTTTTTAACACGTCAGTGCAAAGATAAATCG
This sequence comes from Agonopterix heracliana, assembly GCA_963693445.1. Lineage (NCBI taxonomy): Eukaryota > Metazoa > Arthropoda > Insecta > Lepidoptera > Depressariidae > Agonopterix > Agonopterix heracliana. Next base: position 15,012,087 of record OY856324.1, read on the forward strand.
ACGGTCCCTACGTACATTCCCGTAAGTGCAAAAGTCAAATTTTACAGGAGAGCACTTTTAAGTTTCAAACATCTGTAATTCACGTCCTATTTGTAGCACAGTTACGAAATTTGGAATATAGGTTTAATATACGGTAAACTATATGAAACATAAAGAAAAAACTCAAAAAGTTCATTGGAAGTGTGTTATTAGTCACTTACTTAGTTCTACATCGGAAACGCTCCAATTACAAATAACGTATGTGGTACATATTGATTATTACGCGGTAGTCTCACGAAAGATCAAAATCTTAACTGTCACATAGATCATTGTACATGGGAAACATTATGGAGATACGGGGTTTGTAGGTAAGGGCGAAGTGTATTGTTACAACAAAAAGTAAACTTTTTTTAGTATTATTAATAAATTTTAACCCCGTCCCTCATACCTCGTGTGTACCCGTCACACTGGACAGAGTTTCGGTACTGCTAGTGAAACGTTGACCTACAAAGGTTTAAGAAATTACATACTTTATTATCAGTTGTTAATTATTAAGTAATTTGAGACTTAACAATATTGATAACATAAAATCATTAATGTACTATATTTACACGTCAGAAACCGACAAATACAATTTACAACATAGACGAGAAGGGTATCAAAGGCGGCCTTATCTCGTTAAGCTATTTTCCAGAAATTAATTTGATGGAATAGAGCGATAAATGTTATGGCGGTGCTCTAGTAGTAGACTTTACTATTTTGATAAACTGACAATATTATGGCAACTTGTTAAACCATACGATATGAGTACCAACCTAATTCAAAACGAGTAATTGGTGTGATGGGTGTCACTATTGAAACCGGTCCTTAAGCCCTTCAGAAGCTGTTTGACTTCGTCATACTTGAGGGGAAAACGCCGCAGACATGGAACAGAAATTTGATGGTTCTCTTATTTAAAAAGGACGATAATGCCCTACTGAAGAACTATAAGCCCATCTCACTTCTTAGTCATGTCTATAAGCTGTTTTTGAGAGTTGAAACGAACCGTGTCGCGCTCATTTTGACGAATTCCAACATCCCGAGTAACCTGGGTTCCGAAAAAACTTTAGCACCGCGTACCACATACATACGCTCTGCCTCTTTGCTTGGCGTTCGTGGACTACGAAAAAGCTTTTGATTTGAATGGGACATGGGCTGTACTACAGTCTCTCCAGCGATGAAAAGTTGACTACTGGTACTTGGAAGTGCTCAAATGCTACTGCCACTATGTCAGTCCGATAGAAACCTATCCTACCGCAGCGAGGTGTGAGACATGGAGACGTAATTTCTCTGAAACTGTTCACCGTGGCACTGGAAGATGTTTTCAAGGTTTTGGATTGGAAAGGGCTGAGTCTCTTTTAGTTTGCCGAAGATAATCATAAGAGGACCTCAGTAGAATGCTTGATGACCTTAGCAGAGCCTTCGAACGAGTTGTTTTGAAAATTATCATGGACAAGACGAAGATCATGTCAAATGTCCATTTTCTACCCACTCCTGTAAAGATCGTAGACTCTGAGTTCGAAGTTACTACGATTATGTTAACCAGGGACAAACCATCCAGTTAGGATGGTCCCACTTCGAGATAGAGGTCAATAGACGAATCTAACTGGGCTGGACATCGTTCAGGACGTATGGACTGCGTAGTATCTTCTCGGCCAAACACTGCAGTGTCTCAAAACGAAAGTCATTGACCAGTGTGTGTTGCCAGTGACGACACAGAATAGGATAGAATATTAAGTACTTAACATACGAAATTGAGACGTAGTAGCTCACTCCTGGCCTCATAAAAAGCCTGAAAGTCACACGAAGGGCAATGGAGAGGGCTATTATGGAGGGGTATTCATTTTCCCATCTGAACATCCCATATATTACTTATAGCTACTGTTACTCTCTTTCACGACAAACATCAGCGCTCATGGTGATCGGCGTAACCAATTTTCTAGTTCATATTGCCTTAAGAAACATTGCCACGTTAGTTAACTCATGGTAAATGGTTTTAATTTCTACAATTAATGAAATAAATAAATAAATAAAGAGGTTTTGATAGACCTCTTTACATCGCATAATTTTTTTAAACTATTTTCTGCATAAAGCATTATAATTATTATAAATAATGACAAACGCGCACAGTCATAAACGTATGCCAGCTTCCTGGACATAAACAACTTTCACCTAATATGCCAATTTGGAATTGACATGATGGTTGTAAGATGTTAATTTAGCTGGCTAATCAATATTTTTTTCCAAAACCAGACGAAGTTACAGAAGTTTAATAACATAAATACAACTTTCTTATCATATTTACGAAATATTTCCGACATAAAAAGCCTTAAATGGTAGTTATTGATAAAAAGTACTTTTATGTTCCGACGTAAGAAAACTTATCTACCACTTGCATGGCATGGCCTGGCTTAGGCATGTAAAGTTGTTCACGTAAAACAACGTAACTAACATAGTGCGTTGCAGTTACGCGGCAGGCGTGGATTGCGTTCCAATGTAGAATCACTGAACTACCACTGATGTTAGTTTACTTCGGAAATTTTTCTTAATTTTGTAGTTACGGGAAATGTGTGTGTGGATTTAAGGTTCAATTTGCATAAAATGTTTAATTTTTTTTTGACTAATCGATAGTATAGAGTGACCTGAAGGACATGGAACAATAAAAGGCAAATCACGTATCTACCACTTAGGAATATGTACGTAGGGACCGTCGAAATGTGATATACGTATCGCTATAGCGGGTCTGCATGCTACGCTCAATGATTTTATCACCAAATCAATGATGTAGGTATCTGTTTTATATTTATTTAAATGTAGGTAAGCGTTGATTAAATGGACTTGACTGTACAAAGAACTGCGTGGCATTGAACATTATTATTATATGTATGAGTTGTGGGTATGACGCACCTAATTAAAGTATTGATTTATAATTAATTAGAAGATAAATAATATTATTTGCTATTTTGTAAATTTATGTTTTATTTCTCGTTATTAAAACAAAATAACATAGGTTGGTAATAAAGGATGTATCAACGCGTTCAAACGAAGAAGAATCACCTTTAAAGCCTCCGCACATTACAGCGATTTTATCGAGCTATATTATCGAGAGCGACTTCGCGACACCTTACACACTGCAGCGATTCTGCGATTCGCGTCACGCATGCGCCCCACCACTGAATGTAGTCTAAAGAGATTGCGTCAGGTTGCGATAATATCGCAGCAGTGTGTAGGATCGAGCGCGACCCCATACAAAATGTACTGAAAACAATTATCGCAAAATCGCGGGGTGCGACTCGATGACGCGTCGCGAAGTCGTAGCGATAATATCACGGCAGTGTGTAGGATCGCGCGCGACCCCATACAAAATGTACTGGAAATAAATATCGCAAAGTCCCAGCTATAATATCGCTCGATAAAGTCGCTGCAATGTGGGGAGGCCTTTATACTGAAATATCATAATTATTATACAGGTTGTGACAAATTTAGACCATCAAATGTCCAGTCTTCTCAAACGAATAGTTTTACTTTCGCGAATTCCGTGTTGGTCCTATAGAGTGAGTTGTTCAGTTTGATGGTCTAAACCACCCCTTTTAGTATTTACTAGGGTGTTTTGTTACACCTTGTATGTACTATTTGTGACACCACTGGCTTCTCGGTGAAGGAAAAAATCGTGAGGAAACCTGCATGATTCAATTTCGAGGCATGTATTGTACCAACTGTCCATTACAAGTGGCTACGAGGCTCACTCCCCGTCACATTGGACAGAGATTCGGTAGGTACTTAGTAGTAAATCCTCAGAACATCCACGTTTCACACTAGTGAAACGTGGATGTTCTGAGGATTTAGAATGTCTCTGACTACCCCCTCAGGGAATATAGTCGTGAGCATATCATATGCTTATGCTGTATAATAATTATTATCATGATTTTAATCCTTTACTTTTGTAACACCTTGTATAGAAAGTCACTAAATTCTGTACCTACCATGTAATTTGACATTGCTAGTTTGGTTTTGGGTAAAATACCAATTCCTCGGTTAAAATTATAACATTTGGGTTTAGTAAACTATTGGCACTTGGTCAAGATAATTTTTTTTTTATTGAAAAGTAGTAACTCCACCTACTTTCCGAAAGCAGGTCATAGGATTTTAAACAAAAGCTCTAAAAATAAAGCAAACTTTATAAACCTAAAAACCGTTATCGCAATAATTCATTCGAAATCCGCAAGCGATGCCAAAAGCGGAGTAAATGGTACCATTTGTCCAAGCTCAGTGTACCTAAGTAGCAAACTAAAATTTATTTCTGCTTGCCACCGCCACTATTCGTGCCTTTCTGCATAAAGACAGACGAAATATTTTATGATTTTTTCTCAAACATATCTCAAACATAATGCTTGGAAATTTGAGCATTATTTTGACAACCTTCTTCGAGATAAATCAAAATTGCTGTACTGGCCAAATAGGTACATGCGAGCAGCGGCCGGCAAAAGTTGTATGAAAATCCATATCTGTTGTGGTTTAGCGTCCAAATAAATTACATACTTAGTAAACTCGTATCTGTCGTGTAATTTATAAAAATGGAACGATCTTTTATTCCAAAACGCAACCAAGGAGGTAACTTATCAAAGGTTTTATTTAAATTTCGAACTGGCTGGAAAAAAGAATGAACACTTTAACCACAGATTAATAATAAGTTACTAGCTTTAACGCAGGAAAAATTATTGTTGTTCGTCATTGATTTTGAAAAGTTGAATGATTTTAATTTCCGCGCATTGTTTGAGAAAAGCACTATATAAGCCTTGGCCACAACTAGGCATTACGTATGTGTGCTTCGGCTTCGCCTAGGCCCACATTTACACGTTCGTCCAGCAATGCCTCTTGAATAACTGGCCACTGGAGTAATGTATTTTTAAATGGTTACGCTTTCGGACTTAAGTCATAATATACGGGGTGTAAACTGTAATGTGTTCCATACTGAAGGTGGTGCTTCCGACAATCAAACAGGAAAATTTTCGCTATGGAGATAACATCAAAATTATGAAAAAATGTTGATCTTCCTTAGAAAATGTCAATGTCCACTTAGTAAAAGTTTTTCAATTTGATGATCTGAAGATTTCCCTTTTGTATGTATAGTAGGGAGTGCTTTAGTCCATAGAACTGAATAACTTTCACTACGGGACCAACATAACATTGAAATAGCAAAAAAAAAATATTGGTTGTTCCTTTTTTTTTATTATAATTTAATGGCTTTTTGCTTGTGCGTTAGCCATGCGTTTCCGCCAGTGTCAAGTAGTTTATGGGAGAATCTATCCCAATCTCAGGGATTGTTTTTGTTCAAGAACAAGAAGAGATTGAGTTCTGCGGAGCCTAGTGGCAGGCAAAAACGCTACGCGCGAAAACCACGCGAGACGTGTGCTCGGGTCAATACCTGCAACGTGACTCATGGTTGTTCCTGTTGACCTAAATGTTGAGTTTGAGTTTGAGAATTTGACTTTATACAAAAATAGATATAATAATAAAAAAATCATGTATTATTATTCATTTAGTAAAGATTGTTTGTGTACCTACTTAAGGTAAGACAAAGAATCGAAAGATATATTTTTTCTTATTGCTATGTTTTTTTGGGAAAGTTGTTCAATTAGGCCTTAAAATGATCCAACTGTCTCCCCTAATACCTTGTATAATAATATCATTTAACATTATCACTAACCAGTTGGTCATACTGAACTCTGGATAAAAGAGGTCATTCTCAAACTTACGAATATCACTTTATCATTTAAATGATTATTAATTACCTTCACGATATTTTATTTCCAGTTATAAAATGAACTTTATCTTCCTGCCTTGGTTTCATTATTGAAGGTCAGCAAAAATAATCATTACCTACTCAATGTTTCGTTTGATTATTTTCCTTGAGGAAGTGTTTAGATGTATTACGAATACACCAAATATGGTCCCAAAATACCCAAAATCTGTCCATTGTTTGACATTTACCGTACAGTGGACCTAATAAGTACGTGCATGCCTAGAAATTGAAGCAAAGATAAATAAAATAGATTGTTTAAATATTTAATTTATTTAACTATTAGGTACACCTTACTGCACATATTAAAATAAATAACAATATTGAATACACCAGAACAAGTATAAATTATGAGTATTTTTCTAATTTTTACAGCAGATTATCAAACAATTTCATATAAAAAAAAAACGTGTGTCCTTAAAATACATAAATATGTAGAAAGTCGATAATTGTTGGTTGTTTGTTGTTGAGTTGATTGATGGTTGGGTTGGGTTGGTTATTATGGACTACGATCCGAAATAAATACTTATCTTTATTCTTTTCTATTTTATTCTATTGCGTTTCGACTTAAAAAAATATGATTAATATATGTCTTACTTTCAATTTCAATTGTGAAATAACCTTCTGGATGGGCTCTAGGCGAACATTCCAAACAATAAAAATACGTCAAATAGTCAATATTGCCGTTACCTTGACGAAACCTCAGATATACTTACTTGAAAAACGTACAGAGATGACAGTCTTAGGGGGGTATTACAGAACGACACTCAAGTGGAGATCTCTTCTTAAGTAAAGATAGACAAGGATGCGTGTATACTTGTGTGTATTTGCATCCTTTTCTATCTATACCTACTCAAGAAGAGATCTCCACTTGAGTGTCGATCTTTATACCCCCCTAAGAGCGCGTTGATGCCTACTTTCTTTACTTCAAATAATTTCACTTTGGGCACATTACAACTAACTTAACTCACAACATAAGCTTACAAACATTACGGGTGGCTAGAAATTTTTCTACGAATCCCAGATATCTAATAAATGTGCTGTATCTTTCCAAATATGCTGAGGCAGAAATAAGAACAAAAATAAAAACATCTTCTACCTTCCCCACTTGTTTCTCACGGTTTCCTCACATCGCGTGTGTCAAAACTTTTTTCTGCGTGTTTTTGTCGGACTTACCGACCCATGAAAGATATATGCCAGTTTTACTTTACCTGCGGATGACCAAGGAAAGTTTTACTCGACGTATCTTGCGAACGGATGTTAAACGAAAAAAAGTTTGCGAGATCTCCTTTTTGGTTTCGTGTAAGATTACTGTTTGAGTGGATGGAATGTTAAGGTATTTAATTTTTTTGCAGTAGATTTTAACTTTGCGTGAATTACTATTATTTTTCAACACACTTTCTCGTAAAGTGGCTCTTATTGCATTGCTTTTAGGTTCATAATGCAGCTTATAAAACACGCGTACTATACGTTACATTATATTATAGTTCACTATATATTACTGCACAAGTGAGGTAAAAAAGAAATCCGCCCTCCATTTTTCACAAACATTTATGTCTATAATCCTATTTGTGAAATTTTAATTATTTTTTCTTGTTGGAAAACGTCGTATTAAACGTTGGTAATTTACAGTCTCTGTTGCGTATAGCACTCGCCTTCGGCTCGAACTTGCAATCCAGCCTCGGCTGTAATGATCAACTTAGCTCACTTGTAACATTACTATTTTAAACCTTAGAATAATATTCCAATGGCCCAATCCCTCTCAGCTCTACCCTACACTCTTCAATAAAGATATCACCTTATCACGAATTATTATTTAGAAATCGAAGAGGTCTTTGCCCGGATCTCGGGTCTTACAGGGTGTAAACTTAGTTTTAGCAGGTTCAAGCCTTTAGTTTGAATGTCAGGAATTCTATTTACTATTCAGTGAATACATTTTATACAAAGTGAACCCGCTTGTCTCCTTTTTCCATTTACTGGAACCTTATTTTGACCAGGATTTTTTTTGAATAAGTACGATATAAATGTGATATTATATTCACTGATTGGACGCAAAAACAAATTTCATATCGGCAACTTTTTACAAAATCTGTTATTAATGTTTTTTAAACATCGTCTTATTTAATATTAAGACCATTTGATCGAACACTTGTACAGAGTTGACCTGAGGCCTATAATTAGTCAGACTCCAGTAGAATATCTGTGCCCGATGACAATCGTTTATGTATTGTATTATGGAGAAATAAACCATTTGCTCGTTATAACATATTTTTAAAGCGTATGTAAAAAAAATCTATACCACTTATTGTAGAACCCATTACCTGCTGTAGCCCTTAAGGCAAGCACGTAGTATTGACTGGAAATTCTTGTAAAATACACTTTTCTAAAGTTGTTTCTTTTTGGTTTGACACGCTCTCGTAATTTTCTAGAAAACCATTTACTGGCAGAAATGTACTGTAAAAATAAGTTTTCGTTCTAATGGAAGTTCGAATTTTTATTTTCGTATTCCTTAAAAATACTTTAACAGCACTTATTCTGTCGATTAATTTGATGAATACAAATAAAACCAAAAGCTGTATAATACTCGTAAAATGGTAAAATATAAGAAAGCACAGGGTAATGATTCTCGTGCTGGGTCATTCCTGCAGTGCGATTTTTGAAAATCATACGAGCGGTTCGGCAGTAGAAAGATGCATAATCTCCATAGTAATTCTGACATTTTCTACTGCCGAACCACTCGTATGATTTTCAAAAATCGCACTACTGGCCCAACGCATATCACTTGCGTTTCAATGCGGAAACGCGGCCAGTATTGTGGGCACCTTCGGGCCAGGATTGACCCACGGGCGGGCTTTTCAATTAAGGACCTTTGTAGTAGTAGTAGTGGCTCTGTTTAGAATGGTTAGATTCAAGTTTAGGGTAAGTTTTGTTGTTCACTTTGACGGTCTGATTATCCCCTTAAAAAAGTGTCAGCATTCAAAATTGTATATCTTCAGCGGTTTATGTTGTGCGTTTTCTGTCAGTCACTCAGCCAGTCAGTCACGGAACTGTTTTATAAGTAAAGATTACGTATAAAGTGGTGATAGGACTGATGGGAATACTGTATTAGAAAACTAGTTTTAATCACATAGAAAGCTTTATTGTTTTAATTCTGTACTATTTGTAGTGCAACACTACAAACTGGGATTCTCCTAAAGATTCCTTTAAACAGGATCGTAAAACTTCTAAAACCATTATTTTTCTTCACTTTTGTGCCTCTTGAATTCTTCAAAGATATATGGTTGTTCTAATTCGAGCCCACTTGGCTGCTAGCCAGACCAAGCTCTGGCAATATTACCTACTTCGAAATAGTAAGGTATGCGTCCCACTAGAGCGGCACTACCGTACGGAGACCGCAACTAAATTGTGGCTAAACTACATTTTATTATGTTATTATCACCCGCAATTTCGTCTACATTGACTTCAAAAAGTATCTTATGTAATCCAGAACACATTCTATCTATGTGCCAAATTTCACCCAAAATAAATGAATCACATTTAAACTGAATACTCAGTTTATTTCTACTTGTAAACAATTAATGACCATCATACAAACAATCTTTTTGTCAGACAAGATTTTGAGGTACCTACCTCCTGAAGTTCTGCGGTTTGAAAGTGGATGTAGTAACAAAGATAGAGAAATGTATGTTGAGATGGTTTGGTGGTTTGGTCATATGGAAAGAATGCATGAGAGCAAATTGACGAGTGCAATCTATAAGACAAACGTAAGTAGACATTTTGGAAGAGGGCCTAAACGTACATACACTGACCAAATTGGCGACGTGCTTAAAAAGGACCAAGTCCTGCAAAGTCCAAGCATGCATGAAAAGACTAATGAATGTGGAGGAAGCTAGAGAGGTTTGTCAGGATCGTAGCAGGTGGCGTTCTGTTGTCTCTGCCTACCCTAGAGGGAGACAGGCATGATAATATGTATATTTGAAGTACCTATTCTCCTATCCAACTAGCGACTAAATTTTAAGGCTATTTTTAATTACAGAAATAGAGAAATGAATCACTTACTCGCACTTATTCTTGGAACAACTTTAGTAACGTCCTAGATTATGTCAGATAGTATATCAATGTGACAAAACATTTATATTTGCTAATCTGAATTGACCGAAAAGCTTAATAGAAATCGGAATATCTTTTCATCCTTATGTAGCTAAATAGGAATCGGAAAATAGTTTCATCCTTATATGGAATGAAGTATAGTTAGAAACTTTATCACAATTATCAAGATTATTTAAGGCTACATTCTAGCAACGTAACCAAAAGACAACCCCTGAACGAAATCCATAAGTTCATGTGTGAACACCTTTACACAACCATGCTGGTGGGAAGTTTAATATTTGTCGCTAGAAAATATATTGAAGTTTAGTGGAAAATAGGGTAGAGCATTGTAGTGATGCTTGAATGGCCGGTCGTTTGGAGATGCATTTTATGGATTGATTTATTCATACTCTGTGTAATTTTCAATTAGGTTTTCTGCATCGTTACAGAAGCTGTTTGCTGCATCGCGTCTGTATCGAAACCACATTGTTACTGTATGGATGATTTATTGCTACAGAATCGATTTACCTCCATGGTGGTGAATCTATCGACTATCTCCGTTGTTTAATGGTTAAGAGCGATGAGCTCTTGATGAGGTCGTGGTTTCGATTCCCACGGGGCACTTTGTGCGTTTTTTCCCAGTTGGTTAGGATATTGCAAGCTGAATCACCTGATTATGTGAAAAGAAAGATGATTCCGTGATTCGGATGGCACGGTTATCTCTGGTGGAAGAAGTCCTTAAATACAAGCGTTAAATTTGGTGTTCATCATATCAGCCGATAAACGTCCACTGCTGGACATAGACCTCCCCAAAAATGGGGGGATTTGCCATAATCGCCACGCTTGGCAGGCGGGTTGGCGATCGCAGTTGGATTGAATGTGTGTACTCAGAGGATGCTGCTGCCCATCTTCCGGTAGATCCCTTAGTCGCCTTTGGTAATTTGGTGTTATTATAGAGCAAACTCTACAGGTATAATAACTAATAAAAAAACTGACCAAGTGTAAGTCGTTCTCGTGTTAAAGGGCCAAAAAAATAATTGAAAGTTAATTTGATATGTTGTGTGGTGGTGTGGTACGGAACCCTCGGTAGACGAGTAGCCCGACCCGCACTTGACCGGTTTATTTAGTTTCCAGCACAATTCACTCTGAATAGCTGCTGAATAACCTATTAATCATAGTACAAATATAAACAGAGCCTTATAATTAAAACATTGTATAATATTTATTGTCCTGGCATTTTGTAGTCATAAAGTAGAGTTATTCAACAAACAAATAGCTCGACTCGAGGCGTGAATAGCCTGCTTTGTGTTCAAAACTCATATTTTAAGATATACTAGCGACCCGCCCCGAGTTTGCACCTGGAGTTTATTAAATTTCCCTTCCGCCCGTCGCATAGCGTATATGAAAACTTGAAATTTGAAGAGTGTACTGAGAATGGGATGCTTTGAGTTCTATAACTAAGGGGGAAATGATTGAGCTGGTGTGGAAGGCAGTTCGCTAGTTATAAGTTTATTCGAGGCTTTGTGCAACCTCTTTTGTCGTGTCATTGAGTCTGACATTCCATTGCGGTGTAGAAGATATGCCAAACAGCATTAGAGACTTCCCTTCCTGATAGGTGCAGGCTAGGAGTTGCGTTGTGGGTCTGCTATTGGGCGGTCGCTTGTCGATTGTCCCATCCCCGGCCTACAGCGGAATTCCAGTGGTGGCTCTGGATATTGTTCTTTTATAAGAACAACCCTTGAAGTCACCAAAATATCTATATAACCGTACAACGTCAAGCACTTTTGCTACAAAAACTCGACATTAGCAAAATCATCTACACCAAGATGGATGCCATAATCTTCAAAATAACCTTAAAAATAGGTGCAGGCTAGACAGAAGGGGTGAGAGACGAAGACGGGATGTGATGATGTACAAAACGTATTAAAGCGATCTGACACTAACACATTTTGTATGAAACTATCCGCGTCCGTGCCTCGTACTCGTCTTACGTCAATTCCGTCTGGCCCTCGCCCTAGGGTGTGCCCATGGATCTAAATCATAAAGGATAGCACTCCTCCTTACAAGCATTGATACAAGAAAATTTGAATTTCGTCTCCGTCGTCGATATTTCCAATTTTACGTGCGTCCCTTTCTATTCCAATGACGTCACAATTACATGAACGACAATTGAGTGACGGCATGCCTAGACATACATTAGAAAGGGACAAAGTTAACGTCACTAAAAACCACTACGGAGAAGAACGATCATTACCGACCATCAAGGAGTATTATCATGTTTTCCCTCTTGTTAGGCAGTCTGTGCTCCACTATAGAGGATTTCAAACTTCTTGGGTGTGCCGGATGTATTTGCGGTACGTCACTCGACAGATCGTTGAAACTACAAATAGGGTTTAATTTTGTCATAATATTAAATTATTTGTTTGCACAAAAAATAGCGGTCAGCACATGCGTCGTCAATAGCAATGATACACAAACAGACAAAAATCAGCAACATGCTTCGTCAAAACAAAGAAATGCAAGCTCAGTCAAACAAATAATACAAAACAACTACAAATAATACAGACATTACATTAGGGAGTGATCACTTGATCAGAAACCCTGCTACAATTACCAATCATCTTTCCAAGTGCGCAGCTTTATCAACATTAACTATTAGGACATATTTATATGATTTCACTTCAAGTTGGAATGCCGCACCGAGTGGCGATAGGTGGTATTAAAAAGGAATTATATTTGACAACGGGGTTGCGTTGGTATAATGGTTACCATGCCGGTCTGCCAAGCCAGGGCCTGGCATCCTGGCAGGTTGATTTGAATCTCGGTTCGATCAAATCAAATCAAATATACTTTATTTTACACCAAAATACAAACAGTAAAATACAGAAAGAAAAAACAGTAGGCACAAGAATAAGGCGGTCTTATCGCTAAGAAGCGATTTCTTCCAGACAACCTTAGGGTAGAGGAAACAGTGAACGAAGAAAGGTAGGCGGTGTTTCCCGAAAAATGGTCAAAAAGGAGCAGTTATCAGTAAATAAAACAATAAGCAAGTATACACAATAAACCTATTATAAATAATACAAATATACGTAATAGATAGGCATATATCTACCTATCTATCTATAACGTCACGCCTCTTTCCCAATGGGGTAGGCAGAGACCATATATAAAATATATATTATACTTAGATCGATCATAGATGTTACTTGTTTGAGTCGTCTTATGGTTTCCATTATAAAAAAACCTTGTAGTTTACGATTCGAATAGTTACAATATATTATACGCTTGTAAGCGATATTTATTTATTTAAAAGTAATAATTGGCTGCTATACTAGCTTTTTGCCCACAAAAATACTGCAAAATAAACCCAATCCCATAGTCACTTCGTATACCTTCGGCATATATACGAGATGAAATTTTAGGCTCCAAAAATACTGCAAATGAAACAGATTCCATAGTCGCCTCATACGATTAACACGAGAACAAAAAAGGTGGTCTAACATAACCAAGAACCATATAGCTACATACATATTAAAACTGCACTTTAATTTAATCACTACATTTTGAAGATTCAGCAAATCTCTCCCTAAGATGGTAAAGCGATTTCCCGGTACGATGAACAACTGAAGGGGACGCCGCCTTTAAATGGAATCTTGCAAGAAACTTGAATGTTGCACATGGCATGGATTACGGACAACCCTCTAAATGATTTCTTATGTCAGCATAAACTATGTATTACTTTTCCTTTTAGTTTTAAAGGCTGGGGGATTTGGTGACGATTATTTTTAAAGGGAGAGTAAAGATTTGAGTAAATTTACTTGGGAAGATCTAACAGGATCTTTATAGTTTTTAAGGGACAACGGTTGAATTTAAACCAAATATTTTCTCCTCAACAGTCTAAGTACTTAACAGTATTAGTTTGGAGTAGAAAAATATAAATATAATAAAACCATTCAGGTGTGAGTCACGCTACTCTTGCAACGAGGATTCCGTACCACACCACCACAACATATTAACATAGAAAAATGTTTTGTTTCCTCCAGGACCTTTAGCGCGAGACCAACTCGCACTTGGCGGGTTTTTATTATTTGTTGTTATACTATAGAGTTTGCTTTATGATCACATCAAGTTTGATGCTTCAATGTATTACCTTTTTTACTATAGAGCGAGAAGAAAAAACATTGATAAAAACTAGTTTCTTGTATGAAGAACCCCCTTAATTTCTAACTTTTGGACATTATTGTTATTTGTTAACATATTCGGCATAATAACGCAACTGTCTGGTTCAAAAGTTACAGCCCTAAATAGGTAAGACGGACAGACAAACGGACGGACAACGTAGGCTTAGTAATAGGGTGCCGTTTTCACCCTTTGGGTACGGAACCCTAAAAAGCACAATTTCTGCTCAACAGTATATCTAGGTAATACAAGTCAGGGAAGATTTTCGGAAGCACTATTGAAATCAGTGTATTTTGTCTACCGAACTACTACTAGTTTGGCTTAGAATGGAAGACCATTACTTCTTATGGCGTACAAAGAGACTTATAAATAAGTGTTTTCGTGGGTGAAAAGCCACCTATACCCACTTGACTAGTCATTTGGTCCTGAAAGTTTAAGTGCTAAATATGAATCTTGTTGCATCGGCAAACTTGGCTTTAAATGATAGTTTGTAGTTTTAGCATAGTGTGTAATTACCCAGATTGTCGTGAGAGACGTTAATGTATGTTTCTACAAAGAGCGATATTTCAAAACATACTTCAATCAAAACCATACTGTCGTAACCAACTGACAAGGGGAGTGTTAAGAGAAGGAAAGTATTCTAAAAACAAGATTTTACACATTAGTTAGTTATAAAGAGTTAAAAAATTAAATACGTTGTATATTAAATAGGGTACTTCAGACCAACAAACTGGACAACTTTATGTATAGAATCAACAACGAAAATTGCTAAAAAAATACTTTTTAGCAAATTTCAACAGCTACTCGACCAAAATACATAAAATCATTCAATTTGGTCCTATAGAAAAAGTTATTCAATTTGATGGTCATAAATGGATTAGTACACTATGTCTCTGAATCTTTTTTTGCCTCATTATCTCCTGTGTCGCCAAAACCTACAGTTATTTATAATCCTTTTGCTTTCAAAGAGCACTTGACTTGTAAGTTCTATGGACGAAAATGTTTTCAAACTTCTAAATTTTTATCGAACTTGCAACCTTAATTTTGACTTGCTGGTTGCTGCAAGTTGGTGAGTTTCTTTTTTTTATTATTTCTTCTCCTTGAGTCACACAGTTGAATCCTTTGATTGAAACTACCTATACAGTTTCTAGTTTTTCTGGGCTCATAACCTATTCGATTATATTGTGTATAAATCTTTGGTGTTTCGTGTAGTGTTGTGTTTGTTTTTACTTTCTCTTTTATAAATGTGTTGTGTGGTAAATGTTTTAATAGTAATCGTTAGATTATTAGTACGTAACATAGTTATCCTAAGTATATAGTTTCATAATACGTCCATCTTCCGACTTTTTGTTGATTTTCCATAGTATGTTGTTTTTCATAGTATGTTGTTCCGTTTGTTCTTCTGAACAAATCCAGGCCATATTTTATCCGAAAACTAACCTGTGTACAAATATACAAAAATATTTCTAATACAATATCCTCCATTAAGTCTCGTGCTAGCTTTTACTACATCAATAACACAAAAAGTGACAGCAAGAGATTTAATGGAGGATTAACTCTAATGATCGTTTCTGCAACTGAGTGTCAATCTCCTTATCTCTCAAATGACTAAAGGCTGTAAGTCCGTCAAATTAGAAGTCTGTATCATTTATTGTGCTTAATGAATATTACCATAGTAGCGCTGTTCACTGTGAGGGTAGACAGGAACACAATTTCGGTGGTAGCGAGGAGTTCATCAGGGTCCACGTAGGAGAAGAATGTTTCTAAACCCTGCACTTCCTTGAGCTCTTTGCCTGATATTACTTCATCTAGCTCTCGTATTCTGTTAATAGATCAAGATGAAGATGGCATAAGCATAAGCATTTGCTCACGACTATATTCCTCGAGGGGGTAGTCAAAGATATTCTGAAACCTCAGAACATCCAACAGCATAACTATATTAGTTCTTACAGTATGGCAACGCTCGTAATACTCATGCGCAGTCGATCCCAAAATCTTCATACAGATCTTTGAAAAATCCGCGCCTCCCGCTTGTAGGATTTTGTAGGACTTAGCATAATAAATAGAAGGAACTTACTGTTGCATAGTCAAACGTGGAATTTCATCTTCTGGCAATGATACGTTATGATGGTCTTGTATGGATTAAACGATAGTGTGTAGATAAACCTAATTTGATTTTTAATGCACTCTCTTGTTGATTTACTGTAACGTTTCTCTCATAAATAAATAACATTAAAAAAACGCTTTTAATGAATACAAAGAGTATGAATGAAATACCGTTACATGAACTAAAGGAAATTTATCCTCTAAAACATTTTAAATGCACCCAGAAGTCAATAATCTCTCTCATCGTCCATTTCAGCCGATGGACATCCACTGCCGGACGTAGGCCTCCGCATTAATTTTCTAAATGTTGTAAATTATTACGTAAAGGACAAACTAGTAAAACATAGGATAGTATTTAATACGTACCTAAAAATCCAAAATACTGTACCTACAATATTTTTCTTCGCTAAGAATAACAAAGAATTTTTTCACACTGAGATGTTGCAGACATCCTAAGTTCCCCTTTGTCTGTCTCGTATACAGTATGTTTCAAGATGAGAGTGTCGGCTCGAGTTGATATAGGGTGTTCAAAGTTGACGTGCGTTTGGTTAGGGCGAAGTGAAAAGTAGTCTTGTTTTTCTTTTAATGTTTTCGGTACTTTTTCATTAGGAAATGAATCTGGCTTTAGAGTATTTTGGGCTTTCAAAATGTTACAATATTATTATGTAGATTGAAATTTACAAAGTGTAGCAAAATACCCTAGATTAAAAGGGTCGTTTAGACCGTCAAACTGACAAACTTTCACTATGGAGCCAAAACCGAAACAAACAAAAAAATCTACTGTTAATGTTCCAACCAAGGGATAAGATTCCTTTCGAGTGAGTGAGTTGTGAGTGGATTTCAGAACTAGAAACATTGTCCCACTCTAAAATCATGATAATGTATTTGAATATGAGGTGATTGATATGTCAAAGAACTAAAGTGGTTGACATAGCTCAGAAAATTAGCAAACTGAAGTGGCAATGGGCTGGTCATATCCGCCAAAGATCTGACAACCTAGAGTTTGATAGTGGAAACCACGAACTGGCAGGCGTGGTGTGGGACGCCCTGTTGCCCGCTGGACTCATGACCTAAAAAAGGTAGCGGAGAGCGACTGGATGAGGAAGGCCGAGGGCAGAGTATTGGCGTGCCTTGGAAGAGGCTTATGTTCAGCAGTGGACGATGATAGGCTGCAGACGATGTTGACTTGAGTATTTATGTCATCTATTAAATGTTAGTCCGTCATTGTAACAAAGATTCCGACTACCCCGAAAAGGATCCTTGTGACTTAATATGTGTATACGATCTTAAACCGGCCATGATAAAACTAGAAACATTAAACAATATGCGCCATTCCCTGTCAACGTGAAAACATAGTGAGAATACATCACATGGTACCACTGTTATTCTACGCGCATTTTCCTTGTCCCAAAAACATGGCTAAACATGACAGAGGGATGATAAACTGCTTTGTATCATTCCCGCACCAATGATTTCTGGAGCTTGTGTAGCAGGCGTTTGGGTCAGTTTGGTGTATTGTGTATTATGAAATATTATAAAATGAGCTAGCAGGACGTTTAGCGAAGTGAAGTGAAGTTAGTAAGTAACAGCATGAGTTATCCCACAGAGACAAAGCTTCATACAATCTCACACCCTTAAAAGGTTGTTGGTAGTTGTAGCAAAGTTTCTTGCACCCCCAATGCCTAACCTCATGACCATATTCCAATGGGAAGTCGTGAGGCTAAGCATGTTTGTAGTTACACAGGGTAAATTTTATATCATGTATTCTACTCATCAAACTGAACAATTTTCACTATGGAGCGAACTTCGAAATCGCGAAAATCATCTGTCCCATACAAAACTGCAGTAGCCATTCGACTCAAATTGTATCGAACAGCCTTTTTTCATAGTAAAAGTTGTTCAGTTTAATGAGTAGAACATAATAAGTATGCTGAAGTTATCCGCAGTCATATGAAATTTAACCTGTATGTATATTATTGGAATATCGTCAGAAACAAATAGATTCGTAGCGAAGTCGCACAGTTGAAGTAAGTAACCGTAAAATTGGGAATTCAAATTGGTAAATTAAATTATTGCTACATTACTGTGCCATGAAACACCCTCTCAGTCCCCATTTTATGAAAAGACGTAATTTTCACGGGTATTAAGTTAAAAAGGGGTGTCAGATGTAAAGGGTACGCTTATTAAATAATACCTTGTTATTATAATATCATATAAGTATACGTAATTATTTTAAACATAGAAAAATTTATAATTCCAACAAATATTATTCGCAGAAATTTAGAGTTTTAATTATATATTTAATATCTAGAAAGTTAATTAGACTGAAATGTAGAAAATGAGTTTAAATTACAAACAGGAGTGCGATTTTTGAATCTCATACGTTGAACGTGGTTAAACTCAGCTGTAGAAAATATCAAAATTACCATGGAGATATGCATCTTTTTACTGATGATTTGACTTTGAAAAATCACACTCCTGTATTGTGATTTTTGAAAGTCAAATCAGCAGTAGAAAGATGCAAATATCTCCATAGTAATTTTCACATTTTCAAACTGCTGAGCTCAGCGAATGAGATTCAAAAATCGCACTACAGGACGTGTCAGTATGCTAAATTTATTATACAGTCCTTCATGCCTTGCAAGTCCTGGTGTCAGAGTTTAATCAAACCGCCTTACGGCCTCTGACGTGGTTTTTTTATGTAACGAATACTACCAGAGATAGTAGCCGGGACCAACGGCTTAACGTGCCATCCGAAGCACGGAATCATTTTCCTTTTCAGACAATCAGGTGATTCAGCCTGCAATGTCCTAACCAACAGGGGAAAAACGCACAAAGTGACATATCACTAGGTAAGTGTACCCAGTGGGAATCGAACCCACGACCTCCGTGTCAAGAGCCCAATGCTCTTAACCGTTAGACCACGGAGGTAGTCCTTGCCTTGCCTTACTACAAATCTATACATAAAATTTGTATTATAACTAGATAATATAAAAAATCCACCCAAAACCGATGAGCATGCATTAAAGGTCTCAAATCAGCTACTCTTTATCGGACGTCAAAACGTGCGCTTTGTATGAACTTTGTTTTAAAAACTGAACTATGACGTCATCAGCATTTCATTACTTTTTAAAGTTCACTAGCGACCGGCTTCGCACATATAAACTTTCCTCTTGAATCACTGTATCAATTTTTAAAAAATCGCATCAAAATCCGTTGCATAGTTTTATATACCACTAGTGTTTACCCGCAACTTCGTCCGCACAAACAAAATCCAACAAAAAAAGTTTCATCATATTCGGTTCAGTAGTTTTTGCGTGATGCGAGAACAAACAAACAAAACACACAAACAAACAGACAGACAAAATATCTACAAAAGGTTGATTTCGAGTCAGGGATACCTAAAAACCATATCGTAATCTTTTCAGTTACAGTTTTATAATAGTTTAGATGTAGTGATTTTGTTATTAAAAATAATATTTAAGCTAAAAACTTAATGAAAATGGGAGTTTAGCGTTATTTTCTAACCTTTTTTTTTATTGAAAAGATAATAATAAAAATAATTGTTGTAGTCAAATACCCATTGTCCTCGAATTCTCCTAATCAAAACAAATACAAGAATAAATACAAAAATTCGTTCATTGTATAAAAATTACGAAATTCACATCACGTTCTCGCAACAAATATATTGAAACGAATCTTCAATACGTTCTAACCGTACTATCTGGTCTATCTCGGTCACACATTTTTCTCGTAAAGTCGCTCCCATCTGGTCGACAAAAATATCGTTCAAGATAGCCTTCGAGGACCTGTGGTTACTCTTCTCACAACCTTCGAGGCGATTCCGACAACTGCTGCATTTAGGACGTGTAGATATCGACAATTCGATATGTTCTGTAGAAGTGTTGATTTCTCGGGAATTTCAATGCATATAATGCATAATATGCTCAAGACTATATTCCCCGAGGAGACAGTCAGAGACATCGTGAAGAAACATGCATGCTTCAATTTCGTGGCATGTATTGTACCCACAGTCCATTACACGTCGTCACACACTAGTCCAATAATTTTAGAGTTCCCTTGTATGAACACCCTAACAATAATCATAGATAATCTAAATAAACAAATAATCTAGGTTTAATTTTTTCCGGTCCTAGAATATTTGTTAACCGTAATCTGTATACCTACTTTACTTTATCACACTGCAAAGTTTCAGAGATAGATGAATTATTGTTAGGGTCAAACCCTAAAATGACTGGACTACATTTCATTGACGTCCCTATAAAGAAACACCAGATTTATCATTTGCACTAACCCTGAAAATGTGGCATGTGATCCAAAATTGATTATGTTCAAACAATGTCTACGACAGCCATTTTTAGGAATGTTTAGTAGACTTAAAAGTTTTTTTTTTTTTAATTTGAGATTTCAATTACGATATAAAGGCAAAGAAGATACCTATAAGCTGATAAAATGTTGTGAACAACCTGTGGTTGACAGGTTTAAGAAAAACGCGAAAGAATATCTCTTAAAGACCGAACTTTTTTGTTTGTTCGCTCAAGCTAATCTAGATAATCGTTGGACAACAAACGAACAAAATCCATTCGATTTTTCCAGAAGAAATCAAGGAGAAAATTTAACTAAGTAGCTGATTATACGAAAAATAGTTTAAAGTTGTTTCTTACCAGCTCTTACTTGACAATATTGCTAAAACTCCACCAAGAAATATTGTGAAAAGCTCGAACTAGTGATTTGAAACAACTAACGACGTTTGTGAGAGTCAAAAGATTACAAGTAAATAATAATTGGGAAACTTAGAAAATAAAGGTTGCAAATTTTCACTTCTTCTTATCGTGTGGGCAAGCCCTGTAGGTCTACCATGAGTTTTCACCGTACTTTACTACTGTAGTAACATCGCCAATTTCGTATTTAATTTCGTACTGAGAACTAATTTCTGCCATACGAATTGGCGACGTAACTACAGTATTAAAGTACGGGGAAAACTCATGGTAGGCCCTCTGGTGTCAGAGTTTATTCAAACTGCCTTATGGCCTCTGACGTGGTTTAATCTTCACTAAGAAATATTTAGAATCTCAAGGTTTTTTTGGGCTATCATTATTGTTCTGGTCCATTTAATCATTTTAATGATTCAACTCAACAAAATTATTGATGTTTTAGTATCATCAACGTTTATGAAAATAACAATGACGTTGGTATAGAATGTGATTGGAAAATAATTGTCCTTGATATACACTGAATGTT
Organism: Agonopterix heracliana; assembly: GCA_963693445.1. Lineage (NCBI taxonomy): Eukaryota > Metazoa > Arthropoda > Insecta > Lepidoptera > Depressariidae > Agonopterix > Agonopterix heracliana. The sequence goes on from OY856324.1 coordinate 15,033,541, forward strand.
TGCCATAACAAACTTTGCTACAATTTTTCTTTGTCAACCTCTTCACACCTTAGTCTCGCTAAGTTTCTTGTAGATAGTGTAGTACTTGGGGGATAAAAGAAAACTTAGAGTTTCACAAGTGTTTCTGTATTGTCGTTGATGGTTCGTAAGATACAGTTGGTGGCTGAAGTTTATCACTTATATGTTTCATGTTTCCTTTAGAGAAACAGAAAAATAATATCTCCGTTTAGTTCTGTCGTATTTATTTAACAAAATACGCTAAATAAAAATATAAGTTAATATGCTAAGGATTACAAAGATTTATGGATTACTTATGCAAAAATCTACACAGGGTGTAAGGAAATTATCATTAACCTTTAAACCACAAAATTTACCCATCTAACTGAACAACTTTTACTATGGGAAAAAAGTCAGCTGTTCCATACTAAACTACAATACCTACTCGACTCAAACGTATGGAGCAGCAGTTTTTTTTTGCGCCGACATTTTTGATCCCATAGTAAAAGTTAATGATCCTTTTCCTTACACCCTGTGTATGGTCCTTCTTAATTATGTTGACTACAGTTTTAAAAACCTTATTTTCTTTTAAAACTAATCCGTTGTCAACAAGAAAATTCCAACTAGATTAACGGATTATTATTCAAAACGAAGATTCATCAATAAACAAATCACATTTCATTCTCAAATCCGGCGATTGTCGACAAAAGGATCAAGATAAACCTATTTCACGCGTTCCTAGCCAGTCCCTTCGGGCAAAATTATTGCCTACGTTAAGAACATTACAAAGGCAGCTCTTTGAGGATTAACTCTTCAGGGTAAGATTTATTTGAAGATAGATGTAAAGGTGTTTCGTGCGTTTCGATTGATGGAGATGGGGTTAGTTATAGCATTTAAATTCAATGAGATTTATCCATGGAGACGAGAATGCTTTAAAAACAACTTGAGAGATTTAAAGGATTAGTTGATCAATGTCAATGACAATTTTGACTACAGCGACTGCTAGATTGCATGCAGAAGCAGTCAGGGTGAACTACGCAAGAAATATAAACAGTTAAGTTGATCATTTATGATCTGTTCCATATCAACCTTAAATAACTTCAAATTTTTGTTTTTTTAATTGACCTAATATTATTATAGTACTACCTACCAGATTTTAAATTTCGCTATTTTCGAAGCGAAAGTTGTTCAGTTTTGTAGTTAATTAATCCATCCTCATAAGTAACTAGTTAATCATAATCATAATCTTTATTGCTTTGTGTCCGACATGCGTTACAATGCGTATTTTTTTTTAATTATAAATTTTTAGCATGCGCACAACATTTCACCAAGGTCTAATTATAGCAATCGGTCAAACGGTGTGTTAACTTCAGATATATTATATTTTATAATGTTAGTACTAACATGTATATGTATATGTATGTATATTACTAATTCTGTTAAATTTAATAAATATAGTCATTCAACACTTCATAAACCACTGAAAGCAGGGTTTGGGTGGGATAGGAAATTCTGCAGCATCATAGAATGAATAAAGCACTAAACGGATAAAAAAATTAAATCATGAAGTTTGTTCCTTTTCGTTCCTTCTATTTAAATAACTAAGAGTATTTTTGAAATTGTCAAACTACAGAAAATCGTTATATTAGGCGTCGTATCGAGTTGCTCATGCCTCATCAATGACTTTAATGACGTCACCAATCTCCTTGCCGAATTCACGCACAATACCTAAGCTTTTCTAGTTGCCTATCCATTTTTTTTACGTACCGTTTTAGTGAATCGAAACACAAAAGTCGTAGGCGTGATTTATGTTAGGTCTTAAAACAGTAAATTGCTACTACACCTTTCTGGGAAAGTCTAAAATAATGGCCAAATCTTCATACAGTGTTACATACTTATCTATGTATGTTGCCTACCTACCGGGAATCTGACAAAATACAGATATAGAGATTAGTTTCTAGATCGTGTTTAAAAAATGTCATCGACTTTAATTGGTTAATTTTGAAAATAGGACAAAACTTAGTTAGTAAAAAAATTCGAAGATAGATCACTTTTACGATTGTTTAAGTATTTGTCTGATCTGCCTCTCCACACACCTCGCCGACTACGAGACAACTGGAGCTCAAACTGATTTTATCTACTTAATGGACGAATTCTGCATTTCGTATTCCCGTATTTCCTCCTCCAAAACCTAACCGATTTTAATAATTATTTTAAGAATAATATGACAAAAACATTGGTTATGTCTTAAGGCTAGGTTATCCCAGTGCAAGCGTCTCTTTCTTGCAAGCATAAGTTTACAATTAGCCATCCCGCTCCAATTGAAAGCAGGATCGCAAAAAAACGTGTATTTCGTCAATATCTTTGCTCATGGGAGTTTCTTAGCTAAAAAATCTTCTGAGTTCACTAGAAATATTTAATGTATTTAGTTAAGTACAAGAATAAAAAGTTAAATATCAGCAGTTTAATCATAGTATTGAAAAAACATAACAAAAAGAGGTAACTTTGGGATGATTTTCTATCTAGTAAACTTAATCTAATCGTGTAATTGAGAAAAGTCGCCCATCCGCCCGATCCTTAAATAAGACATAATTTAATTTCAGACTTTAAAACACAGTTTAATCCACTTTCGTTCGTGTTCAAAAAACGGCCTTGACGGGATAACAGCGTCTTAAGGTTATTCGTAAAATTTATTTGCTGTACGTCTGAAAGCGGGCGGTAAAATTGGACATTTTCGTAGGTCCCAAGTTCTTAAAGTTATTAATTTATGCAAAAAAACAAAATATAGGGACATAGCAGAGGTAACGTAGATTGTATGGTAAACTTTTTGCTCTAGTGTCACTATCCAGGGAGGAAACAGGGGAACACGTTTTTATGGACAAAACGGTACTGGTCTCCTCTTAAATGCATAAATACCATATCCGTTGCATCATGGATGGATAAAAAAACGAAACAAAAATTCAAATAAATCTATCCAACGCTTAGGTCGGTCCCCAGATTTTTTAAAAAGCCAAGCCAATATAGCTTAGGAAAAACGTCGGTATAACTCAAATACGTCTATGTGACAAGCCAAGCACGTAATACACGCTCAGTTGAACGTGACAACGTCAACAGGCGTCGAGGCGAGTGTGACGAGACACTGGAGCTTTTTTACTGAAGTTCTATCGTTTATTTTTAGAATGTTCTGTAATATAATGTTATGATATGCTTGTAGACTAATCACAAGAACATTTAAGTACATTGGTAATTTATTTACGTATAACAGTAAAAGTGCCCAGGTGACAGGAGAGCTGGCAGCTTTCTCCAGTAAGCCTTGCAAACCAGATGGGGAATGCTGCCAGCGTCGTAGCCAGCAGTGCGGTTTTTGAAAATCATACGAGCGGTTCGGCAGTAGAAAGATGCATAATCTCCATAGTAATTCTGACATTTTCTACTGCCGAACGGCTAGTATGATTTTCAAAAATCGCACTGCAAGGTACGGTCATAGACGATTTTTTTCGATTACGCTAATAGACTGGACACTGCCTACAAAAACGGATTTTGATAAGATGACGTCATGACGTCAGTACATGCGATAATCGTACTTATTAGTTGCGTGCATGTAGCTGCCGAGGTAGCCAGAGGGCAATACAGAGGATGAGGTAAAATCTCTACAGTATAACAACATATAACAAAAACCGGCCAAGTGTGTGTCGGTCTCGCGCTAACGGTCCCGGTGAAAACAATTAACTCCTTATTGTCAGTAAAAATCTCAAAAAGGCAGTAAAGGGTCGATTCCCACTGAAAAAGCAGCGCCGTATTTTGGCATGCGTAGAAAAATTGTTGGGAAGGGTCGGTTAGCATCATAATACCACTGTTAAGGTTAGATAACCAAATAATGTTCCATCTTGTATAACTTAATGTTGGATCTTGTAGTATTATACAATGCTATCCAGGTAAAACGTGTGTCAGTTTTTTGTAAAATCCAGTACGTATATCTCCGGGTCTATTGGTCCCCGGATAACCCTAACATGAGATAAAGATAAAGAAAGGAGCTATATATCAATACAGAAATATACCTAACGATAAAATAGGTTAAAGGGTAAAGTTTTACCCTTGGAAACATACTTCTACCAATAATTCACTTGTCTTTTTTATTGCGACATTTATGGACCACAAAAAGAAGTAACACAAGTGTATTGTCAAGACATAGCGATCCAAATCGCTTTAATACCCCTAAAACAATAAAAAACACATTCGACTTTGAGAGGAAAAAAAAGAAATATTATTCTCACTGAAAAGGAATAAAACATGAATAAAGCTGAAGCAATGCAAAGAATACAGTCGTAAACCAAACAGTTGGGGGTATAGAATGTATTAAGACAACCAGTTTAGTAAGAAACGTGCAACGTTCGAAACCTTGAACGAAAAGTTTTAGGGAAAAAGAAGCGGGAATTAGTGCAGAGGTCAAGGTATGGTGGACAGATTAATATTTTGTTTTTCTTTTTTGCATAGGAAAAATAAAGGCAAAACGCTTGTAAGATGGGATAATAATGACAGTTTTAGAGTTTTCATGGATTCTTTTTCCTCAAGAATTCGCGTAAAAAGGAGGAAAGAGTGCTTTGGAGCAATAGGTTGTAAGCGCAACGTTTGTACATACATTATGATCACAACCTACCTATTTTCCACAGACAGAGCCAGGGACTATATTGATTGCCAACGATTCTGGCACACATTTCTCGCACATACGAGTCAGTTTAGAAGCCAAAACGGATTCTGTGCCTAAACTATGTTGCAATTGAAAAATATAATACTTTTCATCCTGGAATTATTCATTGTAAATAGTACCACGCGGCCTAACTAACTTTTAATTATGTATTTCAAGTTACATGTCAAAAATCATGCTTATAAATAATAATAATATGTTATATCCATGGTAAAACATTATCCTTCTTCTATTCTATTTTTAAAATATGGCTGCCATCTTGGTTTGTGATGATTTTGCCAATGTCGAGTTTTTGTAGCAAAAGTACTTGACGTTGTACGGTTATGAAGATATTTTGGTGACTTCAAGGGTTGTTCTTACAAAAGAACACTATCTTGAGCCACTACTGGAGCCCCGCTGTCGAGCTGGGAGGGGCAACCGACGAGCGACACGCGACCACCCACTAGCAGATCCACAACGCGACTCCATTATCCTTCTTTCAATTTGCCGTAGTCGAATAAAATAAAAAATCATTAATCTTTTTTTCTCGTTTTCATCGCAATGTGATATGAATAGCAAATTACAAATGAAGCAACTTTAAAACGCGAATTAATTTTATTCTAATACCTTAGCTGACTTTTAACATTATTTTCAGAATAGTGACTTTATGAAATATTTAAACATTGATAACATCAACATACATAAAAACCACGTCAGAGGCCGTAAGGTGGCTTGAATAAACTCTGACATCAGGGCTTACCCACACGATAAGAAGATTGATAACAGTTTTAAATAATTTTTTTTTAAATAAAAATTATAATAATTATATATATTTTTTTAAATAAAAGATACGAAAACTTCATTTTTCTGTTATCTTAAGACTTTATTATAAAAATAGTAGATTACCTACACACCGAGGACAGGAAAGTAAGAAAGGACTCAGATCTCATGTAATATGACAAACATGTGATCTGAGGCTTTCTTATTTACTGTCCGAGGTTAGTATACTATTTTTCTCCTCGACGGAGGTGGAAAGCGACAACTTTGTTCAGCGCAGCGGGACGACAATTGACGCTTTCCGTCCGGAGAGGAGAAAAATACATAAAATACAAGAAACTTCATAGAAAAATGCAGTACAGTTTCATAACAAATTACAAGTTCTGTTTATGGAAGAAACATATCCCATAGAAAAAGTTGTGCAGTTCGATGGTCTGATCATACCCTTTAAATAGTTTCAGTTTATTTGTTGGACCTTGTGGTGTATAGGAAACTTCTTAGTTAACTCTATACAGCCATCTCCATGCTGGATGATTTTGATACCTGTCATTGTCTTGTCTAATAAAACAATAGATTGATTACGGATCTAATATGTTTACTTTATCGGTATTTATTATTGGCGACGATCCTGAACCCATAAAAACATCGTAAAAACACTACAGAATATGGATAAAGTAAGGAAACATCGGGGAACCCTACGCGGGTTGCTCACACGACTCGACAACTACATCGAACAAAGGACGACGATGTCTGACGAGGACATCACCGCCCGCTTCCAAGGACTGAAAGAGACGATTCAGTCACTGCGGGGAATACAAAAGAACATTCAGGACCAGGCTACCGAAGCTAACGACGAAACTATCTACGCACAAGAACAGGAATACAGATACGAAGTTGAAGAACTATATACTACAATTACAATTAAACTTTTGACGAAACAGAAACAAAACCAACAACAAAGACAGCAACAACAACACCAACAACAAGACCAGCAACAACATCAATATGACCGTAAGAACTCACCAAAAATAAATTTCAAACCATTACAAGAATCAGAAAAATTTAATAACTTTATAAAGAGATTGGAAGTGTACTTCAGATTGAATGAAATCACCGAAACACAGATGAAAACCAACATCCTACTTTCCACCTTATCACCAGAACTCCATGAGAAACTTTGCGATCTGGTATGTCCAGAAGAACCAATTAATATGACATTTGATCTCATTACCGAAATACTTGACGACTGTTTAGACCCTAAACCTAGCAAATGGGCACTACAACACAAATTTATAACGAGATCACAAAAGTTAGATGAAACAGCAGCCCAATATGCAGCAGAATTAAAGAAACTGACAACCAACTGTGAATTCAAATGCCAACATTGTCAACAAAATACATCAGAAAGCTTTCTGTGCCTACAATTTATAAGAGGATTAAAAGATAGTGACGCACGAACAAGAATCCTACAAGATCCAACAGTATGTACATTCAAATCACTGACACAGATCGCAACATCCATCGAAATGGGTAAGGCAGAAAACGCAACAATGATCATAAATGAACAACCAAGCACCAGTCAAGACCACATCAATAAAATATCTACAAATAAGAATACCTACCGATCGAAGAGTCAAAGCCCAAGGCAAATCACATTCAGAGATCTAAAAGGGAAATGTTTCCGCTGTGGAGCTACTCATGAATCCAACATAATATGTACGGCCATCAACGTAACCTGCCGAAAATGCAATAAGGTTGGTCATCTTGCCCGTGTTTGCCTGCAACACCAGTCTAACGCAAACTTCAACAAAACTGGACTGAACACACATCAACTAGAAGAACCAGCTATAAGTGATAACGATGACTGGAACGATATTAATGTGATAGTCGGAGAAGCATCTGAAAAGTTTATGATAACCGTACAAATTGAAAACACTACACTAAAGATGGAATTCGATACTGGAGCTACATTATCGTCAATGTCAATGCGGGACTACAGGAACCTAAATATTAAAAAAAGGATATTCAAGACAGACATCAAACTTAGAACATATACTGGAGAAATAATCACACCAGCGGGAGTCACATACGTTCAATGCAAATATCAAGGAAAAGAATTCCACGGAAAACTGTATCTTATTAACGACAACGTAGATCCTATCTTCGGACGCAGCTGGATGAAAGAACTCGAGACACTGAACCTAGCAGATATAAAAACGGTACAACATACTGAAAACTTAGAATTAGACGAACTGTTAGAGCTTTATAAGACCTCAGTCTTCATGTCCGACCTTGGCGAAATACCTAATTACAAAGGCCATTTAAACCTGAAAGAAAACACGCAACCAATTTTTATTAAACCACGAAGAATACCTTACGCTTTAAAAACCAGAGTAGATGAAGAGATAGAACGGCTATGCAAGCAAGGTGTAATTACAAAAGTTGACCATTCCGAGTGGGGTACTCCAGTGGTACCAATTGTCAAACCCAACGGCTCTATCCGATTATGCGCCGATTACAAGGTCACCCTGAACCAAGTGATTCAAGACGAACAATACCCAATACCTATGATAGAAGACATTTTTGCAGAAATGAACGGAGGAAAGTTATTCTGTACACTTGATTAGATTAGATTAGATTAGATTTCTTTATTGCATTCATGTACAGCTTAAGGTGGCAAAGAATTACAAGCATAGTATTTACATGAACCCTGGTAGGGCGCAGCAACGCAGAGAGCGAGCATTACAAAACTATTACAAAACAAACAATTACAAAAATATTTACAAAGTTGAAAGTAAACAAGAAAGGATAAGTAGATGTAGGTACATAATAGTTGTTCACAAATTTACACTCATGTAGGTATGTCAAGTGTGTTTGAATAATAATAACATTGTAAAAAATAAAAATAAAGTAAGCTAAAAACTATGTCAATTAGGAATTACGACAGTAGGTAAATTCGTAATAAGATTAGAATAATAGTTGAAATGTTCGCAAAACAGTAAAGTTCAATACAATTAAATTAGGATAAGATTAAAAATAACAATGTCAATCTAGATAAAAATAAAAATTTAATACAGTTGTTTATAAGATGTCAAAATTCTTATCGTCGAAAAATTCTCGGACGGTATAATAACACTTTTTAACTAGTACGGATGTTAGTTTTTGCTGGAATATATTGTCTTTACATTCGGTTTTTAAGCTTTCTGGGATCTTATTATATATGGATGTCAATCTATAATTTGGGCTGTTGTCAAACATTTTTAGGTTGGATTTAGGCAGCACTAGGTGGTTTTTAGAGCGTGTATTATATCGTAGGGGAGGTTTCTTTTTGAAAAGCTGTAAATGTTTCCTAACAAATATTGCTGATTCAAGTATGTAAATAGACGGGAGCGTAAGTATATTTTGTATGATAAAGTGTGGTCTACAGCTTTGCCTACGACGGATATTAGCGATAATTCGGATACATTTTTTCTGCATAATAAAGATATCATTAGCGTCAGTACTATCACCCCATAATATCACCCCGTATCGCAACCATGCATATCCATATGCATAGTATGCCGCTAACGCTGATTCCACATTTGTATTAGCCTTGAGGACACTTAGTGCGTATATAAATTTTGAGAATTTGGCTTTTATTTGGCGAACATGACTTTTCCAATTGAGATGTGTATCGATAGTTATTCCTAATAAATTGAAATCACCAACTTCGTCGATTCCGAGGGTTTGTTTTACTGGGTTTAGATTAAATGGTTGCTTTTTATAGGTCCTAAATTGAATTATTTTTGTTTTGGTCAGATTTATTTCGAGGTTATGTTCTTCTAACCAGTTTTTTACTATTATGAATGTGTCATCTATAGGGGGAATAATGTGGTTTTCATTTTTTGCTTTGAAGAGCAGGGAAATGTCATCTGCGAATAGTATACAGAGGGGATCCAATACTTTTGGTAGGTCATTTATATAGGCCAAAAACAGGGTGCAACCGATTACGCTTCCCTGTGGAATAGAGGAGTTTGTGATTCTGGTTTTCAATTGCACATTTTCCATCATATTATTTTCTTTGTTATAATATTCTATGATTCTATATTCTTGACATTACGCAAGCGTACCTCAACATGGTGATGGACGAGGAAAGCGCAATGCTACAAACACTCAGCACACATAAAGGTACTTATAAAGTAAATAGGCTCATGTTCGGAGTAAAGGTCGCACCGAGTTTATGGCAGAAGTTTATGGATAAACTTTTACAAGGGCTAGAAGGAGTAAAGTGCTTCTTTGACGACATTATCATACAAGGAGCCACAAAAGAGCAGCTACTACAGAGACTGAAGTTGGTTCTAGACAAATTGAAAGAGAAGAATCTTCGAGTAAATAAAGACAAGTGTCACTTTTTCAAAACAAGCATAAATTACCTCGGGCATACGATCGACAAAGAAGGACTACACAAAAACAGAGACAAGATAAACGCTATAATCAAAACTGAACGCCCAGTAAACACCGCAGAACTGAGGACATTTTTGGGTATGGCAAACTTTTACAACAAATTCATACCTAACCTAGCATCAATCACAAACCCGCTGAATAACCTACTAAAGAAAGAATCAAGCTTTCGTTGGTCTATAGAATGCGACCAAGCTTTCATTCAAATAAAGAAGGAAATTTTGAGCGAAAGAGTACTGATACATTTTGATCCCACAAAACCGTTAGTGTTAGCAACCGACGCATCACCACTGGGACTTGGTGCGGTACTATCACACAGACTCCTCGACGGATCGGAGAGACCAATAGCGTTGCTTCGAGAACATTATCGGACAGTGAGAAGAAATACAGTCAAATAGACAAGGAGGCTACGGCAATATACTGGGGGTTGAAAAAGTTCTTCCATTTTATCTACGGTCGAAAGTTTATACTCGTCACGGATCATAAACCGCTGACATCCATTTTCCATCCACACAAGACCCTACCAGCGATGAGCACGATGAGACTTTTTCATTACGCTCATTTCTTATCGGGATTCAACTACACTATTGAATACAGAACCTCAGGAAACAACTCCAATGCTGACTATTTGTCCAGATTCCCTATTGAAAACACTAAAACTAACAAAATTGACAGAAATTACAACTTTCAACTGCAGCAAATAAATACTATTAATATTAGTCCTGACACGATAGCGACCGAAACAAAGAATGACCCCGATTATACAAACTTACTACAAGCATTAAAATCCGGAGCATCATTGAGAACGCTCGGGTATAAAGATAACGAATTTACCTTACACGACGGATGTATAATGAGAGGAATGCGAGTTCTTATTCCCAGAACACTTCACGAACGCGTACTAAACGTACTGCATCTAGGTCATCCAGGAATTGTGAAGATGAAGCTTCTAGCCCGCAGTTTCGTCTATTGGAAAGGGATTGATAATGACATTGAAACGAAGGTAAAATCGTGCAGAGCCTGCAGAATGCAACAAAACGAACCAGAGAAAACACCACTACACCACTGGGAACATCCTGATGGCCCATGGCAAAGACTTCACATTGATTTCGCGGGTCCGGTTCACGGACACCAGCTTTTTATTATTGTGGATGCATTCTCAAAATGGACTGAGATTATACCTACCAAGTCAACCACAAGCTCCTGGTGTATTCAAAAACTAAAAGAACTATTTTGCACCTTTGGGATACCTCAAGTTTTAGTCTCGGACAACGGACGACAGTTTGTCTCAGAAGAGTTCGAAAGTTTCCTTAGAGACAGTATGGTTCGGCACTCCGGTGCCGCTCCATACCATCCGGCAACCAATGGACAAGCAGAACGGTTCGTGCAGACAGTCAAAAGAGTTTTGCGAAGTTTAGAGGGGGAAGGAGGTAACCTACACGAGAAGCTTGTAATTGTGAAAACTCGTCTCCGAAGAACGCCAAACACTGATGGTCATACGCCTTACGAACTCATGTTTGGCAGAGAAATACGCACAGCATTGCATGCTATGTTTTGGAGAAATGCAGGGAAAGAGACTGTTCTAAGACACCAGATCAACATCAAGCAGTTCAATCCTGGTGATCGTGTGCAAGCTCGTGACTACCACAGTACCGCACAGCGCTGGCAATTTGGTACTATCACGAAACGACTGGGCAGACTGCACTACGAGCTCCGCACCGATAGCAGCGATGTCTGGCGCAGACACCTCGACCAGCTCTTGGCTGCACCCTTGATCCGCAGCAGTTAGGAGGGGAGAATTGTGGTGTATAGGAAACTTCTTAGTTAACTCTATACAGCCATCTCCATGCTGGATGATTTTGATACCAGTCATTGTCTTGTCTAATAAAACAATAGATTGATTACGGATCTAATATGTTTACTTTATCGGTATTTATTAGACCTTATAATTGTCAAATTATTGCTATAATTCATACGTTAAACCGCATGAGGAGCCGTAGCTTTAGAATTCTATTAGAAAAATCAAGTCATACAATATTACTGAGTAAGCATCAGGGTAAAGTATTCCCCAATCAATTTTACCCCAAGGATCGGTAGGGCCAAATCTTACTGGCTTCATAAAACATCATCTTTATTATTCGGCTTTAAGAGCCATAAGGTATCTGGTTGGAGATAGAAAATTTAGACATGACCTACCTTAAGAATGATGAAAAATATTATCATTATACTGACTACAACATTAAAAAAAAAATAACGTTTGATGTATTTAAAAGATTATAATTATGCATGTATGTATGAATTACAATTTTTGTCACTTAATCAACTTAGATGGATTTAGAATAAACTTTCCTGCACATTAGTCTGTGAGGCATAGAACTCCAGTACAGACTGTTCATTTAAAGGAAATAAATAAATAAATAAATAACGCTCACAGGCACATACACAACAACATGTCACACAAAACAACACAAAATGACACATTGCGGTCTGTCATTGTCATAGCGACGAAATGAACTCGGGAACATCAATACGGTGCGCGCACCACACCGCATTGAAGTGGAACATGATGCTTCTATGAAAAGGCCTGTCTATCGCTAGATTGTAAGTCAATAAGCTAAAATGACATGATACACTTTTTGTTATTTACGTCATTTCTTAGCATTCGATAAATCACAGATTTTATGCAGAACTGTCGTACGTTCCGGTATGAAGATCAAAATAAACAAACTCTTTATACAAAAATATGACAATGATAAAAAAGTCTGACTTTTAAGCGTATCGATATCAAGTTCCAGTTAAAATAGTTTATCTTGTTATTTTCTCTATCTTTGTTTATCAACAATTTTTTATACTTCTGAGTATGTGAGAATTTCATTATAAGTGATGATAATCCCCGTATCAACAGGCACTTTTCTGAGTATTTAGCTAAGAGAATAATATCACGGTACGCTATAAAGTTAAACAGTATTGATTGCTTGAAGCAAAACATACAGTGAAAATAATTTATTAATCCAGCACTTCTAAATTTTTCCAACCACCAGCTCTACATTTGAAAGCTAAATTTTTTCCACGTTTACATTTTCTCGATCCCTAGGGGTTTAAGGTGTTTCGGTTATGACTGTGGGGTCCGTACCTTATTGCGAATTAGAATGTAAGAAGGATTGTGGAATGAAATATTTATTAGCACTTTTGTTGATGATTTTTTTTGTGGTTTGAAAGTGGGGTGACTTTAAAATACTGCGCGTTTGATTGTAAATGATACAGGCTGTCTTTATAAATGTTATTATATAAATAATAGTTACTGGTTGCAATTTAAGAGTATCTTGAAGTAGAACAGTTACAAACTGTGGTTCTAGCTTAGAATTTAAATCACTCCATTTATGCTTTCGTGGGTGTCGAAAAAAAGGTAAATAAATATCATAGTAATATCATACACACTTTAAAGGACCTCTGCCAACTAAACTAAAAACAAAAGCGATGGATATCTGCCTAACACCTTGCTTAACCTATGCCTGTCAGACCTGGCCGCTAACGAAAACTCTTCTAAACAAGGTGAGGACTTGCCAAAGAGGAATAGAAAGAAGCTACATGAATTTAAAAATAAAGGACAGAGTGAAAAACAATACAATTCGAAAAATGACTAAAGCAAAAGACGCAGTCGTAAAAATACAAAAGTTGAAATGGAAGTGGGCAGGACACATACAAAGAGTTAAAGACGAAAGATGGTCTCAAGTGGTAACAAACTGGATACCTTTAGACACAAAAAGAAGACGAGGAAGGCCTTACAAGAGATGGAGCGATGATATTGTAAGAGTAGCGGGACCACTTTGGTCAAGACTGGCGAGAAACAGAAAGGACTGGAGTCATTTGGAGGAGGCTTTTACCGCTTAGACGGCCCTTACACTAATACTAATCCACAATTAAAAATAACATAACATAAGATTAATTATACTAACAATTCTAACAAAATGAAATATCTAAGTTTAATGTACTACACACACATATCAGTTGTAAGGAATAAAGCTATAATAATAATAAATAATAATAATCATACACACAGTTGTTGAAAAGCTCATTAAAGTTAATCCTCCATTAAATCTCTTGCTGGCTTTTACTAAGGCGTGAAACCCACTCAAGAGGTACGCGGAAGGGATAAGGAAGCGTTGTGGAATGGATACGTCACGCAAGAGGCATCGACGCGTCATCGAAGAGTAGGCGATGCGGTGGAGTTCTAGTCTAGGAATAATTACGGTTTGAGATTGCATCAAAGACACTTTAGTAAATTGTGTTTGAACTAATATTACTGTTAGGAGGTCTGGCTCACTCCGCCTTTAGGTATAAAAATGTACCTACGCGGCCGGGTCCGGTACCGTAACGACGCGTCGTTACGACAGGAATATCCTCTTAAACCTGAAAATTGCTGTTGATAAGATCTTCGATTATTTAATACTTTTAAAATAGGATCAAACTTCGTTTGTATGCAGCGCGCTCGGGCGCGCTGGCAGGAATATCCTCTTAAATTCAAAAATAGCTGTTTATAAGTTGTTCGATCAATTTAATTAATAGAAAATAGGATTAAACTTCGTTTGTATGCAGCGCGCTCGGGCACGCTGGCAGGAATATCCTCTTAAACTCAAAAATAGCTGTTATATGAAAATAGATAAAAATGATATTCAATAATACACAATAAAAAAATCGGGGATTGTTGAGAATTTATGTTTTTCAGTTTATGTTTTTTCAATTTACCTATGTTCTTCAATTTATGTATCTACTATATCCCAAATAACCACCTAAAGTGCAATTAATTCAACCTACTCCATACAAAAATCCGTAGATTTCCCCGACTATTTCGTGAGGTATGGGGTAAGCAAGCGTAGCGTAAGCGGTGAGGAAGGGATACGCATCGGGCATCGAAGCGGCGTGGAAGCGGCGCCGCGTCGATGCCCGATGCTTGCCCGATGCTTATCCCTTCCTCACCGCTTACGCTACGCTTGCCAGGAGGCAAGCGTAGCGTAAGCGGTGATTTCCTGCGGCATGCGTTATAGTCGGGGAAATTTACGGAGCCTAGCATAGCATAGCATATGATCACGACTATATTCCTCGAAGGGGTAGTCAGAGATAATCTGAAAACTCAGTTAGAACATCCACAGGTAAAAGAATAAAATAAAATGTCTTGAATAATTAAGACATTAACAAAACATTACATTTAGGTATGAAAAAAACATGGAAAACTTGGTGATTTTCTGCACGATGGCTTCGTTTAAGAGAAGTTTATTCCGAGAGCGCAAATCCGCGCTGCATACAAACGTAGTTTAGTGATATTTTCAATACTATCCAATTAAAGTCAGTGACATTTTTCAGAAACAATCTAGAAACTAATCTCTATGTTCGTATGAAGTCAGATTTTCGTTTAAATATACAGTTTTAATGCTGGGATTAATTATAGATTTGTATGGAAATCTTTTAGGCACTGTAACTTTAAAACTATGATACATTTTATCGAAAATCTGGCTTCATACGACGAACTCGACTGAAGAAGAAATCGTGGTAGCTACGACCGACGCACAGTGGGTCGAAACTGCAATTGGAGGGACTTAGGATATTTTTTCACTGTACCTATTTTTAACTGTGTCAATCGGTAGATCTTACGATCCTCGTGAAACATTGTCCTAAAGCCTAAATCAAAAATCGAGTAGTTTAGGTGAAAATATTTTATTTTTATTTTTGTTGTATGGGACGACACTTATCTTAGCTCATTTCTGCTTCACTAATAGCCGGTCCACCACCGGAGTGTAACCACCACGTATTTTGCGTGAACGTTTTCGGTCCAATTTCAACTCTATTACAATGGAGTTAGGTCCGAAACTGTCGCGTTAAACTTCAACTGAAATAATATTTTGGTCGAAGATGATAAATTGAAAATCGAAACTCCGAGTACAGAGGGTCTACCATGAGTTTTCACTGTACTTTACTACTGTAGTTACGTCACCAATTCGTATGACAGAAATTAGTTCTCAACGCCACAAGGAGCGCTGTACGAAATTCAATACAAAATTGGTGACGTTACTACAGTAGTAAAGTACGGTGAAAACTCATGGTAGGCCTACAGGGCAAGGTCGTCGTTAGGTGCGATGCAATGAGAGCGTGACACTCGACTGAATGAGGCCTCGAAACTTCGGCGTCGGGCCGCGTAGGTACATTATTATACCTAAAGTGCGGAGTGAGCCAGGCCTCCTAACAGTAATATTAGTTCAAACACAATTTACTAAAGTGTCTTTGATGCAATCTCAAACCGTAATTATTCCTAGACTAGAACTCCACCGCATCGCCTACTCTTCGATGACGCGTCGATGCCTCTTGCGTGACGGATCTATTCCACACCGCTTCCTTATCCCTTCCGCGTACCTCTTGAGTGGGTTTCACGCTTAAGTCAACAAGACAAAAAGTGACAGCAAGAGATTTAATGGAGGATTAACTCTAATGAGCGTTTCTACAACTGAGCGATTCACACAGAATATCTAGTGCCATTGAATGTACCAGAATCTATCCCGGACTTGTATTATGATGACTAGACAACGATACAGAACAAATATACAGGGTGTAAGTGACAGCCTAGCAAATACTAAAACGATTAATTCTGATCATCAAACTGAACAACTTTCTCACTACACAACCCACTGTTGTCGAAACAGCAGGCACGTTCAATGCAAACTAAGCTATCGGGGATATAGAGTCGTGATTTTGAGTCTTTGCTTATACTTGTGTTTTTTTGTTACAGACCAACTGTTCTGGAGCCTTTGAAATACAGGTAAGAATAAAATCATAAATTTCGTATCATAATTAGATAAGATCTCTTTACATTTTGACTGAGAAAGACTACAATTCAGGCAAGGAAACTTTAACACAATATATGAAACCAAACCTGTAAAATATAATAAATAATTAGAATTATGATGGCAAAATAAATATTACATCGAAAATTTTCATTTTTCGTGTCTACGTTACGGTAGGTACAAACTAAAAAATTACTTGAGGATTCAACATCTTCGATGTAATATTATTTATTTTTCGATCATAATGAACCATTCATATTAAGTGTTTTAATTATAAAATTGTAGGTTAAGTTACAAGGTAGATATAATTTTATTACAAAAAGATATGAATGTAATTCATATTATTGTAACGCAATGTACTTACTTGATCAAACTCACTCCCTACCGAAACTGTAAGAAAGACCACATTTTTAATAAACCAAAACAACATTACGCAAACAACTTCAATTTCATATGACCCATCAAATTTATCGAGATATGTGTAAGTTACCATAAACCCTAATAAATAAACATGAGTGTAGAATTGACCGAAACTCAAGTATCCAAGCCAAGCAATAAAATATGATAAGTAAATTTATTCGCGAAAATTGTCCATCGTCAGATATCGTAAAAACTGGCCAAGTGCGAGTCAGATTCGCGCACGAAGGGTTCCGTACCACACTAATAAAAATATTACCAAAAAATTTTGTTTTCTCCGGGACCCTAAGCGCAAGACACACACTTGCCATATTTTTATTATTTTTTGTTATCTTGTAAGGTTTGAACTATAATCATACCAAGTGTCAACAATCATTCTTGTATTGAGGCCCTACATTTTTTTTTACATTTTGTTTTTTTATTTTGTGTCATTAAAGCCAATATAATGAAGCATGTTCTGTGAAAATTTCAACCCACTGACTGTTTATTACGGACAACTCAAGACACTAGCGGAGCAAAGACAGGGTTGGCGAATAATCCCCCGAAAAGAGCGTACCTAGCTTTTAAATATGATGATGATGACCTACTACGATGTAGAAGATAGCTAGACGAGGGACGGACAGACGGACTGATGGACATACGGACTGACAGCGTAGACTTATGAATAGGGTCCCGTTCTCACAATTTGAGTACGGAACCCGAAAAATGAGTGTCATGGACCAAAAAAAGTCGAGTAAGCAATATTGGGTTTGGGTAACTGCCAAATTCAGGAATCGTGCTCGATCAGCCGTAACCAATTTTATATTAGCCGACTATTAAAGTAATGGGCGAGGTACGTGATTTTCGTAATCCGGTTTTTGGCGGTATTCTTCGATAAATTACGGTAAATGATTGGAAGTCGTTGGGTTTTAGTATTTCCTGGTATTCCTGCACGTAGAAATGGAGATTACGTAAACCACGTATAGCATAACATCAAGTTAACTTTATAATTTAAGAATGCGTTTATTTATGTTAAGTAGTCGTTTATTTGCTTGGGTTTGAGTGCGCTATCTTATAGTTTACTGTATAGTATAAATTATTTAATTAAATAGCCTATGTATTATGTACACATAAACTCAGCTTAAGAATTTATGTTTGTAATAGTTAATAAGTCGTGTTATTTTGTAGAGTTTCTGGCCGCTTATTTTCTACAACGACAACACGTTCCGACGCGGTGTTAGTTTAAAAAAAAGATTTGACGTTTAATAAGTGAGCTTCTAGCTCCAAATATTGAATAAATAATTTTGAGTTTTAGTTTAAGAATTAGGACATTTGAAGCCTGGCCCGCTCACACCCTGAAATTCAAAATGTCCCTTTATAAATTCAGTTTGACGTGACTAATCATTGGTAGGTACTCGGTCTTTTTCATGAAGTAGACCAAGATTTGATCCTTGCTGGAAGCACATCCTAAACATTTCACACAACCAGGCTCATATTGACAACTGTTCATCGAATGTCTGTAACGATGGTGCGCAACATCATATGTCTTGAAATCGATTGGTTACAGAATCAAAAAGACGCCCAGTAGGTTGCCACAGGTATCGCTGGAACAACGTTGTGGAGGCTGACATGTGTGAGCTTCCAGCTACTGGTGACTCGCTTTGGGTCGTTGAGTCAGCGGAATTACCAAGTTATAATAAAATGCTTATAGTGCAATGCTGGTGCACATAATTTGCGAGCCATATCTGAGATATTTGTACTATAAATGAGATCAGAGCAAGGTAAATGATGTCATAAAACTCCAGTACCAATGAGCTGGTTACATCGACAGTAAAGAAGGCGACACAACAATATAAGAATAGATACTATTAGTACTAGTCATTATTAATTACTATTTCTCCCCTCCGGACGGAATCCGTCAATTGTCGTCCCGCTGCGCCAAACGAAGTTGCCGCTTTCCAGCTCCGTCTCGGTCAACAATTACAAGAGATCTGAGACCTTTCTTACTTTCTTGTCCTCGGTGTGTAATCTACTGTTCTTATGACACAACACTGAAAAATCGGTTAGTAAATTATAGATTTTCCAGAAATACCCAAAACAATACTATGTTCATAACGTTTATCTGTTTGATCGAACGTTAGCTGAAAACTGAGCTGATTTGGACGGTTTTCAGTGACTTTGAAATATACTGAATAAAAACTGACTGAGACTGATTAAAAAAAATGTTTTTTACTATATTTTGTAACTATTTCAGAATTATCTACACTATGGCGGTATATTCGATACTACACAGACGAAAGTTACTACTAAATACAGTATGTATTTTCGATTTAGGCATTAAACTAAAGTTAAGCCTGAGTTAATTTAAGTAAGAAAAGAACTTTAAAAATACCACATCCAAGAGTAGACATACTAAATTCTATTTAAAGAGGGAGATCAAAGACAAAAGCAATGTTTACTTCTGAAAATGATATCCATTGAAGCTCAGGAGAAAAGGTATGCCTGAGTCAAGAGCCAACTTTGTAAAGTGTGGATTACACTGGCAAAACGTCGAATAGTATCACGTAATGAACAGTTACTGGGCGATCGTGCTTTCCTTGGCATTCTACGAGTTTGAGACCATTAAGTATGCGTATATTATTGTGATAATGTAAAAAATACTTTTACCTAAAAATTATTCAGAAAATGTGATTTTCAATTTAATGTTAAATAAAATATCTATTTTTATTTATTTAAAATTAAGTAGTCACATTAATTAAACATTATTTTTAAAGGTTGGTTTGATAAAACAATTTCACCATAGTAATTTTGTTTTCATAACAATACGGGTAGACGTACCAAACTTTTACTAAAACTATTTGCGGTAGAAAGTTGAAATTTGGCACAAAAGTAAGAAGTGGCTCGCTAATTACGAAAGTTCCACTTGTACTTGGCCTAGTTTTTGTATAATGTTATTTTTGTGAACTCTCTTCAAGATACTCGCGTCTGTGCTCCACACACCGCTTGTTCACTGGTTAAAGTCTATGAAACATTTAGTACAGGACGGGACTTGAACCCGCAAGTGTCAGTCAAGGTTAGAGTCATTGCATCCTATCCATTCAATGATTATGTGGGAACTTCCCACCACCCTTCGATACAGGGTCCAACTAATAAAAGTTGGACCACAGCCGGCCCCAGACATCACACCTAGCCTAGCGGAAGATCTTCCCTTTTCCGATGGAGGAACATTTTACCTTATCATCATCAGCCTTTATACGTCCCACTGCAGCTGCAGGGCAAAGACCTACCCTCAGGGGTGCGAATAGGTATGAGGCTGAACATAATTGTGTATCGGAATTTCTTCTTCAGCATATGAAGATTTCTTCACGATTATTTCCTTCATTGTTAAAGAGCAGATAAATTAGAAAAACTCATTGGTACATCGGAACATTATGGCATGTCGTCCGTGCGGATTTGAACCCAGACCCAGACCTCAAGATTGTGTTAACATTACCTTTCCGCAACGCGTTACCGACGTTCATATAATTAAGACGTAATAGTAGGTGGAAATACCTCGGAGGCATCTTTTATTTTTCATTTTACGACTAGATTTATACCATTTACCGTAACTAAAGTCATACCTCAGTATTTTTGGATAGTTCATCTAGTGAAATCATCAACTGAATACACGATTGGAACTACTTCACTCGATAGAAAATCGTCACAAAGATGACGTATTTTCATGCATTTTTAAACATTTTTCTCGGTTTAGAAGAACTTAAAATAGTTTCCGATTGTTGGTATTTATACTCACATATTCACCATTAGTTTAACTAGTGCAATCATAAATAAAATCTAGAAAAAGTACTTTGGTTAGTTGTTTTTAATCGAAAAAACGGCTCACGCACACACTTTTCGGAGCGCTCGGCAATCGCGTTTCTCATACAAAATATTCGTCGGGACCTATGGCCCCTTAAGCATATACCGTAATACATCATCTATCATCATCACGATGCAACAAAATATAATAGTTTCCATAAGCAAGTCAAGGAAGAAAGCTAGCAGTTTCAAGTTTGAAAAGCATTTTATTTTTGGTAAGAAAATTATATAGTACAACATTCATAAGATGAGTCACAAGCCTAAGTCAAGAGCCTACTTTATAATACTTTACTGGCGACATTTTCCCCATGTGAACGTTTAGAATATTGCTATCTCATTCAAAATGCCTATGTGCGAGAAGCATGCGAAGTGTCTAGGGTATTTTGTGAGGAATGAATTATGATTTCGAAGTGTCGTTTGTACATAATAAGTACTTCTCCCTATTTTTTACTATACAGGGTCCCACTTAATATTATGCTGACTCTTTTTAAAGGGATGAATAGACCAACAAACTGAACAACTTTCTCTATGGAACCAACATCGAAATCACGAAAAATAAACAGCTGTACCATACATTTGGCTCGGGTAGTTAGGTTTGCAGTTTTGTATGGAGCGGCAGATTTTTTTTCCGCGATTTCGATATTGGTGCCATAGAGAAAGTTTTTCAGTTTGATGGTCTGATCATCCCCTTAAAAAGTGTCGGTATACTAAGAAGGACCCTGTATTTTGTACCTGATAAACTAAAAACTTATAACCGCGCGTATAATACCAGTATAAGCTACTACGCTACGCTGCGCTGCGCTACTGCGCAGGCTCACTCATTGCTTATCGCATGTGATTCCCTCTGTTCATTGAAACGACTCTATGTGTTGACTTTCGCAGTAACGTAGGGAACCCCGTCTGCCAGTAGGTTGACCCAGATAATTATGCACTCCTAACATGCCGATCTTCACCCATTTTTTCCATATGGCCAACACAGCGGAGATGGTATACTTTTGTCTCACCAATTATGTTTGGGAACGCCACAAATTTATTTTAATATAACGTAACAGTCGTTGGCCTAGCTTCAACACTTAAAACAGCACAATGTGAGAAAAATTTCATGCTAAAAACTTTTTCTTTTTAAATAGTCCTCTTTTTCCTGTTTTTCAACGAGAAATGTACATTTTAGCTACAAGCAAAACCTGTTTTCTTCTTGAACTTTGGCTTTTATATGTAGTTTCTTAACCAAGAAAAAACAACACATGTGAGTGAGCACTGAATGGAAAAGATGCAAATGAAAGGAGGTCATTATTTGCTGGACCCCTATAATAGGAAAAGGATGATAATGATTATTTGATATCATAGGGTTACAAAAAGTGTAGGTTAACTAAAATATTTCATACCTACTGTCGGGAAGATAGTTCACTGTCCATAAAAAATTGATTTGGGCTCATAACCTGTCACACTAGACAGAATTTGGGTAGGTACTGTTAGTGAAATGTTGATATTTCTGAATTGAATAATATTATTTATAAGATCCCTAACCTCGTTTATACAGGGTGTTACATAAGTAAGAGACCGTCAAACTGAACAACTTTCTCTATGGGACCAATATCGAAATCGTGAAAAAAATAATCTGATATCCCATACATATTTTAGCTCTAGTCGATTTGTAGAGTATATTTTGAACATATTTTTTTTTCGCGATTTCGATATTGGTCCCATAGTGAAAGTTGTTGAGTTTGATGGTTTAAACCACCCCCTTAAATGTTTATTTGTATTTTTGTAACACCTTGTATAGTCGTGAGCATATTTATGCTTAAATAAGTTACCTATAGTTACGTACATTCGCTTCATGCTTGAAATGAGATGGAAATTGAAAACTAATATCAGATAAAACTTTTCAATGTATTCCGAATGTAAATGTTACTAAAACAACACGCTTGGGTGAATATAAAGGACCCTATTGTCCTTTGTAGCTTCTATTGACTTACGTTGAAATTGTTTTCATGTTTAGACTCTTTTGGTATAAGGCATTGCGGATGCTCATGTTGATGGACATTATTTTCTTCTCCTTATACTTCTATCAAGTCTATAAAGGCATGTCATTCCAGGTGGATACTACTACCAGCTCTGATTACGTGTACGTGTAATTGTCCAGTCAGAAAGGGCAAGATATGAAATGGGCCATAATCTGAGGAGCAAATTATTGTCCTTGTAAGCCACAAGTTATCAAAAAATGCACTGTTCTGTTCGCTTCTCTCTGTAGAAGAGAATTTGCATATTCCTCTCTTAGCAGTGTCGCAAAATTACTCAGGAGAACGCTGATTGCAAAATACGTAAATGCAATACTCTGTAGATGGTAATGAGTTCGAACAGACACCATACCTTTCTGTATACTCCCACAGAATATGATGAGTAATTCCAGACTATGCTTTGCTCAGTAAAAATGTTTTTTGTATCCCTTATTACAGGGATCAAATTACAATTGATATCTTTCGTACTTTACGATGTTTTCGCTATACTTATTACAGCAGTACGAATAATACCTATATGGTCAGGGTTTTCTTTTCGTTTTGCTGTTCGGTTTTAGGATCAATCCTCAATATGACCTTATATAATCCCCTTAGTTCGTTCACTATAAGTTTTGGTTTACCTACACTCTTCCGTTGGATAATTTGTTTCGCTACTCCTATTCCATTTAATTAAATTCTTTGCGAGTTCTAATACCGACTAACCCCCAAGCTCGTTGGACTTCATTGTCTAGTCTTGGCCTTTGCCTAGATGGCAGTATTCGTTAGGCATTCGTTGCATGTTGAGGTGTCTTAAAAATACTCGGTCGATAATTATTTTACTACCAATATGTCTGTATTAATCCGTATTCGCTCAGTGTAGAAACACTGAGGGATCACATCAGAAATGAAGTGATTCGTCACAGAACTAAAGTGACTGACATAGCTCAGAAAATTAGCAAGCTGAAGTGGCAATGGGCTGGTCATATCTGCCGAAGAACTGACAACCGATGGGATGTCAGAGTTCTAGAGTGAAGACCGCGAACTGGTAGGCGTAGTGTGGGACGCCCTGCTGCCCGCTGTACAGACGACCTAAAAAAAGTAGCGGGGAGCGACTGGATGAGGAAGGCCGAGGACTGAGTTTTGTGGCGCCTTGGGAAAGGCCTATGCTCAGCAGTGGACGATGATAGGCTGATGATGATGATGATGAGTGAATGAATCCGTATTTGGACGCTCGCTCAAGAAAACATATTTCATAGCGAAAGTAGCCTTTATTACAGTATAGGAAAGAGTATACTACTAAATAGAGTAAGGATACTCTCTGCCCTCTAAAAATTATAATATTGGCAGAAAATGATGGTCAATGATATACTCTAACTTATTCAGTACGCATGCCTACCTCTTCTTGTCTATTTTGCCCATTTGCATGAAGTAACAGCCAAATATCTAAGGTGTTCTTGTGTGATGTCCTGCAATGAGACGTAGGCTCCTAATGAAATCATAAATCGTCTCAGATGGTCAGAATTCACATTGCAACGGAATTTCCATTTGCTTGACTGACTCAAATCTTTGTCAGTCAAATGAAAGTCACTCCAGTCATGAGTGATTTCCCACTCGAGTCATCGTTGGAATAAGACGTTATCGAACCATAAGGGCTTAGTCATATTGGAGTTTTGGTGCAGTAGCAATAATTATGTTATTCTGCAAATAAATCCTAATCGTTTCTTTATCTCAACTTTTGCACGGAGATAGTGAAAAGGGCGGAAAGTTTCACTTTTGACCTGTTCCGGCCAAAAGAGGTATAACTTAAAAAAACTCTAATGGTGTATTACATCAGCGCACAACAATTTCTGTACGTGCTGAAAATACCATCTGATCTGTTCCTCCTAACACGCCAAAGAAGTATATTCTATATAGACTC
The DNA here is from genome assembly GCA_963693445.1 of Agonopterix heracliana. Classification (NCBI taxonomy): domain Eukaryota; kingdom Metazoa; phylum Arthropoda; class Insecta; order Lepidoptera; family Depressariidae; genus Agonopterix; species Agonopterix heracliana. The sequence goes on from OY856324.1 coordinate 15,058,441, forward strand.
ACGGACCTGAAAGAAATACGGACCGAGTATTGCACTAAAAAGATGTGAAGCATGCAAGGTAATACAATCTCGTTTGTTCTACAAGGGACCTATACTCACACAGATGCACTAGCTCTAGGCGCAGGTCCGACAACCCGTCACCTTATGTACCGCGTGACAGCACGCATACAAAAGAAATGGGTGCTTCACTCATGATTAGATGACATTCCGTCTGGTTCTTCTTTTAAGTCTGTGGTATAGACTATATTATATTGTTTCCCTTATTTCACGAAACCTTCGAAAAACAATCTCGTGTGAACGAAACGTAAGTCGGGTATATCGGATATGTCTATTATCCGATCAAGTGGCCGCTATCCTGACTCGTTTATTGTTTGCGACGTCACAGATCGGATGGATGTAAGATGAGAGATACAGATTTGTGAAGATGTGTAGGCATAAATGTATACCTATGTAAGTAGGGTTAAATTTATAGGCATCGTAATGTGGGTTTCTTTTGTAATAAATGAGCAATATTTGTTTGTATAAGTATAATTAGAGGTATAGTTATATCTGTAAACGCGTAGATTTGGGTCTCTATGATTCGGTTTTAATGATTTGGATAAAACTTTGTATTTAGATCTTATTTTCAAAGTTAATTTATACAAGGTGTTACAAAACTACAAATAAACATTTAAGGGGGTGGTGTAGACCATCAAACTGAACAACTTTCACTATGGGACCAATATCGAAATCGCGAAAAAAAAAAATTATGTTCTATACTCTATAAATCGACTAGAGCTAAAATATGTATGGGATTTAAAATTATTTTTTTCTCGATTTCGATGTTGGTCCCATAAAGTTGTTCAGTTTCACTGTCTAAACAACCCCCTTATGAGTTTCAAAAATTTATTGTTACTTATGAAACACCCTGTATAGGTTTCATTCCTGAGAAAACTCGTTTAATTATGTTCCTCCATTTTTTTTCCAATGCAATTTATTTGAGATAGCAGTAGGCCTAAATGCCCAATGCTTCCTGACTTGACAGCTAGCGAGCCAGCCTTCCTATTCACTTGAAACACAACGGGCATGGCTCGATCCACCCAGGTACTATTATTTAATTTAAGCAAATAATTCGTTTGTGCCTAAAAAAGGTCATTAACTTTTAAAATTATACTGAACAATATTTTTCTATCATGAAACTAACAAAGTAAACTTATACGCTTTGTAAAATCACTTCATAAAGCAAAAGTAGCTCTTAAAATGGACGAACAATTAACCTGTTGGAAAAATAACACCCTTTTTGCGTGTCAAAGGTGTTTCAAAAGAAAGGTTTTGTTCAAAGATTTTTTTGTTGCGTGTTTTTGATGTTATAATTACTGTAATAGGTCCTTTTAATACTTCGCAGCATTTTTCTTTGAGTAGAAAATTAGTTTTTAATGCAATAAATAGAGTTTTTTACACGCTTTTAATGCATGTACCGTGGTTCATTCTAGAATGAGTTGACTTTTGCCACCATTTCCATTTGCGCTGTGTCAAGAAATAGTTATTTGTTATGCTAGGCTGCTTTTTGGCGCGAGTACTTTTATTGAAACCTGAGCAAGCGAAGGATTCTAGGATTGAACCACGAGCGAAGCAAGTGGTTCAAATAATAGAATCCTGAGCGTTTAGCGAAGGTTTCAAAGGTACGAGACGCAGAATAACTTTGCAGCCGAGCGAAACACACAATTTTTCACCTCACAACAGCGAGGAAAAAAAGTGAATTGCTAAAAAGAACATTTCAAAAAGTTTTTATTTTCGTGCTGGCCAGTGTCATGAAATAGTTACTAAGCATTTTCAGTGCATTGGCGGTATACAAAAATATTGAATAGACAAATTCGAATTTCAAAAACTCTTTGCACGCTAGCGGATAAAATACACTTTTGCACTCAGATTTCGAACGATAAACAGAATCTTTCCGAGCTTGTGAGGTGAAAAATTTATTATGTACCTACATAATGGATTGTGTGGTGGCTGATATTGTTATAGTGGAAAAAAGTGGTGGTCCCACTGCAAGTCTGACGGAGGGCGGACTCGTGCGTATATTGGCCTCTCTTAGGCTTGCCACGTGGCTCTGCCATTTTGTTAAGCTCATTTGTGTTTTAACCATAAAACAATCACTTGAGATTACAGACTATTAGACATTGGCAGAATTTACGCGATAGCTTCAAGCAACCGGCCATTATTTAAAAAGAATAGAATAGTGGAAGAAAGACTGAAATAACTGCTAAGAGGGATGAATGGATGTAGATGACAATCCTATTGCTTCGACCCGATATAATAAATAGGCAAGAGATTGAAACGCGGGTTGACTTTTGAAACCAAAATGTCTTTTTGCGCTGCGTCACGAAACATTTTGTGTAGGTAGGTATGTAGGATTGTGGGTAGGCCCCCCACAAGGTGAACCGACGACCTGGTGAAGGCGGCGTGAATCCATTGGATGAGGGCAGCGCAGGACCGGTCGTTATGGCGATCCTTGGGGGAAGCCTATGTCCAGCAGTAGACGTCCATCGACTGAGATGATGATGATGTTGAGATGGATTGTGTTGTGGATGATATTTTTATTGTAGTAGAAAGAGGTAGTTGCTGAATTAACGGCTATGAGAGATGGAACAAGATGACATATTGCGCCGACCCCATTATAATGGGACAAGGGGAAGAGACATAGCATCTTGAAGAGTCTTTTACAACTACAAGTATAACCAAACACCCTTGTAACATTCAAAGGGGAGGTATAGACCGTAATGCACCATGGAGAGTAAGTAAAAAAAAAGTCTGTTGTCCCATACATTTGAGGTTCTGCAGTGAATGCAACAGCAGTTTTTTTTCTCGTTCGTTCCATAGTGAACGTTTAGTATGTTGTATGTTCGTGTAGTATGTTGGTCTAAACCACCCCTTTTATAATACAGGGATGTTTTGTTACACGCTGTATAAAATAAACAGACACATTACAGAATTTCCAAATTCTTAGTTTTTGTGTACCTATATTAATTTTGTTCCTCAGTCAGCGGTTTTGGTCGACATCGAAAGTTGATGAATATTTCAGACCCCTGATATTCCCCTGTTATTTCTTATTTTACTTTCTTTATTTCTATTTCTTTTTCTATCTTAACTATTATAAAACCGTAAAATCGTGAGGAATAAAAAAGTAGCGTTTCACTTCATATAAACTCAAATAACACTCGATAGCGCGATTTAAATGACGTGCAGCGCCATCTATTGACAAAATTGTTTGTTTGTTTATTCGCGCATCACGCAAAAACTACTAAACCTATTTTGATGAAACTTTTTTTTTATTGATGATGATCTGTCTTAAAATCTGGTATATAATTTGTGCGGACGAAGTCGCGGGAAAACACTAGTTTTAAATAAAAATAAGGTTCAAAAGTTTTCATCAACTTTCGATGTTGGCACAAAAAAGAAATGAAGAAAATAAGTACAGCGTTAATTGATGTTTAAAAGTCTGAAAATAAACGTTAGTCTTAGAAAACAAGTTTACGTTTCTTCAAACTTCACTCTAACTTCAAACTTATTCATTGACTTTTGATAGGTACTTTATTTTATGCAGAAAGCAAAAGCTGCTTAAGGCGTATCAGCCGTGGACCACTCTCCTCTCACTCACACTCCATACTAATCGATGAGAAAGAGCTCGTGGCTCCGGTCAGAATTTTGCTGTTTTCTTTGAAAAATTCGATGATTTTTTATTAATTTCGAAAAAGTAAAAAAACCACATCATTCTAAATTGTATTGTGAACAATATAGTAAATTTTCATTTTGTTCCGATTAAAAATGTAAGAGTAAAATGGTTACAACTGGAAAAAAAGGGGTGACTTTAGAGTCCCATTTCTTCGGTTTTATTCATTAAAATCGATTTCTAGAAAAACCACATCACTTCTCATATCCTGTAGATAGTTCAGTTTAAATTTTAGCTCAAAAAGTGCCATAGTTAATGAATAAAATGGTTACAAAATTACCCAAAACCGGCAGGTAGCCCCTTAAGAGACATGTTTAAATGTAATTTCTAAACAAATCACTAAAGTTTTGTAATAAATCTTGACAATTTGATCCCTAGCGACTACCATTCGCAGATAGTAATAAAAACATTATAAAACTGGGTCAAGTGAGAGTCGGATTTGTAGATTAGCAGTTCTGTACACAATTATATTTTTTGTCACAACGAAATGGTGTTCGATATAGCCTAATTAATTATAATTCATCGTTTTTTTATATATTTGGTGATGATGCAAAATAACATTAAATTAAAATAGATTAGCTTGACAGCCCAATCTACTAACTCAAGTAGCTTAATTTAACAAATAATCCATGTTCAACTTGAATGCATAATTTCGGTAACTTTAGGTATTGGTGTCGTTAATGCTGACTATCTACTAATGTTATGTAAAGTCCTTAGTCAATAAAAAAATAAACTTTACTTGTACCACAGACTTGTACGTCACCGTCTTACCACTCTGCTAGCAATGCCCACTATGATAATTATGTAAAAAGTCCGCTTTCTGCGAACTTTGAGAATCCTGCCTGTACAATGTTGACAATATACGGGCATTGCTGACAATGTGGCAAGCACCCACGTTACTCATACAAATAAAGTTCAAATTAAATGAGACCAAACTCAAACTCAAAATTTTGTATTGGAAATAATATCACATAAATTAGCTTCCTGACGGCATTTTTTGACTCTACCACCGCGTCAGAAGGTGTTCCGTTGAAGATGTGATGTGGACAGAAACTCTACAACACACATCTAGATATTTTGGTCATTTAAATAATCATCGACTTTATATAAACCTTTTTTACAGAGGACTTGTTTAACATGGGATTTAAACTTTTTTCTGTTATGTTTAGAATATCCTCTGGTGTCTTAGTATAATAGCGTATAGTTTACCTAGTACCTATATGTAATAATATGACCCACTGCCAGGCACATGATATAAGCTTAACTCATATTTTGTGGATTGGTGGAAGTAAAAGCGAACGCAAAGGATATAAAAGAAAGGAACCCTGAAAAGTCGTCACAACTTCTATGAACCTTTGGAGCTGGCTCAGACGATATGAAAGTGTAATTATGAGTTATGTCTACTTCGTACTTTTAGCGACATTCTTCTGGCACCTACTGAAATTATTCCTTCAGTTCCCAGGGGAAAAGGAAGAAATAAATTTCTGTGAATAGGTCATTTAATCATTCAATTTCGAATTTGGTGATTAATAATCTATTCGTTTTTGGGTTTAAAATTTTTTGCCGTTACAGTAGGTAAGTAAATAATAACCAGAAAAATATTGTATTTAATAAAACATTTATCTTTTATCATAACCTACCTACATAAACGTTATTAGTTTCCATTAACTTACTTCAAAGCTTACACTCAGTTGCAGAAACGCTCATTAATATTAATCCTCCATTAAATATCTTGCTGTCACTTTTCGTCTTGTTGACGTAATAAAAGCTAGCAAGAGATTTAATGGAGGATTAACTCTAATGAGCGTTTATACAACTGAGTGTTAGGCTATTTAACGTCTGTCTTGCGGAAAAGATTTAATGACGATAAAAAATATAAATAAATAAATAAAAAAACAAAACTTTATATATACGCATACGCATACCTATTATAAATTATTACTGAATAACTTTCCTAAAAAAACTAAAATAATATTCGCTATAATAAAATTGGACTTGTCATATTAAAAATATGCAGCTGATCGAAATAGTTTATATGAAAAGTATTGAAATCGTTTTTTTGCAAATTTTTCATAAGTTCCTTGGGGAAAGTTATTCGGTATCTTAAGTACAGAACTGTCCATACTGACAACCTGTATATAAACTTCCTGGTTATATCCCAACAGTATCTGGCTCATCTAATTTTACTGTTCGTACACCTTGCCTTCCCTGCAATATAGGAGCATTATAACAGCATCTTACCAGCTAGTAGTAATACCTGCAGCAAGTCTTGAGAGAGTGACCATTAAGGTACCATACATAAGTAATAGAGTGCAGAACCCTGGGGGCGCATAATGCACCGATCCCCTATGCAACCCACATACATTACTAATTTATGTACTGGTATACATGTCTCCTAGAAATTGTCGTAATATTGGTGGTTTAAGGTAGCTAATGCAGTTTCTGGAGTAGAATGGCACGATAGGTACTAAGACTTACAATTATAATCTTTTTAGGTTGTTACATACTTTTCTCCCCTCCGGATGGAAAGCATCAATTTTCGTCCCGCTGCGCTAAACGAAGTTGCTGCTTTCCACCTCCGTCGAGGAGAAACATTGTATACTAACCTCGGGCAGTAAATAAGAAAGCCTCAGATAACATGTTTGTTGACCTCGGCTTTGCCTCGGTGAACAATTAAATCAGATCTGAGACCTTTCTTACTTTCCTGCCCTCGGTGTGTATCTACTATTGCTAAAACGTAGAATTGCTCACCTTGTAGCAATGTTTCCGACGGAGTCACGTTGCAGGGTTTGCCCCGAAAACTTGTCTTTCGCATAGTGTTCGCGCGGTTCGCGTTTCAGCCTGCCACGAGGCTCCACAATCCTTCTCAGTGGTGTTCTTAGTCAAAACAATCGTCGAAATTAGATAGATACTCCCTCAAACCACTTGACACTGGCAGAAATGCGGCGCTGACGCACAAGCAAGAAGACCATTAAATATAAATAAAAAAATATTTCCGACTACCCTAAAAGGTATTAAAGTCGTCCACATATTTATTGTGTTAGGTAGCAGACGTTCACGACTTTATTCCTGGAATAGTTAGAAATATGCGATATATTCATCATCATAACCATTATCAGCCTATACACCAATATTTTTTAATGACTTACATAACTTTAAGTTTGTATTCAGACAATGAAATTAAACAACAGGGCCCTATTCAACAAACGTTACAATTGTTATTTACAATTACAATTCTGGGTACATTGCTGGTTACTTATGACGCTAAACTTGCAGTAGGTAACACATGCCTAACATTCTCAGCAATGTACCCAAAATTGTAATTGTAAATTACAATTGTAACGTTTGTTGAATAGGGCCCTGATCGTTTCCATGTTTCTTACACGGGTTGAAAAACGAGAATTTTTTTCACCTTGATCCGTAAATTTTTTCTCATTTTTCGAATTTCATAGAAAGTTCTTTAGTGTCATTATCTGGTAAAAAATAGTGCTATATACGTTCCACTGCAGAACAAAGTGCATAATGGGCGTTATAGTGTACAACGCGCGCCCAATGCGGATTTTTAGACTTCATTTACGCATTACGCATACGAATTTCTTCTTTAGCGTATGCAGGTACATAATAAGTTTTTCTTCACCGTTTGAGAGAGATGTATTACGTATACATAAGTAAGAAAAACTCATTGAGTGAAAATTAAATATGTATTTTTCAATTACAAATGTCTACTTCATGTCTAAGTGCAAACTAAATATAAAAGCCATAATACAATGTTTCAACTATTAATCGCTTCGCGAACTGTTAATACTTTTAAAACTTGTTTAATTATAGGTCTCTCGTCCAACTTTAGTCCTCAAGGCTTATTATCAAGGTTTATTTTCTATCAAACTTTTACCTTGTTACTCATGAAAATAACGAATAAGTAATTTTAAAATGTTCAGAAAATTTCGAACAGAATTTAGATTTTGATATCAAAGGGTTTAAGTTAAAATTGAATTTTAAATAGTTTTTCAAATTTATTTTATAAGCAGGGAGGTCTCCGAGGGAGTAATCAGATATATTCTGAAACCTCAGAACATCTACGTCTCACTAGTAGTACCAAAACTCTGTCCAGTGTGTGACAGGGAGTGAGCCCGTCGCCTTATACTGAACACTTAGATTATCTAGATGGAACGTCGCCTCACAAATGGAAAACAAAAATGGTTCCATTTTTTGACAGATGTGTGCGTGACAGCTGCGTTCTACGCATGTTTAAACCTTTCAGTGTGTGAGTGTTTGGGTTACCAGCAGAATTCCATCTCCCTTAGAATCTGGGAAAATTTTAGTCATCTTTGGGAGTCAACTACACTATACAGGGTGTAAAATTAAATGCGTTGCATATCAACAGAGTGCTCCAGACCATCAAACTGAACAACTTTCACTATGGAGCCAACATCGAAAGCACGAAATAAATTTGCTGTTCCATAGTTACTTGAAAGGGGAGGCCTTTGCCCAGCAATGGGATGAAAGGGGCTAATAAAAAAATAGTTAATCGACCAAAATTGTATGAAACAGCTGATTTTTTCGCTATTTCGACCTTGGTCCCATAGAGAAAGGTGTTCAAAGACTGTCATGCACGCGAATTATTATCTCAACAGTGGTTATTAGACATCGGATATTCAGATGCATAATTTACCTAAACTTCATTTTTCACAAGAATAATATGGACGCGTCTTTTTATTTTATGAAGCAATCCCAGGATCATTCCGAAGTCCCGGGATTGCTAAAAGATTTATCTATATAAAAAGTATCGTAGAACTCGGACATTTGAACAACTCGGACAACATGAACAACTCTAAATTTGGTCAACTTATACAATATTGTCTGAGTTGACAGAGTTGTCCGAGTTGACCAAGTTGTTCATTTTATCAGAATTGTTTTGTTTTCGAAAGTACTTAATTGGACAACATGGACAAATTAGACAACCTTATCAAGTCAATTCAGTTGGTCAGGTTGACAAAGTTGTCAGAGTTGTTCATGTTGTCGGAATATCATAATGGTGAGGATAAGTGTGACAAAACAGTGCGTGTTGCACTTTTTTTTTTAATTAACTTTATTCAGAAAGGCATAGTTATCTATATTCAGTTTCCGTGGAAAAAAAAATTTGTTTAGGTAAATATGCATCCGATCTCTAATAATTATGTTCCTTCTCACCACGATAGTTAGTAGAAATAAAGTTCGGAAGAAATAAAGACTTAATAAAGTGAAATATTTTTTTTTGCTTTTAGGTTGTATGAACGAGTAACCTTTGTCTATTAGTTGATAAAAATAGTTATGAAAAAAAACGAAACGACTATTGATCGAGGCATAATGGCGGGAAATTTAGAAAGAAAAATCTGACCACACTTAAAAAATGGAAAATGGCCTATGAAAACAAAGAAAAGTTTTTAAAATTTTCAATCTGCTTATTGTATCTCAAATCATGGTGAAAAATTAATTTATATGTGTGAAACATGTTAATCTTTTTTTTATTGTGCATATTTTTGTGAATTTGTTACAATTTGATCACGTAAGTCATTTTTTCTGAATTTTTTATCTTGGATTCAGGAGGTCTGTACCGTTTCGCGTCATGATTGAGACTATTGGAAGGTTTTTGAAAGGAGTACGGTTTTTACCTACTTTTTTTGGGACCATTTCGTCCGCTTGTTGCTCTGTCTATATAGTCTAAGACTGAACAGTGATTGATTTTATAACGTGGTGGGTAATAGGTTTACATTTAATCATGAACTGAATTAAGTTAAAAGCCAAATAGTCTTGCATTAGCAGATACATTTAGCAAGACTTACTTTTACCTTTTCCATGAATATGAACAAATAAAAAATGCCCCTTAGAGGCAAAGATGCGGACAAAAGGTGAAATAAAAATTCGAAAACTTTTTAGAAACAACACTAAATACAAAGGATGTTAGGAACCAAAATGAAACAAAAGCATACGAGCTTGTTACACACTATGTTTATACGAAACTAAATTCAACACTGGCAACAAACCATTCACCGACGACAGAAAAAGAAAAACAATTTTGAAATTCGAATGGAACACGGAAGGCCCGCCCTTGGGAGTCGTCGGAACATTTTACGAGCGGTTCTAAGTAAGGCGGTCGCGGTTAGTGATGGGTATCTTTTATATTTTAAACGATGGAGGAGCACTTCACTTGAGGCACACCTATTTCATTTAAATTAGAAATATTGACAAGAAGAGGTAACCATGTGCGAAACTGAGTGAGTGTGAGTGAGACAGGAATACGCCATTGAGTAATAGGTGAGGTTAAAACTGGTATATTTTTTTTTACTACTTTTTTAAAAACTGCTTAATATCATAAACACGAATGTGAAATGAAATTTTAATATCTTTAAAAATGACTGAAATGTAAGTGTTTAAAATTTACGACTAGAGCGAGAGACATATTCAAAAGTGACGTCATGACCTCGTATTTACAAATCATGACGACGTGTCATAACAACACCTGTTTTGCATGAAAGAGATAGAAGATAAAACAAAACGTTTTTCAATCGCTTGTAACTTTTTTGTTTTCTATTCGATTGTAATTTCGTTTGTAATTATTTTTAGCCTATTTTTGTAATTCGTTACAAGATATTCATTTTCCAGGATCAGTCATCTATCATTCCAATTCCCCACCAATTTCCGTACTGTTTGTAGTACTCTTTCTTATACTGTGCTTGAGGTTAGGTTAGGTTAGATTAGGTTATGTAAACAGTCGTAGAAATCTGCTAAATCAATATTTATCCGATCTACGTCATGTTCTCCGTTGGTCGGAAACGATTTTCTTTTAAAGTTTGCGTCGTTAAGCTTGACATATAAAGGACAAAAGTGGCATTCGAAAATATTTTTCGATTCACACTTTTTAACTTGTATAATGTGTAAATTATAATTATAAGTTTATTATCTAGAACCTAACTATCTATAGGGCAGAATTTCCGATGACGTTACCTAGCTACTATTCAAAATAAGAATGTTTTGAGTGTTTCGGAATGTATGCGTCCCAGAGAGTGCATGTGCTGATTGTACTTATTTGTTAAGGGTAAGTCAAAGGTCTCTTTGAGGTGGCTTGATAATATTTTGACAGCAATATGATCACTAAATTACCTCCTTTAATACGCAATGAGACTGCTAATTGTAGTATGATCTACTATTTCTCACATGATAGGAGATCTGTGCCCCGCAGTGGAACGTTTATTCTGCTGATAAGTCAAGCAAAAAATTTAGAAGTATCAAATTTAAAACATGAGTAACTCTTTAATTTTGCGTTTTCAAGTATCTCATGAGTCAGATGCACATCACTAGTCGCGGTCACGATATAGTTTCATTTTACCCAAGTTACAGCTTATAGCTTCCCAAGTCGGTGCGGGACAGGACGAGAGTATGCTTAGTGACAGAACATTTTTGAGGTGTTTTAGCTGAATTTAGCTTTAAGAGTTTAAAGGACCGTAGCGTAGGTGGGATATTTTTGTGGAAATATTATTTTGGAGCGAGGTTTTTGAAGCGAAATTGAATGACGGTATCAATAGCTACCTCGACCTGGCTGTTTTGGTATCCAGGAATAAAGAATTACAAAGTTAGAATCTAGTAGGTGTCTTATTTTTTTCGGATACGATAATTCTGTCTATAGCTGGAGACACTAGGAATTGGTTTTGATTCATAGACTGAATAATATGAAGACAAGTTGAGCACGTATACACTGGTGTGGGATGGAGATATGACAAAAATATAATAGTATTTTTGTATGTTTTCAATCTTAATGTTTTTCCTCTTTAATTAATTGTATCCATATTTTTTTACTATACTACTATATTTTGAGTATTTCTACCTCTCGGTGAATAAAGTCATGAGCCAACATGAAAACACTAAACAAACATTCGATTAAGGCTATACGTGGTTATACGTACAAATAAAACCGGTGTATTCTGATTCCAAACCATTTGGTCCGACTTATTTATAGTTTCCGCTTGTGACAGAGGTATTCGCAATTTATTACTCTAATGGTTTGTTTTCTTTGTAAAAAATTCATAAATGTTGGTAATTTTCACACCCACAGTTTTTCTATTAAAATATAACAAAGGGATGAAATAATATATTGATCTAACCTTGGCTTCGTAATTTTTTACCGTTAGGGGATAAAAGGACGAACGCAAAAGTACCTGCTTAGTTCTGATTAGATTGTAATTTTTTTTATGTTCGTTTTCAAATATGGTCTGTATTACGCCTAACTAGCAAAATAGCGTTAAGAAAATGCTAGATAATCTTCATTTTTTATTTACTATATTTATTACTCTTCCTCTCTTCTCATCCTATTAGTGAGACGTTTGCCCAAGTTTTCCCTCAATAAGATCCCACATGCTGTATCTAACTTTTAAGATTTTAATTCTCCTGTATTGGTTTCCGCGCGTTTCGCCAACTGACATAATTATCGCCTACGATATCATAATATTTTGAGTGAATCCCTTTGCGCGAAAGACAATTGAGCGAAAAACATTTTAGCGAAAATACAAAAATCTCTAGAAACTACCAATAACACCAGAAAGGATTCGTTCGCGCAAATGTCCGTTCGCGCATAAGTCTGTCACTCAAAATTCCCTTCGCTTAGTGTTTTTCGCTCAAATGTCCCACATCACGACATAAGCAACTGTTTGTATCTAGATTTTTTCGGTTCTAGATTCAATTCGGAATACTGTCAATATCGCCATTGCTTCACATATTATTATTCTGTTAAAAATGTCTCAGAGACCACAAGCAGTAATACAAATCCATGTCAACTGTAATTCTGCATTTAATTACGTCAAACTATCTTATTCAATTCCAAATATATGCTATTCTACAGCCTAGATATAATTAAAGGATGTGCGATATAGGTACAAGATTTCGGATACGGAAATGTAACTTTAAACTATTATTATCTCGGATATCTATTTTATGAATATTAGAAATTTCGTGGTGGCCTCTCCTGTGGATGGCGAAGATTTGGTGGACCGCTCTTAGTGTAAGTTGGAACTCACACTAAGAGCTATCACACACGATGACGCACTGACGGAGCAGCAGACGTCAGTCCGTCATTTGTGAAGCAAGAAGTTGTATGAAACCGCACGTAGAAGCACACACGGTGCGGATTGACGCACTCCTTGCTTCACAAATGACGGACTGACGTCTGCTGTTCCGTCAGTGCGTCATCGTGTGTGGACCCACTAATGCGTTATCATGAACTTAAATTTAATTCGGCTTTTCAGTTAAAAAAAATTTGTGAAGAAACCAGTAGCATTATAGCGAAGAAGAAAAACTGAAGAACTAATACAATAATAACTTTGTTTAAATATGGAGCAAACTATGCTAGCCAATAGTTCAAAGTATCTAAAATCTAAGTCCAAGAGAAATTAAGTCCCGTTGCCAAATAAAAAATGCCAATTTCATCTTTGCATTTTCAGAAGGTTGCAATTCTAAACAAAAGTTCACCTACTTCTTCTTATTCTTCGTATTCTTCTCCATTACTGGGGGCTGATAGTCATTTCTGCATATTTATATATTTCTGCCTATCATTTGCGATACGAAACAGGTTTTCAACGTTGGCGATGCCTGTCATGAACACTCTTTCAGGTTCGTTTTCTACGACATATTTTGTGGTATCGCTCATTCTTCAATATCATGATAATTTCTTTCCTCCTTGTCTCGCCTACTTAAAACTCAAATATCCGTTTGTTTCGTTCACGGCTATGCAGCAATATAACATCACTAGCACGCTAGGTTTACGACCTAATCCTAGGGCTTCTGTATGACGGCGCAGCTAGTATTTAATACGAAGTCTAGGCAGTTAATCTGTTACTAGATTTTGCTAGTGGTTTCGCTTGGAACAGTGTTGGCTAAACATTTAATTACGTAAATTGTTTGGTTTGAATATTAAACTTGCCTACCATATTAAGCTATGGAGGAAGTTACTGGTTTTTCAAGCTTCTTTGTCATTGTTGGTAGAATACGTGCTTGAGTTTGAGTATGTTTGGAATATAGGGCAATAATACAAATAGTTTATTCTCTTCATCAGGTCAATAGCTGCACGATGTTGTAGTTTGTATGACGTAAGGTGTAGAGTATGTGACGTAAGGAGTTCATGAATAGTCTCACTCCAAGATTAGTCGTATAATGTATCTAATTAGTACATGTATTGACAAGTACAATGTTGTAAGTGCATGGCCTATTATATCTAACTTAAGACTATGTGTGTGAGGAGGGGTGAGGGGCTATGCACACACTGCAATGCGTAGGTTTTTGTATAGATACATAAGTTCAGCACAATGTTTTTTTGTAATAAAAGTCATAATTTTTTGGTAGTTTGGTGTGTTGTGTTATAAATTGATGTAGACTTTATTCATGTTTTACAATTGTTTAATTTGGGATATGGGTACTGGTTATTGTACCAACAGAATAGTGTCAGCAGCTAAACAGAAGCCTTAACTAAAACAGAAAGAAACAAGCATAAATGTAAGCAATAATGAGAGATGATGACAAATATTTATGTTCCTTGAACAAAGCAATTGGGACGTAATAATTATAGGCTGATGGTACTGATAGTGAAGTGTCTTAAGTTAATACAAAATAAAACAAACCTTTATACGAAATTTGATCCTATTTTTAACTCCTGTAGTCCAGTAAAAATACGCTTCGAAAGGAAATCATTTATAATAAGCAATTTTTTTTTGCTAGATCGTTTATACAAATGATATTAAGATACTTTATTAACGAATCCCACTAAATTTCGTACCTATTTTTAGTTTTTAGTACTAAAATGTAATTTTTAGGGTTCCGAACCTCAAAGAGGAAAAACGGAACCCTTATAAGATCACTCTCGTGTCCGTCCGTCCGTCTGTCACAGCCACTTTTCTCAGAAACTATAGAAGCTAGCGACTTGAAATTCGGCATAGTGGTCAATCATGCTAACCCAAACGTAAAGCGAGACTAAAAATTTAGAAAATAATTTTTCAACAAATTTTTAAGGTCCAAACACTGATGACTTTTAAAAAAAAAGTTTTCCAATCTAGCCGAGTTTGGTATCATTTGAAAGGGCTTTGAACGTAGATTTGGTATTGGTAGTTCGTTTTACTAAGTGATGCGTAGTTATTCATTTATAAGCCCGACTGCACGCAAAATTTTGGTTCCCCCCCCCTGATCTCCGAACATATAAAGCCAAAAAATCTGAAATAATTCTTACATATCGATGAACTATTGAATTTTGTAGGAAAATTATAGCGGTGTATGTATTGATAATAGTTTTTGAGAAAATAGAAAAAATACAGTACAAACAAACTTAGGGTTGCAGTTGATGTTTTTCGTTGATGAGCATAGACACAAACTTTATGTATTACATTTTAAATAAAATCCAATAAATTAACACCAGTTTTAGTCATAAAAATGAACAAAGATAACAAAAATGCTAGTTTTTCGATGAATTACCAACTCCGTTATGAAGTTTTGTTGTTAGCCATATTTCGTCACTGTTTTTTGCTTAAAACATTTTTAAAAGACGGTAAATCTGTTAAATTCCACTAAATCTATTCTATAACACCCTACAATTATTCCTACTCATTAAAAAAAGTACAAAATGAATAATTGTTTCGATATTTTGATTAGTGATTTGTATGGTTTCATGCAAGAACGAGTGTACCTACCGGTATCGGTGAATATTGGTAAACAGCTAGTTAGAGTACCTATATCCAGAGATAGCATAAATGGTAGGTGCTTAAAATTTTTGTGAAAAATCACTATTTCGTTGGGAATAAACTGTATTTAAATATTTTCGAGAAGGTAACAGGAATTTTGAACATTTGAACTTTGCTTGAATGACAGGATGTGAGGTCCGATTCACAATGCAGGAAACATAAAAATTATTACTTTACAGCAAACCGTATTTCATTATTGAAAAAATCCTAACATAATATAAGATAATTACGGAAAGTAACAAAATATTAAGCCATATCAACAGCTACGTTATTAAGATGGATTGAAATATTGATTTTCACAAATGAAATATTTATCATAATAATGATTAGGTCAAATCGGAATAGAATCTTTACACGTCAGTCATACGTCAGTAGTGAATCATGGACATGGATCAAAGAGATTATACTTGCATAGAAGGAGGATAACCTTTGCAAGGCGGTCCACTTTTTTTGAAGTTTGCTTTTTTATGTTTTGTGTCATGTGTTTTTGTCCTACACAAAAGGCACAAAAAGTTACTACTTTACACAACTTTACATACACTAGTATGTCAAAAAGTGTCAAAAAACGTGGAAAGTGGACAGCCGCATAAACAAAATATCTAAAGTTCCATATCTTTCTACTATTAAAGGTATGTCATAAGAGAAAAGAGACTAACTACAATCTTAAATTGATGCGGACTTTATGCTTTAGAATTAAGTGATCCTTCTTGTGAGCTGTGAGACATGGATATAAACCAATGTATAGACAATACCGATGCCACCTTGCTGATCATGGACAATACCTTTCCAACGTAGAAATACAATGACTCGAAAAGGCATTAAAATACATACATACATACATATTCTCACGCCTGTCTCCCACTGGGGTAGGCAGAAACAACGGAACGCCACTTGCTACGATCCTGACAAACCTCCCTAGCTTCCTCCACATTCATTAGTCCTTTCATGCATGCTCGTCGGTTTCGGGTAGATCTGACCTGGCCCTTCTTAAGCACGTCGCCAATTTGGTCCGAATATGTACGTCTAGGCCGTCCCCTTCCAACATTTCCACTTACGCTTGCCTTATAGGTTGCACTCGTCAATCTGCACTCATCCATTCTTTCCATATGACCAAACCATCGCAACATTAAAATAATAGTAAGTAATCGCGAAAACGAGACACGCGTATATGCTATGCTAATGCTGATGAAGTTGAAATTGCTATCAAAATCATACAACTTAGTCGGGCTAAGGTACGAGATTTAATACATTTTTTTCACATCTCCGTCCCTTACCAGTATGACCATTACAGTTTGCGAATCTATTAAATACTCAATCAACGCTTTCCAAGCTTCTTGATCATTAACATGCACTGAAATTAGAGACAGTGCCTTACATTACAACCTTCTTGATCATGAACTTTCGCTTACGTTAGCTTATGCACCTTTTAATGTTTTAGGCATGAAGATTGAACTATAAAAATTCTTGGTTTTAGGCTTTCATACCGAGAAGACAAACTGGAGTAATGTATTTCTATCCAACTCGGGTGCTAGTACTAATGTGAGAAAATGATATACCTAGTTCTTCTGTTCGTCAATAACCCGCCTCATTACAATACATTTTATTTTTTAGAACAGAAAGAAAGCATTGTCTATAAGCACCTGGAGAGGAGAGCAAACTTCCGTACAGGCGGTGAAAATGACTTTTCAATTTATATGAAGGTAGATGACTGACTCTGGAGTCAGACAGCCTTTGTAGTTCAAAAAGTGGTTACGTCGATAAGGACAGTAATAAGTAGCGATCTCCTCTTTTAACTAGAGCTAATTTGCTATGTGCGTCTCTTTTTGAGTGAATATACAAGCCACGTGCTTCCTTCTATACCTTCTCTTTCTACGTTCTAAATCCATGGTTTATATCCATGTTCTAGAATCATCGTTCAAAAAGATTGCTAATGATTGAATGAGATTGCAACGCATAAACTTCTTGGTGAACTTAAAATACAGGTGGTAGTCATTAGAGGGTGTTAGGCAAGGAATATACCATAGAGAAATTACACGCTCATATACTCTCTGCCGTGTTAGGTGTACCCACCCATTTGTTACTTGGGTACAGCCACCCATTTGTTATTTGTTAAGCAAAAATACTTGGCTATTATCCATCCACTTTCTTTCACTGGAAACAATTCATGACCCACGCAGACGCTTGAAAAATAAATATGTTAAAGAAAATTGATGTCTTACCTACTACATTTGCATTAAGACTCCCTACCTATTCTCTAATTGGGATATTCAGGGATTTTCTTAGTAATCATATTGAATTCCAAATATTACGTAAAATTTTTCGTGTAGTAGGTACTCAAACTTGTCCGATGTAAGTGTTCATGTAGCGAGACCATTGCCACTTCTTTGAACATGGTCACAATACATCATGTTCTTTAACATTAAAAATTTAAATACTTACTTAATATTATAATATTAAAACGGCGATAAGCTATCATGAAATAATTTCTCTATTATATCGTTGCACTTTTTTTATGTTGTGCTCGCTATACCACTTTGTACCTTCCGAACAATGGCGGTTTTCATTAACACTGTTCTCATCTTTTCTTACGGTAACATTAGGTTTGGAACCCTCTATGTGCGAGTACACACCTCGCTCTTGGCCAGTTATTTTATTTATAGTGTCAGATTTCTTACTTTTTTCATTTTTATTGTTTGTTTTAGGTTATGAGTTTACATACACTATGTAAATTTTGTATTAAAAGTCGCGCATTGTTTCGCAACGTTGCCGAACATGTTGAGCGTCACGTGTTGTGCGTCAATTGTTGCCTAGTGGATACGAGGCTTTAATGTCCTTTACATTTAGGTCGAATTTAAGTTTTTTACAGCAGCTGATTTTTTTTCTCTACTTAATTGTTGGCCCTATCTTATAACTATTATAAAACCGTAAAATCATGAGGAACAAAAAAGTAGCGGTTTACTTCATATAAAATCGAATAACACTCGATAGCGCGATTTAAATGACGTGCAGCGCCACCTATTGACAAAATTGTTAGTTAGTTTGTTTGTTCGCGCTTCACGCAAAAACTACTGAACCGATTTTGATGAAACTTTTTTTGCTTGATAGCTTATGATCTGACTTAAAATCTGGTATATAATTTGTGCGGACGAAGTCGCTGGAAAACACTAGTTATACATATAGATGTTTATCTGATCATCCTGATCAAACCTTTTAAAGATTCAAATTACGGTACAAAATTTGTCTTATTCAATACGATAACGAAACGATAATAAACTCGTTGTCCCCTACTGACAAGAGGATGAATAGGGCGACGCGTTCCGAATATAAACACAATAATATCTCGTTTGTCCGTAACCGACCCTAAATGGGGCAGATATCAAATTATCCCAACGCAGTTTGAAATTGTCAATGTATTTAATAAATGGTGCGGAAACCGTGCGTGGGGTCATGTTTGATCTGATCAATGGATTGAATTTAGATTTACATTCAAAGTCTTCACTTTGATCTGATTAAACTATGAAAATCTGTGTTTGAATTCAGTCTTATGCAGAGTCCAACTTATTATGCTGACGGACTAAAGGCGCGTCTAGATCACATGTTTTTTATGAAGAAAACAAAACACAGCTTCACTTTTTGTCATCCGCCATCTTGTTTTTAAATTAAATGGTATGGGGCGACGCCATTTTGTTTCATGTTTTTGTGTAAAGTGCTGAAAAACAAGCGCAATAGACACGCCTTAATAGGATTATCTGTCTGACCACTGTACTGAACAACTTTTTAAACAAGACCAACAACGAAACAATTTGTTGTCCTATAGAGACCGTCAATGACAGGCTATACTCATCTACCCAAATGGATGGTCCATATAATTTAGCCCGACTCGCACTTGACCCTTATTATTCTGAAATACTACAACTGAATCCATAGGAAGTAATATTCGGCTAAAACATATGAGCCCCTACTCATCTGCTCTTGTTTGAAATCAAATTGTATGGGGCGACGCCATTTTATTTCATGTTTTTGTCACGGACCTGAAAAAAAGACAGACGTAATGTAACACTAAAAAGATGTGAAGCATGCAAGGTCCTACATTTTCGTTTGTTCTACAAGGGACCTACACTCACACAGATGCACTAGCTCTAGGCGCAGGTCCGACACCCTTCACCATTACGTACCGCGTGACACAGAAGAAATGGGTGCTTCACTCGTGATTAGACGAGATTACGTCCGTCTTTTTTTCAAGTCCGTGGTTTTTGTGTTATGTGTGCTGAAAAACAAGCGCTCCAGACGCGCCTTAAGAGGATGATCTGACCACTGTACTGAACAACTTTTTAAACAAGACCAACAACGAAACAATTTGTTGTCCTATAGAGAACGTTAATGACTGGCTACTCATCTACCCAAATGCATGGTCCATATAATTTAGCCCGACTGGCACTTGACCCTTATTATTCTGAAATACTACAACTGAATCCATAGGTAGTAATCTGCTAAATCATAACATATGAGCCCCTACACATCTGCGCGAGCAAAAATAATCGACACAAATATAGTACCGGTAAAATCTCGAATGGGAAACGTTGAATAGCAATACGAATGCTCGAGATTCGAGCCTCAGCACCTCGGGTGCCTGATTGAATTTCTGTTCCGGATGATTTAGTGGTTATAAATAAGGATTCTGCCCGCAGCGAGCTCCTTTCGTGCTTGGTGTGATGAATGTGAGGGGAATTTGTTTGCACGAGATTTTATAGTGTTCTCATTTCGTTTTTGTCACGTATGTTTTTTTAGATATGCATGTGCTACAGCTAAGTTCCTCGAGGGGCTAGTTTTTTTTCATATTCGGAACATCAATATTTCACTAAAGATAGTGTAAATTACACAGTGATAGGTAGTGAGCCCTTTACTTTATTTTTGGCAGTGGAATCGCTTGAAAATTAAAGAAAATTAAGGCTCATAAAATTTTTTTTGTTTATTTTTAATGTGGCGAGCGACGGGCCGATGGGCAAACTTAACGTGGTGTTCTGAATACATGCTCGAAAAAAAACGGCAATCCCATACATTTTAGTCGGTAAGGTCCAGCAGTTTTGTATGAAACCGTATTTACAGATATTACAGATTTAAATGTTGGCTCCATAGTAAAAGTTGTTCAGTCTGATGGTCTAAACAACTGCTTTAAATATTACTAGCGTGTTTTTTTACACTCTGTATAATTATCCTTTGAACTTACATCTATCACCGCAGAAAGCAAAACAAATGTAACTCAAACTGAAAAGTAAAACAGCCAAAATCTGTAGTATAATAAGTTTTTGATGGATCTCCAACCATGATTGCATGGAACGAGTAACTGTCCCGCTGGCTTGGCACTGCCCAACAGGCTGCATGCCAAAAAGGTTTTAGTTTGGCTTGATTTATACTATACGAAACTTTGGACCGTTGATTTTAGTCACTTGCAACGTTGAGTGGCGATTTGTTGATTTCTGGTGCGTTTTTCATATTATAGTAGATTACACACCGAGGGCAGGAAAGTAAGAAAGGTCTCAGATCTCATCCGAGGCCGAGCCGAGGTCAACAAACATGTGATCTGAGGCTTTCTTATTTACTGCCCGAGGTTAGTATGCTATTTTTCTCCTCGACGGAGGTGGAAAGTGGCAACTTCGTTTAGCGCAGCGGGACGAAAATTGACGCTTTCCGTCTGGACAAAGGATATTTTCTTAAATTGAGCAAATTAACGACTGGGCAACAATCAAAGGCCGGCCATATTTCGAAGCTTCCAATTAAAGCTGATTGAAATTTGGTGATCGTATTTTGAACAGTTAAGAGAAAGCTAAGAATACTGTCACCGAAATTTGCTTCCGATTACATGAAACGGCATCTAAATAACCCTGTTGGGAGCTACAAAGCCACAGACAGACAGAGATAGGCGTCAAACTTAAAACACTCTTCTTTTTTGCTACAGGAGTTAAAAATAGGATCAAACTTCGTTTCCATGAATCGCGTTTGCGATATTTGATGCCTGTTGAAACAACTATAAAATGCTCTGACAGAATCCTTGGTTTTCTATCTCGCATTTTTGTAAGAGAAGACAAACTCATCCACTAGGCTATATTGTATATCAAGGTTGAATATCAACGTACCATGCCGAGGTCCGTACCTCTCTGGATGCCCATAGTATTCACTGTATCGGTAGACCTTCGTCGTTCTTCCAAGTGTCCGCTTTAATAAACAGTTTTTATATAAGTCCAACTGCAGAGCACAGGCCTCCCTCAGGGAGGATATATGGGCGTCAGTCCACCACGCGTGCTCGATGTGGATTGGTAGACTTCACATAAGCATTTCTTCTTAAAGAATATCTTCTTCAGCGTGTGCAGGTTTCCTTACGATGTTTTCCTTCGCCGCTTAAGAGCAGTCGTTATTACGTATATAAGTGAGAAAAACTCATTGGTACATGGCATGTCGTCCGTGCGGATTCGAACTTGAACCTCACGATTGATTTTTCATTGCTCTCCGCAACGCCCACCGACGCTGTATAAATTGTATATTTAATTATGTCTACTGTAATAGAGAACAACGATTGCAAATGCTGATATTTTTTATAACATTTTGCATAATAAGTTTGGTTTTTCTTTTCCACTTATTTTCGAATAAATTTCAGTACTTACTAACTACTTCAAGTTTTCTCAAAGCATAATTATCCAAATGAATTTGAATGCCTTTCATACAATTAAAAAACATTTTTGAATAAAAACGGAGCTACGATTAATTAACTTTCACTAAACTGTTTAGCGGAGGCGCAACTTCGTAATTAAAAGTAAATTAACCCTGTGCCCGTTGAAATTTTAAAATATAAAGTTTGACTCGTTTTTAATACTTTGCGAAGCAAATAATTATTGGCTTCCACTCCTGCTGTCTTTGACTTTTAAAAGTCCAGTGACTACCGGACTCGAGTTATATTAAAGTTTCTTTTATAAAATATTACAGTTAACCCGCAACTTCGTCCGTACAATTTATAATATTATTTTAAGTCAAATCATAAGCAATCAAACAAAACATTTTCATCTAAATCAGTTATGTAGTTGTTGCGTGATGCTGTTACAAACAAATAAACAAAGAAACAGGCAGACAAAAATTCTAAAAAAAGAGTTAAGTCTTATGAATATCTTCAATATAGTCAGGTGGGATAAGACAAACACCGGGGTAAGGCAAACATACTAACATAACTATTAAATACTGACTGTTTGATCAAAAACATGAACTAAATCGGACTCATATTGAATTAAACAAATAGTTTCTTTTATACCTGTCCCCACAACACTCCTATACCTATGTAAGATATTTACAGAGCTAGTAAAAGTGTTTGTCTTACCCCGAGTTATGGGGTATAAAATAAAGTAGGTATGTTTGTCTTACCCCACCTGACCTTATATACATTCTGTTACAGATTTATAATAGTTTAGACGAGATAAAATACGTGGTCTAGGGAAGAAAATCAGATGGCAAACCAATGATATTGTAAAGGTTGCTGGTCAGAAATGGATCAGCCTACCTATTGTGCAAGGTTCCGATTACATCGAAATTGGTAACGTAGGTATTACGACTGTACCAGGCAATTTTTAAGTCATATTGTGTTTTTTCCATCATCATATCAGTCGGATATTGATTAGCTTGGTTGGGCTGCAAAGCCCTGGTGTCAGAGTTTATTCATACTGCCTTACGGCCTCTGACGTGGTTTTTATGTAACGACTACTACCACCAGAGTAATAGTAGCCGGGACCAACAGCTTAACGTGCCATCCAAAGCACGGAATCATCTTTCTTTTCACAACCAGGTGACTCAGCCTGCAATGTCCTAACCAACTGGGGAAAAACGCACAAAGTGACATTTCACTAGGTGTCCCCCGTGGGAATCGAACCCACGACCTCCGTGTCAAGAGCCCAATGCTCATAACCATTAGACCACGGAGGCAGTTATTGATTAGCTAATCGTTCAGAACTGTCAAAGATCAATCACCATTTCGATTTGATACCGATTGAATCTAGTAGTTACACAATAAGACCCCATATAAGTAAAGGAGACCATGAGGAATAACTGCGAAAGGGACAAAATAGGTGTCAGGATCGTAGCAGATAGTAATCAATTGTCTCTGCCTACCTTATTGCGACGCAAACGTGAGTATATGTATGTATGTAAGTGATGAAAGTCGACTTTACCTCAAAATATTATTTGATATCTTCAAAACACCTTCATTAAAGATAAAAGCCGACTTGTTGTCATAAATGTTGGTGTC
The DNA here is from genome assembly GCA_963693445.1 of Agonopterix heracliana. Lineage (NCBI taxonomy): Eukaryota > Metazoa > Arthropoda > Insecta > Lepidoptera > Depressariidae > Agonopterix > Agonopterix heracliana. The sequence goes on from OY856324.1 coordinate 15,082,187, forward strand.
CCCAAGTCAACTCTACATGGGTGTGACAATACTCTTCACAGCCAATCAATTTGCTATGACATTTTGAACCCGGCTTCCAGAATCGCCTCCAGCAGATGAGGGCGTGGTCCGAGATACATGATATTGGCAACGTATATGACGTCACGTGCCAAACATTAGCTTATGCTGTCATGTTTCATTCATTGCTAGCTAGTTTAGCCAAGCTTAGGAATATTGAGGCATAGTATACACCGTGTAACAGAATTAAACCGAAAGCCGAAACAACTTTGTTGAGAATCACTAATTGACACATCATACAGAGCGATCGGCTTATTTAAAACATCCATGTTCAATCCTTATTCAATTTCAGTTGTAATCAAATTCTAATCCAATTACTATTCAACTGAGCTGAATTCCGTATCACTAAACTTGACTTATTTGCTATGTGACTGACAGCCTAAAACGTTACGATCTGTCAAAACGGCTCTAACGGGGGCGGTCAAAGATACCGTACGTGTAAAAAGTTGTGATGTGCACGCGGTCCAATCAAGGTTCAGTAGAGATTTATTTAGAGCAATTGGACTCCTGAAAGGCAAAGCTACTCACCAACATGGCCAAGAAGCTTTTAGCGCTGGCACTAATCCTACGCACGAAGCCGAGGGATGTTTACCTTTTTTTCGCATAGTAGTGTAAAATAAAATATACTGGCGCATCGGTGAATATCCCCACAAATACAAAACCGATACAATACTCGCACATAATGATGATCCTAGTTACAATATAACATTATACAATAAATCCGACAGTTGTATTCAGTTCTGACCACCTTTGAAAGATAGGTATAATATTATAAAGCATGAAAAAAGAGAAAAATGTAGACTTCCGATTGAAAATCGATCGGGACTTTAGTAGGTCCCAAAAATTGGTCTCGTTTTTAACCCATGTTTCGTAGGGAAAGTTGTTAAGTTTCTTTATCTGAATACACCTTTTTTTAGAATCTCGAAAAGGCGGAAAAACGTTTGTCCAGAACTCAAATCAATCCTTTAATTAGTGGTGTATTGGTTGTAAGTTCAAGCATGTTTGTTTTTGGTTCGACGAGGACATTAAAAAGTTCGAGTTGAACTTGAAATGAAGTCAACAAAAATCCTGACTCTTGCAAGTATCCTTGCTGCTGCCACCTTTCTTTTTAAAAAAACCCTTACCGCTTCCCATTTCCGAACCCCCATTAAAAAAAATAGGCCAATCTCTTCATAAAACCACGTGGACCGTGAAACGATCCAATCAAAGCGTTTTTACATTCTCTTACTTAAAACACTTTGGCATAGGGCCTGGTGTCGGTGCCAACGCTATCATGACATTTCTATTGTGCCACTGTATTGCTCTTTTCACTGTAAAATGCATGTACTATTTAGGTCATGGAACATAGTCTCCTGACATAGAACTTATGACTAAGTAATAAGCATCAAAATTGCTTGGTTGGCTAGACTTCGTAGAGGGACGTGTAGTAGGTCATTCGTTCGACTGCCAGTGCACTGGCCACTTTACTTGCTCATGTCAATTGCACGTTATTTCCTTTCTTGTTGTTCGATATAGTTAGCTGTCAGTGTTTGGATCGTTTAGAATAGACGGTTTCATAAATAAAGATGTAGGTTATCTGGATAGCCTTATTTTGTGGGATGAAAGGTTCAATTTTGAGTAAAATTGGTAATTCCTTTTGAGGTGAACATTGCAGCACTAAATATCTTTTTAAGGCGAAGTCACAGTACTTATAAGAAAGAGTTCTAATGGATTTGAACCTTATTGAATTGCGACAACCTACTATCGCTCTTTCTTTCCACGTGGCCAAAACACCTCAACATGACTTTTTCAATCCTTGTCACTCTACAAGTACATACCCCTATAGAGACGTAATATAAGGCGACCCAACTCTGTCAACTCATCAGTTACTTGTCACTTATATATTTCGCAACGCCTTTGTTTTCCGCCATTGTTTCGAATAGACTTCGTAGTACTTCGGAGCATTTCCGTCCCCCCCGCACCGCAGCTAGTTGACAGAATTGTTTTCTTTTAAATTCGCATGTATTACGTCTCTATAGGGGTATATGCTCGTAGTTGTCACTAGAAAAAAAAGTCTTTCTCTAATCACGTTATTGGGAGTCACGTTGCAGGGTTTGCCCCGAACACTTGTCTTTGGCGTGGTGTTTGCGCGGTTCGCGTTTCAGCCTGCCACGAGGCTCCGGAAACCTTCTCAGTTGTGTTCTTACTCAAAAACAATCCTCGAGATTGGATAGATACTCCCTCAAACCACTTGACACTGGCAGAAATGCGGTGCTAACGCACAAGAGAAAGTCCACAACTTTTTTTTTGCCTATTTCCTATAGGTTTCCTAGAGATAAATTTTTCCTTGTTCAGTCAGTATCATGGGTACCATACAATCACCCCTTAAAGTAAGTCACTGTTTACCCTAACACCCTGTATTCTCTTTTATCGTGTGGGCAAGCCCTGGTGTCAGAGTTTATTCCAACCGCCTTACGGCCTCTGACGTGGTTTTTTATGTAACGACTACTGCCACCAGAGATAGTAGCCGGGACCAACAGCTTAACGTGCCATCCGAAGCACGGAATCATTTTCCTTTTCAGACAATCAGGTGATTCAGCCTGCAATGTCCTTACCAACTGGGGAAAAACGCACAAAGTGATATATCACTAGGTAGGTGTCCCCCGTGGGAATCGAACCCACGACCTCCGTGTCAAGAGCCCAATGCTCTTAACCATTAGACCACAGAGGCACCCTGTATAAAGAGTAATTTGTATAAAATACATTGTATCATATTATAATAGCTACTGCCCGATGTTGGTTGACACCACAGTGACCGCAAAATTTAAACAACGAAAACAAATTTATGAAAAATTAAACAGAAAATTTCCATTAAATTTAAAACAGAGGCAGTTAAAGTTGAGTGCTCTCAAATAAACTTTCGTTCCGGTCTGAAAGCGTAGGTATATGCTATAATAAACTCAGGTAAATAATTGTATCAGTGTGAGTTTAATTAGTTAAAACGTTCGTTCAGCTTTGCATCCCACATTTTTTATATACCTTTATTATGGTAAAGTACTTTTTAACTAGCAAGATACTTACTTACGTAAAATATATGAAATATTTGGGAAGTAATTCCATAATATACATTATTTTCGATTCAAAGTGTACCAAGTTTTGTAAATTTATTAGTTTAATTATTTTGTCATAATTTTTGGGTTGTATTGTATTATCCCTAACAGAAATGTTTCGTATACTTACCTAATGTTTCGTTTTCGTGATTTCGATGTTGTCTACACAGTGAAAGTTGTTCAGTTTGATGGTTTGAAATACCCCGTAAGTAAAAAACTGCATTAAAAAAGTACACCCATATTAATGTTCTTTTTGTATAGGATTAAAGTATTCCACAATTTAAAACTTTTTATGTAATACGTAATTCAAAATCTAAAAAAAATATGTTTTTTTCAGAAATTTATTACGAAGAGATCTAATAAACTGTTTTGTTGTTTTTTTTAAATCGATGTCATTAACCTTAAAAGTATACCAATCTTAATTGACACTTAAATAGAGATCCCGTTCTTGAACATTTTATCTTCCTTCGTACGATCGTAATTAGGGTTCTGCCCGTCCGTAGATTTACGTTGACATGTAGTTATCTAACTTTAATCAGATCGACGTGGGCGTACGAGTTAAACACGTAATTAGTACCGTATAAGTAGAGTTCAAAGTCCAGCATCAAATTCACAATCCCGGAATTGACTGAACTAGATTCAAAACCGGGATCTTGAGATTTTTGGGATCCTCCAAAGTGGTATGATGTAAAGAAAAGAAACTTCAAGGTTGTTAAGAAACGTTTTTTGTTTACTAATTAATTATTACAGCCATGCAATCACAAAATCACGATCATAAATATACCTTTTTAGGATGTTCCAAAAAAAATGTCATAGCTTCCAACAACTTTTAGCAAGGTACACTTTTAGCCAAGTTAAGTATCAGAATGAAATGGCATGTTTAGTGGTAATTTAGTCTTTAGATTGTTATAAGTACTAACTATTATGCTTGACATACTTTCTCGCTCTTCTTAGTAGTATACTCTTGGCAAAGTGGAAGTGGAAAACAGGTTATAGAATTTGTTATTCTACATGTATGCCACGTTAGCTTAAACAAATTAAAGATTATAAAAGTCGGGCGGCGAGCGGGATTCGAACCCACGGAGCAGAGCATGCCCCGGATAGGCAGATCGTGGGTTCGAATTCGATTGGAATAAGGTGTCACATCTATATCACATGAATTCTAATTGCAACATTAGACGTGTGAATCAGTATTTTGTATAACTCTGGTAGATGGCGCTGACGTCCCTTAAAGACGATGATATAGATTGAAAATTTCGTCTTGGCTTGCGGGGCGACGACAGCTCTGTTGGAGCGGAGCATGCCCCGGATAGGCAGGTCGTGGGTTCGAATCCCGCTCGCCGCCCGACTTTTTCAATCTTTAATTGGGTTATCTAATAGTCCTGCTTCTTAAGGGGCTACCTGCCGGTTTTGGGTAATTTTGTAACCATTTTATTCATTAACTATGGCACTTTTTGAGCTGAAATTTAAACTGAACCATCTACAGGATATGAGAAGTGATGTGGTTTTTCTAGAAATCGATTTTAATGAATAAAACCGAAGAAAAGGGACTCTAAATTCACCCCTTTTTTTCCAGTTGTAACCATTTTACTCTTACATTTTTAATCGGAACAAAATGAAAATTTACTATATTGTTCACAATACAATTTAGAATGATGTGGTTTTTTTACTTTTTCGAAATTAATAAAAAATCATCGAATTTTTCAAAGAAAACAGCAAAATTCTGACCGGAGCCACGCGCTCTTTCTCATCGATTAGTATGGAGTGTGAGTGAGAGGAGAGTGGTCCACGGCTGATACGCCTTAAGCTAGAATTTGTCATCTTAATGTCAACATGCGGGTGCGGGTGCGGTGCGGGTGTTTTTACCTATCCTGATAGTTTATGATAAGAGCTTGTTCTTTATCATACATGATAAAAGATTCGAATGTATCTTGCGGCACTTTGCTCGGGTAGGGTCTAGAACGATTTAAATCGTTCTAGGGTAAGTCAATCGCGTCCTTCTCCTGTCAACATATAAATTACGCAGTATATTGATATTATGAGATCCCGGTATACCGGGACTGCATAATCTACGTACCTAAAGGTAATTTATAGTACTTTTACGTGTTTCCATAAAAAAACTCGTATATTAAAACATTACGTGACTTTCATTTTGAACTACGATTTATAGTGTGCAAAGCAAATTACAGCATTCTAAAAATTTTACAAAGTATGAACTTTAATGCAATTTTAAAGCCTGCATGGTAACCTAGTCGATATTAGATGCTTACAGTGAGTGAAGTATTTAGGTACGGTCAAATTATATTCCAGCACTCGTAGCATGCTTCACGTGATACGGCTGTATCACGTCTTTTGTCTCGTTCGTTCGCGCGCAAATGGAAAGAGAGCGAAGGTGTGATAGCGCCCGTGTTATGCTGGAGTGTATTTATGTCTGCTGAGCAATAAAAAGGCTATGGGCTCATATTGGTCATAGTCTGGATACTGGTTGTCACATATCGAATGAAATTTTTTGTCAATTTTGTCTTCTTCCTTTTTGTCCTCTCGCTTATCGGGATGTTCTTCAAGAATCTCCCTGTTTTTTTCCCTGCGATGGGTACTGCAGTGCGATTTTTGAAAGTCACACGATAAAATCAGAGTAGAAAATTACCTAAACAGTACGAAGTTTGTGTATTAATTCGGTCATGAGTCATGACTTAGAATCTTGTTATGTAAAAGACATATTAGGTTAGTGACATTTATTAATAGACACCAGTCAACACCAAAGAGAATGTAGTTACCATAGTAAACACAACACCTCCCCCCTTAATACATACAAATCCCTACAAAATTAAAAGCATCAAATACAAATTAGAAAATACTAAATTACACAATTCAAATAGAAAATTATAATACAAATAGAAAACACCTTGAACGCGCGAACCCGCACTTAGTTGTCCAGACCGAAACGTATGGGCGGCCTCCTATTCCGCCTTGGTCGAGGTTCACTGGTGGGCGCACCCCGCCTGCGGAACCAAGATCTCGCGCGTGCGACGAGCCCTCGCCCGCGGCCCCACGCGTTTCTGCCGTCATCAACTAAAACCTTATTGAGTAAAGAGAATGTAGTTACCATAGTAAACACAACAAATCTCACTATTCAAAAATGGGACTTCTGGTCGAAAAGTAATAGCTTGTACAATCCCACTGCAGGGCAAAGGCCTCCTCTCACGAATAAGAGTGAGAGGGAGTGGGCCATACATACCAAATACCACTAAACGGTCACCCATCCAAAGAAGGGGACAGAATGGAGCGGATAGCGGTACCATTGCTAGGTTCAAGATGTGTCGTCAATTTGGCCATAGGAATAGCACTATAAGTTAAACAGCCCAAAATATAAACTATATCTAGAGTCCATTCCTTTCTAGCACATTTAAAGGGTAACTTGATAGAAAGGGACTTAGCACCAAAACTGGTGCCTATTTTAGAAACAATATGTTACGAATTCAATAGTCCAACGGCTGAATATGATTCCAATTCACTCGCCCTGGTCAATTTCTTTCCGATATAATCGTAAAACCTTTGTACTCGTAAAAAGACCACATCGTCTTTCAATATGCCATACAAAACTTTTCATATCGTTCCCCCAACGCCAACCTTTCTGGGTCATAAAATAACCCGGCTAAGTTCAGAAATGCGCGCCCTCATTGAATAACCTCGAATTTACACCATTCCCGTACTGAATGCAAATTAGTAGGATATCATAAGAGTTCTTATGGAGACAAAGTAAGCATTTTCCGATAAAGACTCCTCCCCGTTTGAAATTCGAATGAGAATATTAAATTACGTATTGTTGTCACGTAAGAGACTGTAACGTTATCGTTTTTCCGTAATTTCTCTGATTTTACTGTATTGTGCTGAAATTATCATTGTAATGGGCTATTAAAGCTCGCTATGTTTTGTACATGGGAATTAAATTAATTTGTTCTATATTGTTTGTGACTAAAGCCGCTGAACTTTGTGGTTGTGCTTTAGTTAATTGTTGTAGTTAAACCTAGTGTAGTTGAATGTTTTCAACAAGTAATAAGCTGCGAATTAATTTTAGAATGTAACACCCGTATTCTTAGTTGTTATCTTGACATTTCCTCACTCCAGTGGAGGATGTTTTTGACATTTTTGTCAAAGAGTGAGGAAATGTCAAGAAAACAACTAAGAATACGGGTGTAAGTACCTACTAAAACAATAAGTTGATTCTATTTTTGACATGTTTCAAATTATTAGTTGTTGTTGTTGTTGTTGAATACATTAGTGATGAGACTTAGAAATTTACTGATATAATTTTATTGTGAGAGGAACAGTAACAACAGACAAATACAAAACATGATGATGTAGAAAAATTCTATCTAGAATAGGGCTAAACTTTCCTCTCAATAGGTACCAACTGGTAAACATTAATAAATAGTTAAAACATGAGAATATAACTATTTCAATGTTCATAACACACATTTAACAGCTTTTGATGGCGGCTTAATGATCCCCCACAGCGGTATGTTAAGCTCCGCAAGGAGCCGCCTGGCTCGCGACCCCTCCTGCCGGAGTCTTGCGCCAAGCAGCTTGCTGCGTTCCGTCGGTGTACAGGAGTGCCAGTGCCATTCTGGGTAAGCTCGGTACATCTTCGACCCCATCTTTGTCCTGAGGACTAGATTGAGGTCAAGAGCAAAACCATATAAAGTAAAAAAAAAAAGAAGATATAATAAATAATAATATTATTAAAAATAATAATAATTACCCCGCGGGGGCAGCTTGTGGCGAGCTGACGGTGAGTGGCGACACCGCGGACCCCTATCCAGGGGGACCATACAGACATGCGCTCACACACACATACAGACAGTAACACACCTCCCTACCTCTGGCTTGCCTTCATTGGCCGTCCAGATAGTCCTAGTTATTATGGAGACATTTTAAGGAAAAGCTGAACTTTGTGATGGAAGCAAGCCGCTTTGCATAGTGATAGAAGGGATCAAAATAAGCGATTTGACCCGCAGCAGCGCAACATTCATCCCTTAGGAACACAGATGGCGCCACTTCTTTACATGAAACTTCAAAAAATTCTACAAGCCTGACGGCTTCACCGATTTCGTTCATTAAGGTGTCTATCGAAAGAACATTTATTAATAAATGATAAAAAAAAAAAAAAAAGTAAAAAATCCATAATGGCTGTAAAAAGCCATGCATTTTTGTAAATTTTTCAAAGTTATTTTTCAGTTTTTTCTTAATAATATTTAAAAAATGTATGAATTGGGTATATTTTTAATTATTCACATTGTTAATAAACTAATAACACGTTTAATGAAAAAAACTGCATGTCAATATCTTTAATAGTTAGGAAAATATTTAAGATTTCATAAGCAGGCACGATGCGCCCCAGTCATAGTAATTATGAAAAAAATACAGAATTTTGTGATGGAAGCAAGCCGTTTTGCACAGTGATAGAACGGACCAAAATAAGCAATTTTACCCGTGGCAGTGAAACATTCATTCTTTAGGATCACAGATGGCGCCACATATTTAAACAATCTTCTAAAAGTTACAGAAACTAAACGGCTACGCCGATTTTAATTATTTAAGTGTCAAATGGTTCGTGTTATTAAGTTTCAACTTAAAAAAAAAAAAAGTCAAATATTTTTAAAAATTAAGTGCAAAAAAAAAATTTGTACGAAAAATTAAAAATTACTTACAAGTTTTCATTAAACTACGTTGAATAATGTATGAAGTTTGTATTTTTTATTTTAGACACCTATTACGAATCTAAAAATGAAAACTGCATCGAAATCGGTTTAGTAGCTTTGTAGATATTTGTAATTTCTGCCGATAAACGTCCTCTTTATTTCTTATTCGATCACGCAGGGACAATCTAGCTCTGTGCATTGCCCTCCGAGTGACTTACAGCATTTTTACTTGGCCTTAATTTTGTTAGCGACGACGTAACAGCATAATTTATTGTATTAAGTATATTAGTATAGCATTTCAAAACATATCTATTTACTTACGTATAATTTCCACAGCCACCTTTGCAGGATTTTTTTACACTACAGGGCGGAAGCTACGAGTATGTCGACGCGTCGGCAACCACAGCGCATTGTGTCCGTCACAGCTTGATGTATAAGCGCATTGGTTGAAGAATGTTTTCTATTTAATAGTTCCCATAATATGTCTATCTTTTTATTTTAGGGATGTAACAAGACCTCCTAAGATGTATGGACTCCACAATAGTCAAAATATACAATGGTCGTCGCAGCCTGATTTACCTACAAGTGTATTAGTCGAAGAGGGATAATTCTGACCAAATCGCAGTAACTTTTGGCCATTGTGGAGTCCATCAACCTTAGAAGGTCTTGTTACAACATCGTAAAAAGATAGACATGGGATGGGAACTATTATATTGCAAAAATTCTTCGACCAATGCGCTCGTAAATCAGGCTGCGGCGGACACAATGCGCTGTAGTTGCCGAAACGTCGACCTGCCTTGCACCCTGCAGTTCAAAATATTCTGTAAAAGCGGCTGTGGGAATCAAACGTAAGTACCTAGATATATTTTGAAATGCTATACTAATGTATTATAATAAATTATGCTGTTACGTGGTCTATCACTAAATGAAGGCATAGTTTAAAGGCTGAAAGTCAACCAAAGGGCAAACCTCCGAAATCGAATCAGAAATTAAGTCGACACAATCAAGAATTGCTAACTAGAGTGGCAATGGGCTGGGCATATTGCTTGCAGAACGGCTGGCTGGCAGATGGGACCGAAGAATTCTTGAATGGCAACCGCGCAGCCGCGTACCGGAAAGTGTATCGTACGGCCTCCACAAGGTGGACCGACGATCCGGTGAAGGTAGTGGACACTCGTTGGATGAGGGTAGAGCAGAACCGGCTCTGTTTTGGCGATCTTTGCAGGAGGCCTATGTCTAGCTGCGGACGTTTATCGACAGAAATACCTAATATCCTTAGATCAAAATAAAATTAATGGATAGGCCTAAAGAGCGGTAACTTGAAGCAAACTACTGGTGCACTTGGTCCATACAAACTAGCGCCATTATCTGTCAAATCTAGGGCACTTGCATACAAATTTGAAGTATACATTTCATTTGTTTTGCCTCATTTTTCTGTTTTGAAATGTTCGCGTAAGGCCTATCCATTAACTTTATATTTTGATCTAAGCTAATATCTACAAAACTACTAAACCGATTTCGATGCAGTTTTTATTTTAGATTCGAAATAGATCAGTCTCAAATAAAAAATACACACATACATTGTTCAACGTAGTTTATTGAAAACTTGTAAGTAATTTTAAATTTTTTGTACATTTTATTTTTATTTTTGCACTTAATTTTTAAAAATATTTGACTTATTTTTTTTTTAAGTTGAAACATAATAATACGAACCGTTTGACACTTAAATAATTAAAATCGGCGTAGCCGTTTAGTTTCTGTAACTTTAAGAAGATTGTTAAAATATGTGGCGCCATCTGTGATCCTAAAGAATGAATGTTTCACTGCCACGGGTAAAATTGCTTATTTTGGTCCGTTCTATCACTGTGCAAAACGGCTTGCTTCCATCACAAAATTCTGTATTTTTTTCATAATTACTATGACTGGGGCGCACCGTGCCTGCTTATGAAATCTTAAATATTTTCCTAACTATTAAAGATATTGACATGCAGTTTTTTTCATTAGACGTGTTATTGATTTATTAACAATGTGAATAATTAAAAATATACCCAATTCATACATTTTTTAAATATTATTAAGAAAAAACTGAAAAATAACTTTGAAAAATTTACAAAAATGCATGGCTTTTTACAGCCTTTATGAATTTTTTACTTTTTAATTTTTTTTATCATTTATTAATAAATGTTCTTTCGATAGACACCTTAATGAATGAAATCGGTGAAGCCGTCAGGCTTGAAGAATTTTTTGAAGTTTCATGTAAAGAAGTGGCGCCATCTGTGTTCCTAAGGGATGAAAGTTGCGCTGCTGCGGGTCAAATCGCTTATTTTGATCCCTTCTATCACTATGCAAAGCGGCTTGCTTCCATCACAAAGTGCAGCTTTTTTTTCATAATTACTATAGCTAAGAGTGGAATCGCAAGAGCAGAACCTATGCTCCAGGTTGGAAGTGTATTGCACGTAATGGCGTAATAACGGGGAAACCCGCTCACGGGAGTAAACCCCGCGATGGTGAAACCGGTGCCGCACCTCTCGACATCCTTTAGCCGCTCAGTGGGATGTTGCCCCATTGTCGCACTTTGTGCGTGCGGCCGTTTTATGGGGCCCACTCGACGAGTCGGCGAGTCACCGCCTGCCCCATTAACAATTTTGAGACTAGTTGTCATGGCAGGCGTCCGTTAGTCTCCTCCCATAGCCCAGTATCCATCCATCCAACGTTCACCTTCATAGCCCAAGACCTTATTTTTCCATCGCGGCCATAGCGCCGTACTCCAATAGTCTTTGCACCTGGCGGGGACCATCCCCGTGTGTATCATATTGTGCGCTCGGAGATGGTATCCGCCATGTGTATCCCTTACATTTAGATTAACTTGTCTTTTGAACGGGCCTCTACATGTTGGCTTCGGCTCCATGCACGCCTTCCAAAGGTCCGGGACTTAATTGCCCGTGATTACGGATCGTAAGACACATAATAATAATAATTAAAATTTTATTAAAATACATTTTTACATTATACACATTCATGCTCAATAAAGGTTTGTTATAGATGTTCCTACCGAAACAACAAGCAAACAGATATTGGTGACAAATTCTGGAGTTTCATCCTCTTCTCGTGGTTCATTTTTACTTTTATAGCAAGTCACAGAATATCATTGGCATCCTTTTAAATATAGGAACGTATTGACGCTGCTGTAGAGAAGATGCGGCCAGAAACTCTAAAACATAACACGACTTAATAACTGTTACAATGTATATAATATATATTCTAAACATAAGTTTATTTGCACAGTTAAACATACAGTCTATTTCATTTATTTATTAATACTTTAAGCTAGTGACACTCAAACCTATGCATTTTTCATGCATCTGACTTATTTAAATACAAACACTTGTCTAGCAATGTTGAATATGATATTTCCAGCAATTTCAAAACTATTTTAGTAGTCACACAGTGTTTTCCATTTGAGTAGTTGTAATCGTATGCAGAATATCGTATGAGCGTAAATGTTATGCCTAGAAATTCGGTCAAGTGCGAGTTAGACTCGCGCACGGTGGGTTCCGTACCACCATACACTATTGGTGTAAAAAACACACCAAAAAATTGTGTTTTCTTCGGGATCTCTAATTATTTGTTGTTATACTGTAGAACTATAATCATACCATGTTTGACGCTTGTATGTATTACCGTTTTTACGATAGAGCGAGAAGAAACATTGATAAAAACTAGTTTCTTGCTTAGGAAGGGCAAATCCACATCCAACACAACAAAGAAACAACTAAAACATGGGGGCCGCTAAGGTGTATGTATCTACTTAGGATGGGCTGCTTTCGGGAAACTCCGTCACATATTTTCCTCTGCCTTACCACAATGCCTCGAAACGAAGGTGTTCAATCAGTGCATCCTTGCCACGATGACCTAGTTGGAAGTGGAAACATGGACCCAGAAGAAAGGACATAAATGCAAAGTCGCTCAGCGAGCTATGGAAAGAGCTCGGTGTTTCTCTGAGAGATCACATTAGGAATGATGTGATACGTCAGAGAACCAAAGTGGTTGACATTGCTCAGGAAATTAACAAGCTGAAGTGGCAATAATATATCGAACAACTGACAACCAATGGGTTGTCAGAGTTATAGAGTGGAGACCACGAACTAGCAGGCGTAGTGCTGTCCTGCTGCCCGCTGAACAGACGACCTAAAAAGGGAGCGGGGAGCGACTGGATGAGGAAGGCTGAGGGCAGAGTTTTGTGGCGCGCCTCGAGACAGGCGTATGTTCAGCAGTGGACGATGATAGGCTGATGATGATGATGATGATACCTATAACACGGTATAAGAAAGAGTATCTTATACTACACTAGTGTTTACCCGTGACTTCGTCCGCACAAATTATATACCAAATTTTAAGTCAGATCATAAGCTATCAAACAAAAAAAGATTCATCGAAATCGGTTCAGTACTTTTTGCGTGAGTGATGCGCGAACAAACAAACAAACAGACAAAATTTCTAAAAAAGGTTGATTTCGAGTCAGGGATACCTAAAAACCATATCATAATCTTTTTTTTTGTAAATATCTTCAATTATGTTATAAAACTGTACTGTACAGTTTTATAACATAATAATAGTTTAGATTAGATACAGTGCGGACAATCCTTGCCCCTCACCAATTTTAACGTCACCTCCTCTTGGCAGGAAGCTTGGCAGAAAATGTAGGCAATTGTATATTCCTATCTTGCTCGCACACAGTATCGTACACGCTTACCTCTTCTTATGAGTTTTTCCCATTTGTATGAAGAGACAGCGAAGGAGTGCCTTTACTTCCCATCGGATATTAAAGTTCTACAAAAAGCTTAATTCGTGAAAATTCATTTCATAATTTTAAGTCAGTTCATCAAAAGTTTATTTAGATAGAAACACAGAATTCTCATAATAAATTTCACAGAACAAACAACAGTATGTAGGATATTAAACAGTAAGTAGTATTTACGGAATCATGCAAACAATATTTTCTAGTTTCGCTGAAAACTCTCGACTGTATCAACATCGTGTCGGGTAACTGTTTGTTATCTCATCTAGACTAGGAGCTCGTGACTAAATAAAGTCTTTCTTAATATGCCGACGGTTTTTTAAGGAGATGATGACACCATCATACTGAATATGGGTTGAGCCTCATCTGGCAGCATAAAATCGCATTTTTTGACGCTCTATCCTTTTCTGTCGCTCAGGAACGTCATTGGCTAGATCGAGAACTGCCGGTGCTGCCGCGTGCGATCGCTTTCTCGCCCTAGCAAATGACGTTCCTGAGCGACAAAAAAGGATGGAGCGACGGAAAAATGCGATTCAGTGCTGGCAGATGACGTTCAACCCTTACTTTTGCTATGGGAGCAAAGTAGAAGAAACAGCTGTTCCATACAAAACTGTAATCCTACTGTACCCAAATGTTTTCGCAGTAGATTTTTTTGCAATATTTCGATGTTTTGCTGGTGTAGAAAGTTTTTCAGTGTGGTGGTCGGATCATTCACTGGTAGATGTCGATGCACTTTTTTTTTTTTAAATTAGCAGCTGATGGATGTAAAGGCCCATGGCCCATTAAAACTTTTTGCATGGATACTGTACTCATACAAAAAAAATAACAATGGGCCTTTCTTTATATCTATCAGCTCCTAATTTCGAAAATTTCGCAGAGAAGCAGAAGCGTGTTCACGAAAATAAAATTCACAACCGATTCGCTGCAAAAAGTCATCGTAGGATTCGTATGCTACGAGTATTGCCATAAAGTGCACCGAATCCGTCGTTTTGGACATCGTTGAGAGAAGCTATCGAAGAGTAAAATATGATTTCGTCATTCCATAATAAAATAAATAATAGTTTAACTTTATCTATACTAATACAAAGTATACATTATAATAATATTGTAAACTTGAAGTGGTAGTACATTGAAGATATTTTCAAAAATATTAATTGGGGGCATTTAAGAAACGAATTTTTAGAATGTTTGTCTGTTAATCTTTTTGTCTGTATGTTTGTGCATGCATCACTTAAAAACCTCTAAAAGTTTTCAATTTAGTATAGGGTTTAGTTTAGATTAACACTTAAGCTTTATTTTATCGCAATCAGTTTATTTAAGGCGTATCAGCCGTGGACCACTCTCCTCTCACTCACACTCCATACTAATCGATGAGAAAGAGCGCGTGGCACCGAACAGAATTTTGCTGTTTTCTTTGAAAAATTCGATGATTTTTTATTAATTTCGCAAAAGTAAAAAAACCACATCATTCTAAATTGTATTGTGAACAATATAGTAAATTTTCATTTTGTTCCGATTAATAATGTAAGAGTAAAATGGTTACAACTGGAAAAATAGGGGTGACTTTAGAGTCCCTTTTCTTCGGTTTTATTCATTAAAATCGATTTCTAGAAAAACCACATCACTTCTCATATCCTGTAGATGGTTCAGTTTAAATTTCAGCTCAAAAAGTGCCATAGTTAATGAATAAAATGGTTACAAAATTACCCAAAACCGGCAGGTAGCCCCTTAATCAAACAATATGATTATTTAAAGTCAGTGTTCTGTGCGTACAAAGGCGTGGGCACCGCTAGTAAGAGATAAGTAAGTAAGAAAATAAATTATTATCATTCTTTGAGCTATTTTTCAAATAGCACAGCTCTCATTTCACACCATAAAACACTCAATCTCATCGTAAATTAAGTTAACAGTCCATAATATTTGCAGTATTCATAAAATTTAAAGTGCAGTTATTATGTTCTTTCCGTCTCCCGGCCTATAACTTGCTTCTTCTGACACTTAAAATGTACGTTAAAAGCCTTATGAAAATTTCTAAAACGGATTTAAAATGACTCGGCTATGCAAAGAGAATTCAGATAAGCAACATCAACGTTATGAAACATGCGTTCGAGAATTTGAATTTCAAAGCAGTGCCACGGAAGTACGGAAGCAAACTGACGGATGCAAAAGTCAACTCTTTCTTTTAAGTGGCCACTATTACACCGAAGTGTATCTCACCTCATATATCACACTAATATTAAAAATTTCATAGTTTTAATGTTTGTCACTCAATCGCGCATAAAGGGCTAAACGGATTTGGATGAAATTAGGCACGCATATAGAAAATGTTACCGTTGGCGCACCCCATACAAACGAAGTCAGGTTATATATTTGACGACCCGGTTGGTGTAATGGTTACCACGCCGGACTGCCAAACCAGGGTCCTGGGTTCGAATCCCGGTTCGGTCATGGATGTTATATGTTCGTGCCGTTGTTGTATGGTTTCCATAATTAAAGCCTTTAGTGCTTAGTTTGGGATCATTACAATGTATGTGCCTGTGAGCGTTATTTATTATTTATATTTCAATACTAATCATTTAAAGTCAATGAAATTTTGCATAAACAATCTGGAAACAGTTCATATAGTCAGATTTTTGTTAAAATATAGTTTCAATGCTAGGATTAATTTAAGATTTGTATGGAAACTTTAAAACTATACATTTTAACAAAAATCTGACAAGATGCAAGCATAGACATTTTATCTGATGAATGATTTTATCTGAATCATAGAGATTGTTTCTGAAAAATTTCAGTTACTTTAATTGGTTAGCATTGACAATATAACCAGACTTCGTTTGTGTGGAGCGCGCCAACGGTAGAATACTTTTCCAAGATCCACGCAGACGAAGAGGCGGGCAACAACTAGTAATCAAGAAACAAAGCACTTACAAGAACACGAATTATAAAATAATTGCTTAAGATTACAGAAAGTCAAGTAGATACCCAAACATATGGTTCTTTACCAATTGATACAGTCAATAATACGCAACATACTTCGTTAAAACATGTAGATTTAGACATAAATCCGCAGACTTCTTTTTCAAAAGGATGTACAAGTCATCGGAATTTGTTATTCACCGTAGTCGGGTTTCCTCACGATGTTTTCCTTTTGAGAGCAGTCGGTATTAGGTACACGTATAGAACATAAGTTAGAAAAAACTCATTGGTGCATGGCATGGCAATACGTTGCATGCTAAAGTTAAATAGCGATGATAACCTATTAAGATAAATAATAGGAGGATAAATTGTAAACTGGTTATTATCTCGTTTGATAATTATTTGAGCTGTGAGTGTGTTTTGTGGTGATGGGGCGCTAGTGTTGAATTTAACACGTTCTAGTTCGTAAATTTGTAGACAAATATTGCATCAACTATTTGTTTTTTGTTTAACATTCCGTATACGAAATACAATTGTGTCTAATTACGCAAGTAAGCACTTCTCATGAAAGAGATGGTATTTTAAGTGACATCAAATAGTAGTGTCTTACTTTGGATTCTGGTTTCTGGTTTCCTTGGAGAATCATGAAAATCATTAATTTTATGTCACATTAATTGTCAGTATTTCCGAAAGCATTGTATTTATCCTCCTATGCAATTCGCAGTACAAAAGCAACTCTTTCACAAAATAAAAATTGACTATAAAATTATAATTAGTTTTCTACACTAATAAGTAGCACAATCTATGCTTTACATAACTAAACTGAACAATAGGTTAACAAAATCTAATTTCGATCAGACTGCAACGAAGTTTCTGTTACAAAACTATGCAAATTACTATCGAATTTGGGGTCAGTTGGTAAAGCTACTAACAAAGTGAAAACTAAACTTAATAAACAAACGGAAATTCCTTAATTGATTGGAATTAATCCTTGTAAACTTGGGTCGAATATTAATTTTGCTTTGGCAGTTTATGATGCCAACATGGAAAGCCGCAGGGTAAAGGACCCCACCAGAAAGATGGGTCAATGATGTTAGGAGATGGGTCTCAACTGGTTGCAGAGGGCGAGGGACAGAACGTCATGGAGAAATATGGAGGAGGTAATTTAGGTAACATAGGTACCTACTAGTGTTCGCCCCGGGGCTTTGCCCGCGTAGACCTAATTCTACAAGGTCTTGGCCGAGGCGTCATACATTTTGGTAACCTCGCTATTGTAGGGATGCAATGTATCAATCAATGTGTGATTTTTATACGATACAGCTCATGATGTCACGAAAAAAGAAAGAAGAATGTATCAATCGTGAGCGAGTTCTTAGTTAGACACGCACGCACGCACTGTATGGGAGACCCCCTTAATTTTTTACTGTTTCTTTTGCATGTATGCATGCATATGCTCACGACTATATTCCCCGAGGGGGTAGTCAGAGATATTCCGAAACCTCTGAACATCCACGTTTCACCAGTAGTACCGAAACTCTGTGAGCGCTGGTGAGCCCGTCTCCACTTTATAATGGACAGTGGGTACAAACATGCCTCGAAATTGAAGCATGCAGGTTTCCTAACGATGTTTTCCTTCACCGAAAAGTCAGTGGTGTTACAAATCTTACATATTATTTATTGACAAATTAGTCAAAATAACGGATATTTTGTGAAAATTGCATGTATCTAGCTATTACGGTTCTGATGATACATTCCTTGATAGGAAGGACGGACGGACAGACAGCGTATGCTTATGAATAGGGCCTTTGGGTACGAAGCCCTAAAAACAAAAAAAATTAGTCACTAATAAACAGTTTAACATTATAAATAGCAAATAAAAGACAAAAGATGCCTATCTCAATGCCTATCTCTCTCAAACGACGGTCTGATAAGTGACCTGCGCGTTAGAAAGAATATATCTGTTCCTCTCAAGAGATTTTCAGTAATAAATCTCTCTGTATCACCAGAGACCTAACCTCTTTATCAAGATTTTGGCTCCAACTAAAAGACAGGACGTTTGGAAGTGTCGTTTTTTGTTTCAACCTATCGCCTCCCAGAGGGATATTTACAGCGGAATAGGGGCGTTTTGTACGGACATTCTTTAGATACGGTATAAAGGATTGATGGGACACTTGTGGGAATAACGATAATGTACTTTATTTTTGGGTGTTTAGGGTTGCAATTGAATTTTATAGTTGAGTATTATTACGAAGATATCACGCTTGAAATTATTCATACAAAATTTCAAACCCTTATATCTTCGTAATTATATTACAAATTGTAAATATTATTTGATATGCGCTAACTAGATTTTCTAAGCTATTTTTCCATATTATATAAAACATTACTTTTATTAACACCGTCTACGAGTGTTATACGACAACGTTTTTTATGAAATTGACAGCTCTCCAACCACCTTAATGTATTTATTTATTTATTAGACTAAGTTATTTAACATTGAATATAACGTAAAATAACATTTATTATTTCCACACCAAAATTAAAAAAAAAAAAATGATTTACCGTAAGAGTCACGGTTAGTTCAAATAGATTTTTCTAATTACTAACCATTGAAAATTTAGGGGGATAAAAAATATTCAAAAAAAACAGGAGGATATTTGAAATCTGTAAGAATCGAATGTCCATAAGTTTTTTTGTGTAAATTACCCATTTTCTTGCTTCTTCTTCTTATCGTGATTCGTGTCGACTTAAAATTTTGAACAAAGTCGCTAAATAGTACCTTGCCAGTAGTGGGCAACCGATATTGCAACGTCGGTAGCGGTCATGAGCTCCTCCTGTGTGCAGGTGTTAGGGCACGCAGGGCACGATGTGAGATGGGCCATCGTTTGTGGAGCTCCACACAAGCAACTCACATTTTGGGCATCCGAGAATCCCCACCTGACCTAGTTGTCCTTACTGCGACCGACCTGGGTTCGAAGTCGGTTTAACGACTTCCAGGTCGCCCAAGGCAAGTCATGTCCATGCGGAAGGCTCTCAGACGGAGGGAGACTTCAGGATCAGAGGGAGTTGGGAGGGACACTATTTGTCGCCAAAGAGTACATCTCGCTTGCGCTGGGCCAGTATTCAGTGAGTCGACACGCTTCATAAAGCTGCGTCGGCTTGGCAGCCTTTGCGGCGCAGGAATGAAGCCGTGCATGGGATGTCGTGTGTCGTCCACCATTTTGGATCTCTCTGAGGAACATGCTGTAGCCCTGCGGACATCTGGGGGCGCTATGCCAGCCAGTGGATAGAGAAACTTTAAATTTCAATTTCTTGCTGACCATGTCAAAATGTCTCAAAAAGTTAGAGATAGTCTCCTAAGAACGTTGTGTTGTAGCTATACAACGATTAAGTTACCTGCCCCTGAAAAATCCACTCTTTATCTACATTATATCCACTGTATCCATATTATTGAAATTTCATTGGTGATATTTTTGTCTTCAAGCTGAGGTTGAACGAACAGCATAGAAAAAAAAAAATTAAGAGAAGTTATTATAAATTCCTTAGAAATAGTAATTTACATATTTTTTTAGATTTCTATGCTTTATCACAATATTATCATAGCACTTTAAAGAATAGTGTTTACGAGTATTATTATTATATAAATCAAAGTTTCTAAGGATTGTTTAGTTTATTTTTTATTTTATAAAATAAATTTCGAACAGTTTTTGAGATAAAATAAGTTTTAACAATTGAATAATATTCAAAAGAAGGTATTTTGTTATATTGATCATATCTTTAAATAACTGGCCAAGAGCGAGGTGTGTACTCGCACATAGAGGGTTCCAAACCTAATGTTACCGTAAGAAAAGATGCGAAAACCGCCGTTGTTGGGAAGGTACAAAGTGGTATAGCAAGCACAACATAAAAAAAGTGCAACGATATAATAGAGAAATTATGTCATGATAATTTGATAGCTTACAGCCGTTTTAATATTATAATATTAAGTAAGTAGGTATTTAAAGTTTTAATGTTTAAATAAAATGACGTATTGTGAGTATTGTGACCATGCTCAAAGAAGTGGCAATGGTCTTGCTACATGAACACTTACATCGCACAAGTTTGAGTACCTACTGCACGAAAAATTTTACGTAATATTTGGAATTCAATATGATTAGGTACTAAGAAAATCCCTGAATATCCCAATTAGAGAATAGGTAGGGAGTCTTAATGCAAATGTAGCTTGTAGGTAAGACATCAATTTTCTTTAACATATTTATTTTTCAAGCGTCTGCGTGGGTCATGAATTGTTTCCAGTGAAAGAAAGTGGATGGATAATAGCCAAGTATTTTTGTTAACAAATGGGTGGGTACACCTAACACGGTAGAAAGTAGTTAATTCTTTTATTTGCCTAACACCCTCTAATGACTACCACCCAAGAAGTTTTGATTTAGATCCATGCTACCACCTGTATTTTAAGTTCACCAAGAAGTTTATGCGTTGCAATCTCATTCAATCATTAGCAATCTTTTTGAACTATGATTCTAGAACATGGATATAAACCATGGATTTAGAACGTAGAAAGAGAAGGTATAGAAGGAAGCACGTGTCTTGTATATTCACTCAAAAAGACACGCACATAGCACATTCGCTCTAGTAAAAAAAAGGAGATCGCTACTTATTACTGTCCTTATCGACGTAAACACGTTTTGTACTACAAAGGCTGTCTGACTCCAGAGTCAGTCATCTAGCTTCATATAAATTTAAAAGTAATTTTCACCGTCTGTACGGAAGGTGCTCTCCAGGTGCTTATAGACAATGCCATCTTTCTGTTCTAGAAGTTAAAATGTATTGTAATGAGGCGGGTTATTGACGAACAGAAGAACTAGGTTTATCATTTTCTCACATTAGTACTAGCACCCGAGTTGGATAGAAATACATTACTCCAGTTTGTCTTCTCGGTATGAAAGCCTAAAACCAAGAATTGTGATAATTCAATCTTCATGCCTAAAACACTAAAAGGTGCATAAGCTAGCGTAAGCGAAAGTTCATGATCAAGACGGTTGTAATGTAAGGCACTGTCTCTAATATCATTGCATGTTAATGATCAAGAAGATTGGAAAGCGTTGATTGCGTATTTTATAGATTCGCAGACTGGAATGGTCATACTGGAAAGGGACGGAGATATGAAACAAAATGTATTAAATCTCGTACCTTAGCCCGACTAAGTTGTATGATTTTGATAGCAATTTCAACTTCATCAGCATCAGCATAGCGTATACGCGTGTCTCGTTTTCGCGATTACTATTATTTTAATGCCTTTTCGAGTCATTGTATTTCTATGTTGGAAAGGTATTGTCCATGATCAGGAAGGTGGCATTGGTATTGTCTATACATTGGTTTATCCATGTCTCGCAGCTCACAGGAAGGATCTCTTATTTCTAAAACATAAAGTCCGCATCAATTTAAGATTGTAGTTAGTCTTTTTTCTCTTATGACATACCTTTAATAGTAGAAAGAGATGGAACTTTAGATATTTTGTTTATGCGGCTGTCCACTTTCCTCGTTTTTTGACACTTTTTGACATGCTATTGTATGTAAAGTTGTGTAAAGTAGTAACTTTTTGTGCCTTTTGTCCTACCACATGACACAAAACAAAAAAAAACAAACTTCAAAAAAAGTGGACTGCCTTGCAAAACTTATCCTCCCTCTATGCAAGTATAATCTCTTTGATCCATGTCCATGATTCACTAATGACGTATGACTGACGTGTAAATATTTTATTCCGATTTGTCCTAATCATTATGATGATAAATATTTCATTTGTGAAAATCATTATTTCAAACCATCTTAATAACGTAGCTGTTGATGTATTGCTTAATATTTTGTTACTTTCCGTAATTCTCTTATATTATGTTAGGATTTTATCAATAATGAAATACGGTTTACTGTAAAGTTATTAATTTTAAGTTTCCTGCATTGTGAATCGGACCTCACATCCTGTCATTCAAGCAAAGTTCAAATGTTCAAATTACTGTTACCTTCTCGAAAATATTTAAATACAGTTTATTCCCAATGAAATAGTGATTTTTCACAAAAATCTTAAGCACCTACCTTTTATGCTATTTCTGGATATAGGTAGGTACCTACTCTATCTAGCTGTTTACCAAGTTTCACCGATACCGGTAGGCTTCGGTAGGTACACCCGTTCTTGCATGAATCCATACAAATCAGAAATCAAAATATCGAAACAATTATTCATTTTGTACTATTTTTAATGAGTAGGAATAATTGTAGGGTGTTATAGAATAGATTTAGTGGAATTTAACAGATTTACCCGTCTTTTAAAAATGGTTTAAGCAGAAAACAGTGATGAAATATGGCTAACAACAAAACTTCACAACGGAGTTGGTAATTCATCGAAAAACTAGCATTTTTGTTATCTTTGTTCATTTTTATGACTTAAACTGGTGTTAATTTATTGGATTTTATTTAAAATATAATATAAAAAGTTTATGTCTATGCTCATCAATGAAAAACATCAACTGCAACCGTAAGTTTGTTTGTACTGTATTTTTTCAAATTTCTCAAAAACTATTATCAATACAGACACCGCTATAATTTTCCTACAAAATTCAATAGTTCATCGACATGTAAGAATTATTTCAGATTTTTTGGCTTTATATGTTCGGAGATCAGGGGGGGGGAACCAAAATTGTTCGTGCAGTCGGGCTTATAAATAAATAACTACGCATCACTTAGTAAAACGAACTACCAATACGAAATCTACGTTCAAAGCCCTTTCAAATGATACCAAACTCGGCTAGGTTGGAAAACTTTTTTTTTAAAAGTCATCAGTTTTTGGACCTTACAAATTTGTAGAAAAATTATTTTCTAAATTTTTAGTCTCGTTTTACGTTTGGGTTAGCATGATTGACCACTATGCCGAATTTCAAGTCGCTTGTTTCTATAGTTGCTGAGAAAAGTGGCTGTGACAGACGGACGGACGGACACGAGAGTGATCTTATAAGGGTTCCGTTTTTCCTCTTTGAGATTCGGAACCCTAAAAAGAGTCGGCATATTAAGAAGGACCAACAAAATTAGGTGAAACTATTTTAAGGGGATGATCAGACCATCAAACTGAACAACTTTCTCTATGGGACCAATATCTAAATCGCGAAAAAAAAATCTACGATTCCATACATTTAGGTCGAGTAGGTTTGTATGGAACAGCAGATTTTTTTTCGCGATTTCGATATTGGTCCCATAGAGAAAGTTGTTTAGTTTGATGGTCTGATCATCCCCTTAAAATAGTTTCAGCTGATTTTGTTAGACCTTATATAACAATTTTAGTTTGAATAAAATTTATAATCAGCATAGAATCCCAAATGTAATGAACTTTTGACTTTACCTCATGATTGAACCAAAGTTTCGACTTTAGAAAACAGTCTAATCCCATCTACATCGGAGTCTCAACTTAGTAAAGTCCAATTTCATTAGCATCATCTTAGAATCCCTTGGAAACTGTATGACTTCTCGAAGTTGACTGTATGCAATCAAGATACTTGTTAACTAATAATATTCTGACTAAGATTTTAGCTAACCTGCTTCTTGCAGATTAAATACGAACCACGTATTTTATTCATCATGTTCTTGATAATTTAATCTCACAATTTTTCACACTGTAGGGCACAAGCCTACCTTCATGTAGTGAGGGAGAATGGGCGTAGGTCTACCACGCCGCCCAATGCATTTCTTCTACAGCAAATGCAGGTTTCCTTACGATGTTTTCCTGCACCATTTAAGAGGATAGACGAGTGCGGTTTTTTCCATACAAACGTATTCCCCTGTTTTCTCCCTGGATAATGACACTAGACCAAATAAATTTTTATCATACAATCTATGTTGCCTCTGCTATGTCCCTATGTTTTGATTTTTTGCATTAATTAATTACTGTATGAACTAGGGACCTTCGAAAATGACCAATTTTACCGCCCGTTTCCAGACATTCAGCAAACAAATTTGACGAATATAAACAATAAAAACAAAACATACAGACATGACCAAAGTCTTTGTCATATTATTCTTGAAAGAATTACTAAAATCGGTTTAGTTTTGGAGGAGAAAACAGGGGAATACGAAATGCTGTTTTCGTCAATTTTATGTAGATAAAATCGGTTCGAGCTGCAGTTGTCTCTTTCGCACTCTAGTCGGTGGGGTGTATGGGTGGGGCGGATCAGACCAATATGTAAACAGTCGGAAAAGTGACCTATTCTCCAAATTAGCATTTCAGACCGTCTATCCTCTTAAGGGCAGTCGGTATTACGTACTCACATAAGTTAGAAAAACTCTGACACATGAATGTTGGTATAGATTACAATGTTCAAATATTATTGAATGTACATTGTACAATGAAATCTAAATGTCACTTTGTCTTCACACGGCGACACGATGCGCACTTACACAAAATTACGGCAGATTCTACATAAACATCTAACTATAACAGTTCCGCTTTCATCCTTAAGGCGTATCAGCCGTGGACCACTCTCCTCTCACTCACACTCCATACTAATCGATGAGAAAGAGCGCGTGGCTCCGGTCAGAATTTTGCTGTTTTCTTTGAAAAATTCGATGATTTTTTATTAATTTCGAAAAAGTAAAAAAACCACATCATTCTAAATTGTATTGTGAACAATATAGTAAATTTTCATTTTGTTCCGATTAAAAATGTAAGAGCAAAATGGTTACAACTGGAAAAAAGGGGTGACTTTAGAGTCCCTTTTCTTAGGTTTTATTCATTAAAATCTATTTCTAGAAAAACCACATCACTTCTCATATCCTGTAGATGATTCAGTTTATTTTTCATCTCAAAAAGTGCCATAGTTAATGAATAAAATGGTTACAAAGTTACCCAAAACCGGCAGGTAGCCCCTTAAACAAAATTACGACTGATTCTAAATATCTAACTATAACAGTTCCGCTTTCATCCTTAAGTCTAGTAACCATGATTAATCAAGTTTCATTTGGCTCGTTAATTATGTGAAACTCATTTGGATTACGGTTCGCCTACGAGTTCATTTGATACGTAGAATTACATTCGGTCGGGTGTTGCCGCAACGTACTGTAATCTCTCAGAGGGCTTATAGGATGTATAATACTGTTTAATTATTTAGTTGTTGATGTGATTTTGCGTGGTCTTAGTGTGAAGTCCGATTATGTTTGAGCGTTGAATTAGGGTCATAGGCGAAGTATTTTTCGCTTAAGCTGATAGACGAAATATCATTGTAACCGCGTATGAGACAGCGATAGTCATAAAATCGTATACAATTTGTATGGAAATAGATGTCTGACTCCGGATTAGACAGCCGTCGTAGAACAAAAAAGTGGCTACGTCGATAACGACAGCAATAAGTAGCGATCTCCTTTTTTAACTAGAGTGAATTTGCTATGTGCATAAGAGATGCGTTATATGACAAGACAGGTGCTTCCTTCTAGTTCCTTCTCTTTCTACGATTAGGGTAAAGAGCGGTAAAGTCTTTATTGTCATGTTGTTACGTATGTCATGATGCAACGTCGCGCTTGCCGCGCGCGACAAGTAGCTTGGAAAAGTCATGAGTCAAAGAGTCGTATGTTAGAAGAAAAATCATACCACACGTGCATTTTTAAATCTAACCACAAGCTTTTAAACACATAAAGTTTCATCGAAATTGAAAGAGTAGTTTTTGTGTGATGATCGACCAATCAGAAATGTTCAAAAAATTCATATTTGCAATACTTTATTTCATAAAATGTTGAGTCGTGTTGCTTTGATAAAACTGGAATTTAAAATGTATTGGAGTGTGTGAGTGTGTGTGTGAGTATTGCTACTGACCGATTTCAGCCACGGTGACTGCTTCAACTCCGTTGTTGGCGTTGATGAGCTCTCCTGTGGCTAACATAGCCAATCTTCTTGGAGAAGATCCTCGCACATAGCAGGCACGTGAGCACGTCGTTCTTATAGTGATATTGTATAGCCGCTGGCGATCGGGCTTTTAATTCATCACATTTGGCACCTAGTTGTGAACGCCTTCTCGCTTTTAAATCATAGATTATTTGACGTACAAAGAGTATCTATTCTAAAGGACACATCTAGTTATCTGTTTATGACATTACACATAAATTATTCTGTACCTACGTTAATTAACTTTCCATGTCCGATTTCCACTAATATAAATACTAATTTGGCTACTTACCATTGCTAATCCCCATTGTCTCCTAATAGACAAAAGGGTTTGAACACAAAATATGATTGCATTCTAACCAGAACCAATGTTTATTTGATTCACTATTATGACAAATAATTATGTTGTTTTCAATTTGATACACAATCTAATTTACTATTCTGTGTGTTTGCATTACATCTATGTTGTTATAAAACCGCTTAATTATGTTAATTATACTAACAAATTAATATTATACTGTTATTGTTTTGGGTAAACTGTCTATTGTTTTACTTCTAATTAAGTATACCTAACTTAATTATGTTAGTAATAAACACTTATCTAGGCAGCAAGCCCCTTGAAAGTTTAAGTTTTATAAGGTGTCAGAAATGTCTCTTGAGATATTTCTGGAAAATTATTTCTGCGTTTTTTTTTTTTTTTTTCTTGGACACACAAATTATCTTGTCACATTTAAAGTTCCAGATTCTAGCCTGGACTTGTATTATGATAACTAGACAACGATATAGAATACATTTATATAGATACAAACATCCATGACTCGGGTACAAATATTCATATTCGTCCTACAAATATTTGTCCCTTACGGGATTCGAACCCGCGACCCCCGGCACAGCAGGCAGGTTCACTACAGACTGTGCTGTCGGGCCGTCGAATATTTTTTTAATATGCTGACGGTTTTACAATGGAACCAACAGGGAAATCGCGAAAAATACAATCTTCTGTGCCATATAAGCTAAGCTGTTCCAGTCAAGGATTGCACTATTCTCCATTCCAAATAGCAACGAAATGTTACGGCTATTTTGAATTACAGAAATAGAGATTTCAAACACTAGCTTACTCTCTCACTTATCCTTAAAACAGCTGTAATAACCTCGAAGATGCGTCGGATAATATATCTTTCTGATCAATAAATTATAACAGCTAATCATAATCGGCCAGAAAGCAAAATAGGAATCGGAAAATCTCGTCGTCCTTATTTGGAATGAAGTATACTTAGTTTTGTATGAAACAATATTTTTTCACTATTTTTTTTGGTCACATAGACAAAGTTGTTCAGTTTGATGGTAGGTATGAGCATCCCTTTAAAAAAAGTCAGCATTATAAAAAAGACCATACATACATCTGATGCAACACAGGGTTTAACTTAATATGCTGACACTTTTTAAGGGGATGATCCGACCATCAAACATAACTTCATTCTCCATGGGACTAAGATCGAAAAAAACAGCCATACATTTGGATCGAGTAGGTATATTGTAGTTTTGTATGGAACAACTGATTTTTTTTCGCGATTTCGATGTTGGCACCATAGAAAAAGTTGCTCAGTTTGACGGTCTGATTATCCCCTTCAAAAAGTGTCAGCATATTAAGAAGGACCCTATATACTAGATCAAACAAAACTACATTCCCTTCCGGGGTGGCCAGAAGGTTTAGTAAAACTACCAACTAAGTGGTGAAGCGTGAAGTTGTGGCAAAGTTTACTTTAGTATATTTATGGTTTTGCGATGGAGTGAGTCGTCAAGTGAAGTCGACTGGCTGTACGTCAACAAAAAATACAGCAAAAGAAAAAAAATCTGTCCTTAGTCACCACCTTAGTCACAGTCGTATACACACGGCGACACATCAAGCTACGCAAAACCAAAATAAGCTGGCCGCGCGTAGGTAGAAAAATATATAACGTCGTGCGGCCAGCTTATGTTTGATTTGCGTAGCTTGATGTGTCGCCGTGTGTACGATTTAGTCTTCTAACCTAACCTGACCTAACCATGTTGCAGATTTTTTAAATTCTTAGAACTAATACATACTTACATACATAAACTCACGACTGTTATCCTTTTAGGGGTGTTTAGAAACATTGGTACAATTACCAACATTCTTTTTAAGAATAAAGTTCGAGCAATTCTCACATTTAGCCATTTAAGGCTTCCGCACATTGCAGCGATATTATCGCTGCGATTTTGCGATAATTGTTCTCAGTACATTTTGTATGGGGACGCGCGCGATCCTACACACTGCCGCGATATTATCGAGCGATAATATCGCTGCGATTTTGCGATAATTGTTCTCAGTACATTTTGTATGGGGACGCGCGCGATCCTAAACACTGCCGCAATATTATCGAGCGATAATATCGCTGCGATTTTGCGATAATTGTTCTCAGTACAATTTGTATGGGGACGCGCATGATCCTACACACTGCCGCTATATTATCGAGCGATAATATCGCTGCGATTTTGCGATAATTGTTCTCAGTACATTTTGTATGGGGACGCGCTCGATCCCACACACTGCCGCGATATTATCGCAACCTGACGCAATCTCTTTCAACTACATTCAGTGAAGGGCGCATGCGTGACGCGAATCGCGGAATCGCTGCAGTGTGTAAGGTGTCGCGATATCGCTGTCGATAATATCGCTCGATAAAATCGCTCGATAATATCGCTGCAATGTGCGGAGGCCTTTAAGTTTCAGTATGGGATGATGTGTCAAGTGGTGGGAGGTGGCTAGCCTTTCAACATATAAACAGTAAAAAAACATACAATATAAACAGTACAAAGAAGCCTTTAATCCCTTAGTGGCTTAGTATTACACCCACGGGTCCCGTACGATACCGTACTGTATGGCCCATTCTAAGTCGGTACCACACGGCTGTTATATGAATAATGTCAGTTTAAAATTCCTTACCTCAATTTGATTCTGAAAATCTACGAAATTAATGCAAAACAAAGTGAAGCTTTCAAAATTGCAACTGTTAATCCTCGTTTTCGAATAACAATCAACCGTAATCCAATAAAACGAGGAAGATTGCAAATGTTGTTGTTTTAACATAATGACTTTCGCTTGTTACAGATTAAACGAAAATGGAGCCGCGGATCGCCGGTATAATGTACATTCTGATCACTTTCGCGCTCGCAAACGAAATGTCAATTAACGTCCAAGCCAGGGACAACAACAAGAGACGGACCAAGGAGAAAACTGGTGGATTTCAGAAGAATATTTGCGATATAACAGATAGAGATTCAAAAGTCCACTGCTATTGCGAAAATACAAGGGAACCAAGGAATGCGACCAAAGCGGAATGCTGGGTATTCAACGGCGGCATACCCCGTGACGATCTCATCTGGCAGAGTTTCGCTTCACAACCAACTTTGCAAACTTTGTCTTTTAACGTCCGTGTCGATGGCGCTTTGGGCTACGTGCCTACCAAAGCGCTCCATTACTTACAAAGACTTCAATCCATTAACATTAAATATGGGAACATAGTTGACGTTGCAACGTACGCTTTCGCAAACTTAACTAATCTGAAGGAAGTCACTATGTCACAAAATCAAATTGAGACGCTCCAGCAGTACGCTTTCGCTTTCCTCCCTAATATAACCACGATAAATTTAGAAGAAAATATGATATTAGAAATCAATACGAACTCGTTTTACGACTTGCCGAAGCTGCAGAAACTTGTGTTTACTAAAAACAACATATCGTCGATTAAAGATAAGGCCTTCGAGCACACGTTCAATCTACTTGAATTGGACTTGAATAAAAACAACATATTCCATTTGAACCGTCGCACGTTTGATGGATTGGCCAACTTGAGGAAATTGGATCTCAGAAGAAACCGCATTTACAATCTGACCGAATTCACGTTTGCAGAGTTGTGGAATTTGCAGGAGTTGTTACTGGGCAAGAATGATTTGAAGTTTATTTCCGAGAGGGCTTTCGACGGGCTGTCTCAACTCCGAAAATTGTCACTCGATGATAATAAACTGGCAGCGCTCCCCTCGGGCTTATTCGAGGGGGTGAGGGGCTTAAGCTCCCTGGATTTGCGTTCCAACGAACTACACGCATTAACTTACGACAATATCAAACCTATATTGGACAACTTGAAGCCGCAGAACAGCAATTTGCTACTCGAAGGTAATAATGAATACTTAATACTTGCACATATGAAGTTGATAAACTTAAAATATACGCTGAATATTAAATGAGTAGAAACAGCCGTTGTTATTAACTTTAATACACTTACAAAGTTTGTTCTTTTATGATGCCTAAGGGTGTTCTTTAGATCTAGGGGGTTGAGAGATAGGAGTGGAAAACGTTGTATAATCTAGTCATTACAAAATTTTGCTCAATCTGTTCTTTGTTTGAAACTTTAGCAGGTTATTTAAGTGTTATTAATTCAGTATATTAGATTTTTTACAAAAGCAGCTGATTAGAAATAAATTAATAAAGTTTGTGAAGAGACAATACAAAAAGTTTGTTTACAGTTTGGGTCATTCATATTTATTGAAATCATGATTGTTTAAGAAAGACTATAATGGCACGTTAAGCTGTTGGTCTCGGATTGTTCCGTCAGATGGCGTTGAAACTATTTTTTAAGCCAGGTTAAATTATCTGACAGCAAAGTTGACCACTAACTTGCCTCCACCAACATGCACTGGGCACGCGTGGTGGAGTATGGCCCATTCCCTCTCACGCTTATTCGTGAGGCTTTCGTCTACAGGCTATAAATTACTTACTTTTTAATACTTTTCTTTTCATTTCAGAAAACAATTTCGTCTGCGACTGCCGATTGAAGTGGATGCACGCACTCCGGAATGACACCAAAAGTCAAAACACCAGAGATTCCCTCGACGGGGTCACATGCAAATCTGATCCACCAATAGTCAGCTCTGCCTACAATAAAATGGATACAGTCGATACAAAAATAGACTACAACCAAGACATTATACACCCAGGAATATCGATCGAAACAATGAATGCTAAAACAAACCTTACTGAACTGAAAGGCGATCTAAAAGAACACGGCAGCAACGAAATTGGAACAGCTAAGAAAGGAATAAAACGAAACGTATTAAAGATTCCTCCGGAGACGCTACCATGCCCGCGGGAAACCAAAAAAACAACCGAAATGCCTCCTTTTGTTATAGACCCAGTTATACCAATTCAAAATGAAATGAAAACCTATAGGTTACATGAAATGAATTCTGCACACGAATTATCTTTGTATGGCATCGTATGGGTTGTTTGTTTTGCGTTTTTCTTCACTTAGGTATTTGTAAGTCAATTTTGTGAATCAAGTCATTAAAATAAGCGAGGTACAGACTTTCCCTTAAACTAATTCTGCTCTTTCGATATAGAACAGATTGGATTATTAACAAGTATTAATTTTGCTAATATTCAGCCACGATTAAGTTTGAATGTTCGACTAGGATTTCAAAAGTAGTTTGACTAAGTTTAGGGAATATAACTTCAAGAGCACTTAAACAATTAACGCAAATAATGTGAATATAGAAGATACTCAGTAATCACAGTAATAAAGTGGATGTTGTAAATTTACCAAATTTAATGTTAGTTTATTAGATAGGTATGTAAGTAAATATCATTTCACTGAATCATGAATCGTTGTCTAGTCGATAATTTGTGATGTTTGAAATTAAGGTTAGATTCTTTTTATCAAAAATAAAAATCACCAGCACAGTCTTTTGTAAACAAATCATATATTTTAAGTTTATTTCCATGCTGACATCATAATAGCATGCGTTAATATTTTTATTATTATTCATGCATAGTAATTTATTCATGTTACCAATAATAACAAAAAAATATTGTAGTTGTGCTCCGGGTTCAATGTACTCAAAACGGTTTTATTTTTTTAATCCGTTGGGATATTTTTAATGTTTCCTTGCTTATTGGAAAATTGCAGCAGATGTACTTAGGTATCAAGTATTCATGATATTATTGGAATGCCATAAGTTTCGCAGCAGATGCAGGTAGCAAGTGTTCAATATATTCCAATACCATAATATGCATAATTCACTGCTTCAAAACGATCCCTCCCTTTCCGCAGCGTCTGATATTTACATATACAGGGTCCAACTAAACATGCAGACACTTTTTTAAGGGGATGATCAGACCATCAAACTGAACAACATATACTATGGAACCAATTCCGAAATCGCGAAAATAAAAAACCGCTGTCCCATACAAAACTGCAAACCTACTCGAGCCAAATGTATATGAGATAGCTGATTTTTTTTTCGCGATTTCGATATTGGTGCCATAGAGAAAGTTGTTCAGTTTGATAGTCTGATCATCCCCTTAAAAAAGTGTCAGCATATTAAGAAGGACCCTGTATGCAAGGTTGTAACCTTGTATCAGAGATTGTCCAAAATTCTCGGTGAGAAGCATGGAACTGGTTAAGTCACAGTTCATAAAGTATGATAATGATGATGATGATGAGAATTATATAAAACCGTATTTAATATTACTCATTGTGTAATTGATAACTAATTTGATTCATTATAACAATGATTGTTGAAAAATTCATTAAATCCACTCATAATTGTCATTGCACGCATTCTGTTAATTTAATTGTAACAACGTTGTATAAAGTATTTTGACAAGGCGTTTTTGTATAAATAAATAATTGTGTAATTTTTTGTATGTGTCCGTTTTTCATTTCACTCCTCCTTACTACCTATACATGGTGAAATTGATATCATTAGCATCCTTTTAAACTAAGCCCGGCTTGCACCAACAAGTATTTAGGGTTAAACGTATTTAGTGATAGTTCTGTCACTCACACTGCTCATACAAATGACAGTGACAGCATCATATTTAAACATGTTTAAGCCTAAATACTTTTTGGTGCAAGCCAGCCTAATTAAAAATCAGCTGAACCATACTAAACTGCACCCGCCGCCGCTGCCTACACGACTCAAATGTATGGGACAGCTGATTTTTTTGTTGCTCCGATTGGTTTGCGCCCATAGTAAAAGTTGTTCAGTTTGATGGGTAGACTCTTAGTTTAAAAGGATGCTAATGATATCAGTTTCATCCTGTATAGGAATAAACATATTTACTATCGTATCAGCCTCGGTAGGCATACAGGGTGTAAGGAAAATATCATTAACCTTTAAACCACATACTCTACCCATCAAACTGAACAACTTTTACTATGGGAGCCTTAGATCAAAGTAAAATTAATGGATAGGCCTAAAGCGCGTTAAGTTAAAGCACACTACTAGGGCAATTAGTCCATACAACAAACTAGCACAATTGTCTGACGGTTGTTATAGGGATGATCAAACCATCAATCACCTTTCTATACGGGACCGACATCAAAGATTGTGGCTCCATAGTGTCAATTAGTGAAAGTTGTTCAGTATGATGCTCTGAATTCACCGTTTCAGTATTTGCTAGGCTGTCACTTACACCCTGTAAAAGTCCCACTGCAGGGCACAGGCCTAACCTCAAGGGTGTATGGGCGGCAGTCCACCACGCGTGCCCATGCAATGCGTATTGGTAGACTTCACATACGCATCAGAATTTCTTCTTCAGAGTACAAAGACTTAAAAGAAGAACCAGACGTAATTTCGTCTAATCATGAGTGAAGCACCCATTTCTTTTGTGTGCGTGCTGTCACGCGGTACATAAGGTGGCGGGTTGTAGGACCTGCGCCTACAGCTATTGCATCTGTGTGAGTGAAGTTTCCCTTGTAGAACAAACGAGATTCACATCTTTTTAGTGCAATACTAGGTCCGTATTTCTTTCAAGTCCGTGTTCAGAGTATGCAGGTTTCCTTACGATGTGACTTGTGATGTGAAGGGTGTATTATAGCAATTCAAAGACACCGGAAGGGTCGGAAGAGGTAGTCCGAGGAGAACATACACCAGGACTGAATTATTGATCATCTCTAAAAAGGATATGTGTGTAGTCGTAGTACCTACTCTCGACTGAAGATACCGGACCGGACCGGAGCGGTACCGGATCTTTGTACAATTTCCTTACTACAAGTAGGGTGTTAGGGTGTTATTTGTATTTATTTAAGGGGTGGTCGTACCCAAGATACTGAAAACTTTAAAAAGAATGTGGTGTTTCCATACTAAATGCAATAAGCTGGTCGAACGTTTGTAAGTTTTTTTTTGCGTCTTTCCTTATATTCCTTTGGGAAAGCTATTCAGTATTGTGGGTACAATCACCCCTTAAAGTAATGCAACTGTTTACATTGATGCCTTGTATGTTACAATGTGGCAATGCATGCAGTAAATATTCGAATTTGAAATTGGCCCGATAATAGTAAAATAAAGATATGTAATGGTGCGTTCAGACGTGCGCCTCACAGCCTAGCAAGCAGCCCGGAAAACAGCTCGGCAGCCGAAGAGGTGCGTTCACACGCGTCCGTTCAACACGACATTTAAGAGAAGGTCATTACGAAAGCGCTAATGCGCGCTGCAAACAAACGAAGTCTGGGTATAATCGTTTTAATTCTAACCTATAACAATGAAATTTTGCAGTAACAATCTAGAAACAAATCTCTATGCTTGTATGTTGTCCGTTTTTCGTTAAAATATACAGTATCAATGCTAGGATTAATTTAAGATTTATATGGAAATAATTGAGGCACTGTAACTTTAAAACTATTTTAACGAAAATCTGACAACATACCAACAAGCATAGAGATTAGTATTGTTTCTGAAAAATGTCATTGAATTTAATTGGTTATAACTATCGAAAATATAACCAGACTTCGTTTGTATGGAGCGCGCTAACTGTATTATACCCTTAACTGGCACGAACAGAAGCAGAGGCGAGCAACCTATTCACACATTTGTTCGTGCCCGTTGAATGTCGTTCTGATCGCGCGTGTGAACGCACCATAAAAAAAGTTTACGTGAAGGTATGTCAGTATGACAGGAGGAATTCTCTACCTACCCTCGTGAAACAACGGCGTGGGCGTAAGTATGTAAGTATAAGTGTGATCCTATAAAAGTAATAATCATGCTGAAAATAGTAAAGAACAATTATTTATAGTTCAGAAGATTAATGATAAAATCCTTAAGGTATAAAGAAGAAAATTATTAGGAGGTCTGACAAAGACTTATAGCTTTTTTATCTTGTTCTAGTCCTTATTTTCTAACATAAATAAAAGTCTATAGGTAGGTAATTTAGTATGAAAAACCAGCATCAAAAAGGCTTGATTAAACTTCAGCCGAAATAACATTGAACCATAATATTATTACACCTACACTTTTACTTTACCTAACCCTGTTTTTTATTTATCTACAACATTATAATATAATGTAATATTTAACACCGCTGGCGCGCTCCATACAAACGTAATCTGGTGATATTTTCGATACTATCCAATTAAAGTCAATAAAATTTTCAGAAACAATCAATAAGCAAATATCTATGTTCTGATGAAGTCAGATTTTCTTTAAAATATACAGTTTTAACGTTAGGATTAATTTATGATTTACTTTAAAACTATACATTTTTTAATTACATTTACAATCTGACTTCATACGAACATAGAAATTAGTTACTAGATTGTTTCTGAAAAATTTCATTGACTTTTATTGGATATTCATAAAACACCTTGTATATTACCGTTGGCGCGCTCCATACAAACGTAGTCTGGTGATATTTTAAATAATATCCAATAAAAGTCAATACATTTTTGAAACTCTTAAGGGGGTTGTTAAGACCGTCAAACTGAACAACTTTCTCTATGGGACCAACATCGAAATCGCGAAAAAATTAATTTCATATCCCATTCATATTTTAGCTCTAGTCGATTTGTAGAGTATAGAACATAAATTTTTTTTTTCGCGATTTCGATATTGGTCCCATAGTGAAGTTGTTCAGTTTGATGGTCTTCACCACCCCTTTAAAGGTTTATTTGTAGTTTTGTAACACCTTGTATAAGGAACACGGGTTGAACAGCAAGAATCTTTTTTAGACCTTCCATAGAAAATAGATTGAATGATCCGCACTATTGTAAGTTTTAAAAAAAAAAACTTATTTTCGATCCATGCTCATTAGGGAAATTTGTTTAGATTAACTATATTAATACAGAATCATAATATCAATATCTTTATAATAAAAAATGAAATAGGGGTGTGTATCACGCGTGTCTTTGATTAGGAGAAAACATTGACATTTTGATCTCCACCTGACCTCCACCCTTGCGTTCTCAATTCAATCTCTCAATCCTAAAAAACCTCTTTCAATAAGTGAAAGAAGTTTTTCAGGTGCTGTGTTGTTTCCGCTTAGAATCGACCACCCCAATTCATCCCGTAGGTGTCGTAAGAGGCAAATAAGGGATGAGAAGCTTATTATGCGTTGTTTATTTAGGAGAAAGGCTAGCCACCCCTCACCACTTAACACGTCATTATACCCTGAAACTTAAATTGCTAAATGTGAGCATTGCTACAACTACAATCTTAAACAGAAAGTTGGTAGTTGTCTCTGAACTCCCCGAGAGGGATAACAGTCGTGAGTTTATCTATGTATGTTCCTCCACATTCATCACTCGCCAGTTTCGGGTACATTTTGATCTTAGTCGAGTTTAACAAATATACACGCTTCAAGTAACAAGAACATAAAATGTTAACTATCTCGAAATGTCTTACGTAATAAATGAGCAGTCCCTTAGTTGAACTCAAATGTCATAAGCCATTCTAATCTAGGATCCCGTAACAAGTTTTCTACACTCATATGTTTAGGTAATGATACATATTTCAGTGGAAACGTCATAGTTTAAGGCTCCTAAAAATGGTCGACATGAGACCATGCCATAGCCATACATGTGAGAAAAATTATGAAACCGTTTATTATTTAAGGCTCATATTTTCAGATTTGTATAGTAGCAAATTGAAGCATTCATCAGATACCCAAAAATCTGGGTTACCGCATAAAATGGTTGCAACATAGGATTGCGACGTTAGTTTTGGTACTGCAAATGGGGAAGATTTTCTAATATCAACATAACCACCACCCCACCATGCGCCATTGCAGAATAATTGACACGAAAAGAAGAAGACTAATAATATACTTACTAACAAAAAAGAAACAACATTTTTGCTATCGGATGCTAAGGGGATACGACAGGCCTAATAAAGGTGGCAATGTCCACTGGAATATGTATCATTGACTAAACTTATGGCATTAAAAAATATGAAATGGGATCTTAATCTATTCGTTAGTCCAAAGTAAACCCAACAATATCCAAGACGGTAAGCATAACTAAATGGCACCTAAGATATAATTTATGCTCCATAACCCCAACTAAGCAAATTCGTCTAAATCTCATTTTAGAGGGAACAAATTAAGCCTGGGCTATAAATTTTATTCGAGGTCCAGGAGATTTTACGGGTAGAGTTGGGAATAGATTAAACTTGACATCGCGTTTAACCGTTTTGTTATTTAAATAAGGAACGCAAAAAGCTTCAGGCTTTTCATTGTTGATAATATTCTATGTTTTTAGAAATATTTTCAACAGTCTATGCATAATTTATTATCCCTTGAGAGTTTTTTAGAAATTTGATTTTACAATCAAGTAGGTTACGGATCTATTCAAAAAGCGGACGGCCAAGTTAATAATTATTAACTTGTCATATTATGACAAAGAAAAAAAAGTTACGATGCATTTTCTAAAACCTGAATGCTGAAGAGCCATGAAAGATTTGTCAAATTTATAGGAGGTGTCGATAAATTATATAATAATTGGATAGACAAAACAATTTTGTATCCAGCTTGTGTACAATATTATCTATACTTAATATTGTAAAAAGGAAAGATTTTTTTTTTTGTTTGTTTGTAATCAATAGGCTCCGAAACTACTGGACAAATCTGAATAATTCTTTCACCATTAGAATGCTACATTATCAGTGATTAACAACAACATAGGCTATAAAAAACGGCCAAGTGTGTGTCGGGAAGATTCTAAGGCGGTACGAAGTTCGCCGCGGTCCTCTAGTGTCAAATAAACTACTCTGTTTGCTTTTCAAACGGTGAATGAAAACATCGTGAGGAAACCTGCATTAAGCTGAAGAAGAAATTCTAATGTGCATATGAAGTCTACCAATCCGTATTGGGCACTCGTGGTAGACTAAAATCCATTCCACCTTCCGTCCTTGAGCGTAGACCTGTGCCCAGCAGTGGGACGTGTTATCTTACTCTTAATCTTAACTATTATAAAACAGTAAAATCATGAGGAATTAAAAAGTTGCCGTTCACTTCATATAAACTCAAATAACACTCGATAGCGCAATTTAAATGACGTGCAGCGCCATCTATTGACAAAATTGTTAGTTTGTTTGTTTGTTCGCGCATCACGCAAAAACTACGGAACCGATTTTGATGAAACTTTTTTTGTTTGATAGCTTATGATCTGACTTAAAATCTGGTATATAATTTGTGCGGACGAAGTCGCGGGAAAACACTAGTATTATTATAAACTCAAATAACACTCGATAGCGCAATTTAAGTGACGTGCAGTGCCATCTATTGACAAAATTATTAGTTTGTTTGTTTTTTCGAGCATCACGCAAAAACTACTTAACCTATTTTTATGAAACTTTTTTTGTTTGATAGCTTATGATCTGACTTAAGGGTCGGCACTACCTACGGCCCGTTTGACATATCTGTCAAAAGAAATAGACCGGTGGCCGACAACACTCAACCCTATGTTATAAGATTAATGAACAAATCAATTTGATAGCTTTTGGTAATAAATTTCCTTCAAAAAACTTGGTCGGCTGCAGCGTGTGGCGCAGCTTGGCTGGCACGTTTACTGGTGTGAAGAAAAAAGAGAACCCTACCTGGTGACACAACATTTTACCTCGTTGAGTTAAAGGACGTAACTAGTATGTTGGTCTAGAGGCCAATTAGTAAGGCCTAAGGTTAGGACATTGCAGGCTGAGTCACCTGATTGTCTGAAAAGAAAGATGATACCGTGCTTCGGATGGCACGTTAAGCTGTTGGCCCCGGCTACTATCACTGGTGGTAGTAGTCGTTACATAAAAAACCACGTCAGAGGCCGTAAGGCGGTTTGAATAAACTCTGACACCAGGGCTTTACAGCCCACTCGATAAGAAGAAGTAAGGCCTAAAAAGTCTGGTCGGCCGACCCTATCCTGGCAGGTTCGTAGGTCCGACCGAATTTAGGGTACCTACTACCCGGAAGGCAGATTTTACCACATTAAATTAATGTTGAATGTTTCGTTGTGCGTGGAAATACTCCTGCAGCATCTGGATTTGAGAGCCGTAGGTCGAAATTGACATTTACAGCAACAGTACAGTACCGTGATGGACCTATGTGACTGATCAAAGATCACCCCTGGTGGTAGGATAGGATGGGTCCCAACTAATTAGATCACAGTATTACTAAGGCTTAAAAAAACTTAAAATTATTATAACAGAACAAATTAAAACTTATAACAGAATAATGAAATTATTATAAGTTTAATATTATTGGTATTAGCAAACTAAGGGTTTGTAATCTTTTATCATCATAATCATCATCAGATATAATATTTTAAGCACGGAATAAAAGTTACATATTCGGACCAAATTGGCGACGTGCTTAAGAAGGGCCAGGTCAGATCTACCCGAAACCGACGAGCATGCATGAAAGGACTAATGAATGTGGAGGAAGCTAGGGAGGTTTGTCAGGATCGTAGCAAGTGGCGTTCCGTTGTTTCTGCCTACCCCAGTGGGAGACAGGCGTGAGAATATGTATGTATGTATGTAATAAAAGTTAATTTTGCAATAACTGGGACGATTGCCTTCAAAAACATTTCAAGGACATCAGTGTGACCACTTTTAGTAGATTTCTTCTTTATTGGTAGATTTAGGGCAAAATTGTTTAGTAGATTTTAGTAGAAATTAAGAATGCGAAAATTTTAATGTATTTAAAAATTCAAGGATTCAGGCTAATAAAATCTAAGCTGGCAATACAAACGGCTGAGAAAACGATTGCAGGGTTTGCAAGTTTTCCGGAACTTCTAGTACATCATCATCATAATCATCAGCCTATATACGTCCCACTGCAGGGCACAGGCCTACCTTCTAGGAGGGTGTTTGGGCGTTAGTCCACCACGCGTGTCTAATGCGGATTGGTAGACTTCACATATACATCAGAATTTTTTCGTCTGCATATGCAGGTTTACTCACGATGTTTTCGTTCACCATTTGAGAGCATTCGATAATACGTACATAAGTTAGAAAAACTCATTGGTACGTGGCATGTTGTCCGTGCGGATTCGAACTCGGACCTCTTGATTGAGAGTCCATACCTCTCCGCAACGCGCCACCGGAACTCACTTCTAGTACAGCAAATATTAATCATATCGCCTAATGTTGTTTTTTTTTACAAAAGAGGGCTTCTGAGCAGAGTTGGAATTTTGGTATCTAGCACTTTTAATAATATGTCAAAGGGATTGCATGTTTATCGACTATAATGTCGATAATACGGGTATATTTTATATCACTGCGGATAACTTCAGCATGTATCGAACTTCAAAATAGCGAAAATAAATCAGCTGTCCCATACATTTGAGTCAAATAATTATGTAGGTACCTACTGCAGTTTTGTATAGGACAGCAGATTTTTTTTTTGCTCTTTTGAAGTTGGCTCCATATAATATTTATTTGAAAATTGAAGCATCCATGTTACAAAGTGATGAAAACCAATAAAAATTATACAAAAATGCGAAAATGACATGTGTAATTTTGAGCGTTTAGATAAAATTGATAATATTTTGTTCAAAAACGTGTTTTATATTTAATTTTAACCCTGTAACGACATACATATTATTTGGTAGAATTTAAGTAGAATTTGAAACAGGTCTGGTAGTTTTTGGTAGATTTCAGCAGTAATTTTGGTCACGCTGAAGGACATTGTGCGACACAAGAACATAAATACCTATAGGTAGGTGTTACTTAGTAACTAAAGTGGGTACGTGAACCCTGAAAGGGCACAGCAATATTATCGAGAAGTAATTTTAAAGATTAAAAAAATTTGTTCTTTAGGTTCTTTTGGTAGTTTTTGGTAGAGTTTAGTTTTTTATAGTTTTTGGTTATTTTGGTAGTTTTTGGTAGAGTTTAGTAATTATATTTTGTAGTTTCTGGTTTTTTGGTAGCTTTTGGTTAGTTTGGTAGTTTTTCGTTGTTTCTGGTTATTTTGTTAGATTTTCGTAGTTTTTTGTTATTTTGGTAGATTTTTATACTTTTTGGTAATATTTGATGGAAGAATGAAAATTACCAAAACTACCATAAAAAACAAAAGTTCTTGACGGCTTGGCTACGGGGTGGGTCTGTTGACATAAATAAAATATTTGTTTTGCAAAAGAGGTGCATTCGAATCGTAAGCGGAATTCAGTCAGTAAGGGTGTCATGCCGATCCTTGTTTACCAACTTTAAATTACTCACTGTGACAGCTTTGTATATCCTCGATCTGTGCAAAATCGTGAGACGATACCCCGTAGTATTCCGTAGCAAGAGATTAAATTTAACTCGCAAAAATGAGCTACTGGTACCAAATTACCCACTAGCATCGATGCAAAGGACTACAAAATAAAGTCGAATACTGTTCTTGCGTATAATAAAATACCAGATGACATTAAAGCCGACAAGAAATTTCTGAAGAAGGTTAAAGAATTACTAATCGAACAGTGTCCCTATAAATTTAATTAGTTTCTTCAGTATAAGTAAACAAACAGGCATCAATCTATGTAGAAAAAAATGTGTTGCAGACCGATTATTTGTACCTCAATAGGTTATTATAATTTTTAACTAATCACATTGAACTGATTTTATAATTTAATTTAATTTAATTTAACTAATTTAATTGTAGTAGTGAAAGGTGGTAGTTACGTTATTGTCTGGAACCTATTGTTTAAATCTGTTATTTTTAATGTTTATAAATTATATTGTAGTGTGATTAATAGGTACTCTGTACTTACCATAAAGTTATTATACCTTATAGGAATAGAGTCAGTGACATGAGTTGTCAAATGAAACAGTTTCTGGATGTTTTTTGGAGACTATTCGCAGGCAAAAATTATAATATTGTCTATAATTCTGAGTCTAACGTAAAATTACATAAATTAATAATAATTTATTTTAACATAAATTAATGAAGTAGTGTCAGTAGGTATATTTCACAAAATTATCTACAATTTCACTTTAGATTCCCAATTATTCACGAAAACCGAATTGTAAAAATTGATTAGTGACTAAAAAACGGTTCTATTGATTCGCGTTACGTATCTCTTTCTATTATTCAGTGGTGCCGCTAGGTACATCTCGCTCTCTCAGCTGTATGTTCCTCTTTTCCTTCCTACCTCTATGGTACTTACCATCTGTCCCTTATGTACATACCTACAATTTAAAGTAAATAAATGAAATGAAATCAGATGAACCAAAAAGTACCAAATTAACCATAAACTACCAAAAAGTACGAAAAATTACCAAAATAACAATAATCTACCAAAAAGTACGAAAATCTACCAAAATAACTTTTTGGTTACTTTTGTATGAAAATTTACCAAAAACTACCGAAAGATTCAAAAACTACCATAAATTACCAAAATAACAAAAAACTACCAAACAGTGCCCGGAAAGTAAAATTGCAAAATTCCTTTGTGTTGTCCTGTGTCGCGCAATGTCTTTTCGCGCAAAATTCTGTCGTGTAAATGACTTTCGAAGTCAATTGTTTGAGTTACCTACTACGGTACAGAATTCACTCTTATTCCATTCTAATTTAAAACATATCTGACGATGATGATGATTATTTCGGATTATCAATCCTTAGTTTGCTAGTAACAATAGTAATTGTAAGCGATGCGATCTCCTTTTTGTCCTAGTCTAAAACGAGTGTGAAAAACGTTGTTTGACTGATTAGGCTTTTGTTCTGCCAATGCGATTTTTCCTACAAGTTCGCAATTTCTGTGAAAACATTAAATGGTAAAAATTCCGCCGCTTTTTCACTACCGAAACCCCACAAATTCCTTCGAGCCGGATCGTACATAAATATATATGATTCGAACGCCAATAAAAATGGTGAACACGCGAAGCGCTGCTGCAAAGAAAGAACAGGACGAAGCCATGACGACAGAGCAACCTATTGAAGTCGCTAGCGCTGTTAAGAGTCGTTCATCGAAGTCATCCAAATCGGCATCGTCGTCATCTTCAGTTGCGGCGCAGAGGGTGTCATTGGTGAAGAAGGCGGCACAGGAAAAGGCTCGCATACAAATGGAATTGGTGAATCAAACTCTGCAAATAGACCTTGCAGAACTAGAAGAAGAAAATAACAGTCCACAATCTTCGAAGTCATGTGCTGGTAGTCAAACTACTTTTCGAAGTGAGCGAGTGGAGACGTGGCTAAAGCAAAGTCAGCAAGATTTGGAGTCACAGCAACGTACTAACCAAATGGAAAAACGTCAAGGTACGCTGTGTCAGTCGGAGGGGGGTCCCACCGGCACCAATGGTCCAATTCAGCAGCTGACAAACGCACTAAAGGAACTTATCACCACCTCCGCCACCAGCAATCAAAACGCCAACCTTTTGAGTCGTATGAGTACGCCGAAAGAACTTCCCTGGTTCTCAGGGGACCCAATGGAATGGCTTCAGTTTAAACAAGCATACGAAGAATCCACCAGAGTATGTAACTTCAGTGACACAGAAAATTTATGGAGGCTACGGAAGTGTTTACGAGGACCGGCTAGAGAAGCCGTCACAGCCCTACTTATTTCTGCTACGTCACCTGACATTGTGATGTCGACATTAGCATTGCAGTTCGGGAACCCAGAGATTATTTTATCCCGGATTCTGCATGACATAAAGAAGATGAACCCTATCTCACAAGATTATCATAAGGAC
This sequence comes from Agonopterix heracliana, assembly GCA_963693445.1. NCBI lineage: Eukaryota > Metazoa > Arthropoda > Insecta > Lepidoptera > Depressariidae > Agonopterix > Agonopterix heracliana. The sequence goes on from OY856324.1 coordinate 15,126,617, forward strand.
ATTGTGTCATTCTCCGTCAAGATACAAAATTACGTTGCTGCTGTACGCGCCCTCGGCCGATATGAGTACTTACAAGGAATGGTGGTAGCTTCTATTGTTTTATCTAAGCTTCCCACTGTCCTATTATCCAAGTGGACAGACTACAGTTATCCGCTCATCAATAATGGCATGAAGACCAGACTAGACATTCTGTCAGACTTTCTCCGTGAAGAAGCTGTCAAAATATCGACGTGCAGTGCTGCTTTAATCAACGTAAGGACGGACACCTACAAACGTAAACACTACGATCAAAACCAGCAACAACCGCACACTATATTGTTGCAGAGTGAAGCTAAGGACGATAAGTGCCGATACTGCCGCATGTCAAAACATAAGTTAACTGAGTGCAAGAAATTTAAAAAGGCGCTGCGAAAGGACCGTTGGCTGCACGTGAAACGTAACGGCATTTGTTACAAGTGTTTAGTAGCAAACCACGATAGACTGACGTGCACCGCTCCTGCATGCGATAAGGATGGCTGCGGACAAGCTCACCACAGTTTATTACACTACGTACCGATCAAAGGTAACCCAGAAGACAATAACAGGGCTCCGGTTGTTAAGAAGACTGACACGGAAACACAAACTGAAACTATAACACACATCAATGGGAGTACCGGTACTGCACTATTGAAAGTTGTGCCCATAAACATCCACGGACCTAACGGTATATTTAATACGAATGCTTTGCTTGACGACGGCTCGACCGTATCACTGATAAGCGCAGACCTCGCCGAACGTGTCGGGATATGCGGCCGCCGGGAGTCACTACGTGTACGTGGAGCATGGGACAACACTGAGCGAGAGTGCGACACTCACCTGATAGACCTCACCTTGTCTAACAAAGAAAATGGAATGAGTTTTACAACAAGAGTACACAGCGTTAATAATCTTGACTTACCCAAACAAGACTTAAGTGTGGTAAACTGTGAAGACTACGTACATCTACAGAGAATTAAACATACGTTATGTTTTGAACAGTTGAAACCTGAAATATTAATTGGACAAGACAATTATCACTTATTGTTACCTAAAGATATTGTAATGGGTGGCGCTAACGAACCCTGCGCCAGTCGTACCCCGTTGGGATGGTGCCTCCATGGAAGAGTGCCGGCGCACAAGACATCACCACCAGTGGGCACACGCCACTCCATGCTGTTCATTAGAAACGAAAACACATCTGAAAATAAACTTAAACTACAAGAAACACACGAAGAAGCGCGACGATCTTTCACCGTTGAATCCATGGGTGTATCTGCTAAACCACAGCAGAACTCGGAAGACGTTCGCATCTGCGATGATTTCGGAAGATCTTCACTCGTTGATGACGATAGTGTACCTAAAGAAACTTGCATACCATCGTCAGCTGTAAGGTTTAAAGATGACCAACAACACGAAGGAGAGCGAATACAGAGATTAAGTTCGCATCCGACCTATTTGACTGACGGTATACTTTCAACCAAGAAGATTGCTAAAGACATAGTCAACACAAAACAAAGACATACGAAACGAAAACGAGTTGTCATGTCAATATTTGACGTTCTTGGATTTTTATCGCCTTTCATATTTTTTGTAAATAATTTATTAAATTTTTATTATATTTTACTATGGCGATATTGCCTTTGCTGTAAATGTTATGTAAATGACGCACTGATCATGGCGCTTCGTCGAATGGCTGCGAGGCACGGATGGCCATTACACCTGTACTCTGATAATGGGACCAACATGAGAGGCGCTGATACTGAATTGAAGAAGTCTGTCCAAGAATTGGACCAGGACGTGTTGAAGAGCGAGGCCGTTAATTATGGCACTACTTGGAATTTTATCCCACCAGCAAGTCCACACTGGGGTGGGGCGTGGCAGCGACTGATAAAAACAATAAAAAGCGCACTTAAAGTCACACAAAATGAACATGCGCCCAGAGATGAAGTTCTTTTCACTTTGATGACCGAAGTGGAACAAAATGGTAAACAGCCGCCCCCTTACGCACGTGACAGTCGATCCTAAAGGTGATGAAACTTTAACACTATATCATTTTCTAATAGGCTCCTCTACAAACTTGCCAGTGATCGGAACGTTTGTTAATTCTGATTTATATCTTCGGAAACAATGACGGATCTCACAAGCGTTAGCTGACGCGTTCTGGAGACGTTGGATAAGAGAAGTACTGCCTGACATGCTCCCCAGAAGAATGTGGCAGCAAGACCACAGACCCTTACAAGTGGGCGATCTAGTGCTGATCGTCGACCCTGACTCCCCGCGAAATGTTTGGCCTAAGGGGCGAGTACAAGCCGTGCTACCAGGCAAAGATGGTCGTGTCAGATTGGTAGACGTGAATACGAAGTCCGGTGTGTTACGGCGATCAGCTGCACGCATCGCATTTATTCCTACTGGAGAGTAGTGCTGAGGCAGCACTGGGGTAGGGCATGTAAGCGATGCGATCTCCTTTTTGTCCTAGTCTAAAACGAGTGTGAAAAACGTTGTTTGACTGATTAGGCTTTTGTTCTGCCAATGCGATTTTTCCTACAAGTTCGCAATTTCTGTGAAAACATTAAATGGTAAAAATTCCGCCGCTTTTTCACTACCGAAACCCCACAGTAATGAAATTACAGTTATTCTGTTATAATAATGGGGACAAAAATTAACGAGTAATAGTCGACCAATTTATAAAATGTACTTCTAAGTCCACATATCGTGACGGGCAACTACGGAACCATACACTGCATGTGGCCAGACACCCACTTGCCCGGCTTTTTATAAGTTACTTTGCCTACTTTAGCTAAAAATGGATTTGTTCATTAATCTTCTAAGACAGGGTTGGGTGTTGCCGGTCACCGGTCTATTCGCAATGATTTCGAACGATTGACGGCCCATAGTAATTTGTATGAAGAAAACGTCCAAAAAAATATGTGATTTTTGGTAACAAATTGCAAAAAAACTAGAAGTCGTATCGAAAAACTGATTTGTTTAAAGTGTTCTTTGATGTTTTGCCATTGATTAAAAATATATTTTATTGTTTTATTTTGTTTCACTAAATCACAGGACTCGGAACGCGGCAGTGCTATTCTAGAGTTTTTCATGAAATTCTCGATTACTTTCTGATGTAACTACACAATTTTACTGAATTTTTTTTTGTTCATCTTGTACTTCATCTTTTAAAGAAGCGATGGTATTAATTTTGTTTCGAAATATAGCTATTTACTATACTCAAAAGTCGGAACGCCGAACCCTGTTTTGCCCGATTAGGGTAGTGCCGACCCTTAAAATCTCGTATATAATTTGTGCGGACGAAGTCGCGGGAAAATACTAGTAAGTAATAAAATTATGATGATGATGAGTTTCTTGAGTTTCATCTGAATCTCAAATACTTCCAAATTTTTTAATCTTATAGCTCTTTTAACGTAGTAGTAGACTTTACAACTTGTCGAGTAATTAATTTAAACGTTGTAAACTGTTTCAAAAAGCGCTTTTAAAGCTTTCCGTTTAAGGTGTACCTCTATTTAAGGGGTCCGGGAATTAACTCTATGCGTCCGAGATAGTGGAATTATTCAGAATAAATGAACTGAAAATGTACGGATCAGTAAAGTTGCTGTATTACGGGATGTGGAGGGTAGGGACGATTGTAGTTAGTTTCTTTTGTTTTAGATGAATTGGATTTACAGTAATTAATGTTGTTGGTAATGTGCTTTATTGCCCAGGTAACAAAGTGATTCTGGGTGGTAGGATATAATTCGGAGCGCGTTCCATACAAACGAAGGCATGGTTATATTTTCAGTACTAACCCATTAAAGTCAATTGTTTTTTTTCAGAAACAATCTAGAAACTAATCTCTTTGCTTGATCGTACATCTCATATATGCTTGGTCAGATTTTCGTTAAAATAATGTTTTAATAGTAGGATTAATTTAAGATTTGTATGGAAATCTTTGAGGCGCTGTAACATTAAAACTATACATTTTAACGAAAATCTGACAACATAAAAGCTTGCAGATTAGTTTATAGACTTTAATTGGCTAGTATTGAAAATATTACCGCAGACTTCGTTTGTTTGGAGCGCGCTCCGAATAATTATTCGCATGGAAGATAGCTAGGGGCACCTAGTGAAATGGCACTTTGTGCGTTTTTCCCCAGTTGGTTAGGCTGAGTCACCTGATTGTCTGAAAATAAAGATGATTCCGTGCTTCGGATGGCACGTTAAGCTGTTGGTCCCGGCTACTATCACTGGTGGTAGTAGTCGTTACATAAAAACCACGTCAGAGGCCGTAAGGCGGTTTGAATAAACTCTGACACCAGGGCTTAAGGGATAAGAAGATAAGAAGTACAATAGAAAGAGAGCGAAGGTGTGATAGCGCTTTATCACGGTGGCATGCTACCCATGCAGCTAGCTTTTGCGGTGAAGGTAAACATTGTGAGGAAACCTGTAAGTTTCATTTTCAATGCGTGTGTTAATACGTACGAGTATATCCACTTAGAGCACCAGAACCACTGCCTATCACATTGGGGAGTGTTTGGGCATTGTTAGTGAAATGGGGATGTGCTGAAAGTTGTATGGGTATTTATTATGTGACTCAGGGAATAATTTTAACAGCTTAAGGCTGCGTTTTCACCAGAGATGTGCGAGGTAGCGAGGCGGTGAGCGAGGAAATAATCCGGCAATAGCGCGCTCGCTCGACACGTCATTGGGAAATTGAAGCACTCTTATTGGCCGATTTTTTCGTCGCTCACCGCCTCGCTACCTCGCACATCTCTGGTGGAAACGCAGCCTAAGTCTCAAATTAAAATTCAAGACTTCGGTAACAATTTTATAGTAACATCATCACAGGCCTTTACATCTGTTGCAGATGATTTAGGCAATGCTTTTGAAGAAGCACTAAAATCGAAACAAAACAAAGTTATAAGGATTAAAATATGGCTGCAACTTGTAAAATATTACGTGTGTTATTTATATGTTATTATGCTTTTCATCGAACAAATCAGAAATCAGATTAATAAGGTCTATTGGTATTCGATATTAACGTAAAATTCGTACTTACTTGTAAGAAAAATTAAACTTATTGATTTTATAGCAAACTTATAGAAGTATCAAGAGTAATTTCCTCAAGAAATTATTAAAAATGTAACGTGTATTCACTTTCTGAAAACAGATAGACATATTGATTGAAACGAGATTGCTACAAGATCCTGTCATTAGTAGAGATGTCAAATACATCAGAGATCGGAAACGACGTCTTCAAGGTAATATAATCCTCTGTGGTAATAGCGACTCGAAAACGCAATACGTTGAGAATGCCTGTCAAATTATTAATCTTATCATACAGTAGTAAGCCGATACAGGGCAAAAGCCTCCTCTTCCTCCCTCCATAATAATGGGGACTGGGAGTGGGCCATACTCCACCACGGGGGATTTATCCCAGAAAATCCCAATATTTGTGATTACATCCGAAAATGAATATCCCCCCTCCCCTTCCCCCGAACCCCGATAGTGACAGAAAAGGTGTGGTATTAGAATTACACGCATAACTCGTCCTTAGTTAAATGGTCTAAGCAAAAAAAAAAAGACCAGAAGGCGTAGCATGTTGCACGTGATACGGCCATGCCACACCATTTATCTCGTTCGTCCGCGCAAATAGAAAGAGAGCGAAAGCGTGACGCGTGAGCGTGAAGCGGATCTAGCACAGACGCCATAGGGCCCGAGCCCATTGTACCGCTACTTTTCGGCTGGGCGCTTTACCAAGGGTTAACCCTCGCTTCACCAGGAACCTCTTGCGTGTCAAGAGAGCCCAATTACGCCTAGTTACTGGAGCCCTGACTGGTCATGGTCCTTTTAACAAACATCTTTTTAATACAGGTGTTACTAACAGTCCTCTGTGCAGGGTTGCATGGAGGTTGAAGAAACAGCTGCCCACGTGCTGTTAGAATGCGGGCTAGCACACTACCGGGCACAACATCTCGGATCACCGGGGTTTCTACCATAGGAATTCGGCAACATCAACAAGCTGCTGGGCTTCCTGAAGGAACTAGGACGGCAAGAGTAGTCATTCCCACCTCACGCAAAATAGGCGTTTAAGTCGTCGAGTTGCGGAAAATGAGCCAATACCAAAAATACCAATACGCCTATACCACGCCATTTATCTCGTCCGTCCGCACAAATAGAAAGAGAGCGAAAGCGTGAAGCGTGAGCGTGAACTGCGTGAAGTGCCATATCACGCTGCCATGCTAGCCATGCAGAAATAAATAAAACAAAACTGCACAACCGAATGTACACTTCCTTATCAAACATCATGCTCGCTTCGTGCCGCGGTCGCACCCAACTAGCGAAGTTGCGAACTACAAGAGAACAATCTACCATTCCTTCTTTACACAAAATCCCACAAAACAAGCCACATGCAACCTTACAAGCTTGGAAACAAGAGTTCGGTCAAGGGACTTTAGCAGCAGAACGAACAATCCAGCCAAATGTCAACTTGACTGTGTTATGCGACCACATATTGGACGCTTCTACTGCTGCATTTGGTGGGAGGTTCCTGTGAAGGAAGAGTGTAATTTAGTTCTATCAACGTTTAAAGTTTGAGATTTTGACTGATTGATAAATGACAACGAATAAATGTACATATACATGTCAAATAGACGAATTATCGAACAAAATAATACCAAGAATAATAACTATTACACACTGACGCTACCCTAAGCTCTCATTGATTGATAATGATATCTCATCATCATCATCAGCCACTATCGTCTCCACTCCATTATGTAAATGATAAGAGAAACCTTAAGACGAAAAGCGGGTTTCATTTAGTTCATACAGAGTACGTATTCCCGTTTCCTCCCTGGATAATGAAATGACACTATAGAAAATATGTTTGACCATAAAATCTATGTTTAGTTTTATCCATAAAGTAATTACTGTAAGAATTAGGAGCTTTCGATAATGACTCGTACCAATGAGTTTTTCGGAATTTATGTACGATTTGTAACACCACTGGCTTTTCGGTGAAGGAAAACATCGTGAGGAAACCTGCATGCTTCAATTTTGAGGCATGTATTGTACCCACTGTCCATTACAAGTGGCGACGGGCTCACCCCCCGTCACACTGGACAGCGTTTCGGTACTACTGGTGAAACGTGGATGTTCTGAGGTTTCAGAATATCTCTGACTACCCCCTTGGGGAATATAGTCGTGAGCATATGCATGCATGCGATAATGACGAAAAATTGCTCAATTTTACCGCTGTTCAGACACGCAGCAAGCTTTGACGAGAACCTTACTAATGTTATAAATGTCAAAGTTTGTGACGATGTTTGGATATGTGTAAGATTGTATGTTTGTGGCTTAATTACGCATAAACGGCAGAACGGATTAAGCGGAAATTTTGCACACTGACAGAATGTGTTCTGGATGGACTTTGAAAAAGTATCCTAGTGAACGTGTGTGAACATAGGACACTTTTTAATGTCAAAAAACATACAGATACCAAAAGATTTTCTCATATTATTCTTGAAAGAATTATTAAAATCGGTTTTGTTTTGGAGGAGGAAACATCGACATCGAGATTTTTCTTCCATTTTATGTAGGTAAAATTTGTCTTAGCTGCAGTTGTCAATTTCGCACTGATAGCTCGGCTGCTCTGGAACAGCTCGACAGCAATAGATAGAACTGTTAAAAACCTTTTCTGCAAATTTCTTGCAGACCGTCTTTCCTCTTAAAGCTTGCCTCACACGAACAACCGGGTGACTATCTGCGAACTACAATTTCACAGATTCACAGTTTCACCATAGTGTAATAAACACAACTAGTGGTGGCGCTCAGCGGACAATCGAGCGCGGTGTGTGGGAGCCGGAGCTGGGAGCGCATCCCGGTACAGACTTGCTTGCGCGCGGTACCGATTTTGCGTATTGAATGTCCCGCACACCGCGCGAGCATATACCCGCCGCGACGCTCTGTTCCACAATATACCGGGTGTAAGTCAAAATAAAGAAAAACTGTTTCATACAAAACAGGTGTACCTACTTGACTGAAACAGTTTGTGTCGCTTTTCCTGAGCGTAGCTCCATAGTGAAAGTTGTTCAGTTTGATGGTCAGAATTCACCGTTTCAGTATTTTCTAGGCTGTCAGGCATACAGGGTGTATTATAATTACGCCATGGCTTCGCCATGGTTTCTCGCTTCGCTTCACGAAGGCTCACAAAACACTGGCACTTAAAAAGACGCAGCTATCGACCACCGGTGAACTTTCCACCGCACCGCCACCAATAATACCATTTATTGTTAGCATTTGGTTGGGCCACATGTTCTTCGGATCCCAACGGATTCCCCACTGTGGGCTAATAGGAACCAACGGATTTATTGTCCGTAAAGTTTCCATTAAGAGGAAATGCTAATTTGGAGAATATGTCACTTTTCCAACCGGTAAAAAACATTTGCTCTAGTGTCATTATCCAGGGAGAAAAAAGGGGAATACGTTTGTATGGAAAAAACGGTACAGGTCTATCCTCTTAAGTGTAAATGCGCAAAACAAAAATTCCAGTACATTTCTCTCAATGTTCGCAATTTCTCCTCATAATGCGACATTGTATTTCGTTTGTCTATCTTTTGTAGCATTTGTAGTTAATATTGTAGTTTCAGTTAGTTCTAAGAGGGTTAACTCAAGTTGTTTTCTTAAGACTCAATAGGTGAAATTTTGTTATGTAGATGTTTAGTTTCTGGCGAAAATTTTGCTTATTTAGTATTTTATATCGCTCACAGGCAGCTTTTGGAGTAATTACCACGCTACCAAATATGACTTGAAGCATTCAGCGTCGGTAGGCCCCCCACATGGTGGAACTACGACCTGGTGTTAGCAGCGGGAACTCGTCGGATGAAGGCAGCGCAAGACCGGTCGTAGTGTCGATCCTTGGGGGAGGCCTATGTCCAGCAGTGAACGACTATCGTCTGAAATGGTGATGATGAGATGCAGTTAAAGCAATGCTCAGTTTTAGCATTTTGACGGTTTCATAGCAGAAATTAGGCTTTTTACCAACAGAAGCACTGTATACAATGACATCTATACACATGGACTCACCACGTCATACAAATTTATGTCACCTTTGTATGCATCAGTTATACTAGGCTGTCGTACTTTGTCGCTGACATTCTAGTCCTTTCAAATCTTTCAAATGTATTCGGTCACAATACATAATGTAAAAACTTAGCTGTCCCGTTAATAGTGAACTGATGCGAAGTCCTTGTGTATAGAATGTCATTGACTGCATAAAAAATCTGCGACAAGACACTCACGAGAAGAAATGGGTTGTCCTATTCTAAGAAGGAGCCAAACAGCTAGATACTAGTCTTTTTCGTATTGAATCCAGGTTTAAGTACCTACTGTCAAACATTGGGCACTTTATACAAACAAGCTTGCACTAACATGAAGAGCACATGTATCCGGAGTGAGTGGGAGTGAGATGGAAATATACCACTGCTTACTATCGTCCACCGAGGGAGGTGAAGTCAATATTGCTAGAAGCAGGTCTCAGCAGGAAGAGTGTCCGTACCTACTTTACGATTTTATTTGTACTCTTTCCTATACAGGATGTAAGGAAAATTATCATTAAACTTTAACTACACCCTACAAACTGAACAACTTTTACTATGGGATCAAACCTGTCAGCGAAAAAAAATCTGCTGTTCCATAATAAACTGCAATGACTAAAATGTATGATACAGCTGATTTTTTTTTTGTTCTATGATGTTTGGTCCCATAGTAAAGGTTGTTCAGGTTGTAAAGTGTGTGGTTTTAAGGTTAATGATACTTTTCCTTACACCCAGTATATGTCGTCTTCTATAAATTTCTGACGGATATTTAAATCTTGACGCCAGGTAGAAACATTTATTATTCACCTTAATTTCGATCAAAGTTCTAAGACCAAACTTAAAATCGTCATCATCATTACACATCTCATGAAATATTTCAGTTTCAGAGAGAAACACAAAGTAAAGTACCACATACGTATGGTTTTATTAAGGTGAATAATAAATGTTTCTACCTGGCATCAAGATTTAAGTATCCGTCAGAAATGAATAGTAGGCGACATTGTGTACGCTTAATAAAGCACCTTATCGTAAGAAAAATAGATTCCATATTTCTGTGATCAACAATACAGGCGACAACTACAAAATGTTGGTATCTTGTCAGTGTCAAAACAGCAAGTTGCAAGGCGAGCGGCAATCATTCTACTGTATTGAAGCCAAGGATTTTGATAAAGTATTCTTTCACTCAAAATTTTACAGTCGAAAGCACGTAAATGTGATTTTGTACCTTTCGTATTATTTTACGTGTGTTGTTCATTCTTTTCGCATTTTCTATAGTTTCAATTTGTCTATAGTGTGTAAAATTAAATAAGTTCGACTATCAAACTACACAACTTTCGCTATAGGACCAACATCGAAATTTGGAAAAAAATATCTGCTGTACAATACATTTGGGTCGAGAAATCAATTCATTGACATTTCTGTAAAACGATCAACGTTGTTCAATTTGATGGTATGAAGCTTACTACTACTACGATTCTGCAGCTAAAAATTTATGAATGGAGGAAGACGACATAATTATTACGCCGACTCCAAGTGAGATAATGGTGATGATATTTTTTTTTTTTTTTTTTTTTTTGGAAATGACTAATATAGCATTGCTCAGGTAGCAGTTACTGCTTTTTACTGCGGACTATTGGAGGGACCACGAAGGGTCTACCGATCCAAATGAATGAACTTAAGCAACCAACCTAGGGGCACCCAGAAGGGTACGGACCTCGGCATAGAACATTGCTGGGGCTACGCGGCAGATTGGGTAGCGGGGATCGGTGAGATTGCTAAAAGAACGAGCCTTGCTAAACTGCACGCTTAAAAATTAGAAGCACGGAGGAAGGCAACAATTAACACATAACATGGTAGGTATTGTAAGTTTTTAAGACGTTTTCACATTTTACAAGGTTTATGATCAAATTAAATATTGAAAAATTAAGTCTCGGACGGGACTTGAACCCGCACTCTTTAAAACCGGGGAATTCCGTTATCCAAATTAACTACCGAGCCCACTACCGATTTTATTCGAAATAGCACAACATGGCTGTACATAATTTTTGAGAGTTACGCGGTTATTAATTAAGCTAAAACGCGGTAAGAACCCGTTATAATGATGAACTTATGGCTGTACATGTTTAAAATCAGAAATATTTGAATTGTCTAACATTCGATTAAAAGCGACTAGATTTTTCTCTCATGTTGTAACTTTGTTCCTGGCCAACAAAAGGGATTATAGTCGTAAATTTTTGTAGGTATGTTATACCAGAAGGATTAGCTAATGCATCTATCAAAATCTGTTGTGTTATTGTTATGGTCCTATTTTGTTTTCGAAAAGCTTTTATACGCTCTATCCCTTAAAAGGTTGGTACAGATTTTATTAATCTTTCTAACATCACTACTAGAGTGCTAGTTTACGATCGTATATGTGACCTAAATATATCGAATGCTGTTTATATGACTATGCGATTTGTGATTTTTATAAACAAATAACGGCTAAGTGCGAGTCGGGACTCGGGCAATTAGTGTTCCGTACTACCAGTTCTTTTAGAAGAGCCGTTGGTGATAACTAGTATACAAAATTATACTTACTTATGATCAGTTTACACTGAGTCTTTACGATACAAATATAAAAGTCAGTTACTAAGCACTAAGTAGCATAGCATAAGCATAAGCATATGCTCACGACTATATTCCCCGAGGGGGTAGTCAGAGATATTCTGAAACCTCTGAACATCCACGTTTCACCAGTAGTACCTAAACTCTGTCCAGTGTGACGGGGGGTGAGCCCGTGTCGCCACTTATAATGAACATCTTCACCAAAAAGCACGTTACAAATTGGTGGTACATTGGTGTTACAAATTGTACATAAATTCCAAAAAATCATTGGTACCTATGAGTCGGCCTGGACGGGGATCGAACCATCGCTTCCTGCACGGCAGGCAAGATTACTCGCCACTGGACCACCACTAAGTAAGCAAGCACGCACTAAGTAAGTTAGTAAATTATAGCCTGTAGAATCCCACTGCCGGGCAAAGGCCTCCTCTCACGAAGGGTGAGATAGGGAGTGGGCGATACTCCACCACGAGGGCCCAGTGCGTGTTGGTGGAGGCAAGGAAGTGGTCAACTTGCTGTCAGAGAATTTTCAAGCCGACAATAGGCCTTACTTAACGAACCCGGCTTAACAAATAGTTACACCACCATTTGACAGAATTATCCGAGACTTCCGAAGCACGGTGACGCTCGAGATGAAATACCACTAAACGGTCACCAATCCAAAGACTGACTGTACCTGGCGTTGCTTAACTTCGGTGATTGATTCCTTTACCGAAGTTCCACTACGCCAACGAGAGCGCCTTGCTCAAGCTATCCGCAAACACTAATAGTACCTACTGTAGCCGGGGGACTTTTTAATTAACAAAAAATAGGTAAAAAAACTTTTTAAGTTAAACGATTTTATTTGAATGAAAACTGCACTAAACGGTAAAAAATAATTTCCTACATTTTCGTATTATGTTGTACACTACCGTTAGCTGTAAATTTGTGAGTATAACCTATGTCAACCTATCTTCAAAATAGTTATGACGAATAAAGGTATTACAATTATAGGCATTACTTTGTTAATTAATTTTGATTATAAAATCGTGGGCGCTTGCTAGTAAAATATTAAACTTTCCTAAAAAATGTGCTATCATCCGTAGGTAGTGCAAGTAAAGGTCTTCATAGCTCGATGACATACAACATTGAAAACAACATCGATATCACCTTAGCCGTACTATTTACTTTCAAAATGTTTTGATGTAATTTTTTTATTTTGTAAGATAAATAGTATGTAACATTTGAGTTATACCTATTACTATGCAAGCGCCCACGATTTTATAATCAAAATTAATTAACAAAGTATTAATCTAAAATATGAATGCCTATAATTGTAATACCTTTATTCGTCATAACTATTTTGAAGATAGGTTGACATAGGTTATACTCACAAATTTACAGCTAACGGTAGTGTACAACATAATACGAAAATGTAGGAAATTATTTTTTACCGTTTAGTGCAGTTTTCATTCAAATAAAATCGTTTAACTTAAAAAGTTTTTTTACCTATTTTATTTTTTACTTTTTAGTTTCCCAGTCAAAGTAAAAACTGAAAACATTCATAGAAACGAATTAAATTAGATCGAATGCGATTGATCTGCTACAATTAAATGAGACCCTTGACCCTTTAAATGAGACCCAGGAGGTGGCTCCTGTCTCGATCATAAGACGCTCAATCTTACCGAGACTAAAAAGTATTAATCGAAACAAATAAAATGATACCAAACACGAATTTTCTGCTACAATTAGTATAGACCCCTTGAAAACCTTCGATCTCCAACATTAGATAATCAATCTTACCGGTACCTACCTACCGTAAAGTTCTCATACACAAATTATATGATACCAAACACGAGTGCTATGCTATAATACATCGAGGAGATTCCTTTACCACCCGCTGTATTCATCATCAAGACCCTCAATCTTACTGATACCACAAAGTTCTTATCGAAACAAATGAAACGAGATCAAACACAAATGCTTTATAGAGGAGATCTCCATCATCAGACCCTTCAGTCTGACCGGGACTAAAAAGTCCGTATCAAAACCAATTAAATGCAATCAAACACGAGTGTACTGCAACAATTTACTGAGGAGATCCCTTGAACACCTTTCGTCTCCATTATCAGACCTTCAATTTTACCGGGACTATAGAATCCTCATCAAAATCAATTAAATGTGATCCGTCACGAATGTTCTACTTCAATCAACTGAAGAAATCCCTTAACCACCCTCAATCTCCATCATCAGACCCTTAATCTTACTGGTGCCACAAAGTTCTCATCGAGCAATTTAAATAATACCAAACACGAGTGCTCTGCTATAATTCATCGAGAAGATCGCTTGACCACCTTCCGTCTCCATTTTCAGACCCTCAATCTTAATGGTACCACAAAGTTTTCATCGCTACAATTGAAATGATATCTAACGCGATTGTATTGCTATACTTAATCGAGGAGATCCCTTGACCACCTTCCGTCTCCATCATCAGACCCTCAATCTTACTGGTACCTCAAAGTTCTCATCGCAACAATTGGAATGAGACCAAACACGAGTGTTTTGCTATAATTCATCGAGGAGATCCCTTAACCACCTTCCGTCTCCATCTACAGACCCTCAGTCTTACAAGTGCCACAAAATTCTCATTGAACCAATTTAAATGATACCAAACACGAGTGCTCTACTATGTGTCATCGAGTAGATCCCTTGACCACCTTCATTCTCCATCATCAGACCCTCAATCTTACCGGTACCATAAAGTTCTCATCGAAACAATTTAAATAATACCAAACACAAGTACTCTGCTATAATTCATCAAGGAAATCCATCGACCACCTTCCGTTTCCATCATCAGGCCCTCAATCTTACTGGTACCTCGAAGTTCTCATCGAAACAATTGAAATGAGATCAAACACGAGTGTATTGCTATAATTTATCGAGGATATCCCTTAACCACCTTCCATCTTCATCTTCAGACCCTCAATCTTACTGGTGCCAACCAAGGACCAAATACCAAACACATACAAATACCAGATACCAAACACTAGTGCTCTGCTATAATTAATCGAGAAGATAGCTTGACCACCTTCCGTCTCCATCATCAGACCCTCAATCTTACCGGTGATATAAAGTTCTCATCAAAACATTTTAAATGACATGAAACACGAGTGCTCTGCTATATTTCATCGAGAAGATCCCTTGACCACCTTACGTCTCCATCATGAGACCCTCAATCTTACTGGTACCACAAAGTTCTCATCGCAACAATTGAAATGAGACCAAACACGAGTGTATTGCTGTAATTCATCAACGAGATCCCTTGACCACCTTCCGTCTCCAGCATCAGACCCTCAATCTTACTGGTACCTCAAAGATCTCATCGCTACAATTGAAATGAGACCAAACACGAGTGTATTGCTATAAGTCATCAACGAGATCCCTTGACCACCTTCCGT
The DNA here is from genome assembly GCA_963693445.1 of Agonopterix heracliana. NCBI lineage: Eukaryota > Metazoa > Arthropoda > Insecta > Lepidoptera > Depressariidae > Agonopterix > Agonopterix heracliana. The sequence goes on from OY856324.1 coordinate 15,141,762, forward strand.
CTCCAGCATCAGACCCTCAATCTTACTGGTACCTCAAAGATCTCATCGCTACGATTGAAATGAGACCAAACATGAGTGTATTGCTATAAGTCATCGACGAGATCCCTTGACCACCTTCCGTCTCCATCATCAGACCCTCAATCTTACCAGTACCATAAAGGTTTCATCAAAACAATTTATATAACACTAAACACGAGTGCTCTGCTATAAGAAATCGAGGAGATCTCTTGACCACCTTCCGTCTCCATCATCAGATCACCTCCATGTTACCATAATATTGCATTGTCATCAGAACTATACTTGTGTGTAAAGTTTCAACTGAATCGGTTGACAGGAAGTGGGTGAAAATTCGATGACAAGAATTAGTTAGTTAGTTAGTTAGATAGATAGTTAGACCGGTTCGAAGTTAAATAAAATCGTTTAAAAAGATTACCGATTGCCGTTTAGAAATTGTTGTAAGGTACTAAATTACTAATATAAAAACCAACGTCTTACAGATCACAACCCGCCGTAGAAAACTGACTATATGTGCTGATCTATTTGTAAATTACCACCTAATTACCCAATATGTACCATATTTATCGCAATAAATTTCAATTTCAATTTAAATAAAAAGCTATAATCAAAGTTGACTTTTTCATCTGGCCTTATAGCTTTGTATGGCAAATTTAGACAGTCTTACTATTACGTATGGATATTGAATTAGGTGAAGAACATGACGGTATAGAAAAAAAAACGGTAATCTCGAAATTTGAAAATTCAGACAATTTTTTTTTTCTACTGCGTGTTGTGATCTGTAAGACTTAGGTTTTTATATTAGTCATTTAGTACATTACAACAATTTCTAAACGGGAATCGGTAATCTTTTTGGTAATTTAAAAGTCCCCCGGCTACAGTACTATAAACACTAACCGACCAAATATTATCAAAACTCCTCCAAAATTAATTAAAATTCAACAGCGAACCAAATAAATTGTAAAGCCACTTGATATTTACAGGCACTATCAGTATTATCTAAACAACATAACGAGTCTATTTCTAATCTGGTTGGGTGCTCGGGAATAAAATTTATGTGATCGGATTAATGAGAGTTACGGAAAGGGGATTTTACGTTAGGGGTGGTTTTAGATTTAAGAGTTCGATGTCAGGTCTTTTCAAAATGTTTTTGAAGTTGAATTTGAGAAATGTTATAATGGTAGGTATATTTTATGCTAATGGTGTTTTTTAATCGAATTGTATAAAAATTTTGATTTGTCGTTTTTGTATACACGGCGACACATCAAGCTATACAGCATTGCACAGCTTGAGTAGTAGTTTTGAAAGTCACACGTTCAAATTAGCAGTAGAAAATGTCAAAATTACTGTGGAAATTATGCATCTTTCTACTTCGAATTTGAATGTGTGACTTTCAAAAATCGCACTCCAGCATGCCACCGTGATACCACATGATACAGCGCTATCACACCTTCGCTCTTTTTCTATTTGCGCGCGAACGAACGAGGTAAAAGACGTGATACAGCCGTATCATTATACCGACATTATAAGTTACTCGACCAACGCGAGGCCAGCAGGGCTAGCATGCCACCCACGACAAAGGGTTTAAACGAGAAAATCGTCATGCGCGCTCTCTCTGGCGTATGTAAAATAGTAAGGATGGAGGCACATCTCGATTTTTATCGTTTACTCGGCGGTGGCATGCGAGGCCTACTGTAGGGCTCGCATGCCACCCCCGAGAAAACGATAAAAATCGAGATGTGCCTCCATCCTTATTATTTTACGTATGCCAGAAAGAGCGCGCACGACGTTTATCTCGATGTTATCACGATGTTTAAACCCTTTGTCGTGGCGTTTTGTATAGCTTGATGTGTCGCCGCGTGAACACTGAGAAAAAACTTAGTTAACAATTCTAGTTTAACTTTTAAACTAGAATTTTTAACTACGTTTTTTCAAAAAATCGATCTCAACTATGCCTCGGTCAACAATTACATGAGATCTAAGACCTTTCTTACTTTCCTGTCCTCGGTGTGTAATATACTATAACATTACTTAACAACATTAAATCTACCAGAGTTGATAAACTGTTAATAGCAATTTCGACAACGAACGATTTACGAATTAATTCAATAACTAAATTAATTAATTTACATTAACACGCACGCAAAAGGATAAAACCTTTTAACACCATTACAGGAAACAAGAAAGACTACAAAAGACTTCGTATAACAATGTCCCTTTATTTTCCATCAATCCAATATCCTGCCCTTGGGCCAGCACTTGCACCAATTAAATAGAGGCGACAAAAAACCGTGAAATGGGTCTCGGATACGAGTTAAAAGGGTTCCGTGGTAACGTTTTATCAGTGATGCGTTTTCCAAGACCAGTAAAACGAAAAACCATTAGATGGCAATAATAAAAGTTGAGAAAAACCTGTCACATTGACAATAAAAAGTGCTGTAAAATTTAGGGTTACAGCCTTAGATCAAAATAAAATTAATGGACAGGCCTAAAGCACGGTAAGTTGAAGCAAACTACTGGTGCACTTGGTCCATACAAACTAGCGCTATTATCTGTCAAATCTAGGGCACTTGCAAACAAATTTGAAGTAAACCTTTCATTTGTTTTGCCTCATTTTTCTGGTTTGAAATGTTCGCGTAAGGCCTATCCATTCATTTTAATTTGATCTAAGGTAATAGCGGAGTGGCTTTTTGATGGACATGATGAATTAATAAACGCTTCCGTTTCCATCATTTAGGTACGGAACCCTACGAGAAAATGGATGAAAGGACACGCTTTTGTCGCCACGTAATAGGAAAATGTCTGACGCACGTTTTTTGATTAGCTACACAAGCTTTCTGTAGGGGAAAATGTGAGGGCTGCAAATTTATAATTTTCATTCGAAAGAACTGCCTCCGTGGTCTAATGGTTAAGACATTGGGCTCTTGACACGGACGTCGTGGGTTCGATTCCTACCTAGTTAACTAACTAGTGATATGTCACTTTGTGCGTTTTCCCCCAGTTTTCTTTTTTGCGATTCCTATGTTGGTGCCATAGAGAAAGTTGTTCAGTTTGACGGTCTGATCATCCGTTTAAAAAAGTGTCAGCATACTAAGAAGGACCATGTATAAACTTTGCAGGCTGAATCACCTGATTGTCTGAAAAGAAAAATGATTCTGTGCTTCGGATGGCACGTTAAGCCGTTGGTTCCCATCTACTATCTCTGGTGGTAGTAGTCGTTACATAAAAACCACGTCAGAGGCCTTAAGGCGGTTTGAATAAACTCTGACACCAGGGCTTGCCCACACGATAAGAAGAAGATTCGAAAGTTTGAATAACCTGCCTGTTAATGGAACTATACATACATCATCATCATCATCAACCTATCGTCGTCTACTGCTGAACATAGGCCTCTCCCAAGGCGCGTCTAAAGGTATACGTATAAATAATATATGCTGACACTTTTTTAAGGGGATGATCAGACCATCAAACTGAAGAAATTTCTCTATGGGACCGACATAGAAATCGCAAAAAAAAATCAGTTGTCCCATACAAACAAAACTGCCAACCTAACTCGACCCGAATGTATGGGACTGCTGATTTTTTTTTCGCGATTTCGATGTTGGTCCCATAAAGAAAGTTGTTCAGTTTGATGGTCTGTACATCCCCTTAAAAAAGTGTCGGCATATTAAGTTGGACCCTGTATAGATTTTAATATTGACTATACACACTACTTCTTGCTTATACAATAATAAATAGGTAGGTATGTACCTACCACCAAGATAGAAGGATGATAGAAGGATATCTTCAGAGACATAAAAAATTCTTAGTAACTTGAACCACGGATAATCTTAATGATGTTCAAAGCTGAACAAATACCGTACTGGATAAACAGATGGCGTTACTTGTTGATTACTTATACTTCCAGATTACTTCTATGAAAATGTAATCTTAAATTTTGCCGCTGCGAATTTTCTTTGGCGTTTTGAAAAATAATTCACCTTGCCTGACCGGAGTCTCCTCTAAATTGCTTTTGATTTTCCAAATCAATTTAACTAACATTTTCAATTTTGCTAGTGCTTGCAAGTTTTGGGACTTGACCTTGATTTACCTACATGAAATTAAATGTTAATATCGTAAGTACGCAAAAAATTGAACATTAATTATCTACTTCATGTCAATCATGTCTACACTTGCATTGCCTCTGGGCAACTCTACTGCTCTTCATGTGACCTTCGGTTTTGTGAGTCATATAAGGGCCTATCACAATTCCGATTTAGTAGTGTAGTAAGTAATCATTTATTTATTAATTTATTTTATCTTTTTAAAAGAAGAAATTTACGGTTGTAATTGTAACATTAATTTTAAAATAATTATCATGTATTAACAAAGTACTTACTTTTGTAATATTGGTTGAATGTAAGTAATGTATAATTCACTTCAGCCATTTTAATTTTTCAACTCAGAAAAGTAAGTATTATTGTCTTACCGTGGCTGTCGTAACCTAATATTATACACTATACAATAAAATTGATTCCCTAAAATGAAATTAGTTGTTGTAACAAAGCTTTTTTTCTAAGACAATGGAAAGCAAAAGTGAGTTATAATGTATAAATGAATTCAATTTCCATTACCAACCAAACAATATCAATATCATGCGATACTTCCAGTTACAGCTTATGCACTAAGTCCAAACTTTGCACTAAGAAAATAGAGGAACGCCGAACACTCTAACAAGAAAGGTAGATTTAAAAGTTCACACAAATCTCTCACGAAACTGAAATAGAAAAAGAACAAGATCTTTTTAATTTAAACTGGAAGTTTCTAACGTATTTCCTAGTGGAGATTTCGAAGTCGTTTTTGTCCTTTTTAGGCATGAGTTTTATTACGTAAGGCGGGCTCAATGCGGATTGATGTAGGAAACCTGGTCGTCAACTTTCTGTAATTGCATTTTAAAATAACGCCAATAGGTATAAGTCTAGCTTGGTTTAAGAGGAAAGGCGGGTTCCGTTTAGTCACAGTGAAATTACACGCTCCATGCGTTTAGTCCATACAAACGTATTCCCCTGTTTCCTCCCTGGGTAATGACACTAGATTAAATATTTTTCTACCATAAAATTAATCTATGTTGCCTCTGCCTGCCTCTACTATGTTGTTTTTTCCATAACTTAATTACTATAAGTACTAGGAACTTTCGAAAATGACGAAAATCGCTCAATTTGACAAAGAATAGCACCTTTGACAAAGCATGTAGCTGATTCGCACATTTTGTAAATTAAGTAGGTAGCCTTTTTTATATTTTTTGAATAAATTACTGTTTAAGAAGAAGAATCTAGTGTATTTATGAAAAATATTAAATATAATATTTCGGTCTACTGCAAGTTAGCTTTCATTAACGAGCGGAGTAAAATAACAGATAACAAAGATAATTCCCCAGAATGCAACCCCTATGTCAAAAGAGAAGTAAAGCAACTTGAATTTCAGTCTGCTCCTGATAAGCACTGCAGAATCTATGAAAATGATTATGTTAGAATATTAAGATAAAAGTAAACAAGAAGATAGAATCAGCATTAACACGAAGCAATGCATAGCGAAGTGTTTGAGCTCACAATCAAGATATGCGGGAATCTGAATGGGAACACAGTTGAGCGCTTTGCTTCTAGTGTTGCTCTGTGCGTATATCGATAAAAAAAAATCTTAATATCAAGGTGTTTCGGTAAGCAATTTTTAAACGAATTTACTTGAAGAAGGAAAGACCAAAGCAGTTATAAATTGGTGAAAATGCTTATTAGATTGGTGGTAAAGAGAGAAACGCAGGTCAGTAGACATTAGGTGGAATTGCTTGGGTCTGCAATAATCATAATATGATGATTATTTCAGACCTCATAATGATTTAATTGCATTCTGTGGTTACACGAGATGTTAAAAACATAATATAGAACACACATAAATCCCGTACTTGTACAGCATAATCTTAAAACTAACGAAATGGACCAGATTCTATATGGTGGGGGATGGTGCATATTTTATATACATCATTTTTCATTATGATTAGAACCAGTACCTATGCTTTAAACTACGAAGCAATCTTCGAGTGGTATATTATTTATTTGAAGGTGATTTTTATTGGGCACAAAAATGTATTTCTTTCAAAATGATATCCATAAATCGGCGAGTATATTTATTATGTTAAGTAACTTTACTGAAATGGACCCCATTTTATATCAACACTGCGAACCAAATTACTAAAAAAAGCAGCGTATAAAAACTTTTCGCACGACGTTTTCACACGGCATGCGAACGTTAGCATGGAATAGAGCACGCGTCTATATTTTGGTGCTAGTGACCTCCGCCCGCGTCCCTCGCAACCCCCGCGCCAATTTTTCGACTCGTGTAAACACGTCGTGCGAATCGCTGACACGGTTTTCTCAAGCAAATACATTCGCATGCGAATAGATTGGCGCTAAAAATTTGCACCGTGTAAACGATCGAGTGCCGTGCTTTTTTTAGGCGCCGCTGAATTCGCACCGCAAAATATTCATCGTCTAAATCTGCCTTTACTATCAAGACTATTCAAGACTCAAGTCTATGACATATCTAGTTCAAGACGATATGCCCCTTACGGAGTATCGATCAATTACCTACTCGACACAGGTATCTCTTCCGCTCCGCCGAACATAGCGTAAATAACGACCTTGATTCGATAATCGACTATGGACACGTCGCAACACTAATCGGAGCCACACCAAACGCTTCTGTGGAGACCTACATCATTATTTCTACGTTCTATTTGACACTTGCTCCTTTTACTTTAAAGGTGATTTTTGGTTAGCATTTTATTAGTTAACTTTGTAAAATCAGTCGGATTGAGGAGACAAGTGAAGTAGATTTGGGTTGGAGCGTTCGGGTGGCTTAAATTCGTTAGGTATGTGGGTATTGTCACACCTAAGTCGTTAGTACTTTAGGACTGAATTACTTACTGAATCAAAAGTGGAATACAAATGGATGGTTAAGATCTTAGATAAAGTATATAGGGTCCTTTTTAATATGCAGTCTCTTTTTAAGGGGATGATCAGACCATCAAACTGAACAACTTTCTCTGTGGCACCAACATCGAAATAGCGAAAAAAAAATCAGCAGCCCCATACAAAACCTAAAATTTATTTTTCCCGATATCGATATTGGCCCCTTAGAGAAAGTTGTTCAGTTTGATAATCTGATCATCCCCTTAAAAAGTCTCAGCATATATTAAGTTGGACCCTGTATGTCTAGATTGAGCCTCACGCGTCTACTTTATAAACCAAAATTAGCCAACCTTCTTAGGTTGGTGTGCGTGAGGCGTCATACAAATTATCCCTGTGTGCGTGTATAGCGACACGGTTTATCACCCAGAGTTCGGTGATTTTTTTTTGACGCGTTCGTAACTTTTCTAGACCTCTAGACAGATGACTGTGAAGCTATTTGTCTCTATACAAAAAGGGAAAACATTTTTTCCTCTACTTAGATTATAATTCTTTATATTTTTAGCATAGCATATTATGCTCACGGCTATAATCCCCGAGGGGGTAGTCAGAGATATTTTGAAACCTCAGAACATCCACCTTTCACTAGTTGTACCGGAACTCTGTTGTGACGGGGAGTGAGCCTGTAGTGGATACAAATTACAAGCCTGGAAATTGAAGTGGTGATACACAAATCGTCCATAAATTCCGAAAAACTCATTGGTACGTACGAGTCGGCCTGGACGGGGATCGAACCACCGCCTCCTGCACGGCAGGCAAGGTTACTCGCCAATGGACCACCACGGCTTTTTAAAATTTTGTTGCCAAATTTTAGGAGTTCAATGATTTTTTAATAAAGCTGAGTTTGTATTTCAAAGTATCGTATTTCATTATTCATTATCTTTGCGTTAAAGCAATTAGGAATAATTAATTAAGTTTTAATTAAAATCTGAAACGTATCAAAATACTAGGCATCGACCATTGACGTAGAATTCAATGGACACTGGGTCTACTAGTACAAAATTCTCGAAAAAAGTGTCCGAGACTACCTAAGTACGTGTATAGTAATATAATAATTGAAAATGCTGAAATTCTTCTTCATTTTGGTTGCGTAGTTGTAACCATCCCTGCAAGGCGTTCGAACAAAGACTGTCGCGTAATTAAGTCTCTTTATACGTTTTAAGCCTCTTTTGGTTCGGACACTATTGAGCGCGGACCCTTCGTCCAGTAGAAGTCAATGGCATCGACATGAAAGTTCAGCACTTTTATAAGGCCAAATAAAATGAGCCATTGTTTATTTTGTTTTCAGATTATCATTTATTTAATAATTACAAAGCCACGAAGCGCAGACCACTGATACCGTGTACAATACGTGCTACATACGCTCACGCCACTGACCCATAGGGGTAGATAGAGACCACGGACCTCAACACGCTACGATTTTGACGTACGACAACGTTCTGTGATACGTACTATCATTGCAGATTGTGCATGATATTGAAAAAACCTGGCTACTTTAATTTTGTAGGGTTCTGTACCAAAAGGGTGAAAACGGGACCGTATTACTATGCCTACGTTGACTGTTCATCCTTCTGTCTATCATCTGTCTGTCTGTCCTACCTATTTTGGGCTGTAACATAGCAGACACTTGAAATTTTTACAGAAAGTCAAAAATGACAAAAGATAAAAATTAAGGGGGGTCCTCATACAAGAAACTAGTTTTTATCAACGTTTTTTCTTCTCGCTCTATCGTAAAAACGGTAATACATACAAGCGTCAAACTTGGTGTGATTATAGAGCAAACTCTACAGTATAAAAACAAATAATACAAACCGGCCAAGTGTGAGTCGGTCTTGCGCTAAAGGTCCCTGAGAAAACAATTTTTTTATTTAAGATAATATAATATATTACATATTATGGTGTGGTGGTGTGGTACGGAACCCTCGGTGCGCGAGTAGTCTGACTCGCACTTGACTGGTTTTATTTGTAGTATATACTGCTCCAAAAATTGTTTATTAGTAGACTCTTTCGTAAAAAATTGACACCCTACGATAAAAGCTCTGTATTTTTTTTTTCATATAGGGTCCAACATAATATGCTGACACTTTTTTAAGGGGATGATCAGACCATCAAACTGAACAACTTTCTCTATGGGACCAACATCCAAATCGCAAAAAAAAAAATCAGCTCTTCCATACAAAACTGCAAACCTACTCGAGCCAAATGTATGGGACAGCAAATTTTTTTTTCGCGATTTCGATGTTGGTCCCATAGAGAACGTTGTAAATTTCATGGTCTGAACGCCCCCTTCAAAAAGTGTCAGCATATTAAGAAGAACCCTGTATATTCAACCAAGTGAAATTAAATAAGTTAGCAATATAATTGTCAAGGTCATACACATTCTACCTTTAAACTGATTCTTCGAACTAATTGTAAGAAATCACTCACTAGTACGAGAATGCCGACGCGAAGAAACAACGAACATACTTAATGTCTTCTAAGAAAAGATAAGAAAAAAAAGAATAATATAAGAAGAAAAAGATAAGAAAAGAATGTCTTCTAAGCTTTTCTGATAGCTACATGTGAATTAGGTCCATAATTTAAAAATTCGTAAGAATAATCCTTCCTGATACCTTCTTTACTTTGTCTTCCAATATAATTTCTTACAAGTCCCTAATTACTTTTTGCCGTAAACTGTCTTATTTGTTGTTGCTAGACAACGTAAAATTATAGGACGCACTGTAAAGCCTTTCTTATTATGCGAACGTAACTGGGCTAGACTAATAAATTTCAGTTAGTTATGAATAAGTCATCGCACGTAAAGGTGCACCCTCACTCAAAGAATTTAAAGTGAACCATCGAATATTTCTATTATGAATTTTGACGAACTTATGCTACATGGTGTACCTGCTAAATATTAAAGAAAGAAAGAAGGTAATACTTATTTTTTTTATATGAAAGATTGGTTTTTAATTTAATAAGTACAGGTTCTTTCTTAAGGTCGGTTTTTACAGGAGATAATAAGACGATTAAAATGTTAGTCCCGGCCGTAGAGAAAGTTGTTCAATGGTACGATTTTTGAAAGTCACGTTCAAATCAGCACTAGAAAATATTAAAATTACTACCTATGTGGATTATGCATCATTCAAACTCATTCATTCATTGAAACCATGGATTTAAATCATAAAGGATAGCACTCCTCCTTACAAGCATTGATACAAGAAAATTTGACGTTCGTCTCCGTCGTCGATATTTCCAATTTTACGTGTGTCCCTTTCTATTCCAATGACGTCACAGTGGCATGAACGACAATTGAGTGACGTCATGCCAAGACATACATTAGAAAGGGACAAAGTTAACGTCACTAAAACAACTTCGGAGAAGATCGATCATTACCGACCACCAAGGATTATTATCATTTTTCACCGCTTGTTAGGCAGTCTGTTCTCCACTATAGAGGATTTCAAACTTCTTGATTGAAACTGTGAGATTCAAAAATAGCTCTTCAGTTTGATGGTCTGATGATCCCCTTAAAAACCGTCAGCATATCAAGACAGATCCTATATGTTATAATTTTATATGTACCTGCCACGGACTTGGTAGAAATACGGACCGAATATTGCACTAAAAAGATGTGAAGCATGCAAGGTAATACAATCTCGTTTCTTCTACAAGGGACCCTACACTCACACAGATGCACCAGTTCTAGGCGCAGGTCCGTCACTTTATGTACCGCGTGACAGCACGCACACAAAAGAAATGGGTGCTTCACTCATGATTAGACGAGATTACGTCTGGTTCTTCTTTTAAGTCTGTGGTACCTACATATACTTTTAATCGATTCCAAGCATTTTGCTAGTTGTCAAACCAACTGTCATGTTAACTTTTATGAAATAAAACTGTGAATTAAACTCCAGAGTCAAGAATACGTAGTTACACAACACAGCAACAAATAAAAATCTCAAAATAGTGGGTACCTTCTTAAATAAAATAGGGCAAACGGCGGTAATTTTATTTAGATTAACCTTAATAAATTATTTTATTCATTCATTCATTCATAAACGTGCACTTTCCTCAAAATTTTGGTAAATTTTGAATGCTCACAAAAGTAGTTTTAGTGAAGACTAGTCTTTAAACAACTTTATTCTTCTTGTCACATAAAACACCCAGATTTAAAATTCTACTCCGTGATTCAGCAATAAACATTGTGATGAAAAATTTTAAAACCTTTTTCATATTAATCAGATACGTCATTTTAGCTAAATTGGCTAGTTTATTACGCCAAAACATTTTTAAAATTTAAAGTAGAATGAACAAAAGCAACAATGAATTTTAGTATTATTTTAGTCCATTAATTAGATTAAAAACTTATCAAAAGTTTGTCAGACGAGCATTAAATTAAACTGCAGGAAATTATGTGTTCTAGTTTATTTGATGTAAAAGCAAAAAAGCCTTTGTGCTGTAGGTATTTGTTCGTATAACAGATGTTTTTAATATTATGCTTACTAATTATTTTATCAAGCGATGATGAGATCATCAAACTGAATAACATTCTCTAAGGAAAATAAAGTTTTCTTCCCTCCAGACGGAAAGCGTCAATTTTCGTCCGGCTGCGCTAAACGAAGTTGCCGCTTTCCACCTCCGTCGAGGAGAAAAATAGTATACTAACCTCGGTCAGTAAATAAGAAAGCCTCAGATCACATGTTTTGAGACCTTTCTTAATTTCCTGCCCTCGGTGTATAATCTAATTTTACTTTACTTTACTTTGGATCATTCCCGAAAAAACATACTTAATTAAGAAAGACCTAATACAGGGTGTAAAATTAAATGCGTTACATACTAATGCTTCAGACCATCACAATAAGAGCGTTCACACACGATGTCGCACTGACGGAGCGGCAGATGTCAGTCCATAGAACCACACCCGGTGCGTCAATGCGTCACTGTGTGCGCTTCTACGTGCGGTTTCATACAACTTACTCCTTGCGTCACAAATGACGGACTGACGTCTGCCGCTGCGTCAATGCATCATCGTGTATGAACGCACTAAACAACTTGGGGCCAAAATTAAAATCGGGAAAAAAATTTATACCAAGAGCTTTAGATTTTGTGTTGATAAGCAGTCACGATTTTGTTCGAACCTAACGTATTGAAGATGACATTAAAATGTTCTCAGTGAACTTTTTATTAAGTTGTCTGAAGATGAACAACAGAATTTCAATTCAGCAGTAAATAATAAGCAATTACAGTCACAAACGGATTGCAATGACAATAAGAAATTGGAATCACGTACGTTCAATTACTTTTTGTAAAGCTTCATCGTATCTATTGATCAAAAGTTGAATGAAACTCAATTTTACTTTAACCCTGCTATATTATTTTTCCACAAAGTAAAACAACCTAATATTAATAGGTAAAGTAAACTTTTGAGTAGTCTTTAAATCTTATGGTATTTAACATATGAGATGCTGTATCAATCCCCATGTGATATTCATTAAAAAACAATACAATATTCATTCAACGATATATAATATCCAGGTTTTTTCAAGCTATCTTTACAAAAAAAAACCGCTGTCCCATGCATTTGGGTCGAGCAGGATCGCAGTTTTGTATATGAAACAGCTAATGTTTTTTTCGCGATAACGATGTTGGTCCCATAGAGAAAGTTTTGCCTTATGATGGTCTGATCATCCCCTTAAAAATCCGTCAGCATAACTATTAAGAAGAACACTGTAAATAGTGTAAGCGCTATTTTGTAAGTTTCCGATTGTATTGTTTACAAGATTGTTTACACAATTCATATTTTTAAGTTGATTAAAATTAATCTTTTTATGTTCAGTGGATTCATATGAACCAGTTTATTCTACTTAGTTTAATAGTCTGAAGCACCCTGTTCAATATCTAACGTATTTAATTGGATACCCTGTATACAAGATAATTCTTTAAGTTAGTGCGGAATCTTTTACTATTCATTCTACTCGTCAAACTGATCAACTTTCACAATGAAACCAAATTCTAAATCGCGAAAAAAATTGCTACTCCATACTTTTAAAGTTTCCGCACAGACTTAAAATGTATCTACATTTAGAATACATTTCTTCCTCGGAGAATATACTCTTCGGAATAATTGAATAGTAATATGCTATGCTTAAAGTAACCATAGAAACAGCTACTTTGTAAAACTAATAGGTAACTAAATTAGTTTCACAAGTGTTCATATCAAACCAATATGAACATAAGCCAAAGGCAAACGACTGAATACAGAATACTCTATTAAGTATTACACAAAGAGAACAGGTTCTAATAAAACCGCTTATTTGAAACTAGAACTTATCCTGTATTCACTTGTAAATTGTTTTATAATAGTAAAAGGTAACATTCTGGGAAAGTCCTTTTGGAAGTCGTGAAAGCCGTGGTGGTCCAGTGGCGAGTAACCTTGCCTGCCGTGCAGCAGGCGATGGTTCGATCCCCTTCCATGCCGACTCGTACCAATGAGTATTTCGGAATTTATGTACGATTTGTAACACCATTGGCTTTTCGGTGAAGGAAAACATCGTGAGGAAACCTGCATGCTTCAATTTCGAAGCATGTATTTTACCCACTGTCCATTATAAGTGGCGACGGGCTCGCCCCCCGTCACACTGGACAGAGTTTCGGTACTACTGGTGAAACGTGGATGTACTGAGGTTTCAGAAGATCTCTGACTACCCCCTCGGAGAATATAGTCATGAGCATTATGCTTATGCTATGCCTTTTGGAAGTTCTCTACTCAGAATTACGAATTCAGCGACCGTAGTATGCAGTCGCTATCGCACGTTTGCTCATGCGTTACACAGAAGGAACAGCAGAAGCCGTAGCATACTACACGGCTTTATCACACCTTTTATCGTGTTCGTTCACGTGCAAATAGAAAGAGAGCGAAGGTGTGATAGCGTTGTATCACGGTGACATGTAATCTATGCAGAAGCCTTAGCATATTGAGCGCGATACGGCTATATCAATCAATCAAATATACTTTATTTTACACCAAAATACAAACAGTAAAATACAGAAAGAAAAAACAGTAAGCACAAAAATAAGGCGGTCTTATCGCTAAGAAGCGATTCAGAACTCAGACTAGACTAGATATCAGACTTTTTATCTCGTTCTATCACGCACAAATAGAAAGAAAGCGAAGTCGCGATAGCGCTGTATCAAGCTGCCGTACAGGGGCAGATTTATTTTCGCGATTTCAATATTGATCCCATAGTGAACGTTTTTTAGTTTGAGATAATTTGAGACCCTGTAAGTATTTTGTTTCTAACTCAAAATAATTGTTTCCAAGTAAACGTTTCAAGAATATTACTCGTTGTAATCCCACGGGGGACACCCAGTGATATGTCACTTTGGGCGTTTTTCTCCAGTTGGTTAGAACATTGCACGCTGAATCACCTTATTGTCTGAAAATTAAGATGATTCCGTACTCCGGATGGCACGTTAAGCCATTGGTTCCGCCTGCTATCTCTGGTGGTAGTAGTCCGTTACATAAAAACCACGTCACGAGGTCGTAAGGCGGTCTGAAAAAACTCTGGCACCAGGGCTTGTGCCCTCACGATAAGAAGAAGAAGTACCTAAGAAATTATAAAAATTCTCGATTAAATGCGAAAGTTATGCTTATTTTATTTAATATTCTGTTTCATAAAAAAACGTTTCTTTCTAATATAAACCTACTAATACGCTTAACCTTGGAATTTTCTTCAAAATGTTGTAAAAGAACCCTACTATTTCCACGAAATGGTAGCATGTTTACACAATTCTGTCGTTTACTTACATGTTGTGTTTGTATCAGAACGATTGTTTGCTGTACCGTAGGAATATTTAACTAAAGCAAATATTAGTGTTCTTATAAATAATGTTACATTCTCAGATGCATATGGGTAAAAGTTTAGTTTGGACGCATGGGCGAAACGAAACTTCTTGATCAATTGTTTATGTTTTGTTAATAAAAGTTGTACAGGGTCATCATCAGCCTATATAAGTACGTCTCACTGCAGGGCACAGGCCAACCCTCTAGGAGGGTGTTTGTGCGTTAGTCCACCACGCGTGCCCAATGCGGATTGGTAGACTTCACATATGCATCAGAATTTCTTTTTCTGCATATGCAGGTTTCCTCACGATGTATTCCTTCACCGTTGGAGAGCAGTTTGTTTTCCGTCCATCCGTCAGTCCTAAATCGCCTTGAAAATAACACGCTTCTTGTATATAAGGGAGCGTCTTTAATTTTTTTTCTTATATTTGTTGGCAAATCCAAGATAACACATAAACCTATCACTACTCGATACATTTTGTGTCTTCTCCCCTACGCTGACATTGGCGGAATTATTGTGCCTCGACACGATAACAAAGGCCATTATAAAAAAAAAAACACAAATTTAAACTACTATTACAGTTCAAAAGATACAGCCCTGTATCTTTTGAACTGTAATAGTAGTTTAAATTTTGCAAAATGTGTTTTTTTTTTTATAATTGCCTTTGTTATCGTATGTGTTATCTTGGATTTGCCAACAAATATAAGAAAAAAAATTAAAGACGCTCCCTTATATACAAGAAGCGTGTTATTTTCAAGGTTTTTGTATTTGCTCTATCGCAATACATAATTATGACGATAGGCTGATGATGAATTTATAACTAAGCGTCAGACTTTGTGTGATGATTATAGAGCATACTCTAAAGTAAAACATCAAATGGGTTCTAAAAACCGGGTGTGATGATTATTTTTTGGTCCATTAAGATAAGATAAAATAAATATTCTTTATTTGCACACCAAAAATACACAAAAACAACAACAACATACACGAACAAGAAGGGTACAAAACGCGGCCTTATCACTAAAAGCGATTTCTTCCAGACAACCAGTGGATGGAAGTAGTCTTACATGAGATAAATGCTATGGCGGTAGTTGATACATAATATTATAATTTACACAAAGCATAAATAGAGATCCATTCAGATAGTAATCATGATTTTTCTTCGGTTTTTAACATATTTGTAAAAAAAGCACAATTGCGGACAACCCACGCCACCAAAAGGAAATTCCGCAATAGCAAGCACTATCGACCGATAATATTTCCCGTCTAATCCTCAATTATTTCTCCAACCCTCAAACTATAACTAGCACAAAAAGCAGAAAACTTTGCCCGCTACCCTTATAGGACCCCTATAAAACACGATGGCCCAATAATATCTATTTATTAAACCAGCCCAATCGGGTTGACCGTCAGTTTGTAGATTAGCGGCTAATGAGATAAGTTTCTTACGAGTCCACATCTGATCTTTACTAATCTATTGGGCTGTATGAGAATATTAGAAAAGTGTAGATATGATATTTTATAAAGAAAATATGAAGCTAAAACAGGGTTTTAGCCTACGAACAAATAATTTGTTCGTAGGTTTTAGCCATACTTATCATGATTTCTTGCGTTTCTAGTGAGTACATCGTCATTATCATCTGCCTATATAAAGTCCTTCTTAATATGCTGACACTTTTTTAATGGGAAGACCAGACCTTCAAACTGATCAACTATCTTTATGTGATCGATATTGAAATCGCGAAAAAAAAATCAGCTCTTCCAAACAAAACTGCAAACTTACTCGAGCCATATTGTATGGGACAGCTGTTTTTTTTTTCGTGATTTCGATGTTGGTCGCATAGAGAAAGTTGTTCACTTTGATGGTCTGGTCTTCCCCTTAAAAAAGTGTCAGCATTAAGAAGGACCTTGTATTCGTCCCAATGCAGCTAGAGCATAGGTTTGAGTTTAGGAGCACACTTTTGCCCAATGTGGATTGGTACACTACATACCTACAGGGTGTAAGGAACAGCCCTCTGCAGACTAAAGCGGTGAACTCAGACCATCAAACTGAACAACTTTCACTATGGAGCCTTCAGAAAACGCGAAAAAAAAACAGTTGTTTCATACTAAACTGCTCTACTTACCCGACTCAAATGTATGGGACTGCTGATTTTTTATCGCGATTCCTGAGGTAGGGTAGGCTCCATAGTGAGAGTTGTTCAGTTTGATGGTCTGCGTTCACCGTTTTAGTCTGGAGGGCTGTCCCTTAATCTCTTTATACGCACCAAAATTTCTTCGTCAGCGTATGCAGATTTCCTCACGTTGTTTTCATTTACCGTTAAAGAACATTCCGTTTTACGTACGTAAGAAAGAATAATAGTGATGGCAGCGTAATGCAGAGAAATTATCGCCGAAACCACTGGTGTGAAGAAGCCGTGCTTTCAGAATGTTTCTAGTTCTAGCCACTAGCATAGCATAGCATATGCTCACGACTATATTCCCCGAGGGGGTAGTCAGAGACACTCCGAAACCTCAGAACATCCACGTTTCACCAGTAGTACCGAAACTAATAATTATTATGTTGTACATTACATTTGAAAATTGGCGATGGTCGAATAACGTTATAATCATTACGGCAAGTACCTATACCTAAACATAATAATTGTGGTCATTTGTACCTTCAGTGGTCAAGCTGTTTTGTCAATCTGTCTGTTCTGTGGTCATAGGTAAAATTAATCAAATAGATACCACAATTAATTGACAGCCGAGTCACAGAGCAGATACCCTACAATTACTTGGTGGTCGAGCCATATTTAGTTGTAGTAGAGATCAGAAAATATACCGCATCCATAACAAAAGTTTCCAAGTGCTATGATTCAGCATGAAACAAGTTTAGCGAAACATGTGTCGGCGGAACTCTTTGCCCATACGTGGCACATAGGTATCTATCGATTCTTAGGATGAGCACAAACGTTGCGACTAGGGCAGTGGTGAGCAACTTTTGGTTTATTTTATCGCCCATAGAAAAAATGTTTTATGAATCTTTGAGTTTCAAGTCAGTCGTAGAATAGTGGAGATTTGGTATTTGCGTACATAAGTTATTTTTGAGCGAGGCGTTGACGATTTCATCACTAAATCGCCGCGACATCGCCAGGTTATCTCCGTGATACTCAATACTCAATATTTATTGCTTTCCATAATTACAGCGTTCATTACATGAGATGGTAAACTTAAAACTTAAATATAATTATGATTGATATTATATCAAACATTGTCGCGCTGAAATCACATGATTAAACAGATTGGATGCTTCATACAAGCGGGACGCCGTGCCGGAGACCGCCGCTAGACTCGTAAATACGCCATTTTGATCCATAAAGCAATGGATCACAACTTTTTTCGCAAGTCTAGCGCCGTTGCGCTCGCTATAAGAAGCTTGACTTTTAGTCGTATTTATTCAATGCTGGAATCGCGGCAACATCGCTCAGTGACAATCGCGGCGATTCAGTGCGATGACGTAGTGGCGGTGCAATTGTGACGTCGATGAGGTGTAGTTGCGACATCGCCTATGGTCAAAATTAGCTAGGTCTCTACTATGTATGAAGTTGTATGAAAGAACACGCGTTTTAACGGGTGTTGTCACCTTCAGTTTGTCCATACCCTTAATCGAAAACAAGTTCATTAGGAAATAAATGGGGTTCGTGCCTATTAGTGAGGTAACCATATTACAGATTTTGCAACGAGGGTCTATTACTTTATTAGGCCTTTAAGGCTTGTAAATAAGTAAATCTGGGGTCCGTTCCTGGTAATACGGCAAATTGTCACATAATAAGAACATAATGTGTCGTGATGTCGAGGGTTCGAGCTCGTACGGTCTGCAACGATACCAATAATTAATGGCGACAAAATTACGAACTTTCGTTGTTGACTGTATCACTGAGATTTTCATGTTCAAAGTGACTACTTAGGGTTGAACTACACATGGCCGCACGCGAACAGCACGCCGCGTGCGATCGCGTTCCGTCTATCTTATATGCTCTAGCAAATGACGTTCCTGAGTGACAGAAAAGGATGGAGCGACGTAAAAATGCGATCGCGTGCGGCCATGTGTAGTTCAACCCTAATAGGCGATCGTAGGTACTAACGATACTGAACATCTTTCGAAAAGGAACATAAGGGAAATTCGCAAAAAAATTTCGACTTCTGATACAAACGTTCGCAGATTGCATTTAGTATGGAAAGTCCACACTTTTATTTGCAAATTCTCTATTGGATTCGTATAATCCCTGTTTACCCTAACACCCCGTATATCAACTTTTGTTATCGACTGTACAACGGATGATTTTAAAGTCCTTTGCTACTAAATGTAAGAAAATAAGGAGCCTGATCTTATTGTAGATCAAAGGCCTCTCTCGAATAAGAGTAAAAGGCAGCAATCCAAACTCTCCACGCTGGCCTTGTGCGGATTGATAGGTCTAAAGTGTCGCAAAAATTTGATGACCTTTGAATTTACCTTCACAAATTTTTTATTAGCACGGCGGTAAAAGAAAACGAGGAAAACCAAAATGCCTTAATTTCGAAGCAATTGACGGTCTCATTACTTAATAATATCATACAGGACAAACTGTCCGTTCACTAACAGTCATCAACAGCTTCTCATCGTGTACTGCTAAACACAGGCAGGTCTCCGTCACTTGACCCTAACTACCGCAATAAGTGCTTACACTTTCAGGCGGTGCCGGATACTCGCTAGTCGATGGCCACGGGCGCAATCGAGAGCGCCGTACAAAGTTATCTCAGCGAGAAAAAGAGGTAATTAAAGAGTGGGAATTCATTGATTTCTAAGGGAGCGATGCATCTGTTACGTAGTAACTCTTTAATCTGTGACATAGATCTCTCCCAAAGTACGCCACGAAACTCGATACCCGGCTTTCCTTATCCAGTTGCTCGGTGCTACCTATCTCAGTCGGCATGCCACACTACGCCTGCAGTTCGTGGTTTCCATTCTAGAACTTTGTCTTCCCTCCGGTTGTCAGGTCTTTGGAAGAGATATGACCAGGATATTTTACATACACATACAAACATACAATCACGCCACTTTCCCACAGGGGCAGTCAGAGACAACGGCTCTTCACACACTACGATTCTAACATACTTCTTACCACTTTCATACATCGGTTGAGGGTTTCAATCGTCGGTTGAGGGTGCTACGCAATTGTCCTTTTCGGAGAAGACCATTTATTTGGTCGTGGTAAGTTCTCCTCGGAAGCCATCTCTCGACTGATCCACTCACATTAGATCGATAAATCTCCGTAGTGAGTCTACTCTCATTCATCCTCTGTACGTGACCGAACCACCTAAGCATATCTTTCAATCCTGGTTACCCACCCTTCAATATGAGGATATTTTCAATACAAAACATTTTGAAAATCTTGAATTTGTCTGGAGAATATTAAACACACCAAGCGCGATGTTTGCTTCAAATAGAAGCGATTTCAATTAATCTCGAGGATTATTAATTTCATAATTTCTCCCACCTGTTGCTACTAACTTTGCAAATTTTGAACTACTCGTTTTATTCGCAGACTAACTTCTTTAATTTACTGACAGTGGCTCTATATTTATTCATAGTTCATATTTTTTATTTTCATACAAAAATTAACTATTAGCTTAATATTTTTAGAATGAAGATGAAAATGTATTCATGTGCATAAAATTTTGACTTTTAATAGGTTTCTTGAAACCAAAATCCTCAAGATAGAGATAAGAAAAAAATCCTTACTTATAATCGGGTGGAAACCCATTTTTTTCCTGGTCATGTGTCAGAATCTAAAATTGAAAAGGTTCTGCACCACTCTGCATTATTCCCCGTGTCAAAGACAGAAGAAGAAGAAAAGAAAACTCAGAACATCAACCATCCATCTTTTCAATTTATAATTGCAGATTCTAATACCCGTATTCTTAGTTGTTTCCTTGAGGCTTCCTCACTGGATTCGAGGACGTTTTTGACATTTGCGTCATACAAATTATGTCAAAATATCCTCCACTCGAGTGAGGAAATGTCAAGAGAATAAGATTGTTAGGTTGATTGTTGTTTGAGTATTGAATATAAGTAAACAATAGTCAATACTCAATATCTTTATTCCGTTAATGTTGCATTGTTACTATAAAATACATTTGCACAATATGACAAGAATCCATCCAATGTTTTGAATCATTATTAATTATTCGGTCGCTCTAACTCACTTTCGGGAAAGTGGATGTTTATGTTGCACCCAGTATAATCATAAAACAGCTTTGATACAAATAAACGGTATCATTATTATCACAACACAGTTTCACGAAGTACGCTTATCTCCCTGTTATGTTTTGATAGCTCTCTGTTAGCTGTATTACACGGTGTAACCACAGCTGTGACTGGGGCGCTTTGAACCTTACGATCCGTATAATGTATTAGTAAGAAGATACAATAATAGTTAATAAATTGCGCCTTGTTATTTTGTTTTGATAGCTCTCTGTTAGCTGTATTACACGGTGTAACCACAGCTGTGACTGAGGAGCTTTGAACCTCACGATCCGTATATATTATAATAATAAGACACAATAATAATTTATAAAGTGCTCCTGTTTCCCTGTTATGTTTTGATAGCTTTCTGTTAGCTGTATTACACGGTGTAACCACAGTTGCGACTGAAGCGCTTTGGACCTCTCGATCCACCTTAAATTATTAAGAAGACACAATAATGATTATCAAATTGTGCCCATTTCCCTGTAATATTTCGGTAGCTCTCTGTTAGCTGTATTATACGGTGTAACCACAGCTGTGACTGAGGCGGTTTGAACCTCACGATCCGTGTATTATATTAATTAGAAGATACAATCAGAAATATTAAAGAGCACCTATTTCCCTGACTTTACCATGTATTCTATTCATCAAACTGAACAACTTTCAGTTTGGTGCCAAATTGGAAACCGCGAAACAAAACAGTTGTTTCATACAAAACTGCAGTATCTTTTCGATTTAAATGTATGGGACAGCAGATTTTTTTTTCGCGATTTTGAAATTGTCTCCAAAGTGAAAGTTGTTCAGTTTGATCAGTAGAATGCATGGTAAAGTTATCCGCACTGATAATAAATTTACAAACATCGCATCTTATAAAGGTCCTTGGGACTGCACAAGCGATGCAACTGTACAAGCTAAGTCTGGATAAAGGCGGATAGCAGAAGATTACTTCAATGCTCTACTTTCAATTGTTTTTGTAATAGTTAAAATAACAAGAATGATGTCAGAATGTATCCCTTGTAGGTAGAATTTATTTAACGTCGAAGTCTTTCAGATAATAGAAAAATGTTGGGATTTTCATCCAGGCGGAAAATGCAAAAATTGTGATTGCATAACTAAAAACTAAGACAAAATATGACGTATGGCTACATGGTGTTCTTTCTTTAGGTTAAGGCCCACCTGAGGCTATCATGAAGATTATTGTACCAACTACCGTATACTGATGCCACAGACCATTTTGTCTTAATAATGTATTTTTTTGTGTTTTTTTATATTTGTAAGTACTGACTGTGTAATATATTGATTTTGTAATGTGTTTTTCTTAAGACAAATAAAGAAATTCTATTCTATTCTATTGTATCGTTGTCTACCCTCATAATACTAATCTGGGCTTGGTTCTGGTAATTTAAAGGTAGACGCATTAATATCGGCGGCGAAGGAGTCGAAGGACGTGATCGGTGCTAATTTTCTTTGCACCTCGCACACCTGTCAGAAACGACTCAGACGAATCGGACGGTGCGCCAGATGAATCAAACCATACTCTGAAATGGAATCCGAGATCAAAAATTTCAAACAAAAAAAACATACGGGTCGAATTGAGAACCTCCTCCTTTTGTTGAAGTCGGTTAAAAAGGGCTGAGGGGTGGGGGGGGGGGGGGGGGGGGGGAGTGTCTTACCTAACACAAGACTAGAATAGTTGACTTCGAAAAATGTAAGAATATTAATACCTCTATTTGTATTTTAAAATGTCCAAGATATTTAGTTTATTTTACTATTTATACTTCTACCCGTGACTCTGACTCTTCTATATTAGATTTCTGTGTTAATTTCTTGACTTTTTGTTGTAAATAACACTAAAAGCATTTGTGTGGGGACTTGCCATAGATGTCAACACCCACAAGTTATAGCAAAGAAGCTAATAGATGGCGATACCATCGCTCTCAGAAATATGCTCCATACAAGACAACATTCACCGTAAATACGTAACTCGTAACCTACTACAAATAAGGTTCACAATCGAATGCGAGACCTAAATTGCGCAAGAGAAATAATCACAGAGATTCGATATATATACAAGGTCCAACTAAGAACTGTTGGACCACGGCCGGTCCCCAGGCTTCACACTAAGCCTGGTGGAAGATCTTCCCTTTTCAATGGAGGAACATTCCCAAGTACCACCTCCATACATGTATACAATCAAATTATTTTACAACGCATTCGTGCATCGACTGCACCACAAAATGTTAGCGAGCTAGGGTTTTTATATCTGAGACTACACGAGCTAGGTCCCGTGGCGGATATATTGTGGCATTGTACTTCTCGATACGTGCTTTCAATTCAAAGCAAAAACAAACCAAGTAACGTTACTCCTTGAATCTCAACCAATTTCAAAACTTAAAAGCGTATTCACAATTTTCCTCTTGAATAGAAATTTAGTTTCTATTCGATTCAGTCCTGAAGTTTCTACTACGTGAGATCCTGGTAGTGTTCACAAATCTAGGACTTGAATATGAGATCAGATGTTGATAAGAAATGAAATTTAGTGTGTGAATAATTAAGTTTAAGACCGTCTGATTAGTTTTAATTGCATCCATTCCTGTGTTCGGCGTTTGTTTGGAAATCGTGGTTGGAAAGTTGGGATATATCCAAGTTTATCTGTGCTTCGCTACGAAATTCCCATAGAAATTATCACCCCTATTTTCATACCTTTCATTATAGGAGGGCAAAGGCCTCCTCTCAGTAAATTACTGTGAATTTTCATAAAGGCCATTGAACCTCTTTGTATGGGAGGCTGGCATAGTGATGACCATAAATTTTCGGGAATTTCAAAAACGCGGCGCACCCTGAAACCTATGTATATCGATAGAGGATCTATAGACGAACATAAAATGTCATATAGCATATAGTCCTAAAGTTCAACGTTTTCGAGATAATCCATGTTAAGTATCTTGTATAGATAAAAATCCTAACACATTTTCCTCCAATACCAATCTCCGTGGTCCAATGGTTATAAGACTTGGGATCTTGACACGGAGGTCGTAGGTTCGATTCCCATGGGGGACACCTAGTGATATGTCACTTTATGCGTTTTTCCCCAGTTGGTTAGGATAATGCAGGCTGAATCACCTGATTGCCTGAAAAGAAAGATGATTCCGTGCTTCAGATGGCACGATAAGCCGTTGGTCCCAGTTACTATCTCTGATGGTTATTATTCGTTATATAAAAACAACGTCAGAGGCCGTAAGGCGGTCTGAAAAAACTCTGACACCAGGGCTTGCCCACACGATAAGAAGAAGAAGATGTATGGAATAGAAAATGTTTTTGGCATAAACAAGTTCTATGACACCTTTCTGTAATACCCACCCAGTATGAGAAATATACCGAGGTAGGTAGGTACTTATTGATGATAATTTATTTCGAAAAAAGTTCCTGTATTAATGGCAAACATTTATTTCATCTGTGCTGGTATACACGTACACACGGTGACACATCAACCTATACAAAACCAAAATAATAAGCTGACCGCGCAACGACTCATACGTCATGCAACCTAAACCTGCTCGCGGCCAGCTTATTTTGGTTTTGAACAGCTTGATGTGTCGCTGTGTGTAAGTACAAATAGGCCTCACGACGCGCTGCATACTTCGCGGTCAACTTATACTGGCAGTGTAAGAGGCAAAAAGCAAGAGCAGTGTGTAGTGCGTCGTCGTGCAGGTTGTATTTGCTATTGTACCTCAACAGATGAAATAAATGTTTGTCTGGGCTATGTCCACATGGAATATATTTTAATCATGTCCTAGTCGATGTTTTTCTTAATTGCAATTACAATTTAATTGAAATAACAAAAAATTGAATGAGAACTTTTTTCGAAATAAAGTACCTACCGCTGTATTTTTCCACCAAAAAGAGAAAGGTGTAATAGAAAACCTTTATACCTAAGCACGGACTTGACAAAAAAGGCGGACGTAATGTGACACTAAAAAGATGTGAAGCATGAGCATGCAAGGTCCTACATATTCGTTTGTTCTACAAGGGACCTACACTCACACAGATGCACCAGTTCTAGGCTTAGGTCCTACAACCGGCCACCGTTTTGTACCACGTCAGCACGCACATAAAAATAAATGGGTGCTTCACTCGTGATTAGATGAGCTGATTACGTCAGGTTTTTTTTCAGGTCCGTGTACCTAGGTAGGTATCATAAACATCAACCAAGAAGGGGTGGTATCCCGCGGTGCGTCTGGAAGTCCGATGATAGTAGAAAGGGGAAGGCGGGATGAGCTCATGCAGCTCTGGTGCACACTCACCGAAGTACAATCTGTAGAAGACCGACAAGCAGGCTACTCTGCGCCGGCTAGGCTATGAAGCTTGGTTTCCACCAACCAGATTACTGTCGCCAATGAGCCTCTAGTTGATACTTAGCTGAGCCATCCCACATTTGTGGCAGCAATACTTCATACACGATCGGACCTGAGCTTTATACAACATTAAGAGCAGTCCAGGAGTGAAGTACCGCTTCACCTTGTTTAAGATGCCCAGCTTTTTGGCTGCACTTTGAGCCTTAGACTCGATGTCAGCGCCGAAGTTGAGTTTCGTAGTCAACCCATGCTCAGAAGCTCAAGACTGTCGGAAACAGGAACAGATTTACCTACCCCGGAAAGTAGGAGCCAGAATCCTTTTGGCGGTGAACAGACAAGCCTGTGTTTTGGTGGCGTTGAAGTTGACTAGATTATTGTCACCCCACTGGGAGACAAGACTTAAAGTCAAGTTTGTCCGCTCCACCATGGCTTCCCTCTGCGAACGTATTTCATCCCCGCTGGCCCCAACGCCGGATAGATATCTCTCTGTGACAGTACTGTCATCTGCATACCCAACAATACCTGACACAAAGAGGTCAGTGATGTGTACCAGGAAAAGTCTCGCAGTGAGAACAGACCCCTGAAGAACCCCAGCATCAATTGCCATGAGGTTTTCCGACCTCTGAGCAGCTGTCAATGACAACTCTAATCGACCGTTCACTCATGAAATCAGATATCCAGCTGCAGAGATCAGCAGGGATGCCATAAGCAGGAAGCTTGCTCAGCAATCTAGCGTGCCATACCCTGACACCGGAATCGGAATTTCTTTTTCATCGTATGCAGGTTTCCTCAAAATGTTTTCCTGTCAAAGGCCTTCGAGATGTCAAGTTACACAACTAGTGCTTCGCTGTGTTTCTCGATGGCCTCGCCCCACCAGTGCGTGACATACATCAATTATTAATTTAAATAAATAGACTATGTATTACTGTTTAAATAACCTTAGCGTAAGAATTTATATTGTAATAGTATTAAGTCGTGTCATGCTGTAGAGTTTCTGGCCGCATCTTCTCTACAGCGACAACACGTTCCGAAGCGGTGGTAACTTAAAAAAGAATTGACGTTTAATAAGTGTGCTTCAGGCTCCTATATTGAATAAATTATTTTGAGTTTGAGTTTGACATAAGAAGATCCCCAGTCGATCGCCCCCGGCGAAAGCCATATTGACGATCACTGTGTAGATCATTATCTTCTAGGTATGTCCGCAACTTACTGTTAAGTACTCTTTCCATTACTTTACAGAGAATGGAAGTGATGGCTATAGGTCGGTAGTTTCAGGGGTCGGAACGAATTGTTTTCGATTTCGATTGAACGAAACGAATTCTTGGGAATCGTTATTGTTCTGAGAGAGAGGCGACACAGGCGTGTTAAAACAGGAGACAACTAAGGCGCATAATGTCTCAGCACTCTTGCAGGTATTCCATCAGGACCACTGGCCTTATTCACATGCAGGCTACGCCATGCTTTGCGGACCTCTTTCGTGTGTATTGTCATCTCCGGCATGTGTGGCTGTTTGGCACGAGCGTCCAAACGTGAATTGCTTCTAAACAGAGAAGCAAATAAATTCGCTTTCTCAGTCAGCAACCCACCAGGTTTCTGCATGGGAGGCAAAGGGCCCATCAGGTTTCTGCATGGGAGGCAAAGGGGGACGGTAGAAATTGGATTCGACCGATTTTGAACGGGACCAGAATTGTTTACTACCAGAAGGGTAGGTTGCCAGTCTGTGCAAAGACCGATACTGAGTGCTTGTCTGGATCTGATGTCAGCAGAAGGTCCAAACAATTGGGCGTATGGCCATCGACATCCGTTACCCGCGTTGCTTGATTCACCAGCTGGGTGATATCTAGCGATTACGCAAACTTGCGCGTCTCTCTGCCAGCATGGTTAGTTTTCTGGAACAGGAACAGCCACTCGCTGTGGTGGGCATTTAAGTCCCCCAGAAAAATAAGCTCCGCTCCGCCGAGATCTCCTCAGATACCCAGATGGACCTCTTGGGCTCGACTGACTGATGGGAAACTCACTTGTAGACTGCAGGGACGTCCGAACCCCCCTGCAATGGCCACCGGGTCCTCCCTTTCAGTCGCCGAGGCTGCAGTGGGGCAGCCTTTCACACGTGGCGAGCGCACTACTTGAGCCCCCTACTAACTGCGGTCGGCCCACGACTGTCACCGTGCTTTGGATCCCGCTACCCTCCAGAATGAGTTTCCCGGTACAGTGTTGCTCAGAGGCCAAGACCGATTCCGAACAGCACAGCTGACTTTCTCCTATTCCCCAATGGCACTGGCACTCCTGCACACCGATGGAATGCAGCAAGCTGTTTGGCGCAAGACTCCAGCAGGAGGGTGGGCGCGAGCCAGGCGGCTCCTTGCGGAGCCTAGTACCGCTGTGGGGGATCGTTCAGCCGTCACCACAAACTTGGTAGTCTGTGGTGGCGGCGTTATCCGGGGTGGACCGCTAGGAGGTAGATTCTTAACCACCCCAAACGTCCACCATCTACGTCCCACTGCAGGGCTCAGGCCTACCCTCATGGAGGGTGTATGTACGTTAGTCCACCACGCGTGCACAATGCGGTGCGGTAGACCTCATATACGCATCGGAATTTCTTTTTCATCGTATGCAGGTTTCCTCAAAATGTTTTCCTTTGCCGTTTGAGAGCCGTTGATGTTACGTAGGTACATAAGTCAAAAAAACTCATTGGTAGGTAGTGCGAATTCAGACCTGGACCTCAAGATTGAATTCACTATGGAGCCTACCTCAGGAAACGCAAAAAAAAATCTGGTGTCCCATACATTTTAGTCAGGTAGGTATAACAGTTTTGTATGGGACCGCTGATTTTTTTTCTCGTATGGTATAGGTACAAGGTGTTACAAAAATACTAATAAACATTCAAGGGTGTGGTTTAGACCATCAAACTGAACAACTTTCACGATAAGACCAATATCGAAATCACGAAAAAAAAAATGTATGTTCCATACTCTACAAATCGACTCTAGCTAAAATATAAATATGGGATATCAGTTTTTTTTTTCGCGATTTCGATGTTGGTCCCATAGTGAAAGTTGTTCAGTTTCATGGTCTAAACAACCTCCTTAAGAGTTTTAAATATTTATTTTTACCCTGTATACACAAGATCTTTAACATGCATTATCTCGAAAACGTTGCACTTTAGGACTATATGTTATAGGACATTTTATGTTCGTCTATACATCCTCTATCGATATACGTAGGTTTCAGGGTGCGCCACATTTTTGAAAAATTTCCGAAATTCCTGCAAAATTATGGTTACCACTATGCCAAAATGTTCAAAGCCCTTTCAAGACGTATTTTGTACCTACATAGTACTTTGTGTACAGTGGCGGCTGCCAGCATACTGGCTCAGAGACTTGGTGGTGCACTTTACTAGCTTATTGACTTTAAGTTGCAATAAAACGAAGTTTTTTATTATTTTATACATATTCTGAGTCACAGATAGTGACAATTACGTTACCCTAATATAAAATTCACGTGAAAACAAATAGACGCGAGACTAAAAATTAATTTGAATGATTAATCATAAAACGTTCTTAAAAATAAAAGTTATAAGTACATCGTATAAAGCCAGACCAGAAATAAAAAAAAACCTTGCCATGTTGCGAAAATCATTGGAACTAATTTTTGTACTTGGAACACTAACATTAAAGGTGACAGTCGATTGCAGCGCCCCCAAACCAGGTTTTTTATATTCTTGGTCAGGCTTTAATAAAATTTTCTCATAAAAACTCCTTACTCCATTAAATAAATGTACCGAAACCAAACTATATAAATTACACGGTCGCTTAGTTTTAAAAATAATAGGTCCGTTTCCCTGAATCCGTGCTACGAAGTGAGACAGGTCATTAAAATGAATGAACTATTTTTTTTGGAAAAAAAAAAACTAGTGGAAATGCGGGTATAACTTGCAGAAGTACAATGGAAGTTATGGAAGTAGGCTAAATGTATTTTTTCTTCAGCTTGATAGAAACCTGACTTGAAAGTTATTAATATTATGACTGTAATTTTCTAAGTCAACCAACGACAATATTATGAGAAAAATTAAGAGGGTTCTTCTGACCATCAAACTACTCGTAAACAACCTCCACTAAGGAACCAAGCTCAAATAGCAAAAAAAATTTAGTAATAACTGCTGTTACCTACTCGACCAAAATTTGAGTTCATAATAAAAGTTGCATAGTTTGATACTCTGAAACACCTCAAAGTATGTTACATACACTGATATATACTCTAGAGTTTGTTCAAACAAACAACATGACACACGAAACAACACAAAATGTAACTTTGCGGTCTATCATTGATAGTGACGAAGTGAACTCGGGAACATCAATGCGGTGGTTTCTATGAAAGGGCTTATATAGGGCTATTTATTTTTACTTATGAAACACCTTGTATAGGGCCAACTTAATATGCTGACACTTTTTTAAGGGGATGATCAGACCATCAAACTGAACAACTTTCTCTATGGGACCAACATCGAAAACGAGAAAAAAAATCAGCTGTCCCATACAAAACTGCAAACCGACTCGAGCCAAATGTATGGGACAGCTGATTTTTTTTTCTCGATTTCGATGTTGGTCCCATAGAGAAAGTTGTTCAGTTTGATGGTCTGATCATCCCCTTAAAAAAAGTGTCAGCATATTAAGTTGGACCCTGTATACTCTAGAGCACGTTCAAACAAACAACATGAGACACGAAACAACACAAAATGTAACTTTGCTTGTACATGTGGTTTCTATGAAAGGGCTTGTCTATCGCTAGAGTATATGTCAGTGGTTACACATTTAAATTTACACCCATTATGATGTTCTTAATACCGACTGATAAATTTTTGATCAGGATCCTGGCTATATCCTGGCATTGCGTAAAAGGCGCATTCAGAGCATAATGCAGGCATTTTAACAAATCGTGAACAGATATTTTCCAAACAAAACCACAACCACACTAATGAAAGGTGGTTGGTAATTGAAATAAAGTTTCTGATCACCCTAATACCCGTTATGGTCACCAGTTTATGTATGTTCTAATATTTATTAGAACGGAAATTCGACGACTATATAATACGTCACCAAAATGGCCAATAAAGAAAAAATATGATGACCTTCCAACCACTTAGCCAAAATGCTATTTATAATCCTTAATTCGTTTTACTTAAAAACATTAAAGTAGACTAGTAAGTAAGTCTAGGTAATTAAGTCGTTTATTAAGTAACATTTTTTCAGGTTAATTGCAAATCCTATGGGCAAAGAACGCAGCGGTTACTGTTACTGGTATAGCCAAGTTAACTGGAAGTTATATTAGTTTGTGGTTCAAGTGAGAGAATAAAATGATTTTTATTTTTGTTAACCTGTGCGTTTTTGTTATCAGGTAAAAGTGATGATGATGATGAAAGGTTTCTTGTTGATTTTGACGGTGGCGATTACTAATTACAGTAAAGAAGCAAGGTAAAAAAAAGTTATAGCAGGCTATTGATTCTACAATCCCACTGCAGGGCAAAAACCTCCTCTCACGAATAGGGGTGAGAGGGAGTGGGCCATACTCCACCATGCGGGCCCAGTGTGTGATGGTGGAGGCAAGTTAGTGGTCAACTTGCTGTCAGAGAATTGTTAACCCGCCTTAAGAGCCTCTAACCTGGCTTAACGAATAGTTACAACGCCATCAGACGAAACTATCTGAGACCAACTGCTTAACGTGCTTTTCGAAGCACGGAAACGCATATAAGATGAAGCTAGGTACGCAGGATATTTCAAAGTGCATAGGTGTACGCGCTAAACACAGGAGCACTCTCTCGTGTTTACCTTCCTATGCCTGATGGAACGGGAGAACGATACGATCAGAGGTGGGGTCATATGCAGTGACTATTAACCGGCCGCCACAGGTATGGGCGTCACAGATGTCGTGTAATACGGCTGAACGAATTCGTCGCTTCTTACGACCCTAAATAGGTACGGAAATATATACTGATTCGAATACGATTCTGCTAGCTTTGGGCACCTATACGTCCTCATTCATTTCGTAATAACAGGCCAGAGTCCAAGAATATAGCGCCGGCGACTGACTCGAACAGGACTCCACTTGCTTTGGGCACCTATACTTATTCATTCATTTCATAATAACAGACCAGAGTCCAAGAATATAGCGCCGGTGACTGCCTCGAACAGATCTCCGCGCGCGTAGGGCATCTCTACGTCCTCATTCATTTCAAAATAACATACCAGAGTCCAAGAATATAGCGCCAGTGACTGAATTGAACGCCGAGCTTCTTGGGAATCTCTTCTACGTCCTCATTCATTGTCCAAGAATAGAGCACCGGTGGCTGACCCGAACAGGTCTCCGAGCGCCTTGGGCACCTCTACGTCTTCATTAATTTCACAATAACATACCAGAATTCAAGAACATAGCACCGGCAATTGACTCGAACAGGTCTCTGAGCGCTTTGGGCACATGTACGTCCTCATTCATTTCATAGTAACATACCAGAGTCAAAGAATAATATAGCTCTGGCGACTGAGTCGTACAGGTCTCAGAGTTCCATGGGCACCGCTACGTCCTCATTAATTTCGTAATAACATACCAAAGTCCAAGAAAATAATCCAATTAACTCGAACAGGTCTCCAAGCGGCTTGGGCATCTCTATAGGCGAGGATAACGTATAGAGATGCCCAAGGCGCTTATTATTATCCTCAAGATTCTTTGATCGTTTAGGGTAGGCGCTGCAGTGAGAAATTATCATATAATTAATTAAAAGTGCACAACTTGGACCACACAGTAAGCCGTTAGGTGGGACCGACCATTAACTCTGTTATGCTAGGAGGTAAATATTTTTTTTTTCTCACCAGCCACTAAGCGGATGTTGGCTAGTATTCTCTTTTTGAAACTGCTAATATCAGGCAGCAACGGGTTTGACGACAGGTTTAATTTTAACTAATTAACACGTTCGCCGACAGTATCACCCATGTTGGACAATAAAAATTTTAATATGAAACTTTTGGAGTTACTATAGCAGCCTAGAGAGCCATAGAGCGCGCTATGCTAGGCATTACCTTTCTTGACCATGCCACAAATGTCGTTATCCGACGTCGAAATAAGGTTAAGGACGTCGGGGACCGAATAGCTCGCTTAAGGTGGCGGTGGGCAGGACACGTAGCAAGGCGAAATGATGGCAGGTGGAGCAAAGCTTACAGAGTGGTGGCCGAGATTAGGCAAAAGAGGAGTGTGTCCTCCGGCAGCCACGTGGGTTGACGACACCTGGAAAAGTATCGGCAAGACCCAGATGTGACTGGTGCAGGACCGAGAAGAATGGCAAAAATCGTTGTAACTAATTTGTGTACTTGAAACACTGGCATTAAAGGTTATAGTCGATTGCAGCGCACCCAAGCCAGGTTTTTTTATAGGTCATGCTTTAACAACTACCAACTTTAGTTGTAGTGAAAGAATGGGTGTCGTACGTGGTCAGATGGCAAAGCAAAAAAAAATCAGTTTTCGTACAAACGTTGAATCAGCTGATTGCATTTAGTATGGAAAGTTCAAACATTTTTTTTTAATTTCCTATAGGTTTCTTAGGAAAAGTTGTTTAGTATCATGGGTACAATCACCCCTTAAAGTAATGCAACTGTTTACCCTAACTCCCTGTATAAACACGGCATAATACACAAACATTGACTGATAATACCATAAAGGTATTGTACCTTACAGGAATAGAGCAACAAACATGAGTTGTCAAATGAAACCGTTTTTGGATGTTTTTTGGATACTATTCGCAGGCAAAAATTCTAATACTGTCTATAATTCTGAGTCTAACGTAAAAATGTGGATAAATTAATGAAATAGTGTCAGTATATTTCATAAAATTATCTACGATTTAACTTTAGATTCGCAATTATTCACGGAAACCGAATGGTAAAAATTTATTAGTGACTAAAAAACGGTTCTATTGGCTCGCGTCACGTATCTCTTTCTATTATACAGTGGTGCCGCTAGGTACATCTCTCTCACTTCTCTCTCAATTTCAAACCAGAAAAATGAGGCAAAACAAATGAAAGGTTTACTTCAAATTTGTATGCAAGTGCCCAAGATTTGACAGATAATGGCACTAATTTGTATGGACCAACTGCGCCAGTAGTTTAATTCAACTGACCGCGCTTTAGGCCTATACATTAATTTTATTTTGATCTAAGGGTTTCAATCACAAAATTACAGTAAAACATGAGCATTTAGTGTGTTATAAATGTTAATAAAATTAAATGTTATAATTACAAAGGTACTTCATTTAATTAAATAAGACGAGTAGGTACTGTTTTAGAGTCGACGTCCATTAAAAATAAAAATAAAATAAAAAAAAACATGAGCATAATAATATGGTTGGCAAAACAAATTATGTAGTGTTTCGAACCAATCTAGAGTACTCATACTCATTTGAATATATATATATAATTAATAATTTTTGAGCGGTAAGTAATAAAACGAGCATAGGTTTTAAGGACCTTTCTAAATGCGTTTAAAAACATCACATTCATTTCTAGGCCGCATCAGAGCTATGTTATAATAACTTTTAAAGTACACATCTTAACTATTATAAAACTGTAACTGAACTGTGTCTGTACATTGAAGATATTTACAAAAAAAAGATTACGATATGGTTTTTAAATATCCCCGACTCGAAATCAACCTTTTTTAGAAATTTTGTCTGTCTGTTTGTTTGTTTGTTTGTGTGTTTGTTTGTGTGTTTGTTTGTTTGTTTGTTTGTTTGATCGCGCATCACGCAAAAACTACTGAACCGATTTTGATGAAACTTTTTTTGTTTGATAGCTTATGATCTGACTTAAAATCTGGTATTTAATTTGTGCGGACGAAGTCGCGGGAAAACACTAGTAACTTCTAAAGTTGTATGGAAGAAATAGCTTTTTAGCGCTAAAACATACTTGTTTTGTATCTTCCGTATTTATTTACGGTATTTTTGCTGAGTGGCGACGGGCTCACCCCCCGTCACACTGGACAGAGTTTCGGTACTACTGGTGAACCGTGGATATTCGGTAATTAAGGTTTCAGAATATCTCTGACTACCCCTCGGGGAATATAGTCGTGAGCATATGCTATGCTATGCTATGCTATTTTGCTGAGTAGGTAATATATTTCGATTGATTGATTGAAAATGAGTTGATTCTAAAAGGTTTTCCTTACCTTTAGAGTCAAATATCTCAGCTTCGATGCAAGTTAAGTTAGGTTAGGTTAACAAAAGATGTTAGTTTTTTTTATAGTGCTATAATCATAATTATACAAGACTTTCATTGGTAGCCGTGACTGTTAAATAAATGACAATATCTTTACTCATACCCATTTGTATTATACCAACATTGTTATTGTAGGTAACTTCTAATAATAATCGTTACACAATAATCTTGCTAATATCAATAACTACTAATGTTTAGTACCACAATAATCATTTTGAAACACGAATTAAACTGCTACGATGCAGCTACGAAGCCTACGAGCGTAGCAAGCGTAGTTCCAAACTTTACCTATAGCGACATCTATACGTATTTGTTGGTATTAGAAGCCTGTACAAAGTTGCTTGAGAAAGAGTAGATGCCGCTTGCTGTATGTAAAAGTGAAAGGTCGGGATGAAATGGGAATGCAGATTTTTGGTTTCTGATGCAACGATGGGTTTTTGAATACATTTGCATGTTTTGTTTTATAATGAAATTGAATTTAAACGTAACATTGAAACAAAAAATATCGCAGATTCCGAGTAAAATAATGTAATAATAGGAAAAGTATAAAAATAGAAATCTCAATGAAAGAAGAAAACTCTTTGATAAAGTATGAAAGCGTTAAATTATGTTTCATCTTTGTGTGTCCTTTTTATGAAGAAAATAATGATTGAAGTTTATGCACGGACCTGAAAAAAAGACGGACGTAATTTCGTCTAAACACGAGTGAAACACCCATTTATATTTGTGTGCGTGACGAACTGTCGCGCAGTACATAATTGTGGCGAGTTGTAGGACCAGCGACTAGAGCTGGTGCATCTGTGTGAGTGTAGGTCCCTTGTAGAACCTCTCTCGCGTCACATACATCCATATATCTCTTCATACATGCCCACCGATTTCGAGTACCACACCTTTCTGTAGGACGTAACCAATTTGATCATTATCCATTATAATTTCAATAAAATTCTTTTATTAGAAATCAGTTGGGGTGTATGAGGTTTTGCACTTATTCATTTACTATTTATATAGGGTCCTTCTTAATATGCTGACACTTTTTTAAGGGGATGATCAGACCATCAAACTGAACAACTTTCTCTATGGGACCAACATCGAAATCGCGAAAAAAAAATCTGCTGTGCCATACATTTAGCTCAAGTTGGTTTGCAGTTTAGTATGGAACAGCAGATTTTTTTTTGCGATTTCGATGTCGGGTCCATAGAGAAAGTTGTTCAGTTTGATGGTCTGATCATCCCCTTAAAAAAGTGTCAGCATATTAAGTTGGACCCTTTATATGTTCAACTGCATAGCAATAAGCATGAATTTTCAATATCTTGCCACCTGATATTTTCTCTATGAGAAACTAGCACGTGGATATAAATAGGCAAACATCCGACGGCAGAATATCTGTGACGAAAGAACTTCGCTAGTTCAGCTGCAAGTTTCGAAGATATCATTTTATAATACTGCACCTGCATTCTATGAGAGTTCACAGAGTTTTCATGAAAAGTTTTCCGATTGTAGCTGTATTTTGTTCCAGATAACAATAGAAGTTTAATGCTATTTTGAATCAAATATTTTGGATAGTTACATCAATAGGATTTTGTGATATCCAAGAAATGTTGAATAGTGTATCCTAATGGAATTTTTTCTCCTTAAGGCTGCGAGCGAATTTCTTAATGACGTGAACGAGCGAGCGCGCTATTGGCGTATTGTTTCCTCGCTCACCGCCTCGCTACCTCGCACATCTCTGGTGGACTGGTGGAGACGCAGCCTAACCGCCTGGCCACGGGACAGGGCGACCGGCGGCGCGTCTTGCGATTTTTGAATACACTGCCTACGCGCCGCTGCGTGCTTGCGTAATTGTAGGGACACAACGCTCAGTGTATTTTAAAATCGCAATTCGCGCCGCCGGTCGCCCTGTCCCGTGGCCAGGCGGTAATTATCATATTTCTGTTTTTGGATTACTATTATCTGTTGTTAGCAACATTAATTAACAAGTTCCTAAATGAATGAGGCAGTAATTGAATGGACGATCTCCATCTGCTTTTTCAAAAGCTATAGATTTTTTATTTATTTATCTTTTATTATATACCAATAACTTCACTTATAAAAAGGTTGAAATAATCTATCGATGGGTGTCTCGATTATAAATTAATATTACGTCACAGATTTCAGAATTTTTCATAATTATTTATTTACTTCTATTTTCTAAAAATCACGCCAGCATTTCAACTACCCTTTCTATTATTTCATGGTTTATTCATATTATTCTCAAACGCAATATATTCTAGAGGAATTCCGATTGGCCATCACAAGATCGTATAACGACGTCCTTAATACTCGAATTCCAGCTGAGCTCTATTTTACGATAATCGTAAGAGGAAGGGGGTGGAGTAAATTTAAAGTTTTATTATATGAATGTCTCAGGTATTATGTTATATGAGAATTGATAATGGATTAAAGACATTGGGTAGCTTGCAGCAACAATTATTTAGGGTTTAACATAATAAGTACCTACTTGATGTGTCTTACAGTGCTTATAGTGGCGACAGTGATTAATATAAACTAAATTACATGGCACTTTAAGAGTCATTTTACAGTTCAGTGTAAAACAATTAAAGTCAATGATTAAAAAAACAATATAGAAAATAATCTATACGCTTGTATGTTGTTAGATTTTCGTTAAAATATACATATTCATCATCCGCCCATCATCGTCCACTGCTGAACATAGGCCTCTCCCAAGGCGCGCCAAAAAACTCTGTCCTCGGCCTTCCTCACCAGTCGCTTCCCGCAACTTTTTTTAGATCGTCTGTCCAGCGGGCAGCAGGGCGTCTCCAACACTATGCCTACCAGTTTGCGGTCTCCACTCTAGAACTCTGACACCCCACCGGTTGTCAGTTCTTCATTTCAAACATAGCTCAAAATACAAGTTAAAATATACAGTAGACTTTAATTGGTTAGTATTGAAAATATAACGAAACTTCGTTTGGAATGGATCACATAGCAAAACTATTCTCTTAATCTGTCTTACACTTTTCATAGTCATAATAGAAGTTAATGTTGGCCTCAGGATTTATTCTTTTATTTAATTAGCAAAAAAATCGATACAATACATTTCTAATTTAAACAAATTGACTACTTTAGTGTTGAATAATTCAATTTTCTTTTCTACGCTACATAAAACATTAGTTTACTAAGAAGAATACTTTTAAGCAAAAATAAATAAACTAATATTATTTTAACTTCATTCGTTCATCTATAAGGTACGCAAGACTTAAATAAGACTTGCTAATGAGTAACTTTCCCAGTTCTAGCGAGGTTAAACCTTTGCTCAGGCAACCGGAATAGCTTACTGAATTCAAAACCACCTTCAGAGTCTGATAGTACCTGAAACGGTTAAATTCCTAAAGATATTCTACGATGCGTTGATATAAGATACTTAGGGCCTGTTTCACCACTTCTAGATAAGTCATTGTTTGCTTATTTGACAGATCGTTTCACATATTTCGTATGGAACATTATGTCAAATGAGCTGTCGGATAAGCTAACCAGAACGTATCCAAAAGTGGTGAAACCTAATAATTATAAAGTAACGAGGCCCTAATAATTATAAAGTAACGATCGTGTTTTATTTTTGGGTTATCTGAAACTTTACTACGGTCAGACCACGGACCTGAAAAAAAAACGGACGTAATCTCGTCTAATCACGAGTGAAGCACCCATTTATTTTGTATGCGTGCTGTCACGCGGTACATAATGGTGACGGGTGTCGGACCTGCACCTAGAGCTAGTGCATCTGTGTGAGTGTAGGTCCCTTGTAGAACAAACGAAAATGTTGGACCTTGCATGCTTCACATCTTTTTAGTGTACATTACGTCCGTCTTTTTTTCAGGTCCGTGGGTCAGACCATCAGACTAAACAAGTTTCGTTATGGAGCCAACATTGAAGAGTAGACAGTCTAAAACGTTAGATGCGTGAGGTTCTATCTTGACATACAATTTACATCAAAGAGCAACAAATTTTATGGTGTCATAGAAAATGTCACCCAAAATAGAGCCAAACGTATGAAACCGCTGTTTATTTCTTCACGATTTCGATGTTGGCTTCTTAGTGAAATTTCTTCAGCTGGATAATCTGGCCTGAAGCGCCCTGTTTAGTATTTAACGCATATTAATGTATACCTTGTATAATTCGGTGTACATTGCTTATAATTTAATTTTTTTTTTAATTTTTTTTTGACAAATAAAAAACTTTTATTTTATTTTTATTTTAATTACATCGTAGTTTAAACTTCAAACTAAAACTAACAAAACGTAAGACATTTAATAGCTTCATTCACAGAAGTAATTTTACTGGCTATCTTTTTTAAACTTTGAATCTATCCGATGACCCATGAATCAATAAATTTTCATTCTTAAAGCGAAAGAATAAAAGCTATGTCAAGTCTTCTCATGTGAAACGATCTGTAGTGTAATACAATGTTACAACTTTTACTTTGGTCGAGGTTACAACTAAGAAAAGGAACAAAAACTGTCACGTTGGCAGGAAACAGTAAATTCAGCAAGGACTTTATTAACCAACCCTGTAAATATTACTTACACCGCAGTTATACAAGACTTGTAATTCAGTTTCTGGATGACAGTTCGAAAAAGAATAGGAGAGTGCATGGATAATTTAACTACATGATCCTAATAAAATTGACTAATGACTAATTAATTAATTTTTACTTACATACACAAATATTCACGCCACTATCCCTCTGAACAGTTCCACTCACATTGGATCGACAAATCTCCCTAGTGAGTCTACTCTCATGCTCTGTAAGTGACCGAACCACCTAAACCACCTATACCTCTTTCAATCCTGGTTACCACGTCATCTTTTAACTTACCGAACCCTTATCACGCTGTTCTTGATTTAACTTTTAATTCTTCTAAATTGCCATTTTATTATTAGCGTAGTCATAGCGAACGAAAGAGCCAAACTACGAAAGTTATTAAGCTAAAGAGTAGATACTTAATTTATAAAATAGGTTGGACGTTAGACTTTACAAAGGATGCTGCAGTTACTGGGTAAAGGCCAAGTATTATGTTATTATCTTATCTAATTATAGACAAAAATAGAACAGATTGCTTGGTCTATGGTACTAATAAATAATTGTCTTCCATTGTATAAAATTAAATCAAAATAATCAAAGACCGTAATCATTATTGTGGAAGTAATTCTGTCGGTTTGTATACCTTTTATTACCTTTTTTCGATCAAATTTTGAACATTCTACTTTTGTCTAAAAAATTGTAGGTTGTTAAAAATTGTTGCGGATAAGTGAACCCAAAAGGAAGAAATGATTTCTCAAGTTAGGGATTAGAAAAATTATAATTACTTACAGACATATTTGGTAAGAAATAAGAAATTACGTGTTTCAGAGTTTTTGCAAAATCCTCTCTCAAGGGTGTAAGATAGGGGATGATTTCGAAATGATAACGTAGACAAATACCTAGTTTCAGGTAACAGATGGTTTTCTATAACTTGTATTTCACAAACATCTAAAACATTTGAAATGTCAATGAAGAACTAGTATTCTCCTATTCATACTACATTTTTATCTTAAAAACATAACAGAACAAACAGTTAGAGAGAAGGTAATAAAAAGCTAAATAGCCAAGTAAGAGAATCTTTAGTTAAACTAATAACGTAACATTGAATTGAGCACATGTTTGTACAAGAGAGATAAGAACTTTAGTATTAAACTATACTGTCCCTTTATTGCATAGCGACGAGTTACTAATACAAGTCTTGAGTTTGGATGTGGCGGTGGAATAAGATAGAACAGATACCAACTTCTTCTTCTTCAATCTTTTTTAACTTTTTAGTAGTCTGTTTATCGTTTTTAAAGTCTTCTAAAGTCTACAGTCCCTTAAAAGTGTAAAAAATTCAAGTTTCTATGTCGACGTAATCAAAAGATACGTCCATTTATGTCTCATATTTTGATATTATAAAAAAAATTTGGCATGAAATAAACATTTCACAGCACAAGTAAAGGAATAAATCCGAAAATCTTAATGTGCAGTTTTCACACATTCAAAATATGTTTATTTTCGATTACAAACTTACGCTTACAGTTGGATCACAGACCGTGACATAAGCCTATGTACTGGAGATTTTTTACCCTACCCTATTTTTGACAGAACCCCCAGGACTCGACTCTACCTTAGCCGGCTTTCCATTTGTGAAAAAAAAAATCTTGTTTCTCTTAAAATAACGTGCAATATTTTAGAAATACCTTGTGTATCCTGGCTTTACTGGCTTGACATGACATACCACCAATACAGGGTGTAAGGGACAGCCCTCCGCAAACTGAAACGGTGAACTCAGACTATCAAACTGAACACCTTTCACTATAGAGCCTACCTCAGGAAACGCGAAAAAAAATCTGCTGTCCCATACATTTGAGTCGGGCAGGTACGGCAGTTTTGTATGGGACAGCTACTCAAACAGCGACTCAAAGTCTATTGCTATATTTAAAAAGAGAACGAAAGAGCACTATCTTTCTCTACCTTAAGTGATATATATATATATATATATATATATATATATATACATACAAAAAACAACAAAATACAATATATATCAGAATAAATATTATATATATATATATATATATATATATATATATATATATATATAATATTTATTCTGATATATATTGTATTTTGTAGGTTGTCTATTGTATAATATATTTATTTATTGTTTGTTTGTACACAATAAGTTTGCCTTGTTATTATTAATTGTCTCTTTTGCGGGTCTGCTGGAAGAAATCTCTTCAGAGATAAGCTCGCCCTTTGTACATGTTTTCTCAACTTTGTATATTTTTATGTCTTTGTGTGCAATAAAGTGTTATAATAATAATAATAATAGCTAATTTTTTTTCGCGTTTCCTTAGGTAGGCTCCATAGTGAAAGTAGTTCAGTTTGATGGTCTGAGTTCACCGTTTCAGTTTGCGGAGGGCTGTCCCTTACATCCTGTATTCATACCACCAGCCAATAGCTCTAACATTTTCTATTACCCGTCAACTAGCACCATCCATTTCCCTTCTAACATCAACGCAATGCAGTAGGAATTACGTAACTGACCCCCTAACTTTCATATATTCACCCCAAGTGTGTCCTTTGGAACTTTGTGGTCATCCGAGCGCGTACCGCAAATGGCTTGGCTAATTTATTTATTTATATGACTAGGTAGGTAGGTGGGAATTTTGTTGGGACTGTTTTTATAGTCATATTATGTTTTTACTTTTTGTATTAGGCAGTGTAAGAACTTTGTGAATGTGTATAAAGTGTTAAAATCCAAAACTACTATACTCCATTCCAAATAAGGACGAAAAGATATTCCGATTCCTGTATAGCTTTCTGGCCAATTCTGATTAGCAAATATGATTTACTATCCAACAGATAGCAAATATACTATCCAACGTATCTTGGACGTTACAAAAGCTGTTCTAAGAATAAGTGAGAGGAAGTGTTTAAAATCCCTGTTTCTGTTATTTTTTTATTATTGATGGGTTTGCTCTTGTTATTCAAAATAGCATTAAATTTTCGTTGTTATTTGGAATGGAGTATAGATATCTAGTCAGACCACAGCGGAATGTGTGTGCCCAAGAACAATTGCTTTTGTATGGTGTCTAGAATTCTAGATACGACGTGTTAATGAATAAACGCAAAACTACAAAACAGTTTGTTTGAAATCGAAAGCAGATTCGAATTATCTAGGTTTCAACATAGGTTCCATTTAAAAAAAATAATAAATACCTACTTACCTTCTTTTGTATAAGTACTTAGGTAATTTAAATTTTACTAATTATAAATAATTTTTGCATGAAATCTAAAAATGCGAATAACATTAAATTTTAAGTAATTAAAATAATGAAGTTATTGTTTTAATGTAATTATCATTAATAATAATTCAGTTGGGGTGGGGTTTTCCGCTTCATTAATATGTTTTATAAGGGTTTTGTAGATCAAAATTAACATTCTGCGTTTCAACTCTAAAAATAGTTAAAATACTTTGTATTTAAAGTCAAATGTATTTAAATTTACTTGAAAATAAAGTCCATTCTAAAAAAAATCTTGGTCATTGTACAGAATATGACTATATTTTTCGATTTAAATAATTTCTAAACACCTTCAATTCTCTAAAATGGCAAAGAGCAGTACAAGGTGTTACAAAAATACAAATAAACCTTTAAGGGGGTGGTGTAGACCATCAAACTGAACAACTTTCACTATGGGACCAATATCGAAATCGCGAAAACAAAAAATTATGTTCTATACTCTACAAATCGACTAGAGCTAAAATATGATGGGATATAAAACTATTTTTTTCGCGATTTCGATGTTGGTCCCATAGAGAAAGTTGTTTAGTTTGAC
The DNA here is from genome assembly GCA_963693445.1 of Agonopterix heracliana. NCBI lineage: Eukaryota > Metazoa > Arthropoda > Insecta > Lepidoptera > Depressariidae > Agonopterix > Agonopterix heracliana. The sequence goes on from OY856324.1 coordinate 15,184,891, forward strand.
GGTCTTAACACGGTCTGAAACACCCTGTATAGCTTACTGGATTCGTTATTTCAGCGACGGATGTCATCCCACCTCAGAACACCTACAGTTCGTTATAATATTTTATTTGAGTAGAGTACCTACGCATTGCAGTTTAGTATGGAACATCCGATTTTTTATGCGATTTCATGTTTCAATTCCATATTACAAGTTCAGTTTGATGGTTATACGCTGTACAAAGGCCAATCACAGACTAGACAATAGTTTGGTATGTTAAGCTTGAAAGGATAGTTTGTATCCACTCTCAAAGTTGTAAAGTCGAGGCTGATGAGTCCAAGCGTGGAGTTAGATCAAAGTTAGAGAAACAACTTGCATGGTTATCTCTTCTGAAAATGTTATAAAATATAGATTTCATACGTTCTATGTACCTACTTTCAATGAAAATTATAACAGATGCCGTAGTCTAAAAAAAATGTTACAACATGAACATGATGGCGTTGCACGAAATGAAATCGCGATATCGTTAGTTTCCAAGTTTTTTTTATGTAAGAGAATCAACATTAGTACCTACTGTTTTCTTATTCTACTTATCCAATGGCTACGGAACCCTATCATGGGCGAGTCTGACACGCTCTTCGCCGGTTTTTAAAGTCCCGCGTTTAAATCAGCAGTAGAAAATGTCAAAATTAATATGGCGATTATGCATAATTAAAACACGATTTTGAATCTCATGAATTGTAATGATGTCAAGGCTGCGGACGTGAAGGTACAGCCATGAAAAGAAGTGCATCTCCTACATTGACTTACGAGAACTGGACGAAGGGTCCGCGCTCAAAAGTTTCCGAACCAAAAGAGAACTAAAACGTATAAAGTGCATTAATTCCGCGACGGTCTTTGTTTGAACGGCTCACGACGTGCACGCGTGCGCGCGTGGGGGTAAAAACTACGCAAGCAAAACAAAAAAGAATTTCAGCATTTTCAATGTTTGTTTACCCTCGGACACTTTTTTCGACAATTTTGTACTAGACCCGGCGTCCATTATTTTGTATGTCAATGCTTACGAGTAATGATCTCCTACAACACTAATTAAAGCATCTGTAACAGAAGGCAAGGCCTTTGATATCATACCAAAACAATATTATACAATTTATAAAGAATGTACAAAATAAAACAAACGGAAGGTAAGTTCAATGTTCTTATTACAGCTTCTTTTTGATCGAAGTCTTTACTGACTTTTCCGATAATATTGATTACACAATACCTTGGCTGTAAAATTCTTATGGCCTGAAACGTGGAAGGTTCACCTCATATATAAGGTGCTTTTTCAAAATGGCGGTATTTTTATGTCGAAAGCCTTTTGTGAGTTTCCAATATATTTCTTTAGCCTCGTAAATATGTGGAAGAAGGTGTATTGTGTTCATTATTTAGTGCTTTGAACGAGGCCTAGTTTCTCTTTTGATTTTTATTGTTTTTGCACAAAATTTATGAAGTCTAAATACCTCCTTTCTTATTTTGCAGAGAACTTGATGTTTTGTTCCTTTAAACATATAGGTCAATCCACTGTTTTTGTTATATACCTAGATGGTGTTGCCACTTCATCGACGATGCGTCAATCCTTGCTTGACTGTTTTTCAGTTTTTTTTTTTTATTAAAATGTTTATTAAATTAATTTGACCAAAGCGTCAAGAATGGGTACTATCTAATGCATTTCTAAAATAAATCCCTTTTTAATTAGTGAAAGATTTCGTTATACTGGTATTGAAATTAGTATAAATTAGACTACAGTCTGTCTATAAAGTCTTGGCAAAAAATGAGGGCGCTGTCTCCACGCAAGAACGTCAAAATCAAGCATAACCTGGCAACACCACCATACTAAAATGATTAGTTCCTCAAACATTCATACCACGACTTTATAGACAGACTATACTTCTTACCATTATTTCATGTCCGTAGCAACATTCACTACTTTATACCATTAAGAAGCAAACAAAAATCTTCATATTTCACATCTATTCAAACTCACAAATGCTTACATAGACCGGCTCAATCAAAGCAGGCGTGCACCTAAATACCTACCAACATTTGTATTGACTCTCTAAAACAGTCCTCGGTCCGAACCCCGGCTCTATCACTGAGTTTTAAGTAGCTAGTGATGTAGGTAACTATGTCGGGAATTATCGATAACTTTACGATAGATCAATAAAACTTGCTTAAGTCTCAATAACACATAAGAATAATGCTCACGATGATATTCCCCGAGGGGGTAGTCAGAGATGTTCTGAAATCTCAGAAATAAGTCAAAGTGAATTAAGTCTAATAAAATTTGAGTAAAAGTTGTTTCACTTATTGAATGCAAAGCATCTTTGAATTCTTGATGATGGATTGAATTGATTATGATGAATATATTTGTTATAATGAATTGAACTAATAAATCTAACCTAAGCCTAACCAAAGGACGAATCATTTCATTTCTATTCAGACTCACAAATGCTTACATAGATCGGCTCAATCAAAGCAGGCGTGCACCTAAATACCTACCAACATGAGTTGAATGTCTAAAACAGACCTCGGTCGTAACCCCGGCTCTATGACTGAGTTTTAAGTATCTAGTGATGTTACAATGTCGGGTTTGTTGCAAAACATTTCTTCAAGCAAAATAATGATAAAATTTAAGTATTTAAAAAAATTAAACTCAATATTTAGTTAAGGCAGAAGCATAATAATAAGCATTTAATAAAACGGAACTACAATTTGAATTAAACATTCATTTCTTTATTAATAAACTTTTAAGGTGTCCTTTTATTGTTGGGGACGCTCATAGCTCCAATATTTTTAATAAAAAAAAAACATCGATAAAAATAAAGCCCATCACTGTTATGATAAGTCAGCTCGGCTCAAGCCTCATACATGAAATACAAAATAATATCTAGATCCTTCACAAAGGAAGCCGAAACGTTCCTAACTGTATGACTATTGAATATATCTGACTCAGCGAGCCTTTGTACGTTAAAATGTGTATTTTAGTGCTAGAAAATGGAAAAGACTTTGCTAAAACTGTAGGTACAATTGCGAGTCGGGGTTGCGCGCTTTAATTTCTGTTTTCTCGGTTTATTTTATGGCCTTTATAGCCTATGTCGGTGTAAAAGGTTTTTTTTTTTATTAAATCTCTTTTACGAATATAGTAGATTACACACCGAGGACAGGAAAGTAAGAAATGTCTCAGATCTCATGTGATCTGAGGCTTTCTTATTTACTGTCCGAGGTTAGTATACTATTTTTCACCTCGACGGAGGTGGAAAGCGACAACTTCGTTTAGCGCAGCGGGACGAAAATTGACGCTTTCCGTCCGGAGGGGAGAAAATATATTTTTTTGCTGTATGAAAAAAAGATGACAGACACCATGCTGCGAATTAGTTGGGTTCAACGAGTCACAAATGTCGAAGTTCTACGACGTGTCAGGAAGTCGTGCTGTTGCAAACCATTAAAAGGAGGAAAGTCGCATACCTTGGTCATATCTTGAGGAATGAGCGATACCGACTGCTCCAGACTACAATAATGGGCAAAGTAGAGTAAAAGAAGGGTCGGTAGGCCATAAATGTCATGGCTCGCGAACGCGTCATCAATCACGCGTCTCTTTGATTAACAGAGGTCACAGTGGTAGAAAAATTTATATTACCTTACCGTATTTAATTAACAGGATAATTACCCTTCAACTATGACGAACAAAATGTGTTTTTTAAAAACTTTGTTTTAGCTTTACATTGGCAAAAACATCGACATTTCAATACTGAATAGAGCCATTATTTTATTCAACATTGAAATAGAATAGAATAATATGACGAAGCTTGTATGCGGATTATATATTCTGAGTTGCCATAAAGCTTTGCTTTGTAGCTGTGGATGGGTGTGGTTTTGGTTTGACGAAGCCTACGTTGCGAATTCGTTTTTTTTTAATTCTAATATTATATTGATTATTTTTTTCAAACAAAAATGTAATACAACTTTATGACTTGTCAATAAACCATTTCATTGTCATAGATCTTGAATGCTTACTTTCGAATATTTATAGCTGACAAATAAAAATATTCTAAAATTAAAACACTACGACAATTATTAGGCTGGCTTGCACAAAAAAAATATTTAGGCTTAAAAATATTTAAATAATGATGCTGTCACTTTCACTTTAAGTGTGAGCGAGAGAGCTTTTATTAAATACGTGTTCAAGCCTAAATAGGTGCCATTTTGGCACATGCCACCCTTAATTATGTATGACCATTATAGCTTCAATAGAAACTATCACTTTACAATTTTTTTACGAAAAAAACCTAACAGGACTATTTGATATTGAATCAAAGAGAAAAGTGAAAAACAAAGAGTATTATCGTTAGTCAAGCGGCAGTGTTTACCTCAAAAACACCGAACTTCAGTGCGCTTCGTAGTGAATCAAAAGTCACATAAGTTACAAGAGAGTAACGTGTGGCTACACTACGGCTTGGAGTGGAGTTTCTTTATAGGCGACGATCGGAATCGGAAGAGGATCGGAGATATAAAAACTGGTAAGTGTAAATGAGAAACTACGTTACATCGGAAGTCAAAAATTGTCTTTATGAAGAACACTGTGCATCGTCAATGCCTCTTTTGCTGGCCGCTGCAGTAATGTACAGTCAGCAGCAAAAAGATGGATGCACTTTTACTACGTCGTAGTATAAAGATGTATACACATTAGTACTTCGCGTAGTACTAAAGTGTATCCATCTTTTGCATGAGGCGGCATACATCTTTTTGCTGCTGACTGTACTATATTTCTAATATCTCGGAATAAACAGTCTTACTATGGGAGCAAACCTACGAGAACAAAAAAAACCTGCTGTTCCCTACGTTTGAGTCGAGTAGGCATTGCAGTTTAGTATGGAACAGCAGATTTTTTTTGCACTGACTGGTTTGATCCATTAGTATGAGTTGTTGTGGGTAGAGTATATGGTTTAAAGGTTAATAATACTTTTTATCGCACCCTGTATAAATTAAATGACCACGTAAACAACAGGCAAAATAAATAAATAAAAACGATTGTTATTTTATTTGTACAAAAGTGTAGCCTCCAACTACCAACTAAAGATATTTAACCGTTACTTGTTCCATTGTCATAACAGAGAAATATTTCTCATAAAAAATACTGAAAATATCGCTGCAAAATCGTATTCGTACATTCCAAACAAGCAGCTTGAGCCAAAAGTGCGGAAAATAGAAAGAGAGCGATAAATAAAACCACACTCGGAGGCTAATTGGAAAGCCAACGAATAAATCAGTGGGCACTCTAACTCTTGGTGCCAAAGCAGAAAAACAATTGCCAGTCGTAACGGCAGTCGCTGCCAAAGGATGACATTTGAAATACGATTTTGAATTTGTAAGGGGAGAGGCTGTGGGTAATTTTGTTATAATTTTTATAAAGACAGATTGATACATATACATAAAATCATGACCATACTTCAGAGAGGTCAGAGACCTTGCTACAATTATCGAGTAGAGCACTCGTAAAAATAGCTTTTAAAAATTAACTAGTAGCGCCATCTAGTTTCATTTTATGAAATCAAAATAGTTTCTTATTTCCTGCATCTTTGGGATTTTATTTTTCATTGTAAATATTAATTTCTTTCCAAGTGCACTCCTACATCTACATCCTATCCAGAATATAATATTCCTAGTTTTAAGTTTCTATTTTGCAGTAGTTTTTAGGCTGTGCGTTTTCCGTCAGTCAGTTATCAAAACGCGTTTGTTGTGAAATTGTAGGTAACGTTCAATGATTTTCATGTAGATTTCCAAATTTTTATTCAGTTTCAATAGCGTCAATGTAAAATAATTTAATACAGGAGGTTGAATCAATAATCAGACAACTCAATCAATATTTAAGGGGACAAACGCCCTGTCCTGGTGGCCAATTATCTTTTTGTTTCTGTCACTGTTAAGACCACCTACGGGCCGGGACTTTTAGCTTTATTGCGGAAATCGGCCGTCGACTGGGGGAGAGACAATGTGACCCCCGTTACCAGAACGGTAAAGGCTGGCCATAGCAATCCAACGTGGTGACGTTATGCACCTTTGAGCTTTGACCGACAATTGGTGGATTGTTTGATTGAGCGGTTCGGGCTTTAATTAAAGTTTTGACTATAAGCCTATAAATCATAAGTATACAGAATGTTAAATTAAATGCATTATACACTTTATTGGGTGCTTTAAACCGTTAACTGAACAACTTTTGCTGTGGAGCCAACTTTGAAATAAATATTGGTTGTTGTTACTTAAGGCTGCACCGAGCCTATTGTGCTGCCCCCAATCGTATTTTTTTTATTTCTTAACAATTAAACAATATTATTTTCCAAAAAACAAGAATGTCACATTGTAGTCATTGCTGATTTTCAATTTATCGGGTCACTGCTGATTTGTTTTTATAATGCTTGTAGTTATTATCTTTAAAACCGCCAAAAGTGGCTACAAGCATAAAACATATTATTCCGTAATGTTTCGATAAACTGAAAACTAAACAGGGCTACAATGTGACATTCGTGTTTTTTGGAAATATTGTTTAATTGTTAAGAAATTAAAAAAATACGATTGGGGGCAGCACAATAGGCTCGGTAGGCTCTTAACCCGTTCGCTGCCTACAAAAATTTTAAAAATCATAGCTGGGAGCCAAAACTATTAAGGCGAATTTATATTGCCAGGATTTTTATTTCGCTCACTCGGATCCGAGTGGTGAGCAAGAAATGTGTTAAGGTACTGACTCTGATGACTCTGAGGATGACTGCGGGAATTTTTTATTTATATCAAAATTTTGAATTTGAAATTAAAAGATGTAAAAACGCTTCGTGGTGCTTCAGAACAACTTTTACAACGGAACAGAAATCAAACCGCAAAAAAAATCTGCTGTTCCATAGAAAACGTCAATGACTACTTAACTCGAATGTCTCGAACAGCTCTGTTTGATGGTTTTAAATTTTACACCCTGTATATCGAGCTACATTTGAAATCCTGCAAAACTTTTACTAGTGAACATGCAAAAAAAATCTATGACTACCTAACCACCCAACCGCAAAACAATTCGGTAGCCGATGCATTTAATTAAAAAAAAAAAATAGAACTAACCAAAACAAAGGTGACTGGGCAAAATACACTGGGCATTATTTCAGGCTGACTGCACATACCTTCCATTGTGTCCCGTTAATATACGACTTGGCCCCAGGCTATCCTATTGTTTAGCCTTTATTAATTAATTTACCCTGACTAATCCACTGGTATTTTTCATGTGGGATTAAAAAGTTTAGGAAAGAGTTTTTTTCTGGATTGTTTTATTTAGGTAAATTGTTTGTAGGAAAGGGTTTTATTAGATTCATTGTTTACTAAGGGGCTGTGTTAAACAGCAGAAAAATCGCCTCCCTTCTAAAAACGCATCTATCACAACATACTAAGGCATGCATCACCCTCACCGATCTCTAAAGTTAACTCATCATGTCAGAGTTTTTTCAGACCACCTTACAGCATCTGACGTGGTTTTTATGTAACTACTACTACCACTAAAGGATGTAGCCGGGACCAACGATTTAACGTGCCATCCGAAGCACGGAATAACCTTTATTTTCAGACAATCAGGTGATTCAACCTGCAATGTCCTAACCAACCGTCGAAAAGAAAATTAGAAAAATATCACTAGGTGCCCCCGTGGGAATCGAACCCACGGCCTCCGTGTCAAGATCCCAATGCTCTTAACCATTAGACCATAGAGGCAAATTATCGCTTTATACGCAGGTTAGTTTATATACTTTACTAGTACAAATTAACTCTTTAATATTTAAATTTCATGGCCTAATAGTACGTATAGTAAGGTACCTACATAGCAAAAATATATTGGGTTCTTCCTAATAATTATTATGCTTACAATTTTTAAGGGGATGATCAGACCGTCAAACTGAACAACTTTCTCTATGGCACCAACATCGAAATCGCGAAAAAAAACAGCTGTTCTATACAAAACTGCAAACCTACTCGAGCAAAATGATTGCAAAAAGAGAGCTGATTTCTTTTCACGATTTCGATGCTGATCCCATATAGAGAAAGTTGTTCAGTTTGATGTCTGATCATCCACTGAAAAAACTGTCAGCATATTAAGAAGGGCCCTGTACAAGGTTTTGTCAAATTAAAACATGCATTACATTTGCGATCAAGAATTCTTAAATTCCCAAAATTAAAAGTGCCCTACAAAACATTAATTAAAAGGAAACAAAGGGAAGCTGTAAATAAAAAGGATTCCAATTAAACGCTAAAGAAGATAGAAGAAATCCGGTGTCACGTACATTCTAGACTTAATTGAAGTCTTTAAGTCTGTACTTAAAGTGTTGCTACAGTCTTAGAGTGTTTGTGATAAGAACAAATTTTGACATCCTTGTATTATGAAGAGCTGTGTAGCGATTGAGAAACTCTCTCTATTACATTGAGTAATTATGTATAGAGCAGACAACGCGAACAAAATCTGTGCACCATGATCAGCAGTGTGGGGCGCGTGCTGGGCGACGAGCGCCTGACACAGGCTAAGTGAGTTAGAGCGCGTGCACCCTAACGCGTGTTTCAAAACATTACTTCTCGGTAGCTTCTCTAGTTAACATTGTACCTCAATGATCTATTATGATTTTCCTGTAAGAATAATTTTAAGATATCTTTACTTTTTTGTATTATTATTAATGGACTCTTGCTTGTGCGTTAACACTGCATTTCCGCCAGTGTCAAGTAGTTTATCGCTAATCAGGAGTAGGTATCTATCCCAATCTCAGGGGTCGTTTTTGGTCCAGAACTAGAAGAGGTTTAAACAGGCTTAAACGCGACGCGCGAAAACCACGCGAGACAAGTGCTCGGGTCAGGACCTGCAACGTGACCATATCTTCTTAAGGGTCGGCACTACCTACGGCCCGTTTGACATATCTGTCAAAAGAAAAAGACCGGTGGCCGACAACACTCAACCCTATCTTATAAGATTAATGAACAAATCAATTTGATAGCTTTTGGTAATAAATTTCTTGCAAAAAACTTGGTCTCGAGGAGCTGGAGGTGCCCAACTGGACTGAGATGGCACAGAAAAGAGATGAATGGTACAGTACCGTGATGGACCTCTAATGTGACTGATCAAAGATCACCCCTGGTGATAGGATAGGATGGGTCCCAACTAATTAGATCACAGTATTACTAAGGCTTAAAAAAAACTTAAAACTATAATAATTTTAAGTTTAAAAGCAAAACAAATTAAAACTTATAACAGAATAATTACATTATTATAAGTTTAATATTATTGGTATTAGCAAACTAAGGGTTTGTAATCTTTTATCATCATATTCATCGTCAGATATAAATATTTTAAGCACGGAATAAAAGTTAATTTTGCAGTAACTGGAACGATTGCCTTCAAAAACATTTGCGCAAAAGGACATCAGTGTTACCACTTTTAGTAGATTTATTATTTATTGGTAGATTTAGGGCAAAATTGTTAAGTAGATTTTAGTAGAAATTGGGTATTCGAAAATTTTAATGTATTTAAAAATGCAAGGATTCAGGCTAATAAAATCTAAGCTGGCAATACAAATGGCTGAGAAAACGATTGCAGGGTTTGCAAGTTTTCCGGAACTTCTAGTACACCATGATCATAATCAACAGCCTATAATTACGTCCCACTGCAGGGCACAGGCCTACCTTCTAGGAGGGTGTTTGGGCGTTAGTCCACCGCGCGTGCCCAATGCGGATTGATAGACTTCACATTTACATCAGAATTTCTTCGTCTGCATATGCAGGTTTCCTCACGATATTTTCGTTCACCATTAGAGAGCAGTCGGTAATACGTAGGTACATAAGTTAGAAAAACTCATTGGTAGGTGGCATGTTGTCCGTGCGGATTCGAACTCGGACCTCTTGATTGAGAGTCCATACCTCTCCGCAACGCGCCACCGAACTCACTTCTAGTATAGCAAATATTAATCATATCGCCTAACGTTGTTTTTTTTTACAAAAGAGGGCTTCTGAGCAGAGTTGGAATTTTGGTACCTAGCACTTTTAATATGTCAAAGAGATTACATGTTTATCGACTTCCAATAATGTCGATATACGGGTATATTTTATATCACTGCGGATAACTTCAGAATGTATCGTACTTCAAAATAGCGAAAATAAATCAGCTGTTCCATACATTTGAGTCGAATATGTACCTACTGCAGTTTTGTATAGGACAGCTGATTTTTTTTCGCTCTTTTGAAGTTGGCCCCATAGTGAAAATTGTTCAGTTTGATGAGTAGAATACGTTATGCTGGAGTTATCCGCAGTGATAAATGATTACCCGTAGGTATATCGACACAATCGGAAGTCGATAAACGTGCAATCCCTTTGACATATTAAAAGTGCTACCAAAATTTCGGACTCTGCTTATGAGACACAGAAAACTGTACTAAATTTAAACTTGCATAGGGACGACCTAATTTAATATTTATTTGATAGTTGAAGTATCCATGTTACAAAATGATGTAAACCAATAAAAATTATACAAAAATACGAAAATAACATGTGTATTGTGTAATGATGAGCGTTTAGATAAAATTGATAATATTTTGTACAAAAACGTGTTTTATATTAAATTTTAATCATCTGTAACGACATAAATATTATTTGGTAGAATTTAAGTAGAATTTGAAACAGGACTGGTAGATTTTGGTAGATTTCAGCAGTAATTTTGGTCACGCTGAAGGACATTGTGCGACACAAGAACATAATAGGTGTCTACTTAGTAGCTAAAGTGGGTACATGAACCCTGAAAGGGCACAACAATATTAACAAGAAGTAATATTAAAGAATAAAAAAAAAATAGTACAATGTCAATAGTTTTTAGGTTCTTTTGGTAGTTTTTGGTTCATTTGTAGGTTTTGGTAGTTTTTGGTAGTTTTTTTTTTAGTTTTTGGTTATTTTGGTAGTTTTTAGTAGAGTTTAGTAATTATTTTTTGTAGTTTCTGGTTTTTTGGTAGTTTTTGGTTAGTTTGGTAGTTTTTCGTTGTTTTTGGTTATTTTGGTAGATTTTCGTAGTTTTTGGTTATTTTGGTAGATTTTATATTTTTTGGTAATATTTGATAGAAGAATGAAAATTCTTCACAAACAAAAGAGTTCTTGACGGCTTGGCTACGGGGTGGGTCTGTTGACATAAATAAAATATTTGTTTTGCAAAAGAGGTGCATTCGAATCGTAAGCGGAATTCAGTCAGTAAGGGTGTCATGGCGATCCTTGTTTACCGACTTTAAATTACTCACTGTGACAGCTTTGTATATCCTCGATCTGTGCAAAATCGTGAGACGATACCCCGTAGTATTCCGTAGCAAGAGATTATATTTAACTCGCAAAAATGAGCTACTGGTACCAAATTACCGATTAGCATCGATGCAAAGGACTACAAAATAAAGTCGAATACTGTTCTTGTGTATAATAAAATACCAGATGACATTAAAGCCGACAAGAAATTTCTGAAGAAGGTTAAAGAAATATTAATCGAACAGTGTCCCTATGACTTTAATTAGTTTCTTCAGTATAAGTAAACAAACAGGCATCAATCTAAGTAGAAAAAAATGTGTTGCAGACCGATTATTTGTACCTCAATAGGTTATTATAATTTTTAACTAATCACATTGAACTGATTTTATAACATTTAACTAATTTAATTGTAGTAGTGAAAGGTGGCAGTTAAGTTATTGTCTGGCACCTATTGTTTAAATCTGTTTTTTTCTTAATGTTTATAAATTATATTGTAGTGTCACTAATAGGTACCTACTCTGTACTTACCATCTGTAACTTATGTACCTACCTACAATTTAAGGTAAATAAATGAAATGAATTAATGAGATGAACCACAAAGTACCAAATTAACCATAAACTACCAAAAAGTACGAAAAATTACCAAAATAACAATAATCTACCAAAAGGTACGAAAATCTACCAAAAATAACTTTTTGGTTACTTTTGTACGAAAATTTACCAAAAACTACCGAAAGACTCAAAAACTACCATAAATTACCAAATTAACCAAAAACTACCAAACAGTGCCCGGAAAGTAACTTTTGTGAAATTCCTTTGTGTTGTCTTGTGTCGCGCAATGTCTTTTCGCGCAAAATTCTGTCGTGCAAATGACTTTCGAAGTCAATCGTTTGAGTTACCTACTACGGTACAGAATTCACTCTTATTCCATTCTTATTTAATACATATTTGACAATGATGATGATGATTTCAGATTATCAATCCTTAGTTTGCTAGTAACAATAGTAATAAAATTAAGGTTATTCTGTTATAATAATGGCATAGCATAGCATATGCTCATGACTATATTCCCCGAGGGGGTAGTCAGAGATATTCTGAAACCTTAGAACATCCGCGTTTCACCAGTAGTACCGAAACTCATAACAACCACACCAACATAACTCCGTTATAATAATGGGGACAAAAATTAACAAGTAATAGTCGACCAATTTATAAAATGTACTTCTAAGTCCACATATTATCGTGACGGGCAACTACGGAACCCTACACTTCATGTGACCCGACACCCACTTGCCCGGTTATATAAGTTACTTTGCCTACTTTAGCTAAAAATGGATTGGTTCATTAATCTTCTAAGACAGGGTTGTGTGTTGCCGGTCACCGGTCTATTTGCAATGATTTCTGATCTCTGATCTTTGTAACCTCAATCTTCCAAGTGGCAAGCTAATTTCTTTCGCTGACGATACTGCTCTTGTTTTCTCAGCAGCCTCGTGGAATGAAGTCTATCTATCTGCACAGAAAGGATTTACCTTAGTATCTAATTGGTTGAACCAGAATCTCCTTACCCTAAACGTAGATAAGACCAAACATATGATCTTCTCCATTCGGAACTGGCATCTCCCCTCCTCTGAAACCTTCTCAATTAAAGCCCACTCTTCTAACTGCTCACATTCTCAATCCTGTAACTGTCCACTAATAGAAAGAACAAATCAAATTAAGTATCTCGGAATCCTAATGGACTCAAACCTTTCCTTCAAATCCCACATAAACCTCATAGCTAACCGTGTACGAAAACTTATCTTCGTTTTCAAACACCTCCGTCATGTAGCCCAACCTCCCTTACTTAAAACTATCTATATAGCATTATGTCAATCCTTACTAATCTACTGTATAACTTCCTGGGGAGGTGCACCCAAATCCTATTTCATAACTATAGAACGTGCACAGAGGGCCCTCCTGAAGGTGGCTACCTTTAAGCCCTATCTCTTCCCAACACACTTGCTCTACGATTACTGTCAAGTTTTAACGGTACGTCAATTATTTGTTCTTAACAATGTACTTATGCAACATTCTCTTACTACCTTTAACCCAGAATCTCATATAAATAGACGTAACCATTTAGTTGTTAAATCGAATCCCGTCAACTCCAGTTTCAGTCAAAGATTTTTCTGTTTCCTCGGCCCATTCTTATACAATAATATTCACCACATTCTCTCTATATACAACCTTCCTAAACAAGCATGCAAAAAGACTATAACTGAGTGGCTTCAAAAACTTACATACGACTCTACTGAAAACTTACTACACCCTCCCGAGTAGCTCTGCAACTTTATTATTTCACATCCTACTTACACACATAATCAACTTCACACTCCACACATCTATGTAACACCACATACACCTACATCCGCTTTTACACAAATGATAAAAACATAAATTTAATGACGTTTCTTCTTCAGAAAATCCTTTTCTTCCCCTTCAAGTAGACATTGACATAAAAACACATGCACACATATACAAACGCCGCCACACAAATAACATAGGCATCCCACACATACTATACTATACACGACTTACATTATAATTCTGTTATTTATGAATGATATAAATTTATCAACATAGAAATGTATTGTCATAGTAACATACCTATTTAAATTAACTAACTTTTTAGTACAGTCAGCTCCCTGTATCTGTGGCCAAATATCTGTAACACTACTAAAGAACATAGCTGATGTCAATAGCTCAGACAGGTTGTACCTGCCTTTCATGACGTCAGCTATCAATACAAATATTGTTTAGCCTAACACAACCTTATTCTTAATGAAATAGTACCTATTTATATGTAAACATTATGTAAAATGGCTTTTTGTGAGAAATTTAATAAATTTTATTATTATATCTCTTACGGTATTTCACGGGCCGTACGTAGCCCGGACCTTTGGAAGGCTTGCTTGGGGACACAGGTCCAACACGTAGAGGCCCCTTTGAGACACTTTTATCTATATGCAATGGGATGCACCAACCGTGGTCTATCTCTGAATGCATTATGCAAATACACCAGAAGACATACCACGTTCGGTGCAGAGACTATTGTAGAAAGGAAAAAAACTACTCGGGTTATGGGGGTGAACTGGGTGGACTGGGAAATCTGGGTTATTGCGGAGAGACTCGGGACGCCTGCCGTAACAAATGTCTCTAATTTTGTCAAAAAATGGCAGACGGTGACTTGCCAACTCATTTGATGGGCCCCCAAAACGGCCGCTCGCAAGGAGCGACAAGGCGGCAACATCTAGTGAGCGGCTAAGGTTGTAGAGAGGTGAGTCTGCGGGCGCCGGTTCCCGGTGCTAAGCGCACCAGTCAGCAGGTCCCGGCGTTATGACATTTTACACTTCCAACCTGGAGCATAGGTTCCGCTCTTGCGACTCCACTCCTGGCCGGCCGATTAAGGCAAGACAGGAGGTGAGGGCCAAATCAATCCGGGCCCTCTGGAGGATCGGGTCCGTGGTGTCGCCAATCACCAACAGCTCGCCACAAGCTGCCCTGCGGGCTTATTATTATTATTATTATTATTGTATCTCTTACGGTATTTCACGGGCCGTAGCCCGGACCTTTGGAAGGCTTGCATGGGGACACAGGTCCAACACGTAGAGGCCCCTTTGAGACACTTTTATCTAAATGCAATGGGATGCACCAACCGTGGTCTATCTCTGAATGCATTATGCAAATGCACCAGAAGACATACCACGTTCGGTGCAGAGACTATTGTAGAAAGGACAAAAACTATTCGGGTTATTGGGGTGAACTGGGTGGACTGGGAAATCTGGGTTATTGCGGAGAGACTCGGGACGCCTGCCGTAACAAATGTCTCTAATTTTTTCAAAAATGGCAGACGGTGACTTGCCAACTCATTTGATGGGCCCCCCAAAACGGCCGCTCGCAGGGAGCGACAAGGCGGCAACATCTAGTGAGCGGCTAAGGTTGTAGAGAGGTGAGTCTGCGGGCGCCGGTTCCCGGTGCTAAGCGCACCAGTCAGCAGGTCCCGGCGTTATGACATTTTACACTTCCAACCTGGAGCATAGGTTCCGCTCTTGCGACTCCACTCCTGGCCGGCCGATTAAGGCAAGACAGGAGGTGAGGGCCAAATCAATCCGGGCCCTCTGGAGAATCGGGTCCGTGGTGTCGCCAATCACCAACAGCTCGCCACAAGCTGCCCTGCGGGCTTATTATTATTATTATTATTTCGAACGATTGACGGCCCATAGTAATTTGTATGAAGAAAACGTCCAAAAAAATATGTGATTTTTGGTAACAAATTGCAAAAAAACTAGAAGTCGTATCGAAAAACTGATTTGTTTAAAGTGTTCTTTGATCTTTTGCCATTGATTAGAAATATATTGTGTTGCTTTATTTTGTTTCACTAAATCACAGGACTCGGAACGCGGCAGTGCTATTCTAGAGTTTTTCATGAAATTCTCGATTACTTTCTGATGTAACTACACAATTTTACTCAAAATTTTTTTGTTCATCTTGTACTTCATCTTTTAAAGAAGCGATGGTATTAATTTTGTTTCGAAATATAGCTATTTACTATCCTTAAAAGTCGGAACGCCGAACCCTGTTTGGCCCGATCAGGGTAGTGCCGACCCTTAACGGTTTTATAATAAAACTGTAAAATTGTAAGGAATAAAAAACTTGCGGTTTACTTCATATAAACTCAAATAACACTCGATAGCGCGATTAAAATGACGTGCAGCGCCATCTATTGACAAAATTGTTTGTTTGTTCGCGCATCACGTAAAATTTACTAAACCGGTTTTGATGAAACTTTTTTTGTTTGATAGCTTATGATCTGACTAAAAATCTGGTTATAATTTATGCGGACGAAGTCGCGGGTAGACACTAGTTACTTATAAAACAGTTCAGTGACTGACTGAATGGCTGACAGACAGGCAGACAATTCACAGCCTAAACCAATAGAAACTTGAAATCTATCTATAATCTACTAGCTGTTGCCGGGGACTTCGTCTGCTTTGACATTAAAAAGTATCCTATGTTTTAACCCAGAACATATTCCGTCTGTGTACCAAATTCCACCCAAATCCGTTCAACAGTTTATACGTGAGCTACAAACATACAAACATCGTCACAAACTTTTTCATTAATAATATTAGATACTTATAAAACAGTTTCATGACTGATTGACTCACTGACTGACAGAAAACGCACAGCATTAACGGCTTGGAAACTTGAAATTTGGAATAATATACTACTGAGGAAGTAAAGGTGCACTAAGAAAGGATTTTCTGAAACTCTACCCGTGGAAGGGTACAACGAGGGAGGTTATAAAGTCGTTCGAAATACACCATGTACCAAGTCGGAGGCAAAAGTCAGTTATTGCATAATGCGTATGGATGAATTAGTTGAAATGTTCCTCCACCGGTAGGATCTTTTTTGAAGCTTTTTAGTTTGAAAAGGTAGAATAAAGGTGAAATGGATGTACGAGAATCAGAGCAGACAGTGATCTCCTATCTATATCCACCATTTGGATATTAGACTAATACTTGAAAATTCAGATTCACAAATATGTCGCTATCTTGCTAAAACTTTTTTTTTATGGTGAAATGTCGTACAAATTCAATATTAAATAAGTTTGCCACCGACATATCGGAAATTAAAATCTTTTGGAAAGAAGAGCAAAGTTACTGACATTTTCTTTTAATAGGCAGGCTCAAAGTGGTTAGACTATAATATAGAAAATTATTTACCTGTCTTGACTTAGATTGGTTGGTATTGGTAGGTATGGTATATGACAACAATTGACATCCCATACAATTATTCTTGTACTGGGTCCTTCTTCATCCTTACTGGCAGTTTTTAAGGGAAACATCATCTAATATCTTATCTCATTGATGATCTCACAAAACTGTCAACTTTCTCTATGGGACCAAAGTAGAAATTGTAAAAAAAAGTAAGTCTGCAGTTTCATACAAAATTGCAATCCTCCTCGATCCAAATGTATGGGACAGCAGATTTTTTTGCAATTTCGATATTAGACCCATAGTGAAAGTTGGTCAGTTTGATCGTCTGATTATCCCCTTGAAAAATCGATAGCATATTAAGAGGGACTCTGTATCCTGTATGTAAACTTAACATTACTTATGACATTACTTATACATACTTTATGGAGTGCTTCAGGCCATCAAACTGAATAACTTTTACTATTCGATTTGGAATCGTGATAAAAACTAACTAATTAAAACATTTTTGTCGAGTAGCTATTAACATTTTCTATGTAACAGCACGGACCTGAAAAAAGACGGACGTAATCTCGTCTCATCACAAGTGAAGCACCCATTTCTTTTGTGTGCGTGCTGTCACGCGGTACATAATGGTGATGGGTGTCGGACCTGCGCCTAGAGCCAGTGCATCTGTGTGAGTGTAGGTCCCTTGTAGAACAAACGAAAATGTAGGACCTTGCATGCTTCACATCTTTTTAGTGTCACATTACGTCCGTCTTTTTTTCAGGTCCGTGTGTAACAGATGATTTTTTTTCTCGATTGCGATATTGGTCCCATAGAGAAAGTTATTCAGTTTGATGGTCTGATCATCCACATAAAAAACTGTCACCATAATAATGAAAGACACTGTATATTTGATGCCACGTTCGGATCGCCAGCGACCTTATTATTAGCCTAAGCATATGCTCACGACTATATTCCCCGAGGGGGTAGTCAGAGATATTCTGAAGCCTCAGAACATCCACGTTTCACCAGTAGTACCGAAACTCTGTCCAGTGTGACGGGGGGTGAGCCCGTCGCCACTTATAATGGACAGTGGGTACAATACATGCCTCGAAATTTAAGCATGCAGGTTTCCTCACGATGTTTTCTTATGACCTCATTATTCTTCACTATTATTATGATTTAAGCACATTGGTAAACCTTTGTGTACAATACAGGGTCATCTGTAGTCATATACAGGGCCCCAACTTAAGGCGTATCTGCCCTGGACCATGAATCTCCATACTAATCGATGCGAACGAGCGCGTGGCTCCGGTCAGAAATTAGCTGTTTTCTTTGAAAAATTAGATGATTTTTTATAAATTTCTAGAAAGTAAGAAAACCACATCATTCTAAATTGTATTGTGAACAATATTGTAAATTTTCATTTTCTTCCGATTCAAAATGTAAGAGTAAAATGGTTACAACTGGAAAAAAGGGGCGACTTTAGAGTCCCTTTTCTTCGGTTTTATTCATTAAAATCGATTTCTAGAAAAACCACATCACTTCTCATATCCTGTAGATGGTCCAGCTTATTTTTCAGCTCAAAAAGTGCCATAGTTAATGAATAAAATGGTTAAAAAGTTACCCAAAACCGGCAGGTAGCCCCTTAATATGCTGACAGTTTTTTAAGAGGATGATCAGACTATCAAACTGAACAACTTTCTCAATGGTACCAACATAGAAATCATGAAAAAAAATCTGCTGTTCCACATAATTGGCTCTAGTAGGTTTACAGTGTTGTATAGAACAGCAGATTGTTTTATCGCGGTTTCGATGTTGGTGCCATACAGAAAGTTGTTCAGTTTGACGGTCTGATCATAAAGGCGATATTATCGCTGCGATTTTGCGATAATTGTTCTCAGTACATTTTGTATGGGGACGCGCTCGATCCCACACACTGCCGCGATATTATCGCAACCTGACGCAATCTCTTTCTACTACATTCAGTGAAGGGCGCATGTGTGACGCGAATCGCGGAATCACTGCAGTGTGTAAGGTGTCGCGATATCGCTGTCGATAATATCGCTCGATAATATTGCTGCAATGTGCGGAAAAGCCTTAAAAAAGCGTCAGCATATTAAGAAGTACAACAAATGCGTGTTAAAAGGAACCCCATGTCTCCCATACACAAACCCTGAAACCGTAAAACATAATTACGAGAAAGGGTGATAAGAAGGAAGGGTTGGTGTTTTATGAAGTGACTTAGTTTTAAGTAACTAATTCTGCGGTTGCATACAAACTTTTGTCGTAATCTTGACTTAGCATAAAAGGACATTAAAGTAAATTCGCCTCCCTGAGGATATGTTGTGAGCAATATTTTTGTTTTGGCAACTACATTAAACCTTTTTCACAATAAGAACCGTTTTACTTTATACCTACCCAAAGGGTGCCAACGAAAAGAATTGGAACGATTCATAAGCCTATGCTGTCCGGATGTCTGCCCGTCAATCCTACCTTTATAGGGCTGTATCTTTTGAACTACCTAGCTATAATACCTAGCTATTTTGGAAACAAATAATAAAAAATGATTATAGATACACTCTACACATTATAGGTACACTCTGCGATCAAATATAGGATGAAAATATATTTGATCGCAAGGTACACTCCACCAACACGCACTGGGCCGGCGTGGTGGAGTATGGCCCACTCCCTCTCACCCTTATTCGTAAGAGGAGGCCTTTGCCCTGCAGTAGGATTCTACAGGCTATAACTATATAGGTACACAAATATTCGAAAATTAAGGTCATTTTACACAAGAAACGTGTTTTTTCAAACAACATTATTTGGTAACATAATTATTGTATCGTGGTACGGAACCCTCCGTGCGCGAAGCCGACTCTCACATTTTTAAGACGTTCAACGTTGATTGGTGGTTTGATTAAATGTAACGCATTGAAGTTTACACCCTGTTAACAATAGCAATTTATCTCATGCAACCAAGTAATAGTTATTTGTTATGCTAGGCTGCAAAGCTGTTTTTTGGCGCGAGTACTTGTATTGAAACCTGAGCAAGCGAAGGATTCTTGGATTGAACCACGAGCGAAGCGACTGGTTCAAATAATAGAATCCTGAGCGAAGGTTTCAAAGGTATACGAGACGCAGAATAACTTTGCAGCCGAGCGAAACACACAACTTTTCACCTCACAACAGCGAGGAAAAAAAGTGAATTGCTAAAGAGAACAACATTATAAATAGTTTTTTTTTCGTGCTGGCCAGTGACATGAAATAGTTATTAATGCATTTTCAGTGGACTGGCGGTATAGAAAAATATTGATTAGACAGATTCGAATTTCAAAAACTCTTTTGCACTCAGATTTCGAATGATAAACAGAATCTTTCCGAGCTTGTGAGCTGAAAAGAAAATTTTTATTACGACTAAAACTTACATAGTTATAAAACCAGATACTCAGAGTTTAGGATGAAAATTCTAAAAACCTAACAATCGAATGAATACATAAATACTTCCACAATCCTGAATAATACGCAAATAACTGATATTTTATTCAAGACAATGTGTGTTTAACTTGATTTATATACAGTCGTTTGCGTTCGAATATATTTGCATTTTTGTGTGGGATACATTGAGGGGATGTTTTCGCGAATAATTCACAGAATTGCGGTTCCGAATTGTAAAGCTTGTGTAATTGTGAAGGTTTTCTACCATCTGCTCTCATCTACTTATTTTACATTCCCACTTAGTGCGTTCACACACGATGACTCATTGACGCAGCGGCAGACGTCAGTCCGTCATTTGTGAAGCAAGGAGTTGTATGAAACCGCACGTAGAAGCACACACGGTGACGCATTGACGCACCGGGTGTGGTTCTATGGACTGACATCTGCCGCTCCATCAGTACGTCATCGTGTGTGAATGCACTTACAAGCGATAGGTCACAATTATTATACGATAATAATAAATGCTCCTACAGGTGACACTGAGTTGCAGAAACGCTCATTAAAGTTAATCCTCCATTAAATCTCTATCTGTAACTTTTATCTTGTTGACGTAATAAAAGTTAGCAAGAGATTTAATGGAGGATCAACAAACTACATGAATAAATACAGTAGGTACATCGTATGGCATTTTTTGTCTTCCTGCTTTGATCCAGGGAGGTTTAAATTTCGAGGTCAAGATGTTTTAGCCAGTCTTCCGCTGCCGGGGTAGCATGCATGCATGGGGCTGTATAGAGGATTAATTTTAATGAGCGTTTCTGCAACTGAATGTTAATGTTTTAAAATCGTAGACCTTAAGACACAAGAAGCTGAATCTTGGTACAATTAATGCAATTAATGGTCCATTATTGAGGAGTTTTGGGGGGCAGAAAGAGATAAATTTTTTTTTTTTCGTAAGTATACTGGTTATCACCTATTATGGGAAACAACAGGTAGGACGGAAAACGAATTGCCCTAATCTCGACTACACAAAAGGGTTTGTTTGACAGGCTTTCGTCTGTGCTACTGCAACCATAGTTCATCTATTGTGAATGCCTGTTTTATAGTTCCCAAATACCGCATACTAATTATATAAAGCAATCTCAGTAACTATTTGACAGGTTGACTTTCTATCCCATCCCGTCTCGAAGGACCACCAGATTCTGGGGGCTTTCCGTGGTTCACAACTACCTCGTAGTTAATTTGTAGTTATGATGCAGAAGATGTAGAAGTGGAAAGACGGCGAAAATAGTAGACGTAAGTTTATTGGTCTTCTTATCGAGTAGGCTGCAAGCCTTGGTGTCAGAGTTTATTCAAACCGCCTTACGGCCCCTGACGTGGTTTTTATGTAACCACTACTACCACCAGAGATAGTAGCCGGGACCAACAGCTTAACGTGCCATGCGAAGCACGGAATCATCTTTCTTTTCAGACAATCAGGTGACTCCGCCTGCAATGTCCTAACCAACTGGGGAAAAACGCACAAAGTGACATTTCACTAGGTGCCCCCCGTGGGAATCGAACCCACGACCTCCGTGTCAAGAGCCCAATGCTCTTAACCAACCACGGAGGCAGTTGTATGTAAGTTTATTGGTAGGTAGGTATGTGAGTTTGGTTGC
Organism: Agonopterix heracliana; assembly: GCA_963693445.1. Classification (NCBI taxonomy): domain Eukaryota; kingdom Metazoa; phylum Arthropoda; class Insecta; order Lepidoptera; family Depressariidae; genus Agonopterix; species Agonopterix heracliana. The sequence goes on from OY856324.1 coordinate 15,207,029, forward strand.
TTGTTTGAAGGTTGTAAAACGACTGACTTTGTTAGGTAGGTAACGAGTATATTATTTAAGTTCAATTTCATCACATCGGATTATTGCATTTGCATTTGCAAATCTGCGATATTTATAGCGTAACGTGAATGTTCTGATTTTCCGAGGTTTCAGAATATCACTGATTATCCCCTCGGGGAATGTATTCATGAGCATAATCATGCTTATGCTTATTGCATAATTTAGTACTTCTTTGCCGATCGTGCCTACTTTGATAGAGCCTTGAAGAGAAACCCTGCCTCAAAAGACATCTCTAGAAATGACACCAAATCTGTCCAGCAACTTCAGGACGTTACGTAGAATGATCGTTTTGGGCCTACGGAACAATTTTTAAAGTGACAAAGTGTTGACAAACGTTATAAGATTGCTCTAGAAAATCTCGAAAAAACATTTTACGCTAATAGGTTTGCTCCCATATTAAAAGTATACTAAATGTACCGGTTTTTAAATAATTGGCTATAATAGCTTAAAGATACACAAATCGAATAATAAACCGTTACTGCCTTTACCTTTACCGGTTTTACAGTAACCGATAAAGTACTGCATTAAGATGCGCCACTTAAATCCTTATTAACTAGCGTAGAGCCGATCGTTCAATAAGTTCCAATTCTACCGATAAACCGTAACCGTTTCAAATAGCAATACCGGGTATGAACTGAATAACAGAGCGAAAATACCGCTGTGTTGCGTACACACGGAATGTTTGTCTATTATAACGGTCAAATATTCAGCATTTTACCGGTTTGTGTGTTATGGGTATCGAAAGTTCGGTTTTTTTGCAAATGTATAAGCGGTTATTCAACCGCAGTGAATATTTACCTATATTGTTTATATTGGCAATTCTGTATGTTTTTAATAAATAATGTTTGCAGAACTTAACTAAAAGTAAGGATAAATTAATATACTGGCAGATTTTTTACTTACATAAGGATAAAAGCTAATAGTGTCAGTTAAGAAACTCAAAATTCCGGTGGAATCGAATTACGTGGAATGTCTTTTTATGATGACGGAGCTCGGAGGCGAAAATTATCTGAAAGTTTTCTTTGACATCGTAACTTTTTCATGTCATGGTTTGGCAGCTTGTCAGACCAATTTTGTTAATACTCCTGTTGAAAAACTTTTGCAACAATTTTCAATAAAATAAGTTTTTCGTTTTTAGGGCTCCGTACCCAAAGGGGCCTTATTCATAAGCCTACGCTGTCAGATCATCAATCCGTCCGTCTGTCCTACCTATAAAGGGCTGTATTTTTTGCTAATAGCTAAACAGTTTGGCCGGTTTTTTCTAAATTAAACCTTGATTAGAACGTCCCCACAACTCAATATCAAATTTTTTGAAATACGGTTTTATTTTCACGACACAAGATGACAAGATACGGAATAGGTACATACATACATTATGCTCACGCCTATGTCCCACTACTGGGGTAGGCAGAGACAAGAGATCGCCACATGCTACGATTCTGACACACATCTTTCGCCTCCTCAAACATGCATAAGTCTCTTCATACAAGCTCGTCGGTTCCTGGTACATTTTATTTGGCCCTTCTTCAGTACGCATCCTATTTGGTCAGTTATACTTACTAAAGCGTTTGAGTTTTCTTGGCAAATAAAGCCATCTCATAGCGCTATCGAATGTTGTGCGTGTGTTAAGAACAAAATAATTATTTATTCGTAGGTTAAAAACATCAAAATTGTTTAGTCATTTCAGTATTCAAAAACCACACTCAACGCTGCTTCATTTCAATAAGCGACACGATTATCAAAGCACCACTTCGCCACTAGCACCTCTCGTAAATCCAACGGATATTAAATACTTAGATCGTTTGTACCGACCATAAATTATGTTCCGTCAATTACACAGCGGTGTAACAAAGGAACTTACCGTATCTGAAGCCAAGACTTGCGACAAAGAACATGCTTTTTGCATACCACATTTGAAATTCACTTGGAGCACTATTAAGCGGTTAAAATGACTGAAATATTTCTGCTGTCATAACTAGCATACTTTCCTTGCATAATAAACTTTACTTTTGTATGCGATAACCACAAAATGCACATAATTTGCACAATAATGGTGTAATATTTCAAATAGAACTGCAATGGGGCCCATACATTAAAAGCGCGACTGATAAGCCTACAAGTTTATGTATGGAAATATTTTGTATGTTTGATGCAAATTTTAATGTTACACGCTTGCCAATTTTAGCTGTTATTGTCTCGGTACATTGAACATTATTTGCTAAAACATTGTTTACAGGATATAGTTTTTAATTATTTATTATATTGATGGACAGACAAGGAAAGTATCTAACTACCAAACTCTCAAAATATTTAATAGTAATGTACTATTAATTATTTATAGGGTGTTTGGTAGTTAAAGTAGATTACACACCGAGGGCAGGAAAGTAAGAAAGGTCTCAGATCTCATTTAATTGTTGACTTCGGCTTCGCCTTGGTCAAACATGTGATCTGAGGCTTTCTTATTTACTGCCAGAGGTTAGTATACATATTATTCTCCTCGACGGAGGTAGAAAGCAGCAACTTCGTTTAGCGTAGCGGGACGAAAATTGACGCTTTCCGTCCGGAGGGGAGAAAAATACGTTCCTTAATAAGTGATGACTGATGACCGTTGATCGGAACATCAAACTGTACAAATTTCATTGTGAGGCCAAGTAGAAAATCGCAAAAAAAAACGCGAATGACTTTTCCATACAAAACTTGAATACTTATCTACTGAAATGTATGAAAAGGCTGATATTGTACGCCCTATTTTTTACTTTGTGCGCGGATATCTCGAGACAGAAGCATTATAACGTTTTTTTGGTAGTTTTCTTCCATTAAACAATACCTATGCAACGACACCTCACTTGATTTATTTAGAAAAACTATCTTTTTCTCCCCTCCGGACGGAAGGCGTCAATTTTCGTCCCGCTGCGCTAAACAAAGTTGCCACTTTCCACCTCCGTCGAGGAGAAAAATTTCATACTAACCTCGGGCAGTAAATAAGAAAGCTTCAGATTATATGAGATCTGAGATCTTTCTTACTTTCCTGCCTTCGGTGTGTAATCTACTATTCCTAACCCCTCATTCGTTATGTGGAGGTCAAAAAACAATTATTTCTTCATAAATATTACATTTCTGTTTTTGGGTTACTGTTATCTGTTTTCATACCAAATTTTGATTCAATAGGTGCCAAAATGAGCGAGTTATTTGGGCGGGGCATATAGACAGACAGACAAAATGTTTTAGGGTTCCTTGTTAGTCTAGATATGGAATCCTAAAAAGTATGAAGTACATAAAAATGTTATCAAGAATTATTAAAACTTATCGAAAAACTTGAAAGCCGACTCCGTATCAAAAGTCGTAAATTCAGAGTAGATTCAACATCTCATGTAAGCAGATTTTTCAGACCAAGTTCGTTAAGTAGACATAAAAGAATATGAAATGGCACACAGGCGCATGCAGACTTTAAAAGTACTAAATCAATCTTTCTGCATTTCAAAAACTAGGTCGTATTCACACGCTGCTATGGATACATAGTCACTCATGCTGGAAGTGAATATGGACTGTAATGGACGCGTAATATTTAGAGAAACAAGGATGGTAATTTCCCAATTCTAGAAGTGTTAATTGGTTATAAACATTCATTGATAACTAAACTTTAAAAGCTTGGACAGAACTATGCGAAAGTATCTACAGTAGCGTACTTTCGAGTGACGGTATTATAGCACCAGCATGATCAGTTTAAGATGTCATCATTATTATGTGAATTTAAATAATAAAAAACGTGGTAAATTCTCGAGATATGGGAAAAGAGAGATCAGAGAAGTCAACGGGCAGAAGTTGAAAGTCAAAAGTAATTTATTAAGTGCATAACATCAAATAGTTAAATCATAGGACTGAGTTCTGAAGTCAGAGATCGGAGGTCTGAGATAATAGATCAGAGATCAGAGATGAGAGATAGGTGATGAGATATGAGAGATCAGACGTCAGAAATTAGAAATAATAAATCAGAAATCAACCATCAGAAATTTGAAAGCAGAAATCTAAAACCAATTTCTATATAGTGTAAAAATTTGTTCGTTATTAGGATATTAGAACGCAACAACAACTTGTGAAACATATCAACGCCGCGTCCAGTCTCTCTGTATATCTGTCGGCGCCATCCATCGTGGAGCTCGTCACCAACTGTCCGGGTGGTAGATTAATGAGTAAGCACGTTATGGACAGACGGACTGAAAAATCGTTTTCACTGTATTCTATGTTCGTGAGATATAAATAGTCGTAAATAATTATATAATTAAGCTAAAGTTAATCATTATAACGGGTTCGGCAGTGTTACAACTGCCATGATCACGGGATGACTGTAGACATAGATAAGCTACTATTATACTGCAGGTAGATTTTTAAGAGCAGACAAATCTGTCTACCCTCATTCTTTTTCGTTTGCTCCGACCACTATCGGAACTCACTCGAAAGTCATCGTCACTTTTTTCTCGGTTTGTAATATTTACCGACACACTTGGTCCAGCACGACAAACTACACACACTGTGTCACTCCTACATTTGTCCGACCGAGAATACGAAGCACTTATACCCATCTTTACAGTTCAGTTCTACAGTCATCCCGTGATCATGGCAGTTGTAACACTGCCGAAATATCGGGAACTCCAAAATAAATAAAAACGCGGTAAGGACCCGTTATAATGATTAACTTTAGCTTAATTAATAACCGCGTAACTCTCAAAAATTATGTAATTGGTCGGAAAGAGGAAGACTGGGTTGTAGTTTAATTTTATTGCAGTTAGTTTTCTTTATCACTCAGTTGTTAGTAGATTCGTGGGACAACCATGGGAAAATTCAGTCACAGTAATATACAGGGTGTAAGGAAAAGTATCATTAACCTTTAAACCACATACTCTACCCATCAAACTGAACAACTTTTACTATGGGAGCAAAAGGATCAGAACAAAAAAAAATCTGCTGTTTCATACGTTTGCGACGAGTAGGTATTGCAGATAAGTATGGGACAGCTGACTTTGACACTTTTCCTAACACCCTGTAGTGAGTCCTTGACTATCAAACTAAGCTATTTTGTCTATGGGATTAATATCGAATATGAAAAAAATCAACTGTTCCACACAAAACTGTAAACTATTAATCGATCCAAATGAATTGGGCCGCGTCTTTTTTGCTTTAGATATTAGTCCCGTAGAACGTTGTTTGTTTGATGGTCTTATCATAGTCAAAACCAAATTTATTTAAGTAATAATATAGGATCCTGAAGCCCATCTTTTTTTGAAGCCACCACCGTGTTGGAACTAGTTGTCGCTGTAGAGAAGATGCGGCCTAGAAACTCTACAACATAACACTTTTCATAACTATTACAAATTAAATTAATAATTTATATATCTAGATATACATACAGTTACTTTCACTAAATAATTTATTCTTTATACAGTAATAAAGCTGATACTCAGACCCATGCATTATGTTCATTTATAGGTTTTTTTACAGAGGACTTTTTTGATATAAGTTTTAAACTTGTTTTTTGTAAGATTCAAAAATATGATCTCGAGTCAAATTAAGAAGGTGACTCTTCCCTTCCTTAACAGAGGCAAGGCTTGAGGCTTTTTCCTTCCGTTGCAGAGGGAGTTGCACTACACTAGATGGCGCTCGGGAGCATTATTCCTGATTTTATCACATTTTATTTTATATCTCGTAATTGTGATGATTTCAATCAAAATTTTCAATTATGCGGGCACTTGTGTTTATGTTTTCTGATCTAGCTACAAGTTATAGTAATTTTATTGTTCATACGAATTTGATATACATTTTAATTTTAATCAATTTCATACAAAACTTTGACGTATAACATTCGTAAACGGTATTAACAAAATTAATATTTTTTATATGGAAAAATAGTTAAGAAAATCAAGATTACGCATCTCAAATAACATTTGCAATTTATAACATAATTACGAAGATATAAAATAAAATGTGATAAAATCAGGAATGATGCTCCCGAGCGCCATCTAGTTGCCTGTGAACGTCTCTGCAACCCCCTTAACGTTGGCCCTACAATTATTATCTCCTCTACAATGTCAAGGTCACAGTTATAGTAATTTGTAGTCACAGTAAACCTCACCCACCCACAGTTTTTCTCAGCTGAAAATACTTATTGATAAATGAACATCGACAAGAGAATGTATTCCATCGTATATTTTCAATACAAATATGAGAGCAGGTGTGATATTTGATGGTTCGATAAAAACTACCATAAAAATTCTAACCCTTCTTCCTCAATATACGATGAACGTTAAGGAAACGACTGGAATATATTCAAAATGAACTGGGAGTAAGGCTGTAAAATTTGTCTGGAAGATGACAGGTTTTTTACACGTGTGTACAGGTTGTAAGGAAAAGTATCATTAACATTTAGTGCGTTCACACACGATGACGCACTAACGGAGTGGCAGATGTCAGTCCAGAGTACCACACCCGGTCCGTCAATGCGTCACCGTGTGTGCTTCTACGTGTGGTTTCATACAACTCCTTGCTTCACAAATGACGGTCTGACGTTTGCTGCTCCGTGGGTGCGTCATCGTGTGTGAACGCACTTAAACCACATACGCTACCCATCAAACTGAACAAAAAACCTGTCAGAACAAACAAAAACACCTGTTTCAGACGTTTGAGTCGAGTAGGTATTGCAGTTTATAGATGGTTTTTTTTGCGCTGACGGGTTTGCTCCCACTGTAAAAAAATTGTAGTTTGATGGGTAGAGTATGTGGTTTAAAGTTTAATGATACTTTTCCTTCCACCCTGTATATTATTTATATACACCATGGAATAGGGGTCGTTTTGAAGCCAGAACAGGGTGTTTTTGACCATCAAACTGAACAATTTCTACTATGGGAACAACTTTGAAATCGTAAAAAAAAAAAATTTTTTTATATAATTTTTTGTCGAGACGTTATTGACACATTCTATGGAACAGTCGTTTTTTTTCGTGATTTAAATATTGACTCCATAGTGATAGTTGTTCTGTTTGATGGTCTGAAGCACTTATTTCGGCTTCAAAACGAACCAAATTAAGCTTGGTATAAGCGCAGTAAATGTGGTTTACTATTTTGCTTATCTTCAGTTGTTACTTTTTTTTGTAACCTGAATACTGTAAATCCGCAGTGACCCGATAAAATGTAAAACAGCAGTGACTACAATGTGACATTGTTGTTTTTTTTTAAATGCTGTTTAGTTGTTAAATAAAAAAAATACGATTGAGGGCAGCACAATAGGCTCGGAGCCCCCTTAATGTTACAGTGTAGGCATATTTGGGGTATTTGTATTATATGCCATTATTTCACTGATTGTTTCCTTTTTTGTGTGCCAATTTTTTTTTACTAGCCTATTTCGTCCCAGTGCTAGGCAAAGGCCTCCCCTTTAATCCTCCAACCATCTCTGTCCTGGGCATGGACGACCCGGACGCCGACGACCGTTTTCTGGGATCCAGGGCGTGACCATTCTTGCCCACCTTTCCTGATGCAATCGACAGACATGGGCGGCTTAATCCCACTTTAATCTGGCTAATCCCAATAAATAAAATAAAATTAAAAAAAAACGTTAACATAACGTTAACGTTTTCAGAACATCTCTGACTACCCCCTCGGGGAATATAGTAGTGAGCATATGCTTATGCTTATGAAAAAACGTTAAAACTAGATTCTTGTGAGTTGACAGATTTTCGTTAAAATGTGTTTCCAAAGAAATCATAAATAATCCTAGCATTAAACTACTTATATTTATTTTTACAGAAATCTGGTTGTTTAATGACTGTCTGATTTCTGACACAGAAATTAATTTCTAGATCGTGTTAAAAAATGCATTGACTTTAATTGCTTAGTATTGAAAATAGGATCAAAACTTAGTTTTTACAAAGCACGCTGAAAGGACTCTCCTCTTGAACATTTTCAGAGTTCTTGCAATGACCAAAACCAGAAAATAAAACAACATAATATCAATCAAAATAACAAACAAGATTTAAATAACACAAACGAAAACTTATTAATTTGTGCATGTGACTTGCCTCAATAGAATCAAGACTCACACACATAGATCTTTACTACATACCCATTTGAATAAATACCCACATCTACACATATCTTTTACGAACGAGGTTTTATTTAAATTGGAGAACCTTCCCAACGTCATAATCAGTCATGCATGCACAAAACCCGTACTAAAATCTCGTAGCGATTTTATGTAATGGATGCATAGCAAAGCACGACTGTAAACGTACACGGATCTATTTGTATGAACACTATTCAACGCAGATCAATCCATCGGCTGTACAGTCCCCAAAAAAATGTTTATTACGAGGCATTTTACAGTGATGGCGGCCTCATTACAAGATTTTAGATTTTTCGGTAAATTAGCCATAAATAAAAAGTGCAACACCAAATACTTACATCATGAGCTTTTTTAAAATACTTTTATAGGTTTAAACTTAGATACCATTTTGAGTAAAAATCTAAATACGTAGTAATTTTGTAATGGGAATAAATTTATTAGCAACAATGTAGAAATTAATTGTTTTTAAGAGCTTTTATTAAACACATGTTATTAATTGAATCTGGCTTAATTTTGCGGAAATCCATGACTAGTATAACAGGATTGTATCGAGACCTCCGCTTCTAAATACCTTTAGACAACATTGTATAACTTTATGCAATACAACCTGCCGACAAAATAATTTCGACTTTACGCGTGTTTTTACCAAGAAGCATCCTCAGAGGCAATATATTTACAAATTAAAAGAGATTTAAAATAATACAAATAAACCTGAATAGATCCAGGTGCAAAGGTGTCCATAACGCTAGCAGCGCGCGTTGCCGCATTGCGTTGCACATTTCAGCAATGAAGCTTTTAGCTCCGGCTGTTAGGGGTTTAATGTAATGGTGGTCATTTTATAATAATTTTTAAAATAGTTTTTTTTTTTTTTTTTTTTTTTTATGTTTCACACTAATCAAAGTGCAATACTTAATTACGTCTTATATAGAGCCTGTTTCACCACTTCTAAATAAGTTCTTGTTAGCTTAACCGACAGATATTTTGACATAATTTCATACAAAACATGTCAAACTATCTGTCGGATAAGCTAACAAGAACCTACCCGCAGCAGAACAGCAGTTTCTTTTTTTGCGATTTCGAAGGCGGCACCATATTGAAAGTTGTTCAAATTAACGCGTGTAATGCATGGTTATAATGTTCGCTCTAATGCACAATTTATTAATAAAGACCTGATGTTGATTAGGTTGCTATTTTCATTATGTATTCTAAAGTATTTGGGGAGAGGAACGATCCAATTATTCATTAAAAAAGATACAGTATTGTCAATATTTTTACACAAGTTAGAAATTGTATAATATTTTGTGCATTTCCTTTACCGCCGGGAACTTTCTTTGTCAACTGTACACGGGACTACAGTACACGTCGGCGAAACGTGTACCGGAGTAGGAAAACTCGTAAATATGGACGCGATAAAATTTAATGGGTCGCCCTTAATAAATAAGCTGCGATTATTTTTGGAGGTACTAAAAGAAGATTATGTTCTAGAGGGCAAAGTATTATTGAGGTGACGTATTTTTAATGTACCCACACACAAACATACGTATGCGATTCTTGTAGATTTAGTTAGAGCAACGAACATCGGAGCTAAGCCGCGACCCAAGCAGCTGTTGGTCTTGAATCTCATGTTTTAGAAGGAGGTGCGTAATTCCTTTTTATTAAACCAGATTCATATTCCTTTTGTGGCGGCCAGAAAATAATCTCTCTACTTAGATTTTCTGGATATCCACATTTCATTATCAGTGTTCATAAACACAAACTCTGTTCAGTTTGTTTTGACAATATCAGGTCAGTACTTGTTGGGCCCGTTGTCATTATAGGGCCAGAGCAGATGACGGACAATTTTGCCCGCGGGCAGCTGCGGACACGTTGTCTTCACGATAGAACTCTACGGGCGTTTCCGTAATTAACGCATACATCTGTGGTAACAACAAAGATATGAGGATACGAGGATGCCCGCGGGCAAAATGTTCGTCCTCTGCGTTACGTCTGCCCCACTTGCGTCCTGGGTTAGCAATTAACTCCGGGTAGAAAAGCTCTATAAATTGTTTTTCTTTACAAAAAAATCATGGATTACCAACTCAACCTTAAGTTTATTGCAAGCCCAGGAGTCCGTAAGTGGGGCTAATGGTAAGTGAATCTAATACATAAGGATTTTAAATTATGATTCATTATCATCATCTAATCCAGGCATAGACGAAAAATGTTTGGCTTACGCTAATAGACTGGACACTGCCTACAAATTTTGACAAGATGACGTCATGACGTCAGTACCTACATGTGAAAATCGTACTTATTAGTTTCATGCATGTTACTGCCGAGGTAGCCAGAGGGTAATAGAGGGGGTGAGGTAAAAAGTTGGTGGGAGGAAGGGATTGTCCATACTGTATGTAGTAATAGATACTCTTTCTTGTGCTGTGCTAATGGTAACTGAATCTAATACATAAGGAATCAATGATTCATGATCATCATCGTCATCAGTCCAGGCACAGGCTAACCCTCTATAGGAGGATGTTTGGGCGTTACTCCACCACGCGTGCCCAATGCGTTGACTTCACATACGCATCAGAACACGCTTCACATACGCTTATGGAATATGATTGTGTAAATCTTCACTTCGTTCCCGCCTTTCACTTCAATACCGCATCTAAAAACACCTACATCAGAAACCAAAAGCATTTGCTTGCAAACTCCTTACCAATACGACCTCTTAAATCTAGTTCGGGAAATCGAACCCCGAACCCCTTACGAGCTGACTTGGCTGTTCTAGTTAAAGTTTAAATCAAATCATACTATGAACACAGTTAGTCGCGTTTGGAGATGGGATTAAATAGTTCCTACCTATAGTATAGTTCCATCACAAAATACATTTATATTAGCTACAAAAACATATAAAGAATCCTTCTTAATAATAATGCTGATACTTTTTAAGGGGATGATTAGACCTTCAAACTGAACAACTTTATCTACGGGACCAACATCACGAATTCGTCCCGCTGCGCTAAACGAAATTGCCACTTTCCACCTCCGTCGAAGAGAAAAATAGTATACCTACTAACCTCGGGCAGTAAATAAGAAAGTCTCAGATCACATGTTTACATGAGATCTGAGACCTTTCTTACTTTCCTGCCCTCGGTGTGTAATCTACTATAGACGGACATAATTTCAACAGAATATGGCAATAATTTTTGTTGGCCGGCACTTTCACATTTTGATCGAAAATGGATAATGTCTTATAAATATAACAAGGAAAATGTTGCAAAAATCATCATTCAATTAAATAGAATAATAAAAGTGAAGAGAAAGCCTTAATTGGTTTGTTTTTGGTTACAAACTAAAACCAATTATGAATATAAACGTTATTGTACTTTTAATTTACGAGTCATTTTATATGACCTTGAATGTTGCCTTGGAAACATTCAGACGTCAAAATTGAGGAAAAGAGGATGCAACTTCTAACAAACTGTCGTGAACTATGATCATAATTATGTGAATCTCCTCAAATAAGTATTTACCTAATGCTCGTCTTCGATTTACAAGCACAATTTGCATTGTTCTAACAGTGGAATGCACAGAACACAGCACTGATTAAATTAAACAATGCAAGCCTAAAGGATTACCTATATGTTTTTGAAATCATGAATACACACATCATAATTTAAACTAAGTAAACATACACAGAGGGATAAGATAATTAATATACAAATAAACATGAAAACAGCTAATATATACAAGTACTAATACATTAAAATTATAAACCTAATCTAAATTATAATACATCTACCAAAAAAAAAAAAAAAAACAGGGTTATGAATATGATAAATAAGCATTACTGGTAGTTGTCCCCCGACAAAATATATCTTAGAAAGACATAACAGACAAAGTAGAATAACGAAACTATACAGAATACATTTTGTTTGATAATACAATAAACTTATAAAAACAACGTTTTGAAACGATGTTACTAAAAGCTCTGCTAAATTACTTATCAATAAAGAAAAAAGAAATGCTAATATAAAAGCAAACTGACACTAAGCAATTTTTGTCAAGGGACAGTAATGTCATCGAGGAAGTTCATGAAAAATTCCCCCCCGGCTTCAATAAGACAAAAGAAGAAGTTAAAATCCATTTAAACTGTTCAGAATTTTATTCTACCCAGACTTTGTACAGCTACTGAAAGAGCGATTTAAGCGGGCGAAAACTCTTTAACAGAAACGCTTTTTGAAATAAACTTAAAAGTGCGTAAGTGGAGACAAAAGAAACATTGACGGACGAGACGAGCAGAGACAGAGGGTCTACCATAAGTTTTCCCTATATTTTACTACTGTAGTTACGTCGCCAATTCGTATGACAGAAATTAGTTCTCAACGTAACCACTAGGAGCGCTGTACGAAATTCAATATAAAATTGGTGACGTAAAGAACGGTGAAAATTCATGGTAGACCTATGATCTATGAGATTGATAAAATGTAAAAGTCATGCAACGTTATTTTAGTTTATATCTTCACGTGTCCGTCCAGTGGAATCTAATACTGACTGTAAATATTAGTGGGATATTGAATATTTGATTTGTAAAGGATTTGGGCATAGTTCTGGTGTGCTGTCAATCAGGTCTTCCTTTCTGGATGTACCTAACACAGCCACCAGTCTCTCACAAATTACTTAAGTACCTAACAATTATTATTGTCATCCATGTCATTTTAATGTTTTTTGTGAAGAGAAATAAAGTATGTATTATTATTATAGTTTAACGAACTAGGAGATTGACAGCAGAGCGCCTGGTAGAAACTAAATAGGTAAAAGATTCATAACTGGCTTGTAAAGCATAATATGGACCTAACAACGCAATATTTTAAGACGCCAGGTTGCTAATGATATCAATTTCACCCTTTAGATAATGGAGAAAAATGTGTTAGGATTTTTATCAAGATCTTTAACATGGATTATCTCGAAAACGTTGCACTTTAGGACTATATGTTATTTAACAATTTTTGTTCGTCTGTAAATCCTTTATCGATATACACAGGTATCATGGTGCGCCGCATTTTATTTAAATTCCCGAAAAATTATAGTCGTCACTATGCCAGCCTCCCATACAAAGAGGTTCAAAGCCCTTTCACAGAATAATTTAATAAGCTTTTATCGATGGAACGTATTGATTCGAGAAATGCACTTCACTACGTAAGCTCATGCAACATACGCTCATCTTTTACTGCTCTTTCTGAAACCAGTTTTTATACCTATCTATACAGCATTTTGATGGAGCCCCAGCTGATTCCAGGCATCACAAATACGTCTGAGAAAATAACTTTTTCACATCATCTTCACTTTCATTCATCTTTCCGCTAGATACTCAAAAACTTTACAACCGAGTATTTCAAGGCCCAACCCAGAAAGTTATTACAAAACAGAAGGCTATTTTTTGATTGACGTTTATTAATTTCGGGGCTCACCTCGACAGACAGAAGGAAAATTTTAATTTTACGAGTCTACTTTGAATTCTTCAGTTATATTCTGAACAAAGTTTGTATATCCAATGTTCGGGACTACATAAGTTGTTTTGTTCTTTTGTTTTTTTTACGCTTTTCAGTGTTCTGTATCTAAATCGTTTTTAATATTCCATATTTCAACGGGACCATATTCATAAGCCTATGCTGTCCGTCCATCTATCGGCTGTATGTCTGTCTGTCTACCCTACTTATAAAGGGATGTATCTTTTGAACCGCAATAGCTAGATGGTTGAAATTTTAGGTCCTATACAAAAAACGTGTAACGCTTTTTTGTTTTTGCTTTATCGTAAAAACAGAGATCACAAGTATCAAACTTGGCGTGATTATAGTGCATACTTTTTGGTAAAACAACACAATATAATATTAACTGGCCAAGTGTGAGTCGGCTTGCGCTAAGAAACCCAGAGAAAAATATGTTTTTGTAGGTATGGTGGTGGGAACCCGTGCTCCGTGTCCAAGTCGCACTTGGTCGGTTTTTAATACCTTTAAGGCTTGTAACATACATACGGAATTGCGATTCGGAATTCCAAATGAAAACAGGTTTTCGTATGGAGGTTCTAGATTTGCGAACGGACTTTTAAATCTATACGAAAAACCTGTTTTCATTCGGAATGCCGAATCGCAATTCCGTATGTATGTGACAGGCCTTAGAACTTTGATGTTATAAGTAACTATATCGATTGGACTGTAGCTGTCTATGTTGAAAGAAAATTGTGTTAGTAAACTGATTTATGTAACAAAAACAACAAAAACGATTGATTGCTCACTCCACAAATGGTTAATTGCAAACCTAGTATCAAAACAAACGCGTATATCTGAAGCGTTACAATTTGGAGCACAATAGAGTAGCAATTACTGGTATCAGATGTTACTGTGTGCACAGTAAACACGGTACAGCCTACTCTGATAATTGTACTAGAGATATGAGGGCCCAGCGTTGCCAGAGCTACGGACTTATCCGTAGATCAACGGATTTTTGGCCTGGCCTACGGATCTACGGATTCCAATGGAAAATCTACAGATTTTGATAAATCTTCTGAATTCCTCCCTAAAACGTTAATTTCCTGCATAAAATTATTCTCAGCCGCAAATAAATAAATAAATAAATAACGCTCACAGGCACATACATTGTAATGATCCCAAACTAGCACTAAAGGCTTTTTTATTATAGAAACCATACAACAACGGCACGAACATATAACATCCATTACCGAACCGGGATTCGAACCCAGGACCCTGGTTTGGCAGTCCAGCGTGGTAACCATTACACCAACCGGGTCGTCAAATCGAATCGAATTAATGTTATCTGTTTTGTATATTGAACCATTTATTTGCATAAGTAACACACACATATAATGTGTGTACACAAGTTTACAAAACAAGAATACAACGAAAAACCAACAGAACAAATGTAATTTAGTGTATGCTACAGCAATTATATCCCAGCTCAACATAGACCTTGCCCGAAACCAGTGTTGATTTTCAGATGAAACCTTTTAGTCGTATGTCAGACGCAGCAACGAATACTAAAATAAGTAAGTCTAACTTTAAATATGGTTTGACCCTACTTTCCATCTCCTTCCTTTTACTTTCTGTCGCTATACAGACACGACAGAAATATTTAACTGTATCATGTATGACAACAGGAAACAGATAGATTTTCACGTTGTCTGGACATTAATCTCGCTTAAACTTGTCTAAGTTTCCGTTTTCTTCTCTAAATTAGAGATTTTGGGTCAGTCCAATTCAAAATATTCAGATAAAGAATGTACATCTACAGATTTTTCAAAAGGATCTACGGACTTCTCTGGATTTTTCAACCTTGAACTACGGATTTCTAAAAATTGGATCTGGCAACACTTGAGGCCCGGAACGTGGTACTTACGTATTAATTAATTTACTAACGTAACTACAGTTCAAGTTAAACAAAGCGGTGTAAATTTACATATAAGACAGTGTGTGTTTTGTTGGTTTAATAATATGAAACGAAAAGTTTTGGAATGTGGTTGGTATTTGTAAGTAATTAAAATATACAACGTGTAAATCTAAAAACTTTATATATTTTTGGGGGTGCTTCAGACCATCAAATTGAACAATTTTCAACCGACCAACATTGAAATTGCGAAAAATAATCTGCATCAACGGCTACTCAACCCAAATGAATTTTTTTTTGCGATTTCAGTCCTATAGAGAAAGTTCGCCTTGCCTGTTTGGTCACGAGTATGTTACGCATTTAAGACTTAAACCCTTCATATAGGATGCAATTGATATCATCTAAGAGTCTTCCCATCAAACTGAACAACTTTTACCATGGGAGCAACCCGATCGGAGCAAAACAAAATCTGCTTTTGCATACATATTTTGAGTCGAGTGAGCATTGTAGTTTAGTTATGGAACAGCAGATTTTCTTTGCTCCGATCGGTTTGCTCCTGTAGTAAAACTTGTTCAGTTTGATTAAAAGGATGCTAATGATATCAATTCCTGTAATCGCGTGAGCATAATGCTTATGCTAATTCGAATTGTTGAAATAATAAAAATACCAGCGTTTGACTATTGAACCCTAAACCATACGGTTTAATTCAATGATCGTTGACAGA
Source organism: Agonopterix heracliana (assembly GCA_963693445.1). Classification (NCBI taxonomy): domain Eukaryota; kingdom Metazoa; phylum Arthropoda; class Insecta; order Lepidoptera; family Depressariidae; genus Agonopterix; species Agonopterix heracliana. The sequence continues at coordinate 15,223,302 of OY856324.1, forward strand.
AGAGAAATTTACATTTATTTTTTTGTTACAAAGGTCAATCATTGAACCGAGTTTTCAAACTGATTCATTAATAGCTTCTTTGTTTGTGAATCGTAGTTTTTGTACGAAACAATGTCTTCGAATGATTTAGAATTGATCTCTATTTGACGCACTTAAATTTATTGAAAAGACAGTACAGCTCCAAATCTGCAACACGCTTCTTCAAATTGGCTATATGTCCGTATCTGAAACATGCTTCGTCAAAAGTTAAACAAAAAGATAAAAATAAACAGGATACCAATCAGCAACATGTTTCGTCAAAATCTTAAACCTAAAAGTACCAAATAAGTAGGTACACCCTAAATCAGCTACGCGCTTAGTCAACATCCACACAGTATAATGTGTACTGTATGTTCGTGCCGTTATTGTATGGTTTCCATAATAAAAGCCTTAAGTGCTAGTTTGGGATCATTACAATGTATGTGCCTGTGAGCGTTATTTATTTATTTATTTACATTAGGTTATCTGCACAAATATATTGAATATATTGTATTTTGGTCGAGGCGCAGCTCTGGTTGACTGAGATTTCGCCGTTGCGTGGAAATATAGCGATGAATGCAAAAAAACATTAAGACGCTCTTATCCCGTCGAGGCCGTTTTTTGAACACGAACGAAAGTGTTTTAAACTGTGTTTTAAAGTCTGAAATTAAATTATGTCTTATTTAAGGACCGGGCGGATGGGCGACTGTTCTCAATTACACGATTAGATTAAGTTTACTCGATCGAAAAAAATCCCAAAGTTACCCCTTTTTGTTATGTTTTTTCAATACTATGATTAAACTGCTAATCTTTAACTTTTTATTCTTGTACTTAACTAAATACATTAAATATTTCTATTGAACTCAGAAGAATTTTTAGCTTAGAAACTCCCATGAGCAAAGATATTGACGAAAAACACTTTTTTTGCGATCCTGCTTTCAATTGGAGCGGGATGGCTTATTGTAAACTTATGCTTGCAAGAAAGAGACGCTTGCACTGGGAATACTGGGATAACCTAGCCTTAAATTTTATTAAATTTTCTGTACTTTTTAAATCTCAACAAGAACAAAACATTGAAAACCCTAGCTCCTAATATAGATGCCTGCACCCTAGGAGCTAAATTTAATTATAAGCATTATATCTTTGAGATTACCAGAAAATTTTATCAAATAACACAAAAACCCATGTACTTACACAAAAATCTTAAAATATAATAGGTCAAATATTAAGTATACAAATTTACAAGGGGCCACACCATCAAATGCATCTATCTATCTTACGATAGTCAAAACGTGAATTCGAGATCGCTATCTTGCGGGAGAGTGCCTTGGATGCTGGCAGCGTTACCTCACTGTGTATCAATGCTGATACTATAGTTATAGTACTCTGTGTTGATACGTTTTCCGAGGTAAGCGTCAGCCCTATTTGTCCCCCGAGACCTCTACCAGACGTGACGACAGCTCCTTAAAGAGTTGTCGTGCGTCCAGACCCCAAGGTCTCAAGGTCTTCACCCTAAATGGCGCAAATATGTAGCCTACATCCAGAGTTGAATATTTGCGCCTCTTCTGTGCCGCCATCATTATTACTTAGCTCGGATTTTAGTATTACCCTTTAAATTTTTTTATTTTTTTTTCATTAACAAATTTGTCCCTTTCTTCCCTTATCTTTGCCAGCCTAGGCTTTTCCCCCGTGCCATCAGTTGCCATTCTGCTTTGTGGGCATCCAAGTCATCGCGCCATCTTTTTCTTGGTCTTGTCTTGAGTTTTTTTTAAACAAGTTTGGCAATTGAGTAAATCGCCAACGCTAAGATTCCATTTCACCAACACACATAACTTAATATTTTTATCTTGATATAAACTTAAACCACTCCGTTCCACCATAATGACGCCTCCAATTAATTCCCGTCTCATTATCCCGCATTCAATAGAAACGTGTGAAGATAAAACGGAACGTACGAAATTAAAACTGTGAAAAGGAAATTATATAACGTAAAAATTTTCTCAAGAGAGTTTTTATTGCGAATGGAAATTCAAACATTTGGGGCAAAATTAAACGAGGTCGGAAGCAGGTGTGGACTTTTAATTTGACGATTCGGGAGATTTTAATCGTAACGTTTGTGGTAACATTCGCTAAAATTATTAACGTACTTTTATCATCATCAATCATCAGCCTATACAGGGTGAAATTGATATCATTAGCATCCTTTTAAACTAAGAGTCTACCCATCAAACTGAACAACTTTTACTATGGGAGCAAAACAGTCGGAGCAAAAAAAAAAATCTGCTGTCATATTTTTTTTGCTCCGATTGGTTTGCTCCTATAGTAAAAGTTTTTTGGGTAAGACTCTTAGTTTAAAAGGATGCTAATGATAGAAGACTCTTAGTTTAAAAGGATGCTAATGATAGCAATTTCACCCTATATAGATAGAAGGTGTTGCAGTAAGGTGTGGTCATATTTAGTACGTTCACACACGATGACGCATTGATGGAGCGGCAGACGTCGGTCCATCATTATGAAGCAAGAAATTGTATGAAACCACACGTAGATGCACACACGGTGCGTCAATCCGTCATCGTTTCTTACAACACCATGCTTCACAAATGACGAACTGACGTCTGCCGCTCCGTCAATGCGTCATCGTGTGTATCAAACTGGTCAACTTTTTTTACGGAGCCAAAACGAAATAGCGAAGAAATTTTTTTTATAAACTTAGCTACGATATCTACCTTCTCGAACCTACTACCCAACGAACCAATGAATATTCTACGAGTCACTTAAAATAATTACTGCAAACTATCGTACCTACTCAAAACTTTCTGGCACCACCATCGAAATCACGAAAAAAAAACATTTTGTTCCATATAAAACTGCAATCCTACACTACCCAAATGTAAGGGACACCTAATTTTATTTTGCAATTTCTATGTCGGTCCGATTGGTAAAGATTTTCAGTTTGATAGTTTGAGCGAATTACGAGCAATTGGTACAATTTCCCAGTTTGTACAAATGCTCAATTCGTTCAAATTTAGATGAAAAGATTTAGCAATTTGTACAATCTGTCAGTATAATTTCTCGGTTTGTACAAATGCGCATCCCCGGTCAGCATATTAAGTACCCTTTATAATTTGTAATGCTGTCATGACACTAGTTTTATTTCTCATTTCCTGCACTTCTTGAGTTTTACGACTTTTGAAGCTGATTCATCAAAATACAATGAAACCGAAGGCAAATAGAGTGGTTTTCTTTTAAACCAGCAATTAACATTTCACAGTTTTTGAGAGTTACGCGGTTATTATTTAATCTAGAATTAAACATTTTAACGGGTTCTAGTTCGGGTCGGTACCGAAATATCGGGAACTCAAATATATCAAAACGCGGTAAGAACCCGTTAAAATGTTTAATTCTAGATTATTTAACACTGCATTTAATAAAACTATACCTGTATTATACAGGTAGTTCACTGTCGTCTCATCTCCTGACGTCTCCTAACAAGCTAATTCTCTTGACATGTCATGAAAATTAATAGGATTCACGGTAACACCCTGTATCCCGTTTGATGTATTATTATATTATTATCATAACAATAATACACTAATCTCGGCTCGTTGTCACCTACTTGGAGCAAATTACTGCGTTGAGTAAGTCCATGGGGAGAGGTCAAAGAATAATTAAAAGAATCGTCGATGAGTTTGCATAATTCAATGTTGACTCACTGAGGTTAGGCTTCGATCAAAATAAAATACTTTGATCGAAGAGGTTAGGTTACCTGCTCAATAGATAAACACTCATTTGTATATTTGTACAATAATTGCTGAATATTTTGTAGCGTTAGTTTTTCTATTGAATAAAAAATCGTGCAGTAAGTACGTTATTGTTGAAAACGTTTAAACAAAAATCTTCTACCAGTGATGATAGTTTATTTGGGTATTTCGTCCGGTCCGATTCCGGGAGAATTTCAGGATTAAAATATAGGCTCCAATATGCTGACACTTTTTAAGGGGATGATCAGACCATCAAACTGGATATTCTATGGTAAATAAAATAAAATAAAATAAAATAAAAAAGCCTTTTAATTTCTTGCTTTAAACACATAGCATAACACAAAGAAAAAGAGACATTACATTTCATTCCAATAGTTACATTAAAAAGTGTCATGCACTATAACAAAATAATTATCTAAGATTTTATACGTCATTGTTAAAATTATTCTCGATAAAAAAATAGTTATCATTGTATTATTATTATTACATTATTAATAAACTTCCCTATAAACATCAATTCAATACAATACACCTATGTCAAGTTATACCTATGTTTCCCTTATTTTCTTATTGAATCTATTTAATAATGTTACAAAATCAATAATATCAACAAACTATCTAACAATGAAACATGCGCAAGAACCCCTCTCAGAGGGTGAAGGCCTCCTCCAGGTTGCTCCACTTTTCTCTATTTTTGGCTACTGTAGTCCAGTTTTTACCAGCTATTTTAATTATTTCATCAGCCCATCTAGCTTGTGGTCTACCTTGCCTGCGCTGACCACTAGGCCCCGGCCAGGTTGTACTTGTTAAGGTCCATCTCTCATCCTGTAGTCTAGCGACATGGCCAGCCCACTTCCATTTAAGAGATAATGCATGTTGTAGAGCATCAATTAATTTTGTTTTCTTTCGTATATCGTTGTGCCGTATTTTATATATCTTTCTTATTTTCATAATACTCCTCTCCATTGCTCTTTGACATGTCCTAATTTTATTTCTTACTTTGTTCGTGAACGTCCATGTTTGAGAGCCATATGTTAAACAGGGTAGAATGCACGAGTCCATGATTTTTTTCTTCATGTGCAGCGGTAAATCTCCTTTCAGTGTTTCTTTCAGCGACCAAAACTTGTTCCAGGTTAACCTGATTCTCCTGTCTACCTCCTCTTCGTTGTTGTTAGTTTTGAAAGAAACTTGTTTTCCTAAATAGATGTACTGGTCTACATATTCTAGTGGTTGTTGCTCTATCATAAGACATTTCTGTTCGCTGTTAGTCATTAGTTTCGTTTTAGATTGATTCATTTCCAAACCAACACTTTTGCTCTCTTCATTTAAACTTTGTACCATGACTGCTAAGGCTTCATAAGTCTCTGACATAATTACAATATCGTCGGCGAATCTCAAGTGGTTGACATATCTACCATACATGTATATGCCATACCTGTCCCATTTTAGTCTATCTATGACCGATTCTAGTATGGCTATGAAAAGCTTTGGTGACATGGGATCGCCTTGCCTGACGCCTCTACAGATTTTTATTTCAGGGCCTGTATTTTCCAGTTTTACTTTACTGATGCAATTTTCGTATATGTTTTTAAGTATCTCTATGTAGCAATTTTCTATGTTATTCTGTTCGAGTGTTGCAAATAGTGAGTTATGTGATATAGAGTCGAATGCTTTTTTATAGTCAATAAACGCTAGGTAGAGTGGCCTCTGGAACTCTTTATATTTTTCTATAATCTGTTCTAAAGTGTGGATATGGTCTATTGTAGAAAAACCTTTTCTAAAGCCAGCTTGTTCTATCGGCTGATGCATTTCAATTTTTGGACTAATTTTTCTTTGTATACATGCTGAAAACAGTTTGTAGATGCTTGACAGAAGGCTGATAGGTCGATAATTTCCGACGTCATTTGGGTCTCCTTTTTTATATAATAGAATTATGTTAGATTCTGTCCAGGTGCTCGGAACTCTCTCGTATTTTAAAATCAAGTTGAAGAGATGGGCTAACGGCGTTACTAATTTGGTTTTTGCTAGTTTTAGTGCTTCGTTGACTATATTGTCAGGGCCCGGACTTTTCTCAAATTTCAATTTTTTTATTTCCTCTAATATTTCTAATTCATTAATTATAGGGGCTTCTTCTAGGTTAGATACTTTTGTTATTCTGGTGCTTTGTATCTCCTGTACTTCATTTTCGTCTTGTTTAGAGTACAATAGTCTGTAGTAATTAGTAGCTATTTCTATTATATCTTTTCTACTTTTTGCTGGCCCTGCAGAGCCTGTCAAGCCTGGAATCCATGTTTTGTGTGATTGTAGTTTCTTGTAGGCTCTTTTCAGGCTTCCTGTGTCTTCTAAATGTTGTTTGATGGTCTCTGTCCTGTGCTGTTTGTAGTCTTTTTTCAAACTTTTATTTGTCTTTTTATATATTTTACTGAGCTCTTCTCTAATTTCTGATGTTTTTGGTTTTGTGTGTTGCAATTCGTATCTGTATCTTATTAGACTTTTTGTTTCATCAGATAAAATACTTTTCTTTCCAGATTTCGCTGTGGAGGCTAAAGTTAGACTTTTATTTATACAATTTGTTAGCCTATCGTAGTAGCTTTGTACTGTATCATTCTCTTGCAGTTTTAATTCGCTTTTACATTTTTCCAGATTTTTTATATACAGTTTCTTATCTTCTTCTGTTGTCAGTATCTGTTTTCTGGCCGTATTATAGTTTTTTCTGCTACGTTTGGGTATGAACAACGATATTTTTGCTCTAACAAGTCTGTGATCAGAGGCAAATTTCAAGGAGGACATCACCTCTACACCATTAAAAATATTTGGTGTATTAGACAGGATAAAATCTATTTCATTTTTGGTTTGTCCGTTTGGTGAGAGCCATGTCCACTTTTTGTTTATGTTTTTCTTATAAAAAGTATTCATTATACAGAGTCTATACTCATACGCAAAATCCACCAACATTTCTCCTCTGTCGCTTCTAGTTCCGTAGCCAAATTTTCCCATTATAAGAGTTTCAAATTCATTTCGTTGTCCTATTTGTGCGTTAAAGTCCCCCATGACTATCACCTTTCCGTCTGCTTCATCTAGAGCTTCTTTCAAAATCTTGTAGAAATACGTTATTTCGTCTTCTGTTGATTGTTCTGTTGGAGCGTAGGCTTGTATGATAGTCATCGTTTGGTTATGTATTTTTAGTTGAAGTAAAGCGACTCTCTCTGACAGTCCTCTAAAATTAATGATGTTATTTTTAAGGCTTTTCTTTATAATAAATCCGACACCAAACTGACCTTGTGTCTCTCCTTTGTAACATAATATTATATCCTGATGTTCTTCGATGTTGCAGCCAAGACGCCTGACCTCTGATAGGCCAATAACGTCATACTTTACATTTTCTAAGCAGTATAACAGTTCTAAGAGTTTAATATCTGACTGTAGGGTTCGCACATTGTATGTAGCTAAGTAGAGTTCCTGTTTGGTATCTGGACCTGGAGGGTTATAGTCTTGATCCCCCGCGGTGACTAGCCGTGTTGGGAGATTTGGAGGGGCCTTTGTTTGTTGCTATTCCTTGTTTCCTTTTGGTGTCCTATTAAAGTAGTACTTCATATCGTTTCTGATTTTCTTTATCGGCTGTTTTGGTCTATTTGTTGATGTTTCAGGGGAGTTTTGTATGGTAGTTTCTGGAGAAGCAGATAGGTTCCTTTTTTTCCCATTTGAACGGTTACTTTCTTTTTCTACTTTTTTGTCTGGGAGTACTACAATTTTGTCGTATTTTAGAATCGCTCTCTTTCCTTGGTTTCGTACTTCTTCTAATTCTTCTTGTAGCTCTTTTCGCTTTTTCAGAACTTCAGGTGGGAAATCTTCTTTTATGTAAATACCGGTGTCTTTTAAATATTTCTTGTTCTTTAGCAATTTTATTTTCAGCTGCACAGTTGTAAGGGTCACAACGATAGGTCTCGCTTTTTCTCCTTTCCTGCCTAATCTCCTGACTGAATCTAAGCTCATTTCCTCACAGTCAATTTTCAATATGCTGTTTATTATTTCCAGTATAAATTTTGTTAGATCTCTATAACCACGTTCGTCTTCCTCGATTCCGAAAAATAACAGGTTTTTTCTTCTCATGAATCTGTCGAATTTATTAATTGAAATAGCTTGTTGTTCTATTTTTTCTTCCAGCTTTTGATTTCTGACTTCAATATTGTAAAATTTCTCGTTTATATTGTCGTTTATCGTTTTAGTTATGCTTTCCTTCATTTCTCGTATTTCTTTCTTTTGCTCAAACATTTCTAACTGGATATTTTTCAGAAGTTTAGTTATTTCCTCCATTTTTCTTCCAAGCGCCCTCTCACGCTGTAGTTGTAGTATTGCAAAGATCTTACCGTCGCTGTTGTTGCGGAGTATCGACACCGATCTTATCAGTCGGTGTTACGAGTTCCGATCCTTTCGTATAGATGGCGTTGCTTGCTATTTCTGAAGTACTGATTTACGATTTCGGGTTTCTTAGGTTAGAATCTTAAACAACCTAAAAACATAGTTTTTTAGCACTGGTTCACTTATCACTTATTAGTTTTATAGTCACTGTTATTTGTTTTGCAAATTAAGTTATTTCCACTGTTTATTTGGGCAGGACAATGTAGTTCGTTGACGGTGTTCTTTTGAAAATAAAGTCAGTTTTATGGTTTTATTGTTAAGAATTTAGCCTTTCACACGTATAGTATCAACATTTCTCGATATTTTTACACTTTTTTCACACTTTTAAGCACTATTAACATTTATAAGCAGATAAATAGCGTAGTTACGATGCTGACACTTGCACTGCAGCGCCCTCTCTATATTCTATGGTACTAATGTCGAAATCGCGAAAATAAATACAGATTTCGTACCTCACACGACTATCCAGCACATTTGAAATGAATCTACGGCGCTAGACTCGTGAAATAAGTTGTAATCCATTGTTTGTGTGATCAAAATGGCGTGTTTACGAGTCTAGCGGCGGTCAACGGCGTGGCGTCCCGCTTGTATGAAGCTTCCGATCTGATATTTAATCATGTGCCACTGCTATTAATGATTTCCTAGTTGGTTAACCTAAAAGCAATTATTACTGTTTTTGCATTTTGCGGTCTAATACAAAACGGTTTTGTTTAAGTATGGTAATTTAGGCGATGCACGGAACTTGAATTATTGATTTAATTCAAATGAATCAAAACATCAATTTATAAGGTAAATATTATAAGTTCATTAATTTTGATTAGGCTTGGCATTGTTTGTGTACACGATTATGACTTGAAATACGTTGCATATTTTTAGGGAATGGTTCAGACCATCAAACTGAACAACTAACTATGGAGCCAACATCGATATCGCCTATCCTGTATATCTGTGGGTCCGGTGAATAACGGTCTAACTCAACTTAGATCCAAAATGAGTTTTTAATGCCATAATACTCAATTTTTTTTTCTCTACAAAATGGTGTTACTGGAATATTCATACCTTTAATAATTCCCGAGATAGACTTATTACAAAACGATTTAAGTCCATTTTTTTATCGTGCGCAATGGTTGAAATAGAGTTAGATCATAAAACCAATATAAAATTAGGTGAACATGGATTTACTTCGACTTAAATCCTTCGACACAATTTATTTTGTTTTGTGAAATATGATTTATCTGAGTTAAACCAAATTTCAAAAACCTTAATAGTTAATACCTAAATAAAAAATCAAGTGTAGCTTATGAATATGATGCGCGTTTGATAGCGGGCTAAGTACGGAAACTGACATCATCTTGGACTGGGGAGAACGCTATACGTCTCACCAAAAATGTATGTCGAATAAGTGAGTTAAACCGTCAATCACCAAATATTTTCTTTTATGTAGTGAGAATAAGAATCACTTAGTATGAATACAATCTGGCGATTTTTTTTAAGGGTGGTACTGTTATATTGAACTAAGTGATAATGTCAGGCCTTGTTTTAGTTAGGGATTGCCGAACCGTACTTCAAGCATAGGCTTGTACATAGAGTGGTAAAGAAAGAATCTGTTGTTTATTCTTTGAAATTAAACTATTTTTTTCCTAAAATATCTTGTATTTTGTATAATAACAACACTGCAAAGCGAACCGGATATCAAACGTGTATTTAAGAATGACAATACATCAGACTGGTCATACAATTTTGTGGCACAGAATCGTGAGTTCTAACTTGATAAGTTTTTAAGCATGCGTCGCTTTAGAATTTGTTTTTGTATTGTTTTTATATTGGTTTGTTGTTTAATATTTCACTTTCCAGCATTACTGATACCACGTGGCGTTACCCACGTCACAAAATTTGCATATAAGCTAGTGTTACCCATCAAAAAAATATACCTATATATGATAAAACTACTTACCTACTTAATAACGAAATGAATATTTTTTCTAGAAAATATCTAATTTTTGTGTCACTTAAGTTTAATGCTGAATATGGTGGATATTAAAAGCTTAAACAGTGAGCTTAGAAAGTACATTTTGCAAGTGTTTGTTATATTTTTCGTTAAAAATATTATTAAATATTAGATTTAAATCCATACGCACAAAATGTTACCTTTGTGAAAAAGAATTTAACTCAAAAAACACTTTGTAATTTTGTGATGAGCTTGTTTTACCTAAATAAAACTACTTTTATCAATTCGTTTTGATTCAGTTTACAAAGTAAGTTTTCCGGTGGTGTGTATTTAAGAAAGGGATGGAATAAAAATGAAATTAAAATATAACATAAACCATTTTATACCAAGGTTATTGTGAAGTGTAAAAGGCCCTAACTCAATTTAAATCATAATGTAACGTATTTTTATTAGTGTCAAAAGGTTTAATTCAACTTCTCAACGAAATATTTCCAGCACGGTAAGTATTTCATAGACTTAACCATATAATAATAAAAGACCATAAAAATATCTAGAAGACACAGTGATTTGCTTGAAAAAATATGAAACGGTTTTCGAGAAAATATTTTTTTTTACCAAAAAATTATGTTTTTAGGCTCTCCTGTAAAGTTGCATTTTTTGAGTTGGACCGTTATTCACCGGACGCACAGATATATTACACATTATTATAATATTATACAAGGTCTAACAAAATTAGCTGTTTTAAGGGGATGATCAGACCATCAAACCGAACAACTTTCTCTATGGGACCAACATCGAAATCACCCAAAAAAATCAGCTGTTTCATACAAACCTACTCGACCCAAATACGGACGGCAGATTTTTTATCGCGATTTAGATAAATCCCATAGAGAAAGTTGTTCAGTTTGATTGTCTGATCATCCCCTTAAAATAGTTTCAGCTAATTTTGTTAGACCTTGTAAACACCTACACATTATACATGCTGTATGATTTTTAAATTATTATATACCTTCTGTTTATTCCATAATTTTATCTTTGACCATTATTATGTCCCCACTTGCAGCGTCCGGACCTATCTAATTAAGTGCCTGCAGTTAATGTCTTCACGATTTATAGTCTGCACGGGAGTCGCGCAGAGATTAAGCTTTCAGCAGATATGTCAGTCGTTTGTTATTATTACAGAGTATTGACCGAGTTATTACCATTTGATCCCGTCGTTGATTAGTAGTGATATTGTCGCTATGATTGGTAAATATAGGTAATTATTTGGTTATCGTCACTTGGCGTGTATGATGGTTACATTACTTTAAGGCCTTACTAATGGTTCAATAAATAAAATATACTTTACTATTACTACCTATAGGTTATACTACCTACTTACTACGACTACACTTACACTACACTTTACTGCTTTAATTTACGTTATGGTTCTTACATTTAATAGACAATTAAAGGGCTTTGAACTTTTTGGCATAGTGGTAACCATAATTTTGCAGGAATTTCGGAAATTTTTCAAAAATGCGGCGCATCCTGAAACCTATGTATATCGATAGAGTATGTATAGACGAACAAAAAATGTCCTATAAACTATAGTCCTAAAGTGCAACGTTTTCGAGATAATGCATGTTAAAGATGTTGTGTATACAGGGTAAAAATAAATACTTAAAACTCTTAAGGGGGTAACAAGCCTGACGATGCAATGCGGTGACGCATACAGTAAGGGGATGATCAGACCATCAATCTAAACAACTTTCTCTATCTGTTGGTCCCCAAAATTGAAATCGCGAAAAAAAAATCTGCTTTCCATACATTTGGCTAGAGTCGGTTATTAGTTTTGTATGGAAAAGCTGTTTTTTTTGTTTTTTCGATGTAGGATTCTTCCTAATATGCTGACACTTTTTTAAGGGGATGATCAGACCATCAAAGTGAACAACTTTCTCTATGGGACCAATATCGAAATCTCGAAAAAAAAATCTGCTGTCCCAACATTTGGCTCGAGTCGGTTTGTAGTTTTGTATGGGACAGCTGATTTTTTTGTTTGCTATTTCGATGTTCGTCCCATAGAGAAAGTTATTCAGTTTGATGGTCTGATCATCCCCTTAAAAAAGTGTCAGCATATTAAGAAGGACCCTATATTATAGTATTGACAGTTAGGTAATGAATATATCAGCATGACGGCGTCTTTTAGTTAGCTGAACGTATTGCAGGTTGATAAACTACATACTTTTCTCAACTATTTCTGTGTCTATCAGTGAAAACCTGTTTTTGGCTTTCTGTTGTATATTCTTGTAACTAATGAATTATACTGCTGTTGTTTTTCTAGTAAACATTTTGTACACTTGCTCTGAAACCCGAAGTGGGCTTACGTCATGTCATTCATATAATAATTATTTTCTGTGCAAGAAATATACATTTTTTTTTAAATTATTATTGATGGGTTCGCTCTTGACCTCTATCTAGTGCACTGGCACTCCTGCACACTGACGGAACGCAGCAAGCTGCTTGGCGCCAGACTCCGGCAGGAGGGTGGTCGCGAGCCAGGCGGCTCCTTGCGGAGCCTACCACACCGCTGTGGGGGATCGTTCAGCCGCCACCACAAACTTGGTAGCTTGTGATGCCGTTGCAGAATTAATGCATGCCGAGGTGGACCGCTAGGAGGTAGATCCCCAATCACCCCAATTTCTGTACCATCTCAGTTCATTCGGGCGGGCACTACTTCTGTACCAGATTAACTTATTCACATTCTTTGCAAAATAATAATATGCACGTCTGTAGAAATGTGTATAATTTGAAACGCAACAACTAAGTAGTAAGAGACCCCTGCCCGAATTTATCGTAGCATTGTAATATTATTTAAACTATCAGTTTCTATAAATGAAACGCTGCTAAAAATCGTCATTGATGATTCTAAGCTTTTTTTTTATTCGAAAATATAATAGTCAATTGATCGTATAAATTAACTATTCGTAGCTATTTGATACGATGACGTTACCTTTTTTTCCATGGATCGTACATACAAGGCCACCAAAGAATGTAGATAATTTTTGTAGCGGTTTTTGTGAGCAAAGGAAAGAACCTGGTGCGGTATTCAGTTTCTAGTAATATTAAGTGGTTAATGCATTCTAAAACTGAATTTCTAAGATTAGCTTTAGTCTAATTACAGGCTTTAATCTGGATAGCTGATACAGATTACGGGACTGAGTAATAAGTATACTAGTATTTAGTTAAAAAAAAGAATTCCTTCACCAATTTAAATAACAACCTTGAAACTCTAGAAGATTTATAACTTGTAATCCTTACTTAGCAAATGAAATATACACTTACTGGTCACTGCCTAAGTCACGTTTTGGTAGGTACATAAAATTGCAGTAAAATGGCACTCGAGCCGATGCGGTAACGTCGTGATGGCAAGAGAAACGTTTTGAGACTTGACGTGACTTAAAATTGCGCAGTCAATCGCACTGCGATTACAAAACCATCAACCAATCAATTCTTCTTCTTCTTATCGTGTAGACAAGTCCTGGTGTCAGAGTTTTTTTCAGACCGCCTTGCTGCCTCTGACCCATAAAGTTATTATACCTCACAGGAATAGAGGCAGTGACATGAGTTGTCAAATGAAACCGTTTTTGGATGTTTTCAGGAGACTATTCGCAGGCAAAAATTCTAATTTTGTCTATAATTCTGAATCTAACGTGAAATTGTGGATAAATTAATGAAGTAGTGTCAGTATATTTCACAAAATTATCTACGATTTCACTTTAGATTCAAATTATTCACGGAAACCGAATTGTACAAATTGCTTAGTGACTAGAAAACGGTTCTATTCAGTGGTGCCGCTAGGTACATCTCGCTCTCTCAGCTGTATGTTCCTCTATTCCTGGTATAATACCTCTATGCTCTGACCACGGACCTGAAAAAAATACGGACGTAATGTGACACTAAAAAGATTTGAAGCATGCAAGGTTCTACATTTTCGTTTGTTCTACAAGTTACCTACACTCACACAGATGCACCAACTCTAGGCGCAGCTTCTACATCCCGTCACCGTTATGTACTGCGCGACGACACGTCAGCACGCACACAAATTATAAATGGGTGCTTCACTCGTGATTAGACGAGATTACGTCCGTCTTTTTTTCAGGTCCGTGACTCTGACGTGGTTTTTATATAACGACTACTACCATCAGAGATAGTAATAGCCGGGACCAACAGCTTAACGTGCCATCCGAAGCACGGAATCATCTTTCTTTTCAGACAATCAGGTGATTCAGCCTGCAATGTCCTAACCAACTGGGGAAACAAAGTACACAAACAAAGTGCGCAAAGTAACATATCATAATACCACTAGGTGTCCCCCGTGGGAATCGAACCCACGACCTCCGTGTCAAGAGCCCAAAGCTCTTAATCAATTTACAATCATGATCAGTCCGTCTAGCTCCTTCCAGATAATCGTCTCAGGGCGTTGCTTCAGCGGGCCAGCAGGCATCTTACTATGGTTGCTGCCAGTTCATGATCTCTATTCTACAAGGTTTTAAGGTAGACAGTTACATTACCTACTTTATCATTATTGATTATACTTATGACACTGAACAGTTTTCCCAAGGAAACAAAGAGAAATTGGCAAAAAACAATCAAACAATAATTTTCAAATGAATAATCTTGTCAAATAATTTGCCTGTGTATCACAAACAAACGAATGTTTTTTTTTAATTCATTTTTAACCGACTTCAACAAAAGGAGGAGGTTCTCAATTCGACCCGTATGTTTTTTTTTTTTTTTTTTTTTGTATTTATTTAAAAGGGGGCTTTTGTTAAGAGAATATTATTCCGAGAGCGAAAATGCGCGCTGCATACAAACGTACTATGGTGATATTTTCAATACTAACCAATTAAAGTCAATGAAATTTTGCAGAAACAATCTAGAAACAAATTTCTATGCTTGTATGGAGTCGCTTGGATGCTGCCGTGCAGGTGCCGAGGGTTCGATCCCCGTCCAGGCTGACTCGTACCAACAAGTTTATCGGAATTTATGTACGATTTGTAACACCACTTGCTTTTCGATGAAGGAAAACATCGTGAGGAAACCTACATGCTTCAATTTCGGGGCATGTATTGTACCTACTGTCTATTATAAGTGGCGACGGGCTCACCCCCGTCATACTTCAGGTACTTCAGGTTCTGAGATTTCAGAATATCTCTGACTACCCCCTCGAGGAATATAGTCGTGAGCATATGCTTATGCTGAATAGAAGATACGAGATGAAACTCTGTCTATAGCCTTCCTCATCTAATACCCGCTATTATTATTATTTGGTAGATGGGTCACTGACCAATAGCTATAGTAGTCAATTATTATAATTTTTTTTTAGTGGGGTCACCCTTTACCTAAAGGTTATTTCCGCGGCCCTCAAATTTCCTTTACCATATGCCTTTGGGAGAGACTAACGGTGCACTAACTTGAAAAAACTATTCAAGACAGCTGTTGTGAATCGAATGAGAACAATATCAAAATTAAATATTGTAATTTTATTTGATTTTTTAAACATTTCCCTGGGTAAAGGCCTCTATGATGAATATTTCATTGTTCTTTATACATTAAAATATATTAGTACGTAAACATAGATAATATAGGCAATAATAAACTTTAATCAACAGAAATTAAATGCTTATTTCCTTCGACAGAAAATAGGAAAGAAAGTAGTAGGTTCGTTGTACACAAAATAAAATAGAAATGGGTTCCGTAGACATTTTACCACGACGTAACTAATTATTACTTTATTTTAATTACTGGTGAAACGTGGATGTTCTGAGGTTTCAGAATATCTCTGACTACCCCCTCGGGGAATATAGTCGTGAGCATATGCTTATGCTTATGCTTGAATTATATAGGGTCCTTCATAATAAATGCTGACACTTCTTTAAGGGGATGATCAGACCGTCAAACTAAACAACTTTCTCTATGAGACCAACATCGAAATTGCGAAAAAAATCTGCTGTCCCATATATTTGGCTCAAGTAGGTTTGCAGTTGGGTATGGAACAGCAGATATTTTTTTCGCGATATCGATGTTGGTGCCACAGAGAAAGTGGTTTTTCTCAAAGATGCCTGGATATTTGAGCATTATTTTGACAACCTTCTTCGAGATAAATCGAAATTGCTGTATTGGCCAAATACATATATGCGAGCAGTGGCCGGTAAAAGTTGTATGAAAATCCATATCTGTCGTGGTTTAGCGGCGAAATAAATTACATATTTAACCTAATATCTGTCTTGTAATTTAAAAATGGAACGATCTTTTACTCCAAAACATGTCAACCAAGGAGGTGCCTTATCAAAGATTTATTTAAATTTCGATCTGGCTTGCAAATATAGCTTTATAATGAAAAAAAAAACGAATGCACACTTTAACCACAGATTAATAATAAGTTACTAGCTTTAACGCAGGAAAAATTATTGTTGTTCGCAATGTTCTTGGTTGTTTGTCATTGATTTTGAAAAGTTGATTGATTTTAATTTCCGCGCATTGCTTGAGAAAAGCACTATACAAGCCTTGGCCACAACTAGGCATTGTTGGACTTACGTATGTGTGCCTCGGCTTCGCCTCGGCCCACATTTACACGTTCGTCCATCAATGCCTCTTTTGCTGGCCACTGCAGTAACGTACTTTGACGGTCTGATCATGACGGATGATTTAAACATTTTTTTATAAGGACCCAGTATAAGTACTAATAACAAGCTACTTTGTTATGTAATTACTAGCGAGCGGCGCCCGCGATGTCGCACGCGCAGACCACCGACTTTAAATACTCATAACTTTTTATTGAATGAATCGATTGCGATGAAATAAACCCTGAAGAAATGATGCGTGCACATACAAGCAGACAAACAGATACACAGACAACAATTCTAAAAATGGTCTCAATGCATTCCATTACGTATCCTAAACACCTAAATTAATATTTTTGCAAATATCTTCAAGTGTGTTCATACTAGGCAAAGGTTTGGCTTTTATGAGCTCTAAAGGCTCCAGTGAACAGCCTTCTCAAATGGTGAGGGTTAGACCACCACGACGGCCCAGTGCTAATTGCCTGACTTCACTTAAACATCATAATATCGTTTTCAGTGAGAACAGGTTTTCACGAGATCTTTTCTTAGTTCTCACAATAGTTAGAAAAGACATTAATATTCGTGGACAGGCTTTGGGTTAGTAAATAAACTATTTTGTACAAAATTTAATTAATCACTTCTTTTTTCTTTTTCAATTAAATCGAGTTCGTTTTGTATCATAAAAATAATGGTTTCATATTCAATACGAGACCCTGACAACTAAAAATAAATGAACCGTAAAATATTTAAATTCATTGACCTGTTGGAGATCCGTAAAATTATAAACAAAAGTACGCAATGTACGCTGATGAAGAAATTCTGATGCGTTTGAATGAAGTCTGTCCTGGCACAGCAACTTTGCAACTTTTGTATATCATCACCATCAGACTATAGGTACAGGTCCTTCTTATTATGCTATCAAAAACTGTCAGCATATTAAGAAGGACCATACCTTCTAAACAAAAATTCACTGAAGCAAATTGTCAGAGAGTAACTTTTGTTTTTATCACCATCAGACTATACAGGTCCTTCTTAATATGCTATCAAAAACTGTCAGCATATTAAGAAGGTAGGGTCCTTCTTAATATGCTGACAGTTTTTGATAGCATATTAAGAAGGACCTGTGACCGCATTACTTTTTTAAATTTGTAATAATATAGGTTTGTATTCATTGATGCGTCGGTGTTCTGCGTTTCAGAACATCTCGTGACTACCCCCTCGGAGAATACAGGCCGAGGTCAACAAACATGCGATCTGAGGCTTTCTTATTTACTGTCCGTGGTTAGTATACTATTTTTCTCCTCGACGGAGGAGAAAAGCGACAACTTCGTTTAGCGCTGCGGAACGACAATTGACGCTTTCCTTCCCGAGGGGAGAAATCTAAACTATTATAAAACTGTAACTGAAGTGTGTCTGTACATTGAAGATATTTACAAAAAAAAGATTACGATATGGTTTTTACGTATCCCTGACTCGAAATCAACCTTTTTTAGAAATTTTGTCTGTCTGTTTGTCGTTTGTTTGTGTGTTTGTTTGATTGATTGTTTTTTTGTTTGTTTGTTTGTTCGCGCATCACGCAAAAACTATTGAACCGATTTTGATGAAACTTTTTTGTTTGATAGCTTATGATCTGACTTAAAATCTGGTATATAATTTGTGCGGACGAAGTCGCGGGAAAACACTAGTAACTAATAAAATATCATTTAATTAAAAATTAGACCTACAATCTGCTCAGCATTAAATTGTAGATGGAAGATTCTGAAATAAATAAATAAAATAAAAAGCTCTTTTATTTACTAACCTTTTCATTATAAAATAATAATTTCATCAACAAATGAAAATAAGGGATGTACTAAAAACATGTTAATATTACAGCTTAAATAATATCTAATATATTTATTCCCATCAAGACTAAAATTCGTAAAATACTCGTATCGTCAATAAAACTTAAAGGCGGAACCCTCTTCACATAAAATAAAAGACTAAAACCGAAATTGCCCATAGGCAATTGACCGAGCTTAAATAAATTTAAATAAATAATTAGAATGCTAATGTAAATTATTTTCATAGCATTCAAACACTATAGTATAAATACATACTATCACAGTACATCTCTTTTAAACCACTTCATTCAACCCTGTGTTAGTTTCCGAAACATAATATTTAAATTAAAAGTATTTTTTAAATAAAATACTGTGTTGACCTTTTCAACATGGCGCCGTCTCCTCAAGAAACTGTGGTTGCTGACAAGTCAATAAAACCAATGGAAAGACCTTTGACTGGTGAAGAAGTGGTTATTAGTGGAATGTCTGGTATATATCCAAGTTCTGATAGTACTTTGGAGTTTATGGAGAATCTCTATAATAAAGTGAGTCTTATTTATTTATTTGGGGACAGACTTTCACCTGTCCCACTGCGACCATCGCTGGGTTTTTTATGAACGCTCCTTTTACTATAGTTCCCAATCCCTGCTGCAATGAAGAATCGCCATAGGTTTTGATAAGTAAGGCCTTGTTTTTTCTCTTAATCTACACCAATTCTTCATAAAATTGTGCACGATAGCCGACGACCATGCGCAAGCGCGCCGCCTCCCTGGTGCGCAGGGTGCGGGCCAGCCCCAACAGCATCCTGAGCATGATAGCGGACAGACTGGGCTGTCCCTACATAACGCACTGTAACAACCTTCATGTAAATACTAACACTTAGGTTTAAGATATTGTTACTAACACGCTATGAGTCCCATGTTACTCGAATTATTTTTTTTGCAAATTTTTGCTATAATGTTGTAAAGGGGATTAAAGATAATCGGTAGAACGCTTAAATTTGAAATCACTATTGGCATTGTTTTGTATGATTGTCCGTCTTGTCCGTGTTAGCATTACGCTCTAATTGCCTACTTGATTAAGATACAATTTTGAAAAGACTAAAGAGCTAAAGCTATAGAGCTAAATTGGGGGTCACTGCCGTTTGAACTACAGTTGTTTAGCAATTTTAAAAAAAATACACAACTTTCTAAAAATGAGTCGTTTCACAAATCATCATTTAGTAGGAATAGGTTTCACAAACCATTTATTTAATTTTGTGATCAGTTGTCAAATTGTCACATTGCAACATTTCATTCTCAAGACACTTCGATACGAAACTGTGTTATTTAATCATTCATCTTTTGTTAGAAACTCGTTTTACATTTTATTGTTTGATCAGCAAATTACTAAATATAACAACGTTTTACAGACATCGATGATCACATTACCTATTTCATTTCACAAAACCGAACCAGAGCACCCCTCTTCCACGCAGTCTTGTCTGTACATGCATGTGCATGCTTGCTTGCATGTTGCATGCTTGCTTGCTTGCTGCATGCCTGTGTATATGCTTGCTTGCATCTATGCATGTGTGCTTGCTTGCTTGTTTGCTTGTCTGCATGTTAGGGGGTGCAGGGGGGCTGAGCCCCCCGCTCGGGGGGTGCGGGGGGCGGAAGCCCCCTGCCTGAGAAAAACATATTGGAGCTTGTCGAATTCTAGGTTAGGTTAGGTTAGAACATGTATAACACTTAGCGGAGCGAGCGAAGCGAGCGGAGCATCAACATGCTTGCTTGCATGTGCATGCCTGCTTGCATGCTGCATGCTTGCTTGCTTGCTGCATGCTTGTGTGTCTGCATGCTCGTGTGCATGCTTGCTTGCATCATTGCTTGAGTGCATGCTTATTTGCTTGTTGCTTAGGGGGCAAAAAGGTAACATCAAAACTGTAGGTTAGACTAGGTTAGGTTAGTTAGTATGTCATGTTGCATTTTTGCGTATATGTATGCTTGGTTTAGCGTGCATGTATGTTTTATGCAAGAAGCACCATGAAAGACGGGTGTTACACGCTCATTCTCGCGTCAGTCTGGTCCATCAATCTAGTCACGTCAGACCTAGAACGATCGTCAGACTGACGAAAATTATTAAAATATTTAAAATTAAAATTTAAAATGAAGTTGCAGCAAGTTTAGTAGATGAATTTGAAAAATGGCAAATAACGTTTGGTGATATAAACAAAAAAAAAACATACGGGTCGAATTGAGAACCTCCTCCTTTTGTTGAAGTCGGTTAAAAAATGATTTATCGTTGTTTGCTAAATAATTCATTTGGTAAATAAGATTGTTGTCGCATAACTGATGTTGAAATGTTGTTTTAATATATATATATAAATCATAATATAATTCAATGCATTTGCTAAATGACTACTTTCGATAAGTAACTATGTGTATTAACACCTTTGTTAAATCACTAGTTTGTGAAATGAAACATTGTTAAAGGTTGCTTGAGAAGTGATATTTTGCTTATTGGTTTTGTGTTAAACATTAGTGAACCCTAAATTGGAAAATGGGTCAATCAAACAGAAGTTAGGTGCATTGATCTAAGCAAACGAAGTCGCGGGCATAGCACGGCAAATCATCATAATAATTATAGGTCCATAATGTAATAAATAGCACAAATAATAATAACTGAAATACAATTACGTAGTTTCGGTATGTGAAGTTTTCGTATTTGTTTGAAATTTTTTGCGGATAGAAGATATCATTTTAAAACACATTATGGTCTTTTTAAGGGGTTGTTCAGATCATCAAACTGACCAACTTTCTCTATGGGACCAACATGGAAATCGCGAAAAAAAAAAGCTGTCCCATACATTTGGCTCGAGTAGATTTGCAGTTTTGTATAGAAGAGCAGATTTTTTTTCACGATTTCGATGTTGGTCCCATAGAGAAAGTTCAGCATATTAAGTTGGACCCTATATGGAGCATGACATACCAAATTGTGCAATAAATAAAACATTGCATTATTATACTATACGTAAGTCGAGTATTTATTTTCTAGGTGGACATGGTAACTGATAAAGACCCTCGTTGGATCTTCAACCATCCCGAAGTTCCTAAGCACCTCGGCAAGGTCAATGGCATGGGGAAGTTTGATGCCCAGTTCTTTAGAGTCCATTATAAACAGGCCTGCACTATGGAACCGATGAGCAGAAAACTCTTGGAGCATGCTTACGCCGCCATTTACGATTCTGGTAAGATTTTAACTAAATTCTTTCTTATTTCAAAATGGCTAGTATTTTTTTTGTGATAAACCAAAAATTTTTCAATCAAATTGTATTGCTCGTTACATACAAATGTTTTTGAGAACTGATTAATTTCTAACGCATTTTTTTCTCAGGCAACAAAATGTATAAGTTTGTACCTAACATCTATGACAGGTAGCGTTTTCTTTAGTCCTCGCCTCTTTTTCTTCAATTTGAACTGACCCCATGGTCACAGATTATAAAAATTAGGCATTTGCTTTACATTTAGGTATGTTGCACGGTTTCAAATATGCGTTCACTCTTACTAAAAATTGCCCTTTTTATCTTTTTCTTGTATTTTCTTCCAAGTAAGTACATCCCCGTGAATACTCCTTTCGGCGCAAATAATTGACTTTGCAGTTGCCGACACTCAGTTGCAGAAACGCACATTAAAGTTTAATCCTCAATTAAATCTCTTGCTGTCACTTTTTGTCTTGTTGACATAGTAAAAGCTAGCAAGAGATTTAATCGAGGATTAACTTTTATGAGCGTTTCTGCCACTGAGTGTAAGTAACCAAAATGCTTTTCTATAATATTAAATAATTTATGCAGGTGTCAATCCGCTGCAACTAAAGAACAAGGTTGGTGTATTCATCGGCTCCACCTTCTCCGAATCTGAGAAAATTGTCATCTACGAGAACATCCAACGTAACGGATTTGGTATTACTGGGTAAGTTGGTTATCATTGCATTACAAGGAGTGCATGAGAGTGTGGAAACTTCTAACAGGCATTCCATAATGCACACAGACACAAGCATATGCTGGTTCACTTGCAGTAGCACACAGGAAAGTGATCAGTAAGCTAAACCCGACAAGTTTATTTATTTATTTATTAGGCACATAAACAGATCACAGTCGTAAAGATACTAAAATACAGGAAAAAGTTTAAATTCTAGACGTGACCTAAAACAATGTGCACAGCATGATCGGTTACATTTTAGACAAAACTGGTAGGTGAAGTAATTAGTAACACAATAATGTTGTTTTGACATTTAGGCGTTTTTAGACACAGGTACATTAAAAAGTGAATTTAACAAAAAAGGGTACATAAAACAAATAAAAACAGTAGGTACTTACTTACAAAAGCAAACATAAAATAATTAAAATCTAGGAGGGGTGGAGGACATTCTTGAGGCATCTTTTGAAACGGTTGAATGAATTAAAAACATCAATGTTTGAGTCATAGACTTAAACTCTAGCGATAGACTTGCCCTTCCATAGAAGCAACATGTTCCACTTGAATGAGGTGTCCGCACCTGATTGATGTTCCCGAGTTCACTTCGTCACTATGGCAATGACAGACCGCAATGTGTCATTTTGTGTTATTTTGTGTGACATGTTGTTTGTTTGAACGAGCTTGTCTATCGCTAGAGTAATATGTCTATGGTTCGAGTCAACCAATTAATTGTACTGGCGGCACATTCGGGTGATAGGATTATAAAAGGAAGTGTTATTTTTGTAGACTTGTAGTGAAAAAGGCCTGGGGACGGGACATCTGTAGTAAATATTTATATTAAGGAGCGAGAGTATACAAGTATTAAATACTTAGACCATTTACCTAGGGACCAGCCTCGCGTTAGCATTTACCTCTACCAGAGTACAAGATCAACTGACCTGAGATGTACGATGCATACGTACTGACGCGCACACATACAAGCCGAGTTTGGTAACATTGTAGTATGAAGATGATCTACTTCTCTATTTTTACTACGCTTCTTTTCGACGCCTTTTCTTCTTTTTACTATCCCAGCCAGATACTTATTATCAAATAGACTAAATCATAAAACTACGAAATAACCTGTATATCTAATTCTAATACAAGGTATATGAATATGAAATGATTTACGCATAAAGTATTTTCTTCAATCAAAACGGTATTGCTTCTAAAATCAGTAGGTATTGTTTAGAGAAATCTTGTTTCCATCAATAGAAAATCCACCAAAAATGTTTCTGTTTTATTTGTCCCGAACAAAAATAAGCTATAACCACTCGAATTAGAAAAGCGACGGCATAATTTAATTTGAAATTTAATCGAATACCAAGTAAATTATTTTGTTAACGATATTTTAAACGTATTTAGCGCTCGCTAACAAAATTAATACCCTTGCTATTCACAAGTAAGTAAATGTTTGAAAACAGTTTATCTTTTTACAATAATTAATTTGCCGTGATGAATTTAAATGATGCTGTTTTTAATTATTTATTTTAGCACAGATGCAGGTAATTTAAAAAGCGAGATCGAAAATCGAACACTGGTCTTTTTGCATAGTTCTATGTCATTTTACATTGTATTTAAAAATGTGCTATAAAACTTTACTAAAGTTTTTATTTTTATCATGTTTTAACTTTCTCTGGACCAAAAGCGGATCTAAATAAATATAATAAAAAACCGGCCAAGTGCGCGTCAGACTCGCGCATGGATGGTCCCGTACCACCGTACAATATTACCAAAAAATTTAGTTTTCTCCGGGATTCTTAGCGCTAGCCCGACACACACTTGACCGGTTTTAATTATTTTTTATTTTACCTTAAAGTATGCACTACAATCAAACCAAGTTTGACGCTTCTATGTCATACCGTTTTTACTTTAGAGCAAAAACAAAAAAATTCAGAAAATATTTTTTTTGCATATTAAAGGGGTCTAATTTTGTAAATTATTAATTACTAAATTCCCAATACTAACACAAATTCTGAAAGTTTTCAACCATCTAGCTATTATGGTTCAAAAGATAGAGCCCTTTATAGTCAAAGTGATCATAATTTATTCAATATAGGAGCTTGAAGCCATTGAGCTACCCCTACTAGAGGCGACATCCAGACTAAATTTTTTGTAACACTCTTTGAGGCCAATTAGCTCATACTTACTTAGCATGTGCCAGCCGCTCGCCGCCCCGGTACGCGCCCCGTACTGCTGATCGTGATGCACACATTTTGTTCCCGTTGTCTGTTCCATACATAATTATTAAATGCTTAAAGCACACTTATTAAATGTCATATCTTTTTTTGAAGCTACCATCGCATTGGTGGTCGCCGTAGAGTAGATGCGGCCAGAAACTCTACAACATAACACGACTTAATAACTATTATAATATAAATTCTTAAGCTAAGGTACATAAATACACAGGTAGGGTACAGCGTAGCCTTATGAATAGGGTCCTGTTGGCACCCTTTAGACACAGTATAAGAAAGTCGAGTATCTACTTTGGGTACGGAACTCTAAAAACAAAGATGTCAAGAAACGCTCAAGGTGTAAGGTTACAGTAGGACCCACAATATACAACTAGATGTGGGTAGAGATTTACGATGCCACCTACAATAAATTATCTGTTCCTATTAAGTTTGTACAATCGGTTACATTCTTTTCTGGTTATCCGACTTTGGCAAAAGAGTTGTGTTCTTCGGTTTATGCCAGTGACTGGGACAGCCATTAAATTGTACGTTACACTGATGTGAAATGGGATATTTAAATCAACATTTTCAAGAAGATTTTCGATGAATCGCGTGGCAAGACTATTCACGGGCGGACGTGTTTACAGTGCGTGGGTTAGTCAGCCACGTGGCTCCGCTACTTGTTGCTCCAATGTTTTTCTAATGAATAAAATAATCTTTGAGATTACGATGTTCCCAAAAATCACTCTATCATAGTCAGAGATATTCTGAAACCTCAGAACATCCACGTTTCACTAGTAGTACCGAAACTCTGTCCTGTGTGACAGGGAGTAAGCCCGTCGCCACTTGTAATGGACAGTAGGTACAATACATGCCTCGAAATTGAAGCATGCAAGTTTCCTCACGATATTTTTCATCACCGAAAAGCCAGTGGTGTTACAAAAAGTACATACATTCTGAAAAACTCGGATGAGTCGGCTTGGACGGGGATCGAACCATCGCCTCCTGCACGGAAGACAAGGTTACTTGCCGCTGGACCACCACGGCTTTTTAAAACTCACTTACTGTGCTAAACACAAGGTAGAATGTTACAGTCTATCTATATATACTATAGACTATATTGGCTAAACACAATACCTTGCACAAGCTTCTAGGGCTAGAACACAAGCAAAACGCCACAATGCAAAAAAAAAACTTCGTTTCGAAAAGACCAAAATGAAAAAAAAAGCAACAAAACAAGCAACAAAACAAACAAACAGCAAAATGTCCATAAAGCAAAACGACCTATTATCAAATCGACTACTTGCCATGGCAATTAATATAATTTCTATGCTTGAGTTAGTGTTTTATTTATGAGTTTTCATCGTACTTTACTACTGTAGTTACGTCACAAATTGTGTATTGAATTTCGTACATCGCTCCTATTAGTTACGTTGAGAACTAATTTCTGGCATACGAATTGGCGACGTAACTAAAGTAGTAAAGTACAGTGAAAACTCATGGTAGGTTCAGTATCTTATTAAAACCGAACCATGCTTCAAACGGTGCTTAGTTTGTTGAAGAATAATTATGACTTAAAATAAGCTGTTGAAACCTTGTAATAATATTATCTTGTAAGCTGTTTGAGCTGCCAATGAAATTATGAAAGCAATATTTGTACCAATTTACACTAGATTACACGCAATATCGCAAAACAATATTGAATTTGTCCTGTCTACGCAGGTGGGGTTGCATTGCATGACCCCAGGCTAGATTTTGATGACTTTCCTAAATCTAATTCTGACCAGACTAAGTTAATTTGGACCAAGATTAAATTTAATCGAAATAATAATCCCCTAAATGCAGCAGTAGCTAAGAGTTATATTGGTATGGTCTAACGTATTTATTAAATCGATTTTCTCTCCATTTTAAAAGTAATTTATTTTAAAAATATCAGGACAATAGGTTTCTTGTACAACAAACAAACTATATTTTGTATGTTTTATCATAATTATTTAAAATAATCTAGGGAACACTATACACGAGGCCAAAGGTACACACTTAATTATAAATTCACGGGAAGTAGTTTTCATACAGAATGAATGTAATGACTTTTATAAACCTATTTAACATTTTTATTTAAAGTAAACAACTAAATAGAAATAAAGTCGATTAAAACATAATATAGTGGTACCTAACCAACTATACCTATGTACCTATACATGACGATACTAGACGCAATTTATATACAGGTTCCATACAGAAAGTTGTTTAGTTTGATGGTATAATCATTTATTAAGAAAAAAGTTGTTCCAGTTAGTTCGCGCTTGATTCCCTTTCTCTTTCTAGTTTCTTTTTAATTCTCCTCTGTAATAGGTAAGTATTTAATAATGATATGAATAGAGATACCTTACAATAAAGATGGAGCGGCAGACGTCAGTCCGTCATTTGTGAAGCAAGGAGTTGTATGAAACCGCACGTAGAAGCACACACGGTGCGTCAATCCATCGCCGTGTGTGTTTCTACGTGTGGTTTCTTACAACTCCTTGCTTCACAAATGACGGACTGACGTCTGCATCTCCATTAATTAATGCGTCATCGTGTGTGATCCCACTTAAGGGGGTTGCAGAGACGTTCACAGGCAACTAGATGGCGCTCGGGAGCATCATTCCTGATTTTATCACATTTTATTTTATATCTTCGTAATTATGTTATAAATTGCAAATGTTATTTGAGACGCGTAATCTTGATTTTCTTAACTATTTTTCCATATATAAAATATTACTTTTGTTAATACCGTCTAAGAATGTTATACGTCAAAGTTTTGTATGAAATTGATTAAAATTAAAATGTATATCAAATTCGTATGAACAATAAAATTACTATAACTTGTAGCTAGATCAGTAAAACATAAACACAAGTGCCCGCATAAATGAAAATTTTGATTGAAATCATCACAATTACGAGATATAAAATAAAATGTGATAAAATCAGGAATAATGATCCCGAGCGCCATCTAGTGTAGTGCAACTCCCTCTGCAACCCCCTTAAGATCCAACTAATAATAATTGCTGTACCTATATTTTTTCGTATATAAATTTTAAACACAAAGTGTTAATAATTATGAATATTTTCTGTGCATAAATTCAAAACAATGATTCACCGTCCATTATTAAAATTTTCTTAAATATATATTTTCATAAAGGCAGTCTATAAATATTGGAATTTCTCAAAACCTATACCAAGGTGGACCATAATTTCCGATGTTGTTCAGTGCACGATATTAAATTTTTGAGACGCCTTAGAGCGGGTACTGCCGATTGGAAAGACAACAAAGGCCAGCCTTCAAATTCAATAAGACGGCTTTTACGGCCATATCTTGGAAATGCTATTTAATTTTAAAATCATCTGAACAGAAATGTTGTTTTCATTTTGATCGAAATATTTTCTTTTGAGAGTTGTGGTTTCACCATTTATTTACATAATACATACATACATACACATACTCATGAAGTCATGACTGTTCTCCCATTCACAGTGGTCAGATACTTTCCTGCAATCACCAACCTCTTTTAGGGCTGTAATTATAGCAAATATGATACAATACAATACTCTTTATTTGCACACCAATAACATAAAAATCCAATATTTAAAGCAAAATAAGTACAAATGGCGGTCTTACCACTAAAAGCTATTTCTTTCAGACAAACATAGGATGGAAGAACTCTTTAATAAATATAATATGTGATCAGGCGGTGTAAATAATATATCATATCAAGTAAAAATAGTTTATCATTTGGTTTCAGTATAAGGGTCTTGACCCGTTACCTATCGCCCATAAGAACACAACATAAGAAACCATAGAAGTAATATTATACTTAAGCTATGCCTGCTCTAAGAAGTGATATTCTGAAGGTATAATTCGCCCAGTCAATAAAACATTTAAAAAAATAGCTCTCGCTTTACAATTCAAAAATAGCCCCCCCCCCCCGCATAACTCCGAGCAGGAGCAGGTGGCACCGGCACTCCAGCGGACTAATAAGGAAATAATTATGAGATAGGGTCCCCCACTTCGCAATTTCGGTCATTTATTAGAACGGTTATAAAACCCAGGTTACGGTGCACTGTGAATTATACTTGTTTGTTATAAAGAATTTCAAGGTTTTTGAGGTTCTGTAAGCTCAACCACAAATAATAAAAATACATTATTTTATTTCAGACCACATAGTCCATACAATAAGTTTTAGTAACCATAAGATTACCTTATAAAAGTAGATTATAAAATTTAACTACTCTTGATGAGTAGGCAGAGGGAGCCAAGTAACTACTTTCTTACCAGGAAGATCTACTGCACGCCCAAGACGTACAAATTTAGTATATCTGCCAAGTAGGGACCAGTCCATTCTGTCCCCAATCATCATCAACACTCCGTTCGAGCTCTCAAGATCACGACGTACCATTGGAATTTTTATTATGAAAGGTGCGTGGTGAGACGCGGTAGCAGTGAAGTCGGATTCGCTCTGCCATTCCGATTCGTAGACATTCGGTCGGGCTACAAAGTTTATGTGCATCGGATTGTATTGGAAATTCGAAAAGAAAAATCGACTTTTCATAGAAATCGTTCGATCAGCTGCGTCCAATTTTTTTTTAAATAAATAAATAAAATAAAATCAATTTATTTCAGACAATGTCCATAGTGTTGTTAGTAGAATACATTATTGACTTAAAACAGGTACAATCACCCATTATAGTAATGCAATTGTTTACCCTAACACCCTGTATTTCACCGATATGGATTTTAACTTCCTTACTTTAATCTAAACTATATAAAACTGTAACTGAAGTGTTTCTGTACATTGAAGATATCAACAAAAAAAAAGATTACGATATGGTTTTTAGGTATCCCTGACTCGAAATCAACCATTTTGTTTGTGTGTTTGTTTGTTTGTTTGTGTGTTCGTTTGTTTGTTTGTTAGTTTGTTTGTTCACGCAAATACTACTGAACCGATTTTGATGAACTTTTTTGTTTGATAACTTATGATCTGACTTAAAATCTGGTATATAATTTGTGCGGACGAAGTCGCGGGTAAACACTAGTGATTTATATTAATGTATAGTTTTATGTTTGGCATCGATGACACCAAATTGTTTTATTACGATGGCTGTGAAAAGCTTAAACTCTCATAAACCATTTTCAACTAATTAACGTACCAAGCCCTAAACGAACAAGGTCCAAATGTAGCTCCATATGATTACACTACATTGGGCACTAACTTTCCCTCTGGGTCTAATGCAAAAGCTATATTACTTCAGTACCCTGGAAGCCAATTTAACAACCGTACAACTTATAATTAGATTTGCACTGAGAAATGAACACGAGAATTAGACGCGTAACATTTGGCAGCTTTAGGATCCGACCAAGACTTTGATGTTATTCGTAAGTCTTGAATGTGAAAAAAAATTCACGCCACCTGCAGTGCGATTTTTGAAAATCATACGAGCGGTTCGGCAGTAGAAAATGTCAGAATTAATATGGAGATTATGCATCTTTCTACTGCCGAACCTCTCGTATGATTTTCAAAAATCGCACTGCTGCTCGATAATTGCCAATTATGTTTATCTAGTCAGTATACCTCACTGTTCAGGGCTGCAGTCTCCAGGGTCCGAATAGCCCTAATGATAGCCAACCTCCGATAGGAGATGGCACCACAAGAAGAAGAAGAAGTCAGTATAGCCTTAGGGTTAAACTACACCACGTACCGCATCGCATTTTTCCGTCGCCCCATCCTTTTCTGTCACTCAGGAACGTCATTTGCTAGAGCATATAAGATAGACGGAACGCGATCGAACGCGGCGTGCTGTCGCGCGCGGCATATGACGTTCCTGAGTGACAGAAAAGGATGGGGCGACGGAAAAATGCGATGCTGTGCTTCGTGGTGTAGTTCAACCCTTATGGTCAGGACGGGCAATAATATTGTACTGAATTTTATTACAATCAGCTATAAGGCATCCGCACATTGCAGCGATATTATCGAGCGATTTTATCGAGCGATATTATCGACAGCGATATTGCGACACCTTACACACTGCAGCGATTCCGCGATTCGCGTCACGCATGCGCCCCACCACTGAATGTAGTCGAAAGAGTTGCGATAATATCGCGGCAGTGTGTGGGATCGAGTGCGTCCCCATACAAAATGTACTGAGAACAAAATTTTATCACAAAATCGCAGCGATATTATCGCTCGATAATATCGCGGCAGTGTGTAGGATCGCGCGCGTCCCCATACAAAATGTACTGGAAACAATTATCGCAAAATCGCAGCGATATTATCGCTCGATAAAATCGCTGTAATGAGCGGAGGCCTTTACAGTCAATAACGAGATTTGAATTTGGAATAATCGCATCTACGGAATATTTCCGCCACTCAAAACGGTAATTCGTATCGAAACTTATCTGCATGACTAACCATGCTTGTGCATGACCTGCCTGCATCAAAAAGAATACTAGTATATGTTCACGACTATATTCCCCGAAGGGGTAGTCAGAGACATTCAGAAACCTCAGGAACTCTGTTCAGTGTGACGGGGAGTTAGCCCGTCGCCACATGTAATGGACAGTGAGTACAATACATGCCTCTTAATTGAAGCATGCAGGTTTCCTCATACGATGTTTTTCTTTACCGAAAAGCCAGTGGTGTTAAAAATCGTAGGTACGTAAACTCCGAAAAACTTATTGGCACGAGTCGGTCTGGACGGGGATCGAACCATCTCGCCTCCTGAATGCAGGCAAGGCTACTCGCCACTGGATCACCACGGCAGTAAAAAAAAAAGAATGTTACTCGGGTAGAATCGAGTTTTCATCTGGAGCAAGCTTTAACTTTTTTATGCAAACAGTGAATTATATTGACGTACCCTAGAGCTTGAGTTACTGTTGTGATATCGCCCTCCAAACCGTCCATTGCACCACAATTCATGTTCAGACCGAAACAAAAAGCATTAATTAATTTGTAATGTGTCATGTTATTATCAATTTTGTAACCCTTTTCGGTTTATTAAATAAGTGTGGTTAATTCACTTATTTTCCGACCATAAATCAGAATGGTAAGAACTAAGAATTATAAATAGTGAAATACACAATTGGTGACAATAAAGATTGATAATATTTGTATTGCCCATAAAGTTATTTAATAATAAGTCACATGGTCTTCTAAAATAATGATTTTTTGAAAGTTTTTTATTTTATTATGGGAGGTATAAAATAAGTACCTAGTTTATAAATTTTGTCTGCTTTAGACCAATTACAAGCATCCACATCGGTTTAGGTTCGCAACTTCTTCGTACGCGCAGACCAATGACTTTATACATAAATAAATCAACTGGTAATCAGAAGAGAAATAAAGCCTTTATATGTTAAATTCTATTTATTTATCTTTCTTTGCATTTCTTATTCTTTTTTTCATTCTCTTAATATTATTAAGCGGGCACAGCTAGTTTTTTATTATGCAAGCAAAAATGAGCCTAGTGATGGTCAGGCGGAAAAGTCCGCGATAGTACATACAGGGTTCAATATAATATTGTTTTTTTGAGAGGATGATCAGACCATGAAACTAAACAACTTTCTCAATTCGCAAAAAAAAAATCTGCTGTCCCCATGGAGTAAGAGGAGATGGCATATCGGCTTGTTTCTATAGAAAATTATGTCGCCGACAAGGGGGTGAGGGACGGGTGAGGGGAGACAAAAAGCACTAGGGGAGCGTGTCATTTCTCTATGGTATACAATAATCGCAGTACAAACTAGATGACGTCATGCCCAGTTGGTGGTTACTGCGCACACTTTGTTACACCATCTCTACCAAGAGGAGCGTGTAATTTCTCTATGGCTGTCCCCCACTTTTGGGTAGAGTCGGATTGCTGATTATGCGATTTCAATTATGGTCCCATAAAGAAATTTTTTCAGTTTGGTGGTCTTAGGTATCACTTTCTGTTCAGTTTCAACAGTTTTTTTTGGATAAAGAACTGTAAATTATCACTTTTGACCACCGAAGATAACAACTGCAAAACAAGAAAGTTTTATTTTACACTGATCAATCGATGTTACTTGCCTTAGACAGTTTTGAACACAAAGCTTTGCCTGATCGAAGAGTTTCCAAAGTTCTTTCGATTCTACAAAGTTGAGTGAAAAATAAAAACAAAGGTATTTTTCTTTTAAAAGCTGTACT
The DNA here is from genome assembly GCA_963693445.1 of Agonopterix heracliana. NCBI lineage: Eukaryota > Metazoa > Arthropoda > Insecta > Lepidoptera > Depressariidae > Agonopterix > Agonopterix heracliana. The sequence continues at coordinate 15,256,246 of OY856324.1, forward strand.
GAAATAGCTAGACAAACTTGCATTCCCTTTCCGGCTTAGTAGTCTTATTACGAAAATGTTATGTTCTATTCTACTAACTAAAATCTATGTTTTATCGGTGCTGCTTCCATAGTTAAAGTTCCTCCACTAATCAATATCGTAATTTGGTCATAAATTGTCTTTATCGAATGTTTATTTCTTTTTTCGATTTAATCATTGTTTGGGAAGGCACTAGCTCCTAGGGTTCAGGCATCTAGATTAGGAGCTAGGGTTTTCAATGTCATATTCTTATTGAGATTTAATAAAGCAAATTTTTATTTTTTTAATTTTTTTTTTGACGGTGAACTCAGACCATTAAACTGAACAACTTCACTATAGAGCCTACCTCAGGAAACGCGAAAAAAAATCAGCTGTCCCATACAAAACTGATGTACCTACCCTACTCAAATGTATGAGACAGCTGATTTTTTTTTTGCCTATCCTGAGGTAGGTTCCATAGTGAAAGTTGTTTAGTTTGATGGTCTGAGTTCACCGTTTCAGTTTGCGGAGGGCTGTCCATGTATGTATATTTGGATTTAGGATGTATCCAAACAAGAAAACCAACTTTAATACTCTGTAAAACCAATACGTAATAAACAATGTAAAGTATGCAACCTCAACGCCGCAGAAAATCCCTTACTATTCTGCGAATATGAATTCACTATCCCAAAATCCCTAGTTCATTCCATTCAACATAAATAAAACAAAGGCTACACCTATAAAACATCCCATCGCAAATCGAAACCGGACGAATAGTCTCTCATATCGGAGATTTATTGTTTTGCATCAAAAATAAAAAGCTACTTCGCTAAGTCGACGTTCGGGGATGTTCCAAACAAATGGTGGTATCTATCAAAATAACGATGGCCACTCGAAGGTTAAAGATAGTTTTGCGATACGGAGGATAATGACCCGGATCGTGGTCTAGATTCGAGTAATGAGGTGGCATCCGTCAATCGGGATCCGAGGTAAAAGTCGGCTGTTGGCAGAGAGTCCTGAAGTGGAAAGAATGTGGTATTTCAAATTGATGATAGCCTATTAGTTGGTAGTGAACTCGCTCTAAAAACGAGAGTTGTCAATTGGTAAGGGGCTAAGTATGATTGAGTGAACAATATTATTATTTACATCTAGCTTTACATTTTTATATATATTCACCATAATTTTTACAAGTTTAAGGCTCAATTCTGGAACTTCGATTGAGACTATTTTTTTCTGTTTAAATATTCAGTGTTTCGTACTTAGAATGGAAATGGCGACTAAGGGATAAAGTTTCTTATGCAGTATTTCTGTGAGCAAAAGGTACTGAAACCTCCATTCTAAAAGTTGTTGCATCTGCATGTTTTAAATGAAGCTTGTTACCATCATGGTTGAGAATTTATATCGTATGATCCATATTGACTGCTGAAGTAGCCTTTTGTTTGACCTAAAAAGGTTTACTAATCAAAAATTAAATTTGAAAACGATAGAAATTATTTTAGTTTGGTTATACTAATTATATTATAACCATGCGTCCGCCCAAAGTTTAAATAATGGAAAGGCACCTCAATACGAATTATGAGCTGGATTCTCAGTAAACAACACCTTAAAGAAAAATCGATTGAAAGAATAAAAGCCATATCTGAAATATTTCTTACATCTCTTTCGAAACCGGAGAAAGAAGATACGTTTTCACTCTTAGAACGAATACGACGCTTGTGCGTATTTTTTATTTCGAAAGGATTTCATGAGAAAGTCTATCCATTTTGTAAAATGACTGTACTTTATTTTGTGATTGAATGGCGTCGTATCAATTGAAATATATCAGTTACGGTGTCTGTTATTATCAATTATTTTCATTATGAATATCAGTTTAATGAAATTTTATTTACTTGGCATTATTTGTGGTAGTTGGTATAATTGCATTTAATACATTTTGATCGACTTTGCACAATATCAATTTTACACGATAATGTGAGATGTTTTTGGTTAAAAATAATTAACTGAGGCAAACGTTTTAATTGTTCATGAATATTGAAGTGTATACAGAGTGTTTCATAAGTAACAATAAATATTTAAAACTCTTAAGGGGGTTGTTTAGACCGTCAAACTGAACAACTTTCTCTATAGGACCAACATCGAAATAGAAAAATATAAATTTTCATATCCCATACATATTTTAGCTCTAGTCGATTTGTAGAGTATGGAACATCAAATTTTTTTTTCGCGATTTCGATATTGGTCCCGTAGTGAAAGTTGTTCATTTTGATGGTCTATACCACCCCCTTAAAGGTTTATTTGTATTTTTGTAACACCTTGTATAATAATTTTAAAGAGTATTTAATTATGTAACACCACTGGCTTTTCGGTGAAGGAAAACATCGTGAGGAAACCTGCAGGCTCACCCCTCATCACAATGGACAGAGTTTCGGTACTACTGGTGAAACGTGGATGTTCTGAGTTTTCAGAATATCTCTGACTCTCAATGAATATAGTCGAGAGCATATGCTGCTTTAATTATGTTAGTTTTGAGATGTTTATTAAAGGAATAACTAGTTAAAGCACTAGAACGAACAAAACTTATCCTAAAATTAAATTTAACCATTCTAAACAGAGCCACTACTAACTACTAAGGTCCTTAATTGGTAAGCCTGCCCCTGGTCATATCTGGAGTGCGATTTTTGAATCTCATTCGGTGAGCTCAGCAGTTGAAAATGTCAAAATTACTATGGAAATATGCATCTTTCTGAAAAATGATTTTTAAAGTCAAATCAGCAGTTGAAAGATTCATATCTCCATAGTAATTTCGACATTTTGAACTGCTGAGCTCACTGAATGAGATTCAAAAATCGCACTCCTGATCCTAATTTGATTAGATTATGTTAGTTATAAGTTCTTTCTTTCTATACTTATATTGTTATGTGTACTTATGTTTAAATATAGGGTCCAACTTAATATGCTGACACTTTTTTAAGAGGATGATCAGACCATCAAACAGAAAAACTTTCTCTATGGGACCAATATCGAAAACGCGAAAAAAAATCGACTCTTCCATACAAAACTGCGAACTGACTCGAGCCAAATGTATGGGACAGCAAATTTTTTTTTCGCGATTTCGATGTTGGTCCCATAGAGAAAGTTGTTCAGTTTGATGGTATGATCATCCCCTTAAAAAAGTGTCAGCATATTAAGTAGGACCTTGTATATTGTGTGGCGGTAGAGCCCACCCTCGGTGCACGAGTAGTCCGACTAGCACTTGGTAGGTTTTTTAAACAATATACAAAAATAATAAATTGCAGTAACGCTCAAATATAATTTAAAAAAAGAACAAAGCCTTGCTGTGGTGGTACATACAGTATGATCGATTTCCGCAGAATAAAGGAGTTAATATTGATGCCGACATGCATTAACAAAACTTGGACAGAGAATGCATTGGTGAATATTTTATTCGGTTTCGGAAGGGATGCTTGTTTACTGTACTTCGTTTGGAATTGAGTAGGTTATGTAGCTCCAAATTAATGCTATTATAAAATGGATGTATTTCATGATTTTTCATGCTTGAAGAAGAATGAAAAAATGGTATACAAATTATAAAACTATGATATCTTCATCATATTGTTAAAAGGAGCAAGATTCACCTAATCTTGGATTCATGATAAAACGACTAAAGATATGTAAAATGTCACTGAGAATTAGTTTAGTCTAGCTAGTTCATTCAGAAGCAACTTCAAAATTGGTAAAGTCGTAAACTTGAAAAATACATTGTTGATCCAATATTGATCTATGATCAACAAAATTAAATAACATTGCATTAACGATCATAAAAATAAGTATCATTAATATAATTAGTGATTTAAAGTCTAAAATATTATCATGATCAAGAAATTAATAAATGGTATTTGTTTTTTGTTAATTTTTATAGCGTGTAACGGAAATACGTATAGGTAAACATAATAAATGCTCTGTTTCTATTATTGCTAAAAAGTTAACATTAATTTGAATACTACTGTTATCTCATATAGAGCGGGTCAGGTTTTAAAAATACGCGCCCGTCCGAATAAATTTGTCCGAAATGCCCAATGTGATTTACCACTCCAATAGCCTTTTTAACTACTGCATTTCATTTGAAGCGACAATCATTTTTGTTCGTTGAAAGCTTTGTAATGTCATATTAACCTCACGAGGATTATTCTAGTTTAAGTGAATTTGTTTGTGTGAAAATTTTAATAAAACTACAATGACATTTTAAATGAGACAGCGTCAATCGGACATATTTGAACCGGTCCATTCAGTTTGACATTTAAGGGTTCTATAGAGGAGGAGCTAAGATGGCAAAAGTACTTAGTCATTCCCACCTCACGCAAAATAGGCGCCTAAGTCGTCGAGTTGCAGAAAATGAGCCCGCTCAACAAATACCAATATTTACCAATAGGGTTCCGTACCAAAGGGTGAAAATGGGATCCTATTACTAAGCCTACGTTGTCCGTCCGTCCTTCCGTCCATCTATCCGTTCGTCTGTCCTTCTGTCTGTTTGTCCTAACTATTTAGGGCTGTAACTTTTGAACCGTAATAGCCAGACATTTGAAATTTTCACGGAATGTGCGTTATTATTGCGCATTTGCTAACAAATAATTGAAATGTCAAAGAGTTAATTTTAAGGGGGTCCTCATACAAGAAACTAGTTTTTTTTAAACGTTTTTTCTTCTCGCAATAACGGATATACATACAAGTTTCAAACTTTGTGCTATTGGAGAGCAAACTCTACCGTAAAATAAACACCGGCCAAGTGTGAATCAGTCTCGCTCTAAAGGTCCCGGAGATTTTTTTTGTTAGTTTTGTCTTTATTGCGTGGTACGGAACCCTCAGTGCGCGAGTAGCCCGATCGCACTTGACCGATTTTATTTCTACAAATTAAAATTCTTCCAAAGAAGAACCAACCCGATGTGCTTAGCTAGACTCAATTCAATGCTAATAATTCCAACCATGTTTTGTTTCAGATGCAACAAAGCCATGTATGCCAACCGTATCTCTTACTGGATCGACGGTAAAGGCCCGTCCTATGCCCTTGATGTTGCCTGTGCCAGCTCCATGGCATGTCTCGAGCATGCTTACCGAAGCATCAGTACGGGACAATGCGATGCCGCTATAGTAGGCGGTTGTAATCTTTGCATGCACCCTAATGTCTCACTTAATTTGAAAAGGTAAGATGCGTTAGTATGCTATTAGCCGTAGTGTGATTTATTTTTTCGATTTATTTCTCATTTCTCTCATTAAAACATTAAACAGGAAAATTTCTTAAATTTTCTTTATTATTTTGTTGATAATTTTTTGTTCTCATGTAAGTACAGTCAGCAGCAAAATGTCACCCTAATTCTAATAATACGTATGTAATTTTTTAACGAAATTCGTGTTTTTGCTTTATGTGATAGAGTAGACAAAAATAAAGCTGCAAAAAAACTTCATAGAAGGCAGTTCACGTTAATTTAAACAATAGGTACTTAATAAAACTAAAATCTCACTTGAAAAAGATAAATTATAAACAGTTTTTTCTGTCACCTGAAAAAGTGTCTTTATTGGGATTAGAGTTAGGACGACGAAAAATGATTTTTTTTAAACAATATTTTTCCCATATCATAGTTCAATAACATCTTTCTATAAATCTAAATGCTCAGAATTATCTACTTTAGCAATCCAACAAATACATTACACACTTACAATTTGATGGTAAAGACACTGTTTTTAATGTTAACCTTAAAACTCTTGATCTATCATTATAATGAGAACAAATATTATTATTTGTCCTTTCAGGGCTGGATTCTTGTGCTTAGATGGGAAGACCAAGTGCTTCGATAAGCATGGAGATGGCTACGTGAGGTCTGATGCTATTAGCGTCCTCTTCTTGCAGAGAGCCAAGGATGCTAAAAGGTAAATATAATGTTAAAGACATGGACTGTTATTACTATGACACGTTTATAGATTAACAGAGAAATTTGCACTAGAATAGTCAATGTACAGATTAGTGAAATCAACAAACAAAACTAATTGTTAAAATAATATTGTGCCAAGTTTTACTACCTTGCCCAAATTAATTTTCATCCTTCTGTTCTTATCACAAGTATTCTATTTAAACATACAATAATTGGAATTGCTTTCTTTTTGAAATTAAACATAGGTACCTCAGAACTATTCCACAAATTAGGATGGCTATTCACCAGAATTGAGACAGGGAAAAGTCCCTAGTGGCTGAAAATTGTGATACAAAACATCATGAAAGAAGCTATGAAACACTATGAAACAAACTATTTTCAATAACAGCCTGACACTAAATGGAATCTGACACACTATGTCTGACAGACGAATTTACAGTTACAGGGGATGAGCACATTTGCAATTCGTACTTGCATCTGAAATTCAAATTTTGAGTGGAAAACTCGCTTGACAACATTTTTATGAACTCTCTTTAAATATTCTACATTGAAATACTCTCAAAATTAACATTTCAGTCGTTTTGTATGTGCATGTTTAGGTAATATCGTTGTAGTGAAGCTTTGCGTTATCATTATATTATAAGTTTATCCCGGTTAAAATTTCAGAGCTTTTGTGGATATCTAGATTGTCTATAAACGTACCTACCCATATCAAAGTAGTATATTAAGTAAATACCCTGTAATGCACCTACGAAAAATCAACAAAGTAAACGAACTTTAGAGAATTTGAAAATAAAATTAAGGTTTTCCAAATAAGGAGCGAGCTATGGAAACACAATCTTGAGGTCTGGGTTCTAATCCGCACGGACCACATGCCATGTACCAATTAGTTTTTTTAACTTATTTACGTAATACTTGTCCAAGACGTAATACCAACTGCTCTAAAATGGTTAAGGAAAACATCGCGAGGAAACCTGCATACGATGAAGAAGAAAGTCCGATGCGTATGTGAAGTCTAACAATCCGCATTTGGCACAAGTGGTGGACTAACGCCCATACACCCTCCCTGCGGGCCTGTGCCCTGCAAGTGAGACGTATATAGGCTGTAGATGATTGATGTTGACGACAAATAATTATCATAGATAATTACTGAATATACCAATAAAGATAATTAGCAATAATATTATTTTCGACAGTTATTATGACGATTAATTAAATGCATTTACTTTATTTTTGATACTCACCGTACATTGACCCAAATTTAATTTTGATTGCAGGATATACTCTGAAGTATATCACGCCGAAGGTAACTATAGTTTGAGAGCCGACGCCGAATTCCTGCCGATACGAAAAAGCAAAGACATTCAAGAGTTTTTGGAAAACTTCTACTCCAACATAAACGTGTCACCGAATGATGTGGAATATGTGGAAGCTTATGGTGCAGGTAGGAAAATAAAAGTTATATATATTTTTCTCCCCTCCGGACGGAAAGCGTCAATTGTCGCCCCGCTGCGCTAAACGAATTGCCGTTTTTCACCTCGGTCGAGGAGAAAAATAGTATACTAACCTCGGACAGTAAATAAAAAAGCCTCAGATCCTCGCCATCGGTGAAGATGGAATGCGTTGATAGAACTTATAAGGGTGCTTTTGTTGGGTATAATACTAATTAGATTCATCTATGTCTACCTATGCGGATAGCGTCGGTGGCGCATTGCGGAGAGGTATGGACCTCAATATGAGAGTCCGTGTTCGAATCCGCACGGACGACATGGCATGTACCAATCTAAAATATTTACGTTATACCAGCTGCTCTCAAACGGTGAAGAAAAACATCGTGAGGAAACCTGCATATGCTGAAGAAGAATTTCTGATGCGTATGGGAAATCCACCAATTTCATTGGACACGCGTGATGGTCTGATGCTTATACACCTTACCTGAGGGTACGTATGTGCCCTGCTGGAATCATTATGCTAGGACACTAACGATCCATTTTCCTGCCATACACAAATGTCTTACATTTAAATCTAAATAATAGACCTGATATTTTTATGTTCCGCTCCTGGATTTTTAAGTTTTCTTTCTCTCGTCATCTACATCGCCAAGTACCACTAAATATAAAGTATTAAGTAAATGTAGCAATACAATTATGATTTCAGCTGCACTATAAGTAAAACAAGATCTACGTCGCATAAATATAAAACGAGAAGTGTAAAGAATATCCCATAAATCTTTTGTCGTCAAATAGTAAAACAAACATCAAATTTTATGAATGCGAACGGAATTTCTAAGTGCGCTATCAAAATACAAAACGATTCAATGTCACCGCATATATCAATTTCGAAAAACAATTTCGATAAACCTTTTTAATGTCACATGTTTTTCTCCCAAATCTATGAATATGCTCACGACCATATTCCCCGAGGGGGAAGTCTGAGATATTCTGAAACCTCAGCACATCCACGTTCAAATCGATGATGATATTAGAATTATCATTATAGAAGGCAATTGTCTTCTGTCACGAGTGGAGGAAAGTGAGGCCGGGCATACTCTACCACTACTCAGGCCCCCGGAAAGTTTGTGATCAACTTGCTGCCAGAATATTTTGAAGAATAGAAACTCAACAGACCCTTTGATATACCCTAACGAAGACCGCCATCTAACGTGCTGCCAAAGCATGTAAGAGTTCGAGATAATACACAGAACTATTCAAATTCGTGCGCCGGTTGGCGTTGCTTAACTTCTAATTTCGTTCTGAACAACGGAGCTCCAACACTACGTACGGGCTTTTGTGTAAGGCTTGAAGTTTATAACGTATGAGATCTGTGATGATTTGACCTCGGACCGCGATAGCTGGACTATAATGTATTGTGTACTTAATGCACACTATTGGAATAAAACTAAGATAATTAAGATAAGAACTGTATCTATTTGCAAGAAAATATTATTAATAATATTATAATCGATTTATCAGGCATTGCCGAATCTGATGGAAATGAACTCGAAGCAATAGGCAAGGTCTTTGGAAAGGAGAAGCCAATTAAAGTCGGATGTGTCAAATCTAACATGGGACATAGCGAACCTGCTTCTGGAGTTTGCGCTGTTGCTAAGGTAATTAATATGTTTAAAAGAATAAAAAAACGGATAAGGCTAAACAATAAATAAAAACTACTTATCAATCATAAATGGCACTTTATACGTGATAATACCCAATTTAATTTTCAGTAGATACAAAAAAGTTTCAAAACAAGAACATTATTTTTGAAAAAGTTATTATTTTACTGTGTTTTTTTTTGCAAACTTATACCGGACGCCGTTAATAATGATAGTGTGACAATGCTTTTCTTATACAGTTCGCGATGTCCAGTATTATTTCTCAATAGTTTCCGCTAACTATATGTGGGCTGATTCCTTTATGTTCCCATGATCTTCTCCAAAAGCTTTTTTTTATCGTTCTTTTAATAATACATTTTAACAGGTCTGCCTCGCATACCACAAAGGTGAAATACCAGCGAACCTGCATTACAATGAACCACAGGATAACATCTCGTCGGTCCGGGAAGGGAAAATAGAAGTTCTGACTGAACACGCACATTTCAATAGAGGATTCACTGCTTTGAACAATTTCTCCTACAGCGGTGCAAATATCCATGTTCTTCTATCCGGGAGATACAAACCCAAGGTATATTTTTTTAAGAGTTTGTAGTACTTATTTTTTATACATATTTGAAACCACTGTGTTCTATTTTCTGGGTGGTGAATAACTCAGTTTCATTCACCAATAGAATTTCAAGCTGTTGTAAGTGAATTTTCGGCATGTTTGACAAAATAAGTGTCCATAGTGAAATTCTTACTTAACGTTTGTATTCCAGGATCTTGATCGTTACAAAAGCAGTATACCTCACATTGTGCTAGCTTCTGGAAGACAAGAGTCATGTGTGAACAAAATCTTGAATACATTGAAATCTCAGCCCGTAGACCCTGAGCAAATCGGTCTTCTACACAACATTCATGAAGTTGACATAGCCGGGCATTTGTGTCGAGGTTTTACAATCTTAGGTTAGTACGAGTATGTACATATACATCATAATTAGTCACGCTATCATTCTACCCTAATCCACTTTTATATATATCTCTTCAATCTTCATGCACTTACGTCGGTTTAGTACTACGCACTTAAGACCATTTATCTTTTCTTTGTTGTCATCGGACGCCCTCTATCGATTATTCCTCTAACATTGGATTAATAAATATCTCTAGTAAGTCTTATCTAATTTATTATCTGTACATGACAGAACCATCAAAGCATACCCCTTTTAATCCTGGTTACCAAATCATACTTTGTCTCTGGTTAAAAGCTACTACTTTTCACAATATATTTAATTATTTAATTCGTAAGTGTTATAATGCTTTCTTACATTCATCATTATCATCTCATCTGGACGTCCACTGCTGGGCATAGGCCTCCCTCAAGGATCACCACAATAACTGGTCCTACGCTGCCCCCATCCTTCGATCAAAATAAAATAAAATTAATGGATAGGCCTTACGCGAACATTTCAAACCAGAAAAATGAGGCAAAACAAATGAAATGTTTACTTGTCACTTGTATGCAAGTGCCCTAGATTTGACAGATAATGGCGCTAGTTTGTATGGACCAAGTGCACCAGTAGTGTGCTTCAACTTACCGCACTTCAGGCCTATCCATTCATTTTATTTTGATCTAAGCCCCCATCGGGTTCCGCCGCCGCCTTCATACCTTGTCGGAGGGCCTACCCTACCCACGCTGCGCTTTCTTAAAATATTTTAAATAATGTTTTTCTTACACATCTTGTCAGATACAAATGAAAACAAAGAGACCGTATGTCTATCGCAAAAGGCCGACTACTTCTCTGGAATGGCACATCCAGTCTGGTTTGTGTACAGTGGAATGGGATCCCAATGGGCTGGTATGGGAGCTGACCTGATGAGAATACCTACATTCGCCGCTGCTATACAAAAGTAATTATTATTATTACATACTTATTCGAATTGACAAAATGAGCCTAAGATTTGCAGATCTACCATTATAATATTGTATAAGAACAGAATAATTGTTGTTGTCATTTAGATTGTCTTTATTTCCAAAATTCCTTAATATGTGATTCTGATTATAGTCTACTTTGCTGACTGACCCAATTGTAGTTAAAGCATCTCTCTTCTTTGAATTTTAACTCCTAGTAATCATAATTATATTGACTAAAACCACTACTCATTAATCATTATACCTACATTATGTTCGTTATTTTTTTCCACTACAGCTATATGTGAAACAATACTATTCTAGTAAATTTAAAATATCTTAATGTGTTTTTTTCCAGATGCCACAATGTACTTGAACCAAAAGGCATCGATATTGTTCGGATTCTTACCGAACCCGATAAAAAAATATATGACAATATCCTCAATTCATTTGTTGGTATAGCTGCTGTGCAGATTGGTTTGACTGACATTCTGAAAGAAATGGGAATCGTTCCTGATAATATTATTGGTAAGCCATAAACTTTTCTGGCATACATTTTAAAAGCATGGAATTTTTGCTTTAACCAAGAGTAATCGGACAGGATTGGTTTGAGGCATGGAATTGAAGAATGGTCTAATCCAAAGTTGAAGAAATTAATAAAACGTAGGCCTTGTTTTTGATACTGGAACTAACAATATTGTCCAAGAAGAAACTGGTATGGGAATGCTTGAAGATGAAGAGAGATAGAAGGAGAGGTCTGAGGACTAAAATATTAATACGTTATAAGTAGATACCATATTCAATTTCTAACATACGTAGCTGTCATCTAATGGAGTTCTCTATCATCCATTATGCTATTTAAACTTGAACGTTTACTTATAAAATAATCATTGTATTTCTTTTCTATACAGGTCACAGTGTAGGGGAGCTAGGTTGTGCTTACGCTGATGGCTGCTTTACTGCCGAGGAAATGATTCTCGCAGCCTATAGCCGTGGTTTAGTTTCCGTTCAGACACCTTTCATCCGTGGTTCAATGGCTGCAGTTGGACTTGGGTACAAAGCTGTAAGTAATAATTGTAATATTCCTCTAATCGAACTAAACATCATTTTGTGGGTTTGGTTATGAGATCAACCTGTTTAATATTGTGTGATTCAACGCCATAGTTATTATTTTGATCGCATTCGAACCTAACGTATAAGAATGTTTTCTTTGTAGGTCCTAGCTCTTTGCCCACCAGAAATTGAGGTTGCTTGCCATAACAGCTTCGAGTCTTCAACAATATCAGGACCAGCAGATATTATGAAAACATTTGTAGCTGAGTTGACAAGCCGCGGTATCTTTGCCAAGGAGGTCCCTTGCTCCAACATTGCTTATCATTCAAGATACATTGCCGATGCCGGTAAGTTTTTTGTTCTATTATTTAGAAATACTGTAAATATTTGGATACGCTTGGATACGCGATGTACTTCCACAATATTTTATTGCCGTTCCGTTAAACAACCAAAGCACTTAAGTTCCTTGGAAGCAAATATCTAGCAGTAAACTGAAGTTGATGATGATAAATACTTTACATTTGCAGGTCCTGGTCTTTTGAAATATTTAAGTGAAGTTATCAAGAATCCAAAGGCCCGAAGTGAAAAATGGGTGTCTTCATCTGTACCTCAAGAAAAATGGGATGAGCCGGCGGCCAAATTTTCATCTGCTTTGTATCACACAAACAATTTACTGGTATGCTTTATAGAGATACAATATATACGCGAACATACGAAGTTTGTTGTAGCTTGATAATCAGATCCAAAGCGGGTCAAGTAGTGTACAAATATCAAACATTACCTTTTTTACAGAATTCCGTACTCTTCGAAGAAACAGCAAAGTTGATTCCAGAAAATGCATTGTTAATCGAAATCGCTCCACATGGTCTCCTACAAGCTATACTGAAAAGATCTCACAGCGCATGTGTCAATATACCTTTGACTAGACGTGGACATGCCAACCCTGTACAATTCTTTTTAGAATCGATTGGAAAGTAAGATGTTTTGTAGTTCTTGAGATTCTAAAGGCTTTACTTCCACGTACCTCATGTTAACTAATTATGATAACTTTTCATTTCCAGACTTTATCAAGAAGGTATAAATCCAAAAGTGGCAAGCTTGTATCCTAAAATACAATACCCTGTCGCTACGGAAACCCCTCTTCTTTCTCATTTAGTAGAATGGGAGCACAGTGAGGATTGGTAAGAAAGTTTTGCTCTTATTCTTGCACTTGCACACTGGATAGTATGAAATAATATTTATTTTGAAGAAAAACCTCAACTCAATGTACAGTTTAGAAAATGTTTATCGTCCCGTATAAGCATAAGCTTACGACTACATTCCCTGAGGGGGTAGTCAGATATATTTTAAAACCTCAGGACATCGATTTCCGTCGTTATCGTCCTATATAATTATGATAAATCAATAATAATTTAATTTAGAGGATCAGCGTCATCATAATATCAACCGTAAGATATCTACACCTGGACAAAGACATCCATTCATTATTCTTATGATAATTCTGTGCATTTGATGTCCGTCGACGCTGTGGTCTTTACAGTATTCAACAGATTTAGAACATGTTTTGTATTCAAATATCGTCATCATCATTTTAGGCCTCAAGCTAAGTACAATACCAAAGACAGGGTGAAGACTGCTGCTCGTGAATTTGTTATTTCTATTCACGATGATGACTACAAGTATCTTGAAGGTCACGTACGAGAAGGTAATTATAGTTTTCTTCTTGATAATAAATAAAGAGGGTCTTAAAAACAATCCTTCTTTGTTGTATTAAAACCAATAATTGTATGCCACTTTCAGAAGCTATCGTTTTCCCTGAAGCATCGCTCTTAGTACTTATTTGGGAAACACTGGCGATGCACAGAGGCGTCGACTTTAGAAATCTGTCAGTAGTATTTCATGATATACAGTTCCATGGTGAAGCTATTATCAAAGCAGAAGAACCGCTTAGACTTGACATTATGATTCAAAAAGGAAATTACAAATTTGAAGTAGGTACCATTATTTTCGTATAAGTACATAACTAAATAAAATACAGTGTAATCTTTTTTCGTCTACATTAATACGAATATCAAAATTTTTGATCGTTTCTAGCCGAAGACTTATTGGTATTTAGTTTTTTGTTTGCAACATGATGAGAAATTTCTTTTGCGATTTTAGAACAAAGCATTCTAAATCACAAAGTTCGATTAACTGTTCTAAACCGACTGTGACGCTATTTATTTTAATGAATAGCCCCAGATTATTATTTACCATAGTATTTAACTATGTATAATATCGTTTAGAACTTCGTTGTTGCTTATTCTATAGGAGCGAAAGCAATAATTATGTTCACCAAGGTATATTTGCCTTTAAAGGACACGTGAGCAAACCTCTCCGTATTCGAATACTTAGATAACAAGCGCATTTGATAAAATGCAAAAAAAAATCAACGGCATCACGATCATCATCATCATCTTCCTCTCCTCTTTATTTAGGGTCGGCGCAATATTATCGTTATTATAAGTATGGAAAACTGATAATACTAACTGTTTTATTAATTCTTAGGTAGACCACGATGGAATAAAAATTGTAACAGGTACCATTGGTGAGATAAAAGGAGAGAATCATGTATTCCGTCCATTGGAAGAAGAACATGTTGAAGAAGATAATGTTCTATTAACTTCTGAAGATATTTACAAGATTATGCAATTGAGAGGATATTCATACAAGTATGTTGATTTCATGAGAATTGCTATCATGTTTATTAATTTTTAATTATTTTTTAATTTTGGTTCAAACATTACAAATAATTAATGTTTGAACTGCCTAGTCAATGTAAGATTACGAACAATCTTCACATGAATTTCATATTGACTGTTTATTGAAAGATATTTTCCGATAACTCTTTCTTCCTGATTGGATGAGTAGTAGGTATAATCACTTCAGGAGTGTGATATAAATATTAAAGATACTTTTTTATTTCCAGGGATGAATTCCGATCGATTCTTTCAACAAATGCGAATCGTAAAAAAGCAGACATTAAATGGACCGGCGACTGGATAACTTTTCTTGATTCTCTCATCCAATTAAATACCTTTGCTGAAAACTACGATGGTGTCTCAACTCCTAAACTCATCAAAAAACTAACTATTAACACGGAATTGCAAAATATTGAAGTTGACACAATTGAAGTTAAGAATGATATAAAATATTTGCCTGCACGGCTCAGTAGTGTGTTTGGAATCACTAGGTTTGTAAAGTTATTGTCATTTTGTGTTCTTACTGGGACATTAATTATTATCATCAAATGATTATGATATTTCTATTTTATAAACGCAATTCTTTTAATTTGTAATAAATAATTGTAAAAGATTAAGACAAATTGCCCATCCCCTTTTGAGAGAAAATGTTTGCCTTGCAGTATAATCCTACAGGCTATAACTTATTCTTACTTTTTTAAAGAAAAATATAATTTTACAATTACAAGATGAGCACGATTCTTCAGTAAAATTAAAATAAATTATAGGTGTGGCGGCGTCGAAATAGATGGCATTGTTTTTAATGACAAACCGAAGGCAGAATATGAAGCGGATGTATTAGAAACCGAGTCATTTATTCCACATTTTCTAACGGGTGATGTGGATGTAAGTACTTACCCAATTGAATATTTAAAAAACATAACATTAATTTGACAATAACCATTACAATAACATTCAACTATTTCGCAGATGGAAACAGCTCTGTTAATAAATCTACAAATAATAGCCGACAACGTCTTAGATAAGGAAATAAAAGTAACTGGAATTGAAATGAAGTCTATGTTTACAGTAGTGGATGCTATTAAAAAAGTGGCTGATAAAATTCCTACATCAATATTCGACGTCAATTCAATTCAAACAGAAAGCGTTGCATTTGAAGATCTTGGAATGATAAGCAAATCGAATTTTTTTGTTGTTGGTAACATACTGCAGGATGAAAAGGTACGTTCATAAAATATAAGAATAATTTAAATAAACATTTAGGTCACACTGGTGTAATATATAATAATTATGAATTAACAATTAAATCCTGTTCTTTTTTTCTCAGAAAAGGAAGAACCTGTACAATGTGTTAAATGAAGATACATTTATTTTGACTTTAGAAGAAGACACTCAAAATATTCATCTAAACTACGAGCACTTCAATGTGCTGACTTCGATGACCGTGCAAAGAAAAACTATGATGTTACTCAATAAGGCAAATGTTGTGCAAAAACAAAATGTGAAGTACCTTCCAATCGTCAATGACAACAAATTTTCTTGGATTCAACGACTTCAATATGAATTGCAGACTACTAAACGAGTCGTTCTGGTTTCAGAAAAACAAACTTATTGTGGTTTACTAGGCAAGTGTAATTTTACCTGTTTTACAACATTTTTAGTTGCGACGTTCGTACCTTCTCAGCTGTTCATCTTTTTTCATTTTTATGCTTATTGTGATTCTCTTATTTCAGGTTTAGTAAGAAAACTGATCAAAGAGTATGGCAACAAAGTTGGTTTAGTTCTCGTAGACGATTATCTAGCCCCTGAATTCAATCCCGAACAAAACATGTTTAAAGAGCAATTGGAAAAAAAATTGGCCATTAACGTACTTAATAAGGTAAGTAATTTTTAATGTTTTAAGGGTAGTAGCGAGTATTTCTTAAATTTCTCTAAAACTCTTTATCTAGAACAATGATAATTTAATTTTATTAAAAACAAGGATTTCATTTTTACTTCAGGGACAATGGGGAGGTTACTACTATCTACCCAGTGCAAAATCAACGAGTCAGAGAGATGTCAGCCTAAGCAATACGGTACCGGGTGATATCGAGAGTTTAACCTGGGTTGAGGCACCAACATTACCAGCAAGCAGCAATTTAGTTCAGGTACCTATTATGGAAGATAATATAACACTTTTATTTGGACTTCAAGGAGCCTTATTCCTATTATCATTAGTCGCCTCTTATGCCAGCGTCGAGTAGTAAAATGTATTATTATACCTGAAAAAAAGATGGATGCCCTACGGCATGGATGGATGGATGTCAATTTTTCCGATACCTTGTGCTACCTATTAGAATCACTGCATCTGCCAACTTCTTCTTTCATAGTGGTATTCCTTTTCACTGGATCGTTTTCGTATACACTTATTGAGCGAAATTCGTTGCCGCTGTGAAATAGAACTAGTATTATTATTTTGTTCAATGTCCCATATATTTTTCCATTTGTGTTCATAACGATATCTTTGTTTTTATATTATTTTAATAATAAACTACTTTTATGGGTGGCCGCTAATTCACAAAATGACAATACCTTTACTCTTGCCCATTTGTTTAGGTCTGCTTCACCGGGCCATGTTTCAGAGATGCTCAAAAAGCAGTTGGAAGGGGAAAGGCTGGCGATACTTTTGGAATGGATTTCAGTGGTATCGATACGAAGTAAGATCGTATTTCTTTAATACTGTAACCTTGCTTTATATTCAAGTGCAAAACACGTTTTTGACTCATAAAATATTGACTTTGGATTAATTTATCGAGGATAGATTGACTTCTCTCTTAAAAATTGGTACTGGTTGTTGTTGTAAAGTAAATTTTAATTCTATAATGACTTTTTTTGATAAGGGGTGAAAGAGTAATGGGACTAATATCCGGAGGAGCAATTGCCAATACTGTAGAAGCTAATCCAGAATTACTTTGGCCAGTTCCTGACTTCTGGAGCTTAGAAGATGCTGCGACAGTACCGTTACCATACCTTCAAGCTTATTATTGTTTGGCAAGTATACACATAAACACTTAAATAAAGTTGATTGGAAAACTTAGGAACACAAAATAATTAAATTATATTTTATAATGTAAAGGAAACATAAGCATTGATAAAATGGAAATAGGTAAAGTAAATTGTAGCTATAATAAGCTAGACTGGTCGAAGGCAATGCACATGACCTAGCTAAAGGCCGATAGCACAGTCTTTAGTGAACCTGCCTGCTGAGGGTCGCGGGTTCGAATCCCGTAAGGGACAAGTATTTGTATGATGAATATGAATATTTGTACCCGAGTCATGGATGTTTGTATCTATATATGTATTCTACAGTGTAAAATTGATATCAGTAGCATCATTTTAAAGTAAGAGTCTACCCATCAAACTGAACAACTTTCACTATGGGAGCAAACCGATCGGAGCAAAAACCAAATCAGCTGTCCCAAACATTTGAGTCGTGTAGGCAGCGGCGGCGGGTGCAGTTTAGTATGGGGCAGCTGATTTTTTTTGCTTCGATTGGTTTGCTTCCATAGTAAAAGTTGTTCAGATTGATGGGTAGACTCTTAGTTTAAAAGGAAGCTAATGGTATCAATTTCACCCCGTATATCGTTGTCTAGTCATCATAATACTAGTCCAGGCTTGTTTCTGGTACTTTAAATGTGTCTAGACTAAACTAACTAAACTGTCACCCTAAGCTTATCCAAAACTAATATTCTAAAGTTTATATTTGTCTATACAGGCAATAGGGCATCCATTGATCAAGAATAGGACAATATTTGTACACGGTGGTGCAGGAGCGTTTGGCCAAGCAGTTATCTCGGTAGCTCTGGCCCTAAACTGTAAAATTTTTACCACCGTCAGTGACATCCACAAGAAAAAGTTTTTGCTTCGTTTGTTCCCTAATTTGCACGGTAAGTTACATGAAACATTTATTCATAGCCACTTAACATTAATCGATAGACAATATGTTTTTGCACTCAGAAAACAAAATAAGTAGAAAGAAATAATAGAATTGGTACATGACGTTATCGCTTATCAGCTTCTATACACGACATTAGGTTAGATGAATTTTAGTAAAATACTTATGCTTATGTTAACAAAATAGAACATAAAATCCTATATGTTATACTTAATTGTAATTATTATTGAATCGAAATGTCCAAGTTATAACAAAAATACAAATGCGTGCCACATCGAACACGGTATTAACTTTTACTCAGCGTTTGCTATTTATATCATGAGGTGGTGGGGCGTTTCGCACCGCGAAATGAAACTGCTTACGACTAGTTTCATATTTGTGTTTTTTCTAACACTCTTACTTAATTAATATTCCTAATTGTATAGTCAAATAAAGAAGAATTTAAATTTTACAGAAAATAACATCGGTTGTTCATTAAGCGACAATTATCGGAACATGGTAAAACTCAATACCAACGGCAAGAATTGCAATTTTGTAATAAATTCTTTGAGTGGATCATTGCGTGAGGTAATAACAGTGGAATTATTTAAATGTGTACTAAAGTTTTACCTTTTAATGAATATTTTATACATCTCTATAATTTTTCAGGCTGCTATGAGTTGTGTTGGTTTCACTGGCATTTTCGTCGATGTGAGTGATTTGGATATGTCGGAAAATAAAGATTTTGGAATGTCCTACCTATGCGAAGAAAGAAATTATAGGGCTGTTAATGTTTCAAATGTATTCAAACCAGAAAATTCAAGACAAAGGAAGGTACCTACTGATTTTGATAATTTTGATATTTTATTATAAATCACTTCAAAACACATAAGATCACTTCGTTTCGTTCAAATCACTAAATTTTTCTTTGAATGGTTTCTCATTTCTAGCAACTTCAAGTCATGATCAGTAATGGCATCGCAAATGGCACAGTGAGGCCAATCAGTCGTGTGATATACCCTCCTACAGATGTGATCAAAGCTTTCAGACTTCTTTCATCGAGTAAACATAGAGGTAGAGTTCTGATCAGGATGACAGATCCTGTATCATTAAGCCAAGGTCTTAATGTAAAACCAAGGTAAAGTTTATATGTCGCTCATTTGTCATTATAATTATAATAGCCAAATTTAGGATTTTGAAGCAAGTAGGCGATTACAACTAGATGCCAAACGTGATGAACTGAAAGCTCGACCACCAGCGGCTATACAATATCACTATGAGAATGACGTGCTCACGTGCCCGCTGTTCGAGGATCTTCTCCAAGAAGATTGGCCACATGAGGGCCCATCAACGCCGACAAAGTAGTTGAAACAGTCGCCGTGGCCGAAATCGGTCATGAGCAATACCTACATACATAAATATAATAGCAGTCTTCTGATTTATAGTTTATTTTGAACGTATAAAAATACGTTTTTTCAAATGAGATTTTCATCAAAAAAAGTTTGTTTCAGAATGACTTATTCATCAAAACATACCTACATAGTTGTATGTGACACTAATGATCTCGGCATTGAACTAGCGGACCAACTAGTCAGAAGGGGTGCTAGAAAACTGATAATTCATACAAAACCAAGTACTTTAGGGGGTTATTTTTATACCAGAGCAGCGTAAGTAACAAATAAAATTTTAGTTTATAATTATTATTAATCGATTGACAATAATTTTATGAACTCATAAAACAAAATAAGTTGGTAAGTAGAAAGATACACATCGTAGAATATCGTAATTTTTAAAGTTATTTCTTTCACACAACATTAGATGAATATTAATAAATTATTCTACGAACAAATAATAAGTCAGGAAGCGTAATTGTGAACAAAATTCATGTGAAATTCGACCCCAGAATTCACTACATTGACAAATTATCTCGAGTATTCGAACGAAAGACTCATACATGCAAACCGGCCAATCAAGCTGCGCTTGCGTGATGCGCTGTACTCCGGAAAGCGCGGTGATTGGTTTCGGGCGTAACCGAAAGCGGCTATTGGTCCGCGCGCCTGCTGCAGTCAAATGCTGTGTCAAATGCGTGGACGATTTTATGCATTAGGTGAGAGGGGACAAGTCATTTTAAAAATATTGTATTTTTGCACTTTACGTAATAGTTATAAGTAAGTTACAATTTTACTAATATGTTTCTTAATATGTTGTAGTATTGTATCGTATCATAAATTAAGATTTCTAATCCAATTCGATTCCAATCTAGGTTCTAACTACACATTTAGATAGGATAAGTTGTAAAACTTAATTTTAATAAAAACGGCGCACCAAGGCCGTTCTGTACAAACAAAATACAAAATACAAAAAAAAAAAACTTGTGTGTAGATTAGATATTTCTTCGAACACGGAATCTAGTTTCCAAGATTTTTCCTTTTTTTTCGTGTAGGTCTTTAGTTTTGTCTTTGTCTTTAGTTTTCTTCCAAAATCAGTCTCATTGCTCTAACGAAAATATAAATCGGATTGAAACTCAAACTTATGTATTTTAAAAGTATAATCTCCCATACATAGACATACGTCATAGTTAATTCTCTAACTCAAATGTAGTTTACCAATCCGCATTGGGCTCGCGTGAACTAACCCCATACACCATCCCTGAGGTAGGCCTGTGCCCTATAGTCGGACGTATATTATAGGCTGTGATGGTGATGATGATATAAATACAAAAAACAATTTTCAGATTTTTTACTTTACTTGATCTGTAAGACCTTAGATTTTATTATTGTAGGTCAACTGCAGTACACACAGACAGACTGCCAGACACAGGCAAACGGACAACGAAGTGATCTTATAAGGATTCAAATCAATAAAAAAAAACTTTCTTTTTTGTAATATTAGTGTAGGTAGTAGGTACTACAGATTATTGCCACTTTATATTCATCATGACCCGACACGTAAGTAAGCTGCTTGAGTTCATGTTGCATAATATTGACCACTATGAATTTAGAATAAATTTGTTTTTAATATTAATAAATTGATACTTACGAGTGAAAACTGATCCCTGGGCCTTTAATACTGGTGTGGCTTCTGGACCACTTCACTACACAGGAGGGCATAATGTTTTGGGCCGGTAAAATTGAATATTTGTAAGCAAATGGCACACGTGCGCTCGCCACAAAGCAAAATTGACACTAACAACGCGTCCCGGCCACCTTTTTAAGCCCCGTCCTCTCCGGCTTACTTTTCGTGGCGTCATTTTTTATAGACAGTTACGCTTCCTGACTTATTATTTGTTCGTAGAAATTATTGTGCTTATGTTAACAAAATAGAATTTCTAGAAAAGATTGAAGTACCTATTAAATGACAAGAATTGTTGTAAAGATAAGGAATGTTAAATTAATAAATTTACAATACAATGATTGGATCTAACACAAACTATAATCATAGCAAAAAGTAAATAAAGAATTGGCTGAACTTCATTTTATTACGATATTTTATTTATGACGAATAATTTGATACAGTTTTTGAGAGTAACGCGGTTATTAATTATTAAGCTAAAGTTAATCCTTAACAAAATCCAATCAATCAATCAATTATACTACTTTATTTTACACCAAAAAAAAAACATAATATACAGAGAGTAAACAAACAAAACAAAATCCAACGCGGATAAAGGCCTCCGCTCATTGCAGCGATTTTATCGAGCGATAATATCGCTGCGATTTTGCGATAATTGTTTCCAGTACATTTTGTATGGGGACGCGCTCGATCCCACACACTGCCGCGATATTATCGCAACTCTTTCGACTACATTCAGTGGTGGGGCGCATGCGTGACGCGATCGCTCAATAATATCGCTGCAATGTGCGTAGGCCTTTAACTCGTTAAAATTAATTAACTAAAACGTAAATAATTTGTTTTCTTTTTAGATCTTGGAGAATGAAAAATGTGTCGCTAAAACTTTCATCAGAAAATCTACAAACAGAGAAAGGATGTGAAAACCTCATCAGTGAAGGTACCAAGTTAGGTTCAGTTGAAGGCATTTTCATAGTCAAAAGTGGAAGTAATAGAGAAGACAACACCCTTGAACAAGGAGATTTTATAAAGAAATTTAATAATACCGCGTTAGAAGTGGCAAATCTGGATTTTGTATCTAGAAACATTTGTCCTAAACTAAGGTTAGTTTCATAAATATTTATGTAAAACCCGACCAGAAAAATAAAAAACCTCGCCATGTTGCGGAAAATCATCGGAACTATTTTTTGTACTTGGACATTAAAGGTTATAGTCGATTGCAGCGCCCCCAAACCAGGTTTTTTATATTTCTGGTCAGGCTTTAATATAAATATTTTATCTTTCCTACATTGTGTTTTTGGACGTATATAATTTATCTTATTTCACGTGGCGTGACTATTATCAAATTTATTAAATAATTTATTTTGCAGCCATTTTGTAGTGCTGAATGGTTCTTCCCGAAATTATTCTGGTAAATACGTTGCCTCGATTTGTGAGAAATTATGTCGAACAAGGAACGAAGTTGCGTTACCAGCTCTGCTATTAAGTTTTGATGAGGTATTTATAATTTTAATAAGTGTATTAAATAATTTTTACCAACGTTTAACCAAACAATAGGTTTTTTAGAATAATCTTTGAATTACAAAGAACATAATTAAATTAACTTTAAATATAGTATTTCATATATTTTTCAGTCTGATCAGTTTGATGTCACGTCAAAAATAGTATTCAATAGTCTGGAGACCAGTTTAAGACTAAAATATAACAATGTTGTCTGTCACAATGTGAAGAAGCAGCGGAATTCCAATTTTTTGAGTAAAATTGCCAGAATCTTGGGTATGTGTGATGAAATCAAATAACTTTTTCCGATTAACAACAACATACACATTAATACTATGAATTCAAAAATTTACAGGACTAACCAAAATAGATGACATCTCAGAAAACTTTACTCTTAGAGATTTATGTACTAATGAAGTTAGCATAGAAGAAGTTAGGACTTTGCTCAAAGAAGTGCACAAACTAAGTTTACAAAGACAACAAGTTCAAAGCTTGTCAATTGCCAGGTATGAGTGTTTAATTACTGAAAAATAACTATTTTCCATTTTTTATTTCTATAACGTCACACCTCTTTCCCAGTGGGGTAGGCAGAGACCAGGGTGCGCCATCTCAATACTACGATGCTTAAATACTCCTTTTGCTTCATTCACATCCATACATCTCTTCATACATGCCCATCGGTTTCGAGTACTCCACATCTGCCCTTTTTGTATGACGCTACCGATTTGATCAAAGTACGTCCAACATTGGCGTCATGTGCCGCCACTTCCACTCACATTAGCATCATAAATATCTCTTTCGTACATCGGCTATCACTCATCCTCTCCTTTTCCTATAATTTCCATCTAAAAATTTATTAATTTTCAATTTTGTTATAGCTTGAAACAACTAAATGATTCAAAATATCAGAACTCCAAATTTAATAGTGGCTTGGGAGCTTTCTATACATTCATTGACGAAGATGAGTGTATGGCAACAGAACCGATGGTCACTATGCCTACTAAACTAAGCAACGCGAGTGAGGTTTGTATATAGATATTTATTTTCGATAATCCGTCCCATGACTTAAAAATGAAAAGTAAACAAATAATTTTAATTACAGAAAGAAGAAGAATTAGACCCTAAAGCCACGTACTTAATGCTGGTCCCAGGATTCGAAGGCCATCATCAGATGTTCACGCCTATTTGCGAGAGGCTTAAACTTCAGGCAATCGCATTCCAACTAGGTCCTGACATGACCCATGAAAGTATTCCACAGCTGGCTGCGAATATAATGAAGGTAAAAAAGATGAATACGTGGTAGGACCATAGAGGTAGGAATAGAGGAACATACAGCTGAGAGAGCGAGATGTAGGGTAAACTATACTATTGTTGGCACACCACTAGTCATTGGCACTCTGCGTTTTCAACACAAATATTAAGAATTGTTATATCAGAAAATACATTTTGGTATTTTTCTTGGGTTCTTTCAAATGTCTACATTCATACATTTCAATGGTAATAGTTGTAACATATAACCTGACAACGCTGTATAAAAAACAAATTCCGTGACGGGAGAAAGAACAATTATGGCGCCATTTTTAAAAAATTAACTAGCTTTGGGTAAGTTTGAACGACAATTATTTACGTATAAGTATATAAACATAAGATATTGAGTGTGTTATTTTGCTTTGTTTTACGACAAATAATAGATTTTAATGGGTTTTACGACAATTTTTGTAACAAAATCTTAAATTAATAGATGGATCAATAGTTTTAATTTTGTACTAAAGTATAATTCATTGGCACCTATGCCAATCACTAAAAATCAATTCTAATGTTTAGCCTTCAATATTAGACCAAAAGATGTATTGCAAGTTTACGTATTTTAGAAAACAATGTTAGAATTTTGTTTAACTACCTTGCTTTCAATATCTGGCACTGCCAATCATTATACTCAGGTACAGTGCCAATCACTGTAATTGTATTAGTGCCAATCGTTGCAATTGAAGGCATGGGTGTCAAGGGATGATAACTTACCGATAAATATTTTTAAAACACCTACAAAATGTCTAGAAGATTATTTTTTTTCTATTATTTATTATTAATGGACTTCTTGCTTGTGCGTTAGCACCGCATTTCCGCCAGTGTCAAGTGGTTTGGTGGAGTATCTATGCAATCTCGAGGATTGTTTTTGAGGAAGAACACAACTGAGATGTATTGCGGAGCCTCGTGACAGGCTGAACCGGGCGAACACGACGCGAAAGACAAGTGTTCGGGGCAAACCCTGAAAGGTGACTCCAATCTTCTTCTTATCGTGTGGGCATGCCCTGGTATCAGAGTTTATTCAAACAGCCTTACTGCCTCTGAAGTGGTTTTTATGCAACGACTAGTACTAACAGAGATAGTATCCGGGACCAACGGGTTAACGTGCCACCCGAAGCACGGAATCATCTTTTTTTCAAACAATCAGGTGAATCAGCCTGCAATATCCTACCAACTGGGGAAAAACGCACCAAGTGACAGGTCACTAGGTGTCCCCCGTGGGAATCGAACCCACAACCTCCGTGTCAAGAGCCCAATGCTCTTAACCATTAGACCACGGAGGCAGACGGAGGTAGGCGGATGGCACGGAGGAAGAAATTAAGATTACTTTTGATCAACCACTTACAAAAGACAATAAGGAAGATATCAGCGCGACTACACAAACTCCTGGGATAAAAGATTCTGCAAACCTTATATCTAAAATTACCTCAAATATTAAGATTAAATCAGAGAAAGGTACAGGACAGGAATATCTAAACTTAGATACATACGAACTTAGATAGATTCTCTGATTACATCACGAATTACAGTGATTGGCACTGTACCTGAGTATAATGATTGGCAGTGGCAGAAATTGATAGAAAGGTAGTTGAATGAAATTTTTACATTATTTCCTAAAAAATGTTTAAACCAAAACTACTTTACAGGGAAAATCAACACAGAATTTTGTGCTTCCTCAACCTATGAAAAAAATATATTTGAAAGGACAAAACCTTTCCGTAATGAAGATGAACTGTCTAATTTTTTGATACAATTTCAAGACTCTGATAATTAAAGAAATCTACTAAAATTTTAAAGCTGCTAAATAGAGACATGAGTAGTATTCAGTAAAATTATAATTTTGTTGGTTTGTACTCATTGATTTGTTCAAAATTGTAAAAATAAACGATATTTATGTTTAGTGCCAATGACTGATACATAGTGCCAATGTTTGTACCTGAGGTGCCAATGACTATACATTCGGGTATATATTTTTTAATTCACAATTTTTTTATTAAAGCTCTTATAATGTAGACTAGAATACTCTTTTATTTAATAACCTATACCCCAATCAATAATTAGAAATTGGTTAATTATGTCTAAACATAAAATTGTATTAGTTATAAGGAAGTTAAGTCTGGCTAAGCCTTAAGGTGCCAATCATTGTATAGTTTACTACCTAGCGGCACCCTGTATAATAGAAAGAGATACGTGACGCGAATCAATATAACCGTTTTTTAGCCACTAATCAATTTTTACAATTCGGTTTTCGTGAATAATTGGGAATCTAAAGTGAAATCGTAGATAATTTTGTGAAATATACTGACACTACTTCATTAATTTATCCACGATTTTACGTTAGACTCAGAATTATAGACAGTATTAGAATTTTTGCCTTCGAATAGTCTCCAAAAAACATCCATAAACTGTTTCATTTGACAACTCATGTCACTGACTCTATTCCTGTAAGGTATAATAATAACTTTATGGGTAGGACTAATTAATAGTATGTAAACAACGTATTACATTTTTTTTGTCATTAAGCTACATTAGCATCCTAGTAGAATTAGCATTTTTTTCATGAAGAATAATTTTCATTTTGCAAAAAGATTTTTCATGAAGACTTATTTATAATTTTTATCTCTTTCAGTTTATGAAGAACCGGTTCCAGTTAAAATCGAAGTTCTACCTCTTGGGATATTCTTTTGGTGTTAACGTTGCTTTGGAGTTAGCTGCCTTAATGGAAAAAGAAGGTTTGTTGTTTTTATTATTTAATTTACATTATTCAAAAGACATTAACATTTTCTAGAATAAAGTTAAAAATTATGAATTTAAGTTAAGTTATTATCATTTTCTCCCCTCCGGACGGAAATCTTCAATTTTCGTCCCCCTGCGCTAACCGAAGTTGCCGCTTTCCACCTCCGTTGAGAAGAAAAATAGTTTACTAACCTCGGGCAGTAAATAAGAAAGCCTCAGTTCACATGTTTGTTGACCTCGGCCTCTACACGGCATGCCTACATAAGATCAGAGACCTTTCTTACTTTCCTGCCCTCGGTGTGTAATCTACTATTTATTATTAGTACAATGTATAGCACAATTGTATTATTTTGTTTAGTTATATAGGATTGCAACCAAATAATTACATTATATGCATGATTGTTATATTATGCATGTTATTGCCAAATGAATATTTTTCACGTTTTCATAATTTTGCTGCTAACCTTTCAATTTTCGATTAAAACGAATATCTTTAGATAACAACCTCTGTTTTTTATCATAAATATTTATCAATTCCTCAAAATGCATGTCATACAAGTTTTAAAGGCATAATAGGATACAAAACTATTTTTAATTTCATGATTATCATACTTTTTGCATTTAATTGCACAAAACAGATGATAAATTATTATAGATTCATTTACCAAAACCAGTTACTTAATTAATTTGTTTATATTTTATAGGTCACATTGGTAAAGTTTACTGTTTGGATAGTAGCCCAGACGCGCTACGTGTCCAAATGAATGCTTACATCGGCAATTTGACTGACACACAACTACAAAACACCATCGTAGAACACATGTACAACCTTATGACTGGAAATGATAGCAACGCACTTAAAGAAGATCTCAACAAACTTACACAATGGACAGACAAGATTGAAGCTTGCGTTAATAGACTTAGAGGCTTAGTCAATTATTCTCATCAATACAAGAGATCTGTATTAGAAACTGCTTATAAACGAATTAAACTGGCTAGGGATTATGAACCTAGTTTCAAATTAGAATCTGAATTGATTTTGTTGAAAGGCATTGCTCATCCTAAAGCAGAAAGTTTGCCGGAAGATTACAACCTATCTAAGTACACAAGACAACCTGTTACAGTGTTTAATTTAGAATCGGACCACGCATTAGCTCCTTATGATTGTAGGGTCTCAAATATAATCAATAGATTGTTTGAACCACAAGTTTTAGAAGAATTCAGCAAAAGGAATCTTTGTGACACTTATTTGGCTGATCCTTTTAAGATATTGTAAATATAATCTTCAGTCACTAGGTATGTTAATTTAATGTTACGGCTCCTTATATTAATAAAAACATTTTAGTTTGAAATCGTTCGCCTTTTATTTGACTATCTTCCTTATCTTTTGCAGATAATTAAACTCTATACAGGGTGTAAGAAAAAGTATCATTAACCTTTAAACCACATACGAAGTACCTATTTGTAGTACTATGTGCACATACTCTACCCGACTACCCGAATGCCTATACGACCAGAGATGTGACTTATCTAAGATACAAGTATCTGAAATTTTAATACAGATACAAGATACAAAATACGTATTTTGTATCGTGTATCTTAAATACTTTTTTTTAAATGTATTTGTATCTTGTATTTAGATACCATTCGTCTGGTATCTTAGTATCTTGCAAATACTTTGTTAGCTAAAATACTTTTAGTACTTTTACCTTGATTTTTTCACATATTTACGATGCCACCTTAAACAGGGTGTAACAAAATATAATTAGTGCTTCAGACTATCAAACTCACACTATTGAAATTTAAATCGAGCTATTAAAGCAGCCAGTTTAAATAAAGTCGTCACATAAAGATTTTCGTAGGACTGATTATTATTATACTGACAAGTGGTATTGTATTCGGCGGAGTTTCCAAAATTCGAAAAATGACGTCGCTTTCTCAATTTGGTGGAGTGGGGAGTTATGACGTCATCGATTTTTCATATGGGAATAAACATTTTTTTTTCTGGAACCTGTCGTGTCCCCACACGATATCAAATCAAATGAAAGCATCAAAAGAAAGGGCTTCATGAACAGTTTCTAAAAATATACTAAACCTTTTAGCCACTTTTTTTTAAATCCAAAGGGTATTTTCAAAACAAACAAAGGTTGGGCTCCTCCAGGTAGGTTGACGTATAGTATGAAACATAATATGAGGAACATATGAGGCCTATGTTCAGCAGTGGACGATGATAGGCTGATGATGATGATGATGAAAAGGCCGCCAAATACGTGTGAATGGAATGGTTGAAAGCGGTCGCCCAAGGCGCACGCATGCTGGCCAAATCGGATGCCTAGTGAAGGGCCAAATAAATTGTGCCCGGAATCTACGAGCTTGTATAAAGAGACTTATGGATGTTGAGGATGCAAGAGACGTGGGCCAAAATCGTAGCAGCAGCGTATGGTGATCTGTTGTCTCTGCCTACCTCAGTAGTGGGACATATGCGTGAGCATTATGTATGTATGTAGTGTCCGATAAAGGACTCCGATCTGGTATAAGGAAGTAATAAAACCTACATTTTTAATAAAATTGAGATTCGCCTTCGGATTCGGACCTATCTTTATTGACACATTCATCATCAGACCTAGAAAATTACGAATACGTAATCGACACATTTCCAATTCCTTTTCAAGTAACTAAAAACAAAAACTGTTAAGCAATTCAATTGTAGTTTTAAACTTTGCGTAAACGGGAATTGCGTAGGTTAATGATACTTTTCCTTACAACCTGTATTACTCGATTCTTTACTTTCACTGATATGTATTGTATTGCTCCTGTACTGACCAATTTCAGCCATGAAACTGTTTCAAATCCGTTGTTGGCGTTGATGAGCTATCATTTGGCCATCATAGCCAATCTTCTTAGAAAAGATCCTAGCACATAGCGGGTACTTTAGCACGTCGTTCTCATATTGATATTGTTAAGCCACTAGTGTTCCGACAATCTTTGAAGGACCGGTTATGGAATAGTGTGATTAGAGAAAGATGAAGATTATTATTATTATTATCTATCTCTGTAAGGTTTTACTCACGGGCCGTGATCTTTGGAAGACTTGCGTCGACACACGTCGAACACGTAGAGGCCCCTTTGAGATACTTTTATCTAAATGCTATGGGATGCACCAACCGTGGTCAATCCCTGAATACATTATGCAAATGCACCAGAAGACAAACCACGTTGCTGAAAGGAAAGAAAATTATTCGGGTTACGTGGGGGGGGGACGACCGGGAAATCTGGGTTATTGCAGAGAGACTCGGGACGCCTGTCGTAACAAATGTCTCTGGTTTATCAGAAATGGCAGACGGTGACTCGCCAACTCATTTACTGGGCTTACTCATTTACTACGCCAAAAAGGCCGCTCGCAAGGAGTGTCGCAACATCTACTGAGCGGCTAAGCGGACGCCGGTTCTCAGTGCTAAGTGCACCAGTCAGCAGATCCGGTCGTTATGACTTTTTACACTTCCAACCTAAAGAGCATAGGTTCCGCTCTTGCAACTCCACTCCTGGCCGGTCGGTTAAGGCAAGAGAGGAGGTGAGGGCCAAATCAATCCGGGCCCTCTGAAGAATCGGGTCCCTGGTGTCGCCACTAACCAACAGCTCATAATTATTATTAGTAGCAGTGACAAGGATTGAAAAAGGCATGTTGAGGTGGTTTGGCCATGTGGAAAGAATGAGTGAAAGTAGGTTGACGTATGCAATTTATAAGGCAAGTTCGAATGGAATGGTTGAAAGGGGTCACCCTAGGCGCACGTACGCTGACCAAATCTTCTCGAGCTTACAAGAGACTTATGGATGTTGAGGAGGCAAAAGATGTGTTCCAGAATCGTAGCATATGGCGATGTGTTAATAAAATTGAGATTCGCCTTCGGATTCGGACCTATCTTTATTGACACAGTCATCATCAGACCTAGAAAATTACGAATACGTAATCGACACATTTCCAATTCCTTTTCAAGTAACTAAAAACAAAAGCTGTTTAGCAATTCAATTGTAGTTAAATAAGGCACTGGGTTATGTAACGGAAGGAATAATAATAGTAGACTACTTAGGTACTAGCTATTCCAAATACAATATTCACAGTGTCCACTACATTGCAAACGTGCCTTACGTCTTAAATAAACGTTTTATTCATCATAATAAGTTGACTTTTTCAACATGGCATCTCCTCAAGAAACTGTGGTTCCAGAAAAGCCAATAGAATCAATGGGGAGACCTTTGACTGGTGAAGAAATTGTCATTAGTGGAATATCTGGAATTTATCCAAGTTCTGATAGTACTTTAGAGTTTATGGAGAATCTTTACAATAAGGTACGTTTTGGTAGATCGTCATTGCTTATAAGAACATGACTTTAAGGCGGTATTTTCCGGTCGAGGCCTCGCTCACTAGTTTTTTGACTTCTTTGCAATATGGCTCGAAACTCTATTAACACCCTTATTTATGAAATGCGCTCGAAATAATTAGATTATATTTAAATTGTATCTTAAAAACTGAGCATGTAAAATATTGGTGGAAAAAAGTAGCAATAAGCGAGAAAAGAAGTTAGGTAGGTAGTACCTACAAACTGTTGATTAAAAAAAAATGAATGGCTAAATCTGATAAAATTTTTATTTCTAAGGTGGATATGGTAACTGACAAAGATCTTTGTTGGATCTTCGACCATCCTGAAGTTCCCAAGCATCTTGGCAAGGTCAATAGTCTGGATAAGTTCGATGCTCAGTTCTTTAGAGTCCATTTTAAGCAGGCTTGTACTATGGAACCGATGAGCAGAAAACTCTTGGAGCACGCTTATGCCGCTATTTACGATTCGGGTAAGTGATTAATTGTTTAAGTATTGTATTATGCTGTAGATTATGCCATTTATTCCGGCACAAATATAATTATTTATGGATTACTCAATAAGCCGTTTCGATTTTGTAATCAAATAAATCAGAAATGAAGAGACCCGTAAGATAACAAGAACCAGGATGGATAAAGCTTGAAGGACCGGTACGTTGAAAAGGCAAGGGGCTATTAGACTAAAAATATTGAAAATAAAATTATTAAATATGGAATATTGGTTTTTGAGTGAAATAAGACCTTACTCGGAGCCATATTTCACCACAATGTTAAAAAATTTTTTATTCCATTCGATTCAGCCGGAACATGAACGCTCCTCATCACAGATACAC
This sequence comes from Agonopterix heracliana, assembly GCA_963693445.1. NCBI lineage: Eukaryota > Metazoa > Arthropoda > Insecta > Lepidoptera > Depressariidae > Agonopterix > Agonopterix heracliana. Next base: position 15,288,692 of record OY856324.1, read on the forward strand.
AGTTGACGGTCAGACTCCTAAAGCGGTGGACTCAATTCGGTATGTCAAGTTTTTTTTTGGAGGGCTGAATTGAAAACCATTTCGAGATAATTGTCTCAATAATAATATTTTCTATGTCAGAGATTTTAAAATGAAAGGATCACAGATATTTTTAATAAAATAACGTCGTTTTTCGGTCCGTGCAGTGACGTCACTGGCATACCTGTGAACTCCTTGGTTAACATAAAATCAACTTAAAATAACCGGCCATTAAGAAAAAAAAATACTTTCACAATGTCAGAATTTGACATTTGATGTTGCCGTATCTTTTTCCAGCATAGAGTTAGAAAGTTAGAGGAGGCAGGTTTTAATTTTTTTAAATACAGCTGTATGTAGTTTTTCTCCATGGAGTTCGAATTATTTTCTCTCCATCATTTTTGCACTTAGAGATTACAGATCAAAATAATTTAAAAATTTAATTTATATTGATAAACTCGATGAATCGCAATAAGAATGAAATAGGTATCTTAAAATTATGTCTTCTGTCCGTAAAAAATATAAAAATGAAGACAAAAAAAAAACTTGACATACCGAATTCGTGACCTCGGAGTCTTGCTTGACAGTAAATTACGATTTCACTTACATATCGATAATATTGCGACTAAAGGGCTCAAGATGCTTGGCTTTGTTTTGCGCAACTGCAAACCTTTTAAGAATCCATCTTGCAAAATATCACTTTTTCACGCTTTGGTTCGTAGTGGCCTTGAATATTGCAGTGTTGTCTGGAGCCCCAATTATGATGTCTATGTAAAGCGTCTGGAGCAAATTCAAAAGCGTTTTCTATGGCATCTGTGTTATAGTTGTGGCGTTGCCGAACTATTGCCACACTATGAAGACCGTCTGAAATATTTCAAACTCAACAGGCTTGAACAAAGAAGATAATTTTTGGACCACATGTTCTTGTCGATAGTCCCCACATATTATCCCGTATCAAGATTAACGCTCCATTTAAATTCCCTCGTTTCACAAAGTATACGCCGTTTGTTGCAGCTACTGCGAAAACCAACTTTGGGCAATACTCAACACTAAATAGATTGCAGAAACAGTACAACGCTTTGTACCTATAAGGCTTTGCCTGATCTGGATAATTATTTTCTCAGTCTGAATATAGCTTAAAAAAAACTATCTTGGCCTCCTTTGATATTGTGTAGATTGTTGTTTTTGTGTTATGATAACATTCACGATATCTGTATTTATTAATGATCATAATTATGTAATCGTTCTTCCGTGCTCGACGTACCTAAACAATTATCTTAAACTTAACCGAACGTAGGTACCTAATTAGGCGTAAAATAAATATAACTATCAACTAATTTAATTTGTGTAGGTACCCACATTTTCTATAGCGGTAACTAACATTGTATAATTTTAATTTTCGTATTGTATACTTAAGGGGGGCCATAGGTCCAGACGAATATTTTCTATGAGAAACGCGATTGCCGAGCGCTCCAAAAAGTGTGTGCGTGAGCCGTATTTTCGATTAAAAACAACTAACCAAAGTTCTTTTTCTAGATTTTATTTATGATTGCACTAGTTAAACTAATGGTGAATAATGTGAGTATAAATACCAACAATCTGAAACTATTTTAAGTTCTTCTAAACCGAGAAAAATGTTTAAAAATGCATGAAAATACGTCATCTTTGTGACGATTTTCTATCGAGTGAAGTAATTCCAATCGTGTATTCAGTTGATGATTGCACTAGATGAACTGTCCAAAAATACTGAGGTATGAATTTAGTTTCGGTAAATGGTATAAATCTAGTAGTAAAATGAAAAATAAAAGATGCCTCCGAGGTATTTCCACCTACTATTACGTCTTAAGCTACAATGTATGCTGTGACAGCCTGTAAGGGAAGTAGCACTTTATTATTAAGTTAAAATGTATCCAAAATGTAATAGTGTATACTTTGTTGGCAGTCCTTCAATAAATAAATAAATAAACAATTGCGAATCGATGCGATATTATCATTAATGGTAATCAGTGTATTGGTCATACACTGGTTCAAAACTGTGTTAACTTGAGATGATTTACTATTGGAGACTTAGAGTTACTGATTTCTATGTCCACACAAGCATTTCAAATACGCAGAAAATATACGAAATACAACACCACAAGTTTAATCTGTGATTGATTTGTCCGAGTGGGCCCATAATTATTATTTGTATCCTTTTACTTCTAGCAAATTTGTCTTTTGTCAAATCAATAGTATTCAATTAATTTATTGCAGGAGTCAATCCACTGCATTTAAAGAGCAAGGTAGGCGTATTCATCGGGTCTACTATTTCTGAATCAGAGAAAGTTGTCTTCTATGAGAATATACAACGTAATGGGTTTGGTATCACTGGGTAAGTTAAACTTCAACTTAGAGTAGCGCTAGTTTTGCGATAAGAATGTAAGAACTAAATCTGCTAACTCAGCAACTCAAGTTGGTTTTAAGCCTCCAAAATTAACACTTTTCCCGATCCAGTGCACTGTGCAACCTCTCACTAATAGCTGGCTTGCAGCTCACGTAGGTCAGTCCTATCCTCAACTACATCATTCCAGCGACAACTGGGGCGACCTACTCAGGAGACTCACCCATTTTTTCTATGTTACCAAGCCAGTGAACGCTATAGACTCGTCAATAATAATTCATCAGATACTATTGAAAAATGATAAATGCACGGCATAAGGCACGTCATTGCATTTAATATTATAACTTGGACTATTTTTTGTTCCAGATGCAACAGGTCCATGTATGCCAACCGTATTTCTTACTGGATTGATGGCAAAGGCCCTTCCTACTCTCTTGATATGGCCTGTGCCAGTTCCATGGCATGTCTCGAGCATGCTTACAGAAACATCCGCTCAGGAAATTGTGATGCTGCTATTGTGGGCGGCTGTAATGTGTGTATGCATCCTAATGTTTCACTTAATTTGAAAAGGTATATAATTCAGACTTTAATAACCATCACCATAACCTTTCATAAAAATAATTTTGTCTTTGATTTTGATAGGGCAGGATTCTTGTGCTTGGACGGGAAGACCAAGTGCTTTGACAAGCATGGAGATGGCTACGTTAGATCTGATGCCATCAGCGTCCTCTTCTTGCAAAGAGCCAAGGATGCTAAAAGGTATACCCCGTTAATATTGCGTGACCGTGTAAGAGCAAAATCCATCCATGGGTTTCTCACTTGATATCATCATAAAAAATATCCGCTTTCGGGCCTAACTTTATAAAACTGTATAACTTTTTTTTTTTTTTTTTTTTTTTTTTTTTATTATTGATGGGTTTGCTCTTGACCCCAATCTAGTCCTCAGGACAAAGATGGGGCCGAAGATGTAGCGAGCTTACCCAGAAGTGCACTGGCACTCCTGCACACTGACGGAACGCAGCAAAACTTCCCAAAATCTAAATAGTTTCGTACGCACATAAAGCTAATTAAATTTCCTTTTGCTTATTCTAGTTATTTATTTATTTATGCGTGTGGCGAATTAGGTAAGTAGGCATAAGTTCAAAGTTGGTTTATATTATTAATGTTGTTGAATATTTTTGGATAAACAGGTATTTTTAAATATTTTTTGTGTTGATGTTTGATAAAGTAGAATAGATACTTCATTGACCTCTTATATACAAGGTGTTACAAAACTACAAATAAACATTTAAGGGGGTGGTGTAGACCATCAAACTGAACAACTTTCACTATGGGACCAATATAGAAATCGCGAAAAACAAAATTTATGTTCTATAGTCTACAAATCGACTAGAGCTAAAATATGTATGGGATTTAAAATTATTTTTTTCTCGATTTCGATGTTAGTCCCATGGAGAAAGTTGTTCAGTTTGACGGTCTAAACAACCCCCTTATGAGTTTTAAAAATGTATTGTTACTTATGAAACACCCTGTATAAGTGAAATGTCGGGAAGCAAGGAAACAACCGTCTGATGTACGAGTAGTTTATTAACTGTCATTCGCAGGTAGGTGGATCGGCGCGCAGGCACGATGCGTAGATATGTATAGGTATAGGTAGGTACATATAGCACATTCCTCCAACATTAGTTTGGAAACCTGGTAACAATAAAGTACTAGTTACAGTAAATACAAACAATTAAAAATACTTCTTATAATCTACTTCTTTACGCGGCCTGCGTGCTCGAGTGATCGGCAGACCGTCATTGTTTACTAATAATACGGGTAATTCAGATTCTATGACGTTCGGTCGTTCACTGATCACGTGAGGATCTGTTTGTGGCGGAGTGACCGTATCCGGTACATCATCCTGGTCGACAGCCTCCGACCACTCTTCCTCCTCCCCAGCGCCAGCTGGAGACGCGTCGACGTGTACGCTCTCGCTCTCGCCTGTCGGCCCTAGCAACAGTGGCGGCGGGGTCGGTGGAATGTCAACGGTCTGAGGTGGCTCATGAGGACACTGCGGGCTGGTGTCGTCATGCGTCAGTATTTTCAGATCTCTTACAGTTTGGCCTGTGTATTTTATTAGTTGGTCTATATGTCGTTTACATACTGTGTTGTTTTCTTTTAATAAAATTTCGAACATTCTGTTGCCTAATTTCTTTTTAATCACACCCAAAGACCAATGTTCCTTTCTGTTGCTATAACTACGAGCCCATACTACATTTCCTATGATAAAGCATCTACTTTTCTTTAACTTACAATGTAAATCTTTTTGATAGTTCTTCGTTATTGGAAAAATTAAATCTAATTTTGATTTCAAATCTCTTCCAAACATAAGCTTAGCGGGTGTTATACCTGTTGCACAGTGTATGGCATTTCTGTAATGAAATAAATAACCTAATAATTTGTCATTAATATTTTCTTTACCAACGTTTTCTTGAATTATACATTTTAACATTTTCTTACAAGTTTTGACAGAATTTTCCGCCTGACCGTTGCTACATGGGTGATAAACCGGTGAAGTTACATATTTAATTCCGTTATGCACGCAAAATCTTATAAATTCCACAGAATTTATTTTTACATCATTGTCGGAAACAATAACATCTGGTAATCCGAACATTGAAAACAATTGTTTAAGTTTTTTTATTAATGCGCTAGTAGATGTGCCGTTATTCATACAGATACATTCAAGCCACTTGCTAAACGCGTCAATAACAACCAAGTATACCGTTTGCCCTATAGATAGGTAATCTATGTGCAAGCGTTGCCAACTCCCGGTCGGGTGCGGCCACGCGGCCGGCGGGGCGCTCGCTGGAGCGGAGCGGACAGCGGCACAAGACGCGCATGACCCTATGTAACTTTCGATCTCTGAATTTAAATTCGGCCACCACATTCTACTTCTGGCCATTGTCTTAGTTTTCGTTATACCTAAATGACCTGAATGCAACATTTGTAACATACTTTTTTGATATTTTGAAGGAATTACTACTCTATGGCCGCGAAATAAACAACCATCTTCTAATTGTAAGTCCGCCTTACACCTAAAATACGGGGCGACAGAACTACAAACGAGTTTTCGTGGCCATCCATTTACCATATATTTAATTACTGTTTGTAATACCTGATCACACTCCGTAGCTTTTTTTATGTCCTCAAATAAAACAGGTTCGATGTTTGCATTCAGAAACTTGCAGTTAACGTTCATACTTTCAGTTTCAGAATCTTCAAGTTCGTACTTTGGCGTTGGGGCTGTGGTTGGGGCTCGAGAAAGAAAATCAGCTACTAAATTATTTTCTCCCGGCGTATATTGCACCGTATAATTATACGCGGATAATATTAGCGCATATCTTTGTAGGCGCGCTGCCGTTGTTACCGATATTCCATTTTTATTACTAAAAATAGATAACAATGGCTTGTGATCGGTCTTTAAGATGAACGGTTCATTTCGTCCATACAGGTACTGGTGGAAATGCCTGACTCCAAATACTATCGCCGTCGCTTCCTTCTGTATTTGGCTGTAGTTTCGTTCACTAGAAGTAAGTGACCTCGAAGCGAAAGCGATAGGGCGCTCTGTACCGTGGCGCGTGGGGTGCGCGAGCACGGCGCCGAGGCCGGCGGGGCCCGCGTCTACGGTGAGCACGAGCTGGGCGGCGGGGTCGAAGTGCGCCAGCACACGCTCCGAGGCCAGCTCGCGCTTCACGTGCTGGAAGGCGGTGCGCTGTCGCGCGCCCCACTCCCACTTAACGTCGTCGCGCAACAATTCGTGCAGAGGGCTCATTATTGAAGAAGCATTTGGAATGAAATTCCTATAGTAATTTATAACACCTAAAAACCTTTTAAGTTCGGTGACGTTTGTCGGTTCAGTAGATTTCAAGATTGCTTTCACTTTCTCTGAGCACGTATGCAACCCATTTTTATCGATTACGTAGCCTAAGTATGTCACGCTGTTCTGGAACAGAACACACTTATCTTTTTGTAAGCGAAGCCCTGCATCTTTTAATCGGCTCAATACTTCTCTTAGCCTGCTTAAATGAGTTTCCTTATCTGGCCCAGTGCAGCATATATCGTCTAGCCAACAACTTACTCCTTCTATACCTATCAGTAACGTTTCCATAGCTTTCTGAAATATAGCTGGTGCGTTGGCTAAGCCGTACACTAACCTTGTATATTTAAAAAGCCCTTTTGTCGTACTAATTGTAGTTAAATCTTGCGAGCTTTCAGACAAGCAAAATTGGTTATAAGCGTTTGACAAATCTATTTTAGAATAATGTTTACCGCCTCCTAATTTTGCAAAAACCTCTTCTATTCGTGGCATTGGGTATTTATCGATAAGCAAATCTTTATTTAGGGACACTGAAAAATCTCCTGCTATTCTCACTTTTCCATTTTCCTTGAGAACAGGGACAATTGGGGTTGCGTAGTCCGAATAGCTTACTGGAACTAATATCCCTAAATCAATTAGCCGATTTAATTCGTCCTCAACCTTATCCTTTAGAGCAAACGGTACTGTGCGCGGTTTGAAAAAACGTGGCGTTGCATTTTGTTTCAATTTGAATGAAACATTGAATTTATTGAATCGTCCTAATTCATTTTTCCACAATTCCTCAAACTCATTAAATAACGATTGCACTTCTACGTCACAAATACCCAATTTCAAATTATTATTTGTACACAAATTAATGTTAAATTTTGCCATAAAATCGCGACCAACTAGGGGCGGCCCGCCATTTTGAATAACGTAAAAGGTTATTTCTTTGACTACTTTGTTGTAGGTAATGTTTAATGTTATACAACCTAGCGGTGTGATGTTATGGCCATTGTAGAAACACATTTTTAAATTACATTTGGTTAAGGATATATTCGAAAAATGTTTAACATACGTTTTATTAGACAAAACGCTAACGCCCGATCCTGAATCAATTTCCATTTTAAATGCCTTATCATTGTTTACTATCACTGGCACTAATATAGGATCGTAGTTCACGTACCTCATATTAAACATCGCGCATTCCTTGCACTCGCAGTGCTCGCCGTCCGAGCCAGGATCTGCAGACATGTTGTACACATAACCACTTTTATTACCGCACACTTTCTTCAAATGCCCTTTGTTCCCGCATTTTTGGCACCGATAGTTTTTATACCGACACTTATCCGTTTGATGGTTCTGGAGACCGCAAACAGCGCATCGTCGGCCGCTATTACCGTCAGCCCGGCGGGGCGCCCCGGCGCCGGCGCCGGCGCTAACACCGCCGCCGCCGCCACGAGCTCCGCTCATTCGATACACCGGTTCCTCCTTCATCGCGGGGATGGGAGCCGCTGCCGCCTTAGTACGCGCCTGTCGCGCGCTCGCAGCCTGTTTCGCCACCTCCACCGCCTTCGCAAATGTCAACTCACTCGTATTCTGTTCGAAAAGCCGGTCCCTTTCCGGCCCCACGTCGAATCCGAGTACAAACCGATCTCGGAGTACGGTGTCCAGGGCTTTGTCGAACCCGCCGTACACGGCCAGGCCCCGCAGTCTTGCCGCCCACTCCCCGACACTCTCTCCCGTTGCCCTCACGGCTTCGTAAAACTTCGCTTTCTCCGCGAAGGTTGACCTTATCGGTTTAAAATGCTGACTAAACGCTGTCACTAACTCGTCATACGTAAGCGCCTCTAATTTTTTTGGATGCACTAGGTCGTGCGCCAGGCGATACGATTCATCAGACAGATGTGTTAAAAGCACTGCACACTTCCTACCTTCTGAGATATCGTTTAACTTAATAAATTGTTCTAAACGGCTCTTGAATATCGACCATTCTTGTTCTTTATGATCAAAATTTTGCAAATTTCCGAGAAATGTCGACATTTTGTTAGAATCGCGGGTAAGTTTTTTATTTTATCCGTCTTCGTCGCTAGTGAAATGTCGGGAAGCAAGGAAACAACCGTCTGATGTACGAGTAGTTTATTAACTGTCATTCGCAGGTAGGTGGATCGGCGCGCAGGCACGATGCGTAGATATGTATAGGTATAGGTAGGTACATATAGCACAATAAGATATCTATACTTTACAATTATTATTGTTTTAGGAAATTTGTTAGGTCCTTTTTTAGGATTCAAAAGTAAGCTATATGACAAAATATTTTAGCTTGATTTGTTAAATCTCTTTTTAACGAAAGTATCTATCGTTTATAGTAATTTCCAAAACTGACAATTGATTGCAGAATATATTCAGAAGTATATCACGCAGAGGTTAATTACAGTCTTAGCTCTGATGCAAAATTTCTGCCGATACGCAAAACCAAGGATATTCAAGATTTTTTAGAAAACTTCTACGCTGACTTAGATGTGTTGCCAAGTGACGTGGAATATGTGGAAGCTTATGGTGCAGGTATAGAAATAAACTTATTCCTGTTAAACAATGAAGGTAGGGTAAGAATATTTGTCACTGATTGCTAGATTGCGTGCACAATAACAGAAAACTCATTCATGATTAACTCATCATCAAGATATAAATAAAAATTATCCTCTTTTTAAAGCTATTGCCGAATCAGATGGAAATGAACTCGAGGCGATTGGAAAGGTCTTTGGAAAGGATAAGCCCATCAAAGTGGGATGTGTGAAATCCAATATGGGAAGCAGTGAACCTGCTTCTGGTGTCTGCTCTGTTACTAAGGTACCTAATTAGTTTCAACGATAGGGCGCTCAAAAACCAACTGATCGCTTGTTAAAAAATAAACTGATTGTCTGTAAACTATGCATTTTGTCATGTTTCATGTTAGAAAGCAGAAATAAAAATTGAACTTTGAATACATTTTTAGTCAAATTCTGATAATGACTCGTAGCTCAGAGTTTGAATATAATTTGTTGCAAAAAAAAGTAAGAATTTGTTAATATAATTTATGTATATAATTTATGTATATGTATAATTTATGTTAATATAATTTAGGTAATTTCATTTGACAGTAAAATTGTTTGGGTGGTTACGCACTATACGATCCGAATCCGAGAAAAACATGGATCGTCAAAAAATATGGATTTTGACATTCACTCACATCCATGACTGTGTCTCAGATGGAATGTCCATACATAAATAAAATGTTTTTTTTTTTAAATAAATATGTAATACTAGTGTTTTCCCGCGACTTCGTCCGCACAAATTATATACCAGATTTTAAGTCAGATCATAAGCTATCAAACAAAAAAAGTTTCATCATAATCGGTTCAGTTAATTTTGCGTGATGCGCGAACAAACAAACAAACACACAATTTTGTCAATAGATGGCGCTGCACGTCATTTAAATCGCGCTATCGAGTATCATTTGAGTTTATATGAAGAGAAACGCAACTTTTTTATTCCTCATTATTTTACGGTTTTATAATAGTTAAGGTATTATGGCCATGGGATAAAATATATGTCCATACATTTCTTGACAGCACATTATTTCTCGGATTCGGATCGAACGCAGAGCGTACAAAACGCTTTTAAGTAAAATTACGCCTTCAGTTTTTGTTCATTTTAATTTTCTTGACCATTGCAGGTTTGCCTTGCATATCACAAAGGTGTAATTCCAGCAAACTTGCACTATAATACACCTCAAGATAACATCTCATCTGTTCGAGAAGGAAAGATCCAAGTTCTGACAGAGCACGCACCATTCAATAGGGGATTTACTGCGTTAAACAATTTCTCTTATAGCGGTGCAAATGTCCATGTTCTTTTGTCAGGAAGATATAAAATAAAGGTGAACATCAATTTTACTATACCTTAAACTAAATAAAAAAGTTTCAAGCACATTATTAATGACAAAATACTATAATATTTAAACTTACATGCCCTCGAAATTTAAAATAGATTTCTTGACTCATTGCTGCAACTAATAACCTATATTTAGTAAAGTTGTAAGTCTGCGATCAGGTCATACATAATGCATGCATGCATGTAAAAACTTTTTCTGTTATAGGATCTCGATCGCTACAAAAGCAGCATACCTCACATTGTCTTAGCTTCTGGAAGACAAGAGTCTTGTGTGAACAAGATGTTAAATACATTGAAATGCCAACCCGTAGACCCTGAGCAAATTGGACTTCTACACAACATACATGAAGCTGACATATCCGGACACTTATGTCGAGGATATGCAGTCTTAGGTCAATAGCTTTACTAATTTAAAATTCAAACTTTTATCAAATAGCCATTTTAGTAGTAAAAGAACATTAAGGGCCTGATTCACCACTTCTGAGTAAGTTCTTGTTAGCATATCCGACAGATATTTTGAGATATTTTATATGAAATTATGTCAAAATATCTGGCGGATAAGCTAACAAAAACTTACTCAGAAGTGGTGAAACAGGCCCTAAGTATCTTAATGGCCTTGTGATACTTACTAAATTAGATCAAGACAGGCTGGAAGTTTTTGAGCAGAATCGAGGTGACAAGTTGGAAGAATCGGATAACACAAAAACAGGTGTTAAGGTGGTTGCAGAGTTGTCAATTTCATACAAAACTTTGTCGTAGAAGACTCGTAGACGGTATTTATAAAAGTAATGTTTTATATGTGGAAAAATTGCATAGAAAATATAAATTGCGCGTATCAAATAATATTTGTAATTTATAATATAATAACGAAGATATCAAGCTTTGAAATTATTCATACAAAAATTCAAAGCCTTATATATTATTCGTAATTATAATATTATACATTTTAAATGTTATTTGATACACGCATTCTAGATTATCTAAGCTATTTTGCTATATAAATAAAACATAACTTTTATTAATACCGTCTACGAGTGTTCTACGACAAAGATTTGTATGGACGGAAACCACCTTAAGAAGTAACAAAGACGGAAAGGAAAATGAATGAAATGATCAGACGCTTGATACGACACAAAAAATGTTTTTTTTTCTAAATCATTGGGATTAGAAGGAAAAATACAGGACAAGAGAGGCAGAAAAAGACAAAGACTGAGTTATCTAGCGCAAGTGAATGAAAAGGTTGATGTCGTGTCGTATCAGGAACTCAAAGCATTTAAAGAAAACAGACTGGATTAGCGAAATCTCCTCCGACAACCAACTTAGTTAAGTTTTGCTTTGTAAAATGTTATGCACTATTATGTAAAAGTAAATAAATATTTTTTTTAGATACAAATGAAAATCAGGAAACTGTATGCTTGTCGCAAAAGGCAGAATTTTTCTCAGGAACGGCACGACCAGTCTGGTTTGTGTATAGTGGAATGGGATCCCAATGGGCTGGTATGGGAGCCGACTTGATGAGAATACCAACATTTGCTGCTGCTATTCAAAGGTAGTTAGACGTAACCTAATCTCAGTAGCACACCACTGACTTTTCGGTACAGGAAACAGCGTGAGGAAACCGGCATGCTTCAATTTCGAGGCATGTATATCCCGTCACACTGGACAGAGTTTCGGAACTACTATAGTGAAACGTGGATCTTCAGAGTTTTCAGAATATCTCTGACTACCCCCTCGGGGAATACAGTCGTGAGCATATGCTTATGCATATGCCTAATTGCAGTATAATTTATATATTTTGGCCTGTAAAAGAATATGATCAAGTCACGCAAAACATTAACTTGATTGATACTGTTTCATATACCTACATACAATATCCGTTTTTCTCTTATCAAGACTTTGCATCATTTACATAGGTTGGTATTTTTATAACAGGTTTTTTTTTCAGGTGTCACAAGGTGCTTGAAACAAAAGGCATTGATCTTGTTCGGATTCTCACCGAAAGCGACGACAAGATTTTTGAAAACATCCTTAATTCGTTTGTGGGTATCGCTGCTATTCAAATTGGCTTGACTGACATTATGAATGAAATGGGAGTTACACCTGATAATATTATTGGTAAATATTACTTCCTCAAAAGTAAATTTTCGAGCATGCTGTTTTCGGTTTGTGGTAGCAATATTAACAATTAATGAAATTAAACAAATTCCGTTTATCTTTATGGTTATGCATATATTTTTATCTTTTTACAGGTCACAGCGTGGGAGAACTAGGGTGCGCTTACGCTGATGGCTGTTTTACTACTGAAGAGATGATCCTTTCAGCATACAGCCGTGGCTTAGTGTCCGTCCAAACGCCTTTTATTTATGGTTCAATGGCTGCCGTTGGACTTGGATATAAAGCTGTAAGATAATATCAATTTTATCGTACTGTTACTGTGTGTACGACAGATAAAATGCGAGTTAATAAATATAATCCAAGATTTTTCGTGTCAAATACACATGGATAAGGAAAGTCTTTAGCAATGTAGACTTTAAAAATCAAGAATTCCAGTCTGGTCAATTTTAGCATAGCATAGCAAAGCATATGCTCACGACTATATTCCCCGAGGGGGTAGTCAGAGATATTCTGATACCTCAGAACATCCACGTTTCACCATTAGGACCGAAACGCTGTCCAGTGTGACGGGGGGTGAGCCCGTCGCCACTTTCAATTTTATAGTCACACACCGTCAAAATTATAGATATGTTTATTTTTAAATTCTCCGAAAGATTACATCAGAAATGAAGTGGTACGTCAGAAAACTTAGGTGGTTGATATAGCTCAGAAAATTTGCAAGTTGAAGTGGCAATGGGCTGGTCATATCTGCCGAAGAACTGACAACCCGTGGGGTGTCTAGTTCTAGAGTGGACACCACGAACTGGCAGGCGTAATGTGGGACGCCTTGCTGCCCGTTGAACAGACGACCTAAAGAAGGTAGCTGGGAGCGACTGGATAAGTAAGACCGAAGACAGAGTTTAGTGGCGCACCTTGGAGATGCCTTATGTTTTGCAGTGGATGATGATAGGCTGATGATGATGATGATATTTTTAATATTGCAGATCCTTCGTCTTTGCCCACCAGAAATAGAGGTGGCTTGCCATAATAGTTCCGAGTCCTCAACGATATCAGGACCAGCAGATATTATGAAAACATTTGTAGCTGAGTTGACAAGCCGCGGTATCTTTGCCAAGGAGGTCCCTTGCTCCAACATTGCTTATCATTCAAGATACATTGCTGATGCCGGTGAGTATTTTATATATTATTTTGAAACCTAAGACACCATTGGTGGTTAATTTGGTTACCGTGACAAGCACAACTCTGAGAGCTAAATGAACCCACAATTTATGAAATACACCTGGCAATTACTCCGGCGATACGCTGAAAACTGGGCCCCATTGCTCGCACCAATGCTTTAAAATATCTAGAACTAACTCACCCGGTAGAGTTTGTTTGTCCTGCCATTTCCCTACTCTACACCTACCCTACACCTACTCTACACCTACCCTACACCTACCCTACACCTACTCTACACCTACTCTACACCTACCCAACACCTGCCCTACACCAACCCTACACCTACCCTACACCTACCCTACACCTACCCTACACCTACCCTACACCTACCCTACACCTACCCTACACCTACTCTACACCTACTCTACACCTACTCTACACCTACCCAACACCTGCCCTACACCTACCCTACACCTACCCGACACCTACCCTACACCTACCCTACACCTACCCTACACCTATCCTACACTTACCCTACACCTACCCAACACACACTTGGCCGTTTTTTTATAAACCTTCCCTGGCATGTGCACAACAACCCACCAAAGTTTCATCGCAATCGGTCAAGCCGTTCTCGCGTGATGTCGTGACCAAGGGAAATAGCGATTCGTTTTTTATATTATACTCGTAGATAGATAACAACATGATCTGGTAATGAATTTAATATATTTATTTGCAGGTCCTGGACTTTTGAAACGTTTGAGTGAAGTTATTAAAAATCCAAAGGAAAGAAGTGAAAAATGGATCTCTTCATCTGTACCACAAAATAAGTGGGATCAGGAATCATCCAAATACTCGTCAGCTTTATATCACACTAATAACTTACTCGTAAGTTTGAGAGACTAGAGATTTTCTAAGATTATTCTAGGAAACAAAACGTATGTTTACAAATATTTACAGAACCCTGTACTTTTTGAAGAAACAACGAAGCTAATTCCAGAGAATGCACTGCTGATAGAAATTGCTCCACACGGTCTTCTACAAGCTATACTAAAACGATCTCACTCTACATGTATCAATGTACCTTTAACCAGACGAGGACATGCCAGTCCAGTTCTCTTCTTATTGGAATCTATCGGAAAGTAAGATGTTTAGAATATTATTCGAGACAAATGTTCAAAGATAAGCGTTCCTTACAATTTTTATCTAAAAATATCAGAACTAAAACATTACCTATATCGATATTCGACTCGACTCGACTCGTATATTGATATATAATTATCTTTTAGTGATAAGACCGCCATTTGTACCCCCATGTTTGTTTGCTTTTAATATTGTTAGTTTATATTTTCGGTGTACAAATAAAGAGTATTGTATCGGTCAATACTTTAAAAGTCACGAAACCGATTAATGTTTAGAGAGATATTTAAGGACTCAAATCAATAAAATGTAAAAAAGTCAAAAATAATGTTTCAGATTATATCAAGAAGGTCTGAATCCAAAAGTGGCAAGTTTGTATCCAAAAATACAATATCCCGTCTCAACGGAAACTTCTCTACTGTCTCACTTAGTAGAATGGGAACATAGTGAGGATTGGTATGAACTTAGTTCTAAATATTATTTCCGTGAATGTTGAGTATCTAATTATAATGTTTGGTAAACCACGGGTGGCACCATGGGTCAAAAACCGTTTCTACTACGTACATTTATTATATTAATTGCATAGCTTCACAAAGAGACTCCAATACGCCATGCATACAAATCAAACCAGAACATTCAGTTTTCTCCAACTTAACTAACTCTTATAATATTAACATTCCGAGAGGTGGTCAGGAATTCTTGTAAACAATCAGACCAGCGGTCAGCAAAAACTGGGGTGAGTGTTGCGCAGACGCTTGAAGGTGAGCTCGAGCGGAGATTATGGTGCGCCCTGCCATGCGCGTCCCCGGCACGGCTAGCAGCCGATGCCGCTGCTTGCGCACGAATTTTTCGGGGACCGATTGACCGTGCAGGAAACGGTATACAAGGTGTTACAAAACTACAAATAAACATTTAAGGGGGTGGTGTAGACCATCAAACTGAACAACTTTCACTATGGGACCAATATCGAAATCGCGAAAAAAAAATGTATGTTCCATACTCTACAAAAACTAGAGCTAAAATCATAGACATATTACTCTAGCGATAGACAAGCTCGTTCAAACAAACAACATGTCACACAAAACAACACAAAATGACTAATTGCGGTCTGTCATTGCCATAGTGACGAAGTGAACTCGGGAACATCAATCAGGTGCGTACACCTCATTCAAGTGGAACATGTTGCTTCTATGGAAGGGCAAGTCTATCGCTAGAGTTTAAGTCTATGGCTAAAATATGTATGGGATATCGTTTTTTTTTCGCGATTTCAATGTTGGTCCCATAGAGACAGTTGTTCAGTTTGACGGTCTAAACAACCCCCTTAGGAGTTTTAAATATTGATTGTTACTTATGAAACACCCTGTACAGGGTGTAACAAAACACCCTAGTAATACTTAAGGGGGTGCTTCAGACCATCAAACTAAACAACTTTCACTATGGAGCCAACATACGCGAAAAAAAAACAGTCGTACCTACCATACATTTTAGTCGAGTCGGTACAGCAGCTTTGTATGGGACAACTGTTTTTTTTTTGCGATTTCGAAGTTGGCTCCATAGTGAAAGTTGTTCAATTTCATGGGTATTACTAGGGTGTTTTGTTACACCCTGTATGAGAGAGTTGAAGGTGCGCCACATCTGTAGCAAGTTGAATCCTAACGTACCCAGAAATCAAAGAAGTCTTTTGAATCTTCTTAAAACTTTATCAAATTCTCATACCATAAAGGTGGCATTGCAGGACCGGTCGTTGTGGCGATCTTTGGCCTATGTCCAGCAGTTATCGTTTATCGGCTGAAATGATGCTGATGATTAAATAGCACAAACGTATAATTTAGTACTACACAATATACATAATATATCTATTTTATACAGGGTCCAACTTAATATGCTGATATTTTACAAGGGGATGTACAGACTATTAAACTGAACAACTTTCTCTATGGGACCAATATCGATAGGGCGAAAAAAAAAATTTGCTGTCGAGTTAGGTTGACAGTTTTGTTTGGGACAACGGATTTGTTTTTCGCGATTTTGATGTTGGGCATAAACAGAAAGTTGTTCAGTTTGGCGGTCTAATCATCCCCTAAAAAAATTGTCAACATACTAAGAAAGGACCCTATATTATGTGTTTTATATTTAATTTTATGCATGTTCTGCAATGTTATCGTGATATTTTTAGGCCTATAGCTAAATACAACACCAAAGACAAAGTGACGACTGCTGCTCGTGAATTTATTATGTCGATTCATGATGACGACTATAAATATCTTGAGGGGCACGTACGAAACGGTAATTATAATTAATTCAAGATTTTTTTGTTTCAAAATGCTCTTCGTATAGTATAGTATATGCTCACGACTATATTCCCCGAGGGGGTAGTCAGAGATATTCTGAAACCTCAGAACATCCACCAGTAGTACCGAAACTCTGTCTAGTGTGACGTGACGTGCTCTTCGTATTATGTTAAAATAATGACATGTTACCAAATCGTACCAATGAGTTTTTCTAACTTATGTACGTAATACCGACTGCTCTCAAACGGTGAAGGAAAACATCGTGAGATGCCTGCATATGCAGAAAAATACATTTTGATGCATTATGTCAAGTCTACCAATCCGCATTGGGCACGCGTGGTGGACTAACGCCCAAACACCCTCCTAGAGGGTAGGCCTGTGCCCTGCAGTGGGAAGTATATAGGCTGATGATGATAATGAATGACATGTTAAGAGTACATATAGGTTAAATTTTATATCACTGTGGATAACTTTAGCATAATTTTTGAGAGTTACGCGGTTATTAATTAAGCTAAAGTTAATCATTATAACGGGTTCTTACCGCGTTTTTATTTAACCCGGTAAGAAACCGTTATAATGATTAGCTTTAGCTTAACTTTGTATTCTATGCATATTGCATGTTTGTATTCTACTCATCAAACTGAACAAATTTCACTACGGAGCAACATTGAAATCGCGAAATAAAATCTGCTGTCCAATACAAAACTGCAGCTTCGATTTTGCATCCATAGTAAAAGTTGTTCAGTTTGATCTGTAGAATAAATGATGAAGTTATCCGCAGTGATATAAAATTTACCCTGTAATAGCATCCGTCGCTTGCGCAGTAATAGTCGATTACACACCGAGGACAGGAAAGTAAGAAAGGTATCAGATCTCATGTAATAATAAACAAACATGTGATCTGAGGCTTTCTTATTTACTGTCCGAGGTTAGTATACTATTTTTCTTCTCGACTGAGGTGGAAAGCGCCAACTTCGTTTAGCGCAGCGGGATGAGAATTGACGCTTTCCGTCCGGAGGGAAGAAAAGTTCATTTTTACCTATACTGAAATTAAAAATTACAGGTGTTGTTGTATTGCCTGAAGCATTTCTACTTGTACTTGTTTGGGAAACACTAGCAATGCATAGAGGTATCAACTTCAGACAACTGTCTGTTGAGTTTCGTGACGTCCATTTCTACGGTGAAGCTGTGGTTAAAGCCGAACAGCCTCTTCGGCTTGCCATAATGATTCAAAAAGGAAGTTATAAGTTTGAGGTAGGTACTTATTTTGTTATAGTTTTGTTGGTTGTTCGGCTTCAACAATTTCAGACTGAACGAGAATTCCTTCAGGCATCGTTAACATCTCTGATGCTCTCACCTTATGGCTACCGGTTATAGCCACTGCATCTGACCCCATCTCTGATCGTATTGGTTTCGCGTTCGATTATTTTAGGAAGGTAAGGACGAGAGAATACATAATTGTGTTCATATAGGGGCTATGTAAATCCATTGATTTATTATTATCAGCCATGTCCCACTGTTGACAAAGAAATACCTCTGTTCTCTCGAAGAATCTCTGTTCCGCGCTTCGACAGGCCAGTTCTTAAGGAAACAATTAATTTCGCTCTGCCACGTTCGCTAGATCTGCCCCGACGCATTTCTTTTTGTTGGGGACCAGTTGGTGGTGATTGATTGATCCGTTCATGTAAAATAATATTTTCACCTCACAAGCTCGGAAAGATTCTGTTTAGCGTTCGAAATCTGAGTGCAAAAGTGTATTTTATCCGCTAGCGTGGAAAGAGTTTTTGAAATTCGAATCTGTCTATTCAATATTTTTGTATACTGCCAATGCACTGAAAATGCTTAATAACTATTTCATGACACTGGCCAGCACGAAAATAAAACTTTTTGAAATGTTCTTTTTAGCAATTCACTTTTTTTGCTCGCTGTTTTGAGGTGAAAAATTGTGTGTTTCGCTCGGCTGCAAAGTTATTCTGCGTCTCGTACCTTTGAAACCTTCGCTAAACGCTCAGGATTCTATTATTTGAACCACTCGCTTCGCTCGTGGTTCAATCCTAAACTCCTTCGCTTGCTCAGGTTTCAATAAAAGGAGTCGCGCCAAAAAGCAACTTTGCAGCCTAGCATAAGAAATAACTATTTATTAACTGCAAAACTAATAATATCGCACATAACAAAAACATTAATGTGTTAAAATAGTCAACAGAGCTTGAATTTTCACAACAAAACCATTAACATAATTATAAATTAGAAATATACTATTTTGTAGTTGATTTTCATTATGGGTATAATACAAACGCTATAGGTGGGATGTAGGCCTTTGTTTAAATCATAATAATTGTTTAATTATAAATTTACTACGATAACATGCTGCTTAATTTTTAGGTGGACCACAATGGAATACAAATCGTAACAGGTATTATAAATGAAATCAGAAAAGATCGTGCTTATCGTCTATTGAAAGAAGAAAAGGTTGAAGACAATAATATAACATTAACTACTAAAGATGTTTATAAGATTCTGCGATTAAGAGGATATTCATACAAGTTAGTAGATTTTAGGAAATTAGGAGAAATACTAAAATTCTCAATGCACATATTGTTGTAGTTGTTGGTGGTTTCCTTTCCTAATTTCCTTACTCCTTTAAAATGTTTTATAATCTAATGAGTACTAATTGAATTCTAGTTTACGGAATATGCTAGGTATACCTACTTTAAATCAGGCTATGTTCACATCATAACGATTACTCTTTTACAGGGACTTATTCCAATCGATTCTTTTCACGGACGCTAATTATAATAAAGCAGACATCAAATGGACTAACGATTGGACGACTTTCCTTGATTCTCTCATACAATTAAGTGCTCTTGCTGAAAAATACGATGGAGTCTCAACACCTAAGCTCATCAAGAAATTAACTATTAAAACGAGTTTGCATAGTTTACACGTCAACACAATTGAACCTAAAGCTGGTATAAATTGTTTACCTACACGGCGCAGCAGTGTTTTAAAAATCACAAGGTTTGTAATAATTATTTTCTGAGTAGCCTTTGTCGATAAGTCAAAACAAATATCACATCTGACTCTTATATAATATTGATTAATAGTCTAAAAATATAAATCTACTATTTTTTCCATCAGTTAGTCAAAAGCTCCTATTTACGTTTCCACTCATTCCTATTTTGGAAACATCGACCACTGTATGACTATTTTCAAGGATCTACTCGGACTTTAAATTTACTTTATATCGTAAACGTTTTCATTCAAATTCAAATTTATTCCAATGACTAACACAAACGCTCATGATATATCGAATATCTGAAATCGCGAGTAAAAGGCCAGGGCATTGGCGAAAATGGACCTGCCATTTTCGGGAATGCTGACGGATGTGGCCGCGACACTCCCATTAAAGTTTGGCGTGTTAAGGATTTTATTTACAGATCAAAAGATTCAAAGACGGTTCCTTGTCGTAAGTTATCGTACCTAGTATCTGTCTATCCTTAAATAATTACAAAATTTTTAGATGTGGTGGCGTTGAAATAGACAACGTTATTTTCAATGATAAACCAAAAGTAAAAATTAATGATCTTGATGTATTAGAGACTGGATTATTTATTCCACATCTTCTAACAAGCGATATTGATGTAAGTATATTTCTAATATTTCTACAGAATTGTTAGATAACTAGTGACAATCATTTAACCAAACTGTTTTGCAGATGGAAACAGCTATGTTAATAAATCTGCAAATTATTGCCGACAACACCTTAGACGGAGAAATAACAGTTACTAAAATGGAATCAAAATCTACTTCTACAGTATTGGATGCTATTGACAAAATAGCCTATAAAATTCCTAAATCAATATTAAATGTTAGATCGATTATAAATGAAACAACTGCTAATGACAGTTTTGACAAATTTTGCAAAGCGAATGTCTTGGTTTTTGACAATATACTACAAGACAACAAGGTAAAAATATGTAATTCAAGTTTTGGACTTACGGAATTAATGACAATCACTGACCTTTTGAATCTTTTTTTTTAGAAAATTAAGAATCTATACAATATTTTAACTGGAAATAAGTTTGTCCTAACTCTAGAAGAAATCAATTCCGAAATTCGTTCAAAGTTAAAATATTTCAATGTAATCACCTCTATGAATGTGCAAGGAAATATTTTGATGCTACTAAGTAAAGCAAATGTTCAAAAGGAAATGGTGAAGTACCTTCCAATAGTCCACGATAGCAAATTTTCTTGGATCGAACAACTTGAATCTGAAATGCAGATAACGGATCGACTCATACTGGTGTCACAGGATCAACCTGACTGTGGCCTAATAGGTAAACTAAGTGATTTTTTATACATCGGATTTCTTTTTAATACTGGAGTTAGCTCAGCATGTTTCTGGCCTAACGACATATTTCTTCCACGCTAGCAAAGCCATATTTAGTTCATATCTAAGCAGCTGGTATCGCTCGTTTCTCAATGTTAATATTATCAAAGTAGGCCACTTTTCATCTCTTAATGGTTTGCATTGCAAGAGATACGGTGACCTCTTTTTTTGGTCCACGCTTCGCAGCCGAAAAAACCTTTATGCCATTAAGCATCTACATGTTTCTTATATAATTAATAATTATAACGGGTTCTTACCGCGTTTTGGTATATTTGAGTTCCCGATATTTCGGCAGTGTTACAACCAAAACGCGTGTGTTACACAAATACCAAAATGCGGTAAGAACCCGTTATAATGTTTATTCTAGATATAATAACCGCGTAACTCTCAAAAACTGTATTACAAATGTTTCTTTTTTAGGATGATACTAAAACTGTATATCTGTATATATTTCAGGTTTAGTGAGAAAAATAAATAAAGATTATGACAACCAAATAGGTATAGTTCTCGTAGATGGTCTAGCTCCAGATTTTAATCCTGACCTAAGCATATATAAAAAACAACTAAAAAAAAAATTGACTGTCAACGTTTTCAACAAGGTTGGTATAACTTTATAGCTTTGGTCTAACTTCACAGCTTATTTGGCTTTGAGGAGTAACGACGATGGAAGGAGAGAAATGTTAAGTGGAGCAAAATCCACTATATTTCATTTCTTTTCCAAAGATACCCCATCTTTTATTGCTCTTTGAATAGTTAATTGGGAACGATTAACCTTTTTAATAATTTAATTAAGCCGTGGTGGTCCAGTGGCGAGTAACCTTGCCTGCCGTTCAGGAGGCGATGATGCGATCCCTGTCCAGGCCGACTCTTATCAATGAGTTTTTCGGTAAAGGAAAACATCGTGAGGAAACCTGCATGCTTCAATTTCGAGGCATGTATTGTACTCACTGTCCATTATAAGTGGCGACGGACTCACCCCCCGTCACACTGGACACAGAGTTTCGGTACTACTGGTGAAATGTGGATGTTCTGAGATTTCAGAATACCTCTGACTACCCCCTCGGGGAATATAGTCATGAGCATTATGATATTAACCTTTTTTCTTCGCAATAAATATTTTGGTTGGCTCCGACTTAAAAAAAAACTCTATGTGCCAGTCTTTACATATCCTACGAGATGAGCAATGACCATGACCATACCATATATTCATATTTTTAGCTTCAACTTAAAATTTATTATCACCAAGTTAACTTAATAGACCCCGATGCCCAGAAATAGTTTCGACTCCATATAAATTTTGGGAATAATGTTAAACAGATCTTCGCAAAGTATACGACCAATATTTAGTAGTTTTCACTCCTGCCTATATCATCATCGTCATAATCGTCATCTCAGCCGATGGACGTCCATTGCTGGACATAGACCTTCTCCAAAGATCGCTACAATGATCAGTCCTCCGCTGCCCTCATCCAGCGGGTTAACGCCGCCTTCACCAGTTCGTCGGTCTACCTTGTGCCTACCCACGGGACAGCGTTCAGGAAGCTACGTATCTTCACGTTACAAATATCAGTGTCTCAAGACGAAGGTCTTTGACCAGTGTAAATTGCCAGTGATGTAATGACATTATGGAACAAAGACGTGGTCGCCCACTCAAGGCCTCACAAAAACGCCGACAAAGTCACCGTTGCCGTCCGTCAAAGGGCAATGGAGAAGGCTATGCTCGGAGTTTCTCTGCGAGATCGAAACAGAAATGAAGAGGTCCGTAGAAGAACTAGAGTAGCTAACATAGCCCAAACAATTGCTAAACTAAAGTGGCAATGTTCGGGACACATTGCTTGTAGAACCTATGGCCGATGGAACTGACATGCTCTCTCTAGTGGCGACCACGTACCGGAAAGCACTCCTAATAAAATATAAACCTTAATATCCTAGAATTGCAATGAGACAGAAGCCAAAGCAAATGCAAATAGCTAGTACCATTATGCACTAATAAAAACAATATTTTAGGGACGATGGGGTGGATACTACTATCTGCCGAGGGTAACGTTATCAAGACATAAGGCTGTTTACCTAAGTTGTACGATTCCAAGCGATATTGAGAGTCTGACTTGGATTGAGGCACCGAAATTGCCAGAAAGCAACAATATAGTACAGGTATTCTTCTTCTTTCGTATCATCACGAGTTATGTTATACCTCATGAAAATCACTCACACAGTAACCCATTTATAAAGTAAAACATTTTATGTATAATTAATGCGCTTATAATTTTATTTCTACGTCTAAATTTCCTTAGATTTGCTTCGCTGGACCATCTTTTAGAGATACACAAAAAGCAGTCGGCAGCAGTAAAGTTAACAATAATTTTGGAATGGACTTCAGTGGTCTCGATAGCAGGTAAGCCTTCTTCTAATATTATTGATTATAATTAAACTTATGATCACAACTATTGATTCTCAATGAAAAAATCAGTTATCATTATTTTCAAGTCAGTTGCATTTTTTTATTCAAAGCTACGTAAAGGCCAATTTCAATTAACATGCTCTTCGAAACCGCGCTGGGCCGGAGCGCCAAAGTTTGGCCCACTTTACCTCAGTCGTGTTTATTTCCATCGTTTTCAGGGGCAAAAAAGTTATGGGACTGATATCAGGAGGATCGATAGCCAGCACTGTTGAAGCTAATCCGGAACTGCTTTGGCCAGTTCCTGAATTCTGGACCCTAGAAGATGCTGCCACAGTACCTTTACCATATGTTCATGCATATTATTGTTTCGTATGTTTTCATCTTTATCATACAATTTTATTTTCAAGTATAAATGTAAATTAATATAATAAGTTCATCAAACAACGTTTTTGTTCTAGGCAATTCGACATACACTGTTGAATAATAAAACTATTCTTGTTCATGGTGGTGCAGGAGCATTTGGTCAAGCTATCATTTCTGTAGCTCTATCTCTAAACTGTACTGTTTTTACAACGGTCAATGATATTTACAAGAAAAAGTTTTTACTTCAATTGTTCCCTCAACTGAACGGTATGTAATTAGTAATGTATTTTATCCAATTTCTTACGTAGGTAAAATCATTTTCGAGTCAGAGCTTTGATGGTAAAATTTTTATAATTGGCTATCTTTTAGTACTATAATAGTAGATTACACACCGAGGACAGGAAAGTGATCTGAGGCTTTCTTATTTACTGTCAGAGGTTAGTATACTATTTTTCTCCTCGATGGAGGTGGAAAGCGACAACTTCGTTTAGCGCAGCGGGACGAAAATTGACGCTTTCCATCCGGAGGTGATAAAAGTTATTATTGATACAATTTTATTAATAAATGCACATTGATTTAAACAGAATGTAACGTCGGATGTTCCCGAGATGATCATTTTCGGACCATGGTTAAATTTAATACCAACGGCAATAACTGTGACTTCGTTATAAGTTCTTTCAGTGGATCATTGCGGGAGGTAATGATTTATGAATCAATTAATGATGTTTTTATTGCAAATCTTCTTTCCGAATGTTTATAAAAATTTGATCTTTTTATTATTATTCAGGCTGCTATGAGTTGTGTTGGTACTGCTGGAATCTTCGTCGACGTCAGCGATTTTGACATGAAAGAAAATAAGCATTTCGGAACTTTTTTTTTCATTGAATCAAAGAATTATAGTGCTGTTAATGTTTCTAATATTTTCAAACCTGAAAATATTGCAGAGAGGAAGGTAAAGTTTTATGTAATTTTATATAGGGTATCATCATTTTTGTTATTTATCACACAGAAGTACAGATGAATATAGTATAATAGACAAGTACAAAGGGCGAGCTTATATCTGAAGAGATTGCTGTTTGTATTTATTTATTACTAGTGTTTTCCCGCGACTTCGTCCGCACAAATTATATAACAGATTTATATACCAGCTATCAAAAAAAAAAAGTTTCATCTAAATCGGTGCAGTAGTTTTTGCGTGATGAGAGAACAAACAAACAAACACACTGTTTTGTCAATAGATGGCGCTGCACGTCATTTACATCGCGCTATCGAGTGTTATTTGAATTTATATGAAGTGAACCGCTACTTTTTTGTTCCTTATGGTTTTACGGTTTTATAATAGTTAATATGCTAATGTGGAAAATTCTCTTAGGTTTACCTTTGCATTGCTTTAAATATTATTATAAAGTACTCCTTCATCGTACTCCTGATTGTTCTTTGAACGGATCTGTAAGTCATATATTATTACCATGGTGGTGCTAATTTTATGTTTCGTAGGTGATTTTTACAACTACTTATGTCCTTCTTATTTTATTTTTAGCAACTTCAAGTAATGATCAGTAATGGCATAGCACACGGCACAGTGAGGCCAATCACTCGTGTGATTTACTCTCCTACAGATGTGATCCAAGCCTTTAGACTTCTGTCGTTAAGTAAACATAGAGGTAGAGTACTAATAACGTTGAGCGATCCAGAGATTTCAAACAAAGGTTTTCATGTAAAACCAAGGTAAGATTTGACGAAGCCTGCGTTGCGGATTCGATTTTATTTGTATTTCTGATATTTGACTTTTTATTATTGTGCTTGTCTAAATAAATTTATTGATAAATAAGATTATAAGTAAGTATCATAATATATTAGAATAGATGATTGAGAACAGGTAAGATTTTACTATTTTCTTTAAAAGCAGGTATTCATTTCAAACTGAAATTTAATTTTGTTGTTTGGGATCCTGATTTATTTATTTTTGACGAAGCATATTGCAGATCCGGACATTTTTTAACGAGGCATGTTGCAGATTTAATGTTTACTCTTTCTTATGCATTTAAATACAAATACATTTTGTAAATAATATATCTACATTGAAAAAATCTCACTCAACGGTTTGCTGGAAGAAAACTCTTTTAGAGTTAAGCTCGCCTTTGTACATCATGATTTATTGTAATTTTTCATAATTATGTTGTTTTGTGTACAATAAAGAATCTAAGAATCTAAGAAAAAAAAAATAAAGTAACGATATTGTGACATTACAACACGACCTCAGAATTATGGCAATATTTATCATACCTATAAAGTAAAGTGTTCAAACAATTTCATTTCTAGAATGACATATTCATCAGAAGATACATTCGTTATTGTAAGTGGCGAGAATGATCAAGGAATTGAAGTAGCGGACCAAATGGTGAGCAGTGGTGCGAGAAAACTTATTATTCATCTAAAACCAAGTTCATTAGAATCTCTGGACGGCTATTTTAATATAAAATACGCGTAAGTAACATCGGCATTATATCAGAACGATAGTTAACCAACTGGTTTATTATGGACTACAAATTATACTTGTATTTAATTACATTTAGATCGTTATTTTTAGATCATGGAGAAAGCTAAATGTGTCTTATAAAATGTCATCAGAAAACCTTCAAACAGAGAAAGGTTGTGAAAACCTTCTCAGAGAAGGTGAAAAGTTAGGTTCAATAAAAGGCATATTCATACTAAAAAATGGAAATAGTACAGATGACAAAAACCTTGTACAGGGAGAGTTTACTAAGAAATTCAATGATATAGCGCAAGAAGTTGCAAATATTGATTTCATATCTAGGAGTTTTTGCCCTAAACTGAGGTAAGTTTAGACAGATGATTTTAAAACTTTCTCATTTGTACAAATCTGAGTTCTAGCAATAATCTCAAAAAACCTTTTTTACTTGCAGCCATTTTGTAGTGCTGAATACTTCATCACTGAGTCATTCTGATAAATATACCATGTCAATTTTCGAGAAAATAATTTACATGAGAAAAGAAGCAGGACTACCAGCTTTGCTACTGAACTTTGACGAGGTAGTGAAATTAAGTGGATCATGGGTTCTTAAAACATAAATTGTAAAGCAAATAATTAAAAAGGAATAAATATATTTTTCAGTTCGATCAGTTCGATGTAAGGTCAGAAAACATATATAAAGGTCTGGAGTCATGTTTGAGGGGAAAATATAACAACGTCATTTGTTACGATAAAAAGAAACAGATTTACCCCGATTTGTTAAGTAAAATTTCAAAAATCTTAGGTAAGAAATTGTGACAAAATCTAACAATTTTATTATCAGCTTGATTTGCACTTTACTAATACACCTATGATTAAAATTTGTTACAGGACTAACAAAAATTGATGAAGTCTCAGACAATCTTATTCTTAGAGATTTAAATACAAACGAAGTTAATATAGAGGAAATCATGTCTTTAATCAATGAAGCACACCAACTTAGTTTACAAAGACAACAAGTTCAAAGCATGTCAATTGCGAGGTAAAATAATAAACCAAAGTTTTTCTTGATCAATATACTTCAAGCGATATTACAACTTTCATTCTATTCTTACTTATTTCAGCCTAAAACAGTTGAATAATTCCAGTTATCAGAATTCTAAATTTAATAGTGGATTAGGAGCTTTGTACACATTTATCGAGGAAGATGAGTGTATGGCAACGGAACCCATGGTCACTATGCCTACCAAACTAAGCAACGCGAATGGGGTTTGTAAATAATATAATTCTCAACTCCGTCCAAAGACGAAGCAATCAAAAGTAAACAAATAATTTTAATTCCAGAAAGAAGAAGAATTGAACCCTCAAGCGACATATCTAATGCTGGTCCCAGGATTCGAAGGCCATCATCAGATATTCACGCCTATTTGCGAGAGGCTTAAACTTCAGGCAATAACATTTCAGTTAGGTCCTGATATAACTCATGAAAGCATTCCGCAAATGGCTGTTAACATAATAAAGGTATAAAACTAAAAATCTAATTTACCTTAGCGTGGTAAAAGGGTTTCAACATTTCTGAAATAAAATATAACACACTTTTTCTTTACCTCTTTCAGTTTATTAAGAATCGGCTAGAGTTGAAATCTAAGTTCTACCTCTTGGGATATTCCTTTGGCATTAACGTCGCTTTAGAGTTAGCTGCTTTAATGGAACAGGAAGGTTAGTTTTTGTAAATATCTAATGATTTCTTAAAAGGAGTGAAAATAAGTATAAGTATAAATATGCTCACGACTATATTCCCCGAGGGGGTAGTCAGAGATATTCTGAAACCTCAGAACATCCACGTTTCACCAGTAGTACCGAAACTCTGTCCAGTGTGACGGGGGGTGAGCCCGTCGCCACTTATAATGGACAGTGGGTACAATACACGCCTCGAAATTGAAGCATGCAGGTTTCCTCACGATGTTTTCCTTCACCGAAAAGCCAGTGGTGTAACAAATCGTACATAAATTCCGAAAAACTCATTGGTACGAGTCGGCTAGTCATTGGTAGGAGTGAAAATAATTATTTTTATGTGGTTTTCAGTGTCTAATTCATTACTATTTATTACCTACTCAAATTAATTTTGATATTTTGCAGGTCACGTTGGAATAGTTTACTGTTTGGACAGTAGCCCAGACGCGCTACGTGTTCATCTGGATGCTTACGTAGGCAACTTGACTGACGCACAACTACAAAACACCATCGTAGAACACATGTACCAACTCATGACTGGAAACGATAGCAACGAACTGAAAGACGATATCAACAAACTTACAAAATGGGAAGACAAGATTGAAGCTTGCGTTAAAAGACTTAGAGGCTTAGTCAATTATTCGAATCAGTATAAGATGTCTATATTAGAAACTGCGTATAAAAGAATTAAACTGGCCAGGGATTATGAACCTAGTTTCAAATTAGAATCTGAATTGGTTTTGTTGAAAGGTATTGCTCATCCAAAAGCAAAAAGTTTGCCAGAAGATTACAGCTTATCTAAGTATACAAGACGACCTGTTAAAGTGTTTAATTTAAAATCGGATCACACATTAGTTCCTCATGATTGTAGGGTCTCAAATATAATTAACAGATTCTTTGAACCTCAAGTTTTAAACGATTTCAAAAAGAAAAATCTGTGCGACACTTATTTGGCTGATCCATTTAAGATATGGTAAATATTTATTTAAGTGGCTGTGTTAATTTAATATTACGGTACGGCTATGTGTCCTAACAAATAAATATAGTATTTAATAGATTGGTATTTTTCTTTGCTGTACAATAGTCCCAACTGTAGTTTAGTTTTTTGTTTGTTTTAAAGGTCTGAGCCCCACTTGCGCCAACCTGGGTTAGCAATAAACTCTAGGTTAAGTTGGTAACCCATGACTTTTTGTATAATTAATAATTATATTAATTATGTAGGTTGGCGCAAGTGGGGCTTATACTTTTTTAATTAAACCGTGAATAATTTTTATCCCAAGTCATGATTTTTTTTTACAAAAAATAAAACAATGTTAAGTAAATAATACAATGTAAACTTGACGTGGTACATCCACGTTTAATTACACACACACATTTAATTAATTTGCAAAAATATTAATTGGTGGAGTTAAGGATACTAAATGGAATGCATCTGTTTATCAGTTTCTTTGTGCAAGCATCACTTAAAAACTACTGAACCGATTTGGATGAAGGATAGTTTGGATGAATATTTGAGGAATTTGCGCTACGGCTATTTCGCGAAACTTGTTTAAATATGATGCTGTCACTGTCATTTGTATGAGCAGTGTGAGTGACAGAATTATCACTAAATACGTTTAAGCCTAAAAACTTCTTGGTGCAAGCTGGGCTAAATCTCTTGCTAGCTTTTACAACATCAAACGTGCATCAAACAGACAAAAAGTGACAGCAAAAGATTTAAGGCCTCCGCACATTGCAGCGATATTACTGAGCGATTTTATCGATCGATATTATCGATAGCGATATCGCGACACCTTACACACTGCAGCGATTCCGCGATTCGCGTCACGCATGCACCCCACCACTGAATGTAGTCGAAAGAGTTGCGATAATATCGCGCCAGTGTGTAGGATCGAGCGCGTCCCCATACAAAATGTACTGAGAACAATTATCGCAAAATCGCAGCGATATTATCGCTCGATAATATCGCGGCAGTGTGTAGGATCGCGCTCGTCCCCATACAAAATGTACTGGAAACAATTATCGCAAAATCGCAGCGATATTATCGCTCGATAAAATCTCTACAATGAGCGGAGGCCTTTAATTATATAATTCCTTATTTTTCGGATACAAGTTCAGAAGTTAGCAACATTATTTTTTTGGCGCTCGAATTTGAATTGCCTTTTTCAGAAGCTGTTATTCTTAGGAAGGCAAGGCATAAAAATCTTGGAAAATCGTCTTGTTGGCTCTTCCTTCTAAATTATGTTATTTATAGGTAGCGAAAACACCTAATTTAAAGTTTTTGGCTAATTGGCGATCCTCCTCTTTTAATGAAATGCAATCAAGCATTCTTCATTCCCAAGTTTATATTTTTGCAAATATTATTTGCGTTAACAATTTTAGTACAATGTATTGTGTACACCCATCAACCAACATTTAGATAGATATAAATATTAATAAACCCTAGCTCGTTGACCAGCACGAATATTCCGGTATTTGAACAGAAAAGTCTAGACAGTGATTATTTATTTACATAGCATTATTCGGTTTTTCAACTTACCAAGATTGAATTGAATTGTCAGTATTATTACCCGACTGCGACAGAAGGAGGGTTATTAATATTATAAATATTAACCTTTTATAATCTATGAAAGCCGTGGTGTATGCTATTAGTGAAAGAATGGTGCGGAATCTGGATACGTAAGCAAGAGTGCGATTTTTGAACATGTGATTTCCCAACGAGCGGTAGAAAGTTATACCTGTCTCATCTTGCAAATGTCAAGTTTTGATGTGCTACGTGAGACAGGTATAACTTTCTACCGCTCGTTGGGAAATCACATGTTCAAAAATCGCACTCCTGGTCCTAAACAAACGGCCCTCTAAGTGAAAAATTTAAAAAGCTACCTGAAAATGAATGACGTTAAAGTCGTTTCAATATAATAATATTGTGTTCCAGTTCTAAGGTGCTGGTAGAATTTATTTAACTTCTATAAAGAATGGAATAATTTTCCTATAGATTCGTTGTGTTCTTTGTTTACTGAGATCCCGTTTGTTTGTGAATGGTACTATAACAGTTTTATCTGCGTTTACTGACAAACTATTTTCTTCACACCACTTCTGTATGATTTGAAGAGCTGTTTGTAGCAGGCAGCGAGGATACAGTGTCCAGACATGGCCCTCTGATAATTACTACAAGGTCGTTGGCGTACCCTTGCGTATTTAATCCTTTTCCCGTCAGAAGTGACTGTCCATTGTTAGGGGGGATGTTACTTCTCCCTACGGGCAACCTTTAGTTGTTTTAACTACGTGGGTTTGACCATTTTCATTTAGTGTGAGTTGTGCATACCTGTTTGAGAGCATCCATTCTACTCACCCAATAGTGGTCTCATCTACATGTTAGTCCACTAGTGATGGTTCTAGTTGGGGTATTATCGAAGGCGCCTTCAATATCCATTAATGTTTATAGTGCGATTTGCTTATCATCGAAGGCTTTTTCCACCTTGTCAACTAAGTCGACCAAGGCGGTTTCAGTTGATTTGTCCTTTTAGTAAGCGTGCTGATCATTATGCAACCCGTTGCACTCGTGCTTTGCTAAAACTTTTTCCCGTAGGTTTTGATATAGTATCTACCTACTTTCTTCATGGGTTTCAACATGATGCTTAGGGCGTCGTTTAGATTAATATTTAGGCTTTAGTTCATTGTAGTTTAGTCTACATTTTTAATGGTTGCAGTAGTTTAATATTTATATCAGTTAATACACAAGCAAGGTTTAAATAGGAAGATGATTTTTTTTCGTCCATTGAGAAGTTATGCATTTTCGAAGGCTTTATGTCTTCGCCAAAATTATATAAAACCGTCTTGTCGGATTTTCCTTCTACGATTAAGTTAAAGCAAGATAATTCTCCTATTTATAAATTAAATCGGTTAAAAATGTATTAATGAAATGCGATCAAGCATTCCTCATTCTCCAATTATAATTTTTTTTGCAAATATTACTTGCAGTCACTTCAATAAAGTTAACAATTTAGTTTCGTATACCGATTTGTAACGTATAACTTTAAGTTAACTGTGAAAGTGAATAAACTTATCAAAGTACTATAGAGTTTTCTCTGGGAACCAGGAGTCTCCCATAAATTGTAATATTAATGAACCCTAGGTACCTATTTGACCAGCACGAATATTTAAGTATTTAAAGATAAAGTCTAGACAATGATTATTTATTTACATAACATTATTAGGTTGTTCAACTTTCCACGATGTCTGTTTCTCAGTCAAAGTATTTTTAGTTTCATCGAATTAAATTAGATTCGACCAAATACGAGTGATCTTCTACAAAGCTGTCTCCATCATTAGACGCTCAATCTTACCAGTACCATAAAGTTCTCATCGAAACAAATCACATGAGACAAAAGACGAATGTTCTGCTACATGTTTCATTTTTTGTTACATAAATGAAGTCAAAATCGATTTATGACCGTTAATTGCTATAAATAACTATGGCTAGATTCAGCTTCCTGGTCTTTCAATATCCGTGAAATATATGCGTGTAACAGACTGACGGACTCCACAAGTGTTCCGTTTTTTTATTTCTGCTACGGAACACTAAAGCTAGTATAATTAAATTTAAATGTACTTAAATTTAAAAAAGTTCGTTCACCTTAAGAAAAGTAGAGTACTTTCTTTATTTCTATATAAATAGATACTCACAATTGCACTCAAGTACAATATTCACAGTGTTCACTGCGTATCAAACGTATCTTGACGTCCTATACACTTAACTTTTCAACATGGTACCAACTCCTCAAAATACTCCTGTTGACAAATCCATTCAAAACCAAAGTCAACCAATGGCGAGGCCTTTGACTGGTGAAGAAGTGGTCATTAGTGGAATGTCTGGTATTTATCCAAGTTCTGATAGCACTTTGGAGTTTATGGAGAATCTCTATAATAAGGTCAGTCTTAATTATTTATTTGGGGTTGGGGGCCCTTGACAGGCTTTTGTGCTTTATCGCTTGTCTTTTATGATAGCCCCTTTTGTAGGTTTCTATTAATACCTACGTTTTTGATAGGCAAGTCTTTGTTTTTGCTCGTAAACTACACAAATAATAAAATTGTACACGCTAGCCGATGCATCGATTTTTTTTGCTATAAGTAGGTAATGTTATATGAGGGATTATGGAAAAATGATAAAACGCTTTGAAACAATTTTCGCAATTGTTTTGTATAATTTTCCGTGTTAGCATTAGGGTTGAACTACATCACATAGCACAGCATCGCAATTTTCCGTCGCTCCATCCTTTTCTGTCGCTCAGGAACGTCATTTGCTAGAGCATATAAGATAGACGGAACGCGATCGCACGCGGCCGTGCTATCGCGCGCGCTCCATCTTTTTCTGTCACTCAGGATCATTCATCATTATCTAGAGCATATAAAATAGACGGAACGCGATCGCGCACGATGGCACGGCCGCGGACGGAAAAATGCGATGCTGTGCTATGTGATGTACCTATAGTTCAACTCTTACACACAATCTGCCTATTCGAGTTGAGACTGTTTTGAAAAGGGTACCGAGCTAAATTGCAAAATGGGTCACTCAATCAAAAGTTAGGTAATAAGTTTGACAACAATAAAAAAAGTACTGAATAATAATATACCTAACCAGCGTCTTTTAAAAGACAATGCCCGATCTCGTTTAGTATATTTTATAAGAAATCCCACTGCAGAAAAGGATAATTTCCTTTTTATTGGGAAGTATGATATTCCTCCTGTTTTGTGTATAATTTTAGCTATCATACCCCACGGACCTGAAAAAAAGACTGACGTGATGTGACACTAAAAAGATGTGATGCATGCAAGGTCCTACATTTTCGTTTGTTCTACAAGGGACCTACACTCACACAGATGCACTAGCTCTAGGCGCAGGTCCGACACCCGTCACCATTTTGTACCGCGTGACAGCACGCACACAAAAGAAATGGGTGCTTCACTGCTGATTAGACGAGATTACGTCCGTCTTTTTTTCAGGTCCGTGTCATACCCTTGACATTTTGTTCTTTGATCATGACTTCGTTAGTTGCGGAACGATTTGAAACGAATACAGTTCGTCAAATGGGCAATGTCTTCTGCATCTTTATAACTCATTTATTTTATTGGAGTCAGCCGCAAACTTGACCCAAAAAATTACTGTTTACCCTCCGGACGGAAAGCGTCAATTGTCGTCCCGCTGCGTTAAAAAAAAACGAAGTTGTCACTTTCCACCTCCGTCGAGGAGAAAAATAGTATACTAACCTCGGGCAGTAAATAAGAAAGCCTCAGATCACATGTATATAACAATTACATGAGATCTGATACCTTTCTTATTTTCCTGCACTCGCTTCGGCGTGTAATCTACTATAAGCCCGCGAATCAATCGGCTTGACTTAAAATATCAAAGAATAGTTTAAATAAAATAATAATTTTGGAGATTATTGATAAAGAAGTTTCTTTTTCTAGAGACTTTCTAAGCAGTGACTCAAATGAAACAAATTAATGTTCTCATGAAGATGCTCTGGTTATATTATTATATACTTATTATTTTTATAAGTTTTGAAGTTGGTTTTAATTCTTGTTGTATTTGTTATAATATTTTTACCAATTCACGTGGTAGATATCGTTTGAATGATTTGAAATGCTATTTATCGTTACCTATGTAATTTATTGCGTTAAAAACTTATTTTGAACTTTCTTTTTTGTTATATTATTGTAAATTGATATATTTAAAAAAAATATATATCTTTGATCTCTAAAATGCAAAATGATCGCGAAAAATCATTTCAACTAAATTGAGAATACCTACCATTATAAAAAAAAAATCATCGATTTTCTCATTCTAACTCTATGCTGTAGTAGGCCTCGCATGGCCAACCCCGAGAAAACGATAAAAATCGAGATGATGATAAAAATGATAAATTCCTCCATCCTTATTATTCTACGTATGCCAGAAAGAGCGCGTGCCGTTTTTCTCGTTTAAACGCTTTTTCGTGGATGTCATGCTAGCCGTGCTGGAAACATAAACGGCAAACATAAAAATATCACATACGGACATAGTAAATATTCATAATGGCCAGTTATTTAATTTTTACAATATAGAGTTTATAAGTTGACGAGCGACGTCATATGATTTAATGACAATTATAAAAATAGGTAAAAAAACTTTTTGAATGAAAACTGCACTAAACGGTACAAAATAACTTTTCTAAATCTTCGTATTTACTCACATATTTCCAGCTAACGGTATTGTACAACATAATACGAAGATTTAGAAATGTTATTTTGTACCGTTTAGTGCAGTTTTCATTCAAATAAAATCGTTAAACTTAAAAAGTTTTTTTACCTATTTTTACTTTTTAGTTTCTCAGTCAAAGTAAAACACTGAAAACATTCATAGAAACTAATTAAATTAGACCAAATGCGAGTGATCTTCTGCACTTAGTTGAAATCTCTTGACTACCTCCTGGCTCCATCATCAGACGCTCAATCTTACCGGGACTAAAAAGTATTCATCGAAACAAATTAAATGATACCAAACACGAGTTTTCTGCTACAATCTTACCTACCTACTAAACTAGTTGTCATCGACAAAAATTACATGATACCAAACAAGAGTGCTCTGCTATAATTGATCGAAGGGATCCCTTGACCACCTGCCGACTTCATCCCCAAACCCTCAATACTGTTACAGTTCTCATTGTATTATTTGAAATAAGTCCAAACACGAGTGTACTGCCATAATTCATCGAAGAGCTTCCGTTGACAACCTTCCATCTCCATCATATGACCCTCAATCTTACAGGTACCACACAGTTTTCATCACAACAATACAAATGAGACTTAACACGAGTGTTCTGCTTTAAGTCATCAAGATCCCTTGACTATCTTCCATCATCACGATCAGACCCTCAGTATTTCCGGGACTAAAATGTCCTTATCAAAATCAATTAAATATGAACAAACACGAGTTGTCTACTTCAATATACTGAGGAAATCCCTTGTCCACCTTCCTTCTCCATCAACAGACCCTCAATCTTACCAGTACCATGAAGGTCACATCGAATTAATTTAAATAATACTAAACATGAGTGCTCTGCTATAAGAAATCGAGGAGATCTCTTGACCAGCATACGTGTGTGTAAAGTTTCAACTTAATCGGTTGACAGGAAGTAGGTGAAAATTCGATTACAAGAATCCATTGTTAGTTAGTTAGTTAGATAGATATTAGACCGGTTCGAAGTTAAATAAAATCGTTTAATAATAATAATGAAAAACGATGTTATTTTATTGTAAACATCTGTGATCTCTTCATTTTAAAAAGTCTAACAAAGAAATTAAGTATCGATTCAGCTCTCCAAAAAAATCAAACATGTTTTACGTGAGGCGATTGTTTCTTTTTTAGGTGGACATGGTAACTGATAAAGACCCTCGATGGATCTTCAACCATCCGGAAGTTCCTAAGCACCTCGGCAAGGTCAATGGCATGGGGAAGTTTGATGCCCAGTTCTTTAGAGTCCATTATAAACAGGCCTGCACTATGGAACCGATGAGCAGAAAACTCCTGGAGCATGCTTACGCCGCCATTTTCGATTCTGGTACGGTCATCTTACTTTTTTTCAAAATCACAAAGTTTTTTTTGGTGATAATGTCGACAAAAGGCAAATATTGTAAACAAATTGAATTGCTCACTTTATAATATATACCTACCTAGGGTACGTTAGTATATATTTTCTTTGTCTTGGGTCCGTCTTAATATGCTGACACTTTTTCAAAGGGATGTTCAGACTGCCAAAAACAACTTTCTCTATGGCACCAAAATCTAAATCGCGAAAAAAAATCTGCTGTTATAATACAAATCTACAAACCTACTCGAGCCAAATGTATGGAACAGCAAATTGTTTTTTCGCGATTTCGATGTTAGAGAAGGTTGTTCAGTTTGACGGTCTGATTATCCCCTTAAAAAAGTGTCAGCATTTTAAGTTGGATCCTGTATAATTCAGCCGTCAAGCGTGATAGCGCGCTGGCATACTACGACGCGTCGTAGTATGCCAGCGCGCTGACACGCTTTTGCTCTTTCTATTTGCGCGCGAATGAACGAGATAAAAGGCGTTATAAAGCCGGATCACGTGCAACATGCTAGTCCAGCTGAAATAGCACTGATACTACACCTATCTCAGCTTTTCAGGCACAGTCAGCCTTTTTCAGCTTTTCAATAATGTTTTTAACGGTACGAGGCTGCGTTACTACCCGCCTTTCCCCTCAAATACAAATTCTTATACAGTATGAGAATGTTATCTAACATTCAAAAAGACAGGCAGCATTTTGCCACGCCTCTTCTCCTTCGGTTTGAATTGACCCTAAGGAACCAAAAGACGTCGTCAGTTCTATAATATTAAATAATTTATGCAGGTGTCAATCCGCTGCAACTGAAGAACAAGGTTGGTGTATTCATCGGCTCCACCTTCTCCGAATCGGAGAAAATTGTCATCTATGAAAATATCCAACGTAACGGGTTTGGTATTACAGGGTAAGTTCATCAACATCATCAATTCATCATTGTATTAATTAGGCTGTAAATATCTAAATGCAAAACACAACCATAGTGCATGAAAGAGTGGAAGCTTCTAACAAGCATTCAACAATGCACGCATACAAGCGCATGCACTAGCAAAGTAAGATAACTATATCTTACACTAGCACACAGAGTGAGAAGAGGGAAATGGTCGATATGCTAGACCCGAAGTATTCCCACTGCTTCTACGTGTGGTTTCATACACTTCCTTGCTTTACAAATGACGGACTGGCGTCTGCCGCTCCGTCAATGCGTCATCGTGTGTATGAAAGCGCTAAGAGGATAATTATTAATACCCAGCGCGCTTCAGACTTCAAACGTCTGGGCAAACGTTTGAGACTGAAGGGAAATAATTGACGTATTGGGTCGTACTTGATTATGCGGAAACAAAGCCTGCGCGTTTGGACCAGGTATGGCTAGGGGCGATCTTTTCGATTACGTGGTTGACAAGGCATTTAATATTCCTAATTCCCATAGACATTACATTGATATCGTTGCTAATTCCGAATATATTTTGTTTCAGAAGCAACAAAGCCATGTATGCCAACCGTATCTCTTACTGGATCGATGGTAAAGGCCCATCTTATGCCCTTGATGTTGCTTGTGCCAGCTCCATGGCATGTCTCGAGCATGCTTACCGAAGCATCAGTACGGGACAATGCGATGCTGCTATTGTAGGCGGTTGTAATCTTTGCATGCACCCTAATGTCTCACTTAATTTGAAAAGGTAACATGCGTTTGTATACTTAGGGTTGAACTACACCAGGTAGCACAGCATCGCATTTTTCCATCGCTCCATCCTTTTCTGTCACTCAGGAACGTCATTTGCTAGGGCATGTAAGATAGACGGAACGCGATTGCACGCGGCGTCCTGTTCTGTGCTGTTCCGTTCCGTCTATCTTATATGCTCTAGCAAATGACGTTCCTGAGTGACAGAAAAAGATGGAGCAACGGAAAAATGCGATGCTATGCTACGTGGTGTAGTACAACCCTTAAACAGAGTTTTTGTTAATACCATGGAATAAATACAATCAGCTGTTCCATACTAAACTTGCAAACCTATTCTATCCAAATGTATGGGACGTTCAGACAGCAGTTTTTTTTCGCTTATGATGATATCGGTCTCATATAAAAAGTTGTTCAGAAATGGTCTAAACATGAAAAAAATATCTGCAAATTTAGAAAGACCATATTCTATACTACTAATACAGCAAAGTGTTATGTTTTTGGATAGCTGCTGGTAGGGGGTAATTTCCTGGAAATTATGCAACTCGAAGATTGAGAGGACTTTTTAAAAATATTATCCTAATTATTATAATTATAACGAAAACAAGTACCTATGATTATTTTGTCCTTTGTCAACAGGGCTGGATTTTTGTGCTTAGACGGGAAGACTAAGTGCTTTGACAAGCATGGTGATGGCTACGTGAGGTCTGATGCCATCAGCGTCCTCTTCTTGCAGAAAGCCAAGGATGCTAAAAGGTAAAAAAGAAGGTTGAGGTTAACAAATGCCCACCAGAACAGCCTATTAGATAAATAAAGTCAACAATCAAAACGAGATAGCTTCAGCTTTTTCTACTTTTCCATATAAATTTTCATCCTCGTTAATTTATTGATTGCGAATAATAGTATTACTATTATTCGCAATCAATAAATTTACGAGGATGAAATCTTCTTTATTTTCCACGATGCGTACGTTGGTGTAGTGGAGCTTCGGTGTTGGAAACGATCACCGAAGTTAAGGTGGTCGCAGAGTTGTCAATTTCATACAAAACTTTGTCGTAGAACACTCGTAGACGGTATTAATAAAAGTAGGTAATGTTTTATGTATGGAAAATTAGCTTAGAAAATCTAGATTGCGCGTCTCAAATAACATTTACAATTTATAATATAATTACGAAGATATAATATAAAAAGTATCTGACATTACCTGAAATTCAAATTTTAATTGCAAGACTCCCTTGAGATTTTTTTTTAACCCTCTTTAAATATTCTAGATTGCAAAACTTTTACATTTCTGTCGTTTTATATGTGCCTGTTTACTATTTGTAGTCAAGCTTTGCATTAGTTATAATTTTTCAAAAAGCTTTCCTGTTGTGACGATCGCTCCTGTATGTAAGATGATTTTTTTTTATAGTTGGTAATAATACATTTTTCCTATATAAAAACTCACTCACTTAGCTCAAATAATAATAGTACTTACCTATTTTTTTCATAGCTTACTAAGGTAGTTTATTTATTTTTCTATTATTTCACTCTGTAGCTACTAGTTTTTTATATTATTTATAATGTAATAATTATGTGAACTTAGGTGGTCCAGTGGCGAGTAACCTTGCCTGCCGTGCAGGAGGCGATGGTTCGATCCCCGTCAAGGCCGACTCGTACCAATGAGTTTTTCGGAATTTATGTACGATTTGTAACACCACTGGCTTTTCGGTGAAGGAAAACATCGTGAGGAAACCTGCATGCTTCAATTTCGAGGCATGTATTGTACCCACTGTCCATTATAAGTGGCGACGGCTCACCCCCCGTCACACTGGACAGAGTTTGGGTACTACTGGTGAAACGTGGATGTTCTGAGGTTTCAGAATATCTCTGACTACCCCCTCGGGGAATATAGTCATGAGCATATGCTATGCTAGTTCATTCGTTGCTACAAAGCAATAGTAATAACGTAATGCTAATAAGTATAGCTAAATAACGTAATGAACGTTACGCTTATAAGTTATAATAAACTAATTCACAATGGTATTATTTTAGATAGTTGACAGTAAAATAATCCAAACTAACTTTTGATTGCAGGATTTACTCTCAAATATATCACGCGGAAGGTAACTATAGTTTGAGAGCCGATGCCGAATTCCTGCCGTTACGTAAAAGCAAAGATATTCAAGAGTTTTTGGAAAACTTCTACTCCAATATAAACGTGTCACCAAGTGACGTGGAATATGTGGAAGCTTATGGTGCAGGTAGGAAAATAATAGTACATTACTGCAGTGGCCAGCAAAAGAGGCATTGATGGTCGAACGTGTAAATGTGGGCCAAGGCGAAGCCGAGGCACACATACGTAAGTCCATCAATGCCTAGTTGTGGCCAAAGCTTGTATAGTGCTTTTCTCAATCAATGCGCGGAAATTAAAATCAATCAACTTTTCAAAATCAATTACAAACATCAAGAATTTTTCCTGTGTTAAAGCACAGAGGATTATATTGTACAGAGTAACAGCTACTAAGGAGAGTCAATTTTATAAAGGTAGTAACTTAAATATAAAAGTGTTCATTCGTTTTTTTTTCATTATAAAGCTTTTTATTTGCAAGCCAGTTCGAAATTTAAATAAAACCAGTGGTAAATTACCTCCTTTGTTGCCATGTTTCGGAGTATAATGATCGTTCTATTTTTTTAAATTACACGCACATATAAAAAAATAATAAATAATAAATATCTTGGACATTGCACACAAATTATCTAGTCACATTTAAAGTACCAGAAACTAACCTGGACTTGTATTATGATGACTAGACAACGATATAGTATACATATATAGATACAAACATCCATGACTAG
Organism: Agonopterix heracliana; assembly: GCA_963693445.1. Lineage (NCBI taxonomy): Eukaryota > Metazoa > Arthropoda > Insecta > Lepidoptera > Depressariidae > Agonopterix > Agonopterix heracliana. Next base: position 15,330,073 of record OY856324.1, read on the forward strand.
GGTACAAATATTCATATTCATCATACAAATATTTGTAACCTAACGGGATTCGAACCCGCGACCCTCGGCATAGCAGGCAGGTTCGCTACAGACTGTGCTATCGGGCCGTCAATATGAGTTTACTATGTAATTTATTTGGCCGCTAAACCACGACAGATATGGACTTTTATACATCTTTTGCCGGCCGTTGCTCGCATGTATTTGGCCAGCCCAGCAATTTCGATTTATCTCGAAGAAGGTTGTCAAAATAATGCTCAAATTTCCAAGGATGTTTGAGAACATTTATCCAACACGATGAAAGTTTAAATGCGTTATTAGAATTTATAATGATGGTTTAGGGTATCTACTACCTACTTTACATCTAGGTTATATTCATAAATTTATTATATCAATAAAATTAACACTTGCCAGTGATAATTATGTTACCTTTATAGAAATTAAGCGTGAAATTATGCCATGTCTCGTTCGAAGCATTGCTTTGACGCACGCGGACTACTGAAAGCTCCAACTGGGTCTATTTAGAGTCTGCACTTAGCGCTTGCTAGCTTCTTTTTGGTATAATTGCACTGGACACATTTTTCAGGATACTTCTATTCACATTACTGCCATAAACATTATTTTACTTTGAAATCTAAATAATAGGCCTGAAAAATTCCGCTCCTGGATTTTCGAGTTTTCTTTCTGTCGCGATCTACGACGCTAAGTCTCAGTATAAATAAAGTGTTAAGTAACTGTACCATTACTTCTCATGATTGGACTTGATTGGAGAAAAGTGAGGCCGGGCGTTCTAGAGCCGGGCACCGCACCCTATTTGAATAAAACTAAGACGTATTATCATTTCGCATGAAAATCTAATATTCATATGTTTTATCAGGCATTGCCGAATCTGATGGAAATGAACTCGAAGCAATAGGCAAAGTCTTTGGAAAGGAGAAGCCAATTAAAGTGGGATGTGTCAAATCCAACATGGGTCATAGCGAACCTGCTTCTGGAGTATGCGCAATTACTAAGGTTAATATTTTTTATATGCACATCAAAATCCTTGTGAATAGATAAATAAATACTAACATTAAAGTGAGGGATCATAAATTTGAGAACTTTTACGTGTTGATACCAAATTTATATACCTACAGACGTCGAAACAGAGAAAAAAACTAACTTACAACTAACATTATAACATACAACAGAACATGCACGTATTACATTACACGTACATATTGCATGTACATTAATATTGTGAAAACTGCAATGAAATACTGAATACTGAACTTAAAACTAACATTAAAACCATTTAATTCTAAGTAGATACAAAAAAGTTTGAAAACAAAAGTATTATTTGGAACTACTTTTTTTTCTCACTTCCGTTTTGAAAACATACTATACCTACCGGTTGCCTTTAATGATAGTGTGATCATTGACCAGATGTCAATGAGTGTGATAGACAATGCTTCTCTTATACAGTTAGCTGTGGCCAGTATTATTTCTCAATACTTTCTTACAAAAATATGTGTGTTGATTCCTATACGTTCCCATAATCTCCTCCAATCACTCCACAATTTTTTTTAAATCGCATTTTTTTATTTGTTCTTCTAATTGTTCGTTTTAACAGGTCTGCCTCGCCTACCACAAAGGTGAAATTCCAGCAAACCTGCACTACAATGAACCACAAGATAACGTCTCGTCAGTCCGGGAAGGAAAAATAGAAGTACTGACCGAACACGCATATTTCAATAGAGGATTAACTGCTTTGAATAATTTCTCGTACAGCGGTGCAAATATCCATGTTCTTCTATCTGGGAGATATACTCCCAAGGTAAAGAGTTGTTTGAAGTAATCATATTTTCATGCATATTCAGGACGACTGTATTCAGTTCTCTAGGTGGTGAACATGTCAATTTCAATACTAAACCGATTTAGATACGGTTTTCTGTAAATGGTTTGTGATTAATCAGCGATAGTTCTTAGATAGGTGTTACGGTGCTTACTCGTCAGGGGGCGCAGCAGTTAACATTTGTCTCAAGTCAAAATGAGTTTTCGCGCATTTACGCCGAAACGGCTTGACCGATTTAGATGCGTTTTTTTAAAGTGCTTGAGGTTTATTTGCAATGATTCTTAGGTAGGTTTGATTGCGACAAACCACCAGGGGGCGCTGATCCGGTTTTTTTGTAAAATGCTTGCAACCGTGTTTGGGCTCTTTTGATAGCGTTTGGAGAGTAGCGTATTCTGTACATGAACGTCTGATGATGCAGCAGAACAACATCGCGGGGAACTCTGTGAAGATACATAGCTAGGAAACCGTGTTTGGGCTCTTTTGATAGCGTTTGGTGAGTGGCTTCTGTACATGAACGTCTGACGGCCTGATGATGCAGCAGAACAACATAGTTGGGAATTCTACGAAGGCACGTAACTAGTAAACCGTGTTTGGGCTCTTTTGATAGCGTTTGGTGAGTAGCTTCTGTACATGAACGTCTGAGAGTCTGATGATGCAGCAGAACTACATCGTGGGGAACTCTGTGAAGGCACATAGCTAGAGACCATGTTTGGGCTCTTCATAGCATTTGGTGAGAAGCTTCCATACATGAATTCTCTAAAAAATTTAAACTAAAAGCAATATTTAAAATTTTGAAAAAACTCACGACGGATATAGTTTTCAGTTTTAGGTAATGGAAAAAGGATTAAGTAACCTTGTTGAAAAACCCTTAACTGAAAAAAGAAGTAACGAAATATAATAAACTAAACCCCAGTAAATCCGCCGATGGCTACCATTGCCATTCTCTGTTTCCAATTTCATAAAACTGTTACAACGTTTATATCCGTTGTGGGTAATGTCAAAAAAAAAATTGTACTTTCTATGTGAATTTTTGGAATTTTTGGCAAAAGTACTGTGCACATTGAATTATAAATTATATTCTTACTTAATGTTTGTATTCCAGGATCTTGATCGCTACAAAAGCAGAATACCTCACATTGTGCTAGCTTCTGGAAGACAAGAGTCTTGTGTAAACAAAATCTTGAATACATTGAAATCTCAGCCAGTAGACCCTGAGCAAATCGGTCTTCTACACAACATTCATGAATTTGACATAGCCGGGCATTTGTGTCGAGGTTTTACAATCTTAGGTTAGTATAAACATACATCATAACTGTTTTTCGGAGATGACCATTTATTTTATCTTTGTAAGTTGTCCTCGGACGCCCTCTCTCGACTATTCTTTTAACATTGGATCAATAAATCTCTCTAGTAAGTCTAATCTCATTCATTCTCTGTACATGAACCATCAAATGCATAACACTCTCAATCCTTGTTACCAAATCATTCTTCGTTTTTGATTAGTTTTCATAGTATCTTTAATTACGTAAGTGTTTTATATAAATACTTTCTTACATTCATCATTATCATCTCATCTGGACGTCCACTGCTGGACATAGGCCTCCCCCAAGGATCGCCACTACGACCGGTCCTGCGCTGCCTTCATCCAACCGGTTCCCGCCGCCTTCACCAGGTCGTCGGTTCACCTAAGAAAACGCAGCTTGGGTAGGCTTGGGTAACAGCCTACCCAAGCTGCGTTTTCTTACATTATTTTAAATACAATTTTCAAGTTTCAAAATAATATTTTTAAGGCACATTTCACTTCTCAGATACAAATGACAACAGAGAGACTGTATGTCTATCGCAAAAGGCCGACTACTTCTCTGGAATGTCACATCCAGTCTGGTTTGTGTACAGTGGAATGGGGTCACAATGGGCTGGTATGGGAGCTGACCTGATGAGAATACCTACGTTTGCCGCTGCTATACAAAAGTAAAGTATTATACTTATAATTATATTTTGAAGCCAAAGGTTTGAAGATCTACTATCAGATTTAGAATAACAGAATATTTCCCTGATAAGATTGCCTTTATTCATAAAAAAACTAGTTGCTGATTGACCCGATTATTGTTAAAACGTCTCTAATTTATGAATTTTAACTCCAAGTATACTCCTATAAGGCAAGACTGTATAATTATACTGGGTGATCCAAACGGAGGCGTCCAAATTTTTTTTTAGGTTCCTACACCTATGCTCCATTCCAAATAGCAACGAAAATTTAAGGACATTTAGAATTATAGAAACAGAGATTTGAAACACTTCCTCTCACTTATTCTTAAAACAGCTGTAGTTACGTCCAAGATACGTTGGATAGTATATCTTTCTCATAAATAAATCATATTTGCTAATCAGAATTGGCCAGAAAGCTATACAGGAATCGGAATATCTTGTCGTCCTTATTTGGAATGCAGTATAGGTGTATCCAAAAATACCCCATGTAGGTATGTGCCGCAATTTTATTGAATGATTATTTGAGAATTTTTTACTGAAGTGGCTTAAAAATGTCATAACTTTTTTTATCGTAACAATTTATTCATTTCATTTTTGTAACGTGATCGTCTGAAAACACTCTTCTACCATAAGAATAGGTAATAATAGTACTTCTACACGTAAAATAATCAGCAACACAAAGTTCCAGATAAATTACCGAAAAAAGGCTTAAAAGTGTAAATTTGTGGTTTGAGTTGGACGAAGCAAAATTTTCAAAATTCTCTTTAAGGTACAAAACGGAGGTTCCATAGGTTAATAATAATTTAAAAAACTTCATTGATTATTCAACTTATCAAAAAAGAAATAATAAATTGTTCTTAATAGGCCATTTTACACAGAAATTGGCTTCCTAAGTTAGTTAGGTGAAAAATAAGAGAAGAAAAAATGTTTCTCGAGAAAATAGTATTCGTAATATTTTTTATTCTTAAGACTAACATTAGTCGAATAACATCAAAAACTATTAAATAAACTGAAATTTAACTATTAGTGAAACATTTTTGTTGGTGAGTACCACTAGGAGAGTACAAGTCGGAGTATTTTGTGTTATCTTAAAATGTTTCACTGGTCGTGGAATTTCAGTTTATTTAAATGTGTTAGATGATACTTGACTAATGTTAGCCATAAAAATAAAAAACATGGCGTTAAATATTTTTTCGACCAAGATTTTTTCTTAGTAGATGTTTCACCTAACTTTAAAAGCCAATTCCAGCATAAAATGGCCTTTTATGAACTACTTATTGTTTTTATTTGATAAGTTAAATAATCACTGAAGTTTTTATTAATTAGTATCAACCTACGGAATATAATATTTTTAATTGATTAAAGAGAATTATTATTGAAAAATTTGCTTTGTCCAACTCAACTCAAACCTAAAATTTCCACTTTGGACCCTTTTTTTTGTTACTTGTATAGGTGTTGTATTGCTGATTATGTTATATAAGGTCTAACAAAATCAGCTGAAACTATTTTAAGGGCAGGTTCAGTTCATGAAAATAAACAACTTTTTCTTTGGCGACCATATCAAAATCAAAATTTTTTGAAATAATCATTACATTGATCTACTAATATTTTGGTATCACCCTAAATACGGACCTGTGTTTTACTACGCACGCCGGACGCACGCGGCGGCTTCCTTTTGAGTTTGAACTCGACGCCCCCACCCCCGCTCTTGCTCGCGACCGGTCACGACCTTGCTTTGACATCTTCACCAGTAGCGCTCGCGCCGCGGACGCGTAGCGGTCGATATCGGTATGTTTCGCAACTGCGAAATCGTGCGCGCGCGCCCAACCGCACGCAACCTCTTGTAAGGTTACGTACTTGGTATGTTTTACCAGCATGACGATGACGTAGTGCTCCAGCTCACTACGTGACAACTAGTGACAAGTGTACCTACTTAGATGGGCCTATTGAGTGGCCTGACCTAACCTTACGCCACTTGATTTCCATGTATGGGGTCATGTAGAAACATTAGTGTACGAACATGACGACGGTTACATGGTGAGAACCACCCATGAGCTGCGACAACGGATAGTGCAGTGATCGCATGTGATGTTATTAAATTTTAATCAAAGTGAAAGATACATCCAAAGACGTGCAATAAAGTTCATTGAAAAAGGTGTGGGATATGTACAAAATTTAATGTAAGTACCTACCTACCTTCCTACTTACGTAAATTTTCAAAATAGGTAGGTATTTCATTGTCTTAACGTCCACTAAAAACAAAGCAAGTGTATGGAAATTTATGATTACCTATCCAATTTTAAAGCAAAATTCTACGTTCACTATCTACGTACCTAATTATCAAAACTAAGACATGCCCACAAACTACATAGTCAACCCAGCTCGGAGGCCCCGCGCGAGTTCAGTGACCTCGCCTGCCGCTCGCACGCCCGCTTCGCCGCACTCGTTCACAGCAGAACAGGGCCAAATTCAGTAGTAGATAGGAATTATTGTTTGCTTTTGAACAGCTGATTTTTTTTTCCGATTTCGACATTGGTCCCATAGAGAAAGTTGTTCAGTTTGATGGTCTGATCATCCCCTTAAAATAGTTTCACCTGATTTTTTAGACCTTATATATGGAATAATGTTTCCAGACGATCATTCAGTGAAATCATTAGATGAAAAAAGTTATGACAGTTTTAAGCGGCTCCGGTAGAATATTCTCAAATATTCATTTAAAAAATCATAACTTCTAAACTACAAAAATCGCGGAACATACATGGTGTATTTTCAGATACACCTAGGTGTAAGGAACCTAAAAAAATGTGGACGCCTCCGTTTGGAGTTGTATAGACTTAAACCACTACCATTTATACATCTTCGTAATTTTTTCTTACTACGGCTATGAAAAACTATACCTACCTATTCTAGTAAACTTTTATCCGTCTAAATGATGTCTTTTTTCTAGATGCCATAATGTACTTCAACCCAAAGGCATCGATATTGTCAGGATTCTTACCGAACCCGATAAAAAAATATATGACAATATCCTCAATTCATTTGTTGGTATAGCTGCAGTGCAGATTGGTTTGACTGATATTCTAAAAGAAATGGGAATCGTTCCTGATAATATTATTGGTAAGCTATACACTTTTTCATCGAACGTCAGTGGCGTGTTACGGAGAGCTATGGAAACTCAATCTTGAGGTCCGGGATCAAATCCGCACAGACCATATACCATGTACCAATGTTTTTCTAACTTATGTACTTAATACCGACTGCTCTCAAACGGTGAAGAAAAACATTGTGAGGAAACCTGCATAAGCTGCATAAGTCTCCCAATCCGCATTGGGCACGCGGCGTGGTGAACTATCGCCCATACAACCTCCCTGAGAGTAGGCCTGTGCCCAGTGCCAATGGGCTGTGATGATACACTTTTTCAGCTGACATTTTTTAAGCATGGAATTATTGCCTAAGCCAAGGATAATTAATTGGTCTGGATTGCTATGAGGCTGGGATAAAGAAGAAGAATCTAATCCAAAGTAGAGGAAATGAATAAAACGTAGTCATAGTTTTTATACTAGAACCTAGAACTATGTCCAAAAACAAACTTGACCTTCTACTGGAGTTCTCTATCATCCATTGTGTAATCAAAATTTGAACTTTTACTTATTCATTGTATTCCTTTTCTATACAGGTCACAGTGTTGGGGAGCTAGGTTGTGCTTACGCTGATGGCTGTTTTACTGCCGAGGAGATGATTCTCGCAGCCTATAGCCGTGGTTTAGTTTCCATTCAGACACCTTTCGTCCGTGGTTCTATGGCTGCTGTTGGACTGGGATACAAAGCTGTTAGATATTTATTTGTTAGATTCCTCTAATCGAAACTAATAATCATTTTTGGGTTTGGTTATGAGATCAACCTGTTTAATATTGTGTGATTCCTTGGTCGCATTCGAACCTAACGCATACGAATGTTTTCTTTGTAGGTCTTAGCTCTTTGCCCACCAGAAATTGAGGTAGCTTGCCATAATAGCTTTGAGTCTTCAACTATATCAGGACCAGCAGATATTATGAAAACATTTGTTGCCGAGTTGACCCGCCGCGGTATATTTGCCAAGGAAGTCCCTTGTTCCAACATAGCTTATCATTCAAGATACATTGCCGATGCTGGTGAGTTTACGTTTTGTTATTTAGAAATACTGTTAATATAAGAATACGTTTGATGCTCTTTCACAATATTTTATTACCGTCCCGTCAAAAAACCATATATCTAGATCGACGAACAGCGAAAGGCAGCTGGCAGTGATTAAATGCGTAAAGCATTTACCTTGGAAGCAAATATCCAGCAGTAAACTGAAGTTAATGATAATGAATGAATACGTTATTTTTGCAGGTCCCGGTCTTTTGAAGTACTTAAGTGATGTTATCAAGAATCCAAAGGCACGAAGTGAAAAATGGGTGTCTTCATCTGTACCTCAAGAAAAATGGGATGAACCGGCGGCCAAATATTCATCTGCTTTATATCATACAAATAATTTACTGGTATGCTTTATATAAATATATTGATAGAGATACAATAAATGCAAACATGCGAAGTTTGTTGTAGCTTGATAATCAGATCCAAAGCGGGTAAAGTAGTGTACAAATATCAAACATTACCATTTTTACAGAATTCCGTACTCTTCGAAGAAACAGCGAAGTTGATTCCGGAAAATGCATTGCTAATTGAAATCGCTCCGCATGGTCTCCTACAAGCTATACTGAAGAGATCTCACAGCGCATGTGTCAATATACCTTTGACTAGACGTGGACATGCCAACCCTGTACAATTCTTTTTAGAATCGATTGGAAAGTAAGATTTTTAGTAGTTCTAAAAGCTATTGACGTACATGGAACTTCACATATACCTACTATACTCACTCCATGCTTACTAGTTATGAAAACTTTATTATTCCAGAATTTATCAAGAAGGTCTGAATCCAAAAGTGGCAAGCTTGTATCCTACAATACAATACCCTGTCGCGACGGAAACCCCTTTACTTTCTCATTTAGTAGAATGGGAGCACAGGGAGGATTGGTAAGAAAGTTTTACCCGAACACCTGTACACTCTGGATAATATGAAAAAAAAAACTCCTTTATTTTGAAGAGAAATCTCAACTCAATGTTCAGTATAAAACATAATTATTTCTATAATAATTATGATAGATCAAAATAATAATTTGATTTATAGTATCAGCGTCATCATAGTATCAACCGTAAGCTATTTAGCTAGACAAAGGCATCCATTTATTACCCTAATGATAATTCTGTGCATTTGATGTCCATCCACGCTGCCATATTTACAAAGTCTCCACAAATTTAGAACATGTTTTGTGTGCAAATATCGTCATCATAATTTTAGGCCTCAAGCTAAATACAATACCAAAGACAGAGTGACGACTGCTGCTCGTGAATTTGTTATTTCCATTCACGATGATGACTACAAGTATCTTGAAGGTCACGTACGAGAAGGTAATTATGTTTTCTCCTTAATAATAAATAAAGAGGGTCTGAAAAACAATCCTTTTTGTTGTATTAAAACCAATAATTACATGCCACTTTCAGAAGCTATCGTTTTCCCTGAAGCATCGCTCTTAGTACTTATTTGGGAAACACTGGCGATGCATAGAGGCGTCGACTTTAGAAATCTGACAGTAGTGTTTCATGATATTCAGTTCCATGGTGAAGCTATTATCAAAGCAGAAGAACCGCTTAGACTTGGCATTATGATTCAAAAAGGAAATTACAAATTTGAAGTACGTACCATTTTCTTTGGTGTCTGAATAAATACAGTGCACGGACTGGAAAGAAAGTCGGACGTAATCTCGTCTAATCACGAAAGAAGCACCCATTTATATTTGTGTACGTGCTGACGTACTGTCACGCAGTTCACAATGGTGTTGGTGCATCTGTGTGAGTGTAGGTCCCTTGTAGAACAAACGAAAATGTAGGACCTTGCATGCTTGACATCTTTTTAGTGTCACATTACGCCCGTCTCTCTTTCAAGTCCGTAGAAGTTCCAAGAATACCAACAGTTTTGATCATTTTTTGTGGGAGATATTGGTAACATTTTTGGGTTTTGCTGTTGTTGGTTTTTGGTTAGCTAAGTTGAGTTTATATTCGATTCTATGACTATGGGTGTTCCTATGCGATTTTATTTTATTTTATTTTATTTGCGGAGTTTACAGCTATATAACAAATAATTCACAATTTTAGTCAGCTATTTGAAAAACAAAGCATTCTGATTCACAAAATTCGATGAACTGTCTTAATTGATTGCAAGGCTATTCACTAAAACATCAGAATGAGCGTTTTTCTTATGATTTACTAGGGGATCGATAGATGGCGCTACGGTCTTTGCTAATAAACGACAAAATTCCAAAAGGAGTTTCTTTAAAATAATAAAGAGGGAAATGATGATCAAGAAGATGTCAACGCATCTTTTGATGGCATATTTCATTATTTATTAATCATTTTAATCGAAAATTAGAGACTTTTACGCCTGACATGGTTGTATGGGCTCGATCCCTTGGCGTTCCAAAAAAAAGGCAGGCACATTCTTGACAAGATTTTGACAGGACTCGCGAAAGGCATTATGGAGCGATAAACTTGACATCTGTTGAGTTTTTTATGAACTTAATTTTAAAAAGATAAGAAAAACGCTCATTATGTTTTGTCATGACTGTATTATAAAGCTTTTGGAACTTCGTTGCTAAGTCTATAGAAGCGAAAGGCATTCTACCTCTACCATGTCTACTACTTCGATAGTAACATAGCAATTTTGAAAAAAGGCGAAAAAGTGTCAATGGCATCGCGATCATCATCTTTATATTCCTCTTCTTAGCCCATTATCTGGGATCGGCGCAATATAATCGTTATTATTATTTTGAAAGACTGATAATAATATTTTTTATTAATTCTTAGGTAGAGCACGATGGAATAAAAATTGTAACAGGTACTATTGTTGAGATAAAAGGAAGGAATCGTGTATTCCGTCCATTGGAAGAAGAACATGTTGAAGAAGATAATGTTCTATTAACTTCTGAAGATATTTACAAGATTATGCAATTGAGAGGATATTCATATAAGTATGTTTATTTTATGAAAGCTATCATGTTGCTTAATTTTTAAATTTTCTGAATATTTATTTGTAATATTTAAACTAGATAAGTACCTAGTTAATGTAAGATTACGAACAATCTTCACATGGTTTTATAGGTATTGACTGTTTATTGAACGATTTTTTCCAAAGCTGTTTTCTTTCTACCTGATTGCATGAGTAGTATAATCGCTTCAGGGGTGTGATAATAATTATTACAGATAGGTCCGTTTTTTTCATTTCCAGGAATCATTTCCGATCGATTCTTTCAACAAATGCGAATCGTAACAAAGCAGACATTAAATGGACTGGTGACTGGATAACTTTTCTTGATTCTCTGATCCAATTAAATACCTTTGCTGAAAACTACGATGGTGTCTCAACTCCTAAACTCATCAAAAAACTAACTATTAACACGGAATTACAAAATATTGAAGTTGACACCATTGAAGTTAAGAATGATACAAAATATTTGCCTGCACGGCTCAGTAGTGTGTTTGGAATCACTAGGTTTGTAAAGTTATCATCATTTTGTTTTCTTATATTATGAAATTTGTATTTTATAAACGCAATTCTTAAAAATTGTTTATCGATAATAATTATAAAAGATTAAGAAACCTTTTCCTTGCAGTATACACCTACAGGCTATAACTTATGCTTACTTTTAAAATAAAAATAATTTTACAATTACAAGATGAGCACGACTCTTCAGTAAAATTAAATTAAGTACATTATAAAATTGTAGGAATTGGCAAAACTCGTAAAAATCCTGTTTCAAAAGACCTAGACATTAATTCCTTAAACAAACATTTTTCGGCTGCATCAACATAAGATGATCTTACCAAAGCCTATGACTCGAAATAATCTTTTTTCACAGCCAACTCCTAAGTTCTCTTCCTTTTCTTTCTGTCAATTTACTGATTTTGATGTTAAGAGGAACATCATCTCCATCGCCTTGAATGCCGTCGGAGGTGACAAGGTTAGCCGTAATATGATCATTCCTCTCCTTGATTCCTTCACTCCTATAATCACCAAGATCTTCAACAGATTAATTATTTCCTATTCCACCTTTCCGAAGATCTGGAAAGATGCTGAAGTTATGTTGTAAGAGATAAGTGTACTTATTGCAACCATCAGCTACAAGGCTGATTCAGTGTTTATGGGCTGTAGAGCATCTTTGTGATGGGGATGGACCAGGTCTGCCTGCAAAAAGTACACTTATATCTTAATATACTATAATTCCTTTACCTAAAAAGAGTAACCCATCCACCTTCTCCGAATATCGCCCTATTTCCATTCTTCTTTTTCTTTCTAAAGTCCTAAAACGTTTGGTCCATAGACAACTCAGACTTTTCCTATCAAAAAACTACCTCCTTAGTACGGTAACAGCTCTCGTTAAAATCTCCGACGACATTCGTTTTGGAATGGAAAATAATCAACTTACCATTCTAACATTGCTGGATTTAACCAACGCTTTTAATCATGTTGACTTTGATATCTTGTTAGGCCTTTTACGTACTCTTAACATATCTCCAACGGTAATTGACTGGTTTCGTAGTTACCTGTTTGGGCGCCGGCAGCGTATAAAGGTTGAAGACACATTTTCTTCATGGTGTTATACCTATCTGCATGGGAAACGGTTATTGCGATTTCTGACATTTCTAGTACTCTAACTTCGGTTGGTCCGATAGAGTTTATTGCTCCTTATAAGAAACAGGATCGATTGGTATCAAAAAAGTTTTTGTGTAAATTGTCAATTATCTTGCTGACTGTACATTTTTTCCAAAATCTGTGAATGCATTTCGAAATATTTCAAAAAGTTAAGGATAGTCTCTTAAGAACGCTTCGCTTTAGCTACAACGGTTAAGGTACCGGCCCTTACTGCCCCGTCTCAAAAATCCACCCTGTATATGCCTATATTGTATTACGTGTATATTTGTATTTAATATAGGTTTACTTTACTGCCTTTCTGGATTTATTTTTGTTTTGAGCTACACCGCCTACCTATTCTCGTTTGTTAAATCCTCTACCCTAAGGTTAAGGTCACAGACTTCTATTGAGGTTGAGGTTGAGGTTGTCTGGAAGAAATAGTTTTTTAGTGATAAGACCGCCTTATTTGTACCTACTTGTAATTCTTTATATTTATTCAAATGTGTATTCTGTTTTGGTGTGCAATAAAGTATAATTGATTGATTTATTTATTTATTATGTATACTTGCTTTTTGTTTTTATTTACTGATAACTGCTCCTTTTTGATAATTTTTCTGGAAGCACCGCCTACCTTTCTTCGTTCACCGTTTCCTCTACCCTAAGGTTGTCTGAAAGAAATCGCTTCTTAGCGATAACATCGCCTTATTTTGTGCCTCTTGTTTTATTTTTCTCTGTATTTTATTTCTGTATTTTGATGTAAAATAAAGTATTTTTGATTGATTGATTGATTATAGGTGTGGTGGCGTCGAAATAGATAACATTGTTTTTAATGACAAACCGAAGGCAGAATATGAACCGAATGTATTAGAAACTGGGTCATTTATTCCACATTTTCTTACGGGTGATGTCGATGTAAGTATTCACTTTCCCAATTCGGTATGCCAAGTTCTTTTTTCTCCATTTTATAATTTTTATGGATAGAAGAAGACATCATATTTTAAGAAACTAATTTTTAACGATTCATCGAGTTTATTTTTAACTATTATCTCTAAATGGTAAAAGTGGTCGCAAGAAAATCCTTCGAACTTTACGGAGAGAAACCATTGCTTAATTAAAAAAAGTAAAAATCACCTGCTACCTATGATGGAAACAGAAACGGCAACATCGATTGTCAAATTAAGACGTCGTGAATTTTATTTTTCCTTATTGGCCAGTAATTATTTACAGTTTATTTTGTTTACCATGGACTTCACAGGTATTCCAGTGACATCACTGGATGAACAGAAAAACGACGTTATTTTATTAAAAATATCTGTAATCCTTTCATTTTAAAATATCTCTGACATAGAAAAATTATATTGAGACAATTATGTCGAAATAGATTTCGATTTAGCCCTTCCAAAAAATCTGGACATACCTAGCGAATTGAATGTTTCAAAAAACATAAAATTTATTTAACATTAACATTCGACTATTTTGCAGATGGAAACAGCTCTGTTAATAAATCTACAAATAATAGCCGACAACATCTTAGATAAGGAAATAAAAGTAACTGGAATTGAAATGAAGTCTACGTTTACAGTAGTGGATGCTATTAAAAAAGTGGCCGATAAAATTCCTACATCAATATTTGATGTTAATTCACTTCAAACAGAGAGCGTTGCATTTGAAAATCTTGGAATTATAAGCAAATCTAATGTTTTTGTTGTTGGTAACTTACTGCAGGATGAAAAGGTACGTTCATGAAATGTAAGAATAATCGAAATAAACCTTTAGGTCGCACCGATGTAATAATTATGAACAAAAATCAAATCCTTTTCTTTTTTTTCTCAGAAAAGGAAGAACCTGTACAATATTGTGTTAAATGAAGAGAAATTTATTTTGACTTTAGAGGAAGACACTCAAAATATTAATCTAAAGTACGAAGACTTTAATGTACTGACTTCGATGACCGTGCAAAGAAAAAAAATGATGTTACTCAATAAGGCCAATGTTGTTCAAAAACAAAATGTGAAGTACCTTCCAATCGTCAATGACAACAAATTTTCTTGGATTCAACGACTTCAATATGAATTGCAGACCACTAAACGAGTCGTTCTAGTATCAGAAAAACAATCTTATTGTGGTTTACTGGGTGAGTGTTATTTTATTTGTTGCACTTATCCACACCTTAGACGTGTTCGCTAAGTTACTGCAAAATTCAACATTTAGATTGTCGCTTCATCGAACACTGTTCAATTGTTCATCGCTAGTTGCCGTACGCTACATCGAAAGTCTCGACATCGAATGGAGAATTTGTGAGAATTTAATAAATTACTATTATTATATGTCTTACGTTCCGTAATCACGGGCAATTACGTCCCGGACCTTTGGAAGGCGTCCATGGAGCCGAAGCCAACATGTGGGGCCTCTACATGTTGGCTTCGGCTCCATGCACGCCTTCCAAAGGTCCGGGACTTAATTGCCCGTGATTACGGATCGTAAGACACATAATAATAATATGGATTGGTCAACACAACAAGAGTAGGTGAAATAAATTTTTTTGGGGGCAGAGAGTTTTCATACTGCATGTTGTGTAGTACCATACTCTTTCTTATACTGTGACTTAACGGAATTCGTACATTCTTTCTCAATTCACCTTTCTTTCATTCTTTGTGCCGCCATTTTCGACCTGTCACTTTTCATTATTCTAATTGACTGTAATATTTCAGGTTTGGTTAGAAAATTGATCAAAGAGTATGGCAATAAAGTTGGTTTAGTTCTTGTAGAAGATTATCTAGCTCCAGATTTCAACCCCGAACAAAATATATTTAAAGAACAATTGGAAAAAAAAATGATTATCAACGTCTTTAAGAAGGTTGGTACAAGTGTTACGGCTCACGTTCCTAATCGAAAGAACGTTCTGTCGAATACGCGCGCAACGCTTTTCAAGTATGACAAATCAGCCGACGGAATGTTCCGTCGTATTTGAACTTGAAAAGCGTTGCGCGCGTATTCGACGGAGCGTTCAGCGCGGAACGTTCAGCAGGTGTGCCATAACACCAACAGTTTTTCTGTAGATAACCTTCAATCGAAGAAAGTAACTTACAGGTGAAAGGAATCAAATACTATTGTTTTTGACATTTTTCCAAGATTTATTCTTTGTCTTACGTCTTATTGGTATTATAAACACGTGCCCGCTTTGTGCGAGGATCTTCTCTAAGAAGATTATGGCTATGTCGCTGTGGCCAAAATTGGTCAGGAGCATAGATTTTAAACTTTTCGCTTACTCTGAAAGATGGAGCCAAGAAATCGAGAGCGAGATAGCCAGTTATGAAACCTTATGTAAATAAAAAAGAAAGAGAAAATTGTTTTTTCGGTCACCGTGGCCCATTTTTGTGTTTTGCAAGATGTCAATCCTATAGAATAGTTGACAAACAAATTGTTTTTATTATATTTTTTTTTACTAGCTTATTTCATCCCACTGCTGGGCAAAGGCCTTCCCTTTAATCCTCCAACCATCTCTGTCCTGGGCATGCTCTGGCCACGCGTCATCGAAAGCATCTAGATCGTCCCACCGTCTCTTCCTAGGACGACCTGGAAGCCGATGACCGTTTTCTGGGATCCAAGGCGTTACAATTCTTGCCCACCTTTCCTGATGCATCCGACAGACATGGCCAGCCCAATCTCACTTTAATCTGGCGGTTTATTCCCACCACATCGGCTATTATTGTGTTTTGGAGAGCAGTGTATTGTTTCTGACACGATCCGTTCTTTTAACGCCCAGTATACTACGCTCCATTGCCCTCTGGCAAACCTTGAGTTTGGACTTTTGAGACTCAGTGAGAGACCAGGTCTGGGCACCGTAGGTTAGAATAGGCAGGATACACATGTCGATGAGTCTCCGTTTGAGGGATAGCGGGAGTTCACCCTTCATTTAACTCCTTCATGGACCAGTAGCTCTTCCAGGCGTTGTCGACACGGCGTGCGACTTCTTTGTTTTGCCTGTTTTCGAAGGAAACTATCTGGCTCAAGTAGATGTACTCATCAACATAGTGTATAACCTGCCCATCTACTTCGACTCTACGTTTGGTGCCGTTGGTCATTATTTGCGTCTTCGATCTGTTCATTTGTTCTATGTGCAGCCACGTTATGGCTTAACTCAGTGGTAAATTATCTAAGGTCAGGAGCAATCATCATCATCATTAATATGAAATTTGGATACATTACCTACTATTATTCATTATTGGATATAATTTATTTTATAAAAATTGGTATAAAGTGCATATCCACATCAGGCTTCGTCAATAGCCTATCAAAAACAGGCTTATTGGATATTATGTAGGTACCGTTGGGTATTAATGAAGATTTTAACAGCCACCCATTACATGAAAGAGACGATTTCGTTGCGGGTAACGATTAGTGAAGTTCGCTGGAGACTGCGTGTCTGCGTTCAAAATCGAGACAGGCAATTCAAACAAGACCTGTAGTTTTTGTTCTCTCTGTGTTAAGAAACAAAACCCCATATTGTGTTTAAAAAATTAAAATTTTATAAATTTAATTTTCATAGGCTCAAACTTCCGCGTTTTTTATCGTTTTCTCAAAAACCTCAAAAAGCACTTGGCGTACAAATTACAGAAATTAATTTCTTGAATCAAATGCTTTCGAAAAAGGTATACCTACTTACTTTAGGTTTGTTAGTTTTTTTCAGTTTTTTTGTAGATTTTGAGTTTTTGTTTTTTTGCTACCAAAATATACTTAAAAAAACGAAAGCATCCAAAATCTACTAAAATCAAGGAAAAACTACCAGACTACCCAATTCTACGAAAAAGAACCAACAACTAGCAACAAGAACCAAAATGTATTGAAGCGCAGGTTTGAGCTAATCGGCGGAACGGCATAAGATAACATTACAGGGGCGGGCAGCGACCGCCGCGCGGGAGACACTCCCGCTTCGCAGTCGCTTTGGTCGTACAGGTTTGAGCAATGCTGTAGAAGGATTAAACGAAAAGCAATACCTATAATTTATTTTGAGAAAACATTGGCATCTATAATTTAAACTGTTACATAAATTAAAATTTCGGTACTGAAAATAAAATTTTGATTTCAGGGACAATGGGGCGGATACTACTATCTACCCACTGAAAAATCATTTAATCACAGAGATGTCAGTCTAAGCAATACAAGACCGGGTGATATTGACAGTTTAATATGGGTTGAAGCCGCAAAATCACCAGATGCTAATAATTTTATTCAGGTATTATTCATTTTATAGTGTTTTAAAGGTTTTTTTATTGTTGTAGTATGTAGTAAAGGTTGCTTCTAATGATACCTACCTACCTGTCTGGTTTGGTATCTGTAACTACATATTAAAGTCACAGCATCCCATCGCTTTTCAAATCGTAGCAGTAGGTATCCCAGGAGTTATATCATTTTCAAGATCGTCTATTGAAACCTGAAAACATCTTTGTTAAGCGTACCTACACAATCATACAGAAAATATCCTGCGTATTTTTTACTGATTTTCCAAAAGGTACCTAGTTGTACCTAATCTAATTCAGTTTTATTATTAAAGTTTTATTATATAAATAGTTTTGTTCAATGTCATATTTCTTTTTATAAATTAGAAATAAATTTGTTTAGGTCTGCTTCACTGGACCAAGTTTCCGAGATGCTGAAAAAGCAGTTAGAAGGGGAAAGATTGGCGATAGTTTTGGAATGGATTTCAGTGGTTTCAATTACAAGTAAGTTTCATTATTTCCAAAGCACTAAATTGTACCGTGGGTGGTAGTAAATCTTACCAATACTTTTTCTTTAGTCCAGCTTCCATAACTTACTTTCACATTTTATGTTAAATTACTTCAATTTACCCTACAAGTACTTAATAATTTCGTATTGAAAACTATCGACATTAAAGTTACGAAACACGTTTTAATACTAAAGTCACAGATTATTATATAGGGTCCTTCTTAATATGCTGACACTTTTTAAGGGGATGATCAGACCATCAAATTAAACAATTTTCTCTATGACACCAACAAAAAAATCGTAAAAAAAAATCTGCCGCTCCATACAAAACTACAAACCTACTCGAGCCAGATTTTGGGACTGCTGATTTTTTTTTCGCGATTTCGATGTTGGTCCCATAGAGAAAGTTGTTCAATTTGATGGTCTGATCATCCCCTTGAAAAAGTGTCAGCATATTAAGTTGGACCCTGTATAATACTATCTAAAGTCAAAGAATGTCCGAATAATAGTAGAATTGTAATAATTTTACTACCTACCTCTTTTTAAAATCGACTTAAAATTTACAATACACGTGGTCTTTTTGTTTAAATTTTTTTTTTTTTCATTCAGGGGTGAACGAGTAATGGGACTTATATCAGAAGGCGCAATTTCCAATACTGTAAATGCTAATGTAGACTTGCTTTGGCCAGTTCCTGACTTCTGGAGCTTAGAAGATGCTGCTACTGTACCGTTACCATACCTTCTAGCATATTATTGTTTAGTAAGTTTCCACGTTAAACTAAGTTTCTGTAGGGTACCTACAGGCCTTTTCTTGAATAAGAGTGAGAGGTAGTGAGAGGTAGGTCATCTCAAGTCAACAATCTCACTTAAATAAATTAACATAAAATTCAAAACTTTGATAATATTATAGTAAGTACTAGGAAGAAAAGTTGGTCACGGCCAATTTGCATAAACTGTAAGAAACTAATTTGCAAACCTTAGCCACATCCTAGGCACTTCAATACAGGGTCCTTCTTAATATGCTGACAGTTTTTTAACGGTATGATCAGACCATACCATCAAACTGAACAAATTTCTCTATGGGACCAGCATCGAAATCGGGAAAAAGGGAAAGTTGTTCAGTTTGATGGTCTAATCATCCTCTTAAAAAATGTCAGCATAATTAAGTTGGACCCTGTATAAACGAGCTCGCACTAACAAGAAGTGATTAAAACATGTAACTATAAGTGAAAGTGAGAGAAGACCACGTCACTGCTTACTGACGTTCACCTCTCGTACTATCGACAAGGGATTGGGTCAAAATCGGTGGGGGGCAGGGAGAGCCCATACTGCATCTTTCTTACTGTGCGTTAGCCTAGACAAAAAAATTATTATTGTACTAACTAATCTTTTTTATTAGGCAACAAGGCATCCAATGAGAAAGAATTCAATAATATTTGTACATGGCGGTGCAGGCGCGTTTGGTCAAGCAATTATTTCAGTAGCTCTGGCCTTAAACTGTACAATTTTTACCACCGTCAGTGACATAAGCAAGAAAAAGTTTTTGCTTCAATTGTTCCCTGAATTGAATGGTAAGTTATTTATTGATCGCCAATCAGGAAGTTGGTAAAGGGACATCATGTTGTCAATAAACCCATACCCTACCCATAAACAATATTTTTTTATATTTTTACTAAAAAAATATTTTAATCTGTATTTTAAACCAACATCATAAAAAAATGAGAGGGATATCAATTCGTCTGAATTTGTTTAGTGATATTTTTTGCTATGGTTTAGTGTTTGCATGTTACGCGATATATTTCCTAATTTTCTTTCATTTCTTGACGTATTTTAATTATTTCTACTAAGCTGTAAATGTTACGGCAAATCATCTTTTTTTGGAAGGCCCATAAATATTTCCTATGTTAGAGATTTTAAAATGAAAGGATTGCATACATTATGCATATATTTTAATAAAATAATGTAGTGTTTCGATGAAGCGAGTGGCATCACCACGACCTGTAAGGTCCGTGGTAAAGGACATCCGGCGATTATTGTTTTGCTAATAATTTCGTCCTTACGTAATTTTTTCATTCTTTATTATAATATTTATCAAAGTCGCAATAAAATTATGACAAATTAACACATTTACAGAGGATAACATTAGCTGTTCCTTAAGCGATAACTACCGGGACATTGTGAACATCAATACCAATGGCAAGAAGTGTCATGTGGTAATAAACTCTTTGAGTGGATCACTGCGCGAGGTAAGCTAGGTATAATTGCAATAGGCAGTAGGTAGTACTTCAAGATATAGATTCAAGATAAGAATAGTTATGTAGAGTAGTTCTGTTTCTTATGAATATTATAATTTCTCTTTAATTTTGCAGGCTGCTATGAGTTGTGTTGGTTTCAATGGCAATTTTAACGACTTGAGTGATTTGGATATGACTGAAAATAATGTCTTTGGAATGTCATTTTTATTAGACAAAAAAAATTACAGAGCTGTAATTTTTTCGAATATATTCAAACCAGAAAATTCTGCACAAAGAAAGGTATAGATTTCAATCATTTTAATAAAAGTTTTGTGTGTGTGTGTGTATGACGGATGGACCGATAAGATATGATTTTTGTAATCGAAAGCTTTTATGAGTTTAGCAGTTTTCAAAATTGTTAATCAACTTTAATAGTGCTTCGAAAGGATCTCAGCCAATAATTATGTAATACATCGAATTCCGGCTCTAATGTTCACAACGTCTTAATGAATAAGCGCAAAACCTCATAGGTACACCCCAACTGATACATAAAAAAATAACAATTGCATTGAATCAATAGTTTCACTATTTTATTAAAATTTAAAGTTATGCGCATTTTAAAGTGCAAGCATGCTCAGGATTAGTAGTTGGCGCCTTGGCGGATCAACAAAAAGTCGCTTAAATTTTCAGTTTGGCACAATTCATCTCGGATATGGATATATCTGGTACCATTGCTCTCAGTATAACCTCCTGAACAATAATATATGGGTCAGACTGTGGGGGTAGAAACTGTGACGTCATGAAGATACAAAGAATTTTTTTTTTCATTTAAACTTACCGTCGTGGTTTCATACAACTCCTTGCTTCATAAAAATGACGGACTGACGTCTGCCGCTCCGTGTGTGAAAGCGCTAAGACTATCAAACTGAACAACTTTCACTATACATAGAGTCAACATAGAGAAAAATAATAAAAGAATCTTCTGTTTCATCATTACAAAACTGATCAAATGAATGACAGAGTTGATTCTGTTTTCTTATTTTTCGCCGTTTTCTCCATAGTGAAGTTCTCCTCCACTCCTATATTGCTAGTGTAAGGGGTAGCAAAATGTTACATCTTCTATACAAGGTGTTACAAAAATACAAATAAACATTTAAAATTTGGTTTA
The DNA here is from genome assembly GCA_963693445.1 of Agonopterix heracliana. Taxonomy (NCBI): domain Eukaryota; kingdom Metazoa; phylum Arthropoda; class Insecta; order Lepidoptera; family Depressariidae; genus Agonopterix; species Agonopterix heracliana. Next base: position 15,351,791 of record OY856324.1, read on the forward strand.
GACCATCAAACTCAACAACTTTCACTATGGGACCAATATCGAAATCGCGAAAAAAAATATTGATGTTCTGTACTCTACAAATCGACTCGAGCTAAAATATGTATGGGATATCAGATTTTTTTTTCGCGATTTCGATTTTTGTCCTATAGAGAAAGTTGTTCAGTTTGACGGTCTAAACAACCCCCTTAATAGTTTAAAAAAATTATTTTTACTTATGTAACACCCTGTCTGTCTGTATATCTTTAGGTGATCCGATTGAAAGTTCTAGGGGATCTCTACAAGTGGATTTTTGGAACAAATGTTTCGTACTAGTAGCTGTGGCGCTTTTATAGTGCTCAATCTTCAGAACCATATTTTTTATCTTGTCATCATCATATTTATTATGGATCGGCCAGCTTTATTAAATGCAAATGTTTGTTTTAATTTGAGCTGTCTTTTTTAATTAGGTATTTTTAAGTACTTAAAATAAATAAAGACAATAGCAGATTTTGGAAAACAATCTTAGCTTCATACTTATATGGTTTACATGATAGTTACTTTAAGTTGGTTGCAGAGACGTTCACAGGCAACTAGATGGCGCTCGGGAGCATCATTCCTGATTTTATCAAATTTTATTTTATATCTTCGTAATTATGTTATAAATTGCAAATGTTATTTGAGATGCGTAATCTTGATTTTCTTAACTATTTTTCCATATATAAAATATTACTTTTGTTAATTTGTTAATACCGTCTACGAATGTTATACGTCAAAGTTTTGTATGAAATTGATTAAAATTAAAATGTATAACAAATTCGTATGAACAATAAAATTACTATAACTTGTAGCTAGATCAGTAAAACATAAACACAAGTGCCCGCATAATTGAAAATTTTGATTGAAATCATCACAATTAAGAGATATAAAATAAAATGTGATAAAATCTGGAATAATGCTCCCGAGCGCCATCTAGTGTAGTGCAACTCCCTCTGCAACCCTTTTAAGCACAGAGTACTATATTTAGTTACATTTATAGTTATCATAATGATCAATAAATAATTGCTAGGAATAAATGAAACAACTTCTTTCACAATTTTAGGAACTTCAAATAATGCTCAGTAATGGCATCGCAAACGGCACAGTAAGGCCTATCAGTCGTGTGATATACCCGCCTACAGATGTGATCAAAGCCTTCAGACTTCTGTCATCGAGTAAACATAGAGGTAGAGTTTTGATCAGGATGACAGATCCTGTAACATTAAGTCAAGGTCTAAATGTTAAACCGAGGTAAAGTTATAAGGTCACTCGATATTTTATAATAATAAGGATAATTCAGAAATAAAATGTTCGAAAGAACAGATCATTAAGCGAAGAACATTGTTTGTACACGTATTTTCAATTAAAACCCTTTTAATTAATGATCTGTCCTTTCGTTACATAAAAAACATTGATGGGAATACTCCCCGGTTACACGACTTATAAACGAAAGTTTTGTTTCCAGAATGACTTATTCATCAAATCATACTTACATAGTTGTATGTGACTCGAATGATGTTGGTATTGAATTAGCGGACAGACTTGTCAGAAGAGGTGCTAGAAAACTGATAATTCATAGAAGACTAAGTTCTCTAGAAGGCTATATTTATACCAGAGCAGCGTAAGTAACAAATCAGAATTAATAAGTAAAATATGTGAAGGAATTAACAATAATTAGATAGAAACTACATCAATTTATCAAACATTTAATTAATGATAAGATGTAGCACTCGAATATTGTAGTAGTCATTGCATTAAGGCTCGATCGATAGGTTGGATTTTATTTTATTACAACTACATACAACGAATAATTTAATTTCATTTTAGATCTTGGAGAATGAAAAACGTGTCACTAAAACTCTCATCTGAAAACCTTCAAACAGAGAAAGGATGTGAAAACCTTATCAATGAAGGTACAAAGATAGGTTCAGTTGAAGGTATCTTCATAGTTAATAGTGGTAGTAATAGAGAAGAAAACAAACTGGACCAAGAAGAGTTTATAAAGAAATTCGATGATACGGCGTTGGTAGTGGCAAATCTGGATTTAGTATCTAGGAATATTTGCCCTCAGCTAAGGTCAGTTTTCTAATTTGTAGTCAACGATTTTCTTTAAAAACTTGTTTTATACACTTCTTTTTTGCACCGAACTCTGCAATATACTACTCTATAATTTATTTTACAGACATTTTGTAGTGTTGAATGGTTCTTCTCCAAATTATGCAGATAAAATTGTAGTGTCGATTTGTGAGAAAATATGTATAACAAGGAATGAATTTGCATTACCAGCTCTGCTATTAAGATTTGATGAGGTAGGTATTGATAGAACTAAAATATATTTAATTTTCAATCACAAAAATTCTATAAGAAATAAGACTCTTTAAAATATGTATACATTTCTTTTGATGTTTATTCAGAACACGTTAAATAACAAAAATAAAACAAATACAAATAACACAAATTATTTTCAGTCTGACCAGTATGATCTCAAGTCGCAAGTATTTAACAGTTTGGAGACAAGTTTAAGGCAAAATTATAACAACGTCGTCTGTTTCAATACGAAAAGACAACGTAGACCCGACTTTTTGAGTAAAATTTCAAGAATCTTAGGTAAGTGTGACGAAATCAAACATCTGTTTATTACTGATTTACAACTGTATACCTTCGATCAACAATATACAACTAGATAACGGGTCGCATACAAAATCAAAGAGAAATTCTGTCCTCGTGAATATACAACATTTTTTGTTAACGAACCGAGAAAACAGTCCGAATACATTATAATTTCGACCTCAAAGCAACCATAATTCCTAGTAATTTAAAAAAGGAACACTGCGGCATTGCGAGACGTGCTTACGTTGGCTTTGTTCGAACGCAACTAATTCAAAATAAGATCTCACTCCAATAGTGAGGCGTTATTTGCCGGGACATGTTTTGAGTGCTGACGCGTTATCTAGTTGGATATTGTTGATCGAAGCTGTATACACATTATAAATTCGATTTTAAAATATTATAGGACTAACGAAAATTGATGAAGTATCAGAAAACCTTACTCTAAGAGATTTATGTGCGAATGAAGTCAGCATAGAGGAGGTCAAGTCTTTACTCAAAAAAGAGCACAAACTTATTTTACAAAGTCAACAAGTACAAATCATGTCAATTGCCAGGTAATAATGTTAAATAAGTAAAAAAACCGTTCCCCGTTCTGGGTCGTTTCTGGTACAAAGGCTTGCCATATCAATTCAAAGTGGCAACCCCTTATGAGCGAAGTACCTAAAATGCACGATGCCACTGCTGTATAACTACCTAAAACGCGAGATACCTGAAACTCGAAGTACCTAAAATGCACGATGCCTAAAAACTAAATTTGCCTACAATGTACTTTGACAACAATGTTTAATGCCTAAGAATCGAAATGCCTAAAATGAAGATTGCCAGCACAAGGTACCTTCAGGTGCGGTCGGCCAAATAAGTGCGTTCACACACGATGACGCATTGACGGAGCGGCAGCTGTCAGTTCATAGAACCACACCCGGTGCGTCAATGCATTACCGTGTGTGCTTCTACGTGCGGTTTCATATACAACTCCTTGCTTCACAAATGATGGACTGACGTTTGCTGCTCCGTCAGTGCGTCATCGTGTGTGAACGCACTAATTGGTTTACCACTTTTGACAACACTTCCCATGTAGCCAAAATATCGCCACAGCATAACTATATTAGTTCTTACATTTTTTGGTAGAATTTGGTTCTTTTGGTAGTTTTTGGTAGATTTCGGTAGTTTTTAGTAGATTTTGGTTGTTTTGGTAGAATTTGGTAGATTTCGGTAATTTTTAGTTCTTTTGGTAGAATTTGGAAGATTTTAGTAGTTTTTGGTTCTTTCGGTAGAATTTGGTATAATTTGGTTGATTGTAGTAGTTTTTTTGTTGTTTTGGTGGTTTTTGGTAGAATTTGGTAGCTTTTGGCAGTTTTTAATAGTTTTTGACAGACTTTATTAGTTTTTGGTACATTTTGGTAATTTTTGGTTCTTTTGGTAGAATGTGGTATTTTCTGGTAGATTTTGGTAGTTATTGGTTAGTTTGGTAGTTTTTGGTAGTATTTGGTAGAGCAAAAGAACCAAAAACAACCAAATTATTCCAAAAACTACCAAAAGAACCAAACACTATCAAATTCTACTAAATTCTACCAAAAGAACCATAAACTACCAAATTATACCAAAAACTACCAAAAGCACCAAAAACGACCAAATTCTACTGAAAAACTAACAAACTTCCAAATTCTACAAAAAAGAACCAAATCCACCAAAAACTACCAAAAGAACCAAATTCTACTAAAAAACTACAAAATTCTACCAAAAGAACCAAAACCACCAAGTTATACCAAAAACTACCAAAAGAATCATGCTTTGTAGTAGGCATTTAACTAGCACCGGCATTATACTTTGTAGACATAAAACAACATAGGCATTTTGCTTCGTAGACATTCAAGCTTTATAGACATTAAAACTTCAAAGGCGTCCTGTGCTTTTAGACATTGACTTTAGGCATTTTGCTTCATAGGCATGGTGCATTTTAGGTATTTCGCTCAAAAGGAGTGGCAACGCTGCTAGCGTTATGGGCTCCTTTGCGCCAGGATCGACAAGGGGCGGATTATTTGACTGAGCTTTTATTTCATTGTTTTGACGAAGCATGTTGCTGATTTTTGTCTGTTTGTGTATCATTCTTATTGACGACGCTTGTGCTGATTTATGATTATTTGTGATTATTCTGATTGCTTTTATTAAATAAACGATAATTGTTATTAAAAAAACTTGATTTATTATTAATTTGTTTACAATTGCAGCTTGAAATTAATAAATGATACATTATATTTCAGCTTGAAACAATTGAATGATTTCAAGCATCACAACTCTAAATTTTGTAGTGGACTAGGAGCTTTCTATACATTCATCGACGAAGATGAGTGTATGGCAACGGAACCGATGATCACTATGCCTACTAAACTGAGTAACGCAAGTGAGGTATGTAAATAATATATAATATATTTTTTAATTATTCTTTGGCTTAAAATTTTATGTAAATAATTTTAATTACAGAAAGAAGAAGAATTGGACCCTAAGGCAACATACTTAATGCTATTCCCAGGATTCGAAGGCCATCATCAGATGTTTACAGCTATTTGCGAAAGGCTTAAACTTCAGGCAATCACATTCCAACTAGGTCCAGATTTGACACTTGAAAGTATTCCTCAGATAGCTATGAATATAATGAAGGTAAAAAAAGATTACACCCAAATTAATCATTCTTAGTATGTAAACAATGCAATCGTTGTTGGTTCGTTTAGACGAGAGGCGAACCGTGATGGGTATCAAAAATATCCATAGAATATCCACTGTTAGCTGTATAATATAAAATGCAATCGTTGTTGGTTTGTTTAGACTAGAGGCGAACCGTGATGGGTAACAAAAATATCCATAGAATATCCACTGTTAGCTGTATAATATAAAATGCAATCGTTGTTGGTTTGTTAAGACTAGAGGCGAACCGTGATGGGTAACAAAAATATCCATAGAATATCCACTGTTAGCTATAGCCAATAATATAATACAAAAAACTTAAATAAGACAATTTGGGGGCTAATTTATCACGACGAATTAAAGATTTTCTAGCATGACGCGTGCTATTTCAAATTAATCAATTGAAAGCAATCAAACTAATGAACCGAGTTCAAGCTCAACAATAAAACGGATTCGAATATTTATTAGTTTTTTTTTAAATATGTTTTGTTAATATTGACAACACGTGGCTATATCAAAGAGAAATACGAATAGACAAGTTTTTCCTTTTTTCAGTTTATGAAGAACCGGTTCGAGTTGAAATCGAAGTTCTTTCTCTTGGGATATTCTTTTGGCGTTAACGTTGCTTTGGAGTTAGCTGCTTTAATGGAAAAGGAAGGTTTGTTGTTTCATTCATTTAATTTACAGATTATATTGAGATTTATGGTCAGAATAAATAGTGTATAATAAATAATATTTATATTTAAAGTTCTTCATAATCATTCTCTAATTTTCATTGTTTTCAATTCAACGTTATTATATTTTACTAAATAGCAACTACATAGTAATCTTGATGTTCAAAATCCTTGAATATTATGATGCTTAATATAATATTCAACTACGTTATACAGAGTTTCATAAATAAGAATGCAACAAAGTTTTGTTTGCAAAACTATTGTTGAAAAATAATATAAATAAAGTAATCCACTGAACTTCTTTTTATATATTTTTTTTTCAAATAAACACTAAACTCTTTAAGATACTTGTCCTAAAAGATCATACAGAATTCAAAAGCATTCCGACAACATCCAGAAGTGGAATGCTATTCCAAATTGTGCTCAAAAACATACATAACTTTATGACAGATTTCAAATTACTTAGCATTACCTACGTAAAAAATTACGTAGCTTTGATTTGACTACCAAAACGATTCCTTAATCAATTTGTTAATTTATTTTGCAGGTCACATTGGCAAAGTTTACTGTTTGGATAGTAGCCCAGATGCGCTACGTGTCCAACTGGATGCTTACGTTGGCAGTTTGACAGATGCCCAACTTGAAAACACAATCGTAGAACACATGTACCACCTTATGACTGGAAACGAGAGTAAGGAACTCAAAGAAGATCTCAACAAACTTACACAATGGACAGACAAGATTGAAGCTTGCGTTAAAAGACTTAGAGGCTTAGTCAATTATTCGAATCAGTATAAGAAGTCTATATTAGAAACTGCGTATAAACGAATTAAACTGGCCAGGGATTATGAACCTAGTTTCAAATTAGAATCTGAATTGATTTTGATGAAAGGCATTGCTCACCCGGATGCAGAAAGCTTGCCAGAAGATTACAACTTATCGAAATATACAAAGCGACCTGTAGCGGTCTTTAATTTAGAATCTGATCACGCATTAGCACCTTATGATTGTAGGGTCTCAAATATAGTCAACAGATTCTTTGAACCTCAAGTTTTAGAAGAATTCAAAAAGAAGAATCTGTGTGACACTTACTTGGCTAATCCAATGAAAAAATGGTAGTTATTATTATGTCACTAAGTTAATTTAATATAACGGCTACTTATCCTAATAAATATATTTAAGTAAAAAAAATAAAATAAAATAAAATAAAAAAATTATTTATTGCCTTTCTATTATATTCTACATCACAGTTCTTTACAGTATTAACAATAACAATCATTGTGCACTTACATCGTTTCATAAACAAACAAGCAAACAACATTTGAATACAAAAAGAAAATGCTTTGAGACCATAGTAGGCAAAAGGTAAGTGACGTCAGCTATGCTCTTCCGAAACCGTAGGCTCGGGCAAGTCGGGCAGCGCTGTTTTTCAGCCAAATTATGTTGTTGGTAAATATGTTGCCTTTTTATTTCTTGGCTTTGTCTCTTGATAGGCGGTCATCTCGGTTGGGTATTTCTGGGCTTGCCATGTTACTCTGCCATTTTGTAACTTTGATAATTATTGTAATGTGTTTTGGGAATAAAACAATCCTTGAGATTGAGATACTTCCAAAAATTACACAACTTTGGCAGAATTTCAGCGCTAAGCATAAACATCGGCCATTATTTAAAGTTCCTATGATGTACACCGTGCAGAACGCATCCGAGCATGTCGGAGGTCAACGTAGCCGACCGGACGAAATTCTTGCGCACACGCACACATACGTCAGTTTGCTCTAAATTCACTCGAAAAGAAAACTGGGCGACGACTGTGTGACGGATCAATTATTACTTAGTTACTAAGTAAACTGCGTGCCGCACATGCGCGAGTCACCATCAGGACCATTCCGCGGAGTGCGCATGACCAAGCTATATTTAGTTCTATATTTGGTTCTATACTAAGGATGGCGGGCCTCTCCCGGTGAGGGTACGGGAACTGGAGAGCAGGTCTACAGACTTCAAGGCCTTCAAGCTCCGAGTCCCCGTCGCTCACCTGAAGACGTTCCTGCTCCCCGAAGTGTGGCCTACCGGAGTCGTGTTTAGACGCTTTAGGGAAGAGAGGACAATAAACCCTAGGGAGTGTTAAATGTTAAGTTTTAAGATAGTTAGTTGAGTTATATTTTTATGGTTACATCGTACTGTTGCCTGATGCAAATAAATAAATAAATATACAGGGGAGTAAGGAAAAGTATCATTAACCTTTAAACTACATATTCTACCCATCAAACTGAACAACTTTTACTATGGGAGCAAACCGATCGGAGCAAAAATAAAATCTACTTTTCGATACTAAACTGCAATGCCTACATGACATGCACCAGCTGATTTTTTTGTTGCTCAGATTGGTTTGCTCCCATAAGGCCTTCACTTTGGTTAGTGCGAGTGCAAGTGATTAGTAACAGCGAGTCATTCAAAAAATTTGAGCGATCACCGATAGAATATGACATTTTGTTTATCTTTGATTTACTTTCAATGTTTTGTAGTAATGACCCGCAATTACTAATCACCTGCACGCGCACTAATCAAAGTGAATACTGGCTAATAGTAAAAGTTGTTTAGTTTGATGGGTAGAGTCGGTGGTTCAAAGGTTAATGACATTTTTCCTTACATCCTGTGTAATTATATGGAAATATGAATTTTTAGGTACCTACTGTACAGTGTTTTCTAAATGTTATCATATTATTAAAGTCTAAGGGTTTTACAAAAGTAAAAATTAACATTTAAAACTTTTAAGGGGGTTGTTTAGACCATCAAACTGAACAATTACTATGGGACCAAAAAAATCGAAATCGCGGAAAAAAAAAACTATTATCCGATTTCGATGTTGGTCCCATAGTGAAAGTTGTTCAGTTTTTTTTTTACTATAGATGGGCTTGCTCTTGACCTCAATCCTCAGGACAAAGATGGGGTCGAAGATGTAGCGAGCTTACCCAGAATGGCACACTGGCACTCTGCGCTGGTGTTTGATGGTCTAAACCTTAGGGTTGAACCTCATCTAACAGCACCGCATCGCATTTTTCCGTCACTCCATTCTTTTCTGTCACTCAGGAACGTCATTTGCTAGAGAAAATAAGATAGACGGAATGCGATCGCACGCGGCCGTGCTGTCGCGTCAACTAAATAAAAATGATCTAGTAATCGATTTTTCTCCCCTCCGGACGGAAAGTGTCAACTTTCGTCCCGCTGCGCTAAACGAAGTTGCAGCTTTTCACCTCCGCCGAGGAGAATAATAGTATAAGAACTAACTATTACTAACCTCGGACAGTAAATAAGAAAGCCTCAGATCGCATGTTTGTTGACCGATGCGGAGCCTAGGCCGATTACATGAGATCTGAGACCTTTCTTACTTTCCCTCGGTGTGTAATCTACTATTAAAACATTGCTTTATCACTCGATACGAGAGAGTTTTTAAAGGGATGACCAGACTATCAAACTGAACAACTTTCTTTATGGGACCAATATCCAAATAGTGAAAAGAAAATCAGCATGCAGCATGTGTATGGAGATACAAAACTGCAAACCTAATCGAGCCAAAATTGTATGGGACAGCAGATTTTATTTTCGCGATTTAAATCAAAACTCATCACATCTTTGGTGCCAAAGAGAAAGTTGTTCAGTTTGATAGTCTGAGCATACCCTTTAAAAAGTGTCAGTGTATTAAGAAGGACCCTGTATAATGCCAAATTCTTGGAAGCACATTAATAAACTATCAACAATTTTATTTTGTTCGACTTTAGTTCGATTGCCAAAACGGCTACGTGATCATCGTTCGAACTTTAACTAAATTGAATTTTGATATTTTGCAGGTCACGTTGGAATAGTTTACTGTTTGGACAGTAGCCCAGACGCGATACGTGTCCAACTGAATGTTTAGGTAGGTATTATGATACAGTGACAACTAGACTGAAACACAAACACAAAACACCATCGTAGAACAAATGTACCAACTAATGACTGGAATCGATAGCAAAGAACTTAAAGAACTTACACAGTGGACAGACAAGATTGAAGCTTGTGCTAATAGACTAAGAGGCTTACACTCAGTTGCAGAAATGCTCATTAATGTTAATCTTCCATTAAATCTCTTGCTAGATTTTACAACGTCAACAATACAAAAATGACAGCAAGATATTTAATGGAGGATTAATTTAAATGAGCGTTTCTGCAACTGAGTAAGTAAGTAAGTTTTAGCCTGTAGAATCCCACTGCGGGGCAAAGGCCTCCGAGCAACCGAGTGTAAGTCGTTTATTCCCATTAAAAGCGGACTATATTACAAACTGGGTATAAACGAATTAAACTGGCTAGAGATTATGAACAGTTTCAAATTAGAATCTCAATTGATTTTGTTGAAAGGCATTGCTCATCTTGAAGCAGAAAGTTTCCAGGAGATTACAAATGATCTAAGTAAACATGACCTCTTGCTTCATTTAAAATCGGGCCACACATTAGCTCCTTATGATTGTATACGGTCTCAAATATAGTTAACAGATTCTTTGAACCTCAAGTTCGAAAGGAATTTAAGAAGATAAATCTGTGATAAACTTAGTTGACTGATTATTTTAAAGGTTACGGCACATATTATTATTATGTTTAGTCACTATCCTAATTCACTATTAAATACGTCTACTTATTCTAATAAATAAATTGTTGTACCTACAAATATATTCGTATATTTGTAGTATTTTACAGTGAACGGTGAAATAGTTTTAGGTACTTATACAAATTTATACGTGATACGATAGAACGAGAAGAAAAACGTTGATACAAATTAGTTTCTTTTTGAAATTTGCATTATTTGTTAGCAAATCCGCCGTAATAACGCACATTCTGTGAACTTTTCAATTCTCTAGATATTACGGTTCAAAAGTTACAGCCCTAAGTAGGTAGGACAGACGGACAGGCGGACGGACGGACAACGTAGGCATTTGAATAGGGTCCCGTTTTTACCCTTTGGGTACGGAACCTTAAAAACGAAGAAGAAGTAGATGAAGCAATACGATAAAAGTTTCACTACGCCAATTTTCCCTGATAAAGCTGATTAGTCCAATCGTTTTAGAGTTTCCTTGTATGGACACCCTAACAATAATTCATCTATCGCTGAAACTTTACAGTGTGATAAAGTAAAGTATACAGATTACGGTTCACAAATAATCTAGGACCGGAAAAAATTTAACCTAGATTATTTGTCTTTACTTTATCACACTGCAAAGTTTCAGCGATAGATGAATTATTGTTAGGGTGCCTCCGTGGTCTAATGGTTAGAGCATTGGGCTCTTGACATGGAGGTCGTGGGTTCGATTCCCACGGGGGGCACCTAGTGAAATGTCACTTTGTGCGTTTTTCCCCAGTTGGTTAGGACATTGCAGGCTGAGTCACCTGATTGTCTGAAAAGAAAGATGATTCCGTGCTTCGGATGGCACGTTAAGCTGTTGGTCCCGGCTACTATCACTGGTGGTAGTAGTCGTTACATAAAAACCACGTCAGAGGCCGTAAGGCGGTTTGAATAAACTCTGACACCAGGGCTTGCAGCCCACTCGATAAGAAGAAGATCCGAAGGAGGGTCAAACCCTAAAATGATTGGAGTATGATAGTAACCCCTAAATGTCGAGATAAGTGACCGAAGTTGTTCAACTTTCTTTGTTTTGAGATATTATATCGAAAATGGTCTAGGGGCATTAAAGTTACGCTTTAAATTTGAGAACTTTTCACTTTACTGTCATAAAATTAAAAAATTATTTTGCATTTTATGAATTTTTCTTGTTTAGCTATGTTTATATGATTTGCCGATTATTTTCACTGATTACTTACCTATTCATGTTTCATAAGTAAAAATAAATATTTAAAACTCTTAATGGGGGTTGTTTAGACCGTCAAACTGAACAACTTTCTCTATGGGACCAACATCGAAATCGAAAAAAAAATTTGCATATCCCGTACATATTTTAGCTCTAGTCGATTTGTAGAGTATGGAACATAATTTTTTTTTCGCGTTTTCGACATAGTGAAAGTTGTTTAGTTTGATGGTCTAAGCCACCCCATTAAATATTTATTTGTATTTTTGTAACACCTTGTATACTCAGATCTAATCAGATAGCAAGATATTAGCTTATGCTATAATGTATATAAACCATGAAATTATTAAATCAGTATTTGAACGTGAAAATTAGCTTCATTGAAACATTTATCAAGTAATAATTGCAAAATAGGATCATAAATAACCGGTTGTGAATTTACAGGGTCCATTAAGAGCATTCGTTTTATTGTTTCGCCATTGTTGGTGTATAGTTTATCTCGCGTTTATTGAATTTTCAATTGTAATTTTGATGATGGGAATTATAAATAACTAGTGTTTTCCCGCGACTTCGTCCGCACAAATTATATACCAGATTTTAAGTCAGATCATAAGCTATCAAACAAAAAAAGTTTCATCAAAATCGGTTCAGTAGTTTTTGCGTGATGTGCGAACAAACAAACAAACTAACAATTTTGTCAAAAGATGGCGCTGCACGTCATTTAAATCGCGCTATCGAGTGTTATTTGATTTTATATGGAGTAAACCGCTACTTTTTTGTTCCTCATGATTTTACGGTTTTATAATAGTTAAGATAAGATAAGATAAGATATAATCTCGCGGTTATTGAATTTTCAATTGTAATTTTGATAATGGAAATTATATTATATGTAATATGTAATGTAATGTAATATATAATGTAATATACAGGATGTCAAGTTACATTTTTCTGGGGATGCTTCAAGAAGCGTGTAATTTCTCTATACATTGCCCACGTGACGAACTGTATTTGTTTCAAATCGTTGCACAACTAACGAATGATAATAATCAAAGAACAAATACAAAGAGTATGATAGCTAAAATTATACACAAAACAGGAGGAATATCATACTTCTCAATGAAATGGAAATTAACCCTTTTCTGCAGTGGGATTTCTAATTTACTAGCTTGGTATGCGGAACGGGATTTGACAATGTCGTTTGTAATATCTATGAAGCAAAAGGCCTAAATATCAAACTGAAAAACTTTCCCTGAGCGGTTTTGCATGAAACAGCAATTTTTTTTTATTTTTTCTCGATATTGTCTCCGTAGTAAAAGTTGTCTAACTTGATGGTCTAAACGACCCCTTTAAATATAACTAGGGTGTTTTGTTACTCCCTGTACACGCTCATGACTATTTTACAAATTACAAGCTCAATAAAAAACCAGCTAACAGCCACTGGAACAAAAAACAGTTTGTTACAAAACGGACTTTTATTTTACAGTGCACTCCGCTAATAAAATGTAGGTGTAACCATCGGTCAGAGGATTAGTCAAATGGTCCAGTTACGACCGTTCTATTCTACATTGTTCCTACAAATGGGCTGATTTACTTTGTTTTAAATACACATATAAAATGGCAATGAAAACTCTTAGCTAGAATTTAAAACTGCATTTCGGCCAATGCAGTATTAAATTCTAGCCAAGAATCTCTTTGGCCTTATCGAGCATTGGTTCTGCGAGCAATGTATAAAATTATGTATTTTAGGCTTATACTGTGTTGCAGTGCCCTAAGGGTTTCTATGTCTTGTACCTTAAGGCTAGGTTATTCCAGTGCAAGCGTCTCTTTCTTGCAAGCATAAGTTTACAATTAGCCATCCCGCTCCAATTGAAAGCAGGATCGCAAAAAAACGTGTTTTTCGTCAATATCTTTGCTCATCGGAGTTTCTAAGCTAAAAATTCTTCTGAGTTCACTAGAAATATTTAACGTATTTAGTTAAGCACAAGAATAAAAAGTTAAATATCAGCAGTTTAATCATAGTATTGAAAAAACATAACAAAAAGGGGTAACTTTGGGATGTTTTTCTATCTAGTAAACTTAATCTAATCGTTTAATTGAGAACAGTCGCCTATCCGCCCGATCCTTAAATAAGACATAATTTAATTTCAGACTTTAAAACACAGTTTAAAACACTTTCGTTCGTGTTCAAAAAACGGCCTCGATGGGATAACAGCGACCTAAGACCATGTAAACTAACACATAGAAAAGCAATAAATGTACTTGAATATGAATATGAAATGGCCTCGCCCATTGCCACTTTAGTTTAGCAATTCTTTGGGCTATGTCAGTTACTCTGGTTCTTCTGTAGATCCCTTCATTTTTTAATTTGATCTCGCATGGAATCTCCGAGCATAGTACTCTCCATTGGCCCTTTGGATGACTTACAGCCTTTTTGTTAGGCCTAAAGTCAGCTTTTTAAGTAAGGCTTTGGACTCTTGGACCACACCAGCCCATTGTCTTTTGGCACGCAGATAAAATATGCCCTGGATTTATAATAATTTATATTGTAATAGTCAAAAAGTTGTGTTCTATTCTATATTTTAAAAAATGGCTGCCATCTTGGGTATGTGATGATTTTGCCAATGTCTAGTTTTCGTAGCAAGAGTGCTTGATGTTGTACGGTAACTTATGTATTTTGGTGACTTCAAGGATTGTTTTTCGAAAAGAACACTATCTTGAGCCACCACTGGAGCTTCGTTGTAGGCCGGGGAGGGGGCAACCAACAATTGACTCGCGATGCGACTACCCTGTAGCAGACCTACAACGCGACTCCAAAATGTTGTGTTATGGTGTAGAGTTTATGGCCGCATCTTTTCTACAGCAACAACACGTTCTGACGCGGTGGTAGCTTAAAAAAGAATTGACGTTTAATAAGACGTGAACTTCAGGCTCCTATATTGAATAAATTATTTTGAGTTAGAGTTTTGAGTTTATAAACATGGTGTCCCACCTACTACACTGTTTTTATACCGTTGTATCGAACTCACATTCCCGAACATTATTAAAATGAAGGGTGGTTACCCCTGTCTTTCTCATTTCACACGCCTTATTATCTGAGATGGAGTCTATAAAAATCAGAATTACAATTTGGCTATCCACAGGGAAATAGTTTCATATTTCGATCGTTACTGGCTCAGAACTGACAATCGCAGAGTTCTACTGCGAAAGGACTTAGAGCTACGAATCAAGTCTAGAGTATATATACCTTGTAGAAGTAATGGTGAATTTGCCACTAATAAACTGATAGTGGGGGCTAATTCACCTCGAATTATATACAAGTCATAATAATCCCACACATAAAAACAGAGAGACGGATATACGAGAAAACAGAGCAAAAAATACATTTTGCAATTACAACTTTAATACCTACCAGTTTATCACAAATAAAGATTTGATTGATTGATTGGTTTGATTGTCCCACGGACCTGAAAAAAAGACGGACGTAATGTGACTCTAAAAAGATGTGATGCATGATGCAAGGTTCAACATTTTTGTTTGTTCTACAAGGGACCTACACTCACACAGATGCACTAGCTCTAGGCGCAGGTCCTACACCCGTCACCATTATGTACATTATGTGACCGAACGCACACAAAAGAAATGGGTGCTTCATTCGCGACTAGACGAGATTACGTCCGTCTTTTTTTCAGGTCCGTGGATTGTCCGTGATATTTTATTCATGGGGGTTCATAACAGGCCTTATTAAAATAAATAATTAAAACAAAACAAAAGAAAATCTGGCAAATATAAAGCGCAAATATTAGTTTCTAGATCGTGTCTAAAAATTTACATTGAGTTTAATTGGTTAGTATTGACAATATAACCAGACTTCGTTTGTATGGAGGGCACCAACGGTAATTAAGGCTTCCGCACATTGCAGCGATTTTATCGAGGGATAATATCGCTGCGATTTTGCGATAATTGTTTCCAGTACATTTTGCATGGGGACGCGCGCGATCCTACACACTGCCGCGATGTTATCGAGAGATAATATCGCTGCGATTTTGCGATAATTGTTCTCAGTACATTTTGTATAGGGACGTGCTCGATCCCACACACTGCCGCGATATTATCGCAACTCTTTCGACTACATTCAGTGGTGGGGCGCATGCGTGACGCGAATCGCGGAATCGCTGCAGTGTGTCGCGATATCGCTGTCGATAATATCGCTCGATAAAATCGCTCGATAATATCGCTGCAATGTGCGGAGGCCTTTAAGTTAGAATTACTAGCGCTATGCTTTGTTTGGGGACTACAGGCAACCCTTCTTGTTACACTTCTTCTTTTCGTGTGAGCAAGCCCTGGTGTCAGTGTTTTTTCAGACCGCCTTACGGCCTCTGAGGGCAAATTAGTGGGTCCAAGAGAAAACAGCGGTCTGACGTGGTTTTTTATGTAACGACTATCTGTCACCAGTGATAGTAGCCGGGACCAACGGCTTAACGTGCCATCTGAAGCACGAAATCATCTTTCTTTTCAGACAATCAAGTGATTCAGCCTACAATGTCCTAACCAACTAGGAAAAAACGCACAAAGTGACATATCACTAGGTGTCCCCCGTGGGAATCGAACCCACGACCTCCATGTCAAGAACCCAAGCTCTTAACCATTAGACCATAGACATAGAGGCAGTCCTACACAGTTAATTGTCAGTTACGTACCTAAATTGTTTTGATATGTAACAATCGGGTCCGTAACGGAAGTCCGAATTACACATATCCGAATGCATGAAGTCCGAAAGTTTTTTTCCGACCCACCATTATCCGACTGAACGTAGCATCGAATTAACTTGCAGCGAAAGACGATTATCCGAATGCATGAAGTCCGAAAGGATTTTTTCCGAACCACCATTATCCGACGGGACGTAGCATCGAATTAACTTGCAGCGAAAGACGGTGCATCGACGGACGTTTCTCGCTGCAAGTTAATAGACCGGTGGCCGGTTACAGTCAACCCCACCTTATAAAATTAACGAATAAACTCATTATGCACCTAAAGGAGACTAAAAATAACTCATAAAAAACTTGGTCTGCCAGGGCGCAGCATGGCACGTTTTCCGGTATGATGAAAAACGTGGACCCCAAAAATCGCATTTTACCTCATCGAATTAATGGATGGAACTTGTCTGTATCCCATCAAAAATGTAAAAAATGTTTTGTTTCAAAAACTTTCAATTCATTTTCATTCACAAATCAAATTAGCCCACATATACCCGCTGCTGCTGGGCATAGGACTCTTTTTTATTGCGCCACTCCTCTCAGTCCTATGCCAATATGATCCACGTCTGACCCGCAACCCTTACATTGTCGTCTGACCAACGCATCGGTGGTCTGCTCTCTGACCTCCATCCTTCTTGTAAAGTGTTTGAGAATACATTATTAGGTATTTTGTATCTGTTGCTACCAACGGCACTGGAATGTAAAATAGAAAAGTGGGAATGCGAAATGTAAACTTTGGAACAATCTCTCCCCAAAAATAATCAACTCCAAAGTTCTAATCACTTTCCCACCTCAACGTGACCCACAGTTGGGTACAAAATGCACGATGGCCGAGACAAATTGACAGTGGAAGTCTACCGCGACAGTTTCCCCCAGCGAGTGATTATTGCATTTCAATATTCAATGCAATTGCAGAACTTTAAGTTTTCTGCGAAACTAGTTCCCGATTTGTTGTTAATGGCTTTGACAAATTGCACCAATTAAGTGTTCTTCTATCTTTTAGAAAATCGTTATTAATATTTAATAAATGATACCTAATTAATTATTATCATTGTAGATTTTCGGCAATAGTTTCTGCAAACAAAGACCCGACTGCGTACAAAAATAATTACCTGAAAAGAGAAAAACAAGCTCTACATTCTACTTACTCGTACACTAAAGGGTGTAAGGAAAAGTATCATTAACCTTTAAACCACATACTCTACGCATCTAGCTGAACAACTTTTACTATGATGGGAGCAAACCGATCGGAGCAAAAAAAAAAATCTGCTGTCAGGTGACTTTTTGTTCGCGCTGACAGGTTTGCTTCCATATTAAAAGATCTTCAGTTTGATGGGTAGAGTATGTGGTTTAAAGGTTAGTGATACTTTTCCTAACACCTTGTAGAATTTTTTTTTAATTATCTTCATGTCCAATTAAGGAAAGTGAGAAATCTGGACATTGACATTGTTTCTTCAAAGAGGGGAGGAGTTTTCAAAAAATTGAGCTATAAATCTCAACTCAGTTGAGTAGTAGTATGCGTTTCTACGAAATGTTGATCGAAGCGTAGTCACGTGGAACACACACCGTACACGGTAACTCAATATCTCTGTTGTTTCCAAAAGTTATAAAGGAACATTGTTAGCAGGAGATTGTTAGAAGTTTTGTTAGAGTTATTAACAGATTAATGCTCCGAGTGCTCCTGTTTGCTAAGCTGGTAATACACAGAGACTTACAGGTTTTTTCATCCTTAAATGTTATGTGCATACCACATGTGGTAAACCGGGTTATATGTCGCTACCTAATACATTAGACTTAGATAAAGTATACGTCTAAAGTATTTATGTCTTGACGACCCGGTTGGTGTAATGGTTACCACGGCGGACTGCCAAACCAGGGTCCTGGGTTCGAATCCCAGTTCGGTCATGGATGTTATATGTTTGTGCCGTTGTTGTATCGTTTCCATAATAAAAGCCTTTAGTGCTAGTTTGGGATCATTACAATGTATGTGCCTGTGAGCGTTATTTATTTATTTTTTTGTCGACTCTTCGTAGCTTCGACTGTCAATCTTGACATTCAGGGTCCTTATTACTCACACTTTTTAAGGAGATGATCAGACCGTCAAATAGAATAACTTTCTCTATGGCACCAACATCCAAATAACGAAAAAAAATCACCTGTTCCAAACAAAACTAAATTGAAGATTGAAAAATTTGTACCGGACGGGACTTCAACCCGCATCCTCATTCAGCTACCGAGCCATTATCACAGAGATCCAAAAATTGTTTTTCTCTTTTATATCTTATCCACATACATAAACTAACTTCCTATTCCATTTTGGAGTGTTCAGAAACTTTTCTACAACCTTTTTGATCATGCAGTTGTGGTTGGTTTTTAGTCTAATTTATGTTTTAAGCACACACACATAAACTTACAACCACAATCCCTTGCAAGGTTGTCAGAAAACTTGCTATAAATACCAACCACCTTTTGAAGCATGCAGTTTTTAACACAGGCTCACACTTTTAGCATAACTATTATAAGTTTCCAGGATAGCATGACTTGTTAACTCACAAGGGAAAAGATTTGGAAAGAAGCCCATTAGATTCGATTGGATTTGCTCAGCAGTGGAATGAACAGACTACTTCAGATGGATTTAGTAGCCCACGACAATAGAAACTTGATCCCGAGGACAGAAGGGAGATTTGGAGGGACATAGGCAAAAAAAGTTATACTTCGTTTTAACTATTATAAAACCGTAAAATCATGAAGAATAAAAAAGTAGCGGTTCACTTCATATAAATTCAAATAACACTGGATAGCGCGATTTAAAAACGTGCAGCGCCATCTATTGACAAAATTGTTGGTTAGTTTGTTTGTTCGCGAATCACGCAAAAACTACTGAACCGATTTTGATGAAACTTTTTTTGTTTGATAGCTTATGATCTGACTTAAAATCTGGTGTATATAATTTGTGCGGACGAAGTCGCGGGAAAACACTAGTATAACATAAAACTATTAATGTACTTCCACCTTTATCCACTACCAGAGAATTTTCATGGTTACACAGTCACGTAGATGACGTAACATGATTTCCGTAACACTCAGAAATTATTTTTCCGGAATCGTATTAATTATAGTAAAAACAGATTTTCAGAATCTACGGGAATTTCCGTCATCTGTTTATTAACAAGATATGAGATTTGGTATCAAATAATCTGTCATCTTTGAACGTTAATATAATAAATATTTTTCTCCCCTCCGGACGGAAAGCGTCAATTTTCGACCCGTTGCGCTTAACGAAGTTGCCGCTTTCCACCTCCGTCGAGGAGATAAATAATATACTAACCTCGGGCAGTAAATAAGAAACCCACAGATCATTACATGAGATCTGAGGCCTTTCTTACTTTCCTGTCCTCGGTGTGTAATCTACTATAAAAATTATCAACATGCATGGGTCACCTATTATTATAGGTTAGACCGATAGACTATTATGATAGGTGATAGTTACTTTTTTATTAAATCGCAGATAGGTTATTTATGCAGATAAAATAGTTTTGAAACCATAAAATCTTTCACAATCATTGCTACAACTTAATGTCTATAATTTTAAAAATCTTTTCTTAAAATGCACATGAGTGGGTTAGACGCGCCATAATTTTGTTGGTTTATACAGGGTGTAGGGACAGCCTTCCGCAAACTGAAACGGTGAACTCAGACCATCAAACTGAACAACTTTCACTATAGTGCCTACCTCAGGAAGAGCGAAAAAATCTGCTGTTTTGTATGAAAAAAAAAAATTGTCTGCCGAGGGCTATCCCTTACACCCTGTATCCATAGTTTTTAAGATTCCTTTGGCTTACGTAGGTACAGTAAATGTCAAAGATTAAGTCTTATTCTTTTATTTTTGCAGATTTCTTGGCGAGAGATTTTACACAAATTATAGTTTTGCTTTAACGCGCATTTTGTTTTAATCCTATCTTCAAAACTACAACTGACTTTAGTTTCGCCATGTAAAATAGACATGGGACGCAATATTTCTAATGGATATTGCTAGCCATTATGTACCTGGAGAGCCAATTTCATAAAAGCCGATCCCGAAGTCATTTTATCCATCCAATTTAATTATTAACTATCGATAGGTAGTTTACCGGTGCTTGGTCAGAATTTTCAATGGCTTTCAATAATTGACTTGAATGGAAGGATTCTACCAGGTTGTAAAATTCAATTATTTATGGATAGGATGATGGATCTCAAAAAGGTTTTTGTTTACCCTTTTACTTTTAATGGATTTTTATTACTTTGAGGCCGGATTCGACTAAACTTAGATTTATAGAAGAGTAACTATACAAGGAACAATTTTACTCTTGGTGTTACTCCGAAATAACTTCATTTGCCTTACTAGAAGAACTAATTTATAATCCACCTAAAGAAAGAGGTTGTTGTATCCGTGCTTATTGCAATGTGAGGTTATACAGTTTTAATTTGTTAGGTTTCTTTTTATTTTATTTTTTTTAAGCATATGCTCACGACTATATTCCCCGAGGGGGTAGTCAGAGATATTCTGAAACCTCAGAACATCCACGTTTCACCAGTAGCACCGAAACTCTGTCCAGTGTGACGGGGGGTGAGCCCGTCGCCACTTATAATGGACAGTGGGTACAATACACGCCTCGATTTTTTTTTTAATTGTGTGACATTGATATTTCACTAGTTTTCATTTCGTTTCATTTCTCGGTCTCTCAACTTATTCATATATTAGGGTTGGTAAAACGCAAAATTAGTTTACTCTAGAGTAACCGGCGACTTAATCTAAGAATAAAATTTACTCGCGTTTGGTCGAGTCAGGCCTGAGTGTCACTATGGTTTTAGGGGATATTACCTTTGGCGCGCTCCATACAAACGTACTATGGTGATATTTTCAATACTAACCAATTAAAGTCAATGAAATTTTGCAGAAACTGTCTAAAAACAAATCTCTATGCTTGTATGGAGCCAGATTTTCGTTAAAATGAATAGTTTTAAAGTTACAGTGACTCAAAGATTTCCATACATATCTTAAATTAATCCTAGAATTAAAACTGTATATTTTAACGAAAATCTGACTTCTTACAAGCATAGAGTTTCGTTTCTAGATTGTTTCTGAAAAATTTAAATGACTTTAATTGGTTAGTATTGAAAATATCACCATGGTACGTTTGTATGCCATGTTCCATACTCATGGAACAGCACTTTTTTTTTTTGCTGCGACGTATTGCTCTGCTAATGATATCAATTTCACCCTGTATAATCACGCAATGCCGCTCGTATTGCGACTACGTAAATTAGGCGAAGGGGGCTCAATTTCTGCGGTCCATGCGCAATAAGCTAGTCACTTATTTTCCGCTATTTTAATTCTAGGCATTTTTCTCAGAGACCGTAAGACATAAGAAGCTTAAACTTGGCACATAATAGCAATTAATGGTCCAATATCAGAAACAAAGTGAATAAAGCTTTACTTTGAAATTGGGGGCAATTTTCAGGGTAAACAATTTTGTCACTTTTTTCACAAAAAAGCTAGTAAGTAGTAAAAATCGGTTCTAAAAATTCATGAAACAAAAGTTTTCAAAATAATTGTCCCCTTTAACCTTTAGGTTAAAAACTATGTGCAAACTTTAAATCACGTTACCCTCCCTACTACCCCGCCGAATAAATTCAGCTGCACCCTTGTCAAGATAAGTGACCGAACTTCTTTGCCCCATTCCAGCCGTTTTGTTTTATCTAAGAGGTGATGCCGTAAATTTTCTAATCTTTCTTTGAATTCTTCTTTTTTACGTTTTTTGTTCGGAAAACACTTGAGTTCCCGTTTCGTTCAAAATGGAAATTGAAAAACGTT
This sequence comes from Agonopterix heracliana, assembly GCA_963693445.1. NCBI lineage: Eukaryota > Metazoa > Arthropoda > Insecta > Lepidoptera > Depressariidae > Agonopterix > Agonopterix heracliana. The sequence continues at coordinate 15,374,211 of OY856324.1, forward strand.
GAAATGATTTGTTTATTTTGTTAACTGAGTGATGAATAATAAAGAGGCTGGTGTTGAAGTATGGTGTTTTTTTTTTTTCAATTTCTCTGCGTGTTTTCATTTTTCGTTTTCGTATTGGAATTGGGAAATGCAAAATTTCTTATATCATGGTGACAATTTTCTAGATTTGTAATTGCTCTTTTCTTTATGAATGAGTCTTCAAGATGAGATCATACAAAGATAATAACATACCGGAAAGATAATTTATCGTCGTCGGCAGATACTTTGGTGCGTACACACTACTTTAGATACCATTATTAGCCTGGTTTGCACCAATAAGAAGTATTATAAGTCTTAAATTTATTTAGTGATCGCTTCGTTCAAATCATTTAATGGATTATCTTTACGAATAAAACAGTTTCGACTGACTGACAGAAAACGCACAAGCAACATAAGACTCTACGGTGGATGTAGGGGTGCACTAAGAAATGATTTTTCGATATCATAATTTCACGTAGTACGTAATATTCAAAATTTAAGACTATATAGACTTTTTGCCACTCTAGCATCACTTGCGCCAACCTTAGATCAAAATTTTTGATCTAAGGCGCCAACCACGGGTTAGCAATTAGCTCCGGATATAAAATAGCTCTTTCAGTTGTTTTTCTATACAAAAAGTCATGGGTTACCAACTTAACCTGGAGTTTATTGCTAACCCAGGTTGACGCAAGTGGGGCTTAGAATACTCACCCACGGGCAATGCGACCAAAGAAAAATAAAATATAAAACCCAGACGACAAAAATTAAGCAATTTTAAAATTCACTAAACATCCTTGATTTTTTTCTCTTTCAGGTACGGTCAGTAGACAAAAAAAAAGGTTTGCAGCAGAAAACTGACTTGTATGTTACAAAGGAACGCCTTTGTGTCCCGTCACGGATTAACATGGAAATTGAATCAGCTCGCACGACGAACTTAGCAGCACAAAGCTTTGCGACTTTAGACCTGTGCTGTGAACTTTTTTTTTATCGCGATCGCTGTTTTTGCTTTGCTAGTTTGTTACTTCTTAGTTTTATGTTAGCGACTTGTTAATTAGGGAATGTTTTTGTTTTTGATTGTGTGATAGTAAATGTTTTGTCCTGGGCGACATTCCTGTTTTAGTTTTTGTTTTTTTTAAAGAAGATCAGTGGGGCTGTATTAGCTATCTAGCGAACGTTGGACAAACATACGCTGTTTGAAACATCTACTTAGATGGAATACGGCCCATAATGATGAATAAAAAGCTAAAAGTAAGTAAGTAAAGTTATAGCCTGTAAAATACCTATATAGATGGCTAACGGAAAGCCAATTATAGGTCTCCGTTAAAGCCTTTATATCTCCGTTCGGACTGAGTTTAGAGACATACATGTTTTGTTTGTAACTTTATTTAAGTTTGATTGATGGCCGCCATTGCGGAGAGGTATGGACTCTCAATCATGAGGTCCGGGTTTGAATCCGCACGGACAACATACCACGTGTACCAATGAGTTTTTCTTATGAACATTACCGACTGCTCTCAAACGGTGAAAGATAACATCGTGAGGAAACCTGCATATGCAGAAACACCCTCCCTGAGGGTAGGCCTGTGCCCTGCAGTGGGAGGTATATAGGCTGATGATGATGATGGCAGCCATAAAAAAATATGTGAAATAGCTATATTTTTAGGCATTGGCTTTTATCTGAGGTTTTAGAATAAGGCGCTTTTGTTTTTTGGTCTAATCAACACAATTTCGTGCTAAAATGCTTAACCTCTTAATAGGTATCAGGCGGAGCTAGGCACCGGTCGAGCAGGTGTTAATCGTGCATTTAGCTCGTTAACCCTCACACGACGTGCAAAGGTACTGAACCTTTTCAATATGCTTTTATAATTATGTTGCTGTTTTTTTTCCTCTGTTGTTCTGTATTTTATGTGTTTTTGTGTTTAATATGTTGTTAGGTGTGATCTGTTTTACTTCTTGTTTGTCCGGTCTTATAGAATTAATTCCATTATTCTTTTGTCCACAGACCGACACGCTCTTGGTCATTTTTTTCTTACGTACGGTCAGGCTGACTGCTTAGTTAGTTATGAAGCTGCCTGCTGATTCGACGAGATCGAATACGATTATTGTATTTTAAACGGAACTGAAACATCTGTATATGACTATGTCCAAGATATTTATATAGGTATTAATTTGTTTTTATTTTCTCTTTTTGTTTGTTGAACATAAGCCTATGCTCACGACTATATTCCCCGAGTGGGTGGTGACAGAGATATTCTGAAACATAACTACATCCACGTTTCACTAGTAGGTACCGAAACTCTTTCCAGTGTGACAAGGAGTGAGCCCGTCGTCACTTGAAATGAACAGTGGAATACATGCTTCGAAATTGAAGTTGGTAGGTATAAAGGTTTTCCCACGATGTTTTCCTTCACCGAAAAGAGTGGTGTTAAAAATCGTAAATAAATTCCGTAAAACTCATTGTTACGAGTCGGTCTGTACGGAGATCGAACCATCGCCCCCTGCAAGGCAGACAAGGTTACTTTCCACTGGACCACCACGGCTAATCCAGAAACACTTCTTTTGTAATATCTTTTAAAATAAATCAAAATAATGTGTCTCAAACATTATTTTGATTTATTTCTTGATAAAATGTTACTAAAATCTACAGAAATTAAAATTCAATAATCCAATTGGATAAAATGTTACTAAATCAACAGAATCTGGTTTTTGAGGCATATGCTCACGACTATATTCCCCGAGGGGGTAGTCAGAGATATTCTGAAACCTCAGAACATCCACGTTTCACCAGTAGTACCGAAATTCTGTCCAGTGTGACGGGGGGTGAGCCCGTCGCCACTTATAATGGACAGTGGGTACAATACACGCCTCGAAATTGAAGCATGCAGGTTTCCTCACGATGTTTTCCTTCACCGAAAAGCCAGTGGTGTAACAAATCGTACATAAATTCCGAAAAACTCATTGGTACGAGTCTGGTTTTTGAAAGCACGTCTTAACCAAACACAAATTAATTATTCACCCAAACTAAATTCAGCTCGCTCTGACATCTAATCTGACCGCATAAATTGACCTATCTACGCGAAAAAGATAAAAACGTCAACCGTTTTAACATATTATAGCAGGTGTCACCGATATACGAAATATATAGCGCATAAGTTGGAAAAGGTTATAAATCTCAACCCTTTTCATTGTAGATGGAACCTTTTCGAAGGGTGATACGTGATTCACATAACAACAGGAACAGAATCGGTTATCGATGGACGGATGTAGACTTTTTCACGATGTCACGTTTTTTGACACCCTGTGTAGAGAATTTCTTCGTTTATTTTGGTAGATAAAAATGTATTACACCGTATTTGTTATATTTATCTTCCTTTGTGTACTTCATACTGAAGAGTATAATTTTTGACTTCAGGAGCGGTCGAGATATTACATTTTTTCACTCATCATCAAAACGGTCATCTTCTGTCGATTCAATGGTAATTATGTCATTGTATTTATATGCAGGAACCTAAGACGCTGTTATCCCGTCGAGGCCGTTTTTTGAACAAGAACGAAAGTGTTTTAAACTGTGTTTTAAAGTCTGAAATTAAATTATGTCTTATTTAAGGATCGGGCGGATGGGCGACTGTTCTCAATTACATGATTAGATTAAGTTTACTAGATAGAAAAACATCCCAAAGTTACCCCTTTTTGTTATGTTTTTTCAATACTATGATTAAACTGCTGATATTAAACTTTTTATTCTTGTACTTAACTAAATACATTAAATATTTCTAGTGAACTCAGAAGAATTTTTAGCTTCGAAACTCCCATGAGCAAAGATATTGACGAAAAACACGTTTTTTTGCGATCCTGCTTTCAATTGGAGCGGGATGGCTAATTGTAAACTTATGCTTGCAAGAAAGAGACGCTTGCACTGGGATAACCTAGCCTTAAGGGGATTTTCAGACCATCAAACTGAATAACATTCTCCAAGGCACCAACATCGAAATCGCGAAAAACTCAGATCAGACAGATCAAATACAAACTAAATACAAAACTGCAAACCTACTCTAGCAAAATGAATGAATGAATGAAATATTCTTTATTTACACCAAAAGTTAATTTCAATGCACAAAAGGTTCAATTCAGGTTCAGGTTCAGGTTTCAATGCACAATGATTATGGTACAAATAAGGCGGTCTTATCGCTAAAAAGCGATTTCTTCCAGCAAAATGTATGGGACGGCTGAATTTTTTTTCGCTCTTTCGATATTGGTCTTATAGAGCAAAAATTTCTGATAGATAGTACGATCATCCGCTTAAAAAATGTCAACATATTAAGAAGGTCCTTCTAAAACATCAAACTATAATAAATCCAATCTCAATCGATATACCATATAACGAGTTTACAAATAATCTCAAAGGACCAGTATCTTCTGAATCTAAACAGCTAATGTAACAAATTTTCAAATCCAGTTAATCCTTTCCAAATCCCCTAGAGAAGGGATGACAAACCTAAAACAATTTTAGAAAATTTAATTCTTGGAACTAAAGCTAGAGCTAAGTTTACAAATCCCTTTCATTTTATATTCCCTTGATATTTTGCCTAATAGACTTCGAAGCTTAGAATAAAGCTCGATCGATTGAATTTTCTTAAAGTAGGACGCTGTTGAAGGGCATTCAATGGACAATCCTAATTTCTAATTCAAATAATTTATTTCAGACTAGATGTCCTTATCCAAGGGTATAACAAAACACCCTAGCACACGATGTGCGTCATTTGTGAAGCAAGGAGTTGTATGACTGCACGTAGAAGCACACACGGTGCGTCAATCCGTCACCGTATGTGATCCCACTTAAGGAGGTGATTCCGTTCCGACCACCAAACTGAACATTTTTTACTATGGAGCCAACATCTAAATCGCGAAAGAAAAATCCGCTCTTTCATACACAACTGCAGTTCCGACTCGACTTAAAATATGTATGGGACAACTGTTTTTTTTTTCGCGATTTCGAAGTTGGCTCCATAGTAAAAGTTATTCAGTTTGATGGTCTGAAGCCCCTTAAGGGGCTACCTCCTGGTTTTGTAACCATTTTTTACATTAACTATGACACTTTTTGAGCTGAAAAATTAACTGAACCATCAAAATGAACAGTGATGTGGTTTTTCAAGAAATCGATTTTAATGAATAAAGCCGAAGAAAATGGAATCTAAAGTCACCCCTTTTTCCAGTTGTAACACGGAACCCTCGGTGCACGAGTAGCCCGACTTGCACTTGACCGGTTTTTATTTATGTTTCTATCTACAGTGGTTTAGGCAGTGCGTCGTCTGTCAGTCGAAGACGCGCGTGAGCGTGCGCCGTGATGTCGTATCGTTGGTTTTCATTCGATCATCCTGTATTACACACACTTTATAAACTACAAGGTGTTACAAAAATACAAATAAACCTTTAAAGGGGTGGTGTAGACCATCAAACTGAACAACTTTCACTATGGGACCAATATCGAAATCGCGAAAAAAAAAATTGATGTTCTATACCTACTCTACAAATCGACTAGAGCTAAAATATGTATGGGATATCAAATTTTTTTTTTCGCGATTTCGATGTTGGTCCCATAGAGAAAGTTGTTCAGTTTGACGGTCTAAACAACCCCCTTAAGAGTTTTAAATATTTATTTTTACTTATGAAACACCTTGTATACTTAAACTATAAGTAAGTAAGTTATAGCCTGTAGAATCCCACTGCAGGGCAAAGACCTCCTCTCACGAATAATAGTGAGAGGGAGTGGGCCATACTCCACCACGCGGGCCCAGTGCGTGTTGGTGGAGGCAAGTTAATGGTCAACTTGTGTCAGAGAATTCTCAAGCCGCCTTAATAGGCCTATGACCTGGCTTAACAAATAGTTACAAACGCCATCTGGCGGAACTATCCGAGACCAACTGCTTAACGTGCCTTCTGAATCACGGAAACGCTCGAGATGAAATACCACTAAACGGTCACCCATCCAACGACTGACCGGACCTGACGTTGCTTAACTTCGGTTATCGTTTCCAATACCGAAGCTCCACTACGCCAACGAGCGCTTCGAACTTTATAAGTATACCATTGGTTAATATGTGAATGAAAACATTCAAGAGTTTGTTTAACGAGATAGTGTTTCTATTCCACTCAGTTGTATCACTGCAACTCGTATGTCAGCAGTGACCATTAATAACACGAGACTGTGAACATAGTGAGCTCAGGGGTTTACTCTAAAACTGTCTGGATTTACAGCAAACAAAATGAGTAAGCAACAAGTATCCCTAGCAAGAATATGAAAAGGTATTATTTTAAGAGGATTTTACCGGCGCGGCGGGCGTCGGCGCGCTCCATACATACGTAGTTTGATTATATTTTGGATTAATCAATTAAAGTCAATTATTTTTTTAGACACGATCTGAAAACCGTCAGATTTCCATAAAAATATAATGTCCAACATACCGATAGTTTTTAGGGTTCCGAAGTCAACAAGGAACCCTTATAGTTTCGCCATGTCCGTCCGTCCGTCCGTCCGTCCGTCCGTCTGTCCGCGGCTTAGCTCAGAGACGCTTAGTACTAGAAAGCTGTAATTTGGCATGGGTACACATATTAATCACGCCGAGAAAGTGGTAAAATAAAATTTTGAAAAATATTTTTTTTAGGGTACCTTCCCTACCCGTGAAGTGGGGACACAATTTTTTTTTCTCGTCTATCCCATAGTGTGGGGTATCGTTGGATAGGTCTTTTAAAAATACGGTGGGTGTGGGAAAACCATTTTTCGATTTAGGGATCCGTTAGCGAAATATTAAGCTTTAAGGTGCAAATTTTTGTTAGAGTCGAGTGTCCCCCCCCTCTGCCAGCTAAACGGTTGTTTCTAGATATGTGAAAAAATTCATGGCAGTAGTGTATATAATGAAATTAAAAGGAAAACTATCACCGCTAAGTTAGCTTTACAAGTTAACGAGTAATAGTCGACCAACTTAAAAAAAGTACTTTTTAGATTTTATTAGCCGTCAAACCGTAGTATAAAACAAAAAGCCCCCTTCTAAGTTCGTATATTGTGACGGGCAACTACGGAACCCTACCCTGCGCGTGGCCCGACACGCACTTGGCCAGTTTTTTTTAACAGAATGATCACAATATGATAAAATAAATAATAATAATAAATATCTTGGACAGTGTCACACAAATTATCTAGTCACATTTAAAGTTCCAGAATCTAGCCTGGACTTGTATTATGATAACTAGACAACGATATAGGATACATATATAGATACAAACATCCATGACTCGGGTACAAATATTCATATTCGTCTTACAAATATTTGTCCCTTACGGGATTCGAACCCGCGACCCCCGGCACAGCAGGCAGGTTCACTACAGACTGTGCTGTCGGGCCGTCGTGATGAAACTGAACAACTTTCTCTATGAAGCCGAAGTCGAAATCGTGAAAAAAATCAGCTGTCCCATACACGGGTCGACGATTGCAGTTTTTCTGGAACAGCTATTTTTTTTTAATTGGCCCCATAAATAAACTTATTCAGTTTGATGGTCTGATCATCCTCTTAAAAACTGTTAGCATATTAAGAAGGACCTTTTATAGTTTCAACGTTATTTTTGCTCAAAGTTTTCCATACAAAGAAGTTTGGCGGACGGCCATGTAATTTGAGACCCAGACTTAGAGGTCCCATACATGAATGAAACTTACGTGTACTTATACAACAAAAAAGAGTAACAAAAAAGTAAATAGGTTGTAACCTGTAGAAGTTGTGGGAAAGGTATTTCTCTTTACGATACCTTTTGTATCAAGTGGCGACAGGCTCATCCCCGTCACACTGGACAGAGTTTCGGCACTACTGGTGAAACGTGGATGTTCTGAGGTTTCAGAATATCTTTGACTACCCCCTCGGGGAATATAGTCGTGAGCATATGCTTAATTATGCTTGTATCAAGTGTGCGATACCTATGCGAGTTTGTTTTTATCTTTTCAGTTAATAGTTTTTTTTTTGGAGCAATGTCTTGTCGCTGTAGAGAAGATGCGGCCAGAAACTCTACAACATAACACGACTTGATAACTATTACAATATAAATTCTTAAGAAAAGGCCGCTTCCAAATTTATTACTAACCGATTATAACGACGTCCATCTTACAAAACTAAATTGCCCAGCCTGTGTAAAGTAAAATGACGCTGAACAATAAAGTTTAAAGCCCGTATTGGCTTGAAACTTATTAGAACGATGATAAGGCTTAAGCGCCGGCACTGTTCCGCTTCCAGCAAAATAAATTTCCCCGATGGCCTTAAGTACTTTTGGATCGAGACGTTGCAGGGACCATTTGGGGTTTGGGAAATGCTGCTTGGAATTCTAGCTTTTTAATGGATGCATGTTAGTATGAAAGGGTGGGAGCTTTGGAAATTTGTTGCAATAAAACTTGGTCTTGACATTATGGTACTTGCTTAATCTTTTTTTTTTCCGACTGCGCTATAAGGAGGGTAAAGTTTTTCAATTTTATGTATGTCTTATTCTTTGGCATGCTCTGTAGCTTGACGGATTTTAACATAATCATGGTTATAAGTTCTGAATGAACGGACTAGACTTACATTGGCAAAACTGCCACTCTAGACTTAATTAATACTACTGATCATTTGTGATAACACATCGGATGCCATTAAACAAAAAAAACTGGCCAAGTGCGTGTCAGGCCACGCGCAGGGTAGGGTTCCGTAGTTGCCCGTCACAATATACGAACTTAGAAGGGGGTTTTTGTTTTATACTACGGTTTGACGGCTAATAAAGTCTAAAAAGTACATTTTTTAAGTTGGTCGACTATTACTCGTTAACTTGTAAAGCTAACTTAGCGGTGATAGTTTTCCTTTTAATTTCATTATATACACTACTGCCACGAATTTTTTCACATATCTAGAAACAACCGTTTAGCTGGCAGAGGGGGGGGACACTCGACTCTAACAAAAATTAGCACCTTAAAGCTTAATATTTCGCTAACGGATCCCTAAATCGAAAAATGGTTTTCCCTTACCCACCGTATTTTTAAAAGACCTATCCAACGATACCCCACACCATGGGATAGACGAGAAAAAAAAATTGCATCCCCACTTCACGGGTAGGGAAGGTACCCTAAAAAAAAAATATTTTTCAAAATTTTATTTTACCACTTTTTCGGCGTGATTAATATGTGTACCCATGCCAAATTACAGCTTTCTAGTACTAAGCGTCTCTGAGCTAAGCCGTGGACAGACGGACGGACGGACGGACGGACGGACGGACATGGCGAAACTATAAGGGTTCCTTGTTGACTTCGGAACCCTAAAAATTGAATTGGAATGAATGGACTATCACTTCTCACTTTAAAATGTTCTACATACCGAAATACTTATTACTCTCCACTAATCCCCCCCCCCCCCCACCCCTCCTACAACCCTCCTCGTACTTACTTATTTGTGAGAGGAATTAATAAGCCTTTGCCATGCAGTGGGATCCTATTGGCTATAAATTAACTTTTATATTTCTCATTGAATCTCTACAGCTCACACATAAATACACAACTTTTTGTATTGTTTTATGTTTCATATGGATAATTATTAGATAATTGTTCAGAGAGCATTTACTGCTTATTACTGCTGATATTAGAGGGACCACGAAGGGTCTACCGAGTCAGTGAATGAACTTAAGCAACTGACCTAGGGGCACCCAGAATGGGTACGGACCTCGTCATAGGACGTTGATGGAGCTACGCGGAGGATTGGGTAGCGGGAATTCGTGAAAAATATACTTGAACATAGCAGCAGATGACCTAAGCTTTAGAGAACAGTGCAACATTAGACAAGCTCTAAAAAACTGGAAAGCAGTTGAAAAATATCTTGGACCAGTGTTTTATTGAGGACCCAACATGAATACTCTCGCAGTTAATTGAGAAAATTATCTTTCTTTAACATTGTTGTTTAAGTTATGAAGATTATCTAATTATTAACAAATCAAGGTAAATGTTAACACAACCCAATAATATCGATACTAAAATTATCTGCATTAATTAAGATATTCAAATTTATAAAGCAAACCGCAGACATGGTGGATTACCTTGATTGCTTTATTAATTCTCATTAATATTATGCTGATATTTGAAATACCTACCTACCTACCTATAGATTCCCAAATTTGCTACACAAAATTCGTCATTTCGTCCTTTTTTAAAGATCAAAAACAACTTTTTAAACATAGGGATATAGGGCCTCTTCCAAGGAACACCACAACGACCGGTCCTGCGCTGCCCTCATCCAACTGGTTCACGCTGCCTTCACCTGATCGTTAGTCCACTTTAGGGGCCCTACCCATGCTTTGCCTTCATATGTATGTGGTTGCCACTCGAGAACTCTTTTTAAAATAATTCGAATAATAGTTTTCGCAGTTGGTCTCGGATAGTTTCGTCAGATGGCGTTTGTTCTATTCGTTAAGCCAGATCGAAAATTCTCTGACAGCAAGTTGACCACTAACTTGCCTCCACCAACGCGCACTGGGCCCGCGTGGTGGAGTATGACCCACTCCCTTTCACCCTTATTCGTGAAAGGAGGCCTTTGCCCTGCAGTGGGATTCTACAGGCTATAACTTAAGACATCGTGTTTAGGCAACGTTTTACAACAATAAAAAAAAATCACAAGAAATAAATGGCCATTACTATTTTCCTGGCCTCGTTACAATTTAGCAAAAGTTAGCCAGACTAACTTTAGTTACAGTTATTAGTTTTCATTTGCAACCAGCAAAAAGTTTAGTTGACTACTAACAGTAAATTGGAGAGAAATATTGCTTTTTGAAGCCACTAGAATATTTCGCCGTTATTTTGTAACAATTTTAGGTTTTGATTGTTTGGTAATTTAGTGAATTTATGTTTAGTTTCGATCTCTTAAACAATAAAACATAATGTTGTGACTACAAAATGGAGACTGCAGGAGTGTATACTATTTATTCGTAGGTATTCGTCTCAGACGAAGGATGTCTTTATTCTAAAGCATAGAGTCCGCATCAATTTACTATTGTAGTTAGTCTCTTTTGTCTTTATGACGTTCCTTTATTAGGAGAAGGAGATGGAACTATAGATACTCGTATTTGTTTATACGGCTGTCCACTTTTTTTGACACTTTTTGAGGTGCTAGTGTGTGTAAAGTGTTCACTTTTAGTGCCTTTTGTCTTGACACACCACATAGAAACACAAACGTCAAAAAAGTAGGCAGCCTTGCCATGGTATATGGCTCCCTCTATGCCTATAAGCATAATGTCTTTGGTACCTACTCGTATTCTGAGAAGTCCATTGCTCAGATGAATGTCGAGTCGAAAACCCAGTGAACAGGTAATAGTTTGGCAATTTGCTTGCAACAAAAAGATTGTTGTTCGGTTGCAAACGAAAACAATTAAGCGGTTTAACTAGTGCCGGGATAGTCGGAGCTGAGAACTTCTGGAACTCATTGTACCTATGTTACTACGAGGTAGGAACTTTTGTCTAAATGGATAGGTTGCGACCCTTATAATGTTTATGAGCAAATATCTACGAATAAAGAAATAAATATGGAAATATAATTCACGTCAAAAAATGACCCCACGAACTTTGGTGTACACTACGAGCATATACCCCTATAGAGACGTAATACATGCGAATTTAAAAGAAAACAATTCTGTCAACTAGCTGCGGTGCGGGGGGGACGGAAATGCTCCGAAGTACTACGAAGTCTATTCGAAACAATGGCGGAAAACAAAGGCGTTGCGAAATATATAAGTGACAAGTCACTGATGAGTTGACAGAGTTGGGTCGCCTTATATTACGTCTCTATAGGGGTATGTACTCGTAGGGTGTACACCACGCAAGCGCGCAAGACTCAATCATTATGGCGACTCCAATTACGGCGTTTGCCGCCAAAACTCATGGTGCCAAAAATTAAGGAGATTTTGTTCGGAGTTATCGTTCCATATTTATTTCTTTATTCGTAGGCAAATATACATTTTTTTTTCAAATATAGATAATAAAGTATAGGAAAATATAGATAACTAGTGTTTTCCCGTGACTTCTTCCTTACAAATTATATACCAGATTTTAAGTCAGATTATAAAGCTATCAAACAAAAAAAGTTTCATCAAAATCAGTTCAATAGTTTTTGCGTGATGCGCGAACAAACAAAGACTAACAATTTTGTCAATAGATGGCGCTGCACGTCATTTAAATCGCGCTATCGAGTGTTATTTGAGTTTATATGAAGTGAACCGCTACTTTTTAATTCCTCATGATTTTACGGTTTTAAATAGTTAAGATGCATAAATTCCAGAAGTATGTTTGTTGCAAAACCATAGGTACGTGAAAAGCTAATAGTTTAAGGATTCTAAAAAAATTGGGTTGCCACCCTTATTTCCATCGCAACCTCCTTGGAGTCGAGATCTTTAAAATTCGCATCTACAAGAACATTAATTTGTTTTATTGGAGTCGCTGTCAAGCCATCATTTATTTGGGCTTGGCGTGGGTATCGATTCCAACAAAATAACTTGTGTTCTTGTACCTACGCATAAAATGGTCACAACATAGGATTTCAAGATACAGTATTTTTACGTTATTCGTCTTTTGCGCTGATTTACAGAGTGTAACATAAAGAGGTAGTAATATTTAAAGTTGTGGTTTAGGCCATCAAACTGAACAACGTTTACTATGGAAGCAACATCGACAGCGCGAAAAAAATCAGCATAAAAAGTCACCTACAAAACTGCAAACTCCACCACCCACTACTCTATTCATATTGTTTTTTTTGTTCATTTCAAGGCAAATTGTTATATTATATCCCATACAGCCGATGTCTTAAATAAAATTCTCTTATTTATAGCAATAAAGTTCGATGCTATAAGACCAGATGAAAAAGTCAACTTTGATTGGTCTTATAGCTTTGTATGGCAACTTTAGATTGTCTTACTATTGCGTATGGGTATGGCTTACTAAGGTGAAGAACATGACAGTATAGAAAAAAAAACGGTAACCTCAAAATTTTAAAATATCAGACAGTTTTTTTTTTTTTTTTCTACGGCGTGTTGTGATTTGTAAGACTTAGGTTTTTATATTAGTCATCTAGAACCTTACAACAATTTCTAAACGGCAATCAGTAATCTTTTTGGTAATTAAAAAGTCCCCCGGCTACAGTAGAATAAACCATAAAGGTATTATACCTTACAGGAATAGAGCAACAAACATGAGTTGTCAAATGAAACCTTTTTTGGATGTTTTTTGGAGACTATTCGCAGGCAAAAATTCGAATATTGTCTATAATTCTGAGTGTAACGTGAAGTTGTGGATAAATTAATGAAGTAGTGTCAGTATATTTCATAAAATTATCTACGATTTCACTTTAGATTCGCAATTATTCACGGAAACCGAATTGTAAAAATTTATTGGAGACTAAAAAAACGGTCCTATTGCCTAGCGTCACGTATCTATTTCTATTATACAGTGGTGCCGCTAGGTACATCTCGCTCTCTCAGCTGTATGTTCCTCTATTCCTGGTATAATACCTCTATGGAATAAACAGTATTCGTAGCTCAGTAACCTGAAACCACCGGAGTGCAGAGTCGTGGTACACTGAAGAGCAATTTATTACTTTTAACTAGGGATGGGTAATATCGAATTTTCGTAATATCAAATCGAAACTATATATTAATATTGAATATCTGATTCTGAAACTATATATTGGATATCGGTCGATATCCAGTAACGCTGTATCAGTCAGTATACACTTAAGGTTTGATATTGTACGAATGCATAATTATTGCTATTTCACTCTCTAGCAGGGTGTTGGTATACTTTTTTCACTCGGTTTTCCTCGGTTCAGATCGGCATAGTTTTTTTTCTGTTATTGGATAAAGATAACACAATACTAAGATATTCTAAGATGACACAGTTAGATCGCGCCCCCTTCCCTTTCTAAAAACATAATTTATAAAATATCTAGATAACGGTGAATCCTAGCGAAAAAATAGCTAATATTTCGAACCCCTGGGGTACCCAGAAACCCACCCTTCCGCATGCAAAAATAAAATAAAAATTGATTTTTGAAAATTTTCCCATACAAATTTCACCCGAAACTCCATATAAAATTAGCGTAAAATGTTTCTAAGTGTGGGACCCTCGTTGCGACACCCTAACCGGTAGCCGCTAGCCCGTATAGCGATGTGATACGGTTTGATATCCTATATCTATGAATCTCAGATATCTTGAAATCGAGGCGAATCGAGTTTGTGCGGCAATATAGTGTTTCACCAAATATATAGTTTCTGTACGCATCAATATCAGATTTTAAGATATTCATGTGATATACGTTTCAATAACTATATACGATATATATCGCCCATTCCTACTTTTAACTTGCCCCTGCACAGTACCGGATTAGATTGGACGGCTGTTCAAACAAATATGTGCGGTAATGCTAGTTGTTAAGTGCTATATTAGTTTCCAACTCGATTCAAGTTTCGGTTTCAGATAAACAGAGTTATGAGATAGTGTTTCCTTGGTTATTCTTTTGCGTTTTGTTTGGATTGTTTTTGAGAATTTTGTAACTTATACGTTTTTGTTGTAAAAGTCTTTGCAAGTAAGGTGATTTGTTAGTTTTGAAATTGGGTTAAATAGTCTGTTTTTGCATGTCATTTTAGGAGGAAACCTAGGTTTTCTCTATTGTAAAGAAATAAACTATACCCTATGGTTTTTGGTTCTAGTTTTCTGTGGTTGCCAATGTGAATTGCAAATGCACTACGTTTTCATTAAACATGACGGTACCAAAAAAAAAAAACCTTAGAACCACAGATAACCTAAAACCATAGAGCCTATGACACCTGGAAACTGATCCTGAAACATACAGGGTGAAATGACAGCTGTTACCACGGACTTGAAAAAAGATGGACGTAATTTGTGACATTAAAGACATGTGAAGCATGCAAGGTCCTACATATTCGTTTGCTCTACAAGGGACGTAAACTCTCACAGATGCACTAATTCTAGGCGTAGGTTCTACAGCCCGCCACCATTTTGTACCGCGCGACACTGTGTCAGCACGCACACAAATATAAATGGGTGCTTCACTCGTGATTAGACGAGATTACGTCCGTTTTTTTTCAGGTCCGTGGCTGTCACTTACACCCTGCGTAATAACTAATACGTAATAGGTTAATTATTGAACCTGGCTACAACTGGATAATGGGCTGTTCTTTTCCAACTCTGTTTTAATAAAAAGAAAGTAAATATAAATAAAAAGAACTTCGTTTTCACTAAGGCAATTAAAGTGAAATACACCTACAACTTACAAGACTAAATAAGCTGTAAAACGAGGCAAGTGCAAATTGGCACTAATTTGTTAAGGTACTTAAACCTTAGATGTAACTAAATGAAGAAGATGAAGATCATGACTGTGAAAGTAAATATTTTGAACCTACATAGCGCCACATGGGTTAGGTAAACTAAGATTAAACCTATAGGAATGCTTGCTATTATAATCGTAACTAGTTCATTGGCACTGAAATAATTTGCCCACCAAGCGCTTATTTATGGATGTGGTGACACAATAATTTAATCTAAAATTAACTATCTGTAAAACATTATTCATTCATAATGTAACAAATTTCTAACCCTCTGTCTCACACACACATGAATCTCGTGATATTGACAAATTTAGTGTAATTTTTAAACATATTCAATGTTAAATACGTTTTGATATAATAACACCCTAAAATTATTGAAATGCTACGAATATTATAAATGTGTGTCACTCAATTACACAAAAACGGCTGAAATTATTTGGATGAAATTTGATACACAGACAAAAATATATTCTGGATTTACATAAGATGATAATCGGATACTTTTTTAAGTTAACGCAGACGAAGCCGAACGCGGGCAACAGCTGGGATTAAAATATTGTTTTTTGTCCACATCGCGCTTCTTCCTCGTTTTGGTTTTATCTAACACTTTTGCTATCTTTTTTTCATTTGTAGGCTTTCTTTCAAGTTAATAAAGAATTCAGAATGCTAATTTTACTTTGCAAACAGCTCTGTGTAATTTTTTTATGTGTGGCTTCTGAAAGGTCATCAGATATAATATCTACTATGTATTTTGTTTATGAGGTCAAAAAGATACCTATATGATTTGTTTTGAATTTTCGTTATTAAATTACTCCATTTTGTTTTGTTTTGCCGTTAGCTTTAGAATAGTGTAACATTGCTTAAAAAGACAATGTGGGTTTCGTATGGAAGGTTGGCGCTTTATTATTTTTCGACGTTGTTTTTAGCGCGGCCAATGTATAATTCACATAAAGAAAGAGGTCGTTGTATCCGTACTTATTGCAATGTGAGGTTATACAGTTTTCATTTGTTAGGTTTTTTTTTTATTATAATTTTTTAAATATAAATTGACATTTCATTTAGATTAGGTTTGGTAAAACGCAAAATCTGTTTACTCTATAGTAACTGGCGACTTAATCTAAGAATAAAATTTACTCGCGTTTGGTGCCAAGTATAAAATAAAAACATACATCGATCTGATCATTTTTGATTAAGACATCCTGGATAACGTATTATCGTTTGGTCTTTGAAATGTCTACTCCAAGCATCAAATGTAGAACAGAGACAAATTATAACCCTTGAAACTATTTAACTAACTTGATAACTATATAACTAAACATGCTTGAATGCTGTATGGTGATACTAATACATCGTATTTGATTATTAAACTTGGCCGTATTGGGCATGTTGACAGTCCGAGACTTGATGCAGGACTGTGGCAAAAGCATTGAATTAGAACACTATGGAAGATGGGTCCACGCTCAAAAGTGTTCGAACCAAAAGAAGTTTAAAATTCAAAAAGAGACTGACGTCTCTGCCAGTCTTTGTTTGATCGTCCGAGCACGCGCGAGTTCATGATGGCGTTCATGATAAAGTTCTAGGTCGATGGGCAAAAGGGTTCCTTTATATTAGTTTAGGAGAGCTCCTTAGATAGGTACCGGACGATCTGAGGAAGACAAATCCACCCGAAAAGAAGAAGAAAAGCTCTTTGGGATCTGCTATTCTTGGACCGCTGATTGTGTATACAATGTGTTAAAGCAATACGAATTAAACAATAAGGGGTCGGCTTAGATTAACACTATCAAACTGAACAACTTTTGCTATGGAGCCAACATCGAAATCGCGAAAAAAAAAATCTGCTTACCCATACATTTGAGTCGAGCCGGAAATACAGTTTTGTGTCGTCATCATTAGCCGATGGACGTCCACTGCTGGACATAGGCCTCCCCTAAGACTCGCCATAACGATCGGTCTTCGGCTGCCCTTATCAGCGGGTTGTTGGATCCCTCCCACAGTTTCGTATGAAACAGCAGATTTTTTTCGCAATTTCGAAGTTGGCTCCATAGTAAAAGTTGTTCAGTTTGATGGTCTAAAGCAGCCCCTTTTGGCCCACTGGTTATTTGTATTTTTGTAACAGCTTATAAAGGGTCCACATTAATATGCTGACACTTTTTAAGGGAATGATCAGAGCATCAAACTGAACAACTTTCTCTATGGGACCAACATTGAAATCGCGAAAAAAATCAGCTGTCCCATACATTTGGCTCGGGTAGGTTTGCAGTTTTGTATGGAACAGTGGATATTTTTTTGCGATTTCGATGTTGGTCCTATAGAGAAAGTTGTTCAGTTTGATGGTCTGATCATCCCCTTAAAAAACTGTCAGCATATTAAAAAGGACCCTAATGTATAGTTAGTTATCTCATAACATGAGAGATCAATGTCAAATCCTTCTAAAATAGGTAGAAGTCAATATCGTTACTTATTAAATAAGTGTATAGACAGGTCTATAAAAATATACTAGATGGAAGATCAAATATAGATAGAAACAGCGAGTCATTCATCTGAGATAATGCAGTAGAGAAGTGCGAGTAAAATCGCGTAAAAATTCACTTCTACAGTGTAAAGTTCCACATTGAATTTGCCGGTCGTGCTCTTCTCCGAGACGTGGCCTCGCCTTTTTTTTTATCGGAGTGAAACTAAAGCGAAAGAAAAGGCTTTTACTTTAGTTTAGATTTTATGTGTATGTATGTGACTCACAGAACATTATAAGAGGGATTAGAAGTGCAAAGTAGGCGTGGAACGTGTCGGCACAGGTTATGTAATGATTTGCATAATATCGCGGCGTGGTGCGAGCGAGAGGGCATGAGTAATTGTAGAAGCGTGAGCGGGAAGACAAGTGGCGACAGCCGTCTCCGAAGCAAAACCGCTATTATGAATTTATAACTCCTCTTATAATGTTCTGTGGTGTGACTGTTGCTTTTTTAGTGAACAGCTAATGAGAGATGATATTTTGCGAATGTTTGATTCTTTCGTGTCTTCGTGTGGTTCTGGCATAGCATTCCAAGAAAAATACACCACATAGCTTTCTTATACAGTAATTCTTTCAAGAAATATCCTCTTCACACGTTTATCAACGTGGATATCGAACGAAAATGACTCAAACGAATGATAATTATTTTTACTGACGATACTCCCCTTCATCATCAACAGTGTCCGTTGTACGTCCCACAGCAGGGCACAGACCTACCCTCAAGGAGGGTGTGTGTGTGTTAATCCACACGCACGCGTGCCCAATGCGGATTGGTAAACTTCACATACGCATCGTAATTTCTTCTGCATCGAATGCAACCTACATGTCCTCACGATGTTTTCCTTAAGGCTGAATTTAGTGCACGACCGACGCAGTTTAGTGCGGCGCTGACGAGTTGCACGCCGCTAATTAGTTAATCCGCTGTCAGCGCTGACCGTCGGTCGTGCTCTTATTCCATACCTCTCCGCAACACGCCACCAAAGCTTTTATTTGTATCATGAGACTGAGTTAATACAGGGTGTAAGTGACAGCCTGACATAATATTGAAACCGTAAATCCAGACCATTAAACTGAACAATTTTCACTTTGGAGTCACCCTCAGGAACGCAAAAAAATCAACTGTTCCATACAAAACAGCTTCTTCCATCGAGTCGATGCATGACAAATCATTTTAAATCTTTCCATCCCAGTGTTTCGCCACACGGATATCACTGCCGGCAGCATTCATAAGCTCCGTTTGCGTGCAGCTATCAGGGCAGGAATTGCAGGATATGCGGACCAAAAAAACTGTACCTACTCGACTCAAATGTATGAAACAGCATTTTTATTTTCACGTTTCCTGAAGGTGGCTCCATAGAGAAACTTATTCAGTTTGATGGTCTTAATTCATGTGATGAGAAGAGATGAGTGTCATATTACAAGACGAATGTTAAATATGAATGTGGATAACTGCATGAAGAGAGGACGACCAAAGAAAAGATGGATGGATTGTGTGAAGGATGACATGTGTAAAAAAGGTGTGTCAGCTGAATTGACGGCTAAAAGAGATGAATGGAGGAAGACGACATATTGCGCCGACCCCAAATAATGGGATAAGGGCAGGAAGAAGAAGAGGTCTTAATTCATCGTTTTAGTAGTTGCTAGGCTTACAATTACACCATGTATAGCTAGGCTTTAAGTACAATGCCAACCAAACTAACCTAAGTGCGTTCACACACGATGACGCATTGACGGAGCGACAGACGTCAGCCCATAGAAACACACACGGTGCGTCAATGCGTCACCTATACGTGCGGTTTCATACAACTCCTTGCTTCACAAATGACGGACTGAAGTCTGCCGCTCCGTCAATGCGTCATCGTGTGTCAACGCACTAACTGAGATAACAAGCACACCCCACCTGATTATACTTGTAAAATTCAAAAAGTGGATGCACATTATTAAATTTCTACACGAATGAAGCGACGTACGGATGGGGCGAGTGTAATAGAGCAATAATTCAGAAAGCCCGCGCCGTGTGTGCGGAACATTATGCATATTGTCAACATTATACAATGCTGGTATGAGCGTGCGGTGTGATGCTATATATTTAAAGTAATCGTGTCAAGACTGACGTAGTTCTGCAGTCATTAAATGGAGAGGAAAATAGTTAAGCCCTTGTAATGCCTTTCAATGAAAAGAAAATTAATTCTAGGCACTATGACTTCGAGATCTACAGGGTGAAATTGATATCATTATTATTAAACTAAGAGCACCCATCAAACTGAACAACTTTTACTATGGGAGCAAACCAATCGGAGCCTAAGACTAGGCCGTCACGTCCATTTATCTTGAAAACTACTATACCTATTTTGATGAAACTTGCACTGTTTCCTAAGTTAGAGTTAATTTTACCCAACAAAAATGAAATTAAGCCAACAATTCCAATAATATTACATACATACGTAGGTACAGTAGTACCAGGTTTATAAGTCTTACCGATATAGGTACCTGCGCAGTTGACAAATTTTAATAGCGCGCGAAATTGTATTGACCAATCAGGATGTGCCACCTTCAATCCGTTTACGCTATTGGGAATTTTTTTTCGCGCTCTTTTCGCTGCTATCAAAATTTGCACCCTTTGATTATTAAATGACTTCGGGTTTTGTCGGAGACTCGCGCCTGCACGGCTAGCATGCCACCCACGACAAATCGTTTAAACGAGAAAAACGTCATGCGCGCTCTTTCTGGCGTACGTAAAATAATAAAGATGGAGGCACGTCTCGATTTTTGTCGTTTTCTCGGCGGTGGCATGCTAGAGGGGCTGCTCTGCGCAAACGAAGATTTAAGAGCGGACTTATTTTCCTGGACGTACTGTATCTAATTGATAACCTCCTTTTTTGAAGTCGGTTAAGAACTAGCTCAAACTTTGTACTACAAGATCACAATAGCCTTCCTATCACGAACGAAGTATAACAAGATTAATTTTCCTTATAATTATTATGAAAATTATGAGAAAACCTGCATGCACCCGAGGTTTAATTATTCTGAGATAGGAAGCTATTCAACAAACCGCGCTGTGGTGTGGGGAGCTCCGATCTTACTCAATTTGAGGTAAAGCCAGATTATAAGCAATTACTTTGTTAAGGGGAAACTGAGAAAAAACTCAGAAACTCTTTGACTTTCAATGGTATATTTAAGGCCTCCGCACATTGCAGCGATTTTATCGAGCGATAATATCGCTGCGATTTTGCGATAATTATTTCTAGTACATTTTGTATGAGGACGCGCGCGATCATACACACTGCCGCGATAAATTATCGAGCGATAATATCGCTGGGATTTTGCGATATTTGTTCTCAGTACATTTTGTATGGGACGCGCTCGATCCCACACACTGCCGCGTTATTATCGCAACCTGACGCAATCTCTTTCGACTACATTCAGTGGTGGGGCGCATGCGTGACGCGAATCGCGGAATCGCTGCAGTGTGTAAGGTGTCGCGATATCGCTGTCGATAATATCGCTCGATAAAATCGCTCGATAATATCGCTGCAATGTGCGGAGGCTTTAACTAGTTCATTTTAAAGAATTTTCAGCGCTGATAAAAACTATTCATACCCCGGATTCGCACGGATACACAATAACACAATCTTCCTTGTAAATCAGCCTATCTGTTAGTGAAAATATAAAAATCCTAGTTTCTGAGATTAGTCAGACCAAAATCGACAGAAAAACGTAGCGGGGGAATTATATGTACGAAATCGGTTCAGTAGTTTTTAAGTGATGCGCGAACAAACAAACAGACAAACATTCTAAAAATGGTCTAAATGTATTCCATTACGTATCCTAAACACCCCCAATTATTTTTTTTGTAAATATCTTCAATGTACATCATCGCCAAGTTTAGAATTTTATTACGCATATGCTCACGACTATATTCCCCGAGGGGGTAGTCAGAGATATTCTGAAACCTCAGAACATCCACGTTTCACCAGTAGTACCGAAACTGTCCAGTGTAGTATATTATTATATGTATAGATATAGAATAGATAGATACGATGTGGTTATTTTAAATTAGTTGGCGAAATTGAACCAGGGCAATTACAGCAGGAAGCATGAAGGTATTATACCAGGAATAGAGGAACTGACAGCTGAGAGAGCGAGATGTACCTAGCGGCACCACTGTATAATAGAAAGAGATACGTGACGCGAGGCAATAGAACCGTTTTCTAGTCTCTTATCAATTTTTACAATTTGGTTTCCGTGAATAATTGCGAATCTAAAGCGAAATCGTAGATAATTTTGTGAAATATACTGACACTTTCATTTATTTATCCACGATTTCACGTTAGACTCAGAATTATAGACAGTACCTATTCGAATTTTTGCCTGCGAAAAGTCTCCTGAAAACATCCAAAAACGGTTTCATTTGACAACTCATGTCAGTTCCCCTATTCATGTAAGGTATAATACCTTTATGCTCCAGATAAAATACAATCTAAAGACATCGAACGGTTAGCGTAACTTGACTTCAATTTTAATTATTAACATTTCCAAACATCGAACCACGAAATACAAATCGAAACAAACTCGAACGAACCACATACTCTCATAAATGTGTTCGAGTCCTGAAAAATAAAAAAAATAAAAATGCAAAAGCTCTGTCAAAGAGAGAACGACGTAATTACGCCTCATTGTCTGCGGTCCCATTCGATTGTTCGATACGAGTGATTAAAATAAAGTTGTCTTTTATACCATTGCTTTTACGTACGACTTGGAACCTTATTTCTATTGGTATGTAGTCTGAAATGGCTCGTGTTACGCTTATTGCATGAATGCAGAAATTACCCGCTCACGATAAAGTCCACACCTAGGGTGGTTGGGGATATGAACAATGAACATTCGGATAATAACTTGTATGTTTTCGGAATTCGGATACCGATATTAAATTATTAATGAGGACAACTGCAATACATGCAACGTACGTAAATAAACTTTAAAAAAATATGTATAAATATAATAATATAATGGTCGGCAAACGTCTTGAGCAAGACCTTGATTGCGAAAAAACAAGATTTGTTGGCGAAAGCGCTACTGCACATGCCCTTCCCACCCTTGAATTTTTCAAGTTACTGAAAACTAACTAAGGGAGGTATAACAGAACGACACTCAAGAGGAGATATGTTCTTAAGACCTGCCACACACATACGGAATTATGATTCGGAATTCCAAATGAAAACAGGTTTTCGTTAGGAGGTTCCCCAGATTTGCGAACGGAATTTCAAACCTATACGAAAAACCTGTTTTCATTCGGAATTCTGAATCGCAATTCCGTATGTATGTGTGAGGCCTAAGTAAAGAGAGACAAGATTGCATGTATACGTTGAATGTATTTGCATCCTTTCCTATCGATACTCAAGAAGAGATCTCCACTTGAGTGTCGTTCTGTAATACGTAATACCCCCCTAAGTTCGATAACGTTGGACTCGTTAAAGATTTTATTAATTAATATCTCCTTCGACACTTTTGTTCATCTGTGTGATTGTTATAATGTAGATCATGCACAAAACGAATATACTTCAACAATTCAATTAGCAGACATAAGTGAGAATTACTTTCGGATATGGATACGTAGCATTATTATTATCACCCCTATTCCATACTGTAGATGCAATTAATGCAACTGATTAAAGTTAAACGTGGATCGGACAATGGGATAAAAGTAAGTGACTTTTTAATACGGTCGTATTTGATGTAATAACTTCCATTGAGGAGCTTTTAATTGAAGTTATCCAGATTTATTCCGAGGGGTTATTGAAGACAAAGTCGGATTTATTTAAGTAACCAGTCAATGGCGAGTCGGTTCGCATCTGAGAGTTCTGTGACGACATTATGATTACTTGTGTTAGTTATTTGTTTGTACAAAAAAATGTTTTCTTTCGTATAGTTCTAGATCCTTAGCGCGAGCCCGACTCGCTCTTGGTCAGTTTTTTTATTATTTGTTGTTACGGACTATCACACTAAGGTTTCAGGACAGTGTAAACACAAAAAACAAAATTGTTGACGAAATACTTTTCTTTTATATTTCCCCTTAATTTTTTATCATTTGTTGAAAACATCCGTCGTACTCATACTAACACATCCTATTTTGTACTACTTATTCGTTGACGTTGTAGAAGGTGACGATTATTTTAAATATGAAAATGTTAACAGTAATATTTAGTTTTCGTTCATTCCGGGCATTTGTAATGAAAAGAATAAAAAAAATAAAGTGTTGTCATTACAAGGCTAAAAAAATAAAAATAAAGTAGTAGTAAAAAAGTTGTAGTGTAGCAGTAGTAGTATAAAATTTGTTAGATCGTATTTCAAAAACAGCACCGACAGCGACTGCAGCGACCGACCTAATAAAATTGAAGAAAAATTTCGAGCTTGCTTCGCTCGCTCCAGGGTTTAGTTTGTTCTGGACCTTGACCTATTGGCCTTGACCTTGACCAATCATTGCTACGCCAACCTATTTTTTTTACATTAGTTAGGCCGAGGGCCTCATTAGACGTTTTAGCCAAGTGCCTCGTCACAGAACATTATAAGAGGGGTTAGAAATGCAAAGAAGCGCTTTTGCTTCGAAGACGGCTGTCGCCACTTGTCTTCCCGCTCACGTTGCTACAATTACTCATGCCATCTCATTCGCACCACGCCGCACGCCTTATGGTGTTATGCAATTCATTGCATAACCTGTGGCGACACGTTCCACGCCTACTTTGCACTTCTAACCCCTCTTATAATGTTCTGTGGACCTCGCACAGTGTTTTTAAGCCACTGGGTCAGTTTCTTCTAATTCAGCTCGGATTCAATTGTTATCTCAAGGACCTTTTGACGTGGGGTTAAACAACCAAAGTCTTTAACGAGTCAGAAAATTCAATACTCGTTGACCTGGCTAATACACTTCAGAACTGGCCAGACTCCTTTGGGCATTGGTAGGCTTACCTTATTAGGCTTTCTCTTTGATTTGTAAGTGGCTAAATCAAAGGGTTGCTAGATATACCTATAGGTATCTATCTACTCTTATTTATAAAGTATACCTAGTAATATTTAAAGGGGCATTAGACCATCAAATAAGCTGGTCATTTAGTTTATTTCAGTGTGTTTTGTTGTCGTATGCAAATAACGGGCGGGAACCCGTTGGATGAGGGCAGCGCAGGACCGGTCGTTATGGCGGTCCTTGGGGACGCCTATGTCCAGAAGTGGACGTCCATCGGCTGAGATGATGATGGTGATGAATGTTCGTTGACTAAAAAGCTAGTGATGATTTAAATAGTAGGTACTTACCTACATACCTAATGATGTTTATTCATAGACACAATTTGTTTTGATTCACGCTGAGTATTAGAACTCAGAAACACATTGTGTGCTTGTGATTTGACCACTGACATATACTCTAGCGATAGACAAGCTCGTTCAAACAAACAACATGTCACACAAAACAACACAAAATGACACATTGCGGTCTGTCATTGCCATAGTGACGAAGTGAACTCGGGAACATCAAATCAGGTGCGGGCACCGCATTCAAGTGGAACATGTTGCTTCTATGAAAGGGCCTGTCTATCGCTAAAGCGTAAGTCAATGGATTCGACACACCCATGCACAGCTTCTAGCATTTATACTACATTAACTGAGAAATTATTACTAATATTTTCAAAAAGGCTCAATGAAAAAAAATCTAAAGACGTTTTAATTTAAGCCATTATTGAGCAGTAAACCTATTACTTCCAGCCAAACTCTAAAAAAATAATTTTAAATCTCTTCAATAATGAAAGAAACTGACAAGTGCGAATAGATCTCGCGCCTTAGGGGTTCCTTATAAACTTACTCAGGTATGTAGATACCAGCTGCACAGTTAGTAATAAAAAAAATGTATGTGTTAGAACTTATTGCAAATTAAAGATTTTCGGATTTATTCCTTTGCTTGTGCTAAAGATCTTGCTTTTTGATCCTAGGGCAACGGGAAGAACCCTACAGGTTTTGATGAGTGAGCTTACAAGTGTCAAAGTCAGCTTGTGACATAAATGGCCGATTTTCTACACACCTCCAAGAAACTAGAGACTTCAGTAGGTACTATTCAATATTACATTTAACTTGATACGTCTGCCCATTTCTGGGGAAAAGGCTCTTGACAGATGGACGGACGGACGGACGGACGGACGGAAAACAAATTGATACTATAGGAGTTCCGTTTTTTACCCCACTGCCTTGGGTACCTTTGGCAGCTTAGGTTTTCGGCTGCTTTGGCTTTAGTGTTCTGACTTCATCTTTTTGAATTTGTTGTATTGTGCCTGAGTAGGAGGGTTATTCCTTTTGAGGTATGGAACCCTAAAAACGTGAAAATTTTCTCAGAATAATAAACTCCTAGCGTCAAATTGGCACTCGCCGCTTTTCATTCTTTTTACGAACAGTTTTAAACTTAATTTTCACTGTGTAAAAATATTTCTCAACTTGCTTTTTAGTGTTGGAAATAAACTAGAAGTTTTATGAGTCTGCTGCGTTGAACTAAATTGTTTCTAGATATGACACTCTTACTTCTTCCTATACCTAGATCATACAAATTACCTACCATAACAGACCATAGGTTGACTACTCCGAAATATTGATTGTCGTGAGATTATGCACGTATGTAAAATAGTATCGTATTTACGAAGTTAAAAGGGTTCAAGTCATAGCCTTTTAAAAAAATAATGCTAGCTGATATTTAATTTTCCTCTTCTGTCAAAATAATATAGCCTCAATGTTACTCCAAAAATCAGAAAATTAATCCTATACAAGACATATCAATTTCAAAAGACCAAAGGACTTTCATTTTGCTCTTGATTCCAGGAGGAAGCTTTTTCCATTCAGTAAAATATCTAAACGTTAATACAGACACTTACATTAAAAACTCAATAAAATAAAAAAAAGTCAGTTAAAAAATAAGTTTGTTTTTTGTTGAGTTAGAGTTTAGAGTAGTAGTTGAGTTTTGTGAATGCACATTATGGTCTTTATAAAGTCCGCAACATAGATTAATATGTTTCGCTGTAGAGCTAAGCGAAGACCAAATAAAATCTTTGGTCCGCAATAATCAATATCTGCAGATTTTGCACAAACTGCCTGTGCAACGTCGAAAATGAACGCACTGACGGAGCAGCAAACGTCAGTACGTCATTTGTGAAGCAAGAAGTTGTATGAAACCGCACGATGAAGCACACACGGTGACGCATTGACGCACCGGGTGTAGTTCTATGGATTGACATCTGCCGCTCCGTCAGTGCGTCATCGTGTGTGAAAAAAATCATCGTGCACTAAAAATGCCACCTTGCGAACTTTGCTCGTAACATTTACACACAAAACTCAGTTTCAATATAAAAATCGATAAATTAAAATACAGAGTATAAGTGACTAGCCTAGCAAATACTGCAACAGTAAATTCAGACCAATAAACTGATTTTTCAAAATGGAACCACCCCTAGGAAAAGTAACAAAAAAACAGCTATTTCATACATTTGAGCAGAGCAGTATGTATGGAGCAGTAGATTTTTTTTCCATGTTTGCTGAGAGTGATCGATAGTGAAAACTCATTTCAGTATTTGCTAGACTGTTCTATTCTATTCTATATTTTAAAAAATGGCTGCCATCTTGGGTATGTGATGATTTTGCCAATGTCTAGTTTTTGTAGCAAGAGTGCTTGACGTTGTACGGTAACTTATGTATTTTGGTGACTTCAAGGATTGTTTTTTGAAAAGAACACTATCTTGAGCCACCACTGGAGCTTCGTTGTAGGCCGGGGAGGGGGCAACCAACAATCGACTCGCGATGCGACTACCCTATAGCAGACCTACAACGCGACTCTGCTAGACTGTTACTTACACTCTGTATAGTCCATTACTTACCTATTCACCTAAGCACTACTACCTACATAAATTAAGACCACGCTCAGGCCGCTTCCTTTAACCAAACACCTAGGTTCAACTAACAAGCTTGCAAGCTCAGTAATTGTATGACAAACGATATCCCACGCTACGGGCGGTAACAGTAACAGCTACTTTTTATATTTACCGTCAGTTACTAAAGAAATTAGCTTGATGTAAAACACAATTTTATGCTCATACGTTCATGTATGGTGCTAAGCGTACAAAGTTTAAATTGAGAATTAAATGAATGTGCGAAGAATATACGGGGTATCTACGGGCGTCTGACTTCATGGTTCCATCTAATAAACACATTGACTTAAACTCTAGCGATAGACAGGCCCTTTCATAGAAGCACCATGTTCCACTTGAATGCGGTGGGCGCACCGCATTGATGTTCCCGAGTTCACTTCGTCACTATGGCAATGACAGACCGCAATGTGTAATTTTGTGTTGTTTTGTGTGACATGTTGTTTGTTTGAACGAGCTTGTCTATCGCTAAAGTATATGTCAGTGAATAAACATGACAAATTTTGATTCAATGTCAAATTCAGGGATTCAGGGTACCTACGTTGCTAAGAATTTAGGACATATTATGTGCATGTCTATTGTCATTAGTAACCAGCAATCTCCAGCAATGTACCCTGGATAGTCATTGTAAATTACAATTAACACGAATTAAACATTTTAACAGGTTCTTACCGCGTTTTGGTATATTTGAGTTCCTGATATTTCGACAGTGTTACCATGTTTAATTCTAAAGTAAATAATAACCGCGTAGGTAACTTTCAAAAACTGGAAAACAATTTGTCACGTATATAAATAGGGCCCATTTTGTTCCGACTTTGAAAATAATATAAAATCTGAATCGACGTAACTATGAATGGAACCATTCTATAGTAACGTCGAAACTTGTCGTCGAATTAAAGAATTTGGTATCTTGACATTTAATTATTAATGCTGTGTTGGCGAAGGCAAGTACATAATTATCATCCATTTTAATATTTTAATTCACAAAAATCAAATTTAATTAAATTACATTTCATTTAAAATGAAATAAAAAGAACAAAAATTCATATGAAAAGAAATGCATTCATATAAAAGTATTGGGAATTATAGGTAAAAATGGAAATTGGGGAATTCGTCACGATAGCGATATTTTCAAACAGAGTTTCATTGTATTAAGCATAATTCTCTGTTACGTTTGAAGCTGTGAAAATTCACAAATTCCTTCACCGAGTAAAAACATTTCTGTAATAGCCATTCCGTGATAGAAAACTATCTAATCATTTCTACAACAGAAACAAGATACCACAGATAAAAACAAGTCCAGTCTACTTCCAACTAAATATTTATTTGTATGGATTTTGTTCTCAATAGACGCCAAAACGGCTGATATTAATACAATTTGGTACATAGAAATAGCGAAAGGTCAGGCGGGGAAAGGTCCTTGAGGTCGTTTACCTTTCAATATTTCGGAAACTATTGAATAGTTATTGAAAGTACCTACTATTTTATCTTGGAATGACTTGAGATTTTTGCTTGATTCTCATAATATACCTAATGAGATGGATGTCCAATCCAGGGCTAGAAATTAGTTTTTTAGAGAAAGTTTGAAAGTACTTTTGACGACCCGGTTGGTGTGATGGTTACCACGCCGGACTGCCAGACCAGAGTCCTGGGTTCGAATCCCGGTTCGGTCATGGATGTTATATGTGTGCCGTTGTTGTAGTGTTCCAACAACAAAAAGCCTGAGGCTTACCTGGGATCATTACAATGTATGTGCCTGTGAGCGTTATTTATTTATACTGTGACTTAAAAACTGTCTGGTAGAAATCGTGGTATAGGCATGTGATATGGAGAGACGAGTGTCATATTGCAAGACAAGATAATTATAATGAATGTAGATGACTGTATGAAGAGAGGATGACCAAAGAAAAGTCGGAAGGATTGTGTGAAATATAGGAACGAGCGCTGAAATAACGGCTAAAGAGATACATCTTTTTCCACTAAAGACGAAATATTGCGCCGACCCCTAGTAATGGGATAAGGGCAGAAAGATGGCGACGATGATTCATATAATTAGATCCATCATCAGCCTATATGCGTCCCACTGCAGGGCACAGGCCTACCCTCTAACTAAGAGGGTGTTTGGGCGTTCGTCCACCACGCGTGCCCAATGCGGATTGGTAGACTTCACATACGCATCAGAATTTCTTCTTCTGCATAATGCAGGTTTCCTCACGATGTTTTCCTTCACCGTTTGAGAGCAGTCGGTAATACGTACATAAGTTAGAAAAAACATTGGTAGGTACGTGGCATGTTGTCCGTGCGGATTCGAACCCGGACCTCATGCTTGAGAGTCCATACCTCTCCGCATCGCGCCACCGAGCATAATTAGATATTAAATGGTATACGAAATTTCCCCGCTAACGTACTTTTCCCTCCTTACCTAACATCCTAGAACGGCACAAAGGATATTTTTGATTTGGGGACAAAACAGAATTCCTCTATCAATAACAGCCTATTTACAGATAAAAGAACAAACTAGCATATCAATCGGGTATGTTTCATACAATTTTGGTCCAGTAGTTATTGTCATTACCTATGAAACAGCAGATTTTTTCGCAATTTCTATAATATTGGCTCCATAGTGAAAGTTGTTCAGTTTAACGGTCTGAAGCACCCTGTTTCGGCTTAAAAACGACCCCAATTCCACGGCGTATTTATAAGTAAAAGAACCAAGTAATAATAACAAAGATATTATTCGCACCCCCGGTACAACAACGTTCCAAATGCAAAAACAGTGAAAATGACCTAAGTGTGCAAAAAGTTGCGTAATGTACCCCTATACCTGGGGCGAGAATGTTACTTATCTAGTTCCAATAGTTTCCGTCAGAGGGCACTAATAACATAGCGGTTTTGGCGGAAATAATGAGTGACCGGGAGCCACAACGTCTTATTGCTCAATTAAGCGCGACTCCTCGCAGAAGCTGCTGTATTATGGAGCTACAACGCCGCTACGGTAATTGTGACATATTTATTATCCAATTCTGAAACAACAACGTTATAAATGTATGACATTTATAACATTGTTGTGCCAGAATGCTTGGATTTTTTAAGTAGTTGCATTGAATTGTTATTAAAATGTAACTGCCTTACAAAACATGTCAGACAGCTACTAGTTAGTTTGTTAGTTAGATATAGCCTGTAGGATCCCACTGCAGGGCAAAGAGCTCCTCTCACGAATAAGGGTAAGTGGAAGTAGCTCATACTTCACCAAGACTGGCACAATTGTGAAGAAATTCCCATTTAGACGACTTTTACTGTTGAATAACAGATATAATTTCCGTTGTTTATGTTAAAAACTCGTATAAATACAAAACGTTAAAAAACAAACCATCTTGCCAGTAAACCTGTTTCTTTAAATAAAAAGATCATTGTCACAAATGATATTTTAAAAAATCCTAGTGAATTAATGACACAATTGAGGGTACTCCTGAAAATAAATCACAACAGCATTTTTATTACAAATTTTTTTGATAAAAATTGTTTTACATGTTAAACTAAGACGTACACACTATTATAATCACCTCCTTTTAATTTCTAAATCAGAGCATCTCATCTCTTTTAGAACCATTAAAACTTTAAACACTTCTCCTGAAAAAGTGGAGTTTTGCATTTGGAACGATGTTGTACAGGGGGGTGCGTTATATTAATGTTAATAATTAATTTTATTAATTATATTAATATTAGATATTATACAGTAAGTGAGTGGAAGTGTCGGCAGAGGGCGCCCTCGTAGGACGTATTCTGATCAAATCAGTTGCGTCCTACAAAAAGGGGAGGTGCGGAGTACTCGAAACCGACGGGCATGTATGAAGAGATGTATGGATGTGAATGAAGCAAAAGAGATTTGTAAGGATCGTAGTAGATGGCGCGCTCTGGTCTCTGCCTACCCCATTTGGAAAGAGGTGTGACGTTATAGATAGATAGATATTATACAATGGAACTGCGAATGTCTTGTTATGATAATTATCAAATTGGAATAAGCAAAATACATGTATTGTGTTGAGATCTATTGGACCGTTAGATTTAATAATGATGTAGTTATTATGAATAGAATTATCTGCTAACGTAGCTTCATTGTTCGAATACAATGCAATGAGACTCATACGGTTTGATTCAATGTTAATTATAATTTGACTAGGTGATCTCTTGACTTTCTTATATGGATAAACGTATGGTTCTGACCGATTTGTCATAGCAACTGCTTCAACTCCTTTGTTGTGGTAAGAAAAATCCATGTGGAACTGTGCTGCGGGGCATAGACGATGAGGTGAGATAGCACTAGGGTTGCCAACCACCACTTGCCACTTTTGGTTTATGTGATGCATTATTTAAGTCGTGTCAATTCATGTTACTGGTAAATAAATAAATACAATACAAATATGCAACCATAGTGCACGGATTAGCGGGATATTTTGCAATCAAAATGCGGGACGCGGCAAAAAAAGCGGGACCCAGCTCTCAAAGTATAGGAAAGCGAAAAATAAAATAAGAAATTATTTAGCTTTTACATTTTTAGAATTTTTAATGAATATAGGAGTAGGTATTTTACTTTGGCACGCAAATCCATATTTAAAAAAGGGGTTGGACCAGTTAGGTAGTTGCACTATCTGAACCGAGAGCGAGAGCAGCGAGCTCGAGATTTCACTGAATTCTGGAGAGAGCAAAGTGAACTCGAAATTTTACTGCAATGCGTATAGGTCGTTGTGATACAATCATAGCCAAGTGCGAGCGAAGCGAGCTCGAGATTTTACTATAATATAGTTAGATCAGCGTAATACGATTTAAATCCAGGACTACGGGCTACATTACTACAATAGTTCTACTGCCAAAAGCCGTACGTACCATACGAGTAAAACCGGACAATTGGCGTCCTGCATACATCTTTTGCGAGACGTATCTTTTAAGGCTCTAGAAACGGGACGTCCCGCCTCTCACGGGACGGTTGGCAACCCTAGATAGCACGTATGTCGACCTTGAGTTGCCGGTGAGCGGTGCGCGCTTCTCATCCCCGCTACGCCCTCCCGCACCCCGCTAATATCTAGAGTTTCTTACCTCCCACAACGTCTGTTCCCCGCGGGACGGTTGCGCAGAAACTTGTCTGACATAGTGTTGGACTATAGTGTTAATAAGCTCTCATGTAACTAACATATTGCTAATATGGACGCATATTGGTACCAATCAAACGCTTTGTGATTAGTGAATAATATAAATTTCTTAGCATAGTCGTGCGCATATGCTATGCTATGCTGATTAATTTCTTTATTTTAGTTTAGCTGTTTTGTGCTCTAGAGTTAGGCAAAACCTGTTGTTTCATTCTGCTATCTTCTCTTTTTTAGTATTTTTTGTATATTACATGTCTGTCTATAAGCTTTTAAGTAAGAATATTAAAGTGACATGCTAAAATGATAAAAATGTATTTTGCCGAAAAATACTTAAACAATTAACCTAGATATTTCATTTTAAAATTCGGTAAGTACCTACACTAAAATAAGTTAGGGCTGAGTTTGAAATTTAGTATTAATTTCCAAACATCGAAACGCTTTCAGACCTATTATTTTATTTGTGAAATAAGAATAACTTTTTAATTTGAAACGCCAATCCTATTGACACAAAATTCGTATGTTTTGATGTTTCATCGTTCTTGTTAATCAATCACAGTCATTACAAGAAATATGTTGATTATATACAGAAATATAGACTAAGATGCCGCTGCAAGTTTTAAACAGCCATAATTAAGTTTAGGCAATGATACAAAGTTAATACACCCTTTATTTCATACTAGTAAAATTTTACACTGAATCGAATCATCTTTCCCTTAGGAATACGGGTCGAAAAACGAGAGCA
The DNA here is from genome assembly GCA_963693445.1 of Agonopterix heracliana. NCBI lineage: Eukaryota > Metazoa > Arthropoda > Insecta > Lepidoptera > Depressariidae > Agonopterix > Agonopterix heracliana. Next base: position 15,407,961 of record OY856324.1, read on the forward strand.
TTTTTTGGACCTCCCATAGAAAAACGATCGGCTAATACGCAATTTTGTGAGGAAGGTTCAAATATTTTTACTGTTTTTCGACCCATTAATAGGAACACAATTTTTGAACGGCTTCCAGTGGATTGCGACAGGCTTTTAGCTGGCAATCCGATTTACAAAGGACCTTAAAAACTATGGCCTTACCACTGAAATATGTATCATTGCCTAACTAAACCAATGGGAGTAGAATACTTGCAGTAGGATCTTAGACACATTTATCAGTAAAATAATAATACTAAAACCAATAATAAAAATGTGTCTTTGTTCCTAAGTTATTAAAGGACTATAAAGGGTGGAATGCAAAATATTATTGACCTTTACACCACATACTCTACCCATCAAATTGAACAACTTTTATTATGAGAGCAAACCTGACAGCAGCGCAATAAAAAATCTACTGTTCCAATACTAAACTGCAATGTATATTCGACTAAAAGGGTAAGTAATATTCGATATAAATACAAAGAATATATAGTTTAGGAAATATAACTTCTTTTTATATAATTTTGTTTGAAATACAGGACACTTGCTATAATAAACGTTAGATATAAATTTAAGACCTATAATTTGATAAAGTATAAAACGCATCGGATATAATGAACCTTAAGTATAACCATCACATTTTATACAATCTATAAAGCATAACATTTAACAAATATAACATTGATGTCATCTAGTTTTAGAATGTCTAATAATCAATGCTCATAATGTAATATTTAAAAACCGCCTGCCGAATTTTACATAACAAATTATTAATAATAATAAATAATTATATAACCAAATGAATCGAAAGCTGAGCACCACGCAAAGTTCACCGACCTTGTCCTTGATATTTATAAAAGTGTCTAAAATATGACCGCTCTCTAAGTGGTTACACTACATACCGAACCTAACCTAACCTATAGTTTTGAAGCTACATACCTTTCTGCCCCCCAAGCAACAAGCAAGCATGCATGCAGCGAGCACGCAACACAAGCATGCAGCGAGCAAACAAACATGCAGCAAGCAAGCAAGCATGCAGCATGCAGGCAAGCATGTTGATGCTCCGCTCGCTTCGCTCGCTCCGCTAAGTGTGCAACATGTTCTAACCTAACCTAACCTACAATTTTTAAAAACCTGTTCGTTTTTCTCAGGCAGGGGGCTTCCGCCCCCCGCACCCCCCTCGCGGGGGGCGCAGCCCCCCTGCACCCCCCAACATGCATTCAAGCAAACATGCAAGCAAGCATGCAAGCAAGCACACATGCAAGAAAATATGCACGCAAGCAAGCCAGCAAACAAGCATGCATGCACGCACAAATGCAGCATGCATGCGACACACGTTTAGTCACGTTTCGCTTGACTCCGCTCGCTCTCTACATGGTCACACCTTAGATCAAAGTAAAATTAAGGCCTAAAGCGCGGTAAGTTGAAGCACACTACTAGGGCACTTGTTCCATACAAACTAGCGCCATTATCTGTCAAATCTAGGGTAGTTGCATACAAATTTGAAGTATAGGTATCTTTCATTTGTTTTGCCTCATATTTCTGGTTTGAAATGTTCGCGTAAGGCCTATCCATTAATTTAACTTTGATCGAAGGGTCACACTACCTAAATTAACCTAACCTATAGTTTAGAAGGCAATTTACTAGTTATAGGTAAGTATAATGGTTTTAAAAAAATATTTAATTTTATGTCTTTGGAGCAATAAATCAAGGGATCGTTATGTCTCATAAAATAACATCAAATGATCGATATATCAAACAAGTTTTATATTAAGTAATCGTTAGTAATAATCAACATTAGATATGTTAAAATTATAGGAAATAAGTATTCGATTAAATGTATGTTATGTTTTTTCAATATTATGCTCGTAGTTAGTATTTCTTACGAGCATTATATCATTTGAACGTTATAAAAATTTTATTATACCAAATGTTATTATACGAAACGGGACGCACCCGACTAAAACGTATGGAACAGCAGATTTTTTTTCTCACAGTTTTGCTCCCATAGTAAAAGTGGTTCAGTTTGATGGGTAGAGTACTCGTATATGGTTTAAAAGTTAATGATACTTTCTTATACCCTGTATTTGTATGTTAAATCTTATTACAAAATTATATCAGCCCAAACAAAGCCTTAACTTAATTATGACACAATTAGTGGACCTATTACTGGCTGAGTTCATTACGACTGCACACGCCCTAATTGGAATGCGACGCCGTACCTAGCTAAGTACTTTAGTATCTAGGATCCCAGAAGGCGCTCCCTGAAGACTGGACGACCTAGGATAGCAGGAGAATAGCCTCATTCTTAGCACATACAAAGTACCAAACATCGATTTGCAGAAAATAGGCCGACTCGATGAGTTCTGCCAGACTATACAATCTTATGTTTTAATTACTAGAAGATTATTTAAATAAAATCAAATCAAAAGGACTTTATTCATTCACACATTTTGCAGTTGCTTACATAATTTAATAAATATGTTTTTCTTCCCTCCGGACGGAAAGCGTCAATTCTCGTCCCGCTGCGCTAAACGAAGTTGTCGCTTTCCACTTCCGTCGAGAAGAAATGTAGTATACTAACCTCGGACAGTAAATAAGAAAGCCTCAGATCTACTATAACATAAAGAGTGTGCAGATAAAAAGGAAAGAACCTCTGCATGGTTTTCCCTTTTTTACAATCGCTGCGCTGGATAACAATATTTATTATTCGTATTATATAATAATTTATATAAAAAGGACCTACAGATAATAAAACTAAGGAATGTCCCTGAGGAACGATCAACCAATCGATTTTCTACTGGAGGTCCAAATTTTGATTTCGTTTTTCGACCCTCTTCCTCAGGGAAAGTTGTAAATTTTCAGTATCTGAATGCACTTTTCTAGTAATAAAAACCAACTGCCTCACAAACGGTGAAGGTAAATATCCCGAAGAAAGCTAAAGAAGAAATTCTGATGCGTAGGTATGTGAAGTCTTCCAATCCGCATTTGGGCACCAGGGGTGCGATTTATGAATGTTATCGGTGAGTTTGAACGGTTTTTAAATCTCTATCATACAAAAGCGATCTCATGCATCTTGCTACTGCTTATTTAACTTTAAAAAATCGCACTCCTGAATTATGATTTTTGGAAGTCAAATCAGTAGTAGAAAGATGCATATCTCCATAGTAATTTTGACATTTTCAACTGCCGAGCTCACCGAATGAGATTCAAAAATCGCACTCCATTAGTGGACAGACGTTCCTTAAAAGGTAGGCCTGTTATGAAAACTGCCCCGTTTTATAACATTATTTCATACTCTGTTAAAATTTATTCCCGGTTATATTAATAGCCTGAAACGTCTATTCATGGCCTCAAGATATTGAAGTACATAGGCTTCTCGAAGACTAACGGTAAACATTTTATCGTGAATATTAAAGACATCTTCAATGCTCGCTTACTACAATTTATTACCAATTTATTGGCGTTCACTTTTGAAATATAGCCTCGAGACGACACGAGTTACCAGGCTCATATTCTACAAATTTTATTTATTAAATTCTTGGTACTAAAAATGCCACGCTTATCAAGAATGCCGTAAGTTGTATATTTTGGAAAATTGAGCCACTACTCAGTGATCTCTGAGTGTGTGACTCAATGATCAGACCATCAAACTGAACAACTTTCTATACGGGACCAACATCGAAATAGCGAAAAAAAACAGCTGTATTTATGTATTCGGAGAAATGTCAGAATTCAGAAAAAAACCTTTAAGTCTTAAAAATATTGGCGGGGGCTTTTGCATTTCAACTCATCCCGCCCGTTGGAGACACAAAATGCATAATCCATCCATTGAAACAGAAGCACACACTAAATGTTAGCGTTATCGCGACAATATGCATAATGGGACGTTTCCATGTTTCCGACTGTACAATCAGCAAGTTTCCGAGCGAATCTCTACTCTATGGAACTACGAATAGGGAAGATTCGTTTGTTCGTACGTGCTCACGTCTGGATTTATGGTTCCGAGCGAAATGTTCAAAATGATATAGTGCAACGATTTCTATAGGTAACAGGTTAACAAGCGGTTGTAGATTAAAGATAGAGTGTGATTCAAAGTTAGATGCGTAATTCGTAAATAGTGAGAGATTTCCACTAAAACAAAATTGAATATTTAGTGTTAAACGCGCGTAAGTACTTATATGAAATACTTATATGAAAATTTCGTTGTCTGAGTAGTGGGCTCGGTGGCGAAATTGAATAACGCAATTCCCCGATTTGGAAGAGTGTTGGTTCAAGTCCCGCCCGAGACTTAATTTTTAAATCTTTAATTTGATTAGTGTAAAATAATTATCTAAGTGTTGACACTTTCGAAGTAACTAAGGTACGGGGAGTGGCCGACAATAAGAACTGGTATAGTCCTCCCTCGCTCGCACTCTCAGTATTTGTGCTTACCTCTTGTCATTGCGATCCCGTTTGTATATAGTGACCCACAGACTTAGGTTAGTGACCAGATTTTGTCCTCACCGTGATCACAAATGAGTTATACAATCGCGCTACGATAGGTGCACTACTACAAGACGCGGCAGTGTGTGCGTGACGTTAGTGGAAAAATTGTAACTATGGAACAAACCTGCCTGTCTTCATCTAGAAGGTTCCTAGGTGTTAGTGATTTAAGAGAAGAACTGAATTGTGATTATTTTATAAGTGCAACGAACAAACAACAACAAACCGTCAACAACAGTGCAACTTGTCAAATTATAAAGAATCAATTTATTCACTTAAAGAAGAGGGATACACAATTATAATTAAACTACATAATTATCAAAACTAGATCTAAACTAATATAATAGACAAGAAGAACTTATAACTAAGGAATGAATGATAAATATGAATGAGCTTATGCAATATCATCATCATGCTTAAGACGCTATTATCCGGTCGAGGCCGTTTTTTGAACACGAACGAAAGTGTTTTAAACAGTGTTTTAAAGTTTGAAATAAAATTATGTCTTATTTAAGGATCTGGCGGATAATAACACGATTAGATTAAGTTTACTCGATAGAAAAAAATCCCAAAGTTAATTAAGTTAAAGTTACCCGTTTTATTATGTTTTTTCCAATATTGTGATTAAACTGCTGATATTTAACTTTTTATTCTTGTACTAAACTAAAAACATCTAATATTTCTAGTGAAATTCGTATAATTTGGAGCATAGTTTCTTTGCTCCAAATTATACGAATTTCACCCATGAGCAAAGCTGATATTGATGAAAAAACGTTTTTTTGCGATCCTGCTTTCAATTGGATAGGGATGGCTAATTGCAAACTTATGCTTGCAAGAAAGAAACACTTGCACTTGGATAAGAGGGCTTTAAACTCAAGAATAAATACTACAACCCTAATGACTTAGCTAAAGAAAATAAAAGAAACAAAACTTTTTTCCAAACATTCCAAGAACCGAACCCAATTACCATTTACATCAACATTACCAACTGTAAGCAAATTCTCACATAAAACTAAGTCGATTAACGTTCAAACGAAAATGTTTCCAAAGATATAAACCGTGGCTTAAAAGTAAATAAAAGACAGATACCGTGCCAACTTTCTTCATAAAATTGGGTACGACACAAGTTTTTGGATTACAAGACTTCTCGAAATTATCCAAAGTAATTTGGAGATGGCCTGAGGGGTGTTAGGTCCTTTGGAAACGCGGCTGAACTGCTTTTTTTGGTTAAACGAGATTGGATATGTAATAAGGGAGTGTTTTTCATATGTGAGGATTATGGACGGATAAATTAGGGAGCCTGCGGCTACTGGCTAAAGGTAGAAAGGTGTACGTTTGGTAAAATTTAGTGAAACATGTTTATGGAAGCATATTTATGCTAAATAGGTACGTCCTCTTAAGGTGAGCATTGATATTACGACGGGTCGCAACGAGGCGGGCCGCAGAGTGCGACCGCATTACTAGAAAGCGAAGTGTGGGTAGGCTCCTCACAAAGTGGACCGATTACCTGGTGAAGGTAGCGGGTTGGATAGGGGCGCAGGACCGGTCGTTGTGGCTATCAGTGAGAGGCGTATCATCAGTCTATCGTCTATCGGCTGAGATGACTACTTTAAATAGACTATACGAAATCATAAGATGAACGCAAACAACGCGAGAAAAGTCGTAGCTACACGAACTAAAGAATAAAACGGTATCCACTCAAAAATTGCATCTCTCAAATCCTTTAAATTCACTAAATAAAAATATACAAGAGCTCAGAAGTGTTGGAGTACAATCCACACGATCGTATATTGCAATATTGTGGGATTCTAGAGCTCTACTCTGGATTTGAGTGTGATCTGGTCTAAATCTAGTGCTATATGAGTTATTGCCTTTTGGATTTAGGTTTCGTTTTTAACAATGATAGCTACTGTGGGTGGGTGGCTTGCACTAGAAAATTAAACTTATGTTTTTGAAATATCTTGTGTTGGGTGGGACGTAGGTATTTAGAAGCTGTATGATGACGGCAGGTGGAGTAAAGCCTTAACAGAGTGGTGGCCGAGATTAGGTAAAAGAGAAGTAGGTCGTCCGGCAGCCAGGTGGGTTGACAACACCTGGAAAAGTATAGGCAAGACCTGGATGTGACTGGCACAGGACCGAGAAAAATGGCAAAATATGGAGGAGGCTTATGCCCTGCAGTGGGTAGATACAGGCTGAAAATGAATGAATGAATGCTATTGTAGTCAATTAATAATTTGGCTAATCTAGCATTAAATTAAAGAAATTTGCTCAGCAAAACACCCTCACTATACTATTAATAATCTAGCTAGAATTATTATGATTTTGTTTTACTGATTGTGGCGAGTAAAATTATAAAGTTACTGAAACTAGTCTCTTATAATTACTACTACAACTGGAGTCCATAAATACTAACAATAATCCTGTGACATAAATAAGTCATAAATTATAGTTACAGACATTATGGTTCTTTCCCGCGCTTGGTCTGATTAACATTTTTACATCTATGTCTTTCTTCAAGGTGCAAGATACATCAAAATTGGTTAGTTTAGCCGTGAAAAGTAACAGACGGATTGACTTTCGCATTTCGAATACTAGTATGGAGTATTAATTTTTTGGAGTATGCATTTCCGTTTTCGACCCATGTTTCTTAGGAAGATTCTTTATCTGAAAATTGTTTTGGTGATCGTAAACAATCCAGTGGAATATTAAATTTTTTAGTCGTTTTGTTAAACTTTGTATCAGCAACCGCACAAAATAAACTAATTGAATAAATACAATATTGTTCACGAACGAATGTTCATAATTAATATTACTCATGTTAACTCACAATTTACGAGAGTTTAAGTTTCGAGCTAACAATATATAATATATATATATAAAGCTGCATCAACTTCGGTTAGTGACAAGTTACCAAGTTAAGTTTGTGCATACCCAAGTTTATAGTGACATGTTAGTTCATATTGCATAACATATTATTAAATTGTTTTAGCAAAACCACATATCGCCACTTGAATCGTCATCATAATAATTATACATCTTGAAATCTTCAACAGAGTTTATACTTAGATTAATCAGTTTTTAAACTTTCTAATCACACCCCTATAGCCATTTTTGGTCGCAGAATTACTAAGTATTTATAACTCGTCGCAGTATCGTTACTGCAACGGCACAATGTCCCAATGTCATGGTTACTATGTGGGGTTAAGTTACTAGGTGTGGTAGCGGTTCAGTCGCTATCTGACCAAAAAAAATTCAGTAACTGTGTGTTGTCTTTGTATCCACACGTTACGTAATTTTTGTGACATCTGAGTAAAATGTTGCCACATAGCGGTGTGTAACTGTGCAATCAAATTTTTCCGTGCCGACTTTCCCCATTTTTAGTTTTTGTGTCGAGACTCCGGCCAAAAAATATTTGGTGAACAAATCACAGTCGACACAAAGTTACCAGACACACAGGATAGAGTTTTTGTACTACAAGAGGATTGATGGATAGATGGGCTTGGATCCTTGTGGAATATAGTCGTAGGCATTATGCATGCAAGACAAGATGGTAGGTAGTCAGGTATTGATGCAAGATATTGGAAAAAAACATTCTTGAATTTGTACCTAAGTAGGTACAATAAAGTTTGAATTCCCAAATCCCAACGTCACTAAAATCCCAGGCCAAAAGGTAGGTAGGTGAAAACCGTTGAGAATTATCAAGAAGAAGTAAGAAAAGGTTGTAAGGACCGCCGCGCTCATAGTGGATATCTGCCTGCCCCACCGAGAAAAAGGTGTGAGTTTGTGAGTGCAAGAATAAAACTTAAGCAGGCGTTACAGTAAAATAATTACACACTTCCCGTATTAGTTCTGTAATAATATTATGGGTTAATATTGTTTTAGAGCGATGATATCCCATACGGAAGAGAGCTAGTGTCGCAATCATGTGACGCGACGGTTCGATTCCTGGCCTGAACCACTAATAGGTTCTACGGAATTTTTGAACGGTTTTTTTATCATTTACCAGCTCGGCGGTGAAGGAAGACATACATACATATACTCACGCCTGTGTCCCATTGGGGTAGGCAGAGACAATTGATCGCTATCAGCTACGATCCTGACATGCCTCTTTTTCCTCTTCCACAGTCATAAGTCGTTTCATACACACTCGTCGGTTTCGGGTACATTTTTTTTTTTTTTTTTTTTTTTTTATTTATTTATTTCCAAAATTTCCATTTGATCTGGCCCTTCTTAAGTATGCTGCCAATTTGGTCTGTATACGTACGTCTGCATACGTACCTCAGGACGTACGTACGTATGTTCGGATGACATCAAAATAAGTACCATAAGTTCGTAGGTAGCTATGCGTAACATGGGTGAGCTTGAGGAGAACACAAAGGACCAGCGATGGTCTCAGTGTTACATAACGACCCTTGCTTGCGATTGTGATTGTCCAACCACAAAAAAACAACATTCAAACGTTCATTTCTGTACCTCAACGAAGGTTTTCATTACAGCGCCATCTATCCTCAAGCATTTGAATCATGACGTCAGATAACAGCCCACTTCAACACGGGGTTGGTGTGAACGTAATTTAGGGGCTACTTTAGTAGGGTTGTGTTAGGTTAATGTCAAGGCTCACGGTCAAGGCTATTTTTTTTGTTGGTCTTTGAATAAAGTAAACTTGTTTTAGTCCAGAGAAATTGTAGGTTCTTGTTCTTAGTTTTAGCCACACTAGTTTTTTTTATATTTGTGGTTCGGGTTTTTACTATAATAAATTCAATCTTTGAAATATTAGGGTGCGATTTCAGGTTTGCTCCCAAAGTTACTCAGTTTGATTGTCTGAACTCATATCAATACATGCATACATGCATATGCTCACGACTATATTCCCCGAGGGGGTAGTCCGAGATATTCTGAAACCTCAGAACATCCACGTTTCACCAGTAGTACCGAAACTCTGTCCAGTGTGACGGGGGGTGAGCCCGTCACCACTTATAATGGACAGTGGGTACAATACATGCCTCGAAATTGAAGCATGCAGGTTTCCTCCCGATGTTTTCCTTCACCGAAAAATCATATCAATAAGACCCTGTATTTATCTTTTGATTCTGAATAATGGACTGTAGTACGAGGAAGCAAGAGATGTAGGTAAATGTCAGAGAAAAGTATTCTAATCCAGCTTTTATTAGCGGCTTTGTTTTGATGTTGGAATTTTTATTCTTACGATCTTCAAATTCACACTAGTCCCATCTCGTGGTGGAGTATTGCCCACGCTCTCTCATCCTTTTTTCCATTTTGCCTTGCAGTGGGATTTTACCATAAAGGTATTATACCAGGAATAGAGGAACTGACAGCTGAGAGAGCGAGATGTACCTAGCGGTACCACTGTATAATAGAAAGAGATACGTGACGCGAGGCAATAGAACCGTTTTCTAATCTCTTATTAATTTTTACAATTCGGTTTCCGTGAATAATAAATCTAAAGTGAAATCGTAGATAATTTTGTGAAATATACTGACACTACTTCATTAATTTATCCACGATTTCACGTTAGACTCAGAATTCGAGTATTCGAATTTTCGCCTGCGAATAGTCTCCAATTCAATTCAATTCAAAATAATTTATTCAATATAGGAGCCTGAAGCACACTTATTAAACGTCAATTCTTTTTTAAGCTACCACCGCGTCGGAACATCCAAAAAACATCCTCCTGAAAACATCAAAAAACGGTTTCATTTGACAACACCTTTATGGATTTTACAGTCTATAACTTACTTGCTTTCATTTATTTCTACACCGAATAGGTATAATAATCAAAATCAGTTTTGCGATTTAGCCCTCAAAATGAGAGACACTTTGGAAGATATAATATTAGTATGGATATATTACCAAATTACATTTTAAATGGACATGGATAGTGAACACATTGCATACCACTAAATTAAAGCATGTAGGTTTCCTCACGGTTTGGTGCTTGCCTTATTGAACTGGATATATATGTATATCCCAATTTTTCTTAGCTGTTTTTGGGGCAATTTCCTAATATGACTACGGCACGTAGCTCGCACCAAAGACATTGGTTATAAGCTGAGTCGTAAAAGGAAGACGTTAAAAATTGGATTATACAGATGGATAGCTTGCACTAAAACGTATGCGTACATGTTTGAATTCAGTTTGAATTGGTTCAGGACGGGGCAAAGACCGCATTGCGCTCGCTTATAATGGCGATGATGTGCAGGACTCGTAGCTAGGGGAAGTGATGGCAGGTGAAGTCAAGCCTTAAGAGAGTGGTGGCTGAGATCAGGCATGATCAGGCAGGATTCAAGAGGAGTGTGTCGTTCGGTGGCCAGATGGGATTGGCGCAAGACCAAAATGGTTGGAAGAAAGGGGAGATATTGCGCCCTACAGTGGGTGGATTCGGGGTAGTGATTATTTTTTGTCCCACTACTGGGCAAAGGCCTCCCCTCTTCTCCTCTTATTCTCACTACGCAATGCAATCTCTGGCCAACCCTTCAGGAAGGTATTCAAGTCATCGCTCCCGGGCTGTCCACGACGTCGGCAACCATCTTGTGGAACCCATTCTGTGGCCTTTTGTGGTCTGGAAATGATAATTAGGTATTGTATAAATATGATTGTCATTAGTATGAGCCTCAAAGGAAGGATCTCTAGCAGTGTGAATGTCGGAAATAAGTATAAACATCAAACAAGAAACGAGCAAAGTATTTTTGAGTAGCCAGCCTGAAACCATAGTATGTCATCATCATCATCAGCCTATCATCGTCCACTGCTGGACATAGGCCTCTCCCAAGGCGCGCCACAAAACTCTGTCCTCGGCCTTCCTCATCCAGTCGCTCCTCGCTACTTTTTTTAGGTCGTCTGTCCAGCGGGCAGCAGGGCGTCCCACACTACGCCTACCAGTTCGCGGTCTCCACTCTAGAACTCTGACACCCCATCGGTTGTCAGTTCTTCGACAGATATGACCAGCCCATTGCCACTTCAGCTTGCTAATTTTCTGAGCAATGTCAGCCACTTTAGTTCTGTGACGAATCACTTCATTTCTGATGTGGTCCCTCAGAGAAACACCGAGCATAGCTCTCTCTATAGCTCGCTGAGCGACCTTGAATTTATGAACTAGCCCTATCGTCAGGGTCCACGTTTCCGCACCATAGGTCATCACTGGCAGAACGCACTGATTGAACACCTTATAGTATAACCTTAGAGATAGTATGTATGTAGGTATAATGAAGAGTATTTAGTAGGTACTACCGGTAGTAGTTATAGTAGGTACTCTGTGGTACTGTTCTGAAAAAATTATAAAAGTAAGCACTGGCTACAACTGCATGCTTCAAAATATAGTTTCAACTCATTTTCTTAGACCTTAATAGCTACATTCTTACTATCAAATCAAATTAAATCAGAACATAAATTCCATAACAATGTCACAAATTACAATTTCATTGTTATTATTTATTACTATTACGAAATTAGTCTTTTTTGTTGTTCCAAAGATATAACTTTTGTACAAACCACCAACAAACGCCCTCACCCATTAGCAAATTTTCCGGGAATTTTAGTTCTACCTTGCAGAGAATTCCAGCCACATAACCTACAATACAACATTAAATCCAGGACTTTCCTTTGCCTAACACAAAGAGGGACGACGTTTGAGAAATTTACATCAAGTTTTCATGCAGTTAAGTGGCACAAGCCGAGGTAAATTTCAGCATGCAGAATTCCTATGTGGCATCTCGAATAATTTCAACATGCCAGGAAAATTTTGGTAGGGAAAAACCATGTTCACAGAAAACAATGTGAAAGGAAGATGGTGTATGGAAGACACTAAGACTTCTCGCCTCATCACCAGCCTATCATCGTCCACTGCTGAATATAGGCCACTCCCAGGGCACTCTATCCTCGGCCTTCCTCATCCAATCACTCCCCACTACCTTCTTTAGGTCGTCGGTTCAGCGGGTCGCAGGGCGTCCCAGCTTGAGGTCTCCATTCTAGAACTCTGACTCCCCATCGGATGTCTGTTCTTCAGCAGATATTATCACTTTAGCTTGCAAATTTTAGCTATGTCAACCACTTTTTAGTTCTCTGACGTATCATCTCATTTCTGATTGATCTTTCAGAGACCATAGCTCTCTTTATAGTGACTTTGAGTTGATGAATTAATTCTACCGTCGCTTCTCGCCTTGTGTGTTTCTGTAAGTTATAGTTCCTTGTAGAATTCCTCTCCACTTCTACAGAGAAAAAGCCTCCTCTCACGAATAATGGTAAGAGACAGTAGGCGATAATCTACGCCGGCCCACTGTGATCCTACATTCTGTAATAAATACGTATTTTTAGTATTTTTACATAGTTCTGGTTTAGAGTTTTTTTTTATTTATAATTAATGGACTTCTTGATTGTGCGTTAGCACCGCATTTCCGCCAATTTCAAGTAGTTTGAGGGAGTTTCTATCCAATCTCAAGGATTGTTTTTGAGTAAGAACAACTGAGAAGGATTGTGGAGCCTCGTGGCAGGCTGAGACGCGAACCGCGCGAACACCACGCGAGAGATAAGTGTTCGGGGCAAACCCTGCAACGCGACTCTGGTTTAGAGTTACTAAAACAATCAGTTTTCACAAGCCTATTAAAATGAGACTAATTTCTTTCTTCAAACGTTAAAAGAAAAATATTCAGTCATTTGGTTAAAAGTATTGCATAATTGTTGTTATGCGGTTTTTTATTTCGTCCAAAGCAGGCTGTAAAATTGGATGCCTTTGATCGTAGAAAAGATATAAAAGTTAAGCCTTTGCCCGGAGCATAAAAACAAAATCGATATGTTGGAAGGCTCACTTCCGAGAATGTGTCAAGAGCACGACCTGAGGACTAGAAAATGAAATACCTAGGTCCTTTTCTAACTCCTTTTTACTTGGTTACGTAGAAACTGGATATAATAAATATACAAGGTGTTACAAAAATACAAATAAACATTTAAGGGATGGTTAAGACCATCAAACTGAACAACTTTCACTATGGGACCAATATCGAAATCGCGATAAAAAAAAAATATATTTCATACTCTACAATTCGACTAGAGCTAAAATATGTATGGGATATCAGATTTTTTTCTTTTTCACGATTTCGATGTTGGTCCCATAGAGAAAGTTATTCAGTTTGACGGTCTAAACAACCCCCTTAAGAGTTTTAAATATTTATTTTTACTTATGAAACACCTTGTATAAATAAGGTAAATCCGTACTTAGGTATATCTTTATATCTCTGACAAAGCTTTCGCGGACTATAATCGTAAGTGTATGCTATCCTTATGCGACGAAGAAACCAAAAGGAGTGTAATGGTTTTAATAAGTTTAGTGTGAATTAATGTCCGTGTGTGTATATAATTATTATGTTGTATGCGTAGGCATGTTTACTTCGATCAAGAATAAAAAACCAACGCTCAAAAAATTCCACATTCAAAAACGTCTATCCGACGGCACTTTTCTCGTGCCTAAGGGTTGAACTACATCAGGAACCACGGCATCGCATTTTTCCGTCGCTCCATCCTTTTCTGTCACTCAGGAACGTCATTTGCTAGAGCATATAAGATAGACGGAACGGAACAGCACGGAACAGCACGCCGCGTGCGATCGCGTTCCATCTATCTTATATGCTCTAACAAATGACTTTCCTGAGAGACAGAAAAGGATGGAGTGACGGAAAAATGCGATGCTGTGCTACGTGGTGTAGTTCAACCCTAAATGTAACATTAATTGGGATTAGAAATTTATCTTTAGGATTTTACTTTTAGGACAATCCGACTAAGGGATAATATTTTAATTCATGGTTTTTCGTTTTGGTGATCAAGAAATTTCAGGCAACCCATCAATCAATGAGGCAACCATCACCATCATCATTCTTTTGCTCATTTCCCACTATTTGTATCGGCGCAATATGTAATCTTCTTCCATTTATCTCTCTTGGCCGTCATCTCAGCACTCACTCCTTTCTTACACATAATTATCATCCTTCACACAATCCATCCGACGACCCGACAGCACAGTCTGTAGTGAACCTGCCTGCTGTGTCAAGGGCCGCGGGTTCGAATCCCGTAAGGGACAAATATTTGTATGGTGAATAATTATGAATATTTGTACCTGAGTCATGGATGTTTGTATCTATATATGTATTCTATATCGTTGTCTAGCTATCATAATACAAGTCCAGGCTAGATTCTGGAACTTTAAATGTTTGTGTGACAATGTCCAAGATATTTATTTATTTATTTATATTTATAATCCATTCATCTTTTCATCGGCTTTTCCCTCCTTTCCTACCATATTGCCATCAACATTTATTCATAAAATTCGTCTCATAACATGACGCACAGGCAACCCAAAAAAGTAAATTATATAAATTTCTTGGTTCATGTATATAAAGTGAATCAGGATAGGTATCCAAGCCAACAACTTAATTTAACAGATTTATTCGATCATTTCATTTTATTTTCCTATTGACGGAGGAATCATACATTTTTTGAAGCAAATAAGACGTAATTCGAAATTGAGGAGGAGGAATTAAAATCTTTAAATAGCAAAGAGCCAATTAGTAGGCCAAGAATTAAAGATAATTGTTTTATAGATTTGTCATTGAGCGTGGTTTTTAATAAGTTTTGAGCATATGCTCACGACTTTATTCCCCGAGTGGGTAGTCAGAGATATTCTGAAACCTCAGAACATCCACGTTTTGACGGTAATTTATTAATTTACCGAACACGGAAGTTGTTTTTAAAAGAATGTAACTGCGAAAGCGCCTAAGGCATAAAAACAAAGTTTTGTCCTATTTTCAATGTTAACCAATTAAAGTAAATTTTTTTTTTAAACATAATCTAGAATCAAATCTCTGTGTATGTATTTTATTATATTTCCGATTAAATATATACAGGATGTAAAATTAAATTCACGATATAACCAACAACAGAGAAAGCTATTTTACCCGGTAGTACAGTACCTGAACTGACTGCCTCTGTGGTCTAATGTTAAGGGCTCTTGACACGGCGGGCGTGGGTTTGATTCCCATGGGGGACACCTAGTGATATGTCAATTTTTCGTTTTTCTCCAGTTGGCTAGGACATTGCAGGCTGAAACCACCTGATTGTCTGAAAAGAAAGATGATTCCGTGCTTCGGATGGCACATTAAGCCGTTGGTCCCGGCTACTATCTCTGGTAGGAGTCGTTACATAAAAACCACGTCAGAGGCCGTAAGGCGGTTTGAATAAACTGACACCAGGGCTTGCCCACTCGATAAGAAGAAGTACCTACCTGAAGGTATTCATTTCGGAACCGCCAAATAAAACTGCTTCGAAAAGACCGGTTCCTATATATATAATGTTATTTTTTCAGGTACCGCTCTTCCACTACGGAGATAATTAGTAACCTAGGTTGAAGCACTGACATTACATTCGAGCGATAGACAAGCTCGTTCAAACAAAGAACATGTCACACAGAACAGAACAACACAAAATGACACATTGCAATCTGTCATTGCCATAGTGATGAAGTGAACTCAGGGACATCAATGCGGTGCGATCACCGCATTCAAGTGGAACATGTTGCTTCTATAAAAGGACCTGTCTAATGCTAGAGTGTAAGTCAATGGGCTGAAGCAAATAGTGCTAAGTGTTAATAAAGTTCACTGACTCATCTAGTGACTCTACCTCCGTCACTAACGCTCGCTCCCGGTAATTAGCCAGGCGCTAATTTTACGCATTATTTACCTTCTCCGGGACCTCTTCTAGGTAAATTTTCATGGCCTTAATTTGTTTTTGCAGTAATTTTTAATTTCTGCCACTGTTCCAATTATGCGTGACAAATGGTAACGAAGAACTTTCTTGTCTGACATTTTATAGAGAAAAGAAAAGAAAATGTTTGAATAATAAAAATTAGACATTGAAACTGAAAATCTCGGCAAAAAAAACACGTTTTTACTTCAATTGGTTGATTGAGTTTCTGATTATATCTACGTTACCAATCTTGTAATTTTTAAATATTTTCTTTAGTTCTGTGATGAAAGTGATGATCATATCCACGGTCAGAAATTTTATTAATCAACTTTAATTTATTTCACAAAAAAAAAGGATCTATCATTGACTTTCCACTACTGGACGGAGGGTCTGCACTCAAAAGTGTCAGAATAAAAAGAGAACGAAAACGTAAAAAATTGAACGAATTAGTGGAGTGGAGTGGGATGGCAAAGAATTTCAGAATTTTCTATGTTTTTAATTGGTTTATTACTTTAGTCTCGGACACTTTATTTGTACTTACTTGTACTAGACCCAGCGTCCATAGTATTCTACGTCAATGGTATCTATACATAGTGCAATTAATAAAGGGGTGTGCGTAAAGTTGCCGTCGTTTTATACTTTCGCGGCTTTATATAATTAGTGCGGATGAAGACGCGGGTAAATTCTAGTACCTACATTATAAGTAGGTACTTACATCAAATTCATGATTACGAAATATGCCATTCGAATGTTCGGATAATATTTTGCCAGTAATTCGAATATTAATATTTCATAAATGCTAATTTGCCTCCTTCATACAGATTAATTGCCAAGGAAAATAGGAATAGCAAATAGCGCGAAGTACCTACTTAGACTACTTACCTACCTGTTACAAAATAAAATAAGTAATAACATCAAAGATAATTAAGCTTGTACTTGAATAATTATTAAGACATAAAATAAAAAATGTTTATTATAACATTCTGCCCAGAGAGTTTCAGAGTAGACCATGATAGGGTTCCGGAGCCATTCTACTCATCATCATCATAATCTTAGCCGATGGACGTCCACTGCTGGACATAGGCCTCCCCCAAGAATCGCCACAACGACCGGTCCAGCGCTGCCCTCGTCCAACGGGTTCCCGCCGCCTTCACCAGGGCGTCGGTTCCACCTTGTGGGGGGCCTACCCACACTGCGTATTCCAGTACGCGGTCGCCACTCAAGAACTCTTCGGCTCCATCAGCCTTCGGTTCTGCGAGAAATGTGCCCCGCCCATTACCACTTTAGTTCAGCAATTCTAGGGCTATGACAGCTACTCTGGTTCTTCTCCTGGAATCTCTGGGAAAATCCGAGCATAATCCTCTCCATTGCCCTTTGGGTGACTTTCAGCCTTTTTACTTTTAAATACTTCTAACTAACGCCATGAAAACATTCCATGTACGTCAATTTTATGACGTGAATTTTCTCGAAAGTAAATTGTCCTTGTCCATTTTAGACTAGAAAAATGTTCCGATTTCATGACGTCACTGACTTGTTTGAGACATTCGACACACGGTTACGCTTGCAAAGGACGCATTGACGCTTTTTGCTTTTTACGCGACTCTATAGATCAAACTACTCATATTTGATGCACAGTGTGTACATACAGTCAGCCAAAACATTGATCTACCTACCTCCCTAAAATTGTTTCATCATCCTCATCATCATCTCAGCCGATGGACGTCCACTGCTGGACATAGGCCTCCCCCAAGGATCGCAATAACGACTGGTCCTGCGCTGCCCTCATCCAACGGTTTCCCGCCGCCTTCACCAGGTCGTCGGTCCACCGTGTGGGGGGCCTACCCACGCTGCGCTTCCGGCCCCTTTCTTTCCTTCCTTAAAGTTGTTTGCACGTCATAAAATATTAATGTGAATTTTTTATGTATTATTTTGAATTTTTCCTGAATAACTTTCACTATCACACACACTTTCACAGCAGTTCTCTTCGATAAAAAATGACAATAGCTACTCTACCAATATGTATGAATCAACAGGTTTTTTTTTCGCGATTACAAAGTTGGTCCTGTAGTAAGAGTTGCACAGTTTGCACCCCATAAAGTAATTAACGCATTCAAGTTTACATCCTGTATAAAGATTTTACACGAACGCAAAGCGCACTTACATTATCAAAGTCTGGTGCGTCATAGTCATAATCTCATAACAATGTCTTTTAGCCCCATTTCCTGACTCTTATCTCTAATGGTAATATCATTTGGCTTATTTCTGCCTGACGCATTTATACGACTTGAAGTAAATCTTCCTGCAGTTAAGAACATTTTGTGCTGAGATTTACCATCTGGAATTCAGTACGAGATGAATCGCACTGAAGAAATCAATTTTGTACCTACCTACAAGCGCATCATCTAATCTAATCTAATCTAAACTATTATAAAACTGTAACTGAAGTGTCTCTGTACATTGAAGATATTTTAACATTGAAAATGTTTTTTCGATCGCTTCTGTATAGCATCCAGATTCACAAAAAGTGAAATATCGCCCTGGTGTCGTGAGTTTTAGGGCTAAGTGAATGGTGGAAGTCTCAAAAGATGTGTATCAACGAGGACTATAATACAATAAAAAAAAAAAAAAAAAGTCAAAAACTTTTTTCGAAAATTGTAAAAGTGTCGAAAAATGTCGCATTTTTTCGGGGTCTTGTCTCACTATATCGCCTATTTCTCGAGAACAAAAACCGATATCGAAAAAATGAAAAAAACCCCTCGGGGTAATGAGTTGGGCTACATTTTGAAAAAACCGGACCTCTCTATTTCTTACGGTCTAGGCTGTGGCTTTTCCTTTATTTAGCGAAATTATTGATAGCGCGGCGTGCTGAAGGCGCGTGGCGTTAAGGCGTGTTACAGACATAGATATTTAATTAGAGTAAAGGCATGTTCGTATTTTCATTTAAGTAACTATAATACTTTTGATTTAAAATTTCATGTAATATATTTATAATTGTGATTTTATTTCCATACCTATTTAAAATGTTTATTTCTGTTACAATTAATGGTACCCGTGTATTACTTAATTATCTATTTATTGGAAGGAATAATAAAATTTAAGAATTAAAAAAAATTAAGTTTAAAAATTAAAGGTACTTAATTAAAAAAAAAATGTTCTGATTCTGCACTGTGCGAGAACGATTATTATTAACAGGAATAAAAAATTAATTTCTTTTTTTATTTACGATAATATCGTAAATATATACATAAAAACATTGACTCGAAATCAACCTTTTTTAGAAATTTTGTCTGTCTGTTTGTGTGTTTGTTTGTTTATTTGTTTGTTTGTTTGTTCGCGCATCACGCAAAAACTACCGAACCGATTTTGATTAAACTTTTTTTGTTTGATAGCTTATGATCTGACTTAAAATCTGGTATATAATTTGTGTGGACGAAGTCGCGGGTAAACACTAGTATAAACATAAAATAGAAACGTAAAATAATGTTTACAGAACTGCATTTAGGTACTAACTAATCGCTTTATTATGTGTCTTGTCATAATTACCATCAACTGCCATTTTGTATCTTCATCACTATGATAAAAGTTTATACCCTCATGAAGCACTCGGAGCTTCGGTATTGGAATCGATCACCGAAGTTAAGCAACTTCAGGTCCGGTCAGTCTTTGGATGGGTGACCGTTTAGTGGTATTTCATTTCGAGCGTTTCCGTGCTTCGGAAGGCGTGTTTAGCAGTTGGTCTTGGATATTTCCGTCAGATGGCGTTGTAAATATTCATTAAGCCAGGTCAGAGGGCTATTAAGGCGGCTTGAAAATTCTCTGTCAACAAGTTGACCACTAACTTGCCTCCAACAACACGCAATGAGCCCGCGTGGTGGAGTATGGCCCACTCCCTCTCATCCTTATTCGTCAGAGGAGGCCTTTGCATAAGCCGTGGGATTCTAACTTACTTACCCTCATGAAGATAGGAAGAGATCAGGAGGAGAATCAAGGAGCTGCCATACCCCAAAGAATTGCTAAACTAAAGTGACAAACGAGCTGGGCACATTGCTCGCAGCATAACCAAACGAAAGGGCTGAAGAGTTGTCGAGTGGAGACCGCTTACCGGAATGCGCAGCCGTGTTAGGCTCCCCATAATAAAGAACAAGGTAAGCGGGCACCCGTTGGATGAATCATCGCAGGACCGGTTGTTATGGCGATCCTGGCTCAATTCCAGCAGTAGAAGTTTATCGGCTGAGATAATTTGCATAGTTGTAAAGTCCATACACGTGTGCCCATAACCAATGGACTGTATGAGTCACCTGATTGTCTGAAAAGAAAGATGATTCCGTGCTTCGGATGGCACGTTAAGCTGTTGGTCCCGGCTACTATCACTGGTGGTAGTAGTCGTTACATGAAAACCACGTCAGAGGCCGTAAGGCGGTTTGAATAAACTCTGATACCAGGGCTTTGCAGCCCACTCGATAAGAAGAAGAATGGACTGCGAAAGCAGGTTTCTAAGCTAAGTTTTTCTTCATTGAATTGAATAGAACATATTACGCAAAGCGAAGACCAAATAAAATCTTTATTGTAATCTATAGGAGGCAAAACAAAGCACTTCAAAGGTTTTAAAAGGGAAAACCGATAATGGGCTACTTATATATTCTAGCGAACACTCTACGCAGCTTAAAAACAAAATGTGAAACATTTTAGGGAATAAGTATACAGTATTGAAATAACATTAACAGACCAATACGACTAATAGAACTTACATCAACTACAATTACCAACTATCTTTTCAAGGGTCATGTTGTACCCAATAAGGCTTATTGGTACCGTACTGAAGTACGAGTATAGTGTAGCAAGCCAGTTGTTAAAAAAGTACACTCAAGCTCCATACAAACGTGTTGGTCTTATAGAGAAAGTTGTTCAGAGAACTCATTATAATTTATTATGATAGGCATATACCTGATCTATATCTGACTCATAACGAACTATTCGGTCCGTTCGGTCCAGTTACCGTGTGGTCAAGTCTCCAGAAGACACCTTCAAACTTGAATTTTGTCACGAATATTTCGAGTACTAGGAGATTTAGGATTTTGTTTAGAATTTCACCTCTTAACCATTTTGTTAGTACCAATTCTTTACCTTAGTTTTACTAATAATAAGAATGATGGAGTAACGTTGCAAGGTCTGACACGAGCAGTTTTCGCGTGGTGTTCGCGCGGTTCACGTTTTTGCTAGCTTCAAAAATAATCCCTTGGATTGGGACAGACTACAAACTATTTGACACTGGAGGAAAAGCAGTGCTTATGCACAAGCACATGTCAATTAATTATTTAAAAAAAGGTTTTTTAATTTCGAAGCAAAACACGTTTATCCAGTAACCTTGCCTATTCGTATTGCTGAATGTACACAAACACCTGATTTGCGACCCAATACACCTAACCGAGATTTCTAATAAATTTCCAGCTTTTAAGCTTTGTGAAATAAAACTTTGCAGCACAAATAAAATTCAACATTTACTGCTATAAGTCTCAAAGACATATATCCCAATATATCTGAGCATGCTACTTGTTGGGTCAAATGGGAAGCTGCATCCAAAAGGAAATAACAATTCACATTCTTGTAGCAATATAAATCTGTGAAATAAAGTTTGGAATAGCGGAACAAGTGTGTACAGTCAACATCAAAGAAAAAGATTACGAGATTATCTTTTTAAATTAGCATAAGCATAAGCATATGCTCACGACTATATTCCCCGAGGGGGTAGTCAGAGATATTCTGAAACCTCAGAATATCCACGTTTCACCAGTAGTACCGTAAGTCTGTCCAGTGTGACGGGGGGTGAGCCCGTCGCCACTTATAATGGACAGTGGTACAATATACATGCCTCGAAATTAAAGCATGAAGGTTTCCTCACGATGTTTTCCTTCACCGAAAAGCCAGTGGTGTTAAATTAAATATTAAAAAAATAAAAAAAAAAAATAAAAAAATAAATAAAAAAAATTATTATCTAAATATAGTTTTTATGCTGAGCGTCGAGCAAAAGTCAACGAACTTTAGCGAAATTCAAATTGAAATTAAACTCAAACAAATCAATATTAATTTATGAAGTTATAGATGTTTCATGAAAGAGCGTTAAATGAACTTCATCTAAATCTAAAAATATTGTATGCTTTCGCCACTCTCTGCTTAAGAGGATATAATTCGGAGCGCGCTCCATACAAACGTACTATGGCGATATTTTCAATACTAACCAATTAACGTCAATGAAATTTTTCACATTGAAATTTCTATGCTTGTATGGAGTCAGATTTTCGTTAAAATGTATAGTTTTAAAGTTGCAGTGCCTCAAAGATTTCCATACAAAACTTAAATTAATCCTAGCATTGAATCTGTATATTTTAACAAAAATCGGACTCCATACAAGCATAGAGATTTGTTTCTAGATTGTTTCTGCAAAATGTCATTAACTTTAATTGGTTGGTATTAAAAACATCACCATAGTACGTTTGTATGCAGCGCGCAAGTTCGCTCTCGAAATAAAATTCTCTTAAACTCTTAAAAGCTAATCATTTTTTTTTTACAAAATTGCTTCCTACTTTATCTTATCTCGTCTTTTCTGTATTTCAGTTACATTGGTCTACATACAGTCAAGTTTTAAGATAATTTAGCTCTTATTTTTACCTTATTTGGAACTACAATTGCTACTTTGAGCATACCTGAATGGTCGTTTAGGTTAGAACTTTAGTTTTATGAAAAGATAAATTATAATTTAAGAACAAAGTTTTATGGAATTTAGTACCCGTGCGACTTGAAAATGTCCTTATCGTATTTTTGTAAAAATGTTATGCTTATTGGACTTTATGCCTGTATTACGCTTTGGGTGAAGTTAAAAGTGCATTAACAAGTAAATTGATGTCAATGAATCAAATCAAATCAAATCAAATATACTTTATTTTACACCAAAATACAAACAGTAAAATACAGAAAGAAAAAACAGTAGGCACAAAAATAAGGCGGTCTTATCGCTAAGAAGCGATTTCTTCCAGACAACCTTAGGGTAGAGGAAACGGTGAACGAAGAAAGGTAGGCGGTGTTTCCAGAAAAATGGTCAAAAAGGAGCAGTTATCAGTAAATAAAACAAAAAGCAAGTATACACAATAAACCTATTATAAATAATACAAATATACGTAATAGATAGGCATATATATATATATACACACATAAATATACATACACAAACATCATACAAAAATACGCGTACTACACAACAAAACACGATAGGAAAAATGAACCACAGACATAGGAAAAAATTAACTACGCAGAATTAAATACTTATACTTTATTTAGCGCTCGTTGGCGTAGTGGAGCTTCGGTATTGGAAACGATCACCGAAGTTAAGCAACGTCAGGTCCGGTCAGTCTTTGGATGGGTGACCGTTTAGTGGTATTTCATCTCGAGCGTTTCCGTGCTTCGGAAGGCTCGTTAAGGAGTTGGTCTCGGATAGTACCGTCAGATGGCGTTGTAACTATTCGTTAAGTCAGGTCAGAGGCCTATTGGCGGCTTGAAAATTCTCTGACAGCAAGGTGACCACTAACTTGCCTCCACCAACACGCACTGGGCCCGCGTGGTGGAGTATGGCCCACTCCCTCTCACCCTTATTCGTGAGAGGAGGCCTTTGCCCTGCAGTGGGATTCTACAAGCTATAACTTACTTACTACTTAATTACTTTATTTAGAGGCCACCGCGGTGACCGAAGGGCTGGCAGCAACTTTGCCCAAAGAATTAGTCTGACAATTCAAAGAGGGAAGGTAAATATTTTAAATGAATTGATCTGAGTTCAAGCCAAACGCTTTTCCGCCTATTCGATATTCTGAATCATCATCGTCACGGCCTTTATACGTCCCACCCCATATCAGGGCACAGGTCTACCTTCAGGTACGGTGTATGCGCGATAGTCCACCATGCGTGCCCATAAAGCGAATTGGTAACTTCACATACCTACGCATCGGAATTTCTTCTTCAGCGTATGCAGGTTTCCTCACGATGATTTCCTCATCCGTTTGAGAGCAGTCGGTAATTACGTACATAAGTAAGAAAAACTCATTTTTACATGGCATGTCGTCCGTGAGGATTTTAACCTGGACCTCAAGATTGAGTTTTCATAGCTCATTATCCACCATATTCGCGTCTTGTCAGCACCGTGCCTTCTTAGAAGTTTCCTCACTATTAGGCATAATTGTATTATATTCACACACAAATACACTGATATGTTAAAATTGTAACCCTCTTTTTGCGTCAGGGTTTAAAAAGAGAAAATGTCGTAGCGACTATTCGTTAGCTTGTAAAAAATAAAAAACCTTTCTTATTTCTATTTCAGAACATCATTAAGTAACCTTACCTTGGAAACCCACAAAGTCGTGGTTTGTTTATTTACTGTGTCCATTCAATGTCTTACTCCTTCCTAACGGAAATTGCCCGGAAAACCATTAGATAAAAGCTACGGACCGAAACCTGTGAAAACAGATAGCACTTTGACCCTGACAAAAAATACAGTACAAAGTCTGTAGTGTCGTTGTATGAACGTTATTGAGTGATGCAAACAAACCCGAGGACTGACCGTTTCTTTTAAATAGGATTCAGTATGTCCGAAGAAAAGTTATTTTATTATCGTAATGGAAGACTGAAGAACTATTTAGTTCTTTAATGTAGGAGTGTATTTTTAATTAAATTTTTAGGGTTTCGTGCTCACAGGGTGAATATGGGACCCTA
This sequence comes from Agonopterix heracliana, assembly GCA_963693445.1. Classification (NCBI taxonomy): domain Eukaryota; kingdom Metazoa; phylum Arthropoda; class Insecta; order Lepidoptera; family Depressariidae; genus Agonopterix; species Agonopterix heracliana. The sequence continues at coordinate 15,432,969 of OY856324.1, forward strand.
CTAAGCCTACGCCGCCGTCCGCCTGTCCGAACTAACTATTAAGGGCTGTATCATTTAATCAGTATCTAATAAGGTAGTTAGTTGAAATGTTCACATAATAATATATGTTTTACATTATTTTGGATTTACTGATAAATAATAAAAGAAGTAAAAAATGACGGGGTCTCGCTTTTTAAATACAAGACACGTGTTTTTTTGTTTATTTTTTATTTTTTCTCTTTCGTAAGACGGTAACATAGGTACATACCTACAAGCGTCAAACTTGGTGTGCTTATAAAACATTCTCTATAGTCAACTGAAAAACAATAAAAACCGGCCAGTTGTATGTCGGGTTCGAGCTAATTCCCGAATTTTTTTGTTTTTGGTAAATTCGGTGATCCGGAACCCTCCAAGCGCGAGTCCAACCCGCACTTACTTATTACTTATACAACGAGTTAACATAAGTTCATTACAGGCTCCTGCAACTCCGACGACGAAATTATTAACAGATCTAATAAATAAAATAAAATAGATAATTCGCAGTTCAGCTAAACATTTCTGCTTACTTTCAAGCATGAAATCGAATCGGCTTGCATCAAGTTCAGGTGAAAAGTAGTACGCAAAGACTTCCACCTACCTAATTAAAGTTTAAAGGACGGAGTTAACAAAACTTTGTTTAATTCGCTTTACGACTATTTTACATTCCTTTGCGGTATCGAACTAAAGGTGAGTTTGTAAACCGAGGAGGTTTGCGGTTGCGGTCAACGTAGTCTTTATCTTTAGAAATATAAATACGAAGGGGAAAATAAATATCCGTTCCTCTCTATTTGGAACAGTCACCAACACCAACCAAGCAGTTCAAAGTGAATCTTTTTTTAAAGTTTTAGTTAATTCATGTAAGACATACACTCAGTTGCAGAAACGCTCATTAAAGTTAATCCTCCATCAAATCTCTTGCTGTCACTTTTTGTCTCATTGACTTAGTAAAAGCTAGCAAGAGATTTAATGGAGGATTAACTTTAATGAGCGTGTCTGCAACTGAGTGTTAAACTCAAAAAATCAAACTCAAACCCACTCGTACGAATAAACATTACATTTTAGTTTATTTTATGTAAAAAAGAGACCGCGTCGATACCGCGAACGCAAGACGCATTATTTGAACCGTACATTTAAAGTTCGTTTGGCGGCCATAGATTATATACGGTTTGACGACCCGGTTGGTGTAATGGTTACCACGCTGGACTGCCAAACCAGGGTCCTGGGTTCGAATCCCGGTTCGGTCATGGATGTTATATGTTCGTGCCGTTATTGTATGGTTTCCATAATAAAAGCCTTTAGTGCTAGTTTGGGATCATTACAATGTATGTGCCTGTGAGCGTTATTTATTTATTTATATAGAAAAAGGTAACAAGCATGAATTCTGTTAGAGTGGAAGATAGATCCCTAATAGTTCTAACACTCAGAAGCAGAAACGCTCATTAAAGTTAATCCTCCATCAAATCTCTTGCTATAGCTTTTACAACGTCGACAAGACAAAAAGTGACATCAAGCGATTTAATGAAGGATTAATTTTAATTAGCGTTTCTGCAACTGAGTATTATTTGATAAATTTACTGAGTGGGCTCGGTGGCTAAATCGGACAAAATCAATTCCTCGGTTTGGAAGATTGGGTTCAAGTTCCGCCCAAGACAAAATTTTTCTATCTTTAATTTGACTTGAAATAGCACAACATGGTTGTAAAATGTTTTTAATTAATCATATTGGATATTCTAACATATTTATGTTTCTAATATACTATGTCTTTTATTATGTACTAGTACTGGGTAAGGGCTTCCCTCTCCTCCATATTCTATGCAAACTACTTTATTCGTGCCTTTTATATTGCTCCTCTTCACTCTCTTCCGTATTTAATTCAAACTCTTCATTATTCGTCCACAAAACTCGAACTCGTTTGCCGCGTCAAGTCCTTCTAGGTCAAGTAGCGCATGCCAAGAGAAGCGTCGGGAGACCACGTCTTCGCTTTAAGGACTGCGTAAAGCGAGACATGTCCACTTTCTCAATCGACACCAGCAACTGGGAGTATCTCGCTGAGAACCGCGACTTGTGGACGAAACATTTAGCGGAAGGAAGAGCTGAGCACGATAGGGCGTGGTTTGCTTCCTTGGCTGAAAAGCGGGAAAGGAGGCATGATCGACTTGCAAACCCAACTGACACAGCAAACTTTAATTTTACTTGCCGGACATGTGGCCGTACCTGTCGCTCTCGTATCGGGCTTTTTAGTCACGAGCGTAAGTGCCGCCAAAACGCTGCTTAAGGGGCCATAGGTCCAGACGAATATTTTCTATGAGAAACGCGATTGCCGAGCGCTCCGAAAAGTGTGTGCGTGAGCCGTATTTTCGATTAAAAACAACTAACCAAAGTACTTTTTCTAGATTTTATTTATGATTGCACTAGTTAAACTAATGGTGAATATGTGAGTATAAATACCAACAATCGGAAACTATTTTAAGTTCTTCTAAACCGAGAAAAATGTTTAAAAATGCATGAAAATACGTCATCTTTGTGACGATTTTCTATCGAGTGAAGTAATTCCAATCGTGTATTCAGTTTATGATTGCACTAGATGAAATATCCAAAAATACTGAGGTATGACTTTAGTTTCGGTAAATGGTATAAATCTAGTCGTAAAATGAAAAATAAAAGATGCCTCCGAGGTATTTCCGCCTACTATTACGTCTTAAATCATCTTATAAAGATGGAAAGGCCAATGATGACTTTATTCGTGCCTTTTCTATTGCTCCTCTTCACTCTCTTCCGTATTTAATTCAAACTCTTCATTATTCGTCCACAAAACTCGAACTCTGAATATTTTAAAGGCCATAGGACAGAAATGGCATGGTAAATTAAAACCATCTTAAAATTTGGTTATTTTGCGACCACACCGTCCAAACCTAGAATAATCGTTTTTATTTTTTATTTTTTTATATAGCCTATTTTGTGTCCCACTGCTGGGCAAAGGCCTCCCCTCTTTTCCTCCAATCTTCCCTATGCAACGCGAAATCAGGCCAACCGTTCAGGAAGGTATTCAAGTCGTCACTCCATCTTCTCTTGGGTCTTCCTCGACGTCGGCAACCGTCTTGTGGAACCCATTTTGTGGCCATCTTGGTCCACCTCTCCGGGTGCATTCGGCAGATATGTTCGGCAGAATAATCGTTAAAAGGAAAAATACGTACCTTAAATTCCTGTCAATAAAATCTCCTAAAACATTTCCAAAACCGAGAAATTCACGGTCAAAGTTATAACTTCGAGATTGATTAGGTATCTCCGTCGGTTTTTAGAAGTTGCAGAATGTTTTATCACATAACTTTTTCAACTTTTACTGGTTGAACTCAGATGCTTTCTAAGTATAAGGTAACTAAATAATAATATTACAAATATTACAAAAAGAAGCAGATATTTTACTAGCGCTAGCTTAGCTAACTAAGTTGTTTTTCAATAGTGCGCGGCACAATTTTACGCGCCATTTTCTATGAAGGTAACAACTATCTTGTGTAAATACACGGACCTTAAAAAAAGACGGACGAAATGTTACACTAAAAAGTTGTGAAGCAAGCTAGGTCCAACAATTTCATTTGTTATACATTGGACCGACACTCACACAGACGCACCAGGTCGAGACGCAGGCACAGATTATTTAATAGTTACCTACTACACGCAGGTCCAACAAACCGCCACCATTAGGTATGCACCGCGCGAAAGTGCGCACATAATAAATGGATGCTTCACTTACGTCCGTCTTTTTTTCACGTCAGTGTGTAACTAAATAATAATAATGACGACTCTATTTATGTCTATTTCCACGGACAATGTGTCCAGCGGGCGAAATGTCCGTCGTTCACTCAACGGCTAAAGGTACTAAAAGCTAAAAATTCCCATGACATTTTATGCAATAAAGCATTTCCTGCGTTTGAAGCACTGAACTGTGACCTCAATGCAGCACATAGTTGAATAACAGTTTCCAGGAATTTCAGTAATTGCATAAATCTGTTCTCATTGCGAGGTTATTCAAAAGAAGTTATTAAAAAGTGCCAAGTGCGAGTCGGATTCGCGTAAGGAGGGTTTCGTATCACCATAATAATATTACCCAATTGTTTTCTTCGAGATCCATAGCTTAAGCCAATTGTTTTCTTCGAGATCCATAGCTTAAGCCCGACACACTCTTGACCGACGCCTCGTAAGCTTTGTAGCTGATATCCTCATCGATACTTTTCTCAAATTCAGTTGTGACTGGTGCTACAGATCGCGCAAGGGAACATGAGCGATGACCATAAATGCGCAGAAATCAAATTCGGGTCTATGTGGCAGGCGACGTGAACGCAGAAATGCTCATTAAAGTTAATCCTCCATTAAATCTCTTGCTAGCTTTTACTACGTCAACGAGCCAAAAAGTGACAGCAAGAGATTTAATGGAGGATTAACTTTGATGAGCGATTCTGCAACTGAGTGTCAGTCACCTTTAAGGGTATATTATTCGGAGCGCGCTCCATACAAACGTACTATGGTGATATTTTCAATACTAACCAATTAAAGTCAATGAAATTTTGCAGAAATAATCTAGGAACTAATTTCTATGCTTGTATGGAGTCAGATTTTCGTTAAAATGTATAGTTTTCAAGTTACAGTGCCTCAAAGATTTCCATACAAATCTTAAATTAATCCTAGCATTGAAACTGTATATTTTAACGAAAATCTGACTATATAGAATCATAGAAATTTGTTTCTAGATTGTTTCTGCAAAATTTCATTGACTTTAATTGGTTAGTATTGAAAATATCACCATAGTACGTTTGTATGCAGAGCGCATTTTCGCTCTCGGAATAATATTCTCTTAACGACATCAAACTATGAAAATCCATACCGCTTTTCCCAAGCGCACATTCGTTGTGCGACTTGTACCTATAAATTGTGCATACCTAAGTTTCTAGGACCTAATATCTTTAAGAGTTTAAACATTTGATTAGTGTTAAAATAACGCTGAAAGAGCTCAAACCTACTTACGTCAACATTAAAGTTTCACCTTTGATCTGAATCTGTTTAATAAAATTTGTCAAAAGCAAACTTGAAAACGACTTATTCGAATCCTGAAGCGAAATGTTAGGATTAATGTGAATGGCAAAACTTCTGGAGTTGCGATTTTCGTCTTGTTCCTTCGAAGGAAACATCTTTTGCAAACATTTAAATAAGCATTCATAAATTCAATGAATTTCACTGAGTCCAAAATATTAATTGAAGAAGTTTTGGAGATTCGACCTCTGTGGTAACAAACTAATTATTATTTCATTTTGAATGATTAAGTGAGTAAGCTTCTGTTAGTGTCTTGTCATTCACTAATTTGTTAAGTTTGAAGTAACTTAATTATCTTAATGTAACCATGTGGCAGAGAGGTTAATTTACTTATTTACTTAATTTGAAAAGCATGTGGCATCGTGCTTCGTCAATCGTTATGATCATTGAAAAAACTGATGGATTGTGTAAGTAAAGACCTCTGTAAGTAAAACCAATAAATACACAATAGCAACGAACATTTATTTATTTTATTTATTTATTTATTTACTTATTTATTCAGATTTAGGATTACTAACAAAGTTAACACAGATACAATCACAGTTCTAAAGCTATTACAATAGGCAGGTGCAACCTCACTTATAAGTAACCACGGCATTCAATTGGACAATTTTTATAGAATTTATAATCATGCATGCATTATTAAAATTATAAAAAATATAGCTTGAAACACAATCAATGTTGACAATTTAAAAGTGTAAAAGGACATCAACCTATAATAACTACAATTTATGTACATTTATTTAACAATTGACAATCTATACAGTCATATAATACATCATAAAATAATTAAAATTAACAATTATTTAACAGACTGATTATTTTACTACAATATGAATACATTAAACAAATTCATAATAGAACAAAATTAAAAGCGAATAATTATTATAGAACAAGAGGTAAATTAACTTGAATTATCATAACTGAACATAATTATAAATAAAATTAAGGTACTTTAACAAGAAGAACGTGGAAAAAACAACAATAAAACTATAAAATTATACAGTTATTGGTACAATTCATTTCCCCGAAACAAGGCCTGGCGAACCTTGCCCTTAAACTTCCACAACTTGTCGAAATATATGTCAACCTCTAGCTCCTTGTATAAACTATTGAACCCCTTAACAATTCTGTTCATAGATGAGAACTGGCCAAGGTTGGTTCGTGATTGCGTAGCGCAGAAGGGAACATCTCGATATCCGAGGTAGTCTCGCTGGAGCATAAAAACGCAATCGCGATAGTAGTTCAGGACAATCATGGATGGATCATGGAAAATGTTAGTTTATTATACAGGGTGTTTCATAAGTAACAATAAATATTTAAAACTCTTAAGGGGGTTGTTTAGACTGTCAAACTGAACAACTTTCTCTATGGGATCAACATCGAAATCGTGAAAAAAAATATTTGATATCCCACACAATTATTTTAGGTCTAGTCGATTTGTAGAGTATGGAACATCCTTTTTTTTCGCGATTTCGATATTGGTCCCATATTGAAAGTTGTTCAGTTTGATGGTCTAAACCACCGCACCCCCTTAAAGGTTTATTTGTATTTTTGTAACACCTTGTATAAAATGATGTAGTTAATCTGCACAAAAAGTCGATTAATTTAAAGTATCAAAACGTCTTTCACATTTTAACCTTCATAATCTTATTAACGAATAAGTAAATTGAACACCAAACACCATCCTGAAGGTCATCAGTGAAAAGCCTGACTGCCCTATACTGTGACACTGGGTACGAGCACACGTGTGTCTGCCTGCCCGGTGTTCCAGAGAGTCACAGATATTTAAATTAAATTGAATTGAATTGATTTTAATTGGATTACATTAAATTGAATTGAATTGGATTGGTTTAAATTATGTAATAAAATTGTGTATTAAAAAATTTGTTCAATGATGTGTACTAACTAACATAGTTTTTTAAGTCATTAATGTATCTACTAACAACACTATGGACATTGTCTGAAATAAATTGATTTTATTTTATTTTTATTTTTATTATTTATTTTAGAGCATCTATTACAGTAGACGACCACTAGTTTCATTACACTATGCCATAGCCACCGGTAGCCAGCGACAAGCAAGTTCACACGCTTTTTCATACATTTTGTAGGGATTCGCCTTAAACGTTTGGCCGGATGCTGCAATTCGCTGCCCAGTGTCCGCGACTCGCCAATGTGACCGCCAAAGGCCACACAAATGTAGCCGGCGCTGTGGCCCATTGGCGCCGAACCTTAGGATGAGGTAGAGTGGGCCAATAATCCACCACGGTGGCCCAGTGCTGATGCATGGTCCACTTGTTCGCAGAATATTTTGGCTTTGAAATCATTCATGACACTATAATTGCCTATTATAAGTATTCTTATACAAGGAGTTACAAAACTACAAATAAAGATTTAAGGGGCTGGTTTAGACCATCAAACTGAACAACTTTCGCTATGGGACCAATATCGAAATCGCGAAAAAAAAAATTGATATTCTATACTCTACAAATCGACTCGAGCTAAAATATGTATGGGATATCAGATTTTTTTTTTTTTCGATTTTGATGATGGTCCCATAGAGAAAGTTGTTCAGTTTGACGGTCTAAACAATCCCCTTAAGAGTTTTAAAAAATTATTTTTACTTATGTAACATCCTGTATAAGCTCAGTATTTCGAAAGAAGTGTGATCGATCACTAACCAATGATATTTATTATTGGTTTTTCTATGGCACTGACATATTGAGCTAAACCCAAATTAAATGCGCACGTCATAATACTTACGATCCCCTTCGGTATGGTTAGAAACATTGCTACAATTAACAACGACAATTAATCAGACCAGAATCAGGTTAGGATAATAATCAAATGATTTGTCATAATCATAAATGAAAAATAACGTACAGTTCATCATCATCACCTGATCTCAGCCGATGGACGTCCACTGCTGGACATAGGCCTCCCCCAAGGATCGCCATAGCGACTGGTCCTGCGCTGCCCTCATCCAACGGTTTCCCGCCGCCTTCACCAGGTCGTCGGTCCACCGTGTCGAGGGGGGCCTACCCACGCTGCGCTTTCCGGGGCGCGGCCGCCACTCGAGAACCTTCCGGCCCCATCGGCCATCGGCCCAACTCTACAGTTAACGGAGCATTAAAAGAATGACAGTATCTGTTATCATAATCCAGAAATATTAATTTAAAAAATTAAAACAGCTACATTTAAATTAATTGTTGATACCCATGATCGGTTTATGTTATGAAATTCATTCAATGATTTACGCGTGACCACTGTTATTAAAATACTAATTAATATCATTCAAATTGTTATTTTGAACGGAAAAAAATCGTATTGTGGCAGAATAACTTTTAGCCCAGTCATTTTCCGGTTTGAGCTGGGACTACTTAAAAATTGTTTTTTTTGTCGGTGTACCATATAAGAGTCAATTTGGGTCTAAATATACCAAAATAAAATGAAAAAACTTCCGCAACAACCCCAAATTTTTAAATTTGAAACCTGATGGTTCAATATTTTATCCACATTTTTAAGGCTTTACCATTGTACACCCTTCAAATACGAAATACATATTTTCGTCTACTTGGAATACTTTGAAAAATACATTTGTATTTTTAAAGAATATAGGGTCCAACTTAATATGCTGACACTTTTTTAAGAGGATGTTCAGACCGTCAAACTGAACAACTTTCTCTATGGGACCAACATCCAAATCGCGAAAAAAAAATCAGCTCTCCCATACAAAACTGCAAACATACTCGAGCCAAATGTATGGGACAGCTGATTTTTTTTTCGCGATTTCGATGTTGGTCCCATAGAGAAAGTTGTTCAGTTTGATGGTCTGAACATCTCCTTAAAAAAGTGTCAGCATATTAAGAAGGACCCTGTATATTTTTTTTAAATTTCGATGGCTATTTTATTGCTCAAAAGTCATTTATATTGTTGAATCTAATTAAATGAGTGAATTTACAATTTGGATGTCTATGTTACAGAGTGAAATTTTTTTAAATGTTTTTAGTTAGTTTTTTTGTCACTAAATGGTACCGGTAACAGTTTACAAGTACCATTTATAATTACTCCCTACGCCTCCTAACAAAACTCCGTAAAATGACTGGGCTATTTAGTATCTTACGCATTCAACCCATACACCATACAACGCAATTGTCACAAGTTTCTACGTCCGCGTCCTTATTACTCAATTGGGGCTTAGAACCGGTACCAAAAGGTACAGTTTCTGTACCGGTATTTAGCGGTTCTTGTAATTTCGTTACCCAGGTTCCAGACGGTACCGGTACTCCGAATAACAATAGTGGTACCCAATACAATGGTACTACATATGTTTTCTCACTCTAACTAACGTAAATATTTGTTCGGTAAGTACTGGTACAATACCGATTTTTTTTAACCTGTTTTGTCCCACTGCTGGGCAAAGGTCTCCCCTAAAACTCTTCATCTTCATCTACATAATACCAATAAAAAATAAAAGTTTAGTTAAAGCCTGACCAGAAATATAAAAAACTTCGCCATGTTGCGGAAAATAATTGGAACTAATTTTTGTACTTGGAACACTAACAATAAAGGTGACAGTCGATTGCAGCGCCCCCAAACCAGGTTTTTTATATTCCTGGTCAGGCTTTAAGTAGGTACTACGTTTAATCGGTAGGTACTTTGGAACCGGTATCACCACAGGTACGCCCATGATAATGCTTCCCAAAAATATAGTTATTTCAAGCCCTGTGGTCAAGCCTAGAATAGCCTAGCCTATATAAATATGTATATGGGTGCTGGTCTATCACATGAGCTATATGAAGATTGCGCGTTGTAATGCGTAGTTATGCAGAATTATGTTTCATAATAATTGTTTTTCTTCACCAAACAGCCAGTGGTATATGAGTCTGATATGAGCTGGGATCAAAATACCGAAAAGGAAAAATTAAATACGTATTAAATTGCTTTAGAAACGTTGGAGTTAAGCCGTTAACGTACTCCTTCTTTTACGAAGTCGGTTGAAAATCAATTAAAATACTGAACGACGACGCACGCTAGTTGGCTGCTTTGAGCCTCTTATTAAAGTGGATTGGTTTGGATCTCATTTTGATGTCTATGACGTCTCGTGTAATTTCAATTTGTAAATAACTAAGTGGGTTCTGAAGATCTAAATACGAGTAAAAGGGATCGAAAACACAACATTTCTACCTTATGTAGAAAATACCGATTGCTTTCAAACGGTGAAGGCAAACACCGTGAGGACATCATTTTTTTTTTTTATAATTGATGGGTTTGCTCTTGACCTCTATCTAGTCCTTAGGACAAAGATGGGGTCGAAGATGTAGCGAGCTTACCCAGAAGTGCACTGGCACTCCTACATACTAACGGAACGCAGCAAGCGCCAGACTCCGGCAGGAGGGTGGTCGCGAGCCAGGCGGCTCCTTGCGGAGCCTACCACACCGCTGTGGAGGATCGTTCAGCCACCACCACAAACTTGGTTGCCGTTGCCCGGGTTGGACCACTAGGAGGTATATTCCCAATCACCCCAAAATCTACATACTCTGCAGAAGAAATTCTGATACGTAGGTACAGGTATTTGAAGTTCAAGGTGGACTTACATCTGTAGACCCTATGTAAGGTTTGGCCTATGTCCCAGCAGTGGAGACGCTTCAAAAACGTATCTAAATCTTATAGTACAGTAGTAGACCCATGTTAATCTAAACTTTTAGAGGCAACAAGCACTACCAATTTTTGCCTCTTATTTAAGTAGATGTTTTTCAAAATAGAATCTCGGGATTGCTTTTAAATTATCCCGAACTCCGGAATCCCCAAAGTAATCCACATTATTAATGACAATGTTCGTAAACGTCCGAGATTCCGATACATTGATAATGAAACATTATGGGAGTTGGTCTGTATTACACACGCTTCATGTCTTAGGTAACCCACCTGTCTAATATTTGCACACATACTATAGCAACTAAAATGAGTTTCCCTGATTTTAATAAAGGGAATCTAAATAAACCCCTCAAAGCTAGAATAAAGTTGGTTAATAAATGAAAATGTACCGTAACTCGACAGTAACTGGGTTTCTATTGGTCGGGCAATTTGCATCGCTTCGGAAACTTTCCATCTGGCGGACCGGTAATTAAAGTTCGGCTTTCTAGCAATTTCGCTTGTCTATTATGTAGCTAGTTAGTTTGTAAGGGTTTTTTAATAGCTACCGCAGTGCTTTCTTTGAAAGTTTTCTGATTTGCACTCTACGATCGTGTTGAATTCTTGTATTGTTAAATTTTGACCATTCTACACACAATTTAAACACCTAGTTGGGTGTAATGGTAGAACCTAGGGGAGCGTGTCATTTCTCTCTAATGTAGACAGTATTAATTTAAAAGATGATAACCAGTCCTTGCTCTGAGGAGTGATATTATGTGCTCATAACTCTGAAGAACTTTCCCCAAGGACCAATAGAAAAATAACAAAAAATGTTAGTTTTCGTACTGAATGTAGTCTGATCGAACGTTTGTATGAAAAATCGAAATATTTTTTTGCGAATTTTCCTTACTTATATGTTCCTTTGGGAAAGTTGCAACTGTCTAACGTCCTGTACTGTATAGGTACTGTAGAATAGTTGTACTGCTAAGAGTATTTTTTTAACTAATGTTGTTTCGCTTGTCTCTAGCGTGTTAGCTTTACATTTCTACCAATGTGAAGTAGTTTGTGAGAGTGAATGTATATCCATATTCTTATATATAACAATTCGAGAATAGATAGAGGAGTTTCATAGCAGTTCATAGCAAGCTCAATTTAAAATTGCGTGAACACCGCGCGAAAGACACAACCGCTCGTGGCCAAACATGCAACGTGAAACCTCTGCTAAAGCTTCGTATCCACTTGGCAACAATTGACGCACAACACGTGACGCTCAAGATGTTCGGCAACATTGCAAAACAACGCCCAACGTTGCTTCTTTTGCAAAAAGAAGAGACTTTGAAAGAAGCAACGTCATGCGTTGTTTACAACTTTGCTGAACATGATTAGCATCACGTGTTGCACGTCAATGAGGGATTTTCAGAAAGCCATGAAAAAGATAAAGTAGTTCATAATGGCTCGTTAGATGGCGTTGACGAGACAGGGGTGAGCGACCTTGCAGATAATAAAATAGTTACAAATAAAATAGTAAGAATTTGTGTTTTTAAGTAAACAGCAAAATATAAGCATATATTTCGTCAACGGATGCGTCTGACTCAGTGACATGCATTTTTGTTTACTTTTTAACCTAATATTTTCGTCTTTGGAACCCTCTCTGGTCAACGCCATCTATCTTTCAGAAAACTCCTCATTGTTGCGTTGGAAGTGGATACGAGTGAGTTATTCTAACCTTTGCGGAAACGGAAAAGTCATAGTGACAATGACTGACAACAAACTGACAATCCACTTCCAGTCCACAAAACATTATTTTGTCTCAAATTCAAAACAATCCCAATAACTGGCCAAGAGCGAGGTGTGTACTCGCACATAGAGGGTTCCAAACCTAATTTTACCGTAAGAAAAGATGAGGACAGTGATAACGAAAACCGCCGTTGTTCGGAAGGTACAAAGTGGTATAGCGGGCACAACATAAAAAAAGTGCAACGATATAATAGAGAAATTATGTCATGATAGCTTACAGCCGTTTTAATTTTATAATATTAAGTAAGTATTTAAAGTTTTAATGTTTAAAGAACATGATGTATTGTGACCATGGAGTAAGAGGAGATGGCATATCGGCTTGTTTCTATAGAAAATTATGTCGCCGACAAAGGGGGTGAGGGACGGGCGAGGGGAGACAAAAAGCTTAGGGGAGCGTGTCATTTCTCTATGGTCGCAGTACAAACTAGTGCACAATTGGTGGCTACAGTGTAACTTTGTTACACCATCTCTACCAAGGGGAGCGTGTAATTTCTCTATGATTGTGACCATGCTCAAAGAAGTGGCAATGGTCTCGCTACATGAACACCTATGAACACTTACATCGGACTAGTTTGAGTACCTACTGCACGAAAAATTTTACGTAATATTTGGAATTCAATATGATCACTAAGAAAATCCCTGAATATCCGAATTAGAGAATAGGTAGGGAGTCTTTATGCAAATGTAGGTAAGACATCAATTTTCTTTAACATATTTATTTTTCAAGCGTCTGCGTGGGTCATGAATTGTTTCCAGTGAAAGAAAGTGGATGGATAATAGTCAAGTATTTTTGTTAACAAATGGGTGGGTACACCTAACACGGTAGAGAGTATATTCCTTGCCTAACACATAATATAATCCTCTGTGCTAACCTTAGATCAAAATAAAAGTGCTAACACCCTCTAATGACTACCACCTGTATTTTAAGTTCACCAAGAAGTTTATGCGTTGCAATCTCATTCAATCATTAGCAATCTTTTTGAACTATGATTCTAGAACATGGATATAAACCATGGATTTAGAACGTAGAAAGAGAAGGTATAGAAGGAAGCACGTGTCTTGTATATTCACATAGCTAATTCGCTCTAGTTAAAAAAGGAGATCGCTACTTATTACTATCCTTATCGACGTAACCACTTTTTGTACTACAAAGGCTGTCTGATTCCAGAGTCAGTCATCTAGCTTCATATAAATTGAAAAGTCATTTTCACCGCCTGTACGGAAGTTTGCTCTCCTCTCCAGGTGCTTATAGACAATGCCATCTTTCTGTTCTAGAAGTTAAAATGTATTGTAATGAGGCGGGTTATTGACGAACAGAAGAACTAGGTTTATCATTTTCTCACATTAGTACTAGCACCCGAGTTGGATAGAAATACATTACTCCAGTTTGTCTTCTTGGTATGAAAGCCTAAAACCAAGAATTTTGATAATTCAACCTTCTTGCCTAAAACACTAAAAGGTGCATAAGCTAGAGTAAGCGAAAGTCTATGATCAAGAAGGTTGTAATGTACTGTCTCTTATTTCATTGCATGTTAATGATCAAGAAGCTTGGAAAGCGTTCATTGAGTATTTTATAGATTCGCAGACTGGAATGGTCATACTGGAAAGGGACGGAGATATGTTTTTTTTTATTAAATCTGGCACCTTAGCCCGACTAAGTTGTACGATTTTGATAGCAATTTCAACTTCATGCATCAGCATAGCGTATTCGCGTGTCTCGTTTTCGCGATTACTATTATTTTAATGCCTTTTCGAGTCATTGTATTTCTACGTTGGAAAGGTATGGTCCATGATCAGCAAGGTGGCATTGGTATTGTCTATACATTGGTTTATATCCATGTCTCACAGCTCACAAGAAGGATCTCTTCATTCTAAACCATAAAGTCCGCATCAATTTAAGATTGTAGTTAGTCTCTTTTCTCTTATGACATACCTTTAATAGTAGAAAGAGATGGAACTTTAGATATTTTGTTATGTTAATGCGGCTTTCCACTTTCCACGTTTTTTGACACTTTTTGACATGCTAGTGTATGTAAAGTTGTGTAAAGTAGTAACTTTTTGTGCCTTTTGTCCTACCACATGACACAAAACATAAAAAAGCAATTTTCAAAAAAAGTGGACCGCCTTGCAAAAGTTATCCTCCGTCTATGCAAGTATAATCTCTTTGATCCATGTCCATGATTCACTACTGACGTATGACTGACGTGTAAAGATTTTATTCCGATTTGTCCTAATCATTATGATGATAAATATTTCATTTGTGAAAATCATTATTTCAATCCATCTTAATATTGTAGCTGTTGATATGGCTTAATATTTTGTTACTTTACGTAATTATCTTACATTATGTTAGGATTTTTCAATAATGAAATACGGTTTGCTGTTAAGTTATAATTTTTAAGTTTCCTGCATTGTGAATCGGACCTCACATCCTGTCATTCAAGCAAAGTTCAAATGTTCAAATTACTGTTATCTTCTCGAAAATATTTAAATACAGTTTATTCCCAACGAAATAGTGATTTTTCACAAAAATCTTAAGCACCTACCTTTTATGCTATCTCTGAACTAGCTGTTTACCAAGTTTCACCGATACCGGTAGGTACACCCGTTCTTGCATGAAACCATACAAATCACAAATCAAAATATCGAAACAATTATTCATTTTGTACTTTTTTTAATGAGTAGGAATAATTGTAAGGTGTTATAGAATAGATATAGTGGAATTTAACAGATTTACCGTCTTTTACAAAATTTTTAAGCAAAAAACAGTGACGAAATATGGCTAACAACAAAACTTCACAACGGAGTTGGTAATTCATCGAAAAACTAGCAATTTTGTTATCTTTTTAATTTAATTTAATTTAATTTAATTTATTGGATTTTATTTAAAATGTAATATATAAAGTTTGTGTCTATGCTCATCAACGAAAAACATCAACTGCAACCCTAAGTTTGTTTGTACTGTATTTTTTGAATTATCTCAAAAACTATTATCAATACAGACACCGCTATAATTTTCCTACAAAATTCAATAGTTTATCGACATGTAAGAATTATTTCAGATTTTTTGGCTTAATATGTTCGGAGATCAGGGGGGGGGAACCAAAATTTTTCGTGCAGTCGGGCTTATAAATGAATAACTACGCATCACTTAGTAAAACGAACTACCAATACGAAATCTACGTTCAAAGCCCTTTCAAATGATACCAAACTCGGCTAGATTGGAAAACGTTGTTTTTAAAAGTCATCAGTTTTTGGACCTTAAAAATTTGTAGAAAAATTATTTTCTAAATTTTTTGTCTCGCTCTACGTTTGGGTTAGCATGATTGACCACAATGCCGAATTTCAAGTCGCTAGCTTTTATAGTTGCTGAGAAAAGTGGCTGTGACAGACGGACGGACGGACACGAGAGTGATCTTATAAGGGTTCCGTTTTTCCTCTTTGAGGTTCGGAACCCTAAAAAGCAACAAAACCGAAAATTCCTTTATTCAAAATCTAACAAATGGACAAGTTCAATGCAAAGTTATAACCATGATAATCCTTGCTGGTGGAACTGACTCATCGAGACGTTTAGACGAGCAGGAGCTGAGATTCAGGACAAGAGCTTTAAGAGACGCACTCATTTGCATAGGATGGGTGAAATTAGTATGTATTTTTCTATATGCTAAAGGCGTAAACGCCCGAAGTTACAGTGCATTCTTTGCCTAGTTTGGAGTTTGAGTACGCAGTATTGAATGCTCTCAAATGGTAAAGGAGGGCATCATAATGAAACTGGTGGACTAAAGCCAATACCACAATATAAGAAAAAGCATCTAGCACTCACGGACTTGAAAGAAATACGGACCGAATAATGCACTAAAAAGATGTGAAGCATGCAAGGTAATACAATCTCGTTTGTTCTACAAGGGACCTACACTCACACAGATGCACTAGCTCTAGGCGCAGGTCCTACAACCCGTCACCTTATGTACCGCGTGACAGCAGGCACACTAAAGAAATGGGTGCTTCACTCATGATTAGACGAGATTACGTCTGGTTCTTCTTTAAAGTCTGTGCTAGCACTACATATACCTACAGTACGGACATTCCCTGCCCCCCACCAATTTCTTACCTTCACTCTGGCAGGATCGTGGAGTAAAATGTAAGCAAATGCGTATTCCTATCACGCTCGCTCTCACTCAGTATAGCATACTTACCTCTTACTTACCTTTTCTTACCAAATTTTTCACATTTGTATGAAACGACAGCTAAGTGTCCAAGGTGTGCCCATACACTCTCAATATAAGCTGAGTCAGTAGTATGAGAAGGAGTATGGTACTACATACAGTATTGACACTCCCTGGCCCTATCAATATAAAGCCTGACCAGGAATATAAAAAACCTGGTTTGGGGACGCTGCAGAGTTCCAAGTACAAAAATTAGTTCCAATGATTTTCCTCAACATGGCGAGGTTTTTAACCCCCGACGCAAAAAGAGGGGTGTTATAATTTATATTCCTTCCTTGTCGGGCTTTAAACCTCACAAGTCACAACCTCTAACAAAAAGAGTGGCAGAACATAGTAGGCACTGCATAGCGTCTAAACTTCTTGAGGCAATGGTATATTCCTGTCTCACTCGCACTTAGTAGTAGTGTGGACGATAGACGCTGATGATGATGATCTTACATGACTTAAATCATAATTATAATTATATTGTCAAAAGTGTTATAAGATCCAATCATTCACACTAAGGCGATACCACTGACTCCGGCCGGCGGTTTATTGATTGGAGTTATGTACAACAAGTACGTAACGAAGCTCGGGTATCCAGCTAATGTAACACATAATTTCTTTCCAGAAATACCTGTAAATAGGTATCTTTATTAACAAGATAAAGATTATGAAATTAGTTTTGCCTAGCAAGTGTGTTGTAAAACAAATGCATGAACATTGGTCATTACAGTCTCGGCTTCATTCAGCCCTCGCTTTCAGCTCGGGCTGCAATCAAATCTCGAGTATAATGACAAACTTAGCTTCAATTTGCTTTAATTTACTAATAAACTATTATTCAAAGGAAACAGATGTTTCATAATAGATAAGTTATTATAATGCAGCAGTTAACACAGTATCAAGTAAGATGCACAAGGTTAAACACAGCCAGTTGTGCAGTTGTGCTGTTTGACTTTAGGAAATTGAGAATTAACAGTCCTGTTTATATTACTGTATTATGCTGAGTCGAACCCATTTCACTGGCGATGGCGCAATGCAGTTCACATTATTTAGCTCGTTATTATTGAATTGAACTTTATTATAATGTTGGATTTTCTGGAAGCCAATTAAAAGGACAAAATAGTTCCAAATTCTTCGATAGACGGTGTTAATGAGAAATGGATGAACCTTGCTGTTAATAAAATCCCATCAATACATGACATTATCTGAAAATAATTAATTTGTTGTCCCATACATTTGAGTCGTGTAGGCAGCGGCGGCGAGTGCAGTATAGTATGGGACAGCAGATTTTTTTTTTTCTCCGATTTCTTTGCTCCCATAGTAAAAGTTGTTCAGTTTCATGGGTAGACTCTTAGTTTAAAAGGATGCTAATGATATCAATTTCACCCTGTATATCACCCATATTCGTGAGGGGATAGAAAGAAAGTTAACGTCATCCCTATCTATAATATTACGCCTCTTTCCCGTTGGGGTAAGCAAAGACTAGGGGGGTATTACAGAACGACACTCAAGTGGAGATCTCTTCTTTAGTATAGATAGAAAAGGATGCAAATACATACAACGTATACATGCATCCTTGTCTATCTTTACTTAAGAAGAGATCTCCACTTGAAAGTCGTTCTGTAATACCCCCCTAAGGCTCGAGATTTGCTACGACTCTTACATACTTCTTTCGCCTCATTGACAACCACACATCTCTTCATGCATACCCAGCGGTTTCTGTACTCCGTTTTCACCTTTCTGTAAGACATAACCGATTCGATCAGAGTTCGTCCTACAAAGGCGCCTTTTACTGACACTTTCACTTAAATCTGCACTAGAAATTTCATACATGCTGTCAATCATGCTATCCATAATATGAGCAGTAACATTTTGTCAACTATTCTTACACTGACATCAACTGTATCGTATAAAACTTTATTGTATGATGAGATGACTGTATTATATCGTTACTATCTGATAATCCATACAATAAGATCCATTTGATACCAGTCCATTAATCTTGCGAATATCAAATCGAATGGTTATGTTATAAATGTAGCATTCTTTGTAAAAAGAGTAGGAAAATATTGAGTATTTGTGTTTCGTGAAAGGAAACATGGCTTGCAGAAAATATACAACTTTTTTCGATAAAATGTAAGTTCACGTTATAGTAAACACTTTGCAAATATACAGGGGAGATTCAAACCATCAAACTGAACAACTTTTACTATTGGAACAAACTTGAAATTGTTAAACGAAAGTCAGCCGTTTCTATGCTGTTTCATACATTATTTTGAATCGAGTAGGCATTGCGACATGAATGTTCAGAATTTCTCTCCCCCCCCGGGGAATATATTCCTGAGCATATTATGCATGTATGCATGAGTAGGCATTGCAGTTAATTATACAACGGAGGATTATTTTTTTGTGTTTTCATGTTTGATAACATAGTAAAGGCCTCCGCTCATTGCAGCAATATTATCGAGCGATATTATCGCTGCGATTTTGCGATAATTTTTCTCAGTACATTTTGTATTGCCGCGATATTATCGCAACCTGACGCGATCTCTTTCTACTACATTCAGTGGTGTGCGCATGCGTGACGCGAATCGCGGAATCGCTGTAGTGTGTAAGGTGTCGCGATATCGCTGTCGATAATATCGCTCGATAATATCGCTGCAATGTGCGGAAGCCTTAAAAGTGGTTCAGATCAGATATGATAGTGCCAATTTAAAATCACCTAGGAAAGTTTAAAAAAGGTTGTAAAAAAAATATTTGCGTACCAGTACGAAGAGAATGTGGTCCACAGTGTTTTTTGGAAGCTTTATTACCCAAAGTTAACATCGGTAAAAAAGGGTTAAATTGTTTTAAAGTTTTTAATTCTATGCTTTACAATGAAAACGAAGCAGTTGCAGTTGCGTTGCAGAGTTTCGGTACTATTGGTGAAACGTGGTTGTTCTGAGGTTTCAGAATATCTCTGACTACCCCCTCGGGGAATATAGTCGTGAGCATATTATGTACAATGAAAACTATTCTACTATAGGAAAAAATGATGTTGAAGTTAAACGAAGTAGGTACTAAATTATGTGAGTGTCATTCATGTGATATCTTTAGACGAGCCACGAACCGAGTCGTGTAAATCTCGATTTATCCCAAATAACTCGATCTGTACTGATTCAATAGAATTGTATGGTCCGTTAGTTCCGGCCTAGGGAGCCAGATCATCGATTCAATTCCAATGGATTGTCAAGGGGCCTCATAAAATATTTTTCTTTTGTACTGGACGGCCTTGGGCACACAATGAGAAGTTTGCTATCACTCGCTTTTTCTGGGCTTTTTTTGTCGAAGAAAGTTTTAAGTTGAATTGCCTGTTTAATTTTATTGAAAGGTTGAATCGGTCGAGTACTTACGGACTTTACTTTCAGCGTTTTCTCGTGGTCCTACTTTTTTCATCTATGTCATATACCTACCTACCTTCTCTAATTAGTGTCCTGTACCAAAATGGGCAAAACGAAAAAAGGGATAAGGACTAAAAAAAAATTCCATCGAATCGAAATCGACAAAAATGGCTACTCGACCTTTTGTACAAAATAGCAGATTATTCTTCGCGATTTCAATATTGGCTCTGTAGTGAATGTTGTTTGATTGTTTTGAACACCCCCTGAAATATATAACACATTTAAGTTTACACCTTATATACATCATGTTAAAAGAACGGATCGTGTCAGAAACACTACACGCTCCAAAACAAGAATGGCCGATAATGGGGAAAAACCCGCTCGATTAAAGTGTGATTGGGCCGGTCATGTCTGTCGAATGCACCAAGACAGGTGAGCAAGAATTGTCACGCCCTGGACCCCAGAAAACAGTCCTCGGCGTCCAGGTCGTCCTAGGAAGAGGTGGCGGGACGATCTGGATGCTTTCGATGACGACAGAGCATGCCCCAGGGCATAATGGTTACAGACAGGTGGGACAGAGATGGTTGGAGGATTAAAGGGGAGGCCTTTGCCCAGCAGTGGGATGAATTGGGCTATTGAAAAAAATACATCCCACTGCTTGAAGCCACGGGTCTTTTCTCACGGATATGAGTAAGAAGTCAAGCGGTTAGGTAAATGGCAAAATCGCAGAAAATACTGTCACAGACGCTTTTTATAACGAATTTATAGCTCTTGACTCGATCTGTTATAAAATTAATAGGTTTTCTGTGAACTATCGAATCCACACGAGACATTCGTTAAATTTTATTACAATTTTTTTACCTCAGGTAACAGTTTCCTTCTACGTGGGTATATTTTTTCTAGTATACTGCAACAGTGCTGGGAAAATGTCAAATTTGTTGCAAATCATGACGTTGGCGGCAGTCGGTCCTATACTTTTGCATGGAATACTGCTCTTCTTGGGTGCACTTGAAGTAAGTTAATTGTTTGTTTTTTATCATACAGGGTGAAAAAAAAACACATTTTTGGAGCCTTTTAGGGTGCTTCAGACCATCAAACTCAACAAATTTCACATCGAAATATCGAAAAAAAAAACATCAGTTTCATACAAAACTGCAATACCAACTCGACTCAAATTTATGGGACAGCAGTTTTTTTTTTCGTGATTTCGATGTTGACTCCATAGTGAAAGTTGTACAGTTTCATCAGTTGAATACATGCTGAAGTTATCCGCAGTGATGTAAAATTTTACCCTTTATGTTTAATCATGTACTTATACAAATATCTAAAATTAATTTGTTTCAGAGAAAATCGTGGGCTCTCGAAGTCTCCCTGTGGCTCTGCCTATTTATGGCGTCTTACAACTTAGTACTGGGTATAATTGGGTCCATTTACTTCATCCACTCTGGTACCCGGACTATACACTTTCTGTTAGCCATAATTTATGTTTGTATTACTGGATCTATATTTAGTAAGTAAAAAAACTTTAAGGTGATCGCACACCTATCCGCGCCAAATACCAGGACGAATTATATACATTTTATATTTCTGAAGCGTTCTCAGAGCAAACAATCGGTACCTACATTGTGACGGATACCGATGACGTCATCAGAATTCGTCTGGGATTTTAAACATCCGAATCCTTGTGGCACCTTTAAGGCCTCAGCACATTGCAGCGATATTATCGAGCGATTTTATCGAGCGATATTATCGACAGCGATATCGCGATTCGCGTCACGCATGCGCCACACCACTGAATGTAGTCGAAAGAGTTGCGAAAATATCGCGGCAGTGTGTGGGATCGCGCGCGTCCCCATACAAAATGTACTGAGAACAATTATCGCAAAATCGCAGCGATATTATCGCTCGATAATATCGCGGCAGTGTGTAGGATCGCGCGCGTCCCCATTCAAAATGTACTGGAAACAATTATCGCAAAATCGCAGCGATATTATCGCTCGATAAAATCGCTGCAATGAGTCGAGGCTTTTATTCTTCTGTTTTCTTTCTACCCGATTACGGGGACGGAAGCAAAAAGGAGAGTTTTGATTTTTTTACTTAGTCATCAGTACTGAGTAAAAAGTAGAGGGAGGTCGGTGGCGCGTTGCGGAGAGTTATGGACTCTCAATCAAGAGGCCCGGGTTCGAATCCGCGCGGACAATATGCCACGTACCAATGTGTTTTTCTGACTTATGTACGTATTACCGACTGCTCTCAAAAGGTGAAGGAAAACATCGTGAGGAAACCTGCATATGCAGAAGAAGAAATTCTGATGCATATTTGAAGTCTACCAATCCGCATTGGGCACGCGTGGTGGACTAATGCCCAAACACCCCTTAAAGGGTAGGCCTGTGTCCTGCAGTGGGACGTATAGGTACAAGGTGTTACAAAAATACAAATAAACCTTTAAGGGGGTGGTGTAGACCATCAAACTGAACCACTTTCACTATGGGACCAATATGGAAATCGCGAAAAAAAAAAAAAATGTTCCATACTCTACAAATCGACTAGAGCTAAAATATGTATGGGATATCACTTTTTTTTTTCGCGAGTTGGATGTTGTCTCATAGAGAAAGTTGTTTAGTTTGACGGTCTAAACAACCCCCTTAAGAGTTTTAAATATTTATTGTTACTTATGAAACACCATGTATAGTATAGGCTGATGATGATGATGATGATGATACAACAGTTTGCTATCCGTGACTGTCTGTCTGTTTCTCAGCTTACTTGTTCTAAACTGCGCAACGGATTTGTTGCGGTTTTCACTATTATTAGAAAAACATTCTTCCGTAAGGTTTATGTGTACTATACAGTGTGAAATCAAAGTCAAAGTCAAAGTCAAAATTTTTATTCAAAATAATATCACATAGATAACTTTTTGACGTCATTTTTGATTCTACCACCGCTTCGGAAGGTGTTCCGTTGTAGAGAACTGCACAATTGCTTTACTTTTGCTTTAAATTACGATTACATTTGTTGTAATAATAACCAAAGAAGGTAATTTTACCATTTAATTTCACTAATAAACCATTTTAAACATAAAAACCTTTTCTGTTCTAAAGAACTGAACGTCGTTACAATGTTGCGTCAGTGAACCCTTTTTTTTTTTTTACGCTAGGTTAACCAAAAAAATCGATGCCAATCGTAGTTCCAACAAACCGCGATATTCATATATAAATAATTTCACATTATGTTTGAAATCCGTATAGATTCATTTAAGTACTTTAATCGATGTTTTTAAACAAGTCACCTCACTATGAAGCTAAAACTGACAGATGATCTATTAACTTGGCCCGTCTTTGAGAGTGTACCCATCAAACTGAACATGATGTTATTTACTATGGGAGCAAACCGATGACAAAATAGTAGGACCACGACAAAACGCCGAAAAAATCTGCTGTCCCATACTAAACTGCAATGTATTTTAAACTCAAATGTAGGGGACAAAGTTTTTTTTTCTCAGATTGGTTTGTTACCATTGTAAAAGTTGTTCAGTTTGATGGGTAGACTCTTAATTTAAAAGGATTCTAATTATATTATTATCAATTTTACCCCGCATTATAGGTCCCACCCGGGCGAAGCTGGGGCGGGTCGCTAGTGAGCAATAAAGACCTAAAAAGGAACCATGGAAGACGTCACTATTTTCAGTACTTTTACACTACTGTTGCGCGACTCTGCTCCTGAGTGACGCTACTGTAGGGCAAAACTATGCTAGTGACACTACTCTTAAGTTATAGTAGTTTTTCGCGACACTATTTAGTACTGCGTCACTACTGTTGCGCGACTCTGCTCCTGAGTGACGTTACTGTCGCGCAAAACTATGCTAGTGACACTGGTGCTCTTAAGCGATAGTAGTGTTGCGCGACACTATATTAAGTACTATGCGACACTATTTCACGGGTTGAAATAGAATGATCTCTATAAAAATGGGAATGAGTTATTTTTACAACGTTTTTCATTTCAGCAACTGTATGCCACGACGTAGTATTAATTTATTCGTATAAAAAGTTAATCAGCTCAGAACCATCACCACCACTACCATCACCACCACTACCATCACAAACTCAACCTTTCGAAGGTGAACCAGTTGCAAATATATAACGTGGTTTCACAGTTATAAGTATAAAGGTACTGCAAGATGAAGAAATATAATCAATTAGGATATTTGGTAAGTAATAATCTAGGTAATAATCTACCATTTTATAGTAGGTTACTCAAAAATAATGAAAATGCTTATATTCAGTCCCATTAATATAATTCATTTAACAATTCATAGATTTTCGCAAAGCAATACAAAATAAAATAAAAACTTTTTATACTTTGAGTATGGTCCGCTCTTAGGGCACATGAATAAATATCCATACAGAACGAAATGTTAATACAAGCGGCCGCTGTAGCGCACTCACACATAGCGCGCGTTAGGTCCTACGAACAGGTGCACTTTTACAACGACTAAGAGTGTGCATCTGTTCGTACGTCCTCTGACGCGTGATTTGTGAGTGCACCGACATCGACAGCGGCGACTTGCTTGTTTCATATTATACACCACTAATTTTTAATTAGTAACTACATTTTAAAGATGTATTCAGACCGTGAATCTGAACAACTTTCCCTAAGGAACATGGGTCGAAAAACGAGAAATTTTTTAGGACTTCGCATAGAAAATCGATAGGCCAATCCGCAGTTTTGTATGGGAGGTCCAAAAAATTATATCGTTTTTCGACCCATGTTCCTTAGGGAAAGTTGTCCCGATTCACGGTCTGAGCACATCCTTAAAGTTTCGTTAGTAATTAAAAACTAGTGGTGAATGCAAGTCGCCACTACTGCACCCACACTGCTTTCGTTCTGTAGGGATATTTATTCATGTGATGAGGGTAAACTAAAATAAATAAAGTTATTTTTAATAAAACTAGATGGCGTTGCAGGAAATTAAATCGCGCTATAGTTAGGTTCCAAATTTTCCTTGAGGTACGAGAATCGACATTACTATTATTATATTTACTTATATTCTACTTATCCCATTGACCCAATGGCTACGCCGTACCTAGCTGCTACGGAACCCTATCATGGGTGAGTCCGACATGCTCTTGGTCGGTTATTTACTAAAAAGTTTTTATAGTTCAAAACATGTCATCACCACGAAAGTCAATACATCCGTGACATTATCCTAACCTAAAAAATTCATACGAATTTTTTTAAATGAACCATTAAAAATGGGGAAAAAATGTGTTTGTGGTGTCGTAATGAACGGATAACACCTTTGGACGAAGATGAGCTCAGTGGTAGAAGGGATTCAGTCAAAAGAGCTCATGTTTATTTAGGATTGGTGAAATTTGCAAGTATCTGAGCACAAAATAACTTTGAACGTTTTCTTTAGAATAAATGTTGTTAAAATCAATTCATCCT
This sequence comes from Agonopterix heracliana, assembly GCA_963693445.1. Lineage (NCBI taxonomy): Eukaryota > Metazoa > Arthropoda > Insecta > Lepidoptera > Depressariidae > Agonopterix > Agonopterix heracliana. The sequence continues at coordinate 15,458,539 of OY856324.1, forward strand.
TCTGTATGATGCTTGGCCAAATATACAGATTACCAGGCAGATTTGAAACACATTACCCTTCTTCTGGGGCAGTTGGGTAACAATAATGTGGTTCGAGGCGGTCCCAATGAAAATAGTAATAAGTCACAAAGAATTTTACCAAAGATTTTTTTTGGTACTCGCGACCAAAAATTTTACTGTTTTTTTACTCGTGGCTGGTACTCGTACATACAACGCACAGTGTTTTAAGAAGTGGGTTTTGGTGACGTCCACGTTTTATTCAAGAAATCGATAGTTTTTCTAATTCTGAGTGCAAGAGTAAAACTCCGGCTTCGATACGACTTATAGTTTTTTTTATAATAAGTGACAAAAAATCCGCAATCCGGATTCCGGAAAACATATAACGAATTATTAAAAAAGAACTGAAATACTTTTTTTTGTTTTGATTAAATCTTATAATTGTGTACAAGACAATACACCTTTCCACAAATTTTGGACATTTTACTGCGAATAGGTAACGAAATATGACCATTTTTCGTATTTCAGTTTTCATGTTTTTACTCGACCATAAAACCGTATTAGGATGAGATTTCTACACCGAACGGTTGTTCATACCCTCCTTTATAGGTAGTATGTAAATCACAACCTAATTCCGTTTTATGTAGAAGTTATTAATAATTTTCTATTTTCTTCAGGGTTGTTACTTACTCATATCCGGTAATACGTTATATTTTTGAATACCTAAGTCGTTTATATTTTCATCCGGATAAATAATTGCGAGTTACAAAAACCAATTTTGTGTTATATCATCGCCATTGACACGTAGTCTAAGAAAAATACGGCTTGAGATTGCACTTTATTGATTGCACTTGAGACACTTTATTACATTGTGTTTGAACTAGTATTGCTGTTAATTTATAATACTTTTGTCTACTCTTTACTATCTTCTTATCGTGTGGGCAAGCCCTGGTGTCAGAGTTTTTTCATACCGCCTTACGGCCTCTTTAATTTACGATATTAACCGGGGATTATTATTTTTATACGTAAAACGAATTGAACAAAGCAGTCCTGTACAAAATCACCAGTTACAATATTTTTGTTCATACCAAAATTTAATGTTTTGTAAATGTCTTAATGATCTAATAATACACAATACAAAATAAGGGATATATTCCTATTCCTAGCTATATTCCAAATTGTCATCTAAAGTGCCATTAATGCAACCTACTCCATACAAAAATCCGTAGATTTCCCCGACTAACGCTTATGTAATGATTTAGCAGAGATTTGTTGCTAACTCAAAATCAATCATTTTTACGCCCAAAAATTTAGTGTAGATTTAAATCATAATCATAATCATAATCATAATCATAATCATAATAATTTATTGCCATTAATCTTGTCTATCGTACTCTTGAAAATTTAATATCTATTAACTAGAATATTACTAACTATTAATGTCGATACCGAGAATTGTAGTACCCGCAGAAGCAGAACGACGACCCTTGAACAAAACTATTATTAAGACTTCGTTATTAAAAATTAGTTTAATAACTTTTTGTCAGCATCTGACCATCAATTTGTCTTTGTTGAAATCTAACTGTTATTTAGCTGTTAGTTCTCCAAAAAGGAAATAAACAAATAATAAACGATTACTGAAAAATCACGCTCTAAAAAGTATGAAACAAGAAAATATTATCATCTGAAATTTTGTTGTGTAGTTTGCATACCTACATATTATTATTATAACAATTTCAGATCAGAATGTTTTCATGTTTCATACTTTTTAGCGCGATATTTTTCAGTATTCGAGTTTTAGTTTTTGATTTACTTTTTATTTAAATTATTTTGGTTTATTACAATATATATCTTTGAAAGTCACATAATAATATCCTATAACCAGTGGACGTTCAAGACGCTTCCAACGATACCTCATTTGTCAAATTATGATAAGTAGTTTAGAAGTTATGAGGAAACCGATGGATATACATACATACATAAACATTGTCTGTTTTTACGGCACTAACAGAGTATAATTTGCTTATGTAGAATACAGCTATTAATAAAAATGTTAACAAAAAAAAAGTAGAAATTACAACATAAACTTACAGAAAAGATGTTTAAAATATTATATAATCAGACACTTCTAAGAAGCAAGCAAGAATGTTTAATTAGTGTTTCATACAAAACCTAAAAATTTTAATATTTAATTTGAAGTCACATGACAACCCTAAGCCCGGAAATTCCGGACAAACCTAAAATTCATAATAACTTCTACATAAAACGGAACTAGGCTGTGATTTTATTAGAACCTATAAAGGAGGATATAAACAATTTTTCGGTGTAGAAATCTCATCCTAATACGGTGATATGGTCGAGTAAAAACATGAAAACTGAAATACGAAAAATGCTCATATTTCGTTACCTATTCGCAGTAAAATGTCCAAAATTTGTGGAAAGGTGTATTGTCTTGTACACAATTATAAGATTTAATCAAAACAAAAAAAAGTATTTCAGTTCTTTTTTTATGAATTTTTTCCTCTTTTTATGACCCAGATTTTGGGAAACTTTGACATTTATTATAAAAAAAACTATAAGTCGTATCGAAGCCGGAGTTTTACTCTTGCACTCAGAATTAGAAAAACTATCGATTTCTTGAATAAAACGTGGACGTCACCAAAACCCACTTCTTAAAACACTGTGCAACGTTGGTATTCGCAAGTTGTTTATTGTCTTCTACTAATAGTCACCTTTCGTGGTGGACTTTAGATCGATTGTTTTGCTTTCTAGCCAATTCTGATTAGCAAATAAAATTTATTTATTAGAAGAATATATTCTCTGATATATCTTGGACGTAGCCTAAAGCTGTTCTAAGAATAAGTTAGAATAAGTGTTTCAAATCTCTGTTTTTGTAATTTTATTCAGATACCAAAGCTTAACCACGCCAACGAGCTTAAAGTTATATGTCTCTTTACGACTTTTCAGATATTTGTCACATTTTATATTGGAATTTATTTCCTAGTCGATGTCAGTGAGAAACAAGATGATGTTACAACAGTGATCAAAATCATGACCTTAGCTGGCGCTGGACCTTTGATACTACATGGATTTTTCCTGTTTTTAAGTGCAGCTTTAGTAAGTCTTTAGTCTAGAAATACAAATATAAATTCACTATCGAAGTCCTGGTTTTCGGGGTTTTTATTTTTCCCTGTATTTGATATCTTCTTCTTTTTATCGTGTAGGCAAGAACCCTCAGAGTTTTTTCAAACCGGCTTACGGACTCTGACGTGGTTTTTATGTAACTTAACGTGCCATCCGAAGCACGGAATTATATTTCTTTTCAAATCACGTGACTCAGCCTGCAATGTCCTAAACTCCTAACCAACTGGGGAAAAACTCACAAAGTGACATTTCATTAGGTGTCCCGAATGGCAATCGAACCCACGACCTTCGTGTCAAGAGCCCAACCATTAGACTACGGAGGCAGTATTTGAAACTTTTTTTTTGTAGTTGTGCTCTAGAAGCTATAACAGTCTTTGCTTCCGTACAGAAAAAATACATGCTTCAATTTTGAAGCGTTTATTATTTCCGCTTTACATTTAAAGCGGCGGACTGACTGCCCATCACACTGGACTGGACAGAGTGTGAGCATTACATATCATCATCATCATCAGCCTACATACGTCCCAATGCAGGGCACAGGCCTACCTTTTATTAACCCCTAGCTATTTTCAGGAGCAATCATGGGTCTTATCAGTGTCTCTATGGCTGTGTCTACTGACGGCTTCTTACAACTTGGTACTTGGTTTGATAGGTGCCATTTACTTCGGCAGGGGAATAAATACGTCGTTACAAGTTTTGACTGTATTTGCTTATGTTCTTTTGGCAGTGTCTATGTTCAGTAAGTATGGTCTTATTTATCACTAGTGTTTTCCCGCGACTTCGTCCGCACAAATTATATACCAGATTTTAAGTCAGATCATAAGCTATCAAACAAAAAAAGTTTCATCAAAATCGGTTCAGTAGTTTTTGCGTGATGCGCGAACAAACAAACAACCTAACAATTTTGTCAATAGATGGCGCTGCACGTTTTTAAATCGCGCTATCGAATGTTATTTGAATTTATATGAAGAGAACCGCTACTTTTTTGTTCCTCATGATTTTACGGTTTTATAATAGTTAAGATTAAGGCTGCATTTAGTGCACGACCGACGGTCAGCGCTGACGGCGGATTAACCAATCAAATCAAGGGACGCGGTTTAGTGCGGCGCTGACGAATTGCACGCCGCTAATTGGTTAGTCAGCCAACAGCGCTGACCGTCAGTCGTGCACTAAATCCAGCCTTAATTTTTTCATGACCTACATCATCTCCTATCCCGTACCGTACCCGAAGGGTGCCGAATTGCCGATGGGACGCTAACGGGCTGTAGATTTTGAATCGTAATAATCTGGTTTAAATTTTCACTGATTATGTGTTTACTATAAGTGAATTAGAAAAAAACAACAAAAAGTACGAAATTAAAGATCCCTGGGTACAAAAAACTAGTTTTTTCAAGGTTTATAGTTTTTGCTCTATCGTAAAAACGGAACGATTTATGCAAGCGTCAAACTTGGTGTAATTATAGTACAAAATCTATTGTATAACAAAAAATAGTTAAAACCGGCCAAGTGTGTGTCGGACAAGCGCTAAGAGTCTCGGAGACAACGCAATTTTTTTCGTATGTACTGTGTACAATTAAAATGTAATATGTACAATTATTGTGTGGGTGGTACAGAACCCTCGATGCGTGAGTCCAACTTTTAAAACTTGGCTAGTTATTAGTTTTTTCTCCCCTCCGGACGGAAAGCGTCAATTGTCCTCCCCTTGCGCTAAACGAAGTTGTCGCTTTCCTTCTCCGTCGAAGAGAAAAATAGTATACTAACCTCGGACAGAAAATAAGAAAGCCTCAGATCACATGCATTACATGAGCTCTGAGACCTTTCTTACTTTCCTGTCCTCGGTGTGTAATCTACTATATTCGTATTTATTTGTTTTATTATGTTTTGATGTAAATTTATAGTTCTTGCAAAACTATTCAAGATAGTAATATTATCATTTTTAGTTTTTCAAACATAACGTCCTATCACTCCTTACAGACGAAGAGCTCCAACACCTTTTCCCTTGTTGTTTCCTTAGGATTTCTTCAGGCGATTCATTATCATTGTTGTCATACAATACTACAATTATTACCAACCATTCTATCAAATACACTTGCATCTAGCCTCACTTTTAAGCCTTCCGCACATTGCAGCGATATTATCGAACGATTTTATCGAGCGATATCGCGACACCTTACACACTGCAGCGATTCCGCGATTCGCGTCACGCATGCGCCCTTCACTGAATGTAGTAGAAAGAGATTGCGTCAGGTTGCGATAATATCGCGGCAGTGTGTGGGATCGAGCGCGTCCCCATACAAAATGTACTGAGAACAATTTTCGCAAAATCGCAGCGATATTATCGCTCGATAATATCGCGGCAGTGTGTAGGATCGCGCGCGTCCCCATACAAAATGTACTGAGAACAATTATCGCAAAATCGCAGCGATAATATCGCTCGATAATATCGCTACAATGAGCGGAGGCCTTTACCATCAATATGAAAATTTCAGGATGGAATACCGTGTCAGTGGTGATAATGATATTTGGCATCCTCGTCCTAATCATAGTTAATTTTTTTTCAGCTATGCTATTTTACGATGTAAGGCTGATCTACACCTTTAAAACTATGCTCGACTATGCCCCACGGCTGAGCAGTACCACTGGTTGATATGACACAGCTACTGATATCAAGTTATTAGGCGATTGATAGGACAGGAAAACAAATAACTTTAAAGCTTTTTTTACCTTTATAAGTTTTTTCTCCCCTCCGGACGGAAATCGTCAATTTTCGTCCCGCTGCGCTAAACGAAGTTGTCGCTTTCCATATCTGTCGAGGAGAAAAATAGTATACTAACCTCGGACAGTAAATAAAAAAGCCTCAGATCACATGTTTGTTGACCTCGGCATCGTCTCGGTCAACAATTACATGAGATCTGAGACCTTTCTTACTTTCCTGTCCTTGGTGTGTAATCTACTATTATCAAGGTGCATATTTCTATGCAGTGATGATAGGATATTAGCGTATCCCGTATACAATTCATCATTATTAACTGTGATACCAATTACTTCATCAACATTATCGTCAGCTTATTCAGGTGTAACGAAACAGCATAGTAATATTCAAAAGGGTCCAGGAGTGCGATTTCTGAATCTCATTTGGTGAGCTCAGCAGTTGTAAATGTCAAAATTACAATGGAGATATGCATCTTTCTACTGCTGATTTGACTTTCAAGATGCATATTTCCATAGTAATTTTGACATTTTCAACTGCTGAATTCAGCAAATGAGATTCAAAAATCGCACTCCAGATCATCAAACTGAACAATGTTCACTATGGAGAATTCGAGACACAAAATCAGCCATCCTTTACAGGGTGTAAGTGACAGCCTAGCAAATACTGACACGGTGAATTCAGACCATCAGACTAAACGACTTTCACTAAGGAGCAACCTTCAGAAAACGCAAAAAAAAAAAATCTGCTGCTCTATACAAAACAGTTATTTGACTCAAATGTATGGAGCTGCTGATTTTTTTTGTCACTTACACCCTGTATAATTTGAATCGAGTTTATAAAAACAACAGATTTGTTCTCGATGTTGGCTCTATCATAGGCAAAGTTGTTCAGTATGGTGGTCATAACAAAACCACCCCATAAATATAACTAGGGTATTTTGTTACATTTGTGTATATCCTACTGCAGGACATAATGTATGTGAGTATGGGAGTTAGTCTATCACGTGTACTAACCCAATGCGGATCTGTGGTTTACTTAATATTACCTACGCATTGAAATTTTTTTTTCAACTTATGAAGCTTTCCTCACGATATTTTCCTTTACCTTTAAGGAAAAGTTTGAATTACCAATAATTGGTATAATTGGTCAGTACATAATTTTTTCTACTTTTTGCCTTATTTTCTTTCATCATCAGCCTATATAATACTTAGATCAAAATAAATATAATAGTTCCACTGCAGGGCACAGGCCTACCCTCTAGGAGGGTGTTTGGGCGTTAGTCCACCACGCGTGCCCAATGCGGATTGGTAGACTTAACATACGCATCAGAATTTCTTTTTCTGCAGGTTTCCTCACTATATTTTCCTTATTTTCTTTATTGAAACTAAATTAATTAATAAAGACTTCTTCTTTAGATTCAAGAAGTTACTACTTTAGAAAATAAAACTGAAAATTGATAACACACACAATTTGTTTTGTACCTAACTATAGAAGCGTTCATAAAGTTAACCTATACAAGTAAACAAGTCCTTAACAAGTTTTTATTTAACTTTTGAGCAGCACAGAAATTCTTACTTAACTTGTTAGTGTTGAAAGAATAAATCTAGTTTTTCCAGAAGAATCTGTGTATGAAATAAATGATATGAAATAATAATTATGCTATAAGCTGAGTCAGGTAAAAATCAATTTAAATTTCCTAATATTTCCTTTTATTCTGAATTTGACCGCGTAGGTATCATGATTGTTATTTTTACACGATTTTGAGTGGACAAATATACAAGCGTTTACAGATTTTTTTTTACTTTTAGTTTTATAGGTTTATTTAATGACTAGCTGTGCCCGCGACTTCGTACGCGCAGAGAAGTTCTTAATAATATTAAGAGAAAGAAAAAAATAGTAAGAAATGTAAAGAAAGAGAAATACAATTTAAAATAAAAGTTAAGAAAGAAATAAAGAAAACATTTTTCGCATAATATTGCCATCATTGCCATCTAATTAAAACATAAAGTAGAATCTCCATACATTTCTCAAAACCACATCTAAATTGCTTGATATATTTCTTAAAGCACAGACACACCCCTACACAGTAACTAATTCGTTTATGTTGACTCTCCTATACTGAGGCTTTTTGGATTTTGTAAAAGGACTTTTTAAGATAAAATATTTGTTTAGTTAGGATAGAACAAAAAGCAATTTACTTAACTTAGGTACCCATGTGATGAATTAAATCTTTTCATCGTTTTCCTTGTAATAACATTGAAGTCAGGTTTTATGTCTGAAAATTTGATGCAGAGGTCTGGTGCAGCATTCAGCCTACTCCTAAACTTATTTTACTTGTAAAAAAACATCGAAATCATGAATTTTTGCGGAAACCCTGAAAGCCTCTTACGGAACCCCAGGGTTCCGCGGAACACCATTCGGGAACCGCTTTCCTACGGAGTAGGTAGCCATGAAGAGGACTCTGCTTGATCCTAATAATCTAATTCGCAAATCCTCAAGTCTCATGGCTTAGACAGTCAGGACCACTGCAGCATCAACACTGAAGAGTTGGAACCCAATGATTTTTTTTTTTTCATATCAACTGTTAACAAAAAAGTATTTCAGGTACTATTATGTAGGCACTTAAGTTACCAGACAGTATTCTCAGTTATTGCATTGTTTCTGACCCCCCTGAGAAGGGAAATATGGTCGTGAGTTTTTGTATGTATCTATATGTAATTAGGTAGTGTAGGTACCTACATAAAAAATGATACTGTAACTGCAAGTTTTACAAAAACAGATGCAAGTATCATTATCATCAACCTGTCATTGTTCACTGTTGAGCATAGGACTCTCCCAAGGCGCGTCACAATACTATCCTCGGCCTTCCTCGTCCAGTCGCTCCGAGCTATCACGGTACATAGTACTCCACACTACCATGGTATATAGTGTTGTTGTTGTTGTTCTCCTATGGTACCCCGATGGTACAGAGGGCCCTCGCGAGACGCCGCTACCTCTCCCTGTCCTGCGCCTGGTGTACAATGTCACGCCAACTCAACCCGGCTGCTCGTAGCTCAGCGTTGACGCGACGGTGCGCCGCCACGTGTGTGTGGGTCGCCCCGCGGTCGCCTGCTCTCACCCTTGGTATATACTACTCCACGCTAACTGCCTGCTACTGTCCTATGGCCTGACCAATGGCCATGGGACAGGGCGAACTGCGGCGCGAAAAGCGATTTTTCAATACTACACTGAGTGTTGTGTCCGTCGCGTAGGCGGATTAAAATAGCTTTTTGCGCTGCAGTTCGCCCTGTGCCGACTCCAGGCCGTTTGGTCGTCGATACAGCACCGGATGGCGTCCCACACCTAACCGGTTAATGGTCTAAATTTTTGGTCGTCAGTTCTTCGGCAGACATTATGACCAGCCCGGCCGAAACGACCCAGAGCGGGAGCACATTTCCTCTCCCAAAGTCGACGCGCAATTTCAGCAATGACGCTTTTAGCTTCGACTCCCCATGCCCCTGTGGTCTTGACGGTGACAGAAACGAAGAGATTTGACGCTCCAAGGCTGAGTACCGGACTCTCTTCTTAGTGGGAGCAAGTTCAGCAGCTGCTCCAGGTGTCCGTGACGTGCGACTGAGGTCTGGCTGCGAAGGTGCTTACTTGCATGTAGTGTGCCACAGGAGGCACTTGCCTTTCTGCCAGGAGACCAAAGCTATAGGCCGTCCGGCCTCTTACCGTCGGTCTTTTGAAATACACATACACAGAATAGGCACAGAAAGTATAAAAATGTGATATTTTCATGATTATGATGAGTAAAAAAATAAAAACACAAAAAGTTCTGCATCAAGATTCGAACCATCGACTCGTATTTGAAAGTCTGACCATTCACCAAATACGCTACTGAGCTTTCTGAAGAAAGTGTTGAAAAAAGCAATTAGTATTTACCATACAGAATCTTCCCCAATGCATATGTCGAAATGGTAATCATTGAAAATTATCCCACAGGAATGCATTACCGGTATAAAAATTATCCTATGTGCTAGTCCAGAACATATTTTATCTGTGTGCCAAATTTCATCCAAATCCGTTCTGCGTTACGCTTGATTAGGCACCCGCTACTCCATACACGCAGACCCACTGACTTTAAATATTCATAACTTTTGATTGAATTAACCGATTGCGATGAAATAAAGCCTACACGTTAATCCAAACTAAGCCCTATATTTTTCTGAAAACCCCAATTAAATCGGTTTAGTGGTTTTTAAGTTATGCGTAACTTTTGATTGAATGAACCGATTGCGATGAAACATCGCCTATATTTTAAACCAAACCAAGTCCTATACTTAAGTGAAAACCCCATCCAAATCGGTTCAGTAGATTTTCCGTGATGCGCGAACAAACAAACAGACAAACAGACAAACAGACAAACAGACAAACAGACAAACAGACAAAAATTCTAAAAATGGTCTTAATGTATTCCATTACGTATCCTAAACACCCCCAATTAATTTTTTTGCAAATATCTTCAATGTACATCATCGCCAAGTTTAGAATTTTATTATATGTAATAGATTGTTGTTGTTGGCGTAGTAGGTATCTAGTTTATTTTATTTTGTATTATTAAGTTTTTGTGATTTTTTGGAGCAAATAAAGTCTGTCTTTTTAGAATTTTTTTTTATTTAACCCTTAATCAGGCCTTGGCCACCATATTTAAATTCAATAATGAACCTTATTGTAAGTTTTTAGTAGGTACATTGTCAGTTACTTTTATGTGGTCGATAAATCGTACTATGCCTGATTAAGGGTTAATGTCCAATAATTGAGAATGTTTATTCTTTTTTCTACCGTTGGGAAACGACCTGGAGGGTTATTGTGTAACTATACCCGATTCAATCGGTATCAAATCGACACGGTGTTTTAGCAGTTCTTGGCGATTTTGCTTCTTAATATTTAGTTAATTTATCTCAGATAATGAACACGATGACCACAGAAACAAAATATTATTTAAAAATTGTCTAGGACAGTCATAAAATGTTATCGATTTCGTAAACGATATAATCGGAAGCTTACACAATAGCCCTACTGATTCTCTTCCTTAAAATTAGCTGTTTCATACATTGGAGTCGTGTGTCCACTGCAGTTTAGTATGAAGTAGCAGATTTTTTTTGCGCTGACATGTTTCTTCCCATAATAAAAGTTGTGCAGTTTGATGCGTAGAGTATGTGCTTTAAAGGTTAATGATACTTTTCCTTACACCCTGTATAACATAAAAATAGTTAACTATTATATCAAAAAATTAAAATTAAAATGTTTGGTGTACGCTTAGATCAAAATAAAATTTTATTTGATCTAAGGGTTAATTTTTTGATAGGTCTAATTAAAATAAACCTTTCTATCCGAAAACATAAATTACGAATACTTATAATTTAGTTCTTAACTTATTTTCCTAGAAACAAACTACATTACAGAACTAGTTTCCGTGACCTACTTTCTTTCAAAGTACATACAAATCCCATTGGCGTAAATAAATCTCATGGTGCAAGAGTAAAAAGAAACTTAACTCCAGAGCGTTGACTGAAAAAAGGAAATAAAAAGACTATTAGGTGGCGCGAGCCGCCCCAGCTCTCTTGTACTGAATATTTGCGAGACGGTACAAAGATTATGGCATTTGACACGATCTTATTTTTAGTTCAAGGAAGATAAAAACATCTGCCTTGTGGGTCCCGCTTCTATAATAAATAGGACCAACTCATACGGGTCTCTTAAGAGATAACAAATTTCTTCAGGCGACTCACGCAATATGTTCGTCGCCCATGCCGTGTGGCTGCCGGTTATAGTCTGAATAATCTACTGCTCCATACAAATCTGTAAACCTACTCGCCCCAAATGTATGGGACAGCAGATTTTAGTTTTGCTATTTCGATTTTGGTCCCATACAGATTATTAAGTTTGACGGTCTGATCCACCTCTTCAAAAACCGTCAGCACATTCGGGTGATCGCATATATATCCGCTGCGAAGGAGCCGAAGGAGGCGAACGAAATGAATTTCCTTTTAATTCTTCTGACGATTCGATTCGCCGCGGAGTGAACTGTGCGAGCTGTCCAATTCCAATTGTAAAATTGAGTCGCGTGGCTAAGGGGGTCCTGAGTAGACGCGTTCGGCTTGCTTGTGATTTAATTGGCCACGTGGCTCCGCTATTTTATGGCGATTTCGAGTGTGTGATTTTGTTTAAAAACGGGGCTTTGAGATCGCCATATCCTATTACCGTACAATATCCTTACAATATCTAATAAATATAGGTATCTTCAACACTTGACACTGGCGAAATCTAACAAGGAAACGCCATTAAATAAAAATAGAATAGAATAATTCTAAAATTCGATTCTTTCGCCTCCATTGGCACGTTCGCCTCTGATAAATGTGCAGACACCTTAAGAAGGACCCTATAATATTGTTTTTGTGATTTCAATGTTGGTCTCATAGTGAAAAAGCCAAAGTTCATGCATATCCTCTGGAACACGGTGTATATGATCGTTATAGATTATGGCTCAAATAAGAATCTCCCAGTTTGTGTACCACACAAAACATCTGTATTTAACATAAAATTGTGCACGCAGAATATCCAGGTCTTCCTAGAGTAAAAATCCAAGAAACAGTGTTAGTGCAATCGCTGTTGGACCATTTGCATAAATAGACTCACGGTTTATGTAAATTTATAGTGAGTTTTCATAAAATTCTTTGTTCTCCTGAATTGCTAAATTAGTGTTGTCGAAATTTTTTAATTTTTAACACACTTGTTAGGGTCTCGTAGTCAAACAAGGAACCCTTTCGTCCATTCTGTCTTGTCTGTCTTTATGTTCGGGCTCAATAACTCTCTCATCTCTCACCCATTGTAAAATAAGGCTAAAATTTAAAATACCTAGGCAATTTCAACAATATGGCTCTTGATAGGTAAGTATTAGTTTCAGAGAATGATATCACGGATGCTATAGAATAATCAGTATCAGAAAACACAATAGAAACCGTCAATACACAGTGGCTGCGGAACCCTATCATGGGCGTGTTTGAAACGCTCTTGGCCGATTTTAGTTGGAACTTAATGTACCATAACTACTTTGTATGCACATTGGCACCCTTGCTGTATTTTTTTTTTAAATATTTTTCTACTAAGTGAACCAGTTTGTTAAAATAATTCTTTTACATGAAACCACCATGAAACATGAAAATTTTGTCACTACTCTTCATAACCCACTTATGTCAACCTGAGTAGTTTGTAATCCATGATTTAATATAGAAAACAACTATGAAGCTATTTTACCTGGAGTTAATTGCCAACTCGGGTTGACGCAAGTGGGGCAGAGAATTCAGCGACATGGGGCCAAGAGGGAATTATTGTATTTTGTCCAAGTAAAAAAAAACAAAATAACATTGCCGCTTTCCACCTCCGTCGAGGAGAAAAATAGTATACTAACCTCGGGCAGTAAATAAAAAAGCCTCAGATCACATGTTTGTTACTAACTAATTTCCTGCCCTCAGTGTGTACTATTATGTTTATTGCATACTAGTGTTTACCCGCGACTTCGTCCGCACAAATTATATAGGTACCAGATTTTAAGTCAGATCATAAGCTTTCAAACAAACAAAAATCATAAAAATTGGTTCAGTAGTTTTTGCATGATGCGCGAACAAACAAACAAACAAACAAATAAACAAACAAACAAACACACAAACAAACAGACGGACAAAATTTCTAAAAAAGGTTGATTTCGAGTCAGGGATACCTAAAAAACATTTCGTAATCTTTTATTTGTAAATATCGTCAATGTACAGACAAACATCAGTTACAGTTTTATAATAGTTTAGATTAGATTAGATATCTATCTACCCATAAAACTACAAAGTTTGTTACAATGTACATGTATTTCTAAATGGACGCCTAATATTATGTACCGGACGTTTGTATTGGTTATATTCAAATCTTTTTAATTTTGATTCGAATTTTTTTTTAGTCATTCGATAACTATTTACTGTAATTATAAAATACCACCAGCTGGCGCAATAGAAAAATGTAAATACTACAACTACAATTGCTATAGGAAAACCTGATTCTAGAGAACAGTACAAAGAATAAATTGCAACTATAACACAAAGTAATACAATTAGCAAAACATGTACATATATAAACCACAAATAATGCTTAAAACATCTCGTCTTCTTGTTTCGCATTGCAATCCATAACAATAAGGTTGCAGGTAGAATTGTTAAGAATATTATTAACGATAGGGAAATCAAATATGTAAGCACATTCATCTTGTCAGCGTATACTGCTTTGTAAGTACGAATATTAAACAAAACTAATATCAGAAATATGAAAAATAAAAATCCACAAAGAAAACCTAATACAGCAATGATTCGAGTTCCAGTGCGTAAAGAAAATATCAGTAGGAAATTATCTCTTGTTCGTAATTTGTCAAAGTCGCAGTTTTTTAAAAAGTGTATTAAGTCGTGCGGTGCCGTAGGTCCACTTTTCTCAAAGCATGTGCAACGGACTAGACTATTTCCTGGCCTGGTTTGTCCACATGTTTTATAGGAACAGCATCTACTAGACGATGGTAAAGATCTAATTCTTGATTCATTCTGGACTATCCTAGGACCGACTCTTGATTCACACTTGACTGTCCTTGGACCAATTCCTGATTCACTCTGAGCTATCCTTGGACCGACTCTTGATTCACACTGGACTGTCCTTGGAACAACTCCTGATTCACAGTGGGCTATCCTTGGACCAACTCTTGATTCACTCTGGACTATCCTTGAACCCATTAAATTTATGGATACACTTCCTGATTGGGATTCGGGTCTTTTCTTTACATAGTTTCAATTAGATGTTTTGTTATTATTATTTTTAGAATTAATGATCGGCTGTTGCGATGTTTTGTTGATTTATATTTCGAGTTGGATGTAGTTCTCTTATTAGTTTGTGAGTTGGATTATTTTTTTACGTCATCGACTGACACTTAGTGACAGAAGTCATATACAAGGTCATATATCTGTCATTATCATAGATTTAAAACTTCGCTTTCGCTGTGTCAGAGTCATAAAGGTATTATACCAGGAATAGAGGAAGACAGCTGAGATTGCGAGATGTACCTAGCGGCACCACTGTATAATAGAAAGAGATACGTGAAGCGAGGCAATAGAACCGTTTTGTAAAAACAGCAGGTTTTTTTTTTCTCGATTCATATGTTGACTCCATAGTGAAAGTTTTTCAGTTTGATTATCTACAGTCCGAACCAATCCTTTAAACATTCCTGTATAATAATTGTGTCCTGAATCCTTATGAATGTAATTTTTGATTAATACTTGTAGGTATTAATAATTTATGTACGAACACTATACAATTAGTAAATATTAGCATACAATCAAAACCGAGTTCAAATGGAATGTTCCAATTGGTTTTCACATGATTTCACTTGCATTGTTGGGATCTGTAGCGCTTACCGGATCTGGTTTACGCGCAACCTGCATCGAAATTAGGTTTAATTAGCATCAGCTATTTGGAGTTTGAATGTTGATGAGGCGAATCGAGAATGGAATTTTAGACTGTTTGATATTATTGTCGAGCGACGGTCGGTGGCGTGTTGCGGAGAGATATGGAAACTCAATCTTTAGGTTCGGGTTCGAATCCTCACGGCTGACATTCCATGTGCCATTCATAGCATGTACCAATGCGTTTTTCTAAACATCACAACATGATGAAAACATTGTGAGGAAACCTGCATAAGCTGAAGAAGAAATTCTGATGCGTATGTGAAGTCTACCAATCCGCAATAGGTACGCGTGGTTGACTAACGCCCATGCCCCCTTTTGTGCCCTGCAGTGGGAAGTATATACAGGGTAACAGGGTCCTTCTTAATATGCTGACACTTTTTGAACATTGAGTAATTATGTATAGAGCAGACAACGCGAACAAAATCTGTGCACCATGATCAGCAGTGCGGGGCGCGTGCTGGGAGCGTCAGGCTGCGACGAGCGCCTGGCACAGGCTAAGTGGGTTAGAGCGCGTGCACCCTAACGCGTGTTACAAAACATTACTTCTCGGTAGCTTCTCTAGTTAACATAGTACCTCAATGTTTTTGAAGGGGATAATCAGACCGTGAAACTGAACAACTTTCTCTTGGTATGGGACCGACATCGAAATCGCTAAAAAAATATCAGCTGTCCCATAGAGAAATTACACAAAGTTTCAGCATATTATTAAGTTGGACCCTGTATTGACGGTGATGATATTAAAAATAATTATCATTACTTTTTTTTAAACTTTGAAAATCGGAAGGAAATAGAATTACAACCATTTATGTATTTATTATTTATAATCCTGTTTTATTGGCTAATATTTCTAAGACACCTTTATATTTAACAAAGCATATTATCAACGTATGTAACTGGTAAGGATCGGTCAGTCAAGTGTATGTAATTTGCTTTGTCACAGATCCCGTGGTTGCCTTCGACCTCAAAGGAGTATCGGACACGGGAAATCAATTCATTCATCCATACAAAGTCAAAAGTGCATGCTATTCTATTTGAGTCTAGTAATGCTCACAACTTGGTACGCGTATCTTGTCAATGAAATTATAATGGAGGAAATTGATATCATTAGCATCCTTTTAAACTAAGAGTCTACCTATCTAACTAAACAACTTTTACTATGGGAGCAAAAAAATCAGCTGTCCTATACTAAACTGCAATGCCTAGCTACTCGACTCAAATGTTGTGTCATGATTTTTTGCAAAATTAAGTGATGTTTTGTTACTAAATCATTATTTTATACTAGCAACACGTTTAGTATTCTATTACGTTCAAATTAACTTAAAAATAAATAACAAAAGGCTTAAAAAGATTTGTATCCAGAGCCGTTAAATATATTCATTCAAACGCCAGGCGCGTTTGGTAGGCACAGTGGAATGAAAAAGTAGGGAGAACGATCGAAGTGGGGTAAAACGTATCGGACAGTCAGTTCTCGGCCTGCACTCGAAGTGAAGACTTGTACATTTGTAGTGATCATCGTATATTACAAATTTCTAAAAGTTCAATTTTTTAAAGTTTAGTGAAAGTGAAAATATAAAAGGATATTATAAAAGTATGTGGAAGTTTAATTTCATGAAATTTGCAACAGCAGATTTTTATTTTGCTCCGATCGGTTTGCTCCCATAGTAAAAGTTGTTCAGTTTGATGGGTAGACTCTCCGTTTGAAAGTATGCTAATGATATCAATTTCACACTGTTTACACAAATGGACTCACCGCGTCATACAATAACAAAACCAAAAAATTACACACGTCATGTAATATAGTACCCTATGCCTCGGCTGTCATACATTGAAATTCCAGTTCTTTCAAATTTCCTCTGTCACAAAGCAGTAATGTATAGGTAAAGCTTAAGCATATGGAGTCACTTCGCAGGGTTTGCCCCGAACACTTGTCTTTCCCGTGGTGTTCACTCGGTTCACTTTTCAGCCTGCCACGAGGCTGCGCAATCCTAATCAGTTGTGTTTTGTACTCAAAAACAATCCTCGAGATTGGATAGATTCCCTCAACCACGGGCGGAATTTCGATCGTAAATCTATTGGTTTTAAAGGGGCGTTAATGTGTCTCTCAAGAACTCACCACAATATCAATTCAATTCAAATTTAAAATTAATTTTGATGGGTTTAAAATTTAATAATAAACCTTTTAAGCCTTTGGGTTTAAGTAAATTAATAAACATTAAGACTGCGAGTGTAGCAAACAATTTTACGTACTTTACTCTAGTAAAATTACTAAAATTATAGTGACTAGGCCCAACTATTAACAAGAGGGTCAGACGTATAAATTTTAGTGTAATTAAATTTGTACCAACAGATTTTGAGTTAACAACGTTTTAAAAACGTTATTATAATATCTATAAACATAAAGGTTTCCTACAAAAAGGAATTGAGGTTTCATCAAAACTCATTGAAGTGAAGCATGAACATTATGCTCGCGACTTAATTCCCTCAGGCGGTAGTCAGAGGATATTCTGAAACCTCAGAACATCCACGTTTGATTATACTTCATTCCACATAAGGAAGCCGAGATTTTCCGATTCCTATTTAGCTTTCTGGCCAATTCTGATAAGCAAATGTAATTTATTTATTAGATAGATGTAGGTACTATCTGACATATTATCTTGCACGTTGCTTAAGAGCCTACCGAGCCTAGTGTGCTGCCCTCAATCGTATTTTTTTTATTTCTATACAATTAAACAATATTTCCAAAAAACAAGAATGTCACATTGTAGTCCTGATTGACTTTCAATTTATCGAAACATTACAGATTATTATGTTTTATGCTTGTAGCTATAAACTTTAAAACCGTCAAAAGTGGCCACTTTTGGCGGTTTTAACAATAATAACTACAAACATTATAAAAACAAATCCGCAGTAACCCGATAAATTGAAAATCAGCAATGACTACAATGTGACATTCTTGTTTTTTGGAAATATTGTTTAATTGTTAAGAATTAAAAAAAATACGATTGGGGCAGCACAATAGGCTCGCTATAAGAATAAGTGAGAGTAAGTGTTCCAAATCTCTGTTACTGTAATTAAAATAACTTCCTTATCATTTAACATTTGTCACTATTGCGGGTCTGCTGGAAAAAATATCTTAAGCGATAAGATCGCCCTTTGTACCTACATGTCTTTTCTATTGTTTGTATCAATATGTCTGTGTGTACAATAAAGTGTTAAATGAATTAAAAACAATTCAATTTTCGTTGCTCTTTGGAATGGAGTATAGTACCACAGTGTACTATAATTATACGTAGTACCGAAACTCTGTCCACTTGTAATGGATAGTAGGTATAAAATAAATAAAATAAAATAAAATCAATTTATTTCAGACAAATGTCCATAGTTTTGTTAGTAGATAAATTAATGACTTAAACACTATGTTAGTTAGTACACATCATTTAACAAAAAAAATTTTAATACACAATTTTATTACATAATTTAAATCAATTCAATTCAATCCAATTCAATTTAATTTAATTTAAATATCGGTGACTCTCTGGAACACCGGGCAGACACACGTGTGCTCGTACCCAGTGTCGCAGTATAGGGCAGTCAGGCTTTTCACTGATGACCTTCAGGATGGTGTTGGCGCTGCCCCGCACCCTGCGCATGAGTGAAGCGACGCGGCGCCGCATCACCGTTGCAAACCCGTCTGTGTGCGCGTGCGCGAACATCGCTGACGCACTGCAGTAGCGTGGGAGCCCCAACAACACTCTGAAGGCATTGTTATATTGTACTCGGAGAGCGTTAAAGGCCCGCTGCGTATAGCTAACCCACAGATTGCACGTGTACAAGGTTTGGCAAAAGGCTTTAAAAAGAGTTAGCTTTACCTCCATGCCACATCGTGCAAATCTGCGTGCCAGCATATTACAGCGGACCGCCATCGCCCTCCTCTCTCTTTCAATGTCTTTGTCATCTTTCAAATCCTCAGTAACCACATGGCCGAGGTATTTGAACTCCTTCACCCTACCAAGAGCAACGCCATTTAGTAGCACAGGTGCCACACTTTCCAGCTTGCGGCTCTTGGCTTGAAAGATCAAGAGTTCGCTCTTTTTGACATTGTATAAGAGTCCATGCAATTTTGCGTACTCTTCACACACTCCTATTAATTTTCTGAGCGCCGCGATTGAAGGGCTGAGCAACACCATATCGTCTGCATAACTGATACTGTTGACGCAGTGACCGTCAATCGAGCAGCCGACCCCGGTGTTGCTCAGCTCCACAATCAGCTGGTTCACGTACAGGCTGAAGAGCGAAGGTGACGTCAACCCCCCCTGCCTCACTCCGCACTCCAGCCTGTACTCATCAGAAAGTTCACCCAACCATTTGACCCGGTTAGTTTGGTGGCCATACCAATATTTGAGAATATTGATCAATTCACCAGGCACACCAGTGTCTTTTAATTTAGACCAAAGGATGTCGTATCTAACCAGGTCAAATGCCTTGGAGAGATCAAGGAAGGCAGCGTAAACTGGCGTATTCCTATCTGTGTAGTACCTAACGGTATGCTTGAGAGACAGGATAGCACATTCAGTCGATAGTCCAGGTCTAAATCCGAACTGAGCGTCGTGTAAATGAAGATGTTCTTTTAGTTGTCTCTCAAGCAGGCCGTCAAGCACCTTGGCTGCGATTGTAGCCAGTGAAATTGGCCGGTAGTTGCACTTGTCGGAAGCATCTCCAGTTTTATTTTTAATAATGGGCACTACAATTGTTCTCATTAGCTCCTTGGGCAGATAGGAATGCCTAATGCATAGTGTGAAGAGCAGCCCCAACAGCCTCGGAAGGTGCGGTCCCGCATATTGAAAATGTTCGATGCTGAGGCCGTCGTGTCCGGGCGACTTGCCTCTTTTCATGCCTTTTATTATTAGAGCAACATGTTTAGCTGAAATACGCTCCGGCACCCCTGACACCTCAGCCTCAACATCCTTCGTCGGTACATTATGCAGGGGAGATTCCACCTGAAAATGACATCTAAACATATTTGCTATGCCCTTGGAATCGCCGATGCCTTCAACGCTCACCGGGACGCCAGGTTTTGGGTTTAACTTTTTTGTTTGTTTCCAAAACCCTTTAAAGTCCTTATTTTTATGTTTCAATGCTAGAATGTTCATTTTGATTTGCTCTTGGTTATTCTGACAGTACTTTAATTTATCCTTGAATATTTTCCTGGATTCCCACATTTCAAAATAAACATTACCACATCTGGGCCGACCGTACCACACCCAGGTTAAGAACTTTTGCCTAGCGTCCCTGTGAGCGTCACGAACATATTTATTCCACCCTGCGACAGGACGACCGCGGTTGGGTTTGCCCCCTCCCGTGCTACCGACATGACTGAAAACAGCGGCGTCTTGCAACACTGTTACAATGTCACAGTACAGAGTGTCTATTGCGGCAGTGTGTACTAGGCTGTTATTCGTACATATACAATCACAACATATTTTAAACTCTTCTGGAAAATCTAGATCTCGTAACTTATCACTACAGCATTTTGAATATAATTCTATTTGATTTAAATCCCTATCCCCCCATATAACCTTGTTAACCTTGGCGCGCGGCAGTTCTGAGGTTTGGCAAACAGTTTCTAAATTACACTGAATCTCTAAAGGGTAATGGTCAGACCAAAAAATATCATAGCGTACTTTTACGGACCGCACTGACTTCTGCGCCGCCTCAGTAACTAAACAGTGGTCAAGCCACCTACGGCTGCCGTGCGCTTCACTCACAAAGGTATATGTTTCAGAATTTAGCCTCAACATTTTAATGTCTATACATGTCCACTTTTGTTCAGTACAGAAATTTTCCAATTCATTGCCAAAAAGCTCCCCTGGATGAGCGTTAAAATCCCCCATAATATAAGCAGTTTCTATATTGTTAGTCTCAACTATTGCCGCTATTTCACTTAAGCATTGAACGTATTCTAACAGATTGTCAGACGAGTCCGTAGGCATATATATAGAAAAAAAGAGTATTGAGCGCCCCGACACACACACTTTAATTGCAATGACTCGGTCACTTTCACACGAAACCACAGATACACAACTAAACTTACTGTTTCTCCACAAGAGCGCAACCCCACCGTACGGCCGCCCACGCAGTATTCCACTTGAGACGTCTACAGCCGATTTGCCGCAGGAGCCGAATTCACTATTTACTTTACTCAGCTCAGGAATTTCATGCGGCAGCAGCCAGGTTTCTTGTAGTGCAATAATATCTGCCTTTTGACTTATCGATCTTACACAGTCTAACGATCTTTTGAAAGACTTACAATTAAAACTGACAAAATTTACGTTGTTATTTGTATTATCCATTAGAAAGTATTTTGGGTGAGCCAGTATCAGATTTACCTCTGCCCGTTTCTCTTTTTCTAAATTCGATAAAACGGCGGAACGTTATGCCATCGGGCCACAAGTTACAATCCATGAACAAACCCAGCTTGTGTTTAGGCACAAACATTTTGTACGAACTGTATTCTTTCTGTTGCTTGGAATTTATCTTATGCATAGTGACTTCAACACCCGTTCTATTATATATGTATGTAACTATATCTTTTTCACTGGTTTCTTTGTCCACATTATTTATAAAAAGTGGTATCCTAGTGTTGGCGGCTTTAAAACCTCCCTCCATCTCCGTGCACGTTCCTTTTTCACCTATAAAGCGATTTCTATAACGTCTTCTTTGAACCACGTATAATAAATGCCTCGAAGTTGAAGCATGCAGGTTAATTTAATAATAATATAAGAAAAATAAAACGTAACTAAGCTGTGTGTTTATATCATGTATGTAAGTAATTTAAAAGAAAAACTTACTAGGAATCGAATTTCGATACGTATGTATCAAGGCATGACTATAAAAAAAGCTTGCAAAGCCTATTTTCTTTTACAAATGTTTTCAATTTGATGCACGACTAACTCAGTGACTGATGTCAAAATAGACGGTTATATACAGGATGGAAACGATAAGTATATGCAGGCGATTATTTTTCGGAACACTGACTAGACTAGACTGACACATCAAAATTTCTTTTTCACTTTCAAGCACAGACTTAAAAGAAGAACCAGACATATTCTCGTCTAATCATGAGTGAAGCACCCATTTCTTTTGTGTGCGTACTGTCACGCGGTACATCAGGAAACTGGTTGTAGGACCTGCGCCTAGAACTAGTGCATCTGTGTGAGTGTAGGTCCCTAGTAGAACAAACGAGATTGTATTACCTTGCATGTTTCACATCTTTTTAGTGCAATATTCGGTCCGTATTTCTTTCAAGTCCGTGCTTTCAAGATAAACTTTTTGGCAATTCACGATATTTACATTTTATTATATTTGAATTTAATCGATTTTTGTAGGCAATCATACTAATTAATAATAAGGCAGAAATTACTTCTGCGGTCCCTAGACGACCGTCTCATATGATGTTTCGTTTTCTTTGGGCTTAGTTTAGATAATATCAGTATCAAATTAGCCCCCATCAATCAATCAATCAATATCTGTATAAATTATTTTAATAGGTATTTCTTTATAACCACCTGCATACATTTGTTGTTTCACTCTGTATAACATAGTTGACTCGTGTATGGAAACAACAAAACATTTTTTTAAATTGTGTGTGTTATGGAATTGAAAGCAAAATTGTTAGAAAAAAAAGCCAAAACATTACGGAAGCCAACCAATTACTGATTTTTTTCTTTCAGTCAAATATTTTGAATTAAATAAAGAATTCGTTTGTTTGATCTCCCTAGGCTTATCACGAATACAGTCTATAAATAAAATCAACTATGTGGTTTTCATACATGCATGCATATGCTCACGACTATACAGGGTGAAATTGATATCATTAGCATCCTTTTAAACTAAGAGTCTATCCATCAAACTGAACAACTTTTACTATGGGAGCAAACCAATCGGAACAAAATATAAATCTGCTGTCCCATACATTTGAGTCGTGTAGGCAGCGGCGCGGCGGCGGGTGCAGTTTAGTATGGGACAGCATATTTTTTTGTTGCTCCGATAGTAAAAGTTGTTCAGTTTGATGGGTAGACTCTTTGTTTAAAAGGATGCTAATGATATTATCAATTTCACCCTGTATTCCCGGAGGGGGTAGTCAGAGATATTCTGAAACCTCAGAACATCCACGTTTCACCTGTAGTACCGAAACTCTGTCCAGTGTGACGGGGGGTGAGCCCGTCGCCACTTATAATGGACAGTGGGTACAATACAAGCCTCGAAATTGAAGCATGCAGGTTTCCTTACGATGTTTTCCTTCACCAAAAAGCCAGTGGTGTTACAAATCATGCATAAATTCCGAAAAACTCCTTGGTACTCGGTGGTTGGTTTTCATACAAATTAGCTGTTTTCCACAAGTAAAGTTCTAGCAGGTTCTGGATCAATTTATTTCCCCGTAACTTTGCTAGTAGAAGTCAAAAATGCCACCGTATACTTTATATCCATGAATACTTTTGAAAACATATAATATAACAATATGACAGTCGTCAAGGTCCATAATGAAAATCTCGGCCGTAGTACGTACGAGTAATATGTAGGATACGAAACGTGACAAGGGTCTCTGATTGAGAGCCGTTATACCTACTTAACCGATTGGTACCCCTGAAATGGGGTCACTTCTTTTCATATGAAATCTAGACGATTATATGAAATTTTGGCTTATTGCCTGTTATCGTGGAAAACTATGTCACAGGGGGATAGAAAAGTGGTTTTACTGCAGAATATGCTGTGAATTAGATGGGTTCAACGAGTCACCTATGTGGAAGGTCTACGACAGGAATTCCAGGGAGCTTTTGCAAACCATGAAAAGGCGGAAAGTTGGTCAAATCTTAAAGAATGAGAGAAACTACTGCTCCAGACTATAATAATGAGCAAAGAAGAAGGCAAAAAAAGCGTCGGTAGACCACGAATGTCGTGGCTCGCTAACTTGAAAGAATGGACAGGCATCGCCAGCATCGAAGAGCTGTTTCGTTTGGCGAGATATAGGAGAGTGTCGGTGTCGCTTTGTGCAGAGCTAATGCCACCCTCCTGCCGGAGTCTGGCGCCAAGCAGCTTGCTGCGTTCCGTCGGTGTGCATCACTGCCATTGCCATTCTGGGTAAGCTCGCTACATCTTCGACCCCATCTTTGTTCTGAGGACTATATTGAGGTAAAGAGCAAACCAATCTATAGTAAAAAAAAAAAAAATGCAATCTTGAGGTTCGGGATCCAATCCGCACGGACCACATGCCATATACCAATGAGATTTTCTAACTTATGTACGTAATACCGACTGCTCTCAAACGGTGAAGGAAAATATCGTAAGGAAACCTGCATACGCTGCAGAAGAAATTCCGATGCGTATGTGAAGTCTACCAAAACGCATTAATGGCACGCGTGGTGGACTAACACCCTCTCTGAGGGTAGGTCTGTGCCCTGCAGTGGGACATAATATATAGGCTGTGATGATGAGGCAAGAATATGTAGAGCTGACTGCCAACCTCCAGTAATGCAGAGGAACCCGAAGAAGAAGAAGGGGGTAGAGATAATGAGATACCTATTTTCAACAGGTTCTCTGATTACCCCTCAGGAGTAACAGGGTGTCGTATGCAAGTGTAGACAGCTGCATTACATTATAATGGATAAGAGCGGCTATATACATCCTTTCCGAATCCGATTCGTAAAAAAAAGTATGGATTTTAACAGTCAAATTCATAATTCTGTCTGAGATGGAATGTACACACGGCGACACATCAAGCTATACAAAACCAAAATAAGCTGGCCGCGCGTAGGCCGACAGTATCGTATAACTTCACGCGGCCAGTTTATGTTGGTTTTGTATAGCTTGATGTGTCGCCGTGTGTACATACCTTTGTCCATACATAAATAAATAAGGCCATGTGGCCAAAAACCATCAAAGTCCATACCTTTTATGACAGATCGGATTCAGACCGAACGTAGTGCGAAAAAATTTCCACAAAAAAACTTAGGGAAATTAGCAAAAACGTTCTATCAGCTGATTGGATTTAGTACTTATGAGCAAGTAGAATTTTTTTTTCTTGTTGTCAATAATTTTATTTGCTTTTATGTTCCTTGATCAGCATCATGAGTACCATCACCCTACTTCCTATACACTTACACCCTGTATAATTATTATAATATGCATAGTATCCAGATTTCATTAGCACAGTAGTACTAAAGTTTTGTCAAGTTTGACATTCAGATTAGATCAGCTGGCACAGACTTAGTTAATTTCAATTGCCAAGTTAAAGTTAAGTTATTGTATGTAAGATTCAACTGCAGGAATAAGTTAGAGAGTGGACTATATTGCACTATGCGGGACAGGTTTGTATCAGTGCGTATGGGTGGTCTATATAAGACGTCAAATAAAATTATTCATGCTTACAAATTATGAAACTTTTCAAACGTTCTTTTTACATACATTATATTCACACCTCCCTAATCCGTCCCAAACACCGCAGTGTCTTAAAACGAAAGTATTCGATCCGTGAGTTTTGCCAGTGATACATATGGAACAGAGACGTGGTCGCTCACTCAAGGCCTCATAAAAAGGCTGAAAGTCACCCAAAGGGCAATGGAGAGGGCTATGCTCGGAGTTTCCCTACGAGATCGAATCGATCGAAATGAAGAGATCCGCAGAAGAAACAGGGTAGTTGACATAGCCCAAAGAATTGCCTAACTAAACTGGCAGTGGGCGACACATTGCTCGCAGAACCGATAGCCGATGGAACCGAAAAGTTCTCGAGTGGCGACCGGAAAGCGCAGCGTGGGTAGGCCCTACACAAGGTGGACCGACATTCTGGTGAAGGCGACGGGAATCCGTTGCATGAGGGCAGCGCAGGTTGTTATGGCGATCCTTGGGGAAGGCCTATGACCAGCAGTGGACGTCCATCGGCTGGGATGAAGATGATGATAATATTCACGCCTGTATCCCATTGGCAAGGACTAAATTGAGCGCCATCGGCTGTCGGTTACGATCCAAATTACATCTCTTTAGCCTCTTCCATATTCATAGGTCGTTTCATATACGCTCGTCGGTTTCGGGTACATTTGATCTGGCCCTTCTTAAGTACACTTCCAATTTGGTCTGTATACGAACGTTCTTTTTTATGATAAGAAAAAATAAAATACACCTACTTAATGTGATCAAATAACTAGTTATAAAAACCCAAAACTTAAGCTACGACTATGGTCATCTTTCATATAACTTCGAATCTCTAATGCTTACTTTCAATCGATTAACCTCTCGACCTTTGATAAAGTTATATGTCAAGATTGACAGTCGAAGATACGAAAGCGTCGAAAAAAATTGGAACCAGGACTGGTTCCTAAACTCTATACATATACACGCACACATACATAATTTGTATGGTGCCTCACGCACACCAACCTATGAAACTTGGCCTCTTTTCTTTTATACGGTAAAACAGTGAGGCTCATTCTAGACATAATATACTTTTTCTAACCTCTCGACATTGGTAAAAACAAAATGAATAATGTTCGAAGAGTTGAAATGTTACTTTAAGATTACGACAATAAACAAAGAGTCATTCTTCCCAGCAACTATATCCTTCGTAGGGTAAACGCTCCAGTTCTCGACTGATACAAATAGCGGCTTAATCCAACGATTGAGCGTGAACTATGGGGTCGTTATGTGGATTCAACCGGCGTAATAGTCCTTCTTTGTCGCTAATGTCCCATAAAGGAACGCTGTCCTCGCGGCTAAAGCTTTTGACGGTCAATCGGGTTAAAAGGCAACAATTAATGTGTTTACCCTATTTGTTGAAGCTTAAAATATTAGAGGCCATTTTATTGTATATATTTCATACTAGTTTTTAGCTTGACATTTTTCCCAAAAGTCACGGGCAAAGACTGAGAACGCGTGCAAAACAGCGAATAAGCGCAGCGTAGAGCATATTTCACTGCCAAGCCATTATCGACTTTGATAGCTTTGAAATAACATCGAAAATCAATTAACACAACATTTGCCTCAACTTGCTTCGATGCTCTAGTAGCTGTGTTAATGGGGCGTTTTCGAAGACTAGTAAATCGAAAAATCACGTGTCACATTGACAGTTTGTCTATAGTTTGCATCAAGTCTGACAGGTGGTGTTGCCAATGGATAAATTGTTCAGTACCAATTAATATGCCATAGCAACGAAAATGTTAGTTTGTTGTATGTAAAATGAACATTACCTAACTGCACAAAAAGTCGATCAATGCAAAGCATCAAAACGTCTTTCACATTGTAACCTTCATAGTAAGTTACCACCATAGAGCGAGATGTACCTAGCGGCACCACTGTATGATAGAAAGAGATACGTGACGCGAGGCAATGGAACCATTTTCTAGTCACTAATCAATTTTTACAATTCGGTTTCCGTGAATAATTGGGAATCTAATGTGAAATCGTAGATAATTTTGTGAAATATACTGACACTACTTCATTAATTTATCCACGATTTTAGACAGCAGTATTCGAATTTTTGCCTGTGAATAGTCTCCTGAAAACATCCAAAAACGGATTCATTTGACAACTCATGTCACTGCCTCTATTCCTGTAAGGTATAATAACTTTATGGTTACCACACGCTACGATTACGACACTTTTTTCACCACATTCACTGTCATACATCTTTACATGCATTTCCGTAAAAGAAGATGCGACGCAATTTTACTTTTCAAAGAAGATTATTTGATCATGGCATGATTGATCAAGTCTTACCCCATTGAGCCTACGGATCCCAGGGTTCACCAAAAGGGTGATAACGGGACTCTATTACTACGCCGTCCACCCGTCCGACCCATCTTCATCTTTGAACCATAATAAGTAGCGAATTGACAATTTTTTTGGTAGGTAGATGCGCGAGTGCAACTCGCACTTGGCCGGTTTTTAATTCACTCTCGGCCTCGCGACTCGCAAGCAGGCTCACTACCAATCAGACTTTAGGTACCTATTTGTAAAAACAGTCATTTTAAATTCGTTTTTACTTCCACCATCCATCCAAAGTTCCACAATCATGGTAAATATTTGTTAAACTCCGACTCCGTGGGGTGAGAGCCTGGTGACCCGTCACCCAGATCTATAAACACTGTTTATAAATCTATGGCAGGAACCGGTCTCTCAAATAATAATTATACTTAAGTCCATTGTCATCCTGTGCCTTTTTTAACTATTATTATGTGTGAGAAGAAATAAAGATTTATTATTACCGGTCAAAGTTATCTTTGGCACAAAACCACAGTACTTTCTAGGTACTCTATAGAACGACTTCACGTTACTTTTATAGAGCTGATACAGAAACAAGCTCTCCTTAAACGTAACCTTCTGTTTGTCTTTCTCCTTAAATTTCTCCTAAAATGCAGGCTGAAGTGCGGTATCTAAAATTAGTGAGGAGCATTGATAGCCATATTAGGCTGCGTTCCCACCAGAGATGTATACGAGGTAGCGAGGCGGTGAGCGAGGAAAAAGTCGGCCAATGAGAGTGCTTCAATTTCCCAATGACGTGATCGAGCGAGCGCGCTATTGGCGGATTGTTTCCTCGATCACCGCCTCGTTACCTCGCACATCTCTGGTGGAAACGTAGCCTTAACCCTGTAGGTATGTAGTAGGTACTTATACGGTTCTAATTATTGTACGTCAAAACAAAAGACAAATGAACAAAAAAATTTAATTAAGTTCACAGACATCCTCAAACATGAATACATTAGCACGATTAGACCATTAAATTCGTAACAGAAACGTTTCATTTCATATTATCAAAATGGCGGCAAAACGAAGGGTTTTCAGTTGCTTTCTCCATTCCTTGATTAAAACTCTGCATTTATTTCAATTAGCTTGAAAGCGAGACCTGAAATTAGGCTCATTTCGTATAATTAATGGCCGACAAGCCCGGAAAAACTTTTTTTTAACGCGCCCTGGGTTCTCAGAGGTGGTAGAATATTTAAATTATAATTTTGTCTGAGAAAATCTTTCAGGTGAGGCCTTGTTTGTGGGTTAAAGTGATTTTTGGGTAGATAATTAAAAGTTGATGAACGTCTTTTACTAGATAAGATATTTTAAGGTTTCTTATGAAATTGAACCTTTTTAACCGACTTCTGCCTCCGTGTTCTAATGGTTAAGAGCATTGGGATCTTGACACAGATGTCGTGGGTTCGATTCCCGCGGGGGACTCCTAGTGATATGTGACTTTGTGCGTTTTTCCCCAGTTGGTTAGGACATTGCAGGCTGAATCACCTGATTGTCTCAAAGGAAAGATGATTCCATGCTTCGGATGGCACGTTAACCCGTTGGTCCCGGCTACTATTTCTGGTGGTAGGTAGTTACAAAAAAACACGTCAGAGGCCGTAAGGCGGCGGTCTGAAAAAACTCTGACGCACTTGCCCACACGATAAGAAGAAGAACCGACGAACTTTAAAACAGGAGGTTCTCTTGTATTGTACCTGTATGACTTTTCTGACTCTTTCAATGTTGAAATCCTAACAATATGTAACAAGGTTTATTACGAATTTAGCTACATCGTTGTGATTTACAACGTGAGGTGTTAACCTGTAGCATGCTAATGCAGGGCAACTTTATTTACAAAGTTGTAGATATTAATTGCGGCTGCCCAATACCCAAAATATACAGGGTGTTTCATAAGTAACAATAAATATTTAAAACTCTTAAGGGGGTCGTTTAGACCGTCAAACTGAACAACTTTTTCTATGGGACCAACATCGAAATCGCAATCGCAAAAAAAAAATTCATATCTCATACATATTTTAGCTCTAGTCGATTTATAGAGTATGGAACATCTTTTTTTTTTCGCGATTTCGATATTGGTCCCATAGTGAAAGTTGTTCAGTTTGATGGTCTATACGGGTGGTATAGACCTTAAAGGTTTATTTATATTTTTGTAACACCTTGTATAGTTAGGCAAAACAACAATCGACAAAGTTGTTATATTTATTTAAACTCTGTTTTATTGAATAAAATTGTTCTATGAATGAAAGTAAAACGAAAATATTTATAGTATTTCACACAGTATGTTGTTATCTAGAAATATAATTAAAAAAAAAACTTAAGAAATCCAGTCTTATAAAATATCGAGTAGTAATACATCAATTACTCTGGACATCCCTCTTTGTCTAGAAAAAGATAAGTGAAAAGATAAGGCTGATTTATTTGGGTGAATTCGTATATCCGCAAATTTAAGGAGGAAAGGAACAATATTGTACAATAATAATATACTTTAATTAAATACGACAGGTTTTCTACCGTTACTTCATTACTGAATTTTCAATTTAGAATTTATTCTCATTTTGGGATGTCGTCAGAAACTATGCTACAACTCTGTACCAAAATAAAGTTTATACCTACGAATAAGAGAATAAATATGGAAGAATAACTCCAAACAAAATCGAAATCATTTTTGGCACCCCATGAAAAATGACATTTTGTATGAGTTTTGGCGGCGAGTTACAATTTTTAACCGACTTCAACAAAAGGAGGAGGTTCTCAATTCGACCCGTATGTTTTTTTTTTTTTTTTTTTTTTTTTGTATGTTTGTTACGCGATTGCACCGCCAATTGTGAATTGCTTTTGTTAAAGAACAAATTTAGAACGCGTTACAATTTTTTTGGTGCCACTTTTTGAGCTTCATTTATACTTCTATACATTCTCTTATTCGTAGGTTTATACACAGATTAATGTCCATGCGTCCCGGAATTACTTGTGGGAAGGGGTCTCTTTTTTTTCGTTTTTCTACAAGATTTATACAAGTTGCAGAAACGAAAAAAAATAAAAAGCACTTATTCTTAATAGTTTATGATAAGTGAAATCATAAAATGAATACACGATTGAAATTACTTCACTCAATAGAATTTCTTTTCGAAAATTTAAGAAAATAACGCATATTTAGTATTCTATTCTATTCTATTTTTAAGGTTATAGCATCCATCTTGGTGTAGATGATTTTGCCAATGTCGAGTTTTTGTAGCAAAAGTGCTTGACGTTGTAAGGTTATATAGATATTTTGGTGACTTCAAGGGTTGTTCTTATAAAAGAACAATATCCTGAGCCACCACTGGAATTCCGCTGTAGGCCGGGGATGGGACAAGGACAACCGACAAGCGACCGCCCAATAGCAGACCCACAACGTAACTCCGCAT
Source organism: Agonopterix heracliana (assembly GCA_963693445.1). NCBI lineage: Eukaryota > Metazoa > Arthropoda > Insecta > Lepidoptera > Depressariidae > Agonopterix > Agonopterix heracliana. The sequence goes on from OY856324.1 coordinate 15,490,119, forward strand.
ATTTAGTATCATTTTCTCAAACTAGAATAACTTGGAACAAATCAAATCAAATCAAAATAATTTATTCTATATAGGAACCGTTTATAATTACTGAAATTTTATTCACTTATATTCACCATTAGTTTATCATAATAAAATGTATAAAAGTACTTTTAATTCAGTTTAGTCACACGCACGCATTTTTTGGAGGGCTGGGCAATCTCGTTTCTAATAGAAAATATTCGACTGAACCCTATAAGGCAGTAATTGCAGCAAGCTTCACTTTTAGCATCAGGGAAAAACCAAATATTTTTTGTTTCCTATATTGAAAGTTGTCCAGTTTGGTGGGCTGAAGAATTCTTAAAGTAATGCCTGACCAGAAAAATAAAAAACCTCGCCATGTTGCGGAAAATCATTGGAACCAATTTTTGTACTTGTAACACTGACATTAAAGGTTATAGTCGATTGCAGCGCCCCCAAATCAGGTTTTTTATATTTCTGGTCATTTTAAATGTACACTCTTTATAAATAGTAAATACAAAGATCAAACAGATATGTCATAATTATTATTTTTCGGTCCGATGGCAGTGTTTCAGACAGCCTTTGAACTTTGTAAAAAGTTAAAAGCTAAAAGCAGTGCAAAGAACTGCTAGAAACTATATAACCTTAATTTGAGTGTCAACTTTTTTCAAGTTATTTTTTATTATAAATCAGGTCTGTGAATTCTATGGAATGTAAAATGCATAAAATTGCGTCGCGGTGTGTCCAGCTTAGAAATGGGATAATGGGGGAATGGAAGACAGGGTGTGCGATTTTTGAAACTCACACGTTGAACCCAGCAGGAGAAAATGTCAATATATTATGCATCTTTCTACTGCTGATTTGACTTCCAAGAAGAGCACCTTTGCATTGTGATTATTACATTTAGCTGCTTCATACAGGGTGTAAAAATTTTATTAAAAAAGAACCCATGATTTCGATTTTTTGTCATTTTTATTATTTGCTAGCAAATTCGCTAAAATAACGCACATTCTGTGAAAATATCAACTGTCTAGCTAATACGGTTCAAAAGTGACAGCCCTAAATAGGTAAGACAGACGGACAGACGGACGTATAACGTAGGCTTATGAATAGGGTCCCGTTTTCACCCTTTGGGTACGGAACCCTAAAAACTGCTGAACTGATTTGGAAAGAATTTTCACAAAAGCAATGTTGGATTAATATTCGTCGAAATCGGTTTACATTCAATCAAAAGTTATAAGCATAAGCATATGCTCAAGACTATATTCCCCTAGGCTACCCGTCAGAGATATTCTGAAACCTCAGAACATCCACGATTCGTTCCCCCACGAAAAGTTATAGTTACTATATTTAAAGCCGCTATTAGGTAGTAGGACATAATTATGGTTCAATGTATAATCTATATACCTTGAAATAAACGTACCGGCCTGTGCAAATTTTTCCCTCTCCCCCAGCAGGCTTTGCTCGCCGTAAGCCCTAGATTTACAGTACTTAAAACAACTACCGCGCCTAATTAGAAACACCTGTGTATTCATAACTTTTCGGAGGTCCGCACTGAAATGGGAAAAACTGAATATTTACTCAATACAATTAAATACAGTATTAATACAATTAAAACTATGTTTTTTCATTTGGGTGATCAGAAACTTTAAAAAGTGCAACCATCAATTATTATCAAAATCCTAGAACGTTCAAATTGTAGGGACTTCTAATTTTTTTTTTTGGCTTCATTTGATAACGTTTAATAAATTTTTTAGAACATCCTTATTAGAGTTCCTTGTTTCGAAATGTATAATTTGTAAGATAATCTACTCTATTTCTGTATCCGAATAGTGTTATGTTTTTTTAAGGGCTAAATCTAAAACCCTTTTGAGATAGGTAATTGTCTCATTAACGAATTATTTTTTGTGATAAAGATTTTAAAATGAAAACGTTTTTTTTTTTAATTCAAAATCGGCTTGCGCTTGGCTTCAGCTCACCTGATGGAAAGTGAAGACAACAAGTGAAGTAAAGTATTACATTTATTTTAATGAAATAATGGCATTTTCGTTTAAACGACTGACGACACTGGACGACCTGTAAACTCCGTGCTAAAAAGAACAGGCCATTAAGAAAAAGAAAATTCACAATGTCAGAATTTGACAGTTGATGATGATGTCGGTGATGTTCGCCGTTTCTGTTTCCAGCATAGAGGTAGAAAGAGAAGACCGGTGACTATTGTTTATCTATGCAAAGGTTTTCTCCGTAAAGTTCGAAAGATTTTCTCGTGACGATTTTTGCATTTAGAGATAACAAATCAAAGAATTTTACATTGAAAAAACTCGATGAATCGCTAGAAAAATGAAATTACCCTCTAATTTCACACCTCTGGTGTGAAAATTATCAGCGACTTTGTTATTAGCAAATTTTTATTTCTAAATCCAAAACAGAACTACTAGTTTAAACTGATCTTTAGTACCTTTGACTTTCAGGCTGGCTTGCGCCAAAAAGTATTTAGGCTTAAATATGATACTGTCACTGTCATAAATATGAGCAGTGTGAGAGACAGATTGTTCACTAAATTCTTTTAAGCCTAAACACTTTTAGGTGCAAGCCACCCATAGTTTCAGCACAGAGTACAAAAGGTGTCAGTTTATACTGGTAATACCTACGACCTATGTAACAACAACTAGTAGTACGGAACGCAAACAACCAGAGACCCGACTCGCACTTCGCCGGTTTTCTTTTTTTTTGAATATGTCAAAACGTTATCCCAAACAGGGCTTACGAAACTAGGTCAACCACAATTTGTAACATTGCCGCACTGGCCCGTATGTAATGAGATTTTGTTACTGTGCATTGTAACGGTTTGAGCTTACTAGTAAAATTATTTTACACTTTTTTATTTGCCATTTTTCCATGGTGTTGAATAGGCACGATGATGGAACTCACCCTAGATCCCAGCTGCAAGCATGCGGAGACCATCTTATCTTATCTTGTTGTGGGGTCTGGCAAGCCAGCAACACTTCGACCCGTGGGATCTATTGTGTAAGCCCCAATACTTTTTGCTTTCTTCACCCTTCAATGAAGGAGGCAATACCATTGAGGGGAAGAAATCTATGATCTCTCGGTTTTGGGTATCAATCTCCGAGGAGGCACATGCGTTTTGCCGTCAAGACATCACAGTCACAAAGGATATGTTCCATGATCTCCTCATACTCTCCGCAGCTGGGACCTTGGGTGAGTTTTGTGCATCATCATGCCTGTGGCGTAGTGCACAGTGCTCTCACTGGCATCTCCGACGATGGCACGAGCATTGCTCCTGCTGTTGTTCAGTATGAACTTTGAAACACGAGTTGTCACAATATGACCATGGAACATATCCTTTGTGACTGCGATGTCTATACCAGTAAACGTATTGGTCTGTGTTTGGCGGATAAACGCATGTGCCTTCTCGGAGATGGATATCCAAAACCGGGATATTGCAGGTTTCTTCCCCTCAATAGCATTGCCTCTTTCATCGACCTAGTATTCGAAGGGTGAAGCAAATTAAAATGTATTGGGGCTAACACAAAAGATCCCACTGGGTCAAATTGTTGCTGGCTTGCCAGCCCCCACAACAAGATAAGATAAGATGATACTATTAGGCATAACACAAAAATTTGCAATAATAATAAACATGTTTACTCCTGCCTAACATGTTTTTACTGGTGCTTCAGACTATCAAACTGAACAAATTTCACAATTTCAAATTTCAGCCAATATCAAAATCCGGAGAAAAAAATTTACAAGAGCTTTTTTTTGGTTTTTTCAACTTTTTTTGTCTAACGAAAAACAAACAACTATTAACGAGATTGCTAGAATCCGTCGTTTGACCCCATTTCGTAGAAACTAACCAAACAAATTAACTCTACCCGCTAAAACCATAAAACGTCAAGGTCGACCTCAACAGACCGTTATGTAAAAATTCACGATCAAAAAAGCCTTTTTTGCGTATTTCCTGAAAGAATAAACAATAAAAGGCGATCGTAAAATTTTGCTCCAATTCACAATAAAAACAATTATGCAGATGGCAGGACTGCCAATGAAACCATTGGGCCATGCGAATTACAAACAGGCCTGTGTAAAACAGAAAATAGCCTATGCGGGTTTTGTCCTCGCTAACTAGAATTTGAACTTAATCTAAATTTACAGCAAGGCATCTGCCAGTATTTTAAACTGATAATAATAATAATTTATCAATTGCCAGATTTACAATTACGTTTTTTTCTTTAACACAATACCGACTGCTCTCAAACGGTGAAGGCAAACTTCGTGAGGAAACCTGCATACGCTGAAGAAATTCGAATGTGCATGTGATTAAGAGACACCGTACAACCAAATTTAGATCCGGTTTTTTATAATTTTAAATACCATCCTGTAAAACTCTGCGCCTGTGGTTTGTCAATGAGGGATTTTCAGAAAGCCATTAAAAAAAAAAAGTAGTTTCTAATGGTTCGATAGATGGCGTTGACGAGATAGGGGCGAGCGACCTTGCATTTAATAAAATACTAATAAAATAGTAAGAATTTATGTTTTTAAGTAAGGAGCAAAATATGGGCGTATATTTCGTCAACGGATGCGTCTGACTCAGTGACATGCATTTTTGTTTACTTTTTAGCCTAAATTTTTCGTCTTCGGACCTCCCTCTGGTCAACGCCATCTATCGCCGGTAGGATGAAGGGTTAATTTAAAATTTGTATGGAAATCTTTGAGCCACTGTAACTTTGAAACTATACATGTTAACGACAATCTGAAAAACCACAGGCACAGAAATTAGTTTATAGATAGTTTAAAACATTTTTATTGACTTTTAATTAAACTTCATTCGTACGGAGCGCGCTAAACTTCGAACTATCGTTCATTACATTTTTATACAAACAATAGCTTATTAAATCCTTGCATAGCAAAGTATGAAGATTACAAAATTGAAGAAAATCGTGAACACAAAATAAACTTAAAATATACAAGGTGTAAGAGACAGCCCTCCGTAGACTGAAACGGTGAACTTGAACCATCAAACTAAACAACTTTCACTATGGAGCCTACTTCAGGAAACGGGAAAAAAATTTGCTGTCCCATATATTTGAGTCTGGTAGGTACAGCAGTTTTGTATGAAAAAGGTGTTTTTTTCGCGTTTCCTGAGGTACGCTCCAATTTTTTTCAATTTGATGGTCTGAGCTTCTGTCTGCGGAGGGCTGTTACTTACACCCTGTATAAATACGAGAAACATAAAACCTCGCTATTTAAAGTCTTTATAGTTTGAAACGTCTCTACATCATCATACCACTTAACATGTATAATCATTCCTCGAAAGTGAACACTGCAGTTCCATGAAACCCTCAAAATTATTACCGCTTATAACAATTCAAATAGAATCTCAATCTATTGCCATGTAGGTTCCATTAAGATATCATTTGCTAAGTTGGATTTAAGTGGGAACTATTTGGTTTAATCATAATTTTAGTCATAGACTTAAACTCTAGCGATAGACTTGCCCTTCCATAGAAGCAACATGTTCCACTTGAATGAGGTGTGACCTGATTGATGTTCCCGAGTTCACTTCGTCACTATGGCAATGACAGACCGCAATGTGTCATTTTGTGTTGTTTTGTGTGACATGTTGTTTGTTTGAACGAGCTTGTCTATCGCTAGAGTAATATGTCTATGAGGTAGGTATACCTACCTACTTTATTCCATAGATTATTGAAAAGATATATTCCGATTCCTATTTAACTTTCTGGCATAAGATTTGATTAGTAAACATAATTTATTTATCGGAAAGATATACTATAGATCTTGGACATTACTAATGCTGTTCTAAGTATAATGCTCAGTTGCAGAAACGCTCATTAGAGTTAATCCTTCATTAAATCTCTTGCTAGCGTTTTCTACGTCAACAAGACAAAAAGTGACAGCAAGAGCTTTAATGGAGGATTAACACTAATGAGCGTTTCTAGAACTAAGTAAGAGTAAATTGTTTCAAATCTTTGATTCTGTTATTGCAAATAGCTTTTAAATCTTATTGCTATTTGGAATGAAGTATTATAGGTTAGACTATTTAAGCAGAAGATAGATAGTCAATCGTAAACTTTCGACTTTGAGTATTTACTATTACTCGTATTTACGTTTTTGAAGTTAGCTAATCTATACTAATATTATAAAGAGGAAAGATTCGATTTGATTGTTTGTATGTCAGGGCTCCGATACTACTGGACCGCTCTGAACAATTCTTTCACCATTAGAATGCTACATTATCAGAAATTTACATAGACTATAAAAAACGGCCATGTGTGAGTCGGGAAGATTCTAAGGCGGTACGATGTTCGCCGCGGTCCTATAGTAAAATTATACATTAATTTAAAATTGCATGTTCTAGACTTTACAATTGAAATTAATGAAAAGTAAATCAATCAATGGATTCGACTGGGCAGACAGAGTTTAGAAATTACTAGCAAAATGTGGATGGTCTGAATATCGTCTCTTATACAGGGTCCATCTTTTTATGCTGACACTTTTACAAGGAGATAATCAGACCGTCAAATTTAACAACATTCTATATTGGACCAACATCGAAATCGCGAAAAAAGTACCATAGAGAAAGTTGTTCAGTTTGATGGTCTAATCATCCCCTTAAAAAGGTATCAGCATATTAAGAAGGACTATAATGTATAGATATTATAGATTTTCAATTTCGGTCTGACGCTTAATTGGTTGCTTCAGACCAAATAATTCTCACTTTCTATTATTCGATGTTGCTTGTTTATTAAATAGGTCCTCCAACGTTGATACTGACAAATTAACATCTTTACTGACGTTGTTTATACAGTTGTTCTATCCACTCAAAACAATCCATCAATAGGAGCAGTAATTAACAGTGAACCTACTACGTTTACGTAACCTAAACGATGTTTTGTTTCCACTCCAACTAACGTTATCGGTGATAAATTGACATACGACAATGATGTGTATTTAGTTAATTATAAGGTTATTATTCAAATGTAGGGGCGTGTAATTAATAATTGATTCTGTAATTACATTTTGAATGCCGCATTGCAGCACGACACGATCGGTGTCAGGCAAAAAGGATTATGATAAATTCATAGAAATATTGATAAAACCATTTTTTCACCCTCCGGACGGAAAGCGTCAATTGTCGTCACGCTCTAAACGAAGTTGTCGCTTTCCATCCCCGTCGAGGAGAAAAATGGTATACTAACCTAGGACATTAAATAAGAAAGCCTCAGATCACACATGTTTGTTGACCTCGGCTTCGCCTCGGTCAACAATTACATGAGATCTGAGTCCTTACTTACTTTCTTGTCCTCGGTGTGTAATCTGCTATAAATACAATTTGTAACTTAATGGTAATTTGTTCATACAACTTAAACTAGACTGAAAATAGAACAAATATGCATACATACATTATGCTCACGCATGTCCCACTACTTGGGTAGGTAGAGACAACAGATAGCCACATGCCACGATTCTGACACACAGCTCTTGCCTCCTAAACATCCATAAGTCTCTTCATACAAGCTTGTCGGTTTCAAAGTGTGTAGGTAACTGATGTTCAGTTTGATGGTCTGAAGCACCCTATACCTGCTTCAAAATATTTCCATGGTGCTTAAAAACTTAGAACGGAATCTTTTATTTTTATTTTCCAACTAGTGTTTTCCCGCCACTTCGTCCGCATAAATGATATACCAGATTTTAAGTCAGATCATAAGCTATCAAACAAAAAAAGTTTCATCAAAATCGGTTCAGTAGTTTTTGCGTGATGCGCGAACAAACAAACAAACAAACAGACAAACAGACAGACAAAATTTCTAAAATTGGTTGATTTCGAGTCGAGGATACCTAAAAACCATATCGTAATCTTTTTTTTGTAAATATCTTCAATGTACAGACACAATTCAGTTATAGTTTTATAATAGTTTAGATAATATGGTACAAAAGTTCAACAATGATTAAGACAGGTTACATTCTGTTCTTACCATTGACTTACACTCTAGCGATAGACAGGCCCTTTCAAAGAAGCAACATGTTTCACTTGAATGCGGTGGGCGCACCGGATTGATGTTCCCGAGTTTACTTCTTCACTGTGGCAATGACAGACCGCAATGTGTCATTTTGTGTGAAATGTTTTTTTTTTTGAACGAGCTTGTCTATCGCTAGAGTATATGACAGTGGTTCTTACTATAAATCGACCCTTGCAGCGTCAACACTGCTGTCTTTAAGTCGTAAACTCGAATTGATTTATCATTTTGTTTACCCACCTTTTGTCTCAGAGAAAAAGCTGCGATAAACCGGAATGTTCTAGTTTCAGCTACTTTTGGTTATATTACTGCGGTAAACTCACACGAACCTATGTTATTACTTTGGGTATAATGGAAGGAATGAAGAAACGTTAGCCATTAAGTTCAATTCCTATAATTCAAGAAGAAGTGGTAGCCACTTATACAGGGTGTTTCATAAGTAACAATAAATATTTAAAACTCTTAAGAGTGTTGTTTAGACCGTCAAACTGAACAACTTTCTCTATGGGACCAACATCGAATTAACGAAAAAAAAAAATTGATAGCCCATACAAATTTTAGCTCTAGTCGATTTGTAGAGTATGGAACATCAAAATTTTTTTTCGCGATTTCGATATTGGTCCCATAGTGAAAGTTGTTCAGTTTGATGGTCTACACCACCCCCTTAAAGGTTTGTTCGTATTTTTGTAACACCTTGTATAAAGTATAAGTCTAGATTGAGCCTCACGCTTCTACCGTAGTATAAAACAAAAGTGGCCAAACTTTCTTAGGTAGGTGTGCGTGAAGCGTCATACAATTAATTATGTCTACACGGTTTATCATCCAGAGTTAGGTGATTTATTTTGACGCGTTTTGACTTCGACTGTCTATCTAGATGACCCTATGTCCTTCTTAATATGCTGAAACTTTAAAAAGGGGATTATCAGACCGTTGAACTGAACAACTTTCTCTATGGGACCAACATTGAAATCGCGAAACAAAAATCTGCTGTGCATACGGAACGTCAAACCTACTCGAGCCAAATTTAAGGACAGCAGATTTTTTTTTTGCGATTTCGATGTTGGTCCCAGAAAGTTGTTCAGTATTACGGTCTGATCATCTCCTTAAAAAAGTGTCAGCATATTAAGATGGACCCTGTATAACTTATAAAAAGGTTTCCAATAACCTGAACCACAGCCTGAACTAAACCCATTTTCGAAGTATTTTATTAGTATTTTATTTTTATTTTAAAGCGAGTATTCAATTCATCTGTTTCCAAAATTATAATCATCATTGGAGATTGTGAGCTGAGGCGCACAAATAACCTAATAATAGTTACGCCCATATTACCTAAAGTCACCTGTGTTATATCACCTGTTTCATACGCCGCCGACATGTTTGTTTCCATATTAAAAGTTGTTCAGTTTGATGGGTGGAGTATGCGGTTTAAAGATTAATTATACTTTTCCTTCCTTCCTTCCTTTCCTTTTTCCTGAATACAGGGTTTTAGGGTTAAACAGTTGCATTACTTTAAGGAGTGATTTTACCCATGATACTGAACAAATTTCCCTAAGAAACATGGGAAATTCGCAAAAACTATTTTGGACTCTCCATACTAAATGCTCTCAGCTACTTGAAAGTTTTGTTTGAAATGTCGAAATTTTTATTAGAGAATTTTTCTGAAAAGTTGTTCAGTATCGTGAGTACAATAACCCCTAAAAGTAATGCAACTATGTACCCTGTAGGTACTTACCAAATTATTTCTTCGACGCAAACAACGTGATTCTGAACAATGGCACGTGTGAGCTAGCCTATAATCTCAGGGGCCATATTCAAAACGTTATTTAGTAAGTTAGTCGAAGCTACATAACTTAGGGATCGTAAAGTGTTCAGATTTTATGTGTCGGAGTAAATTCGTTGGTATAACATGGACATAAAATGTAACCTCTTATGTCAATGATCTCTACATTGGAACCTTCGATGGAGACTTAAATATTAGGCAGTTACATAATCAACACTTAAAAATTGTAGCTTCAAAGGAAGGATCTCTTTATTCTAAAGCGTAGAGTCCGCATCAATTTACGATTTTAGTTAGAATCTTTTGTTTTATGACGTACCTATAATAGTAGGAGATGGAACTACAAATATTAGTCCACTTTTTTTTAAACTTTTTGACGTGCTTGTGTGTAAAGTTGTGTAAAGTAGTAACTTTTTGTGCCTTTTATCTTACAACTTGTCATCACACATAAACACAATCTTCAAACAAAGTGGACAGCTTTGCAATAGGTATCTATAATCTCTTTGAGCTGTCCACTTTTTTTGACACTTTTTGATGTGCTAGTGTGAATAAAGTTGTGTAAAGTGGTAACTTTTTGTGCCTTTTGTCTAACTACTTGACACAAAACATAGGTACAAACACAAACGTCAAAAAAGTGAACAGCCTTGCAATAGGTATAGCTCCCTCTATGCCTTTATAGTCCAATCATTTTAGGGTTTGACCCTAACAATAATTCATCTATCGTTGAAACTTTGCAGTGTGATAAAGTAAAGTATACAGATTACGGTTGACAAATAATCTAGGTTGAATTTTTTCCGGTCCTAGATTATTTGTCAACCGTAATCTGTATATTTTACTTTATCACACTGCAAAGTTTCAACGATAGATGAATTATTGTTAGGGTGTCCATACAAGGAAACTCTAAAATGACTGGACTATTTAGATGTCTTTGGTGCCCTCAAACGAATATCTGTCACTTTTGTTTTAGTATTTTGCTCTACATCGATGACTGTAAAGATTAAGGATCTGTGAGGCTTTTATTTGAATGGAGGATATTCAAAGTAGCTAGGCATGAAAAATCCTGAACATGTCTTTCAAAGCTCCTTCATGTTCTTGGGAAAGTTTTTGGTTAAATGTACTTTTGACGTGGCCACCGATCTCGATTCTTGGATCTTGGGAATTACCTCATCATAATCTTATTTAAGAGCTACGCTCTTGTCGGTGGAGTATTTGCCACTCTTGTTTGTTTGTTTGATACGACACGACATCAACCTTTTCCTTCACTTGGGCTAGATAGCTCTGTCTATCATACAACATACTGTCTTCCTCTGCCTCTTTTCCCTTCTATCTTCCCTTCCAGTGTGGTTTTAAAGAAATTGGAATTACCTATGAGACTTTTAATTCCAAAAAATTACCTATAACCAGGAAAGTGGCATATGATGGTTACGAGTACAACCGCAATATAAAAAGTGGCAACGGCACGCATGTCCACGGGGCTTTCTGTTTTCGAGCCTGTTCTCGAGTTTCGGAGCTTCTAAATTCAAAACTCCATAATTCTGGAATTACTGGGCAAATTTGCAATATTCAAAAAGAAAAATTGTTATTAAATCGCAAAGAATGTATAGTTTAAACATAAACGTATTTGCGTTAGCCTCACCGATTCTCATACGATCAATTCGCACATATTACCGTTACTGCCACGTATTTTAGTTCAGAGGGCCTACCATGAGTTTTTCCTGTAATTTACTACTGTAGTTACGTCGCCAATTCGTATGACAGAACGTTCTCAAAGAAACCACTAGGAGCGCTGTACGAAATTCAATTCAAAATTGGTGACGTAACTACAGTAGTAAAGTACGGTGAAAACTCATGGTAGACCTACAGAATATTTCGAAAATGTGACCTCTACCTACCTTGATATAATTCCGAATAAAGTCGCTGAATTATTTAATTTACCTATCAACATTTCAATTTATCCGCTACTTTCTTTGTGATCTTTCTAATGGACGGACGTCGCAAGGATAAGGGAAGGTTGAAACAAGTGCCTGTCTTAATTTAATTGATACAACAAACGAACACCTACTTTGAATTGCAAAACGACTAAGTTTTAGAAGTATTTGTTTTAGTAAGAAATTTAACTTTTGTATCTTTGCTTTTCCTTGCTCTTTCTCAAGTTTTCAATTCGACTTACCTTTTGTTTATTTAACTGTATGATTTCGATTTCCTTTCTTTTACATTTCCTTTCTGTTGACATGTCAGTTAGATTTTTCTCTGAATTTAATGTAAATTCATGACACTCACAGACACTTTTGAGTGGCAGAATCGCTCATTAAAGTTAAACCTCCATTAAATCTCATGTTAGCTTTTACCCCCCATGCCAGCAGCAAAAAAACTTTAATAAGCGTTTCTGCAACTGTGTGTTAAATTATAACAACATTTTAAAATCTTCGAGTGTGAATTTTTCCTATAACCTCTTTTAATATCCTAAACACTGTTACTTTCATCAGTAGTTTAAATAGAAGACTAGGTTTCCATTAGTGGGATCACACACGAATTCACACGATGACGCATTGACGGAGCGGCAGACGTCAGTCAGTCAGTTGCAAGAAACCGCACGTAGAAGAACACACGCTGACAGATTGACGCACCGTGTGTGCTTCTACGTGCGGTTTCATACAACTCCTTGCGTCACTTCAATTCGTCATCGTGTGTAAACGCACTTAGGGTTGAACTACACAATACATAGCCGCACGCGATCGCATTTTTCCGTCGCTCCATCCTTTTCTGTCACTCAGGAACGTCATTTGCTAGAGAATTATAAGATAGACGGAACGGAACAGCATGGAACAGCACGCCGCGTGCGATCGCGTTCCGTCTATCTTATATGCTCTAGCAAATGACGATCCTGAGTGAAAGAAAAGGATGGAGCGACGGAAAAATGCGATCGCGTGCGGCCATGTGTAGTTCAATCCTTAGAATTCTAGAACTTAATATTTCTCAACACTGCCGCCTTGTGCGGAAACACAAATTGATCGTGGCACACCTCTTGTGCTCTCACGCTCTCACCTCGCATCCATAAATCCCATTATCCATGCTCGTCGATTCTCGGCATTGCGAACTAAAACATGCTGCTGGAATGGAAAGGACGCGGGCGGTTTGTTTCATGGCTAGACTAAATGATTATAATACAAAGACGGCCGATAAACGAAGGCAGTATTGGACTTGGCCACAAGCTGCTGGACGTATTAAAATAAAATGTATATTTCAAAAGCAACTTAAAAATGTGCACTATTTTATGTTATTGTGTGCAAAATGTGCACCATTTTATTTCTTTGTCTTATATCTTATCTATTAATAATATTGTATGTCAGATATCTGACTAAATGTACTGATCTATTTATAAATTACCACCTATTTACCCAGTATGTACCACATTTATCGCAATAAATTTCATTTCATTTCATTTCATTTCATTTCATTACCATCAAGTGAGGAAAGGAGTCAGTAGGCAGACAACCAACATGTTGGTCAGACGGCATTGGAAAGCGGGTCAGAAATAGATCAGATCTGCACTAGACTGTGAGTGGCGCTAAAAAAACAGGCCTAATAGCCCAGTCATTTTACGGTTTGAGCCGGGACTAACTAAGAATTGATGTTTTTTTCGGTGCATCATTTAAGAGCCAATTTGGGCCTAGAAATAAACTAAAATAAAAAAAAACACGTTAGCCACAGCCCCAAATTTAAAATTTAGCTTTTATCTTGTTCTAAAAAAACCTAAAGGTTAAATTTGTTTTTCAATTTTTTAAGGTTTTACCTTACCATTATACACCCTTCAAACACGGAGTGAAAAACTGTGTCACAATAAGGACAATGCATAGGGCTATGCTCAGAGTTTTCCTGCGAGATCGAAACAGAAATGAAGTGATTCGCAGAAGAACCAGAGTAGTCGACACAGCCCAAAAACTGGCTAAACTAAAGTGGTTATAGGCGGGGCACATTGCTTGCAGAACCGATGGCCGAAGGGGCCGAAGAAACCTGCGTAAGCGTAAGGGAAAGCGCAGCGTGGGTAGAGGCCTCCAACAAGGTGGACCGACTGCCTGGTGAAGGCAGCGGGAATCCATTGGATGAGGGCAGCTCAGAAACGGTAATTGTGGCAATCCTTGGGGGACTCAGACTGGTGCCGTAAGAGGTGACTAAAACATGAATTTAATTTGAAAAAATAGCACCATCTCAGACGGGTGTCACGTCACGACACCTGCCTAAGTAGGTGCTATTCGAAGCCGGACACGACACGGGTAGGTGTACCATAATAACGATGATGATGGGCTAAATCCTAGAATTTTACGAGATTTTTCATTTTACAGGATGTTTTTCTAGCCATTTCGCGTAATACAGTGCGGTAAAAATATGTCTACAACGGATGTAAATCCCTATTGATTTGACTTGTTTTCCCGGTAGCCGATTATTCATGTGTAAACCTTCCATATTCACAACTGTCAATGATCTAGATCGTGAATACTTACTATAATAATCTATAATATACTTATTTTTTTCCTTTAAGCTCAAGCGCACTTCGTATTTTCAATTTTTATGTGACTATTATAAAAAGCCTACCTACTAATTAAGCAGATCTAGTAACTAGATAGAACCGTAGAATCGGGATCGGTTTTGAAGCCGAACAAGGTATTTCAAACCAAAACTGAACAACTTTTACCGTGAGGCCAACACTGAAATCTGAAAAAAAAACAGCTGATTCATACATTTTTGTCGAGAAGCTATTGACATTTTCTATGGACCAGCAATTTTTTTTATCGCGATTTCTATAGAATAGAATAGAATAGAAATCATTTATTTACATGAATACAGTTATTACACTAGGTCTTGTCATCGTGATATATTATTTAGTACAAGTGTATCCAGCCTGCTCGCAGGCGTGCAAATTTTAAGCATGTCGAAAATTAGATTAAAATGAAATGAACTGATACAAACATAATATTGACTTACATTAAATGTTACAAATTATCGTGATTTATATTGGCTCTATAGTGGAAGTGGGTGAGTTTGATAGTCTGAAGTACCCCCTGTACCGGCTTCAAAACGACCCTAATTCTAGTTGTATAGTCTGACAGCAAGTTGACTAAGGGTCAATTAAAACTGAATGAACAGATATGTGCGATGACCCTGCTTTCACCCCCTCTTTTTACACAATATCATTTGTATGCTAGGTAAACTTTTGCACCAAAACGTTTCACCGCTGGAGTTTCAATCTAAAGTGACCCTAATACTTTTACAAATCTGCACGAGCCCGCATAGAGAGAAAGAAATGTTTCCTCTATTCGTGGGAAACCTACACGCGCACGACGCGCCTTTGCTCCATAGAAAATAGCCTGTTCCAGAGCTTTTCGGAGAAAGAAAGCCGTGTTTTCCGCGACAAATAGTATTGGAATAAAGACGAGTTGTGCGTAAGAAGAGAAATTATGCTAGACATCTTGGGACGTATGAAGGGTGTTAACTTAAATATGTAACATCAAACTGGCCAACTTTCTCTATTGAGCCAACATCGAAACCACGAAGAATATTTTTGTTGTTCCATAGAAAACGTCTTTTGTCTTTTGTGAAAACGATTAACAGCAGAAACTATCACACTAATAGAAGAAAGAGAGAAATCAAAATCAGACTCGAGAGAGTACAGGAGAATCGATAAAAAAGTTAAGAGAAGTATAAGAAAAGATGTTAGGAATTTCAACACACATTTAGTGAAAATAGCACTGCAAAGAAACAGATCACTCCGAATTGCCAAACAAGGGATATCAAAGGGCAAGATGTGGATTACGTGTTTAAGAGACGAAAACAATCATAAACACAATAGCAGAGACCAAATTCTAGAAATATGTACCAAATTTTATGAAAGTCTTTATTCCGACAGCACCAAATCAAATCTGGATAATAACTACTCCTGCTCCGACACCATCTCCCCCATATCCGCACACGAAGTACACGTCGCACTGAAGGGAATGAAATATGGCAAAAGTCCCGGGGAGGATGGCGTGACGACAGAAGCACTCAAAATAGGGAAACGTACTTTGATACCATATCTCACGAATTTATTTAATACCATTCTTTATACTGGTCAGCTTCCACAGAAAATGTGTCACTCTAACATAATACTGCTCCACAAGAAAGGAGACAAAGATGATATAGGCAATTATAGACCTATTAGCCTGGTGTCACACATTTACAAAATATTTATAAAAACAATTCAAAACCGCATTGCTGGACCACTTGACATACATCAGCCCCCGGAACAAGCTGGTTTTCGTCCCAATTTCTCTACTACAGACCACCTCCAGTCCTTAAATCAGATAATCGAAAAGTTTTCCGAGTTTCACAAACCCCTATACCTAGCATTTGTGGATTATTCTAAGGCATTTGATAGCATTACGCACTCATCTATATTTAAAGCTCTTAAAAACCAAGACATAGAACACACTTACATAAATCTCATCTGGAAAATATACAATAATAGTACAGCCAACATAAAATTGCACAGCAGTGGCGCAATATTTAAAATCGATCGAGGCGTCAAACAGGGTGATCCGCTATCCCCTAAATTATTCACCTCAACACTACAGGAGGTGTTCAGAACACTCAACTCATCGTGGAAAGACAAGGGAATCGACATCGGCAATAAAAAACTTACGAACCTTCGGTTTGCGGATGATATTGTCCTGTTCTCCACTTCATCAGCAGAGCTCGAAATCATGCTACGAGAACTTAGTGCGGCGAGTCTTGAGGTTGGGTTGAAGATGAACATGTCGAAGACACAAGTTATGACCAACAGCACAAAACGTAAGGTTGAGGTAGATGGGCGGGTGTTACAGTATGTCGACGAATATATCTACTTGGGCCAGATAGTCTCTTTTGAGAACAGACAAGATAAAGAAGTCGAAAGACGGATTCAAAATGCCTGGAAGAGCTACTGGTCCATGAAAGAGCTTATGAAGGGTGACCTTCCTCTGACACTCAAGCGAAAACTCGTCGATATGTGCATCCTGCCCATCTTAACTTACGGTGCTCAGACTTGGTCTTTGACCGAACATCAGAAATCCAGTCTCAAGATTTGCCAACGAGCTATGGAGCGCAGCATTTTAGGTGTAAAATTAACCGATCGGGTGCGAAACACAGATCTGCGCTCCAAAACTGGTATAGCGGACGTAGGCCTAAAAACAGCTCTGCTGAAGTGGGATTGGGCTGGACATATCTGCCGAATGCACCCGGAGAGGTGGACCAAGATGGCCACAGAATGGGTTCCACAAGACGGTTGCCGACGTCGAGGAAGACCCAAGAGAAGATGGAGCGACGACTTGAATACCTTCCTGAACGGTTGGCCTGATTTCGCGTTGCATAGGGAAGATTGGAGGAAAAGAGGGGAGGCCTTTGCCCAGCAGTGGGACACAAAATAGGCTAAATAAAAAAAAACAAAAAAAAAAAGAAAACGTCAAGGACATTTCAAATGGAACAGCAGCTTTTTTCGCGATTCCGATGTTGGCTCCATAGAGAAAGTTGTTCAGTTTGACAGTCTGAAGCACCCACATTTAAACTTACACCCTGTATAAGTAGATGATGATGATTATCTAAACATCGTAGTTTCATTAAACATAGTAGTAGGTAATCAGCAGAGTATTCAGGTCACTGCATATTTTATGTCAAGATGTATCAACAAATTTGTATTTCCACTAAATTAAATGTTGTAAAAGCGCCTGTTCCAGACTACATTTTAAATGCAAATAAAATAAGAGAAACGGAATAAAACTGCCGAGCTGAATCAACTCTTTCATAGATTGCTTCGCTTAAGCCGACTCGAATTAAGCCGTCGCTAAGAAAAATATGAGGATTCACGTGTACTTTAAAAAGAAACTCAGTTGAGTATCTACAAAGAAACAAAAATAGAAATAATCTTTATGAGCCTATCAATATCGCGTTTTGCGCGCGTTTGGATCTTTACAAACGCAACAATCGGTATCTACGGCGCAGAATACGCCGTGTGCTTAGGCTGTAAATAACAGAGTGAGTTTCTCTGTTCTTTCGTGTCAATTGGCATCCACATCAGATGCCTATTAGGAATACCTTGGACGACATTTCAAATCCTCGATTACCATCCTATAAATCTATCTGGTCAGTCGAGGAAGCTACGTCGCCTTTCGATGTCAGTCCCCGATGGCACACCGCGTGGCAATCGGAAATGCAGGCAGGCACAGATCTTGTCTCCGATCCTACAAAGCGGCTTTCTGACTTCCAAGTAGACCGAAAATCGTGGGCTAGCCTGAACAGAATTAGAACAGGTGTAACGTAACTACCATCATCACAAGTGGGACAAAAAAAGCTCACCATCAGAGTGCGACTGTGGTGCTCCGGAGTAGACTACCGATCACTTATATTTGACGGTGGAACTCGGGAACTATACAAACTGACCCCGAGAGCTAAACTATGGCTTCAAACTTTGGACCTAAATTTGAAATCTCCGCAGGAATAGAAAGCCATACGAATCTTTCGTATCAGCATGAGCTATATCGTATAACAATCACTCATGTTGTATTGACCTTTCATATCTAAATGAATAAATGATCTATGAGGAACTCTCGAGCGTGTGGAGATGAGGTCGTACTGGTGGCTAGTTCAAAGAATCACTATGTGGGTACCCCTCGATTAAGATTAACGGCCCGAGAGCAAAGTCTGTAGAGAACCTGCCTGCTGTGCCAAGGGTCGCGGGTTCGAATCCCGTATGGGACAAATATTTGTATGATGAATATGAATATTTGTACCCGAGTCATGGATGTTTGTATCTATATTTGTATTCTAAATCGTTGTCTAGTTATCATAATACAAGTCCAGGCTAGATTCTGGAACTTTAAATGTGACTAGATAATTTGTGTGACAATGTCCAAAATATGTATTTATTTATTTTAAGATAATGATACTGTAATATTGGCGCTGGTTGTCCAACCGAAGTTAAGCAACGTAAGCTCCTCTATAGCACATGATTAAATATCCCTACAGAACGACAGTTTCATACAAGTGGCCGCGCACTCACACATAGCGAGCGTTAGACGTACAAATAGGTGTATAAACTCAGACTTTGTACGCACGGCGACAGATAAGCCTACCCATAGTTGGACCTTATGACTATGAACATAGAGTTAAACTATGGGTAGGTTGATCTGTCGCCGTGTGTACGTGCGCACCAGTTAGCCTAGCATGCCACGCATGACACAGCGAAAAAACGAGAAAATCTTCGCACAGAGAAGACCAATCATTAATTTAAGCTTGACAAATAATAAAATTCTCTTACAGCAAGTTGACCACTAACTTGCCTCCACCAATCTGCGCTGGGCGTATTGCCTACTTCCTCTCACCTTACTCATATGAGAAGAGGCATTTGCCCTGCAGTCTCTCACAGGCTATAACTTACTTCATATAATCCTAACTATTATAAAACTGTAACTGAAGTGTGTCTGTACATTGAATATATTTACAAAAAAAGATTACGATTTGGTTTTGAGGTATCCCTGACTCGAAATCAACCTTTTTAGAAATTTTGTTTGTTTGTTCGCGCATCACGCAAAAACTACTGAACCGATTTTGATGAAACTTTTATTGTTTGATAGCTTATGTTCTGACTTAAAATCTGGTATATAATTTGTGCGGGCAAAGTCGCGGGTAAACACTAGTAAGTACTATAATATTTTTATGATTATGTCCTATTCGTCTCTTAAAAAATATTGAGTATTCAGGTAAACACATAGGTAGCTAGGTACACTCGGTTCGGAATCTAAAATAGATGTACCAAATTCGAGAGGTGTCAATAGGATCTAAACTGAATCATGGTGTGAGTACACGAACCAAACATGCGTTACTCTGACACCGAGCAAGGATTATTTGCGATGGAAACCAGTAGCCCAGTCATTTTACGAAGTTTTGTTAGAAGGGTTAGGGAGTAATTAAGAATGGTACTTTTAATCTGTAACCGGTACCATTTAGTGACAAAAAGACTATAAATAAAAACTTATAAAAAAAATCACTACGCAACATAGAAATCCAAATTGTACCCCAGAAGGCTTTTAATATAATAATGTTAACACCGATGCACTCATTTTAATAAGACTTAACAATATACATGAATTTTGAGAAATAAAAAAGTAATTTAATGATAAAAAATGAGCTGTTCATTATGAAATAAAAATGTTTTTTCAAAAATTTCCAAGTAGATGAAAATATTTACACTGTGTTTGAAGTGTATAATTAATGTGGTAAAGCGTTTAGAATGTGAAAAAAAACCCTTAGTTTTTTTAGATGTGGTAAAGCGTTTAGAATGTGAAAAAAAACCCTTAGTTTTTTTAGAATGAGATAAATATTTTTTTTTTAATTTGGGGTTGTTGCTAACGCGTTTTTTTTTTTATTTTTGCATTATCATATAAATAAAATACAACATATTTATAAAAATATCAATTCTTTATTAGTCCCGGCTCAAACCGTAAAATGACTGGGCTAAAGCAACTCGAAATCGAAGCTCCAGATCATTCCAAATACGTCCAAACCGCAAACACAAATCTTTGTTATTTATGTGTATGTAGTCAGTGCGGTAACAGTGGCTCAAATGCAAAATAAATAGTGTTCCAGCACCGTTAACGTGTTGAATAGATCACAACATTCACAACACAATGTTAGGATTTTATGAAAATTATAGGTTTCGTTTTGATACAACATTTTTCGTTTAGAATTCACTTCGAAAATTGAAAGTTGAAAACTTAGAAAAAGTATATGTCTAGAATGAGCCTGTTTTACTGTATAAAACAAAAGGGGCCAAGTTTCATAGCTTGGTGTACGTGAGGCGCCATACAAATTATGTATGTGTGCGTGTATATGTATAGGGTTTAGGAGCCAGTACTGGTTCCAATTTTTTTCGACGCTTTCGTATCTTTGACTGTCAATCTTGACATATAACTTTTTTAAAGGTTGAAAAGAATAATACAACCGAAGTATTATTAGTTTCTAACTTATGTACGTAATACCGACTGCTCTCAATCGGTGATGAAGTCCAACGTGTGGAAACTTGCATAAGCTAATGAAGAAATTCTTATGCGTAGGTATTACCATTCATTCATACGGATTTCGATAAAATTTACTGCATAAGGTATCTATCTATAACTTCACGCCTCTTTCCCAGTGGGGTAAGGAGAAACCAGGGCGCGCCAACTACTAAAATGCATACCTCTTCTGCCTCATTCACATCCATACATCTCTTCAAACATGCCCGTCAGATTGGAGTACTCCGCACCTCCCCTTTTTGTAGGACGCAACAGATTTGATAAGAATACATCCTACGAGGGCGCCCTCTGCCGACACTTTCACTCACTTTAACTCCATAATATCTCTTTTGTACATCTGCTATCACTCATCCTCTTCACATCACCAAACCAACGAAGCATACCCTTCTCTATTTTTGTCACAATATCTTCTTTCAATTTACATCCATCTCTTATCAAACGAATAATCCATGGGGGCAAAAAATCGATTTAGATACCTAGGTCGTATCTCTGGTCAAACTCGTTTTCAGCAAGCAGAGCTCAGTTGCCCAGGTAGATAATATAATATTATTTACGTAATCTCCAACTAAACTCATTCATTACATGAACTTCAAGACTTACCCAAAGAGATTTATTTTCAATTCCATTGGATTTTAAAGCGAAGTAGCTAAGACTTTGTAGATAAAATTATCTATTACGTGAAATCTAATTTACTTGTACAAAACGGCACTGAATAATGTTCTAGCTGTTTCAAAGAAAGGGACTTAACGAACCGTTAGCCGTTCCGTTTGAAATACAAGTTTGTTTTGCAGTTGCTACTCGTATATAGGTCAATGTTAGGAAGGAGTAAAGGGACATTCTGTCTCGATCATCGTTCCTGTTTGTGAACTGAACATTATTTTGAAGACTCAAGGAATTTTTTCTTAAGACTATAAACAAAAATAGTAATGGTTTCGAGAGCGTAACAGTTTTTCGTCACTCATTTTGCCTACAGACGCCAACGCGCTCTTTTGTCAGGCTCAAGGAAAAAATGCGGGAGGAAAATATCCACATCACTTCATTTTCCAGCTCTGGAGCTCTGGGCTGCGCGAAGCAAAGTCTTTCTACATATAAAGCAAGCGAGAAATGGAGAACCACGAGTAGTGCGAGGGATGCAAGCCGTGCGAGGAATGTGTGCGAAGTCTACGTACGAGAAATGTATGCGAGGAATGCGTGCGAGGACCCTCGTATCTGAAATGAGACCGCGACATATCCTCGGACCGCTCATTTCCGCACCGTTTCACAGCTTCGCTACATATCTTCGCGGTGCTTATCTTCCTTGCACATCTCTGGTGGAAACGCTCACACCGTTTCACAGCTTCACAACACATCCTCGCGCCGCTCATTTTTCTTGCACATTTCTGGTGGAAACGCTCACACCGTTTCACAGCTTCGCAACACATTCTCGCGTCGCTCATCTTTCTAGCGCATCTCTAGTGGAAACGCTCACACCGTTTCACTGCTCCGGTACACATCGGAGTTACCATAAAAGACGTATGTAGGTACCTATTCCTCGCTGGCATTCCTCGCTGCTAAGAGACTGACACAAGCACGCCGAGTTCGCCGTAGTATTTTTACCGCATTTAATTAGTACGCCGACGACGGTATCTAGTAGGAGCGTAGCGAAGACAAAAAATCTTTGTAAAATATATGTTAATACTAATTATTCTGTCTATATTTGCATTGAAAAATAACGCATATAAACAGAATAAATAATCGCCGCTCGCCGTTCAGCAAGGTATTGGAGCCAGTGTCCTGGGGTCCATTTAGAATTTTCATATTTTACTGTTTGTTTGTACAAGTCACATAATAGCAATAATAATAGTGGATATAATATTGCCTAGCTAAATAAAATAATGGAAAAAAATAATTATGAAAATGATGGTGGAGCTATCCAAGGTTACAAAAGTAAAAATATACTTTCCTGGTGGTTTTAATAGGATGTTCCATACTAAACTAGTATAAAATTCTACTCGAGCTAAATGTATGGGATAGCTGTTTTTTTTCGCAATTTTGATGTTGGTCCCATATTGTGAAAGTTGTTCAGTTTGATGGTCTAAACTACCCCCTTAAATGTTTTTTTTTTTGCCTTTAGTGCGTTTTTTAGTGCTTCAGACCATCAAACTGAACAATTTTCACTATGGAGCCAACTTCAAAATCGGAAGCGGAAAAAAATATGCTGTTCCATACATTTGAGTCGAGTTGGTTGGTACTGCAGTTTTGTATGAAACTGTTTTTTTTTTTCAAGATTTTAGTTTCAACTGCGTTTTTACCAGCCTGTACATAAAATATTAAAAGAAAACAAAAACGAATACATACCCCAAGAGCCTTCTTCATTAATTACACTCTTTTGATAAAAACAAATTTATGGTAAGATTAGATAAAGAGATCAAATAACCGAAGTAACAAAAGCGTAACATTACAAGCGAAAATTAACAATAACAAAATGGAATTCAAATTAGCCGCGATGCTGAAGTGAAGCTTCCACAATACGTTCCGGAGCAAAGAGCTCCCGACTTACATTGCAAAACTTGTCTTAAATGCTAATAAAAGAGATCGGGAGCTCCACAACCTTCGACAATGAATATTTCATGATAGGTCTATTGATAACCAGCCACAACAGACCTGCCCCGATAACTGCTATCTTTTCAAACCGTGCAAGTATCGTGTTATTTGAGAGACCATTGAAAATTGGCTGTTATTCGAATCCACTGACGCAGATGTTACGTTTATTTTCTCATTAATTTTTCATCTCCGCGTTTGGTTTGTTGAGTTAACTGGTGTTTGATGGAGCGTTAGGGCTTTTTACTTTTTGTTTTTAGTGCTCTCAAGTTTGAAATGTGAATTAGGTTAGATAAGATAAATAACAACTATACAGACTGAAATTGACCATTAGCATCCTTTTAAACTAAGAGTCTACCCATCAAACTGAAAAACTTTTACTATGGGAGCAAACCAATCGAAGCTACAAAAAATCAGCTGTCCCATACTAAAATTGCACCCGTCGCTGCTGCCTACTTGACTCAAATGTATGGGACAGCTAATTTTTTTTGCTCCGATTGGTTTGCTCCCATAGTAAAAGTTGTTCAGTTTGGTGGGTAGACTCTTAGTTTAAAAGGATGCAAATGATATCAATTTCACCCTGTATACACACGCATAAGAAGGGTACAAAAGGCTAAAAACATATCACGTAAAGACTAAGTAATTTTTTTCAGACAATCAGTGGATGGAAGAAGTTAGCTTTTTGATTCAAGGAAGTCAAAAATGTTGATTAATATTATACCTGGATCTTAAGAATTCTAAACAGTAAAAAAATTGTTTTGTTGTTTTTTGTGTTTGTTTTGTTTTTGTTTTGTTGTTGTTTGTTTAATTGTTTTGTTTGTTTGTTTTGTTTTTTGTTTTAACTTATAGCATAATATTTTTTTTTGGTTTATTAAAACCCACGAAAGTTATTAAAAAGAAAAACAGCGGAGCGCATAGCCTAAAATATTGTTCAATTACTCACATGTCATAAAGGAATAACTAAAAATCTGACACTTCTCCCTGAAAATGAACTGGAAAAGGCAATTTTAGCGACTTGATAAACGGTTTTAACATTTTTATGTTATATTGTTCTCATGTCAATGCAATGGCAATGATGTCTTTTTAAACGATTTTATTTAACTTCGAACCGGTCTAACTATCTATCTAACTAACTAACAATGGATTCTTGTAATCGAATTTTCACCCACTTCCTGTCAACCAATTTAGTTGAAACTTTACACACAAGTATAGTTCTGATGACAATTAAATATTATGGTAACATGGAGGTGATCTGATGATGGAGACGGAAGGTGGTCAAGAGATCTCCTCGATTTCTTATAGCAGAGCACTCGTGTTTAGTGTTATATAAATTGTTTTGATGAGACCTTTATGGTACTGGTAAGATTGAGGGTCTGATGATGGGGACGGAAGGCGGTCAAGGGATCTCGTCGATGACTTATAGCAATACACTCGTGTTTGGTCTCATTTCAATCGTAGCGATGAGATCTTTATTGAGGTACCAGTAAGATTGAGGGTCTGATGCTGGAGACGGAAGGTGGTCAAGGGATCTCGTTGATGAATTACAGCAATACACTCGTGTTTGGTCTCATTTCAATTGTTGCGATGAGAACTTTGTGGTACCAGTAAGATTGAGGGTCTCATGATGGAGACGGAAGGTGGTCAAGGGATCTTCGCGATGAAATATAGCAGATCACTCGAGTTTCATGTCATTTAAAATGTTTTGATGAGAACTTTATAGCACCGGTAAGATTGAGGGTCTGATGATGGAGACGGAAGGTCGATTAAGTATAGCAATACAATCGCGTTTGATATCATTTCAATTGTTGCGATGAGAACTTTGGGGTACCAGTAAGATTGAGGGTCTGATGATGGAGACTGAAAGTTGGTCAAGGGATCTCCTCGATTAAGTATAGCAATACAATCGCGTTAGATATCATTTCAATTGTAGCGATGAAAACTTTGTGGTACCATTAAGATTGAGGGTCTGATAATGGAGACGGAAGGTGGTCAAGTGATCTTCTCGATGAATTATAGCAGAGCACTCGTGTTTGGTAAAATTTAAATTGCTCGATGAGAACTTTGTGGCACCAGTAAGATTGAGGGTCTGATGATGGAGATTGAGGGTGGTTAAGGGATTTCTTCAGTTGATTGAAGTAGAACACTCGTGACGGATCACATTTAATTGATTTTGATGAGGATTATATAGTCCCGGTCAGACTGAAGGATCTGATGATGGAGATCTCCTCTATAAAGCATTTGTGTTTGATCTCGTTTCATTTGTTTCGATAAGAACTTTGTGGTATCAGTAAGATTGAGGGTCTTGATGATGAATACAGCGGGTGGTAAAGGAATCTCCTCGATGTATTATAGCATAGCACTCGTGTTTGGTATCATATAATTTGTGTATGAGAACTTTACGGTAGGTAACTAGGTACCGGTAAGATTGAGTATCTAATGTTGGAGATGGAAGGTTTTCAAGGGGTCTATACAACTAATTGTAGCAGAACACTCGGGTTTGGTATCATTTAATTTGTTTCGATGAATACTTTTTAGTCTCGCGCGGCGCGCTTGTATAGACCCCTTGAAAACCTTCCATCTCCAACATTAGATACTCAATCTTACCGGTACCTAGTTACCTACCGTAAAGTTCTCATACACAAATTATATCTCGGTAAGATTGAGCGTCTTATGATCGAGACAGAAGGTGGTCAAGGGTCACTTTTAATTGTAGCAGATCACTCGCATTCGATCTCATTTAATTCGTTTCTATGAATGTTTTCAGTTTTTACTTTGACTGGGAAACTAAAAAGTAAAAAATAAAATAGGTAAAAAAACTTTTTAAGTTAAACGATTTTATTTGAATGAAAACTGCACTAAACGGTAAAAAATAATTTTCTACATTTTCGTATTATGTTGTACACTACCGTTAGCTGGAAATTTGTGAGTATAACCTATGTCAACCTATCTTCAAAATATAACTGTTTTGCATTACAACAAAACAGATATTATGAGTGAGAGAATACATGCAGCATTGATTGAAGAAGCATCCATATATTTTACCATAAATATAGCTAAATAAGCGGTCTTACCATTGATTCTCTATACTTTCCTCTATATCTGTCTCTTTCACTCTGCTAGATTGGCGCCTCGAATCCATTCGACAAAGCGCGCTCATTTGACAGTCATAGTCTTCATCAATCACCAGCAAGCACCTTGCTGCAATGCTGCATGTATTCTCTCACTCATAATATCTGTTTTGTTGTAATGCAAAACAGTTATATTATAAGTTATTCGAATACATGCAGCATTGATTGAAGACCTGTTTGCTATCTGCTGGTGAAAGAGTACAAACGCTATGTGAAAATAAATGAAAATGCCCATGCCATCATCATCAACAATAGGTACATTAACACATACACCTGTATAAAAAGGAAAAATACACCATAAAATAACTTTCATAATAATAATAGAACATAATAGTCTTGATAATGACTAAATGTCGTCTCACTAAATGTTCAATAACTAGGTATTTAAAATCAACAGATTGCTGTTGAAAGAGAAAAACAAAAATAACATTTAAGATTAATAAATTTCTACACCTATTGAGGCAAAACATAATCTTAACCATCATACAGACACAATCCTCAGAGATCATTATAGTTAATTCAAACCACTGAACTTATTAGGTAGATGTATGAAAACTTATCTAATAGTAGATTCTTAACAGTATTAGAATAGATACTGTTTATTCTAGAACAATACAATTTCCGATATCAAATCTACGATTCTCTCCATGGGCCGCTTTAGTTCTGGTAGCTGGCCTAATAAAACCCTTATTAGATAAGAAAAAGTTTAATTACTTAATTCTCAAAACAACTCTTCTCAAAGACCCAAGTTTCATTACATGTTGCACTGAGCATAAAGACTCCACAGTATGTTGCCACATTAGCCAGTCAACATTGTTAACATTTTCTGTGTCTGGAGCCGAGGTTAGGTTATTATGTTTTATTTATAATTATCAGGTTTATCTCACTACTGTTACTACTCCTACTTTACTTGGTACTCTCGGATCTATCAATCCAAGAGTCAGGTTCCAAAATCTGACACCATGATTAAATTCAGGATTCATTGCTTTTTTCGACTAACTGCATCTGGTTAATTTTCTAGCCAATCAAATACTAAACTAGTGTCACAAATTAGCATCCTTCTGTCCTGGTATTTAGTTAACAGGATAGTTTTTATAATGGTCCAGCTGCACGGCAGGTGGAACCTACTGACCTATGGCAGAGTATTGTCTAAGATGTCCATAAAATTCTGCCCACAAATGTAATTCCCATATGGAGCTCTAGAATACACACCAAAAGCTGGTAGATGTCTTATTGTAGGTTGTTAAGACAGATTCTCTTTAGCAGGAGTACCTTTCGTTTAATGGCCAGTCAGTGCAACGCCTGATTAGTCTCCCCCCTCCTTTTTTAGGGCTGAGGGCTCTAGTTTCTCCACCCGTGGTGGGCTCCTGCTCAAGTCTTTACCCCAAGAACAGTCAGTTGGCACTAGTTGGTAGCACTTGTGTGTCCAAGTTGTGGTACTATCAAAATGTATTATGCCATGTGAAGTAAAGGTGGTACAGCTATTGTGGATCTATATTGGGTGGTGGGAGCAAGCACCCATGCCAAGCCGAAGATCCAGTGTAAAATGAATGCCTCGCAACATCCGCGATAGATTGTTGGACCATCTTTGAAATCCCAACCTACACCACTAACAAATTCAACTCAATCAAAGCCAACGGTCTACGTGAGCGGGGGGTGATGAGTGCCACTCCAGCAATGGGTTTTAGATAATCGGTTGGTATTACTTTGGTCCTATGTCCAGCCTGGCCTGGCCTATGTCCAGCAGTGGACGTCCATCGGCTGAGATGATGATGATGATGATGATTACTTTGGTATAAGATTCAAGTACTATATATATATATAGGGCCTCCGCGGCCCAAGGCGACGAGTGCCATTCCGGCACTGGGTTTTAGTTAAGCAGTCGGCCACGCTGTTATATATGCCCATGATCTATGTTCAACCTCCGAGGGGCGGCGATGAGTGCAATTCCGGCACTGCGTCTTAGATAAGAGGTAGGTAATGCCACTGCGTATGCCCCATGTTCTGAATGCGTCCTCCGAGGCCGGGGGCGACGAGTGCCATTCCGGCACTGGGTTCTAGATAAACAGTCGGCAACGCTATTAAATTGTATATGCCATATATCTACATTCGACCTCCTCGTGGGCGGCGACAAGCGCCCTTCCGTCACTGCGTCCTTGATAAGCAGTCGGTATAATGCCATTGCAAAAGCCCCATGTTCTGTACGACCTCTGCGGCCGGGGGCGACGAGTGCCATTCCGGCACTGGATTCTAGATAAACAGTTGGCAACGCTATTGTATATGCCCTATGATCTATATACGACCTCCGCGGTCGTGGGCGTTGACGGGCGCCATTCCGCACTGCGTCCTAGATAACCGGTCGGTAATGCTATTGCATAAGCCCCATGTTCTGTATACGACCTCCGAGGTTGGGGGACGGGGACGAGCGCCCTTCCAGCACTGCGTCCTAGATAACCGATCGATAATGCCATGCATAAGCCCCATGTTCTGTATACGACCTCCGAGGTCGGGGGCGGGGACGAGCGCCCTTCCAGCACTGCGTCCTAGATAACCGATCGATAATGCCATGCATAAGCCCCATGTTCTGTATACGACCTCCGAGGTCGGGGGCGACAAGTGCCATTCCGACACTGGAAACAAGATTTAATAGTTATTTGTACCTGAAGTGAGCACCCCAGACCACATCCGCTGTGTCTGTCACCTGTGAATGTGCATCACCTTATGTGCAGAACCACCGAACTGTGGTATAATGGCCTTCTGCCATCAGGAAAATTCCTGCTGCACAGGGACAGTAAAAGTCCCTATTGCCTTTTTGAAAGAGGCACCCTAGAGAACTGACACTGTTGATATTGCAATAATCACTATCTGGTTATATTGGCAAAGCCTAGGAGACCTAACTAGCACTAGATTTCTTCATTCTGCCTATTGTTCTCGTTAACTTCTCAGTAGATAACTAGCGCATGCTAGGAAGCTCATGGTATTGTTATACAATACAAAACGGTTCAAATACTATAGTTCCAGACTAAGTGCAAGCACAGCCTACTGACTGTTGATATGCCAGTATGTTAACTTAACTCAGTATGGTTGTGTGACCAGGAAGAAATTGTCTACATAGACCAAGACACCCATCTCTGCGGGCCAAAGGATCTCTTTGGGTCTAATATGATAATGCTGCAACAATACAGAGGGTCTAAAAGGAAGGCTGGGTGCAGTGCCCAAACATTATAATAAGACAGCAATTAAAAATGATTTTGTCCTTCTGTCCGTATCAAGAACATCTTGAAAAAGGGAAACAAATTAAATAGTCACATCTAGAGTTTCCTTGTTTAAGTTTTTAACCATCTTTGACACATAAAATTCTTGCAAAGGAAGTTGGCATAGGTATGTGACCATATTATATATCTTACATAAGTTGATCTGACTTATATCAAACTCCCTAATTTAATCATTAATTTTATCAATCAGCAAATTACTGCTACTGCGGCTGTTGTTACATACTGCTTATTATTAAGTTCAAATAAATATTATCTACAGCAGGTATGCCTAATAAGTAATAAGTTTCTAACTGTGAGTATGTATTAAGACTAATAAGGTAAGTATAACACACTATAATTCACTAGATTCACTAGAGACACTTAATGATTTAAAATGTAACAAGTAGAATGCCACTCGGTTGAATAAGTGTTCAATGCTCGGAGGGGTTGTCTATAAGTGGTTTGACACATACCGCAACCACATCATGTGAACGAACGCATATTGTGTATTGGAAATGAATAAAAGAGTTCAACAAGGTACCACATTCTGCTGTCATTATCGACCACATGGGTTATTATCAACCACAACACAACCACCAGCAACACCGCAAACTAGCGGCCAGTCACATCGCAGACACAATGTTGCATCAACATAATGACAGTGCGCGCACACCTGCGCCAGAGTCGATTTGTCTGTTTATACACGACGTAACCACATCGTAAACTACTAGTGACATTCAACCAAATTGATATTTTGTTGGTCAACTGCAATAAAAACCATTGCTTGACCACTTTCTCTTCTTACCGGGGGTGGGTATAACATTCTTTTGATCGATATTAGAACGTAAATCATCTAGGTGAGCTTAGGATTCCCATTAACTTCACAGGGATTGACTAAGTATTGATTTTAACATCTAATATTATAATATCTGTTGTTCAAAGTTCCTAGGAACAAGAGTATACATGTTTTGAGTGTTCTGTTTAGACATAAATAGCCGAAATACAAAGGATCATACTAGACCCTGAAAAATAGGCAGTTGGCAAGTTTGCTTTGTCAGCACAGTCATGGATCATAAAATTGTTGGAAGCAATATTCCACTTGATTGAAGGATGAGGTAACTCACCCTTGTCCTGTAGGGTCTAAAGCGTCAATAGACCCTTCGAAGAGGCCGCTCTTCGTTCAAAGCCAGCATTCGAGTGCTGACGTTCATCTTCTACTAATATTCTGCAAAACCGTACCTAAGTGCACATCTTTGATAACACAAACATAGAACACTCACAAAACAACCTCTCCGTGTAATTTACACGGCAAAACATTACAATTTCACTGTTTTAAACAAAGTTTTAAGATTAAGAAAAAATTTTACAAGCATCCGCGGTAAAATTTATGAACGCTATGTCAAATGAGCGCGCTTTGTCGAATGGATTCGAGGCGCCAATCTAGCAGAGTGAAAGAGACAGATATAGAGGAAAGTATAGAGAATCAATGGTAAGACCGCTTATTTAGCTATATTTATGGTAAAATATATGGATGCTTCTTCAATCAATGCTGCATGTATTCGAATAACTTATAATAGTTATGACGAATAAAGGTATTACAATAGGCATTCATATTTTAGATTAATACTTTGTTAATTAATTTTGATTATAAAATCGTGGGCGCTTGCATAGTAAGCGGGGCGCATAGCCTAAAATATTTTTCAATTACTCACATGTCATAAAGGAATAACTAAAAATCGGACACTTGAATGAATGAACGAACGAAATGAACGATATGATCGAAATGAACGTAAATGAAATGAATGAAATGAATGAAATGAATGAAATGAACGAAATGAATGAAATGAACGAAATGAATGAAATGAACGAAATGAATGAAATGAACGAAATGAATGAAATGAACGAAATGAATGAAATGCACGAAATGAATGAAATGAACGAAATGAATGAATTGAACGTAATGAATGAAATGAACGAAATGAATGAAATGAACGAAATGAATGAAATGAACGAAATGAATGAATGAACGAAATGAACGAAATGAACGAAATGATCGAAATGATCGAAATGAACAAAATGAACGAAATGAACGAAATGAACGAAATGAACGAAATGAACAAAATGAACGAAATGAACGAAATGATCGAAATGATCAAAATGAACAAAATGAACGAAATGAACGAAATGAACGAAATGAACGAAATGAACGAAATGAACAAAATGAACGAAATGAACGAAATGAACGAAATGGACGAAATGAACGAATTGAACGAAATGAACAAAATTAATGAATTGAGCGAAATGAATGAAATGAGCGAAATGAATGAAATGAGCGAAATGAATGAAATGAACGAAATGAATGAAATGAACGAAATTAACGAAATGAATGAAATGAACGAAATGAACGAAATGAATGAAATTAATAATTTGTTTTGTGCAAAATAAACTAACGAAAGTAAGTAAAAAGAAAAACAGCGGGGCGCATAGCCTAAAATATTTTTCAATTACTCGCATGTCATAAAGAATAACTAAAAATCTGACACTTGAATGAATGAACGAACGAAATGAACGATATGATCGAAATGAACGTAAATGAAATGGCCTAAAATATTTTTCAATTACTTACATGTCATAAAGGAATAACTAAAAATCTGACACTTGAATGAATGAACGAACGAAATGAACGATATGATCGAAATGAACGTAAATGAAATGAACGAAATAAATGAAATGAATAATTGAATGAAATGAATGAAATGAATGAAATGAACGAAATGAATGAATTGAATGAAATGAATAATTTTTTTTTGTGCAAAATAAACTAACGAAAGTTAGTAAAAAGAAAAACAGCGGGGCGCATAGCCTAAAATATTTTTCAATTACTCACATGTCATAAAGGAATAACTAAAAATCTGACACTTGAATGAATGAACGAACGAAATGAACGATATGATCGAAATGAACGTAAATGAAATGAACGAAATAAACAAAATGAATAATTGAATGAAATGAATACAAAGCTAAGAACACTCTCGCATAAATTAACTTTCTACTTTAAAAAACCGCATTGAAATCGGTCCACCCGTTTGGGAGCTACGAAACCACGAACGGACTGAAACTTATAACACCCGTCTTATTTTGTCGCAATTTTTAAAGTTACTTCAAAACTGCTAAACCGATTTTCATGAAACAAAGCTTTAAACACTCTCGCATAAATAAGCTTTCTGTTAAAAAAAAACGCATCGAAATTGGTTTACCCATTTGGGAGCTACGATGCCACAGACAGACAGAATTTTTTAACACCCATCGTTTAGCAGTTTTGAAGTAATCAAAACTGCTAAACCGATTTTCATGAAACAAAACTAAGAACACTCCCGCAAAAATTAGCTTTCTACTTGAAAAAACCGCATCGAAATCGGTCTACCCGTTTGGGAGCTACGATGCCACATGTCATAAAAGGAATAACTAAAAATCTGACCCTTGAATGAATGAACGAACGAAATGAACGATATGATCGAAATGAACGTAAATGAAATGAACGAAATGAATAATTGAACGAAATGAACGAAATGAACAAAATGAACGAAATGAACGAAATGAACGATTTGAACGAAATGAACGAAATGAACGAAATGAACGAAATGAACGAAATGAACGAAATGAACGAAATGAACGAAATGAACGAAATGAACGAAATGAACGAAATGAACGAAATGAACGAAATGAACGAAATGAACGAAATGAACGAAATGAACGAAATGAACGAAATTAATGAAATGAACGAAATGAATTAAATGAATAAAATGAACTTAAGAACATGGCTTAGAAAGAATGTAGGAGAAGGATTACAAGATCCTTGGCTTTTTATATAAAGTCACAACGATGATGTCAGGTTTTTTTTTTGACTTTGATGAATTTAAATTAATGACTTGACTAGTGTCAAGGTGTTTTTATTACGAGTGAAGTTTTACATAATTATAATCTTTAAATGATGAAATCCACAACTTGATTTATTCCAGAAACTTATTTACTAATTTTTCTTTGGACATAAAATCTTTCTTTTTACCTAGTAGTGTCGTAGTGTGCTCGATTGTCAAATTATCGATACTCTAAGGATAGTATATCGACATGGAAACCCAGAATATTATCAGGACTATAGACATGGAAACCCAAAATTATTATCAGGACGATATAATGCGGATTGCAGAGTAGTGTGCACCAAGGCAGAAGCGGTGGAAGGCGTGGCCGGTGTGGTCGACAGAAAAATATTGAGCCACAAAGCCCCAGTAACTGGGGCTTAGTCACAACTGTTGTGACCATAGGTGAATCATTGTGCTAAAAATTTCGAGCTCACTTCGCTCACTCTAAGATAATTATTACACTGCTTTCATGAACTATCTGATTCCTGGCCACAGGCTAAGCATAGTACTGATACATTTTGAGCCCGCTTTAGGAACTTAGGAACCGTTTAACTTCACTCTATAATAAATTTGTTTATTTATGTAATACATTGAGTTGTAGGATGAAAGGGGAGGCCTTTGCCCAGCAGTGGAATGAAATCGGCTTGGAAAAAAATTTCTACAGATTCAAAATGCTTGAGGTTGAGCTCGCATTTGATGCCAAACCTCCTAAAAATGTGACCTGCTATCAAAAGTAGTTTTAAAATATCTATAGGCCATGGGGCCTCGCGAACCTCGTCTGGCCCATAGTAAGTTTAGGTCTTGCACAGCCTCTGCACCAAGTTATAGAACATATTATGAGACGAAATTTACATAAGGTATCAATCAAATAGTATCCTAATATTTACACTTCTATTGCAAGGTATCAATAGTTCAATAACAATCTATAGATATTAGCTAATATTTCGACACCTACTAACACAGACTTAAAAGAAAAACAGACGGAATGTCATCTAATCATGAGTGAAGCACCCATTTCTTTTGTCTGCGTGCTGTCACGCGGTACATAAGGTGACGGGACTCCGCCTAGAGCTAGTGCATTTGTGTGAGTGTAGGTCCCTTGTAGAACAAACGAGATTGTATTACCTTGCATGCTTCACATCTTTTTAGTGCAATACT
Source organism: Agonopterix heracliana (assembly GCA_963693445.1). Lineage (NCBI taxonomy): Eukaryota > Metazoa > Arthropoda > Insecta > Lepidoptera > Depressariidae > Agonopterix > Agonopterix heracliana. The sequence goes on from OY856324.1 coordinate 15,525,077, forward strand.
CGGTCCGTATTTCTTTCAGGTCCGTGCCTACTAAATATTTGTCAGTTTTGTCACTCAATCAAGCATAAACGGCTGAACAGATTTGGGTGTTTGGTACACACGTGCTAGAACAATTTAACCACGTTGACAGATCTATATTCTATGTCCATGAACTTAGAGTTCAACTACTGTGTACACAGATAGAATAATAATAATGTTCTGGATTTACACAGGATACTTTTTAAGAGAAGTTTATTCCGAGAGCGAAAATGCGCGCTTCATACAAACGAAGTCTTGTGATATTTTCAATACGTCCAATTAAAGTCAATGAAATTTTTCAGAAACAATCTAGAAACAAATCTCTATGTTTGTACGAAGTCACATTTTCGTTAAAGTATACAGTTTTAATGCTAAGATTGATTTAAGATTTCTATAGAAATCTTTGAGGCACTGTAACTTTAAAATATACATTTTAACGAAAATCTGACTTCATACAAACATAGAGAATAGTTTCTTGAATGTTTCTGAAAAATGTCATTGACTTTAATTGGTTAATATTGAAACCATCACCAGACTTCGTTTGTATGGAGCGCGCTCCGATTTATCCCCATAAAATTTACGCAGACATAATCGCGGGTGAAGCTAGTACTTGGTACTTGTCCTACAGGCTGGATCCTTACCGCTTCTTAGTTAAATACCTATAGATGGTAGCCCCTCACCATGTAATACTTATACTAATGTTTTTGGTACGCAAATAAATTTTTTGTACTTAATAATTTGGTACAATATTATCGATAGTTTGGCAACTTTACTTACCTACTTACCTCTACTCTTAATTTATGTGTTCTGTAACTTTCTTCTTTCGCTTTATGTGTGTACTTGTATAAATAGCTAGTAGTAATGTCTTGCTAACAATTACATTGCTTGGTAATTACTTTGGGTTGCGTACCCAAAGGGTGAAAACGATACCCTATTACCAAGCCTACGAGTACGTTGTCCATCTGTGGGTCGGTCCGTCCTACCTATTTAGGGCTGTAACTTTTGAACCGTAATAGCTAGACAGTTGAAATTTTCACAGAATATGCATACAAATCCGCCGTATTTGTCAAAAAATCATAAAAATCAGTTCCGAAGCACGGAATCATCTTTCTTTTCAGACAATCAGGTGATTCAGCCAGCAATGTCCTAACCAACTGGGGGAAAACGCACAAAGTGACATGCCACTAAATTTCCCCTATGGGAATCGAACCCATGACCTCCATGTCAAGAGCCTAACAATGCTCTTAACCACGGAGGCACCATTGACCTGATACCAAATTCAATTAAACCCATTTAACAAATTTTCTTTGTGAATTGCAAAACACTGCAATTGCAACATCCATTAACTTTATAAACAACCTTTATTGATCTAGAACCGTTAGCATTACCAACTATTATTTATTAGCATGCTTTGGGAGCAACCGAATGTGTCCCCAAATGGAATATTTGATTATAGCAAACATTAGTGATGCCACATTATCGATAGTTTTCATCTAAAACAGATACACTCGTCACACATCGATAGCTCGGATCGTGACAATACTATCATTGAGTGCAATATACGTAAAATAGTATCAATACCATCCAATTTCTGAAGAACAATATTAAATATCATTTGTTTTAAGTTATCGATAGTCCAAAAAAATGATACTTAATCCGAAACTATCGACATACTTTTTGTTTAACGGGCATTGGCCCACCACACATTCCCACCGCTCTGTAACTTCTGTGAACCAGGATCAACAGCGGCGACCATTCACAACACTAGACAATGAAGTCCAGCGAGCCCAGGGGATGACTCTAATCTGTCTTGGAACCCGCAATGAATTAATCAAAGAAGATAGGAGGAGTAGGAAAAAGAAATATCCGACTTCCCTCCATTGCAAACGGGAGACCGCAATAAGAAAAAGCATGGCTATTAGAGTTTAAGTGTGATGACACATCTGCCGACTTTACGCGACGTAAAATAAACGTGAAATGCTTTTTCATATACCACCGACACACCATATTTTATGGCTATGTCAGTTCTTTGGGCTATGCCAGTTTTGTGCCTAGTAGACGCGTAATTATAAACTATGGTCAGCTATCGATATAAAATCTGTATTCTATCGATAGTCACCTATCGATCGGCAACACTAGCAAATCATGATTGTGGAACGGTCAAAGATAGAGTGGGTGGTTGGTTTCCATTGTTCGTCAGTTCATTGGTGTGTGTTGTAATGATGTTTTAGTTATTCAGATATTCTGAAACGCCATAGAACTGTAGTGTGTGCGTAAAGCCCCATCCACACACACATAGCCTTAAGTCAGATATACAGGATGTTAGGAAAAGTATTCAATTCAATTTTTGTTTAATGGCATCCGATGTGTTATCACAATTCAGCCAACGTCTCGTTATATGAATATTATACGTAGGAAAATGATCAGTAGTTTTAATTAAATCCAGAGTGGCAGTTTTGCCAATGTAAGTAGTTTAGAGTCTCAAGTGATTGTTTTAAGGTTAAAACACAAAAGAGTTCACAAAATGGCCGACCCGCATGGCCAGAAAAATCACGAGCCGACGCAGACTGTCCTCTCGGTAGACCTCTAGCGAGTCTGTTAGGAAAAGTAGTTAACCTTTAAACCACATACTCTATCTATCAAACTGAACAACTTTTACTATAGGAGCAAACCTGTCAGCGCAAAAAAATGTCAGCTGTCCCATACTAAACTGCGAGATCTACTCGACTCAAACATAATGGAACAGCAGATATTTTTTGCTCTGATTTGTTTTGCTCCCACAGTAAAAGTTGTTCAGTTTGATCAGTAGAGTCTGTGGTTTAAAGGTTAATTATATTTTTCCTTATAATAAGCGAATGCTTAAGATGTTATGGAGAAACTGAGGTGGAAAGTTCCTTCATCGGAAAAGGGATGATCTTCCACTTACAGGGTGTCAAGCACATATCCAGGGGTTGGATAGGTGGAATTAGTATTGTAATACATACAGGTGGACATAGTATGAAAATATAACAAAGCTATTTTATTACCGTTTATTCACGGACCTGAAAAAAAGACGGACGTAATGTGACACTAAAAAGATGTGAAGCATGCAAGGTCCTACATTTTAGTTTGTTCTACTACACTCACACAGATGCACTAGCTCTAGGCGCAGGTCCTACAACCCGTCGCCATTATAAGTTTTACTAACTTTATTTTTACCTATACCTACTTATTTTATTTTATACATGGTCCTTCTTAATATGCTAACACTTTTTTAAAATGATTATCAGACCATCAAACAGAACAACTTTCTCCATTGGACCAACATAGAAATCGGAAAAAATAATCTGCTGTCCTGTCCCATACAGGCTCAAGCAGGTTTGCAGTTTTGTTAGAAACAACAGAAAGTTGTTTAGTTTGACGGTTTGATCATCTCCTTAAAAAGTGTCAGCATATATTATTAAGAAGGACCCAGAATAATTTCGTGCATGAATAATGAAATTAAATTATAGGTACTGTGACGAAAACGAACCAAGCTGTGTACGAAGCATAAGCATAATATGCTCACGACTATATTCCCCGAGGGGGTAGTCAGAGATATTCTGAAACCTCAGAATATCCACGCTTGTCCAGTGTGACGGGGGGTGTCCCGTCGCCACATTAAATGGACAGTGGGTACAATACATGCCTCTAAATTGAAGCATGCAGGTTTCTTCACTATTTTTTCCTTCACCGAAAAGCCAAACGAAGCCGACGAGCCGTTCACTGTGTACGAAGTCATACAAAAATGGAAATAAATAAACAATTCTACTTACTAATGCACTAACATTACACTGTACAGTAGAAGATAGAAAACAAGAAAGTAAAAAATATTCTACACGAACAATGTTTCCCTACCAACATTGTTTCCACTGTGCAAACAAAGTTATCCGTATATTTTCCTTGAATTCCATTATTTTAGTCCTCATGACAGCCAACGAGAAATGCCAAGTTTACTCAACGTTACACAAATTTCATCTTTACAGCTTTGTTAATAAAGATCATAACGATAAACGGAAGGTTCGCCGAAGGTCCCAGGTGTTTCCCGGCAAAAATTGAAGTGTAATATTCAGGCACCGATTTCAAATAAAGAATATGTTTGTTGTATTTGCTGTTGAAAAATTGGGTTGTTTCAAATTATGGATTGGGTTGTAGTTTTAGAATAATACTAGTGTTTTTCCGCGACTTCGTCCGCACAAATTATATACCAGATTTTAAGTTAGATCATAATAAGCTATCAAACAAAAAAAGTTTCATCAAAATCGGTTCAGTAGTTTTTGCGTGATGCGCGAACAAACATACAAACTAACAATTTTGTCAATAGATGGCGCTGCACGTTTTTAAATCGCGCTATCGAATGTTATTTGAATTTATATGAAGAGAACCGCTACTTTTTTATTCCTCATGATTTTATGATTTTACGGTTTTATACGGTTTTATAATAGTTAAGATTCATGTGTAAGATATCATCATCATCACCCTATAATACGTTGCACTGCAGGGCCTATGCACCCCTATGGGTCCGATTGCGTTCATTTAAAACATACGAGTTCAATCCTAATCCAATTTCAGTTTTAAAATATTGCAATCCAATTACTAATCAACTGTGCTGAATTCCGCATCGCGCTAAACTCTGTGTTAACTGACAGCTTTTAACGTCTAGCGATCTGTCAAACGGCTCTAATGGCTGTCAAGAGCAGTACCGCGATTAGCGCAATACCAAATGTGTCAAAAGTTATGGTTCGTACGTAGTCCAATCACGGTTCATTCATCGAATATTTACCGCGATTGCGGCCCAGGTGGCCCTCAGGGAGGATGTATGATGATAATTTATCATTTGATAACAGTAACTGTTTCTTTAGATGAACAATTAGGTACGCAAATATTTTTAAATGAACCGTCTTTCAGTTCGATCAGTAGAGGGTCAGTTGCAAAAAACCATGTTTAACGAAATATTTGTTACTGCTGTTCCCCGCGACACCGTCTGCGTGGAATTTAAAAAAGTGTCCTATGTGTTAACTTAGAACATCTTCTATCTGTGTGCCAAATTTCATCCAAATCCGTTCAACCGTTTATGCGTGATTGAGTTACAAACATCTATATATAAATCTAAACATCGTCACAACCTTTCGCATTTATAATATTAAGTGAGATAAGGTGACAAGATCGCTTATTACTTCGGAACTATAGCACCTACCGGCATTATTTTATTACCATTATTTACAGGATGAAAGCAATTAGGTACTCGATACAAGAAGTTTCACGTACCTACTGCGGCTGCGTCCCTTAGGCCCATCACATACATGCGGAATTGCGATTCGGAATTCCGAATGAAAACAGGTTTTTCGTATGGAGGTTCCCCCTCCACATTTGCGAACGGGATTTCAAGCCTATTCAAAAACCGGTTTGCATTCGGAATTCCGAATTTCAATTCCGTATGTATGTGATGGGCCTTATACAGCCTACCTACCTTTTTAGATACATGAGTACGCTTAACTGCTCGCATCCTGGCTTAAGATAGGGGTAAAGTACAATTTAAGAACACAAACATTCTTTTAACAATATAGTTAGCTGCTTAGATCTTCATGCAAAAGTAAGCGCTCAAAATGATGTAGTAAAATCGTGCTGGAACTAGATATTATTATCAACTAGTTCGGCATTACGCTTCGGTTCTAGTTTCAGCATAATGATATGATGATTCACGCATGGTATGGCATAATTAGTAACGATTATGCAGACTAAAATATCCTAGCTGTCTAACTGTTAAAATAGCATTTACATTTTTAGAAAGTAGATTCTGATTTTGCAAGACTCTTGTAGCATGGAGGGTAGACAAAACGGATTTCAACAAAGTTCAAAACTTCGAGATTCGGCGATCATCACAAAATGTTGGATTTCTATTTAAAAAAAACCTACAATAAAAGGTTTACTATTTTATCTTAGTATGAAGCCTGGCAAGAATCTGTCGTAAACAGAATCTGTCTTAAGCCGAATCTGTCCTAAACAGAATCTGTCGTAAACAGGGATTTACGACAGATTCTGGGGAACTGTCCAATGGGATTTTTTGTGTTGACCGCCTTAAAAACCTTCTTCACCCTTCAAAGACATGGTAAATGATTCGCAATACCATTCAGGGGAAACCTGTAAGTTTGGATATCTATCTCCCAGGAGGCAGAAGCATTTAGCCTTCAAGACATTGCAGTCACACAGGATACGTTCCATGGTTTGCTCCTCCTCTCTGCACGCTCGGCAGCTTGGATCTGAGGTCCTTACTATCTATATCTATAATTTTTAAGTATCTTATTAATACAATAAACAATAAAAATTACACTCTAATCAACTCCGTCATGAGTCGTACCCGGCGCAAAGGATCCCAACACACTAGCGGCGTTACCACGCTGAATAGCCAGTGAAATCCTCTAAACCAGGTACGACCCCGAGCGGGCATCGTTGCCACTCTCAACCATCCTCCTGCCCAGATCTCTAATAAACGTCCTTGCCTCCACTCCCCAAGTTCCAGACGTCTCCACCGCCACGGGCACGAAAATGTACTGGGACTCTAATAACGCGTACCTCGTATGCTTCTGCCTTTTCAGCCGCCGACCCTGCCTCCCGCATAGTACCCCCAATGTGAGACGCCGCATATGTACTCACACAGGTGGCATCCCACAAAAGACAGCGGCCCCTCTGCCACGGTACCAAGGTGAGACCATCCGGTCTTTTCCCATCAGTGCGGCTCAAACCGCGCGGCTCTAGCACACATGGGATGTTAGCCGTAATTAGCGCCCTCCGGACAACCTCATTCAGAGAGTGGTGGCGTGGCCACCTTCCAACACATTTGGCGCAACTCAAGGCATGGTGACCATCAGCCCCCACCATCACACCGCAAATACAACGATGCGGAGCACATACCTTACTACCCAACCTTAAGGCTACTGCAATACGCAAGGTGTCATTGTCGAGGTATGTGCCCAGTTGCGGCGATGGTAAAGCATGAAGCCACGCCCCGGTCTCTGGCTTGGAAACAGCTTTAAGGCGAGCCAAATCGGCTCCCGACGCACTCTCCAACAGCTCCGCCAACAGCACCCCACAGGAAACGTTATCCCAATCCCTCTGCACACCAGGAGATTCAGGAGCAACCCGACCCGGAAAAAGCTGCGACCACCTGGACAAAGCCTCATCTACGTACGGTACAGCGAAACCATCTATATCTATAGGTAGTTTAAAATAAGGTATAAATGATCAATTAAGATAATGTTCATATTGTATGTTTATTTCTTTGAATTGTGTACACCTTGCTTGCCTCACTTTGTAAACTTTCTCTTTATCATGGGGTCCTTTGGAAGAAATCTCTTCAGAGAAAAGCTCGCCATTTGTACTCATGCTGTATTCATTTGTGTTTCCGATTGGATAAGAAAGTATTAAAATAAAACAAACAAAAAACAATTTAAAAATAATATAGTCCTACATACATACCTACCTTAAATTTGTACCACGCATTTTTTAATAATGGCCATTCCAATATGTCCTAGAACGATGCGAGTATGTCTGGGATTAGTTCTTGAACTAAGTCTTGATCTTCATCAACTTTAGTTTTTGAACTAAGTATATTTAATAATAAAGTAGTTAATAGATGGAAAAAATGAGTAGAAAAATAAACCAAGAAATAAATAATCCATCATTTTATTATACAGTTTGATTATTTTCATAGAAAAATAGCGTTCACATCTTCAATCTGGTTTTATTAGGCAAAAGTTTTTCAGTTACTTTATTCAAAAACATGCCAATAAATTAGATTGACATTTTAATATAAAGGCATTTTAGAGAGCTAAATACTAATGTAAATAAACTTATCCAAATACAACTTTCTTTTAAAATGTTAATGTAACAGCACCAAATGTTTTCAACCTTAATTAATTTCATGGTAACCAAGGACCTATTGTAACACTGTTTTCATCTGATTAATATTATGACTTTGTAACAAACAAAATACTGAAATCATAGTTTATTGTATAATAAAAAAAATTAAAAAATATTTGTTAAATTAATTGACGATTCAACCAAAAAGTGCGTTGCGTACTGCTACCCTCTACCGGTCCGTAGACAGGAGTTACGTGGTGCTCTACAGCTACCCTAAGGCACGGTATCTCTTCTCAATTGTGGTTTTGCTAAAAAAACAATCCTTGAGATTGGGAATTGGGATAGATACAAACTACTTGACACTGACAGAAATGAAGTGCTAACGTACAAGTAAAAGTTCAATGACGAAAAAAAATAAAACTACGTCAAAATTGGTTGCCGAATTATGAATCTGAGTACAAGCCGGTTTGGTCTGCCGAACTATGTAATGTTAGTCATTGCCCCAATATTTTACGAGTACAACACCTTATTGTAGAGTATCGTTTGAAAAATCTTTTCTCAAACTTTTTGGACAGACTATCGCAACGCACAATTTAACGAAAGTGTAGATTTATTAGATTCCATTAAGGCAACTCCCAGTTGACTTCATCGTTGTACCGTTCGGATTCCTTGAGAGAGCCGAAAATCGGGATTTTCGCTATTAAACCTGAAAATAAAGAATAAAGTGTTTAAGTTCTAGAAATCCATTTTGGTTTATTCATTAAGGAAAGAACTGTTTAAATGAACCGATGACATACTGAAATTGTATTTAGTATTATGTTTGTCTTTTCTTTATCTCGGGACATAAGTGTCCTGGACCTTTGGAAGGCGTGCCTGGGGCCGAATTATTATTATTGGTGCTTGAGGTCCTAAGCAGACATGTGCTTGTGCCATTGCGACCATCACTGGTCTTTTGTGAACGCCCCTTTTACATTTCCCTATTGATCCTCACTGCAGACTAGAATTTGGAGAGACCTATGTCCAGCAGTGGATGTCCATGGGCCGAGATGATGATAGTAACATATCCATTGCCTACAATGTAGACGTAGAGCAAAACTTAAAACTGTTGTTTTTGTTGTCATAAAAACAGTAATTCATATAATCATCAAAGTGTGACCATAGTTCAAACTAAAAAGCAAAAAGGTATACGGAACTAAATGAAAGAAAACACTTTATTGAAACAATAACACAAAAATATAAATTGTGTGGTAGTAAGGAATCCTCCGTGCACGTCCGTCCCACTCGCACTTGACCGGTTTTAAGTAAATATACACAGCTTAGAAAGTGCCTCGCAACATTCCCAAACGTTAGATCGAAGTCAAGGAGACGGAATCAAGATTTCGCTTGATTAAAACTTGATTAGATATGGTACAGGAAACTCCTTAGCTACAAGACAAGTATGCCAGAACAAATTAAACATCTGTATCAAAGACGTTAACCGGTAATTGCTTAAATTTATAACAAGCTTCTATAATACTACCGAAGGTGAAACGTCAAGAAACAAATAAAAAAAAATATCTTGGACATTGTCACACAAATTATCTAGTCACATTTAAAGTTCCAGAATCTAGTCTGGACTTGTAATATGATAACTAGACAACGATATAGAATACATAAATAGATACAAACATCCATGACTCTGGTACAAATATTCATATTCATCATTATATAAATATTTGTCCCTTACGGGATTCGAACCCGCGACCCTCGGTACAGCAAACAGGTTCACTAGCGACTGAGCGACCGGGCCGTCAAATAATTATTATTATGTCTTACATAATAGGAATTAGGGTTCAAAAGACATGAATGTTAAAACAGATGTTTTTTTTTTCTTTTTGACCCGAAAGACGACCATCGACTGCTTGTTACTGCAGACTATGGAGCCCCATCGGGGGACCACACTAGTGACGGCGAAGCGCCTTTGTAGGTCAACCGAACCAACTTAAGGGGGCACCGACCATTGACCAGAAAAGGTCAATGGCACCGACCGAGCCTATAGTGCTGCCCTCGATAGTATTTTTTTTATTTCTTAACAATTATAAACAACATTTCCAAAACACAAGAATGTCACATTATATTCAATGCTGATTTTCAATTTATCGGGTCACTATGAGGATTTTCTTGTATAACGTTTGTAGTTATTATCTTAAAAAGTGGCGACTTTTTCGGCGGTTTTATCGATAATAACTACTAGCATAAAACATAATAATCCATAATGTTTCAATAAATTAAAAGCCAATCAGGGCTACAATGTGATATTCTTGTTTCTTGGAAATGTTATTTATTTGTTTAGAAATAAAAAACTGTCAGGTTTGCTCCCATAGTAAAAGTTGTTCAGTTTGATGAGTAGAGTATGTGGTTTAAACAATGACATTATATACATAAGACTCACCACGTCATACAAATAACAGAACCAAAAAATGGCACATGTATCTAATGTCAACATTGTATGCATCAGATATGCTCGGCTGTTATACATTGTCGCTGTCATTCCAGTCCTTTCAAATGACTTCGGTCACAAAACAGTAATGTTAAACAAGTAGGCATAACTTAGTGATCCCGTTAATAGCGCACTGAAGAAAAGTCCTGTGTATAGAATGTCATTGGGTTTAAGAGGATAGGCGGGCTGAAATGCAAATTTGGAGAATAGGTCAGTTTTCCGACTGTATACGTATTTATCAGATCCGCCCCACCCAATACACCTTGCCGACTAGAGTGCGAAAGAGAAAAATGCAGCTCGGATCGATTTTATATACAAAAAATCGACGAAATCAGCATTTCGTATTCACCTGTTTTCTCCTCCAAAACTGAACCGATTTTAATATTTCTTTGAAAAATAATATGAAAAAGACTTTGGCTATGTCCGTACGTTTTGTTTTTTTTTGTTTATATTCGTCAAATTTGTTTACTGGATTTCTGAAAACGGGCGGTAAAATGGATCATTTTCGAAGGTCCCTAGATCTTACAGTAATTAATTAATGCAAAAAAACAAAACATAGGGACATGGCAGAGGTGACATAGATTGTATGGTAAAAAAATATTTGCTCTAGTGTTATTATCCAGGAAGAAAACAGGGGAATACGTTTGTATGGAGAAAACTGTACTCGTCTATCCTCTTAAAGGTTAATGATACTTTTCCTTACACCCTGAAAAAGGAGCACTAGCCGTGACGTACCATCTTAGAACTTCAAAATACTTTTATTCAATCTCTAACAAGAAACCAAGCAACCGGTTCAGTGATTTTCGATGCCACCGCACTTAAACAATCACAAACTCTTCTATGAATTTGGTTAAAAGAGCGATCTTTGTTTCAGGGTAAATTCTTGTAAAACAAATCTCGTTATCCGCTTACGTTCAAAACATAATGGGCTTTTAATCGCCTGTTACCAGTATTGTTTAAATTATGCAACGTTATTTAACAACCAATTCGGCTGGCTAGGTTGTTGAGACGGTTCATAGATAATTTATTGAACGTTAATGTGTTGTTTTAAATGCAGGTATGATGAGGAATGGATTTAGTGAATTTAACAGACATGAGTAATTTATACCCAGGAAGGTGGCATAGGTATTGTCTATAACTGGAGAACACACTACATTACAAGCTGTGAAACAGAAAAAACTCATTGGCGGGAAAATACCCTGTGTCCTCAAAAAATCCCAAATTTTTGATTTAAATTCGGAGTACCTCAATTTTTATTGCACAAAAACATTCTACTTCCAGTTTTCAATTTTGTATTTTGATAAAATTTGATTTGTTACATTCTTCTTCTTTATTAATCAATATTATAGGTACCTTCTTATTCCAAATTTATACAGAATCTAACGTAGTAACAAGAGATTCAAAGAAAAATCGTTTCCAACTGTATATTTTGATCAATTTATTTTGAATTATAAAATAATAATAATAAAAACGTTTATTATTCTCTCCACAAAGTAGTTAACATTAAACTAAACTTATTAGTAAGCACATAATCTGGGTACGTTGTATAAATAGAAAAATATCAACTAGGTTCGTGGAGACTGGTGCTCGTACAACGGTACAGAGTTAATTCTCCGCACTTGTGTTACAGGTCACCAGGCATCCACCGCCCGGGCGCCGCATTGTAAAATAATAATTAACTGTTATCGTTTATTTTATAAGGCTAGGTGTTGTTGCTTACAAACTTAATGATAAGGAGAACATTTAGTAGTTTCTTAGAAGCTAGAAATAGGGGTGTGTGTGTGGGGGTGTGTGGTGGGGTGTGTGGGGGGGTGTGTGTGTGTGTGTGTATGTGGGATGTGTGTGTGTGTGGGGTGCGTATGAGTGGGGGTGTGTATGTATGTGTGTATGTATGTGTGTATGATGTGGTGAGTGGTTCACTGGAGTTCCGTATAATAATATAATTATAAATATTTAGTGCAAACAATTGTCTTTTATTAGGAGAGGTTTAGGTGATAGCGTTAATTAGGTTTTCTGTTTCTTCATAATCTAATTGTTTTATCCATAACTGTATTTTATGTCGGCATTTATTTTTAGGAAGGGGATATATATCTAGTTGTTTATTAATTTTATTATAGAGATAAGAACCTAGGAAGCAGAAGAATCTTCGAGCGAAGGAAGTGTTTGGTGGAGAACTTGTACAGACTGTGTGTTTACGCCTTTTGTGTTCAAATAGCTTAGGATTGTAGTGTATTTGGCTGTGTTTGCGCATGATGGTGTTTAGTACAAATAATTGACGTACAGTAAGGACTTTACAGCGTTTGTACAGTTCTACGGTTGGAAACAGAAATGGAAGAAATCTACTTACCTTCAACACCGCCCTTTGAGCCCTTTCCAACTTTATCAGTGTCGTTTTAGGGACGCCACCCCATACTGTGATGCAATATGTCAGGATGGATTGGACAAGGGCATAATACACAGTGTCAATAATTTTATTATTCGCTACATGTCGAAGGTTTTTAAAAATGAAGATTAATTTGCGGGTTCTACTAGTAAGAAGGTCAATGTGAGGTTTGAAACTTAGGGTGTTATCAATATGGATTCCAAGGTACTTTATAATATTGGTTTTGGTAAGTTGTGGGCATGGGCAAAGAACATTATGTGTGCATTCATTGGTGTGTGATTTTATAGACAGATTGTCGTATGCATTTGTCGAGTAGTTTTTGAGAGAAAAAGGAATGTATTTTGTTTTTTCAGTGTTGAGTGTCAGTTTGTTTGATTGGAGCCATTTTGTTACCATATTAAAGCCACCTTGAGCAATATTAAAGGCGTTAGGCCAAGTGTCTGCTGCAAAAAGCAAAGCGGTGTCATCGGCAAATGTGATAACCCGGCCACCCGGCATCTGGAGATTACAAAGTTCGTCAATGTAGGTCAAAAAGAGGGTGGGTCCTAGAATACTACCCTGCGGTACACCGAAGGCAATGGGTAGGTCATCACTATACCAGGTCCCTATTTTCACTCGTTGGCGACGATTAGTAAGATAGCTGGTGAAGAGCTGTAATTGTAGGTCTCTGATACCCTTCTGTTCCAATTTGTCAATGAGGAGTGGGACAGAGACTGTGTCAAATGCTTTAGCAAGATCCAGAAATATGACTATGACTTTTTGCTTGGTGTCTAAATTCGTAATAATAAAGTTCGTTAATTCATGAATAGCATCATTTGTTGATCTGCCAGATCGGAATCCGAATTGTGAAGGAGATAGTAAACTATTTGATTCTAAGTAATTGGTTAAGCGCTTGTTAATTAATCTTTCGAGAATCTTTGAGAGCGTTGGTAAAACGGATATCGGCCTGAAGTTATTGACACAATCTCTGTCCCCTGCCTTGTGGATAGGATGTACTTCAGCAAGTTTAAATATGTTTGGGAACTGACCAGTTGAAAATGATAGGTTGCATAGGTACGTCAAAGCTGGTGAGACGAAACTATTGTAACGTTTCAAGATGTGGGCAGGGATATTGTCACGGCCTATTGCACAGTCATTTTTAAGGTTACGAATAAGGCTATCAATTTCGTCGTTATCTGTGTTGAGTAAAACAAATGAGTGGGGATGACACTTCAATGATTGTGTGCATGCAGGGGAAATAGTTTCGGAAAATTTTTCAGCAAGGTTCTTTCCTACGTTCACGAAAAATTTGTTGACATAGTTGATATCCTGTTGGGGATTGTTACTAGACAACAGGTCCAGGGGAACATCCTTTATTTCCTTAGTATTTGTTATGGTTTTTATTGTATCCCAAAGCTTTTTATTGTTAGCGGAAGATGCTTTTTTTATTTCGTTCTTCTCATGGTCCCTTTTTAATTTTTTCAATGTGTTGGTGCAGAAATTTCTATATCTATTATACGTCGTCTTAAGTATTTCATTACTAGGGTCCTTTTTTAGTTTTTGGTGTAGTTTGTCTCGGTTTCTTAGGCATTTCAGTAGACCTGGAGTTATCCATGGTTTTTTAATTCTTTTTCTACTTGAGATTTTAATTGTGGTCGTATTGGTAGAAATGATCTTATTTAAGGAGTCGATAAGAAATTCCGCTGCAAGGTGTGAGTTATCAATCTGTGTAATAGGGGATAAATCGAGTTGAATAAAATCTTTATCAAGTTGATCATAGTTTATTTTCTTTATAAGTTTGGCTGGTGGACTGTTTCGATTTACCTTGAGTTCGAGGGTGAGTATAACAGAGTCGTGATCAGTTAGGGACGTTTCAGCAACAAAGCATTTGGCTGGCAGTTTGGTTTTGAGAATTATGTGGTCTAGGCATGTCCGGTTATGGGTTGGAAGAGTAAAAGCTGGGAGCATGCCATGGTATGCCAGTAAATTTAGGTAAGGGGATGCATAGGTGTCGTTGTTATCAGGAGTGATGTCTATATTGATATCACCGATTATTATTATGTTACTATACTGCGAAAGGGTTATTAAGAGGTGATTTAGTGACTCTGTGAAGTTCGTAACATTTTTGTAGCCAGCTGGTCTATAAATAGCAAGTACCATAGTGGAGGTGTTTATTTTTATCGTTAGGCAATTAGCTTCAACCATATTGTATTCCTCAACCAGAACACGGGTGTTATTTTTTGCATAAACCACGACTCCTTCGTTTTGCGTTAAATTGTGTGTGGTCTTAAAGAAATTGTAACCGTCAATGGTTGGGATAATGTGTGTGCAGTTAAGCCAACATTCAGTGAGAATTATAAGGTCCCAGTCGATTCTGGCTCTTTCTAATATAGTGTGTAGTCCTGACATGTTACAGTTTATGCTACGTATGTTTTGGTGTAGTACTTTAAGAGAAGAAGTCATATCTTTTTTTATCAGGTTGACACAAACGTCTAGGTCACATAATAAGGAGGATGCAATATTAAGTTGATCGAGATCATTATTTATTTCTAAGAATGAATCGAATTTTAATTTTTATGATTGTGACTAGTGAGGTTTGGAAATAGGTGTAGGTACGTGGTATAGGTATGTATGTATAATAATGGAGAAATCGTTGAGTAATGGACTCGTAGTGTTTGTTTGACCTTGGTATCTGCTTACTCTCCTGGGACAGACGGTGTGAACATATGAGCTGAGGTGTGATATTTAGAATAGATGTAGGTATGAACATTTGTGTATACGTGTGTATGTATAGGTTAGTACGGACAATGGGGTTTTGTGTCGTATTTGTGAAGTATGACGGGCCTCTACTGACCCCCAAGTGACAAAGGTGTGAACATATTGTAGTGTATTGACAGTATAGGGGAATATGGTAAATAGGGAAATAAGACGGACTGGTAGTATTAGACGGTGTTTGGCCTCTACTTACCCCTACTATGGAATAATGGTGTGAACATATTATACGAGTATAATTGTCGTGAATGAGTCTAGGTATGACGGTGTGGTTTGATTGTTTATGAAGGATACGGAGTAGTAGTTTATATGCGTGAGTTGATCTAATTATGTTTGAACTATGTGTTTTTCTGATTACGTAAGAGATAGGTATGATGTGATGCATCTGTATATGTATGTAGGTGTATTGGATGTGATTAGTTATGTTGTTATGTATTAGACTGTTTGGTTGAGTGCATTTTAGTAGTTTGTTTTTAATGCAGGGTGTATTACATTGAGATTTATTCTTTAGTTTAGACTTAGACGAATATAATAAGAACAACAATAAAAGTATCGGTTTTTTAGTTGGTTTAGGTATCAGTAAAATTAACAAATTAGAGTAGACAATTATATCTAAAGACAGGGTTAGAGAATGTAGGAAGTTCCAATGATATAAAGAATGCTTGTCGCAGTATAGTCAGTTAGCAGGTTCATAATTCTCGGGGTGGATGTGCAGGAGGTCCTCTTCGGAGTCAATACGCAGTGGGCGTGAGTTTTCATGTACCTTTATGTAAACTCTTCCGTAGGAGGTCCAGCAACTGTTGAGACACTTGTTGTTGACTTTTTGACGAGCGAGATAGTGTAACCATTTTCCCTTTGTAGTGAGAGATTCTGCGATGAAGATAGCTTGGGTTGGACCTGGGAGCTGGATGTGAGTAGTATTTAATTTGTTTGCTTGGTTTTCCTTGTTGAAGTATCTGGCGTTCCTTATAATGTTTTCCTTCAGTTCAGTCGTTGTGAACTCAACAATAATGGGACTGTTATTTCCTTCTTTCTTTGATCGAATTCTGATTACATCACGGATCTCTGCGTCAGGGACTGGTTGGTTTAGGATATGTCCCACATTTTTCACGATTTTACGAAGAATTTCTTTATTTTCAGGTTGTTGTATTGGTATATTCCGTAGTTCAACCGTTGATGAACGAGAATTACGTTCTAGTTGTTCTATCTTGGTTTCTAGGGTGATTATTTGTTTTTTACATGTCTTGTTTTCATATTCCAGTTCAGATACTTGGTTAAGGAGTGTATCGTACTTTTCCGAAAGGAAATTAATGCTTTCCTTTATTTCCTTATTTTGATCGGAGATAGAAGTCATGGAGTTCAACATCTTTTCTAGTTTGTCATTTTGTTTTTGATCAAATCGTTGGAAGAGGGCATCCATTTTATCCATGATCGCGCTTAACTCAGTGGGCTCACTCTCTAATTTACGTTTAAATCTACGGGGGATTTGTAATTTATCCAGTAGTAGAGTATCATCTTGGGTTAGAACAAAGAGGTCTGGGTCAGAGCCATAGCTTGCGAGTTCTTTTGGGGTCTTTTTGGGCTTCGGTGATTTTATTTTAGTTGGTGATCGCTGAACGCTAGTCATAATGGTGCGCTTCTAGGCCTATTTGAATCGTAATCCGACGGCAATTGAAGCAGGAGCGTTGAACTATAGCTATATATGTAGATATGTACTAACGAGTGAACAGGCGACGTTTGCAGCAGCGGTCTCTTGCGTCTTATTGGTTGTAGGTTACTTGCATCTCAGGCGCAGGATGCGTGCGGTGCGGTGCAAGTGCTATCTTGTTTCTTCGCACCTGTGTATGTCACACTCCCACGTTGTATAGGTACCACCACAAGTCTTATGGGCTCCTGGTACTCGATGCGATTTTAGAGAGTAAATTTTTGGTTTAAAACTTATTTAAATTTAACACGGATCCGAAATACACGTCCGATCTCAACGGCATCCGGGCGGGCGGGGAGGAATTGCTGATTCGAAGACGAGATTCAATTATCTGACCCAGTAGGCAGATTGGATTGAGTGATTGGTATGCAATAAAAGTTATTTGTTTTAGTGTTATCAATTTGGGTTGACTGCCGGCAATTTATTAAAATACCTACATAATAGTCACGCCTGTGTACCATTGGGGTAGGCAGAGATAATTGATCGCCATCGGCTACGATCCTGACATTTATTATCTCTTTTGCCTCTTCCACAGTCACAAGGCATTTCATACATCACATGCTCGTTAGTTTCGGGTACTGTATCTGTACGCTGCCCATTTGGTCCGCATACGTACGTCTAGGGCGACTCATTTCGTCTCTCACTCCAGTCACACGTTTTTTATTTACTTTTTTATTTATAAAGCTGTTTCATCCATCAAACTGAACAACTTTTAAGACGCAATAGATTGAAAATTTCGTTATCTGGGTAGTGGGCTCGGTAGCGAAATTGGATAACGCACTTCTCCGGTTTGGAAGAGTGCGGGTTCAAGTCCCGCCCTAGAAATCTTAAATTTGACTCGAAATAGCACAACGTGGCTGTAACATGTTTATAATCAATAACAGTTGAACAACTTTTAATATGAGGTTTATACCAAAATTATGGATGATGCCTTTAAGTCTTGTGTTTTTGTTGATGAACGATGTTAAACTTACCTGTAATAAATCCGCCCAGAAGAGATAGTCCAATTGTCACAACCAGAGCAATAAACTGATTTAAGGCCTGCGTCCCCGGTGTTCTCCCGTCTGTGGCCTGGAAGTTATTAATATTCAATTTAGTTTCATTCAACCATATCCAGGAAAAGCTTTTCCATTATAATGATTATAAGGAAAACCCAAGAATACTACCATGGTACATATATTAGAGATTGATACAAGACATATTTGTGCGAATTTGAACCCAACTCCCCATATTTTAGAAATACACAAATGTTACTATCGTGGCACTTGGAGATTAAAATTTGGTCACGAAACAGCTGTCACGCTCTTCACCTTGCTTGACGCGTCCTTTTGAAAGACGGACGTTTTTGAGTTTACACTTTGCGCTACTACCATAGTTATAGCTTCTTTTGGTACCCGTACTTTCATGATTGAAAGTCCTCTTCGCAAAATGCTATTGACACTGTTCTATCTCTACTGTTCTATCTATCCAGCAATCCAGGAGTGTCGGTTAGCATTGCAGAGAACTATGAAAACTCAATCTTGAGGTCCGAATTCGAATCCGCACGGACCACATGCCATGTACCAATGAGTTTTTCTAACTTATGTACGTAATACCGACTGCTCTCAAACTGAGAAGGAAAACATGGTGAGGAAACTTGCATACGCTGAAGAAGAAATTCCGATGCGTATTCACATACGCGATTTCACAGTCTACCAATCAAAATTGGGCACGCATGGAGGATTAACGCCCATGCGCTCCTTGAGGGTGGGCCTGTCCCCTGCAGTGGGACGTATACAGGGTGAAATTCATATCATTTGCATCCTTTTAAACTAAAAGTCTACCAATCAAACTGAACAACTTTTACTAAGGGAGCAAACCAATCGGAGCAAAAAAAAAAAATCTGCTGTCCCATACTAACTGCACCCGCCGCCGCTGCCTACACGACTCAAATGTATGGGACAGCAGATTTTTTTTGCTCCGATTGGTTTGCTCCCATAGTAAAAGTTGTTCAGTTTGATGGGTAGACTCTTAGTTTAAAAGGATGCTAATGATATCGATTTCACCCTGTATAGGCTTTGATGATGATGATGATGATGATAAAATTTCTAAAAGTTGTAAACTATGTAGGTACTATATTTTATATTCTGTTTCTATTAGTTTTTAAGATGTCGCTGTGCCCTTACAGGGTTTATGTGTGTGCTTTAACAGTATTCATAAGATCTCATGTAACCATATAATGCAATAAATTATTATGAATTATGAACTACCTACCACGTCCATAGCTGGAAAGATACCGGTCATATCTGAACCATAATCTTCACTTGTAACCATTGAAGCAAATAAAACTGAGAGAAGGCCAGAATACACTCCAGGCATTCCGTGAAGATTGTTTACTCCGCATGTATCCAAGATTCCGATCTTGTTCAGTTTCGGCTGTGGAATACAATTAATTATTATTAAATTCTGATCTGATTAGTAAACTGAGGAGTTGGTTATAAAAGGTATTTTGAGTTGTGA
Source organism: Agonopterix heracliana (assembly GCA_963693445.1). NCBI lineage: Eukaryota > Metazoa > Arthropoda > Insecta > Lepidoptera > Depressariidae > Agonopterix > Agonopterix heracliana. The sequence goes on from OY856324.1 coordinate 15,544,790, forward strand.
CTTGTGATAAAGTGTGATTCTAAGAAAATGTACCTAGGAGAAGCAATATTCCTCACAAAGATAAGAATTAGGACAGTAGTGAATAAATAATTAAGATATTAATTTTTAAAGAGTTTCTATAAACTCTGTAAGATGACCTAGATTCTAAGTTGGAACAGCTGCCATTTCAAAAGTCAGTGCTTTTATAATATTAAAATTAAATGGAGCATAGTCTGAATAACGCCTGATTTCTTTTACAGCCAAAAGGAAAATAAAGTTTTGGCATAACAGTCGAATGACCTTTTATGAACTTGAATGAACTTTTAAACTTGTTTTAATTATTATGGATGGCGTCTTTGGTTTTCATAAAACAATCAATTAGGTATTATTTTCAATGTCAGACATTTAAAAATGAAAGGATTACAGATATTTTTAATAAAATTGTTGGAAAGTAAATGAGGTGCCATCTGAAGGAAACTGATGTAATGAAATGGAAAAACTAGGGTTGCCACCTCTCATTCAGTTGCCAGTTTCAAAGAAGTCATTTTTAACCCTAGCAGCGTATGGAAGTTGCGGCAGAAGAGGTGGCAACCATAGTTTTTCCAGTTCTTTAGATCGGTCTCCTTCAGGTGGCACATCATTTACTTCCCAAACAGATCGGTGGAAAAAATGGTACCATAAATAATCATAGTTGCAGCAAGATTTTGCTAGGCAACCCGGCAACGTTGTATGAACCCCTCTATAAACTTTCACTTAAGACGCTGTAATCCGGTCGAGGCCGTTTTTTGAACACGAACGAAAGTGTTTTAAACTGTGTTTTAAAGTCTGAAAACTAATTATGTCTTATTTAAGGATCTGGCTGATAGGCGACCGTTCTCAATTACACGATTAGATTAAGTTTAATATATAGAAAAAAATCCCAAAGTTACCCCTTTTTGTTATGTTTTATAATATTATGATTAAACTGCTGATATTTAACTTTTTATTCTTGTACTTAACTAAATACATTAAATATTTCTAGTGAACTCCGTAGAATTTTGAGCTTAGAAACACCCATGAGCAAAGATATTGATGAAAAACAGGTTTTTTTGCGATCCTGCTTTCAATTGGAGCGGGATGGCTAATTGCAAACGTATGCTTGCAAGAAAGAGACGCTTGCGCTTAGATAACCTGGCCTTAAATCCCATTTCGTTCACCAAACAACTGTGCATAAATTTATGGTCGGATCTTGGTATTTTACAACTTACCGTCAAAAACCTGTAACCAAGGACACTGATGATTCCAGCGCCGATTCCGACGGCGATTGCACCCCCAGCTCCGATATGCATGTTGCACACAGATCCTACTGCAACTCCACCGGCTAGTGTAGAGTTCTGTATGTGCACCATATCGAATCTTCCGTTATGCTTGCTTACAGCTGACGAGAGGAAGAAGCTGGTCACCTGAGGAACATTATTTTTAGTTTAGAAATTGATGATTATTATCAACCTTTGAGCCGGGGTTGCGCAGGGCAGGACCTTTGGTATTATCAGTGATCGGAATAGGTAGATTCGGTTAGGGTAAAGGCGTAAATATTTGTGTGTTAATATTTGTATTCGATTCATGGGTGTTTGTATCTACAGGGTCCTTTTTAATATGCTGACATTTTTTTAAGGGGATGATCAGATCATCAAACTGAACAACTTTCTCTATGGCACCAACATCGAAATCGTGAAAAAAAAATTAGCCCCTCCATACAAAACTGCAACTGCAAACCTACTCGAGCCAAATGTATGGGACAGCTGATTATTTTTTTCGTGATTTCGAGGTTGGTCCCATAGAGTAAGTTCTTCAGCAAGCTGAAGAAGATGATCAAGATCGTCTGAGTTCACCGTTTTAGTATTTGCTAGGCTGTCACTTACACGTCAGAGGCCGTAAGGCGGTCTGAAAAAACTCTGACACCAAGGCTTGCCCACACGATATGAAGAAGACTTACACCCTGTATAGTCTATTTTATTTTTAAGGTTATGGCATCCATCTTGGTGTAGATGATTTTGCCAATGTCGAGTTTTTGTAGCAAAAGTGCTTGACGTTGTACGGTTATATAGATATTTTGGTGACTTCAAGGGTTGTTCTTATAAAAGAACAATATCCTGAGCCACCACTGGAATTCCGCTGTAGGCCGGGGATGGGACAACCGACAAGCGACGCCCAATAGCAGACCCACAACGCAACTCCTGTATAGTCTCTACTGTGATGATTTGTGTAGAATATTTAAATTGATGCCAGCGACTTCAAATTCCCCAGTTATCTTATTTTATGAAGTAATGTTAATACATTTTATTGAATTTCTCTTTAACGTTATTTCAATATTTTAGTAACAAAATTAATTTCAATGCTTTATTTTACTTTTGAGGCTTCTCTTTATTTAGCAGACAAAAGCATGTAGGTATACATTTATATAATTAAAATTATTAAAACGATGTATGAATACAATTTTGTAATACCAGTGTAGATAATGTGTAGCATTTTGAAATGCGAATTTTTTTCGTCTATTTGAAAATTGATATGTAATGTTGTTAAAAATTATTATACTAGTAAATTTTAAATCGCGAAAAAAACAGCTGTTTCATATTTTGGTCGAGTAGCAATTGACATTTTCGAAGTTTATCCTAAGATATACGTGATGTGAGGCAAGATAACCGTTTTTTGGGATCTTATCGCAGGGTAAAAATTAGGTTTCCGTGAATAATTGCGAATCGAAAGTAAAATCGTAGATAATTTTGTGAAATACATTGACACTATTGCATTAATTTAGCCACGATTTCACGTTAGACTCAGAATTATAGACAGTGCTCGAATTTTCGCCTGCCGATAGTCTCCTGAAAAAAACATCCAAAAACGGTTTCATTTGATAACTCATGTCAGTCCCTCTACTCCTGTAAGGTATAATAACTTTATGGTTTAAATGGTCTGAAGCACCCCCTAAAGAAATGTACACCCTCCGTCCGTTTGTGAATCTATAACCGTATTGTACAAAAACAGTTTTAAGGCTTTCGTAGTTTATTGGAGTAGCACTTTTTTAAGGTCGGCTTTCTTTATTGAGAAATCTTTAATATTGTGAAGATGTCACTCCCGCGACTTTGTCCGCACAAATTACATACAAAAGTGGGCCGTTTGGACAAGTAAACCGATCGGCAAAGTGGACCGTTTGGACAAGTAGACAGACTGATCGGGAAGTAGACGGATCGGGAAAGTGGACCGTTTGGACAAGTAGACAGACTGATCGGGAAACTCGACCGTTTGGACAAGTAGACCCATCGGAAAAGTGGACCGTTTGGACAAGTAGACTGATCGGGAAGTAGACGGATCGGGAAAGTGGACCGTTTGGACAAGTAGACCGATCGGGAAAGTGAACCTTTTGGACAAGTAGACCGTTCGGGAAAGTAGACCGATGGTACCGGAGGGCCTGATTTTAAGTCAAATCATAAGCTATCAAACAAAACAAGTTTCATCAAAATCTGTTCAGTAGTTTATGCATGATGCTGTCACAAACAAACAAACACCGACGAACATTCTAAAAATGTTTGATTTGGAGTCAGGGACACTTAAAAACCATATCGTAATCTTTTTCTTGTAAATATCTTCAATGTACAGACACACTTCTGTTCCAGTTTTATAATAGTTTAGATAACACTTCGATTCAGTTTAAAATCTTTTGAAACAATTTTAGTAAGAACATAGTACTTTGCTAAGATGTAAAAGAATTTTAAAATGTTAAATTCAACGAAACAGTTGGCACGTACATCTCGAGCTCGTCTGCCATTGATGTAGGCACAGATAACAAATGTAAAATGTTATTATCCTAACAACCATCTCGGTTCTCGTATATATTTTATAAGCTTTCATAAAATAACTGTATTTTCTGTTACAATTTCTGATAAAACTTGCACTGTATCCTGTAAATTCTAGCGATTTTGGAATTTCGTTCTCTGGTTAGTGGACTCGGTAGCGAAATTGGATAACGCACTTCCCTGGATTGGAAGAGTGCGGGTTCAAGTCCCGCCCGAGACAAATTTTTCAATCCCTAATTTGATTTTGGAAATGTGTAAATTAAATATAATTATTCTCCCATAATTACACAACTTTCTTCCCATTTTGGAGTGTTCAGAAACATGGCCTTAGATTTTTCAAGCGTAATCCTTTTCATGTTTTCGTATTATGTCATGTTAGACGTCACTATAATGATGTTAATTACAATTTAAATATAACCTTTATGCGAGTAGTCTTCACATGTTTCATTTTTTTTAAATTATTTATTCATATCAATATAGGCTTCATTTTAATCCCGAGTATTACCGAGCTAGAAACCAAATAGCTGATTTTTTTTCGCGATTTCGATGTTAGTGCCATAAAGAAAATAGTCAAGTTTTTTACGTTTACGGTCTGTACATCTCCTTAAAAAGTGTCAGCATATTACGAAGGACCCTGTATAGACGAATGAGCCCTCCATACTTCGTCGCATGCGGCCGAATAACGCGCATAACAAATAACTTTGTTACACAAAGTGTGGTGCCACTATGAAGCTTCAACTTTCCCCTGTATACGTTACCGTGGCTGCAGCCAATGACAGGTAAGTGTTGATGACAGCTCTTTGGTATTCAGAGTCAGATCCAGTCAAACCAGAGTTGAATGACGGCCAGTAGATCCATAGGAATATTGAACCTGAAAGACGAGAACTTTTATTTGAATGCTTATAGGTACGGATATAGTAGATTACACACCGAGGACAGGAAAGTAAGAAAGGTCTCAGAGCTCATGCCGAGGTCAACAAACATGTGATCTGAGGCTTTCTTATTTTCTGTCCGAGGTTAGTATACTATTTTTCACCTCGACCGAGGTGGAAAGCAGCAACTTCGTTTAGCGCAGCGGGAATTAGAATAAGAATAAGAATCATTTATTGGACTGGACGACAATTGACGCTTTCCGTAAATTAAGAACTCTCTTATTTTATTTTATGCTTTTGTATAAGTACCCATCACTTTAAATAAAATAGTATTGTCATCGGAACTACACATATTGCGTAAAATTTAAACTTATTCGTGTGACAGGAAGAAGGCAAAAATTCGATTACAATTTACAAGATTTGAATGTAAGGAACCAATATCTATGCCAGCTTCCTGTTAGTCAGCTTCAAAGTTAAGTAAAATCGTTTTCAACACACTTGCTCATAAAATGCCTCTAATTTCACCGCAATTAGACACATAATGACTCTGTAATCAAACTGTGACTTTTTCATACTATTATTCACAAGTGAGTTATCGGTTTTCTTTATTGGTTGAGTTGCTTTGTTCTAAAAAAGTTTTGATACAAAAAAGTACGTGTTCTATAGTACAAAATAAACTTTTTATCTAATAAATAAAATTATTTTTAGTATTATTTTCTTCACAAGTGTGTTGAAAAACGTCGTATGATACACGTGTGTATTGATGATTACCGTCCTCAGCTCTCTTAAGACCTTCGCCTGATGGCTCGGGTCTCTCAATTGTACCACAATGTACTATTAAAATCGTACACTTTCGAAAGCATCTTAATAATGTATAATGTTAATATCATACCTATCATTGCAGTGACATCCGATGTGTAATTCGGTGCATTCAAATTTTCCTGCACGGGTTCTGCTGCTGTATCAGTTTTCTTAGATCTAAGAGCTAAACTGACTCCAATGCCGAAGTATGCTCCAAATGAGTGGATAGCTATGGAACCACCGACATCTGCTGCCTGTAAGTTATTGATGTTATTTTAATTATCATTTATCATCAACAAAAGCCTCTGTCATCTGCTGGGATCCCTGACCTCGTGGTAAGGGTCTGTTCACCGCGCATGCCCAATGCGAATTGATGGACATGGATCGGTTTGTATTGGACTGGTGTTTATTATTGTTGGCTGGGCTATTGCAAGCAAGGTTCGTTATGTGTAACACTGCGACCATTGCTGGTCTATTGTGTTCGCCCCAATCTCACCCATATTTTACATACAGGGTCCTTCTTAGTAATAAATGCTGATACTTTTTTAAGAGGATGATCAGACCATCAAACTGAACAACTTTCTCAATGGTAACAAAGCCGAAACCGCAAAAAAAAAATCTGCTGTTCCATACAATACTGCAAACCTACTTGAGCCAAATGTATGGGACAGCGATTTTTTTTTCGCGATTTCTATGTTGGTCCATTCGAGAAAGTTGTTTCGTTTGATTGTCTGATAATCCCCTTAAAAAGAGTCAGCATATTATTATTAAGAAGGACTCTGTATATCAGAACTATTTTTCTTTCTCGGGTATGCAGGTTTCCTCACGATGTTTTCATTCACCGCCGAGCTAGTGATAATGATAAAAATGCAACCATATACAACGTGTTTATTGAATTAACGCAAAGCTATAAAGAAGTTTAATAGAATCGAGAGCAGGATCGAATTATCATGGTATTAACATAAATGTATTTTTTTTTCAAAATATTAAATAATTTGTTTGTAAAATTTTAAGTTTACTAAACCCGATGTCAACCCACCGCTCGGGCACACTCATCCTACTTACTACCAAAACAAGATTCTTAAAATGTATCCATGAGTTCGTTAGCGCTTTCATTCAATGCTGAAATATTAAACAATCATTTTTGCCTCAAAACTTTAAATGCGAATAACTTTAAATTTTAACGAAATATTGATTCAATCTAATTATTTTGTTATAAATAAGTTGGGGTGTATGAGGTTTTGCGCTTATTCATTAACACGTTGTATAAATTCCGTCAACTTCTAAACTATCTGATCTCCTGACCATTTAATATGCCCCAAGAATTTAAGGACTCTTTGACAAATTATGGAGCCTCGTCTTGATTTTCAACTCGTAAAAGATGGACTAATATTTGTGCGGCGTACAGTCTAAGATACTAGATTACGTCTACTACTTTAGCGTAGGGTAATTATCATGCCCATTATCAAGTACTTGGGGTCGGCGCAATTTGTATCCTCTTCCATTCATCTCTCGTAGGGTTGAGAAACATTCACCGACGGCGAACGACGGTGTGATACAAAAAACACGTTTAACTTGGGAAGCCATCCGCTGTCGTTCCATACTAATCGTGGTTTTTGTATGGGCCCACCGTCGTTCGCCGTCGGCTAATGTGTCTCGACTCACGACCCTTAACCGCCATTTCAGCACTCACTCCTTTTTTACACATATCATCCTTCACACATTCCATCCATCTTTTCCCAATATCGTAATAATTTAGCAAAGGGTGAAATAGTTTTTTCTTACCTTGAAAATATCAGCAACCAGCCAGAAATTTAGGCATGCCACGGCCGTCTCGACGATTGCAATAAATATCAACTGCAGCCCGCTAGCAACACCGAGGAGAGCTCCGAATGTTATGAGCACTGTCGCTGACATTATATCCGCCTCTGAAAGATGCAACAGGTTTAACCCTCTGGAAAATTGGACTCGATGTATCGTTTTTAGGGTTCCGTACCAGAAGGGTGCTAATGAAACCTAGTCATAAGCCGTTCGTCCATACGTAGGTCCGTCTTAGCTCTTATAGTGCATACTCTAAGGTGTAGGATAGTAATGGATGGCGAAAGAATGGAATATGTTTGTGAGTATGTCTACTTGGGCCAAATAGTTTCCTTCCAGGCTAGACAAGAAAAAGAAGTTGCAAGACGCACCGTAAATGCCTGGAGGAGCTTTTGATCCATGAAAGAATACATGAAAGGAGATATCCCATTGCCACTCAAACGCAAGCTCATGAACATGTGCATTCTTCACATTCTCACTTACGGTGCTCAAATGTGGTCTTTGACAAAGGAACAGAAGTCAAGCCTCAAGGTTTGTCAAAGGGATATGGAGCGCAGCATCCATGGCTTAAAACTGATCGACCGGGTCAGAAATGAGGTCATTCACGCCAGAATCAAAGTGACAGACGTCGCCACCACCGCTGCCAATCTAAAGTGGGATTGGGCTGGACATGTCTGCCGCATGCCTGATGACCTATGGGCCAAAATCACTTCCAACTGGCTCCCAGTGCAAAATCGGCGTCGGGGCAGACCTAGAAGAAGGTGGCGGGACGAAATTGATAGCTTCTTGAAAAACTGGCCTAACGAAGCGCAAAACCGGGACGCATGGAGAGAACGGAGGGAGGCCTTTGCCCAACAATGGGACATTGACAGCTGATAAATAAATAAGTGTGTGTAGGTCTATTGCTAAAGACACTATTTTTCGGTAATATTGTACGGTTGTACGGAACCTGCATGCATGAGTCAGACTCTCACTTGGTCGGTTTTTTTTTACCTTTTTCAACGAACTGGAAGTTCTTTGTTTGACCCATATGCATGCTCGCAATATACTCAAATAGTAGGACTGCAACGATTTTAATGACCCTTTTAAATGGGTCTCGAAAAATACGCTTTGGCGTATGTGTTAAAAATACACGTACATTTTTTTTTAAATACACTTTTTTCAATAAAAAGTAAAGTATTTCATAACCATAATTTTTTACCTTTGAGAATTTTTGGACCCAACAACAATATTTTTCCTATTTAACTAAAATCTAATTATGGGAATTATATTGAAGGTATATCACCCTGCTTGGCCTGGGTTAATTTATTTCCAGTACCTACATCCATGTTCCAAAAACAATCAACAGGTTACAGGTTAATCTCTGGAGACACGATTGGGAAATCTTATTAGGGTTTGTTTCTGCTTTAACTCCCTTTGGGAAAGTATACTAGACATTTACACAGCTCCTACCGACCGAAGTTTATTTTCTAAAATTCAAACGGGTTTGATCCGGCACTACATCTATATCTATTCTATACATACAGGGTGTAGTTTTGGTCAGCGACGCGCATTTAGGGGTTGCTTCAGATCGTCAAACTGAACAGCTATGAAGCTAACATCGAAATCTCGAAAAAGAAAACACTAGTTTCATACAAAACTGCATTACCAACTCGACTCAATTGTATGGGACAACTGATTTTTTATTCGCGAATTCGAAGTTGGCTCCATTATGAAAGTTGTTCAGTTTGATGGTCTGAAGCACCCCCTAAATGCGTGTCGCTGACCAAAACCACAACCTGTATAGTTAAATTGTAAACTTGGCGTGGACATTGCAGATATTTGCAAAAATATTAATTGGCGGCGTTTAGGATACGTAATGGAATACATTGAGACAATTTTTTGACATTTTTTCTGTTCGTCTGTTTGTTTGTGCTCGGATCACTTAAAAACTGCTGAACTAATGTGAATGGGATTTATACAATAGCATAGGACATAGGGCCTGGTCACGGGACAGGGTGAACTGCGGCGCGAAAAGCGATTTTCAATACACTGCTTACGCGCCGCTGGCACTACGTGCTCGCGTAATAGTAGGAACACAACGATCAGTGTATTGAAAAATCGCTTTTCGCGCCGCAGTTCGAACTGTCGCGTGGCCAGACCGTTAGTTTGTATAACATTTAGGCTTTATGGGGCATCAAATTTTTTCTACTATTTCAACATTGGTCTATAGAAAATACTTCAGTTCGATGGTCTCATCTCCTTAAAGAATCGTCAGCGTAAAATAAGAAAGAAACAGCATCATACGCGCAGGTGAAACGAAGAAAATACCTTGTTAAAAGACGTTTAAAAATATCGTTTTTTTATTATTATTTGACATTTTGCTTGTGCGTTAGCACCGCAATTCCGCCAATATCAAGTGGTTTGAGGGAGTGTCTATCCAATCCAGAGGGTTGTTTTTGCCTCGTGGCAGGCTGAAACGCGAACCGCGTGAACACCACGCGAGAGACAAGTGTTCGGGGCAAACCCTGCAACGTGACTCTCTAAAAATATTTTAGTGCTTACTTGGCGCTTTGTTATAAAACCTATTAAGAAAGCCAAAAAGTTACTTATTGTCTCTGTCTGCACATATTTCTTAGCAGTTTAACAAAGTCAGAGGATTAATGTAGGTACTGGACAATACAAAACCCATTCATTCTATCCTGGCTTATCATATTATTGTTCTTAACACAACTTTTACCACCGTAATAACGTCTTAATGAACCCTGACTGCAACTTCATACTTATCAATATGAGTCTTATCCTAACTACTAAAAGTCCACAATCCACTGAACACAAAGTGTGAATATATTCTCGTAAACGGTCCATGTTTTCCCTCACTATAGGCGTATAAATCTGTTGGTTTGTGCAAAAACACAGTCGTACCTAAGGGACTTAGTGAATGTGAAGCGGGTACAAACCCAACCATGTGGGCGGAACGGTCAATGAATGTTTAGTGTTATTTTTACTGGATTGATTTGAGGTATCTCTGTCTAATGCCATGATGTTTTTTTTAAATCAAAGGCTTTTGTGTTTAGTACAAAATGTTTTGTTGTAGACACTAAATATTATTTTATTTTTAGATAGAAATCTAAGGTTATTGGATACATTATATTGTAGTTTCAAATGTATTTTCAAAACTGACTTCTTAAATAAACTTACGACCGTAATCCCTTTTAGGGAAATCCACAAGGCTCAAGGCTGATCAACGCATCGGTGGTCTGCCCACTGACATCCTTCCTTCTCTTGGCCACCATTCTGATATAGACTTGGTCCACTGGCCGTCTTCCCTACTAGCCAAGTGTCCTGCCGATCTCCACTTTAACTCTGTGATCCGCTCTCCAACGTTGACGACCTTAATTCTTTGACGGATTTCTACGTTGGGTACGCGGTTAATGTAGAAAAATAATTTACCTATTCTGTGACGCGGTCTAAAAGCGATATGCCCAGCATTGTACGCTCCATAGCTCTTTGCGCGATTTTATTTGGTGGATTTTTTACCTAGTGAGCCTCCATGCATCCCCCCAATAAGTTAAATGAGTACTAAAAAATCAGAATAAAATAAAAATAATAATCTAACCGTAATCGCTCTTACCTAGTAAATGTTTCTTCGTAATGAAAATTTTGTTATCTTCCATATGGTAGAAGTTCTGGCATAGCAGAGCCCATTGTATAACCATTGAAGCAAGCAACCAGTTGAAACCAAGAGCACTGTAGCAATACTTCTTGAGAAAGGTCATGAGGAAGCCGAAACCGATGAAGATCATCACGTGGGTGTCTTCGAAGCCTGTGAAGAAGAAAACAAGTTTCAATTACAAAAAGTTTATGATTAAGCGCATGGAAGAGAGCACGGAGAAAAATAATATTATCTTAGTTTTCAATTACTTAAATAACTTTTAGGCTCCGTTTCCACCAGAGATGTGCGAGGTAGCGAGGGGTGAGCGAAGCAACAATCCGCTAATAGAGCGCAGGCTCGATCACGTCATTGGGAAATTGAAGCACTTTCATTGGCCGATTTTTTCCTCGCTCACCGCCTCGCTACCTCGCACATCTCTGGTGGAAACGCAGCCTAAGGGTATATTCGGACAATGAAACTTAACAACTTTCCCTGAGGAACATCGGTCGAAAAACGATACTTAAAAACTAGTGGATTTTAACGAAAATCTGACTTCATACAAACATAGAGATTAGTTTCTAGATTGTTTCTGAAAAATTTCATTTACTTTTATTGATTAGTATTGAAAATATAACCAGAGGGTCTACCATGAGTTTTCACTGTAAGTTACTATTGTAGTTACGTCGCCAATTCGTATGACAGAAATTTGTTCTCAACGTAACCACTAGGAGCGCTGTAAGAAATTTAATACAAAATTGGTGACGTAACTGCAGTAGTAAAGTACGGTGAAAACTCATGGTAGACCTACAGACTACGTTTGTATGGAGCGCGTCAACGGTAGTATACACTTAGGTGTATTCAAACCCTGAATTTAAACTACTTTCCCTAAGAAACATGGGTCGAAAAACAACATTTGTTTTGGTTTTTTATACAAATGTGCGAATCGGCCGATTAATTTTCTATGGGAGGTCCAAACAAATTTTTCGCGACCCATGTTCCTTTGGGAAAGTTGTTTAGATTCATGGTCTGACTGAATACACCATTATAGTTATGTTAGTAATTAAATACTAGTGGTGTATATTTCAAAACCACAAGTCAATCCCTGAGAAGTGGCTCTCACAAATATACACAAAAACATTCGGGCTAACAATTTTCGAAATTGTGTTGAACTTGGTAGCTATTTTAATTAATAAATATAACAAAAGACAAAGGTCAAAGATAACATTCAATTCAATAAAATTAACTAAGCGTATTTATACCCTTATGGGTTGATTACACGTAACGAGTACCAGACGAGATTGTAAAATTATACTAGGCCGAGAGAGTTTGTGGGCGAGTAGGTATTTATACATATTTTGATGGTGTGGCCTGACTGGTCTAGTTTTCATACAGTTTTCAACTAAAATAGGTTGCAGAAAGAATGGTTTTAAACGGATTTTCAATCGGCTCTTCTATTTCAATTAATGATTCATGTTTTAGGATGTTTTGTAATCGGAGGATCAGATAATATGTTGTAAGCATTAATTATATAGGTAGTTTGTAACACTGAATGATTTTTGTAGGTGTATATCAATAAGTCAAATCAGCCCACATCAAGCCACTGCTGGACATAGGCCTTCCATTTATTGCGCCATTCTTCACGGTCCTGTACTAATCTGATCCAATGTGAACCCGTCACTCTCACTATGTCATCAGACCATCGTGCTGGTGGACCTCCATCCCTCTCTTGGCCAACACTTTGATATTGCCTAGGTCCACTGGCAGCCTTCCTGTCCAGCCCATCTCCACTTCAACTTAATTTTATCTAAATTCAATTTATTGTTATTGACCTTTAAATTAAATATGAAAATCGTTTGAAAATATAAAATCTGCCCACCGCTGACGAACAAGCGGCGAGTGACGGCCGAGTCATACGTGCCTAGCGGGATAGCGAGTTGGTACCGGGGCGGAGGAACGAATCGGGGAGGTGGGCACTCGGCCTTGTAAACAAATCGTGGTTCTAGTGACTATCTCGCCACTCCACTCGTCCGATCACTCGCCAAAGTGTTCATACGAACCGAGTACTCTGCCGAAAGCACTGTCTCGCCACTGTACTCGTTACGTGTAATCAAACCATAAAGCTTCCTACCCAGGTAACACAAAACTTATCTGTTTGTTTTCCATCAGCAGAAATGATTGTTAACCTGTCAACTGTCAAATGAAAAATTGCGTATGAAATCGTACAATACATTGTTTTTGTCTCATAAATGGCACCCAGGAGGATAATGGGACGTTTTTTATATAGAAATTGTGTAGCGATTCTAATGCACACCGTTTTTCCTTTTATGGCTCGATTTTTATGATATAGGACGAATGAAAATGTTTCGGTACATTCACTGGGTTCTGGCTTTTTGTTTTGTTTTCGCGGTAACAAACTGCCTATTTTGTTTTGCATAACGAGTTGAGGGTGTAGTCGACGAAGTGGAATAAAAACCCACCATAAGTCTAATTTCGTATAGGCATTCGAACACATACGTAAGTTGAAAATAGCCTGACCTAAAGGTTCAGCTGATAAGTCTGTAAGTTTACTGAATGATGTTTCTACTTTTGAGGAGTTTTATTGTGTACCCCACAGTGTAGCTCCGATGTGTGTCATCAAATCTTGACAAATAAAATGGGACCACCATAACATTATCGTAGTAAAATCTCCTTAAACTACCTACTCGAGATATTCTTGGTCATACTGTTGAGATTGATATCTCGTTTCTTAAACGTGACCTGGGCACCTGTCCTAACCCTCACCCATGTGGCACTCTATGCCGTAAGGCTGGCTGAAACACCTTGATCTCGAAATTTAAACCTCCCCAAATCCAAACAGAAGACAAAAAAATCCATACGATAATAATTATTATGATGATGAACTTTGTAGAATGGGAATGAGAACCTTTACTGTATTGTAGCATTACTATAATACTAGAATTTATAGCTGACATTATATGCAGAATTTAGACAAAGGGGTATGGGTAATATTAGCGTCTTTTTTTTTTTAAGCGGCCAGTTACCAATTGAGGTGGGAATTTTAGGGCTAATATTACCTTACATTATTATGCAAAAAAAAAATATCCTACGGCGTAACGTTTCGGAGATATTTAGGTTCAAAGTTTTAAAAATGACTTACAAATCTCATAAACAGTAACTCGTTTTGGTTTTTTTTACCACTTCTTTTCAATAATTTTAATTGCATAATAATATTAGCCCGAAAATACTTACAACATCTGGTACCTAGCCACATCAGCGTAGAAACTCATACTAATCAAAGCGAAAGGCTGCAAACAAGCAAGGATTGCGGTGCGTTCCAGCACAAAATATGCGGGATGATATAACAAATAATTAAAACTCAATAATTTTGGGCTATAGAAACAAAAAAAGTGGTAAAAAAACCAAAAAGAGTAATTTTTTATGCGATTTGAAAGTAATTTTTTTAAAACTTTGAACCCAAATATCTCCGAAACGTTATACACCATAGGACAATTTTTTATTTCATAAAAAATGTAAGGTAATATTAGCCCTAAAATACCCACAATATTTGGTACCTGGCCGCTTAAAGAAAAAAAAGACGCCACCCTCCATACAAGAATTACCCATAGGCCTTTCACGGACGGAACGTTTACACGTAGGTAAGCATTTCCTTATGCAATGTCAAAAGGACTGAATGTCCGGGCCATGTTCAATTTGTAGGCATGGTTAATACCTGTTTTGCCATTAATAGGAATAGTTTAAGGAACCTGTGAGGTCGAAGAACTGAAGCCAAAGTCACTGAGTGGCAACTTAAGAAGAAGAAGAACTTATCAATCATCGTGCGAACCTTTTATAAGACAACAACATATTTATTACTGCTTACTTTCGTAAAAGAATTGCTACATTGCGTAAAATATCTTAAGGAGAAGTTTCACTGACGGTAACGTTTATTTAACGTCGGACAATTATTGACATAAAAAAATTTAAATTGTCCAAATACTTACACGATGAATTGATAATACTTTGGTGTTTTTTTTTCAAAATCGGTTGAAAGTCTGTTTTTTCGTCGCTTTTCCCATCTTTATTTCGAGGTGATGCGTACTTGTCGATATGCGTATGAACAAACTGCGTACTGGCCAAAATGCGTATTTGACCAAGAGATACTAGGTTAGGCTGTATTTGAGAGGATCGTAAAGCTATAGAAATCTCTACAGAAAAAGCGAAAACGTTTTTATCTCACTAAAGCGATAAAAAAATAATATAAGTATGGTTTTGGGCCTCACTTGATTCAGTGTCTTTTTTATGAAGATAATCAGACTATCAACCTAAAGAACTTTCTTTATCGGACCAATAACGGATCGCAAAAAAATATCAGCTGTTCCATAAATTCAGGTTGAGTAGAATGACAGTTTTGTATGAAACAGCTCTTTTTTTGGTGATTTTGACCTGGATCCATAAATAAAGATGATCAGATTGTCTTCTAAAAAACCGCCAACATAAAAAAAGAAGGACCTATACAGGGTCCTTCTTAATATGCTGACACTTTTTTAAGGGGATGATCAGACCATCAAATTGAACAACTTTCTCTATGGGACCAACATCGAAATCGCGAAATAAAATCATCTGTCCCATACATTTGGCTCGAGTCGGTTTGCAGTTTTGTATGGGAGAGCTGATTTTTTTTTCGCGATTTCGATGTTGGTCCCATAGAGAAAGTTGTTCAGTTTCATGGTCCGATCATTCCCTTAAAAAAGTGTCAGCATATTAAGTTGGACCCTATATACCTACTAGGTTTATTAGGTGTCGAAAAAAAAAACTGTTGTTCTACACATTAAGGTCGAGTAGGCTGACAGTTTTGTATGAAACATCTCTTTTTTTGGTGATTTTGACCTGGTTCCATAGATAAAGAAGTGCAGTTTAATGATCAGATTGTCCTCTTCAAAAACCGCTAACATAAAAAAAAGGACCTACTAGGTTTATTAGGTGTTATGATAATACTGTAAAGTATATTCTTAGTATGTGAAAAAATGCATTTACATCACTGCGTAAACATAAAAAATTATGATGTTTAGAATATCTTTGACTAACCCTATATAGGTAATGAAAAGCATTTATATACTATGCACAACCGAAAAGTCCTAACCTTCAAATACATTTAGGCGAAATACAATGCACAATCACCCTAAAACAATTCGGTACACTAATGTACAATCCCTTGGGATTAATTCGATTCCACGAAGATCCACGAGATATCAGCTATTCGATCATTTATTACTTATTCTCTTCTAATAACGTCTGGCTAGATGGAATTACTTTCGAGGGATCAAAAGAGATATATCCGGTAATAAGGGATGATTGTTCTGTGTAAGCTCGCGCGTGACGAAACAATGGAATGTATAGGGTTCTGTATTTAGTTACTATGTATTGTTTATTTGGTATTGATTTTGTTGATCTTATTAATAATTATTATAGTTGTATTATAATACTAGTGTTTACCCGTAAGAGATGGTAAGAGCATTGGGCTCTTGACACGGAGGTCGTGGGTTCGATTCCCACGGGGGACACCTAGTGATATGATATGTCACTTTGTGCGTTTTTCCCCAGTTGGTTAGGACATTGCAGGCTGAATCACCTGATTGTCCGAAAAGAAAGATGATTCCGTGCTTCAGATGGCACGTTAAGCTGTTGGTCCCGGATATTACTATCTCTGATAGTAGTAGTCGTTACATAAAAACCACGTCAGAGGCCGTTAGGCGGTCTGAAAAAACTTTGACACCAGGGCTTGCCCACACGATAAGAAGAAGGAGAGTCACGTTGCAGGGTTTGCCCCGAACACTTGTCTCTCGCGTGGTGTACGCGCGGTTCGCGTTTCAGCCTGCCACGAGGCTCCAAAATCCTTCTCAGTTGTTCTTACTCAAAAACAATCCTCGAGATAGGATAGACACTCCCTCAAACTACTTGACATTGGCGGAAATGCGGTGCTAACGCACAAGCAAGAAGTCCATAATTATAAATAAAAATAAAAAAAAGAAGAAGAAGTGTTTACCCGCGACTTCGTCCGCACAAATTACATATACCAGATTTTGAGTCAGATGATTTGATTTTTTATTTTATTTATTTTGATCATAAGCTATCAAACAAAAAAGTTTCATCAAAATCTATTCCGTAGTTTTTTTGCGTGATGCGCGAACAAACAAACAAACAGACAGACAAAATTTCTTAAAAAGGTTGATTTCGAGTCAGGGATACCTAAAAACCATATCGTAATCTTTTTTTGTAAATATCTTCAATGTACAGACACATAGAACGATTAGACAGACACACTTAAGTTACAGTTTTATAATAGTTTAGATGAGAGAGATACGTTGTTTAAAAGATTTACATTGTATTATATTATTAAATACAAAACCGTTGTTTAAATATTATGTTTATATCTAAAGAGCTAAGTTTATTGATAATACGAATAATTCAATCATATTGGGTCATTTTTAGGGTTCCGTACCCAAAGGATGAAAACGGGATCCTATTACTAAGCCTACGTTGTCCGTCCGGTGTAATACATACAAGCGTCAAACTAGGTGTAATTATAGAACAAACTCAACAGTGTAACAACAAATAATAAAATCTGGCCAAGTGTTAGTCGGTCTTACACTAATGGTCCCTGAGAAAAAAGTTTTTTTGTAAGTTAATATGTAGTGTTGTGTGGTGGTATGGTACGGAACCCTTGGTGCGCGAGTAGACCGACTCGCACTTGACCGATTTTATTTATATGTCGCTGAGCTGCAGCTCACAGAGCTACCTGCAGTGCGATTTTTGAAAATCATACGAGAGTTCGGCAGTAGGAAGATGCATAATCTCCATAGTAATTCTGACATTTTCTACTGCCGAACCGCTCGTATGATTTTCAAAAATCGCACTACTGTGTGACTGTCTGAAACACCGATAGCTCTTTTCTCCTAGTACTTCTAACGCATCCTCAGCGCATCATTAGCACGCACGTCCTTAGCTCATATCCTTAGCACGCATCTCTAGCACGAATTGTGTTTAAAATAATTCTGCACTCGCTTAGCTAAACCCTCATAGACCATAACTGGGCTAAGCTAAGATATGAAAATGGAGTGATCTGACTGGTAAAAGTGGCACTGGGCTCACTACCTGTCACACCGCTATACGTACCTTAGGCTGCGTTGCAACCAGAAATGTGCGAGGTAGCAACGTGGTGAGCGAGGAAACAATCCGCCAATAGCGCGCTCGCTCGATCACGTCATTGCAAAATTGAAGCACCTTCATTGGCCGATTTATTCCTTGCTCACCGCCTCGCTACCTCGCACATCTCTGATCGAAACGCAGCATTAAAGTCTGCAATAAAAATGTACTGAAAACCGTGTTCGCTTGCAATTTTCAAGGATTAAACTTTAAAAATAAAAACAAAGTCGCGAAAAGATGAAACCTAATTTGCATAATATTGTCGCGTCCTTTATTCAGTTTGCATAAATAAAACAAAATTTGTAACGAGATGAATTTTAAAGGTCAAAGAAATACAAGCTACTTTATTTACGGTTTATAAGAAATTGAGTTTAATAAGTATACAGGGTGTTAGAGTAAACAGTTGCATTAATACTCTTTTCTCCCCTCCGGACGGAAAGTTTCAGTTGTCATCCGCTTTCCACCTTTGTCGAGGAGAAAAGTAGTCGGACAGTAAATAAGAAAGCCTCGGATCACATGTTTGTTGTCCTCGGCTTCGCCTCGGTCAACAATTACATGAGCACTGAGATCAATCAATCCTTCCTAGAATCAATCAATCAATCAAAAGTATATTTATTCAAAATAGGATACAATGTACCTCTTTTCGAACGTCACAATCTAAAAAGTCACAGGTTTTGCTATATAAATTATGTCAAACTGGAATCACACCACGCTTTTGTATCTTCAATATAATCAATATAATCCTACTGACACAGGGGTGTCAAGTTTATTTTTGTTTCTAAGGTTAAAGTTGTGCCTGTCACTGTTCTTTGAAAATTGTGCAATATTTTTACTGACATACATTATAAATTTTCGTAAATAAATTGACCAGCAACGGTTAAAATATTAATGTCTTTAAAACGGTCCCTGAGAGACCTTTCTTACTTTCCTGTCCTCGGTGTGTTATTTACTATTTCTTCATGGTGGCTATTTTTGATACAGCATGCATGCATGCATGCATGCATAAGCATGCATAAGCATATGCTCACGACTATATTCCCCGAGGGGGTAGTCAGAGATATTCTGAAACCTCAGAACATCCACGTTTCACCAGTAGTACCGAAACTCTGTCCAGTGTGACGGGGGGTGAGCCCGTCGCCACTTATAATGGACAGTGGGTACAATACACGCCTCGAAATTGAAGCATGCAGGTTTCCTCACGATGTTTTCCTTCACCGAAAAGCCAGTGGTGTAACAAATCGTACATAAATTCCGAAAAACTCATTGGTACGAGTCGGCTTGGACGGGGATCGAACCATCGCCTTCTGCACAGCAGGCAAGGTTACTCGCCACTGGACCACCACGGCTCGGAAATAATTTCCGTCCGTGTATTTCCTGAGGTGATTGTTCCCATGATACTGAACAACTTTCCCTAAGGGATTCTTCGCAAAAAAACAAATTCAACTTTTTGTACAAACGTTTGATCAGCTGAATGCATTTTAGTATAGACATTTTTTTTTGCGAATTTTCCAATTATGTTTCTTAGGGAAAGTTGTGCAGTATCATGGGTACAATCACACCTTAAAATAATGCAACTTTTTACCATAACACTCAGTTTAAGGCTAATTATTTCTATGATAAAAATTGGTCTAGCAGAAATGACCAACTTTCCAATTAGGACTTATTCATCTTATCGTGTGGGCAGCAAGCCCTGGTGACAGAGTTTTTTATACCGCCTTACGGCCTCTGACGTAGTATTTATGTAACGACTACTTTCACTAGAGATATTAGTCATATCGAGAGCCCAATGCTCTTAACTATCAGACCACTGAGCAAGTAATCACTACGTTTTAAATTATACCACGGACCTACGAATAAGAATAAATATGGAAGAGTAACTCCAAACAAAATCGAAATCATTTTTGGCACCCCATGAAAAATTACATTTTGTATGAGTTTTGGCGGCGAGTTACAATTTTTTAAACTGGTGCCACTTTTTGAGCTTCATTTATACTTCTATACATTCTCTTATTCGTAGCCACGGACATATACTATTACCTATTCTGTGGGTGGGGATTACTGACTTACGCTTGGCTTCTTTCACCTGATGGAAAGTGGAGAAAATGCCTATTTACTTATCCCTTCAATGAACCCCGATCGAACTCGACTGGAAAAACTAAAGCCGGAAGATTTTCCTTTAATAAGACCACACAATCCCATTGACCCGTAATCCGATCGACGAAGCAAAACTAGGAAGCCCAGTCGCCTTCTTGATGCATTTCAATTAAATTGCGGGATTATTTGCACTTTGGATCGGTATGGAGATTTGTTGACTGAGCGAGCGGTTTGATGTAAACTTCGTACGAGTTTGTATAAAGAAGTTATCTGGTTGTGTACTTTATAACTCTTTGTGTGTTTGCAAAAATTGTTAAGCTTAAGAGACTGTTCTCAAAATATGAGGCATCTTATTTGTGTTGTATTCAAATATTTTTCTCCGACTACTTTGCGACTGTCGACTTTTCATACGTAAATTCGATAAACTGGTATTTCTATTTTCGCCATGATGCTTAATGTGATTTTATTTTTTAATGAACGTGTAATGTTTCAAGTTAAAGTCAGACTAGGTAACCATTCGTACTTCAAACATTGATATCTTATAACTTCAAATCGCACTTAGCTGCATCGCGAAAATGTCCTGTCCAAATTCTGCTTTACAGTAGAGCATTTTTGTTATGAACTCTTTTAAAAACGGTATTAATATTCAATTCGATCCACTAGTGGAGCCTACTAAGACAGTCAAGTATCATAGTATCCACTGAGCCTAATGGTGGATCACAGTGAACTTCAGCGTGCTATTCAATCCACTGGTGGATCGAGATAGTGGATCCTACAGGACAGAAAGCGATTGATTGACAAACTCATCAAACCTACTGTTACGAGAAAAACGAAAGGACAATCGATTCCTTCCCTGACAGACGCACTTTAGACGCACAATAAGAAAAGATTTTTGAAAATATCAAATGGCATATAACTAGGGGATGAAAATTTGATACGATAATTATTTCAACACCTATTACTAATTTATGTTACTACTATCAAAGACCTATTACTTACTTATGCTACTATTTCAACTACCTATTACTAATAATTTATGCCAGTATTTCAACTACAAAACATTCCAGAAAAATTAATTAATATACTGACTCTTCTTTACTATATTTTAGGTTAAAATAAATTTTGAAAATAAATAAAAAATTGTATTTCAATCAGACAATGAACAATTATTGTGTCCGCTGACGCTCCGCTCACGCTCCGCTCATCACCAATTAAATTAAATAAAAAATAAAGCTGAGAAGGTGATTGTGATTAAAGGCTTGTCTGTTCTTTGTTCCGATTTATTGCGTTTCTGGACGAATTGGATTAAAAATTCTAAGTTAATATATTGACTACAAGGTTTATTTTGTTTTCTCTTTTACTGACCCAATCGAATTTTCCAGTTTTTACCTTTATTTAAGTTTGGATAGTTTGTGCAACCTCTTCAATTTAAATCTAATACCTATTGACAAAAGTTTATTGATTAATCTATTCCTGTTACACTTTTTCTTTATATAATGTTATTGATAAAAAAATAAAATAAACAGCTTTATTGATGAACATGATTTGAACCAGCAACTTGCCTAGCGCCAAGTCAGCTCAGAATTACTTCGATACAAATGATGAAACGACTAACGATTCAAATGTGCGTAAAACGCGATACAAATGCTCGCGTAAAGCGCTTTTGAAACTCGATTGAAGCTCGCATACGCGCGTTTGAATCGATACAAACGCGCGTATACGAGCTTCAATCGAGTTTCAAAAGCGCTTTACACGCGCTTTTGTATCGCGTTTTACGCGCATTTGAATCGTTACAAACGCAACAATCGGCATTTACGGCGCCGAAAACGTGCGTTCCTGAAACATATGCCGTATGCGTAGGCTCTAAGATCTCGCTCCCGCTTCGCTCATCACTATCGCTTACTCTAAAACTGACAGCGTTGATTGGCTTGCCTCGACGCATATAAATTGGCCGTGTGAACGACAACCGAATTGGGTCCCCAGTGGGGGGTCACATTCTGTTCGCGAACAGATTAAAAATAAACTATTTTTGGTTCGAATTTACGACTTGTGATTTTTCATTTTGTTTTATGTGATATTTGGTTGGATTTCAGTGATATCTTTATTGTTTGCTTGATCGAATGCAAAGAGCGTTTTCATTAAAAGGGTAGATCAACTATTTTTTGTCCATACCTAGTCCCAGTCATCTGCATAAAATTTTCTCAATGATCAGGCTCAGGCTCAAGCTCAGGTTTTGCTTGCCCCAAAATTTAATGTTTGTTGAATAACTAAGGATTGCATTTATTAAATACACACACGGTTTTGCAAAATTACTTGAATTTTACTTGCATTTTGGCGGTTGTCTGATGGACGCTTTATTTCGTTGTCCCCACGCTTTTTGGTCTATCGGACAACCGCTAAAAACTTCTAGTAGTTCAACACAGATGGTGCAATGCACATGTGTGTAGAACAATCATATCATTAGATACAATATCTATCTTACAAAATTAATGAATGTGAAGAAAAAAAGACAAAAAGCTTTTTTTTATACAGTACCGTGAGGACAAAAAATAGTTGATCTACCCAAAAAAACATTTTTTCGCGATATCGATATTGGTGCTATAGAGAAAGATGTTCAGTTTGACGGTCTGATTATCCCCTCAAAAAAATTTCAACATATTAAAAAGGACTGAATAAATTTCCATACTGTATAGTATAGTTTCAGCATATAAATAGCATCTTTTCTCGTCCCGTGGGTGTTTTAATACGAGGTGACTAAGTAATTATAATATTGTATTTGCAGTGCGTAAGCGAAAGGTTCATCATCATCATCATCTTAGCCAATGGACGTCCACTGCTGGACATAGGCCTCCTCCAAGGATCGCCACAACGACCGGTCCTGCGCTGCCCTCATCCAACTGGTTCCCACCGTCTTCACCAGGTCGTCGGTCCACCTTTTAGGGCGCTACCCAAGCGAACGGTTAGCCACCTATAATTCGACACATTTTAACCTGAAACCGTTAAAATAAGCTAAAAGGGAACTTATTAAGTAGACGCTTAAAACATTTAGTAATTGAATCTATGTTTCTCAACACCTCGAAAGGAAAACCTGCATGCTTCAATTTCGAGGCGTGTATTGTACCCGCTGTCCATTATAAGTGGCGACGGGCTCACCCCCCGTCACACTGGACAGAGTTTCGGTGCTACTGGTGAAACGTGGATGTTCTGAGGTTTCATAATATCTCTGACTACCCCCTCGGGGAATATAGTCGTGAGTATATGCTTATGCCGAAAGGAAAAACGGTCATGAACTTACGTCTATCTTTGTAAACAAGACTTTCGTTACGTAACGTGACCTATTTCTGTCGCTGACTCTTCACCATGTAACGCGACTCCACATTATCCCCTTCGCTAATTGTTGTCAACTTATCACTCGTGAGATGACGTTACATAATTTATTTATTTGCTTGGGATAAGGTTGAAATTCGTACTCTTATTTTTTAGAGTATCATCGCGAACATATATTTCTCTTAAGTGGTACCATAGAGTACCTACTAAGTGGTACGAAATTCAACGTTATGGAAAAAAGCTTAAATAAAAAAAAACTTGTCATTTTAATTATATTTTAATTATAATTTTGCGTAATTAATACTTTTTTAAGATTAATATATTAATTAATGAAACAAAATAAAATAGCTCAGCAGTGGGATAGAATAGGCTAATAAAAAAAAGTAAAACACTAGAAGCATAAGCATAAGCATATGCTCACGACTATATTCCCCGAAGGGGTAGTCAGAGATATTCTGAAACCTCAGAACATCCACGTTTCACCATTAGTACCCAAACTCTGTCTAGTGTGACGGGGGGTGAGCCCGTCGCCACTTATAATGGACAGTGGGTACAATACATTATGCCTCGAAATTGAAGCATGCAAGTTTCTTCACGATTCTATTCTATTTTTAAGGTTATGGCATCCATCTTGGTGTAGATTATTTTGCCAATGTCGAGTTTTTGTAGCAAAAGTGCGACGTTGTACGGTTATATTGATATTTTGGTGACTTCAAGGGTTGTTCTTATAAAAGAACAATATCCTGAGCCACCACTGGAATTCCGCTGTAGGCCGGGGATGGGACAACCGACAAGCGACCGCCCAATAGCAGACCCACAACGCAACTCCTTTCTTCACGATGTTTTCCTTCACTGAAAAGCCAGTGGTGTTACAAATCGTACATAAATTCCGCAAAACTCATTGGTACGAGTCGGCCTGGACGGGGGTCGAACCATCGCCTCCTGCACGGCAGCGGCAGGCAAGGTTACTCGCCACACACAAAAAACAAAACACTAGAACAAACTAATATTACCATAAACTTAAATCTAACCATTCTAATCTTCAAAAATAAAAAATATTTTGTTTTACCCATTTGAACCACAGAAAAAATACTAGTATACAACCTGCAGAAAGCCCACCTCTGGCATTTTTTTTCAGTGCCCAGGGGCACTGACGGAACATTTTTAAGATTGTAACATTTTTGTTTGATCGTCATCATGAATTAGATAGTTATTACGTCAACGTCAAAGTGAATTTTGTATTTAAGTTTCAGTCTTCTTATCGTGTGGGCTGTCAGAGTTTTGTCAGACCGCCTCACGGCCGCTGGTGTGGTTTTTATTTAAGGGCAGGATCTTCCAAATCGCCTGTTTTTGGTTGAGTTTTAAGGCATGAAATAGTCGTTGTTTTAATCCAGAAAAAATATATGTTGTTGTTCATCAACTGCTCTCGATTATTCTGTGGCTCAAAACACGATAGTTATTACTTCTCTCGATCATAAAAGCATGCAAAGATAGGTAATTTAATACAATTTTTCAAGTTTTACTTAAAGATTATTAACAATACAAATAAAAAAAATACACTGAAAAATAGGAAATGACATTGTCTAAATTATTCTCAGGCTAGTTTTTTCCACCACCACCAGAGAGAAAAGATATTGATGAAAAATACGTTTTTTTGCGGACCTGCCTTCAATTGAAGCGGGATGGCTAATTGCAAACTTATGCTTGTAAGAAAGAGACGCTTGCACTCGAATAACCGGGCCTTAACGACTACTACCACCAGATATACTAGAAGTTTCAGTAATAAAAATATGTTAAACACTTCTGTTTTCTTTTGCTATTTGTAACTCTAGGTATCATCGCATGTTAGGCAGACTCTATGCATAAATCTCCATTTTCAGTCTATATCACAGGTAAAATATATTCGACATGTTTTATTAGCTAAACCACGCTTTTAGGGTCCCGTAGTAAAATAAAAAACCCTTTCTCTTTTCTCGTTCTGTTTGTATTTACCATTTTGTTCAGTCTACTGGGATTATCTGACTGGAAATTGGGACAGTTATAGATATTTTGTAATATTCATAGCCCTCTTTTAGATGTGAAGCAAAATGGAGATAACAGTAGCAGCAGGTAATAAGATTTTACAATGAAAATTATAACACCCTGGTAGATCTTATAAAATAAATATGCATTATTTTCTAGTGGCATAATATTATAATATTTGTTAAGAATTCTAAAAAGTAAGTAAGTAAGTTATAGCCTGTAGAATCCCACTGCAGGGCAAAGGCCTCCTCTAACGAATAAGGGTGAGAGGGAGTGGGCCATACTCCACCACGCGGGCCCAGTGCGTGTTGGTGGAGGCAAGTTAGTGGTCACCTTGCTGTCAGAGAATTTTCAAGCCGCCAATAGGCCTCTGACTTGGCTTAACGAATAGTTACAACGCCATCTGACGGAACTATCCGAGACCAACTGCTTAACGTGCCTTCCGAAGCACGGAAACGCTCGAGATGAAATACCACTAAACGGTCACCCATCCAAAGACTGACCGGACCTGACGTTGCTTAACTTCGGTGATCGTTTCCAATACCGAAGCTCCACTACGCCAACGAGCGCTTCAGAAATCTAGTAGGTTTAAAGCGCTTAAGAATTCTAGTAGGTTTAAATAAAATCTATACAAACATTTTCTACTAATTTCTGCGAATATTTGGCTAATATCAATGGTTGTCTTGTCACATATATACTACTAGATTTATTTTTCTCCGTGTGCACAAAAATCGGGCAGAAATAACTTGTTAGTACATACAAATTATACTACTTAGTTTCGAGTTCCGAGTTTTCAAACACAAAACAGTTATTTAAGTGGTGAAGTTTGATTCGCAGTGCAATATTGTGCATTGTCAGATTTTATGTTCAGATCAAAATTTTTTAGCTTTCTTCTTCTACGGAACCGTACATTAAGCCCAGTACGTACTTGGCAGGTTTTTCTTGCAGACTTTTGACTTTTAGAAGGTTACAGTGTTCATGAATTTTTCTAATAAAGTAATTTTCATAATAAACTTTCCATTTACGAATCTCAGCTAACACAAGTTTTGCATTAGATAAATATTTCATTAAGATACTTCAGTATAACGATTTTTTAAGTTTTAATACGAAGTTAAATGAAAATTGTACTAATTAATTAATTAAGTTATAGGCTTTAGAATAAATACGGGCTAAGTAAAATTCCTATTAAATCGATACAACAACGATTATGTATTTACTTTCAGATGTATTTTCTCTCTGTATTTTTTGTTGCTTACGACTTTGGTGTAAACGAAGTTTTATCAAAAAATGTTCGCTGTACCTAAGACTCGTTCACTGGGCAACTTCGAAGATATAATATTGTGTCCGATCATAATTATCGACTGTCTGAAAATTATAAAGTGAAAAGCTAAGGCTGCCCTGCTCGTTTTGCTTGTCTTGGCGGGGGACCTATCGTGCATCTTATAATGGAAAAAACACAGATACAAACTTTTAAGGCCTCCGCACATTGCAGCGATATTATCGAGCGATATTATCGACAGCGATATCGCGACACCTTACACACTGCAGCGATTCCGCGATTCGCGTCACGTATGCGCCCACCACTGAATCTAGTCGAAAGAGATTGCGTCAGGTTGCAATAATATCGCGGCAGTGTGTGGGATCGAGCGCGTCCCCATACAAAATGTACTAAGAACAATTATCGCAAAATCGCAGCGATATTATCGCTCCATAATATCGCAGCAGTGTGTAGGTTCGCGCGCGTCCCCATACAAAATGTACTGGAAACAATTATCTCAAAATCGCAGCGATATTATCACTCAATAAAATCGCTGCAATCTGCGGAAGCCTTTAGTGTTCTCCAGTATATTATGTGGTGTAATGTATTGTACCTCCTACCTAGTGTTGCACAGGGTGTTAGGGTAAACAGTTACATTACTTTAAGGGGTGACTGTACCCATGATACTGATCAACTTTCCCTAATAAACCTATAGGAAATGCGCAAAGAAAATTTTCGACTTTTTATTCAATTCAATTTTTGTTTAAATGGCATCCGATGTGTTATCACAATTCAGCCAACGTCTCGTTATATGAATATTATACGTAGGAAAATGATCAGTAGTTTTAATTAAATCTAGGGTGGCAGTTTTGCCAATGTAAGTAGTTTAGTCTCAAGTGATTGTTTTAAGGTTAAAACACAAAAGAGTCGCGAAATGGCCGACCCGCATGGCCAGAACAATCACGAGCCAACGCAGACAGACGTCCTCTCGGTAAACCTCTAGCCACGCGAGTCTCGACTTTTCATACAAACGTTCGATCAGCTGATAACATTTAGTATGTTGTTGTTGTTGTTGTTGTAGCCTGTAGAATCCCACTGCAGGGCAAAGGCCTCCTCTCACGAATAAGGGTGGCTCACATTTAGTATGGAAAGTAATTTTTTTTATTTCCTATAGGTTTCTTAGGGAAAGTTGTTTAGTATTTTGGGTACAATAATACCTTAACCTCTCGCATGCCGGAAATAAGAGACACAATAGAAATCAAATTGTTTCGTCGCGCGGATCCGCTTACGAGAGGTTAAAGCAGTGCAACTTTTCAAGGCCTAAGCTCATTGCAGCGATTTTATCGATCGATAATATCGCTGCGATTTTGCGATAATTGTTTCCAGTACATTTTATATGGGGACGCGCGCGATCTTACACACTGCCGCGATATTATCGAGCAATAATATCGCTGCGATTTTGCGATAATTGTTCTCAGTACATTTTGTATGGGAACGCGCTCGATCCCACACACTGCCGCGATATTATCGCAACTCTTTTGACTACATTCAGTGGTGGGGCGCATGCGTGACGCGATTCGCGGAATCGCTGCAGTGTGTAAGGTGTCGCGATATCGCTGTTGATAATATCGCTCGATTAAATCGCTAGATAATATCGCTGCAATACGCGGAGGCCTTTACCCGAATACCCTATGTATAGTCTTTACTTTGCAATCTGATTCCAAGACTAAGTCGGAGGATAAAACTGGATAAAGATTATGTTGTTATACCCCTGGTCAGCTAATGCCAATTATATGGAAAAGTGGCTTCGGTATATGCTTTGATATCCTACTGAGGGTCTGCTATACCCACCAGAGATAATGAGCGTGAGTAAATACTGTAAGTGACAGCCTAGCAAACACTGAGACGGTGAGCTCAGAACATCAAACAAGTTTTGTATGGGGCAGCAGATTTTTTTTCGCGTTTCCTGAGGTAGGCTCCATTGTGAAAGTTGTTCAGTTTGAAGGTCTGAGTTCACCGTCTCAGTACTTGCTAGGCTGTCACTTACACCCTGTATATAATAATTAACAATATAAAAAACAGTAATATCCAACTCAATCAAATGTGACCCTCTGTGCCACTATGGGAAAAGAGGGAAAAATCAATACAAAAAAAGAGGTCCTGTGAGGGTTCCGTTTTTTCCTTTTGAGGTACGGAACTCTAACTAATAGATAAAGTGAACCGAAAAGGGCCGAAGTTCATATTGAATCCATAAATTTTCGTCAATCTATACTTTCACTCCGTGAGAAATAACGGCTTCATAAAAAAAAAATCTTTTTTCATAAACTTTCCAAAGCCATAGAACAAAACTCATTACTATTGATGGCTTGCTCTTATCGAAACGAGTCTAGTAAATTTTTTATATTCATATTCAAATAGTCTATAAAAATTCATGTACTTATTCATATTTATGACCTAGTATTAGATATGAAAAAGGGTATTGAATAAAATAATATTGTTTCAAGATTGATTTTTAAATGGTATTGTAGTATGATTGACTAGATCATACTACAACTGTAACCTTAGAAGATTTCTGACTAGTGTAAATTGTCCTTCCTATGTTTATGTTGTAGAGAAAGCGAAAGAGATTTGTCAGGATTGTAGCAGGTGGCGTAAGTTTGTAGGTCTACCCGAAAGGGAGACAGGCTTGAGAATATGCATGTATGCTATTGTGGACAGTAGATTGTAGAATTAATTATTTTATGTAATTGTCTTAGTTAGAGCCGTGGTGGTCCAGTGGCGAGTAACCTTGCCAGTCGTGCAGGAGGCGATGGTTCGATCCCCGTCCAGGCCGACTCGTACCAATGAGTTATTCGGAATTTATGTACGATTTGTAACACCACTGGCTTTTCGGTGAAGGAAAACATCGTGAGGAAACTTGCATGCTTCAATTTCGAGGCATGTATTGTACCCACTCTCCATTAGAAGTGACGACGGGCTCACTCCCAGTCATAATGTACAGCGTTTCTGTACTACTATTGAAACGTAGATGTTCTCTGACTACCCCTTGGGGGAATATAGTCGAGAGCATATTTTAGTTCCCCTAATTTACGCCTAGTCGTCAAAGGCGAAACCTTGATTTATCCTACACTGGCACCCTTGGCCCTGCAGTATTCTGTATGATCTCAATACAGAATATCTGCATCTTTAATAGAATTGACTTTAAAAATGTGCAATAACAAACAGTTATTAACCCCTGCGCTTCATCACTGAATAAATTAAAATGTACAATTTGTTTACATTCCGAATAGCACTGGCCTTGTCGTGGCTATTACGGATTAACGAGGAATTTCAAGTAAATTAATTGCAATTATGAAGTCCTTGCAGATACAACGTTTTAATTAATAAATGATCTCATCGTGACAGTTTGATGTACAGTCGGCAATCAAAATTGATTAACACTTGAACCAACTTATAGTTAATTTGCTTGAACTTTATTCTCATAGAGCTGTCACACGAGCTGCTTATGAACTGTAAATTGGAGTCGAAATTCAGTCTGTTTGCAGTTCGGACGTTAATCTGTGGTTCCGATCATGCATAAGCTCACGATTGATATTCTGAAAACTCAGAACATCCACATTTCACTAGCAGTACAGTCCAGTGTAACTGGTAGTGAGCCCATAGCCAATTATAAAGGACGTGTGCACAATACATGGCTCGAAATTGAAGCATGCAAGTTGCAATTCGGATTCGCACAGATCTATATATTATAGGTCGGTGGTTTGGATGATGTAGTCAGCACGACTGCACATCGACTGCTTTTTTGTCTTCAGTTATGAATTATGATGCAGTTAGGTATATTGAAATCGGTATGACTGCAATCGACTGCAGACAACAATGCAGTCAGATTTCAGTCGCGATGCAGTCTTCTGCAACCCGACTGTATTTCGACTGCTATTTGCAGTCGTGTTGCAGTTGAAAAGCAGCCCGTGTGACTACACACATAAAAATGAAGGTGACAAAATTGTCATTCAACTATCGTTTCCAACTGTACTTGTCATTTGATATTATTTAGGAAGAGCCATATCACTCAAGCGATTTATGAGCGTAGGCGTTCTCGAACGATATCATCACGATGACAACTACATTCTTAAACACACTGTTGGTAGTTGTAGCAATGTTTGTGACCACCCCGGAAGGGATTTCGGTCGTGAGTTTATGTTTATGATCAATCAGTGTTGCGACGGAATCGCGACGATGTCGCTGCCATAACGCTCAGTAAAATCGCGTTGACTCCGTTGGCGACGGACGTCATCGCGACGTCGTCGTTGCGATAGAACCTACGCTCATAAATCGCTTGTGTGATATGGCTCTTAAATCTCTATTGGGAGTCCCGTGTCAAGTCGGTTCAATTTTTGAGATTACAAGTACACCACTAGTTTTTTATTACTAACGTAACTATAAGGGTGTATTCAGACAATATATTCTTATCCCGCTGGTGTCAGAGTTTTTCGGAGCGCCTTACGGCCTCTGATGTGGTTTTTATGTAATGACCATTACCACCAGAGATAGTAGCCAGCCGGGACCAACGGCTTAACGTGCTATCCGAAACACGGAATCATCGTTCTTTTCAGATAATCAGGTAATTCAGCCGGATGCAATGTCCTAACCAACTGGGGAAAAACTCACAAAGTGACATATCACTAGGTGTTCCCCGTGGGAATCGAACCCACGACCTCCGTGTCAAGAGCCCAAGCTCTTAACCATTAGACCACCGAGGCAGTTATTCAGACAATGACACTGAACATCTTTCCCTAAGGAACAAGGGTCGAAAAACGAGAAAATTTGTGAACTTCCCATAGAAAATCGATCAGCTGATCCGCATTTTTGTATGGAAGGTCCAAAAAAGTTAACCGGCATTGGTAGAAATGCAAAAATGAATGATTACAAGAAAAAACTCCTTGATTGATCTGCGATAGGATATGCCTTACTGAATGGAATCCGATTTTTTGCTAGAAAATTTTCAAGTGTTTTTCATTTATTATTTGCCAAGAGTATAATCAGCATCAAAGCCCATGAACGTCCACTGCTGGACATAGGCCACCCCCAAGGATCGCCACAACGATCGGTCGTGCAAGAGTATAATAAAATTATCAAATTGTTACTTTGCGAGCTAAGACTTACCTTTAGTCGGATTTGTTTCTTCTCCATATTTGACGAATATGAAGAACAGCACCATCAACACAATTTGAAAAACCATGAGTGGTGCATACTGCAGCGAGGAAAACTTCAGCACCATCGTGGAGACTTGTTTCTGAAAACAACATAAAAAATGTATAAGTGACATTATGAGATTGGGGTGAACCATAGACCAAAAAATTTCGCTTCTCTTTCTACGGAGAAAATAAAGTGATTCTATTTGTGGATTTTATCCTCACGCGCCGCTTAAAAAATCTGCGTGGAAAATCAGCCAAAGGCGTACAACCGTAAAAACAGTTTTCACTTCACAAGCTCGGAAAGATTCTGTTTATCATTCGAAATCTGAGTGAAAAAGTGCATTTTATCCGCTAGCGTGGAAAGAGTTTTTGAAATTCGAATCTGTCTATTCAATATTTTTTTATACCGCCAGTCAACTGAAAATGCATTAATAACTATTTCATGTCACTGGCCAGCACGAAAAAAATTTGCAATTCACATTTTTTCCTCGCTGTTGTGAGGTGAAATGTTGTGTGTTTCGCTCGGCTGCAAAGTTATTTGCGTCTCGTACCTTTGAAACCTTCGCTATAAGCTTAGGATTTTATTATTTGAACCACTCGCTTCGCTCGTGGTTTAATCCTAGAATCCTTCGCTTGCTCAGGTTTCAATACAAGTACTCGCGCCAAAAAACAACTTTGCAGCCTAGCATAACAAATAACTATTTCTTCGTATTTTATGCAGTGCAGTTATTGCAGTATTCGTGAAGGTAATCTCTAAAATTGTTCGCCTTATCTTTGTGTTAGTGAAGCGAATAAAGAAGCATTGTCTTCATTCTTCCGTTGAATGAAAACTGGAATCTTTTTACCTATATGAAACGTGAATCAACTGTGCAAGGGTTTATGCTTCTTACGAAAATAAACTTAAAAAACGGTCAAGTGAGAGTCGGTCTACTCTTGCACCGAGGGTTCCGTACCACCACACCACCAAACAACAGAGGATTGAGGAATATCTTATAACTATTATAAAACCGTAAATTCATATAAGGAATAAAAAGGTAGCGGTTCTCTTCATATAAATTCAAATAACATTCGATAGCGCGATTTAAAAACGTGCAGCGCCATCTATTGACAAAATTGATAGTTTGTTTGTTTGTTCGCGCATCACGCAAAAACTACTGAACCGATTTTGATGAAACTTTTTTTGTTTGATAGCTTATGATCTGACTTAAAATCTGGTATATAATTTGTGCGGACGAAGTCGCGGGAAAACACTAGTTAACTTATAAAAAAGTTTTGTTTTCTCCGGGACCTTTAGCGGGAGACTGACTCACACTTGGCCAGTTTTTACTATTTGTTGTTATACTGTAGAGTTTGCTCTATTATCACACTTACACTCAGTTGCAGAAACGGTCATTAAAGTTAATCCTTCATAAAATCTCTTGCTGTCACTTTCTGTCTTGTTGACGTACTAAAAGCTAGCAAGAAATTTAATGGGGGATTAACTTTAATGAGCCTTTCTGCAACTGAGTTTTACTGGAGAATTAACTTTAATGAGCGTTTCTGCATCTGAGTGTAAGTTTGACGCTTGGATGTATTAACCGTTTATGATAAAGCGAGAAGAAAAAACGTTGATAAAAACTACCTCTGGGGACTCTCCTTAATTTTTATACTTTTAGCATTTATAATTATTTTTTAGCAAATCCGCACATAATAACGCACATTCTGTGAAAATTTCATCAGCACAAAATTAGGAAGGACATATAAACAGACGCGCACGGACGGACAGCGTAGGTGTGGGCTTATGAATAGGGTCCTGTTTTCTGGAGGATGGCAATGAAAACAATTCTTATGAATATTAATATTACGAGTATGCTTTACACCGATAAAATAAACGTGTATTATATTACAGTTAAAACTCGTAACCGGTCAAAACCACTTTTCACTGAAAAAATCAGGCAAACGTGGTTTTGACCGGTTATAAGTTTTGAGACCCCAGATCTAACTCAGTGGGTTAGGTTAGCAAGGATCGAAGCGATGAGCTATGTACCTTAGGGTTCTTGTGTCCAGAACTGAATTGCTACTGGTTACCTAGTTCACTCAGAAATATAATTTTAACTAAGGGCATTAATTAAAACCACTTTTGCCTGATTTTTGCAATCAAACTGGTTTTGACTGGTTATTAGTTTTGACTGTAACACATAATATACATCTAGACGCCAATTAAAAATCTGTATAAAATAAAAACTAATATTACCTACATTATTATTTTAGTTTGATACGATGTCCCTTTAGCACAGTATAAGAAAAAGTATGTGGTACGACATGCCTAATAGCACAGAGAACTATATAATTACTAGCCTATAGAATACAGCTACATACAGCTACCCACTCGTATGTTTATTGTTTCTAAGATTTCCTTTCAATCTGATGTAATGTAAACAGACTTCGGTTGCAAAACAATACTTATACTTCCTATTGTGTTCGGCAGTTATCACCAATAATTCTTTATTTATGAGGAACCGATGCTGCTTCAACGTATACAGGGTGAAATTGCATCCTTTTAAACTAAGAGTCTACCCATCAAACTTTAGTTTTACTATAGGAGAAAATCGATCGGAGAAAAAAAAATCTGGTGTTGCATATAACATTTGAGTGGAGTAGACATTGCAGTTTAGTATGGAATAGCAGAATTTGTTCAAGGGTGCTTATGATATCAATTTCACCCTGTATAGGGTCCTTCTTAATATTATGCTGATGGTTTTTTAAGGGGATGATCAGACCATCAAACTGAACAACTTTCTCTATCGGATAATTGAAGTAATCGAAATGAGTATGCTATTGCTTTCCTCCCCGAACATCCCTCCCCACCCAGGGCGTGACATCGTTTTCGTGGTCGCTGTATAAAATGTAGTGAGACTATTAACTAGTAAAACATTCAAATTAACATCATGATAATTATTATCCTTAACCTTATCTTAACAGTAATAAGAGTTTCAACTTCTAATACAGGGTGTAAGGAAAAGTATCATTAACCTTTAAACCACATTTTCTCTACCCATCAAAACCGAACAACTTTTACCTTGGGAGCAAACCTGACAGAACAAAACAAAAATCTGCTGTTTCAAACGTTTAAGTCGAGTAAGTATTGCAGTTTAGTATGGAACAGCATATTTTTTTTGAGCGACGACGTTTGCTCCTATACTTAGTAAAAATTGTTCAGTTTGATTGGTAGAGTACCTATGTAGTTTAAAGGTTAATGATACTTTTCCTTACACCCTGTATACATTATTATAGTACTTTGTGATACATTGTTAAAGGTCTTGCTTCCCTCCCCGCACTTCTCCTGTTATACCTATGGCGCGGCTTAGCTTCTGCGGTCGCTGTATTTGAAAATGTAGAGTATTTGCAAGTGTCAAACATTCAAATTAACGTGTGATAATAGACTATAAACATTATCTTAACAGTAATAAGACTGATTACCTTTACGAAAGCAAATGACATTACAATATAACGACGTTATCTTAGTAAAAACATAATTAGGAAATGTCTAAAAATATATTTAGAGTAAAATTTGTCTAAAGAGAAGACAAGGAAAAACATGCAATTTGCTAGATTAAAAGATGACGTCGAAATAAAAATGAATGTTGTCATTAAACTTTAAAGGAAAAGTCAGCATTTTCTTTGAATCTTTTATTAGCTGGAATCGTAGAAAGAGAAGGAACTAGAAGAAAGCACGTGTCTTGTCATATCACACAGTAAGAGATGCACATAGCAAATTCGCTCTAGTTAAAAAAGGAGATCGCTACTTATTGCTGTCCTTATCGACGTAGCCACTTTTTTGTTCTACGACGGCTGTCTGACTCCGGAGTCAGACATCTATTTTCATACAAATTGTATAGGATTTTATGACTATCGCTGTCTCATACGCGGTTACACTGATGTTACGTCTATCAGCGTAAGCGAAAAATACTTCGCCTATGGCTGGAATACAAGTTTTCCTGCATATCGTTATCGTATAGAATGCGTGAAAAGAATTGACTTTTGTTCCAACCATGTTTCATTTACGGAATGGACCGCTCGCACTCTCACGCTGATTAGTGAGGTTTGTAAGGTAAATATAAATTTATTCATTCAACAACTTACACTAACAGTACAAACACTACACATGCAAGTTTTAGTCGTTTGATAATTTATAGTACCTACATTATTACAGACATTAATGTTTCGAGCGGTAAATCATTAAATTAAAAAATCTTTATTACATTTAGAAACAAATAAATAGAATTAGATATGAATGTCAAAGAATATTAGATTAGGTTTATAGTTAGTTTCATAATTATACATATCAAAATATTAATCATAGTTAAGAGCAATGGGGGAAATATCCACCACAGAGCTTCTAGCTGATACTGAGCCTAAATATCGTCCTGCT
Organism: Agonopterix heracliana; assembly: GCA_963693445.1. Classification (NCBI taxonomy): domain Eukaryota; kingdom Metazoa; phylum Arthropoda; class Insecta; order Lepidoptera; family Depressariidae; genus Agonopterix; species Agonopterix heracliana. The sequence goes on from OY856324.1 coordinate 15,581,237, forward strand.
GATAGTAGGAGCCTAGATTCCGAGTCCGCAAAAATGTCAACCAGATCAAGTTGTACGATAGTGTTCATGAGCTTCAAGGCCTCGTATAGTGGTGGTAAATAAACATCTTGGGCACACAAATTATCTAGTCACATTTAAAGTTCCAGAATCTAGCCTGGACTTGTATTATGATATTAACTAGACAACGATATAGAATACATAATATAGACACAAACATCTATGACTCGGGAAATATTCATATTCATCATACAAATATTTGTACCTTACGGGATTCGAACCCGCGACCCTCGGCACAGCAGGCAGGTTCACTACAAACTGTGCTGTCGGGCCGTCGAAGGTGGAACACATACGCTGATGATGATGATGATTTTTATCAAAATACTAAATTGAGTATTCCAAACGTACGTTTTGTATTGTATTTTGTTTTGCAGCAGCATATGAAAGAACTGCCACTCAATAAATTTAAGACTGTTTTACTCAACTGGCTTCTCCAGAACATGTTCTATCCCATCAAAGAGTTTAACGAGCACCATGACTAATATAATGTACCTACTATTATAATAAGACTCACTGTATTGACTTATTATAAAATTATTACATTTTAAATGTAATTAATATGTAATAATGTTTAATTGTAATTTTAAAAATCTTAATGAAAATTAGCATTAGTCTAATGTATTAATGTATAAATATTTGCGTGCCATTGTTAATGGCTGATTTAGGAGATCCTCTACTGTACTGACCACCTGTAATTTTTTGTGTACCCTGATCAATAGCAAATAAAGATTACTTTACTTTACTTTACTTTACTTTACTTTGTATTTAGTTTGTTTTTGTAAATTTATGAAATGCATGAAATTTTGTGCAAACATGCGTTTTTCGGTCCACCACACCCAAACGTTCCCCAAGCCAGTACTTCAATATTGGGACCACAGAAGTTGACGCTGGTGCTTTGCTTGTTTCTAAAAATATCCAAATCTTTATCCGTATTTCTAAAGTAGACGATTAAATATATTTTTATCTTGAAGTAAATAAACTAATTCCAGATCATGGACGACAAACAACTGTAGATTTTTGCATACATGTAAATAATCTACTAGTGTTTACCCACGACATACTTCGTCCGCACTTAGTTCCCGTAATAGTAGATTACCGAGGGCAGGAAAATACCTAAGAAAGGTCTCAGATCTCATGTAATGAGCGTTTTTCTTTTCTTTTTTAAATTTAGTTCCTAAAAAACTCGACAGATGATATGTTTATCGCCCCATAGAGTCGTAAGCGAGATCCTGTCAAAATCTGGTCAAGTCTATGCCTGCCTTTTTTTTAATGCCAAGGGGTCGAGCCCATTCAGCCATGTCAGGCGTAAAAAAATATGTAAATAATGATTAGTAAATAATGAAATATGTCATTAAAAGATGCGTTTGCATCTTCTTGATCATCTTTTCACTCTTTACTATTTTAAAGAAACACTTTTTGAAATGTTGACGTTTCTTCGCACAGACCGTAGCGACATCTATCGATCCCCTAGAAAACAAAAAGAAAAATGCTCATTGTTGGCCAAAGCGAAGCCAAGGTCATCAAAAATTTTATCTGAGGCTTTCTTATTTACTGCCCGAGGTTAGTATATTATTTTTCTCCTCAACAGAGGTGGAAAGCGGCGACTTCGTTTAGCGCAGCGGGACGAAAATTGACGCTTTCCGTCCGGAGGAGAGAAAAATATATTATTGTACTAGTTTTGACGTCTATAGTCTTAGGCTTTTATACACACAAAGTTTCATAAGAATCGCGCGGTACAGTAGTCTTTGCGTGAAGCTTTAACCTTTCTCTTATATGATCAAACAACCTCATTATTTATTTTTTCAATCCTTCTCAATAAAATTATGTCTAAATTTGGATCCAATTTGACCTTTACATTATCAGTCAGACTTGCTAACTATGCTACTCGTATGTATTATATCTATGCTAATATATAAGACGTGACATCTCGGTTTACATTATTTATTTATTACATTACTTGTTTTTTTTCATGTATCATCTTTGTCACCCTAAATACGTCCCAGTGCCAGAGCACACGTCTATTCAAGGAAGGCGTTTTAGTCCAATCATTTTAGGGTTTGATCCTAACAATAATGCATCTATCGTTGAAACTTTTCAGCGCGAAAAATTACCGTTGACAAATAATCTAGGACCGGAAAAAGAGATCCTAGATTATTGTCAAACCGTAATCAGACTGCAAAGTTTCAGCGATAGATGAATTATTGTTAGGGTCAAACCCTATAGAATGATTGGACTAAATCGCCTTCCTTGAATAGACGTGTGCTCTGGCAGTGAAAATAAATGAATTATTGTCAGGGTGTCCATACAAGGAAACTCTAAAATGACTGAACTATGCGAATTGGTAGACTTCACATAAAGTTCACATAATACTTGATATTACGCAACAAAAATTCTTCTTCAGCGTATGTTGGTTTCTTTAAGATGCTTTCCTTCACAATTCACATTTACGTGTACCTGGTCTACATAGCAATTTATATCTGAGTTAATGACAAGAAAAAATAGACATTTAGGTCGGACTTTCAGTGTTCAAGTAACTTTAACGGAATAAAAGTGGGCTGTCTTTTAATGTGCTGCAGCTGTTTTTCAGGAGAACGATAAGGAACAGATGGACACGAACACACTTTAAATTTTACCATCTATGTTTACGCTATTATAAAACTTTTACAGAAGTGTGTATGTGATAATGCTTCATGGCCGTGTTCGACCACAGCGACTGATTATGGCTGTTGACTTTGTGAGCTTCTTTGATGTGCTCTCAGGTAGCTGATGTAACCTATCTTGGCTTTAAAAGTGCGCCCGCGCAGGCCACAAGTCAATTTTCCATTACTAGTTATTCAGTCAGTACACTATATTTACGAAAAAATGTTGCTATTTTTAGGTGTCCCTGAGTCAAAATCACAGGTTTTTATTTTTGTCTATCTCTTTGTTTGTTTGTTTGTTCGGGCATCACGCAAAAGCTAGTGAAACGTTTTGGATAAACTTCTTCTTATCGAGTGGGCTGCAAGCCCTGGTGTCAGAGTTTATTCAAACCGCCTTACGGCCTCTGACGTGGTTTTTATGTAACGACTACTACCACCAGAGATAGTAGCCGGGACCAACTGCTTAACGTGCCATCCGACGCACGGAATTATCTTTTCTTTTCAGACAATCAGGTGACTCAGCCTGCAATGTCCTAACCAACTGGGGAAAAACGCACAAAGTGACATTTCACTAGGTGCCCCCCGTGGGAATCGAACCCACGACCTCCGTGTCAAGAGCCCAATGCTCTTAACCATTAGACCACGGAGGCAGTTAAACTTCAAAACGATGACGGGAGCCGGTGTGGACGAAGTCGCGGGCAAAGTTAGATAGTTAGCGTGGAAAGTTAGTATAACATAAAAGTGCAAAGACAAAACTGTAAATAACAAAATAATATAAAACGTTTTAAATTAATCCGTATAATTAGTAGAATGACACTTAACATTTTGTGCAAATAAAAACAAATGAGGAAGAAGACAATTCACACAAGCAGGTCAAAAAAGTTAACTAAAAGTATTATAATTTAGAACGCTCTTTAATATTAACTCAGTATCACATAATTACTGTCCATATTAAAATAGTATCATTTCAAGAAATATAAAAACCGGCCAAGTGTGAGTCGACTTCACGCATAATGGTTCCGTACCGTCGTCATAAAATATTACTGAAAAATTGTGTTTTCTCCAGGAACCTTAGAGCGAGTCCGACGCACCTTAGACCAGTTTTAATTATTTTACTTCAATAAGAATATGATTTATAACCACACCGAGTGTGTCGATTGTATGTGTTGCCATTTTAAGTTAGACGAAAACAAAACTCATCAGAATTTTTGTTATTTTTAAGTTTCGTTATTAAATCAAAAATAAAAACAAAATGTTCTTTAAAAGTATAAACTCTCTAACGCTTTCTACAGCGGATCAAAGGTGATCTGGTTCTCCATATTGGGCGTTTTAGGTAAAGATAAATTATGGAACTAAATTAAATTAACTCTTTTTAATATAAACTTAAGTGCGTTACATTCTTTACGAATGGTTCAGACCATCAAACTGAACAACTTTTACTACCCGACCAACATTAAAATCGCTACTCGAAAATTTCAATAGCTACTCGACTAATGTATGGCAACAGCAATTTTTTTTATTGCGATTATAATATTGTTTTCATAGCAAAAGTTGTTCAGTTTGATGATCTGAAGCACCCCCTAAAGTATACAGGGTGTAAGGAAAAGTATCGTTTGCCCATAAAACTGAACAACTTTTACTATGGGAACAAACCTGTCAGAACAAAACAAAAACAGCTGTTCCATACGTTTGAGTTGAGTGGGAATTGCAGATTAGTACGGAACAGCTGTTTTTGTTTGGTTTTGACAGGTTTGACAGGTTTTATACAAGGTGTTACAAAAATACAAATAAACCTTTAAGGGGGTGGTGTAGACCATCAAACTGAACAACTTTCACTATGGGACCAATACCGAAAACGCAAAAAAAAAAATGTATGTTCTATACTCTACAAATCGACTAGAGCTAAAATATGTATGGGATTTAAAATTATTTTTTTCGCGATTTCGATGTTGGTCCCATAGAGAAAGTTGTTCAGTTTGACGGTCTAAACAACCCCCTCAAGAGTTTTAAAAATTTATTCTTACTTATGAAACACCCTGTATATATATTATACAGGTTTGCTCCCATAGTAAAAGTGGTTCTGTTTGATGGGTAGAGTATGTGGTTTAAAGGTTAATTACCTATACTTTTTCCTTGCATCCTGAATAACGCATTTTTAGTTTACACCCTGTGTTCAATACAAAAACCTATACCTATCAAAAATTTAAATATTAAACGCAACGTAACAACGAAATCGCGAATTGTACGGACAGCGAAAGTGAACGAATTGAGAACTTTACAAACTGAGAAATTGTACCAACTGCTCATGATTCGATATTAAATCCTCCAAAACCGATGAGCCAAAGAGTTTAAATTCGTCATTAAAATAATAGTCACAAATTACAATTTGAATAGCTGGAAATTAAAGTTTAAACTAACCGATAGTCGTTATGCAATTGACTGCACGCGAGTTCGTGAAATTTTAGATTTACTGGCGGTCCCTTCCAACGGTTTTGTTGAACTTTCACATTTGAAAGGGATGAGTTTGACAACTACTTTCGAATCTGTAAATTATTATTAATTCTATAATCTACTAGTGTTTTCCCGCAACTTCGTCCGCACAAATTATATACCAGATTTTAAGTCAGATCATTAAGCTATCAAACAACAAAAAATTTCATCAAAATCTGTTCAGTAGTTTTTGCGTGATGCGCGAACAAACAAACAAACTAACAATTTCGTCAATAGATGGCGCTGCACGTCATTTAAATCGTGCTATCGAGTGTTATTTGAGTTTATATCAAGTGAACCGCTACTGTTTAATTCCTCATGATTTTACGGTTTTATAATATTAAAAAAAAAAGTTAAATAGTTAAGATACGACTCGTACCAATAAGTTTTTCAGAATTTATATACGACTTGTAACACCACTGGCTTTTCGGTGAAGGAAAGCATCGTGAGGAAACCTGCATGCTTCAATTTCGAGGCATGTATTGTACCCACTCACCTCACCCCCCGTCACAGTGGACAGAGTTTCGGTACTACTGGTGAAACGTGGATGTTCTGAGGTTTCAGAAAATCTCTAACTACCCCCTCGGGAAATATAGTCGTGAGCATATGCTAATCTATAGGTTTAATACCCAAGTAACACCCTAGTAATTTATTTAAAAGGGGGGTTTCCCATCAAACTAAATTTTTTTCTCTATGGAGCCAACGAACGTCGAGAAAAATTTAAAAAAATCTGCTGTTTCATATAAAACTTCAGTACCAACTCGACTCAAATATACAGGATGTATGGTACAGCCATAGAAATACTGAAGCGGTAAACTCAGACCATCAAACTGAACAACTTTCACGATGAAGCCTACCTCAGGAAACGCGAAAAAAAACAGCTATTTCATACAAAACTGCTATACCTACTCAAATGTATGAAACAGCTGATTTGTTTCGCGTTTCCTGGGCTAGGTTTCATAGTTGTTCAGTTTGTTAATATTAGAATGGATTCATCAACAATACGATACAATACTCTTTATTTGCGCATTAAAAACATGAAATAACAATATTAAAAGCAAACAAAATATTACAAATCAAGCACAAACAGGCAAAATCTGTTTTTTTCTGTCAGTCTATTTCTCTGTTTATCCACGTAACTTATACCTACACAGAAACTACTTGATTAATCTCAATGGAACAGCGCAAGGCCAGACAACATTTGATAAATAAACTTTTTTTTAATCCCGAGAAATTAAAGTGTTTCAAGAGTACTAGGACCTACCTACTCAAAAGATCTACAGGGTATAAAATGAAATGCGTTACATAATGAACAGAGTGCTTTAGAAAATCAAACTGAGAAAAAATCAGCTGTTTAGTACATTTTGGTACAGTAGCTTTTGACGTTTACTATGAAACCACAGATATTTTTTCACGATTTCGATATGACTCCATAGCTACGATTTCTTTATTCTTAGCTCCATAGTGAAAATTGTTCAGGATGATGATCTGATGCCCCCACTTCAATATGTAACGCATTTCATTTTACACCCGTATATGATGTACTGAAATTTTGAAATGGTCTGCGCAAAAATTGCAGGCAAAACATGTAGTTTCCTAATTTTTGACCGGATTGTCGATTTACTCTACACAGTTAGATATTCTCCATGGTGGAACCCTCGCACTTGCCAGTTTTTATGTTCGTAGATTTTCCAATTAGCAATAAAACAATGGTAATTTTAATAGTTCCTTATTTGCAACTGCACAATCTGATTAAAAGCGGGGAAAAGTTTTCAACACTGCTAACCAATCTAGCCCAATTTAATTTGAATGTAGTTAACATAAAGAAATGAAAATGAGATTTGAAAATGAAAAACAGTTCCATTGTTGAGAGTTTTAATTAATTTTCTTTACCTTATTCAGATTGCGATAAAAAGCTGGTATTTTATTGTGTTTTTATGTTGGTATCATTCATTGAAACATTTTATTATAGTGAAATTAAAATCTCGTAAAAGTTATATTAAATCCGGACATTTTGTGTCTCTACAAAAGTTGTGTTGTCACTTGGCCAGTATTATTTTCAATTTCTACAGGGTGAAATTGATATAATTCCTTTTAAACTAAAAGCAAACCGATCGGAGCATTTCTTTCGGAAAACTCTACACAAGGATCATTATTATCGCATTTTTGGTGCAATTCGTACTAAACAAATAAAATTAGCTAGTCATGCACATTCTTATCAAAATGGTCTTAAAACTTTGCAAGCACTCAAGAGGCCATAGGTCCCGACGAATATTTTCTATGAGAAACGCGATTGCCGAGCGCTCCGAAAAGTGTGTGCGTGAGCCGTATTTTCGATTAAGGGTATATTTTCGTTTGTGACGTCATCACTTCGCATGCCCGAACGAATAAAGGTGTAACTTTGAAAAGTCAACTTTACAGGAGAGCAAAAAAACCGAATAATCGGCGTAGCGTTAAAACTACTGTAGACATTTTAATACTTTTTGTATCGTTAGAAAGAGAAAAAAATTACTTTCTTTATGATATGACTGTCATAGAGGTATAACGAGCGAGTATTTGATAAAATCGAGAAATGCATGTAACACTTTTGTTCTGAGGAACATTTGTAGATTTTTTTTGTGTAATAAAAGATGCACCTTTATTCGTTCGAAAAATTTTATAGTCTTGATGGGTAACATCAGGATACTTGAGGTTTACGGTCAAATTTTTCGTTCTTGGCGTCGGTGTAATAGTAGGTTACACCTTTATTCTTCCATTTTTTAACTCTGCATTTGTAAGTATTATCCCGTTAGTACTATGTTCGCTCAAAATTTGTGAGTGGGCTCTGAATTGATCATAATATGTAATAAGCAAATACTTAAAAATTTGATGTAAAATTATTTATTTAAGTGTGTTTTGTATAGGATTCTCTATGTTTAAAAAAAAAGGAAAACGTAAAATAATAAATGTACTAGAGAAACATAAGGGTCAAAGATACATGACGAATTAAAAAAATGCAGCAATATTTTTGGCTTCAATATTTATTTAGAAATGTTTCATTAACAGTTTTTATCACATGACAATCATTGCCTTTCGTAAGTATTTTAATTATACAGGGCAGGGTGTAAGGAAAAGTAACATTAACCTTTAAACCACAGACTCTACCCATCAAACTGAACCACTTTTACTATGGGAGCAAAGCGATCAGAGTAACAAAAAAATCAGCTATCCCGTACGATTGTGTCGAGTTGGTATTGCAGTTTAGTATTGGACAGCTGACTTTGTTTTTCTCTGATCGTTTTGCTCCCATAGTAAAAGTTGTTCAATTTGATGGGTAGAGTCTTTGGTTTAAAGGTTAATGATAATATTCGTAACACCCTGTGTAAATCACTAATAAATCGTATTGATGTGAACTGAACTACCTGTTTAGTGTTTCCTATCATAAAATCAAAATACACTTTACAAAAATCATATTTTGGGATTACAAATATAATAATAAATAATGGGAATAATGTTTATGTAATAGGTGAATAAAGTATTTGATGATAAGTTAATTTAATTTTTACTGCCAACATAGTAAAATGATTGTTTATGTGTTAGAAAGATTTATTAAATCACTAGATTTTACCCGCACCTTCGTCCACGCCGGCTCCTATAATTGTACCTAGATAAAATATTATATTTACCAGATTTGTGTCATAAGCTTTTAAACCCAAAAAGTTTCACCGAAATCGGTCGGAATTTTACAGTTATGTATTAGTGTAGAGAAGAAAAACTTAGGTAAAAATTTTCTTATTCTCTGTAGATGATTCCTATTCGCATCGACTTATTTCACTTTTCGTTTAGTTTTAGCTTACTTAGAGCCTGTTTCACCACTTCTGAGTAAGTTCTTGCTAGCTTATCCGACAGATAGTTTGACGTATTTTGTATGAACATATGTCAAAATATCTGTCGGATAAGCTAACAAGAACTTACTCGTAAGTGGTGAAACAGGCCCTTAATCACTTAATTACAGACACTTAGGTAAACAGTGATTAATTTACAATCGTATTACTCGTGTTGTTAGTAAACAAACATGCACGCAACTGCAATAGTCCGCTCCCGCGAGCTTTCTTTGATAATGCAACGTTGTCAAAATGTAAAATTTAGTTAATCATTCTTACCGCGTGCACTGAAGCTCGTCTCGTATGACGGTTATGTCTAACGCGGAAAATATTTAAATAATTCTACTTAGTAGTTTTAGATAACCAAGGATAACGTTTTATAAATTTGGATATTTTCAGACGAATATAGATGAAGTCTGGTATTATACCTTCCGAGAAATGCCAATATAATTTAATTTTCGGTTGAATAAAGGTGTAATCGGGTCTTACATTTTTTCAATCAGAGACTTGTAGACGAATAAAGATGTAAACTGGAATTAGAACTGACCCCTTTTAGTTTTTATAGAGATAACAAAGATGCAATATTGTATTATACTGTTGTTCAACTATTTTTAATGAAAAGTGTTTTAGTAACACTACATTGTGTCCATATTCGTCTATGAAATGTAAGTAGTAATTAGATAGAATAAAGATGTCCTACCATATAATTTCACGAATATGCACCATAGCTACGCTGAAAAAATTCAGGACATGTATTGAAGGCCGTAGATTCCAAAAATGGCATAAAAGCAAAAAGGGTGTTATGGCATTTTACACCTTTATTCGTTCGGGCGTGCGACTTGCTGTCAATTTTCAATAAAAAATGTTGATAATGTTTTGTAAGTTTTCCGTGACCTTTTGTTTGAGCTCCCACCATCGATAAGAAAAGTGTTAAGTATTTTTTGTGAAGAATACCTAGTTAGTAGGTAGGTTTTTTTTCACACAATAAGAAATTCATTACTTAACTAAAACAATTTAAATTAACCAAAGTGGGAAGTTTAGGTTAATTTAACTAAACTTTTTTCAAACTAAATACGATCATCACTGTGGGCAAAAAAATTGTGTATAGAGATACAAAAATTATGATTTCACAATATGTAGAGTAACGGAATATGCCTACATAACTAATTAAATTTATTAAACACTTATTTTTTTAAATATTTTTATAGTTTCAAAATTACACATGTGATATTTTTTACTAACCGACAAGGAGGAGATTCTATGATATATATACCGCCGGTATTCTAATTTTGAACATACTGAAAAAAAAAATCACCGACATTTTCGTCAATTCGGTAGGTATGTCAAGTTTTTTTTTGGGAGGACAAAATGGAAAACCATTTCGAGATAATTGTCTCAATAACAATATTTTATATGTCAGAATATTTAAAATGAAAGGATTAAACTAAATATCAACTTAAAATAACTGGTCATTCAGAAAAAATATGTTCAATGTGTCAGAATTTGACATTTCATGTTGCCGTTTCTGTTTCCAACATGGAGTAAGAAAGAGAAGGCAGGTAATTTTTATTTTTTAAATTAAAATTTTAAACAACAAAATTAACAACGTGGAGTTCGAATAATTTTGTCGAGCCCACTTTTGCCATTTACAGATAAACTTCGTGAATTGAAAAAAAAAATTTTCTTGTAATGATATCTTCTATCCGTAAAAAATATAAAATAAAGACAAAAAAATGCTTGACATACCGAATAATTGTGTGAATAATATAGTAGATTACACACCGAGGGCAGGAAAGTAAGAAAGGTCTCAGATGTCATTTGATTGCTGACCGAGGTCAACAAACATGTGATCTGAGGCTTTCTTATTTACTGCCCGAGGTTAGTTTACTATTTTTCTCCTCGACGGAGGTGGAAAGCGGCAACTTCGTTTAGCGCAGCGGGAAAAAAATTTACGCTTTTCGTCCGGAGGGGAGAAAACAACATTTTCTATGTTAGAGATTTTAAAATGAAAGGATTACGGATATTTTTTTTTAAATATCGACCAGGAGTGCGATTTTTGAATCTCATTCGGTGAGCTCAGCAGTTGAAAATGTCAAAATTACTATGGAGATTTGCATCTTCCTACTGCTGATGCGACTTTCAAAAATCATACTTCAGCAGTGCTATTTTTGAAAGTCAAATCAGCAGTAGGAAGATGCATATCTCCATAGTAATCTCCATTCAAAATTACTTTTGACATTTTCAACTGCTGAGCTCAACGAATGAGATTCAAAAATCGCACTCCAGGGCCCTATTCAATAAACGCGACAATTACAGGTGAAAGGCGACAGGCGAAAATTCGACAATTATTTACAGTTCAATAAAAATGTACATTGACAAAATTGTCAAGAGCATTGAGTTCTGCTTACGTAGGTCGTGGGTTCGATTCCCACGGGGGACACCTAGTGACATGTCACTTTGTGCATTTTTCCCCAGTTTGTTAGGATATTACAGGCTGAATCACATGATTCCATGCTTCGGATGGCACGTTAGAAAAAGGCCGTTGATCCCGGCTACTATCTTTGGTTAGGTACGTAAAAACCACGTCAGAGGCCCGTAAGGCGGTCTGAAAAAAACTCTGATTCTGATCTGAAGTGTTTAATAAAATAAATACTTATGTCAAGTTTTTCAGGACAAATTGTCATTACGTCTATTCTATTTTTATTAAATGGCGTTTCCTTGTTAGATTTCGCCAGTGTCAAGTGTTGAAGATATATTTATTAGATATTGTACGGTAATAGGATATGGCGATCTCAAAACCACGTTTTTAAACAAAAACACACACTTGAAACCACCATAAAACGGCGGAGCCACTTGGGCAATCAAATCGCAAGCCGACGACACGTCTACTTGTTACCTCCTTAGCCACGCGACTCCTCTGTCACATGTCACCTGTCAGGAGAAAAATTATTGAACAGAAATATGTCAAATTGTCGCTACAATCCGACAAATTTCTTTTCTCAAACATGCTTGGAAATTTGAGCATTATGTTGACAAGTTGACAACCTTCTTTGAAATAAATCGAAATTGCTGTACTATGCGAGCAGTGGCCGGCAATAGTTGTATGAAAATCTATATCTGTCGTAGTTTAGCGGCCAAATAAATTACATAGTAAACTTATATTATGTCGTGTAATTTAAAAATGGAACGATCTTTTACTCCGAAACATGGCAACCAAGGAGGTAACTTATCAAAGGTTTGGTTTAAATTTTGAACTGGCTTGCAAATAAAAAGCTTTATAATGAAAAAAAAAACGAATGGACACTTTAACCACAGATAAGTTATAAGTTACTAGCTTTATCGCAGGAAAAATTATTTTTGTTCGTCATTGATTTTGAAAAGTTGATTAATTTTCATTTCCGCGCATTCATAATTCATAATTCATAATATTTATTGCATAATCATAATAATAACATAATAGCATTGTTTGAGAAAAGCACTATACAAGCCTTGGCCCCAACTAGGCATTGATGGACTTACGTATGTGTGCCTTGGCTTCGCCTCGGCCCACATTTACACGTTCGTCCATCGATGCGTCTTTTGCTGGCCACTGCAGTAATGTACTATAATTTTCCACCATGACATTTTGACGAAATTATCAGATTTTCCACCTGTAAATTGTCACGCTTATTGTCACGTTTATTAAACCGGGCCCTGTAAACTCCTCGGTACATTTGAAAAGTACATAAAATAACTGGCCGATAAGAAAAACAAAATTATAATGTCAGAATTTGACATTTTATGTTGCCGTTTCTGTTTCCAGCATCAAAGTAGAAAAAGAAGGAAGGTGTCTTTTTTAGATTAGCAAAGTTTTTTCTACATGAGTTCGAATGATTTTCTTGTGACCACTTTTGCATTTAGAGATTACCGTTCAAATTCATTTAAAAATGTATTTGTATTGATAAACTAGCTAGCTTTTACGGTTCGCTTTCATTGCAACAAACTATCTTTCATAAAAAATACTTATTTTATAACTATCTCCCATAATCTGTATATTCTTCTGTCTAGCCCCACACCAAGAAATGGTGGTTGGGCAAAAAATCTCGAGAGAAATATATCTCAAGACAATAATTATATTACTACTATTGTATTGTATGGTATAGTCAAAGTGAATTTACGCTATGGTATGGTGATAACTGATAAGGCACCCTCCGTACGTGAGTCCGACTCACATTTGGCCGGTTTTCTTTAAATATAGTAGTTTACTTAACAAAATTTTAAAAATATTGCTTTTATGACTAGTGGAGAAAAATTAGCTGTGGAATTTAAGTATTCCCATTGTTTTGGCAGACGTGCCTAAACCACTGAACCGATTTTGATGGTTGAGATGTCATTCGACTGCAATTTAAGTCTGTGATTGATTGATTGAAGATATTTATAAAAATGTTAATTGGCGGTGTTTGGAATAGACCATTTTTAGAATTTTTGTCTGTTTGTTTGTGCACACGTTATTTTAAAACTACTGAACAGATTTGGATTTCACGAAAGCATAGGGCTTAGTTTGGATTGGCATCAAACTAGTACCTACCTAAGTAATAAAATCTTTTCTGTTCAATTATTCATTGAAATTGGTAGGAAGCAAGTTTTTAGTTGTTTTGATATTATTTGCAGTGATTTAATTTCAGAAGTAAATAAAAATTGCATGATTTTCTTATCAAGAATTTTATACTACGTAGGTAATTTAATCTTCTTGCTTAGAATTTATTTGAAACTGTGCGCGACTGTATTGGTAATTGTATATTGAAAAGCCGACCAAAGAGAATGGTCATAGATTTGGTATACGCTACTTAGACGACACTGACATAATTGAAGTCATTTCAATTTGATTGAACAATATGACAAAAATTATCCTAGAATTCGTAAATTTTTTTGGAATACAACATAATTTTAGCTTTAGAAAAATACAAATAATGAATTATTCCATTCAATTACCTTTGTGTTTCAGTCATCCACAGACGGATCGAGAAAAAAATTGTCGCAAATTATTTTTAAAACATTTGACGCGGACGTGCTCCAGTAACGGCATTTCGCCGTACAATGAAAAAAATCAGAAACAAGGATAATTTTGCAGTTGTCACAGGATGTCAAAAGCTTGAATTTGTTCGCCATTTTGTATGGTAATCACAATATTTGATTTTAAATAACATGTTTTCAAAAATATTAGTGTTTCAGACTGGTATTTCAAAAAATCGATTCATTATGTTTTTTAAAATTATATAAACTTTCTTTTTACGTAAACTGTAAATTCAACCGTGTAACGTAACCCTTCTAAAAATGTTCCTAAAGTAACCCCATTTTTAGCAATATTTCGACGAACAGTGTCCGGATTTTATGCGATTACTAAAATAAATTATATGAAACATACAAAAAAACGATTCATTACATTTTTAAGTAAAGGCAGTTCTTTCATAATAAATATAAAACACTGGATATGCAATAGCATATCACTGAAAACAATGTTCCTAAAAGTAGGGGTTTTAGAAAATATACCCTTAAAAACAACTAACCAAAGTACTTTTTCTAGATTTTATTTATGATTGCACTCAGGGTTGGAAAAAAAACAGTTTTTTTTTAATTTTATAAAACAAACAGTTCAAAATGTTTTAAACAAGTGTTTTTTTTGTTTTTTATGTTTTTTTTTCTTTTGTGTTTAGGCCATTTAATTTCAAATAAATTAGACCTATAATATTTGATTTCTTGACTAGGTATTTTTAAAATCGCCTTAATAAATTCAATAATTATGTAGAAAAATCTGTCAGTGGATAAAAATTTATTTTATGTTACGTATCTCTAATCAATACTGAACGCTTTAAATTCTAACAATTCTAACTAATCTTCATTTTTAATAGGGGAAGCCCCAATATTCATATTATTTTATGTTTAAAATAAGGATAGTAAAATAAAATTATATGTTTTATTTAATTACATTGCTAAATAAAATTTTCCTTATAATTCCTATTTCAAAAGTTCAAAAATATAATAGCAATAGACTCAACTGGTTTTATGTCAAGCTATTTAGAGTCCTAAATATTAATTTATTTCCATTCATTCGCAATGAAAAGTAGTTTTAAACCTTGTTTTTTTCTTAATGAATTTTCTTATTCTTTTCTTAATAAATTTTCTTATAAATAAACACTTAATAAAAAACACGGTTTTAATTCAAACTGTTTTAAACACTGTTTTAAACACGTGTTTTAAAACAACTTGTTTTAATCATGCCAACCCTGATTGCACTAGTTAAACTAATGGTGAATATGTGAGTATAAATACCAACAATCGGAAACTATTTTAAGTTCTTCTAAACCGAGAAAAATGTTTAAAAATGCATGAAAATACGTCATCTTTGTGACGATTTTCTATCGAGTGAAGTAATTCCAATCGTGTATTCAGTTGATGATTGCACTAGATGAAATATCCAAAAATACTGAGGTATGACTTTAGTTTCGGTAAATGGTATAAGTCTAGTCGTTAAATGAAAAATAAAAGATGCCTCCGAGGTATTTCCACCTACTATTACGTCTTAAGAGACCGATTCATCAATACGGACTTCAGCGAATTTCCTTCATGACACGTTTCTCACAATACAAATGGTAATAAAACTCTGTATATACGATGGAAATGCACTCACAGATACCTATGCCTTGCTCTTTGAACTTGGTGAACCGGGAAGTCAGGATTGGCATTATACAGGTTGTTAAGGTAAATAGTTGCATTAATTTAAGGGGCGATTGTACCCATGAAACTGAACAACTTTTCCTAAGCTCCGAGTCCATCTTAATATGCTGGGGGATGATGAGATCGTCAAACTGAACAAATTTCTCTATGGCACCAAAAAAGAAAACGCGAAAAAAATCAGTTGTTCCTTAAATAACTGTAAACGAAATAAAGTTGTCCAGTTTGATGGTTTGATCATCTTCTTAAAAACTGTCAGCATTTTAAGTCAGTAGGTCTACCATGAGTTTTCAACGTACTTTACTACTATAGTTACGTCACCAATTTTGTATTGAATTTCGTACAGCGCTCCTAGTGGTTACGTTGAGAACTAATTTCTATCATACAAATTGGCGACGTAACTACAGTAGTAAAGTACAGGGAAAACTCATGGTAGGCCCTCTGATCCTGTATACGGTAATTATTCTACGGAACGGACTCGATGTCTTCTAAAAATTATAATCGTGTTTGTGTGTATGTGAATTACCAAATGTTATTTTTAAATAGTTACATCAGCCCATATATTATTTGTTAGTTAAGAAAAACAATACTCTAATAAATTAGTTCAATATTTCTTGACGTTTTGTTCTATTGTTTTTATAAACGAGGCATACTTAGAAAAAGTATATGTCTAGAATGAGCCTCACTGTTTTACCGTATAAAAGAAAAGGGGCTAAGTTTCATAGGTTGGTGTGCGTGAGGCGCCATACAAATTCTGTATGTGTGCGTGTATATGTATAGGGTTTAGGAACCAGTCCTGGTTCCAATTTTTTTCGACGCTTTCGTATCTTCGACTGTCAATCTTGACATATACTTTATCAAAGGAGGCATATTCTTTTTTTTTAATTAAATGAGACTGCTAAAATGGTTTGTATAAGTAGGTAGGCACAGGCCCTTTTTTGGTATTGTTATTTTTTACATTTCACGAGTTTAGAATTTCGTTGTTTAGTAAGTTCTTGTTAGTTTATCCGACAGATAGTTTGACGTATTTAGTATGAAAATATTATGTCAAAATATCTGTCGGATAAGCTAACAAGAACTTACTCATAAGTGGTGAAACAGGCCCTTATTATACTAAACTTCAGATGTTTCAGAATAGCAATTAAATATCGGTGGTCCAACTTAATATGCTGACACTTATTTAAGAAGATAACCAGGCCATCAAACTGAACAACTTTCTCTAAGGGACCAATATCGGAGTCGCCAAAGTAAAATCATTTGGGTCGAGTAGTTTTGCAGTTTTGTTTGGAACAGCCGATTTGTTTTTCGCGATTTTGTTGTTGGTGCCATAGAGAAAGTTGTTCAGTTTGACTGTCTGATCATAAAAAAATGTTAGCATATTAAGAAGGACCCTGTATAGTGAATGACCCAAATAATGTCTATCTCATGATCATCAAAACCACCAAGTGCACCAAATTAAAATGGGACAAATTTGGAGCTAACACTATAAAAAAAGAAATAATCTAAATCTGCTAAGAAATACCGAAGTTATCGTGCATGTAACATAGAGTTAAATGATAAATAATAAACATAGAGGTGAATTGAGAACCTCCTCCTTTTTTAACGTCGGTCAATAAAATGTTATTTTAAGTTATGTTATGTCAAACATGACATAACATAACAATAGTTGTAATGTATAAAAGTAGACGTTCCACAAACATCGATTTGTGACCAAATATACTATAAAATAAATCAAAACTTTTCCCGCGCATTCATTTCATTTTTTTTTTCATAACATATTTACGACTCCATTTATTTAACCGAAAATCCTTATCCTCAACAAAATAAAGTACAATTTAGCTCACCTATAAACAAACAATAGTATTTCCTACCGCAGTCAGCACTGCGCACTGTCACTCCACAACAGTTAGTGAATCCGAACGTTTTCCGTCACTTACTACTGAACTGAACTAATACATTGTTGTAGTTTATTAGCTTAGTTAGAGTTTTTGGCTAAAGTCCAAGATTTTTTTTATTGTTTATTTGACAGACATGTCGAGAATAGAAAAATATTAAGATAACTATTGATTTTGAGCAGTGTCATACCTTGACAATAGATTATTCAATAGTTACTACCATAAATAAAAGACACCGGATTTCGCGCGCTTTTTCGAATTCAAGTAGTCCATAAATAGGTGTTCTACATACCTACTTGCTATGCTTTTTAGACGATTTGTCTATTTTACTAGCTAACTTTTGAATCCGGACTTCTAGTAACGTGGAAGTTTTTTTAAATAAAATTCCTGATTTTTTTCTGTTTATAATAATTATGACCACCGTCGCAATGTAGTTCTTATATTTTCAACCAGTAAGAAAAATATTAAAATTTACGATATAAAACCTACGAGGCAGCTTAAGAATGTCGATGAAGCGAGGGAATGTGAAGATTGCAGAAGCTAGAAGTCGATTATCTCTGCATATTGTGAGTTTATATTATGCCTATACGTACATAAGCAAGTATAATTATAATTTTAACACTCTATCAAAAGATTATGACTTTGATATCTTCTGTACCAGCGTGGCGTCAGCGAGGAATGCGCTGAACCGTAGATTTTTTAGCGAGTGATGAGGCTTTATTGATGTTTTTATCTATTTTGTGTTAGTGTTAGTTTAATGTTAATTGCTTTGTAATCTATTTTATTGCGAGGAAGACTGTTACTTATTCGGTCGATTGTTGTAACTTGATTACGTTCGTTATCTTTTTGTTACCCACTTTGTATCTTTAGTCTAAGATCTGTTTTGTATTTTGTAAATCCTGTTTCTATCAGCGGAGACCTATAATTGGCTTTCTGTTAGCCATCTATATTTGTATCGTGTTAACAGCTGTTGGTCTTCCAAAGAAAATAAAATAAAATAAAATAAATAAAAATAATCCAGCGTAAAGAAAATTTCAATAAGACTGATCTGGCCAAGTTACTTTTCTATACAGGGAATAACAAAACACCCTAGTAATACGTAAGGGGGTGCTTCAGACGATGAAACTGAACCACTTTCAATATTGGGTCAACAAAGAAGAAACGAAAAAAAAAAATTGCGGTCCCATACATTTGAATCGAGTAACTCAATCGAGTAATCAAAACTGCAGTTGGTACCTACGTACCAACTGCAGTTTTGTTTGAAACATCCGATTTTTTTTATTTTTTCTCGAGGTTGGCTCCATAGTGAAAGTTGTTCAGTTCAATGGTCTGAAGCACCCCCTTAAGTATTACTAGGGTATTTTGTTATACCATGTATACAAGGTGTAAGGAAAAGTATCATTAACCTTTAAACTACATACTCTACCCATCAAACAGAACAACTTTTACTATTCAAACCGATCAGAGCAAAAAAATCAACTGTCCCATACTAAAGGTTAATGATACCTTTTCCTTACACCTTGTATACTTATTATGCCAATTACTATTGTATGTTTAAAAAAAACTGTGACTTGGAGTCATCAGAATTGGTGGACACCTGTACACCATATCGTAACCTTTATTAAATGTCTTCAATGCTCAGATACAAATATAAATGCTGACGAAACATTAAAATGAACTTTTGAGTTACGTGATATGATCCGCAGTCGTTGGTATAATAATAGAGAATACGGTACACTAAATACCGTCCAGTCCTCTAGTACCAAAGGATTTCAGCCTAACGATGACAAAAGGAGCTTAACGGACAAATCGACTACGAACTAGTTTTGTCATAGGTTACAGATGCTATCTGAATAGGTCCCCATTTATCACTTTTTAGAAAAGGACGTCGAAGTGAACTAGAGATAAAAGGTCAAGCGGTGAATAACGTTTTTGTTTTAGTTGTTATTATTATAGATAATAATCGATATTAGTTCAAAGATGAAAAAGATATAAAAAATGCTAGGTGCTCACCTTCCACAAAGCCAGCAGCACAGACTTTAACGCCTAGATCAAGCATTATAATCACTGTTTAGCTAAGGTTAAAGCAAGTCTACATCATAGCATATGCTCTCGACTATATTCCCCAAGGGTGTAAGGAGGTAGTCACAGATATTCTAAAATCTCAGAACATCCACGTTTCACAAGTACCGAAGATCCAAGTCTACAATAAATGGAATATGTTGACAATGCCAAATCATAGACCTGGCCAAATTGTGGTGTGATCAGACATTGTAAGTCCTCAATAGTCGATCTCTGTGTACTTTGCACAAACTGCCTGGACAATGTTTACGATATTTTGACATTACTGACGATCCTGCGGACTTTTTACGTTACATACATTAATTATGCACACCCTTCTCCTCTCCGTATCTGGTGGAATGGAAAGGGTTGGTGGAGACACTAATCGACAGCCATACGGTGTGGGAATCAGAGATGTTGAAGACGTCTGAAGGAAGTTGATTCCTCTGATGACACCTGTAGCGAGTAAGTATGCCTGCTGTGCAGAAGGCGATGGTTCGGTGAGTATTGTGGAATTTATGCACTGGCTTTTCGGTGAAAGGGAAATATCGTGAGGAAACCTGCATTATGCTTCAATTACGAGGCATGTATTGTACCTACCCACTATCACGGTGATGGGCTCACTACCCGTAAGGCCTGCATGCGGAATTATTCCGGACGTAATAACGGTTTCGTATGGACTTGCCCAATCCATAAATCCGTTCGGAATTACGGACGCATATACAATATCTTAATTCTGATTCGGAATTCCGTAGCTATGTGTGTGGCAGTCGTGACAATGGACAGAATTTCGCTACTACCTACTCGTGAAACGTGGATGTTGTGAGTTTTCAGAATATCTCTGACTACCCCCTCAGTCAATATAATCATAAGCGTAATTATACCTGTCAGTGTTGATGCTTCAGAAGTGTTTTTTTTAAATCGTCTCAAATTGAAAATCATCATCGGATGATGCATAATCTCTATAGTAATTTTGACATTACTGCCGATTTAACCGCATGTGATTTTCATTAATCGCACTACAGGACGTCGCGGTCAATGGCCAAATAGCAATAATTCTAATTTGACAATTTTACTGCAACACATCAGTCTCCGTCTATTAATATGTCATGAATGAAATGGATACATGCTGGATTAAACAGATGTGCAACAACGAAACGCTAATTTAAAGTGGCGAATTTAAATTTTTTAGTTCATCTTTTTAGTGATGCTGTTAATCCGGTTCTTGTTTATTACTGTAGGAAGGTATATGTCACTTGCCCCCATAAAGGTATTATACCAGGAATTGAGGCACATACAGCCGAGTGAGCGAGATGTACCAAGCGGCACCACTGTATAATATAAAGAGATCGTGACGCGAGGCAATAGAACCGTTTTTTAGTCACTAATTAATTTTTACAATTCGGTTTCCGTGAATAATTGCGAATCTAAAGTGAAATCGCAGATAACTTTATGAAATATACTGACAC
Organism: Agonopterix heracliana; assembly: GCA_963693445.1. Classification (NCBI taxonomy): domain Eukaryota; kingdom Metazoa; phylum Arthropoda; class Insecta; order Lepidoptera; family Depressariidae; genus Agonopterix; species Agonopterix heracliana. The sequence goes on from OY856324.1 coordinate 15,602,422, forward strand.
TACTTCATTAATTTATCCACAATATCACGTTAAACTCAGAATTATAGACAATATTCGAATTTTTGCCTGCGAATAGTCTCAAAAAAACATCCAAAAAAGGTTTCATTTGACAACTCATGTTTGTTGCTCTATTCCTGTAAGGTATAATACCTTTATGCTTTGCCCACGTGCAATTTATAGGATCCTGTGACGGATTTTTAAGACTATTTAACTGAACAACTTTCCCAATGGGGTTAACATCTAAATTGCAAGAAAAAAGTCTGCTGTTTCATACAAAACTGCAAGCTTAGGTAAGTTAGGTAGATTATGATATGTATGGGTTTTTTTTTCGATGTTGGTTCCATAGAAAAATTTGTTCAGTTGGAAGGTCTGAACCACATCAAAATATTCGAAATGAGTGTGTAATGTTATCAAGCCGTGTTATATTTAATAGTTTCTGACCGCATCTTCTCTACAGCGGCAACACGTTCCGACGTGGTGGTAGCTTCAAAAAAAGATTTGACGTTTAATAAGTGGGCTTCAAGCAAAGATTGTATTTGGTCTTCGCTGCGACCAAAAAAAAACGTTTTCTTCAAGCTTCTATAAAGGACAGTGGGCAGGATTGGTCCAAGAGCCCCCCATAATTGGTGTACTACGTTTGAAAGGGGGTTAAATTTTTTTTTATATGTGCCACCAATATATTTTCTAGAGAAAAAAAGATACAGGCTGTTTTGTTTAGCGGATTTTCATACTAATGTTAGCATTTCACAGCTATTTGAATTTCTTGTTTTAATTGGATAGTGTTATTGGTTTTTTATTGTTATTAATGCAAAAAAATCTTTAGCCCTTAGCATCTCGTAAGCTCAAAAAGAGAAAACCGTTATTCCATCCTGAAATTGCCATTAAGTTAAACATGAGCCTTGTTATTTTTTTTATTTACTTCGGAAGAAAGCTGATGACATATTAAATTACAAGTTTAGAATTATAGCAAACAGGAAGCCAATTACAGGTCTCCTCTTTTTGGTTCACTTCAGACTCTTTACCTTTTCCAAATAGAATAACCATTTCTCCCTAGCCCACACAAACGCTGCAATAAACATTTTATTCTCCCACTTGTAACACTGATTCCGTTTTATCTATGAGACAATGTCACCACTGGGGGACACTTATCGGCTTGTTAGCGTATCGAGCGCCCTTGCTCTTGAGAATTTTATTAGGGTAACACATGGGACATCGTTACGTTAGGAAATTGTTGTTTTTCGCTTCGATGCGATCGTGTTTTCAGAACTGAATTCAAGGTCATTTATGATCAAAGTTTTTTTGATTTGCTATTAAGATTTTGTTATCGATGAGCGTGTGATTTCTGTAATTGTTTCTAAACCGACTTCAATAAAAGAAGAGTTTATCGATTCGTCTGTTTTTCGTGTGCTTTAGACCACCTAAGATGATGCCAATCATACCAATAAACCATTGTTTGACGGCCCACAGCAGGCACAGTCTGTAGTGAACCTGCCTGCTGTGCCGAGGGTCGCAGGTTTAAATCCCGTAAGGGACAGATATTTGTATGATACAAAAATAGTAGTAGTTTTGCTTTGTGTGATAACAAACATGTTATCTGAGGCTTTCTTATTTACTGACCGAGGTTAGTATATAAGCTATTTTTCTCCTCGATGGAGGTGGAAAGCGACGACTTAGTTTAGCGCAGCGGGACGATAATTGACGCTTTCCGCCAGGAGGGGAGAAAATCTTATTTATGTATAATTTCTTTTGTAATCTAAGTTCTTTAAAATTCACAAAAACCAGACAGATACTGTTTTTAGTATTTTTGAATAAATTGAGTACTCACTAAAGCCAATATAATATGTTTTATTTTCAACTCTAAATTATTCTAAATTATTCTTTGAGAATGAAATCGATAGGTATCATTGTTCATCTAAGAAATAATTATACTATAAAAGTAGTTCTGTCTGACGATCGGTACAAACTGAATTTGTTACAAATACAAAGTTCTTTGTCTAATATAATACACAGTATTATAAAAGTTGTTCTTAGAAGTACTCATAACATAAGTAATATTTAAGGCTAGGTTATCCCACTGCAAGCGTCTCTTTCTTGCAAGCATAAGTTTACAATTAACCATCCCGCTCCAATTGAAAGCAGGATCGCAAAAAAACTTGTTTTTCGCCAATATCTTTGCTCATGGGAGTTTCTAAGCTAAAACTTCTCCTGAGTTCACTAGAAATATATAATGTATTTAGTTAAGTACAAGAATAAAAAGTTAAATATCAGCAGTTTAATCATAGTAAGTATTGAAAAAACATAACAAAAAGGGGTAACTTTGGTTTTTTTTTTCTATCTAGTAAACTTAATCTAATCGTGTTATTGAGAACAGTCGCCCATCCGCCCGATCCTTAAATAAGACATAATTTAATTTCATACTTTAAAACACAGTTTAAAACACTTTCGTTTGTGTTCAAAAAACGGCCTCGACGGTATAACAGCGTCTTCAGCAACTTGTATATTCAAGCAAAATAAGTACGAAAAAGTTTCTTAATGATAACAGAAAACTGTTGATAGATAAAATCTTTGAGGCCGACAAAAATGTTAACTTTCTGGAACTTATTATGAACTTATTGTTCGTTACTTAGGCTGTAGCCATCTCGTAGAACGTCAAAAGTACCTGAATGCGATTTGTACAGGACGGGGAAGAATTTATAGTTATTTTATTTTTATTTATAAAGTATAATATTATAGTCTTCTTCTTATCTTGTAGGCAGCAAGCTCTGGTGTCAGAGTTTTTTTCAGACCGCCTTACGGCCTCTAATGTGTAACAACTATACCAGAGATAGTAGCCGAGAATTATATTAAACATAAACGAGTTTGAATCCCGTAAGGGACAAATATTTGTATGACGAATATGAATATTTGTACCCGAGTTATGGATGTTTGTATCTATATAATATGTATTCTATATCGTTGTCTAGTTATCATAATACAAGTCCAGGCTAGATTCTGGAACTTTAATTGTGACTAGATAATTTGTGTGACACTGTCCAAGATATTTATTTTAATTTTTATATTTTAGATTACTGTAAATGAACAAGATAGTGTAATAAAAACTAAAGTTATTAGTTATGGCTGTATAGCTGCTCCAGTTAGGTTTTGAAGTAACAGCCAACTGGAGAAAATTTCGATTGGAATAAAAAGAAGTGTTCAGATACGTCTGAAGAACACGAACTGTGTTTTAAAGTCTGAAACCCAATTATGTCTTATTTAAGGATGTGGCTAATAGGCGAACGTTCTCAATTACACAATTAGATTAAGTTTAATAGATAGAAAAAAATACCAAAGTTACCCCTTTTTGTTATATTTTTTCAATAATATGATTAAACTGCTGATATTTAACTTTTTATTCTTGTACTTAACTAAATACATTAAATATTTCTAGTGAACTCCGTAGAATTTTGAGCTTAGAAACACCCATGAGCAAAGATATTGATGAAAAACATGTTTTTTTGCGATCCTGCTTTCAATTGGAGCGGGATGGTTAATTGCAAACATATGCTTGCAAGAAAGAGACGCTTGCACTTGGATAACCTGACCTTAAGATCAGGATAGGTCATTCCATCATGAAACTTTTCATGCAGGGTATAAATAAAATTCGTAACATAGGGTACTTAAGACGTAATAGTAAGTGGAAATACCTCGGAGGCATCTTTTATTTTTCATTTTACGACTAGATTTATACCATTTACTGAAACTAAAGTCATACCTCAGTATTTTTGGATAGTTCATCTAGTGCAATCATCAACTGAATACACGATTGGAATTACTTGACTCGATAGAAAATCGTCACAAAGATGACGTATTTTCATGCATTTTTAACAATTTTTCTCGGTTTAGAAGAACTTAAAATAGTTTCCGATTGTTGGTATTTATACTCACATATTCACCATTAGTTTAACTAGTGCAATCATAAATAAAATCTAGAAAAAGTACTTTGGTTAGTTGTTTTTAATCGGAAATACGGCTCACGCACACACTTTTCGGAGCGCTCGGCAATCGCGTTTCTCATAGAAAATATTCGTCTGGACCTATGGCCCCTTAAGACCATCGAACTGAACAACTCGCTATGGAGCCAACATCGAAATAAATCACGGTAGCAAACTTGTGTTTTTCTTATTCCTTAGAAAACGTCAATGACTTGAACCGATTCATGATGAACCGTTCACATAGTTTTTTAAGCCAGGACAACCTTCTTCTACAGTCAATGACTCAGCGACTCAAATGTATGGAAGTTGATTTGGTCTCAAAATACAAAAGAAACCTTTTCAGTTGGAAAATTAAAAATTATTCCCTAGTTTTTTTATTATTTTGACAGAACATTACTTTTGGTAATCAACCATCGTTTCAGGACTTGATATGGCTATAGAGAAGATGCAGCCATACGCACTGGCAACAAGACATCTTTAAGGGTCGGCACTACCTACGGCCCGTTTGACATATCTGTCAAAAGAAAAAGACCGGTGGCCGACAACACTCAACCCTATCTTATAAGATTAATGAACCAATCAATTTGATAGCTTTTGGTAATAAATTTCTTGCAAAAAACTTGGTCGGTTGCAGCGCGCGGCGCAGCTTGGCTGGCACGTTTACTGGTGTGAAGGAAAAAGTGAACCCTACCTGGTGACACAACATTTTACTAGTTGAATTAAGTTTTATTAGTTGAATTAAAGGACGTAACTAGTCTGTTGGTCTAGAGGCCAATTAGTAAGGCCTAAAAAGTCTGGTCGGCCGACCCTATCCTGGCAGGTTCGTAGGTCCGAACGAATTTAGGGTACCTACTACCCGGAAGGCAGATTTTACTACATTAAATTACTGTTGAATGTTTGGTTGTGCGTGGCAATGCTCCTGCAGCATCTGGATTTGAGAGCCGTAGGTCGAAATTGATATTTACAGCAACAGTACAGTACCGTGATGGACCTCTAATGTGACTGATCAAAGATCACCCCTGGTGGTAGGATAGGATGGGTCCCAACTAATTAGATCACAGTATTAGTAAGGCTTAAAAAAAACTTAAAATTATAATAATTTTAAGTTTAGAAGCAGAACAAATTAAAACTTATAACAGAATAATTACATTATTATAAGTTTAATATTATTGTAATAATAATATAATAAAATAATAAAAGAAAAAAAAAGTTTAAAATAAAGTAGTAGTAGTATATAAAGTATAGATTTTTGATTTTGATTTTAATAAAATAAAATATAATAATAATAATATTAATAATATTAATATAATATTAATATAATAGTATTAGCAAACTAAGGGTTTATAATCTTTTATCATCATAATCATCGTCAAATATAATATTTTAAGCACGGAATCAAAGTTAATTTTGCAGTAACTGGAACGATTGCCTTCAAAATCATTTGCGCAAAAGGACATCAGTGTTACCACTTTTAGTAGATTTCTTCTTTATTGGTAGATTTAGGGCAAAATTGTTTAGTAGATTTTAGTAGAAATTGGGTAGGTATTCGAAAATTTTAATGTATATAAAAATGCAAGGATTCAGGCTACTAAAATCTAAGCTGGCAATAGAAATGGCTGAGAAAACGATTGCAGGGTTTGCAAGTTTTCCGGAACTTCTAGTACACCATGATCATAATCAACAGCCTATAATTACGTCCCACTGCAGGGCACAGGCCTACCTTCTAGGAGGGTGTTTGGGCGTTAGTCCACCACGCGTGCCCAATGCGGATTGATAGACTTCACATATACATCAGAATTTCTTCGTCTGCATATGCAGGTTTCCTCATGATATTTTCGTTCACCATTAGAGAGCAATCGGTAATACGTACATAAGTTAGAAAAACTCATTGGTAGGTGGCATGTTGTCCGTGCGGATTCGAACTCGGACCTCTTGATTGAGAGTCCATACCTCTCCGCAACGCGCCACCGAACTCACTTCTAGTATAGCAAATATGAATCATATCGCCTAATGTTGTTTTTTTTACAAAAGAGGGCTTCTGAGCAGAGTTGGAATTTTGGTACCTAGCACTTTTAATATGTCAAAGGGATTGCATGTTTATCGACTTCCAATAATGTCGATATACGGGTATATTTTATATCACTGCGGATAACTTCAGCATGTATCGAACTTCAAAATAGCGAGAATAAATCAGCTGTTCCATACATTTGAGTCGAATATGTACCTACTGCAGTTTTGCATAGGACAGCTGATTTTTTTATCGCTCTTTTGAAGTTGGCCTCATAGTGAAAGTTGTTCAGTTTGATGAGTAGAATACGTCATGCTGGAGTTATCCGCAGTGATAAATAATTACCCGTAGGTATATCGACACAATCGGAAGTCGATAAACGTGCAATCCCTTTGACATATTAAAAGTGTAACAAAATTTCGGACTCTGCTTATGAGACACAGAAAACTGTACTAAATTTAAACTTGCATAGGGACGACCTAATTTAATATTTATTTGAAAATTGAAGCATCCATGTTACAAAATGATGAAAACCAATAAAAATTATACAAAAATGCGAAAATAACATGTGTAATGATGAGCGTTTAGATAAAATTGATAATATTTTGTACAAAAACGTGTTTTATATTAAATTTTAATCATCTGTAACGACATAAATATTATTTGGTAGAATTTGAAACAGGACTGGTAGATTTTGGAAGATTTCAGCAGTAATTTTGGTCACGCTGAAGGACATTGTGCGACACAAGAACATAATTATAGGTGTTACTTAGTAGCTAAAGTAGGTGGGTACATGAACCCTGAAAGGGCACAGCAATATTAACAAGAAGTAATTTTAAAGAAAAAAAAAATTAGTACAATGTCAATAGTTCTTTAGGTTCTTTTGGTAGTTTTTGGTTCATTTGGTAGGTTCTGGTAGTTTTTGGTAGTTTAGTTTTTTTTTTAGTTTTTGGTTATTTTGGTAGTTTTTGGTAGAGTTTAGTAATTATTTTTTGTAGTTTCTGGTTTTTTGGTAGTTTTTGGTTAGTAGTAGGCAAATATTACCAAAAAATATAAAATCTACCAAAGATTTTATATTTTTTGGTAATATTCGATAGAAGAATGAAAATTACCAAAAACTACCATAAAAAACAAAAGAGTTCTTGACGGCTTGGCTACGGGGTGGGTCTGTTGACATAAATAAAATATTTGTTTACAAAAGAGGTGCATTCGAATCGTAAGCGGCATTCAGTCAGTAAGGGTGTCATGCCTTACTCTGTACTTGTACTTACCATCTGTAACTTATGTACCTACCTACAATTTAAGATAAATAAATGAGATGAACCAAAAAGTACCAAGTTAACCATAAACTACCAAAAAGTACGAAAAATTACCAAAATATAAATAATCTACCAAAAGGTACGAAAATCTACCAAACAAAAACTAGATACTACCAAAATAACCTTTTGGTAGTTTTTACTACCTACCGAAAAGTACGAAAATCTTCCAAAAAAGTTTTTGGTTACTTTTGTACGAAAATTTACCAAAAACTACCGAAAGACTCAAAAACTACCATAAATTACCAAAATATCCAAAAACTACCAAACAGTGCACGGAAAGTAACTTTTGTGAAATTCCTTTGTGTCGTCTTGTGTCGCGCAATGTCTTTTCGCGCAAAATTCTGTCGTGCAAATGACTTTCGAAGTCAATCGTTTGAGTTACCTACTACGGTACAGAATTCACTCTTATTCCATTCTTATTTAAAACATCTGACGATGATGATGATGATTTCAGATTATCAATCCTTAGTTTGCTAGTAACAATAGTAATAAACTTACAGTTATTCTGTTATAATAATGGCATAGCATAGCATATGCTCACGACTATATTCCCCGAGGGGGTAGTCGGAGATATTCTGAAACCTTAGAACATCCGCGTTTCACCAGTAGCACCGAAACTCATAAGAACCACACCAACATAACTCCGTTATAATAATGGGGACAAAAATTAACGAGTAATAGTCGACCAATTTATAAAATGTACTTCTAAGTCCACATATCATGACGGGCAACTACGGAACCCTACACTGCATGTGCCCCGACACCCACTTGCCCGGTTTTTTATAAGTTACTTTGCCTACTTTAGCTAAAAATGGATTTGTTCATTAAGTAATCTTCTAAGACAGGGTTGGGTGTTGCCGGTCACCGGTCTATTCGCAATGATTTCGAACGATTGACGGCCCATAGTAATTTCGCATGCCCGAACGAATAAAGGTGTAACTTTGAAAAGTCAACTTTACAGGAGAGCAAAAAAACCGAATAATCGGCGTAGCGTTAAAACTACTGTAGACATTTTAATACTTTTTGTATCGTTAGAAAGAAAAAAAAATTACTTTCTTTATGATACGACTGTCATAGAGGTATAACGAGCGAGTATTTGATAAAATCGAGAAATGCATGTAACACTTTTGTTCTGAGGAACATTTGTAGATTTTTTTTGTGTAATAAAAGATGCACCTTTATTCGTTCGAAAAATTTTATAGTCTTGGTGGGTAACATCAGAATACTTGAGGTTTACGGTCAAATTTTTCGTTCTTGGCGTCGGTGTAATAGTAGGTTACACCTTTATTCTTCCATTTTTTAACTCTGCATTTGTAAGTATTATCCCGTTAGTACTATGTTCGCTCAAAATTTGTGAGTTGGCTCTGAATTGATCATATGTAATAAGCAAATACTTAAAAATTAGATGTAAAATTATTTATTTAAGTGTGTTTTGTATAGGATGTTTAAAAAAAAAGGAAAACGTAAAATAATAAATGTACTAGAGAAACATAAGGGTCAAAGATACATGACGAATTAAAAAAATGCAGCTATATTTTTGGCTTCAATATTTTTTTAGAAATGTTTCATTAACAGTTTTTATCACATGACATTAATTGCCTTTCGTAAGTATTTTAATTATACAGGGCAGGGTGTAAGAAAAAGTATCATTAACCTTTAAACCACAGACTCTACCCATCAAACTGAACCACTTTTACTATGGGAGCAAAGCGATCAGAGTAACAAAAAAATCAGCTATCCCGTACGATTGTGTCGAGTTGGTATTGCAGTTTAGTATTGGACAGCTGACTTTGTTTTTCTCTGATCGTTTTGCTCCCATAGTAAAAGTTGTTCAGTTTGATGGGTAGAGTCTTTGGTTTAAAGGTTAATGATAATATTCGTAACACCCTGTGTAAATCACTAATAAATCGTATTTACCTGATGTGAACTGAACTACCTGTTTAGTGTTTCCTATCATAAAATCAAAATACACTTTACAAAAATCATATTTTGGGATTACAAATATAATAATAAATAATGGGAATAATGTTTATGTAATAGGTGAATAAAGTATTTAATGATAAGTTAATTTAATTTTTACTGCCAACATAGTGAAATGATTGTTTATGTGTTAGAAAGATTTATTAAATCACTAGATTTTGCCCGCACCTTCGTCCACGCCGGCTCCTATAATTGTACCTAGATAAAATATTATATTTACCAGATTTTTGTCATAAGCTTTTAAACCCAAAAAGTTTCACCGAAATCGGTCGGAATTTTACAGTTTTGTATTAGTGTAGAGAAGAAAAACTTAGGTAAAATTTTTCTTATTCTCTGTAGATGATTCCTATTCGCATCGACTTATTTCACTTTTCGTTTAGTTTTAGCTTACTTAGAGCCTGTTTCACCACTTCTGAGTAAGTTCTTGCTAGCTTATCCGACAGATAGTTAGACGTATTTTGTATGAAAATATGTCAAAATATCTGTCGGATAAGCTAACAAGAACTTACTCGTAAGTGGTGAAACAGGCCCTTAATCACTTAATTACAGACACTTAGGTAAACAGTGATTAATTTACAATCGTATTACTCGTGTTGTTAGTAAACAAACATGCACGCAACTGCAATAGTCCGCTCCCGCGAGCTTTCTTTGATAATGCAACGTTGTCAGAATGTAAAATTTAGGTAATCATTCTTACCGCGTGCACTGAAGCTCGTCTCGTATGACGGTTATGTCTAACGCGGAAAATATTTAAATAATTCTACTTAGTAGTTTTAGATAACCAAGGATAACGTTTTATAAATTTGGATATTTTCAGACGAATATAGATGAAGTCTGGTATTATACCTTCCGAGAAATGCCAATATAATTTAATTTTCGGTTGAATAAAGGTGTAATCGGGTATTACATTTTTTCAATCAGAGACTTGTAGACGAATAAAGATGTAAACTGGAATTAGAACTGACCCCTTTTAGTTTTTATAGAGATAACAAAGATGCAATATTGTATTATACTGTTGTTCAACTATTTTTAATGAAAAGTGTTTTAGTAACACTATATTGTGTCCATATTCGTCTATGAAATGTAAGTAGTAATTAGATAGAATAAAGATGTCCTACCATATAATTTCACGAATATGCACCATAGCTACGCTGAAAAAATTCAGGACATGTATTGTAGGCCGTAGATTCCAAAAATGGCATAAAAGCAAAAAGGGTGTTATGGCATTTTACACCTTTATTCGTTCGGGCGTGCGATTTGTATGAAGAAAACGTCCAAAAAAATATGTGATTTTTGGTAACAAATTGCAAAAAAACTAGATGTCGTATCGAAAAACTGATTTGTTTAAAGTGTTCTTTGATGTTTTGCCATTGATTAGAAATATATTTTGTTGCTTTATTTTGTTTCACTAAATCACAGGACTCGGAACGCGGCAGTGCTATTCTAGAGTTTTTCATGAAATTCTCGATTACTTTCTGATGTAACTACACAATTTTACTCAAATTTTTTTTGTTCATCTTGTACTTCATCTTTTAAAGAAGCGATGGTATTAATTTTGTTTCTAAATATAGCTATTTACTATCCTCAAAAGTCGGAACGCCGAACCCTGTTTGGCCCGATTAGGGTAGTGCCGACCCTTAAAATCTGTAAATAACTGAAACAAATTGCTCAAAATCGCAAATGTGTGTTAATGGTATATCGCCATTGACCTCTAATTATTGGTCTAAATTGATATAACATTTTCCTTTGCTCTGCCGTGCCTCCGTCACCGGTTTGTTAAACGGTATTTCGTGAACACCTATTTAGCAATATAAGAGTTGTAATAGTGACAAAGCCGCGTTGCTAATTGGCAAGTAGTTTAGGGCTGTTTACATACTGGCGAGGCGTTTAATTTTATATTTTGTATTATGATGTATCCTAAAGATATAAAAAAAAAAGTTATGTTATAGCCTGTAGAATCCCACTGCAGGGCAAATGCCTCCTCTCACGAATAATGGTGAGAGGGATTGGGCCATACTCCACCACGCGGGACCAGTGCGTGTTGGTGGAGGCAAGTTATTGGTCACCTTGCTGTCAGAGAATTTTCAAGCCGCCAATAGGCCTCTGACCTGGCTTAACGAAAAGTTACAACGCCATCTGACGGAACTCTCCGAGACCAACTACTTAACGTGCCTTCCGAAGCACGGAAACGCTCGAGATGAAATACCACTAAACGGTCACCCATCAAAAGACTGACCGGACCTGACGTTGCTTAACTTCGGTGATCGTTTCCAATACCGAAGCTCCACTACGCCAACGAGCGCTTCTCGCTTCGCTTCTAAAGATATAACAGAGAAAAAACTAGAAACCGCTTGGTAGTTTTGAATCTCACCACGGGAGGATGAAAGGAGGAAGAAAAGATTGGCCTAAAAACCCCACTTGATTAATGGGCTCCTTAGTTAATTCTTCAGTCAAAAAAACTATGTTGCGTTTTAGCAAAATTGCTATGTTGGAGAAGCATTGCGTGCAAATGGTCTTTTTCTATATTAATTTTAGTTATGCTATTTTCAGGTTAATTTTTTGTTTTTTTAAAACAAAACAAAATTCCACTTTCATTTTGTACGTAATCTGTTTATTAACGTCGTTAAACTTTAGTTCTTATTGACGGATTTCTACGTTGGGTACACGATCCACTAGCGCTTTAACTTGCATTATTTTAATATCTGTATTTAAGGCTGGCTTGCACCAAAAAGTATTTAAGCTTAAACATGTTTAAATATGATGCTGTCACTGTCATTTGTATGAGCAGTGTGAAAGACAGAACTAGCACTAAATACGTTTAAGCCTAAACACTTGTTGGTGCAAGCCGGGCTTAATATGTAACAGTAATTATTTTACAAATTAAAACATTGAATATTTAATACTCGCTCTCTTCAAATAGGCGCGTAATACAAATTCATCTAAATAAATTGTCACCGTACGCCAATTCACCTTTGGCAAATATTTGTAAATCGTGTGGGCTTATTTGTTTACTAACAACACTGTATTTGTTTATCATACGTAACAATGTTTATTTACAACATGTTATAGCATCGCAACGGGAGTGGAAAATGTGAATTATTGGCACGGCTTGTTCTATTTGATTTATTAGTTTTTGTTTTTGTAACTAAGTTGGGATCGATCTCAACCTTTATCAGTGGGCTACCCGGATATTTGAACTTCGCAATTGCGTGAAAGTCCGGGTACAAGGCCAGATTCCTACCAAAGTGTTTTTAGATGGTTTATAACATAATAGTATAGTAATATTATTTTATGTCGTCGCCTGTTATGTACCCACATAGTTAAGCGCGATATGATGGGAATCTAAAACTAGTTGTCAGAATGACGAGCGACGTGCCGGGAACAGAAGAAATGCGTCGAGTGACATGATGGGAATAAAACCGAGGCACATCACAGAAGCGGCGTAACGGGAATGATTCGTTTTTAGGGACTCGTTTAGAATTTAATAATTTTATAAACAATACAAACTAATTAAAAAACACATACAAACTTACTTATTTGGGGGTAGTCCAGACAAGACGGATAATTTGTTTTTAGATTTCTGACTGGGGCTTTCTTTTCCTATGCTTCTCCCAGGGTCAGCAATCAAACAAAATTTATCACTAAGAATAAAATCGGAAAAAATATGTATCTTTAGATTAATTAAAATTTAGTGCACTTAAAATGATCTAATCTGACTTTTTTTGGAACCTAACATGGTCTTCTTCTTATCGTGTGGGCAAGCTCTGGTGTCAGAGTTTATTCAAACCGCCTTACGGCCTCTGACGTGGTTTTTATGTAACGACTACTAGGTATCACCAGAGTACATTATGGTAAAAACACGGGATAACTTTTTTTTTAGGTTAATTAAACATAGGTTGGTAATTAAATATGCTCCTCAAGATAAAGAAATTATCGGGAACCGATTTTTTTCCTGGCGGGTCCTGATAGGCCCTGGTAATACCGTCAGCATATTAAGAAGGCCCCTATATGAGTCGATACCTAAACATCAAACGCTGGTTTGTCCAACCTCTGGAAAGTCCCATTAATCTCAACAAAAATAATAATTATTATGTTTTAGGGATCTATTTGAGTAGATAAACCCTTCAAAATCAACAAACATAATTTTTTATTGAGTTTTAAGGGACGTATTACTCCGACAGGTCCTTTCAAACTTAGTAAAATTTATTTTTATTGAGTTTAATGGGACGTCCCAAAGGTGGGACATACCGGCGTTTGATATTTTATTGTTGACGACTATTGACTATTACTTCGCTATGACTTATTGTTCACGACTGTCCAACTTCTGCCCTAACGCGAATCTGCCATAACGCGAATCTGCCGTAACGCGAATCTGCCATAACGCGAATCTGCCTTAACGCGAATGAGCGTATTTATCGACTCATATAAAATCTTGAAACCACTCTTGGATACGACCCGCTAAAGCTTGCTTTAAATATTTTATGACAATGTGAGCACCGTATGTCACGTGTTGTACAGAGAGAGAAAGTAAATTACAATTACCTACATCAGTTAGACAAACTAAAACCACTAAGCAAATTTAATTTGAAACGTTACATTATTACGTAACATTTCAAATTAACTCTATTAAGTTTACTTTGTACGAATGGCAACTGAACTATATTTTCAAACTAAACAGAGTATTTTGTACTACATTGGATACAGTTTAAACACTTTAACTCTGAATATGGAAAATCTCAAGATAGAACCCACGATATACAAGGGAGTAAACTTAGATTGACTGAATGGATGCAGATTTAGAATTATACAGGGTCCAACTTAATATGCAGACACATTTTTAAGAGAATAATCTGACCATCAAACTGAAAAACTTTCTCTATGGGGCCAACATAGAAATCGAAAAAAAAACTGCTGTCCCATACATTTGGCTCGAGTGGGTTTGCGGTTTTGTAGGTAACGACCAACAAGTTTCGAATCCTCTATAGTGGAGTGCAGACTGCCAAGCAAGACGTGAAACATGACAATACTCCTTGGTGGTCGTTAACTTTGTTCCTTTCTAACTTATGTCTTGGCAAAACGTCACTCAATTGTCGTCAATGTCGTTCATGTCATTGTGACGTCATTGGAATAGAAAGGGACACACGTAAAATTGGAAATATCGACGACGGAGACGAACGTCAAATTTTCTTGTATCAATGCTTGTAAGGAGGAGTGATCCTTTATAATTTAAATCCATGGTAACGACAGATTTTGTTTTCGCGATTTAGATGTTGGTGCCATAAAGAAAGTTGTTCAGTTTGACGGTCGAGAAGGAGATATTGTGTATAAACTGAAATTAGTTATAATCCTTATACTGTTGTGAATTTTTATCTATTTATTTGTTTGTCACGTTGGCTCCTTAATAAGGAATATACATAAACTCACAACTATAATCCTTTTTGGGGTGGTAAGAAAACTTGATAAAAGTCCCGACAAGATTTAAGCATGCAGTTTCTCGGTAGTAACTATTAAGTATCCTGTGATAAGGCTCACCTTTAGCACATTGAGGATTTCACGATGGAGATAAATAAATCTCTGTCAGATATTTATTTATTTTATGTGGAATATATTTGTTAGCATTCGTAATAAAAGGTGTAAATTAAATGTGTTTCATATTAAGCATGGCTTTAGACAGTCAAACTGAACCGCCCAACACTGAAATCGCAACAAAAAAGCAGCTGTCCCATACATTTGGGTCGAGCAGCGAATGATGACGTTTTCTATTGAACAGCAGATTTTTATCGCGATTTCAATGTTGGTTCCGTAGTGAAAGTTGTTCAGTTAGATGGTCTGACCCCCAAGTATGTTTAATAGTTTAATTGGTTTGGTTACTGACACCCCTACACTTCAGAACGTTTTAATGGGAATGAAAAAAATCGGGTTGGCTTTATCAGGGACGCCGCTGCAACGGAGAACGTGAAACGTCTTGTAGGTACCTAGTAATTACTTATCCTCTATCTTTCTTCTTCTTCTTCTTAGCCGTTTTCAACCGTAATGGTGTAGGCCTCCTTCAGTCTATGCCATCCCTCTCGATCTTGTGCCCTCTCTATCCATTTCACTCCAGCTGTTCTTTTGATATCATCATACCAACGCATTTGCGGTCTTCCTCTTGGGCGTTTTTCTCCCCAGGGTCTCCACTCCAACAGTGCCTTGCCCCACGAGCCTTCTTTTCTGGCGATATGACCAGCCCATTGCCACTTGAGCTTCGCGATACGCTTGATGACGTCAGTGACTTTGCTCTGCTCTCTGAGCCATTCGTTCCTCTATCTCTATAATGGTAATAAAATAATGGGACGGTAGACGCTATACTTACAAAGTGATAATTGAACTTGTCATAAAATATTTCGTTCCTTCTTCTTCGGGTTCCTCAGTTCTTCTCCATTACTGGAGGTTGGTAGTCAGCTCTGCATATCCCTGTCTATCTCTCGCCAAACGAAACAGCATTTCGACGCTGGCGATGCCTGTCCACTCTTCGGTTCGCGAGCCACGACATTCGTGGCCTACCGACGCTTCTTTTGCCCTCAACTTTGCCCATTATTATAGTCTAGTGCAGTTGGTATCGCTCATTCTTCAAGATATGACCAAAGTAGGCGACTTACCTCCTTTTGATAATTTGCAACAGCTCCCGGGACTTCCTGGGAAGTAACCCCCTACCCCTACTGACCGTAATGAAAGATCAAAAACAAAACATTTTATATCTTAGTCTTCTATCAGAGCATTTCTCTTAAACGTATGATAAAAAAGGTAGGCACTTTGGCAAGGACTTGCAAAGGCATTAAGACTTCAGAGATGATCTTTTAGTTTCAGGTAAGTACATAAATTACCAAACTTTGGCTTTTACCGTAAAACAATTTATGCATAGCTTTTATTCGCGGTAAAGCCTTACCCCCGAAAGTGAAAAGTCCTACACGTGTTTTGTATTATGTCCAAAGTTTTCCTTGGTATAATATGAAAACGGTATTTTTGGGTAAAAATAACATGAGAAGTACGAAAATGACTTCCGAATTTTCTGGAGTATATATTCAAATGTTTATTTGATATCCAGTTTGCGAAAAAATGCGATCGTAGCTTGTTGGTGTATTGATGATTGCTATTAATAACCAGCGGTGTGGAACGAAGAAGCAAAACAACTTTATTTTTTCTGCCTATTATTTTGTCTTTTAGAGCGTTGCGTAAAAACGAAGAATGTCGATTATGAAAACATCTCAACTAATTAATCAATCAGGTAATACTAGTGAAACGTGGATGTTCAGAGGTTTCAAAATGTATCTGATGACCTCTGGGGGAATATAGTCGTGAGTATATTTAAGAAAATACTAGGCATTTTTCTATTTATTTATATAGGTACTTTTCGATTCTTGTATATGTATATGCTTCAGGTTACAATTTAATCAATTTTTCTATCGAAGGGCGTTGATTTCCCCCTTGGGGGAAATAGTCGTAATTATGCTTATGTGCCTCTCCTACAAAAGGAGAGTGTTAACCGTACTGGACTGCCTTTTCCATTTTTATTTCTACCAAGCTAATAAAAATAAGAAGTGCGTTAAATTGTTGATTCATAGTACTCAGGCAATATAGGAATCAATATGTGTAGATACTTAAACTATACTATATGACAATATAATATGACCAAACTAGAGGATAAAATCGTTTGGTTTGCAATTCGTATACGTGGTAACAATTTTGTTGTATTATGAAAGCGGAGATAATCGATATGAATAATTGCTTGAAGTTTTTTGACTTCGATAATCAGCTAAAGTAAACACCAAATATCGTCTAGGTACTTATGTACAACAAAATACAGTAGGTTCGTAGGTAAGTGTAACTTACACGGTGTTAGTACATAATATTTCGTATAATAATATCATCTACCAACGATCACATAACTATCTGAAAAGCACTCTAACCCATAGAAGCCCTGTGTACTTGCCTGAAAATAAAGTGAAATACTCTCTAGCTGGCCACATCTTATCTACCGGGCTCATACAATATTTATGCGTGAAGAACACAGAACGTCGATTACCGACAACGGAACAATGACATTGGGACAGTGGAAAGGGCAAACTTTGAGGTGTGGTGTACATAAATTATGGAGTTGGTATGCTGGCGAATGTTTGGGTTTTCTTTTTGTAGGGATATACAATAAGTCTTACTTATTAAGTCTGGTACCTAGAGAGGAAATTGTTGGTGTATTTTTTGTGAAACATTTTTGGTCGGTTAGGTCAAGGTTACTAACGTAGACTAACGAAATAGACAGGCGCATAAGACTATCATGGGCGGCCTATTCCAAGATTGAATTCGCCTTCAAAATCAAAATTAAGGCTGAACAGAAAGCTCGCATACATGATCAGTGCACCCTACCGGTGCCCACCTACGGAGCAAAGAAATGGGTTTTCACAAAGGAGGTCACCAATAAACTCAGAGTAGCACAGAGAGCAACTGAGAGAAAGATGGTAGGAGTTACGCTAAGAGACCGAAAGCGAAACGAATGGCTCAGAGAGTAGAGCGAAGTCACTGACGTCATCAAGCGTACCGCGAAGCTCAAGTGGCAATAGGCTGGTCATATCGCCAGAAGAGATGGCACAAGATCGAGAGGAAAGGGCGTCAAGAAGAAGAGGTCATGGCTATTTGAAACACATTACAGAAACTCGCGACTCTTTTATCTTTCAGGGGTGATTAGAAACTTTGTAACAACAACCAACCACGTTTTAACTCGTTGTAGCAAGGTTCACTTTTAGCACAGTATTACTATTAGGCTAACAGTATGGCAACGCTCTTGATGGCGGGCGACGCCGCCGCTGGTATAAGAAACCTTTTCCAGATTTATTGTATTGTATACAGCGTGGTTAGGCCGTCACAAGGTGGACTGATGACCTGGTGAAGACGGTGGGAAGCTGTTGGATGAGGGCAGCGCAGGACTGGTCGTTGTGGCGGTCCTCGGGGGAGTCTATGTCACACCCCGGACACTGCTTACAAAAAACAGAAATTAACAAGATGACGTCAGCACTGCGAATCGGAGTCTAGGGCTGCATGCAAAAACTTTATTCGTAAATAAAACGCATTGACACCCGTCCATCAAAAAGAGTTTTTATCCTTCGTCCTGAGATTAATATTCTCTTTGTTTCGAAAACATAAATTCTAACGTGTCAATTGTGGTGTTAATTTATGCTACGGGTAACTACGTAAGAGCCCCTGAGGTAAAATGTTGGTGGGAAGCAGGGAGTGTCCATACTGTATGTAGTACTAGATACCTTTCTTATACTGTATGTCTATGTCCAGCAATGGACTTCCATCGGCTGAGATGATGATGATTGATTTGTGAATAAATACATTTGAACAAATCATTACCATTCCAATATTTTTTTTGGAATGTCGTCGGTGGTAGTACTAATATCACTGTTACCAATACCATAAAACTACGCTTGAAGTCAACCTCAATCTACGACCTTCCTCATCAATTCACTCTACATCCTTGCCACTCCACACATCTGATGTTTCTCAAGAGTGAAAGAGATGGCGATATCATCATACAACACTTAAGTTTTAAGGGGCTCCTTGTAATCTATATTGAGTGCCGATAAATTGACTTCGTAAGGACCCCTTAGGTAGCTTTGAAGTTCTTGCCTGATTATAATTTCTTTCTTTGAATTAAATTTACAAATGTGCGTGTTTTTATTTCAGAACGAATCATAGGTTGAATCGTCGCTCATTGACATAAGGTGCATTTTATTTTTCGTTCCTGAAGCGCAATGTTCGAAATTCGAAAAATCGGGTTGAGTGAACTATCTGTTAGTAACTATTAAGTAATCTATGGTTACAGGTTGTTATTCTTCTCGTCAGCTATTGTTGTTGGCTGTTATTTATTATTATAAGATCGACGGCCCAATCGCTTCGGTAGCGAACTCGTCTGGTACCATAGTGTAATAAAAACTTATAGTGGTGAAGCTCTGCGGTTGCGGTGGGTCAACGCTCGCGCGATATAGAAAGAAAGAAAGAAAGAAAGAAAAAACTTTATTGCCGTTGACAGGTGTACCCTAAGGCCGCGTTGAGACGACCCGCACTCGCTCCGCGCCCGCCACGCATATCTGCACCCGAGTCTTACCCGCCTTGAAATGCATTGCTTGCGATTTGCTTCTTATGACACGGTAAATCTCGTATTGTATTTTGAGGGAGCAACCGCGCCTGCTACGCTACCCGCCCCTCACCCGCCTGGTATCCGCCACGCGCTCTCCCCTCGCTCGTCCCACGACCGCTCGTCTGAACGCAGCCTAAATGAATTCGCATTGAGGGATACTCGATTGACCACTGTCGCGACCAATGAGCTTCACCACTCTTAGTTTTTATTACACTATGCCAAGGGTCGTAATATTATAAGAGTTTGGTGAGTAATTTTAAGGAAAAAGTAGTTTTTCTAAGAAATGGATTACAATAAATTTTACTCTGTAGTTTAAGAGTATTACGTATGCATTAATTAAGCAAGTGAAAATAGCCAACGGCCATTCAAGGTCATGCACCTCGACGACCCGGTTGGTGTAATGGTTACCACGCCGGACTGCTGAACCAGGGTCCTGGGTTCGAATCCCGGTTAGGTCATAGACATGTTTGTGTCGTTGTTGTATGTTTCCCATAACAAAAAGCCTGAGGCTTACTTGGGATCATTACTATGTATGTGCTTGTGAGCGTTATTTATTTATTCATTCTATTCTATTCTATTTTTAAGGTTATGGCATCCATCTTGGTGTAGATGATTTTGCCAATGTCGAGTTTTTGTAGCAAAAGTGCTTGACGTTGTACGGTTATATTGATATTTTGGTGACTTCAAGGGTTGTTCTTATAAAAGAACAATATCCTGAGCCACCACTGGAATTCCGCTGTAGGCCGGGGATGGGACAACCGACAAGCGTCCGCCCAATAGCAGACCCACAACGCAACTCTATTTATTCATATTTTGAACAGATAATACTTGACTTTTAAAACGGAATGAAATGTCAAGTAGGAAAAAAAAGAAACGTTTCTTCTTTATTATTTTATTCCAAACATTTAAATATTTAATGCTTCAACAATTTCTGAAATAAAATAAACGAAGAAACTGAGATGAATAACCCAAAATTAGAGTTCCTCAGTCCATTAATTTGGTTCAAAGAAAAAGTAAATGAGATGCCAGTCAGTTAATTGCTTATGAATTATTTGTTACGTCGTAATTATGAAGTTATCAAAGAAAATAACATTAATATTTAATTTCTTAGAAGGCATGATAGGCACGTTTACGTTCTTAATTATTATGTAAGATATTGCCCCTTGGGTAGGCCCCCGTAACACGTAGGTACCGAGATAAGCACCTACACTTTGGCGCATCGTATTAGACGACTGCGGACGACATACTTAGTGACCTCAGCACCAGGTTCTATACTAAGGATGGCGGGCCTCTCCCGGTGAGGGTACGGGAACTGGAGAGCAGGTCTACAGACTTCAAGGCCTTCAAGCTCCGAGTCCCCGTCGCTCACCTGAAGACGTTCCTGCTCCCCGAAGTGTGGCCTACCGGAGTCGTGTTTAGACGCTTTAGGGAAGCGAGGACAATAAACCCTAGGGAGTGTTAAATGAGTTAAGTTATTATTTTTTATGTATTTCAGGTTAAGGTATTTATAATATGGGCCCGTGATAATGTTACATTGTACTGTTGCCTGATGCAAATAAATAAATAAAATAAAAAATAATAAAAATAATTTCTGCCACTCGCGCCAGACGTAAACGTTGCATTCGTCGCGCGCTGTACGAAGTAATAACAACGCAGAATCAAATAAGATACATTTTTTCGCGTACCGTCTGGAAGTAGGTATAAAGCATGGGAATAAATCATTTTCTAATGAAGTTATTATGTATCTGTTTCGTAGTAACTATACACCGTGTCCTTGAGGTTATGCATTAACTTTAGTTTGGGGGCGCTGCAATCGACTATAGCCTTAAATGTCAGTGTTCCAAGTAAGGCGGCAATTATGCACCTATTTGTTTGGTGAACAAAATGTGATTTAAGTGAAAGCTAATATAGGGGTTTATACAGCGCCACCGGGTGCCTGGCAAAATCTTGCCGCAAGTTTGACGACCCGGTTTGTGTAATGGTTACCACGCCGGACTGCCAAACCAGGGTCCTGGGTTCAAATCCCGGTTCGGTCATGGATGTTATATGTTCGTGCCGTTGTTGTATGGTTTCCATAATAAAAGCCTTTAGTGCTAGTTTGGGATCATTACAATGTATGTGCCTGTGAGCGTTATTTATTTATTTATTTAAGTACCTTTACCACCATGATTTTATGGTACCATTTTTCCACGCTTTGGAAGTAATTGAAGTGCCATCTGAAGACAAGCAATGTAAAGAACTGGAAAAACTAGTGTTTCCGCCTCTCAGTCTGCTGCAAGTCTAGGTTTGCCATGTTCAAAGAAGTCATTTTTTTAAACCTAGAGTAGCGAAGTTTTCAAAAAAACATATAATAAAGTCTAAAATAATTTACAATGTCTTCTTCGCATAAGGAAGGATGCATCAAAAATAAAACATCTCAAAGCCTAAATGCCTCCCAAATCCCCACCCAAAATTACCTAAGTACCTCATAAGAGACGCAAGAAAGATAAGTGCTGACTTGGAAGGAATGATTAAAATTTCATTAACCAAAATGCAAGAGAAAGATTCCCTGAATTATTGAGGGGGAAATGAGCAGATGCCGAGGGCTCGGAAAATGCTATGAATGACACTTTGAAAGTGTACTTTATTTATTTGAGTGGTAATTACGCGTATAGGAGATTTTTTTGAAGTAGGGCGATTTGAAACCACTAGGTAAACCATAGAGGTATTATACCAGGAATAGAGGAACATACAGCTGAGAGAGCAAGATGTACCTAGCGGCACCACTGTATAATAGAAAGAGATACGTGACGCGAGGCAGTAGAGCCGTTGTCTAGTTACTAATCAATTTTTACAATTCGGTTTCCGTGAATAATTGGGAATCTAAAGTGAAATCGTAGATAATTTGGTGAAATATACTGACACTACTTCATTAATTTATCCACGATTTCACGTTAGACTCAGAATTATAGATATTATTAGAATTTTTGCCTGCTTTTTTTCTACGCTATCTATATACGGTGTTGACGACAACTTGGTGCAGGCACTAAAATCGCTATACAAGGATTCTAGTGCCTGTGTCAGGGTCAACGGGGCGCACTCAGAATGGTTTAACATCACCAGTGGTGTTAGACAGAGATGTGTTGCGTCCCCTTGGCTTTTTAACCTGTATATGGATAGCTGTCTGACTGGTCTGAAAGAATGTGAAAATGGTTTAAGAATGGGAGAATTATTAGTCAAGTGCCTCTTATACGCTGATGATCAAGTGATACTTGCATCGTCGGCGGGAGAGTTACAGGACATGGTAACTCTAATGAATGAAGCATTGAAAAAGAAAGGTATGAAAGTAAATGTGAATAAAACGAAGGTAATGGTAATGGAGAGGGATGAATGTGTGACTGATTGTTGTATAAAGATTGAGAATGAAAAAGTGCAACAAGTTAATGAGTTTGTGTATTTAGGATGTATGTTTACTAGAGACGGGAAATGTGAGGGTGATGTGCGTAGGCGAGTAACAGCGGGAAATAAAGTGAACGGTGCTTTGCATACCATTGTGGCTAGCCAATTGGTGTCCAAAAGGGCGCGACTTGCTATACACAATGGTGTGTTGGTGCCTACACTTATGTATGGCAGTGAGTGTTGGGTATGGCAGAAGAAGCATGAAAGTAAAATAAATGCTGTTGAAATGCGTTCCTTGCGAAGCATGTGTGGAGTTACGCTGAGAGATAGAGTAAGAAATTGTGTGATTAGAGATCGATGTAAATTGAAAGAAGATGTTGTGACAAGAATAGAGAAGGGTATGCTTCGTTGGTTTGGTCATGTGGAGAGGATGAGTGATAGCAGATGTACAAAAGAGATATATGGAGCTAAAATGACTGGATGTGTCGGCAGAGGGCGCCCTCGTAGGACGTATTCTGATCAAATCAGTTGCGTCCTACAAAAAGGGGAGGTGCGGAGTACTCGAAACCGACGGGCATGTATGAAGAGATGTATGGATGTGAATGAGGCAAAAGATGTATGTAAGGATCGTAGTAGATGGCGCGCTCTGGTCTCTGCCTACCCCAATGGGAAAGAGGCGTGACGTTATAGATAGAGATAGATTTTGCCTGCGAATATTCTCCTAAAAACATCCAAAAACGGTTTCATTTGACAACTCATGTCACTGCCTCTATTCCTGTAAGGTATTGTAGCAACACCTCTTTGGTGAGGAGTTGTTTATGGCGAGAGCCGATGATTATGTCTCATTGACGCGACAGATTTGTGATGTCGATTCATGTAACTGATAAGCAGTTTATGTTATATTAATTTATTATCGTAGCTATCCAAGTGCATTAAACGTTATCGGGAGAAAGTATCAACTGTCCTTTCATTGCCACGCCAACGTTCCCATAGTGGTGATCCCAGAGTGTGATGAAGAATAGAAATCGCTCCAGATAGTATTTTGTTTTTCTTCTCGCTGCTCATTTCGTAACCCTCGGCAGAAGACTTCTTCGGTGACAGAGATTGATTTTGAACCAGCTGGGTTTCATTAGCCAGTTTACGACGGACATTGAATATATACCGGGCGCTGAAAACGTTGTAGCCGATTCTTTTTCACGGATTGACACCATATCGCTAGAGGAAGACTATGCAGCCCTCGCTCTATCTCAAGGGTCGGATGACGAGCTTCGTAAAGTTCGATCCGGCACATCGCTACGACTCGAACAAGTTATCGTTCCTGGAACCCAAACGTCGCTGACTTGCGACACATCTACAGGGAAACCTCGACCGTACTTAACCCCTCCTTTTCGTCGAGCTTTTTTTAATAAACTACATAATCTCAGTCACCCTGGCGCACGAGCAACCGCACGTTTGGTGTCTGATCGTTTTGTTTGGCCTTCCATGCAAAAAGACTGTCATGCCTGGGTCCGTTCCTGCATTCCTTGTCAGAAGAGCAAGGTCAGTAGGCATGTCTCGTCGCCTCTGGGCCATTTTGGTAATCCATCTGCACGTTTAAGACATGTCCACCTGGATATCATTGGCCCCCTTCCTCCTTGTGGTGGTTTTAATTACTGTTTAACTGCCGTCGATCGTTATACGCGATGGCCAGAGGTTTGGCCAATGATAGGAATCACAGCTGAGGAGGTGGCAGACACGTTTATATCGGGTTGGATTTCACGTTTCGGCGTTCCCGCTGTGGTAACTACTGACCAAGGTCGCCAATTTGAATCCGTACTTTTTACCAGTCTCATGCGTTACTGCGCAATTCAAAAGAATAGGACCACTAGCTATCACCCTTGCGCAAACGGCATGGTAGAACGCCTACATAGGCAACTTAAGGCCGCGCTGACATGTCACGGAGACGGCTGGCTGTCAGCGCTGCCACTGGTGCTTCTGGGAATTAGGACAGCTCTGAAGGGTGACCTAAAAACCACATCAGCCGAGCTGTTATACTGAGAGTCTCTTCGGCTCCCTGGCGAGATGCTGTGTTCGCCTATGTTGTGTCAAGAGCCCCCTTCAGAGTACGTCAAACGGTTGCAAAATAAGATGTCGTTGATGCGGCCTATCCCAGCTTCACGGCACAGTCAAGTAGGTTCCTTCGTTTTCAAGGATCTATCAACATCGTCTCATGTTTTTCTACGGGACGATGCTGTCCGTCGACCTCTGCAACCCGCTTATACGGGTCCATATGCTGTAGTTAAGAGAGGTGACAAAAATTTCACTCTTGACATCCGCGGAAAAGAGGTAAATGTCAGTGTGGATCGTCTTAAACCGGCGTACGTCGAGTTAGATGGCAACCCTACGGGTGGTTCCTCACCGCGAACAGCTGTGAAATCACCCCCTGTAACTTTGCCGCCGCCTTTGCTACCAGCCTCTTCGACAGCAACACCGCCTTCAAGTACGCCTCCCTCAACAACGCAATCAGGTTCTGAACCGCCTGGCTACACCACACGGTCTGGACGAAGGGTTCGTTTTAAAATACCTTTTGATTTGTAATACGTACTATTGTTTATATTTAGTTTGTTTTGTCAGTTAGTGTTCCTTACTCCGTGGGGGGGTGGTGTAGCAACACCTCTTTGGTGAGGAGTTGTTTATGGCGAGAGCCGATGATTATGTCTCATTGACGCGACAGATTTGTGATGTCGATTCATGTAACTGATAAGCAGTTTATGTTATATTAATTTATTATCGTAGCTATCCAAGTGCATTAAACGTTATCGGGAGAAAGTATCAACTGTCCTTTCATTGCCACGCCAACGTTCCCATAGTATAATAACTTTATGAGGTAAACACTGGGCCAGGTCATAGGTATTTTGCCGGTTTAACAATGATTTTATTCAACTTTTAAGCTGTCTTACTATCTATCTAACTTTAATGGATTCTTTTAATTAAATTATCTCCCACTTTCTGATCTTACACATATGTATAGTTCTGATAATAATACAATATTATAGCAATCTGGTAATTTGGTTCAAATGCCGTGGTCATGCATTGTCAATGCGGTATTAAAAAAAACTGGTTCAAGACACAATCGTGCCAATTTAGCCGTCTCAGATCCTTTTGATCTGACATTTACGTGTTAAAGGTGTGTTTTTTGGTTTCCCTAATTTTAGGGAGCAGTTTGTTTATTCTTTAAATAGAATTCATCATCATCATCTCAGCCGATGGACGTCCACTGCTGGACATAGGCCTCCCCCAAGGATCGCCATACCGACCGGTCCTGCGCTGCCCTCATCCAACGGGTTCCCGCCGCCTTCACCATGTCGTCGGTCTACCCACGCTGCGCTTTCCGGTACGCAGTCGCCACTCGAGAAATTTTCGGCCCCATCGGCCATCGGTTCTGCCAGCAAATAGGATTATGACGGTTATTGTGAAAGACGTTTTGATAATTTGAATTAATCACTTTTTGTGCAGTTAATGTTCATTTTATAAATAACATATTCGTCGCTAGTTGTGAACAATTTATCCATTGGCAACAACACTTATCCGACTTGATGCAAACCATAGACAATAAGCAAAAAGCACTTTTTACTGTCAATGTAACAGGTTTATGAGTAATTTTAACATTGCCATCTAATTGTGATTTTTCGACTTACTAGTCTTGGAAAACGCCTCATTAGAAAAGCATTTGATAGACAAATGAAACCAGAGATGCCGTCAATCAAGGGAAAAAATAGGTTTATGAAATGTAAACAAGCCTATGAAATATTTAGACTCAAGCTCTCAACCAAACAAAGTTCAGCAAATCGTACGAAATCCCCAGCTCGCCAGAAACCTAAGTCATCAATCTGGTAGGATCGCCACAAATACTTCTTAACTGGGAAGGGAGTATAATACGTCCTTTGTTCATCTAAGCACGTAGGGACCGTTAATTTAGTTGGTCTCGAGGCACTGATAACAAATGAAATTGTTAAATTTTTCCTTGTTTTTTTTCACCATCGTAGTTGAAAGGGTATTTTTGTGTTTTAAGAAAAATGTTTAGGCTTGTTTTGTAGACGTTCGTTGATTAATAAAAAAAACCGTCGGCAGTGATTTTTTTTGTCTGGTAACCCAATTCTATAGAAAAACATGTTATTGCAGAAGTTGATTATGTAAAGAGTTTGGGCGTTGCTAGTAATTTTTTTTTTGCGATTTCGATGTTAGTCCGAGGAATTTGTTAAGTTTTATGGTCTGATCATCCCCGTATAAAAACCTTCATCATAGTTAGTAAGAAGGGCTCTGTATTTAGAAATTTAGAATATTCCCGTTAGAGAGAATAATCGTGAATATTAATTGTAGAAGGTGTATTTGGATCTGCTAGTGATATAAGAAGTGTTTTGTATGTGCCTAGTTGGTAAGCCTTATTAAATAAATAATTAAATAAATAAATAAATAAATAAACTTGAATGTAGAAGGTGTAAATTACATAAGGGGGTGCTTCAGACCATCAAACTGAACAACTTTCACTATGGAGCTTACCTAAGGAAACGCGAAAAAAAATCTGCTGTTTCATACAAAACTGCTGTACCTACCCGATTCAAATGTATCGGACACCAGATTTTTTTTCGCGTTTTCTACCATAGGCTCCGTAGTGAAAGTTGTTCAGTTTGATGGTCTGAATTCACCGTTTCAGTTTGTAGAGGGCTGTCCCTTACTTATTATATTAAAAACCTTTTATTTATTTTGCACTTTCCTTCTGCTTCGAGAAGTTTTGTTAAACCTTTTACCGTAATATACCATTTCACTTTACACCCATTATCAGCTTAGCAGACCCATTGCCATAATGCATTTCAAAGGAAAGAGCAATGTTAAGGATAATGAGCTTTATGTACTGGCGTTAGAAGGTAAAATTTAATGGAGGGTCCGGCACACCTACGGATATATCTCACATGACTTGTTCTTAAGCTATTATAGGAAACCAACAATACATTAATCAATAGA
Source organism: Agonopterix heracliana (assembly GCA_963693445.1). NCBI lineage: Eukaryota > Metazoa > Arthropoda > Insecta > Lepidoptera > Depressariidae > Agonopterix > Agonopterix heracliana. The sequence goes on from OY856324.1 coordinate 15,630,253, forward strand.
ATGTATTGGAGTTTAAACTCTTTTCTCAGGTAAGTCACGTACAATTTTATACTCGAAAATTTTCTTTTTACGTGAAAAAAATCAATTTCACACATTTGAGTCGAGTAGATACAACAGTTTTGTATGGAGCAGCAGATTTTGTTTCCCGAGGGTGGCTCCATAGTGAAAGTTGTTCACTTTGATGGTCGGAATTCACCGTTTCAGTATTTGCTACGCTGTCACTTACACCCTGTATAATAGTCCTCAAGTCCCAATAAATAAAATCCTCCAATTGTTTCCCGCTCAAGTCTTATTCAATTTCCAAATTACTTGTAATACAATTCTGAGTCTGAATTGAACCATTCAGTACATTTGGACGGCATATAATCTCATTTCCACCAACAGGATTTACCCAATTTGCTTCGATAGGTTATTAGGTTTGTGCTGATTTGTTTCACTATTTCCCGTTAGAGTTTCTTTGGATGTTGAGCGTGAAACTGGTGAGTTACTGAATGTGTTTGAAACCATGTTTTCTTCGTGTGTTAATAGAGTCTAAAATAGTACAAAATCAACCCGAAAAAAGGACGGTCGGGGATAATCTGTCTATACAATTATTATAATCATTTACTCGTATAAGGCTGTAAGAAAAAGTGCCATTAACAACATACTCTATCCATCAAACTGCACAACTTTAACTATGAGAGCAAAACTGTCAGAAGTGTCAAAAGTTGTTTAGTTTGATGGGTAGAGTATGTGGTTTAAAGGTTAATGATACTTTTCCTTTCACCCTGTATAGGCGATCAGATTTAAAACTAGATTTATTTAAGGCAGACTTCCGTACTCATATTCAACATACAAATACGAGTATTTGCCCCTTACGGGGTTCGAACCCACGACCCCCGACACAGCAGGCAGGTTCACTATCGACTAAGCTATCGGGCCGTCATAACTTCTGTCTGCAATTGTCAATCAGTGCGCCATGTTCAGACGATATGATTAGAAGTTCTTGTTTAGTAGTGGACTTCTGATGCTTATAATTACCGTAGTAATTATAGTAATCTATGCTAATAAGGTCTAATGCATAACAGCAATCAATGACCCGGCACACCCTGAGCATTTAGCAAGCCTCTAAGAAGCTGTTTGGCATTATATCTCATCACCACGATGCCAAGAAAATTAGTCAGACTCAATAAGATGCAATCGACTCTACAGAAGATGAAATTATTTTACAGGGGTACTTATTATGAGGACGGTTTATCACAGGATGATCAGATCATCAAATTTAACAACTTTCTCTAAGGGACCAACATCGAAATCGCGAAATCTCTCCCATACTAGTATTGGTCGAATACGATTGCAGTTTTATATGGAACCTTTAGTTTCTTTTTGCCATTTTGACCGAGGTCCCATAGAGAAAGTTGTCCAGTATGACGGTCTGATCATATCCTTAAAAACCTTAGCATATTAAGAAGGACCCTCAGGGTGAAATTGATATCATTGGGATCCTTTTAAACGAAGAGTCTACCCCATCAAACTGAACAACTTTTATTATAGGACCAAACAGATTGTATCCAACAAAAAACCGCTGTTCCATACAAAACGTCTCAAATATATGTGCAACAGCAGATTTTTTTTTGCTACGATCCGTTTGCTCCCATAGTAAAAGTGGTTCAGTTTTATGGGTTTAAAAGGATGCCAATGATATCAATTTCATTCGGCTAATTTATTGCACACCAAAATCAAAATACGCTGAAAGAAAAATAAGTAAAACACCAACAGTTAAGTGGGATAAAATACCGAAAACACTAAGAACCACTGGGTGTAATTGAACAATGTTTCATTATTACTGACATAAAATTAACATACGCTTACAAATTCGTTTCCAAGTATGCAGATTACCTTATTCGGGGAGTTGAACAAAGTAATGAAGTTTAAACGACAATTAGTACGAATTTAAATAAACGTGTATACATGAATACGGTGCGGTGGGTATAAAATACGAATTTGATGCGGTTTGGAATGTTCGAAAACTCAACGAAAAAAGTTTAACTTTTTTTGTATTCCGGATTTCTTGGAATGGGGCAGGTTCAAAACTTGGACTTTAGGGTTAAAGGAAAAGTATAATTAAAATTCAAACCACGCATACTCTACCCATCAAACTGAACAACTTTTTCTAGGAAAGCAAACCGATCAGAGCAAAAAAAAAACTGATGTTGCATACATTTGAGTCGAGTAGGTATTGGAGTTTAGTATGGAGTATGGTGATATGATGGCAGGTGGAGTAAAGCCTTAACAGAGTGGTGGCCGAGATTAGGCAAAAGAGAAGTGGGTCGTCCGGCAGCCAGGTGGGTTGAAGACATCTGGAAAAGTATAGGCAAGACCTGGATGCGACTGGCACAGGACCGAGAAGAATGGCAAAATATGGAGGAGGCTTATGCCCTGCAGTGGGTAGATACAGGCAAAAAATATTTTTTTTTTCTGCCATAGTAAAAGTTGTTCAGTTTTATGGGTAGAGTATGTGGTTTAAAGGATAATTATACTTTTCCTTACACTTTGTATATTGTTAGTAACGTTAGAACGATGTATCGAAAAGGTAAAGTCCCGATAGCTCTAGCGACGCCGTAGTATGGCAGGGTGATATAGCTGTATCGCGCCTTCGTTCTCTTTCTATTTGATAATCGAGAAAAATAAACCTGTTCCATAGAAAACGTCAATAGAGACTCGACCCTAATGTATGAAACAGCAGATTTTTTTGACGCTATTTCAATATTGGTCCCATAGTGAAAGTAGAAGTACCTAATGGTCTGAAACCTCCCCTAAAGTAGGTTGTAACGTATTGAAGTTTATATACCGTATGTTCTATGGTGGCCTACAAAATGCGTTAAAAAAAATATATGATATACTCACAAAATATCTGGAAAAACAATAAGCTATTTATTTCCGAAATCACGCAGAAAAAAAACATTACACGGTACAGTCGTATCGAAAATACCATAAGACCTATTTTTGTAACGCATACATTTAGCATACATGGCCGAGCTTCGGCTTCTGTATTGTTTCCTGTGTGAAGGCGAAGCAAGAATGAGATAAACTTTGTGATCGCGACTGTACCCGGTGGAATGGAAAATGGTTTATAATATTTTCTGATGTAAGAGGGTAATGGATTGCGGGATTAAAGTTCTCTTTCAGATGATATCATTTTGATAGTAAATTGTAATAAGATTCGGGGAGATATTCGTTTTTGTAAGATCCTAGGATGTGTTCGTGGCGTATTGAAGATATGGCTAGGATATCCCAGTGCAAGCGTCTCTTTCTTGCAAGCGTAAGTTTACAATTAGCCATCCCGCTCCAATTGAAAGCAGGATCGCAAAAAAACGTGTTTTTCGTCAATATCTTTGCTCATGGGAGTTTCTAAGCTAAAACTTCTCCTGAGTTCACTAGAAATATTTAATGTATTTAGTTAAGTACAAGAATAAAACGTTAAATATCAGCAGTTTAATCATAGTATTGAAAAAACATAACAAAAAGGGGTAACTTTGGTATTTTTTTCTATCGAGTAAACTTAATCTAATCGTGTAATTGAGAACAGTCGCCCATCCGCCCGATCCTTAAATAAGACATAATTTAATTTCAGACTTTAAAACACAGTTTAAAACACTTTCGTTCGTGTTCAAAAAACGGCCTCGACGGGATAAGAGCATCTTAAGGGGCTACCTGCCGGTTTTGGGTAATTTTGAAACCATTTTATTCATTAACTGTGGCACTTTTTGAGCTAAAAAATAAACTGAACCATCTACAGGATATGAGAAGTGATGTGGTTTTTCTAGAATTCGATTTTAATGAATAAAACCGAAGAAAAGGGACTCTAAAGTCACCCCTTTTTTCCAGTTGTAACCATTTTACTCTTACATTTTGAATCGGAAGAACATGAAAATTTACAATATTGTTCACAATACAATTTAGAATTATACGGTTTTCTTACTTTTTAGAAATTTCTAAAAATCATGTAATTTTTCAAAGAAAACAGCTAAATTCTCACCGGAGCCACGCGCTCATTCGCATCGATTAGTATGCAGAGTCGTGGTCCAGGGCAGATACGCCTTAAAATAATGTTGACGGTTTTTCAAGGGATGGTCAGTCTAGTCCAAGAGCTCGGTAGCGCGTTGTGGAGGGGTATGGACTCTCAATCATGAGGTTCGGGTTCGAAGCCGCACGGACAACACGCAACGTACCAATGAGTTCTGATTCCGGACACACAGTTTACTAGTTTAGGAATCAGGGCTACACCGAATTGAATCATTTAGTAACTCAATAAAGTTTATTTTATTTTTTTTATTTATTTAGTTTTTCAAACTGTATAAGCTGATGGTAATGATGATGATCAGTCCATCAAACTGAACAATTTTTTTTTTAATTATTGGTGGGTTTGCTCTTGACCTCAATCCAGTCCACAACTTTATCTATAAGACAAACATCAAAAACTGAAAACAGCTGTTCTTTGTGGGGTATTTACTTAATATTATGTATTTTCGTGAGGAGGTGTGTGGGCGTTTCTTTATCTCTAACATATTATGTTTAAGAAAACATAAGATACCTAACATAACTTATCTTAATTGTTTCAACAATTAACTGAAGGAGGTATTAATTATGCACTGAAACGGGTTCTAATGGATATTAATGGATGTAGTTTGTTATGCCTAAATGTTGTTATTATGACAACATTTAAATTGCGACGGGTTATTTACGACGTCTTGGTTATGACACGGTTGTGTTTAATTAACATCTGTGTAGAAAAAACTGTTTTTGTCTAGACTCTTGTAATACGATCTGTGTGAGAGTTGTCGAAATATTGTAGGTCAAAGTGGTATCTTACATTCTCTTTAGAATAATTAGTCAGTCAGTACGAATACGTTATGAATACCAAGGCTACGTAATCGACTACGAATAAAGAAATAAATATGGAACGATAACTCCGAACAAAATCTCCTTAAGGGTATATTTTCTAAAACCCCTACTTTTAGGAACATTGTTTTCAGTGATATGCTATTGCATATCCAGTGTTTTATATTTATTATGAAAGAACTGCCTTTACTTAAAAATGTAATGAATCGTTTTTTTGTATGTTTCATATAATTTATTTTAGTAATTGCATAAAATCCGGACACTGTTCGTCGAAATATTGCTAAAAATGGGGTTACTTTAGGAACATTTTTAGAAGGGTTACGTTACACGGTTGAATTTACAGTTTACGTAAAAAGAAAGTTTACATAAATTTAAAAAACATAATGAATCGATTTTTTGAAATACCAGTCTGAAACACTAATATTTTTGAAAACATATTATTTAAAATCAAATATTGTGATTACCATACAAAATGGCGAAGAAATTCAAGCTTTTGACATCCTGTGACAACTGCAAAATTATCCTTGTTTCTGATTTTTTTCATTGTACGGCGAAATGCCGTTACTGGAGCACGTCCGCGTCAAATGTTTTAAAAATAATTTGCGACAATTTTTTTCTCGATCCGTCTGTGGATGACTGAAACACAAAGGTAATTGAATGGAATAATTCATTATTTGTATTTTTCTAAAGCTAAAATTATGTTCTATTCCAAAAATTTTAACGAATTCTAGGATAATTTTCGTCATATTGTTCAATCAAATTGAAATGACTTCAATTATGTCAGTGTCGTCTAAGTAGCGTATACCAAATCTATGACCATTGTCTTTGGTCGGCTTTTCAATATACAATTACCAATACAGTCGCGCACAGTTTCAAATAAATTCTAAGCAAAAAGATTAAATTACCTACGTAGTATTAAATTCTTGATAAGAAAATCATGCAATTTTTATTTACTTCTGAAATTAAATCACTGCAAATAATATCAAAACAACTAAAAACTTGCTTCCTACCAATTTCAATGAATAATTGAACAGAAAAGATTTTATTACTTAGGTAGGTACTAGTTTGATGCCAATCCAAACTTTGATGCTTTCGTGAAATCCAAATCTGTTCAGTAGTTTTAAAATATCGTGTGCACAAACAAACAGACAAAAATTCTAAAAATGGTCTCAATGTATTCCATTACGTAGGTACCTATTCCAAACACCGCCAATTAACATTTTTATAAATATCTTCAATGTACATCCACGTCATGTTTGCAATTATGACTCAATCACAGACTTAAATTGCAGTCGAATGACATCTCAACCATCAAAATCAAAACAATGGGAATATTTAAATTCCAGGGCAAATTTTTCTCCACTAGTCATAAAAGTAATATTTTTAAAATTTTGTTAAGTAAACTACTATAGGTATTTAAAGAAAACCGGCCAAATGTGAGTCGGACTCACGTACGGATAGCACCATACCATAGCGTAAATTCACTTTGACTATACCATACAATACAATAGCAGTAATATAATTATTGTCTTGAGATATATTTCTCTCGAGATTTTTTGCCCAACCACCATTTCTTGGTGTGGGGCTAGCTAGACAGAAGAATATACAGATTATGGGAGATAGTTATAAAATAAGTATTTTTTATGAAAGATAGTTTGTTGCAATGAAAGCGAACCGTAAAAGCTAGCTAGTTTATCAATACAAATACATTTTTGAATGCAAAAGTGGTCACAAGAAAATCATTCGAACTCATGTAGAAAAAACTTTGCTAATCTAAAAAAGACACCTTCCTTCTTTTTCTACTTCGATGCTGGAAACAGAAACGACAACCTAGAATGTCAAATTCTGACATTATAATTTTGTTTTTCTTATCGGCCAGTTATTTTATGTACTTTTCAAATTTACCGAGCAGTTTACAGGGCCCGGTTTAATAAACGTGACAATAAGCGTGACAATTACAGGTGGAAAATCTGATAATTTCGTCAAAATGTCATGGTGGAAAATTATAGTACATTACTGCAGTGGCCAGCAAAAGACGCATCGATGGACGAACGTGTAAATGTGGGCCGAGGCGAAGCCAAGGCACACATACGTAAGTCCATCAATACCTAGTTGTGGCCAAGGCTTGTATAGTGCTTTTCTCAAACAATGCTATTATGTTATTATTATGATTATGCAATAAATATTATGAATTATGAATTATGAATGCGCGGAAATGAAAATTAATCAACTTTTCAAAATCAATGACGAACAACAATAATTTTTCCTGCGATAAAGCTAGCAACTTATCTGTGGTTAAAGTGTCCATTCGTTTTTTTTTCATTATAAAGCTTTTTATTTGCAAGCCAGTTCAAAATTTAAACCAAACCTTTGATAAGTTACCTCCTTGGTTGCCATGTTTCGGAGTAAAAGATCGTTCCATTTTTAAATTACACGACATAATATAAGTTTACTATGTAATTTATTTGGCCGCTAAACTACGACAGATATAGATTTTCATACAGCTATTGCCGGCCACTGCTCGCATAGTACAGCAATTTCGATTCATTTCAAAGAAGGTTGTCAACATAATGCTCAAATTTCCAAGCATGTTTGAGAAAAGAAATTTGTCGGATTGTAGCGACAATTTGACATATTTCTGTTCAATAATTTTTCTCCTGACAGGTGACATATGACAGAGGAGTCGCGTGGCTAAGGAGGTAACAAGTTAGACGTGTCGTCGGCTTGCGATTTGATTGCCCAAGTGGTTCCGCCGTTTTATGGTGGTTTCAAGTGTGTGTTTTTGTTTAAAAACGGGGTTTTTAGATCGCCATATCCTATTACCGTACAATATCTAATAAATATATCTTCAACACTTGACACTGGCGAAATCTAACAAGGAAACGCCATTTAATAAAAATAGGATAGAAATAATGACAATTTGTCCTGAAAAACTTGACATAAGTATTTGTTTTATTAAACACTTCTTCTTATCGTGTGGGCAGCAAGCCCTGGTATCAGAGTTTTTTTCAGACCACCTTACGGGCCTCTGACGTGGTTTTTATGTACCTAACCAAAGATAGTAGCCGGGATCAACGGCCTAACGTGCCATCCGAAGCATGGAATCATGTGATTCAGCCTGTAATATCCTAACAAACTGGGGAAAAATGCACAAAGTGACATGTCACTAGGTGTCCCCCGTGGGAATCGAACCCACGACCTACGTAAGCAGAACTCAATGCTCTTGACAATTTTGTCAATGTACATTTTTATTGAACTGTAAATAATTGTCGAATTTTCGCCTGTCGCCTTTCACTTGTAATTGTCGCGTTTATTGAATAGTGCCCTGGAGTGCGATTTTAGAATCTCATTCGCTGAGCTCAGCAGTTGAAAATGTCAAAATTACTATGGAGATTACTATGGAGATATGCATCTTCCTACTGCTGATTTGACTTTCAAAAATAGCACTGCTGAAGTACGATTTTTGAAAGTCGCATCAGCAGTAGGAAGATGCAAATCTCCATAGTAATTTTGACATTTTCAAATGCTGAGCTCACCGAATGAGACTCAAAAATCGCACTCCTGGTCGAAAACGACCTTATATTTTTAAAAAATATCTGTAATCCTTTCATTTTAAAATCTCTAACATAGAAAATGTTGTTTTCTCCCCTCCGGACGAAAAGCGTAAATTTTCTTCCCGCTGCGCTAAACGAAGTTGCCGCTTTCCACCTCCGTCGAGGAGAAAAATAGTAAACTAACCTCGGGCAGTAAATAAGAACGCCTCAGATCACATGTTTGTTGACCTCGGCTTCACCTCGGTCAGCAATCAAATGACATCTGAGACCTTTCTTACTTTCCTGCCCTCGGTGTATATATTTTAAGTTGATATTTAGTTTAATCCTTTCATTTTAAATATTCTGACATTTAAACGTAGGTTGAGTATTCTATAGATTTCCTGACAGCGTATACTCGAAAGGGACAGAGATATGACAAAAATGTATGAGAAATCGTGCCTTTGTCTGCCACAGTTGCAAGATTTTGTATGCAATTTCAACTGTGGCAAACAAAAATATCACATACGCAGAAAGGGACAAACGACATGGATTTTGTCGCATTCACTCTGTGTAATTAGCGTATAAGGCTGTCTCGTTTTCGTGACTATTATTATTTTAATGCCTTTTCTATTTGATTCTCTTTCTACGCATTTAAATATTGTTATTGAGACAATTATCTCGAAATGGTTTTCCATTTTGTCCTCCCAAAAAAAACTTGACATACCGAATTGACGAAAATGTCGGTGATTTTTTTTTCAGTATGTTCAAAATTAGAATACCGGCGGTATATATATCATAGAATCTCCTCCTTGTCGGTTAGTAAAAAATATCACATGTGTAATTTTGAAACTATAAAAATATTTAAAAAAATAAGTGTTTAATAAATTTAATTAGTTATGTAGGCATATACCGTTCCTCTACATATTGTGAAATCATAATTTTTGTATCTCTATACACAATTTTTTTGCCCACAGTGATGATCGTATTTAGTTTGAAAAAAGTGGTATGTATGTAGGTTACACTTTAAATTAACCGAAACTTCCCACTTTGGTTAATTTAAAATGTTTTAGTTAAGTAATGAATTTCTTATTGTGTGAAAAAAAAACCTACCTACTAACTAGGTATCACAAAAAATACTTAACACTTTTCTTATCGATGGTGGGAGCTCAAACAAAAGGTCACGGAAAACTTACAAAACATTATCAACATTTTTTATTGAAATTTGACAGCAAGTGATGACGTCACAAACGAAAATATACCCTTAATTTTTGGCACCATGAGTTTTGGCGGCAAACGCCGTAATTGGAGTCGCCATAATGATTGAGTCTTGCGCGCTTGCGTGGTGTACACCAAAGTTCGTGGGGTCATTTTTTGACGTGAATTATATTTCCATATTTATTTCTTTATTCGTAGGTAATCGAGATCATTTTACACTAGTGTCTGCATATGAACAGTCGCGAAAAAACAAATCTTTTTTGTAAGTTAATAATATTTATGTTGTGTTATGGTGTGGTACGGAACCCTTGGTGCGCGAGTAGCCCGACTCGCACTTGACCGGTTTTATTATTTATTTATTTTCACGAAACACAGTACATTACACAGACACATTTTATGTCAAATTGCATAGGCTTACTTGGGGACACAGGTCCAACACGTAGATGCCTTCGAAGACTATTTTATCTAAATGCTATGGGATGCATCAATCGTGATCTATCTCTGAATGCATTATGTAAATGCACCAACATATATACCACAGTCGGTGCAGAGACTATCGTTGAAAGGACCGACAATTATTCGAGTTATGGGGGTGAACTGGATGAACCGGTAATATGGGTTATTGCATGAGACCTACGAATAAGAGAATGTATAGAAGTATAAATGAAGCTCAAAAAGTGGCACCAAAAAAATTGTAACGCGTTCTAAATTTGTTCTTTAAAAATTGTAACTCGCCGCCAAAACTCATACAAAATGTCATTTTTCATGGGGTGCCAAAAATGATTTCGATTTTGTTTGGAGTTATTCTTCCATATTTATTCTCTTATTCGTAGCATGAGACTTACCACAGGTTATGCAATGATTTGCATAACACAATAAGGCGCGCGGCGTGGTGCGAGCAAGAGGGCATGAGTAATTGTAGCAGCGTGAGCGGGAAGACAAGTGGCGACAGCCGTCTCCTAAGCAAAAGCTTCTGCAACTTTGCATTTCTAACCCCTCTTTATAATGTTCTGTGTTTGTAACAAAAGACATTCTAGTGAACTAGATTTCAAGCTCAACCTACAAGCAAGCCTAATTGTTTATAACAAGCCTAGATTAGTGACACGATTCATTTGTTAATAGGGCGTTATCTTACACATGTAGTTAGGATTTATTGGTCATTCGAGATGAGATGCCCCACAAAGATCAGTGCGATAGGACTGTGACAATACTGATTATGACAGTCAAGGAAATTAGAATTTCAGTCACACAAGGTTTTGAACGTGCCCTTTGTGTATTTTGGAATAATATTGGGCTTGTACATACTTGGAAATAATAAATGATAAATGGAGATGGTTATACAGGGCTACGAATAAGAATAACTATAGAAGAGTAACTCTAAACAAAATTTACATAATTTTTGGCTCCTAATGAAAAATGACACTTTGTATATGAGTTTGGGCGGCAAGGTACATAGTCCAATCATTTTAGGGTTTGATCCTAACAATAATTCATCTATCGCTGAGACTTTGCTGTGTGATAAAGTAAAGTATACGGATTACGGTTGACAAATAATCTAGGTTTTAATTTTTCCGGTCCTAGATTATTTGTCTACCATAATCGGTATGTACATTACTTTATCACACTGCAAAGTTTCAGAGATAGATGAATTATTGTTAGGGTGTCCATACAAGGAAACTCTAAAATGATTGGACTAACAGTTTTTAATGAACAAATTTAGAACACGGTAAGTACAGTTTTTTTGGTGCCACTTTTTGAGCTTGACTTACATTTCTATACATTTTTATTCGTAGATACAGGGTCCTTCTTGAATGCTGACGGTTTTTAAGAGGATGATCAGACCATCAAATTGAACAACTTTCTATTTGGGACTAACATCAGAATCGCGAAAAATAATCAGCTGTCACATTTGGGTCGAGCAGGGTTGCCACTTTTACAAGAAAACATTCGGTCGGTCATCGGAGACAGTCGGAGCTCGGACCTATGTCTCGGATCAACTAAAGGAAAAAATAAAAGAGGTATCGGTATTTATGTTTCTTTGCCTCCGTGGTCTAATGGTTAAGAGCATTGGGCTCTTGACACGGAGGTCGTGGGTTCGATTCCCACGGGGGACAAAAAATCATCTGTCCCATACATTTGACTCTGCAGTTTTATAATATGAAACAGTTGTTTTTTTCGCGTTTTTGCTGTTGGCCCCATAGTAAAAGTTGTTCAGTTTGATGGTCTTGAACTCCCCCTTAAGTTTATGATGCTTTGTTACACCCTGTATACATACCCAACTGACTAGGTACTTCATAAAGTCGTCAATGTGGTAGATATAGTCCCAAGAGAATATCACACACAGCCAATAACCAGTAGATTGATATTATGTGGTTAGGTTAATTTGTATTGACCGATCATCTGGACAACAAAGGGAAGGTCGCATGTACGTTTGTACATTCATGACTATTGTAAAGGATTTTTAATTCATAATTATGTTATGTTATAGTAATATTTAAAGGGGACGTTTTAGACCACTAACCTGAACAACTTTCAATATACAGGCTGTAACAAAACACCCTGGTAATATTTAAGTGGGTGCTTCAGACCATCAAACTGAACAACTTTGGAGCCAAAGTCGAAATCACGAAATAGGACAGCACATTTTTTTTTTCTCGATGTCGGCTCCATAGTGAAAGTTGTTCAGTTTGATGGTCTGAAACACTTCCTTAATAGGTACCATATGTTTTGTTACATCCTGTAGAGACAACATCGAAGATTTTAGAAACAACTTTCGAAGCACGGAGACGCTCGTAATGATATACCACTTCAGCGGTCACTCATCCATAGACTGACCTGACCTGACGTTGCTTTACTTCGGTGATCGTTTACAATACCGAAGCTTCACTAGTTACGCCAACAAAACGAAATAGGTAGTTAGGTTAAAAGTGAATTTTGTTATATCTGCACGCTACGTAAGGCAGAAAGGTTTCTGAACACCCCAAAAGGGAACACAAATAAGTATGCTGTTTTATTAAACTTGTATATCCTTAAAATTATCGACAAAAATATTAAACTATCCAAAACAAACAAAGTGCCAACAATTTTCTTTTATTTCACATGCAGTTGGAAGCGCAATTTATGTCACATTCGTCACCTTTATTTCTATGACGATAACGTTCAGAATTGTTATTCGACTTTCATTGCAAACCGCACATACATAGGGTGTTCGTAAACGGGACATGTCAACAGCAATTTTGTTTACATAAAACGTCCGAGCAGCCATCATTTTGTGCTTAACCCATGTTTACCGTTCCGGTTTTTTGCAGTTTTAATAAAAACGATGTAGGGCTGTACCGAGCGAACTGTAAATAAAGTGTACCACTTTTTGTATTTGTTGCACTTCTGACATCAGTATTATAGTATTGTAAGCTTTTTGCTTATAACTTCGTTCGTGTGGTTGTTGGAAAATTTGAATACTTACCTAGTTATCTTATTGTTGTGGCCGGCAATCCACCAACACTTCGATCCAATAGTATATTATTTTGTGTAAACCCCTTCAACTGGGGGCACGGTAGTGCCTCCGCCAAGACGAGCCAAGCGAAGCGCAAGGGCACCTACCTTTTCTCGAAGCGCTTCGTCGTTTTTTTGAACCCTCAAAACTTGGGGTGGATTATACCAGATAAATAAAATTCTCGGGATATGCGGTTAATAGTGGACTCATTTAATGTATAAAGTTTCAGTGGCATAGCTCTTAAACTTTAGATTTTATTGATATCTAAAAATCCAGATTTCGTCACTGATCTGACATTCACACACTCACTGATGATCATCAAAAATTATCAAAAAATTCTTTAGTAACTTCCTGAAGTCCTAGAATTCTGAAATTCGGTATGTAAGCTAGTATTGATACAACAATAAAAAAAAATTTTAGGTATGAATGTTCCCCTCCAAACCTTTAAAGTGGAAGGTGCAAATATGCATAGGTAAAATGGTTCTGGAACCCACTATATGTACTATTTTTAATAAACCGATTCTCATGAAACTTTGTATACCTACGTATTCAGTCCCCGTAATACAATAACAAAATGTCAATTTCAACCTTCGAATCTCAAATGCTGATGCAGCAGGGTTACTGCCTACCTAAACAGTGAGATTTGCGAATCTGCTGCTTTTGAATTCGAATTGTTGGTATCAAGCAGAGACTACGTCATAAAATTTCAGGTCTCAACTCTTCAGTCCTGGTGCTGCAGGGGTACTGCCTATCCTTATAGTGATACTTGAAAATCTGCTGACTTCGAATTGATATTGTGGGTATTAAGCAAATACTTTGCATACATTTCGGGTTCCGAATCTTCAGTTCTGATGATGCAGGGGTTCTGCCCACTTAAACTGTGTGGTTTAACTATTCGATGATTTTAAATAAGTATTGTGGATAGCAAACAAAGACCTTGTCAGTGAACTCCGGTTTCTAACTTTTCAGTTCCGGTGCTGCAGGGGTACATAATACGTAATACTTCGGGATATCCTTACTGTAAATAATTAAAAAGCAACAGCAATCTACAAAAAAAATTGAGATCCCACCAAAAACATTTCATGTAATAAGTAGCTAAGACTCACAACCCTTTTCTCTTAAAAAGTTATGAGATCTCATTTAAAGCCAAGTCTTGAGTAAGTGTTTATCTCGGTCTTATAAAGATAGGGCTTAGCCGACATCGTTTATTTTTTTAGTTTTTTTAGAACATCAAACTCTTAGATCAAATTGAACACTCTGATGCCACCACAATAGAAAAAAATATGTTAGGGTATCTGATACGGTTTTCGCTATGTAATATTTATAGACAATCTTATGAGAAAGATTTATGTATGCAAAGCCGGGGCGGGTCGCTAGCCAAATATAATTTTCACGAAGCATTTTACTCAATTATTCGTCACTCGCATTTCACAGCCCTAGTAAATCTGACATTTAAATGACAGCCCTACTAGGCATAGAGATAAGGGATGACAGAAAGTGGTCATCGGGGATTTTGAGTGCTCACTTGAAAGCTTCAAACATGATTTAGTAATAGCAGAAATTTCCTTATTAGAATTGATAGTATTGATTTATGAAGACAAAAGATTCAGATGTTCGTTCATAAACTCACGAATTTAGTCACCCATGGGGTGGTCAAGAAACCTTGTTACAACTACAAATCACTTTCTGTACAAGATATTCCAAGGTTTTTGCGTGTTCAATTGGTTTTAGGACGTAAGGACTGAGACTAAAATGTTTTTTTCGTCATTTCACTGACCCAGTTACAGTTTTAGGGTTCGATCAAATCACTAGATTTGTTTAGAGAAATGATAAAATCGTGTTGTTATTTTAACATCCTACGTGATTTTTATCATATCTCTGCGATGACATCTACGGCACATACATAATGTTACTACCATGTACACGGACCTGAAAAAAAACCGGACGTAATCTCGTCTAATCACGTCACTCGTGATTCACGAGTGAAGCACCCATTTATTTTTGTGTGCATGCTGACGGACTGTCGCGCGGTATAAAATGGTGGCGGATTGTAGGACCTAAGCCTAGAACATCTGTGTGAGTATAATCCCTGTTAGAACAAACGAATATATAGGACCTTGAATGCTTCACATCGTTATAGTGTCACATTACGTCCGCCTTTTTTTCAAGTCCGTGTACACATAATCCTTTTTTTGTGTCTATCAGAAACTTTGCTATAACAACCAACTATGTTTTTTACTTTTTACTTTTTACTTTTGCCATGCTAACTTTTAGCATATTATTGAAGGATTCATAATTGAATGAATTGTCTAGTGTTTACATGAATAGCCTTTTACATGCCTTTTACATACAAAAGCACTGCATTACAAACATAAGAAATAAATGTTTATCGTGATTAGCCTCTTAAGTCTCACTTTAAGTATAGTTATTGAAGATAGGATAGATAGTTATTGCCAAAAAATTCATAATGTATTCATAGAAATTGCGAGCTTGTACCAATGCAGAAGTAGGTCAAAAGAATACAGTAGGTACTGGGAATCAAACACCCTTCATCCATACCATCGACCCATACTAAGAAATCGACGCGTTTAAAATTCTTTTGAAACACAGTCGGTCGTCAGTCAGAACCCATACATTCTTTTCAAATGGTAATAAGGTGTGAACCTTTACCATCTGAATAACGATACAATTGTGTACTTTGAATATAGTAAGTAGGGTTAAATGCTGACACTTTTTAAGGGGGTGATCAGAACTTCAATCTCTATGTCACCAAAATCGAAATCGCGAAAAAAAAATGTGATGGAGAAAGTTGTTCAGTGTGATAAATAAATAAATAAATAAATATCTTGGACAGTGTCACAAAAATTATCTAGTCACATTTAAAGTTCCAGAATCTAGCCTGGACTTGTATTATGATAACTAGACAACGATATAGAATACATAATATATAGATACAAACATCCATGACTCGGTTACAAATATTCATATTCGTCATACAAATATTTGTCCCTTACGGGATTCGAACCCGCGACCCCCGGCACAGTAGGCAGGTTCACTACAGACTGTGCTGTCGGGCCGTCGTGACGGTCTGATCATCCTCTTAAATAGTGTCAGCATATTAGGAAGCACCCTGTGTACGTTGTTTTGTATAAGAAAATACAGATATTCGGTTAGTTAGCTTTCTGACCAATCAGTTAAACATTCGGCCGACAGACATTGGCCACTTACCACTACCAATCAGCACTAGGCCCTGCGTGGTGGCGTATGGTCCACTCCCTCTCACCATTATTCGTGACAGGACGTCTTTGCCCAGCAGTGGGATCCTGCAGGATATAACTTACTTACTTACATAGTTACTGTTGTTTAGCTGTAAGTTCTCCAAAAAGGAAATAAATAAATAAATAATAAATAATAATATACCTATTACACAAATATTGCAAGCAATATGTGGCGAATTGGCGATCCTTAGAGGAAGCCTATATCCAGCTGTATACGTCTGAGATGCTGATGATGACGGCAAGCAAGATTGGAACCCGCAACACGCGGCTTCGCAAGCAAGTTCACTTCTATCTAAGAATCAAGAATCACAATATCAACAGCTTTTTCTCTTAGAACTTAGCAAACACTAAGATGTTGAAAACCGTTCAGAAATAATGTTAGCAATAAACTCTTACCTCCTTTTTAAATTTGTTTCAAGAAAACTCGTCTGTTTCTTTTGAATGTTATTTACGAACTGGAGAAGAAGCTTGTCCGTAATTTTTCTTATTTTTGTTCACTGAATTTCTGTTTAGGATTATACGTAATTTTCTTTTCTGGGTGTACAGTACTTGGAATCTACTAATAGTATTTGAAACTAAATTTAATTAAATTTTAAGCGATTTTGCTATAGAAATATAATGTTTAGAAAGATAGTTTTAAGTTACTGAATACTTCCCTATCTTTAAATGAAACACGACCTGCGTTATTAATTTGTTTATTTACTGGGTGGTGTAAACTTAATTTCGTTACATACAGGAGTAGGTACATGCAATAAAATATTGATTATTGAGTTACTTTAGACCATCAAACTAAACAACTTTAACTATGGGAACAATAATGAAAAATTTAAAGAGTCAAGGACTACGCAACCCTAATGTTTTTGGAATACCTTACGTAAACGCCTAAACAAAAGAGCCTCCTTTATTTGATTCTGATCTCGGATTCCATTTCAGAGATTTCATTGTTGTCTCGGTAGTGAAAGTTGTTCAGTTTGATGGTGTGAAGCACACCCTTAAGTATGTAGCGCATTTAAGTTTACACACAGTCAAAGAATACATATTATACTGGGTCCAACTTAATATGCTGACACTTTTTTAAGGGGATGATCAGACCATCAAACTGAACAACTTTCTCTATGGCACCAACATCGAAATCGCGAAAACAAAATTCTGCTGTCCCATACATTTGGCTCGAGTAGGTTTGCAGTTTTGTATGGAGATGCGGATTTTTTTTTCGCGATTTCGATGTTGGTTCCATAGAGAAAGTTGTTCAGTTTGATGGTCTGATCATCCCCTTAAAAAGCGTTACTTGAAAGTTACTAAACAATGTTAAAGTTAAAGGAAAGACAAAATTTCAACAACAACAGCAAACATTTTCAAAGTATCAAAACATTAATACCCAGATAGGTATCTTAGAAAACCTCTTCAAACTACAAGCATACTCCTTCAGAATATCGATTGCAAGCATTACACGGAAGATTGAAACATTTTACGTGACATTCTGGGTAAACTGTTCCACCACGATACTGATTTTTAATAAGCGACCCACTTTCAAAGGAGATTAGTTTCTGTGGAGCGCTACGCTTTGCCATTAGCCGGATAAAAATCTGCAGCTATAAACTTATTTTAATAACGTACTTAAGGGTTCTGCAGTGTCTTTGGAATTTTTAAAGATAGTTGTTTAAATTTGATAGTTTTATTTAGCACTAGTGTTTTCTCGCGACTTCGTCCGCACAAATTATATACCAGATTTTAAGTCAGATTATAAGCTATCAAACAAAAAAAGTTTCATTAAAATCGGTTCAGTAGTTTTTGCGTGATGCGCGAACAAACAAACAAACTAACAATTTTGTCAATAGATGGCGCTGCACGTTTTTAAATCGCGCTATCGATATGTTATTTGATTTTCTATGAAGTGAACCGCGACTTTTTTATTCCTCAAGATTTTACGGTTTTATAATAGTTAAGATAAGATAAGATAAAACATTACAAAAATTAATACAGTTTTTGAGAGTTACGTGGTTATTATGACTACCCACCTACCCGTTAAAATGTTGGATATTGGATGTTGGATGTTGTTGTTATTGGTTGTTGGTGGATGTTCTGAGGTTTCAGAATATCTCTGACTACCCCCTCGGGAAATATAGTCGTGAGCATTATATGCTTATGCCGTTAAAATGTTTAATTCTAGATTATACATTTGTTTTATTTATATGGGGCTTTTAACCCTAAGGTTATAATGCTTATGAGTTGCTTTGTAGGTCTGCTATTGGGCGGCCACGTGCGCGTCGGTTGCCAAATTCCCGGCCTACAGTGGAACTCCAGTGGTGGCTCAGGATATTGTTCTTTTATAAGAACAACCCTTGAAGTCACCAAAATATCAATATAACCGTACAACGTCAAGCACTTTTGCTATAAAAACTCGACATTGGCAAAATCATCACAAACCAAAGATGGCAGCTATATTTTAAAAAATAGAATAGAATAGAATAATGCTTATGACTTTTTTCGACGGAATTAGCTTAGTCGGTAGTAAACCTGCCTGCTTTGCCGCAGTTGCGGGTTCGAATCCCTCATGGGACAAATATAATTTTTTTTTTTTAGAGTTACGCGGTTATTAATTAAGCTAAAGTTAATCAAACTCCAAAATAAATAAAAACGCGGTAAGAACCCGTTGTAATGATTAACTTTAGCTTAAATATAAATTTGTATGGTGAATACGAAGATTTGTACCCGAGTCATGGATGTTTATATCTAAATACATTATGTATTCTATATGGTTGTCTCTAGTTAACATAATATTGTGCTTTCACACATGATGACGCATTGACGGAGCAGGAGACGTCAGTCCGTCATTTGTGAAGCAAGGAGTTGTATGAAACCGCACGTAGGAGAGCACACACACGGTGCGTCAATCCGTCATCGTATGTGATTCAGACTAGATAATTTATGTGACGGCTTCTAATGCTCATCACCATCATCATTAGCCCGGTAAACCCCACAAACTGGGTATAGATAGGCCTCTTTATTTTCACGCCTGCCAGAACGATCCCTAGCTTGTCGCATGCCGGCTACTCTACATAATGTCGTCCGACCTCCTGGCTGCTGGTCTGCCCACTGACCGTTCCCCCTCCCACGGCCGCCACTCTGTCACTGTCCTCGTTCATCTGCAATCATTCCGCCTGGCCAAGTGTCCCGCCCACCTCCACTTAACAGGCACATAATGACAATTTAAATGGACCATCGTTACCAGCTATTCTCGAGTGTAAGCTTGGGACCTGCTCTGCGATATTAATTAGCTAATTATGATTTGGATACAATTTGGTTAACTTACCAAACAACCCAAATACTACACAGACGAACCGCACAATTGAATCAGTTAGCATCGTTATATGGACGAAAATAATTAAATTCTATTTGTTTACGTCGTTAAATCGAACTCATTACAGTTTGCTGACCAAATTTGGTTTGCTTTGATACCTAGAATGTTTGTGTTGACAGTCAGCAGAATGTTTTTTTAAATTAACTGTTTTAACATTTTATATTACAATAGATTCAAGTCTGTCATGGAAAATAGCATTTGCATTGACTTCTTAGAGCTGTGACGGATTGACGCACCGTGTGTGTTTCTACTTGCGGTTGCATTCAACTTCTTGCTTCACAAATGACGGACCGACGTCTGCTGCTCCGTCAGTGCGTCATCGTGTGTGACAGCTCGTATCGAGTTTTTTCAGCCCGCCTTAGGACCTCTGATGTGGTTTTTATGTAATGACTACTACCACCAGAGATAGTAGCCGGGACCAACGGCTTAACGTGCCATCCGAAGTACGGAATCATCTTTCTTTTCAGAAACTCATGTGATTCAACTTGCAATGTCCTGACTCCTGACCAACTGGGGAAAAACACACAAATTGATATCACTAGGTGTTCCCCGTTCGAATCGAATCCACGACCTCTGTGTCACGAGCCCAATGCTCTCAACCATTAGACTATACCAAGGCAGTTTGGATACTGGAGTTGCATTGACGAAGGATGGTTTACATTTTATAATCCCAGAAAACGGTCATCGGCGTCCAGGTGGTCGCATACTAGGAAGAGATTGGCGGTACGATTTAGATGCTTTCGATGACGATTGGCCAGAGCATGCCCAGGACAAAGATGATTGGAGGACTAAAAGGGATGCCTTTGCCCAGCAGCAGTGGGATGAAATAGGCTAGTAAAAAAAAACTCTCCTGAGGCGTATCAAGAGCCTTTTTCGCTTGTTCACAGTCTTGCAGTCATTCTCTGTCTCGTAGGCAAAAACTAGAGCGTTATTTACTGTCATATCAATGGAGTTTGCATTTTTTGAGCATCCCAATTCATTCTTTTTCTGCCTATTTTGATATCCTGTTAGGCTTCCTGGCCCTACAGAATATCACTATCGATAGCTCATAACAAAATCAGAAAGCCGTCACGTGCGCCCATTTTGCCATGCGTAAAGTAATAAAGCGAGTCATATCTCAATTTTTCTCGTATTCTAGGAGGCGGTATACTAGAGGCTCTGACTAGACTCCGTCTTCTGCTTTTATTCACAGCTAGGGAACCCTAAAAAGATACTTACTTGCACCACTGCCTCCGGCTTACTGACAATACCGAAGCGAAGCAACTCTAGAAGGAAAACAGGTACTTTCTGAGAATATGAAGTAGAAAATAACCTTGTACCTACAGCTTGACTTGTCTTTAACTTCTGTTTTTATGAAAGAAAAACAATTAGAATTATGTGGTTTCCATTTATTCAGTGAAGGAAATCTGTAGACATCATGGAGATTGATCGACAACCAATCCTCATTGGGCACGCGTCGTCGACTAACGCCCATACATCCTCCTTGAGGGCAGGCCTGTGTCCTGCAGTGGCGCTCATATAGGCTGATGATGATGATACTCGTAGAGATTGATCAGTAATTCTTCATTATCAATACAATTATACAGAGTGTAACATAACAGAAATTTTAACGTATGTACGTAATACCGACTGCTCTCAAACGGTGAAGGAAAACATCGTTAGGAAACCTGCATTCGCTGAAGAAGAAATTCCGATGTGAATGTGAAGTCTACCAATCCACATTGGGCACGCGTGGTGAACTAACGCCCATACACCCTCCCCTGTGCCCTGCAGTGGGACGTATATTAGGCTGTGATGATGATCAGAACAGAAAGGTATGGTCTTATTTGAAGAGGCGATTCATATAAATTTTTTCGCGATCGATGTTGGCGCCTTAATTCCGTTTGATAATCGGAAGCGACCCTTAAAATTATGATAAAACGCATTTAAGTTTAAACATGATGTGATAAGGGATTGGTTTAAGTTGAAGGGTGATATATAGTAACAAGGATTGAAAGGGGTATGCTTAGATGGTTTGGTCACGTAGAGAGAATGAATGAAAGAAGGCTAACGAATGAAATTTATCAAGCAAAGGTGAGCGGAAGCGTTGGGAGAGGCCGTCCTAGGAAAACGTATACCATAATCAAATCAATGATCTTTTCCGAAAAGAAGAAGTGCGTAGCACCCTCAATAGAAGTGCATGAAGAGATAAAGATAAAGATAAATATTCTGAAGAGATGTATGAATGTGAAAGAGGCTAAAGAGGTGTGTCAGAGTCGTAGCGTGTGGCGGTCCATGGTCTCTGCCTACCCCCATGGGACAATGGCGTGAGCTTATTTATGAATGTATGTAAGTTTAAACCTTGTATATACGACCTGTAATAGCTATTGCCGGATTCCTCTTCTGTGAGCACAGAGTGGTGGTTCGATCCTAGCTTGTATTAGACTCGTATCAATAGCATGTCTACGCGTACAAAGTCAAGTGCTATAGCTAGTTTGTTACAATGATTTTATTACGGTAATGATGGGCATGCACCTAGCTTTGTTTGGTACAATAATTAAAGTAGAAGCTTTAATACAGGGTGTAAGGGACAGTCCTCCGCAAACTGAAAAGGTGAACTCAGACCATCAAACTGAAGAACTTTCACTATGGAGCTGATTTTTTTTCGCGTTTCCTGAGGTAGGTTCCGTAATGAAAGTTGTTCAGTTTCATGGTCTGAGTTCACCGTGCACCCTGTATAATACATAATACCTATAGGTACATGATGTAACAAAACACCCTAGTAATATTATTAAAGGTGAGGTTTAGACCATAAAACTGAACAACTTTCACTACAGAGCCAATATCAAAAAAAATAAAAAATACGAGATGCATATCTAAACTGCCGTACGTACAGCAGCAAACTCGACTCAAATATTATATGGAACGGCAGATTTTTTTTTCTAGGTCCTCATCTCGAAGCTCTGTTGTGTTTTGTTACACCCTATACAGGTTGTTTCATAAGTAACAATAAATATTAAAAACTCTTAAGGGGGTTATTTAGACCGTCAAACTGAACAACTTTCTCTATAGGAGCAACATGGAAATAGCGAAAAAACATTTTTATATCCCATACATATTTTAGCTCTAGTCGATTTGAAGAGTATGGAACATCTTTTTTTTTTTCGCGATTTTGATATTGGTCCCATAGTGAAAGTTGTTCAGTTTGTTGGTCTACACCACCCCCTTAAAGGTTTATTTGTATTTTTGTAACACTTGTATACAATCGCTAATGTCCAGATGCCTACCTGGGAACAATAGATCGCCATTTGCTACTTAAACATTCAGATTTCGCTTCATAAAATAATACGAGTCCGAAGTAGTGAACTGAAATCGCGAACAATAACTAGTAAATCCAGCTAGATAAAGCAATATTCTTTCTAAAAAAACAGTGTAAAATAATAGGAATATCACATTTCCAAAGTGCATGGCTCTTGGGCACGTCTGGGTGGCGCGGGACGACAAACAAACGTCTCGGAAACAATTTGTCCTTCACTGTAGTTGCTTGCAACCCACTGCAGTTGAATTGTGTGTTTTATTACATTTCATTTAAAGCTTGTATTTCAAATGCATTTCTCAAATGCAGTCTGTTTTGTATTCTGCTTGGCGAAAGCCTATATGCGTAAATAGAGGGTAATAAAAAAAAATTATGTACTCCAGTTGATCTTTTTTCTATAGCTCCCTTCCCTTGTTTTTCTATCCGTGTGGTTTCCAACTTCTATGATCACATTCCTCCCCGTTCAAGACCAAGCGATAGCACGGTACAGTACTGAAAAAAATGTTAGCTAAATGTAGCCGAACTTTATGTATGTAAGTTTATCAACCCAACCCAAACCCAATTCATCGCAACTCTTGCTAAAAATTATCAAAACAATTTTCCTACTATCTGTAGTTGTTTGTCTTTCTTAATATGTTGACACTTTTTTAAGGGGATGATCAGACCATCAAACTGAACAACTTTCTTTATGGTACCAACATCGAAATCGCGAAAAAAAATCTGCTGCGCCATATAAAAATTGCAAACCCACTCGCGCAAAATATTATGGGACGGCTGATTTTTTTTTCGCGATTTCGATTTTGGTCCCATAGAGAAAGTTGTTCAGTTTGATGGTCTGATCATCCCCTTAAAAAGTGTCAACATAAATTAATTTGGATCCTGTATAGTCACCTCTTACAACACTTGTTTAGATTGGTGCTATTATAACAGAATCTTTGGGTTCGGTTTTTCTCTTGGTACAGTCAAACGCAAACGTCAATGAACTTTAGCGAAATTCCTAATGAAATTAATCTTGAACGAGTCGATATTTTAATGTGTTGTAGATGTTACGTGAAAGAGCGTTACATTAACTTCACTTTAACTTAAAAATTACATTGTTACTTTTGTCATCATTTACTTTTGATGTTGACTGTACGGACCGGCCTACTACAACGATGTTGGTACAAAAAGGCCTCTTTCACTTAGCCTTCCATCAAGACAAGATAACATACAGTCCAATTAAGTCTAACTCAGCCGCACCCTTCAACTGCAAACGTAGGTATGTATACAATAAGTAAAATACAGTGAGTAAATTAATTATATACCTTCGTTACATTAGTATTTCAGGGGTACTTCAGGACCATCAAACTGAACAACTTTTACTATAGAGCGAACTTCAAAATCATGAAAAATATTTTTGTAGTTCCATAGGAAATCCTACTGACATTGTCAATCATTGCCATAGTCAACTGCTACTCAACCCAAATGTATGAAACAGCTTATTTGTCACGATTTTAATGTAGTCTCAAAGTAAAAAGTTTAAAAGTTCCAAAACTGCAATAGGGTGCAGGGGCAAACTGCATAGTACAGGGTGTAAAATTAGATGCGTTACAAACTTTGTAAGATTATCAATCTGAACAAGTTTTAGTATAGAGCTAAAACCGAAATCGCGAAAATAAAACTGCTGTCCCATAAAACACATCACTAGCTGCACGACCAAAATGTTTTTTTCCCGATATTATAATTGGTCCCATATTAAAAGTTGTTCACTTTGATGGTCTAAAACACCCCTGAATTATGTAACGCATTGAAGTTTATACCTTGTATACCAGTTTCTACAAGTTCCATTATAAAAATGCAAACCAACAAAACGAAGAACTATATAATAAAACTTTATCTTCAACCAAATATTAACCCGAACCCAATGCACCACAGTTTTCTACTCTGTTTGACTCCACACAATATTGTATGCAATAACACCTTCTGTGTTTGCATGCCATTATACTCCTTATTGACAACACGGGAACTTGTTTGAATGTAAAATGAGGTTTGGGACAATGTTACAGCGCTGAAAATAAAGATAAAACACTTTAGAGTTTATTATTGCATAGCAAGATATACATTGAAAGGACTAATTAGATCATTCAACTAAACAACGTAGTTTTGGCACTGCTAGTGAAACGTGGATGTCTTGAGGTTTCAGAATATCCCTGACTACCGCCTCGGGGAATATAGTCGTGAGAATATGCTTATGCCATGTAAACTGTATGGGACAGCAGATGATTTTTCAACAGATTTCAGAAAAACCTTATACACTCAAACCCACCCAGAAATATGGGGAATCTCCTATAAAATCTTGCAGAATTATGAAAATAGATGCTGTAGTAAGTACTAAGGTGAGGAGCGGAACACCCGTAACTGACTGAAGAGATACTCGTAAGGATGTAAATGAGACTAGAGAGGTATGTAAGGATCGTAGCAAATGGCGCGCCTTGGTCTCTGCCTATACCCTTCAGGAAAAGAGGCATGACCGAAGAGATTGTAAGTCACTATACTCTGAAATGGAATCAGATCAACAATTTCAAACAAAAGAGCCTCTTTTGTTTGAAATTTTTATCTCGGATTCGGTTTCAGAGGTTAGGTACGTTTTTAGATTTGCGAGTGTTACACTAAAAACTGGTTGTAACTGATGAAGTCCAATATCTATGAAACGTGTGCTATAAGGAATAGCTTCAATTAATACAATTTTTAGATTTCTGTAGCCCAACAAGGAACTCTTATATTATCATCCATTCTGTCTGTCTGTATGCCTCGCTTTAATTACTTTAGTTTTGAAAGTTTTGAATCAAAATTTGGCATAAAGACAAATATTAATATTAGCTCAAAAACAGAAACATGGTAATTAAGAAAAACAATTTTTGTAATCGATGTCGGAATAACTAAATAACCAATTTTTTCACGATTGTGTCTTTTTAAAGTCAGTTTGAAACACGAAGAGCTGACGAAATACTAGATTAAATAGATTGTAAGTGATTTTCATATTCAACAAATTGATATGAATATATTCATAAACGTAATAACGTCTCGGTTTTATTAAAGTACCTATAACTTGCTTTAGCATTTTCATTACTGTTTATTCACAACAAAAAATAAAAGTACTTTTGAAATATTACTTCAAAGTATTATTATGATAATCCGACTCGAAGGGCCAAATTTATGTTTTATTTACTTTAACCAAAAACAAAGTACCTATAGATGCGAAGATTTATCTTATTATAGGCAAACACATTGGATTTAGTTATAATACACCACTGTTAAGAAAAAAGTTGTTCGACTTTCAATACAAAAGTGTGGATTAGCCTATAAATTTTCCATTAGGTCAAACTAATTTTCACGTTTTTCGACTCATGTTGCTAAGGGAAAGTTGTTAGGTTTAATGGTCTAAACCACCCCTGAAAATTTTAAAACTGATTAAAAAATCACCAAATAAGTAACACGGACTTGAAAGAAATACGGACTGAATATTGCACTAAAAAGATGTGAAGCATGCAAGGTAATACAATCTCGTTTGTTCTACAAGGGACTTACACTCACACAGATGCACTAGCTCTAGGCGCAGCGCAGGTCTTACAACCAGCACGCACACAAAAGAAATGGGTGCTTCACTCATGATTAGATGCCTCTTCATTTAAGTCTGTGATAAGTAATTAGTTTTTGTTTTATGTGTAATTGGTGCACCGATTTCATTTAGATCCGTCCCAACAGCAGTCTTTTCTACTTTGGTTTTTGTTCTATAATTTATGTGTCGTTTATTAAATATTCCTAGTACCCGAGGGTATATTATTATAAGTGTGGTAATAAAATCTGGTGTGCCATGAAATAATACTGCCCACACAGTCCGTACAAAAATAATTATAGGCCGATAGCCAAAATTATGCGAGGTCATCCCTGTTTTTGATAGAACCCAAGATTAATGAACGCCCACCATGGATAATTACCTTAAATTACTAATTTGGGCTACAATAACAACAATAGATTTACTCAAACTAGATTCAGAATACATTTGCGTTAATTAATTACAAATTCCAAAAGAATTATCGGTATTGCATCAGTAGTTTCAAAGAAATACATGTAAGTTTTGTTCGGAAACCCATCCTGACTAATATTATTGATGAAGTTTATTTAGAAAAGCATTGAAGTACACTGGATATTCTCTAAACAAAGATGTACATCTTTCTCTCGTAATTCACACGTTCAAATCACCTGTAGAAAATGACGTAAACTAAATGACTTTTCATTTTTAGGGTTCCGTACGCAAAGGGATAAAAGATGATTTTTTTTTTCTCGTTTCTAGAACGCGACTCCATAGTGAAAGTTGTTCAGTTTGATGGTCTGAATTCAACGTTTCAGTATTTGCCAGGCTGTCACTTACACTAATAATACCTACATGCCTTTATGCGGTTCGAGCTTTTTTCGATCCAAATCGGTGAAAAATGTTGCTACTTTAAGAATGTGGATAAGTCGAAAGAATGTTATCAGTAGGTATCGTATCGTGGTGCTATCCTACCTAGAGCACCTTGAGAGATTGGCAGAGGCATACCGAACATTACTCACGATTGCATCCTTCCCAGGTTAGTAGTTGTAGCTGTAGTGACTGTTCACACGAATTTAACGATATAAAATACAAAGACATGATATACACATGGACTCACCACATCATACAATAACAGAACCAAAAAATGACACATGTCTCTAAGGGTGCCTTGATCACAGATGCGAAGCGAGCTGGCGGAGCGGAAAAACGGAGTTTTATCAACCAATAAGATTGCATGAAATCTCGGAGCTGAGATCTTATGCAATCTTATTGGTTAATAAAACTCAGTTTCCTCGCTCCGCCAGCTCGCTTCGCATGAGTCGATAGGCACCCTAACTAATGTCACCTTTGTATGCATCAGTTATGTTCGGCTGTCATACATTGCCGCTGAAACTGCTCTTTCAAATCTTTCAAATGTATTCGGTCACAAAACAGTAATGAAAAACAATAAAGCGCATAATTTCTCATGCGAAGTCCTTGTGTATAGAATGGCATTGATAAAATATCTTATTATTTTTTCCAGTCAATTCTATCTAATCTAACTATTATAAAACTGTAACTGAAGTGTGTCTGTACATTGAAGATATTTAAAAAAAAAAATTACGATACGGTTTTTAGGCATCCCTGACTCGAAATCAACCTTTTTTAGTGATTTTGTCTGTCTGTTTGTTTGTGTGTTTGTTTGTTTGTTTGTTTGTTTGTTCGCGCATCACGCAATAACTACTGAACCGATTTTGATGAAACTTTTTTTGTTTGATAGCTTATGATCTGACTTAAAATCTGGTATATAATTTGTGCGGACGAAGTCGCGGGAAAACACTAGTAAATTATATTGTTAGTAACAGACCTATTTATCTGAGATTAAAACAAGTTTTCTAATTTAACTTACACTCGCAATTAACATAAAATACAAATACATACATTAACCACAGTATTTAGTCGAAAACTGAGGAGGTAGGATTTTGCAAAGATCCAACAATTCTAATAATCCAGACTAATCCCAGACTCGGAAGGTATAAGGCCTTCAGGGCGGCAGTAATTCCAAACCACCGAAGGTTTTACAAGGCCAATTTACTAGACCTGTTCCTTCGAATGTTGTTTCCCCGCTATTACTGAGAATTTCGAAGGAAGGAAGGGAAGGGAAATTCAAGATATGGTGGTCGAGTTCTGCGTAAGTATATACTAAGTATATACTAGGTTGAAATTTCGACGTCTTTGTTGCAGTTAGGCACCAATGTTTAGTGTGCTGTTTGAGGAAAAATGTTGTTTTTGGCATACCTACTCCTGTTAAGGGGCTACCGCCCGGTTCTACCGTGGATTTACCGTAACTTTGTAACCATTTTATTAATTAACTATGGCACTTTTTAAGCAGAAAACCAAACTGAACAATTTACAGGACATGAGAAGTGATTTGGTTTTTCTCGAAATCTATTTTAATTAATAAAACTGAAGAAAAAGGACTCTAAAGGCACCTTGTACCTCCCTTTTTTTCCAGTTGTAATCATTTTCACACTTACATTGTTAATCGGAAGAAAATTAAAATTTACAATACCTATACTTCACAATACTACAAAGAATGATGTGGTTTACTCATTTTTTCAAAATTATTTAAAAATCACCTGGTTTTTCAAAGAAAACGGCTAAATTCTGACCGGTGCCACGCGCTCGTTCACATCGATTAGTATGGAGAGTCGTGGTCCCAGGCAGATACGCCTTAAGGTAATGATAGGTATACCTCCTTGTAAGTAGGTAATCGAGAAATGAACGCACTCGGATCTGACGAGCATGCGTATTGTTATAGGAGATAGACGCACTTTTTGTTATCATTAGCTACAATGCTGATTCAGTGTTCATAGGATGTAGAGCATCTCTGTGATGGGGATGGACTAGGTCTGCCTGCATAACGTCGTCGGTTTAGGTGTTACAGCCGTTCAAAGGTCTGTAAAAATTAAAGATCTGATTCAAGACTGATTATTGGGTATTATAGTAATACACAGGACAGATTTTCGGTACTACTGGTGAAATGTGGATGTTATGATATTTCATAATATCTCTGACTTCCCCCTCGGGTAATATAGTGGTGAGCATATGCTATTGTAATGCACTGATAAATTCCCGAAATCGGGAACTCAAATATACCAAATCGCGTTTATTTCTAGGATGAAAAGCATTCGTTTATACAATGTTTGTATCACCCATCACTTATTCCCACCACTATGTATCTTATGTAGGTATACCTACCAGGGTTATTTTGGTTGGGTTTCCTTACTATGTTTTCTTTCACCGTTTGAGATCAGTCTATATTACGTACGTTAGAAAAACTCATTGGTACAATGGCATGTCATCGGTGTTGATTCGAACCCCGAACCCCATAATTGAGTGTCCATTCCTCTTCGCAACGCGCCTCCGACGCTTTCCCATCTACTTGATGCAAAAGACAATAATTACCAAAACTTGTGAGTGCTTATGTAGAAAAAATACCAAGTTTACTTTCTTCTAAAATATCATGACACCCGAAACCAAAATTGTTCATGATATCAAGACGTTACGCTCAGTGAATTCACTCCATATAAAAGGATGTATACCTACATAAATACATTTTACTTTTACGTTCCCATACCTTCGTAATTTATCGACCAGCTTTTCACTCTAAAAGGCTTGCCGTTTTATGGGCCCTATATGTGGATATCTCTGGTTACAAACAGCCACAGAAAAGAGATATACAGTACAGAAACTTCATGTAAGCGCTTGAATCGATCCACGTACACAGATGAGTACCACGTACACAGGCCGCTAACCGCCTGACCACGGGACAGGGCGAACTGCGGCGCAAATTTCGATTTTAGAATACACTGCCTATTCACCGCTGCATGCTTGCATAATAGTAGGGACACAACGTTTAGTGTATTCTAAAATTGCAATTAGCGCCGCCCCGTTCACCCTGTCCCGTGTCCAGGTGAAAAGGTACATCGGAAGGCAACAGTACTGAGTTACCTTACCACTGAAAAATCCCGTGGCCAGGCGGTCAGGGGGCCGTGTATGTGAGCGTTCGTCTGGTCTGTGTACGTGCGTCGATTAGAGCGCTTGCATGAAGCTGTTTTACTGTATATCTCTTTTCTGTGACACAGCTTCTCTCGACGGATCGCATTAAAAGTGTTTTAGGGAAAATCGAGTGAACTCTAGATTATGATAATGTCTGATTTACATTAGGTGTTAGAATTTGTATAGATGCTTGTAAAGACGTCTTATTTACACATTAAATTCGGTTTGATGACAACAATGCACGGAAAAAAAAAATCTAGGCGCTTATACAAACATTTTGTAGGTTCATCATAATTATCTCAGCTAAAAGAAGTTCACTCTGGACATATGCCTCCCTCGAAGGATCGCCACAACGACCAGTCCAGCGATATCCTCGTCCAATACGTTCATGCCACCTTTACCAGGTCGTCGGTCCTACTTGTGCAAGGCCTACCCACGCTGCGCATTCCGGTATGTGGTCCCCACTCGAGATTTCTTCGGTCTGATCGGCCATTCTGCGAGCAATGTAGGTATGTTACATATGTTTTGTAATAGGTATATTATGTGACGACTGCTTATTTTGGTAGAAAATTCGTTGCTAAAAGTAATTTTTATTTGTGGATGTGATGTAAAATATTTTTTCCATACCTAACCATGTCAATAAATAGTTTTCTCCGTGCAGCTGCGAAAGCAAAATCTGTTTCCCTGAAAAGTAAATCGTCAATTTTTCCTGAAAGGTTATACCACGGATAGTATAGACAGGGAATTTCTAAACATGCCATTATTTAGATATACTTTAAAGAATACAGGGTCCAACTTAATATGCTGACACTTTTTTAAGGGGATGATCAGACCTTCAAACTGACCAACTTTCACTATAGGACCAATATCGAAATCGCGAAAAAAAAATTGATGTTCTATACTCTACAAATCGTCTAAAGCTAAAATATATGGGATATCAGATTTTTTTTTGCTATTTCGATGTTGGTCCCATAGAGAAAGTTTTTCAGTTTGACGGTCTAAACAACCCCGACAAGAGTTTTAAAAAAATATGTTTAACTTATGAAACACCAGTGTACACACATAGTGAGCCCAAGAAATACTGCCATAGAGCTCTCAACTTTAGTACTGCCATAGAGCCCTCAATTCAATCAATACAACCCACATGTTGGGAGCTAGGAACGAAAAGCAAAGCTACTAATGTAAGGCCATTAATACTAAACCCACTTCAAATTGGATTCCGTACTCCAACACATTTTAGAATATAACACAAACATTTAAACATTTAACTTGATGTAGGTAGATATCCTACAATTTAAATGGTATGATAAACTTTTAAGCTCAAATCTAACTCGTGATAATTCTACTTCCTGCTAATATTATAAACGTGAAAGTTTGGATGTATCCGTTTGGATGTGTTACGTGTATGAGACTCAATCACGCATGTAGAATACAGGGTCCAACTTAATATGCTGACGGTTTTCTAAGAGGTTACATACTTTTGGCTGTACTTCAGACCATCAAATAGAAAAGTTTTTACCATAGGACCAGTATTGAAATAAAGATAAAAATTTAAATTTACACCCTGTATATCACAAATTGTATGTTTCTGTCTAAGCGGTTTAGGCTTAGACAATATATAGGGTCCAACTTAATATGCTGACACTTTTTTAAGAGGATGATCAGACCGTCAAACTGAACAACTTTCTCTATGGGACCACTATCGAAATCGCGAAAAAAAATCAGCTCTTCCATACAAAACTGCAAACCTACTTGAGCCAAATGTATGGGACAGCTGTTTTTTTTTCCGCGATTTTGATGTTGGGCCCATAGAAAGTTTTTCAGTTTGATGGTCTCATCATCCCCTGAAAAAAGTGTCAGCATATTAAGTAGGACCCTGTATACAACTGCAGGTATACAAACATGGAAATCGCGACAAAAAAAACTGTTATCCCATACATTTGGGTTAAGTAGAATTGCAGTTTCTAACGGAACAGCTAATTACCGAACTTAGCCAGAAGGAGGGTTATTTTATTTCGCGATTCCGATGTTGGTTCAATAGGTAGCTAAAGTTGTTCAGTTTGATGTGACCATCAAACTAAACAACACATTTATATGCACCTGCACCTGCTGCTAATTACAATAACGAAATGTATTATTATTATTTATTATTAATGTTCTAGCTAGATTAACACATGATACCTACAATGCAGTAAACAGTAGCGGGCAACAACCTAGTTTTTACTTTAAAAGCATCAAATCTCTCCATTTATAACTCACAAAAATATCGTATTTTTTTTAATCCGAAATCCGCTATTTTTGGAGCGTTTGTTCTTTATCTTGTATGTCTTGTCTGTCATGTTCCAGTTAATAAACTGATTCTAGTTTTTAGTCTTAATACAGGGTTACCTCGAAGACAGTGCGCAAATTTTACATTTATGAAGGCCATTGAAAATAAAAAGACACGTATTTTTTTATTTTATGATGTTTCATACAAAAATATTAAAATCGTAGTGACAAAAGAGTTCCAAAGATAACAGAAAAAATTCCAGAACTCAGATTAGGGTCTTACTACAGATGAGGGTTGGGGTTGACATCCATGGCGCTTTGGACCGTCTGATTATAAAGAAAGAGATCCGATTGTTAAATCCCGGCCGAGATTCATAGGAATCCGAAGACGAAAACACAAAAAAATACATACAAAACATTTTTTTTTCCTGGAATGTGTTCTATTAACGATACCGATTGCATGGAAGAAAAATGTGCACTGTTTTCGAGGTAACCCTGTATAAGGAAACCATGAACTATTACGTAGCTATTTACAGTTCTCGCAATACAAGTAGTTAGGTACCCAACCCAACAGTATCCTGGAATACCCTATTTCTTCGCCGGTCGTCAACCTAGCTGCCCACTCGGCACGTTCTTCACAATTACTTTGCATAATTACATTCGCACACTAACTGTATTTTCCTTCTACTTGACTGTATTCCAGTTTTCTCATCAAGATTTAATACACTTCTCGGCAAGGAAATTGGTTTGAGCCTAAATAGGAGGAGCCCCGAGTACTTAGCACAGCCTAAGGCTGTATTTAATAAACTTGAAAAGTCGACTTATTTGTCAAAATCTACATAATTTTCAGTTCGGTTCTAAGGTACAGACAATAGTCCCGAGACTTTTCGTAAAAAACTCTTATTGTAATCATAATTGGTGGGTGTAGGGAATGTTGGTACTACTTATATCTCAATCCCTCTGGTCTCAATTGTCGCAAACGCCATAAAAGACTTTTTACAGGGGAATACACCGATCAATAGAGCGAAAAAAAAAAACTTTATGTTTAACTCATTTTGACCTTTGAGGCCAGAAGGGTCGATATGTACTTTTACTTAAAACTGTGGTCTAAGGCTGATGTAAATGTTAAAGTAAATGATGTCACTCAGAACTATATTCCACACGACTTGGTCAACGTCAATTTAGGATACAATTTTTTATTGATTTCAAATGGTAATTTCTGTTTTTTTAAGTATCAAGGATACACTCAGAGAATATTATATTCCTATTCTAAGCAAACGTTCACAACCCATTTCACCTACATAGGGGTTCATCATCATCATTTTCAGCCTGTATCTACCCACTGCAGGGCATAAGCCTCCTCCATATTTTGCCATTCTTCTCGGTCCTGTGCCATCCATAGGGGTTGATTTTCGAAAAATCCATTTAATGCAACCTTACATTTCCATTTTCCATTTACATAAAATTTTACGTATCTGCGAAATGTGTGTAGATTATAATGCTGAATATATTCATATGGAACAGGTTCAGAGACTGACGGACACATTTCACCATCAGTGCCCCGACTCTTTCAAGATCGACAGGTTGCACGTCGACGGTTTTTAAATTGACAGCTATGGGCATAATACACGCCAAGAAATTGAAGCAAGATTATACTCGAAGTAAAAAGAGTGATTGATTATAAAATGTCGCTTATAGTTTGAAACACTATTGCCCAATTTTTCAGACCACTTTTATGACTTACGTGGGTCGAAAATCAGCTTATTCATTCAACGTTTTTCTCTCACTCGGATTAAGATATTTAAGATCCAGGAGTGCGATTTTTGAATCTCATTCGGTGAGCTCAGCTGTTGAAAATGTCAAAATTACTACGGAGATACGCATCTTTTTACTACTGATTTGACTTTCAAAATCGCTCTCCTGTAGTATGATTTTTGTAAGTCAACTCAGCAGTAGAAAGATGCATATCTCCATAGTTATTTTGACATTTTCAACTGCTGAGCTCACCGAATGAGATTCAAAAATTGCACTCCAGAGGACTAAAAGTGTATCAAGAACAGTTTTTTTCTTCTGTAATGAGCATAAAAGTAGATTTCAACAGGACTGTAATGTGTAGAGTATCGGATCTGTGAAGTGGTATGGACACCCAATCATATGGGTCCGGGTTCCAATCTGCACAGATGACAAGCAATACCAATGAGTAAATTGATTCGCAGACTAATTAAATACCTTAACATTTCAGTCATCATCAGCCTGTACAAAGTGTTACAAAAATACAAATAAACATTTAAGGGCGTGGTTTAGACCATCAAACTGAACAACTGTGAGTACCTAGGGGAGCAGTATCAAAATCTGGAAAAAAATTTGATGTTCCATACTAAACTAATAAAACTACTCGAGCTAAATGTATGGGACAGCTGATTTTTATTTCGCGATTTCGATGTTGGTCTATAGTGAAAGTTGTTAAGTTTGATTGTCTAAATGTAAAAATAAACATTTAAAACTTATAAGGGCATTGTTCTTAAAAGTTTTAAATGTTTATTTTTACATTTGTAACTCCTTGTCCGAGTAGGTATACAGGGTGTTTCATAAGTAACAATAAATATTTAAAACTCTTAAGGGGGTTGTTTAGACCGTCAAACTGAACAACGTTCTCTATGGGACCAACATCGAAATCGCAAAAAAAACAAATTGATGTCCCATACACATTTTAGCTCTAGTCGATTTGTAGAGTATGGAACATCATTTTTTTTTCGCGATTTCGATAATGGTCCCATAATGAGAGTTGTTCAGTTTTATGGTCTACACCACCCCCTTAAAGGTTTATTTGTATTTTTGTAACACCTTGTATACGTCCCACTGTGAGGCATAGGCCCTACCCTCAAAGAAGATGCTTGGGCGTTAGTCCACTACGTTTTCCCAATGCGGTTTGGTAGACGTCACATACACATCAGAATTTTGTCTTCAGCTTATGCAGGTTTCCTTACTAAGTTTATTCTTCATTGTTTGAGAGCAGCGGTATTACGTACATATTATAGGGTCCAATTTAATATGCTGACAGTTTTTTATGAGGATGATCAGACCATCAAACTGAACAACTTTCTCTATGGGACCGACATCGATATCGCAAAAAAAATTTCAGCTGCCCTATACATTTGGTTTGAGTAGGATTGCAGTTTAGTATGGAACAGCAGATATTTTTTCGCGATTTCGATGTTTGTCCCATAGAGAAAAATTTTCAGTTTGACGGTCTGATCATCCCCTTAAA
The DNA here is from genome assembly GCA_963693445.1 of Agonopterix heracliana. Lineage (NCBI taxonomy): Eukaryota > Metazoa > Arthropoda > Insecta > Lepidoptera > Depressariidae > Agonopterix > Agonopterix heracliana. The sequence continues at coordinate 15,666,460 of OY856324.1, forward strand.
AAAGTGTCATCATATTAAGAAGGACCCTGTATAAGTTATAAGACTTTAACATTAACTCATTGGTAAATGTCCATACCTCTCTGCAGCGTACCACCAACACCCTAGCTTTAATGTAAAGGTACAATTAGAACAATTCCAAAACTAAGTGGAACAGTAAGGGGTACCCTATAAATTCAGCCTCTCGAGTTCCACGTATGTTACCGAAACCCATCAGCCTTCTTAGTAATTCCCTTAATAAAATTACAGGTTTATTTTACAACCTTACCGTACCGTTTTATGAAACATAAGAAAGGTTATTACTCCTACTTTCGCTTCACTCGTAATACTTACTCGCTACAAATATTATTTCTATTTATGTCTTTGCTGAGAAGAATTGGCGTTCCGAATTCTGACACACTTCGTGTTTCATTAGTTAGCAAAAGCTGGTCAAGTACGTGTCGAGCCACGCGCGGTGAAGAGGTTCGGTAGTAGCCAGTCACAATATACACGCCACCTTGTGGAGCCTGATTAGCTGTGATAGTATTGAAAAATTCACATTTAGTTAGCAGGGGCTCCCCCCTGCACTTGCTCTAACAATTTGCAAAATAAAGCTTAATATTTCGCAAACGGATCCCTGAATCAAAAAATGGATATATTTTTGAATGCCCTATCCAACAACACCCCACACCACCATAAGATAAAAGAGAAAAAAAAATGCATCCCCACTTTACGTGTAAGGGAGGAAAGTTAAACATTTTATTTTCGAGATTTTGTTTTACCACTTTGTCGGCATGCGTGATAAATAATTTTATATGAATTCCCATACTAAATTACTGCTTTCTAGTAGCTGCGGGCAGACAGACAAACGAACGAACATGTAAGGGTTCCGTGTTGTTGACTACGAAACCCTAAGAAGAGATCAATGTAGCGAAAGCATAAAATGACAGTAGCTGAGTACATTTTTGTTTCTTAAACACTTGATGACACATTGAGAATCACGTTGAAGGTCTGTTACTGGGCGGTCGGGTGTTGGTTGCCTGCTCTCCGATCTGCCACGAAACTCGACCATTTTGTGATGGTTCTAACGTGTATTTTGTACCAAAACCATCTTTGAGATACTTTGGCAACATCATTGCCACCACGATAGAAACATAATTTTAAGATTAAGATTAGAATAAGATGACACAATATTAGTTATTGTTCAAGAATTTGTAATAGCACCGCACCAGCTTTTCGGTGAAGGTAACTATAGTTAGGAAGCCTAACAGTAATACAAATGCTTCCATTTCGTGCCTTTTATTCGGTCCAGTGTCAGTAAAGCGGGACAATCAATGTCTTTTACACTGAACAGAGTTTGGGAACGCTAATAAAATGGGAATATTTAATCGATATTTCGCAGAACGATCCAGTAGGTTTTCTATGGAAAATGTGAATTTTTTACGCAATTTTTACATTGATCCTGAAAGTTGTTTAGTTCGACGATATGAAGCACCGCCTTAGGTATTTAAGGTTACATCTTGCATATAACGACTCGCTTTAAAGTCCCTCCGCTGATCATTTGTAATCCGGAGATCTCAGAAACAGCCAACCTTAAGTTCCAGAGAAAGCGACGAAATCAACCTAACTAATTAAAACAACGTTAAAGTCCTCCCTAGTGTATTGCCACAGAATAATTACACCAGAAAATTAACTCCTAGAACATTTTCAAGGTAAAAGCTTTAGTACGTTTACTATCCATTTGAAAATACCTCGTGTTTTCGAACGGATGGGTAGCTTTCCGCCACAATTCTTATAGCTGTCAGTACCTACAGACGGTAGATATCGACACATTCTTAGCTGGTATTATAAAAAGGGCGTTTATAATACTGCCGTGCTAATCCAAAAGGGCATATGCCTGTTTTAGCGATTTCGAGAAAAACGTGTTTTTATGTATTTTATAGATCACAGTAAGAAATAAGTCCAAACCGCTTATGACAGTTGTTATAATTTGCGGTTAAAATGATAACAACTATTGTATTTCTTGCTAGACTTTACGTCTTATTGTACTAAGGTAAGTGAATGATACTACTTTTTTCCCTTAGTATTTCAGACATACGTCTAATATCTCTAGGAATTGGTGATAAAATCAACTTCACGTCTAATTGGTTAGTCGTTTTTCAGGCACTTTAGGCAATCCAAATAAAAATAGAGCAGATTTTGGTCATTTTCGGACATAGGCACGACAGTATATACCAGGGCAGGGATAGCAGCGGCACAGGTGAAAATCTGTCAAGGCCCCATGTTGCCACTCATAGACCACAACAGCAACCTGTAAAGGATAGTAATAATTGTAAGAATAAATTTTTTTACTTTTAGAGAACTTAAAATATATTAGAGATAACGGGGAACTGTAGCGTTCGAAAAAACATTGTCAGTGTTAAAACGCGCTCATTTATAATACCTACACATTGACTTACACTCTAGCGATAGACATGTTCTACTTGAATGCGGTGCCCGCACCTGATTGATGTTCCCGAGTTCACTTCGTCATTATGGCAAAGACAGACCGCAATGTGTCATTTTGTGTTGTTTTGTGGGACATGTTGTTTGTTTGAACGAACTTGTCTATCGCTAGAGTATAATTATGTCAGTGTACCTACATGAAGGAATTACTTGTATTGGATTCAGCGGGGTCATGCGTATTGGAACATGACGTGGTTAATTTCATTATTGTCAGAACAGAATGCTTTGAGCATAATCAGGGAAATAGGTGTTAACGTATTGTAACACTCATGCATATTATGAATAGCTTTGATGAATTAGATGCTATTAGATACTGCCGTGATTGAAATGAGGAAACGTTTGGTGAACGCTAAATATATTGAATCATTCAATTAATTATTGAGACTTTGAATTATAAGAGAATTTTATTCCAAGAGCGAAAATGCGCGCTGCATACAAACGTACTATGGTGATATTTTTAATACTAACCAATTAAAGTCAATGAAGTTTTGCAGGAACAATTTAAAAACAAATCTCTAAGCTTGGATAGAGTCAGATTTTCGTTAAAATGTACAGTTTCAATGCTAGGATTAAATTAAGATTTGTATGGAAATCTTTGAGGCACTGTTACTTTAAAACTATACATTTTAATGAAAATCGGACTCTATACAAGCATAGAAATTTGTTTTTAGATTGTTTCTGCAAAATTTCATTGACTTTAATTGCTTAGTATTGAAAATATCATCATAGTACGTTTGTATGGAGCGCGCTCCAAATTATATCCTCTTAAGAGCTTAATTTGTATTATAAGTGAACATACAAAACTTCACTGTTATGTATAAATTTCGTGTTCTAGCAAATATCTGAGCAATTTTAATTGCACCTATTGAATTAGTTCTCCGGTTGAAATTGAGTCAAACGAAACATTTGGTGATCACAACACATTTGAATTTGGTATTCAATCAAAACAATATTAGTTATGAAAGAACTTGCTTTCATATCGAATGCATTTCATTTACAGTTCCAACAAAGAAGTTGAACATCTGTTAAAAAGCTAAACTATGTTTTGCAGAATATCCGAACCGTATCGAAGAGAAAATGCTTAAACCAGACTTAATTACAACTAGAATTAACTAGCGGTTTCACACGTAATCACAGACCACAAAAATTCGATTGCAGCTTGTTCAGTCGATCGGAGCAAACTAAAGTGCTTGAAACAATGTTTGATCGGAGGAGAATTATATGTACTTTCCTTTTACTTTGTATGGATGGAGGAGATAGATAAGATAAGATAAGACAAATATTCTTTATTTGCACACCAAAATACACAAAAAAATAACAACAATATACATGAACAAGAAGGAGATCGTTTAAAAGTCCGAAAATTATTTTCTTACGATTTCGTCTAAGTCGTAAATTTTACCGGCGTTTTCTCGTGGTCCTACTATTTTATCCTACTAGTAGGTCCACCAGGGTAGGTCCCGCCGCCACCTGCCGTCTTCACCAGGTCGTCGGTCCACCTTGGGGGGGCTACCCACGCAATGCTTTCGGCACGCGGTCACCACTCAAGAACTCTTCTGCCCCATCAGCCATTAGTTCTGCGAGCAATGTGTAACCCATTTCCACTTTAGCTTAACAATTCCTTGAGCGATTTTAGCTACTCTGGTTCTTCTGTGAATCTCATTTCGATCTCGCAGAGAAACTCCGAGCATAGCCATTGCTCTATGGATGACTTTCAGCCTTATGATACTGACAATAGGTTAGTAAATTACTTGACCTACTGTTTTATGTAATTCTGAAAATAACCAACCCAGACGACGTAACGTTTTAGTGCCTATCAAGTTGAACATGTTACTGCGTACGAGTATGCATTCAGCCCTAGATATAACTTTACGAGTAATCATCGTTTTAATCTTCATCGTATGTCCTAGGATTCCCATATTATTACCACATATATTTTGATTGCTTGAGTAACGCTCAAGATTTTATTACGAACATTGATTAAGAGGATATAATTCGGAGCGCGCTCCATACAAACGTACTATGGTGATATTTTCAATACTAACCAATTAAAGTCAATGAAATTTTGCAGAAACCATCTAAAAACAAATTTATATGCTTGTATGGAGTCCCATTTTCGTTAAAATGTATAGTTTTAACGTTGCAGTGCCTCAAAGATTTCTATACAAAACATAAATTAATCCTAGCATTGAAACTGTATATTTTAACGAAAATCTGACTCCATACAAGCATAGAGATTTGTTTCCAGATTGTTTCTGCAAAATTTCATTGAATTTAATTGGTTAGTATTGAAAATATCACCATAGTACGTTTGTATGCAGCGCGCATTTTCGCTCTCGGAATAAAATTCTCTTAAAGGCCTATTTTCAAAGATTCTCAAACGCCGTTGTTCAGCACGTCTAGTATGATTTTCCAATACGCGCGCGACGCGCACTTGCTCCAAAGAAAATAACCTCGCGCGCGTTTCGGAAAGCGAAGGACGCGCTTGCCATGACATCGAGTCGCGCGTAACAGGAGAAATAGTATATAAATACTCGTATAAATACTCGTAGTATATGTGCAAGTGGTCTGCTGTGTTCTTTGCTGGCAGTCTAGCACATAATTGTTTTTATGTTCACCTAAATTATTTTGACTATAAATTAGGTGCTGAAATACGTAGGTTTTGGAAGCTACGCAGTTATTACTTAAGCTGAAGTTATAATTATTACGTGTTCTTACCGCGTTTTTTAATTAATTTATTGCAGTTATAATATTGCTAAAATATTCTGAACTCCAAATTCTATAAAAAATGCGGTAAGAACCCGTTAATTATTAACTTTAGCTTAATATGAAATACCTAAAATACCAACTAAAGTAATACCTACTTAACTGCTTTTGGTCATGAGTAGTTTGGTTGGATTCAGTTGCTAATACGTTTTCTTGGTTATAGGTACTCACCTATCTATTCTCTAGAAGAGGTCAAGCTAGAGTCTAGAAAAAGACACAAGTCTATAAAATGTACGTAATCGTATTTAACCAACATTCTCTCTGGTTCCTTCTATATCCAACTTTGTGTTATGGGTAGGTATTGTCTGAAACTAAAATACCTCTCTAGCATTTTTGCTCTTATGAATGTAGGTATGTTGTTAGAAAGTTTATTGAGCATTTACTTTGGTTATCGACGGTACAGTCTAGCCACAGAATTTGGGTTCTTTATTAAAGTTCGTTACGATGTCAATGTGTACAGGATGTTAACAAAAATCTAAATTATATTTTAACTTATCGATTATGATATAGGAGCCAGCAACACTTCGACCTAATGGGATCTTTTGTTATCTCATCAAATTGAAAGAAGGATAGGTAGTTTCTTTTTGAAAAATTTATACCTAAAGTGATATCCGATAGAACTATACTCTACTTTATGTTCACTCAGAACAGAAGTAGCATTTCATCCATTACAGTTGGTGTCATTATTTTTATAGTATACTAGTGTTTTCCCGCGACTTCGTCCGCATAAATTATATACCAGATTTTAAGTCAGATCATAAGCTATCAAACATAAAAAGTTTCATCAAAATCGGTTCAGTAGTTTTTGCGTGATGTGCGAACAAACAAACAAACTAACAATTTTTTCAATAGATGGCGCTGCACGTCATTTAAATCGCGCTATCGAGTGTTATTAAATTTTATATGAAGTAAACCGCAACTTTTTTGTTCCTCATGATTTTACGGTTTTATAATAGTTAAGAAGACTATAGTTTTTTGTATATTTTTTTTGTGGCGTAGCACGTGTATGTGAAAATTCTACATAATAATAAAATACTTCGTGTATTACGGCGTTAAGTTTGAGTGTTCGGAATATAGAGGTCCTTAGGTACTACCTACTCTTCGTTAAATAGTTTTATCATCCTGTATATAAGGTGAGGCAAGGTAAAAGATATGAGAGGTGAACGCACCTATGAAAATTACAAGCTTTTGTTTGGACCTGTCTGGCAAAAATGGAAATTTTTGTTAAACAGTTCGTTGCGTTATCCTTGGAATGGGTCTCCATTTTTGTAACGTGACGTTGTTTTGACGTCATAAGTATTTAATTATGAATTTATACGATGTCATCTTTTTAACATCAATCATTATTATCATTGTACTTTATAATTTAATGAATACCAAGCCGCTTAACATTTATATTAAATTTTGTTTTTAAAACATATCGGTTAAGTCTTTGCCCCAATAATGTAGATGATATTGACATAATAATTTTATTTGCAAATGGTAACATAAGATTTTATCATAATACGATTTTTCAGCATATTAATTTCATTCATAGTTACTTTTGCATGTAGGTATGATATGAAGTATAATATGACCTAAGTCTACTATCTCTCCTATCTCTACTATCTCTACTATCTCTACTATCTCTACTGTCTCTACTATCTCTCCTATCTCTACTATATCTCCTATCTCTACTATTTCTCCTATCTCTACTATCTATCATATCTCTTCTATTTCTCTTATCTCTACTATCTCTCCTATCTCTCCTATCTCTACTATCTCTACTATATCTCCTATCTCTACTATTTCTACTATCTCTACTATCTCTACTATCTCTACTATCTCTACTATCTCTACTATCTCTACTATCCCTACTATCTCTCCTATATCGACTATTTCTCCTATCTCTACTATCTCTATTATCTTTCACGAACAAGGTGAGATGGAATTCTCCAATTCCACCAGGCCCTGTGTAGATTTGTGGAGGCATCATCATCAACCTATAAACGTCCCACAGTTGGACACAAGCCTACCCCCAAAAGAAGGGTGAATGGGCGTAGAGTGGAGCCATATTATTGCTTACCTAAAGGTGTACCTACGCACATTTATCAAATCAAATAAAATCAAATACACTTTATTTTACACCAAAACAGTAACAGTAAAATACAGAGAGAGAAAAAACAGTAGGCACAAAATAAGGCGGTCTTATCACTAAGAAGCTATTTCTTCCAGACAACCTAATCAGAGGTAAAATTTATCAGAGGTGAATGAGCTGAATGAGGCGAAAGAATCGAATTTTAGAATTGTTTGTATTAAATTGACAATGACGGCCCGACAGCACAGTCTGTAGTGAACCTGCCAGCTGTGTCGAGGGTCGCGGGTTCGAATCCCGTAAGGGACAAATATTTGTATGATGAGTATGAATATTTTTACCCGAGTCATGGATGTTTGTATCTATATAAAATATGTATTCTATATCGTTGTCTAGTTATCATAATACAAGTCCAGGCTCGATTCTGGAACTTTAAATGTGACTAGATAATTTGTGTGACAATGTCCAAGATATTTATTTATTTATTTATTATAACCGAATAATAAATTTTAAGGTTCAATAAAAGCAAATATAACCCGACTACCCAAAGGCCCAAATTAATCCCAAATATGGTGAACCTTTGTATACTTTGATTGATTGAACTGAAAAGCTTATTTGTGTTGAATTTAAGCTTTATTGGTCCAGCAGATTTTATTAATATTTTTATCTAAAACCTTTCAAATTGTATATTTAAAGCCCCACAAAACTAAGAGAAATATTATTCGTCACATTTTAGTAAAACGTCAATATAATTCGAAATATTTTATTTACGTGGATCTTTGTGTTCTAACACAAACAGAAGAAAGAAGTTTCTTTCTAAAGAAGCGCTGTAAATGCTGGAAATCTGGACTAAAGAGAACACATTCGTAATATAACTATGTTGTAGAAACGCTCATTAAAATTAATCCTCCATTAAGTCTCTTGCTAGCTTTTACTACGTCAACAAGATAAAAAGTTACAGCAAGAGATACAATATTAAAAATCTTTGATTCGCATAGACAGACATAGACTTGATATCGTTGTTGATTCGTATCAAAATACAAATGGTTAAATAGAAATATTAATGTAGTTATAGCAAATAGTACGCATACAGGGTGACCCGTAAATATTGGTCCAACATTAAGGGGAAGTTAGTTTCCAGTTTGCTTAATTACCTAGACGGTACGCGCAAAAATGTATCTATTATTACTTCGGACAGCGCGCTACATGTGGGGTTGCAGAGGGCAAGACACTAAACTAGATGGCGCTCGGGAGCATTATTCCTGATTTTATCACATTTTATTTTATATCTCGTAATGGTGATGATATCGAATCAAAATTTTCAATTACGCGCGCACTTGTGTTTATGTTGCACTGATCTAGCTACAAGTTAAAGTAATTTTATTGTTCATACGCAAATGTTCTACATTTTAAGATTGATCAATTTCATACAAAACTTTGACGTAGAACATTCGTAGACGGTATTAACAAAAGTAATATTTTATATGTGGAAAAATTGTATAGAGAATCTAGATTGCGCGTCTCAAAAACATTTGCGATTTATAACATAATTACGAAGATATAAAATAAAATGTGACAAAATCATGAATAATGCTGCCGAGCGCCATCTAGTTGCCTGTGAACGTCTTCTGCAACCCCCTTAAGAATGACTTGGAAAAAAATCCCGAGTTGAAAAATCATCTTCTTCCCCTTCTGATGACCGAAAGTAAAAAAAATTCTTCCGTAAAAAAAATGTAAAACCCTTCTTCTTCTTATCGAGTGGACTGCAAGCCCTGGTGTCAGAGTTTATTCAAACCCCCTTACGGCCTCTGACGTGGTTTTTATGTAACGACTACTACCACCAGAGATAGTAGCCGGGACCAACAGCTTAACGTGCCATCCGAAGCACGGAATCATCTTTCTTTTCAGACAATCAGGTGACACGACCTCCGTGTCAAGAGCCCAATGCTCTTAACCATTATACCACGGTGGCAGGCATGTAAAACCCTGTACTAAACCATTATTTTAAAAACTTGTATACTTAACCAGCTTTGTAAATTGGTACAAAACTTGCGTCTAGGCTTTGTCATTACAAAGTTATTGCTAATAATCTGAAACGAGGCGCTGCTAATTTAAAAAATGAAATGAGACCTCATTTATTTAATAAATGGCTTCTGAAACTGCAGATTTGAGCGGTAGGTACCTATTAGTGAAATTCTTAAATCTGAACACAAAATGGTATCTTAATTACCAATTATGGCTCTTAGGCAACCATTTTAGACGCTACAACACGTTTAACACACATTCTAATTTTAATAACATAATTTTAAACATGTAACACAAGTACGTGACTTTAAAGAGCGTTTCTGCAAAAAACATCGTGAGGAAACCAGCATGCATTCAATTTAGAGGCATGTTTTGTACCCACTGTCCTTTATAAGTGGTGACGGGCTCACCCCCTGTCACACGGTTCAGAGTTTCGGTACTACTGGTGAAACGTGGATGTTCTGAGGTTTCAGAATATCTCTGACTACCCTCTCGGGGAATATAGTGGTGAGCTTATGCTTATGCTATGCTTCTGCAACTGAGTGTGAGTCTATCAAATTATGCACCACAGCAACAGCAGGCATCTGTCAGTCGGCCGTAGGTAACGAGATAAGCACCTACACATTGGCGCATCAGAAGTGATGCGCTTACTTGATTTCTGCCACATGCGCCAGCCACCAAAAACGTCGCACTAAATTTTTGCGCCTACCGTCTGACAGTAGGTAATTAAATCGTGGGGTAACAGATGACCACAGTACGTGTAAAGATACGTTTTTATAGCCCTAACTTTCCGTACTCACCCTTATTTTATTTGTGAGAGAAGGTTCTTAAATGTTGTGCACAATAATTGAAAAAATGCACACCCTGTATAATAGAATAAATAGATGCCTAGACATAATAATTACTAAGCGCTATCTGTATCAGGTTCCAAATACAATTACTATTTTCTGATGAGTTTTTAAGGTTTATGAAAATTGGATGCGTATCGGTTACTTACACTCGTAAATCTCCCGAAATAAGTCCATTGTTAACCACCCCCGTGTTTAACACGTCGATACATGTAATTTTATTTAATTAACGCAGGTGAGAGGCGTATGTCTCAGTCTTCTCTTATCGGTCTGGAGCGTTAATTTATTTAATATGTGTGGGTGTTTCTATCTACAGGGTGAAATTTATATCACCAATCGGAGCAAAGAAAAAATCTGTTGTCCTACTAAACTGCATCCGCCGCCGCTGCCTACACGACTCAAATGTATGGGACAGCGGATTTTTTTTTTGCTCAGATTGGTTTGCTCCCATAGTAAAAGTTGTTCAGTTTGATGGGTAGACTCTTAGTTTAAAAGGATGCTAATAATATAAATTTCACTCTGTAGGTATATTAAATCACTACATAGTATAAAACAAAGTCGCTTTCTCTGTCCCTATGTCCCTTTGTATGCTTAAATCTTTGAAACTACGCAACGGATTTTGATGCGGTTTTTTTTAATAGATAGAGTGATTCAAGAGGAAGGTTTATATGTGCATTGCACCCGTGCGAAGCCGGGGCGGGTCGCTAGTTAATAATAAAACAGACGGGCGAAATATAGTTAAGTATTACGGGGTGACTGAGTAGACAATCCTAGAGACAATGATTATGTAGTTCTCTACATCATTAAGAGGAAAGACGGTCGCAAGAAATTTGAAGAATAGTTACTTAACAGATCTATTGCTGTCGCGCTGTTCCCGAGCAACAGAGCTACCAACACGAAAGTGACAACTGCAGCGCGGACTGATTTGACCTGCATAAAATGGACGAAACCACGGGTTTGTATTCTCCTGTTTCCTCCTCCAAAACTGAACTGATTTTCGAATGTTCCTAATTCTCGAAGTTATCTCGAAGCAATTAATTTTTCGAAAAAAACAAAACATAGGGACATGGCAAGTATCGTGAGGCTGTTCTATGCAGTTCCGACAATAAGAAACTACAAATATTATTTTGTGAATGGAATAAAGTACCTTAGCTGGGTACCGCAAACGGTGGTAGCAAAGGCCGATATTTAGAGAGGGCAACAAATACCTGTCTCCTGAGAGCCTCGCTCTGCAGTTCCGCACACACTCCATCAGAATATGGAAGATTTCCTTAACTACACCCACAGAACATTATTAGGCTCATCACATACATGCGGAATCGTCAAACGGAATTCCGAATGAAAACAAGTTTTTTGTATATGTGTGATATAATTTGTGATGTGCGGTATTTCACACATATACAAAAAACCTGTTTGCATTCGGAATTCCGAATCGCAATTCCGTATGTATGTGACAGGCCTAAGAGGGGTTAAAAATGCAAAGTAGCGCTTTTGGTTCGGAGATGGATGTGGCCACTTGTCTTCCCGCTCGCGCCTGCTACAATTATTCATGCCCTCTCGCTCACACCACGCCGCGCGCCTTATGGTGTTATGCAAATCATTGCATAACCTGTGGCGACACGTTCCACGCCTACTTTGCACTTCTAACCCCTCTTATAATGTTCTGTGACTACACCACAGTCTTTACTATTGGGAGATGTGGTAATCCCCATCAGGTGCGTGAACTTTTTGGATGGAATGTGGCCGGAATGCAGCCTCAGCGCTATCACCATAAATATTATCAGATCAGTCTATTCCATTCCTCCTTTTTTTAACGCAGATCATAAAATCTGTAGTCTGTCATCTGTACAGAACTCCACCGAAATATTAGTGTGAAAATTCGGCGAGAAAGTTCCTAAATTCACTCTTAAACTTTTCCATTTTCATTCAGTAATATGGTAAAGCCATTTCCTGAAACAAACAAAAAAAACGCGAGAGAGATATGGAATTTTCTCTAACAAAATTCATCATGCATTAGGTATGTGAAGTAAACTTTTTTCATTACAACCTCTGGATTCGACTGCCGGATGTTTGGATTCTCTAGTAAAGTTATTGTTAGGAATCGCACAAATTGCGTGCTAACGCGAGACTGTTCACTTTTTTTACAAGCTTTTTTCATTTAATAAGCTTTATTATCCTTATAAAATATTGTATAATTAGTTATAATATAACCTAGATATTAGTCCCACTCAAGTTCGCTGAACATTTGTTATACTTATTATCATTTATTTATACTTAAATTTTTGGTAGGTACGCAAATATACATTTTCGTGTGTTTGTAAGTATACTTTACTTTATCACACTGCAAAGTTTCAGCGATAGATGCATTATTGTTAGGGTCAAACTCAAACCCTAAAATGATTGGACTAGTTTCTCAGTGTTAATTCTCTTACAATCTTAGACTTAAATTTTTCACAACTTTAGTCGTAGAATTTCGAAGTCCTTTTAAATTCTGAGCTACGCTGCGGCAAGTGCAGTGTTATATCTGTATATCTGTAGAAGTATTATAAATACAGGGTCTAACAAAACACCACCCTAGTAATACTTAAAGTGGGTCCTTCAGACCATCAACCTGAACAACTTCCATCACGGAACCAACATTGAAATAGCGAAAAAAAAACAGATGTCCGATACATTTGAGTCAAGTCGGCACTGCAGTTTGGTAAGAATAGCTGTTTTTTTACGCGATGTCGAATTTGGCTGAAAAGTTGTTCAGTTTGATGGTTGAACCCCGTTACGTATTACTTGGGTGTTTTGTTACACTCTGTATAGCACGCATCGCTGGACTTACAGCCTGCAGTTGCATTCTGGAGCGTAGAAGCTTTGAAAAACATACCTACATGCCAATTTTGTGAACTTAGTTCGCTTGTGGTTCGCTTTCTCGAATCCTTACTGGACCCGCGGCTGCGTGGTGGTTGTGAGAGATCAAACATATGGCATGCTAAGCTTCCAAGTGTTTGCCATATTACTAGCTTAAAACAAAAAAAAGCAAAAAAGAGCTTGAACTGTATCCACACTTAGTATTTTCACCGATCCTTCTCTACGTATCCAAAACTCTCTTGATACATTTTGGCCAATCTTTACGTAGTGTAATACGGCACAACAAGGCACGACCAGTGTGCGATTTTTGAAAGTTACACGTTTGAATCAGTAGTAGAAAATTTCAAAATTACTTTGTAGATTATGACATTCTCAACTGCTGATTTGAACGTCTGACGTTCAACAAACGCATTCCAGCTAGTCGCTACGCGCCGTCGCCGCTAAAACCGCCGTTTCCAGTAAAACCATGATACCTACGCAGTTAATTATCATGGAAAATTATACGCTTGTGGATACCGCTTTATATTTACTCTAATAGTATCAAGATATAATTCAAGAATCAACCATAATTAAAGACTTAATCTTCACAAAAATTATAACTGATATTTCAAAGTATACTCAGAATTAAACACAAAAGGTCCAAAGGCTGCTATCAAGGGCTTTAAATTTTGATTACACCCTAAGGAACGGATTTAATTATAACTCGTCTCGTAAAATAGGTGTTTGATAAGAAAATCTCCAACTTTCCAACATCAACTTTTAATGAAATTATTAAAGTAATTAATAATTTACAGAGGTTTACATAATTACGTACAAATTTTACATTTACGATTTTAGTTTGATAACAAAATCACATTTTCTTTTGAAGATACAAATAATAATTAATAATTATCTATGTTATAGTAAATTACATTTTAGTTTTTAACTAAATCGAAGTGAAAATTAGAATTAATTATTTACAGGAAAATTTCAAAAAATCTTAACATGTTTTAGAACGAATAATATTTTCTTTATTTACTGATGCATGATTAACACATATCTGTTTGTGAATTAGTCAACAAAATTGAATTGTAGGCCACCGAAGAACCATGTCGCAATAACCGTCATTATGCTTCCGAGATATATAACATCAAAAGTTTGTTTTCATAAGATTCTATGATGGCCTACATTTCAAAATGTTTCACGCACGCATATAATACAATAATCAGTTACATAACTTGTAAGGTCCTTGAGCTGGCTGTACAGAGTAGTAAGTATACGTTGCAAAATAAATTTAAGACTTGATAATTTGGGTAAAAGTCGTCCAGGAATGTATTCATGCTACTTTCTCATTTCACTTTTACTAAAATCCTTATTGAGTGAGTTTCGTCAAACGATATCTATCTTCACTTTGGTACAATGCACTACATAAAATTTTTATTAAATAACAGAATTAAAAAAAACGTTTATGATTACAATTTAAATTTGGAGATAAATAATAGAATTATTATAATAGGTAATGCTGTAGCAGCATCGTAGATTGGCATGGCCAACTTTTGCACCAGAAACGAGGGAATGAAGATATTGTTTAGTTAGATTACAATCTTTGCAAACTATCTTATTATATCAGATGAAACCAAAAATGGGGAATAACCGGTACTTTCTGCAGAAGAACCTGCAAAACTGAGTACAGTGGACTTCGTTACTTAGTCGTAACAACACTCATTCATTAGGTACATAAAACAGAAACTTATTACAGGAGATTTCACTGGATAAACTGAATTCAAATGTTATATTCCTTATCACCTACAATTATAGGCTTTTAGTTAACTTTGAGGGAATTTTATTGATTCTGAGTAAAAAATTAAGTAAAAAAAAAGTAATATTTAAATTAAAAAAAAATAGTACAACCATCGAGTTTTACTTCACTTCTCTTTTCGCTACTCGTCCATTATAATTTCCTTAAGACTTACTTAGTAAGTACCTAGTGTTATTTAAGTTATTTAAATTACAATGTTATTTCTCTTTGAAGCAATTTTGCATAATTTTGTGTTGTGTATCTAGTGAAATTAGTTTCCTTTCGATATTATTAACTCGAATAGATAGGTGGATTTTAAATTAATCGTTCAAAAACGTTTAACGTATCTCTTTTTGTAGCTTGAGGTGAACACAATCCCTGATTTATAAAAACAAAATAAATTTATATTTTTTTTAAGTTAGATAAAGCTAGTTATATTAATAATCTCTTCATTTTATTAATGACAAAGTTAAGTCAATAGTAAGAATTAATTTCCAAATATTTACATAGATTTTCGATAGATTTTGCAACAATTTATATAAGTATTATGAAAAATAATTTTTATTAGTGCAATAATTTTTATGACCTTTTTTTCCTTTTAGAAAAGTACAATAAAATCCAGTTCTCAGAGATACCTATAATACACAATATTATTAATAATTACTTAATATTTATATCACATTTCTTTACATAATGATTATTTTTATTATTTACATTATATTTTAAGTTCTGTTTGAAGGTTTTCTTATAAATATTACATTTGTACATAGAAATGACCTGTCTTAATTTATTAATTACACTTATCTTAATGTTATTTTGGCATATCGATAAATGAAATAATTCAATTTTTACATTAAGTACAGCACGACTATCCTGTCTGATATATCTAGGCCACTCACAACTGACGATTCAGAAAGGAATTTTACTTCTCCTAGATTAAAAAGATTATGACAAATTCCATGTTTATGAAGGAGGCTCATGTCTAGCAGAGGACATCTTATATCTTGTGGTGAATTAATGTAATATTTTAAACAGTCATTACTTTCAGTTGCAAAAAGAAATTACATTAATTTAGGTACCTAATAAATTAATACGGAGAAAATATCGAGTAGAATACTAAACTGTTTATGAAGACTGTACTAGAAAAAAATAGCAGACTTTACTAGAAAATTTGTTATGAGATTATGAGATAGTTGTCACATACAGGTCTATCTTAATATGCTGACACTTTTTTAAGGAGACGATCAGACCATCAAACTGAACATCTTTCTCTATAGCACCAACATTGAAATCACGAAAAAAAAAATCAGCTGTCCCATACATTTGGCTCGAGTAGATTTTCTGTTAAGTATGGAACAGAAGATTTTTTTTTGCGATTCCAATGTTGGTGTCATAGAAAAAGTTGTTCAGTTTGAAAGTTGTTCAGTTTTCCCCATAAAAAAGTGTCAGCATATTAAGGACCCTATATATACTACTAGATATTTTGTCTCCGTGCATGATCCTTAATTACAAAACCGTCAATGTACTTCGAATTCCAAATCAACGTAAAAACAAACCTAATACCATTACAAATACAGACAAAATTACATTAACTTCTATAGTCTGCGACATTGATGCCTGAATTAGATTTCTGTAATCAATAGCCTCATTTTGAGAAGGGTAAGTGTACGTTCTATCTGTGACCGTCTTAACGTCTTGAGGACAAGGGAGTAACTCCACAGGTATCTGAAGTAGCGTTTTCTCATTCTCCTTCTTAACCAATTTAGGTTCATCAACATAAGTATCGTCTATTTCCTCATGAAAAACATCATCAGAGTTATCAGTGTAATCTTTGATTTCACTTTTCTCGTCTGCTTCGAGGTTGTTTGTGTTAATGAGACTTTTTTCGTAGTAAGTGAAGTGGGATAGGGATGGGTCGATGTTGAATCTGCAAATGAAATTTTCTAGCGACGTGCGGACTCTCACGCTCTTCGCTTCATGCCGGAGCCTGTGCATCCAAGCCAAATGACAATCGCACTCGAACTCATTTCCTGCAACAATCAAAGGTTTAATTAATTCCTATAATTGGATTATCGTACTTTGAAGTCGCATGCTTAGCGTTAATTGATTTTTTGTATGAACTTTAATTAGGCTTTAGATTGCGCATAAGAGTTAAGATTCTCAAAGCAGAATAGCTTTGAAAATGTATTGTACCTACTTAAGTAGGAATTTGTCTTTGGATGTATTCAAACAACCTTTTTAAAACGTCGTCTGAGGTAAATTATAGCGGCTTGAGAATCAAACCAATGTGCTTTCACCAATTCAAATTGGACTGATGTGGCGTAGTATGGCCAGCGAGTAGATATTCTACAGAGAAACAGCTTCATACAAGGTGTGGCCGGGCCATCACTACACTGAAAAAAATGTATTGTTAAATACAACTAAACTTTAGTGACTACCGAACTGTTTTGTAAAACATAATCAAACATTTTGTTAAGACAGCTAAACAATTGGCTATTTATAACCAAATGTTTGATTATGTTTTACAAAACAGTTCAGTAGTCACTAAAGTTCAGTTACATTTAACAAACATTTAGTTAAAGATTTCTTTGAGTGTACAGCGCAGTGATATTTCTATCAAACTACCGCTCATTTTCGTACGTATACGCTGCACATTTATAGGGGTGTGTGTACGCCGGCCTCCACAAGAATGTATTAAGCTGTTTCTCTGTGAAATATCTACTCGGTGGTATGGCCCCACCTTCACCCTTTTTAAATAAAAAGAAACTTTTGTTAACAAACTTTACTATTTATATTTTTACGTGATTTTACGTATCTTTCAATAATAGGCCATAAGAAACCACTTCTGCAGTTATACTTCACTTCAAAAGGGACAAGAAAAATATAAGGCCCCGAAATGCAAAGTGTGGTTAACATAATACGAATGAGGAAAACGAAAAAAGATCCGTCCACATAATATTATACGCATTTCTATCCAATGGGGGACCTATACAGGGCGACTTTTACACGTAATATACAGGGTGTTAAGGTACACAGTTGCATTACTTTAAAGGGATCTCCCTTACCCATAATACTGAATCAATTTCCAAAAAGGGAAAAAGGAAATTCCCTAAAAATAATATATTTTTCATACAAACACTATGACTGCGTTTAGTATAGAAAGGCCGAAAATTTGTCTGGTTATTTCTTAATTTACAATCAACCTAAAAAGTAAAGTAACTGTTTACCCTAACATTCAATATTTCAATAACAATTTTAATACAAAAATAATACATACCATCCAAGTAGATATAGCTGTTCTTATTCTTGAGATTATCATAAATGGGGCGTAGATTATCGAATGTAAATCTTTTAAGTTTATTATATCTTAAATCTAGAGCGGATAGTCCTCTCACTCCCTCGAATAATCCGCCAACAAGTGTGACGAGCTTATTGTGACTTAGACTTAATTTTCTTAATAGTGATAATCCATCAAACGTCCTTTGAGCCAGAACACTAATTTCATTATAGTCTAGCAATAATTCATGAAGGTTCCACAGTTCTGTGAACGTGAATGAATCTAGTACATTTAATTTGTTTCTTCTTAAATCTAGGCGTTTCAAATTAGCGAGTCCATCGAAACTATCTTTCTTCAATACGCTAATGTTATTTCTATCCAATTCTAATTCTAATAGATTGACAAGATGTCTAAAAGCTCCATCTTGGATTACTGTTATGTTATTACTAGTTAAGTATAGTTTTTGTAGTACTGGCAGCCCGTAAAATGTATCTGTTACTAATTCAGTTATTTTGTTCTCATCCATTGTAAGAATCGTTAAGTTTGGCATGTTGTAGAACGAATGATGTTTCAGAACTTCTATTTTGTTCTTCGTCAACGTCATCTCTTGCACTGAAGTTATATTAACAAACGTATTTGTATCTATCTTTGGAATCGAACTGTATTTAATGCTGAAGTTTTTCAACCTTCTAAGGTATTGTAAAACTTTTGTTGGCACGAAGTCTAATCCGCCATCGGCTCGGATGTTGAAAGCCAACGTTTCTATATTCGATTGCGAGGAAAAGCTCGTCCATAATGAGTCTGTCTTTTTTATTCCTCCGTTGAATACCCAGCATTCTGTTTTAAGTGCTTCATTTATTTCTTGACTATGTTCGCAGTAGCAGTGTACTTTGGAATCTCTGTCGTTTATATCGCATATATTTATTGCTGTATGTACAGTTTTATCTTTTTGTTTTCTTCTGTTAGCGTCGAGAGCCTGGATTGCAAGTAGCAACAGTAGCAAGGTAGCGGGTACCCTATGAGCCCGCATACCTTATACCTGGAACAAACAAATTCATAATTAATTTCACGGAATTGTTTCGTGCTCAAAAGAGCAAGTAGACTTTTTTCGGTCTACATGTTTTATCCGGGGTATTTGTAAGGCTTGGAAAACAATCGAGATGCTACGTATAAGAAGAAACGAGGAGGAAAATTCGTAAATTAAAGAGGGCAAGAATATCTTTCCTATTTTCAATTACGAGTACTTTCAAAAACCGTAAATTAATGGAAAGGAAACAGGTAGGATGAACAGTTCTTGAAGACTGTTTTTAATTAAAAATACAAACGAAAATTTCTTAGGAATGAGTTTGTTTTCTTTTTTGTGATAAAATATTAATTGCTTCTACCTAAGCAATAAGATAACAATATCAAATTCACAATAATCATTTTCGGTGTTCGAGCTTATATAACTGTGTAAATTTAAGCAAAGACTTAAAAATACTTTTAAAACAATCTTTCATAATCGTAATTTTTTATAACGTAGCACAAGAGCCTGTGGTCATTAAAAAATAATGTTTAAAAATTACCATAGCCAAATGTTTTGTTACATAGGTTTATACTAGATTAAACTAGGTACCTAGGTATTTCTATAAAAATTTTACTGTGTAAACATAAACAACAGTTGATCCCAAACACGAAACCGAAAATATTTGTGGACGAAAGCTGGCTATCAAGGCACGATGGGGCTGACATAACCTCAGTGTTAAAAGCCCGAATATAAATAAAAAAGAATTAAAAAATATATATAATTCGATATCTTAAGTTTTTTTTTGGGGGATAATAATTCGAAAACCACTTCGAGATAATTGTCTGATACTGAACAACTTTCCTCAAAAAACCCATCGGAAATACGCTAAAAAAAAATCGGTTCCTTCCATACTAAATGCATCAGCTGATCGAACGTTTGTCTGAAAAGTCAAAGAATTTTTTTTCGTGTTTCTTGGGGAAAGTTGTTCAGTGTCATGGGTAGATTCACCCCTTAAGTAATGCAACTGTTTACCCTACCACCCTGTATGAAATAAAAACAAAAATCTATAAGACGTAGATTTCAGTCATATAACATAGGTACGAGTATTATTAATATTAGCATGCATAGCATGCATAGCATAGCATAGCATAGCATATGCTTACGACTATATTCCCCGAGGGGGTAGTCAGAGATATTCTGAAACCTCAGAAAATCCACGTTTCACCAGTAGTACCGAGACTCTGTCCAGTGTGACGGGGGGTGAGCCCGTCGCCACTTATAATGGACAGTGGTATTATTATTATTCGCCTGAATAAATAACATTTTGCCTTCGGTCAATAACCTATAATACGAATGTTCAAAACCAGACTTATACCCAGACTCCTAATACCTAAATTAGCTCTCCTATCTAGAGGATTCTAACCCCTTAATTTCAATTACCTTCACGATTCAATCTGGCGTGTAGGTACTATAAAATGTAGATGTTACATGTATGATAGTTAATTTGTTATTCATAGTTAATACTGCTTAATCACGATTAATTACTTTTGACTACGCAGTAGGTTTGACCTCGAACAATTCAAGGTCATTAGGTCTTTTGAAGGACACGATTTATCGTACTGGCTAAATTGCAACAAAAGTTAAGTATCACCTAACATAATAATAATAAACTTTCACTGCTAGACATAAGCAATATTTGAAAATGGGACTATCTAGCCCACTGCTGACTGCCCGAAATATGCTGTTACTTAGAGCAGCACAATAGTCGATAAAGCATACAGAGATGACAGATCAAATACGTGCCATCCTGAGCTTCAATTAAATGCATTTTGGGCCTATGCCTTAATTTTTTTTGGTCGAAGCCAATGAGCGCCTCAGTCACTCTGACGATTGTTTCGTTTGATATTTCAATGTATTTAAGTATTAGCACAGGGTATTAGAAAAAGTGTTTCTCCAATTAACAGATGTTAAGACCTCTGATGATTATGATGATTAGCACAGTCTGTATCTAATACTGTATACCTATCCTTTAACGATTAAAACAAGATCTAACAGATTTACTATCAGTTGCAGAAACACTCCTTAGAGTTATCCTCCATTAGCTTTTTTTTTATTTATAATTAATGGACTTCTTGCTTGTGCGTATTAGCACCGCATTTCCGCCAATGTCAAGTGGTTTGAGGGAGTATCTATCCAATCTCGAGGATTGTTTTTGAGTAAGAACAACTGAGAAGGATTTTGGAGCCTCGTGGCAGGCTGAAACGCGAACCGCGCGAACACCACGCGAGAGACAAGTGTTCGAGGCAAACCCTGCAACGTGACTCCCCATTAGCTTTCACTGCGTCAACAAGACAAAAAGTGACAGCTAGAGATTTAACGGAGGATTATCTCTAATGAGCGTTTCTGCAACTGAGCTTTAAGGTATTCGTATAATTGTGTTGTAATCTCCTCTACCTTGATATTCTTATTCAATAAACGCGGTTAAGAAATTTTGCAACTCAAAGTATTAAATTTTCAGTGAACCCAATTCTAAGCCTTTGTCTCATTAGATACAAAGCTGAAAATGTTAAATAAAAGAAAGTATTTTGTTTTTTCGAGGATCTGTTTTAGCCCACGTATTTTTTAAGATGTTCTTAAATAAAACACAAAATTATGTATTGTTTTTACTAAGTCATAATTTAGGTCTCGTACTTCAAAAAAGAAATAAGCTTGTTCTGGATGTAAAATTTTAGTAACATTATTAATTCATAAAAATAGATACCTAGTGTGTATTCACAACAGGCTTCGCCAAAGCAAATACATCACTCACATCCAGGATTAGGATTATAGTAAAATCATTTTTTTTCGCACTTTCGATGTTGGTCCAATACAGAAAGTTGTTGAGTTCAATGGTCTGGTCATCCCCTTAAGAAACCGTCAGCATATATAAAGGTGGTTGCAGAGTTGTCAATTTCATACAAAACGTTGTCGTAGAACACTCGTAGACGGTATTAATAAAATTTATATTTTATATATGGAAAAATAGCTTAGAAAATCTAGATTGCGCGTATCAAATAACATTTACAATTTATAATATAATTACGAAGATGGCTTTGAAATTTAGTATGAATAATTTCAAAAAATAATAGGAAATGGGCAAGAGAATGATGAATTTCAAAGCTTGATATCTTTGTAATTATATAGTAAATTGTAAATATTATTTGATATGGGCAATCTAGATTTTCTATTATGGCCAGCGAATTAGTCTGGCCATACAAAGAGGCAACGCTGCCAGCCTCCTGAGCACCTTGCCGTCAAGCGGCGGTAATTTAGAAGATATTTTTATTTATAGTATAAGTTTTGTTTCTCTTTTTTTATTTTATTTTCTAAGCTGTTTTTCCATACTTATCTAAAACATTACTTTTATTAATACCGTCTACGAGTGTTCTACGACAAAGTTTTGTATGGACTTAAACCACCCTAAGAAGGACCCTGTAGATATCCAACTCTCAACCGTTCACTGTTGACCCTAGACGAAACAGATTTCAATCCTAAAACCCCACCCACGTGCCTAAATACAAACAAACCAATACAAACGGACAAAAGCCTGTTGAAACAGAATCTCAAAGCCGGATAGAACAGAATCTAAACTGGGTATCTATTACGTTACAATGATACCTCTATACCTTCATCCTTTTGGGATAGAGGAGCATTTGTAAATATTGTCTTGTAACATTGTCATTGTGCATGTAGTTAAATGTTTTTATAGGGTTGCCACCTTTTTTGGAGGAAATTTAGTATTTTCCCGGTATATTTCTAATGGCTCAGTCGGGTAAAAATATCGTACTTTCAGATAACTCGGGAGAATAAAGAGTAGGTCTGCCCTCCAAATCATAAACGCAGTGGGGCACTTTTTTTCAAAAATGAGTTTAATATAATATTCTGAATCAGCGCGGGAAGATCTACCAGGGAATAAAACCCGTTTTTAGCTACATTAGAAATAAGAAAAATAAAAATCATCAACGCAGTGGGTGCACCCTAGACATCGATCTTCCTAAGCATGTGTGGAGTAAGTGATCTTACGTATGTTGAATTCGCAGCGCCATAAGTACAATAACGTTTATACTAACCACCTGTCTTGTTCAAACTCAAATACTTCTTACTTATAAACGCAGTGAGATATCTTACGGTATGAACTAAGGTAAATCTAAAGTAGAAATGGTACGCATAAACGCAGTAAGTAACAACCCCACTGCGTTTATGGCTTGTAACGCCTACTAAAAAAACAAATTGTCGATAGGCAGTAACCACATTTTTTTAATTTTACACGAACTCAGTCTAAAGTTAATCAAAATATTGTGATAAATTTGGAATCTGTGAGGTTGGTTTTACCTAAAAAAGTACTTACTTGCGAAAAAAAGCTTTATAGTTAGTCGAGACAATATAAAATTCAGTCAAAACTTTGAGGGCTTATTTCTCGAAACAGTGAAATTGGTCGTTACTGCGTTTATGATTTGGAGGGCAGAGGTACAGATTAATTATTGATTTTTCCAAACGTATTTTACATTATAATATTGGTATTGACTAAAGTTTTATATTTTTAGATTTTGTATGTGTTCAAGGTTAGGTGCGTATCAATATCTTCATCACAATACATAACCATAGAGTATTTGAAAAACGTAAAACGCACTTAGGTCAGCTTACACCAACGCCATATAAATAAACATAAACTTATACAAACGTATGTTCTATAAATCTTTCGATTCTCACACTAATGTGATGAGTATGACAGGGATAGAATCATATTTAAAACATAATATTATATTATAAGCTTAAAATGCGTTTAAATTAGGTGTAGTGTATGTCGACTTTAATTTGATGTATGTACACTCACTAAAATTTCTAGAAAGTACATAACACTGGTCTCAATTATGTAATTTTTAAATTGTATGTTTTTAGTTTAATTTTTCTATACAGGGTGTTTCATAAGTAACAATAAATTTTTAAAACTCTTAAGGAGGTTGTTTAGACCGTCAAACTGAACAACTTTCTCTATGGGACCACCATCGAAATCGCGAAAAAAATTATTTTATATCCCGGTGCGTAGTTGAACAGTGAACCACCCTTTTTTCCAAGATACGTAGCTTGCTGAAAAATAAAGCTACTACTTTCGTTTTGGTGCCATCGGTTAGGTAATTTCATAAGGTTTCTTAGTTTTAAGTTATATAAAGCCCAAGGCACAAACTAAACCCGTAAAGACAGTTTTTATCAAAAATGAAATTTGGCTCACTGTGTACTATGGGTAGTTTACACTGAACCACCTGAGTTTCAACAGTGAACCATACATTTAATTACTAGTAAAAATGCTTATTTCTGAAAAGAAACCTCATAATTTTGAAAAATCTCCTTTTATTTTTACCATACAGAATACAATGAAAAAAAAACGTCTTCTAACAAAAACTACTTAAACTTTTCATATAAGCCTTTTAAGGTAACAACAAACCTTTTTGATGGTATAATAAACAGTCTTCATTCAAAGAACCACAGACAAATAAAAAATAATCAAAATTATCATGAACAACTTCAATTAAAAATTTAGCTTTTTTAAAGTAAGGTAGTGAACCGGTTCACTGTCTACTATGCAAACCTGGTTCACTGTTCAATACACACACTATTCTACTTATAATTACCCAAAAATATAGGTTAGACGCTTAATTGTCACAAAACAATATGCTCATAAAACGACCAAAACTACAACAATTCTGACACCATACAAGTTTTATTCTTAGTATAAATAACAAAATGTACAAAATTCGAGACAGTTACGTGAGAAAACAATCTTTTTTTGGCGGAAAACAAACAAGTCGCTGTAGCACATAACGCTCACACCGCAGCTGCCGGCTCACTACGGGAGAGGGGAAGGGTGCCCACGAGGCAAGTATTAGTTAGTGAGGTAAAACTGGCAATGTCGCATATTTAGAAATATGGCGGTGGCTCAGTGTATCTGGTTGGTTCACTGTTCGACTACGCACCCTACATATTTTAGCTCTAGTCGATTTGTAGAGTACCTACCTATAGAACATAATTATTTTTTTTCGCGATTTCGATATTGGTCCCATAGTGAAAGTTGTTCAGTTTGATGGTCTACACCACCCCCTTAAAGGTTTATTTGTATTTTTGTAACACCTTGTATAGGGTCCTTCTTAATATGCTGACACTTTTTTAAGGGGATGATGATACCATCAAACTGAACAACTTTCTCTATGGGACCAATATCGAAATAGCGAAAAAAAAATCAGCCCCTCCATACAAAACTGCAAACCTACTCTAGCCAATTGTATGGGACCGCAGATTTTTTTTCGCGATTTCGATGTTGGTTCCATAGAGAAAGTTCTTCAGTTTGATGGTCTGATTATCCCCTTAAAAAAGTGTCAGCATATTAAGTTGGACCCTGTATAATAATTATGTCTGTGTGTTTTGTTGTGTATGCAAATAAGAATATTTTCTTTCTTTCTTTCTAGAAAAAGCCTTCTCAAATAGACACCCACACGTCGCTGAAAAGCTTATAGAACATTTAAGTTGAAAAGAAACAAAAATATTGTATATAAGTACTTTAATTCAATACAATATTCCTCTGAACGCTCCATCTTCCAAAACTCTTTACAACCGACGCAAGCTCGAAGCAAACACCATTTCAGAACAAAACCCGTGGGACTCGGATGCGACATCGCTATAGGGAGCCGGCACACTGACACGGCACAAAGGCAATCATGAATGTTATGTCCTTTGAATTTTGAAACTGGTCTCATGTGCTTGTTAAGAAATTGCTTTAGATGTCGAAAAGAGTTTTAGAAAGAACTAGTGCTTTCCCGCGACTTCGTCCGCACAAATTATAAACGAGATTTTAAGTCAGATCATAATCAAACAAAAAAGTTTCATCAAAATCGGTTAAGTAGTTTTTGCGTGATGCGCGAACAAACAAACAAATAAACAAATTTGTCAAAAGATGGCGCTGCACGTCATTTAAATCGCGCTATCGAGTGTTATTTGAGTTTATATGAAGTGAACCGCTACTTTTTTATTCCTCATGAATTAACGGTTTTATAATAGTTAAGAAGATATAGGTAGGACGACCAATATGCAAATGCAACTTCTATCTAAACCTTTACCGTCCGTGTACTTAAACCACTATTTTATTAGTCACCGTACACACCGAGAGCAGGAAAGTAAGAAAGGTCTCAGATCTCATGTACCTAATTGTTGATCGAGGCGAACCCATGGTCAACAAACATGTGTTCTGAGGCTTTCTTATTTACTGACCGAGGTTAGTATACTATTTTTCTCCCCGACCGAGGTGAAAAGCGGCTCGTTTAGCGCATCGCGACGAAAATTGACGCTTTCCGTCCGGATGGGAGAAAATGAAAATAAACAACATTCCCTAAGCACGGACTTGAAAGAAATACGGACCGAATATTGCATTAAAAAGATGTGAAGCATGCAAGGTAATACAATGTCGCTTATTCTACAAGGGACCTACACTCACACAGATGCACTAGCTCTAGGCACAGGTGCTACAACCCGTCACCTTATGTACCGCGTGACAGCACGCACACAAAAGAAATGGGAGCTTCACTCATGATTACGTCTGGTTCTTCTTTTAAGTCTGTGTCCCTAAGGAACAAGAGTCAAAAAACGACCACATGGGTGCGATTTTTTTAGTCGTTCAGTACAAAAGAGATGGAGTTTCATGTTTTTGAATCTCACGATTCAAAAATAGGACTTCTGGTCCAACCAAGTTTTTCGACCTAGGTATACATGTTATTAAGGAAAGCTCCGAAATCTGTAAAAATGTTTGCTGAATAATGGAATTGTTGTAGTATAATTATTGGAATACAGTAATTGCCAATTCTATTAGCACTGTAAATAAGCATAATCACATTTATAACGCTGTAGAATGAGTCACGTTGCAGGGTTTGCCGCGAACACTTGTCTCTCGCGTGATGTTCCGCGGTTCGCGTTTCAGCCTGCCACAAGGCTCCATAATCCTTCTCAGTTGTTCTTACTCAAAAACAATCCTCGAGATTAGATAGATACTCCCTCAAAACACTTGACATTGGCGGAAATGCGGTACTAACGCACAAGCAAGAAGTCCATTAATTATAAATAAAAAAACGCTGTATATTTTCCAAATAAATAAAAATAAGAAAACACCCTCAACATTTTAATATAGGGTTCCTCTCACAAGTAAGGCTAATAAAATAATATAATCCCCCTGGAGACACTGCACATTCCTACAAACTCTTCGTAACATAATAAAAAACAATAAAAACCATCCACCAACTTATTTCATAGAAACTTTATTTTCACCACTATAACTCTTTGTCAGAAATACCTCCAACTGTGAATTTAATGACGCTAGACGGTGAAGAAAGAGCAGTGAGCCCGTTGTTTTACTGCTAAACTTTGTTTGAAAACCGCTGCTTGACCAAAAAAGGGGATAAGTATAAAGACTTTCATACATACGTATAGTTACTACTATTTCTTCTAGAATTAGTTTGTAGCAGCTAGTATCTTCTTTTACTTATTAATAATATCGTGGTGGATTCTGCGGGTTCCGGCATTTCTTATTACTTACATAAAAATATGTTATTTTTGTTAGAAAGTTGTAAGGAAGGTGCAGGGTAAAGTTCGACCTCGTTAGGCGAAACAACAATTGGGAGATGCGATATATTCATACAAGAAAGCTTGTATGAAAAACAATCATACAATACAATTTAGCTATGATATAGCCCATTGAATTTAATAATCGTGGTCTCTTAAAGACCAGTAAATATTAATTTTCTGGACAAGCGCTATCCCTATACATATTCGGGTTCATATTATGCACTTTTCATCAAACGATATGAGGCCAGTGCAAACAAAAGTAGCTAAGTTAAGCCTGTACGATCCTACCCCAGGGAAGCAGCCGTTCTATTACGAATAAGAATGCGAGGGAGTGTACCATACCACAGTTACTACGTAACAGATTCATCACTTCCTTAGAAAACTATGAATTCCTACGCTTTAATTACCTACTACTAGACGATACGCGCAAAAATGTATCGAATGAAGCTTGACTCAACGTTGTTTTTACTTCCTACAGCGCGACGTATGCGACGTTGCCGTGTGGAGCGAGTGGCAGAAATCAAGCAAGCGCATCGCTTACGATGCGCCAAAGTACGGTGCTTATCGTTACCTACTGACCTACGGTCAAGTGACGGATAAAGAAGATAAAGATTATTTATTTGTAGAACATGAGTATTAAGTACAAGCAGATGTCAGTAAGTTTTAATAAATCGTTATAAATCCTAAACGGTCATTCAAAATGAAAAATGGTAAGAGAAACCTAAAGATGATTTTCAAATACCTATTCAATGATACCCGCGTCTGGTAGTCGCCATATTTAATATTGATTGATGTCATGTCTTCAGTGTCACTTACAAGATTATGAAGAATCGATTGACATACGAATCATCAAAATTGGCCCACGAGTTTGGTCTCTAGTGTGCCATAAAAGTACAAACTTACATACATACATTACATAGGCTGGTAAACACATTACACTTCCTTTGCGTCGCGCAGTCAGGTAAAAAGCCCTTCATGCTCCATTATTTGTTAAATCATTGTTAACATTAATTTAATTTAAATGACAAGTTAAATCATTGTTAAATTTTTTGTACGGTTTGTTTTTGCCGGAAGCGTACAAAAAATTTTTGATTTTGATTGTAATACGATTTTACAAATAATATTTATTAAATTAATGTTAACAATGATTTAACAAATAATGGAGGCCTGACCATATCACAAAACTAACTAGCAGTACAAAAATAAAAATAAAAAACCTCTTCAATTCTAGGTTATCTGCCCAACTACTTAAAAGCAACAGTACAATATTCATAAAAGCTGTGTTTTGAAAAATTAGTAAACACGTAACTTGAACAGGATATAAATTGCAAAGATACGTCGTCGTTTCACTTAAATTTATAACCTTTCCTGGTTAGAATTTGGGATGTTACAGATTTTGATAATTCGGATATTTAAGTGGATATATTTTTTTATTCTGGATACTAATATTTTAAAGCCTTACTTTGTACCTTTGTTATTGCCTTATGTAGTTGTCTTCTTCTTCTTTCGCGTCAGCATGAGCCATATCGCATGACAATTAAGGGTATATTATTCGGAGCGCGCTCCATACAAACGTACTATGGTGATATTTTCAATACTAACCAATTAAATTCAATGAAATTTTGCAGAAACAATCTAGAAACAAATTTCTATGCTTGTATGGAGTCAGATTTTCGTTAAAATGTATAGTTTTCAACTTACAGTGCCTCAAATATTTCCATACAAATCTTAAATTATTCCTAGCATTGAAACTGTATTTTTTTAACGAAAATCTGACTCTATAGAAGCATAGAAATTTATTTCTAGATTGTTTCTGCAAAATTTCATTGACTTTAATTGGTTAGTATTGAAAATATCACCATAGTACGTTTGTATGCAGCGTGCATTTTCGCTCTCGGAATAATACTCTCTTAAGCATACTGTAGTGGATTTACCAATTAACTTTATTCGTATTGATGCTGGCTGCCCAGTGTACGCCACACGAAATAATGTTTTTTGACTTTGGCTGTGTATTCATATTCATATTCATATTCATTTATTTCATAAAAATAATTTTACATGTCAAATGTTCCTATAGGTACTTATACTTAATTACATTATTTATATTAAAATCAGGTTACATTCCAATAACATTAGGTAAATTGATCGATTGGTTATTTTAAAACTTAGAATAACAATATCGTTTTTAACTCAAACTGAGGATACAAAGCCTTTGTAGTGCTAACCTAATACCAACGGCTCAACAAGTATTATTATACTGCCTCCGTCTAATGG
Organism: Agonopterix heracliana; assembly: GCA_963693445.1. Lineage (NCBI taxonomy): Eukaryota > Metazoa > Arthropoda > Insecta > Lepidoptera > Depressariidae > Agonopterix > Agonopterix heracliana. The sequence continues at coordinate 15,696,490 of OY856324.1, forward strand.
TTAAGATCATTGGGCTCTTGATACGGAGGTTCGATTTCCACGAGGGACATCTAGTGATATGTCACTATGTGCGTTTTTCCCCAGTTGGTCAGGACATTGCAGGCTGAGTCACCTAATTGTCCGAAAAGAAAGATGATTCCGTGCTTCGGATGGCACGTTAATTAAGCCGTTGGTCCCGGCTACTGTCACTGGTGGTAGCACTCGTTACATAAAAACCACGTCAGAGGCCGTAAGGCGGTCTGAATAAACTCTGACACCAGGGCTTGCTGCCCACACATAAGAAGAAAATAGAGTATTATCCATGACTGAACCGGATTACAAGCTCTGCCTAGCCGTCCAGCATGGTAACATCATCTCAGTCGTTAAGAGAAATAGGTCTGGTATGATAGTGTGGTCTGTAATCGAGTTCGTGTGTTTGTTTTCGGGTGTGAATTTGAGTATTTAATGCCCATAACTATGAGTTTTGTTAAAATATATTATATTGATTTGAATGGAAAATTTTAACGTGTAACGCGTTTCATTTCGATTTCGACGGTATTGAAAAATCTATGTGTAATGAAATTATGTTATTGTTATGACAATATCGCTTATTACTTTGGCAGTATAGCACCTACCGTCATTAATTTAAAACCATTATTTAGAGCATAGAAACTATTACTCGGTATGAGACGTTTCACGAACTCAACTGCGGCTGCGTCCCTGATACCCAATCAACCTACATTTTTTTTAGTTCCTGAGTAGTTTCTGATATATTATAATGTTTTGAAGAACATGTTTTTTTTCTGACAGTCTGTAGTTTCGGTTATGGATATTTACATATTCATCCGTTGCATCCCTAGTCAGAGTAACGGTTATGATTAAACAGCGCCGGTTTTGTAAGTCTTGGATTAATGGTTGCTAATAAATGTGAATTGCTTCTGTTTATTAGCTGTTTTGCTGTTGGCATGTTTTTGTTAAGCTGAATGAGGTGACATTTTTATTTTGAGTGACTCTTGAATTACTGTGGTTTCCTTTATTTTTCACATTTTCCATTGGGACTCCGTAAATAGATACGCTGTTGAACTGGGGCAGATAATTGTATTTCTCATTCATTTTTCACGAACTGTGGCGGCTTAATAGATTAGGTTTAGGTTTATTACTTGTTTTTTTTTTATTCTTTTGAGGATTTCTAGCCAGTTGAGGTTTTCTATTAACTATCCATTTTAACAAAAAGGGCTGAAAAGAACTTCTGCAGGTAGAAATATTGAGAAATACAAAAGAATAGATAATACAAAAGCTTATCATACATTTTTGAAAAAATTAAATTATTTTAGCAGGTCAGTAGGTAATGCTTTTTTGAATCTCACTATTCAAAATAATGATTGATTGAAAATACTGACTTCACCAATACTGGATTTAGGTCATTTTCTACTGCTGATTTCAACATGACTGTGGCTTTCAAAAATCGCATACTTACTTTAGGCCTCGCATGAGACAACCTCACCACCTGAGAAAACGACAAAAATCTAGATGTGCATCCATGTTTGTTAGTTTACGTATGCCAAAAAGAGCGTATAGTGCATTGGGGTAATTGCGAACCTGGGTATATTCCGAAAGTTTATTAAAACTACCTGACTTGTCTGTCGAGACGGCACGTTGCTCTGACACTTACGCTAGCAGCGACGAACGGCGATTTGAGCATCAAAGCCGATAAAAATGGCGTCTAAAGTCAGGTAGTTTTAATAAACTTTCGGAATATACCCAGGTTCGCAATTACCCCAATGCACCCTACTTGACTTTATGCACGTTTTGTCGCTTTTTCGCGGGTGGCATGCTAGCCGTGCAGAGACGGAGAGTGTCATGACAGGGTATAACAAAACACCCTAGTAATCTGCCACCGACGCTTACCCTGTTACATTCAACCCTGTAGCTATACAGCCGTGGTGGTCCAGTGGCGAGAAACTTTGCCTGCCGTGCAGGAGGCGATGGTTTGTTCCCCGCCCAGGCCGACTCGTACCATGAGTTTTTCGGAATTTATGTACGATTTGTAACACCACTTGCTTTTCGGTGAAGGAAAACATCATGAGGAAACCGCTGCATGCTTCAATTTCGAGGCATGTATTGCACCCACTGTCCATTATAAGTGGCGACGGGCTCACCCCCCGTCACACTGGACAGAGTTTCGGTTCTACTGGTGAAAAGTAGATGTTCTGAGATTTCTGAGATTTCAGAATATATCTAACTACCCCCTTCGGGGAATATAGTCGTGAGCATATGCTTATGCTGTAGCTATTGGAGGTACGCGACTAATACCGATTGGTAGAAAATATTTTCAATATATTATATTGATCGGTCAGAACAGAACTAAAGAGAACTTCCTTCCTATAAGTAATTTTTGTAATAACTGTTATGTGCTTCCGAAAATATTTGCTCTATTTTTGAGAGTATGTTATGCAAATTATGAGGTTTATAAAGTCCTTCATTGATATTAATAGAATATCCAAACTATAGTTACACAAAAACAAACTTATCTAAATCAAATAAAACCGAAATTGAACTCTGAAATGTTAATGCAAACATTCCAATTTCGAACAATTAGTTATATTCAGCTTAGTCCCTTTAGAGTCAACCCGTCCGCAATTTTGAGCGGTCTACTTGAATAATTTATGATTTGGTAAACCACACCATTTTGGGTCTTTCCGGACCTCTTCGTGTCCCTTTGCGTTATGAAGGCTTTTCAGATTTAGAATTACAAGCTTATCACAAGTAGAAAATCTTTCTCGTTCTTGTTCTGCTGTGATATTATAATAGTCACATAATACTTTACTTAAGAGAATATTATTCCGAGAGCGAAAATGCGCGCTGCATACAAACGTACTATGGTGATATTTTCAATACTAACCAATTAAAGTCAATGAAATTTTGCAGAAACAATCTAAAAACAAATTTCTATGCTTCTATAGAGTCAGATTTTCGATAAAATATACAGTTTCAATGCTAGGATTAATTTAAGATTTGTATGGAAATCTTTGAGGCACTGTAACTTGAAAACTATACTTACATTTTAACGAAAATCTGACTCCATACAAGCATAGAAATTTGTTTCAAGATTGTTTCTGCAAAATTGAATTAACTTTAATTGGTTAGTATTGAAAATATCACCATAGTACGTTTGTATGGAGCGCGCTCCGAATAATATACCCTTAATTTACTGAGCTATCGGATGACAGTAAAACAAAATGAGGGATTTTCTATGTGGGGAGCTTGCCACAGATGGCATCACCCTCAACAGCACAACGAAGCCAACAGATGGCGCTACCTGTCGCACCCGCAAATGTGCACGTAAGAAAACTTGCTACGTCACAATGGTAACCCGTCAGCTGCTACACATAAGGTTCACAATCGTATACAAGAGATAGTATCACAGAGATTCGAGATATACTCAAGGTCCAACTCACAACCGTTGGACCACGGCCGGTCCCCAGGCTTCACTCCTAGCCTTGCGAAGATCTTCCATTTTTAATCGAGGAACCTTCCCATCCATTAGAACCTCCATATCCGAAAGCGATTACAAAAGAGAAAATAGTTCCAAATGGCTCGATAGATGGCGTTGATGTGAAATGGATATGCAATCTTAAATCTAATAAAAATATCAATAAATCTTTCTTTTTGAATAAGCAGGAAAACATGAAAAGACACTCCGTCAACAGATGCGTGCCATGACGTGCATTTGCTTAACTTTTTTAGTCTAAATTATCATCTTCGGGCCCAGGCCACGTCAACGCCATCTATCGATGCATATTGAATTCCGTTTAAACTATCTGTCAGAGATCTTCTAATTACGATGTGCAAAAACTCAGGGTTTAGTGTTACGTATTAATTTAGAATCAGGATATTCAGGAGAGAGCCAAATATAAGACTAATCTCGATTGAAACCATTCTTGTGAACATTTGCTAGAAGTCTTGCGTATTACCTTCTTTAGTAATAATAAGAAAGAGAGCTTTCAGAACTAATTTGTTTAAGTCGTAATGACCTAAAGGTTTTCGCTGACGATTGGCTGTAAACGGGAGAGACAGATTAGGTCTTTTTTGTTACTTTTCTAGAATACTGAAACGTTTTAAGGTTGAGATTTATAGGAGGAATGTTTGCCTGTGAAATGAGCTTTTCAGTTTGATTAGCAGTAAATAACTTAGACTGAAGTGATTTTTTTACGAAGCCCATGGCTCTAAATTAACAGTACGTAATGCGCAGTTTGTGTGCACTGGAGCCACTGAAGTTGATTTCTTTTTGGTACTTACGTTTGGAGATGTTTGTAATGGTGACAAAAGTAGTGTTGTGAGTTTATGTATGTGCATAATTTATATAATTAAAATTTATCGGTACTTACTATAAATAAAATAATGTTAATTTCAGGCTATCGTACATATAATTATAAGGTCTAACAAAATTAGCTGAAACCATTTTAAGAGGATGATCAGACCATCAAACTGAACAACTTTTTCTATGCGACCAATACCGAAATCGCGAAAAAAAATCTGCGGTCCCTTACATTTAAGTTGAGTAAGTTTGTATGGAATAGCTGTTTTTTCGCGTATTCGATATTGTTCAGTTTGATGGTCTGATCATCCCCTTAAAATGGTTTCAGATAGTTTTGTTAGACCTTATACAAAAGTTACGATTTTACAGCAAATGTCAGATGCAATAATGAGGAAGATACTTTTTGGTGGTTTTAGAGTTTGTGTAGCAAATATTTATTTGTACAAAAAATTTATGAACAATATTTAATTCTAATAAATTCAAAACACAAATAAAATATGTCACGACTTACATAATTATGTTGTATACACAACTAAATTTGGACGGTTGTATTAGTTTAGTTTCCCATCATCACTAGCTCGGTGATAAAGGAAATCTGGAGGAAGGATCTGAAGGTTATCTTTTCTTTTTAATAAAAACTGCATAGGCACCCGAAATCAAGAAAACATAATCCTACATATAAAATATGGGCGACCACAATGCCTAGAATAGATCGATAAATTGTCCTATTTAACAAGCTAGTTTTGCAATCCTATCAAATAATAGTCAAGTACTGGCTCAAAAATGTAATTTAAATTACTTTAAATTGTGATTCAAAGATCATTGGTTTAGTTAGGGTATAATTCAGGCTTAATTCAGGAGGCTGATCGCGCTACTCTATAACACCTTTGTTTAATCCTCATTCAATCTCAGTTGTAATTAAATTGCAAGCCAGTTCCTATTCAACTGTTCTGAATTCCTAATCGTGCTTTTGACTTACTGAGGTACCTACAGTACTTCAAGGAAAATAATGGTTATCGACTAATTTCGTGTTCCCGAAGATGACCGACCGAAACTAGGCAGTATTGTATAATGAATTAGAGCTGCTTTTACGATTATTTCCGATCTTTTCCGATGCCCATTATTTTCCTTGAAGTACTGTACCATGTGATTGATAGCCTGAAACATCTGAGCGATTGTCAAAAGACTGTCATGTGCTGTAAAATGATTAGCGCGATACCGTATATGTAAAACGTTGTGATTCGTATGCGGTCCAGTGGCGTTTCAGAGGAGATTTATTTATAGTAGCAGAAAACTCAAAACGGGAAATGTTCGTACCTTTATTTCGCTCAGTCGATGTAAAGCAAGAATTTGTCACGTTAATCCTTCAAACCGTCGACTTACATAAGCCTCACGTTTCAATGCCGAATCTACATGTTGCGAGGGAATTGTAAAGTGGTTTTGACAAATTGACAAGATCCATTCCAAAATGAAACTGAAAATGGGGATACTATTGCCTTATTCATTTATTCATCATAATTATTAGCCATTAATCGTCCTCGTTTAAGCTTCAATAGTTTTACGACCCGAGTCATCTTTATGGGATATTCACAGCCAGAAACTTGGTGAAAAATTCTAAAATCGGTGTTTGACTTTAAGAAAATGCTCCAATCGCGGATGATATGTTGTCAACTTTTGAAGAGTTTAGTTATGTAGCTCCGAACACAAAAGAAGGCAGCTCAGAACATAGGTACAAAAGGGCGACTTCATAGAAATGAGCGAAACATGAGCATGCATACATAGATGCGCACGTTCGGTGACCTCGGATCAAGTCAGTTGAATGCCATTAGTATCGACCTATCTATTCATTTTTTGTCCGTACGAGCGCCTGTTTTGCTTGTTGCGTGTTTTGGTTCTTTTGTGCTCTGTAGGGTGTCATCAGATCTTTATTATTATTATTATTATATCAGCCGTCAATGTCCCATTGTTGGGCAAAGGCCTCCCTCCGTGCTCTCCATGCGTCCCGGTTTTGCGTTTCGTTAGGCCATATCAGATCTTTACCAAATTAAAATGGAACCAAGTCGGAGTTATCTTCTTCAGAACAGAAAAATATCATTCAAATCGGTCAAGAAATACGAAAGTTATTGCATGTTCTGCGTAACTTACCGGTCTGCTTAATAAGTAAGTAGTCACTATAGCCGTTATCGGCTTATAACAAATTATCATCATCATCGTGAAACCACTTTAACGAGGTTACTGATATCCAATTGTCACGCAATGGGCGCAGGAAGAAATGGTTGTTATTCGCCCAGAAGCCAGGAAATAGCACTATGATTTAGATGGCTATTGCTTACGTAATGTCGGGGTTTGATATGGGACCGAGAGATATGGTAATGTTTATGGGAGACCTTTGCGTGGCAATGGAACAGGATCTGCAAAAACATACACAAATAGTGAGTTCTGGTTAGATAAATGCAGTTTTGACAAAACCTTCGTTCAACTGTTTATATGCGTAATTGAGTGAGGAACATCCAAACTTTTATACATCAAAACTTTAATAAATGAAGACTTTCGAAACTTTCAGGGGTGAATCATCATCATCATCATTTTCAGCCCGTATCTGGCCACTGCAGGGCAAAAGCCTCCTCCCTATTTTGCCATTCTTCTCGGACCTGTGCCAGTAACATCTAGGTCTTGCCGATGCTTTTCCAGATGTCGTCAACCCACCTGGGTGCCGGACAACCCACTCCTCTTTTGCCTAATCTCGGCCACCATTCTTTCAAGGCTTTGCTCCACCTGTCATCATTTCGCGTAGCTACGTATCCTGCCCAGCGCCACTTTAAGCTATTCAAACTGAATATCTTTTGCTAAAGGAGCAAACCTGTTATCGTAAAAAAAGTCTGTTGTTTGAAAGGGATTACAAAATCACCCGGTATGTATAACCCTTCCAAAAAACGAAGTATAATCGTGAACACACATCAACTCTCCAAAAATCCTTAAACATTTAAAGCAACAGCTATTTACATAACCATTTATCAGTTAATGTACCACATTACATTACGTTACATACGTTTTTTGAAATCCCGCCACAATTCCCAGTTCAGACACGTATAGGGGTGAGTGAAGACATTAGTCAAACCGCGAGTGCGCGATGTTGACAGCCGGAAATATAGCTCCTCTTCACATCCGTATGAATTTAAACCTCCGTTTCCGGTTTGTTTAGGCGCGAAAACAAAAGGTTAAATTTCCGGTGGTTTAATGTCAGAGTTGTTCTTAAAGGTGTGCTCACGTCTGTATTGTACACTAAAGACATGAGAACTGCCTCCGTGGTCTAATAGTTAAGAGCATTAAGAGCAGCTCTTGACACGGAGGTCGTGGGTTCGATTCCCACGGGGGACACCTAGTGATATGTCACTTTGTGCGTTTTTCCCCAGTTGGTTAGGACATTGCAGGCTGAATCACCTGCATGTCTGAAAAAAAAGATGATTCCGTGCTTCGGATGGCACGTTAAGCTGTTGGTCCCGGCTACTATATCTGGTAGTAGTAGTCTGGTAGTAGTAGTTTAAAAACAACATTAGAAACCGTAAGGTGGTTTGAATAAACTCTGACACCAGGGCTTGCCCACATGATAAGAAGAAGTAAAGTCATCATCATCATCAGCCTTATCATCGTCCACTGCTGAACATAGACCTCTCGCAAGACGCGCCACAAAACTATATCCTCGCCGTTCCTCATCCAGTCGCCTCCATGCTAACCTTTTTTAGTTCGTCGATCCAGCGGGTCGCAGGTCGTCCCACACTACCCTGCCATTTCGTGATCTCCACTCTAGAACTCTGACTCCCCATCGGTTGCCAGTTCTTCGGTTCAGCACATTACCACTTCAACTTGCAAATTTTCTGAGCTATGTCAACCACTTTAGTTCTCTGACGTATCACCTCATTCTTGATGTAATAGCTCAGAGAAACAGAGTATAGCTCTCTATAGGACGGTCGCTGAATTGATGGAATATTCCTATCGTTTGAGTCCACGTTTCCCCAACATAGATCATCACTGGCAGGACGCACTGATTGAACACCTTAATTTTGAGGCATCATGACAGGGCCGATGAATTAGTAAAATTGGAAATTTAAATTTCGCTCTTAATATTGTTTGTGCGTTTGCCTGTTTTGTTAAAAATAGTTATTTGTTACGCTAGGCTGCAAAGTTTCTTTTTGGCGCGAGTACTTGTATTGAAACCTGAGCTTAGCGAAGGTTTTAAATGTACGAGACGCAGAATAACTTTGCAGCCGAGCGAAACACACAACTTTTCACCTCACAACAGCGAGGAAAAAAAGTGAATTTCTAAAAAGAACATTTTAAAAAGTTTTTTTTGGCTGCTGGCCAGTGTTTTTTTTTATTCATTTTTATTTATATGAGGGCTTTTAACCATGAGGTTATGTCAGCCCCATCGTGCCTATGAAATAGTTATTAAGCATTTTCAGTGGTATATAAAAATATTGAATAGACAGATTCGAATTTCAAAAAATCTTTCCACGCTAGCGGATAAAATACACTTTTGCACTCAGATTTCGAATGATAAACAGAATCTTTCAGAGCTTGTGAGGTGAAAAAGAAATTGTTACATTTTAGGTTCTTCACATTCGGGAATGACCGTCGTTTCTTTTAAGCCGCTCTTTGGTGCAGCTTCGGTATTGATACCACTAAAGCTAAGCAACGTCAGGTCTGGACAGTCTTTGGATGGGTGACTTTTATAGTGGTTTTACATTTGAAGCGTCAACGTTTCGGAAAGCATGTTAAGCATTCGTCCTGGATAGTTCTGTCACATGGCGATAAACTGTTAATTTAGCTAAGACAGAGGCCAAATCAATTTGATCACCAATCCACCAAACCGCACATACCCCACTGTTGTTCGTAAAAAGAGGCCTTTGCGCTACAGTGGGATCCTACAAGATAAGTTTTTATCATTTATAACTCATCAGAGCTAAAACACTTTTTACTAAAATGAAAAAATGAAATTATGTAAGTATTTTTTTTTAAACGTACGTTTTAAACACGCAGGATGCCGCTTGCCGACCACTTACAAAAAGCTTAAATTAAATTTGAGTTCAAAAATAATTGCTTGTGTTATCTTTCAAATGGAAACCGTTAAATTTTTATGAAATGCAAATATTTGGCATTTAATTTAAATATCCTGCGGTTATTAGAAACAGTATTTTCTGGTCTCACAAATACGAATAAGAACGAACCTCTACCTATACTATTATAGCATAGCATAGCATATGCTCACGACTATATTCCCCGAAGGGGTAGTCAGAGATATTCTGAAACCTCAGAACATCCACGTTTCACCAGTAGTACCAAAACTCTGTCCAGTGTAAGCCCGTCGCCACCTATAATGGACAGTGGGTATACATGCCTCGAAATTGAAGCATGCAGGTTTCCTCACGATGTTTTCCTTCACCGAAAAGCCCGTGGTGTTACAAATCGTACATAAATTCCGAAAAACTCATTGGTACGAGTCAGCCTGGACGGGGATCGAACCATCGCCTCCTGCACGGCAGGCAAGGTTACTCGCCACTGGACCACCACGGCTTCTACTGTTATAACCATCTACTTATACTATTATAAAAGAATAATGTTTCAGACCATCAACCGAACAACTTTCACGACGGAGCCAACGCCTAAATACCGAAAAAAAGAGTATAAATAGTTGTTCAGTTTGATGGTGTGAAGTATCCCCAGTTACAATTCTAATCTATTGTGGCGTCTAATATCTAGTTTATTTATCAAAATTCCTTGACGTTTTACGGTTATAAATAGTTGGTGGCTTCAAAGGTTTTTCGAAGAAAAACACTGTCTTGAGCCGCCATAAAATTTTATTGGAGCTTCGTTGTAGGCCAGGAAGTAGGCAATCGATGCGCAACCATCCAATAGCAGACCTACAACGCGACTCCATGTAACATTTCCACTCTGTGTATAAAAATGAACTTCAGAACTGGAAACCAATCGCACTATATAAATCTCCACTGAACCGTACTTGGACTGTGTGCGAACCACAACTTTTTACACATTCGATATCGCGCTGATAATTTGACAGCCGTTAGAGCCGGTTTGACAGATCGCTCAGACGTTAAAGACTGTCCATCATCAATTACATCTACATAATTATATCTACATGTGGGTGTGATTGACTGTAAAGGCGTAAGGATTGCAAAACAATTTATTGGGGTGGGTTGTTTAGAATACGTAATGGAACTCATTAAGACAATTTTTAGAATTTTTGTCTGTTCGTCTGTCCGTCTATTTAAAAGTACTGTGCCGATTTAGGTTAGGCGGGCTTTTCACAGGTGCATAGGGCTCAGTTTGAATAAATATTTAGGCTTTGTTTTATCGCAATCAGTCCACCCAATCAAAAGTTATGAGTATTTAAAGTCAGTGCTCCGCGCGAACGGAGTCATAGTAATAAATAAGTCCAATTTAGCGCGATTCGGAATTCAGTACTGAACCGCAATGTGACTAGAACTGAAACTGGATAATGATTGAACTTTGGAGTTCCAAATCAGCTCGGGTACCTGCACGGAAACAATTAGGGTATCGGGATTGTATTACAATTAAAGCTACAGAATCTTCATCTTTTCAATGTCCAACGTACTTGAGGGTTCATCATACTGCACTACATTAAAAAAAACAGTCAAGAGCGTGTCGGACTCGCCATGATAGGGTTCCATAGTCATTTCACGAAAAGCAAATCACGACATAGCAATCTTCAAAAACTTTAATTTCGTTGAGCGACATCTATCGAAAGCCGCCGACCGCCGATTAATTCAATCTATACCCTCCTAGAGGGTAGGCCTGTGCCCTGCAGTGGGTCGTTTATGGGCTAATGATGATGATGATACGCACGCATCTTTTCCAGTGGGGTATTCACATCCTTCATACATGCCCGTCGGCTTCGAGTACTCCGTACCTCCTCTTTTGTAGGACGCAACCGATTTGTTATTAATTGATGTTAAATGCATGTTTTTATTTGATTTTTCCAATACTGATTGTGCTACAGAGTTCGTTATAATAATTATCATTGAAAGTAGATACTTACCGAGAGCTATATTGTAGAATAGTTTGAGATTTTTTCTCCAGTTAGAGTTTCGTTTTTCATTACTGTATCATTTATTACTTTCGTGTTTTGCCCCACAAGAAGGCACATCTGAATGACTGTCAAATGAGGCCAGCTTGACAGCAACTGGTCCACCTTGAGGCAACTGACTCCCTGTTTTTTTTCATGTTAAAAGGGTACGTTTAACATTTTTTCTGTTTTTAAATATGAACGCATATATCTCGAGATACAAGCATTGTAACGACTGAGACTTAGAATGAACGAAAGTATAACGGTTCCTTGTTTGACTACGGAACCCTAAAAACTTGAATATTCCACAACCAAACGCTTAAAAAGAAACGGACAATAGAATTCTTTCTTTTCGCGTTTTGAAAGCCATAGAGTAAGAACGAAGCGTACCTTTTCAAGTGGGGTTGCCATGTAAAGGTGTACTCCTTTTATTCAAAGTAAGTAAACGGTATCTCAGTGTAGGTGCTGTTGACCTTAATTGCAATTTCTCGTATTTTTTTCATAGATATCTGTGTAGAGACGTCGATGTTTTCGACCTTTGTTTTATTTCAAAGAAATAATTAAAGTCCGTGGTAATCTTTGCTCAAATTACAAGGATTTTTGTTTGCTGATGGTGTTTTTGGGGAGTTGATCAGACCATCATATTAAACAGCTTTCTCAATGGTCGTAGCGCTCTTGTGTTTATCATTGACATCTGTGAACTCTTTACTAGGCAACAATATTCAAATTCCTCCCAATCACTCAAGCCGCGCGGCGACCTCGCTGGCAACCTCGTGACAGCCACAATAAAGTTTTCGTGTCAAGTGTTTGAGTTGCTTATCACTGTGTATAATGCTTTATGCACTAAGCTAGAAACACTTTAAAAAGAAACATTTTAAAAAGAAATTATACTCTATATTGGAGTCGCGTTGTAGGTCTGCTGTAGGGTAGTCGCATCGCGAGTCGATTGTTGGTTGCCCCCTCCCCGGCCTACAACGAAGCTCCAGTGGTGGCTCAAGATAGTGTTCTTTTCGAAAAACAATCCTTGAAGTCACCAAAATACATAAGTTACCGTACAACGTCAAGCACTCTTGCTACAAAAACTAGACATTGGCAAAATCATCACATACCCAAGATGGCAGCCATTTTTTTTAATATAGAATAGAATCTAGCTATATTATATAATTATAAGCAGTCGTCGTCATCATTATAACGCATGGCATTTTTTGTCTTCTTGCTTGGATAAAGGGACGTTTAAATTTCGAGGTTTTAGCCAGTCTTCCGCTGCCGGGGTTAACCTATGGAGCTCTTTAATTCCACCGTTCCATTTACCTACAACATAGGTAATGGTTTGGTCAGGTGCCCCGGGGGTGGTAATTGGTCTCATACTACCTCCTCGCGGTCCACCCCGAGCAAGTTATTTATTTTCGTTCGTTGTTTCCCTGCGATATTATACCAGCAGTCGTCGTCAAACAAAAATACAAAAACAGACAGAAATGAGCAACATGCTTCGGCAATACAATAAAATATAGCTGCAACTACTGCAAAACGCATGTCAACTAACAAATCACGTTACAAACGTCAGTTATTTATAAAGAAGTACTTGTAAACATTATAATTAACGCAAAACGGAAAACATGATTTTAAAGCGTAAAACATTTTAAAAATTTTACTTTTTTAAATTAAGACGCAGGGAAATGTTTCTATGAACGCCCGCACCCGTTTGAAAAAATAGCGGAATTAAAGCAAAAAAGTCTTTTCGGAGCAAAGTACGAAATTACGTCCTATTCAATGCCCAATCACATCTTTCAAGAAATTTTTCTTAAGTTTAATTTGACGGGATCCCGGCTAAAGGTTAACACTAAGTTAAAAAGCTTATGTCAAGTTTGACTTTTGCTCTAATCCTGTCTTTGTATGAAAAAAAAATGTTTTGCCTCCTTTTCAGTTATACAGGGTCTAAGGAAAAGTATCAAATTCGCCTTTAAACCACTTTCTCTACCCATCAAACTGAACAACTTTTACTATCCCATACTAAACTGCTATACCTACTCGATTTAAACGTATGGGACAGCTGATATATTTTTTGTTCAGACAAGTTTGCTCCCATAATAAAAGTTGTCCAGTTTGATGGGTAGAGTAAAATGGTTTAAAGGTTAATGATACTTTGCCTTTCACCCTGTATACTATTACCTATTTTGTGTCAATTTTATAAACTGTTTTAAACTTTCTGAAGCAATAGAGCAATATCGATATTTTATTTATCAAGATCAACTGTCAATACAACGATAGATAGGGAATACTATTGTATGCAGCTTTGTCTCTGTCTGTGGCGTATTTAATCATGTGGTATCAGTTTGGAATTATAGCCACAATAATAACTGTGTAAGTTTCTTCCATTAAATTGAATTCTATTCAACCTACATCCAGCTTATAAAATAAAATAGTCTGAGTTCTAGCTATTGAATACAAAGAGAAACCAAAAATAATATCAATGAAAAGTAGAAAGTGAGGTACAAACAAAAATATGTTGCAAAGTTTCTTGCCCATTGTGTATTAACTTTTCTCAACACATTTTTGTTTAATAATTCATTTTAAGAATTTGCAAACGAAACAAAGAAAGTTTAAAAGTATTTAAGTCAGCCTGTAGGGTTCCATCACTGTAGAGCAAAGGTTCCTCTCATGAATAAGGGTGAGAGAGAGTTGGCCATACCATACTCCACCACGTGGGCCCTGGGTGCGAATTTAAAACATCCAAGTTTAATCCTAATCCAATTTCAGTTCTAGCATAGCATAAGTGACTCTCATCGATCGTCAGCGCTCACGACTATATTCCCGGAGGGGGTAGTCAGAGCAGAGATATTCTGAAACCTCAGAACATCCACTTCAGTTTCATCACATTGCAATCCAATTACTATTCAACTGTGTTAATTCCGTATCGCGCTAAAGTTGAGTTATTTACTAGGTGACTGACAGCCTCTATCCTTTGAGCCATCTGTCAAAACGGCTCTAACGGCTGTCACGCATGAGCTGTACCGCGATTAGCGCAATACCAAATGCGTAAAAAGTTATGCTTCGCACACGGTCCAATCATGGTTCAGTTACGATTTATTTACCGCTATTGCCCTCCTATGCGGCTGAGAGCGGAATGGTGGAGGCAAGTAGTGGTCAAATTGGTATCGAACCTTTAAAAAACGAATAGTTACACCGCCATCTGACGGAACTATTCTATAACATCTGCTTAAAGTGCTTTCTGAAGTACGGAGCCGCTCGCGATTAAATACCACAAAATGGTCACCCATCCAATGACTGACAACGACCAGGAGTGCGATTTTTGAATCTCATTCGGTGAGCTCAGCAGTTGAAAATGTCAAAATTACAATGGAGATACGCATCTTTCTACTGCTGATTTGACTCTCAAAAATCATACTACAAAAAGATGCGTATCTCCGTAGTAATTTTGACATTTTCAACAGCTGAGCTTACCGAATGAGATTCAAAAATCGCACTCCAGACCTGACGTTGCTAAACTTTGGTGTCTGTTTCTAATATCGAAGTTCCACTACCGAACAGCTAATATTCTAGGACAAACATATTTTCAAACAAAACAAAGACTTACTAATAAATTTTCAAGCTTATAATAGCAGGGACAACCGCTTTATTATAAAACCGACCAAGAGCGGGTCGGACTCGCCCATGATAGGGTTCCGTAGTCATTGTATAAGTAGTAGATAACTGAATCTGGTGTGGACGCCAACCAAACCATACTCGATATTTAGTACCTAGTATAAATTACTTAAAGTAGCTTGAAACGAAACGATAACGCGATTTAATTACGTTCAACGCCATGAAATAAAGAGAAAGAAAAAATCCACTTTTATGTTTTTACTTTTTTTTTTTTTTTTATTGATTTACCAACAGTTGTTACAATCATACGTATACGGATATAATCATCAATTAAAGGACTTAATCTAATTGCACAACCAATTATAGGTAAATACCACATGCACATAATAAGTAACATCAAGTGAGAACATGAAGTAAAAACATAATGAGAAAACTAGTTGCAAAATGCGTTTTGGAATTAAGTAGGTACCAGCTAACTGCAGCCAAAAATTATCTAGATACTTGTTTTATTTTTATTTTGGTGTGAAATGTTATTATTAAAATTATTTAACTAAATATGTGTATTGCGAAGAATGTTCCAGGTTTTTTTAATGGTTTTTTTTTTAGACCTTTACCTACCTCTACCTTTACCTTCTAAGAGCTATATTGTATAGTAGTTTTAGATTGTTTACTCTAGTATTTTAAAAGTTAGAGACCCTGGGTGGGTACGCCCTAATTTTGACTTTTAGCGCATATTTCTAGAGATACAAGCATTGTAACGACTTAGGATGGGGTTGTTTTGTTCTATTTTTCAAGAGCAGTATAATGAACATCATTGGATTGAATAAAAAAACATGTTTTTTTCCAACCTCCTTTTCGTTTGTATGGGAAGGGTTGCAAAGAAGTTATTTCTTCTTCATTACCATTTTTTTGGGTTTCATGAGTATTATCAATCTTAAAGCTAAATTTTGATTCAAAAATGAATAATTTTTAATGAAGGCATGGCAAACATACATACGAACAAGGCCCTATTTAATAAACGTGACAATTGACAATGACAATTCATAGTACATTGCTGGTTACTAATGACGCTAAACTTGCAGTAGAAAACATTCTCCTAGCATTCTCATCAATGTACTCTGAATTGTCATTGTCAATCGTCACGTTTATGAAATAGAGCCCAGAATGGACGAAAGTATAAGGGTTCCTTGTTTGACTACGGAACCCTGAAAATTGAGTACCTGAGTGTGGGCTGAAAATATAGGTGAATTAATAATAAATTTGCCTGGGGATTTTATGGTAACGTAGGAGGTAAAATAACGTATAATAAAAAAAAACTACCTTGATAACTTTTAACAGGCTAAGGCTATAAACTAAATTACATAAATATTCTTTATTTGCACACCAAAATACAGGGAAATAGTTGTTGAACATGAATGAGAAGGAAGACAGGCGGGTCTTTATCACTAATAGTGAATTCTATCACACAAACCTTAGATTATCAAGATAGACAGTCAAAGCTACGAAAGCGTCGAAAAAAATAGGAATCTGTACTGGTTCCAAAACCCTATACATGTACACGCACACATACATATTTTGTATGGCGCCTCACGCACACCAACCTAAGAAAGTTAGCCCCTTTTGTTTTATACGGAACATGTGTGAGGCTCATTCTAGACATATACTTTAACTAAGACACAAACATTGGAATACCGCAATTAACATTTTTTGTAAGTATTAGGGTAGCAATATAAGTAATTTTATTTCATTGTGTTGCACACCATCTAACTGAACAACGCTACAAATAAAATTGTGAAGAAAAAATCGGCTGTTCCATACATCTGGATCGAGTAGCTATTGACGATTTCGATTTTGTTCCGTAGTAAACGTTGTTCAGATTGATGATCATAAAAAAACAATCATCAATCATAAAGCACCCCCTAAAATCTGTAAAGCATTAAAATCCACAGCTGTTAGGTAAAGTTATTTGTGAATTGTTGTTTTTTTGTTAGTTTTTAAGACCATTGGGATAGACGATATCTTAAAACCATAAGTAACTCTACCCGTGAACATTCAGTGAAATATTGCGCAATGCCAAAAACAAAATGGCCCCTGAGGGCGTATTCGTTGCGATTCAACGATTTCTTTTATTTACCAACCAGCGAGATGTAAGGATTGAACAAAAAAACAAACGGTTTATACAGGGTGTTACATAAGTAAGAATACATTTTTAAAACTCTTAAGGGGGTTGTTTAGACCGTCAAACTGAACAACTTTCTCTATGGGACAAACATCGAAATCGCGAAAAAAAAATCGGATATCCCATACATATTTTAGCTCTAGTCGATTTGTAGAGTACAGAACATTTTTTTTTTTCGCGATTTCGATATTGGTCCCATAGTGAAAGTTGTTGAGTTTGATGGTCTAAACCACCCCCTTAAATGTTTATTTGTAGTTTTGTAACACCTTAGTTTGTAAATGTTTTATGCTACTTTTGAGTCATACGGCATCCTCTGTGATACGGCGATGGAAAAAAGACTGAAGAAAAAGAAACTTTTAGGGTATATCGAAGGGTATACCTACCTACGCATATTTATCAGAGGCGATTGAGCCGAAGGAGGCAACTAAATCGAATTTTAGAATTGGTTGTATCAAATTCTATGATACCTCGCACACTTAACCGCGGCGAATCGGACGAATCGTCAGAAAAATTAAAAAAAAAATCGTTTTGTTCGACTTCTTCGGCTCCTTCGCTGCGGTCACCCTTTAAAAGTATCTACTTATAAAATAATTAGATTTTTTCGTTTGATAAATTTTAGGTATACGAGTATGTCAAGATAGACAGTCGTAGCTACGAACGCATCGAAAAAAAATAACACCCAGTTTATGCTGATAAACCCTGTGACTATGCACGCACACAGAGATAAGCCGTATGACGACTCGCGCACACCAACCTAAGAAAGTTGGCCCGTTTTGTTTTAGTCCGTTAGAAGTGAGGCTCTATCTTGACATTTATAATTAATTAAAGCACCATTCTTTTGTGATTTACTTATATCAGTAAGTTAATAATAGTACATTCGTTTCGCCACAAACAGACAGATTGACTTGCAACAGAAAAGAATGATATTATTCTAGCATTATCTAGAATAAAAGTATAATTTACAAAAGGAAAATGGAGGACAAAATGATATACGAGTGTTTTGGTGTTAAAACTGAGACAAAAACGGAAGAGCGTCGGAAGCTTTCCCATGAAAAGGATAAATCACATTCCAAATTTATTAAGGCGTTTCTTTAGCGTCAGCTCTCTACATAAATAGAGAGGTATCAATGAAAATTCTTAGATATCTTTCAGAATTTCCATTGATTTCTCTCTATTTTCTATCTTTCTTTTGTGAGGAAGAAATCACTTCTTAGCGATAAGACCGCCTTATTTTGTGCCTCTTGAGTTCTTTGTATTTTACTCTTTACATTTAGGTGTAAATTAAAGCAGAATTGATTTTATTTGATATTAGGATAAAATTCATACAATCGAAACGTTCAAAAATGTAATGAATGCATAGAAAAGCCCCAATTCAAGCTTTATAGGTATTGACCCCGTACCTTTTTTAGTGCAGGGCGTGTCCCCCATTCCGAGGCGTGTATTGTACCCACTGTCTATTATAAGTGGCGACGGGCTCACACTGATTTCGGTACTACTGAGGTTACAGAATATCTCTGACTAGGTACCCCTTTGGGGAATATAGTCGTGAGCATATGCCTTTTTTAGTGTAAAGTGTTCAAATGCCTCGAAATTATATCCTGAAGGTTTTCTTGATGTGTATTTCCATACCGAAAAGTATTAAATTACTGAATATTTAAAGCTACAAGTGACACAGCTACAGTGAATGCAATATTACATTCTAACCAGGCGCTTACCTCGGGTAAAAGGATATCCAGCACGGTAAGCTGCCAGCCTAGGCTTATTTTTTTCTTTTTTTGGGGTTCCGTAGTCAAACAAGGAACCCTTGAACTTTCGTCCATTCTGTTTGTCTGTTTGTATAACCCGCCTAAATAACTCGGACATTTTTGCACCTATTGAATCGAAATTTGGCATGAAGACAGATAACAGTAACCCAAAAACAGAAATATAGTAGTTATGAGGAAACACATTTTTTTGACTTCCCATACACGTACAAATCTGAAAATGTTATATATTCGGTAAAAAACTGAAACTTAAATAATTGTTTCCTAGTACAGACTAGATGGCGTTGCAGGAATTAAATCGCGCTATCGTTAGGTTCCAAATTATTGTTTGGTACGAGAATCGATATTAGGTAACTACTATTTTCTTATTCTACTTATGCAATGGCTACGGAACCCTATCATGGGCAGCCCGACACGCTCCTGGTCAGTTTTCTCTATTTATTGTTATTGATGAATTGTATCATAATTTTTGTATTGATGAATTGTATCATAATTTTTGCAGAATTGTATTTAAGTTCATCAGCTGCAGGTTACGCCTTAAAGGCCTCCGCTCATTGCTGCGATTTTGCGATAATTGTTTCCAGTACATTTTGTATGGGGACGCGCGCGATCCTACACACTGCCGCGATATTATCGAGCGATAATATCGCTGCGATTTTGCGATAATTGTTTCCAGTACATTTTGTATGGGGACGCGCGCGATCCTACACACTGCCGCGATATTATCGAGCGATAATATCGCTGCGATTTTGCGATAATTGTTCTCAGTACATTTTGTATGGGGACGCGCTCGATCCCACACACTGCCGCGATATTATCGCAACTCTTTCGACTACATTCAGTAGTGGGGCGCATGCGTGACGCGAATCGCGGAATCGCTGCAGTTTGTAAGGTGTCGCGATATCGCTGTCGATAAAATCGCTCGATAATATCGCCGCAATGTGCGGAGGCCTTTAAACTCTTTCCCGGAACAAATATTTGTGCAATTTTTATGAATTCCCAACAATATTGCTAAAGGCTAGTTCACTTTTATTAAACTGAATACGTAACGTAAATATTGACTTTGAGCATCGTATTTTTTTACAGGGTTCATCGAAAATGCTTAATTGAAGTACATTTCTTTGTGAATAACTTTTTTTTAAATATATATTGATAATGAAACGGTAAATGTTGCTTGTTTGTAAAATGAAAATATTTTTGCAAAACATCTTCTTGACCCGGAAAAAGGATCAATGATACATACAAGGTCAGAGATGGCGAACCTTTTTATGTCTGCATGCTAATAAAGTTTATTTCATTTCGTTAATTTTTTTTCAAATCACCTAAAGTAACAAGGTGTTTTTGTAAACACTCCTTTTCAGGGGTGATTCAGACCATCAAACTGAACAGCTCTTTCTATGGGAACAAAACGGAAAAATTGCCCTGAAAATTTGAGCTCACAGCTACTATCCAGACCGAAGTTATGAGCAGTCAAAAATACGCCAAATCTCTTAGAGAAAAGGTATACGGTCCTGAAAGGGGCTTGGACCCCTAAATTATTTTGGGTGGACTCGGAAGATCCGCATTTCTAGTGCCTAGATAAAAAAAACAAAGTTTCATTGATGTACAAATTTCGCCTCCAAACAGACATTATTTAGTTTACTTTTTTTTTTTTTTTTTTGTTAGTTTTTTTTTTTAGTAGTTATATAGTGTTGGTGTAGTTTACTTTACCAACACTATATTTAATTTTGTCGGTTTAAACATCAGAACTGATTCGAATGGATTTTTCAGAAAAACATGAAGGTTTGTATCATGAAAAATTTGAGAATTCATTAATATCATCTGGACCTTTTGTTTAAAGTTTGAAGATGATTATTAGATTATGTAAAAACGGTTTCTACGTTGCGCGTTTATTTATGAAGAAGTACCTAAAAACGAATTACTAAAGGTTTGGTCCAGGTTGGAACCGAACCACCAGCCTACGCATTACTACCCAGCCACAAAACTATCATGGCATTTTTACGTCATTTTAAACTAAGAGTCTACCCATCAAAATGAACAACATTGATCGGTTGATCGAAACAAAAAAAATCGGCTGTTGCATACATTTGAGTAGAGTATTGCAGTTTAGTAAGGAACAGCAGATTTTTTTTTGCTCCGATCAGTTTTGCTCACTTAGTAAAAGTTGTAAAGTTTGATGGGTAGACTCTTAGGTTCATTAAAATGATACCAATAATGTCAATTTCACCCTGTATAAAGAAACCTTAGATAAAGTTATATGTCAAGATTGACAGTCGAAGATACGAAAACGTCGAAAAAAATTGGAACCAGTACTGGTTCCTAAACCCTATACATATACACGCACACATACATAATTTCTATGGCGCCTCACGCACACCAACCTACGAAACCTAGCCCCTTTTGTTTTATACGGTAAAACAGTGAGGCTCATTCTAGACATATACTTTTTCTAAGAAAGAAACCTAGCAAGAAGCTAAACATCTAGTTGGAAATAAATTTTGCGACCATGACGCAAATTAGTTTTCCGAGAAGTGTAGCTGACAGGCCGGTAGTGCGACAAAGAAAAAGTAACAAAATTGAGTTCCATCCAAAACTGTGAGAGACGGTATCACTTTGGAGACCGACTATCATGGTAATTTGCTCCTAGACTATTTATCACAGAAAAGGGTTTGACTTTGAACCTTAGGACCGAAGTAGGAAGTTTTATTTAACCGTGATGGGTTAAAAAAATACGAAACTATATAAAAGTAAGACATAAATAACCTATGTCGAAATATTAATGAATCTCGCAAAAAGGAGATAAAGTTATTTTCAAAATTAGAAAAATAAAAACGAAAAGTTCTTCAGTTTTGTGCAGAAGTTAAGAGGTAGTACCAAGTAGTACATAGCTGCACAACAATTTCGTTTCATTTTCTATGTCTATGAAAATAGCCAATCGATTTAGATTTTGTTTTTTCGTATAAAAAAAACCGAAGTTACAGATCGCCGACCAGACACAGACCGCGGATTGCATGAAAAAGGACTGATATTTTTGTTCAGGCCAATGACATAAAATTTTTTAGGTATAAAATCTGTCTGGCGACGAACTGATTCTAAAGGTCACTAACCAGATAGAGTTCGAGAGTGAAAAATAAAGTATTGGGTAAAAAAAAACATTACTTTCTTAAATTCATAGAAAAATCTAATCGAAGTTCTTGTTTGAAGTTTTGAGCTTAAGAAAAAGTGGGCGTACATTTTATTTATTTGTTATTTCGATTGAATTAAATTTGTTTGAAAAAAAAAAAAACATCTTTCTTGCCGATTAGTTCAAGGTGGGTGGGTGGTTGGTTAGGTGGTTTTTCGCATTGGCTCAATAAATATTTTTTAGTCAATTATGTATAAAAACTATAAAGAAACTATTAAAGTATAAACCGTTTGCCATTTTAGTCAGATTCTTCTCGAAAAACGCGTGTCGTCTACCTTACTGGCGTAGTTATTTCGTTCCAGATTTTGTTGAAAATGTCGCGTAAACTCGTTCATGTAAAGTGGACCAAGATAGTGGTTGATCTTTTGAATGAACTTAAAAATGAAAAATGTAAATCTCTTATCTTCAATAGCTCCTTAATATAATCGTCCTAAATTCATATACAACAATACGTCAAGGATATCACAATTTTATGATTTCAAGTGAAAATAGTCCTCAAATTTCTATGAAGTTTAGGACGTGATTTAGAATTACGAATAAAAGATATTCGGTCGTTTAAGAAGCTCAACCAATTTCTTATCTACAAGAGAGGAGTGTTACTACGTTTTTTTTCGAAACGTCTAGATAATCACACAGCGCATAAACGTAAGTAAGTTATAATAATGTTAGAAATCTGCTAAGAAACGCGGCAACATGCCCCATCCAATTGACATGAAGCAATCTCCAAGTTGCACAACTGATTATACATAAACTGTGGGATAACTAAGCTATTTTATAATCACTTTATCTGCAGGCCTCCGTCACTTGGCCGTAGGTGCCGAGATAAGTACCCACACTATGGCGTATCGTAAGTTATGCACTTGCTTGATTTCTGCCACTAGGCACTGACAACGTAGCATACGGCGCGCGCTGTACGAAATAATATCAACGCTGTGGCAAGTTTCACTTGGTACATTTTTTAGCGTACCGCCTAGCAGTAGGGAATTAAGACGCTGTTATCCCGTCGAGGCCGTTTTTTGAACATGAAATGAACGAAAGTGTTTTAAACTGTGTTTTAAAGTCTGAAAACAAATTATGTCTTATTTAAGGATCTGGCTGATAGGCGACCGTTCTCAATTACATGATTAGATTAAGTTTGATAGATAGAATAAAAATAAAGTTACCCCTTTTTGTTATGTTTTTTCAATACTATGATTAAACTGCTGATATTTAACTTTTTATTTTTGTACTTAACTAAATAGATTAAATATTTCTAGGGAGTCACGTTGTTGATCTGCTATTGGGCGGTCGCGTCGCCTGTCGATCGTTGGTTGCCCCCTCCCAGGTCTACAACGGGGCTCCAGTGGTGGCTCAAGATAGTGTTCTTTTCGAAAAACAATCCTTGAAGTCACCAAATACATAAATTACCGTACAACGTCAAGCACTTTTGCTACATAAACTAGACATTGGCAAAATCATCAAATACCCAAGATGGCAGCCATTTTTTTTAAAATAGAATAGAATAGAATAAATATTTCTAGTGAACTCCGTAGAATTTTGAGCTTAGAAACACCCATGAGCAAAGATATTGATGAAAAACACGTTTTTTGCGATCCTGCTTTCAATTGGAGCGGGATGGCTAATTGCAAACTTATGCTTGCAAGAAAGAGATGCTTTTACTGGGATAACCTGGCCTTAAAGCGTGAGAATTTGCCATTTTCTAAGAGAGTGATACGTCTGTTACGAAGTAGTAATCTGTGACGTTACAGCCTATAACAAACTTACATGACAAATTACTTTATCATAATAACCCCTTTGCCAAAGCTTAATCGACAAGTTTCAGAATGCTAATCCGTCCAAATTCAATAATATCAGTTAACATTAACTAATCGTGTGTAAGCCTTGCTTTAACATTGATTAGTATAATAACGTATGATAATTTTAGCAACGTTTCGGATCTGATTTGATTACGTAGGAAGACGATTCAGTTTCTACTTGGCTGGGTATAATTAAGATTCGATTCAGTGCATAGATAAGGGAAATACATCTTAATGTTACATAGAAATAAGGTTTGATATTCTACAAGGAAAGGTTATATAAAGTATTTTGAACTGGAATATATCGAGCGGTCTCGGCCGAGGTATATCTCAGATCCCTAGAGTTATTGCGTAATAAGCCTAAACCTTTCTCAAGGAATCTAGACGGGAGAAAACCACAAACAAACGGACGGAGAAATCAATCTTGAGATTATACCCAAGTTATAGATGAGTTTTACTATATGCCCATTTCAAATAGACTAGATAGATAGACCTCTGATTCCCTTTTGTGAGAGGACTGGAGAGGCTTTAACCCAATCAGTGTTACTCTAAACGCTTCTACTGCAAGACAAATCTGCTGTGCAAATCAAAACAGCAGATTTTTTTTAAAAATATATTTTCAGAATCCTTGAAACGAGCTCTAAAAGGATCGAATTTCAACATTTTCGAATTTCTACCTCTTCCAAATGAGATAATTACAAACAGGATCAAAGTTTCACAAATTATAGAGCTTGTCACAAGGACAACCACGTCACCGCGCCTAAAAATACTTACTGCTGTGTTACATAACACCCTAGTAATACTTAAGGGACCATAAAATTGCACAAATTTCACTGTGGATCCAACATCGAAATTGCGTAAATAAATCAGCTGTCCCATACATTTTAGTCAAGTCGGTACCTACAGCAGTTTTGTATGGGACAGCTAATTTTTTTTCGCAATTTCGGTGTTGGCTCAATAGTAAAAGTTGTTTATTTTCATGCACTGAAGCACCCCCTAAAGTATTACTAGGGTATTTTGTTACACCCTGTACATAACCATCATCATCACAGCCTATATATGTCCCACTGCAGGGCACAGGCCTACCCTCAGGGAGGGTGTATGGGCGTTAGTCCACCACGCGTGCCCAATGTGGATTGGTTAACTTCACATGCGCATCAGAATTTCTTCTTCAGCGTATGCTTCCTCACGACGTTGTCCTTCACTGTTTGAGAGCTGTCAGTATTACGTACATAAGTTAGAAAAACAAATTGGTACATGGCATGTCTTCTGGACGGATTCGATGAGTTTCCATAGCAGCTCTCCGCAACGCGCCACCGAGACGCTCACACAACCTTAACTTAAGAATTTATATTGTAAAGCCTGACCAGACATATAAAAAACTTCGCCATGTTGCGGAAAATCATTGGAACTAATTTTTGTACTTGGAACACTGACATTAAAGGTTATAGTCGATTGCAGCGCCCCCAAACTAGGTTTTTTATGTTCCTGGTCAGGCTTTAATCTTAACTATTATAAAACCGTAAAATCATGAGGAACAAAAAAGTTGCGGTTCACTTCAAATAACATCGATAGCGCGATTTAAATGACGTGCAGCGGCATCTATTGACAAAATTGTTAGTTTGTTTATTTGTTCGCGCATCACGCAAAAACTACTGAACCGATTTTGATGAAACTTTTTTTGTTTGATAGCTTATGATCTGACTTAAAATCTGGTATATAATTTGTGCGGACGAAATCGCGGGAAAACACTAGTTTGTTTATAAAGTCGTGTTATGTTGTAGAGTTTCTGGCCGCATTTTCTCTACAGCGAAAACAAACACGTTCCAACGCGGTGCGGTGGTAGCTTAAAAAAAAAGATTTGACGTTTAATACGAAGGCTTAAAGCTCCTACAATGAATAAACTATGTTGACTTTGACTATCTCATCTCTCCTGGAGGATTCCTCTTCCTGTGATAGGTCTTAAGAATATCTTAGAAAGTCTCATTTTAAAAATTATTTTCTTGTAAGGTCCTCTATTTCCGAAAAAAATATTTATATTATACCGCGGTCGGGTTTCAAATGTTTTTATCACCTATTATTTTGATCATTTTGGACTAAGGAAAGTTATTCGTACTGTAGGTGTCTATGGAGAAAATAATAATCAGATGTTTCCGAAACCAAAGGAAAAAACATGATAATAAATAACTAGAACAATTTATTGAAAGCCCTGTGACACAATATTATGAGTTTCACACAAAAGCGTTTGTATTGTAATAAAGACAAATATTACCGAATGTCGAAAACGCCAGAGGTTTCATATATTTTGTACTTGGCAATAAATGACATAGTAACAAAACATTACGCAGGCTGAAGCCGAGAAAATGAAGGAAAATGTTTATTTAGGGGTGACCACACGAGGCGTTTCAACGGGATACAAAGAATACACGGCAGTTGACACCTTTTATGCGGGACATAATTATACAAGCTAATTATTTGTCTAAACACGGTTAAAAGAAAAACCAAGCTGAAAACATTAATGTTATCACTTGCGATGAATACAAAAAACCGGCCAAGTGCGAGTCGGACTCGAGCACGGAGGGTTCCGAACCATATTACTAAAAAAAATGTTTTTATTTAGCGCAAGCCTGACACACAATTGATCAGTTTTTATTACTTGTATGTATACTGTAGAGTTTGCACTTTAATCACACCAAGTTGGACCCTTGTACCTATAAATAATAATAATAATAATAGTATTTATTTATTCAAGTAACAAGGACTCATAGTTAGTATGTTCTTATTCTACCTATGTATTACCGTTTTCACGATAGATCAAAAATATAAAACATTGATAAAACTAGTTTCTTGTATGGAGTCCCCTTTAATTTTTAAATTATTCATCAAATCTAATACATATTCTGGGAAAGTTTCAACTCGCTACCTATAATAGGTATACGGTTCAGCAGATATACCTACAGTCCGCTGAAGTTAAGACGGACGAGTGGACAGCGTAGGCTTTTGAATAGGGTCCCGTTTTTACCCTTTGGGTACGGAACCCTAAAAAGATGATCTCGTTACAAAACGGTAACATACCATACTTTGACACATTCCATTTTGTTACTATGTAGAAAATTTCTGTTCTGGAGAGCAATTTTTGAATCTCATTCGGTGAGCTCAGCAGTTAGAATTGTCAAAATTACTATGGAGATATGCTCTACTGCTGATTTGACATTAAAAATCGCACTTCTGAAATAAGATTTTTGAAAGTCAAATCAGCACTCGAAAGATGCGTATCTCCATTATAGTAATTTTGTAATTATAGTAATTATTTTCATTCTTGACTGCTGAGCTCACCGAATGAGATTAAAAAATCGCTCTCCTGCTTATTGTTTCTGCTTGTCCTCATGATCTGCAAGTTTGGTAACTATACCGTTGTTGCCCCCACAAAACATTCCATTTTGTTACTATAAAATTCGTAGACTTAGCTTGTTCTCATGATCTGCAAGTTTGCCAACTACACCGTTGTTGAACCTCTGTCTGAACTTTATCCGGCACATCGAGCATAAGCATTTCAACGGATAAACGTTAGATATTACTTGGGCAGACTTCGCGTTCGCAGAACTACTGAAAAGTTTGACCTGCCAGTGTTACAGATTTAGGACTTTATCACACTGGCGTTTATAAATCCGGCGTTTTCTTAAAATTTTAGTCGGTGCCGATAACAGAATTTATAGAATAGTTTCCATCACGCGTGTCCAATCCAAACTTCAGTTCACTGATCTATTTTCTTAGAGGGGTTCAAATAGACAACAATTGTTACATCATGAAAATAACAGCTCTGGCTACGAATAAGAATGTATAGAAGTGTAAATGAAGCTCAAAAAGTGGCACCAAAAAAAGTGTACCGTGTTCTAAATTTGTTCTTTAAAAACTGTACTGTGTAAAAGGCGGCTAGCCGCCAAAACTCATACAACATGTCATTTTTCATTGGGTGTCAACAATTATTTCAATTTTGTTTAGAGTTACTCTTCTATAGTTATTCTTATTCGTAGAGCTCTGATACAAAAACGAGACAGATGATATTAAGTTGGGCGGCGCGACGGTTTACTAGTCATTGTAAGCTTTTATAATAAAGTTTCAGGAGATCTATCGCTCTAATTTAAAACATTGAAGTAAAATTTTTATTGACAATGAGAGATCTGTCGAACGGCTGTCATGAGCTGTCAAACGGTTAGCGCGATACCGAATATGTGAAACGTTGTGATTCACGGGCGGTCCAATCAGTATTGAGTGGAGATTTTTTTAGCGCGATCGGGTCCTAAGCTCACTTTGCGGTGGATGTGATGTCCAATAAATAAATATTAATTGATATGCTTCGCCAGAGTCGCAAACTAATTATTCACGTCTAAGTGTTACCAAAACTATAGTTTTCACGTATCAATCACACGCCAGTGTAAAATGGACCTTACAATTAAAAGATTGAAAGTCGGAAAATCTTAGTTTAAGTAGAGTTTAAAGGAGAATCGAAGTAGTTTCAAAGAAAATCGTTGAATTAGACGTTTAATGTTCAAGGGATTTTGCTTTCATGAAAAACGCTACATCAAGCTTGTCAAAACAAAAATTAAAAACTAGATGACTGCGTACCGCCTTAGAATCTTCCCGACAGTTGGCAGTTTTTTTATCCTATGTTCATCACGGATAATGTAGCATTCTAATGGTGAAAGAATTATTCAGATCGGTCCAGTAGTTTCGGAGCCTATTCAATACAAATAAACAAACAAACAAAAAATCTAATCTTTCCTCTTTATAATATTAGTAATAGCATATCATAGCATATGCTCACGACTGTATTCCCCGAGGGGACAGAACATCCACGTTTCACCAGTAGTACCGAAACTCTGTCCAGTGTGACAGGGGGTGAGCCCGTCGCCACTTATAATGGACAGTGGGTTTGTACATGCCTCGAAATTGAAGCATGCAGGTTTCCTCACGATGTTTTCCTTCACCGAAAAGCCATTGGTGGTAGGTATTAGTATTAATAGATAGACAAATGAAACATTGAGTATCAGCAACGATATTAGTATAAGTCAATGATTATACGTAAAATAAAAGGCTCCAACAGTAGTACAGCGCTACTCCGAAAAATAGTTTTAATCCAATACATGCATTATTTTAGTAAAATTGCAAACTTGGCGTGGACGTAGATTGAAGATATTTGGAAAAACATTAAGGCGTATCATCCCAGGACCACGACTCTTCATACTAATCGATGAGAACGAGCGCGTGGCTCCGGTCAGAATTTAGATGTTTTCTTTGAAAAATTAGATTTTTTTTTATTAATATCATTGATTATAAACACGTTACAGCCATGTTGTGCTATTTCGAATCAAATTAAAGATTGAAAAATTTGTCTCGGGCGGGATTTGAACCCACGCTCTTCCAAACCGGGGAAACGTGCTAACCAATTACACCACCGAGCCCACTACCCAGAGAACGAAATTTTCAATCCGAATTAACTTCGAAAAATTAAGAAAACCTCATAATTCTAAATTGTATGGTAAACAATATTGTAAATTTTAATTTTCGTCCGATTAAAAATGTAAGAGTAAAATGGTTACATCTGGAAAAAAAGAGGTGACTTTAGATTCCTTTTTCTTCAGTTTTATTAATTAAAATCGATTTCTAGAAAAACCATATCACTTCTCATATCGTGTAGATGGTTCAGTTTATTTTTCAGCTCAAAAAGTGTCATAGTTAATGAATAAAATGGTTACAAAGTTACCCAAAACCAGGAGGTAGCCCCATTAAGGGGATCGGTTTGCTCCCATAGTAAAAGTTATTCAGTTTGATGGTAGACTCTTAGTTTAAAAGGATGCTAATATGATATCAATTTCACCCTGTATAGGTAAGTGCCTTAAAATAAGGGTTAGAATCATCAAAACACTGATAAGTACATAAGTAGAAACTGTTTGCTGCAAATAGGGCAAAACGAAGAAACAAGATTACTCTGCAGAAAAAAACTGGCTTTTACATCTAAAATACAATTTTCTGCACTACCTTCGAATTCTCTATCCACAGTCAAACAATATATACCTATTTACGAAAAAAAGCGTAAAACAAACAAAACTTTGAATTAAACACAAGACAGAAACTTGACAGTTAACCCCAAGCCGCTGCAATGCGGTGGAAACATTAGAAGAGTTAAAATTGGCACGACTACTTTGGGACTTGTCCTGCCTAATGGCATTTCGTCCCAAAAGACCCTTTAGTTCAAACATCTCAAAAATTCTATTCGACCATTGATGCAAATATCGGTGGTGTATGGAGAAATTTGAATTTATTTAACTATTACAATAAAGGATTATTAAGCCATCAAACTGAACAACTTTGTCACAGACGGCAATAACTGAAAAACAACAGATTTTTTTTGACAAGAACACTGAAATCGCGAAAAAAAACTGCTTTTCCATACAACATTATTATTATTATTTATAATTAATGGACTTCTTGCTTGTGCGTATAAATATGGTAAGGTTGTCTAGATAGAACATAACTAGACATAAAGATACTACTCCCATCTTTCCTTCGATTTTTTCGTTTCAGGTTTGCTTTTAGTGTAAAATAAAGTATTATTTATTTATTTGTTTTGTCGTGTTTTATTTTTTATTTTATTTATAATTGTGGACTTCTTGCTTGTGCGTTAGCACCGCATTTCTGCCAATGTCAAGTAGTTTGAGGGAGTGTCTATCCAATCTCGAGGATTGTTTTTGAGTAAGAACAACTGAGAAGGATTGTGGAGCCTCGTGGCAGGCTGAAACGCGAACCGCGCGAACACCACGTGAGAGACAAGTGTTCGGGGAAAACCCTGCAACGTGCCAAACCAAATTCTATGTTGCTCCCGAATAGAAAGTTGTTCAGTTTCATGGTCTGATCATCCTCTTAAAAAACTCATCTCATTGGGGTAGGCAGAGACTACTGAACGCCTTCTATGATCAATTCAATTCAAAATCATTTCTTCAATATAGGAGCCTGAAGCACACTTATTAAACGTCAATTCTTTTTTAAGCTACCACCGCGTCGGAACGTGTTGTCGCTGTAGAGAATATGCGGCCAGAAACTCTACAGCATAACACGACTTAATGACTATTACAATATAAATTCTTATGCTAAGGTTATGTATACAGTAATACATACCTAGTCTATTTAATTAAATAATTGATACTATACAGTAAACTATATGTTAGTGACACTCAGACCCAAGCATTTTGATCATTTAAATAATCATCCAGTTTATAGTATGCTTTTTTACAGAAGACTTTTTTGATCTGAGTTTTAAACATGTTTTCGGAAAGATTCAAAATGGTCTCGGGGATTTTATTATAACAGCGTATACAGTGACCCATGAAAGACGTGTTGATCCTGACAGACTTCTCTTGCTTCCTCCAAATTAATCAGTTTTTTCTTGTATGCTCGTCAATTTCGAGTCTGAACTGACCCTTTTTAAGCACATGACCAATTTGGTAAGTGTTTATACGTCTAGGCTGTCCCCTTCCAACATTTCCACTTACGCTTGCCTTACGATACTCGACAATCTGCTCTCATGAATTATGTTAATTTTTTCCATATGATTAAACTTTCTAAACATACCTTTCTCTACAAGGTGTTACATAAATACAAATAAACATTTAAGGGGGTCGTTTAGACCATCAAAACATCGAAATGGCAAAAAAAAATCTGATATCCCATACATATTTTTTAGCTCTAGTCGATTTGTAGAGTATGGAACATCTTTTTTTTTTCGCGATTTCGATATTGGTCCCATAGTGAAAGTTGTTCAGTTTGACGGTCTAAACAACCCCCTTAAGAGTTTTCAATATTTATTTTTACTTATGTAACATCCTGTATATTGTCAACTTATTTGCAGTCATTATTCATTTATATATTGAACGCCGTCATTGATTATTATTCTAGTATACTTAAGTAGATAGCAAAATTATATTGCAATGTCATAAAGAGGTGGCGGAGATATAAAATAATAAAATAAAATAATAAGAAATAAAATAATTATTGACCAACTTACCAGATATTTTTTTTTAAACACAAAAAGGTTAATCAAAATCAATTTAGTCGTTTTTGCCTAAAAACAGGCAAAAACAAATTATTTGGACTCAAGGACAACTTAACACCATTGAAACCTTATTTTTCTACATATCGTCTGTTACATTTTTACAATAGTGTAGGTATACTTCATTTGATATAACGACGAAAAGATTTTCCAATTCCTACTTAGCATTCTCGTGAATTCTGATAATTTATCAGAAAGATGTAATATCCGACATATTATCTTGGACATTAGTGAAACTCTAGCTGTTCCAAGAATAAGTGAGAGCAAGTGTCTCAAATCTCGGTTTCTGTAATTCAAAATTGCCTTAAAATTGCGTTGCTATTTCAAATGGAGAGGTAGATAGATAGGAAATCTGTTAAAACATAATTTTGACGTTAGATGTTACGTTAGGCGGTCCTTACACCTCCACCATTCTTAAATATTTTTAGGTACTCTACAGGGTGATCTTCTCCACTGCTTCCTCGCGTAGAATTCGTTTAAAATTTCAAAATTGTATCTCTTTATGGCTATGAGCTGTGAAATGCCGAAACAAATACGTGTTCGAGATAAATCGATTGAGAATTCGAGATTGCGACTATATGCCACGTGACATGCTGTTCTGATCTGATAAATAAAAGATTGTACTGCTAAACACAAAACCCCTTTCTAACGCATCGTCTTATCAGATGGAAATAAAGAAATAAAAAGAATATTGTCAAATCAATTTGTCAATTTTGGGGTGATTGGGGATCTACCTCCTAGCGGTCCACCCCGGGCAACGGCATCACAAGCTACCAAGTTTGTGGTGGCGGCTGAACAATCCCCACAGCGGTGTGGTAGGCTCCGCAAGGAGCCGTCTGGCTCGCGACCACCCTCCAGCTGGAGTCTGACGCCAAGCAGCTTGCTGCGTTTCGTCAGTGTGCAGGAGTGCCAGTGCACTTCTGGATAAGCTCGCTACATCTTCGACCTC
Organism: Agonopterix heracliana; assembly: GCA_963693445.1. Taxonomy (NCBI): domain Eukaryota; kingdom Metazoa; phylum Arthropoda; class Insecta; order Lepidoptera; family Depressariidae; genus Agonopterix; species Agonopterix heracliana. The sequence goes on from OY856324.1 coordinate 15,729,470, forward strand.
ATCTTTGTCCAGAGGACTAGATAGAGGTCAAGAGCAAACCCATCAATAATAAAAAAAAAAACATCAAAAATACAGGGTGTAAGAAAAAGTACCATTTAACCTTTAAACCACATACTCTACCTATCAAACTGAGCAACTTTTACTTTGGGAGCAAATCTGTAAGACCAAAAAAAACAGCTGTTCCATACTAAACTGCAATGCCTACTCGATTCAAACGTATGGAACAGCAGATTTTTTTGTACATACATAATGGATGAATGCAGAGACAACAGATCTCCACATGCTGCGATTCTGACAAACATCTCTCGCCTCCTCAACATCCATAAGTCTCTTCATACAAGCTCGTCGGTTCCGGGTACATTTTATTTGACCCTTTTTCAGTACGCATCCGATTTGGTCAGTTTACGTGTGCCTAGGGCAACCCCTTTCAACTATTTCATTCACACTTGCCTTGTAAATTTCAACCTACTTTCGCTCATGCTTTCCACATGGCCAAACCACCATTCTTTTTTTGTCCTGACGCTTTACTCTATAATAAAAGTTGTTCAGTTTGATGAGTACAGTGTGTGGTTTAAAAGTTAATGATACTTTTTCTTACAACCTGTATAAACCAAAATGAAAACGTACAAATGCAAACAAAACTTTGTGAACTTAATACAAGAACCAAATAACGAAATGGTATAACTTGTTAGGTAAGCCGACGCGGTTTGCGGTCGAGGTCTCAGATCTCCGCAAATTCTCTATTCATAACGAATGTTTGGTACAGCTTCCTAAATTTTGGGAAGCAGATAAACAAGAAATAGTAGTGGACTGGAAGAGGATGCTGAGATGGTTTATGGTCATGTAGAAAGTGATAGTAAATTGACGTATCTACTTATATCCCCTCCAAACTCAAAAGTACATCACGTCGGGGTCACCAATGTGGAGGATCAACTGGGAAGATCTTCCGCCAGGCTAGGTGTGAAGCCGGGGACTTCTTAATTTCACCTTGTTGTATAATATCGAATCTATGTAATTATTTCTCTTGCGCGATTACGTCCTGCATTCCATTGTGAACCTTATTTGTAGTAGGTTACGACTTACGTATTCATGGTGAAAGTTGTATTTGTATGGAGCATATTTCCATCTGTTGGCTTCGTTGCTGTGGGTTTTGATTATTGTGGCAAGTCCCCACACATCTATCCATCAATATGAACAACTTTTTTTTCGGAACAACTACGAGGTCTATGAGAACTCAAAATAAAATCTGCTTTCTTGAACTGACAAAATTTAATACCTACCGCTCAAAACGTATGGAACAGTGTATTTTTCGTTGAGTTTGAGTTATCATATTTGATCTCAAAGTAAACGTTTTTTCATATTAATGGGTACTTTCACCCCTTTGAGTTTTCGGGAGCTTTTGCCTTACACCCTGTAGAAAATTTTGCACCAGATCTGCACACTACTCTAGACATTTTTAAGGCGTATCAGCCGTGGACCACTCTCCTCTCACTCACACTCCATACTAATCGATGAGAAAGAGCGCGTGGCTCCGGTCAGAATTTTGCTGTTTTCTTTGAAAAATTCGATGATTTTTTATTAATTTCGAAAAAGTAAAAAAACCACATCATTCTAAATTGTATTGTGAACAATATAGTAAATTTTCATTTTGTTCCGATTAAAAATGTAAGAGTAAAATGGTTACAACTGGAAAAAAAGGGGTGAGAGTCCCTTTTCTTCGGTTTTATTCATTAAAATCGATTTCTAGAAAAACCACATCACTTCTCATATCCTGTAGATGGTTCAGTTTAAATTTCAGCTCAAAAAGTGCTATAGTTAATGAATAAAATGGTTACAAAATTACCCAAAACCGGCAGGTAGCCCCTTGAGCCTGCCACCGCGACCGCTCACCTCATTCACTTGACCGAAAAACCCGTTGAAATGTGGTGGAAACATTAGACGAGTTAAAACGGGCACGGCTGTTGAGGGACCAGCCCTTGCTGGCATTTCATCCCAAGGACCTTTAAACGGTCCAAGTTTTCACATAGAAGTCATAACAAAGGGGATTATTTTTCTCTGAATGTGTAAATGTGTTGCCGGAAAGGGAAAGTTTTAGGATGAATTTAGTCTTTTTAGGTCTCTGTACGGAAAATGTTAAATGAATCTTTAGAGACTTTGTCCATTGTCAGGTGATTATTTTAGCCCCACTAGCATCATCCGGGTTAGTGATTAACTCTGGGATAAAATATCTAGGTATTATGTCCGGTTTTATCTGTACTAAAAATAATGGATTATCAACTTAACCTCGAGTTAATTGCTATTCCATGTTAACGCAAGTGCTTAGATAACACCTTTTTTTTGGCACTTACAAATACCCACATAATTGTTTTTACCCGAATGCGACAGAAGGAGGGTTACGTTTTTCGAGCGTATGTATGTTTGTATGTATATTTCTTTGGCACGCCTTACAGCCTAAACGGCTTGATGTGTCGATAGATTCGTAAAAATCGTGAGAGTGACATAAGGTACATTATTTCAATATGGCGTCTGCGAATTAAAAAGGAGAGGGGGAAGAATCAACTTTTAAAAAAAAAATTACAATATGAGTATCAAATGAAAGCTGGTTAAGAGTAGATTCCAAATAAATATAGTACTTTTATAATACCGTTTTGACACAAGACTAAAAAGTATGAAATAAACGAAATTATTAAGAAAAACTAAAAACCCGACTGCATAAAAAACTAATAACTGAAAAGATAAAAACAAGCTCCTTTAATCATCTATAGTTACGTTGTTTTAGCAAATTAATATAATTTGAATGTTATTACTTATTATGTAGGTAGGTAGGTATTGCAGGCGGGGACAAACCAATAACCAACAAATAGGTAGGTATGTTTTATCATTTTTCTTTGTCCCCGATTGCGATACCTACCTGATAATTAATAACATTCAAATTGTATTAATTTGCTCAAGCAAAGATACTATAGATGATTAAAGGATCTTGTTTTTATCTATTCAGTTATTAGTTTTTCAATTCTTAGTAATTTGTGATGAAGAAAACATTTTACCAAACCAAAAACCTTTTAACTATAAAAGGATTTATCGTTAGAATTTTAGTGTACCTAGTTTTTCAAAGGACCTTTTAGATTGAGGCCAAGGCAAACCCATGTTTTATAAAAAAAAAAAACTAAGAACATAAATCCCCTATAAGTTTAATAGTAGGCACAAACTAAGGATTAAAATTTTAAATAGTAATTAAAATGTGTATTGTACTTGCACATAAATGTCGAGAAATGTTTTTTCCAAAAGTGGGTAGAAGATAATGTATTAGTTGTCAATTACCTGGAACAAAAATTCAATATTAGATAGGTATACCAGTTGTAATAAAACTCACTAATATATTATAAATGTCAATACCATTATAACTTCAAAAATCATTCCATTCCAGACAGGAAAATGAAATTGTGGTGCTCTCGAGACTGAGTTGCAGCTCGAAACGACGGCGAGGGCGTAATTGGAGCCGAGAGTGTAAAGACCAACACTCCCGTATTTTATAAGACGTTTTTCAGCATACTTGCGATGAAAAATTATATAAAATAGAAATCGGTTTGGAGAATATTTGTGAAAAATAACATGTGGATTTCTTTTCTCGCGCGCCGCCCGTTTGCCTGTTGTTGAGTTAGTTATCTGCGCGCATTACCGCACGTGTAAAGTAAAACGCACGAGAGTTGTATAAGCTGCATTATCAACCTAAACGCAGTGCAATAAGAACCACTTTACGAGCAATGGTGTTGAAAAATAAATAGGTAATTTAACTCGGCCCATTCATGTTTCCCCATCATGCACTTTATTTCCTTCACACGTATATATGATACAGAATGGTGTAAAACTGGGGACATAGAAGTGAAAATAAAATATTAACTGAAGTGGCAACAACTTCCATAGACCACCTAAACCGCTATCTTCTTACATTTCCTAACCTAATTGGCTATTAAGTATATAAATGGCCCAGGACTGGCAAAAATGGCGGACGATCCTCGGAAGTAAGGAAAAAAATATGTTTGGAAGACAAAATGTTAGTACTACACAAATTTCACAAAGCCTTAAACTTTTTAGATTTATCTTAGGAACCATTTATTTACCGAGACGATTTTTCAAGTTGCCTATTTTATTCATTACCCCAATTTAAATAAGCTCAGTAGTTTTTAAGTGATGCGCACACAAACAAAGAGATACACAGATAGCATAAGCATAAGCATATGCTCACGACTATATTCCCCGAGGGGGTAGTCAGAGATATTCTGAAACCTCAGAACATCCACGTTTCACCAGTAGTACCGAAACGCTGTCCAGTGTGACGGGGGGTGAGCCCGTCGCCACTTGTAATGGACAGTGGGTAAAATACATGCCTCGAAATTTAAGCATTTAGGTTTCCTCACGATGTTTTCCTTCACCGAAAAGCCAGTGGTGTTACAAATCATACATAAATTCCGAAAAACTCATTGGTACGAGTCGGCATGGACGGGGATCGAACCATCGCCTCCTGCACGGCAGGCAACGTTACTCGCCACTGGACCACCACGGCTGTCAGACAGATAAACAGATAAAAATTCTTAAAATGGTCACATTACAAACAGATAAACAAACAAAAATTCTTAAAATGGTCCCATTACGAACAGATAAACAGACAAAAATTCTTAAAATGGTCCAATGGTCCAATTCAAAGTAATATCGGTCATCTGTTTGTCGGACAAAAGTTCCAGAATCGATTTTAGTAATGCTAGTTTTAGGTTTCATTTTATTGTACCTTTTACTACTCGTATTCATATCTTCTTACGATGTTAGAGAAGAAATTACCAGCTACCTATGTTGATCGAAATATACTGGTAGAAACGTTTTTTTATTTTTATTTTGAACCAGAATAGTATTTTACAAATGCATCATTTCAGCCGATGGGCATACACTGCTGGACATAAGCGTCCCCCAAAGATCTCCACAATCACCGGTCCTGTGCTGTCCTCATCCAACGGGTTCCCGTCGCCTTCACCAGGTCGTCGGTCCAGCTTGTGAGGGGCTGCGCTGCGCTTTCCGGTACGCAGTCGCCACTCGAGGACTCTTCGGCCCCATCGGCCACCGGTTCTGCGAGCAATGTGCCCCGCCCACTGCCACTTTAGTCACAGATTAATAATAAGTTTAGCAATTCCTTGGGCTATGTCAGCTAGTCTGGTTCTTCTGCGGATCTCTTCATTTCTGATTCGAACTTTACTAATTACCTGCTTTTATTCGCGACTTCATTTGCGCAGAAATTGGTTATGCTAATGTCCTTTATCAGCTTGAAGCTGTCTTTTTCAAAATTTCCTTCAAATCGGACTAGTGATTATGCCGTGAAAATGTAACAAACGGAGACACTTTTGCGCTATTAGTATAATGATAGATTGATGTTATAATTTTGTAGGAACTTGCAACTTTCGTGAGTTTATGTACGTATGTATGTTGCAACCTATAGACTTACCTACCTACAACGTTTAAAATAAAAACAACACATTTAAGAATTACTTTTGGGTTTACTTTTAAAATTTTAAAACTGTCCCTTATGCATTAAGCGAATTGGTTGAACTGCGTAGAGCCCCAAAACAGTGTGAAATGAAAATAATATTTTACATTACTCCTCAAACTCGTTGAAGCAATTATTATTATGACATGAGGGAACCAGTTCATTTAACTAAATGTTATTCGGAGAGCAAAAATATAGGTTTTCTGTTCAAGTTCTAAAATGAAGTATTCATTAGATTGCTTTTATTGTGGCTTCTGGAACTGGACAATTTAGAAATTTCGTTTTGATTATAAGGAGGTATGACGTCTGCCATTTCTGCGAAAGAATGGATGCTATTTTAAAATCTTACCAACGATTTTGAATACCAAGGACATTTCATAAATTTTTGGTCCAAATGTGAAAGTGCCGGCCGACAAAAACTAGGTATTGCTGTATTTATTCTTCTGGTACTTGTACGTCTAAGCATTTATTATTAAAGCATGAAAGCTGTAGCTTTATGTTTTATTACATCGAAAATGCATGAAAAGGCAGGTTTTTCAAAATAAAATAAAACCAAGGATCCCTGCTAGCTTTGGTGCCATAATAATAAATGCTGTGAAGGACAAGTTCTAAAAGAAATAGCCGTAGCTAATTTTGTCGAAAATGTATGAAATGGCAGATTTTTAGAACCTAAATAAAACTAATGACAACGGCTCTACACTACAATCATAACAATAAATGTATGCTTAGACAGACAAGTTCTGACAGAAAATAGTATTTTTTTAGGGCTTGTACTTTCTTCTTTCTTTCCGGTATCGTTTTGGTCCAAAATGGATATAATTTTTTTTTATTTGTTCCTCAAAATCTTTAACAATATTTATTGATCACTGTGTGGGCAGTCCTTAATAAATAAAATAAAATAAATGCGTATCTTGCTTGTTCATTTTTAAGTTCTTTGTTTTGATTAATTTATACCTATAAGAGAAATGTATTTCTAGAGCAAATAAATGATGGAGCGCCAAAATGTTTACCGAAACAAAGAAAAAAAGTTTTAAAATAATATTACCCACGAGACGTCTATCACATTCGCATCTATAAGAACATAATTTTTTATACTGGTAAGACAGCCACAAATATAATGGGGTAGCCCCATGGGGTTTAGAGTTAGACAGAGAAGTTCATAGGTAAACCCCAAGGGGAGCGTGTCAATTTTCTGTGGGTACCTGAACCCTATTCTAGTGCGCGATATTGCGGGACAATAGAAATTATGTCCAAAAATTTACCAAAAAAACGAACACTCAGCCCAATCTATCAAAATACCAATACGTCAAAATCCCTTATTCAAATGTTTTGAAGATCTCAATGTTACCGTCCCTACAAATGAAAAAGGTTATGTTAAATGTACCCTGAAACGACAAGCGCGCAGAAACGACTTATTGCGAAAGGTATTGACAATTTCGGAAGGTACTGCGTATGAGAATGTTTATGTAGGATTCGGTAACCGATTGTATGACCAAACCCGATTTTATGGGACGAATCGTAAGCTACACTTGTAAACTTGCACAGTTTTATGATGATGATTTATCACTAAAATAGACATAATCAACAGTCTCATTCGAGCGTCTCTCTCTCGACCCAATTCACAGAGAGACTTCTTATCTCAAGTTAGACGCAGTCTCTAGCGGGATCACGCTTCCAGGCCTTTTTGTCCCTCTTATGGAAAGCTTCCTTTTAGGACAGGAATTTCCCAGGAGTAACTTAAAATAGACTCAAGAGTGAATGCGGTGTTGCTCCTCAGACTATGGCTCATCTTGTATCCTGTCTTTTCTGCCCGGACACCAGCACGCGAAGGAAGCTTATGGATGCTGCCAGTACCTAGGTAATGCTATTCCTGTAGCCAAACATTGAGCTGAAAAAAATTTTGAATGACATGCTATCGAATCGATAGAAGAAAATCACCAGTCTTTAGACATCTCCACTTCAGCGTAAAGAGCTCCTCTCACGAATAAGGTTTAGACCCTTTTATTCATGGTGGGGTGGATACTGCAGGCCCATTGCGGATTGTTAGAAGAAAATGCTGAATTTTCTGTCAATTTATATACGAGTATAAGGTAAGACAATGACCAGGATTGCCAAAGTTACGAAGCCATCTAACAAAACTATCCAGGACAAACTGCTCAGCGTTTCTTCCAAAGCATTGAAGCTTTCAAGATGAAATGCCCCTAAGTGGGTCACCCATCCAAAGATTGACCGGACCAAGCGGTTCTTAACTTTGGTGATCGTGTCCCATACCGAAATAAGCGAGATCATTTTATACTTAGCAAGTAAAATACCCTATCATAATATCTTTAGCATAATACGAACTAACCCAAAGACGTCACAATTTATGTCAACATGTCTAAGAAATTCAGCCAAAATATTGAGGTGCTGAAGGAATGACAGGTGTCAACCTGTTCGGAAATGTGGGGGAGGGGGGGAGGGGGAGTAACAGCACAAAGTTTGGCTCAAATAATGTCACTAGACACTAAAGGGCCACCCATATACTGTTATTTTAAACTGAGCTGTTATTGAATTTCTTTGCCTACGACTGTATGACTGTTAGAATGTATGTAGGTAGGTGCTAAAATAATTTTAAGGGTGTATTTATATAATGAAACAATACAACTTTCCCTAAGGAACATGGGTCGAAAAACCGTGGTCTAATGGTTAAGAGCATTGGGCTCTTGACATGGAGGTCATGGGGTCGATTCTCACGGGGGACACCTAGTGATATGTCAGTTTTTCCCCAGTTGGTTAGGACATTGCAGGCTGAATCCACCGGATTATCTGAAAAGAAAGATGATTCAGTGCTACGGATGGCACGTTAAGCCGTTGGTCCCGGCTACTATCTCTGGTAGTAGTCGTTACATAAAAACCACGTCAGAGGCCGTATGGCGGTTTTGAATAAACTTTGACACCAGAGCTTGCCCAAACGATAAGAAAAAGAAACGATAAACATTTTGGTTCTTTCCATACTAAAGTGTTTATTAGCCGATCGATTTTGTATGGGAGGTCCAAAAATAATTCTCAATTTTCGTCCCTTAGAAAATATTGCTTAGTTTCGTTGTCTGAACACACCCCAAATTTCTTTTTGTTATTGATACTAGTGGTGTATTATTGGTCTATGATCTGTAGTTTACATTATCATCATCAGATTTTATCTTTCCCTCTTACTGGGAGCGTTATTTCACCATTTCCTAATGCGGATTGGCAAACTTCACATTCGTATTAGAATTTCTTCTTGACGTACCGTTTTATTAACAGTCGGTTTTATTAAATTTTATTGGTGCAGGCCATTGTGGGTTTAGATTCGAACCAGAAATATCTTGATTAACGTCCACGAATCTCTGCAACGTGGCACCGTCACAGTGCTTCAGACAAGTACTTAACTGTACCGTCGCTTTCTAGTTTGCATAGGTACTACAAAACATACGAGTGTTTCATGAACATTAATTCATAACATGCCTACTGTAACATAAAAGAGGGTGTCGCTAAACTTAATCTCCTTATTGTTATTTAGTGTCTCAAGAGTGGCTCATTGTTTTTACTTACTGCATAACTCTGTTTATTGCGAGAACAATGGGCAACTCGGAATAATCTCGCCCCTTTGGATTATGTTGTAAATTACGCTACATTATGTTGGCTCGTGTAAAAGTTGGACTACCTTTTAAAGTTTAGTTGAGATTTGTTTGGTAAATCTGCTGTTTTATTAACTTTTAGTTTTGCAAAAGCTACCTAGAGTGCAGTTAATTAAATTTGAATACATTACAAAGAGCAGAGAAGTAGCCAGTTAGTACATCTTGACACAAAAATATGAATTAATAAATTTTCATAGCCGAATATAGCGACCGATTTATTAGAAAAGCAGTCACCTTACTGCTACGCAAAGATATTATTAAGTGCACTTATAAAGCGCAAAACACATTAACTCTCTTCCCTTCTGAATCTAATGGAACGGGAAACCAATACTAATGATGAGGAACGAGGCCAAAACAAAAATCTACTAGATCAATTATTGACTGATTCTTATTTCAAGTGCTGTAGATAAAGTAGGATATTATTACCTTGAAGATATCACATTAGGAGTCAACGTTGCCAGGAAAAAGAAGAAGTTAAGCTGCAAATTTTCTCCAGTGGGAATGAAAAGGGAGATGCCAAGTCTCATCTCAGCCGCTGCTTATCCTCGTTTACAGGAGTTACAGTCATCCACGATTTTGTATAAACAACATACATATTTGCATGATTCGAACCCACGACTTGGATCAGCACTATAATGACCGGGAAACGACTTGGCAAAATCGTTGATTGAGCAGAACAAAATTTGTGGGCGAAAGCGCTACTGCGTACACCCCTCACCGCCTTCGCTTGGTCAAGTGCACCAACTGATCTATCATTACACCAAATTGCTGCGTTCAGTACTATTTCGATACGGTGTTACCCATATTGAAGCTACATGTGTTTTCACAAAAATGGTTACCCATTTACAAATTTACATACCCTCACAACCTCATGCTAGGATAGGCATCCATGACAGACTTCCATTTGCTTCAATATTCATAAGTGGAGTCGCTCGTAGATTTCGAGGCTCAGAGTATATTCAACTTGGCCCTTTCGGAGCGTGTCTCCGATTCGGTCGACGTAGTCCGCCGCGAGCGGTCCTTTCTGACTATTCCAATCACATTTGCCTTGTAGATTACATTCGTCAATCTACTCCCATTCTTTCCACATGGCTTAACTAAACAATGTTTTTACAAATTATTCTTGTAACAGGATTATTTCCTCTTTTGAAGAATAGGAGTAATTTAACAAAGTGAGCATCTGAGAGGTATGGACACTCAATCGTGATGGTCCAGTTTCGAATCCGCCGGGACGACATGCTATGTAATAATGAGTTTTTTCTAACTTATGAACGTAATACAGACTGCCCTTAAACGGTGAAGGAAAACATGATGAGGAAACATGCATACGCTGATGAAGAAATTCTGATGCGTACCTATGTGAAGTCTACCAATCTGCATCGGGCACGCGTGGTAGACTGACGCCAATACATTCTCCTAGAAGGAAGGCCTGTGCCTTGCAATGGGACGTTATATTTACCTATTTAGGCTAATAATAGTAAAATTGTCACTGGAAAAGGACCAATTTGCAAGGGTTTTGTATCCATTATTATTAATTTCTGCGGTAGAAAAACTGGTAGTGGAAGTAGAAATTTTTTTGAGGAATCGAATCCCTTTTAAAGACTTATATAACCCATAAACTTATACCACCAACCTACCACTAAACTATTCTGTAGTACCGCTTACTCAAATAGCGGGACATAACACACTCTGAATGAACGCATGTCTATAGAAACAGTTGAAAGCGTGAGTTCTACACAACTTCAGTCCCCATTACAGTGAAAAGCCTTCTAATTCATGATACTGTACTGGGGCCTTTCCAGAATAACACGGTTACCCTCTCAATGTGGTAATCACTTCGCTTATTTTAACAATTACCTTTGATGTTTGGGTGCTATATGGGACATTTGAACGGTAGTGTACGGTTGGATTAAAGGTTTTGTAAAGGTGTGTTGGATTGGTGGCTACTAAGGTATGACACTGCAAGAGGCGTCACGGATTCGACGCGATTTGTCTTTTTATACAGATTTCGCCAAATACTAAGATTTGATGTAAAATGTTATGCCTAGATATTAAAATAAATTAAGTTGTTTTTAAGTGCTTTGATACAAGGCAACTGGTAGATCGAGCAAGCCCCAAGAGAAATCGAGTTCATGAATACGAAATATATTTTCTGTGAGGTTTAGGTATTTATATTTAAAATAATTGGATCCTTTTCCTATCCTTTTCGTTCCGTTTATTATAATTGTATTGTTATTATTATGATTTTCTAGAGCCAATCGCATCTAAATTTATTTGAGTAAGTTTTTCGAGATGATTCTTGGTTATAGGACGGCCAAGCGGAAGGATATCAGCAAACAGAAAAAGGGTGCAGAAAGGAAATGCAGAAGATTCGAAAAAAACTGTTTTAATAAAGTACCTACTATTAAAGACTGATAATTTATTCTTGGCTTTGGTAGATAAGAAAGATAAGAAATGGTATTGGACTTTGGACTTCTATCAAACTTTAGTGACTTTAAAAATATTTTGTAGCACGTAATCAAAATCATCTTGATAGTAAATTAAAGATTAAACAAGTTGGGTGGCGAGCGGGATTCGAACCCACGACTGCCTATCCGGGGCATGCTCTACTCCAACAGAGCTGTCGTCGCCCCGCAAGCCACGACGAAATTTTCAATCTATATCATCGTCTTTAAGGGACGTCAGTGCCATCTACCCGAGTTATACAAACTACTGATTCACACGTCTAAAGTTTGGTTATATTTAACAAAACTTTTTTTTCAGTATCTAGTTTTGATTTCCAACGTGATAATTATAATGCATTTGACTATACCTTTATACAGTTTATACTGTTTCAATTGATTGTAAAAATAGACTGTAACAAAAAACACACAAAAATGTAATTACATAAATTTCTCATGTTCCCAATCTCCGAAACTCAAAAAAGAAATTCACCAAAAGAATGTTGTATACGCAAAACCACAACATTATTTCCCTTAAATCAAACGCACCCCCTACGGTGCCTATTTACCCAAAAATAAGAGGTACCCTAACAAATTATTAGAATACATCCATGTAGATAAATCAAGAGAAAAGGGACCTCAGTAAACAGAGTGGAACGCCCTTGAAGGGCTCATTTCCAGTGAGGCTGTCCTAATGTACATATTTACTGGCTTCTAATGTGGCTATATGTCAACTGAATCCCTTCTTGTAATTATATGAAATTCTTTAGCTGAGATTTTGCTATGGAGTTGGTTTGGGTAAATGAAAATCGGGTGTTTGATAGGTAAATACTGTTGCTTGTATGTTTTTGAATGTTATGAGTAAAACAAGAAGATATTTAGGCTCATCACATACATGCGGAATCGTCAAACGGAATTCCAAATGAAAACAGGTTTTTTATGTGTGATATACCTAATGTGTGATGTGCGGTATTTCACACATACTATACAAAAAACCTGTTTGCATTCGGAATTCCGGATCGCAATTCCGTATGTATGTGACAGGCCTTACAGGACATATTTTGTATAGTCATCATTATCATTATACAGGGTGTAAACTTACACTTTGGGAGATGTTGCAGACCGTCAATGGTGACTCGACACCAATGTTAATGTAACGCAAATTTTTTTCTGAGATTTCAATGTTGATCCCGTAGTGAACATTTTTCAGTTTGATCTGTGGATGGTATGAAGTAACTTATGTGACGCATTTTAGTGTACACCCTGTCTGTATACAGGATCTAACCTAATATGCTAACAGTTTTTAAGAGGTTGATCAGACCATGAAACTGAACAACTTTCTCTATGGGATCATAGTTGAAGTCGTGAAAAAAAACCAGCTGTTCCATATTCTCACCACGGACTTGAAAGAAATACGGACCGAATATTGCACTAAAAAGATGTGAAGCATGCAAGGTAATACAATCTCGTTTGTTCTACAAGGGACCTTCACTCACACAGATTCCTTATGAGCGAAGTACCTAAAATGCACCATGCCTATGAAGCAAAATGCCTAGAGTCAATGTCTAAAACACAGGATGCCTATGAAGTTTTAATGTCTATAATGTTTTAATGTCAACGAAGCAAAATGCCTATGTTGTTTAATGTCTACAAAGTATAATGCCGGCTAGCTCTAGGCGCAGGTGCTACAGCTCGTCACCTTATGTACCGCGTGATAGCACGCACACAAATTTAATGGGTGCTTCACTCATGATTAGACGAGATTACGTCTGGTTCTTCTTTTAAGACTGTGATTCTCACCCCTCTTTTTGCATCGGGGTTTGAAAAAGAAAACTCTTGTGGAACTGTTATTTTCTAGAAAACTTCTGTGGAATAAAACAAAGCATTTTATTCGCGAACACAGTACGTAGCTATGCAATAATGTGCACTAAACATGCAGCGCTGCATGCATTTTTCTGAACTGAAAAGAAAATTCTTTTGAAACATTTCTTGTTAAAACTAAACTTTGACATTTTAACGGGTCCTTTTCGTTTTTGTGCTTACTAATGATGGTTTACTCGCAAAAAGTACTTAAATTTACTAAGCTTAAGAACGCTAGAAAAATACGAAAAACGACCAATGCGCATAAAGACCAATTAGTATACAGATTTTTACGAATAATGACCAATAAAGTATCACCATGCGTAGTAATAATACACACGTAATAAATGAAAATATTAATGTATTATACACTTAATTCCACCATTTTTTTTGTCGTTTATTTAATAATAAGTTTCGAAATGTTTTATGGTTTGGCTGTAGGAAACAGAGAATTACAGTCTCGCCTTACATTAGGCGCAAATATTCAATCCAGGCTCCTTAGGGAAAGTTGTTCAGATTGACGGTCTGAATACACCCTTAAAAGTTCGTCACTAATTAAAAATTAGTGGTGTATAATCATAGACTTAAACTCTAGTGATAGACTTGCCCTTTCATAGAAGCAACATGTTCCACTTGAATGAGGTGTCCGCACCTGATTGATGTTCCCGAGTTCACTTCGTCACTATGGCAATGGCAGATCGCAGTATAATAATGCAATTTATGTTGCAAATTATGCAAATTATGTTTAAAACCTGTATAAAAACAAATGAAAAATAAAAATAACAGAAAGCATTCTGAGCTTTTAAACATTCTGAACACGTAAATACCTAATTTTAATTCTATGTGGAGTCTAAGTTTTACTCGCAATTAACTTTTTGACATGCAAATTGTACATTTGGTTTTTTACACGCTAACTGCATTACCTATCTGCTATACAGGGTGTAAAATTAAATATTTCTTATATCGACCATCGAAACACGACCAACATCGAAATCGAGAAAAAAAATCATCTGTTCCATAGAAAATGTTACCAGCTACTCGACCAAAGTGTGAGTAAAAGTTGTTCAGTTGTATGGTCTGAAGCACCATGTTTGATTATGTGAAGCATTTCAGACGCTGTTATCCCGTCGAGGCCGTTTTTTGAACACGAACGAAAGTGTTTTAAACTGTGTTTTAAAGTCTGAAATTAAATTATGTCTTATTTAAGGATCGGGCGGATGGGCAACTGTTCTCAATTACACGATTAGATTAAGTTTACTAGATAGAAAAACATCCCAAAGTTACCCCTTTTTGTTATGTTTTTTCAATACTATGATTAAACTGCTGATATTTAACTTTTTATTCTTGTACTTAACTAAATACATTAAATATTTCTAGTGAACTCAGAATAATTTTTAGCTTAGAAACTCCCATGAGCAAAGATATTGACGAAAAACGCGTTTTTTTGCGATCCTGCTTTCAATTGGAGCGGGATGGCTAATTGTAAACTTATGCTTGCAAGAAAGAGACGCTTGCACTGGGATAACCTAGCCTTAAGTTTACACCCTGTATAAGCAGTCAGTTATTTTCAGGCGGCAGAAGCCAGGTCAGAGACCAAAACGACTTTCTTCTTCTTCCTATCGTGTGGGCAAGCCCTGGTGTCAGAATTTTTTCCTACTGGCTTACGGCCTCTGACGTGGTTTTTATGTAACGACTACTACCACCAGAGATAGTAGCTGGAACCAACGGTTTAACGTACCATCCGAGGCACGGACTCATTTTTCTTTTTAGAAGATCAGGTTATTCGGCCTGCCTGACGACCCGGTTGGTGTAATGGTTACCACGCCGGACTGCCAAACCAGGGTCCTGGGTTCGAATCCCGGTTCGGTCATGGATGTTATTTGTTCGTGCCGTTGTTGTATGGTTTTCATAATAAAAGCCTTTAGTGCTTAGTTTGGGATCATTACAATGTATGTGCCTGTGAGCGTTAAAAAAAAATAAAAAAAAAATGTTCTAACCAACCGGGGAAAAACGTACAAAGTGACATATCACTGTATCCCCCGTGGTAATCGAACGCACGACCTCCATATCAAGAGCCGTTTGCTGTCAATCATTAGACCACCGGAGGCAGTTTTAGATTAGGCAGTCTAATAAACTGCTTTAAAATAATCTAACAGCAAGTTGACCAGTAACTTGCTTTCATAAATCTGTACTGGACCCGCGTGGTAGAGTATGACCCACTCCCTTTTATCTTTATTCCTGGCGGAAGGAGGCTTTTGCCCTGCAGTGGGATCGCTTGGGCACAGCCTAAGAAAGAGTATCTATTACTACACACAGTGTGGACACTCCCTTCCTCCAATCAATTTCTTACCTCACCCCATTTTGTATCTATTGCCTATCTGGTTACCCGCTGGTTACCCGGCAGTTACCTGCATGAAACTAATTAGTACGATTTTCGCATGTACTGACGTCATGACGTCATCTTGTCAAAATCAGTTTTTTTAAGCAGTATCCAGTCTATTAGAGTACCTAAGCGAAAAAAATTTAGTCTATTAATGTATACAGGGTGTTAGGGTAAATAGTTGCATTACTTTAAGGGGTGATTGTACCCATGATACTGGTCGACCCCTTTCGACTGTTCCACGCGGACGAAGTTGCGGGCAAAAGCTAGTCTTATATAAATCGTCAACATGCAAAAACAGGTCTCAGCAACATAAAGCATTAAAGTGAGGACAGCATTATGAGTATTTCTGGCAAGACCAGATGCATTTGGCAGCGGTTCCGCAAAGTTGGCGTTTTTGAAGTCAGCCGACAGAGACGTACTGGAGCAGTCTTTTAAGAAGAAATATGACAAACCATTGGCTGTCTTATTCAGTGCAATGATGGACGCAAAGAAGAATAAGCAATTTATCGAGAGTTTTTATGAAATATTACTAAATTAGTGAAATAAAATTTGTATTAAGTCGCAGGAATATTATTAAAGCAGGGAAATTATACCTAGTGTTCCTGATAATATAATTTTTGCCTAGAATAGTCTAGACAATTGTCAATGTATTCCAATTCTTTCAATATTACGGACTAGTTTCAGTCAAATTATAATTTTACTATGAACAATTAGTAAAATAATAATATTCATAAATGCACACATATACTTTGACCCACCTGTGTCCCATTAGGGTAGGTAGAGACAATTATTGATCGACATCAGCTACGATCCTCTTCCACAGTCATGCGTCGTTTTAATACACGGTCGTCGGTTTCGTGTATACTCGGCGACACATCAAGCTACGCAAAACCAACATAAGCTGGCCACGCGTATGGTGAATAACGTATAACGTCGCGCGGTCAGCTTATTTTGGTTTTGCGTAGATTAATTATAATATTCCTAGCAAGCAAGCAAGTTGACGACGCGTGTTTCAGATCTCTGTCTGTATTTAATTGTTTTGACGAAGCATGTTGCTGATTTATGACTGTTGTGTATTATTGTTTGACGACGATTTAATCGTAATATTTTTTGAACAAATTAATGATTTTATTGCTAGTAATATAACAGAAATAGCTGATCGATGGTGTTGAGACAGGATTCAACACCATTCTGCAGTCGGCAAGTTGAAGCCAAACCAAACCAACAGTCAAAGCATTATACGACCCGGTTGGTGTAATGGTTACCACGCCGGACTGCCAAACCAGGGTCCTGGGTTCGAATCCCGGTTCGGTCATGGATGTTATATGTTCGTGCCGTTGTTGTATGGTTTCCATAATAAAAGCCTTTAGTGCTAGTTTGGGATAATTATAATGTATGTGCCTGTGAGCGTTATTTATTTATTTTATTTATTTATTATGACACGCCTGGTTACATCTCTGGACCCATCTCAAAATAGCTGCCAATAACCTGACTCTGAAACTGCAATTTCACGTAACTACCTCAGTTGACGTTATATTGTTCTACTCTTGTTCTACTCGAATAACTTACTTTATTAGTTTACGGTTTTTCAACTGTTCCTGTCAAAATAAATTACAGTGTACCGTGTATTTTCTTACGTAATTAGATAAGAGATATTTCGCTATGTGGAGGTTATGAAATAGTTTATAAGGAGCTTGCCAGCCTTGTAAGGAAGGGAGTTTTTCGTTGTAGCAATTTCCGTTATTCGGAGTTTACACTGTACATATTGAAAAATTGTGTACCGGACGTAACTCGAACCCGTAACCGTCAAGCCGGGGCTTTGCTTTAGGACATTTTCAAACAGATTATGTTATAAATCATAAATGGGACTCTATTTGAAGTAGCAGAATCAAATTTGGACCTCAGTTTTGATGACTGATAACGATTTAGAATAATAAAAACATCAATGACTTGGGTACAGATTAATTAATCATACAAAAGTATTCTACCCTTGAGAGATTCGAGCCTGCGACCCTCGTTTTAGCAGGTAAGTATACCAATTGAGCTAAAGGCCGTCTTATACAACTTGAAAATTAAGGGTATATTATTCGGAACGCGCTCCATACAAACGTACTATGGTGATATTTTCAATACTAACCAATTTAAGTCAATTAAATTTTGCAGAAACAATCAAGAAACTAATTTCTATGCTTGTATGGAGTCAGATTTTCGTTTAAATGTATAGTTTTCAAGATAGAGTGCCTCAAAGATTTCCATACAAATCTTAAATTAATCCTAGCATTGAAACAGTATATTTTAACGAAAATCTAATTCCATACAAGCATAGAGATTTGTTTCTAGATTGTTTCTGCAAAATTTTTAGACTTTAATTGGTTAGTATTGAAAATATCACCATAGTACGTTTGTATGCAGCGCGCATTTTCGCTCTCGGAATAAAATTCTCTTAAGCGATCTCTTGAGCGCCGTTTAAGGATGACTTACACTACACCATAAAGTTATTATACCTTACAGGAATAGAGTCAGTGACATGAGTTGTCAAATGACACAGTTTTTGGATGTTTTTTGGAGACTATTCGCAGGCAAAAATTTTAATACTGTCTATAATTCTGAGTCTAACGTAAAATCGTGGATAAATTAATGAAGTAGTGTCAGTATATTTCACAAAATTATCTACGATTTCACTTTAGATTCCCAATTATTCACGAAAACCGAATTGTAAAAATTGATGACTAAAAAATGGTTCTATTGATTCGCGTCACGTATCTCTTTCTATTATACAGTGGTGCCGCTAGGTACATCTCGCTCTCTCAGCTGTATGTTCCTCTATTCCTACATCTATGCGCTACACCGTGCCGGGTCTGAGCCGAGTCCGAGCCGATCGTCGGCCGTAGACAACAGACCCGACCCGGCCCGGCCCGGCCCGGCCTCGGCTCGGTTGCCGCTCGGTAGGTAGGTATAGCGTGAGTAAGGCCGACGCTCGGCTCGGACTCGGCTCGGCACCGGCACGGTGGTGTAGCGTGAGTCGTCCTCTGGCGTTTGTGTTGATTCAAAACATCACTACATGTCTATACTCCATTCCAAATAACAATAAGGCAATTTTGAATTACAGAAACAGAGATTTGAAACACTTCCTCTCTCTTATTCTTAGAACAGCTTTAGTAACGTCCAAAATACGTTGGATAGTATAATTATCTTTCTCATAAATAAATCATATTAGAGAAATCAGAATTGGCCAGAAAGATATAGGTACATGATATCTTTTCGTCCTTATTTGGAATGCAGTATAGGTTAGGTACTACATTTCAATCACCAAGTCATTTTCAACCGCAATGGTATTTTAGTTTTTCATTTAATTTTAGTATAGGTGAGTAGGTACCTACCACATCTTTTATTTTCCATCACAAACTTAACCGAAAACCAATTTCAAACAAACCTAAAACTAAATCATTTTACTAAAATAATATCCAGACCAGTCAATCATAAAAAAATGTTAAGCAGCATAATAGGCCCATCATATCGAACATTAAAATCGCAAACTAACGTCTAGTTCTGATTTTTTAATATGTTGTTAGGACCACTACCAGTAGCGTATATCCAAGTTTGCAGCTTCGGAAGACCTGTGCTAACTTTGCAGCACTCGAAAAACCGCGAAATTTTCGCACGTTTTTTAGTATTCTCAATATAAGTCCTAAACTTTGCGTTATTAAAAAAAACTAAGTATACAGTTTTGAAGAAGACTAAAATTGCTACAATTTGAGATCAGATTTAGCTCTGTAGTAGGTCTAATATTTAGCGAGATACAGCACTCAAAATTTGTCAATTTTTTTCAAAAAGTGAAATTTTTAAATTTGGTCAAACTATGACGCCGACATCGGGGAAAATACTCTTTTTAAGGGTAAAATCATAGATAAATGTGTTGTAGCAAATGTAATTAGCTTCAATTTAAACAAAGAACGACGTCTATACGCCTTATAGCCTTACTCACAAATCTTAAAAATCCAACACAATTGGAAACTTCATTTTTCGCAAATTTGCCCATCTCTACCCATCAAACTGAACAACTTTTACTATGGGAGCAAACCTGTCAGAACAAAAAAAATGTTCCATACGTTTGAGTCGAGTAGGCATTGCAGTTTAGTATGGAACAGCTGATTTGATTTTGATCTGACATTTTGATATGTTCAGTTTGATCGGTAGAGTATGTGGTTTAAAGGTTGATGATACTTTTCCTTACACCCTGTATTAGTATCCCACTGCAGGGCACAGGCCAACCCTCAAGGAAGGTGTATGGGCGATAGTACAACACAATTGGAAACTTCATTTTTCGCAAATTTGCTCTGTTTAGTCACAGTATAAGAAAGAGTATTTATATAAGTTCTCACAGTTTGAGTATAACCATGTGCAATACATCCATAAGAAATATAAATGTTGAAACTAAATTTACAAGGCGTTACATGGACATTATTTTTGGTTACAATTGTTCATTTTGAATGCTTCGTGGGTGGTTCGTGAAAATTGTCTGATTCAGCCTGAAAAATCGGTACATGATTGTCGACGTCGTCTTCTCTTTCTTCGGCTATTTCAAGCTCGACGACGTTATCGCAAGAGACACCGTAACAAAATTTGCAGAGTGCCGAGCATTTCAGGCCTGTTTTTACGCAGGTACACCCGCCTCCTCTACAACCTTTCTTGCACCCGCATGATAAAAATGAACTTGGTGGTAATTTCGGTAAGCGTGCAATGTTGCACCATCTTCCGTTGGAGGCAAACGGCCGAGGTCAACCTTAGCGATAACGGCTGTTTTTAAAAAAAATTTGTAGCGCAGGTTTTGGAGGGTATCTTTAGTGTAGTCTCCAACATACAGTGCTACTGGGAACTTCGCTCCGGCATTTGCGATGGCTTCGTGGGCTGAATTAGGTTTGAGGAACATTTCAGCTGTGGTGATGAGTTCTATGCTTTTCTAGATTGCGCTCCACAGTTAGTTCTTCCCATGCCAGAAAAGGGTAGAGGTGGTGTCGCACCCAGTGAAGGCGTGGAGAAACAACTCGAATCCTGGGGAACTTCCAAATCTCCTCGATTGAATGAGGTTGAGGAATATTGTAAGGGGCCAGAGTCACATCTGCCACTTTTCTGGAAATAAACATTCTTCACAGCCGATCCCAAACCATTGAGAAGGACAAGGAGGTCCACATATATACAACGTGTTAATGAATTAACGCAAAACTAGAAAGCGGTTTGTTTAGAATCGAGAGGAGAATCGAATTATCATGGTTTCAACATAGGTAATTTTTTTCAAAATATTAAATAATTTGTTTGTAAAATTTAAAATTTACTGAACCCGATGTCAACCCACCGCGCGGGCACACTCACCGTACTTACTACCAAAACAAGTTCATTAACAAGTTGCATAATAGTTTAAATATATATTTCTATATATATTACATGGTTTTTCCTTTCAAATTACTCTCAAACCATTGTGAGAACTAAACAGAGCAAATCTGCGAAAAACTAAGTTTCCAATTTTGTTGGATTTTTAAGATTTGTGAGTAAACTATAAAGCCTATAGACGTCGTTCATTGCTTAAATAAAGCTCACATTTGCTACAACACATTTTTACCCTTAAAAAGAGTATTTTCCCCGATGTCGGCGTCGAAATTTGAACAAATTTAAAAATTTTACTTTTTTGGAAAAAATTAAAAATTTTGAGAGCTGTATCTCGCTAAGTGTTAGACCTACAGAGCTAAGTCTGATCTCAAATTGTAGCAATTTTAGTCTTCTTCAAAACTGTATTCTTAGTTTTTTTTAATAACGCATAGTTTAGGACTTATATTGAGAAAACTAAAAAACGTGCGAAAATTTCGCGGTTTTTCGAGTGCTGGAAAGTTAGCACAGGTCTTTCGAAGCTGCAAACTTGGATATACGCTACTGGTAGTGGTCCTAACAACTTATTAAAAAATCAGAACTAGACGTTAGTTTGTTTTTTTAACGACTTTTTGTGTAAGATATGACCGGCCTATAATTTAATAAAGTATATATAATGCGTAAGCAATGAATAATTAAAGCCATCTCTGAATCTATTTGTTGCCTACAGAAAGGGAATATATTTAAATGAGAAAAACCGAGATGTTAATGCGAACAAAAATATCGACGATATCTATCTGATGAAGCGAAATTTCTGAAAACTGTACATTATTTGGTTATGGACAGCCCGCATACAGAAACGGTGAACTCAGATCAGCAAACTGAACAACTTTCCCTACGGAGCCTACCTCAGGAAACGCGAAAAAATCACCTGTTTCATAGAAAACTACTGTACCTACTCGACTCAAATGTATATGAAACGGCTGATTTTTTTTCACATTTCCTGCGAGTTAGGCTCCATAGGGACAGTTGTTCAGTTTGCTGGTCTGAGTTGACCATTTCAGTCTGCGGAGGGCTGTCCCTTACACCCTGTATAATTGAAACACGTAAAATTATGTCCGAACTAAGTCTTCCTTCCAATCCTTGTGCACCAGGACATTAGAAAGAAAGTGGTCACATAAAGAATTATTTTCTTCAAACATTTCGCCGCCGCCCATCTCTCGGTGTCCTAATAAGACGTTTAGTGATTGCAGTTTCGTACCAACCCATTAGGGGTCGTTAAATAGTAATGAGTTCATTTATGTTTATTTAAAAGGTCGGAAGCCTTAATTTATAATATATTGAAATCAATATTTAAAGTGTCGTTAATTTACAGGAGCATTCTTGTCCAAAAAATAGAGCAGCCAAACTTGGAGTTTCATAATAGATTATTGTATAAGTCGGTTAAGATTCAACTGTGTCGAATAGGTACTTACACGTCGTAACAAAACACCCTATTAATCCTTAAATTGGTCAAAGTAATAATCAAATTGAACAACTTTTACTATGGAGCCAACTTCGAAATCGCGAAACAAATCTGCTGTCCTATATAGTTAAGTCGAGTCGTTACTGCAGTTTTGTATGGAACAGCAGATTTCTTTTTTGGGATTTCGAATTTGGCTCCATAGTGAAAGTTGTTCAGTTTGGTGGACTTGGTGGACTGAAGCACCCCCTGAATATTACTCGGGTGTTTTGTTTCAACCTGTATTATGTTAATAACTACGATGATGTTGAAAATGTTATGCAAATCCGTCCATAGTTACATTATTAGCACAGTAATAACTTGCCGCCATTTTGCAGGATTATCTCACGTTAGCCAGACTCTAGCTACTTAGCTCAAAACAAAACAGACCAACACAAAATGCTAATCTCATTTACCAACACCGACCTAATCTACCAAAAATGTACTTATCACCAACGAAATAAGACCCAAATCATCCGAAAACCTAGCTACCCTAGATTACTTATCCTAAGCCAGCGATGGCAAACTTCTGGCACGTGAAAAAATGGAGACGGTACATAAATGATTTGCATGTTAGCAAAAATACTGGACTGCAACCATCAGAGCCAAAATAAATCGTAAATTTGAGAATCTTTCACTTACTCTCAACAAACACGTTTTTCTACCGGCTAGGTTGGACGAGGGGGAACGAAACACAAATTGAAATATTTTATGGAATATTTCCATTTTACCTAGCGTATTTTTCGGTAAAAATGGCATGAGATCCGATGTGCAAAGATATCCATAGCTCTGTGATTAACTTAATGATGTAAACCTTGACAGACTAGCACCTCTGTTCCACTGTGACCATCGCGGATCTTATGCGATCACCTCTTCTATAGTTCCTTTTTAATCCCTACTGCAATCGTTTTTTTAACAGAGAGGTCTTGTATCTCATGGAGTCAGTACCTGTCAGTATTTCGTTTAAACATTAGTTAACCACATTCACAAAAAATGTGCAGGGGAGTTTCCACTTCTCTGCAAAACCTGCAGCAGGTCGAGTCGCATAATTTCAGATGAGCGCCTCGGAACGATTACTGGTACGCGGTTTTGGAAAAAAGGTTCGCCATCCCTTCGCCGTTTCCTCATTTTCATGAGTAAGCTCTCATAACGTAAGGACAAACTTACGACAGGTTGCGTAATATCGTATTAGGGCAAATGGACGGGTCGGGAGGTCGGTCTAAATTGATGCGGATAATATAGACTGGTATACCCAGCTGTGGGGACATGAAATAAAATTACATAACGAGTTGCGAGAGTAGTTTGGGTAGGTTTTAACCACGAAATAGGGAAGGTCGACTGATCCGGACGATCAAAGCGCACGGTCGTAAAGTCGTATTGGTGGCGCTCATGATATTACTGGACTCTTCATTTTGATGTGATCGTTTTGCATCCAATATTATTATATGGAGTGGAATGTTTATGGATACTTAATCAGACTGAATGTAGTCACAAGAAATGTTGAGACTTTAAGGCCGAATTCGACCAAACTTAGATTTATTGAAGAGTAACTATACAAGGAACAATTTTACTTTTGGTGTTTACACACCCCGTACTAAAAGAACGAATGTATAATTCACCTAAAGAAAGAGGTCGTTGTATCCGTACATATTGCAATGTGAGGTTATACAGTTTTAATTTGGTTGGTTTCTTTTTATTATATTTTTTTTAATTATTGTGACATTGACATTTCATTAATTTAGATTAGGGTTGGTAAAACGCAAAATCAGTTTACTCTATAGTAACCGGCAACTTAATCTAAGAATAAAATTTACTCGCGTTTGGTCGAATCGGGCCTTAGTCTCATTGGATTTTAGCGTTATTTTGTATACTCAAGAATAGATATTTGAAACAAATATACTAGTTATTCTCACCATTCTAGGAGTTCAGCGTATGCAATGTCCAAGATTATAAATAACTAGTGTTTTCCCGCGACTTCGTCCACACAAATTATATACCAGATTTTAAGTCAGATCATAAGCTATCAAACAAAAAAGTTTCATCAAAATCGGTTCAGTAGTTTTTGCGTGATGCGCGAACAAACAAACAAACAAACAAACAGACAAACAGACGGACAAAATTTCTAAAAAAGGTTGATTTCGAGTCAGGGATACCTAAAAACCATATCGTAATCTTTTATTTGTAAATATCTTCAATGTACAGACACACTTCAGTTACAGTTTTATAATAGTTTAGATCTGTAAACTTCTGAAAACTGTAATCGCTGATGAGAATTGGCTAGAAAAAGGTTTTTTCAACATGGAACGAAGTATCTAAGTAAAAGTAAGTAAGTTATAGCCTATAGAATTCAACTGCAGGGCAAAGGCCTCCTCTCACGAATAAGGGTGAGAGGCAGTGGGCCATACTCCACCACGCGGGCCCAGTGCGTGTTGGTGGAGGCAAGTTAGTGGTCAACTTGCTGTCAGATAATTTTCAAGCCGCCTCAATAGGCCTCTGACCTGGCTTAACGCATAGTTACACCGCCACGCATCCTGACTCATCACCGCCATCTGACGGAACTATCCGAGACCAACTGCTTAACGTGCACGGAACGCTCGAGATGAAATACCACTAAACCGGTCACCCATCCAAAGACTGACCGGACCTGACGTTGCTTAACTTCGGTGATCGTGATCTAAGTATAATACTATAATAATGAAAGACCTGCCTTACCTACCTTTTCCTACCTACTTTTGAAAAAGCCTGTCGTGGATACACACTGTGTATTTTTAATTAAAAAATTAATAATATTAAGTAAAAACATAATTGTTTAATATATCAACCTATTCAAGCAAATAAATAATTTCATTTCAAGTAAGTAGGACATATCCTACCGAGCTAACATAAATCATTCCCATAATCAAGTACCACAATTTTTACAAAACAATTTCATTGTCCGTAAATTGGTCCGTAAACTTGGTTTTACCATTAATTTTACTCAAACAATCAAAATGTTTCCAAGCAGTCTAGATTTTATACAACACAAAAGAAAGATCCTCAAAAAAAGACGAACGAAAGCTGAAGCTGAGCTCCAGCTTGTTTATGTTGCAGATCAAAAATTCATTCAGTTCAAGAAGATCTTTTCCATGTCGTAAAGAAACATTTTTTAAACGCGGTCATAAAATCAAGTTCAGTGAAGTATCTTTACAAAACAGAGCCGTTTAAAAACCGTAATAAATCTGATAGGATCGCCTAAAAACCACTTAACTCTGAGTGTCGCGTGAAAATCTCAAACAAGAAGCTATTGTTTCGAACAATGCCTGTACAGTGGGATACGCAAGTTTGAGATGTTAACTCTATTAATTTTTGGATGAAAAGGGAAAGAAAAAAATTACAGTTCTTATTTTACTGACGCGTTTTGGAGTTGCTTTAATATTTAATATTCTGTATTAAATTAGAAAAACAATTTTAAAAGTTTTTGTTTAATTATTTATATTCAAACTGTAAGCCGATCTTTAGGACTACGTATCAATTTTATTTTATTTTTCGCAATAACTTTTTTGGCTCCATAGATAATAAAAGTTCAATTGGATGGTCTGCACAACCCTCTAAAATAGTTAACGCAATGAAGTTTCATCATCATCATCAGCCTATCATCATCCACCTTTATAAACCTAGGCCTCTCCCTTGGGCACCACACGACTTGTCGCACCACAAAATTCTATCCTCGGCCATCCTCATCCAATTGCCCCCCGCTACCTTTTATAAGTCGTTGTCCTGGAGTGCGATTTTTGAATCTCATTCGGTGAGCTCAGCAGTTGAAAATGTTAAAATTACTATGGACCTACGCATCTTTCTACTGCGGATTTGTCTTTCAAAAATCGAACTCCTGAAGAAAGATGCGGATCTCCATAGTAATTTTGACATTTTCAACTGCTGAGCTCACCGAATGAGTTTCAAAAATCGCACTCCTGCGTGATAATTATTATTGGGTAAATTAAACAACGATTGATGCGTAACGATTACGTTCTATTTACGATTATATCGTTACGCAATGGGTGCCTCACCTCACGATGGGAGTCGAGGTCGAGGCAGACCCCGAAAAAGGTGCGAGACTACCTGCAATGAGTGGCGAGATGTAGCACCAAATAGAGAGACGTGGAAGAGTTTAGGGGAGACCTTTACCCAGCAGTGGGACAAAACGGGTTAAAAAAAATGAAACAACGTAGTTGATGTTTCATTCAACCGAAACTTGGAGTGAATGTACTGAGATTTCAGAATATCTCTGACTACCCCCTCGAGGAATATAGTCATGAGCATATGCTTATGCTTATGCTAAATGAAACAAAGAATACAGTCGAAGAATAATCCATAAGCCAATAAGTCTAGCCAAAAATTTTTTTTTTTCTTTTTGGAAAGCCAAATTTTTCAAACGAAACGAACGGTATCAAAATCTGCAGTGCATATTACTTGCGCTCCCCACTGTCAGCACTATCTTCACCGATATTCCGATAGATTCATTATCCGGCTGTGACGAACAAAAGGCTGAAATCTGTGCCATAGACAAAATAATTACTCCCCTTCCCGATTGTAACGAAGTGAGCCTTTGTTTCGTTTTCAGGAACCGTGTTGTTTTATTTTTTTAATACGTTGCCGTTTTCTGATAATGACAAAATAATTTTGAATATTGGGGAAGCACGTCTTGACTATTATGCGTTACATACTCATGCTCATGGTGGTGATTCAGACCATCAAACTGAACAACAATTACAATGGAACCAATTTCGAAAACACGGAGAAAAATCGGTAGGTATGTATGATTGAAAATTTCGATGGGGAGGTACTCGACCCAAATGTTTGAAACAGCAGATTTTTTTTCACTTTCAATGTTGGTCCCGCAGTAAAAGTTGTTCCGTTTGATGGTATGAAGCACCTCCTTAAGTTTGTAACGCAGTAAAATTTACACCCTGTATAAATCATACAAAAGGTCCTTATATGACAATTTTGTAGAAACCTTCGATAAATCTCTGAAGACGAAGTAAATTATATTAAGTCAAGGGTGATTTTTGAACAAAATGCAGAATTGATTCAAATTTTTCCCTCTAGAGGGAGGACGAGAAATTAGTGGATACAGTGACTTTGTACCGTAATTTCAAATCGAAAGTTAGCGCGAGTCTGTACTTTTTGCTTATGTTCCAGGTTTCGAAATGTCCAGGATTTGTTGTTATTTTCCAATGTCTTCGAAAATGGTTACTGGCGTCGAGGTAAACCGAGAAAAAGGTGGAAAAACAATATTGATGCCTTCTTGGAGCGTTGGCCAGAAGTTGTGCGCAGCAGTGGGACATTGAACATGCTACGTAAAAAATTGTAAACTAATTAGACATACAAACCACTAAATCTTTCCTACAGCATGGTAGTCCAATCATTTTAGGGTTTGACCGTAACAATAATCCATCTATCGCTGAAACTTTGCAGAGTGATAAAGTAAAGTATACAGATTACGGTTGACAGATAATCTAGGTTTAATTTTTTCCGGTCCTAGATTATTTGTCAATCGTAATCTGTATACTTTACTTTATCACACTGCAAAGTTTCAGTGATAGATGAATTATTGTTAGGGTGTCCATACAAGGAAACTCTAAAATGACTAGACTAATGAGTGATTATCATACGACATGTCTCATGCTGACCCGAAAGAAGAAGAAGTTCAACAAACTTTAGATTTATGTATCTAAAATAGGTGCATGGTACCCTTCTGAGATAATGTTTTTTTCTCGTAGTATTTCATATCTCGGCTATGAAATAAGGTTTTCACTTATGTTGTCAGGAGAATGACAGGTTCGTTGAATTTCTACGTAAACGGAATATAGCAAAGTCAGGGCACACCACAGTTATCAAACAGTAGGTAGTGACCGTTCATACGGGCGAAGAAGCGTAAGCATATCGAGCATATTAAGCTAAGAACTTTGCTGATCATAATTATTATCAAAGTAGAGTGGTGAAAGAAATTTGACCCAAAAGCCTAAATGTAAATGTAAAAAAAAAGGTACTAAATTTTATAAATAGAAAAAATTTTGGATTTTTTTTGAATAAACTTCCACATCTCTAGAAGCGTGTTCAAAAGTATAAGTTACTAGTCATCATCATCAGCCTATATACGTCCCACTGCAGGGCACAGGCCTACCGTTACCGTTTGGGTGTTAGTCCACCACGCGTGCCCAATGCGAATTGGTAGACTTCACATATGCATCAGAATCCAAAAAGCAGTAGCAAAACGCATCAATGACAGCTATTTTGATCGAATATTATCACTGAGGTATTTTTGGTCGTTACGGAACGTATTTGGCTTGGTTGAACTGATAGTGTGTGTGACTTCGTTTGTTTCTATTATCATAATATTGTACAGTTATCTTGAATTTTCATTAAAATAAACATAACGAACGCTTAGAAGATTGAGAGGACTATCTAAGAAAGAAGACTATGATTTTCAAACCCTTGATACAAAAGGTATCAGAGAAATACCTTTCACCCAACTTCTACAAGTTACAATCAATTTACTTTTTTGTTAGTTTAGTTTAACTCTACACGTATTTACTATGTTTCATTTATGTACGGTCACCGAAAAAACAGGCAGGCTGCCTTTCTTCTTTTACCCAGTCTTTTTAACAAAAGCGACGACCCTTTACTTGACAGCTATTTTCATTGAACCGTTACGGAACGTCTTTTTTGGTTTGTTTGAACTAATAGTGTCACTCATTTTGTTTTCTTCAATTATCTCAATATTTATACGGTTATCGGGAATTATCTTTAAATTAAAACCCATAGATGAATAGAAAATTGAGTGGAGGCTCTAATGAGAAAGATGATGTTTATACATATTGTGTTTCATACATTTTCTAGCAGTAGCGAGTGGCGGCCACCGGCCACACGTGTGCGGCAAATCCTAACAAAACATATGAAAAATTCAGTCCGCAGCTCGTTGTGTGGCTGTCGCGAGTGGCCCATGTGTGGCCAGACTAAGTTTTACTTTTGTACAGTACTTTTAGAACTGGGTCTGAAATAACAGATTCGTCCGCCACTCGTCTTTTTTACGTCATATTTTGTTTCGACTCTACTCATCTTTATCTATTTATTATAGGAAACTAAAGATCATAAATCGATCATATAGGCTTCGAACAGTACTGTTTGATTAGTGTATTGAAGCCTCTACTTCATAAACTGAAAATGTACGCGAAACTAAGGAAAACCTTTAGGGATCCAATTGGTTAACAAGAAAACTGGCCAAGCGTAAGTCATCTCATTAGGATTACATTAAGAGGATAAGAGCAGTAAAATAGCGCCATTCCCAATTTTACTGTAATTTTGTTTTATTTAACCGACTTCAAAAAAAAGAGGAGGTTCCGAATTCGACTGTTTATATGTTTTAGGGTTCCGTAATCAAACAAGGAACCCTTATACTTTCGTCCATTCTGTCGGTCTGTCTGTCTGAATGCCTCGCCTCAATAACTCGCTCATTTTTTCACTCATTGAATCGAAGTAGTAAATAGTTTATGAATCAAATACAATACATTAATGCCATCCAACAGCATGTGTACTTGACTGCGGGTTATTGTATCTATTTGGACCAAAATTTGCTAAGATTTTATACTGGGGATGAGGTCAATGCGTAAATATATCAGTGATTCGAAATAATTATGAATGGATCCATCAATTTTATAGGTTACACAACTAGTTTTTAATTTCTGTCAAAATTTTAAGGGTGTATGAGAACATGGGTCGTAAAACGAGACAATTGTGTTGGATCATAGTGCGGATCGGCCAAACGATTTTCTATGGGAGGTTCAAACATTTTTTTTAATTTTTGGCTCATGTTCCTTATACCTTTTTTAGTTTCTTGTCTTAATTCACCTTTAAAATGTTTTTAGTAGGTACATAGGTAATAAAAACTGTATAGTGGTGTATACCTACATTATGATAAGCTCAATGGGATTCATTCAGAAATTACGTCAAAATTGGTCGACGAATTATGAATTTAAGTTAGAAACAAAAGCTCTTTGTTCATTTTCAAGCCTTCAATGCTCATTTTAATCGTTAACAAACGAATAAGCGGCCTTAAGCAAAATTCATCGACAAATATACCCACTCCATCGATCCCAACGAACAGACTCTGCAAATTAAAACACAAATACCAGAAAAACTCCGCAGAAGCCGACCCAAAGATTTTCCAGGTCATCAAGTACAAACAGGCTAACAAAGTTTGCCTTTTATATAACTGTTCTTCTTATACAAGGATATTTTCCTTTTATTCAATAATCGATCATCAAGATTATTGCTTTTGTTGGAAGTGTTGTTGACGCGATTTTCTTTTTATTTAGGGCCCTGTTTATTTGTTTGTTCCGATTTGGACTTCGGAAATGAGGATAGCTTTTTGATTTTTTTGTGTAATTTTTAACAAACTTCCGTAAAGTAAAGTTCCCTAAACATTTTACCAATATACACGGTGTAAACTTTAATGCGTTGCATACTTAAGGGGGTGCTTCACACCATCAAACTAAACAACTTTCACAATGGGGACATTAAAGAAATCGTAAAAAAAATGAACTGATCCATACATTTGGATCGAGTAGCCATTGACATTTTCTATGGAATAACCAAAAAAAAATCCTGGTTTCTATATATTTCTATACTCTCCTTATTAATATGTTGACACTTTTTAAGGGGATGATCGGACCGTCAAACTGAACAACTTTCTCCATTGCACCAACAAGCAGCTTGCTGCGTTCCCTCAGTATGCATTAGTGCCAGTGCACTTCTGGGTAAGCTCGCTACATCTTCGACCCCATCTTTGTCCTGAAGACTAGATAGAGGTCAAATGCAAACCCATCAATAATAATAATTAAAAAAAATGTAATAGTGAAAAAAAAAGTAGCGCTCGTTGGCGTAGTGGAGCTTCGGTATTGGAAACGATCACCGAAGTTAAGCAACGTCAGGTCCGGTCACTCTTTGGATGGGTGACCGTTTAGTGGTATTTCATCTCGAGCGTTTCCGTGCTTCGGAAGGCACGTTAAGCAGTTGGTCTCGGATAGTTCCGTCAGTTGGCGTTGTAACTATTCGTTAAGCCAAGTCAGAGGCCTATTGGCGGCTTGAAAATTCTCTGAGAGCAAGGTGACCACTAACTTGCCTCCACCAACACGCACTGGGCCCGCGTGGTGGAGTATGGCCCACTCCCTCTCACCCTTATTCGTGAGAGGAGGCCTTTGCCTTGCAGTGGGATTCTACAGGCTATAACTTACTTACTTACTTTTAATAGTGAAAAAAAAAACAGCTCTTCCATGCAAAACTGCAAACCTCGCGTAGGTTTGCAAAGCAACCAAATGTATGAGACAGATGTTTTTTTTCGCAATTTCGATGTTGGTCCGATAAAGAAAGTTGTTCAGTTTGACGGTCTGATCATCTCCTTAAAAAAGTTTCAGCATATCATTAAGAAGGACCCAGTATATAGTAAAAAAAAACAGTTTGATGGTCTAACGCACCTTTTAGTATGTAACGTATTTAAGTCTACACCACAAAGTGTTACGTTACGATAGTACCTAATTCTTATTACTAACAATTTAAAGTTTGCACCATATTCAATTTAATTATTATTCTTAGATAAAGGGTAAAACAAACACTCTCTAATCAAACGTTTATTATGAGTGAAAAGTTTCATTACAAGGGTTGTACCCTTGATAAGTAGGTTATAACTGTTTTCTCAACGGCCAGACCTCCTGACCCCTTCTAAAGGGCGTTTCCGCGTACGTCATAGCTCGATCAATAGTGGGACATATTACAATACATTCATCATACATAATCTCACGCCGGTCTCCCGGAGGTGTAGGCAGTGACTGTGAAATCCAGATGCTCTTCGCTTTATGCATGATAAATATTATGTTCGTATCATTTTCGCTCGCGAATTTTGCTTTGAGATTCTTTTTGTTGATAACATAGACTATATTCCCCGTAGGGTTGGGTAGTCAGAGATATTCCACACTAAAAAACACTCCACAGTAATTTCTGTAACTACTGAACCGACTACACTATTCCTGAGTAATATATGCAGGTATAATCTATTTTTTTTTATGTTGATACGCGAACGAACTCGACAAAATATAGTTTTAAGAATATCTAAATTTTCGCTAGCAATGTTTAAACTCTGTCCAGTGCAATATGACCAAGTAAAAGACTTTGTTTTTTCGAGTCGGCCTGAACGGGTTCGAACCATCGCCTCCTGCACGACAGGCAAGGTTCCTCGCCACTGAACCACCACGGCTTCACATGAAGATAGTGATTAGTTAAAAATTTAGTACGGCTAATTTTATAGAAAATCGGTGAAAATAAGAAGTAGGAGCTTTGTGTTTTTTAGAAATGGACACATTAAAAATAACTGTTATTTAAAATAAAAAGCATTTAAAATACTTTAGGAGGTTCTTTAGACCACAAAATTGAACAATTTTTACCATGTACACAACATCGAAATCGCAAAAAAAACTTGTTGTTTCGTAGAAAACATCAATGACTAATTATGGGACCCAAATAAATGCATGATGGAGATCCTTTGTTCATGAGTTGTTCAGTTTGATTGTCAAAAGCTCCTCTTAATGTATTAACGCACAACCTACTTTACTCCATTTCAAATAGCAACGAAATTTTAAGGCAATTTTACACTTACAGAAACTAATATTTGAAACACTTCCTCTCAATTATTCTTAGAACAGCTTTAGTAATGTCGAAGAATTATGTCGGATAGTAGGGGCCTGTTTTACCACTTCTGAGTAAGTTCTTGCTACTCATAAGTGGTAAAACAGGCCCTAAGTATAGTATATCTTTCTGATAAATAAATTATGTTTGCAAATCAGAATTGGCCAGAAATAGCTATAAAGGTGTTACAAAAATACAAATAAACCATAGTAGACCATCAAACTGAACAACTTTCACTATGGGACCAATATCGATTTCGTGAAAAAAAAATTGATGTTCTATACTATACAAATCGACTAGAGCTAAAATATGTATGGGATATACAATTATTTTTTTGGCGATTTCGATGTTGGTCCCATGGAGAAAGTTGTTCAGTTTGACGGTCTACACCACCCCCTTAAAGGTTTATTTGTATTTCTGTAACACCTTGTATAGCTATTTCTGGCCAATTCTGATTTGCAAACATAATTTATTTATCAGAAAGATATACTATACTTAGGGCCTGTTTCACCACTTACACTTACAAACAACCCCCTTAAGAGTTTTAAAAATTTATTGTTACTTATGAAACACTCTGTATAGGAATCGGAAAATATTGTCCTTCTTATTTGAAATGAAGTACATTAGTGAAAAATTTCCGTTTCATTTCTAGAGTACCGAATTGAGTTTAAACCAGTAACCCAAATACTCGTAACCGACCCAGATTTTAAACTAAAATCTGTTTACTTTATCTGGTCTGGAAACTAGGATCCCTTAGGATAGATTTACCGCAAATTAGAATGACGTCCCAGCCAGATGGGCCCGCATTTAATAAGTGTCATAGTGAAGAAGTGATGAGATGTATTGTCACAGAGGATTGTACAGAGTAACAGCTACTAAGGAGAGTCAATTTTATTAGCCTATTCTTGTAGGGCTGCCTTAAAGGAAATAAATTTAATTTGAGTAAGTATGAAGGTAGGTAAATGTTTTATGACTCAATTGTAAATTGTTTTTGTTTATTTTGTTAGTATTTGTTATTAATAAATTTTAGGCATGAAAATATTAAAACAATTTACTTATCTTTTGTAGTTCTTAGACATATTTAGTTGTAGTTAAAACTATGTATTTCATTAAAATAAAAATAAAGCATATGCTCACGACTATATTCCCCGAGGGGGTAGTCAGAGATATTCTGAAACCTCAGAACATCCACGTTTCACCAGTAGTACCGAAACTCTGTCCAGTGTGACAGGGGGTGAGCCCGTCGCCACTTATAATGGACAGTGGGTACAATACATGCCTCGAAATTGAAGCATGCAGGTTTCCTCACGATGTTTTCCTTCACCGAAAAGCCAGTGGTGTAACAAATCGTACATAAATTCCGAAAAACTCATTGGTACGAGTCGGCTTGGACGGGGATCGAACCATCGCCTCCTGCACGGCAGGCAAGGTTACTCGCCACTGGACCACCACGGCTCCACTGGACCACCACGGCTCCACCGCTCCACCGCGCAATAAAAATAAAAAATAATGAAAACATTGTTAAAATGGTGCCAAGTTTTATTTCAATGTAGTATTTCTTTATAAATGTTTACATTACTCTTCCAATAGTTCATGCACACAGTGCAAAATAATTTACCATTTTTTTATTCGACTTCTACTACCTATAAACTAATAAAATAAAAATATCGAGCGTACAACACGGAGCGGTGACGGGCGCGCGGGTAAAATCAACGATGTGTCACCCCTCACAGTCACACCTTCGTTTCGCCCGAAGTCACCCTCGGTCTCGTTGGTGAACCTCGTAGGTGAATGCGCGCAAACAAACGCGCTGCGCTTGTAGTGATGCGCCGCTTTTGCGAGCTTGTATGAAGCTGTCACTCTGTACAATATAATCCTCTGTGGTATTGTGCTATTGTTACTAGTGTCTTTCGATTTGGGTCAGTAGGGTACTGTATACAGAAGAGGTCTTTGTCTTTATGATTGACTAGTGACATTAATATCATTGATTGACTAGCTTTTGTACGCAACTTCGTGTTCGTTCCAGTGGCGAGCCGTGGTGATCCAGTGGCGAGTAACCTTGCCTGCCGTGCAGGAGGCGATGGTTCGATCCCGGTCCAGGCCGACTCGTACCAATGAGTTTCTCGAAATTTATGTACGGTTTGTAACACCACTGGCTTCTCGGTGAAGGAAAACATCGTGAGGAAACCTGCATGCTTTAATTTGGAGGCGTGTATTGTACCCAAATGTGTATTGTATTTGTTTTTTTAATACGGCAGTCATTAAATTAACCCGCCGCTGCCGTATAGTGATTGATAAAAAAATGAAACTTTTTTAAATAAGGCAAAAAGGTTTTTTTTCGAATACGTGATTTTTACTTTCAAGAGAACGTTGTAAGTATACAGCATGTAACAAAACACCCTAGTAATACTTTAATTTTTAGAAACAATTTAAAAATAGCTATGAGTGTATTGTATCAGATTTTCGTTAAAATGCTTATATTAAAATAAAATGAATGGTTACACGAACATTTCAAACCAGAAAAATGAGGCAAAACAAATGAATGGTTTACTTCAAATTTGTATGCAAGTGCTCAGACAGATAATGGCGCTAGTTTGTATGGAACAAGTGCACCAGTAGTTTGTTTCAACTGACCGCGGTTTAGGCCTATCCATTATTTTTATTGTGATCTAAGTTAAAATGTATAGTTTTAACGTTACAGTGCATCAAAGATTTCGTTGGACTTCGTTTTGAATTATATCCTCTTAGGGCAGGAAAGTAAGAAAGGTCTCAGATCACATGTAATTGTTCCGACCGAGGCGAAGCCGAGGTCAACAAACGTGTGATCTGAGTTCATCTGAGGCTTTCTTATGTACTGCCCGAGGTTAGTATACTATTTTTAAATAAAAAAAAATAAAAATAAAAAGAACTTTATTCATCCACACATTTTGCAGTTGCTTACATAATTTAATTATAAATATGATTTACATAAAGAGTGTGCATATGAAAAGGAATGAACCTCAGCATAGTTGCTGTTAATTATGGTTTTCCCTTTTTTACAATTGCTCCCCTGGATAACAATATTTATTATTCGTATTATAATGTATAATAAT
Organism: Agonopterix heracliana; assembly: GCA_963693445.1. Lineage (NCBI taxonomy): Eukaryota > Metazoa > Arthropoda > Insecta > Lepidoptera > Depressariidae > Agonopterix > Agonopterix heracliana. The sequence continues at coordinate 15,766,013 of OY856324.1, forward strand.
TAATGTAAGTACTGTGTTGGAGCTTTAATTGCTACATTATAAATCCGTGAACCAATTACATAGATATTGGGGCTTGAGATTAGTACTACCCAAAGATATAAAACTAAAATTAGAATAACTTACTGGTTTACTGGTTTTTCTCCTCGACGGAGGTGGAAAACGGCAACTTCGTTTAGCGCAGCGGGGCGAAAATTGATGTTTTCCGTCCGGAGAGGAGAAAAATATATTTTTTCGGTTATAAAACGACGAGTACAAATTGCAACCGACGTAAGCAAACAACACACTCGACAAAGTTTGATTGAAGTCGCGAGGGACGTACGGATATGGCGCTGGAGTTGACAACTCCACACTCTTTTAATAAAAACATGTCCTAGTTTTCACTACACTACATGCGTCAAAGAGAATATTGCACAAGCCTATGTTATTGATGTATATTTCAGTGGTTAAAAAACATTATCGTCCTTCTGTCACAGTCGGATAAAATTTCAAGTTGACAAAAAACCAGACTGCGTGAAAAAATATTGGTTAACTGAAAAGAGAAAAATAATCTCTAAAAGTAGTTTATGTATTGAATTTTAAATATTTACTGAGATGTTATGAGGTATCGATAGGCGTGGAGGACAAACAAATATACAAAACATACCTATTTAATGGTCTTAGTTCATTGGGCTTCATCATTACATAGTATAAAACAAAGTCGCTTCCCGCTGTCTGTCTGTCCCTATGTATGCTTAGATCTTTAAAAATACGCAACGGATTTTGATCCGGTTTTTTAAATAGATAGAGTGATTCAAGAGGAAGGTTTATATGTGCATTGCACCCGTGCGTAGCCGGGGCGGGTCGCTAGTATCTTATAAAATCCAAATAACATACTATTACCTTCTAGTCAGTTTCTATATTTAAAACTCTATTAGTAAACTCGTAATAAAGCTTGTTTTTCTGTATTCGGTTAGTAATTTTTTGATTCTTTGATTCAGATTCCAAAGAAAATGTATCCTATTCAGCCTAGCTTGTAATTTTGCAGTTTTTTTTTTCAAATAACTCCAAAAATAATAGATAGAAAAATCTGATAATTTTTATTAAGAGATTATAATCTCCAAACGGTTTTAGAATTTTGGTACCTATACTAAAATTAAATGTTTACCACATTGACGTAGAACACTATGGAATATAATGATTGAAAATGCTGAAATTATTTTTCATTTTGCTTGCGTAGTTTTTAACCCATCGCAGCAACGCGTGCACCGCAGCGCGCGCACGCGTGCGCGTCGTCGACCGTCCAAACAAAGACTGTCGCGTAATTAGGTCACTTTATACGTTTTAAGTCTCTTTAGATTCGGACACTTTTGAGAGCGGACCCTTCGTCCAGTAGAAGTCAATGGTTGACCATAAAAGATTGTAAAATGCGTCTGCAATGTCCTGGTTTCAGATCCCGTCCAGTTCTACGCTTATCTATCTTTGTTTCAACTTTTCAGTTATCAAATGTTATAAAAGTTAAGTTATAGCCTGTAGAATCCCACTGCAGGGCAAAGGCCTCCTCTCACGAATAATTTGTGAGAGGGAGTGGGCCATACTCCACCACGCGGGCCCAGTGCGTGTTGTTGGAATCAAGTTAGTGGTCAACTTGCTGTCAGAGAATTTTCAAGCCGCCTTATTAGGACTCTGACCTGGCTTATCGAATAGTTATAAACGCTATCTGGCTGAACTATCCGAGACTAACTGCTTAACGTGCCTTCTGAAGCACGGAAACGCTCGAGATGAAATACCACTAAACGGTCACCCATCCAAAGACTGACCGGACTTGACGTTGCTTAACTTCGGTTATAGTTTCCAATACCGAAGCTCCACTACGCCAACGAGTGCTTCATCAAATTTTAAACCAATAAAAAAAAGAAGGAAGAGCAGCGATTGATAAAATGCCCCATATTCCGTAGACAAACTCTTACTTGTTCGATGTTTGCTTCCGGGCTACAGAATCCTATCAAAACGTTTGCCGAGTGAGATTCGTTACACCTTTTACGGCGGGGGGTTTACAGTCCCAGTAAACCGGGATTTCTAAATACCGGGAAACATGTAATTTCTGTTCTGTACCCAGGATTTAAAGCGCTCGTTGGCGTAGTGGAGCTTCGGTATTGGAAACGATCACCGAAGTTAAGCAACGTCAGGTCCGGTCAGTCTTTGGATGGGTGACCGTTTAGTGGTATTTCATCTCGAGCGTTTCCGTGCTTCAGAAGGCACGTTAAGCAGTTGGTCTCGGATAGTTTCGTCAGATGGCGTTGTAACTATTCGTTAAGCCAGGTCAGAGGCCTATTGAGGCGGCTTGAAAATTCTCTGACTGCAAGTTGACCACTACCTTGCCTCCACCAACACGCACTGGACCCGCGTGGTGGAGTATGGCCCACTCCCTCCCACCCTTATTCGTGAGAGGAGGCCTTTGCCCTGCAGTGGGATTCTATAGGCTATAACTTACCCAGGATTTATAGCGCAAGATATCGGTGTTAACAATTTCATAAGTTTGAAAATTGCGCTTATCTCCTTGGAAAATTACGCTACGCGTGTTTGTCCGCAGCCGCAGTGAAAGGGTTCATTATTAACTTATACTAGAAAAGCATTAGAAAAAACGACTCTTAAGGCTTCCGCACATTGCCGCGATATTATCGAGCGATATGCAATGAGCGGAAGCCTTTATCATCTTTATTAGCCCATACACGTAAGGAAAAGTATCATTATCATTAACTTTTAAACCACATACCTACTCTACTCAAACTTAACAACTTTTACCATGGGAGCAAACATTTCAGAACAAAAAAACTGGTCAATCGTACATTTTAGTCAAGTAGGCATTGCAGTCCTCATATAAGTAGTCAAAGTTTTTTGTAAATGAAGATCAAAGTCCACGCGTGCCTATATTCCACTACGAAACAGAAAATAAGGGGCAGATATTAGCACATTAGTATTCTTTCTCTGTTACACGTATAGAGTAATCATATCATTTATTCAATAAATATACAGTAGGCTCATTCACTCGCAGTAATGAATACAGAGTAGCTAATGAATTATTATGAGTGGGGAATCTGTTTTTCTTTACTTCATCTGGTTTTTGGAGTTTTTCGATTAATCCTTGTTTGAGATTTTTTTTTTTTCTGGGTGGGACCACACGTTAGTAAAAAAAAGGTGTCTTATGAGGGGATTAAGGTATAAACTTCATGAGCTGTGTGTTTTTGGGCAATGGTAATACCTACACTCGGTTCCAAAAATAACGGGTCACTAACATATTACCTGAATATCTCGGAAAGTAAGAATGATAGCTTATTCACTTAAAGGTATTTCATTAGATTATTTAATACTTCTTTAATTAAATGATAGTCAAAGTCTGTTCTCATAACTCTTGAAAGGGGCCAAAGATCTGTCCTCAAGGTGATGTTGAGGAAACCTTTTCGCCATCCCACTGCGGTACTCTATCGTGAAGCGAACGTGTTGTCTGTCCGACAGCTCTTCTTGCTAAGAGTTGCCCTGGTGTATCATAAAATAGTCTTGAATTCCCCTAACTACCACGACATGCTATCAAAACGTGTCTTCAAAGCTGAGACGCCACTGGTGAGAACGGTCTTTGCGCAGCGTTTTCCGTACTTCCTGTTTCCTTACATATACAATAAAATAAATAAGCAATGTGAGATGAAACGATGTTGTATTCGAGAGTCTAAACATAAATTAAGAACTTGGTTAGCTACCTTAAACTATTCTGAAACAGAGCTTCTTCTAAACATCCCCGTCTAAACAAATGCTCAAAAACGGCAAACGTACGTTCATTTACGCAAACACACACACACACACACACACACCCCCACATACACACCCCCACACTTCACTTGCATGCTCTTTTCTCAGAGAAAAATGTTTTAAAATTAACCTCAGTAATTTATTTGCTCGTTTGCTAAATTCAACTGTAGGTATTGTAGATTTAATCTGTATTTGTTATTTTAGTCCTAACTGTCTTCTGAGTTGTGTTGTAAACATATATATATTAGTAATCCTCTGTTTTGGACCATCGTACTACAGGCATTCCCTTGTACGGGTCCACAAGTAAACCGTATGTGTAAACTAATTTTAGTAAATAAATGATTTGATTTGATTTGATTTATAGTATACAATTGTCTATAAAATACTTTTTATTTAAGGTGGTTGGAGAGCCTGTCAATTTCATACAAAACGTTGTCGTATAACACTCGTATACGGTGTTAATAAAAGTAATGTTTTATACATGGAAAAATAGCTTAGGAAATCTAGTTTGCGCATATCAAATAATATTTACAATTTGTAATATAATTACGAAGATATATAAGATATAAGGGTTTGTAATTTTGTATGAATAATTTCAAAGCGTGATATCTTCGTAATAGGTAATATTATAAATTGTAAATATTATTTGATATGCGCAAACTAGATTTTCTAAGCTATTTTTCCATATATAAAACATTACTTTTATTAATACCGTCTACGAGTGTTATACGACTACGTTTTGTACGGACGGAAACCACCTTAAGGCGTATCAGCCGTGGACCACTCTCCTCTCACTCACACTCCATACTAATCGATGAGAAAGAGCGCGTGGCTCCGGTCAGAATTTTGCTGTTTTCTTTGAAAAATTCGATGATTTTTTATTAATTTCGAAAAAGTAAAAAAACCACATCATTCTAAATTGTATTGTGAACAATATAGTAAATTTTCATTTTATTCCGATTAAAAATGTAAGAGTAAAATGGTTACAACTGGAAAAAAAGGGGTGACTTTAGAGTCCCTTTTCTTCGGTTTTATTCATTAAAATAGATTTCTAGAAAAACCACATCACTTCTCATACCCTGTAGATGGTTTAGTTTAAATTTCAGCTCAAAAAGTGCCATAGTTAATGAATAAAATGGTTACAAAATTACCCAAAACCGGCAGGTAGCCCCTTAAATAAGCTACCTAGTTTCCGAGATATTAAGGTTTATGTTGTTGGTGACCCGTTTTTATTGTTGTCGAGTGTATTTAGACACATCCCGTTAGATATGTCATTCCATTCTAAAATCAGAAAGCATAAATAAATTCTCATAACTGATTTTCCACGACTGTTTTATTATGAAAACCGGCCAAGTGCTAGTCGGACTACTCGCACACAGAGGGTTCCGTACCACCACTCAAACAAATTATTTGATTAAGTACGATTTTACGATGTACTCACGATGTTATGATTTACAGAAAAGTCGTTACAAAGAATATCGTCTGTAAGTGGCAAATGCCATGTAATTTATCAAAATACTTGAATAATATTGAAATTTAAATTTCAGCGACATCAGCGAATCAATTAGAAAAAAAAAACAATATCTTTTTTACCTTATTTTGTGCCACACCGTCGACTGTCGAATGATAATAAAATAAGTAATGCAAAAGCATAAATAAATTAAAAAATTTCGATGAAAAAAAACCGGCCATTTTAAAATGTTAATAATTGATATCAAAAGTTACATTTTATTAACAATTTCAAAATGTGTAATGTGAAAATGATTTGGAGGTTTCCATTTTTTAACAAAACTCTACAATGAATTTATAGAACAAAATTGCGAAAATGTTATGTTTGTTGCAACAAAAGACTTCAAACGATGTCGGTGCATATGACAACCGTAACTGTTTTTTACCTGAAACAAAATAAAAGTACAATTTATAAAAGTCTGTAAGTACAAAAACCATTGACGTAGAATACTATGAACGCCGGGCCTAGTACAAAATACTCGAATAAAGTATTTAAGAATAACGTTGTTCAAAACGAATCGATTGTGTCATTTATTTAATTGTACTTAATTAATGATTGGTTAGTTAGAGTGTACACTCGGTGTAAACTCAAATGCGATATACTTAACTTAAAAAATGCATTACATACTTTACAGGCCGTGCTTCAGATTGAAATTGTATTTATTCGTAAACACGTGGATACGGCCCGACAGCACAGTCTGTAGTGAACCTGCCTGCTGTGCCGGGGGTCGCGGGTTCGAATCCCGTAAGGGACAAATATTTGTATGATGAATATGAATATTTGTACCCGAGTCATGGATGTTTGTATCTATATATGTATGCTATAATCGTTGTATAGTTATCATAATACAAGTCCAGGTTAGATTCTGGAACTTTAAATGTGACTAGATAATTTGTGTGACAATGTCCAAGATATTTATTTATTTACTAATACAATGTAGGTTTTATGGTTATAAATGCATATAGAGCTCTATGTTTTGCTGCAAGGAGCATACGAAAATTATAGATCTTATTACATCATGCATTACAGACCGTAGGTATAGAGGTAGATACATCCTTTAAAAACATTCACAAGCAAAAGTATAAAGTATAAAATTAACAAATATAAAAAGAATTATTACACAATTAACAATAAGTGAAAATATGAATTTCACAATAAACATTTAAAAAAAAATTGGTCTCCTTTGCATTAAAGCTAAGTTAAAGTCTGATTTGTTAATCAAGAAACTGCTTTTAGGTGTAATCGATGTTCATTGTAAGAAGGCGATGAAAAATTAAAAGCTTCAGAAAGCTCTCGAGGCGAGACTTGATTAAATGGAAAATCTTTGTCTGATTAATAGTTTGAAATAGTAATAAAGTAAGTAGAATTTTCTAGAAGTTATTGGTACCTACCTAGCCGTAGTAATTTACAAATATCTAACATCGAAAGAAAATTGAGTTATGAAGTTAACAATTTACTAGCTTTTTCCCATTGCTTCTGCGTTGACTTTAAAAACGTATCTCATAAGTTTCATCATCATCAACACAACCGATAAAAGTCCACTGCTGGAAATACGCCGATCGCCACGGTCGTGTTTCAAGGTTCATTTTGAAAAACTGCATGGCTCGTGCAATCGTCGGAGCCCTCACTCTACGCCACAGGCACGATGATGCACAAGATGAAACTCACCCTAGATCCCAGCTGCCGAACGTGCGGAAAGCAGGAGGAGGCCATGGGACATTTCCTTTGTGACTGTGATGTGATGATTGTCCAAAACCGGGAGATCTTAGGTTTCTTCCCTTTAATGGTATTGCCTTCGTCATTGACCATGTGTATTTGAAGGGTGAAGAAAGCAAAAAGTATTAGAGCTAACAGAAAAGATCCCACTGGGTCGAAGTGTTGCTGACTTGCCAGCCCCCACAACAAGATAAGGATCGCCACAACGAGACTTGTAGGTTTATTTAAAAAATTTCTATCTCAGCGAAATTGGTTTTGGCGGATTATGTATGATTGAGTGGCAAACTTAGGTACAAATATCTAGACATCGTCACACATTTTCATAAAGTAGGATAAGTAGAATACAAAATTAAAAAAGCTTTACAGATTTTAAGTTTAAAATTTACCCGATTTTTTAAAAGTAGTTATTTATTAGTTATGAAGTGTCATCTATTATCCATAATAACCGCAAACAATAAACAAAATAGTATTTAATTACGAAATAATATCTAACATGAAATTAATTGCACACCACAACACGTGGTTAATTGCAAAATAATTAGGTACAGTCAAATTTCATAGCTAAACCGGAATTAATACTTGGAAACTTACATTATAACGTAATATTACGTCACGTAACTCTCGTATTTAGATCGTAGACTGATTGTAATTAAATTGTATTTAAAACAAGTTGCGCACGTGGCTTCGCTTGAGTCAAAATGTGAAATGTTCTTCTGCAGCAGCAGATCTAGTTTTGTGTCAAAATGATATGATGAAGGACTCTGTATGTATTATAAAAAAATTCAATTAGGTAAGTACCCTAAAACAATGGCATTTTCCGTGCGTGAGATTTCTTGTTAGGTATATGAGAGTGTGTGGATTTGCATATACTCCACCTAGAAATAGTTCAGATTCCTGCCACAGCCTACGCTGTGATAGATTTACCAAACTGTCTCCTCCTCGCACATAACCAATAGGCTAAAAATCGCCTATAAAACATAAAGATAAGTAGCAATGCTCACGACTATAGGGTAGTCAGAGATATTCTGAAACCTCAGAACATCCACGTTTCACCAGTCGTACCGAAATTTTGTCCAGTGTGACGGGGGGTGAGCCCGTAAATCCCACCTATCTCAAAATTATTACTATTGCTTACTACCTATAACAAATTGGCAACGTGCTTAAAAATAACAGGAGTGCAATTTTTGAATCTCATTCGCTGAGCTCAACAGTTGAAAATGACAAAATTACCATGGAGATATGCATCTGTCTACCGCTGATTTGAGTTAAAAAAAAACTTCAGGAGAGCGATTTTTGAAAGTCAAATCAGCAGTAGAAAGATGCATATCTCCAAAGTAATTATGACATTTTCAACTGCTGAGCTCAGCGAATGATATTCAAAAATCGCACTTCAGGTCAGATCTACCCGAAACCTATGAGCATGCATGAAAGGGCTAAGGTTAACGCTACAGCATCCATTATAATTTTCATTTATACGAAAAGCTATATTGTTCAAAATTTACAGATTTTTTACTACAGTATTTTAGAAGTAAGAGGTCCTTCTCATTTTGACATTGAGCGCAGATATATCGAGGCAGAAGATTTAGTTTGTATAAGTGTTTTGTTCCATTTGACAAAACCTATCCAACGACACCTCACTCGATTTATAAAAAAAGTCCCCTTTTCCAACCCCCTTATTTTTTTTTTTTTTTTTTTTTTTTTTATTTAATAAGAAGTTTAGAAATACATTTTTTACAAAAGGTCCTACAAAACCATGTTTTATGGTTTGGCTGTAGGAAACAGAAAATTACAGTCTCGCATTACATAGGCGCAATTATAATAGTATATTTTTTACACGTTACATGACTGGTGTACAAAGTACGTACTAGCTAATCACTGATAACATTTGATAGTAACAGTTCCTTCAACAATTTACAAAATCTTGGCTTCTCGTTGTATGGCAGGGAATCAAAATTAATCGATAATAGTAGATTACACACCGAGGACAGGAAAGTAAGAAAGGTCTCAAATCTCATGTAATGAAATGAAACATGTGATCTGAGGCTTTCTTATATACTGTCCGAGGTTAGTATACTATTTTTCTCCTCGACGGAGGTGGAAAGCTACAACTTCGTTTAGCGCAGCGGGACTACAATTGACGCTTTCCGTCCGGAGGGGAGAAAAAAAAATTCTGTTTTTCAGTTACTGTTATCAGTCGTCCTGCCAAATTTCAATTTAATAGGTTCAAAAATGAGCGAAAAATCGAGGTGGGGCTTATGCCCCACATTGTGGGGTTTATACACAGACTGACAAAATGTATGAAAGGGTTCCCTGTTTGACTACGGAAAAAAAAATCGCACAGCAACATGATGACGTGCACGATGAAACGATCCTCGTTTCCGATCAAAGGAGGACTTTGTACCTTACTCTCTCAATGAAATGCATGGTGCGGACAGTTGAATCGATTGCAGCGCACGCTGTCGCAGAGATGTGAAACTATTTTTGCCGAGCTGTTTTATATTTGCTTGAATCTATCAAATCTACACTCTCGCTCAAAACGAATTCTCCAAAACTAGAATACCAACTTGAAATTTAACTTGTTTTGCAATTAAACTCCTAAAAGTGTAAAATCGGGGATAAAAGTTTGTATCGAATATGCACTAGGAAAGGTGGGCAAGAATTGTCACGCCCTAGATCCCAGAAAACGGTCATCATTTATCTTTTGATGACGCGTGGCCAGAGCATGCCCAGGACAGAGATGGGTTTAAGGTTAAAGGGGAGGCCTTTGCCCAGCAGTGGGATGAAATAGTCTAATAAAAAAAAAGGGAAAGGAATTTCGTATCGTAAAACTTTCAAAGCGTGGCTAGTCAGAGATATTATATGAAAACTCAGAATATGCACGTTTCACTTATAGTACCTACCAAAGCTCTGTCTAGTATGACTGCAGTACTATACTATACTCTTTCTTATACTGGTGGTGACGGAGAGTAAGTCCGTGGTAATACTATAACTTTACAGTGGTAAAACAACTAAAAAAACATCTGCACTCTAACTAGAAACTATGGCTCTTTAGTCAATCATCATCATCATCAGCCTATATACTTCCCACAGCAGGGCACAGATCTACCCTCAAGGAGGATGTATTGGCGTTAGTCCACCACGCGTGCCCAACGCGGATTGCTAGACTTCACATACGCATCGGAATTACTTCTTCAGTGTATGCAGTTTTCCTCACGATGTTTTCCTTAACCGTTTGAGAGCAGAATGTAATCAATACGAAACGAAAATTTTGTTTTCACTCAATAAACAACTTTCAAACATACGCTGCGTTCCGAAAACAACAAAAACAAATGAATCAACAACATCTTTCTTACTTGCCGACTTAGATTATATTGTGGGGACATGCTATAGCAAGTCTGACGACAAACGACTTCCACTGTTCCGGAACATAAACAATTTGGAAACTTTTCACTGTTTTCACAGAGCGAGAGACGTGGATAACGTCGTTCATTTAGAGATAAACTTTGATACTAGTCTACGACATTCCATAACATGATAGAACTTATTTGGGGTGATTGGGGATCTACCTCCTAGCGGTCCACCTCGGGCAACGGCATCACAAGCTACCAAGTTTGTGGTGGCGGCTAAACGACCCCTACAGCGGTGTGGTAGGCTCCGCATGGAGCCGCTTAGCTCGCGACCACCCTCCTGCCGGAGTGTGGCGCCAAGCAGCTTGCTGCGTTCCGTTAGTGTGCAGGAGGGTCATTGCACTTCTGGGTAAGCTCGCTACATCTTCGACCCCATCTTTGTCCTGAGGACTAGATAAAAGCAAACCCATCAATAATAAAAAAAAAAATCGCACCAAAAATATAATATAGGTAGAAAGAATGAGAATAGAAGTGGTCTCATCTATAAAACTAATTTTTTCCAGACAACCATTGCAGGAAAGAATTTATTTATTTAATTTATTTTTAATCCTTTGTCCATAGTCGGATATAAATATTACCAATACGAAAGGTGTACAAAACTAAATAAAATCCAAGATGTAATTTTCATTATCATCAGTGCCACTGCATCTTTCGCTACAACGTCCTGTCGGATAATGGTGGGTCGGAAAAAAATCCTTTCGGACTTAATGCATTCGGATAATCGTCTTTTGCTGCAATTTAATTCGATGCTACGTCCTGTCGGATAATGGTGGGTCGGAAAAAAATCCTTTCGGACTTCATGCATTCGGATATTATGTGTAATTCGGACTTGCGTTACGGACCCGCAGGGCACTGGTCTGTAGCCTCAAGGATGTTCTATAGGCATTATTTAGTCCACCACGCGTGCCCAATACGGATTAGTAAACTTCATAATACGCCATAGAATATCGCATAGAGTAACTTTTTGAAACATTTTTTTCTTTTTTATAATTCAGGCCAATTTTTCGGAACTGGGTTTCTTTAAAATTTTTAAAAGTTACCTTATTTAAAGTTGTTACCATCGTAAATTGCGTAAATTTATTAACACTTGTAAAAACATCGTACTGTAACATTGAAATAACCAGAAATTATGAATTTTTACGCATCTCTGAAGAGTACGCGTTATCTTTTTCAGTGCTCTGTAACTTTCACCCAACGCGCTCTCAGGGGTAAAGAACTGCGTACTTTTAACTGTCTAAACGTACTGTTATAATGTTTATGCCGGGTTAAGCAATTGGCGTAGGAATGCCCTTATTTTGTTGGCAGTAAAGTCTTGAATTAAGGCTTTTATTACAAACTTTAGTGTTAGTGTTTTGAAACTGTGGCAGCAGTTTTATTCTAATTACTGGTGTGGACTGGGAATGGAGTTTCCGTTGCGGAATGTTATTACACTAGTCTATAAAGATGACGTTTTGTAAAGAGAGTACCGCGTTTATTGTGGGCAAAAGCACACCCTGGCCACTTCATAGAAACAAGCTGGTACTGACCAGAGGCTAGCAAATGTATGCTGAGTGAGTGGAAATGTGAGAGGAATACACAAGAGAATGAGAGGGGATGAGGTCAAAATTGGTGAGGGCCAGGGAGTGTCTTCAGTGTACGTAGATAGTAGCTAAACCTTGCTAAATTGTCATTTTGAAATTATTCGTAGAAATGTTTCTGACAACCCTGAAACTGACAGTGATCCTTAATACAGGGTGTAACAAAACACCCTAGTAATACTTACAGGGTGCTTTAACCATCGAACTGAATAACTTTCAATAGGGAGCCAACATTGAAATTACGAAAAAAAAATCAGCCGTCCCATACATTTGAGTCCAGTCTGTACTGCAATTTTCTATGAAAAATGGTTTTTTTTGCGATTTCGAAGTCGGTTCCATAGTGAAAGTTGTTATTTTTAATAGTCTGAAGCAACCCTTTAAGTATTACTAGGGCGTTTTGTTACACCCTGTATAATAAACATGCCTCGTAATGGATGAAAGTTTTTTAGGCAAAAAAATTGCAGTCCTTCACATTTTCATAGAGTTTCAATTTATTTTTAGTATGGTGTAGAATAATAAGCCAAAAATTTTACATAGGTAGATACTTACCTACAAGATCTGAGCAAGGCAAGCCTTGAGGTTGGGCTTAGGATGAATATGTCAAAGACCAAGTTGATGACAAATAGCACGAAGAGTAGGATAGTAATGGGTGGTGAAGGAGTGGATTATGTTTGTGAGTATGTGTACTTGGGCCAAATAGTTTCCTTCCAGGCTAGACAAGAAAAAGAAGTTGCAAGACGCACCGAAAATGCCTGGAGGAGCTTTTGGTCCATGAAAGAACACATGAAAGGAGATATCCCATTGCCACTCAAGCGCAATCTCATGAACATGTGCATTCTTCCCATTCTCACCTACGGTGCTCAAACGTGGTCTTTGACAAAGGATCAGAAGTCGAGCCTCAAGGTTTGTCAAAGGGCTATGGAGCGCAGCATCCTTGGCTTAAAACTGATCGACCGGGTCAGAAATGAGGTCATTCGCGCCAGAACCAAAGTGACAGACGTCGCCACCACCGCTGCCAATCTGAAGTGGGACTGGGCTGGACATGTCTGCCGCATGCCTGATGACTTATGGGCCAAAATCACTACCAACTGGCTCCCAGTACAAAATCGGCGTCGAGGCAGACCTAGGAGAAGGTGGCGGGACGAAATTGATAGCTTCTTTAAGAACTGGCCCAACAAAGCGCTGATGCATGGAGAGAGCGGAGGGAGGCCTTTGCCCAACAATGGGACACCGACGGCTGATATAATAATAAAAAAAGATACTTATCACTTATATTTTACAAAGGGCTGACATTTTATTCATTATTATCATTTTGCTTGCTTTGTACCGCTGACATAATACTCTAGCGATAGACACGTCCTTTCATAGAAACAACATGTTCCACTTGAATGCGGTACCCGCACCGCATTGATGTTCCGGAGTTCACGTCGTCACTATGGCAATGACAGACTTCAATGTGACATTTAGTGTTGTTTTGTGTGAACGTGCTTGTCTTTCGCTAGTGTATATGTCAGTGCTTTGTACACGCTTTTAAATCGTAAAGTAGTTAAGCTCGCCTTTATACATCACGACGTATTGTTATTATTCATAATTGAATCTAAGAAAGAAGGTAAATTCTATTATAAAGAACAGGAAATGAATCCAATCAGACTTTTGTAAAGCATTTGTTTCCCCAAAGAGAACAACCAAACAAATCTATTGATTAATTAAAACCCGCTTCCTTTTCGAACTAAAATAAATCCACAACTTAGCTTTGTTTATTTAAAACTTTGTTAAACCCTTTCCTGAAACCTTCAGTATTCTAAAGGTGAACCTTATTAACCAACCGACCGAAGCGGACATTTTGTCAACTGCACGCTTTATACTAAGTTTAAAATGTACCTTGTAATCTCAATTCAAACGCAGCACTCACGTTGATAGATATGTTTTCTTAGCTTATTTCTTATTTGTTACGCCTTAAGGCTAGGTTATCCCAGTGCAAGCGTCTCTTTCTTGCAAGCATAAGTTTACAATTAGCCATCCCGCTCCAATTGAAAGCAGGATCGCAAAAAAACGTGTTTTTCGTCAATATCTTTGCTCATGGGAGTTTCTTAGCTAAAACTTCTCCTGAGTTCACTAGAAATATTTAATGTATTTAGTTAGGTACAAAATAAAAAAGTTAAATATCAGCAGTTTAATCATAGTAGTGAAAAAACATAACAAAAAGGGGTAACTTTGGGATTTTTTTCTATCTAGTAAACTTAATCTAATCGTGTAATTGAGAACAGTCGCCCATCCGCCCGATCCTTAAATAAGACATAATTTAATTTCAGACTTTAAAACACAGTTTAAAACACTTTCGTTCTTGTTCAAAAAACGGCCTCGACGGTATAACAGCGTCTTAAGCGGCGCCTGTGGCTTTGTACGTGAGGACCACTGACTTTAAAAACTCATAACTTTTGGTAAACATTTTTTTTTTGGGTGTGTAATAGGTAAACATTTGACCCCAATCTCACCTGATGTTAAGTGATGATGAGGCCGAAGATGTAGCATGCTTACCTAGAAAAATGCCTATTCACTCTCGCCTTGAAGATGAACTGATTGCGATGAAATATAGCACACAATTTTCAATAGTTAATCTAAAGTAACCCTTTGCTTTTGTGAATACTTTATCCAAATGGTTGCACAAACAAACGGGCTAACAAACCGAAATTCCGAAAATGGTCTCAATCCATTCTATTACGTAATAACAGGCGTAAATCTGTCATGGCCCCAATTCCCAATAATAAAACATACAAGAAAAAAACATACAGGTCGAATTGAGAACCTCCTCCTTTTGTTGAAGTCGGTTAATAAAAAGTTATAGTTACAAACATGCCATATTTTTTCGTTTATTTAAAATTCTGCGTATTTGCGTTAGTACCTATCAATTGATATGCCACAAAAATGCACCGACAAAAATTGTTCAGTGGGCAATAAAAACAAAATGTAGCTCATGAATTTTACTAAAATATTTCGTACCTTGCAGAATTTTTATTTATTACGTTTACGCTGCATTTACTTTACATTGTTCGAACATGTATTTTACATAGGTATTACGAAATGTGGCTTTATATTGTTAATTTCCATTAATTGAACAACAAACAAAAGCTCTTTAATTTTGTATTCTTTATTTATTTGTTATAGTTTATAGTTTATTACATTTCCGTATGTATTCGAGCAAAAGAATGTGACCATTCGAGAAAAAGATTAAACTAAATATGACAATCTGAGTAACAAAAGGTATTCCGAAAAATGGATTGAATCGTTTATTTTGTTTGGGGTATAAATGGTGAGTTATAATATTTTGTTTTTTAAACGATTTTATTTAACTTCGAACCGGTCTAACTATCTAACTAACTAACAATGGATTCTTGTAATAGAATTTTCACCCACTTCCTGTCAAACCGATTCAGTTGAAACTTTACACACAAGTATAGTTCTGATGACAATGCAATATTATGGTAACATTGAGGTGATCTGATGATGGAGACGGAAGGTGGTCAAGAGATCTCCTCGATTTCTTATAGAAGAGCACTCGTGTTTAGTGTTATATAAATTATTTTGATGAGACCTTTATGGTACTGGTAAGATTGAGAGTCTGATGATGGAGACGGAAGGCGGTCAAGGGATCTAGTCGATGACTTATAGCAATACACTCGTGTTTGGTCTCATTTCAATCGTAGCGATGAGATCTTTGAGGTACCAGTAAGATTGAGGGTCTGATGCTGGAGACGGAAGGTGGTCAAGGGATCTCGTCGATGACTTATAGCAATACACTCGTGTTTGGTCTCATTTCAATCGTAGCGATGAGATCTTTGAGGTACCAGTAAGATTGAGGGTCTGATGCTGGAGACGGAAGGTGGTCAAGGGATCTCGTTGATGACTTATAGCAATACACTCGTGTTTGGTCTCATTTCAATTGTAGCGATGAGATCTTTGAGGTACCTGTAAGATTAAGGATTTGACGCTTGAAACGGAAGGTGGTCGAGGGATTTCCTTGATGAATTATAGCAGAGTACTTGTGTTTGGTATTATTTAAATTGTTTCGATGAGAACTTTATGGTACCGGTAAGATTGAGGGTCTGATGATGGAGAATGAAGGTGGTCAAGGGATCTACTCGATGACACATAGTAGAGCACTCGTGTTTGGTATCATTTAAATTGTTTCAATGAGAATTTTGTGGCACTTGTAAGACTGAGGGTCTGAAGATGGAGACGGAAGGTGGTTAAGGGATCTCCTCGATGAATTATAGCAAAACACTCGTGTTTGGTCTCATTCCAATTGTTGCGATGAGAACTTTGAGGTACCAGTAAGATTGAGGGTCTGATGATGGAGACGGAAGGTGGTCAAGGGATTTCCTCGATTGAGTATAGCAATACAATCGCGTTAGATATCATTTCAATTGTAGCGATGAAAACTTTGTGGTACCATTAAGATTGAGGGTCTGATAATGGAGACGGAAGGTGGTAAAATTTA